>CADWAE010000076.1:5147827-7721741 GCA_902982915.1 Phalloptychus januarius | reverse complement strand
AATAAGATTAACACTGCACCAATTATGTAAATTCATTAAAAATAAGCTTAAGCAATGCCTCCTACAGAGGATCCACGTGGTATTAAGAATGGAAAATCTTCCCTTTAACAGGAAGATTTTCCAAAAAAAAAAAAACTGCAGTTATCAAACATTCATTAAAAGTTATGCAAGCTGAGTGGAGACTCATACCAAAGATGTATGCTGTGACAGCATATAGGAAAACTTCCCTTTAACATGAAGACTTTCCAAAATATGATTAAAACTGCACCAATTATTTAAATTCATTAAAGGTAAAGTCAGCTTAAGCAAGGCCTTCTACTGAGGATGCAAGTCATGACTGTGGAGAGGAAAACTTCCCTTTAACAGGAAGAGCCCTCCAGCAGAACCAGAAGATGGCTCTGTATGAAAGGCCATCTATCACTACCCCAGGGATTTGAAAGGACAGAAGAAAGAGACAGAAAAAGAAAATAGCTGCTCCAGGAGTGTTTCTACAGGAGAAAAGAGCGTTAGTCGCAGTAGAAGCCCCTTTTGGTGGCTTTATCTATGAGAAACAAAAGTTATTTGCATCAAAAGGTCCGTCAGTTGCTTAGTCTGGGAGAGAAAATGCGTTA
The DNA here is from genome assembly GCA_902982915.1 of Phalloptychus januarius. Lineage (NCBI taxonomy): Eukaryota > Metazoa > Chordata > Actinopteri > Cyprinodontiformes > Poeciliidae > Phalloptychus > Phalloptychus januarius. Next base: position 7,721,130 of record CADWAE010000076.1, on the reverse strand, counting down.
TAAACAAACTTAAACACTGAAGTGCAGGTTCTAGTCGATCCTCTCCAGAAGGAAAGCATGGAGTCCAGCTGAAAGCCTGCACTTAATGGTGGGTTACAGTGTGAACATTACCTCCGTCAGCTCTGGTCTGTGGCTCCAGAAGATCTCTCTGTTGTCCCTCATGGTCATCCAGAAGAAATGAAGTCGCATGACGAAATTGCGCGAGGCCACACGTTGTTTTGGCCCAAAAATTTATCGGTTTTCGCTTTTAAATTGAACGTAAATTAAATTTGTTTGAGTTATTGAGTTATTAAAGTATGGACCCTAAAGTTCAAACTAAATATTATATAGGTACAAAAAATAAAAAATATGTATGCATGTTGAAATATAAAGACCCAATTTTCACCCAAAAGCATATTGGAAAGATAATTATGCTAATGTGAACAAAGCCACATTATATTAGTACTAATAGGTATGTATGTTTTTAGTGATATTTATAAAGCATAAGCTTCATCACTTCCTACAACCTCCAAACTGTATTTGCCATGTCCTTGGCAGCCATCTCTCTTTCATGACAACTGACTTTAAGCCAGGAACTTCAGATTGTAGATATCAGATAGATTCTAGTTACACCTAAACCTCCACAGGTCACAAAACCACAGAAACTGCTTCAAACAGCACTAAAACCCCAAAGATAGAAGGATTTAAAACAGCAGAATCCTTCTCAGCTCATTGACTCTCAACGGAGAATCAAACCAAACCAGCAAGCGAGAGGCCTAGCGTTGGCCTTCAACAAACAGCGTTTGCATCCGCAGCGTAGCAAAACCCGCAACAGCTCCTACCCTGAGATGTCTTCTGGACCCGCCATTGGAACAGTTCTTTGACTTAACAAACCTTTGACGGGTTGGGCGGATCCGCCAGGCACCTTGTAGCGTTTCCTCAGCTTGACGGAAGCGATCCTCAGCTTGATTGAAGGGAATCCTCAGCTTGACGGAAGCGATCCTCAGCTTCATTGAAGGGAATCCTCAGCTTGATTGTAGTAAATCCATAATCGATCAACTTCTCGCTCCAGACGTCATTATATCTCCTCGGATGTTTCAGGGACGCCAGCAAACAAACAGCCGCCGAGAGGCCATGGTCGGGTCTCTCCTCTTGTGCTGCTCTGTTTAGACACAGAAAAAAATGACTTCACCAACGTCATTAGTGGAAAAAGACAAAAACTCAGAAGGTTTCGGAAAAATAACTTACCGAATAACAAACGCAGCGACTTCAAACATGGCACTCCCGCAGCCTACTTGCCATCACTGCAGCCTGCTCGCAGGTCGAGTACAAGACGCCAAACTAGGCCTGGATGAACACCGACACGATTTCAATCGGATCCACAAAAGTTTCAGTCATTAAGCTGGGCGTCCACTCGGATTCCGCGTCTTGGGAGATCAGAAAATATCAAGACCGACGGCGTCGTGACTCCATGCGGCAGGGTGCTAGCCGCATCTTTTAATTAAACGCACCTGCGTCATATTTCTATCCAGCATGGCGCATGCGCGTCACGCTCATTAAAACAAAAATGGCGCCAATCGCCACTGTTGCCAGATTTGGCATTTTCCGGTCCAAACATTGTAAAACTAAACGTGTAAAACCTGCCCAACTGCAAAGAAACGGTACGAATCTAAACCTATAATAAAACTCACAATATGTTTTATTCATGACCTATCCTTAATATATTTTTAGAATAATTTAGAGAAGCAGCAAAATTTAACCTTTAATTTTTATAATGTAGGACTGAAGATTTTCCTTTTTAGGTTTTCAAAATGTAAATTTTTCTACGAACAAACTAATACAGTTTTAGAGAAATTTTGAGAAACAGCAAAAACGTATTTATATATTTTTTTATATATATAACTATATTCATAGTTTTTAACCCTAAAACTATGAGGGATAAACTTACGTTTTATATTTTCAAAGCTTAATACCAAACTTCTGCTCCAGTAATGTACTGACTCTTATGGAGAGTGAAGAGTGTCAAATAACAATAAATAACTTATGTAATAAGTTTAACTAAACAATTAATAACTCAATCAGCATGCAAATGTAAGCACTGCCTTGACCTATTTTTGATTTTAAAACTACAAAAATCAATTGACTTATTTTTAAATCTTTGTTTTTACCTCCATCAGATTATAAATTTCAAACTTTTGTTAGTTTGAAGGGCAAAAGGAGCTCCAAATCTGAAGGTTTTATGCAGCTGCCGCATTGAGCTCACAGCAGATATCCTATCTGGTAACTGATGACGTTTCTGCAGAAGCGCCATGAAAAAGAGAACATCAGGGAGCAAAGAGGAGAAAATAAACAGTTTTTCACTTCTTTTGAAACTGATTTTTGTTCAACATTATTTCATTCAATTGTAACATGTAGTTTATTGTTAAAATCCAGGTGCATCTCTGTAAATTGGAGTACAGAAAGTACCAATTTAATACAAAAAGTTCAATTTTTAATACAGATTGATGGTGAATTAAGAGCTTGTTATTTTTTAAGGCTTACAGTTACTGAAAAAAAAACAAGAATACAGCTCCTCTAATATTACATGATAAAAAAAAGCCTTTTTAAACACAGAATAACAGTTGTTCGGCAAAAGAAATTGAAGAAGTTAGGGTAAACCACTAGACTCATTGCAAAAGATGAGCTGTTCACACAGTTCTGTATCCAAGCATGTTAATGGAAAGTTGAATGGAAAGAAAAAGTGTACTTCCTTAGCGTCTCAGCAGTCACAGGCTTATCACCTGTATACCATACAGCTTTGATTCAGTAATTAAAGCCAAATTATGTCCATATACAACATACTTTTCAGTAGGCCATTCATTTCTATATTCATGTAGCATTCTTTCATTAACTGTAAGTCAGAAGTGAACATTTACTTTGATTTGAATTATTGAAAACTTTATATTTTTATCTACTTAGATACACCTCTACTGGACTTAATCAGTTCCAATATTTCTAAGGGCGATAAAAAACATTTTTATTACAAAATAAATAATCTTCAGTTACTATTTTAGTCTGTGAATTTTGAGCCATCCTAGTGCGTCTTGTAACTTTAAATCCACAAACTGCTGCTGGCTACGCCCCCCCCCAACTCAACATTTACACTTGCGCCTGAAAATGGCTGCAAACAGATGCACAATTATACAACTGTACATCTCTTAAAAGCAGAAGTATTTAAGTTGTTTGAATAGTTGGTTCAAAACAAAACACTTATTTTCCAGCAGCCTTTGTACTACTGGGCATAGAGCTGTGAAACCAGCTGACTAAAGGTGCTGGAGCTCCACTTGGGTTGCTAGGTGACAGGCGAGGTCCTACTGGGAAGTGCTCGTCAAATGTGACTTGACAATCAATGGCTCGTTTTTCAGACACCAAAAACCATGAATTTATTCATTTATTGGCAAAAACGACTGGATTTTCTTAAAGTGTTTGAGCTGTTTTTAGAAACAGTTGAGACCAAAGTGAAAGCAAAAACGTTCAAAAATTTAGATTTTGCACACCAAGTCCAATTAGAACACTACAGGTACAACGACGACATCTAGCGGTGAGTCATGAAAACACACAGCTGAAGCGTCACAACCGAGTTCATAACATCTCCGTAACAAAACCATCACACTTGTAAATACCATCACATGTTTATTAAGTGACATTGTACATTACAAATGAAAAATAAAATTTAAAATACAGATGGAGTACATAGCCAAAGCAAAATGTGGTGTTGACTCTTCATTTCCCACTGATCCGTTTCCACAGTGACGCCAATTTTTCTTTTCAAAGCCCGCAGGGGACTTTTACGCGATTTCAACAGAGGACCCTGCTGTCAGTCTGTGAGAATTTACTAAACATACAAAAGTTATTACTTCAGCTGGCTCGGCATATATATAAAAATAAACTAAAGTGAAATATAGCACTTATTATAAATGGTGGTCCAAGGCTAGAGGAAACAGCTAAACATGGAGGAAAAAGAACTTGTTACACTTTTATGGGGGTACACGCAGCGGTACGAGCCGCATTAACGGTGACGTAAGAAAAACTAGAAAATTCCTGAAGAAATTTAACCGGGGCCTGCCAAAGTGTGCCCGTCGGTTTGGACCCAGCATTCTGGTGCTAAAAGTTAGCATCAATGCTAAGCTTAGCTACAGTATAGTCAATAGAATGTGCAGAAGCGAAAGCATGTTGACTAACATGGACTTGTGCAAATCTGTATGTTGAAATTGATGTATAAGCTAAAATGCTAATGTTAGCATAAATGCTGTCACTAGCATGTGAGGTATCACTAGCATGATGTCTCTATTTGACTTACTATAGTCAGTATACTAAACATGGCAAATAACCAAGAAAAGCAGGTAAAAGCTTTTTAAGGGAAAAGGCTAATGCTAATGCACTGTCTTGCTGCGCAAGACAGTGCACTAACCTGAGATCAAAAGATAGTAAGGGCTAATATTATTTGCACCGCCTGTGGCGGTGAATTAGTCTCAGAGGAATATTTAGGCTTTTATTTTGAAATGTTCAATTAGCTTTATTTTAAATGACCACACTAATTCAATGTGTAACAGTGGTTTGCTTAATCCAGCTATATAATGGCCAAAAGAGCAAGTAATTCTAAATGCCAGCTCATCCCTCTTCTGTAGGCACTGAGAGTTCCGCCATGTTGTAGTTCTAAATGCCAGCTCAGTCCTCTGTATTAACTAAAAGTTCTGCCATGTTGTAGTTCTAACCTGTTTAAGTTCACTAACCTGAGAGAAAAAGATAATAAAGGCCTTAGAGGAATATTCAGGCTTTTATTTTAGTAACATTTTGTTATAAATGGCTACACTAATCCTATGAATAACTCTGGTTGGGTTAAAACACTTATATGGTGCCCAAAACATTCTAGTTGTAACACTGCTCTCCTTATGCATTGCTATGGGCAGGCCCCAATAAAGAGACATTCTATTGATAGTAGAACAATAGGTGCCTGCCATGCAATGCAATGAATAACCTCCCACAACTTTGAAGATTTGAAAGAATGGGTCAAAATCACATGTGTGGAAAGGATATGATGGTTTCTCCTTACAGCAGATGTCTAGAATTTGTGAATATGAAACCACTTAGCCTTCACCTGTAATATTTAAAAGGCTAAAGCGTACAAAACATTCATCTTCAGAAAATACCTTGGTTGTCAAAAATCTATGGTCCTCTATTTTCTTCTTTTGAGCTACTCTTACAGCTTTTGATGGGTTTATTGTAGATGTGGGGGCTGAGATGAACAGGAAAGAATGTAAATGTTTTTGTCTGATGCACCATGCTGTGTTAATCTAGCCTTATATCCTGTATAATTTTCCTCTTTAAGGATCCACTGACGACCTATTTTCAGTGTTCTTGGCAGAGTTAATTAAATTTCTGTTTCAAATCTCTTGGCAATGTAAAGATGATGACATCAGAAGAAAAACACAGCATCATAGCTTCTCCACCATATTTAACTGTTTTTAAATGTTTGTCAATATTCCTCATCTCATCTGACCAATGTGAATGGTTCCTGTTAAAATATCAGTCAATTTTAGCAAATTCAACATATTTACATTATGTGGAAGAAATGTGAATAGTATTTCAAGAGGTAGGTGTGTAAAAAACTGTATAATGCTTAAGATGTCCTGTTTTCTTAGGATATTTACTTCACTGCTTCGGCCTCCCCTTGAGCTGATTGTGCCATTTGTGATTTGTTAAAGACATAAAATAATTCAGAATATTCTGCAATTATGCAAAACTTTTCAGTATGAAAGTGTGTTATTGCATAACAGGTCAAATCATTTTACATTTTTTCTGTGTCCTGTAATTCTTTTCGGGGTAATGATGAAGGTGATGGGCAAAGAAAAGCCTTAATAGACCTAACCTTAAGAGCCTAATAGGCTTTTAAAATGCCTGTTTTAAAAGTGTTAGTACATCTAACTGGTTTAAACTGGTTTAACCTGAGAAACAACAGTAAAGAATTCCCACTCTGCAGGTAAGATGAAACTTGATATCTTCCAGCCTGACAGCTCCATCATGATTGATGCATCCACAATTTGGATCTTCACAAGCTACAAAAACAATAACAAAAAACAGAACAATGGCCAAAGATATGGCAAGGAAATAAAATGTGTATTTATAGGTTGCTAAGACAAACACAATGTTACCCAGGGGGCAGTAAAAAAGACCCGAGATTTTTTCAAGTTAAGTTGTTTCAACATAATGTTCTGGCAGTGAAACCGATTACCAGGCCTTTTATATGGTAGTTATTCCTTCATTACCTTACACACACACCCAGTGATCTAATGAGGTTACATGGGACAGGTTTGCATGAATTAGCTGTTACACTGAAAGGTTGAAGAGCAGATAGGTCAAATGTTAATTACAAATTGTCTGAGTTCAAAGAGAATAAAGACTGCAATTAATCCTGGATGGGACAAATTTAGAACGATTTAGCGCACTAGTAAGCGTCCAAAAAGTATCAAAACCAATTTTTAAAAAAAAGAAGAGAATAGAAAGGTCCTTCATTATCACAAAGTGGGGAAATTCAGGTTAGATTCAAGTTAGAAATAAATGGATGGGTGCATGTTCATGTTCGACTATGCAAGAAAAATGTAGCAATAAAGGCACATAAAAGTAGCTTCAAGCAAATGCTACACATAAAAGACAAGTTAAAATACTAAAATAAAGTAAGAATGCAGCTGCAGTCAAATATTCTGTTAGTCATTTGACTCATTCACTGACTTAGTGTTAAAGCCAATTATTGTGGATTAATCCATGCAGAGAGCAACTGTTTTATTTATTCATTAACATGATACATAGACATCAGCAGATGGTCTACGAATCCATATGCAGTTTTGCATTTGTGTTTTAGTAAAGCTTGGTTTTATGTTTCCTTTTTTTCGTCAGAGATGTGCACTTATAAAATTACTCTTGTTTTGATTAAAAACATTGGAAATATCTATTGAAAATTATGTTTAGTACTTCTAAGATGCTTATTTTGTACTTGTGAAATAGTCTCGTATGTTATTTAAAACTCTCTAAAGAAAACAAGCTCAAATTCATTACTGTTTTGTATGAAGAGTGTGCCAACAGCCAGTTCAGTAATCAACTGTTTAACTTGTTCCTTCGGTTGTCATTTGGGACAAAATACTCAACTCAAATGTTGATATTACATAATTGTATTTAAAAATAATGTCAGGTACAAAAAGAGTTTAAACCATGTCAGATACTTTGTGCCCAACATCCAAAACCGAATTCTTTAACATTGCATCTGCACTGATGTTTGCAATGGAACATGGATCACTTGAGTGAAAAGCTTTGCTAAAGGTCGGCTAACTATTTTTATTACATCAATGAAAACATTCCTTTCCGTATCCTCAGAAAAGCCCCTAAGAGCAAAAGTGTGCATTTCACCCAAGGACAAGGACAGGGCATGGATGACAACTCAGAAAGGTCCATGCAAGCCTAGACATTTCACTCCAGAAATGAACCTTTTTATTAATGCATTCTATCACACTTTAAGAAACTGGAATTGAGTTCCACATAGTTAAAGAAGGGAAACTAAGGCTTGTAGCTGCCTGATGTCGACGGAAAGAAGCTAATTTTAAGTGTGACCTTCAAAGCTTTAGTTTCACAGTCTAAGAGCATAATTACTGTAATTACTATGTGGCAACCATCACAGCAAAATGACTAATGTGACCATTAAAGCCAAACGTGAGCATCACTCTCCAGAAAAAAAGTCTTCAGAGGCATCAACAAAGTTCCCCACTGCAGAAACATAATAATTAATATTTTGCAATAAATTGGTGCTAAAGGCCCAGCTTTGACCTGGTCTGTGTTAATTATAAGGATTCACATTTTTTGTACTGGTCCCTCACAAGGTGAAAGATCATGTTGTGGTTAGATTAAATATTTATTAAGACTTGTAATTGCAATCACATTATCATTTAGATCACCTAATTAAACAGTAATATACATCAAGGATGAAACAATTAAAGTCGTTAAGTTAAACAAGATCAAACAAGATAAAAATGAGAAGGCAACACTTTCATGCTTGTACACTACAGCTGACTGATATGTGCACAAACAAGCTGACAAACACAATCTGCTTACCTTCGAGGTGACCAACTTGGAATCCCCTGGGTAATCACAGAACAATGGTTCCCGGCTGCGCTGGAAAGAAGATGACTTCTAAAGCGAATAGCCCATGCAGGTAAGTCAGAACTCCACAGTATAAACACAAATTGAAATTAGAAGAAATTAAAAATTAAAAGAAATTACATCAAATCGTTCAACTTAGACTAAACCTTCTACCCGTTTGCTAGCATTCAGAAACCGTAAAGATGCAATGGATGTAATAGCTAATAATGAAAATATTTACCTTCAGAAGAATTTAATATCTTGTTGCTTGTTGGACAAATAAGCATGTGCACATACCCTAATATATAAATGTCAAATATTTATGACAATTGGTATCAGTTAACCCTAAAGGTCATGTTTTTTGAACACTGACAGACATGCTGCCGTAATGCTCTTTGTTGCAAAGAAGTACATAGGGTAATACTCTAGCACATAATTTTTCTAATACCATGTTTTCATTTAAAGTAAATTCAAAATAATTCAAAATCAAAGTTTTATAACTAAGAGGCAGGGCTGCCTGCTCCTACTGAAATGAGAAAATGAAGGATTAGACATCTGTTTTATCCACAGTGCCTGTGCAAAATGTGTCATTCTGTTATTTGGTTTCAAAATTAGAGTAAATATTCTCAAAAAAACAACTGGAGTTATTTATTAGAAGTCTAATTAAGACTTGTATTAATTGAATAGAGAAGCCTGCCTCTGTATCTGTCCATGTAAGAAATAATTCAATTAAATCAATGTTATCTATAGAGCACAGATTCACAACAAAAGGTAGTCTCAGGGTAGTTTGCAAAATAGCCAAAAAGATCCAATATATTTACAAAAATGGAAGATCTAGCTGAGCATAAAACTAATTAGTTTCAGCTCAGACCAATGGATGAATTCAAGTTCAGTGAATTATAAAATGCCACAAAGTAAAATGTTGTTTATCTAACTTCACGTTATCAACCGTCCTAATCATGTATGAATGGTTAGGGTGGTTGCTGCTCATATGTATGACTTGGTTTTTAGTGTTTTTAGCCTGATTGTTTATAGAATAGTAGTAAACACACACACAAAAAAATTTAGTAGCTATACATTTGTGTTATATTTGATGCTTATTACTTAGCTAAATATTTATAGGCCCTATGTGCCTACCATTAGCAGCTTTTTAAAAATGTCTTTATAGCTACAAATGAAAGGTTTTCTTTTTATTTATTCATTTACATTTTTGTGAAATAAGGGTTTATTAATTCAGTGCTGTAGCTGTGGCAGAATTTTCAATACAAAGATCTGCAGGACTGACTTTAAAAAGAAAGAGACCGACAAATGTTCTCCGATGTGTGAAAGTGTTTAATATGAAGCATTGCTTAACCATTTATAGATCTCACACCAGGGCGCTATTTTTACAGAAGTACTTCTGACTGTCCCCCCACTTGATGTACATCTCCCATAGAGTGGCAGGGAACAGAGCACTTCATCTTTATAAGTGCAGTCATTCAACAGAAGCTGCAAAATGTAAGAGATATTCTTTTACTTGGCACAACAAAATGAGCCCCCAGGAATGACTTACATGTACACTGATACAGAAAGTAAATGACATTTCTTGTAATAAAATCCAGCATTACTGGCATGTAGAATAATATACATATTTGAAGAAATCTTCAATTTGGGGCTTTTTTTTTTGTATCACTGTCCAGTTCTGTTTGTGGCAATTATTAATGAACACATTTTGAATCTGATATTTTAAAATCAGAGAACAAAACTGCATCTAAAGCACACACTAAACTATAGGGTGGTCGCTATTTTTTCAATGATGTATGCTACTGCAGAGTCGATGCATACGTATTTGCATACAGGTAACCATAGTCTTTCTACAATAGTTAAGAGGAATTCAGCCCCTTTACTTGGTACTCCCTGAAACTTTCCTTCAGGGAGTACCAAGTTATTGAAGAGTATACATAAAAATAAATATTAGAGACAGCAGGGAGGCTAGAGAGCAAGTTCCTGCTGGAGAATATGAGAGATGTCTGTCCAGAGATGAAGAATATCACTTGCTTCAAGCAGAAGGAAAATCAGATAGATGGATGTCTGTTCAGGCTGGAATGAAGTGTACACATTATTCAGTAGGTTCAGTTCTGGAACTAGCTCAACATCCTCCTCCCTTGCCCCGAGCAGAAAGCTCATGCACACATGACCAACAGCTTTCCACTCACACCTAACATGTTTTATCCCATCTTGGCCATGGAATCGATGTTTGTCTTCAACCAAATAAGGAGATGCTAGTGCTCCTATAGTAAAGACATATGTAAATATATATTTTATTTAAAAGAAAAGAAAATAAGGACAAAAAAGGAAAAATATGTACATGTATTTACAGACATTTGTTTCTTCTAAAGAATATTTGGCTCTCCAAAAGCAAACTGCCCACTCCTAGTCTTAAGGAGCTTAATCTCCAGGTGGTTCTGACCACATCGGTGGACCTACCGATATGCTTCCTGTTTGCATGCAGACTCATCACTGTCCTGAACCAAACTAATTACAATGTTGTCAACTGGAAACTTCTGTAATTTCACAGAGAGATCCATTAAAGAGCAATCTTCTGTGTTCAGGGAGAAGAGCAGTGGGTAAAGAAAACACCACTGGGGGAGTACTGGTGCTGAGGGTGAGATGCTGCCCAGCCTCACCTGCTGCAATGTGAGCTGATTGAACTTCTGGTGGAGGATATTTGAGATGATGGTATTTAAGGCTGTATTGTGGTACAAAAAAAGATCTTAGCATACTTCCCTATGTGGAACAGGACGAAGTATAGTGTCAGTTTGACTGCATAGAGCACATTTCATGGGGAACAAGATCATAGTGAGAACTTCACACAAAGATATGCTCTAGATCTGTCTTCACCTGGACAACAGACTGAAATGCAGACAAAACAGTGAAAAGAAAATCTATCTCCTTTAGGAGACTTTTTTTGGACAGGAGAAAGCTGCTACAGCATATTGAATACTGGTTTTAAAAATTGTAAAACATAATTAGTATAAAATCGTAAAACATTTCTGACAAAACGATTCATCAATCATCTCACACATTCAACTGAGTCACAACCAGTCTCACTGAAAGCTGTTTATCAAATCCTAGACATCAATACAGTCATTTACCAGAAAGGACTGATCAAACTGCTCCTGCTTTCTTTTAGTTAGCCATATATACAAATTTACTGAACAAAGAGAGAATGTACAGATATACAACGAAGTAGCCTTCCAATGAGGTCTGAATATAAACGTAAGAGTACATTTTAAAAATAACCTTTAAGATGGTAATAAATATGCTTTTGTCAAGACCACATTTCTGTATTAAAAATGTTTTTGATTGGTCTGATGTAATATTCTATTCTTAAATGTCGAGTTTTCAGTAGCTGTAAATTAAACATCATAATTAGCATAATAAAGCTTGAAAATATCAGGCTGTGTGTGTGTGTTGAGTGTGTTTCACTCAATGAAATGAGTTACTGAAATCAGAAAACATTTTAATAATATTGTAATTGAATGGATATGACCATATTCATTCAGGTTTAAATTCCATTTTATACATTGATAAGTTAAAAAGCTGCAGTTATTGATGTTGCCGTTAGACAATGCAGAATGGATTTTTTGGCTCCTACTTCTAAATCCTGTAGAAATGTGTGTGTTACAAGTGTGCGGTGACATCTGTTAACGTGTAAACATTTTAAAATGAGCCATCCAATTTTACTATGTAGTGCAGAAAAAATTATGTGCAGCACAATTGTTGAGTTATTACAAGAAAATGTGCTGGTTATCTGATTATATGACAGGTTTTACATGACATGCACAATTCATATTTGTCTCAACTTACACATACTTTGAAATAAATCCAAAAGCATGAACAAAGTGAGGAATCTGAAGACATTAAAAACTATTTACATTAACTCAGAGATAAGAAAAAATAAATGTTGACTGTTATCATTTACCTTTCAAAATTGCTGCAGGGACAAAAAAAAGAAAACATGCAAATTTCATTCTCCTTGGCTTCTGAAATGTTACTGAATTTAGGGCAGTTTGCCATCACACTTTACACTGTAGATGTCAGCAATAAGTGCATAATAATAGGAAGATATTCAATGCTGTGCACTTAAATATCCATAATGAGTAACTTGAAGGTCAAAATGTTCTGTGAAAACAGAAAGGAAGGAAGAAAATTCACCAAGAATTTTTGAAACCAACATTCAGTAGATTCAACGATTAAGACATTTTGCTGTGTTTAAAAAGAGCCTTTCATACAAAGAATGGTTTACATCTGCCTTATATATTTGTTCAAGACTTATCACCTCCATTTTGTCTTCTTAAATACTGTCGGAGGGGTAAAAATGACTCCCTTCTGCCCATTGGGGCTGTGTCAGATGTTATGTTGTTGGGCTTTTGGAGCAGTGGATTTTCTGTTAAAGCATATAAATAAAATTATATCAAGGCAGATATACAAAAATATTTGATGTCTAAAGAGGTCCAAGTCGTCTTGAAGCACATATCCACATTAAAACCAAATTAAGTTGTTGCTAGGTACTGCACCTTGCATCATCAGAGCAGCTTTTACTTGAACAGGTGAGAGCTTGACCTTAGAAAAATGTTATGCATACTAATCTGTAACAGATTAAAGTGTCTTTTAAGGGCAAGCTAAGGAATCAGCAGGTTATCTCATTTGACTTTTTTTCTTCTTTTTTGCATTTTCATTGATTGTAAAACCAGGATATTTCTATGAAAGAAATACACAAGCTAAAAAACTAATTTCAAAACATGGCTGTATCATTCACACATAAAATAATTGTGACACTCAGCCTTGACGTTAAAGGAAAACTCCCCATTTGGAGTTACCATTTTGGGGAACTCAAAATGAGGTAGTAACTAGAAGATACAAAAAAAATCATCCACAAAGCCTCAAAAGCAAACAAAAGAAACTCAGATTTGAAGAGCGATGAGTATGCCAATAGGAATAAAGGCTGAGAAGAAATCCTAGGACATATCACACAGCTTTCTTTAGAAACTACAGATTTTGAAGACTGAGTATAATAAACTTAATAACTGGACCTATTGAAGGATTACAGACTACAGGTCTTGTCAATCTAACTAAAGCCAATTGAATATGTCAAACTCTTCAGGAAATCTCAAGGCCAAATATTTGAGGGAACAAACAAATCAGCAAGAGGCAACAATAGGTTATCTGTTGGTTTTAGATAGACTTTCAGTGTTGCTTTAAAAAAATGTGACGTTCCTTTATGTCATAGACCACAGCCTCTGAACATGTTGTGCAAGTTTTGCCGACTGAACCACATAGCACCCCTCATTTGTTTTTTGCATACGTTTTACCATTTTGCGATTGTACTTATTGAGTTGTCAATAAATACTGTATTATGCCCAGTCCTGTTTTGAATTTGATTATAATGTAAAGAAAAGGAAATGCAATGACTGCCTGTGTTCCTTGTTCTTCATCGGGTCCTCGTCTTGTCGCTTCTTGTTGTTTCAAGTCTGCTTTCAGTTAATTATTTGTACTAGTTGCTACCAGTTGTGAGTATTAGCCTTCCGCTCATTCAGTGCTGCGGAAGACATCATTAAAATCTTCATTTATTTCATTCCAACTTGGGTCCACAGTGTCTTCCTCACCACCTCTCACCACATATCATGACAGATAGATTATACCTACCTCTGTTTTATCAAAGAACGATTGTAATCTCCAAAACACTTTTTTTTAATTTAAACTTATATTAAGAACTAAGCATCCACTCTATAATGATGCAAATGTATGTTATGCTTCTTAATGAAACAATTTCATGTCTATTTATGAAATAGAGGGAATTTAACTGACAGAAATCTGAGGAATATTACAATAATTGGTGTATGTCATTAAAAAAAAAGATTGTTCAATGCATTCCACCTTTCATTTAAAAGACTGATGGCTTACGAGAACCTATAATATCTGTTTATATCTTTTAGTCATTCACCTGGGTTATCATTTGGGTCATTGTTTACCTGCTTGTTTAACATGTAATAGGCTCTGTTCACAAGTTTTACACCACAGACAGATTAAAAATTGCCTGAAGAGATTATGTTATGTGCGGTGTTGAATGGGTGACGCCAAAGACCACAGACGTTTTATGAGTAGCAAGTTTTTTTCTACAAAAGAAAAACACTTTTTTATTATTTTCTGAAGACAGTCTTCAGAAAATAATAAATGTGCAAATGTGCCCTTATATCATCATCTTTAACTATAATCATCTTATTCATTAGGAAAATTCTTCATTAGCTTGCATAATCAGCAGTATGAGGCAGAGTATGGAGTTGAGAAAGATGGCCACTAAGTCTGTTATTAATCTGTTTTCATACTAGTAAAGGTAAAATATGGTTTAACTTGCTATCATGAATCATAGAAACTTTAGTTTAAAAGCTAAACATTTGAAAGGCTGTCTTTTTGTTTTTTTCTCTCCTTATCTCCTCTGATGTTAGAATTGGTGTCAGGTTCACATGAAAGGATGTTCAAAACTAAATTGATTGCTAACGACTTCATCTACATTTTCTTTCTACTTACATGCCACATTACACTCAGTCAATGTTAACAACTACCTGCTCTGATATGGAAACCAGTGGGTTACAGTAGCTAAAATAGTAATCAGTGTGTCCAATACCTTGATTATAGCTGAAAGGTTCCTGTAGGTATAGAGTAAGTGCTGCTGCTGAATTGATTTTTATTCATTGCCTTTTTGAATTTTTGCACACTTAATGATGTCAATGACATGGAAGTAATATGTATCACTCAAAAGAGTTTTAAAGTATCTGTGTTGAGAATACTCTTTCAAGAAAACACATACCGGGTTCTCTGGCAGGGGTGCAAATGTGAAGTTTTAAGTTCCTTAGTATGTTGAATTACCTATTCTGCTCTGTCTTAAAAAATAGTTGTTTTGTTTTTATTTTTGAGAATGTCAAAACTCTTCATAAAGGTAAAGGTAATTTTATTTATATAGCACATTTTCAGGGCATAAGCCCTTTTATGATCTATTAGTTGTACCCCTTCCCTAAACTTAACCTTAATATTAACCGATTTGCTTATTTTATTTATTTATTTTGTAAAAACAATGAAAGCCTCTTGAGTACAGCTTGTCAAAGTCCCCTTTTTGCGGGAATCTTCAAAGAAAAAGTAGCAAGTTGTGTTTCTATGATGTACATCATGATGTATGCCTAGCAGCACACTCAACTCCAATGCGACAGTATGCAGGATCAAAGAGAGGCCCAGCTTTATGCTTTGCAAAAGTTGAAATGTTTTCTCTGTTCTTTTGAAAATACGGATGTTTTCCTGTTTGAGCAGAGTCATCGTTCTGTTTCTGACCTTCGATACAGACTTCCAAGCCACGGTTAAGAGTTTCTGTGAGTTTGTTAAAAAGCAGGTAACTAAATGCAACACTGGGTTATGTCATAAACATGGAGGAGTCCGCTCTCACATTTTCCAATTTCTTAATAAATTCGACTTATACTACAGTGCAACTTAATGTTTTTTTCTCTTCATGATATTTTTTGACTGATGCGACTTATACTCTATGGAGACCTATATTACAGTAAGTGCTGCTCTCCATTGTACTTCCAATGTAAGCCATGCTTATTCTTCTCCAGCATACTTTCAACCAGGTCCAACCATTATCTCACCACAGTATTTATTAGAAAAGATTATTCTAGATTTGGGCATTTATAATAAATATTCTCACTAAGTGGCCCCAAATATAGGTTCTTGTTAGATTTATTGACTACCTGATTTCTAAACCCCACTGGTCTCTGGGGTCTCACTGTTCCCTATAACTATGATTAAAGGACAGGTTAGCCATTTTTGCATGCGTCCAGGGAATTATTGGATTCAACCAAGTATATGAAACACAACTTTTCTAATTGTGCTGAGATTACAAAGATTCTGCTGTGCAGCATTTTCTTTCTAATTATGCTCATCTATAAGTTGTTCAAGTTTCTTTAGGCCCATATAGGGTACATCTGAAACAATGTATGATGCAGATTGTAACTCGATATCTGAGGCACATTGGGCTATTACAAAAATGTAAAATAAATATTAGAGGGATTTACATTTTTAATAGTTAAACTAAATGTAACAATCACATTCAGCATTACTGAAAAATATATAATTTAGACATAAATGCCCTATGCATTCAGTCAGCATGATGTTTTTCTGCCAGCTGAGAGAAGTGACAAGCAGATATCACTCCTCAAAGCTGGCAGAAAAGTTGATTCTTGATTCCTGGAAGCTACAAAATCATTTTCAGTTTATTGTGATTCAACATATCCAATTGAAAAGCTTTTGTCTGTGTGGTACATTTTACAGTTTTACCAATTGTTCTCTAATTATAATGTGGAGTTTGGGCAATTAAATAAGTAATTACTTTAACACTGAATCTATTTTAATAATATAATATAAATAGTGCATCTTTCTCAACCTTTAATTTCTTGTCTATTGCACTTTCAAGTGCATCTCCAATAGAGAGCATGTAAAGATACAGACACATTCTAAGAAAAGAATCACAGTAATTGGTTTTGAACCTCAGTAGAACATGCAGTGTTGAGTGCTGAAATAAAAAGTGTTTTCTTTTTCTAACACTTTGTTCAGTCCCTTCATCTTATCACCGTAGCCTGTGCTGTACTTCGGCTAAATGTCACTGAAGAACGTATGGGAAAAGTGATTAACTGTGCATATGTGAGGTTAGGATGCGTTTCAATGGGAGTAATACAGAATAAAATCATTAAAAGAAGAAAAAATTAGTGCTATACTTTCCAATGACTTTCTCCTCTGTGGGCTTTCTGTTTGTCCAATGTGTATTTTCCTTTATTCATGTGGCTTGTTTTATAGATTAAACAGAAGCCAGTTCAAATGTTTTACTGATAACACTGAATCTTTTAAGCATAATTGTCTCTAACAAACACATTTACACAAATACCCTTGTGCTCTTCACACAAATTATTTGTTTTCATTTCAAAGTTACAGATTATCTCCTTGCTATTGTTTGCTTTATTGAGAGGGCAAAAATTTATCTTTTTTGTGTTAAACATTTTTCTATTTACACGTTCCACCAAAGATCTTACAGTCTGTAGTAAAAAGTAATAACACTCAAACACAGGGTTTATGTATACAATGCAACACAACATGTCTGGTAAAGTTTTTGAGGTGTTTTCTTATGAAACACTAATTACAGCTGAGCCTTTATTTTAATGTTTTAAAGTGTCACACATGTTTAGAACATTTCAGGGCATGCTGTGCTTGTCATAAAATTAACATTGCCTTGTTTTCTCAAGCAATTAAACATTTTAAACTGTGATTGAGCACAACATTGTCTTGTGAGGTGTAAATAATAGCAATTTGGCACAGGTCTGTTAATTTTGCAATCTGTTCATATATTTTCGTTATACTTTTGCTTATATACTAACAATTAGTTTTAGCAAAGTTGTCTAGTATAAATGGGATAAAGAGCTATCTTTAGAAGTAAGTATATGATTAGAGTGATTTAGGTTTACCAGAGCAAAGTCTACAGTAAAGCTGCTGTAGGCCTAGGTTGCTAAAGGGCATCCTGACTCAATTTCTTCTCTTTGCTATGAGAAGCAAAAAGCTTCTGCTACTTTCCAGTTACACATGAACTGCAATTGTCTGACTAACATTTTTTTATTGTCGTTGTTTGTTTGCTTGTTTATTTCATTCCTGGCTCAGTGCCCCTCTGTTTACCTGTATTTCTTGTCTGGATTGACCCCTTGCCAAAGTTATTGCTATAAGTAATTTAAATATCACTAAATATAAAATAAATACATAAATAAACAAAATAATAAGTTTGCAACAAGTATATGCTTTTTGAGACAAACTTCATAAACACTGCTTTCTTTTGTGACATTATGGAAACGTCACAATAAATGGCTAAGAGATCACTAAGAGAGTTGTGGACCTACAAAATGTGTTGTTCAGCTTTTGCCATAATTTTTGACTGAAGATATCATATAAATAGCATGAGCTTATCATTGTTCTATTAATTAATGTGAGTTTGTTGTTTCAGCATACATAGAAATTTAAGCACAAAGGGGATTCATTCAGTTTTTATGGGCAAAAGCTTCAACACAGAGAACAAATTCTGTCAGTGAAAACCGGGAGCCATGTGGGTAGTATTCACTTAAACTGGACAAGATTATTTCTGTTTGCTCAATGCCAGGTAACTTAATGAGAGGCTTGGACCACAGGCGAGACCTCAGCATATGCCTGAATGTCACTAATGTTAAGCAAGGCAATATTTTTCCCAAACCCAAGATGGTTCAGTTTGTGCTCACAGCATGCTTTTCAGGAACTACTGATGGAGATTTTATATGTTTGAAAAGTGCTTTAAGCAAAGAAAGAGTCTCCATTTTCATCTATGCCATTATCAGTCAACAATGGATGGTAAATTACTTTAAGAGTGCAGAAAATGTAGTGAAAACAACAAACATACAGTCAGCATATACAAAATCCTACATTTTGCAGTTTGTTTCACCCTCTCTGATAACCTTAAATACACATAATGTATAAAGAATAAATGCTATAACAAAGTAAACAAAGGTTTTAGAATAATGCAACTATTTGGTTTAAATAATTACTTTCCAATCTCCATTTTAAAATGGGAAATGATATCAGAGTGCTCATGACGTGGTCTGTTTTTTTAAATCAGCAGAAATATCCAGACAGTATATTTCGCTTCACAAACCTGCGAACTTGCAACTAATAGCAAGATGAAGGGACACATGTTTTGCACCTCTGTTAAAGATTTGTAGAAAATATCTGCATGATAAATGAGTGAGGTATTGCATACATTCATAGCATAACCCTAAACTGAAAAATGTAGAAAAACACAATGTTTAATTTGAGGATGGTGTGTCCTGACTTAATTTTTTCAGTAGATTCTCCAGGAAACTTTCTGGGAAACCAGATGCCAATGGAAGAAGGTTGATCTTAGGTCTGGTGAAACCACACCTGGATCATTATCTTCCTAAAAGACGTTACAATGACCTCTTGATGTTTTGTTTTGTTATTTTATTTTATTGTCAGTGGGTACGTAAAGAGTTTGTGATTACATGCATGTTTACCAGAGGTTTTGGACGACAGTCATGCTGCCTTTCAAATCCACTAATGCATATTAACAGTTGTCATTATGTTTTGCCACATATTCAGTCTTTGCTTTTTAAATCCTCAATCTCACTCATATATAATCAAAACTTGAACTAAACATGTTTACAACTGGTTTGCATGACAATAGTTGTTATGCAGATGTGGTAACCCCAAGATGCCACTTATTCCTGCAACTCAGACTGAGCTTTGAAGTCGTATTTTGTTTTACCTCATTCACCATCCTGTTCACTCTGTGTGGTGGCAAGATAAAAATGGGCTTTTGTTCAGCCTAGAGGCCAGTGGGTAAATGAAAATGGGCTTCTGTGTTGTGACATATTTTGAACCCAGCAACACAGAAAGTCATTGATTAGTAATTAGAAATTCTATGAAACTCTGCTATATTAAAAGGAAACAAAGTTAAAATTAAAAAGTTTCAATTACGTTCATTATAACTTATTGTGAGGCACAGTGATAATTGTGCAGTGATGGTGTTATAAACAGTTATTTTTAATGTGGATTTGATTCCTCACTATGAATAAATGCACACATATTAAAATAGTTGGGTTTACATCAGAGGGAGATTATGCTGGTCCAAGACAACATGAATTTATTCAAAAACATTCTGCCAACCAATTCTGTGTGCATCTGTACATTCTAGAATATTTTTATTGCATTCTCACCCTGAGCTGATCATAATGCAAAGATTAATCAGGTTTTTTAGTCCCATTTTAATGAGCTTTTTATCAACTTTCATAGTGTACAGGTCAGTAAATCATAGCAGTATCTTGGTGGGTCAGGTCTTTTAAAAGCTAACAAAATCTACAATTAGCATTGTGCAGATGGTGGTAGATGAAAGGTTAAAAAATAAACCTGAGCAAAATGTCTTAATTTTATACTGCCCATCCATGCCATAGGGCTGTCTATATGACAAGTTAGATATTTGTTTTGTCTTCATCATGGATCACAGAGCATCCAAGATTCGCTGAGCTCAGCTTGCTTGTGCAAACTGAAGAGGAGCTAAGAGACCTATGTGAAGAAGAAAATGTAAATGTAACAAAAAAAAAGATGACAGTGTGTTCTTTTTTATAATGCTAAGCAGTTAGAATACAATGAATATGGTGGACATTGGGAAAGGAAATAAACAGGCAGCATCTAAGCGAGGCAGAGGAATTGCATGACTAAGATGAGAACGCTGCTCTCTGAAAGGTTGAAGCTGTGAAACCATTCTGACTGTGTTGGCATTAGAGTTAGATAAAAGCATTATTTTTCATTAATCCTGTATGGGCTTGGGAGATCTATGCTGGAATAAAACAATAATGAATATTTCCGCAAAAACAATCGATAGTGATTTAGAGAAGGCACACAAATCCATAGACTATGCCAAGGGCCAGCTGTCAGATTATATTATTATGACTGTTGTCATCTTTTTGCTCATAGCATGGGGAGAAACATTCTTTCTAAACCTTACAAGAAACTCCCTTTATATAACCCTGTAAATCAAACTGGTGAGTTTTAGCAAAGCTGAATAAGAATGTGCTCAGTAAAAACCCTCGCTGAGTGGTAAACATGTTTACCCCTGCATCTATTCCATTATTACTATAATGTAGCTATAAGTAAATAATATCCCAATAATTGCAGTAAGAATCTAACTTGTACATCAAGCAAGCAAACATATGTCTATGAGCACAACAACAACAAAAACATTAAAACAGAATAAAACAGATGTGGTGAGATTCTTTTTCTCTTTCCAGTAATCATCAAATCATTTACATTTTGACAGTGTTTCTGCACCTAAAAGCAGACTCCTGTTAATGCTATTCTGTCTTTATGGTAGAAGACATGTGTTTACTATTCATCTGTGAGTTCCTTTGAGTGATTATCTAAGCGTAATTCCTGTTTATGCTACAGCTATTGATGCAACAACACTCCTCCTTAATATTTTCACAGTCTCATACCCAAATTTCAACACAAAATCTAAAATAATTACATGTGGGCTGTTAATATCTACATTATTCTTCCTTTTCACATTGGCTGATATAACATTGTCAAGGTATTTGCAAGATTGTCAATATTTCTTAATTACTGGAATCTGCTCCAAGTAAGATTCGTTATTCGACCATTTGAACATAAATTGAATTTGCTCATTGAGATTTAAAGTACAAATTAGCAAAAGTCTAAAAATCACCAGGGTAATTACGACTTTTACTGTACTTTTTCCTGTACAATATTGTTAGAATCAAAATGTTCCACAAAAGCTCTGAATTGGCATCTGCACTGGCTCATTAGAAAGACACTTTCTAAAAAAGCCCCAAGCTGTTTCAAAACACAGTAGAAATGATTCTTTAGTGAAATAAAAAGGAGAAACATTTTTACATTTTATCTTCTGTAAAATTGAGAAGCATAATAGGTCATACTTTATTGCATCTGATTTCTTATTTTCTTGCAGAGCACTTCTTTCTGAAATGCAATTTTACTCAAGGGTTTTAAGATTTCTAGAGGTAGTGTAGATGGTTCAGCTAGATTCAGGATGATGCTGCTGTAAAATCTGCTCCTTTTTTGGTTCATTGAGACAGATTCTTCCTGAAGTTTTATCATCATTCTTAAACGTTCATTTTAAATACATAATTTACCTTTGAATGAAGTATGATACCATTACCTTGAACTGTTCAAAAAACCTGAGTGACAACTATCACTTCCTCACCTTTTTCAATTGTTGCAAAAGTCTATTTCTAACAATATAGAAAAGAGACAAAGTGTGGAGAAAAATGTTCTTTACTCAAGTCTGACCTTACTGTCTTTCTACCTTTTTGCTTGCTTGCTCAAATTATTCAAAATTTGACCTTTGATTTCTGTAATGATGTGCAATTGCAAAACTGTCAGGCACCCTTATGTATCAGTGATGTATTTTATTTTACTTATCTAAGTAAAAAAAACAACTGCAAGTTTTTTAAATGGCTCACCAGAGAAACATATTACTGCTGAAAACACAATGACAGTTAATGAATGGAATAACTTTCACAATAAAAAAAGAATAATAATTTAAAACTAATTAACCTCAGAATTCATAAAATTCAAAGGTTTATATAAGCAACTGCAGGATCTGCACCACTGCACTTTATGTTTCTCAAAATATGTTTGTCTAATAATTCAAAGAAAATAAAAACTCTGGATTTAAATACAGGGGCCTGTAGAGGCAAATTCATTATTTAATTTAATTTTGTTCAAATATATCATTATTGGGTTGAGAAGAGGTTATGCCAAAGAATTTAAGGAATTATCATAAATTTAGTTAAAATTGGCTTGACTGTAGCAACATAGGAAGATAGTTCCTATACAAAATTTGTCTCCATAGCAAAGCTGGTGAGAGTACTGAATGTGCTGTACTGTGCGTTTCTGGGCCCAGCCGTTCAGCCCTCTTTGCTTCTCTCTGCGTGATGAAGATTAAGATGAGTGGGAAATGAACCTCATCTCTCAATGTGATTAATGTCCACCAAGTATAATTAAGGACTTTTAGTTAATTCCCCTGTCCCTACTCCGCCATAAGCATTTTTAATCATTTCCTTCAGTTGCTTCTGTATAATTGAATGTCTTCATTATATGGACTGTTGCAAATGAAATTATATATATGTTTATGTAATAAAATAATTTGATTCTTGTTGCAATCAAGTGGGGTCTTTTCAAAATGGGAAAAAAAATCATTTTTTGATCTTTTGCAAAAAAAAAGAAAAATAGAACATTGATAGTTTTTCCATTTTTTAAGCACTTTTTACCATCCATCCATCCATCCATCCATCAATCCATCCATCCATCCATCCATCCATCCATCCATCCATCCATCCATCCATCCATCCATCCATCCATCCATCCATCCATCCATTCCTTTCTGCTCTTCCCAGACTAAGAGTGATATTAAATACGTAAAGGAGTAACATTGTAATGATCATGTTCTGATCATGTTCAGTATCAAAAAGAGCAGGAGCTTCTTAAAGAGACACAGGTCCAATTTCAATGCGTTAATTTGCAATGTCAATTTTTTGAAGTCCTGTTTGATATGTACAGCATTTTTATAAGAACAAAAGGGAACATAGTTGATAGTGCTATAAAATGGCCCAATGTACCAGGAAAGCACATAATACTGCCCTTTAAAAAACAATATTGTAAACAATTAGTCTGTCAAAGTTTTTTCAATGTTTCCCTCCGCTTCCCTCAAAGCTCCATTTGTGTTGTTAGAGAACAGATACGAACAGAACTACAGAGCAGCCATCAATCATCAATATTGGACAACAATCAAACATGTCCACCAAGAGCCTTACACTTTCCTTACTGGAGGAGAGGTGCAATTTGAAAAGAACTACAAACTTTAATAAGACAAGCTTGGTAAATTTTCTTTTGTAAATCGCTCTCTTCATTTCATCCACCATGGTACAAAGAGGACAAAGAGAATGACAGAGGAAAACAACCAAAAGTCAAAAGACCTTTCCCAGCGGGCGTCTTTCCACACTTTGCTCAGATGTGGGTCTAGAGCAATTTATACGCTTGATGTCAATCGTCAGACTTCAAAGTGTGCAAGCATCCAACTTGAGGCTTTGGAAGCCTCTTTGAACGTGGCATAAAGGAGAAGTGTGCAACTCAATATATTGGTGTCCTCAATTGATGGACATTTTAGGTATTTGCTTAAGCTAAAGGAACATTTTTTGCAAATTATATTGTTTGTTTATATATAAAAAACAATATAATATTGGAAGATTCAAAGGGTACTTGTGTGGTTAATTTAGAGCATGATATTCACTCTTATCACAATTTATTTGAGAAGGTGAATTAGGCAATCCTAAAAGTGATCTTAACCCTAAAATTGCACTTGTGCTTTTATTTTAATTAAACTGCCGCCTTATATTTATACTGATTTGATTCTGATTCTTACTATACTAAATTTACACTAACAAATCTATAAATGCTCCAGTAGCCAGTATTCCTTTGTTTAACATCATAGGTGCTACATAATACTTTGCTAAAACACAATTGCCAACTTTATTTGTAGGCACTTTAAAAACTGCACAAATGAACAAAGAGTTGAACAAATATCAGAAAAAAGACACAAAGAAGATCAAATGAATCAACATAAATTGAGCTGTCTTGTCTTGGGTCAAAAGGAAGGCAAGATGAGTTTTCAGAGCAGATGTAAAAATGCACAGTGGATTATATTTGCTAAAAGCCTACCCTAAAACATGTGCATCACAGCTACACACCATCATATCCATTGGTGTTTTGGCAATTATCACAGGGTGACTAATTCCTTTCTTTATTTCACCTGTCAGAAAACTGGCATTGCCATTATGTTCGATTAGTTTCACTCAACATTCTGTTGTCGTCTGACAAAAAAGTAATTCTTCTGTAAGATGTGCATGCAGCTTTCAGAGACAGTTGCCTAATTAAAGTGAAATGGGGCAGATAATAGCTTTTAAAAACATTTCACCCATTTAATGAGCTTATTATTTACTATGAAAAGATACATGTCAGCATCACCCCACCAGTCAGAACTACCACACACGTTAGATCTATACTGCAGAGCTGAAACTGCTCGCATTCAGGCACTCATGAATTTCAGTGACAAAGTAAATATTATCACCACTAATGCAATAACATTTTGCCCACGTTAACATTCACTTTCCCTCTGGGCAAACTGTCTAAAGTCATTCCAGGGAGCTGGTAATTAAACTGCATCCTGTATGACAACATTTGCAGAGCCAAGATCCCCTGTTGAATCAAGATTTGTTTATAAAAAATGTTGGTATAGTTCATCGCCCTGTCAACTTTGCATGCTGAATAATGGTTTTACCTCCATTTAGAAGTTTGAGATCAATGTCACAATTATGAATAGTTTTATCGCTATGCACTGGCTTATTGGTCTGAAATTCCTTGTATCCCCTGAGTCCTTAGGCACTTCTTAGTTCAGAGATAGTTTTTTATTTTGTATCAGTGTAACAAAAACATTAACTCTTAATATCCTCATTATGTCCACTAACTCAGTGCCATGTTTTCACTGCTGCTTGTAAGATAATTTTATGTGTGTGTGACAGAGAGGCTAAGTTTAGGCTTTATTTACCACTTGTCTCTTAAATATATAGTTGGTCATAATACTTTAATTTAAACATTGCTGTTGTAACTTTGCTTCACTCTCTTTGTTTATGGTAGCATTATGCTGCAGTCTACATCCATACCTGTTACGACCCCCGTGGTCTAGGGGTGCAGGGGGTGTAACATAAAGGTGTGCCCGGGGGAATAAAGAGGGAAAAACGGTGCAAAGTAAAATGTAAAATGATTTATTACAAACAATGCTTGCTCACAGCAATACAATGTAACCCAAATTAATCTAACGGAAAATACTAACAAAGTCAAGTTTCTTAAATGCCAAAAAAAAAATAAACTTACAAAGAGCTCAAACAAATCAAGCCAAAATAAACAGTTTCTTAAATGCCAAAATAAGAAAATCACACACAGGGAGCAACTCCTAAACAGACTTCTTAGTTACAAGAGTCTTTAGCTGTTTAACAGCAACAACAAACAACGGGGACAGCCTACAAACCTCCTGCTACCAGCCGTTCCTCGAATGTCTGGTGCCTTTTATGGGGGCAGGTGGACTCGTACTGTCTGATTCACACTCTCAGCTGGTCAATGGTTGGTCGCTCACCAATCAGGTCGCTCCGTCGGATCTGCCACACCCTCTAGGGCCTATGCCAGGTAACAATACCTATGTGTTATTTAAAGCTAGCACTTCTAAACTATTTGGTAAACATCAATGTTTCATTTGTTTGTTTTTTTCATACTCCCCATTGTTTGTCCGTTTATATGCCATAGCCCAACCAGGTGTACATTTCCTGTTTAAATGACTGTATGATGTCACTGATTGCATCACTGGGTTCTACCAAATGGAGGGTTTTCTTTTTTGCATAATATTGCTTGTTTTCTTTAAAGTTTTCTTTAAGTTGCCCTGTATTGTATGTTTAATTTTGAAGATCATTTAGTTAAATAGATGAGTTTGTAAATTAGATTAATAATTTTTTTTCCTCTTTCTTTGTTTAGATTTTGTTATTTGGTTTGTTTTATCATGGTATCATCTAATGCAGATGTGTTGCCAGTTTGGTATAAACCTACACTTCCTCACAGTCTGTTATTTTCAACAGACGAGATGAAAACAAAATGCAATGAGATTTCTGACAAACAACAAAAACATTGAGTTAGCTTGTGCAAGGTCACATGAAGGAACATGTGAATGGAAAAAAAAGAAAAAAAAAACAACCTGAATGTGAAACATGTAAAGCACATGTTTTGGACAAGGTCAACATGCAGATTTGAACATCTAAATTGTAATATGTGTGAATCGCAGATCAAACCCATCACACAAGCCATTTCAAATTTTAATGCCATGTGAAACAGCTTTTCAACATATGTTGATGAAAACTTACAAAATTTAATACTTTAAAAATGTCCTGCAGTTGCAAAATTAAAACATGTGTGTATTTTGCACTTTGTTTTATATTGTGTCGTAACGTGAAACCACATGTGCAAAACATTTTTATCACACATGACAAAATTAGTTAGAATTATTTTATCTGTGCTTTTTGTTGTCGCCTTATGTAGAACATGGAACCACACCTGGACCTTTTATTATTTTTCGTTATTCACTTAATTATTATTTGCTGTCAACCCGAGAGCTTATTTTGCAGATGAAAAAACTCTGGGAGTTTAATAAGCAAGGAACTGGTAGAGAACTGAATGTCCTTTGTAATGAGTAGTTCCAGGTCATTTGGAATGCAGCTGGCTAAGCCTTTGAGAATGTGGCTGCTTGAGGATTTATTTAAAGTGATTCATAAAGTGAAATGAGCCAATTAGCACAGAACAAACCAGTGACTATAGGTGCCAAGACAAGAGGTTGCATCTGTGAACCTGAATTTTGATAGCACGATCAATCAAGAAAGGATTTTTAGAAAAAAGTTTTCCATCAGTATTTGCCACTAGGGAAGAGTGAGAACTGGGTCATCTGGATAGTCGAATGTGTGTGGCGCTGTGCATTTAGAAAAAAGGTTCTTGAAGATTGTGATAGGTCAAACCAGATCACTGTCATTTTTGTGCAGTATCGTGGTTTTGATGCCCAACTTCAAAATGACAAGGCAGTGAGAGATCAAGTGTAATGCAATCCACCCCCCTCCAGAGACAGCTGGAAGAAAACAGTGGTGGAACAGAAACAAAGGGATATTCACAGGATTTCTATAAGCTGCTTCATCTGCGTGCCGTTGCCAGAGAAAAGAAAATCTGTGGAGCAAATGTCATCAGTGTCAGGTAATAGAAGCTGACCTTGTCACATTAAGAGCAAGCTAGCAACAAACCCTGAAGGTGTCATTCAGCAAAACCCTTATCCCACGTTAAAATCCCACTGCCTTTGTTTCTGACACAAACTCCCCTGGCTGTTTCCCAGATTTCACATATGTACTCTCCCATTAATACGTATTGTTTGGTAATTAATTCAGATTTCGTATGAATTTTACTGACACAAAAATAACGTCTCTGTTGGAGCAATTTATTTTTCTGTTACTCGTTTCGTTTTCTGTGCAAATGAATAAAAGGTCATAACAGGTATTTATGGGCCTGTTTGAGCATTAATCACTCTAAGTGTGCATTTTGACACTTGTGTCCCTGTATGGACCTCTTGAGACTCATTTACTTTACCAAAGACATTCAAGGATGCAAATCTGCAGCCAAATGGGGTTTCCAAATGGGGTTTTCGTTGCAATGAAATAAGCTGGAAAAAATAAAAATAAAAACAATGATGAATAAATTAAGATGAGTTTGTAAGTGACATATAATTAGTTGTTAGTTGCTATGTTAATGCGATGATGCTGAACTTGTGAACATAGTCTATAAAAGAGAAACAAATGAGCAGGTAAAATTGTCAAAAATGTAGAATTAACAATAATGCACGGAAACAATAGAGGTAAATATGGATGAAATGTATTCACACAAGACTAGTACAAAAATCATTACATAACAGCATAACTGAACAGGCATAGGCAGAAGCAAAGGCTTACATTAATGTGCCAAACATGTTTACTCATCAATCGCACTTGCTTATCAGAATAGCAAAGAAATAAAAAAAAATTTAAAAGCAACAAAAATATGACTTACAATTGTAAACTTTAAAAATACAATAAATAGGTTGTATTTTGAAAAGCATAAGTGAATTACTAACATTTTTTATTTACATTTGCTTTGTTTCACAATTTTAAATAGACAAACCTCTGTATCGATTTTCCCACCTGTAATAATATTGTTGCACAAAATGTGCAAGTGACATCAAAACATTATTTGCAATGTTGTATAATAGTACAAATCATTATATTTCATAACATGAAAATGTAGAAATTATGCACTGTTTAAATTCTCCACTCAGTCATAAACTGTTTCAAACATGTTTGAAGCTTAAAGGTGATGCAAGCAGAATAAAGTTTGACAGGGAAAAAAATCTTACAATCTAGAATGTAAGAACTGATGTTACAATTGCAGCATCATGTCTGTCATCATCTCCGTTTTTTTGCCTACACAGGAAAATTCAGCTTTGACTCTCATCATGTCCTTGAGACTTCTTGTTGTCAGCACACAACCTGTACAGCTCAATGTTTCTGAGATGCTTTACATAAAACTATGGATTGGGTGATCTGCCAACATAGTACATCAAAGTGAAATTATGTTTTCACTTTTACTGTTAACCTCACAATCTTCAGTTCCTAACTAAACTACAATATTCTAGAGGTCATGAAATTATGAGCACTGTAGAACACAAATTATGAGGTACATGAAGCACAGTGAAAAACATTTATTTCCCCTACATATTTCTTTTTTTTTTTTTTGGTTACCTCATGTTTGTGATCATCATTATTTTGGGTGTTTTTGTTTTATCTCTCTGTTCTATGGAATTTTGACAAATTTTTCAAATACATACAATTGAGCTTTGGTGAATGTTGGTGGATGTGTTGGAGGATGTGTTGGTGGATGTGTTTTTCAGTTCTGATCCTCAGGGACGCTGCCCTGCATGTCTCAGTCGACATTTTACATGCCAGTTTGAACCTTCTTTTCAACCATGCTTAATGTAAATGCAAAAACAACGCACCCAATCACGTTCAGATTTAATAAATCAAATTGAGGGTGGTAAGTCATTACATTTGCATATCATCCTCGCTGTATTTTTAGCGTTCTGGTCATCAGCACATGGAGGCAAAGATGCTAAATTTCTGCTATTCTCATTTTCTTGACACAGACATGTTTGCATGTTTGTAGATCACGTGCTATGCATGTGCTATCAAGACTTGTTTTTATATGTGGAAAACTTTGCCTGAATTATGACAGTGTCCGGTTTGTATAACATTTTTCCTATGATATAATTATATTATGATAAATTATATTATCAATTGAAATGGACTATTTGTAGTTGGACAGATTATTGTTGTCTGACATTCCTTAGTAAATGGTAAATGGCTGCACTTGTGCAGCACTTTGTCAAGTCTGTGCACTCTAAAGAGCTTTACACTACAGTCATTCACTCATTCATATGTATATTTACAGAGTAATAGTCATAAGCTACATTGTAGAAGAAGTGATGTTGCCCTTCAATCACTTCCAGGCCTTCTGTCAACCACCAGAAGGCAAAGTGGGTGCAGTGTCTTGCCCATGGACAGAATGGACACTTCACTGCCACCCCAATTAACTTTGATTGTTACTAGAAAACATTTTATTGTGGCAAGAATAGAGAAGTGAAATAAATATATGAGGAGAAATACTTTTTCTCCAAACTGTAATCAACAAGCCAAAAGCTAAACTTCTTGGACTAAAGAGATTCTAAAATTAATTGGGTGTACTTGTGTCTCCATGACAACTGGATAAACTTAACACAAGTCAAATCAAAATAAGGTCTATGTGTTGCCCTTTTCAATAAGATACTGGACATAAAGTGGGCAGCTAATTTATTCTAAAAATGATTAAAACCTCTGAACATAAAAAACACCAAAATATCCCTCTTTGGAATATTAAAAAACTTTCACTTAACTGCAACTCAATGTTTGTTTGAATGATGAAAACAATTATGTTGCATACCAACATGTTAGTGTAAAACTAGTCACAAAGAGCCACACAAAATCAACATTCTCTGTGCATTCATTTGATTTGTCACTTTTTTCCAGTGTTTCTATTTCAGGACTAATTAATTTGGTTCCATCAAAGAAGTTAATCCCAAGAACATCCCAGCTGAATAGTGAATCAGAAATTTGGATACAAAACCTTTATTAAAAATTTATCAAGGAAACAAGCCCCACATAAAGAATAAATTATGTTGAAATATGCTGCTTGGTATTTGTCAAAAGGCAAAATGGCTGTGAGTGCAACATGTTCTTTTCTGTGTTTGGTGTTAGAATCATGGCATGGTAATTCTTCTTCATTTATGCTGCATAAATTACATTTCAGTTATGACAGTGGAGTCTGCCCCGCATGGCAGCCCATAGCCAATCTTAACAATTAATTTGATATCTGGGAACGTAGTTCATTTGTGTGGCTCTGAGGGAATTTACATTCGAATAAAATGGCTCCTCTAAAAAAGCAATCACACCCAAACAGAAGCAAATGTACACTTATGCTGGTATACTTGTGCACTTTGTTCAAATGCTTACCTTAAAATCCAAACACATAAGTCCCAAAGATAAAAAAAAACTATGTTTCTATTATGATCGGATGTGTTTGCTCATGATACAAAACTTTCACACAAATAATTTATGTTGCCTGAATCAACAGCAAAAGGCAAAAAAGTTGGAAAGGGATTACACAAATCCAACTTTCTAGATACCAGCAATCCTTACAATGACAACACAATAGCGGAAACATCCAAAAAGATTGTGAAAAGGCTAAAACAGATTTGGTTATGTCATTCACAGAGGGAATAAGGTCAGGTCAGGCTCAAAACCACTGGCACTATGCTCACTTTTTTCTCCTTTCTCTTCTCAGTTATCCCTCACAGTGGCTCCCCCGTGCTCATGGCAAAACTCACAGAACCTCAGTCAGTGGTGCAGAGGACAGTGTGTTGCAAAAACAGAGCAGCGTCTGGATGCAGGGTACAAAGTTAGTTACAGTTTGGTTCTGTTTCTGTTATGGATCTGTTTGGTAGATTTGTATGCAATGTTGGAAAAAAAATGATTTTCATTACAATATTACTCAAAGGTAAGAATGCCTGCTTTTATAACAAATACATAGAATTAGGCCAGTATAAGTCAGAGTGATTCCACTTTTCTCAGAGCCTCATCAGAACACATATTATTTTCTACTGAGCATCACTGTATGATGGCTAAAGTTGCTTTTGTTTGAGAGCTGCATGTTGCCAGATTATTACGTGTATGCTTTTATCTCTAATTTTCTCCCTTTCTTCAAACCTACATTACTCCAAAATGATACAGTTTTCAATCTGAATTTTTCCCCAAAATATGTCTGCAGAATCCAAAACTTCCTCCAGATACTTCTTGGTTAAAAGCATGAAGTGTTTCTTTTCACGCACAGCTTGACATGCCCTATGACCTAAACATGTTAATCTTATTTATTTTATTGATATTTTGCATTTAACATATGCGTCTTACCGACCACAGAAGTAAAAGTCCCATTGCTTTAAACGATTACTCCTCCAAATCCATTTGTCCCCTGCCTCTCTGAGAATCTGTTCTTACTATTCAATTATCCATAATGTGTTTTTGATCCTGTTTGGTGAAAGCTGGTAATAAAATTCATCATTTAATCATATAAATTCCTTGTGCATCAGACTCATGATAAGATGGTGCCAAGAACCTACTTTTAAAAAGTTTAATTATCCCTGAGATATATTATGAGATTAATTTCAAGGCATTGCATCAATGCAGGCTTGATATAGTAAGTAATTTTGTGATAGTTGTCACATTTATTCATTCTTCTATCCACTGTCTAAACCGGCTTGTCCTAGCAATAGGCGGAGGAAGGCCTATCCACCAGTCATTGGGCGAGAGGCAGGGTGCACCCTGGACAGGTCATCGGTCGATCCATGCACTATATTTGTATTGCAACTACTTTATTTGAACAGTACCAGCACCTGCACGTTTAATAGCTGTATTACAACAAAGAATGTTTCATTAAACAAGTAATGCTAGTAGGAAGACTTGATGCCAGGTCTATGACTTTGTTCCTTGTGAGTAATGATTTTAATATTTAAGCAGTGTTCTTGATTTGGTCGAGGTCATTGCAAGAAAAAATGCCATCAATCTTTAGGATACAGCCCATGAAACACAATGCTCCATTTCAGCTGCAGTGTTTCCTTCAGGGAATCACAAGGATCGTTCAAGTTGACTGGACCCAGAAGACAGCAGTAAATTGTTTGTTCTGAGAAATGAATCAGTGGGTCCAGGGTGTTCTTTTAGGCTTCCACTGTGAGAGAAATGTCTGAAACTGGGCAGAATGGACAGGGTTGTGTGTTCTGCCGTTTCACTTTGTTGTGGCTTGCGGTTACTCTGGCTACTTAATATGCATTTTCTTTCCTTTTTCACTCCTGATTTGCTAAATTCATTCTCTAGATATATTTTTTTCACAGATTTTAAATAAAAAGAAGCACATCTTATTTTCAAACAATGCTGACTTTAATCCAAAAATGTTAATATTCCAATCTGCTCAAGAAAAGACTGAGGTTTTAAAATGACAAAAAATCACATACATGAGTTATACAGTTTGGTCATTTGTTTATTAAATTTTCTTCATTGCTTATATATGCAATGTTCTGGGTTCTTTTGCACTATGCACTAGTTGTCAGTAGAACTATGCTGGATTTATCAAAATGCAAAAAAAAGAGAAACATTTATCGTTTTTGTTATTTTTTCAGTTTATCTTTATTTTTTTTTTTACCTCTTCACGTTTTTATTGAAGGATCTTCTCAAAATCTATGCATGCCAATATTAGCAAGGTGGCAGTTTAATAGAACTGTCTGCATTTCTAGATTCATTTACCTGCCAAGGTCACTTGGCCTTACCTGCAGTTGACGGCTCCTAGTTAACTGGGCCAGATGGTCTCCCCTGCAACACATTGTCTTGTGTTCTCGTGATGCCACTCTGAAGGTGAGGACATCAGAAATGATACTCATAAACCGGTATCCTGACTTTGAGCGTTCAACGGCAGAATGTGCCGTGTCCATTAAAAAGACAAATGAAAACTGGCTGTCATGTTTCAGCCTGATTCTTCACAAAACAAGCTTTGTTGAAGAAATCTGACAATATATAATCAACCACAGGATAATTCAACATATGGGTTGCCATATGGATTGCAATTTATCATTTCACAACAATCCACATTTCATAAGAACGTCAGGGCTCATTAATATATTATTGCCACTGATGTTTTTCCGAGTCAGGCTTTTCCTTTGGAGTAAGCTTTTGACAAACAGTATTTGTGTCATATTCCTGCATTTGAGGTTCTGTATGTATTTTTCCATCTCTACTTTTTCACCTTATACATGGTGATAGTTTAGAACCGGTGTTTTTAACAATAAAATGTAAAAACAAATATTGATAAAAAAGAAATTAAAGGCCAGAGTTGCCACTGACTTCAAGAATCAATATGAAGATCATCAGACCATCTAAAAATAATTTCCTGCAGCCCCACTGGCACAAATTAGCTGCTTTCACTGTGTTTGCTTTAGAAGGTTTGTGGACAGACGACTTCCTGGATAAACGGATAAACAAGTATGACATTATCAGCCCGTCAAGAAGAAGAAGATGCAGATCACCTTTTTGCTGCCAGCTGCTCTCCAGGAACAGTTTTCAAAATGCATCTACTATCTATCTACTATCATAATGCTGCTGTTGTTTTTACATATAACCTTAAAGCCAGTATTACTACTTGTTACTATTGACACTTTATTGTTTCTTACCATGTAATTTTTTAAAAATAACTTATGAACCTTACTTTAAATCCCACTTGCCTAGAGTAGCTTTTGAAACATTATAAATGAAACAATAATCAATATGTTGATGCGTAATTGTGTTTTCTATAACTTTTTATTGTTTTGCGTGTGTTTCTGAGTTTCATTTGCTGCTTTGTTGCTGGTTTTTATAGTCTTGTTTTTATTTCATTACAGCTGGATTTGGCCATGTAACTGAGTTATTAAATATTAATCATATGAAAACAAATACACAAATGCAAATAAAAGTAATTTTACGCACGTAATTGAATGTAAAAAATATGTAGAATTGTTACAATCTACCTCATAAAATAATTACATTCCTCTTTAGTTTATTGTTCTTCTAATTATTATTATTATTATTATTATTTGTAATAAAATACGAAACAGAACATATAGCTGCAATTATTTATTAACATCACACAGACTTCATTGAAATAAGCAGTACATGCAGCAGACTTAATTGAAATTTGTAAAAAAAAAAAAAACAAGGTCATGTTAAGGGTTAGTATAAAGAAAGGATCTAAATCTGCCTTTTTAAGTATAAAGCTTATTATGTCTTGATCTTTGAGACTCAAATTCATTATTGCAGAAGAAAACTAACCTTTCAGTGCACTATTGAAATGACCATTCTCATTGTCTACTCTCTGTCTTTAGAGCCTTGGTTAAGAAGACAGATGAGATGTCCTTTTGAAAATCCTATAATTACCATGGAGTAATCAGTTCATTTAACATTCGTCTTTCCTTTTTGTCCAACATGTACAATGGATTAACGGTGGCTAATTGGACAAGAGGTCCTACCCAAATGATGCAGATTTAGGAATAAAAGTGGCTTTCAGCATAGGGAGATATGGCGGGCCTATACGTCCTATTCTGAATAATTTTCTGATAACATTGAGAACACTCCTGCCATTTTTTCAGAAACGCGATGGGAAAAAACCCTGTCTGAGAACAGCCTGCAGTTGCTGTGAGGCTTTGTGAACAAAGACTGCCTGCAGCTCAAGATAAAATGACAGGAGGTGACAAATTCATAACGGCTTTGTGTTCGTACAATTCAGAGGGATTCTGGGGTTGGCCAAGAATAAGGTGACACAGTTGACAAGGATTTCATCTGGCTGAACTTGCCACACACTGCAGCAAAAAGACAATCCCTGACAAGACGTATCTTGAAGAAGTCAAGTACTGGAAGATTTCTTTTTCCTATTTGCTGCCGACTAAAATAAACAAAGACAACACATCAGAGTAAATTTATTGTAGAAAATATTAAAAACAAGATCAAGTGTAATGTATATAAGAAGCTTAAACTTACAGTATTTACGCTACAATCTTTATAAAGTATTTTGAAATTTTAAGTATAATGAGTAACAGTGGTATTCAAAAAGTCTATGATGTAATTTCATATTTTTGGAAGATGTGGCATGTTTAATGCTCCTACTTATGCTTTAAAATAGAGTAAGTATGTATTTTGTTATGTTTTTATTTGTAATAGACACTCCATGGACTTTGATATTGACAGCTGAAAGGTCTAATATTTTTCTTCTGACTGAAAGTCACATTAGCATTTTGGATGAAGTGAGATTCCAGCCTTTAATCCGGTCAAGAATCTGTGGAGTAAGAAAGTGATTCAAACAGTAATTAATTTGTGAAGATATCTGTAGAGACGCCATGAGGGCTAACTGCACTTTGACACCATTTCTTCATCTAATCAATGGATGTTGAAGTCATTTGCATTGAAAATTTAAAATGCGTACTGAATTTATGGTGCACTCACCATACTCTCTTTGGCTTTCAGATTCGCCTTACATTCAGCATATTGTATAACATATCAATGTGAGCCTTATTAGTGCATCTCCAGTCACTACCTGGCAGTATCACTTTGAGGATGCTGACAAAAAAAAATCCACCTGCCAGGCAACCCTGCCCCCTCCTGGAACACATGCTTTGAAGACAAAAAAATGAAAAAAGGCAGAGAAGGAAAGAGAGGGGAAACATATCTACATTCATCGAACCTCAACTGCTCATACCTTTATCTCCTACCTTCCAGCACACCTTACGTCAAGCTGCTGCTGCACACATATGTATTTCAACAAACCAGTTTATCCATGAGCTTAGAATGATATATCATTTTGGAAATATTCATCTTAAAGCACAAACAATCCCTAGTTTCCTAATACATCACATTTGCTCTTCTCATGTGGAAGTTGTGTTGCATTCAAATACCAGTACAGATGTTAAGAGATGAAAATATATTTTTTTTCTAAGTCAAAGCCAAGTCTCAAGTCCCAGGTCTCCATCAACTGATATTTGTTTTTTTCTACTCCACAATCTTTCGAACATCTCTAGCCCTACATCACTAAATTAGTCCATACCTGTTCTGTTTGTCCTTATGCCTAAACTATCATATGAAACTATCATATGAACTAACTATTTCTTTCCAAATTTATCAACGGTATCTCATAATTAACATTTAATTTACCATCTGAAAATCTGATAATTGCAGATTTAAATTGTTTTGAATATGTCTCAATTATAATATTTGCCCCTTTGGAAATATATAAATAAACATTTATGGTAAAAGAGGAAAAATTGAAAGAGATTAAAACCAGTCAATATTAAATTTCAGATAGGAAAAAACAATATTCTTGTTTTGGTTTGGAATGACAAAGTTCCACTCCTCCTCTGTGTATTGCACTAAATAGGGTTTACAGGGTTTAGTTCCTTTTCTGGTCCATGTTGGAGTTTACTTATCTGAAAGTCCGAAACTTTTTGATTTTTACTGCTGTTTCTTTTATTCTCTTTTCTTTTCTTGTCATTACATTATATGGTCAGATTTTTCTTCCACACTGTCACGTTGAGATGTCCTTGTAAAATAACAGGTCGAAGTGGTGGTCTATGCTAGACAGGTCACTGTCTTTGTGATCACCTGGAGGCAGGTGAGAGAACCCAGCAGGCTGTCAATCATGTCCGTGAGCAGGGTCAAGTAGACAACAGACTAGGGAAAGGAGGGCAAAGGAGTCTGGGCAGGTAATGGACAAAGACTTCTCCGTTTAGGTTAAAAAAAATCTTTTTTTTTCCCAGTCATACTTAAAGAAAAAAAAAACTCCTGCCTTGATCAGTAAAAGCTACGGCAGGCACTAGCCGCGGTGCCGTCACCATCAGAAGCAAGAACAGCCTTGCTTGCTATTGTAGTGATGACATCACTGCTCTGCAAACATCTATTGCAACTTTGTGGGAAATTAAAAGGGGCAGTACAATGGATTTTCCAGGCACATAGTGCTATTTTATAGGTAACTGTTTTACATTCAGTTGTTATAAAAACATTTTACATATCAATTATGATAATATAATATGCAGATATAGAAGACAGATAACGATCAAATGAGAGACTGGTAAACAATCGTACTAATTGTGAGCTTGATGACATAAAGGCCTAATCGGAAATTAATTCTGGTAATATGTTCCCATGTTAGCTCATATCTCAGAGGCAAATTCAATGCATCTAAGATATCATTTTGAACTCTAATTTCCAGGCAACGCCTCGAGGGGGCAAAATGTCTCAAGGCATCTGGAGTGTTGGCAAAGAAGTAAAGAATTGCTGAACAATAGTGGCACAACAGTGCGACATGGCTTTCTCCAAAAGGCTCAAACAATGCCGTATAGAAGTGATTCAAGCATTCAATTTGCACCATGTGAGACTCAGCCAACTATTCATAATTTCTTTTTCTACAAATTCAGACCCATTTACCTTTTCCGCCCCACAGGTATGTTTATTCTTCTATTCAAAAAGTTCCAAAATTGTGGAAGTTTGCAATGTTTTTATAATGGTTGTGTGCTTTCTGTATGGATTTTGCAATGTATTTATTACAATTTCTAATCTAGTTTTCAAAATTTGACAAAGACTTTTCTTAATTTGCTGATATTAAATTATTCAGAGAGTTGATTTTTTTGGCTCGACTCCTAAAGAAGAGCCATTTCTTTCGGCTTTCAAATGGCCCTTACGTTATTATCATCTGTAGCCTGGCATTTTGGCTTATCTTGGAAAATATGGATATTTTGAATTTATTCTGTTATGAAAGTAGACATTATTCCTTTTGAATTATATTAAAACACTTCATAATATTGTTCTGCATTGCTATTACTGTTACTTGATTGCCAAATCAAGTAACTAAATCAAGATGGAAATAAACATCTGTTGTTCGTTTTGGCGCTATTTCAATTATTGGGTTGACACCAGCATGTTAAAAAAGGACATTGGCCAATATCAATATTGATTGTTTCATTGAAGTGTTTCAGGACTGGCCAAGTGTCCTCTTTTTTTGGAAATCAAATGATATAATTCCAATTGGTATGAATCATTTTAGAGAATTATTTTGTCACATTTTTTATTAAAAGCTACTGAAATCTGTGGCACACTGTAGAATAATATTTTGCCACATTTTAGTGAGTTTTCCAAAAATTATATTGTGAACCTATGTTTGATGTTAAGGTATGCAAAACTGATAATTTAATTTAATGTAATATAATTTTTGATTGCTAAAACTGTTGTTCCACCTGCAAAGCTGAAATAAAACTAAAAAAAAAAAAAACACGACTACACAAAACCCCCACAGTTCCTATAATTGTAGATTTTGAGTGTGCGCTTTCTCTTCAGGGTAGTTTGGCAGTGAGATAGTAAATTCTCTGCTGTGTGTATTTTATCATGAAAAGGTCTGAGATTAAAAAAAGAGGAAGAAATAAACACAGGGAAATTGAGACTAATTAGACACTTCTCTGATAAGGGGTTCAAACATATTGGGTAAGCAGAGGTCTTCCAATAAATTGTGTACTGTTTCAAGTTTAAAGGTAGGATGCAGTTCATCAAGTGCAATTCATCTCGGCAGTGGGTGAAGGTATGGGTTGGCTGTAAACTGCTACAAACCCCTGGCATCATTACACACTTGAATGCTCACTGTCTGTTAAGAGGCGTGCCGCCAGTGGTCTATTTGTGCATTCAACCGTACAGTGTACAAGCAAGGCCAGAGACATTACCCTTGCTGTGTGTCGTGACACTGTAGCCTCATCAAGGTAACCTGCAGAGAAGCAATCTGTTTATATGGTTTATCAGTGCTCCTCCAAATGCCTCTTGTTTTGCATCATATTTGAAGCTACCACTTGTAGTAATGTCCAACAATTATGGGAAGTGATCGGTCAGTAGTTCTTGCCTCAGTGCAGGTGGGCAACTTCACTTTTTTTGTCAGACTAAATGATTTAACTCGACTGCAA
This sequence comes from Phalloptychus januarius, assembly GCA_902982915.1. Taxonomy (NCBI): domain Eukaryota; kingdom Metazoa; phylum Chordata; class Actinopteri; order Cyprinodontiformes; family Poeciliidae; genus Phalloptychus; species Phalloptychus januarius. Next base: position 7,681,571 of record CADWAE010000076.1, on the reverse strand, counting down.
AGTTCATTAGTGTGCTGCTGAAAATAAGTAGAGTAGTAGTAGAATAGATGAGTAATTAAACCGTGGTTCAAACAAAAAAATAAAAAAAGGCTTCACAAATTAATTGAATTTGTCCTTTGGTCAAGAAAATCCTTTAAATATTTTGCGAGTTCTTTCTCTTTTTCTGACATTTACTGACAGTAAATGCCACATTTGCAGGATGACATAAAATGTAAAGCATACCTGACATATTTAAAAAGTTGGATCTCCTATGTAGACAACAACCCAGTAATTTCCCTTGATGCAGCAGCTGAGCACACTCATCTGTGTGATGACAAACGGAAAGGGTTATCTAGTCCCCTCAGAATAGCTCGCAAACATTGCTCAGATAAACCTAATTTTGCCCAAGGCTTTCCTCACCTGCTTGAAAACTAGAGCAATACATTAGCAAGTATCTGTAAGCAGTCCCTGTTTTCTGAAAATAAAGTAATCTTGCACTCTAAAGTTACTCAAAATAACTTAGTCTTGTACCTTTCTCAGGCCAAAAATGTACATTACTCACATTACTTGAGTTGAATTAACAATTTAGTGAGGCAATAAGTATTGCATTTTAGAGTGTACCTCTGTGCAGAGCAGAGTTTAACTTTTCCTTGGGCTTTTTGGTAATAATCATTAATTAATTTTTTTTTTTTCCTGACTTAAGGATGATAGAAATAGAAGAAAAATAACAAGCACTATCAACAGTCCTGTAACACACTGCCAAATATATTGGCATCATCTTTACTAATTAATATTTTTGCATAATATTATTCATGAATAGTAATGTTGCCTCATAGTAGGAACTGTATGCAATATTCAGTAAGCTGAAGGAGGCCAAAAAACAATGCAGTTATCCAAATGTGAAGTGTGGGTTGGGAGATTTACAGACTGGATTATTTACTGAAAAAATATTATCCACTTTCATTATGTATGCAAATGCACATTTAAAAAGAATTCTTGAAGTTTTTGACAAGTATTAAACTTTCAAATTTAATACTTGCCTTCCCAAATAGCTGCCAAGAAAAGCCTCACATCATTTTCCCTGAATATGTCATAGGACAGCTGTGAGTTGACCTTCAGTGCATCTTCACCCCAAGACTAGACTTGATTTTAGAACAGACAGCCAAACCTAAGGTCAGCAGGGATTAATTAGCTTTTAGAAACCCACCCAGCAGATGTCAAGGTAATCTTGGGATGCCGACTGCAGAGGTCAGAGCAATATCTCAAGGCAGAGGGAATAAGAGCTGATCCCACCAGTGTCCGGTTCTCTGCCATACCAGGCATTAGGCACAAATACGCTAAGGCCACTTCAGCCCTCAGTCAGTCCTTATTAAAGACGCAGTGAATAAGTAGGTCACATTTTGGAAGCTGGTGAGATTCATAAAAACTGGATGGAGAACTGAAAGTTGGAAAAAATGTTGGAAAAACAATATTCAATAGGGTGTTTTGAATGTTTAGTGATTATCTTTTTTTATTATGCATATTTTCTTGCTTGTTAAACATGCACCAGGGAGAAAACATAAACCTGTTTTATCTAGATAAACAGTCTTGCTTCTCCCTCTCCTGTCTCTGCTACACTGGGATGCTGTGCCAGCACAAGAGGAAGCTCCCAGCCAAACTAATTATTATTTTGTTAAAGGTGAGAAAACACTCACAGCTGAGAGGTGTTGGAATGGGAGTTGATGAGGGCTGGTCGCAGCCATGTTAAACTTCTGGTGTTCTGGCAAACAGGCCAGGGGCAAACACTGTAAAACATTTGATGATGTTACCAGCACTGTTTATTTCTTTTTAAAAAATCTGCAGATCACAAATATTTGTTTTAGAAAATGCAACAGTGTCACTTAAAAAGTGTTTAATCCATCTTTATCTTACTTGAAGTCTGCAATAATCTAAAGAAGTGAACAATGAACAATAGTTTATTAAAATGATCTGATTTGTGTTCAAAGCATTTGGCATATAACAGTTACTAAATGCCAGAGTAGTTACTAAGGGAAGAATGCTCCCTAGCAACATCCAAAAACACTTTTTAAGAAAATGGTATTCTGCAATATTTCCTCACATACATCTTCCATAAAATCAGAAGTCTTTATGCCTGTTCTATGCAAACACTGCTAGCTTACATCTTATAATGCAGTTTTGTGTTAATAAAGGAGTTATTATCATACACACTTTTTTCAAATTGATGACTACAGCAGTTTTTCTCTGGGTCATTTCAAAAGGGAGATAAAGTTATGTTTAAGTGTAACTATTTTGCTCTTGAAATGAGGCAATCCAAATTCACTCTAAAACATATAATTGTCTATTTTTCAAAAGAAAAGCCCCATATTTTCAAATCCCTCAGAAGTTTTTTTTATTTTTATAATCCATATATAAGCCCTTTAAAATTGTTTCATTGGATGCAAAGCAGAGCTGATGAACTGAAACTTGATTATTTGTCTCACATTTCAGACAGCAATGGACCCAAGTGCTAAAAACTGAATCCAGGACTAATGGCCTCCATATAAAGGCACTCCACCATCATGTTCACAGCCAGAAATATTATCTTGATAGTATAAAAGAAAACAAAACAAGTGATTACATGCTTATTCAGTATATCTATAATCTCAGGGGAACCCTTCTCAATAATCTTTGCACGATATACCGACATAGTCAAAGGTTTTGACAGTGTTCACATATTCAGGATGTCCAAGATCATCCAGCAAGTGGCAGGAAAGCTTCCAATAGAAGAGTGCTCTGTAAAACTGTATAGCCACCAGCTTGCTCAACATGAGCAGCAGATGGCTGTGAGTATATTTACACAGTAGGGTCAAAATCTTTAGAAATCAGACTTGTGACAAAAAGGGCATCAAGTAAATCAGATTTGTCTAAAAGCGATTACTGAACTATGAAAAATGTCTACAAAGGTTGTTTTTTTAAGGACTTTCCCTCCTACTGTTTGATACTTCTACTAAATCATGTCTTGAAGGTGAGACACAACATAAGTCCTGTATGAAACCAGCTAAGAGGCATTCTGAGCTACATGAGGGTCTACTTCTTATCCTTGAGAGCAGACCTACTCAAAATTCTGCCCAAGAACATTGGGAACTTCTTCACACATTCACACACAATTCAGGCGATTATCTACAGACATTTCAGCATGGTGGAGTGCTATCATGAAGAACAAGTGCTAATAAACCAGCTTAATGATCCCAAAATGAGAGCACATGGCCAAGAGTCACGAAGAGGCTTTGGTTGTGGGACAACCTCAAACAAAGTGTTAACAACTCTAATCTCTAACAAGACAAGTATGGATCACAGTGAGTTGGAATTTTAACCAGATGCTAAATTAAAGGGTGCCACAGTGAGTGCTGAAAAATTAAAGCCCACTCTAAAATTACTATTTCTTCCCATAAATTTGATGCATCTACTAATACTCGCCTTTGGACCTTAACTATTCTTTCTCTAGTGTTAGAAAATAAAATGTCTTGTGTCTCTCCCATGATTGCAGATTTTTGCTAGGTTGCTAAGGATTAGAACAGTCTGACAAAACAGACTTGGTGTGTAAATGGAAAAAAAAAGAATGTTGGCAGGCTATTATTAATAATATGAAGCAAATGTAACCGTCTAACAAACTGTGTGCATAATTGCACACTTGTCATAATTGAGCAATGATGTATGTAACATTTAATTTTCATCAAAAACGTTTTTTAACCATATGTTAAAGGTACGCTCAAAAATAAATCAGTTTATATTACATATTTTATTGTTAGTTTAATTAAAATTTAAATAGTTACTTCAAATTCCTTTTTTTTTCAGATTTTTGCATCTCGAGTAAATTGGAAAGGGAGAAGAACCTGAAACTTTTTGGAAAAAAAAGAGAGAAATTGAAAAGGAAAGTAATATCTTCATTATATCGTTATTTGTGACTGAGAGTACCTCATTTCACTGTGTTTCTGGTTGCTTCCACTGTCAGAAACCAGTGACCCACTCTGAAGAAGCGCATCGTTAATGACTCAGAAAATGCAGCCAGACTGGATGCTTCCATGGGAACATCAGCTCAACCTCTATATTACATGGATGTGTGCATGAACAGGTGCAACGCTAAAATGAAGGTTTCATCAAATTCTGCAATTAGCAAGTTTAGAATAACTTTGATGGCTGAGCATTTCGCCCTCTAATAGCCAACTAAAGAGCAGAGAGTTCAAAGTGGCACATATACAGTTCTCGTTATATCACTTCCATCGTTTTCTTTTCTTATTGATTCTCTGGTTTATGATTCATACTTAATAGCATGAAAAATCTGCTAAAGGGTACATACAGTTCTTTAATGCTGGGATTGGTATAGCAAAGGTTTCTAAAGCTTAGTTGTTCCACTCCTACATATTAAACCCTATAATGATCCAAACATTTCAAATATAATTGTACTCTGACCCTTACGCACAATAAGTGATATAAGAAAAATGAAAAGAAAATGTGTTTTTTTTACCCTGCAAGTGTCATTACTCTAACACTAAACAGGATGATGTAAAGATCATGCTGTTTGCAGCGCTGGATGTTGTAGACAGCCCACAGTGATGGACGTCTGTAAGTGTAATCATCTTCCCCTCTTGCTTTGTTGGCTAAAACATTTATAAGAATGGTTATATCATACATAGCAGAGGAAAAAATGGTGAAGAAAGCATGCATATCATTGTCTTCTGGCTTTTAACTTGGTTTTTACACTAAATAATTGTACTATTTAAGTACATATGTATATATATATATTTTTTGTTTTTAAAGTGAGTGATTGTTCAATGCAACTATGATCCAAGTATCAAAATTCACATTGAATGTTTTCATAATTCTAACCTGAGAATGTTCACATGAGTTTAGTTATTCAAATGTATGAGACTGTTTTTTAAATATTTAATGACTACCACATTACCCAAGTGTAATCATAGGATCTTCACATTTCACACTCTCACAGAGCTTATGCATAATTTGGTTCTGTTACACCAGTCAAGGGATCTCATACTCAGTATCTGCACCATTCTTCAGAACCAAGCTGCAAATGTTTCTGCCCATCAAAGAAGGAACTGGCTCCAAGCGTGTGAGATGCACATAAATAACAGGGTAGCTGACTCAACGTTCACCTTGTTGTCAGGTGATTACTGTAAACATTAAATTATATTGCTCATCTAAGGAAATAAAAAAGAAACAATGTAATGCTCGTTCACTTAACAACCACTTATGTGGCAGTTTATCATCAAATTACACTGAGCTCAAAAACATAGTGATCAAAACATGATGGATAGCTTTCACATTACTCTGCCTCCACATTTCTTCCTGGCAGCACCCACAGAAATATTCGTTTACACTTGGCTGTGTGGGTGGAAATGTGAATATAGAGTACATAATCATGCAAACTGTCATGGTTGCTCACAACACACTGGGGAGCAATTAAGTTTAAACAGGCTTAAACTGGGTTAGTAATTTCAAAAGCAATCAATACTCCTAGATGTGTTGACATGAATCTAAGCACATTGGAACCGAGCGAGGTTAAAAATATGTTTTATGATAGACATCAACAGATTTCATTTATATTGTTTTAAATCAAAGTTAACAGTTTAGATATTTTATCATTTTCTAATGAACATATTTATTGTGATGGAGTGACCACTAGAGTCAATAGAAAAGTGAAAATCAGAAGCACAAATTTATCCAAAGCAAAAACAAATAACCTTTTAAAATGATCTAATCTCAAATCAACATTTTTGCAAATAAACTGTTCAAATTGGTTAAAGTGCTATCTGTATGTGTCTGTGCAAAAAACTTATTTTTTGTGCAAATTTGTTTAATTCTGCAATATTTTGCCTAAAACTGTCTTAGTGGCCACTGCAGACAGATCAGCACTTATAAAATTGATGCTTAAAGATAATTTGGACAATTTTAAAGTCTTCATAGAAATGTTTTCCATTTTTCCATGTTTAAAAACTCTTGTTCTGGTTAAAGTATAGATCTCATAACTTTGGGAAGAGCTCATAATAATCTCAAAATGAGACAAGGAATAAAAAGAGCTAATCTCTCCACAAATGTTAATGTCACAGTATATATCTTGACTTCAATATTTAAATCACTGACACTTGATTATCAACAGTATTCCAACCAAATGTGAAGAAAATGTTAGCTTGTACGAGCAGAACTAGTCTTGTACTTCACTATTATAAAACTAATGATTCTATAATTTTCAAATTGATCCTTTTAGCGTGTCCAGTAAGTCAAGCGGAAATACCACTTTTGCACATGGAACTGATTGGTTAAACTGATGTAAGTTGCTTGATAACCTGCTGCCCAGTCTTTTCTGATAGATAACTAAACTGGCACATGTAACAAGAAACGCCAGTCCTTATCAATATTCCGACTGCATCTTGAACCACTGGAAACAGATGGCTTTGCTACTCTTTTGTTTTTACACAAAGCATAAGATATCGTAACAACCCTTGCATATAAAATACAACGTAGGCCCCCAATAATGAGGTGCCACTCGGCATAACGTCCACATTTCTGATGGATTTGGGTTCATAATGGACGTCTAATTAATGCTTGTAAATTCTAAAAGATGGCAGTTCCTGCATAAATGATCAGCTTCACTAACTGCCACATTTGCTTTTTGAAAACAACACATGCAAACTTAACGATGATTATGACAATCATAACAGCTCTGTTTAGTTGGAACCACTCTGCCATACACATGCAGAGTACTTATATTCTCAAGCATAGGCGGAAAAGATCATTTGTCATAGGAGTGCGTGACAATACAGGCCCTCCGGCTTGATTCTCAGAAAAATTCTACCAGCAATGTGTTGGATGATTTGAATGTGCCGGGGAAGGAGCTGATCCATTAGAAGTCTTCTTCTGGTGTGCGTTTAAAAGGCACTTACTGAAATGATATTCAGGAGTTGCAAATAGGAAAGTCTTTCAACTGCAACTGCAAAAAGGATAATTTTTTGAAGTAAAAGTTAACCCTGAGTAAGCCAAAAAAGCAGCTTTGACATCCAATGCTGTTGTATGTGGATATTGTTGTAAGAGGCAGAAAAACACAATACAAATGTTTAGGCTCAGAAGCTTTTATTTGTGTTAAAATTCTGTCAGAACCAGAAATGTTGTCAACCTGAATTCTATCAAACCTTTCAGGTTTTTTATATCCTTGCCATAAGTTGTCATTCATCTTTGTAGGTAGATTGGGCTAAGCACAGAACTTGTTTGGTTTCTAAGCTACTGATTTCAGACACCATATTTACAGTCTTCTTCCATCTCACTAGACAAACCAACCTCTAAATTTTCACCCTGTGAGAAAGTTTATTATTTCTTTTTTATTGAATTGATGATTTGATGTCCATAAATGTCATCCTCAACATAGAGGATGTTATGCTGCTTTGCATGTTTTTCAACTTCGGATGTGGTAATGATTACCAATCATGAGCCGCCTGAACAGAAGTGAATAAGAAAAGTCATAAAAATGATTAAATATGCTTTTTATCAGAATTTCCATATAAAGATATAACCATAATCTGAGAGAATTTTGAATGTCTGTAGCCAAGTTTTCGTTTGGTTTGGTAGGCAGATTGCTGCTATGTTTGATATATGTCTCAGCAACAATTTATGTCCAGCAGACAGCCATAATGTCACTGCTTTGTCAAATTCATTCACACTGATCAAGAAGCAATTTTAGCAGTGGCATTAGAAAAGCTTTTTTTTCATTTAGTTTTTGACATTTTAGCCAATATGTCTGACACACAATTTATGCAAATTGAACTTCTCTAATAAGCATCGTCTTTGGTTCAATTGTTTTGGACCTTTTTTCCTCTCATTTGACAGTCTGCATATCTAGTTTTGGTCATGAAACTAGCCTTATTATTTTTCTGATAAGGGCATGCCTATTGAGATGTCACTATTCTGTTTGCGTGGAGCAATCACCCTATCCAAGCAATTTGGATTTAAAATATCACTTGCACCCCTCGGGGGAGATGCTTCCCTCTCCACTACATGTAGTTAAATGCACAGATGCACACAGACACACACATTAAAGCACCTCATCAATGTCATTTTAAATCAGACTTGCGTGATGGATGCTTTTCAGGGCCAAGTGGGAAAACAGAGATATCTCACTTCCACTCTCAAAATTCTTGTACTTTGCTTTGGCTGGAAAGGGAAAAAAATGGAGGATCTGTTTGTGTTGATGACAAAAAGGAAGTAAAGTTAGACTGAGTTTGACCACCTGTAGTAGGAGAGCAACACAGATCATGTTTTTTTGTACCTTGCTTGCACCCCTTTGATGTATATGCATGTTCTCTCCAAGAAGTTGAAAAATTAATGCCACCAAAGCTGATATTGGGAACTGTTACAGAGTGGCTGCACTGTGAAATTGATATTAATTGAAATTGATTATTCAATGTGAACCACATGAGTCATTAATTTCTAATCTACCCCTTCAATCGATAATATATCTCCCCTGCTAAAGCAGTTTTACAGCTTTTAAGCCTTGTTTATGAATACAATGATGACAATGATAAAATTCCTTTATTAAAAACTAGGCTTCTCTGCCTCATCATTATTTTAGTGCATTGCCCACATCTATTACACAAAACATCTATGAAATAAAAATAAATATTTGGAAAAACCCATAGATTTATATGTTTGCATTAACATTTTCATTTGAAAATCCTAAAGTTAGTTTTAGTGTGAAGTTGGGAGTGTTCAGGTTTGGTGACGCTATCCATCAGACCTTTGTTTCTTCTTTAAATGCTAATATTAATGATTTGATTCCTAACATATTTCTATACTGTCCCTAAAAATTAAACAAGCAACCTGTTAAAATAGGATGTTACCAATGAGGATGTACTGTATACATCACTCCAGCTAATAATTAATTAATTTCATTTAATTTAAAAAAGCCAGGTTCAAAAAATATAATGCCTTCCATCCTAAATTATTCCGTTTCTCCATATATGAGTACCAGCAAGTCGTCGAAATTATAATAGTTTACTTCTTCCCATATGTTTTAGTTGATTAGATTTTATTTACTTGTACACATATGTGGAAATATATTTGAAAAACAAAACAAGAAAACTAAGTTGCCATGGTGTCATGTCTGTACTGCGGGATGCTGGGATCAAACTGCCCCTTATATTGCTTTGTGTGAAGCCAATTGAAGTGGAAAACAATTGACTCAGTGACAGTTCAAACCTAGCAAAACATAATATAAGATGTCTCAGGCTACCCTATTTGACTGGCAATGTAAATCACAGTGGGAGTCTGACATTGACTGTTTTCTGTTCTTAAGACCGAATGACCGTCCTCCTGTGGGGTTTAATTTGTAGCTTACCTCACTTTGTAGATGATGGTGGCCAGAGTGGCTAAAATGTCTTTCAGCTTGTAGGAGGAAATGTCCCTGTCATGTAGGTTAAGGGTTTTTCAGTTCAACAAAAGCTTATATATCTCAACATTTTCTTTCCTTTTAACCACCTTGTAGTTTTCAGAAACAGGATCATTGGGACCCCACAAGCTTTTCACCGCTTGCACAGACCAATGGGACCTCACTGACCCCACCTGAGCTTTGCAATTTATTTTGTGTTACAAATTTTTGTGTGTGTGATTTCCGTAACTGACAGTCTGACGGAACAGCCTCCACACTTATCTTTGACCTACCGTGACATCTACTGCCCTCCTCCTAAGCGTCGTGCTAAGACCCTGGGAGGGTTAAGCAAATTTAAACTAAACCTGAATTAAATATGATTGTTGGCAAATGTTACATTGAATTTAGTCTGCAAAGACTGTGATCATTTGTAAAAATGTTTGCAAAAACAAATAAAAACAGCTGTGTTTTTGTTGAAAGTAAAAGAGAAGATATGAAAGCTAGAGGTTAAACTGCAGTTTCTCCTCAGCCTACTGCGCCCCCTGAGGCAGGATGTTAAACGATGTTTGGAGCAGGTAAGAAGCAAAGTTCATCAAAACACAGAGGTGGAATATAAAACCTCATATTTACTATCTTCTTTTTTATGGAATTTATAACAATCCAAAATCTTTACATAAGTGCTGCATAAGTCTATGCTGCCACTTGTGTCTAGGTTTCTATCATAATCTACAAACATTTATTTTTGTTCAGATCAAATGCTTACTTAAACACAAACAACTTCTGCTCCCCTCACCAAACACCTTATTGGGACATAAATTAACATGAGCTTCTTCAGGCAAAGTGGTTTGCCACAATGCAGCCTGATTGGACTTTGATTATGTTTGCTGGTTCAACCTTAATTATCCCAGTCATTCAGTCAACATCTTCTGCTGATTACCGACATACATCACCATAAGGCTGGGAGTACAAGCATGCTCTGCAACATTTGGAGTAGCATTGACGCCCTTAAAGATCATTTCTTAACACTTAATGGGGGTCAGGGTTTGATATGTTGTGTGTGTCTGTAATGGAAGCTTTACTGATAAAAGCCTACAAGCAGTCTCTTTGGGTGAACTTTCCAAATCTTCAATCATTCCTTTTTAAGAAGGCTTTTTGTGTTTTGAAGTGATTGAACTAGCCATTTTCCATCCTTTATCTACATAAGTACTGTCTTTGTTTCTCTCTGTCTTGCTGTCACAGGAATACTTAGTTTATTTTGAGTTTAACAGTCATGGGGTGTTCAACCTTGATTCCTCACAGAAAACAAAAACTTTTCATTTAATTTTCTGATATTCACGTGGTTCACTGACTTGGTAATTTTGATCTAGTTCAATAGTTTTGTTAATAAGTGCCTTAAGACAATATTTATATTTATTCATATCCAAAAAGAAGAATCATGTGGTTTCGGCACAATTAATCTTGCAGTGTGAAGAAAATGTTTAATTCATTCAAACAAACTTGAAACTGTTAGACAAGTAATAAATTGATAATTTACAACATGTCAAACCATTGTTCTGATAATATGTCAAAATATTTGACATTTGTAGATCTATGGAGGTCTCTAGTTTCCCTCCTGATATATTGGCTGATATTTTTAATTTTAACATGATGTCATAACCGGTATGATTGAGATTCTGCGTTAAAATGCATCCATTCTTTTGTCTCCATCTGGCCTCCATCAAGGGTATTTGTCTTTTTTTACAGTGTATATAAACATCTGATTGCACCTGTAGAATATCAGGATATTTACCTGTCCAGCCAAAATTTGTAATATATCTGCTTGGAGTCCAAAAAAGTGGTGATGAAAAATCTGGATGAGACTAAAACTATTTCATATTAGTGATGACAGAGATGCTGTCTGACACATATCTGTTTATCATGATGTGAAGAAGCAAACTAAACCAATTTTTGCACAAAACTACGCAAGCAAAATGTATTGGCCATATACAGCAGTTCTTCCAGCTAATCCAAAGCAGATCCGTTCATCTCGCCTTCCACATATGCCTTAAGTACTGTGGCAAGTGTCTGAAGGCACAATTTTCTGCTAAAATGTCCCAAAGTTCAAAAACTTGACTGTGGAGACCAATAACACTGATATGGCTTTGAAGTATGGGATTTCCTGTATTGTACCTCTAAATTTTAAAAGAATTTCATAATGCCATGCTGGTGATAGACTCCTGTCATTGTAGATAAGAAATATTTTTCATCCACAGAACCCTCTCTCCTGTATGCAGTTACGCAAGAGAGATCAACAGCAACAGACCGTTTAAATCACCTTTCATGGTGGTTAGACATGATCTCCTGACAGACACCCTCCCTTTTCAGTGTTACGCAATGAGCAATAATTTTCACTCACTGTTCAGATTCATCCAGTAATAAAAGGTTATTGTTTTAAGAAACATAATAATCTTCTTTAGGAATCACTGTTTGTTGAAAAGAGGCTAAAAATTAGTTTTCCCTTTTTTCCCTTTAGCGTCCATCTTGTCAACTGAATAGGCAAGATTTACAATTTTATTTTCTGCTTACGTCTCCTGTAATATTTAGGCTACTGAAACGGCATAACTTGCCTGTGGCATGTTATTAAATCTTGAACCTTACTTTGCACAAGTATATATCTCTGACATGGCTTCATTTTCTCTGCTGCACTATGAAACCACACTGACAGATTTACAAGCCCAATGTGAAACCCAATGTAAAATTTAAGCAAGCTCTGCGTTCATGTCCAAATTGCTGAATCCTCAAATGAGCATGAAAATGTATGCTTGATGAATGAGGGGGATAACAGTTTAAAAGAAATTGTAATTTCTGCTAAGCATAAGAATGCAGACAACACTGTTGAGTATTCTGACAGTCCACAGATGATTTATAGGTGCTGTTATTAACTTGAGGCTAAGATAGATCTCCACAAAACAGATTTGCATGAACCTTTTGTTCAGCTATTGAGTTAAAGTTGGACTGTGTGACGCTTTTGTTCCCCATAGGCTGCACAAACACACCATAGCATCCACATATGCATTGATCCTTGTCCTTATGCATTTGTCTCGACCAGTGAGTGAAGACTATATGTGTTATATACAATGAAAAACAAAATGTAATGTGACTAAGTAATCATAAGAACTGTTTCTTACATATTTATATATAAATATATATATATATATATATATATATATATATATATATATATATAATAAAAAAGATAAAATAGAGATCTAAACTCTGACAAAACCTATTTATTTGATGAGATATTTCATTATAAATAGAGGCAATCTTTCTGATCAGCCACTTTAAAAACCCTCAAGGTGAAAATATTTTAGAAAAATCCTTTTGGAGTTATTACTGTGATATGCCTTAAGCCTCTTTTGTCCAGAGAACAAATAACGCTGATTTTACAGCCACTCTACTGCCAACATGCACAGATCCAGACATTGACCGTGAAGCTGTATATTTGCTAAAATCTGACACAATCCCAATAATTCATAAATGACCTTGTCTCGTGGCTGTGCCTGAATCCTCTGATGAGTACATGTCACAGGAAAGGAGAGACTAATAAGGGAAGCAATGGAAAGCCTGGCCACAGACTCCCTAAAGCAATTCTTTAGTAATTGATGTTGCAGCATAAAATGGCTCTCGATGGGGACAGCTGATTAGTTTGCTCTTTTTTTTTGCTGGTTGTTTTCTTTTCACTATTACCCCCCAGACCCCCAATCCTTCGCCTTCCAGTCACTCACCAGGTAAAATGACAGTTTCACATCCAATTATCCCATTACGGCTGATAAGATTCCTTCGTGTACTGCCATTTGTCTTTCAACTAATCTGTAAATGTGTGGCTGCCGACCTGAAGGGTATTTTGAAGACCAAGAATTGACCATCATTACTTTAGTTTTTTAATCCATTTTTTAGATCATCACAATCAAATTTTAACATCTTAGAACAATATGCTGAAAACAATAATTCCATCTCCATGTTTTTATAAGTATTTACAGTATATGTAAAATTTCTGCACTTTTTACATGCTAAAATGTACAAAAATTGGGTAAGAGATGAGTTTGTATGTAGCTTATTGTTGTATTTGTAAATGCAGGACAATGTCACACAGTTTGCATTGCTTGTTATAAACAATTTGACAACTAGCTATGACTGATATTCCCAAGATGTCTTAGGAATATGACTTCCATTTAATCAGATTGAGTGGATACAATACAACATGTGCGCCTTGGTAAGGCCTACCAAGTACCCAAGCCAATGCTAAGACACTTTGAGGACCACAGGTTTATGTTGACTGTGGAAAAGAGTAAAGTGAACTGGTGCTATATTCACTTTGTGTGTGGTTCTTTTATTTATTTATTTCTACAAAAACAATATCTAACTCTGAGCCATCATTAGGTTTCATTTGGTAAACTTTCCTTCTGTTGCAGTTTTTGGTGAAAAATCACAGTTTAGCAACATAAATTATATTAATGATTAAGGTTTCATACATTAGGCAGCATTAGTGAATTTTTGAAAATCTCAGTCAGGATCTGTGGTGGGAACACTAAACAAGAAAAATTACAGGGATAATTAACACAAAATTTGATTCAAATTAGTATTTATTAATTCAATAAAAAATATATAGTTCCTGTAAGTGTTAGCACCAAACTGAGCATGCCTTAATGCCTTGAAGGATGTTTATAATTTTTTTTTATTATTTCACATAATTTCTTTTAAACACATACATTATTTTTGGTGTTTTTTATGTGAATTTTATTTTGTATGCCTGCTATTTTGAACATAATTTTAAAGATGCAGCTCGAACAAAGTTGTCTCATAATTTCATAGTGATCTACTTAAACTTAATGAATTTACATTGTGAATTACATGAAAAAGATAGAGAAGACATAGACAACGACTGCTAAAACATTAATTTACTTAAAGTTTTGTGTTTCTTTCATATTTTCCGTTTGGTGTTTGCAAAACACAAATCAACTCCTGAGTGTAAAATATGGTGCTTGAAGCATTAGCTCAGTTTTCGGTTTCCACAGGCCAAGCTCTTGGTCCTCATCAAAGCAATCATTTCCCCTGGTGAAGCTCTGAGTTGGTACAAACACAGAACCTGTATCACATACATGTTACGATGAAAACACAAAAAAAACTGGAGCTAAAACAAGCACCAACACAAATTTGGCTCTAGTTTAGAGAAAACATTTTCACATGTCAGTTATTTCTTTTCTGCACTATTTAAGGCATAGCTGAAGTAATACAGTGTATATTCAGCAACTGTTACCCCACATAAATCAGTGGTCCTTGAATGTGAGTGGAGTATCACTCTAAAGTGAGCTCACAGTGTGCTTTTGGTGGTTTATGAGCTGCACTTTCACTGAAGCGTGGAACATTTGTGTTCTGCAGGGATGTCTGAGCAGTCTTATTACCACCATGTAGTGTGAGGACTTTTGAAAGAATATTTCCATAATGAAAGTAGAGCGAGTGTCCCACTCATTCTGCCATCCTCTATGCTGATTGTTTCATGCTGTTTTCTCCTCTCTGTGTGAGATAATTTACAAGGACACCATATTCTTGCATTTTCCAAAGGAAACATGTATTTAAAAAAAAAGATGAAATATAATGGGACATGAAAAACAAAACTAGCTGAAGATGGTGGACTTTTGCAAGTAAGTTCAGCATTACCTGTAAACTGGTTGTAAAATACACAAAAATATGATACATAACATAGGCCTATAATACATTGTTTATGCCAGATATGTAACAATAAAACATCAATAAACATTGCTTGTTGTCAGCTTCTAAAGGTGCTCTTTGCAGGGGATGGCTGTCATCTGTGCACTGAGAGGTAACCACAGCAACAGCTCAAGGGGCAGTGATTGGCACTGGAGGTTCCTCCTGGTCCTGGCTGATTGTCTTCACTCAGGCACTAAAAGGAGCCTTAAGAACTTGATTTTTTTCCCAAATTGAAAACTGACTCATACATTACAGACACCCATGAAAACAAAACAAATCCCAAAGGGCTACTTTTTTTATGATTTAAAGTACAAAGCGTCTCTTTCGCATATCTCTGAATCGAGTGGTTGTTGCACTTAAACAGCTTTTTTTGGATCTCAGTTCAAAAAAACAAGTTGTCACATAAATCAAAAGAAAAGTAGCAGTTAACTGTAAAACTGCATTTTTACGCTCTGAGGTGATTTTCTTTTGAATTATGGTACGTACTAAATGGAATTGTTCAACTTTTTAAAACTGGCTAATTGATTAAATGTAGACATTTAACTTGATTTGCTTTTTAACACTTTATATCCATAAATACAGAGCTAAATGTTTTTCTATTTAGCATATTTTGCTTCATTTACTTTGGTGGGAAGTTGTTTTTCTTGCATGTGAACAGTATACTATTGACTGTATTACACATACTATTAAATCTTAAAGTTCACAGAGAAGATTATATTATCCAGTCATTGCTAGGTTCATCCAAAACACCCGAATGCTCCTCTTTTAATACCTCTTTTACTCTCTGTCTGTTATTCTCAGCACATCAGTCGATCCAGTCTGCCCTTCTAATGAATGGCATTCATCTAGCACCACAAGTAATGTCATTTTACAATGCATCATAGCAGCTAATAAACTCAGGATTGATTTGTGTTTATACAAAAACACATCAGGCGGAAACCATCACATCAGTAATAAATTGATGCTGATCTGGTCGTGGGGACGGAGCAGCCAAATGCCAGCAGAGGTTTATTTATTTATATTTTTTTCATATTGGAGGCTCCTCAGCTCAGTAATCGATCTTGGTGCAGAGCCTTTTGTTCTCTGAAGTAATAAAGCAGCGTATTGATTTATTGGCGGGCGACAGTTACCTTTTGCCTTCTCCTCCTGTTCTGTGTTTCATTCCCCTGTCGGGTCTCCAGAGAGGAAAAGTTTGGTCTGTACAAAAGCCGAAGCACTACACTTTAAGTAAAAGCACATCCATTCTGACATTGAGATTTAGACTCTCTGCAAAACTACTGCAGGAGGTATTGATCAGAACAAGCACATATCTGTGAAATGGATGTTTCTCAGAGCAGGGGACTTTGTCATTATTCACAAACATGCCGATTTATTTTCTCAGTATCACAAATGGTAAAACTGGCAACTTATAGAACATACAGAGAGAGAAGAGAGACTTGAACAATTTTCTTTGCACAATCTTTCTTGATCCTGCAGCATCCCAGGTCTTCTCTTATGAACTTTTCTTATCTGTTGTCCACACAAGTTCTCTTAAGGATTTAGGTCTCCTGACAGAGATGGTGCAAGTTTGATTTCGTGATCAATTAACCATTTCTGGATTGACTTACCCAAATATTTTAGATAATTGTCCTGTTAAAATGGCCCAATGATGACCCATTCTCAGTTTTCTGGTAGGGGCCACAAAGATTTTCATTTACAAAGACTGGATTTTAAGAGAATCCATGATGCCATGCACTTTTAACAAGATCCACTGGGTGTTTGGAGGAGAAACTGGTCACAGATTCTCTATACTTATACTTTTCAGTGGACATCAGGTGCTTTTCTATGCCTTAATTTTGTTCCAAAACAATCCCCCCCTGCAGGGTTTGTTACTGAAAATGTAAATCTTGGCCCTATCTAAGCATTACAATGCAAATGTTCAGATGTGCCTTATTTCACCAGTGAATATGACAAAACAATTTAATTTATCATGTGAGTCACAGAGTTTGATAAAAATGTGGCTTTAAAAGTTATTTTTGAGCTTTCTCACTTTTGCTGTCTTGGAGTAAAACTTTATTTTCATAATTACACACAACTGCTATATTTTTTTCCCAGTATGCTTGAGTATGAAGTTTCAACCATCTCCGGATAGTTTTCCTTGAGTATGTGCCTTCATTGACGTGGTAAGTTTCAACAATTTACTGTTACTTTACTCTTATTAAGAGAGCTGGTATCAAGGTCCAGAAATGAGTAAAAGTTTACTTTCTGTGTACAACTGTTTATTTGTGACTCTAAACTCCTGTAATAGAGGTTAATGCTTTTCTGACAGTAAAATGCATTAACCTGATGGGAATTTTGTACTTTTGCTTTGCCAACTTAATCATATTTCATATTGTGTTACTTTACACACATGAATAAGTAAACTGAATTTAAAGTGTTGCAAAATTTAGTAACATGAAAACATTGAGTTTAAACTTAGACTGGAAATAAATTATGTGAAAATTTTACTCTTTCAATGGTATCCCCAAACCTGGAACCTATGAAGTCAGTTGATTAGTTTTTTCCATATCATTTTTTGTATTTAATAAGTTTTTTTTTTTTATTTCCCATAGAAAACACATACTTTGACCTTGAAAAATAATAAATTTCAACAAGAAATTTCTCTGTTTTAGAGAAGGATCTTAATATTGTTTTAAAGCTAAAGCTCAGCTATCTCTTGGGTAATTTTATTATTAAAAGGCAGTACACATGTAATTTTTCTGAAATGAGAATTATTAAGATATTAAATTAAATTCCACAGTTTTGGTCTAAAATGATTCACAATAGTTTTGTGTTCCAACTTGAGCTTTAGTCCAAATTAAAGTGGTTATTGCTAGTATTTACAAAATAAGATATCTTTCTGAAAACTTGTATTGGTGCTCGAAGTCATTTTGCAAATGCATTTGGTCAGCTGTATTAAATCTACTCTCTCTTTGCCTGCCTGGTTTTCAGATTAAATCGAGGCATTTACTAACATCACCCTTCCAAGATCAACACTTCTGTATAAAAGTTTTAGATTTTAGATGAAAGTTTTTTCCAGGTTTAGTCAAACAGAAAATATAGAGAGGGAAAGGCCTTGTTCATAATGTAGATGGAGGAGAATACCATTAACTGGATTTGTAGTTCTAGGATATCGTAAACCGACAAACAACAAAAAGGCAGAGATTTTCTAATCAATATTTTCTTCTGGAATCGTACTGTCACAAGAAAGACTAGAGGAACTGCTGGGAAAAAAGCAGCTTACAAGCAGCAATAAATTATAGTGAGCTGCCTCGACAGGAAGGGTTTTTAGGGACCAGTCTGGTAATTGCGCTATGAGCAGAGTGCTGTTAAACATTGTAATTATGGGCAAACTACCTAGGGAATTTTTACTTTGCTGGAGGAGGCACACACACTCTTTAGAGGCATGAATAAATACATAGATATATTTAAGTCCTAAACATCCTTTTCTCTTAATAAAAAAAAGACCATTTAACTCCCTAAATACTCAGACTGAAAAGCATTTTTCATAAAGATGTGGGGGAATAGTCAAACTGATTTGTTGTCTCAAACAATCTTTCCTCTGCAGTTCTTTTCAAACCAACCAAAAACACTTTTGGATACTTAGTAGCCTGCAGGTTGACACAAAATCACAAAGGATTCACAAACGCAACCAGTGTGTGTGTAAATATTCCATGCCTGCTCTTCCTTTGCTACTGTGCAGGACTCATTTCCTCTTTGTAATTGACGCCGCTTCTTTCAGGGAATACACGTGCTGACATTTTGTAATGCATTCCAGCACTTACATTTCATCTAACAGTACTCATCCATAAACAGCCCCCGACCAATGTAGCTTTTGACATGAGTTGGAGTTGATGGGAGGAGTAGACAAATTGAGGTGATGACTGTTAACCTTCACAGGTGCTTGACTTCCCTTTGGTCCATACTGTCACTGAAGCTCAAACAAGCTCCCTGATTAGAGATGGCATGTTGCACCTGACATTAATAAAGCTGATAGAAACTTTGACCTACAGTGCAGAAGCAAAGCATTTGATCAGGCTCTGAAGAGCCCTCCAGGTTTTTGTATCTCTTTAGCTTCATTAAATTACCTTTAAACTGGAGACAATGGCAATAATATTGAACTCAAAGAGAAAACTGAGTGTTAAAAAGCAAACCTACATAATTAAACATGCGACTGTAAAATTTTACTTTAAACATGTAACTTTTTGACATCCAAAGTTAATAAAGTCTTGCTGAACAAAATGTCAAACAGTGTTTACCCTCCATGTGAGTTAGGGATTACTTTGAGAAACATGGATTTTTTTTATTTTTTCAGATTAGTAAAGATAAAGCTAAAAGATCACTGCTGCAGCCTTTCCACTATGTTATCTAGAATTGACTGTCAGAAAGAAAAAGAGATTTGCTTTAAAGACTCCATTGTCACTTGTAAGGAGTGAATTATACTGCAGTTTAAATAGTCTTGAAAGCAAACTAATAAAATTAACTCTTCCTCTGTGTTTTTAAATTTCTTCTCGCTGTATTAAGACAGCAAGATATACAGCTGAGATATGCAGCTGTATATCTTGCTACATTATCTTGAAATGTGGTATTTTTAATAAGTAAGAAAGACTAAAGCATATGTTTCAGGTCATACTTCATGCGCCTCGTGTTTGTAAATAGTATAGTTAAAACTCATACTCTATTGTTTTTTTAACTGCCAAAACCCCCCAACAAAATCACAGCAAACAAGAGCAAGATCAACTGCTTTAAAAACCCCAACAATGAATATGACAAGCAGTGATTGCATAGTTACTTTGAAAAAGTAACTTGATGTCTGATCACTCATTTCTCCTTGAAAAAGTAAGTTGGTTGCTTTAATGACTACTTGATTTAAGAAGTAACTAAGTTAGATTAGAAGTAGTTATATTCAGCAGCTATCAACATCTGTCCTCGCTGCCACAACATAAAACAGTCAACCGTATTTAGGGGCAAATAAACAGATTTTATGTTAGTGTTATACCTCTCACATATGAGATTGTGCCAAAGTTCAAAAGTCTTTCTCCACACAGCTTAGAACTTGACATGTTAGGCTGCAAAACTGATTATGTGAAAACTGTACAACGAACCTTCAGAGTTCTGAAAATACAGGTGATATAGGAAATAACTTCATACTTGCATTGTTAAAAGGTGTTGCACTTATTTTGAATATGCTTTTAAGAAAACATGCAGGTTATGGAAATTTTGTGGCCATAAATGAATGTAATTACACAAACCAACAACATTGAGTGCAGGATAATGACACTCATTAAAAATAGAGCACTTTACTTTGCTCCTTCTTCTCAGAGTGCTTTGACAAGGTGACACAGCCACATAAAGACAGTTTGTGCAGGCATGGTTTGGTAATGGGTTGCTTTGCATTTGAGTGGAACAAAAATGCAACATGCTGTCTGAGCTAATTTGTATTTGTTCTAAAAGTGGACACACTGCTGAAGCTGCATGTCAGCAGTACAATAGCAGCAGCTACTGTCCTCTGTCAGTGTCTATACCGGATCTGTTTAACTACAGCTCAGTGCTGTGCACTCGTGGCTGCTTGACAGAGCTCACAGCCCACTTCACAACCGTATGTGTTTGCATAAGGGAGTTAAAAATGTCCACAACAGCTTCATGTTGCTCCAACGTGTGCAAAGCAGAAAAAGCACTGCATTATTGTAAATTCTGTGTACATCTTCAATAACAGAGAAGATAAGAAAAATGGAAAACTGAACTAAAACACTTCCAGTCAGGCTTAATTCATAACATGCAGCCCGTTCCACTATACGCTCGAATGGAAAGCAAGCAGAAAATATTTTTTTCAGTTCCTTCCTTCAGAATAGACAATGTAAAAACCACTGCATTATTAACCCCTAGGTTAATTAACCCCTAGCTTAATAATGCAGGTTGTACTGAAAAGCTTAAATCACCTGGAAACATAATTAAAATGAATTAAAAATACCCTAAATATGTTCTTGTTCTAGTCATTGCTGTTCAAGCGACTTATATTTATGAGCACATAAAGGCATCTTCAAGCCTTTTTGATGATGAAATCTGCTGAATTATATTTGAAAAAGAACATCTCCTAAATAGAAATACATATCTTTAAGTTGTAATCTTGGATCAGAGTGTGGGATAAAGAACATACAGGATTGTTGCTGTCAGATGGGTCTGAGTATTTTAGAAACTGAAGATGTATACTTTGATTTTGATATATAACCATCTCTTGAGTTAACAGAGAAAGGCCCAAAAAGGAAAAAAAAAAGATTTTTAGAGCATCATCTTCAGTTGCGCAACCCATCGAACCATGAAGCAGACTTCAAACTACAGCAGAAGACCTCACAGGGCGCTACTATGGAAGCAAAGGAAGAGAAACCAAGGTAGCAATTCAGTCAGTCATCTAAATTATGTAACATAAAACACTAGATGTTGGCTGGTCCAACGAGTCTCAATGTAAGCTGCAACATTCAGAGAGTTGAGTCTGATTTTGGCCTCGAGATGTCAGTGAGCATCATTCATAGGAGAGGATTGCTCACCTTTTGCTTGCTATGGATCATACTTTCCCTCCCAAATATTGTATTGTTCCATTAGGGCAGAATAAGATGGAAAATGGGACACAAATATTACTACACATTCATTACGCTGCACTCAGGTATCAATATAGGCAATCGATACCTGAATATCGATCAGTACCATCCGGGGTTGGGTGGTTAGGGAGCCCTGGTTTAAATATTACAGCTTAGCTGGCTATTGCTGCTGACCATGTCATGGCAGTAGTGCTTCTTTTGCCTACAAACAGTGGGACAATAAACCAAATGGAAAAGCTCAACTAAGAAATCTGAAACTGCTTTTTTCTGTGTATTCATTATTCTTCAGAAGATACTAAATCCCAATCCAACAGAGCACTTCTGGGAAGCAATGGAAAAGAAGATTTGTATCCTGGATGTGCAGATGACACAGTAACTCTGCTGCACCACTATGTTGATATGAACCCAAATCTGGGGAATGTTTTCAACAAGTTGCCACATGGGAAAATAGTACAAGCAATGTGTACCTGATAAAGTGTTTAGTAAATGAATCTTCTTTTTCAGTGTGTTTTTTCTCTGTTGTAGAGGCATTTATTTATACCGCTTGGAAAAACCAAAGTTAATCAGACAAAAGGAAATTATATTTGCTTTGTGGCTTTCAAATAAATTCTCTTCACTCTAGTGGGTTTAAAATACAACTTTCCAGTGGATCAACTCTGTTATAACATGATGTCTTTAATATCAATTTATCTACAAAATCTTGTTTTACACCACTGCAATCTTCAAGTCATGGAAAGTGCACAGTCACTAAAGCAAAGAAACATATAAAAAATACAAACAAACAGAGTACCATTGTAACCATAAAATGTCTATTCATTTAGCATTGGTACTTACAGTATAAATGAGCAGAATCATATTGAAAGAGGATGGTTCAGCTGTATGCAGTGGTTTCTGAGTTTCTACAGCAGAAATATTATTTTGAGAAACAGTTGTGCATTTCCTCAAAGATCCAGCCCATTTTTTCACATGGCACTGAAATGGGCATCGTCCAGTACATTCTTCAGCTGTCCATGGCTGGTTGCCTCATGATTAACCATAGAGTTTGATAATTAATAGAGACAAAGCACACGTGTATGCATCTGTATCAAGGACTCAAAAAGTTTTTCTTGCGCACAATTTACAATTGAGTTTTCAACCAGCTGTTAACTGCACAGTTTGGTCGTCTCATAATCCACTGAATTAGGTAAACGTGCACTGAAGGCCTGCAAGGAGGCAAAAATGCGAACCACCTCACTGGGAGTGAGTTTGAGCCTGTGGCGGAGGAGGCAGGCGAACAGGTCCATCTTTTGTTGGCCTGCAGGGGAAAGGCGATTCACACGATCTCGTATTTCCAGGAGTTGAAGGATGGCCGTGTCCTGGGAGCCCTGTGTATAAGGGTAGTCCAGTTGCAGGATCAAGTCACGAATTGCCTCTGGGTCAAAGTGCATACTGTAGCCAAACACCTGGATACTGTTTATCTTCATGTAACCCAGGCTCTGAGCAGGATCAGTAATTTCAGCAGGTTCATAATAAACACTGTCATTTGCTCCATCCTGAGTCTTTATCCTGCTACGAAGGTAGATGTGAATAGTTTCAAAGAACGTCTTCCACTTGTTACCCAGCGTCAAAGTCCAGTTGTAACACTCGAAGGGTAGGTCCAACTTGGTGGCCTTCCAATCTGGAAAACCATTTTCATTGACGGGGATGTACCAGCTCTCTGAGTGGCTCCCACCAAAAGGGTTGATATAAAGAGTGAGAGCAGGCTCCAGGGTACTGTTCTTTGTAAGGCAAACCTGAAGGGATATTCCAAGCAGCATATGAACCATGTTGGTTTTATATTTGTTGCTCTTTAGCGTCAACAGCATCCTCTTCCTCCACGAAGGGTCAAACCAGCTGTTAAGTCTCATGTCATTGCTGATGAAAATAGCATGAACCTGCGTGACCGAAAACACACAAACAAATCTAATTAATTCAGTTATAAAACATGATGTATATTGAATGCATGCAATTTTTAGTAAGCTTTATATTTATCTTATCTTTGCAATGCAATATCACTGAAAAAAGATGACAAAATTGCATTGTACAGAGTTGAATAGTTCATACTGTGAAAGCTCCACAATTATCAAAATCCTCATTTGAGTCTATGTGACACTTTAAGATGCAATAATATGCTACATGTATATGTAGTTATAGATTATGTAGATATGTACAATATTAAAAGAACGGCAAGCCTTGCCATTATTGCTGTTGTTATTAGATTTGGTTTCTGAAAAGGAAGAGAAAAGCCAGGCTGGAAAAAAGAGCACCAGACACAGTTCACACCTCTTTGTCATACAAGTTTAAAGTTTTTCTTAAGATAAAAAGCCAATTTTGTTTGCGAGGGACAACAAATTAACCAATTCAAAGTATTGTTTATTCATTTTTACTTCACTATAGCTAACAAGTTTCTTCGTTTTTGTTGTTGTTTTTATGGTTTTTATAAAAGGTAGCAAAAGACAACTTTTCATTTGAACCATACATTTTAATTTCATCCAGAGATGAAATTTAATACTTTTATTAAATAAAAGTATTTAATATTTTTTCTTTCTTCCTTTCTCTTATAGATTTGGATTATTTTATTCCATTTTATCCACAACAAAACAGTGAGAGAATAACTCTTCACCTCTGCAGTGTCAAGTGTCATAGTGTGGGAGCGAAGCTTCTTTTGCAAAAATAAAAAGACTTGACTTCCAGTATAAAACTGTAGCCAGTCCTTTATGTACAAACTATACATAACGGTTTAATGGTTAAAAAAAGAGGTTATCTTAACATAAACCTTGGTGTTTTAATGCTTTTTGTGTGACATCAGGGGAGAAAAAAAGATGATAAAACTCAGAGTTTTAGCCATAAATGTATGATCATTGTGCAACAGTAATACTGTGAGACTTCCTGCAGTATCAAATGAATTATCTAGCATTAACAGATATTTAATGAAAGAAGCATGAGAGGGCATACGCTCTTAAAAACCTGTTAGCGATCCATTGGGTTGCGCTAGTCATTTGGTCGATTGTAGCTCAAAGGGAGTAATTGTCTTACAATCCTCAAGTTGAGTTCAGGTTCTTCCTGTGGATCTGCCTCTGGACAAGGCATTTAACCCCTGCTCCTGGTCAATGTGACTTAAAAAGAGCCTTTTATGTTCAGTCGACTTTGGATTTTATTTTTTGTTGTAAAAATGGTTTGAAAATGTAAAATATATCTTTGAAGTTAGGATTTGCACCTCCTTTCTCTAAAGACTGTTGTGAGCATCAATGATTTGAAGAAGTGATGTCTAAATGTTTTGCTACCGGTACACTAGTACTTTTAAAAAAGACAGAAATGTGGCAAAGGTTGTCAGGATGAGACTCAAACCTGTGACGTCTGCGTCGAGGACTAAGGCCTCCATATGTGGGTTGTGCTTTAAAAAACCCTGCTTTTAGTTCTGCAAAAATCAGGCAGACCTTTAAGTTGTTTTGTTTTGTTTTTTTCTTTAAATTTGTTGTTGTTTAACATAATAAATTCTAACTACTACAAGAGTGGGAAAACTAATAGCCTTTTATTGTGTTGTTGTTTGGTCAGACTTCGGAGTAAACTTTTCATCCACTTGTAAAATGTCTTAATGAATAATTGAACACCAACAAATGCTGCTCTAAGATCTCTGCAAAAGTCTTTCTTACCAATGCAGTTAAATGCTACAAACCTCAAAATTGCCAAAACATGTTATTCTATTGGCACTAGAACCTTTGCAAAAGATTAGGAAATCAAACTCAACTATCACCAGGTTGCTTTTCACTGTCTTGATTTCTTTTCAAACAGTAAGCATGTGTTTTCAGGGAGTTGAATCCAGATAGTTTCTTATGAAAACTCTTTCAAAAAGTGTAATTTGCTTTATGAGTAAGTTTCATTTTATAAATTAAGAAAGATTGCAGAATGTAGTGTTCTTTTTTATTTGAAGTTTCATGTATTTGAAGATGTTTTATTTTGTTAGATAAATTGGGTACAATAATCTAAAAATGAAACCTGTCGTATGTATCATCACTGCTTTTAATGTGTTGTGGCATCCACGTAAAATATCTGCACTGACAGTCAGACTTTACAGTGTAAAAATATTTATGTATTCAATATCTGGCATGGTCAAATAAATAAATTAAATACACTGATATTACGTAGCTAAGTTTGACAAAAACAGCAATAGGTTCCATTAAAACACAGTGTGACAATTTGTTAAACAGAAATGTGGAGAAACTATAGAGCTTCCCTTTGTCAGAAACTGGCCACTATACAATGCAATCCCAGGAGTCCATGTGTCTTTTTTTTTCTAGGCACAGCTTTCACACAGCTCAACTAGCGGTGAACCTGACATCATTAAACAAAAGCGAACAAAGAGATACCTCAAGCCTGCGGTCTGCTCTCTGCAGTAGGTAGCCTAACTCCAAATCTTGGAGGTCCGTCTCAAAGCCCAGGTAGTTCTCTGTAGAGTCTGCCACCATAGGTCTGCAAGCCCCCTGCATCAAGGCAAATCCTGGGTTACAGCTTCCACATCGGGTGTGGTTGTCTGGTGCACACACTGCACAGGCTGAGCCTTCGCCAACAGAGCAGGGTGGGGGCGACTGACAGGGGCTGTGTTCATATCGGCAGCTGCAGCTGTGAAGCTCCTCGGAGAATGTTCCAAGTTGGTTGTTCTCTGAGCAGTACAGGAGGGACTGGATATGTCCTAGCCAGTAGGAGTGAGGCCTGCAGGAACAACAATAACTGATATAAAGAGATCAGAATACACTTTCAACATGAGCTGGTTAACTGGGGAAAAGCTTTATAAGACACCTGTCTTATAATGAGCCACCAGACAGCTGGCTCATTATAAGTTTTAAATATACAAGCCAGAGAGAATTTAACTAATCTTGGTTAAGGTCATTCGCAGATCAAAAGAGGTGTATCTAGAAAATTTGTCCTACGTTTAACAACTGTTTTATCATGATGTGATGTTTACCAGGAATATCAGTCTACATTCTCCTTTCTGTCTGAGGTTCTCATGAATGTTTATGAATTTGAACTCCTGCCACGCTTGATGATTATTAAAGTAAATGACAGACGTACAGAAGAGCAGAGAATGTTATCTTTGATCAATTTATGTCATAAATATTAGAAGTGCACTGTAGCCGGAGGGCGACTTAGTTTCAGACATGCACACAATTCCCCAATGTGAATTGGAGTTTCATTCCATGCTACTGCAATTTTTCCACCATGATCCCTTTATGCCTCTTATCATCTTTGCTTACAGAAGAGAAATGTTCAGCATGTAAAAGCTGCATTTTCGTTTGAAAAAAAAAACATTGTTTATGAGTTTGTATTGAGAAAAACTTTATGTTAAGTTTAAAGTGTTGGATTACTTTTGGAGAATTTATCAAATTTAATTGAGACGTTAACCCAAGTTCAGAAATGTGCAGATTTTAATAGTAAAGTAAAATGAAACTTCTGGGAAATGCACTGAAAGCACATTTTCTGTACTTGACAGAGGACCTGTGGGTAAGCCAACACCTATAACAGAGTAAAGACAAGACAGCAATAGGTCTTGTATGCCTGAAAAAAAACTTTTAAGAAACTGTTGCCTCTAAGGGCTATTACTGAATACAATTTTCAAAAAAAGGCAGTGAACATCAAAAATGATAAGAATCCTCTTTATAAGAACTATAAAAATATTTTTTAAGGAAGCAAAAGTTTTAAAATGGAAATAAAAACTATACATATATAATTTAAAAGCTTTTTTTAAAAGTGATAATCTAGTTCCCTTCCCCTGCAGTACACAGATTGCATTGCCATTAGTGTTTGAAGAACATACACAACTTTATTTTAAGATATTTGTTCCTGTAGGTTTTTTTTTGCAATTTAAAGCCAACTGAAAATTGGCTTTAAATTGCCTCTGGGATGTAATGCGACAGTAATGAATATGTATCATCTAGTTTCTTAAACTATGCTTGTAATTATCCACCTGATCCTGCAGATCCATTGGCCGACGTAGCCAGTGGATCTTCTCCTGCAACAACTCAGCAAATTGTCGCCGGACAAGGTCGTCACAACTAACTGTGGACACAGAATATCTTTGCTGCTTTCGCACAATTGACAGCCTGTCGCAAAATCCAAAAGTTTCTTCTACTCTTCGCAAGAGTGGACTGAGAAGTCACATCTACTGAGTCACACTGACAAGAGCCAACACTGTCAACCAAGGTAACTTTAGCTTAATATAAAAATAGTTTGGCTGAGAAAACAGCAATAAAATATTACAAAGATCCTTTGTGAGTGGATGGCTTATACAGCTTTGTATCTTATCAATGTGAGGAAGCTATTATTGGTCATAACATCTCAGAACATCACTTCAAAATATCCTGACTATCACCTTAAATGTATAAATCATATCTCTGCAGATGTTCATGTATACGTTTGAGAGTATTATGACTTCTTATACAAAATGAAGACTGCTGGAGACTTCAGATCTTTGCTGGAGCTCTCCGTCTCTGCCCGCTGCTGCTGCCTGTTAGACTCCGCTCTCCTGGTGAGACACGTTTAATCTTAAATAACTGCATTTTCTCTGTCTCCTGTTTCACTTGCATCTTGTTTTCCAGTTAGTTCTCCATGCAATTATAGTCACATCTTCCTCTTTTTCAATTGTCAGCTTGTCAGTTTTCTCTTGCTGGGGTTTACGGCTGCATTTATGCCCATTTTGCATGTGTCCTTGTTTTCGGTTTCTCTTGCCACTCCTTTGTTAGATGATGAAAATTTCAGATAGGGTTTCTGTCTGAGCTCAGGAGTTTCTTGCCTGCTTATGCATTTTTTCTTTTCATCTGACTGTCATTTATGTCTGCTTTTGTATCTCAGTTTGCTGCGGTAAATGTTGTTCTCAGAAAAAAATGATAGACAGCATCTCTCGCACATTGAAATGAATTTACATGTGCCTCATGCTTTATGAAAAGCAAAGTAAAAAATGTAAACATCATTGAAATTACAATTAGAAACATATTATGAAAGGGGTGTTTGAAAGTACTTTCTGTAATAAGTGAAGATCTTGCTTTTGATTCCATTAAGGTCTTTTCTAATCAGTGTGTTTGATTATCAGGGGGATGAGACCCTGCTTCATGCACACTTAGGACATTACTTTATAAAGCAGATTTGAAGTAAAAATATAATTTGTTTGAAACAGGGAATTATGACAACAGGCTATCAAATAACAAATCACAGGGAAAGTTAATTTTCCACTTAGGAATTAAACCAGTATGTAGATTGCACACTGTTAGTTTCCTTGCCTGAAGGCTCGACTGTTAAGGGTCATTATATTTCCTCAAGTGAACATGAGAATTTGTGTGGTCATTAGAATTAAACAGCTTATTGACTTTCTTTAGAGAAAGTTTTTAGTGCAACCACTAAAAATGTGTCTAAGTCACAGAAAGATTACTACATAGAAAATGATACTTATTACTTACTACTTATTTTCCCCTATTAGTAGTCAAATTGCTATTTAGCATCTTCACTGTTACATCTGCAGAAAACACACACAGGGAGGCATTGTGCTGTTTCTTCCACATCACCTGTTCTATATTATGTTTTCTATTACCAATACTCTTTTGTATTTTGTCATGTTACATTTGTGAACTTTAATGTCTTTAACAAGGAATTTATAAAACAGACACACAAAAATGCACAGTTATGAAGTTGAATGAAATTATTTCATGGTTTCAACATTTTATGAGACTACCTGACAACCTACATAAATTGAATTGTGATCCAAACAAATCATTTTAAAGAGAAGCAGTAACTCTGGAGGAGCAGCAGATATCCACGTATTCGGTAAGAGTCGATATACATAACAACTCTTGGTAGTGCAGTTCAATAATCAGCCCTTGCTGTAGTACTGGTGAAAGTGGAAAATGGAAGTCATGTTTAAAGTTCGCAAGTAAAGTCCAGGAAACAAGATGAGATGTAAAAATAAAAAATAAAAAAACAAAATGTAATGTTTTCCCTTCATGCAAAATGTGTTGTAGAAAATTACACGCCACCGTAGACACACTATGCCCACCAATATGATGCTAGTGGGTGGGAGAATCATATTGTAGGGATGCTTTTCATTAGTGGAAACAGGGAAGCTGTTTGAATGAAGCTTAATACAAAGAGATCTTTGAGGAAAATCTTTTTAAGACATTAATACAGTTTGGTATTCCACAAGGTTTGTCATCCCAAACCTCACATCCAGAATTGCAATGGGATGGTTATTAATAAATATAAATGGCATACTTTTCAGTTTTTTATTTGTCAAAATGATTCCTTTCGACTTTAGAAATCACTCATTATCAAATAAAATTCCAAAAAAACACTAAAATGTGTAGTTGTAATATGACTAAATGTAAAGTAGCTAAATGCTTATGAATACCTTTCGCAAGGCACTGCATGCACAATCAACCAGTTATTCAACCCATGCAAGATAAGCAAGCAAAATCAATCATGAAGTCAATTTACATAGAATCAGAGTAAAAGATGTTATAACTATAAAACCAGTTTGCCCTTCTTGCAACATTAAATTGCCTGAGACATGACAGTAGATGTAAAGACAACATTTATAGGAAATTTAGCCTTGAAAGGATTATTAAAAATCTATGAAATAATTTTAGAGTGAATTCCTAATAGCATTCAACAAGTATCTGGATGTTGGATCCCTTCAAGAAAGCCTTCAAACAGTCTGGAAGACGTTTGAGGAAAGTGCTTTCTGAGAAGCTTACAGAAAAAAAAAAGATCTGAGTCCATCATTTCAATGATGATATAAATCATTAATTCAAATAGTGAAACTTTAAGCAAAAATGTGATGGGTCTCTAACATAAGACTTGCTTAGACTCTCTTATTTGCTTGCAACTGCCATCAGATAGAAGAAGCAATCCAAGGGAGGCAAAAATCAATCACAAATCACTTGTTAATCTCAGGTGTAGAAAACAGGATGTCAAAGAGAGACCTTCCTCTTCTCTCTGAAAGGTGCAAATATTCAGCTTAAAATGGCTTTCCACACTGAATTAATATCACCTCGTAGAGAGAGAAAACCTAGGAGAGCCAAATTAAACCAAATTAAAGATGATGCGGTTGTAAAAACTGAGATAAGCAAGGTTTAGAAGCTGGCAACAAAACTTCCTGCTGTGGAGGCAATATCAGCTGCATAGATAAGCGATTAATGTGAGTTTGATATTGTGGCGGAGAAACCAGAGCAGTTCAGAAGCAGGAATGCTGAGAGAACAGAGACCGAAACTGTATGTCAAGAACCCTCTATAGATTAATCTGGCAGTTGATCTATGTGCTGTTGCCGCCATCGCTGCTGCCATTACTGAGCTGAACTGATGTAGCATGACTGACAGTGATGGCTAGAAGCATCACCTTTTGCAAACACCCCTTCAGCACCCTCGCATTGGCATGTCTAGGTTTTTACTGACAAGTGACTGTTTTCTGGTACAGAAATAATGACTGTCTTTCCTCGGCAGTAAACACCGAAGGAGCCAAGCGTTGCTATAACACACCACATCGCTATGAAGGTGGTTGGCATGGCCTAGACAAATATCAGTTCAGCTTTTATACTGGTGTTTTCTTTATTTTTCTGAAAACTTTTAATTGCTCAGTTAATTATTTGATTATTTTAGTGAATGTAAAAATGCCTTCAATAAACCATTGCTGTTTATGTGAAAAAATGAAGCCCCTGATTTAGACGTGGGTCTTATTTCTAAAAATAAAACACCTATTCTAAGCGGTGACAATGACAAAAAAATAATTATGAAAGATTTAAAAAATGTAACTTTATAGTAATGACTAAAAAGCATCCAACTTCTCCGGGAGGTTGGTGCCAACCTTATAAAAAGATGTGAGAAAAGACAGAAAACCTTCACTGTACACAGTTTAAATTGAGTAAGCGTAACATGACCAGAGCATATGAAATCATAGTCGTAAATTTGGGATGTGTGAAGTAGAGTGACTTAAAGCAGGGGTTTACATTCTGTAAACTTTTTGCTGTTGTTATACTTATTATCCCATTCACATATTTCACTGATGTTGTGGGATTTACCTCCTCACACTGTGGGTATTGCGATGCAAAAACGATGCTTGTGTTGCCTTGTCATTTACAGTGACAAAAATATGAACTACTTTTTGCTGTGACTGCAGTTCATTTTCCCTCCAGTCAAAAACCTCCCAGAGTTTAGTAGACAACACTGGCAGTGGAGCATCTTCAGATCCAGCCCATGAAAATCTAAAATTTAAATAATTCTGGTTGTATTTCCTTCTTTTTTATTTGTTTGGCCTAGATTCTGTCTCTTTGCTCACTATATGTTTAAATGGTAGAAAAAAGCTATTCATTTCATTGCAAAGACTTGGTGAAGTTGGCTAAATGTTCAGTTACCTTTTTTAGTTACTCTTTAAAAAGCCCTGACTTAAGCAAACATTTAACATATAAAGAAGGAATATAAATGTATCCTCACCGCTCTCTTGGTATCCGGATTTGAGGTTGTCTGTGACATCTTTTACTGAGACTGAAAAGCTTGAAAATAACTCTTTGGGCTCGTCTGGAGAGGACCCGCATGCTGTTCTGAAGCTGCTCATACCGCCACTGAAACAGGCTATCCAAGGACCACAAGTGTTGAATAGATGACACATTCAGGAAGTAACTCTGGGGAAGTCTGGTGTAGAAGGCTTTAAATTCATCTGTAACAACAATAATAACAACATCATCACAGTGTTTATGTTCTGAAACATAGCATCCAGCACAGCAAGACAGGGACTTAGATGTAAAGGACAAAACTGTATTAAAAATAATAGACAGACAGAAACATCACGCTTCAGTTTAGAAAATATATCTCAAAACAGAAAGGATATTTTTAGGAAACATATTTAATGAGGAGTGCGATAAGAGTGGTTTAACATTATTTACATTACTCTGTCCACTATCAACGTTATATTATACCTGTACCTGTAGTATGACACTCATGAACATATTTAAGTTGGCAGTTTCAAAAGTAGTTAGGTGTGTGAAATGGGATTTGAAGTTTATACTTACAGAAAGAAAAGTAATACTCAATTTTAGTGAACACATGAAGGCAATAGGAATTTACTTGATCTTTTTCTGTACCAATACAAGCAGTAGTTACAAGAACAGAGGAAATCATATTCATTTAGAAGTCATTTAGAATACATGAGCCTTGCATAAGCAAGTCTTTTGGAAACTTGTATTTTTCAGAAACCAAAGTTTAGTTTATCAGGGTTGGGAAACTAGGACAAGAGAGAAGTTTGTAGTGTGAGCTGAAAGAATTCACATCTGAACAGATGAAAAGTGTTGAAACACACCACACACCTCTTACTTAGATTTCTCCGTCATGAGTGTACAGCATGTGAAGCTTGGCAACAAGACTGCATTCATGTTTACGGCTTGTTTCCATCACATAAATTCAGCAGTAGCTTTTTTGTTGCTTGTTCATGTAGCACGCAGCTCTATAAATGACAAGAATCACTTCTTGAACAACAGATCGGCATGCAGCCAAGTATGCTAAAAACATACTGGATGCACCCTTTATGTTTTACAAGTAGAGACCCCATTTTTCATTCAGCTCCGAAGACAATGTTCAAACCTTTTCTATTTTGACAAAGAATATGAAATCTGAAGTTAGGCCTTAAAATCCAATGCTTGTCTGTAAACCCAAACCCAAACCAGATTCTCCTGACAGGTAGTAACTGGTGACTTTGCAAACTAATTGTCATACAGTGTACAATCTTTTTTTTTATTGTAAAAAATAAACATTTTTAACTATTTTAATATTCTTATTAATTTTTAACAAATACATTTTTTATTTGTAAAAAATATATATATTTTTTTGTAAAAAACAATTAAAAAAATTATGGACATGCAGTCCAGAGGTTGACTGCATGTTAGTCAACCCTTGGAGACTAACATGCAGAACATGCTTGCATTGCTGACCAGCTGCTGTAACATCAGCAAACAAAAGTGTTGAAATGTTAAATGCCATAACAGCAAATTAGATATATTGTTTAGGTAGGTTGTGTTAATGTACTTAATTTGACACATTTGCATTTTAATAACATTCACAAACACACAGCAAAGGCAGTTTCCGTTTTGTTCTATTGCATTCTGATTTAATTGGAGATATACATCCATAGGAGCTGGTACATCTCAGGCAACATTACATCACTAATTTATTACTAAAGGTACTATATTTTTGGCACTTGATAAAATTCCTTAGCCCTATACTCTCTCTGCTTTAATGCTAGGACTTATTTGCATCTTTAGTCGATAAAGCACTGCACTGTGATATCTCTTGTTGAAGGACACTTTTATGACACTTTTAGGTGTCTGTATTCTGGACACACTCCTGCCCTCACTTTACAGCCAGCAATTAAAACATAAAGTTTGAAGGTAATTGCAGTGAGTAATATTTCAGAATAATGCAAATCTGGATAAAAAGACATCAATTTTGATTTCACCTGAGTAATAATGGTCAGGGCAGGGTGACCGAGCACAGCAATAATAACTAAACATTGTGCTAAGAGCTTCTATTCAACCTCTGTTTCCCCGGTGATTGGAAAAGCTGGACTAGCAATAAATGAGTTTTATAGCTGATTAATCTTCTGCAGACCTACTGTAAACTGCCCCAGCTGAAAGTTGTTTCTTTTTAACATTTTTTATCTTATTCTATTCTATTCATGTCATGTTTTTAATTTTCCATATGCAGATAGCATGCCAGGACTCAATACTCTTACTCAGCTGTTATTGTTCAACTCTAAATCAGAGCAGGGAGAGATATATGAATAGGATTCCCAATCGGGTTTAATGATGCAGATAAAATACCTGAATTAATGCCCACTGTCTCTCATATAAATGATTTATATGCAAAAGTCTTATTTTCTACAAGTATGATGAGGCAAACAAGTTGAGAGGAAGCAATAATTCCTTATTTTTTATGAGGACTTTCTCACCTGATTCTTCAAATTCTTTATAAAGCAACCCCCATGTCTCTGTTATTCTCTCCAGGCTCTCCTCCATGGCTTGGATGTCCATATAGGGGCAGTTGCACTCTGGAAACTTGGGATCACAGTTGCACCAGCAATCATTGTCCTTGCAGACAAACTCACCCTCTCCATTGCAGGCTATGTAGCTGAGAGCAGCCTGCACAAAACTTTCTCTCAGATAGTCTGGTAGGATCACTTGCAAGCCTGTAAAAT
Organism: Phalloptychus januarius; assembly: GCA_902982915.1. Lineage (NCBI taxonomy): Eukaryota > Metazoa > Chordata > Actinopteri > Cyprinodontiformes > Poeciliidae > Phalloptychus > Phalloptychus januarius. Next base: position 7,646,575 of record CADWAE010000076.1, on the reverse strand, counting down.
CAAGCTGGTTTTAGTACCACCATGAAGATGTGCACGAAGGGAGTTACAGTGAAAGTGTGGGGGCCATAAAGTGCTGGGTGAGCTGATAACTTACTTAATAAAATCTATAAATCTATAAATCTGTATGCCAAACAGATATATTTGGAAACATACAAAAAAAGAAGAAAAAAAAAAGAGAAAAGCGGGTAAAAATTTTACAAACCTTGCAGCTGGACTTTATTTTCAGGACTCTGAACGAGGACAGAACTGACAGAGTCAAGGTTGTCATAGTTACTACACCCGAGAGGGCCTGTTCGCGTCTCTGTCACCTGGGCAACAACAACAAAATGTAATTTATAACTACTCCACTTTATTCATTTTAGCAAAGTGCATCGCTAACCTAAAGAGTACTCTTACTTGATGAGAAAAGAAAAATGTTTCTAGGATAATGTAAATGGGTAATTTAAATTGGTATTCCTGTTTTCTAAAAATAAAGCCATTTTAACATAATCAATTGTACATTTGAATGTAAAATAAGTAAGATCCTTTCTGCTGAATAGCTGAAGGAGCACTTTGCTGTTCTTATTTTAAGGCAAGAATGGTTCCACACTATTTATTTATTTTTTGTCTAAGCCCCTAATTAAGGACATTCCAAATGACTTGCCACAAAGCCCCTTTCTTCACTTCATCTGCAAGAGCCTATTTCACCTTTTCCTATTCTCTTACGGTGACAGTGACGTGCATCTAAGTAGATTTCGTTTTTCTCTCTTTGTGGTTTTTTGACTTTGTATTTTGCTCAGCTATTTGTCCAACTCAGGCTTGTGAGGAGACAGTTGTTGTACAGTGGCAGATGGATGAGGCGAGACAGTTGAGGTAAGTTGATCAGTAAGATCATCATAAAGGGTTGAAAAAAAACTACTACTCCAAGTAAACTCAGTATCCTGCCTTCTTATAAACCAACAACATAAAACATAGGAACAATAAGACAAATAGAATTAATAAACATCCTTTATTCAAAACAGAAGAAAAGGGGCACTGCTTTACTGAATGTCTTAAAATATATTTATGTTATTTTATTAACCCTTTCCTGAATTGTGTGGGGTTTTAATGCTTATATGAATGCAAGGAACTGAGACACAATGCTAGATTCTAAACCACATGCATGTTTAATCCTTAAAAGGAAATATTTGATAAGCCATATGATATGCCATATGGAAAAACATTGAATGATGAGCAGAACATTCAATTTCCGCTTTGCTTAGCAGCTGCCTTTCACTGCTGATACATTCTGATATATTACAAAAAGCTTAATGGGACATTATTAGCCACCTGTATGTAGGGATATGATAAAATGTGGAAGTAATGTGGATGGGGGAATACTGTGGTGGGCTGCTCTCTGTGTTTAGCAGTGTCTCTCATAATGTGGGAGCTTGATACTCTGTGTACACTGAGACAGAAATATGACATGTATTTTCCAGATGTTTGTTTTTTATTAAAAAAAGAATACAACTTTCTTTATTAAGTGAAAAGAGTGTTTTTTTTAGTGTATCTCAATTGGAAAATATAGAACAAACAAAAATAGAGAAAGAAAAACTTAAGCTAGAAAAACAGAAATAAAGCATATAAAACAACGGGAGATTTCAGAAAAAATGACAGCAGTAGCCATAACCATGTTCAACTATTATTAGTATGTTTATTCATCATGTTTATTCACATGCCAATTTGTGCTTTTTTTTTGTTTTGTTTTTTTTGATACTTTAATCCATTTGATCCAAGATGCTTCAACGTTAAATAAATGTGATCTTTAGTGACACTGATAAATGAATCATGTGCACAGTATACTGTTTAGGTTCTAAGTGGGTTTGAGAATAAATTATTATTCAGGATGAACACTTGAAACTGCACATACAAAATATGCCATAAGTGGAAAAATGCACAGCTTTTTAGATTTAAGCATAATTAGATTTTCATTTGATAAGAGACTAACACAGCCGAACAGTAAATTATTTCATCTATCTAATTTATCTCATCCCATAAGAATAAAGCAGACTTATAGTGTCGTTTTTTAATTTTAGATTTGTTTTTACATGATTTGGTCTTTCTACAAATTTAAAATTTGTTAGTTTGTGGTGCATAGATGTACTGTCCAGGTACCAAACTGCACAGTTCAGAAATGTGAAGTCATTAACACAGTCAGCTCACAATAAGTGTGAAGTTCTTTATGAACATACTTTGGTATTTTCCCACTATAGGCAATCCACTTGTTCATGGAACAGACAACAATCAATAACGAGAGACTGGGTACACAGAAATGTGTTTGTCATTACAAGAGTGCAATAAATCCAGAGGCAATCCATCGGATGGCAGGATAAAATTAAAGGTCCCTGCTGTTCTCTTGGTCAAGACTGAAGCCTTGTTTATCACTTTGTGTAGACTGACTGGCAAACAACATTTGAGTAAGGCAGAGGTATCTATATTGATTCGGTTCACAAAAATTGCAAGGTGCAACAAAAATGCATCCCTTTGCTCTCGGACATCTCTGAAGTCATTACTCTTTGTACAAACAAGCAGATCCAATCAGAAAACTCCATCCTGTACCAACACGTCCTGAAGAAATTCCACATTTCAAAGGCATCGTGATGCATTTATACTCCTCAAAAATGAGCTTCAATTTGCAATTTTCATGGCTGAAGCATGCAGGCAATGCCTCATCGGTCTTCTCTCATTCATTCCTCAGCTTGCTAGATTTCAGATTTATGCAGAGAGCTCCAATCTGTTCTGCTATCTTGTGGGTCAACGCCTTTTGGAAAGGATGCACAAGTGTGGAAGAATCTGTCACCCCTTTGACTCACTTTCCACTGGTTATAAAGGTGAATCTGTGCTTTTTCCACTTCCCACATGCCAGTCACACTGGATGACTACCTTTGGACTATTAACGCACAACCGCTCTTTCCCTCTATAACTACAGAAGGAATCCTTGATTCCCAGAAATAAAAGCAAAAGCATTTGCCGCAACTCCTCTGCTGTGCCCAGTTCGACTGCAAAAACTCATTGTTCACTGAACAAATTATTTCAACAGCCACAGAGCTTTGACATAAGTGTAGAGAATCTGACTCATATTCTGTTGGAAAAGGAGCTACCACAGCCAGCTCCTGCTGTGCCCGGAGAACAGAAAATGGCAGAGAAGAGGGACGCCCTTCCCTCTGTCACCCTATTAACCCCATGCTACCTGAAGGTGACAACTGGAGCTTGTGACTTGTCCCCAGCCGTGTTTCACGGGACTCATTTATCTTCTCCTCACCATATGTGCTCATCATGGTGCTTCCTGCAGACTCAATGTGCTCAAAGCAGCTGATGATCATATTTCATCACAAGCAGGCGAATAAAAATAATATTTCTCTTTTTAGCTCTCATTGATACTGTAATTGCATTTTACTAAGGACATTAACTATGACAACTGTGCACAACTAACCATCTTTCAGATGTTAAATTTGGATCTGAAATTCAAATGTGTGAGCTTAAAATATGTTTAAACAGTTTGAAATTAACCCAATTTAAACAATAATGCATGTAAAAAAATTATGCATACATTTTATGTGTGTAAAATTGACTCAATATTTCTATGTAAAATTGTGCTATGTTTGACAGCTAAAAGACAATAAGTGAGAAAAAATAAAACCAATTAATAATAAATCTAAACACCTTGGTTTTAGATTATGACAAACCTTTTCTAACACACTGATTTGACTGTCAGAGTTCAAAAGTTTAGCTTGTTAGAATTAGACATTTTGGTTGCAGTATCTATGGTTTCCCTAAAGGTTGGTGAAATTATTGGTCAATGGAAGGCTTTGGCATCAAAATGTGAGAATGTATTCCTTATAATATTTGTATAGATGAGCTAATTATTGTTGATAATTCTCACGGCCAACAGCTGGTTTACTGGCTTTTTTCTTTTCTAAGGTACTATTGGCCTTTGTTGACCTTCGTCAGACAGGAAATAGGCTAATTGCCTCTGGACCATGCAGAGCTTTGAGATAAAAAGCTTTTTTTTTTTTTTAACTCAACTTTAAACTGTAAATTTCTAGAGCTATGTTTTTTTCTTCTGTACTTTTTGCATTATACAATATGAAATACTCATATAGTCTAAAAATAGTCTAAAACACTTGTCAATGATAAAGATTAATTTTTACTTTAAGAGAATACTCAAATGTTCCAAGATGATGAAAATTAATAAATGTAATTTAAAAATGTGAACAAAGGAAATTGTCAGATGTGAGATAGAAAATTTAGACAGCCACTAGCTATAGTACCTTTGAAGACTTTTGTCAATTTACCAGTGAAGCAGTTTTTCTTTAATGTGCCATTGTTTTACATGAGAGTCAATGTGGATGGAAAGTAAAGTATTGTCGTAAATAATATCTTAAAAAACTCTTAACTAAAAGGCATTACCTTTATGGCAGTGGAGGCAATCTGGATGTGGTGCAGTTTGCGCAGAGTGCTCTCCCTGTCAATGAAGTAAGAAGCGGCGAGCTGGTGCAGAGCTTCCAGAGTCACAGTAGAGGAGTTACCAGAGAAATCGCTCACCTCTGCTTTTTTACTCAGCTTCCTTTTGTCCACAAATATTGTAAGGGCTTCTTCCCCTGCATGGAAAAGGAACAGAATATATTTCGTTGTTTTTTAAGTGAGTCAGAGATGGATTAAAGCTTTGCAAGAGTAACCTTTCTCTGATCTTTCTAGAGAATATTCTGCATGTTTAAAAATTGAGTGGTTTGTATGATTTCAGACTTTTTTGTTTGGCTTTATCGCCCAGAACACAGTAAAATTAATTGTTTATCTAAATGTCACAATGTGTCATCCTTTCCAACTGTTTGAGTAGGAGTGCAGCTTTACATTGTCTATTTCTGGCACCAGAAGTAATATGAATACTCCCAGAAAAGTCCACTTTTATTATGTACATGCTTGTCAAGTGACTTCTGATTGAAAGAATATTGCTAATATTTTTAGAATTGCACTTTTCATGGTGGTGGCAGCATATATGAGTAGCTATATTATGTTTGCTCTGATTTGTTCATTTTGCAGACTTTTGTTCATAGTTTTTTGGATTAGGGATTGTTGTTTCAGACAACTACTCCCTTTAGTCTTGGATACTGTGCAGCTGGGAGGATTTTTGCAACTTTTTTTGCTTTTGTGGCTATTGTTAAGATTCATAACCACTGCTACAAGTGTTTTAGATTGCAACTGGGTGAGGCTGATTAGCATTTCAAAAGTTCAACAAATACCTGAACTATGACCCCAAATCCCATAGGAAGTTAAAAGGAGGCTTCATGGATGCAGAGTAGAACCAAAGTACAGAGAGAAAAGCAGGAAGTTCAAACCATCTTTTCCATTGATCATATTCCCAACACCAGCAACTCAGCCCGCTTTCCAGCCATGCAACCAGACGAGGACTGATAGAAAACATGAGGTGGATTAGAAGTGGTCGCTAACAACAGATGGTTTCATCCAGGATATACAGAATATCATCATTACACATTACCAAGATGACAAAAAAAATTTTGTTTTTGTTATCTACATGTGGAAAAGGATACTGACAAAGAATACTTACTGACTAATACTGACTAATCAAATGTTTTTGATTAGTCAGTCCTCATCTCTTATCTGAAGTAAACATGATTTACACTTTGGTTCCCAAGATTTATACTTCATACAAACAAATTTTCAAACAAGAAACATTTGCACCACAAAAACATTAATGGGTAATTTTCAAAAATGAATCTATAGCTTAACAGTGACTAAACCTTAAAACAAAATTTGTTTTGCTCCAGGAGAGCCACTCAAATATACAGATAATTATAAGCTTCACAAAACACCAGCATAGCCTTCAAGAGCACCTCCAAAGAATAAGGATTCTTGATCATAGCTAGAATGGGCTGTGCCACCCAGCATCTAAAGCCACTGATCATAGCAATCGCCTCTTCATAAGTTTAAGGGCTGGGGTGCAGCAGACGGTCTATGCTTTAAGAGTTCCTCAGACACTGCACATCATCTTTCTCATTATAATGCAGTGTTAATGCTTCTGAGTCATTTTTCTGCCAACTGCCTTTCTTACTCAACTGCTGAAGGGCACACTCCTAATATCACAATCTATTTATTAATTTCATTAACTCCATATGTTTCTGAACACAGAGGCAATCCATACGGAACCACAGAGACGTTTCTCGGGCAAAGATCCAAAGCAAACTCCTCATTCTCCTCTGTCTACGACACTAACACACTGGCTGAGAGCCAGAGTGTGAGGCAACATCAGCTCAGGATGCCTGAGATGGTTGCATTATGTACAGCCACTCACAACAGCAACCTTTTCAAAGCTTGGAGTTAGGGCTGAAGTAATTGACAAGTGTTGCTTTGTAAAAGCAAATCTCTTTGAGAGAAGCCTCAACCTCTCTGGCATCTTAAAAAGTTTTCCTTTTATTCCTTTTCTTTTTTTAGGAAAGTCAGTGAGCCATTAGTGCATGACCATTCAACAGTCTGTGAAGAAAAAAAAACAAGCTTTGGATGACCATGACACTGCATAAGTATTTACGAATAAATAGTAAATGGTCTACATTTGTATAGTGCTTTATTAAGTCAGAGGATGACAGAAACCTACAAACTACAGTAAGTCATTTCCTCTGACCACCACCAAGGAAGGAAAATGTCTTGACAAAAAATACGATTGTTTGGCAAAAAAACACGATGGTGTAAAAGGAGTACAGGGCTTCAACCCGTACTCCTGTACAGGTTAAACCAATACAATAAATTATATTGTGGTGTTTTTTTTGGTTACTCTAAGTAAACTCCAGTAATGTGAATCACCATCTGCTGTTAAATACAGAAAACCCGCAAGATTTTATTATCTCAAGTTGCACAGCTTAGTGAAGCCAAGATCATCATCGAGAAAAATAATTAATTCAGTAACATTTCCCCTTGGGCCATTCCATATTTTATAAGCTAAATGCTTGTACTGTGAAAAATAAAAATAATAATTAAAAGAAAAGAAAAGAAGGTTGCATTCTTGTGGCTTTATTACTTTGTCTTAAGCCAATGGCATAAATAAAAGAAAAACAAACATCCTGATTAACTCTGTAGCTGCACCTGATGTGCATATATAGCATACATTACCTACAACAACATCTAATGTAATTTCAATTTGCATTCCAAAAATAATAAATAGATTTTGGGACCAAAGAAGAAGGTATTTAAATAGCTTCTCTTTCTGTGACGGTTTATCGAATCTCTTTCTGACATAATCATACTCACATCCATAAATCACACAATAATGGCTGTAGAGCTGTAACAGCCTATAATGGTCTTGTCTCACACCAGGAACCTCATAAGGTTCAGTGCCTTGCTACAAAAAAGCACACTGTAAGGATCTTCAATAACAATGGTGCACAACTGACTTCAAAACGTCTCTGTACAAATGCATGTTTGAAGTGAATGTTAATTTATTCCTTGTTAATTTAAAAGGAATAAAGTTCAATTCAACTGGTGAATCCAAGCAAAATATATGACTGCACAATATCGTCTTGTCTTTACAGTATCTTAGCATGCACTATTAACATAGCAGGGGACTTTTCAGAATATTAAATGTGTTGGCTATTATTTATTAAGCGTTCACACTTTGCATTCCATTAAAAATTCAGTATGTTGGAAGCAGATTTACTGCAATAGATTCCCACACCAGCCGCTGTTGAAAAGATCAGAGGCTGACTAACTCAGGTAAGTGTTGGAAGCATCTTAATGTCAAACAAAAAAAGAAAACTTATGAACATGTGGATATACCACAGATGACATCATTGCGGCATTCAACAAAAATGTTACAACTGCATTCTTGTCTAATTCTAAACAAAAATAATCATTCAGAGAAAAGCAGTAATAGTTTCTTTTACCTCCAAGTGTTGCCGTCAATAAGAAGTGAGTCCCATACTTTTTGATCAGATTGTCAGTGATCATTTGGGTTGTAGGTCTGCGGCCCAGAAGTCGAATGTTTCTGATTAACTCTGGGGTTAAGGGCAACTGTGACTCCAGGAAATCTCTTCTCTCCACTGCAAGGTTGTTCACCTTCCATCGCCCAAACTCCCTGTTAAGAACAGTCACACAAGAACAAAAAATAAAGTAAAACAAACAAAAAAAAAACAAAGATTTACATGGGAGTTGCTGAAATCAAATGTATTTTCATAAAAACTGCTAAAAAATGAAAAGCATAGTAACGACTTTTTAATATTCCCCAGGGAGTCCAGACTTCTAGAACCCACAAGCTGTTTTCTACACAGGGTTGTTTATTTTGGTTATGTGCCTATTGATTTAAAGTTAAAAGTAACATATGAAATGACTCACCAAAAACAGGAGTTAAGAAAACAAGATGTAAACAAGCTGATCTTAAAATGTAATTAAAGCAGAAAACTAAGTTCTGTTTCTATTTATAGAAATATAAATAGAACTTACCATGGACAAATTTTTAGATAAACTATTTAATCTGTTCAACAAATTATTCAAAGTAATTATTTTAGTTGCCTAATTTGTTAATCCCTCAATTAAGACAAACAAACATTATCTGCCATAAAATTGTACATAGAAATATTACATTTTTTTAGAGTGACTCCCATGTTCTTTACATACATTGCTAAGGCCTAACATATATATTCTCTCCAGCTCAAATAAAAATAATTAGACTGCTCAAATACAAATCTTATTAAAATCAAAACAACTGAAGAACTACAACGAGTGAGTTCAATTTTGTATCACAAATTTATAATTTTTTCCATCAATAGCAAGTTTATAGTCAAACTTAGATTAAATAATTTGAACTGTTTACCGGTTCCTTAGAACTCAGTTTAGATTTTTTTGAAAGCTTAATTTAATTTATGAAGATAAGAAAAAAAAAAAAAAAAGAAATAATCAGGCACAGATAGACAGGTAAGCCTAGGGTGCCATTTGTACATGAACTGCCTCTGGGCCTCAGTATGAGGTTGTCTAACTGCTTCAAAAAGGAGATTTTACTGAAACCAATGATATCTGTCCTACATGCTCCAAGCATACAGGCAGCTTTTCTCTGAATGCAACTTCATTTTAATGTGAAACTGAATAAGAAAAGTCAAAGCTCTTTCAAACATAAATGAACTGCTCCAGAATTACCAACATGTTCAACTGCTTTTGATGTGACTTTTACTATATTTTTAAATCATCTTTCAAATGTTAAAAATAAAATTGTTACTTTATACTCACTCATAAAAATATTGGCCTTTAAATAGAATTATAAATCTTCTACCACATAATTTATGCACATTTTTATGTGAAAAATATGGCCTTTCTTTTTTCAGATTTGGAACCAACATATAAAATGATGAAGCTCTATTTTTTCATGACAGATGAGGAAATTTAGTCTCCAAGGAAAATGTGAGCTACAATCTTAGAAGTGATCTGGTATTGTTTGCAAAGTCCTTTTCAATTACTGCTGTTGCCCGGGAAACAGCTCAGTTGAATATGACAGAGGGCATTTGTCCATTTTCCATTTAACTTTAGCTTCAATATTAATGTTAGCACAAAACCAGCCAAAGTCAGAGAAATATCTGCCATAAATGTATATCCATGTTGGTCATCTTTACACCAAGCATTTTCATGGGGGAGAATCTATTATAAAAATTAATTGAGACATGCAGCTCTGAGTCTGTCTCTTTTGTCTGTTTCTGCAGATTTACAGCTTATACAGATTACATGCTAAGTGAACTTGTCAGTAATACTAATGAAATGTTTCTTTTATAATTTTTGATTTTAGTTAAATGATTTTTGCATAATAATTAATAGTAGAGTAAATCCAAAAATATTATATTTCTTTCACATTTCTAAGTTAATTGTTGTATTTATTGTGGACAGCTGAATGACGGTAAACAAAGCCAGAATTTCAAAGAAGCAAGATAAGAAAATAACTCTAAAAAAATCCAACTTTAAAACCAATGTTCACATACATTTTATGTAAAACAGCATGCATGTGATGTGGGATCAGAATCAAGGATAAAATGCAAGTACTTTACAACTAAACTGCAGTCAAATAACTTAGTTCACCAACTTTAATTGCAGCTAATTAGAAATCATGCTTTCAAATTTATAGCTTTAGCCATAGAAGAGCAACGGTTTGAGGTCCTACTCTGGATTTTAGTTTTATGTTTTCACAAATGCACTTCATGGATTTTTACAAAGTTTTGAATTCCGAGATGTGTAACACTATCACTGGTGGAAATCACAAGGGCAGTTAAAAAAGCTGAGAAAAGTATCTTGTAGATGTAAAGTGTGGTATTAGGTTTTCCTGTCAGCCTGGCACTAAGCAGCTACATTCCAGATAATCAAGTGAATGTGAGATGAAAGGGAAAATGTTTCTTTGAGAACCATTGGTCATATTAGACAACATTTTTACTTATTAAAGAAATTCATTTTTGAAGGGCTACATCTGGATGCCTCCTGAAAATCAAATGCTGTGTTGAGTGATTGATTGTTTTTGGTCACACTTCACTATGCGGCCGGAAATAAACCTTTAGTAAATTTATATGAACTGCATTGTCCAATCAGTCAAATGTTGCACTTCTCTCTTGTCACCGTAAAAGCTTGACTGCTGTAATCAGGTAGGGTTGGGCAACCTTGGCTGCAGATGATGGATGGGAGGAGTGTGGCCTTTTGAAAGGGTATATATCACATTAAACCAGGAGTAATGAGGAAAGCTCGAACACACAGATGTTTAAATGATACAAGGTGTAAATCACTAGGAATTCAAACTACAGCACAGAAAACCTAAAGAGCAGGTAGAAAAGATTTGCTTCACATTTAGTTTTAATTTATTATTACATATTAAGAAAGTCAGAGACGGTTGCACGCATTGTCAAATGAGAGCTATAAGCAATGTGGGAAGTAAACATAATGATGTTAAATGGAGAAGTGGTGCTCGTTGACCTTTTTGCTGACACTGTAGTATTCAGACAAAGCCACTGACTAATTTCTTGCTCAGACATATCTAGTGTAGCTATAAATCTCCACCTCATTTCATGCTATACAAATAAACGACCTCTTCAAATGGGACACGGTGTCTCCTGAGTTCCACTTTGCAGCATGGAAGCAGAAGTTTAAAGGTGCAGCATGTTTTGTGCATGAAAAAAAAAGAGGAATACATAGGGAGCAGGGAAGGGGGGGGGAGGTAGTTGGGGGTGATACAGGTACAGAAAGCGTATTCGCAAATCCCTGCCGTCGTTCGTTTCTTCCGTTATCGCTGACTGTGATAAGCTAGCCCTGTCTTATCTTAAAACCCCGATAGGCCAAATGGTTCATCCTGCAGGAAGAGGATGAAATGAAATAGGTTTCACCACAGAGTTGATTTTAGGGTCTGCAATCCCTCCTACAACCCCCTTAGTCATTATTATTATCAATTTTATTGCTCCTGTTCGCAGTGGCACATCAGTTTCACAAGTTTAATTCTCAAACCACTATCTCACTGAAGAGTTCCTAGAATTTATGATTTTTTTTTCTTTATTTTTAGGAAACGAGAGCCTCCTCTTTTCTCAAAAAGTAAAGAATAGGTTGTATGAATGTTTTATTTTTTTTTAGAAAAGACAAAGTGTACACATAAAAGTTTTATGATAAAACATATAAGAACTGGAGACCTTGAGGTCAAAGGGGAGATCACCTTCCAAGGGAGTGGAATATAGCATTCTGAACATTGATAAACAGCTTAGGATAGTCACAGTGATTGAACTGGCCATCCTAAACAATGGAAGCAGCAGGAAAATGGACTACAAGAAAGTCACCAAATAGCATCGGCTCCGGGAAGTGCGAGAGAGAGCAAGGCAGGCGAAGGTAACAGCAGTACCCATGGTCATTGGAGCACTGGAGGCAGTGACCCCCCTCACTGGAGATTTAGTTCCAACAGATACTGTGAGAAACATTGGCGGACCTGGGTTGGAAGCCAGACCGGGCCTGGCACTGCAGTGTAATAGGGGCTCCAGTAGCAGATGCATAGTGTGGGATAAGGAGGAGGGTTGATGCTATTTGGTAGAAATAGCAACAGGGTTAAGGCTTAAGTGTTTATTAAATGGTTTTAGAACATTTAATAAACACTTAATATCAGTGTTTTCTTTTATTTTAGTCTATTTTTAGTCTTGAAAACTACACATACAGTTTATTCCATTCTGAAACATTATATGTAATCATATTGTATCCCAATGAAGTAATCAAAGCGATTATCCTAATACAATATGCTTAGAAAAGGGCCAAACCTATGTCATCCCTCCTACCTTCACCCTGGTGAACATGGCAGCTTTCCCTTGGCAACAGTTGCTGTGAACAGGTGGCTCAGGCGGAAGGCCCACATTGTGTTTGTATTCCAAGCCATGGGGATGCTTTCCAGTGAATTTACAAAGCACACAAACTCAAATATGTTCATGCATCCTCAAAAACACAAACCGTCCTTCATTTAGTTCAACGGACTAGTTAAACTTCTTTCATATTCAATCAGAAAGAAAAGCAGGGAATTGATTACCTGCATAACGTGGTGTGAATTTATTACTCTATCACTGCTCAGGTGGCTCGTAGGACTGATTCTGGTAATTCATCTTCTCCTGTCATTGGGTATTTATTAAAATTTAGCAGAGATGTGCATGAGGAAGACCAGAACAGAAAATAATATTGTCACTTCCAATAACTACTGCTGTTTGATCTGCACAAAACGATGGACCCTCCAAAAAAAACAAAACAACCATATATATATTTAACACAACTTCAACAGTTTTACTATGTTGGTAAATATTACAACCTATTTTACATTGGATTAACTGTTAAGAAATGTACTAATATTGTGGCTGTTTGTTGACATGCAAAATACGATAAAATACACTGTAAAACTAAGTTGTGGCTTAGTTCTACAGATTTTCCTGGAAGGAAAAATGGCATTCACAACTTCCATCCATCCATTTTCCTTCACCCTTACTGGGGTCGGGAGGGTTGTTGGTGCCTGTCTCCAGTTATCGTTTTGGGCGAGAGGCGGGGTCACCCTGGACAGGTCGCCAGTCTGTCGCAGGGCAACACAGAGACACACATGACAAACAAACATGCACACACACCTAGGGACAATTTAGAGAGGCCAAATAACCTGACAGCCATGTTTTTGGACTGTGGGAGGAAGCTGGAGTACCCGGAGAGAACGCACGCATGCACAAGGAGAACATGCAAACTCCATGGAGAAAGACCGGCCCCGAATTGAACCCAGAACCTTCTTGCTGCAAGGCAACAGCTCTACCAGTTGCGCCACTGTGCAGCCCGCATCCACAACTTATTATTTTTTATGGTGAAATTTGATGATGAGCCAGTCCTAATATCTCTAAAGACAGCTCATAATATTTTGACATGAAACATGTAACAAAACCCAAGTACCATTTATATCAACTGTGATGAAATGGATACCAGGTGGTGTACAAAAACACCACCTGGTATAAAACACCATTTGAAATCTTTGATGCCAGGTGACATAATTTTATTGTGTTTTTTAATCTTCATTTGTGCATCAGTAAACTGCCACAGTGTGGATAAAAAGGGCTTGGCATATAAATAAAACATCATGTCCTATCTTTTTTTATGAAGTATGTGTATTATTTACTATTTTTTGCTCTGTTCTCTGGAAGAGCATCATCATCTCCACTGTTTTGAGCGGGTTAAGCTCCTTGTGATTCTGACTGCACCAGTGGATCAGTTGATCCACCTTCTGTCTTTATGCTGACTTGTCATGGATCAGACCAATGCAATAATGTCCTATGTGAACTTCAAGAGTTTCACAGATGGGTCTGCTGAAATGCGGTCATCTGAGTAAAGAGAGAAGCAGAGTGGGGAGTGTTCTTGTGCAGGAGAGAATGCTCCACAGTCTCAGCTGCTGCTGCCATTCAGTCAGGAAGCTGTCAGGCAGAAGGCGACACTATGAGCTTATTAAGTTTATGGCGGTGCATGTTTGTGTTGGTGATGATGAAGGTTGAGGTGAAATCCAGGAACAGGATTCTGCCGTATCTCCTTAGGTGGTCGAGATTGTGCAGGATGAAGGGAAATTCCAGAATGACTGTACAACATCTGCCTGAACTGTAAGCCCAGAAAGCAAACTGCACATACATATCCTCAGAAAACCCCATGCATGATGTTAGTGTCAGTAAGTTCATTCAGGTAACTAGCTACAGCTACAATATATGTGGAGTTAAAGCAAGTCTGAAGATCTGGTCAACAAGCTGTTCTTCAGCCTCTCACATGTAGAGTTGTAGAAGACATAGGCATGGCCAAAACAAGATTTATAATTTATAAAAATGAATCCAGGTAAGGGATACTCTTCTTATGTAACACTTGAAATTAGTACATCAGCCTTATTTCTGTAGGGACAGATTACACCTCCTCTTTTTTTTGCGCTACATGATGCTTAAGAGTCCTTGTCTAGTGAAAATGACTACACGAATATGCAAAGTGTGGGAGAGAGAGAGAGACAGAGAATAAGAGAGAAAGAGCGGAAGAGAGAGAGAGCAAAATACATAGGTTGCCAAAAGAGTCAATTTGACAAATTGTGTTTTTACAAAGGCTTTTTTTTTAACAAATGTTAGCTGATTTTCCAGAGTAAATTGTTTTATCAGGTTTGCATTTCTTAGTCAGATGTTGGATATAAAATATGGCAAATATTTTTATCAGAATGTCAAACTAACTCTATATCTCACATAGTCTAAATTATAGCGTCATAGTTTAGGTTAATTTAACTTGGGATCACTCTCCATACTGTGAAAGCAATTATAAAACCAAAGGGATATTGGGAAGTTTGTCGCGGTATAAACAGTTGATGAATATTTAAGGCTATACAAACCGTAAACATGTAAGCTCAGTGAAACTATGACTAAAATATGTAACACACTATTTTTGTACTTTATGGTTTAGTTTGCAGAAAACAGCAATTTCCAAGACTGATGGCATGATGGTGATTTAGGATGTTCTTTTTTAAAAGGAGTATTTTCTGAACTTAACATTCACCCCAAAGAAGGTCCTAGAGATTTTAAGAAAATGCAATCTCAAAGTGTGGAGAGGTTTCATTCAAAATACCAAGTGCTTGGTTCCTCCAGGGGGAAAGTTAATGAATCCCCAAAGTAAGGACAAGGTCTTATTTGCCTAGGGAAAAGAAATGTCTATACTAAACCCAGTCCATTTCATTATTTTTGTTTGAAATATTCTGCAGTCTGTTGGAGCAGTGTGTGGTACTGCACCATTGCCTGTCACCCATAACCATAAGCCTATGGGGAGTCTAAAACCCCTCACCACTAAAAATAGTATAAGTAATAATGTCATCATTGTCCTTTGTAATCTTCAAGAGAAATATTGATCTTTCATAGCCTATAGCAATAAACCAAATTAATGAGGTAAACTATGATATACAGAATTGATTAAGTTTATCCAGTTCTACAAAATGTTAAAAGGTGGTGAAAATTGCTCCTAAGGTGGATGTCAAATTTGTTTTTAAAGAACCCTTAGGAGCACATGTTGCCAAAAGCAACAACTAAAACCCTTAAAGAAGAATTTAGGAAAGAAATGAGGTGACAAACATGCGGAAAAATGTAGCACTGGGAGTTTAAGAAGCACCATAGGGAGAGTCTGCCTTACACCACTCACCTAACCTCTGTTCAGAGCTTCTGCAGACTCACCTGTGGTTTACAAAATCTGCTGTTGTTCACTGTACTTGAAGTGTCTTCTGTATCAAACAAAAAGTCGCTTTTATTTTGATCTCATCAACCTCAGAGGGAGGGCAGACCATATGTGTCCTGGTTTGTTAAATAAATTGTGTCTGGTGAATTATTGGAATCCCGCTGTTATAGCTCATTATTTATTGATGTACAGGTAACGCATCTGAAAAATGACACAACAATTTCTTAAAACCTGAGGAGGTACATCAAAGTTCATGTTCTGAAAGCCTAAAATAATAATTTTTTTGTGGAAACTCATTGCAATTGATGTATGCCTTGAGTTCTTATTTGATAATCAGTGCCTCTGCAGAACTTTCTGAATAACTGAGAAATTATCCCTTGAAAAAAAGAGCATTTGTTTTTTATGTAAATTTAAAATCTTTAAATATATTTAAACATTAAGCATCTGTGAAAATACTCTTATACATTTGATTTACAAAATGAAGAGTAGAATACATCTAACTCTGTTTTTTTATGTTGAGCCTATGTGCAGGTAGGATAATCGCTTAAATCAAGTTTTTTGCTCATTTTGAATTCCTGGTTATTATATAGTACGATGTGACAACATTTGAAAAGCTGTATTGAGAGGCTGAGATTATTGTGGCAATATTTTGTGTGCTGTTTAGAAAGCATTTTGTGACATGGTGGAGAAAGACTCCAGTAAGCAGCTGCCTAGAACTCTGAAATTAGACATATTGCTTAATAAACTTATGGCGAGGCCAAACTAGACAAACAACAAACATAGTGTGCAGAACCTGTCTCAAAGATTGTATATGTTCATGATAAAACATCATATTTTTGTCTAAACAAAATTCAGGAAACACAACGAGATTGACTAGTCAGCCAAGAATAATAAAAGTGTGCTGTCAGCATTTCCCTCCAACAGAGAGAGATGGTAATCACGATAGGTAGTGATTTTAATGGCCTTGGTTGTAGGGAATGCCAGGTGTTACACATCACAAAAGACCTTGCTGCAGTATAAGCTCCCATGGCAAATTTCACTCCTAAAAAAAGAGCCATGCTTGCACTCTTGAGCCAAACTAAAGCCCAGGTAAAACACTTATTGAGTAAATCTGGTCAATTACTCAATAAACATGGTATGTAGCAACTCACTCATTTAATCAGAGGGTTGAACTGGGGAAGATCTGTTACAAAGCAGGCGAGGAAAAAATACAGCTTTTTAGATTATGGATAGGTGTCTGACGTTTAGGTGTTCAGTTTGTGCTAATTAGCTTTATATTGATTGATTATTAACAATATTTGACAAACCCAAGTTTAAGTCACAATGCATTCTTTTACCCAAGTACGTAATTTAACTGTGAATAAGGACCAGCATTACTAGTTAAGAACAGAACTATCCCTTGAGAAAAAAAAAATTCAGTGAACTAGTTTTTTTTAAGTAAAAAATATTACCGATTATTTTAATTGAAAGGCAACTCAAAAATCATCTCTAGTTCACCCACAGAAGCACTAAAAGAAAGCTATTTGCCAAAACAGAAACAATCCCACAGCTGTCTGGTTCGGTTTACGAGATCAAATGGGACTGAATCCAAGTGAATTCAATTTGGGGAGATTTACAGGCTATTTACTTTTTAGGTTAGTTTTTCCTTTTAATATCAACACTATTAATCAGTGCCGCATTGTGGTAATCTAGAGGGCTTCAAACACAACCTTGCAGCTGACAGAAACCTCTCAGGGGATTCTGTGATAATGCAGAGTAATAAGTACTAAGAGCTCACTAATCACTTGGCCACATGATAAGACTATTAATCTTGCCGCCCATGCAGCTTAGCTCCAATGGACCACTGCCATTTGCCAGAGAAGGAAATATTAAAAAGCTTAAACACGGCAACTGATCACATAAGCCATAAAGCATCCCTACAACGATCCATAGATGTCAAGAACCCTGTCTATCCATTTCCAGGAGCCCGGACAACATCCTTTTTAGTGACAATGGATGTGATTCATGACACAATCTGTACTAATACCCTTGTGTTCCAACACCTAAGACTGTGTTGCTGTCATGGCAAATCTTTTTTTCTTTTTCGCCACTAATCAACATATCTCATTTGACCACTTCATCAGGTGAACCCCCGAGGCTCTGGAAGCCATAGGAATGTGATATACAGTCATCTGATAACTTCATGCAAGCATGTAGCCCATCGTGATTCTGTCTGCATAGGGCAGATTGTTTGAAGCCTGACTGTGAGGAATCTTTTCAGCATGACAACCCAAGCCAAATAATGCAGCCTGCTATCAACCCATCCATAAAAGGGTTTTTCATAAAGTACTCTGACCGCTGTGTAATATCAGCTGTGTAGCTGCATTTTCTTTTCCCTCTGTCGGTTTTAGTTTAATAAGGGAAGTCCCTAAAAGCAAACGTATGAGTAATTAAAATATTTCAAAATACATGGGGGAGAACTAAATGTACAGCAGCGCGGTGTAGTGCAAAGTATGTGTACTGAAATTAACACAGCAAAACAAAACAGGTACTTAAGTATAGTTTAATATTTGTCCTTGGACTCACATTTGGTAAATTTGCATCCAATTCAGTCAGGCTAAATAAAATACACTCATTTTCCTTTTCATCTCTATCATTTAATTAAAAACCAATCTACCCATTTGGAAGCTTTGTTGCAATTAAGAAATTAAGTATTTCCTCTGCTACCTATTAAAAAAAAAACAAAGAAAACAGCCGTTTGTTTAATGCCTTGCTTCGTACAACAACTATTGCTGGAAGCGTGGACCTTGCACCAGTTTAACGCTACAAGGCTCACTGGAAAATACGTGCACCTTAAACAATCATCCTCCACTGCATAAAGAGCGGTGCTGAGCTAAACGAGATGGCTGTTGTCGGAAACTCAATATTCAGAAGCTCAGCCAACCCAGAGTGAATGGCTTTGTTAACTTCCACCGCTGCCATTGCTAAACCTACAGAAAGACTCCAATTTTAAAACACCACAGGAAATCCATCATCATACACAACTTCTCCTTCTGTTCACTGGTTGGGGTGGTTGAAATTCTGAGAAATTCACTTGAATGGGAGAAAGTCCAGACAGAGCAGAATTGAGGAAAATTCTGGAGGAAGGTAATGGCCAGCGTAAATCTTTTGGGAAAAGAAATTATTAAATATGGAGAACACAGACTGCGCAATGACTTCCAAAAGTAATCATGAACCTTTTCTCATTTTGCCATGTTACAATCATAAACTTAAACTTAATATTTTTAAGGTTTTATTGGCCTTTGTTTGACAGGAAAGTGGGTAATGAGAGAAGGGGAAGACATGCGGCAAAGGTCGCCAGGCCGGGAATCGAACTTGCTTCAGCCACGTCGAGGACTAAAGCCTCCATATGAGGGATGTGCGCCACCACAATATATTTGAAAGTATTGAGCATACTCAGAAAGTAGTGCATTGTTGAAAAGAGGAAAAACATGACTTCAGTTGAATTAAAAATATGAAAAGCTAATAATTTAAATACAGTACAATAAATAAGCTTTTTGTGGCTTGTCTTTACCCACTTTGCACCTAATGAGATTTGATGTAAAGTGTGACTATCAATTTTCTAGCCTTTGGTGGGGTTTGGCAGGGTTCTTGAAGGGGTTTGTCATGCAATCGGTGGGTTGCCAGTTGGAACGCCCACTCTGTCTGTCTCAGTTGTTTTGTCCTTGGGCAAGACTCTTCATTTGCCACTGAGGTCATAGGGCCCGGTGGCACTGATGGAATGGAAGCCACACCTCCAGATAGCTACTGGGGCAGCTGTGGCAACAGCATGAGCATGTAAATTAGTAAACGAATGGGCGAATCACTGATTCTTATGGGGTACCATCGGGAACATAATTTAGAATCAAGGACATTACCTTCCATGAGCTCAGCAAACATTCAGTTCTAGTTTGCTAATTTCTGCTGCCACTAGTCTGGAGGAGCTGTCTGGGGGAAGTGCAGGGGAGGAGTGGTCTGTGAAGTGGAATTTCAGATGGAAACTGAAGCTTCACAGAGGAGGTGTGTGGTGGTACTGAGGGTGTTTAGGCACCCCTGAATGATTGCTACAGGAGATTAAAGGGTTTCTCAAAAATGTGTGAAAGAATCAATGCAACATTTTGGGTATGTTTTTGATGAAGGAGTAACATTACAAAATTATGTAAAGCTCAAAATTACATATTTTTACATAATACCTCCCTGAATTTCTTATCACATATATATCAGAGATTTATATACATGCACACTGTAATAGAAAATGTTATAATGTGCTCCTCATCCATGCTTTCTTCTGAATACTGCAGTCTTATAAGATTGGTCAAATACTCTTTCATCTGTGTCATAAAACAGCAGGAAATTGATCCTTCATGCTTGAGACCAATCTTTGTGTTTCCTTCCTGGACTTATCAGGATCAAAGCTATCCTCTTTACCATCAAATAGAGATAACCCTCTTTTCTTAACAAAAGGCAAACAGTTGAGCTTTATGGAGATTTGTTGAGCTCCATAAAGCACATGGTGCATAGCAATCCACCACTTCACACCTTTAGTTCAATCAAGCCGCTCTTCTCTTTGTTGGGAAATACCCACAAAAAGTGATAACCTCCTGTCACAAGATCTGACAACAACCTATAAAAGTCAGCCAGAATCAACTGTTAGCTAGAGCAGACTTGACAGACTCCCTTGGCTCTGCATAATTGTTCCACCTTGCAAGGTTTTGATAAATCTGTTACTTCTTATTGATACTCTTGTTAAAGTAATTCTCTATGACAACACAAATTAATATAAATTAACAGTTTAAATTACTTTTACAATGTTTTATGCCCATCAGTTTTGGATTCCCTCTGTTTGTTCCTAAATTTATATTTATACTTAGCTTAATTTCTATAAAATCTCAACACAAACTGATAAGCACATAGTTTTAAGGGGGCTGTGTACACACGGTGACTTACTAACTAATCTGCATTTTCCTCCCAGGCCCTACCTTTCTTTTCTAATATTAAATGACTTCTCACAGGTCTGCTCTTTATTTTGACCAACCTTTCTTCCTATTAGCACTGCCTAATTAATCTGTCCCTGCTTATGAACAGAGGAAAACATCCCTGTGGCATGGTGTTCACACCATCACAGTCCACTGTAGTGACATGGTGATAACTATGGAATCAGTATTAGCTTTCTACTACACACTGCATTTTGCAATAATGCCAAAAAGTTATATACAGATATAATTTAACAAGGACACTTTCCTACATAATGTTTTCTTTGTCTGCTATATTTGTTGATACAAGCTGCATAGGACTCCTAATATGTGACTTCTTGTTTCTTTCAACAATAGCTTTCTTGTGGTTGCTGTTCCATAAAGACCAGATTTGTGAATTGTAAAACTAATAATTATCAACAGATAATAATGTTAATAGATTTCTTCACCCTAACTGCAGAAGCTCTATAGTGTTGCTTTGGCCCTCTTAGATGTTTTTCTGATTAATGTTTTCCTTGCCTGGCCGATCGCTTTGGGAGCATCGCCAAGTCCTGGTATGTTTGCAGTTGTGGCCTTTTCTTTCCATTGTTTGATAATGTAATAAAAATAGCTTTCCAACTTTTTCTCTGACTTGCCTGGTGTTTTCCTTCTTTATGATTCTCTTTTTTGTGATAAATATTCTCTAATAAACTTCTAAGGCCTTCACAGAACAACTGTATTTATGCTACTAACGTATACAAATTGACAAAACATAGAATTTGTGACTTCTGATACTTCTGAAAATCTGGCAATCTGGTTGTTTTGAATTTAGTTAGAGTGCTAGAGTAAAGGGTCTGCATACACTCACAAAAAATCTAAATAGTCTTGCAACAAACATTCCTTGATTCATTTGCTACTGTGTCATTATGCTGTACAGCGTTGTGAGAGAAATAGGTCACCAGACAAAATGAAGAGTACATATTGGAAAGATTGGGGTCCATCAAAGGGCAGTTTCCTCTGTTACACTTTTCAAAATATGCATCAGTGAGATTATTCAGTGTTTGGTTGTACTGATCCAAAAAGACCTGTGTCATAGGTCACTTTCTGTTTTTGGAGCTGTCATGAGTCTGCTTGGCATTCGTATTTGCATTCAAACCACAGCAAAGTTCACTTCAGCCGAACCGAAACCTAGGTTTTTAAGAGACCTAGGTTTTTGGTTACATCAGAGTTCAATTGTGCATTCAAAGCTCCCCAAACAAAGTAGACTTTCTAGGCAAGCGAGCTAGAGTTTCAGTCTCTGTCTTCGGTGTCTGTAAATCTGTTCAGGCACTGAAAGAATTCATTTTTTTGATAATAACTTAATTAATTCAAAAACATAAATCTTTTAAAAGAAAGTCTCCTACCTGTCATTTCCACATTTCTATTAATCAAATAAAATAGCTGCAGGGTTTCAGAGGTGAATTTGATCAGATTTAATATTTCCTGCAAATATTGTGATTAAGAAAAACTTGTATGAATACCAATACTTACTGATATACTGATGTTGAAATATTCTTACAGGCATAAGATCATTTTTAAAGGCAACTTCAAAATGTATTTTGTGAGGCTAAAGAGAGAGTTTCTTAATGTCTAAAATAGATGTGTGGTGAAATATGTGAAGGGGTAGATATATTTAAAGTGACATTTCATCACATGCACACAGCTCACCTGTATATTTTGTATCTGGTGGAGAAGCCCTGCCGGTTCTTCTCCACAAAGTCGATGTACTCTGGGGAGTGGTGGAAGGGCCCCTTATCTGAAAGGAGCCAGTCGAGAGGTCCCCCGGGTTTGTCATTAGGGAGGCTGGCTGGAGCAGCTGTTGCTGTCGCGCAGGGTCGTAAACACACCCAGCAATGAAGGCTGAGGCTGATGATGCCCCATAGAGCCATCAGCGATAGAGGGCGGGAGGGAAGGGCGGAGGGATGGAGGCTGGTGGCGATGGGGGACGTTCAGCAGACAAATGCACCCGTCATTAGCTGGCTCGTCCACTGGGATAACCAAGGGACCTGCATCACCTCAATGCCCCCCAAACGCCTAGAAAAAATATAAACACACAGTTACCAATAAAAGCAACACGGCAACCAGAAAAGACATAAGACAAGCAATAGAACAATTGAAAACCTGAAAAAACTATTTTAAAGGCATCTCATTGCATGCATAGGATGAAATGTGAGAGTTGACCTCTCATTAAGGGGTACATTATCCATCATCATCACATAATTAATTCCTATTAAGAAATTAATTTGTTTGTAATGTTCAAATTTTGGTTCCTATTTTCAGTTCTTAAGAAAGCACATTTTTCATTCCCATAAGATACTCAGTCTGCTGGATGGGGTTTCACTAAAGCTCCTCACACCTGACACAGATGACAGCCAGATGACGATGCCTAAAATGCTAAAGGTTACATCAAAAATGTCATAATCCAACTTCCTGACTACTAATAGTGTGTCACCCACCATTTATTATTAGGGAATTGCTCTGCCTCATTTATTCCTTTATTTTTTTGCATTTCTTCTGATACCTGTTTTATAGGATCCTGCTCCTATGTCTAGAAACAAGTGTACACACTAGGGAACATTAATCATATGCTCCCTAGAAAATTGCTATTTACAAAAAAATTAAGTTTTACTGCTCAAATGTAGTGTTTGTATAGCCTTAGGTCGTTTTGGTAAGCAGCCATAGCTCATCCCTAAGCCTGGAAAGTTTTAAAGTGAGAGGAATTTTCCATGATTTGAACTAACCAACTTTCCCTGATCTGTTTGGACATCATTCTACACATCCCACTCGTTTGCAAGAAAGACGGTTTGCTCTTTGGAAAGTCTTGGTGTGAACACTAAAGGAGCTCCACCCAACACTGCCTGATTCTTTTTTAAAAACACAGTTGCCAAGCTAAGGAACAAAAGCAGCAGGTCTGTTAAGCAGAAGACTGCATGTTAGGTAACTGAGCCCATAGATGGCCTTATTATTAATCAGCTAATATCAGCTTGTTCAACTCCCACTGTTGCGATAAAAAGAGAAGAACAGAAAAAGTCATACATCTTCTCATAACAGTGTATTTATTTTAAAAGTTTCTACTAATTTCAATTGGCATTTATTCCATATTCTGCATCAGTCTTCCACCACTGTGCACATCTGTTAGAAATAATAAAACAGCCTTCACCTAAGTTTGCTGACAACACTGACTTTAAACTTTACTTAGCTATGAGTGAAGTAAAATTTAACACTTGGTTTATCGGAAGTATCCTTAGCTGAAAAACTGACATGTTCATAACTACAACCATATTAAAACTGTAGTAGTCATTAAATTATAATATCTGCAACAATGAAATGATAGCCGCTTCTCCATGTTAAAAAAAAACTTTTGGATCATGTCATTTGTTGCTTTTCCCTTGCATTTTTATGCATTGATAATGTTTTTTGAATGCTAATGCCATGAAATAAATTTTACTTCATCCTTTTGGTTGTAGGAATGTTTTGTTTCATACTTTGAGTGTAGGCAGGAAGCTGTGAGAAAGAAGAATCCCCTTAATGCATAGCCTGATTTATTTCACTGTTTGTGTGCAAAACAAAGATTGTTATTGTTCTCAGTTGGATAAGTTTAGAATATAATTCCAATGTATCTCTCTTATAGACACAATAATTAAAGGAACAAATGGTGCTACTAGCTTCATGTCTTCTGTTTTTTATCATATTCATTTCACTAATGACTCAGAGCATATGTACTTAGCTGTGTTTCTCTCCTAAACAAAGCCACTACATCTATTTGCTCTTTATTTTTTCTTTAACATATAAAGTGCGGCTGGACCACAGCGTCTGTGTGTTTGATGTGTGGGTTCTCAGCCTTCTTAAACTCTCAGTCTGTCGAGAGCTGCTTACACAAAACTGCCGTATTTTCCGGACTATAGAGCGCACCTCACTATACGCCCACAAAGTTTTTTTTAAAAACTGGAAAGGTACATATATAAACCGCATCAGGCTGGTATCTCCGCCGCTCTCGGTTTTCCAAAAGGACGCATTAACCTGCTATTAAGGACGCAGCCCTGCATCTCCAACGTCGTTCACGCAGAGTTTACGTGCAGCGTCTACCGATCCGTACTGCCAGATCGATAGTCTTCAACTTAAAAGCAGCATCATATAAACTTCTTCGTGTGGTTTCTATGATGAAGGGGTATGAGTTTGAAAAAAATCTCCGTCGTGCTGCTAGCATGTGCTAAATGAAAGTCAGCGCTTTCTTCTTTGATTTCAATTTTGACTCCCAATCATTCACTTCCTGCTAGAGAGCCCCCTGGTGGTTGAAGAAAAATCCACAGAAAGCCGCACCGGACCATAAGGCGCATGGTTCAAAGCCTGGGGAAAAAAGTAGCGGCTTATAGTCCGAAAAATATGGTAAGTTCAGCAGGTTTGAAAGGGAATCTTCTTCTCTTCACTGTCAGCACATGTATCTTTGTATCAGAGATGGGAAAGTTAATGACTTGATAGGCTTAATATCTAATAATATGAATTAGATTTTTTTTAAAATTTTTTTTTACGATTTGCAATGTTACACTAAGTTGAAACTGGAATATATCTAACTGCACCTGAATTGTTCAATATGAATTGTTTAAGGACTATACATGTCAACCCATGAACTGGATTTGTTTATTTCGTAAAGTGCCTTGAAATTGCATTTACTCTGAATCCACACTATAGAAATAAACTAACTTGAATTTAGCTCCCTGAAAAATTAAACAGATTTATACAAATCTGCCGTTGCAATTTTTAACCACAATTAAATTGGCCAGGCAGTTTTTAAAATTATTTTTGTGGTATTTTCAGATTGATCAAAATGAAATATTCAACAAAAAAATTACAGAGAACTTTCACATTTTCATGACAGTAAGTGGCTTCTACAGATGCATGTTTGAAAAAAAGATACAAAATACAACTGACCAAGCCTCGAACGCACTTGTAAATTTGTCAAATGAAAATCAGAAGCTTGTACACTGGGAATGAAAAAATACCAGCAAAAATTATTTCAAAGGGGGACAATTAAATAAACTGAAAGTAAAAGCCCAGTTTCAAGCCATCAAGCTAAAGATTTATGAACAGCACTGATACTAGTCCACACTGGCCAACTATGATCAATTTTGGAGGAGCTTAATAATATTTGAAAATGTCAGAGCAGCAGCAAAATGGCAGTAAAAGGAAGACATATCAGCAGGGACGCATATAAACTTGCAAAATAAAATAAATTATATCTATTTGAATGCAAACAAGGAGTCTCATCTCACATGCAGTAAAACATACATATTTACTGGACATAAAGTGTATGTGTTAAAATGAATAGACATTCAAATGTTCATGCATTTTGATAAAAGAGAATGTAAAAAAATATCTAATTACTTAAGAAAGTCTTTAGTACAAGATATACTGCTCAGAAAAAAACAAAGTCGCCACCAAAAAATGGCAAAACGCTGTTTCATTAGACTGCCTTTAACTTTGATTACAGCATGTATTTGCTGTGGCGTTGTTTTGATAAGCTTCCTCAATGTCACAAGACTTACTTAAATCTGTTGTTGCATTAACTTTTCCTCAAGATCTTGTATTGATGATATGAAGGTCTGACCACACCATAAAAATGTTTCCAGCACATACCAAATCTTCTCAAAGGGGTAAATGTCCAGAGTTTGTGGTGGGCAATCCATGTGTGAAAATCATGTCTCATGCTCCCTGAACCACTCTTTCACAATTTGAGGAATCAGAGCATTGTCATCTTGGAATATGATGGTGCCATCAGAGAAGGAAAAAAAAAAAACTATCAATGGAATAACTTTGGTCATTCAGTATATTTAGGTAGTCAGCTGACTTCATTATTTTGGCACATAATTCTATTAAAACTCAAGGCCTTCTTCCATTGCTCCAGAGACCAGTCTTTATGCTGTCTTGGAAATTGAGGCCTTTTACTCTGGTTGGTCTCACTTATTAGTGGTTTTCTTATGACTATACAGCTGCTCAGTCCCAATCACTTCAGTTCTCCTTACATTGTGCATTTCTATGCTTTCACTATTAGACATCACCCTGAGTCCTATTGCTGTTTTTCTTCTATTTGATTTCATTAAATGCTTAAATGATCGCCAATCACAATGATTCAAGATTTTCTTTACATCAATTTTTTCTTCCACAGAGATGTTGGTTCAGCACTTTCCTTACACTTTTTAATAATATGCCGGAAAGTTCTTTATCCAATTTTAGTAGTTTCTGCAATCTCTTTTTCTCTACTTGATGCATGGCAAGGAATTGGCCCCTAAAGAAGCTGTTGCCAACTGAAAGATGCAGCAATTATAAAACAGGAGGCTCGTCCATATTTGCTTAGTTAAATCCAAATGGCCACTTATTTACTGGCCCGCACATTGTATTACTCTACTCTACTTCTGTAAGGTTTTTTTCATTGGTTTAATTTAAATATTATCTGTCATGTTTTTACTAGTTACATGTGGAAAATCATCATAATTAATAGGAATAAAGGCTTGAAGGCTAGTCTCTATGAATAGTGAATTGTTACTGAAATACATGAACTCTGCAATAATATTGAAATGTATTGAATATGGCTGTCGTTGCCTCAGCCCTTGCCTTTTATGGACCTGTTTTTTTTGTAGCCATTTTGTTGTTGTTGTATTCAGCATTGAATATTTTGATGTCTAGATTTCACAGTAACAAAACCAGCATATAACACTCTGCTTTTTTATTTACCCTGTGTACATCACAGAGAAGAAGCAACATTGTCTTTACTACAGAATGAAACAAGCCGGCAAACCTAAAATATGCCATCATCTTTTATATTGTGGTATACTCAGCTTAGAAATAGACTGTTTGTAAGGGGGATGCATCATTAACTTTCACATAGTTAGATATTTACATGCACTTTCAAAAAAGGACAAGCATCACATATTATAATATTTTCCCTCTCACTGTTGAAAATTACTTGAAAATGAACCTGTTCTTTTTCTCACGTTACATCAGTAAAAGCTACAAAAATGATTCCTGACTGTCCAAGAACACCGTACCAACAGTGATGTATGAGGGTGACAGCAAAATGTTTTGGGATTGCTTTGCTGCAGAAAAAGACTGCTGCACTTCACAAGGTACACTGTGTCAGAAAAATAAATTGCATGGGAATGTTTAAGTAACATCTCAAGACATCACAGTAATGGGTCTTCTGAATGCACGACGACTTTAAGCATACAGGCAAATTTGTTAAGTGGCCGTATGAAAACAAGCGAGTGGTATGGAGTGATCTTCAAAAAGCCCTGTTCTCAGCTGCACAAATAATTGCAGGAACAGTTGAATGTAAGGCAGCTTGCAAACCTGACTTTGGATCAGACCACTCCTCTGGGAGTGTAACCATAGGCCCAAATCTCCAGCCAACTATTGTAAAAAGTTTGTGGAAGGATGCGTTAAATGTCTTACCCAGGTTATTTGGTTTGAAACGTAATTCTACCAAATGGTCTAGAATGGAATTGAAGGTTTTGATTTTGGAAAATTCCAAAATCTCTAAAAAAGATTTACAATAAATTATTTGACATTTTCTATAATAATAAAATAACTGGTTTAAACCCTTAATGCCAACCCTCTAAACTCTTACATGCTAGTCATGGGATCCGTTGGTTTTGCACCCCGTATGAGAGTACAATACTGAACTTCTGTTATATAAATGTAACACATTTTTTCACATTTACCCAAAAAGCTTTTCAGATTTTTTACAGCATTGGTTGCAACTTAGAATAGTCCCAAATATAACAACAAATTCTGTTTTTAATTACATCCACAAAACATATAATTAGAAAATAATCCATGACATCTGTTCCTTTGTTTCATGGCATAGTTCATTGGCTAGACTACACAAAAAAGGTCAAACTTAATTTGGCGAATACTGGCAGAAAATTAGATTATTTTATTCAGAGCAAGTCAGTGTTTTCTGAGCACTAGGAAAACCTTGCCTGTCCATGGTGTTGTACATCAGTCTCATGAAGTGGACCAAACGATAACTCACTATAATTTCATTTTTACTTGGCTTATTGCCCCCCACTTATCTTGATTGCATATGTAAAATCAAATTGAAAATAGCTCACAGTCAATGAGAAAATACCTAAGGAAGACAAATTTGGAAAAAAGTCTGCATACTTAATTTTTTACTTTTGAAATTTAGAGTTTTACCTTATTTAGACATATAACATTAAACACAGTCTAGGCAAATTAAGCACAGCTTAGATTTTTAAAAGAACAATAGAAAGAAAAATGTTTTTCACCATAAAAAGCAACCATATTCTCTGCAATGTCTCCTTAGCTGCATTTTTTGTGGGAGCAGTAAAAGAGTGAGTGACTACTTTAACAGCTTCTGTTCTCATACTAGCGGTACTGAATAGTTTATTCGCACTGAGACAGAGGGAGATCTGTCTTCCCAGCATTTCTGTTGTCTTCTGCCATGCTCTCTGTTTGAGCTCAAGTATCTGCCTCTTTTTCAGCATATGTTTCTTTAGCAGTAAAGAGCCACCCTTTGTGTGTATTGTCAAAATCTGACAACAAGGTTATGGGCAACAACCTTACAGTGTTTGTTTTAAGACTAGGTTGCTCTATCAAAATGTACTATAATGAATCAATGAGACGGTGTAGCTGCATATATAAAATTTTCGGTATCACAGGTAGAAACTTCCTAAGTCTACATTGTGTATATCATGTAGAAAATGTGACCTTGCACAAAGGGAAATGTGTAGCATGTTAATATCAAACCACAGCACAAAGGTCACATTAAAACACTCTTTAATCCGATCAGCCCCCAGGCAGCTATCCAAAAGCTGATGCAGGAAAATTCTGCCGTGTCTATTCTCATCAACACCTTCTTCCGACTTTTCATAGTCTTTGTTTTTTCCCTCAAACAGCCCACATTCCTCCTCTGCAATCTCAAATACCTCTGAAACCCAGTTTTGATTCACATTCACCACATTTTACACGCTTACTGTGACAGTTTTCCCAGCGAAGATTCAGGCTGCTGTAGGTAGGTACAGTATTACATTATTACTCAAATAAAGTTATCTAGTATGCCTTTATCAGCAGACTCTGTTCTATTGGATGTTTGGATTTTGAAAGAGAATTATGTCAAATTTCTAATCATATGCAAACACTGCTTTACATCTATCTTTCTTTAGGCAAGAAAACCCTTAATCTAAAAAAACATATCTAAAGGTTGGAGGATAGAACAGGACGGAAATTTCATTTGATGCAAAGCACAAACACTGGGGCTCCTGTAAAGCCACTCAAATATAATTTTGCACAACGCGTGCCAGCAATAGCCCAAGGCTGTTCAGATATGCTGAATAAAAATGAAATCCATTTTTTGATGGTGCAAGGCTCTCTCAATGGAGTTATGACAACAGTGCAAATGATGAGAAAGAGATTTCCCAGACACAAATATAATGAAGATTTGCATCCCCTAAGTATGCAGATGCCAGTTCTATTTTCAGTAAAAAGCAAAATAGGATGAGCTGCAGCAAAAGCAGCTGGGTTTTGTTTTCCAAACCATAAAAAGGCTGTCCTGCTTTGTTTTCAGTTTGGCAGTTGTGAAAACATTATCACAAATATTCTACAAGCAGTATTCAAAAATTTCACTCAGATCATTAATAATAGGAGGTAGTCCTTTGGTAATCCTCTCCTATTCACACCATGTTTTTACTACTGGCTCAGTTCTTATAGGCTGGCTGTGTTTCTCCTTGAGATAAATCTAAGTTAAAATATATAATATAATATAATATAATATAATATAATATAACATAATATAATATAATATAGTATAATAACATGCCTGCTCAGTATGAGGGCTTACTGCAAAAGCTGTGACTTGATACAATCAATATGGTTTTCAGAAAATCTTTTATCAATTGACATAAAAAGCTAAACTTCAATGCACTGTTTTATTACTTGAGCTAAATTATAATGCATGTTTTTTAATTTACCTACTTGACTGATTTAGGTATATTTATTTCATTTGGTTATTTTCTAAATTACCATGAGATGTTTATTGTGAATCGCCTGACAATAAACTAAATTAAATTGAATTGAGCTAGGACTGACTTTAAATCAAACACGATGACGGGTTAGAAGGTTGGTGTCTTTAAAGCCAGTCAGAAATTTGGAAGATTTACTAGCTTTGGCTGATTGTCACACTCTTCCACCTGAGCATTATTGTGTCACTGGAGGTAATTGTCCCATATTTAAGATGTGATCAGTGCAGAACTATGACTGGTGGTAATGCTTTTCTACACCTCTAAAATATTAATACTATAGACAGGATTACTTGTTGAGTTAAATATGTGGTAAAATGTTATATGGTTTTGTGTACACTAAAGATATAAATATGTAACTTATGTGTATGTAGTATTTATACGGTCTATCCTGCACAAATACTGATGAGGACCTGAAGCCTAAACAGTCACCCTTTTGGCACATTAAACCTGAAGACGGGCTTAAGTAGGTGTTGGTTTCTTGTGCACTTTATTTTTTTCAGAAATGTACATCCATCATTACATATCATGCTTTCAAGCTGACATCAGGATTTATAATAATTTTTTTCTAGCTCTGAAGACAGTTATAAAAATGTCCAACAATTATTTTTCTAAATTGAGAGTCAGCATGTGTACCCACGTGCACCATGTTCAGGCTTATTATCTGATGAACTGTTGGTTTGTCCTGTGTACGCTATCCTTCAAACAATACCTGTGACAAAGTCTTATATATTTCGACAGGGAAGAAACGTCTATTTGGAGGTCTTTCTTGTTCCGACATGAAACCGAAGGGGTGGTGTGAAACAAAAGGACATTTAAGTGATTGCTAAAAATGGATTTAATTCTACAACTTCTTACACTCCCCCCACCCACCATAACAAGAGGATTCATTCAGTGTTCACTGATGAATAGGTATTAATATAAATATATATTTACTTCATGAAAAATCCCCACTTTCTTGTATTAATTGCAATGTTTTGTCTTCATTTGACCTAAAGGCCCAGCAGCTCAAAGCAACAGGTTTATAATTGCTGTGTTTTTTTTGTTTTTTTGATGACATACAGGACTATGCAATTTCTACAAAAACAGGCTTTTTTTTAAATAATGGTTGAATTTTAATTTTATGGACCAAGCAACACCTAAACAACATCAGTATATTAATGGCTAACTACTGTCAGATTAAGCACTAAATACTGTTTATCCTTCCTCAAAGACAACCTGATTGTCACATTGCAACCATTAAAATCATTCTGCACATATCAATAACCATGTTCGCCCAACTCAAAAACAACATAATGAACCACCGGAGACTGAGCATTTGCTACAGCTCACAGTGTTTTAGCAGAAGCAGTAAACCTTAAAAAACGTTCAATCCACTACTCACGGATTCTGAAAATGTAGTAAAATAATAGCACTCTGCTAAGCCAGCTTATTAGGCTCGCTCTGCACTTGAATGCATTACGCACCTGAAACAACATCGAGTCGAATGTAAACATCCAAAATACTGGAGAAAAGTCAGCTCAAGTCCAAATGGCAGTCTGGAGCATTCAGTCAGCCCAAACATATAAAATGTGAGTCAGAGGAATGTTGATTGAGGAGAGGGGATTTTCCCAACAGCTGCACATGCTACACTGGGACACCAGGTTGTAAAAATATCAAATTAACTCTGAGGTGTTTATTTAATGGAAAAAATTCAGCCAAATCTTCTGTCAGTTTCTTTCCAGTCTTTTTTACATTGTAGAACATATAATCAAGTAAATGTCAGAATTTGAAAATGGTCTGCTGCCTAAATTATTATTATTATTTTTATTATAAATTATTATTATTAGTATTATTTATTAACCGAAGCTTGAACAGAAGCTTGCATGTTATGTTCTGTTACATGTTACTGTCATTAACCATGTGGTTTTCTTTGTGATTTGAAATGATATAGGTACCTCCAAGAAGTGCCAATACAAAGCTAAGGAAGAATTATAAATATATAAATATTATAAATGTTTATTTGTTCTAATATAATATATAAAATATGTATAGCATATTCTTTAAAGTGAAGAACAAAAATACTCAAATGTGTCCATGAATGATCTAAAGAAAATGTTTTTCCTCGAGGCAAAATGTTTTAAAAGAAAGTCAATAAAGTGATGAGATGTTGAGCCAAAGGCACTTTTCATTACAAGCTGTGCTGGTAGTTACACATGGGTTT
Source organism: Phalloptychus januarius (assembly GCA_902982915.1). Classification (NCBI taxonomy): domain Eukaryota; kingdom Metazoa; phylum Chordata; class Actinopteri; order Cyprinodontiformes; family Poeciliidae; genus Phalloptychus; species Phalloptychus januarius. Next base: position 7,613,615 of record CADWAE010000076.1, on the reverse strand, counting down.
GACGTGCATTGTATCAGGCTGGCATGTCCTCCGGCAATCTGAAACATCTGTGTAGAAATCAGTTTCTTTGTTGATGTAACATTTTCCTTCCAAATGATCAAGACAAATGCAATAATACATGTTCCAGGTTGAGTTCAAAGGCTGCATCTGAATGGTTTTTCAAGCATCTGGTGATAAAAAAGCCTTTTCATTTAATACAATCTAACTTTTAGAGTGAATGATAGTTGCTGACAATTAGAGCGTATCCCAAAAACTTTTAATTGATTCTGATTTCTTCAGCTTATTTAACAATGTCATCAGTGTGACAGAAGGAATATCCTAAAAATTTCATCTTGTGGGTGTTTTTTAAACAAGCCTGCAATGGTTATAATCAATGGATTTGTTTGTTTTGAAGCAAGTGTTTCAGTTTCATTAAAGAGCCTCCTGCTCCTATGTGTATGTAGCCAAAATTACATGTTTCCTCTAGAGATAAAGGCTTGGCTACTGACTGGGTTGTCAGAGCCTGACTCTCAGCCTGTCTTCAGGAGGTCACAGTAAGCTTGATGAGATGAGGGAACTCCCAATCTCAATCTTTTTTTTGAAAATTTTACCAGCCGTTTTCTTTAGAGACCGGAACAAAAAAGAGCTTTCAGCCCCTGAACATCTGCTCACTTACTGAAAGATGCCAGCGCAGCGATGGTCACCTACCAGAGCCTTGTTTGTGTGTGAATCTACCTGACTGCATGGTTTCTCTGTGTCCATGTCCACGACTGGAACACTCCCCACCGCAGATCGTCTTTGTTCGCATGAATATGTGCAAATTGAAATGAGGCACTATTTGTGATATCTCACAGTTGGAACACATTAAAAGGAAAACACTGATGGAGAATGAGGTGGCTGTGAGGCGAGCGCTTTGCAGGAGGGGATTTGATTAAAATATTTCATCTCAATGTTTTTTTCCAACAGGATCCGCTTTGTAACTTGTCTGTAAGCCAGCCCTTAAACCATCCTCAAAATAAGGAAACAGGAACCGATAAACTTTAAAACTTCCCTTCCGTGCTGACTAATGAGGTTTTTGGCCCTAATTAACCCAGTTATCTTCTCTTCTACAACTGTCAACAATACCTCTCATACCAGCACCAGGGGTAAAACACAGCCTTTGTGAAATTCTAATACGATTGCCAGTTGCACTCATCCGGCTGTCATACAAAAAAATACAAAGGACGAGCTGCCGTGGCGTCCTGGGAGGAAGACTTCAAAGGCAAGAAATGTCACCATTAAAAGTGCTCACATGCATCCTGATAAACACACATTTACAAAGCTGCAAACATGCATTTATAATCATTATACACTAAAGCCTGAAGCAAGAAGATATGAATCAGAGATATGTGGATCAGTGGAAGGTCAAATGAAAGTTTGAAGTGTAATGTGTGCAACGTAGCTGTGGGAGGATGGGACCTCTGCACAAGCAGTTGTACGGGAATGACTCTGAGCCTCCTAATTGATTTTTTGGACAACTTGAGTTTATGTAGATCCAATTAGCAATAGACCAGTTCTGTAAGAATGGTGCACAGTGATCTGTAAAGCTTATGAAACACTGTTTCCTATCTCATCATATATGGTTATGATTGTATTCTGTTCTCTGTATTGTGCATTACTCTGTATTTTGTTGGATTACCCTTTCTGTGAAGCAGGTTGTGATATCTGTGTGAAAAGGTGCTCGGTAAATCATCTTTACTTACTTATTATCTATGCTGGTGTTTTGCAAAGCAAATGCCATATAGGTCTAAACAAGGCAAAATGAAGCCGATTTTACCTGTTATTTCTTTGAAGTAGTGTGTTGGTTTTTTTCACAGTCATTGTTAAAAACTTGAGTGTACTGGAGCTCAATGGAGCAGAATCCAATTTTCTGCTTCTTTATGATCAGGTATAGCAAATTAACATTTGTTGCAAACAGTTTATATTTTTGTATTTTAATATGTCCCAGGCATATTGTAACATTTGTTATCACATTGAGGGGATCTCTATATGTTTCCTTTCCAGCTGCAATTATCCCTATGTCACCAAAGGTAAGTAGATCTACAATGTGTAGTGGGAGAATGAATTACATTATTACTGGGTCATTTTTGTGATTCAAATGTTGCAGCAGAATCTCTAGCAGGATCATACAGAGGTTCTATACGTTAGATGTAAGAGCTATGTTCCAATTTTTGGGAAATTCAAAAGAAACATGTGGGAGGTTCATGATCAAATTGTATGTGCTAGAGTGTTAACTGTGTGGGAACTCATTATAATTACAATGTTCTAACATGTGAGCAATAGCATTTTTTTCTTAAGAGGTTTTATGGATTTTTTGTAATGACAACACTTCAAGAAGAATTTTTTTTTCAAATCCTAAATCATTGCAGATCTCTATTAACTAGATACAGTTAGCAAGAGGCAGCCTAAAGTATGCCAAAAATATCCTCACACCATTTATACCACTCCCACAAGGTTGAACTGCTGATACAAGACAGCATCAGAGTTTTCATTTTGGTGAAGCTGCATAACATCTGGCCAGTTTTCTGTGGAAAGCACCAAACACTGACATGCAATACGGTTTTCTGCGGCATTAGTCCATCTACTTTTAGATTTGAAATGTTGGAGGTGGCCCTGTGCACCTTGGTTGTAACTAGTGGTTTTTTTAAAACTACTGTTGCCATACCAACTCAATCCAGCCTACAGTCATATTCAGTGAATTAGAATATTTTTCCTGATACTTTTAATCTTGTTTGCAAGATTAAAAGTACCTTTTGAAAATAACCTTTAAGCAGGTATTAAACACTCTTTTTAATAGAGTATTTAATAGTATTTAATACTCTAGTACTAAATAAGAGTATCTAATACTCTATTAAAAAGAGTATTAGACCCACAGAATTGTAGAATATTTTTAATTCCACAAGTCTGTTTTTTAAATAATTTTTAATAGGTCCATTGAAACATTATAATCTTAATCTTTTCATTGGCTGTAAATATAAAATCATCATTATTAACATAAATAAAGGCTTTCAAGCAGCCACCTGAGTGTAATCAATCTATATAATGTGTTTCAATTTGTGATGAAGCTCCAAGCCTTTTTGAAAAATCTAATGTTTTGAATGGGTCTGCACAAATTTTTATTTGATCTCTGACATCAACGATGCATTTTCATGCAGGCCATTGATGCTCAACGGACCTTTTATGTTCTTTTGAAATATTCTTTTTAATAATGGGGAGATGGATGAGCATTCAAAAACAGAGAAATAGCGGTTTCAGAAATTCTCTGCCTAGCCTGTGTGGTACCAACAAAAACCGAATTTTAAATCACTTCAATGCCTTTTTTTGCATTCTGATTTGTCTCCCATTTTATTTTCATCTATGTAGCAGCAATTTACCACTGCCATGTGACTGACTAATTTTGGTTAATAAACAATTTACCATATGTAATTAATAAATTAATATAAGGGCCAATGAGTCTAATTCTGCACAACTCCTAATAAGCTTTAGCAATAGCAATAACACCAATAAGCTTTTCCAAACGCATTTAACACTTTTATCTCAGAATGGTAACGTTTCCTCTGTTCTAGTGTTAGAGAAAATTTGACCAAAACACACAATCAGACCCACTCCTCTCACACTAACAACCCAGAGCAGTATTTGAAGACACAGAGAGCCACATTAAAATGAACAAGCAGCCAGCCTGGCTGCCACACTGTAGAACAGAGAGAATGGAAATATGACATGAGCTGCAATAACGAGGCTTTCTTTCCTGATAAGGATACAATTGCTTTACACAGATGAAAATAATTATTTGGAGATTAACTAATTGGCAATTGACAAAGCACATTTAAGTATTTGTTCTTGAGTGTAACTGTGGTGCCAATATCAGGTGCCAATATCTTACTTTACAAGATAATGTAAAGTAACTTGGATTACTTTACATTATCCAAGTAAAGGATAATGTCATGTGCTGTTTGTTCATGTGGCTGCCATATCTACTCTCAGTTCTGCATAAGAGATGGAATCAGATAGCAGAAAAACCAAAAGCGAGCGTCATTTTCACAAATCCACAGTGCAACTCTGCTGCGGCACACTGTGTCATTGTGTTTAAGGAGCATAACACCCTATGCTTTTGAAAAAAAATCTAATCTGATCTTGAAAATGTCAGAATTTCCTTTTAAGAGCTAGAAACTTGACAGCAGACAACTCCCAGGCCAACAGAGAAACACGGTTCAAATAATAAATAAAAAAGCTCTTTTCACATAAACGGAGACCCGACTGGAAAAATTGGAAATCTAACAAAGAAAATAGCAACTAAATTTTATTGTAAAAAAAATAAAAACCTTTGAATGATCTAATGGAGAACCCTCCATTTTTTATTTATTTGGTTTTCACAAGTTAAAACTCAGTGTTTACCTCTACAAGTGCATTGTAAATCTTAGAGTTATGGTACATAAACGTTTCAAGCTTAAAGGGGAAAAGGTCACTTTAATAATTGTAACTCAGACTGTAAACTTCTCACTTGCGTGCTTTTTTTATAGTTGCATATAACTGAGCGGCAGGGAGCATATACAGAGAATGACACTTCTATAAATCACAGTGAATCCCAAATAGATCTCTTCTAGTTGTGGCCTTGTGTGAACAGGGACAAAGGTCCATTTTAAATTACAGGGACCCATTCCTTACTCTCTGCTGTTTGCTTGCTTTTCTGTTTTGCTGGTGTTATTCCCTGCTACAGTCCAGTGGTCACCAGAAACCACCAGACATAAATAACCAAATAACCTTCCTGTTATGTTTTTTTTTTGTATCATTTTATTTTAAATGAAGTCTACCTAAGCATATTTCACTAAATAAAACTGGCAATTTGCTGTAAAAACACTGTTGTTTTTGCATCTGCCAATCTCCAAAATATGTCTCTACAAGCAATTACCAGTTGTCTTAGTCAGAGAGACATTCTAGCTTAATACCACAGCTGCTCTTAATGCGTACTAATCTATTTTAATGCCCAGTCTATCTCAAGTACCTCAATGAGATTTTTTCTTTCACCTCTTTATGATGTTCTCCTTTCCTTCTTTTACACTCATATCTTCATCTCTCTCTCCCTGCAGCCTCTCTTTTCAATTTTACATTGAAGTAAAACTCGTTGACTTGCTCATTATCCTAAAATAATGGGCCGTGGACACTGAGCATATCCTTACAAAACTTGACCCTGAAATAGACCCCGAACCCCTAAGCTTTTATGACTCCAATATTCTCCCCTTTAACGTCTATTTTAGGCTCAGATTTTACCTCAATCTTCATACTCCCACCTACAATTAGACATCAGTCATGGTTAACTTTAATTCGAAGCATTCAGCAGGGGCTGTTATTCACCGCACTGAAGAGAAAAAGAAACGCATTGGCCTGTCTATCCAAAAATAAGCTGAAGAACCCTCTTGCAGAGCATTATTTGCAATTACTTGTGTACTCTGTGGGAGGAGGCTGGCAAAGCTCCTCTTTGTTTCCTCCCATTTCTTCCTTCTTTTGCCAGCCATCAAACATACAAATGATGCTGCATTCGGCCCTATCAGCCTTCCAACACTAAGCTGTAAGAACAAGGAGCCCTCTAAAGGATGTAATTCCTGCCTAAGGCATTATTCTCAAGTATACATGTGCTCCAGCTCAGGCACACTTTTCATGTCAAAGCAGTTTGCTAACTCAGTTGGACTTCTCTCATGTGTACAGTATATTAACTTCAAAAGCAGATGGTGTTCTATTTGTCGCCCTGGTAAACAAATGAACTGACACAAAAGATAGGACCCAAACATATGCAACCCAAACTCATATCTTAGGAAGTAGGAATTTAATACTCAAGAAGTGTGCTGACTGTGGTCTTGCTGACTGACACATAGGAGAGAAATCTGAAGGAGACAGTTTGCCTTTCAGGCCTGGATGTGGTAAGGTTCACTGGTCTCCGGGGATAGATAAGGGACACTTGAGAACAGAGAACCAGCTTTGGCACTTCGGTGCAAACTCAGCCAGTGGCACAGAGAGCTGCTGCACGCCCCTGGTTTTTAATGTTACAAAGCTCTACAAAAACAACAACCCACTTTTCCCCAGTGTCATAAAGTGTCTCCAAAATATGGATTTTATGTGAAGTCAAGTTTAAAATACTACCAATACCCACGCCAAACTGCAGTTTTGCCAGAATGATTACATTTAAAAATCCTATTTGCTTTCTTTGAGGGCTTTTGGCTCGCTATCACAGCCTCCACTGATGATCTCATGAGGTTACTCTGACTCAGATTCCGCCTTTGAGGGGGACGCTTAAGGGTGAAATGTATAATTATCAAATCAGTTGGAGCTTTTTTTTTTTTTTGGAACAACAGTAGGCTGGTTCCCCTTCACTGCTGATGCTGTGCAACCCATTTATGTCCACACATCAGTGTTGGAGATCTGATTCTCCTCGGGTGGAGAATGCCAATACACCCTAAGTAATATAGATTAGAGATGTTTCTTGGAAAGGCAGATAAAGGCTGGCAGTGTTGATCAGGGGTGGGGTGGGGGTGGGAATAGGTAGGAAGGGGGAAAGAAAAAGAGTGTGCTCATACAGATCAGGCAAGCAAAGCTTGTGTGTATGCATTTCCGAAGAACCTCAGAAAATACAGAACTTTGTGCACATGTTTGAAACTGAAGTGGAGCAAATGTGGACAGCATTCTAGAGTCCCTGCTTGTTTTGTGATCAGAAAAACAGTATCGCATGCATAAGACCAAACTCAAGAAAACTAAAGAGCAATTATCCAAATTTAAAAATATACTGCTTAGACAGTTAAATTCAACAAATAGAAGCTTGATAATTACCAATTACTTACCGAGGTTTGTAACAACGCTTAAAGTTCAACTCAGTATGTTCCATTCTCTTGCAGAATCTCAGCGTTATCAGTAGTCAGAATGGCAGCGAAACTCATTTCACAGTTTGCTGGTGTTCAACAGCCACTCCACAGAGAAGAATGAAAAAAAGTCCAAAAAAAAAAACAATGCACGTGCAGGGCTCCGAAAACAGGTAGAAGTAATTTGCAAAGAAAGGCAGCAACACTGAACAGCCGAAGCAGCCTTTGCGGTTCTATACCAATGACAAACTTTCAGAAAGCACGGCGACTCTCAAGCTTATCCCAGAGCAAAACGAGGTTCCAGGAAGCGGAGGCTTTGACCTTTCTGGGGATAATGACTTTACAGAATGAAATTGTCCAGCAGGAGATGGAGTCAAGAGAAGACACGAGTAGGAGGAGGAGAGAGAGGAGAGAGAGAGAGAGCCACCAGGCGCGCAAAGGACCTGCGGATTAGATTAGAGGGACCCCTAAGTGTAGTTTTTGCGATCAGGGATCGGTGGGGTCCAGCGTCGGACAGATGTGACGGAATGCAAGGACGTGGAAAGACACGCAAACAAGAAGAAGGCTGTGAAATATCCCGTTGCGGATTCGGTCTGGTCCCCGCGTATTGTGCTACTTGATTCGCCTACTCCGCATCGCCGTGTGGAGGAGCGCAGGATCCGGATCCTGTAGGAACTGTCATCAGGCGCTCGGCACAGAGCAGGCATGAGCGCCTCAGCTCTTCCACTGCGCCCCTCTCTCACTTTGTCACATGTTTAAAACACAAGTAGCTCTCTGTAATAGCTGCCAAAGGAGGGTGGACAGAGGTAGGCGACGTGGCTTGAATAATAATAAGCGCTTTGTGAAAAGTCATTTCCATTCCTCACGTTAGCTGAAACGCTGACCTGCGAGGAAAATGACATTGACTTTAAGTTTAATCTGCCTCTTTTAATGCAGCATTTGCTTCTGAAGATTTGAGCAATGAAATGAAATGAATTCCCCTCCTGAACAGTTTCGCCCCCGCCCTCTCCCCAGAAGATGTCAACATTTAAGTCCTTATCTGTTTGAGCTGTCACATTAGTTTGAAGAGAGAAAAGGTGTTGAGCATAATGTCTAATCCTCTCCGATCACACCTATGCATGAACCATGAGTCATTAAGTGGCACTCCAAAGGCAGCCCTGTTCAAACCATCATGCAGCGGCGATGTGGCCACAGAGTGAACGAATGGAGGCTGGCATTTTCATAATGAGCATGACAGTACACATTATAGCGACTGGGATCAGCGCTGTAACCAGGCACATGATTTCATTTTAGATTGCGTTGATCAAAATCACCTCCAGAGAATGTAGCATGCTGACTGGCCAGGGAGGGAAACTGTTGCCTTTCTTGTGCCTTTTTTTTAATTGAAGCCTTTCAGAGGAATAATTAATGTGCAGTTAGATCCAAGGAAAGTGTTGTGTTAGAATTACAGCTGAGAAACTGTGCATCCTTCAGTGACGGACACCTTTTCTTCACAGGTACATTTCAGGACCGTGTCCTTGAAATGCATCCAAGATGTTTATCGCTAGGATAATTATGAATAGCCATGGACGAATTAAATAGAGAACTCAGAGTTTTCATACGCTATATAATTATATATATATAATATATATATATATATATATATATATATATATATATATATATATATATATATATATATATATATATCACTGTGCTGTCTAAGGTTCACCTGGTTATTTTGCTGAGCCGGAAGGAAATGGACTCAATCTGCCCTGAAAGGACTAAAATTAATCTATGAGAGCTATCAGATACTGGAGTTCTTCTATAGGCGCTGCAGCCTCAGTGTGGTGCTAATTAACCCACTTCCCGGTGTGTTTCAGTGGACGTTTAGTATGCTGTGGCGGACTGGAGCTGTCCGTGGTCCTGAAGTTGATTTATGTCGCGTCCCTGCTGAGGTTTGTGTCTGATCCGGCGTGACACAGTCTCCGTTTTATTCTCCTAAGTGCCAGTTCTGATCAGAACGAAGGGGCAAACAGTGACAACCTAAAAAAAAGTTGTCAATATTTCGTTAATTCAACCATTTTCTCAAGTGAACCCATCCATCTGTTTGCCACATTAGAAAAATGGCCCCACTGTCCCTATCACGGACCATTTATCTTTCATTTTAAGCCATTCCAGGTCGGTGCTTGCTTATCAGCGCTAATCATTATGTGGAAGACAACCAGAAAGGTTGAAAATATGAGATATATGCACAGAACCTTACATTTACACCACTTGTTTTTCTGGGATTTTTTATTCGAAAATAAAAATTGGAAAATTGCGGCATGATGCATTTTCATTAAACATTTTTCATGCAGTGCAACGCACAACCTTCAGAAGTCACCTAATTACAAAGTGGAGTTCATCTGTGTCATTTTAAAATGACACAGATGAACATTATTCTCTTTATGGATATTACAGAGAACTGTTCAATCCATCATTTAAAAATGTATGGGGAAATTACAAACCCACCAAGACATGACCATCCACTTAAACTGACAGGCTGTGAGAGGAGACTTGCCAAGAGACCTATGGTCGCACTGGAGGAGCTGCAGAGCTCTATAGCCAGGTGGGAGAATCTGAAACGGACTTCCCAAGTCTTCCCACATGAAAGAGCAAAAAATAAGAACGCTACAATAAATCTTTCTTAACGTGTGCCACAATGTTCTTTGTTCATATGAGATTAAAATGCAACTTTTTTTCCACCTAAATGCAAGTGACCAAGCCCATGACCCAGAACACACCACACCTCTTGTGTTTCATGGTGGAGGGAGTATCATGATGTGGGGATGTTTTTCTTCAGAAACAACAGAAAAGATGATCAGGATTGATTGTAAGATAGATGCAGCAAAATACGAGGAAATGCTGTAAGAAACCTCCATAAAGACTGCAACACAGTAAGAGAATTTATGTATGTGTTAGAATGGCTTAGTCAAAGGCCAAAGCTAAAATCACTTGAGGACCTGTGACATTGCTTGAACATTATTTACACTGATGCTATTCTTCCAATTTGACAGATCTGGGGTATTTTACAAAGAATTTCCAAAAAATATACAGCACAGTTTTCAAATTTTTAATGTCACATTTTTAAATCTTATTTATATGGCACTTTAAATACCACTAAAAGTTAATGGTGGAAAATTAGTAAAATACAGAAACGTTCAAGAGGCATGAATTGTTTTGAAATGCACTTCAGTGTTTGTAAATTCAATTAATAGTTTTCCTTTGACAATGTAGCCCAGAAAATGTTTTATGGCTTAATGTTGGAAACCATCTTCACTCCCACATGATTTTCTTGGCTGTGACCCACTAAGTAGTGTAATTGTATTAATTTCACTATGAAGCCTTAATGATATATATTAACATAATAATGAGTGATGATGTTCCCCAAATGGATCCCCATCATTTATAGTGGAAGTGGAGCAACCTAGTGGATTTGCTGCTCCGGTGTCTTTAATGAGCGAGGATGTGTAACTAATTTACACCTTCAGCACAGCCTCTTTAGAGGACCTGGGAGTGTCTGCAGAGAATCATGGTCATTTAAGCTTCGCAACTCTGTGGATGAGTAGAGACAATTTACCAGTAAACATAATCTCATGTCTTTTTTTTAGTTTTAATTTCTAACGTCAGTGTTGTGTTTAGGAAGAAATTCTCTTTCACATCAGTGATGAGTTATTTCTGGAAACATTTTTTGGAAAGGTATTTGTTTACATACTGGTGTGTGGCGGTGTTTTTGTCAGTACCGTGGCTTCTATTTAGAAGATTATTTTCATCATTCCTTTTTTAACAATCTGGCTCATTTCTTTGTGGATCATCACGTAGCAGACTGGCTGACTGTCAGGCTCTGGTAAACTCTTAAGGTAATTTCACCACAGTCGCACACAAGCTGACTTCCCCTGTAATTTGACCTTAGCTGTCTTCAATATCCCTCAGGCAGCCATCGAGGACAGTTGATTCAGATAACTCTATTCCACTGGGCCCGTGGAATGAATTTAGGTCTGTTCAACTAAGGGCCCATTCATTTTGACTCCATTTCACCGTCTATCATCTCCCCCAGAATACCATTGCACCAGCAGTTATCTATTCTATATTTAAAACAGGTAGGATTATTTGGTGCTTGGGATGAATATACCCCATACTTCATACAGATTACCTCAAGCTATCTAAAGTTCCCCCCATTTCTATTGCTGCAGCACAGATTCGGTATTAGAATATCAACCAGAGGCAGCAGTATCTTGCCCTGTTTATTATGGTATGTGCTTATCTCTGCAATCCTGGGACAAATGGTTTATGAACAGAAGGAAGTTTTTAAACTCCTCTGAGAGGTCATTCAACTTTTTCTGTCCCAAAAATGCGACTCTGGTGTGTTTTTTTTTTGTCATTGCAATACTCATGAATGTTGTGTTTGACAAAAGTTAACATTTTTCTATTTATTTCTTTTCAAAGACAAAAACTAAATGAGACTCGTTTTTTTAATGTTGATCCTTTCAACCAGTGTTTTTCAAAGTATGGGGTTGCAAACCCCTCAGGGCCAGTCAAGGGTCAGAAAGTTGGGAACAATATAGAAACATATTTTCAAAATGTTTTTTTTTTTATCATAAATTGAAGTTCAAGAAAACATTATTACTAGCCTGGGGCTTTTCTGAATGGAATTTGCATGCTCTTCCTGTGGATGCGTGATTTCTCTTGGGGTACTCCGGCTTCCTTTCAAAGACCAAAAATATGACTGTTAGTTTAACTGGCATCTCTAAGTTGTCCTTAGATGTGTGTGTGTGTGTATGGTTATTTGTTGCCCTTAGCTGTCTTCAATATCCCTTAGGCAGCCATTGAGGACATTTCAGATAACTTTATTCCTCTGTATGGTTATTTGTTGCCCTTTGATTAACTGGTGGCTGGTGAACTCACGTCACTTTCAATGCTTTGTGAAATTTTAACCATATTTGACACTAGCTTGGCAGTTTGGTCACTCTTTTAATATAGAGATGTGGCATATCTCTTTGCTTTTTGTATGTCCAGATTATTCTTTAATGTTCCCCAAAAAACTCTGTTGGAAAAAGTTTAGGCATATTTCCAACAAAGCAAGAACAAGTAGTCTAAAAAAACTTGTTTTGTAGATGATAAAGAAAAAAATCACAACCCCTCGGTACATCTCTCTGTGATAGGAAAGTACATTTTTGTCCTCCCACAGCCATTTAAAAAATACTAGGGATGGGCAGTTTTATTATCAAGCTTAAAATGTTTATGACATACTTAAGTTTGTTCAAACACATTGAATTTTTTTTCCTGCTCACTTGTGTTCAATTTGTGAACGAAGACTTTTAATTAAATGGTTCATTTCCTGGTAATGATCCATTCAAAACATTGTCCCATATTGCAATAGGTTTGATGTTAGGGTTTGAGAAGTTTCTCTAAAACTATATGGCCAATTTTCTTCTCTATTTCAAAACAAGTTTAGTTTGTATTTGTGATATTTATCCTGTTGGAACTCCCAGTCATTTCCAGGATAAACTGTCACATTCACATAAAAAGGAAATTGATTAGCTTGTGCAGACCCAGCCAAAAAAAACCTGACAAATCTAAAGCTTGACATGGGGGAAATGCTGGAACACAAGTGCCACTGACCACAGTGAAGCAAGTTTATACATCAATAAGGACTGAGAGGTACAGAGAAAGAAATCAGCACTTGCTCCAAGTCTGACACCTTCAAGCATGACTGAAGTTGACACCTGCCACACATGCACAATCCAAATACCTTCTTTATGCCTTCTAAATTATACTTACACCTTCCAATTGAATTTTTATAGTCAGACTAGAGAAAAATTTAAATTCAGTGACAAGTAGTATGTTTGGATGAGCCAAAGCAGTGGTTGTAAATCTAAAACACTCCCAACTGTAAATCATGAGTGCAATGTATAAAAACCATTGGTGAGGCTGTCTCATTGGCGGTGATACAGGTGGATCACAGAAAGATTCTTAAAGTTTATTTTAAATCTACATCCATCCATCAGATTTGTCCTAGACTTCGGTGTCAACATCCACTTGGGCTGCCTCCTTTGGGAGCGATTCCAAAGCATTCCCAGGCCAAATGAGAAGTGTTGTCCCTCCAGCATGTCTAAGGTCTTCCTCTTGATCTCCTCCCAGAGGAAGGAGAGTGAGGGGTACACATTTTCCCAACTATGATTGTTTTGCTCTGAATGGATAACTCTCCCCAGAGTCAATGAGAGAAAATTCCCAACAATGTCAAATTTGGGAATCCAATTATTTTTTTCAACTTTTTAGTTGTGGGTTGTACTATTATGCTAAGAGGCCACACAGACACATCCCGACACATTTATAGATAATCTATTTTACAACAGAGTAAGCTTCTCATTATATGGAAAGAAAAATGTGTAGCTCAAAGATTTATCTGAAACGATATAGAGCAGTGAATAAGAAGGCTACGGCTTCTTCAATGCAATGCCCATCCATCACACGTAATGTACTGTAGATAAATGACAAGGCAGCAACAAGCTCTTGCTGAGAGGCTGACCTCGTTGATGAAAGCAAAAACTCCCCCACGGCCATCAGAGTACACAGAGACCCCTCTTTTCAATACAACAGGCAACCCTTGTCTGTGTACTAGGGAACTCATATCAACACTATTACTTGTTGGGGGTGGTGTGTGTGTATGCTGACAGGAAAGAAAAAACACACAATTTGTCTCCACATGGGCTGAAGAGTCCCTCCGCAGTAGCTTGAGGGTGAAGTCAAAAGGCCAATCTCATACTCCAGCTGAGGTGCATCTCCTCTTCTATCTTCTAAAAGCAGCACCTGGTTCGATTTCACACAGGCATTAATGAGGAGACTTTTCAGACAAATAAAACCTAATAAGTCTTCAATAATCGCTTGAGTAATTTAAATGCTTCATGCTTAATCTCTAAAAACATTTTAATCCTTCACACTTTAACTTAAATACAAACGTTTTTGAAGCTTTTAAGGATCAATACCAGGAAATCTAATATAGCAGAATTTAAGAGTACAAAATCTTTCTGACAATTTATTGAATTCATTTCATTTTAATGTAGTGGAGAACTATAGATATCATACAACAGTTGCTATGCATACTTCAATTCAGATCCATTTACACCTGATCCAACTCAATCCAATTTATGAAAAAGCATCTGTTCTCTCACACTTCTATCAGTTTGTTTCGTTATACTCAGGTTTTTGTGTCTCTGGTGGCTTTTATTCATCAGCAACTTGACATAAAGGTTGGCAGAGAGAGAACAGGAAGACATTCAGTAAATGTTAAGGAATGAAATTGTGTTCAACTCTTCTTGAATTTCTTTGGTTTGGGGCATAATATGTTTCTCTTTTGAGAACCTTTAACCAATGTTATGTTATTATGCAGGACCACTTAAATAAATTCCAGATTCTATAATTCTGACAGTGAACTATGTTGGGTTTAGCTAATGAAATGAAATCCCATTTTTATGTTGGTCCAAACTATGTTAGTCTTATTTAACAATAGTTGTTTTTCCACTTAAATTTTTTATTGCATATAATTTATTCTTATTTGTATTTTTTAATTTGATTTTTGACATGAATTTAAGCATGAAGATTACATTTATGGTGTAATTTACTTGTGTTCAAATGTTTAAACTCTCCTTGTAAAGAGTTGTGAAAGGTGCTACATTTAAAAAAACAAACTTCACTTGTAAAGACCATTTACCGATTTACTGACTTTGTTTGAATGAACAACAATGCCCATCCACCAGCCAGATGGTGGATGCTTTTCTTCGGCAGGTACTGGGAACCTGGCCATACTTAATAGGAAATTAAGTCGAATGTAGGTCAATCCTTAGAATGACATGCCCAAAACACAATGCATCCAATTTGACTGAGCTTTCTTGGTTTATCACATGAAATCCCCATAAAACAAAGACGTTTTTGGTTGGAATGTGACAAAATTTAAAGACATTTGAGGACTGTAATCTTTTTTGAAAAGGACTGTATTTCAGTTCATTTCTTTCTGGCTTTCTTGTTGGTTTAGCTGGGAAAGAAAACAAACAACATAAAGGTAAGAGGAAGTCATAGAGATAAATTCTCAACCTGTGCTTTGTGGGGGATTGAGTGCTGGAGAAACGGACAAGTTAAGGCATGTGAAGTGACCCGGTCCACATTACCCCTGTCACTATCTGTATTTCCCAGCTTGGCTTGATAGATCCATGGGCCCTCTGCTGACAGAGATAATATAAAAGCAGCGAGAAAGACCATTTTGTGACAGCACCGGGATAAGAAGAGAGAAGTGGGGGAAAGCAAAAATGGGGGGAAAGTGGATGAGTCAGCAAAAGGAGTCCCAACAATAAAATTTAATTTACAGTTGGTTTCAGACAAATCTGTAAGCTCCGTGGCTGCAGGCGGAGGTGATTGGACATTTGGAGGACATTACAAATTGACACTATTTTTTTGGGTCTTCTGAATCATTCATTACACCTACGACTACTTAAGCTGTCTGAGATGTGATGAGTTTGGCACTGTGTTGTCCACAGTTAATTTATCAAAGACGAACATGCTGCTGCAGGATCTGTCCAGTCTGCTGCTGAGTCCACCTCCATCATTAAAGATGTCAAAATAACCAGCTAGAGGAGGAGGATGCCAAGAGTGTGCAGGCTTAAGCATGACATTTATATGTGTAGTGATATAAATGATCAATATCACAGTTGGGACCCGAGATAAATTTTACCTCCGTCATATTACATTGCATAGGTAAGATTTTGCTATTGATTCGATTCCAGGATAAACCCAGGGCTGACAACGGAAGGAAAATAACAACAACAAATGAAGTATCTTTTCCTCATAACTCTTGATTATGCAAACAAATTAAAATCATAAAGTTGTATTTTTATCATAGAGAATATTGTACAGAGAGGCATTATTATTACTATCGCATTGCTATTATGCAGTTCTGTCACAAAAAAAGAACATTATAAAAAATATAAGGCTGCAAGATAAGAGTTTACTCAAGCAACTTTTGAATTAATACAAGCATTTGGTCTGCTTGGACACATGCCTTCCATCAGTTATAAAGAATCTGATGAGCCATAAATATATAGAGAGATTGCAAATGACCAAAATGATCTAATTCTATGAAGGTATCAGTGAAGAGAAGAGCACATAATTCAAAGCTGTATTTTATGGCAGAGAAAAGACAGTCATCAGTAATTGGAAAAAAAAATGGATGACAGTGTCTTGGTCATTTCTGGATAGGTGATAAAAATTGATTAGCTAGTCAGGCAGGCTGCCAAGAGATCAACAGCATTCTACACATGACAGCAATCTACTGCATCCTCCAAATGTCAGGATTAAGAAGCAGGATTAAAAGATAGAAACATTTTCTTCCACAAAAAACATCCAGACATGGCTAAAAGCTCCCAAAACCTTGTGGACTCTGTAATCATGGACTGATGAATTTAAAATCTAACTTTTGGCCACAATTCCAAACTTGTGGCCAAAAATATCCTAAAACTACAGTTGCTCAAAAGATAAAAATAGAGAGGAATTATGTTTATTTTATCGGTTAGCGTCAGTAATATCCAAATCAATACATGGCCATGCTTTCATCTGAAGAAGATTAAAGTTTCTGAATAATCTAACCATAGTCGTGGGCCTCTGAAGAGGCCTTTGGAGAAGAAATAATTTGAGATATTTGGATGACCTTTTTTGAGGCAGAATACAGAAACATTAAGATATGTGATGCTAACAGACTAAAACCAAAACATACTGAATTTTTGAACTGAGTCAAAAGGGGTTTCAAAAAAGTACATTAGTAGTTTAACCATGTTCAAATGTATGCAACCAATGCATACATATGCAGACATATATCTTCAGCTGAGATATACAGAAGTGTCACATTAAAGGTTAACAACATTTTGTAATATTTTTCTTAATGGTGGTTTTCAGTCACAAAGCCATGGCATTTTACCTGGTGTGTGTTGACTTTTTATATCTGCTTGATCTTTATCTAGCTGTTTGTTTTATCCTTTAATGGTGTTAGATATTTGCTTTTAGGTCTGTGGTCCAGTTCATACCAGTTAATAGCTCTTTAAATTCAGCTTTAAAGACAGGTATTAAGCTCTTTAGCTTGTAAACATAGACTTTTATACACATACAAATCTGTTTAGTGTTCATGCTATACACTTAAAGGGAAACTATCAAACTGATCACACATAGATGATGATGTTTTGACCTCAAGTCGTCCAAGTTGTTAAAGTCAAGTTACTTCAAAAATCTGCATATTTTCTCATCAATCTTCCAAGTTTTCTCACAATAAGAAAACTCTTAAATAGTTTGTATATTTTTTTTACTGGACTGAAATACTTTGCATTGCATTCACTTTTACTGTGGATCACATGTCAGAGAGCATATTGCAGCCCGTCAGTCAATGAGCTAATCTATGTTAAACATGTTTGCTGGTCCCAAACCTTTGAAAGCTACAGAGAATGGAATGACTATAGAACAAACATATGTTACTGTATAATTAGTGAAGAGACTGGGCTGACTTGCGCTTAATCAAGTAAAGATATGTTAAAATACATAACCACATTGTAAATAATCATTAATAGAAGAATAGCTTTGCAGCAGTTTCATAATAAGTCCATGTGCTTCGTATGCTTAATTAAAATTCTGCATAATAACCATTTGAATTTCTCTCAAGGCACATTATCATCCATTAAGATTTATTTATAGTCTAAATGTCTTTTAGGGCTTTTGGTGAATATTTACTAAAAAACAGCGCTGTGGCTAAACCATGCCATTGTTGTTTTATCCACACACCAGATAAGGGATTGAGGGACCCTTTACAAACAGTGATTGACAGTCGTGTTAAATTACTGAGAGCTACCAGAGGAGGCCTCCTCCCTCGTGGATTTGCCTGGCTGTAATTTTCCCTGAAACTGGTGCAGGCATTCCCTTGTTCCAGCCCTAATTTAATAGTCCTAAAACACCCTTGCGCACTTGGTGTTGACAAAAGCCCAGCACTGCTAATGCCAAGTTAATTAATATAACTACAGCTGCTTGGGTCTCAGAAAGACATACAATGCCAAAGAGGTAATATCATTCTCTGTGTGTGTCTATTTTGACAATAATGCCTCCTTTCCAATAGGACATGCTCTTATTGGCCCGCTCATCTGCTTTGTTAATTTAGCTTACAGACCCTTGGCTTTTCAAAAATTGATGTGATTAATTTTGATTTCAAGCCTTTTGGGTTTCCATATGTTATCTAATCCGAGTTGAAGTTTGAAGTATTTATTATACACATGCACACAGATTTTTTTTTATTTATCTACTTTTACTTAATCCAATTACTTATTCCTTTGACAAGAAATTTGAAAACATGAAAGATGAACAATGACATTCAAAATGTTTTATGACTATTATTTGTCATAAAACCAGATCATCCATCCACTCTCTATACCTGCTTAATCCTTTTCAGGGTCGTGGGGGAGCTGGTGCCTATCTCTTGCAATCAATTGGAGAGAGGCTGGATACACCCTGGACAGGTTGTCAGTCCATCACAAGGTAACACAGGGACATGTGGTAAGAAAAGAACAGCACACACTGCACACACAAGTTATTAGATTCCAGTTGTGTTAAATTTTTCAGTCGCTTCTTTTGCCCCCTTTTCTATTTGAATTTTGTAATGAGGTCTGAGAGCTTTGAATCTCAATGGTTAGAAACTTTGGAGCATGTGAAACATTTATAGTTTCTGGAAAAATCTGAACATTACATGCAAAAAGAAATAATGCAATAATGAACATTCCTTTATTAATGGATATTGCGAGGGGTGCTGGTGCCTCTCTCTGGTGGTCAACACACGAGAGGTGAGGTATACACTGAACAACCCACCAATCTATTTTCTATAGATCTATTATCTGTCTTCCAAGTAGCCATATTTTACAAAATGTTGCAAAAAAAATTTAAATGTACAGCTAATTTAAATGTTGGTGTTCTACGGAGCCCCTAAGGGGACATGGAGAAAAAAAAGGAAAGAAATCCTGACTTACTTTCTCGAGATCCCGAGAAACTAAGTTGTGATCTCGAGATAAAAAGTCAGGATCTCGAGAAAGTAAGTCAGGATTTCTTTCCTTTTTTTTTTCTCCATGTCCCCTTAGGGGCTACGTAGTGTTCTGACACACACTTGGTTTTAAAATCTATTTTCGGCCATTAAGAGCCAGCAAGTAGTGAGCTCTTGTTGGCTCACTACATTTATGAAAACCCAACAGTGAGATGAAAACAAGAACAACTCAGAAACCACCAACTACCTAAAATACATCTTTAAGTGCTTCCACCTTAGAAGTCAATTTGAAATAAACATGAACTGAGACCTGAAAAAGTTAACTCTTCAAAATCATCACTTTTAAATGAAACAACGATTGACAGGGCAAGTGAAATGTTTAATTGAGAAATGTTTTATGGACAAATGAGTCAAAGGTAGAGCTGTTATGCCACTGGGTGAACAAGAATGTTCATGAAAATCCTAAACAGATGGGAAAACAGTTTTTTATAAGAAATGTAAAAATTGTTTTGAAATGTTTCTGACCTCAATCCAACTACAAATGTGAAAAAAAATAATGGTTAAAAACTAAAACATTATAATAAACTGTAACATTTGTGATGAAAAGAGTGGTTAAATTCTCAGGATTACGCCAAGACTTTTAAAATTCAAATTAAAAAACAAACAAAAAAATTTGTGCTTTCTTAAAAATCCGTCTAATCTCAATTTAGGAATTTCATTCCTAAATAGAAGATGCTTATAATTGAAAGCCCTGAATTAACATCATCAATGCCAATAACGAGTGTGTTGACTTCGCATTTAAAGAGTCTAATATATTTTTCTCGCTCTTTTCACATGCAATTCATCCACTCTTTCAATATACGCCAAGGGGAATTGAAAGACAGATACCACCATGTCTGCGTTCAGTACAAAGGTTTATCTAATCCAGTTTTGAGAGAAGATAATTAAAGGTCAAACAACTGGCCAAAGCAGTGCATCCATTTACAACAGACCTCTGCCTGATTAAACAGTATGTCACGCAATCATTTAATTGACTTCGCTTTACATGTGTACCTGAGAAATGGAGCAATTGGATTGTTGGGGTCAAGGTCATAAATAATCTAGTGTGTCTGTAAACACTATTACTTAAAAGGAATGGCAGACTTCCAGCAGACACTGTTCAGCCTGCCTGCCCTCCTGCAGAGCCCAGATGATCTCTGCAAAGTGCAGAGCAGCGCAGGTTTGCGATTTGTGACTCTTCAATTTTTCATATCTGGCCAATGTCCTGATAAGAAAAGGCAGGTGAAATTGAGAAATATTGCCTTCAGTGTGGTAACTGTGGTCATTTAATGGCTCTGAAATATGTAGGCATTTTCCCCACTCAGGCATGCATGCTATTGATTCCCTTTGGGGTCTGTCAGTCACACCAGTAACTCTACCGTCACATAAGTTACTGAGAAACATCGCTCATGCTTGATGCTGCCGAGGGACAAGACAGAAAGGGACAGTAATCTATAATCTCTTTATCTTTCTGCTTTGTTTTATGTGTTTCATTGACACAAGTCAGTCGATGATGGATTTAGGAACCAGCAAGGGATCTGATAAACACAAGTCTTCTGATTGTGAAGGTTTCTTTCAAAGCTTAAGTTAATTAATGATTGGACACTGCAGAGGTGTATGTCTGATTTTTTTTTCAGACATTTATTTTTCTTCATCTGCAATGCCCTGTGACAGACTGCCACCGTGTGCTGCATGAGAAATAACCCATTCTGGGTGGATTTAAAACAACAGGGTTTCCACCCAAAAAATGTATTAGATAGTTTTTGCTTTCAATGAATAGGATGAACCAAAAATAACCAGTAGTCTGCATTACTATTAAGAAGTATTTGGGCCAAAATGAATAATATGTATGCAATTTTTATACCAGCTTTATGGTTGGGGTCTGGCTGATTCACACTGGTCACCATTCTATGGCAACACAGAGACTTTAAGCATGACTGTTCATGCACATGCCCACAACGATAGACAAGTTAGAGTGGCCTAATAAACTTCCATGCATGTATTTAGATGTTGAGTGGCAGCTTGATGACCTTGAAATAAATAAATGCATGTAAAGGTCGAACATGCAAACTCCACACAGAAGTTTACTTTCAGGAGGTCAAATTTTGGATCTCTTTAGTGCAGGGCAACATTGTTAACGATTGTACCAACACACACCCCTACATTATTTTTAATTTATTTTTCAATTAATTCATTAATGCATATAAATTCTGCATTAAAATCCCTAATGTCAAAGAAAACAAATTCAAATCTTGGTATAATATTCAATAGTCAGTGCTAATGGTATATAAAATATCCCATGTCCATGTTATCTTTTTGATGACCATTTCTATTTCACATTTTGGAAGACTTCGTGGAGTCTGATCAGGTTTATATAGTTTTATAATAGTCTTTGAAGACTATGATGATTAGGCTCCTGGCAGTCTCCTCTGCAACCCAAGAAATTTGTCTCTTCAATTTTGTGTTTTTAATTTTTGAGAGGATAATGTAAGTTCAGTAACTGCTTCCAGATTTTTAATATAATTATGCATCTACATCATTCATCTTAAGGCATACTGAACTTGAACATCTATCTCTAAACCAACCTTTAAGTCATTAACCCAGGATGCCTATAGATGCAATATTTTGTAGATACAGTTTTTAACAGGAAATCTCATTTTTAGTTTCTTTTAGTTCCAGCTTTATGTGTACTTTGCTACTTATTATACTCTATATGTCTTCTCTGAAGAGTTTCTCTATCTTTAAACTGCTGTCTCCATAGGCATGGAAGTCTCAAATGTGTGGTTCTGTAGAAGATTATCATCGATCAGAAGTTGCTGCTGAACCCACAGTATGGCCTCTATAGTGCATTAAAAACTGTCCATTTGCCCATCACTTTCCAACATTTTCTTGCTTTTCTTTACTTTTATATTCCCTCTTGCAAAGGATTATTACTCACCCATCACCTCCTTGAGGTATTAGCAGCCATGCAGGTTAGGCAATGGAATGCTTTGACCTCGGTTACATTTTTGAAATTACCCTTTCTGTTATCTATAGTATATCTGGGATTTCTTTAAATTCATAGCCGGTTTTTGAATAGCCCTACAGTACAACAGCAACAAAATCCAAACCAAAATGTTTTCTCTACAAAGCCTTTTTAATCATAGCACTTTTCTACACAGTAAGGTGCAGCACAAACAACATGTAATGTATTTCTCACATTTACAACATTAATATAGCCTTGAGCAAACATTGCCTGGCTTACTAAAACTAATTCAGACAACAAAATTGATTAAAGTGGTTTTGTTTAAAAACAGAGTCACTATTGGAGCAATTATTCATTTCAAGTTTGAGAGAAATGTGTTCTTTGAGATAATTTGTGAGATTTTTGTCATTTCAAGGAAACAATACCAGAGTATTTATTTCAAATAGAACTGAAAAAACACTGAAAATCTTTATTCCTGAGATATACTTACAGTTACTGACAGTCTGAGTCATCTGGCTACATTCATATTTAATAAATTAGAATATATGTCCCTGTGAGAGTTTTTTTCTCCAATGAAAAGATCTCTTTGAAAATAACAACAATGTTTTGATCCAGGTGCGTTAAACCAGGGAGAGAACTAAAACATGCAGGATGCTGGCCCTAGAGGACCGACTTTGGGAACCACTGCATTAGACCAATAAAAAGAAAGCATTTTAATTCAGAGATGTGGGTTTGATGAGAAGTATGAGTCATACCTGTCTTAAGATTATTTTTAAAATACTACTTTTAATTTGCCAAAAGAGCATCATTGAAATACATGATTGATTTTATTAAAATCTATATCCTACGTATACAATTCTATATGTAGGATATATTACTATTTGTGAGTATATAAATATTTTTTTTGATTATTTTGATTTGCAGTTGCCGTTTGACCTGCAAATCAAAATCAAATTAGATGCTAATCTAATTCCACTAGATTAGCATTTTAGTCTAGTGAAATCTTATCATCTCAAAGGCTGCAAAAAAGGCTCCAGAAAGGAATTGTTTTGTTTTGTCTTTTAACAATAAAGGAATGAAGAGGACCTGAAAAAACTGAAAAAATCTAGAACTATAGATTGCCAAACAGTAATGTACTGCACACAACGCGCGTAATAATCATAAAACTAAATTGACAAATGTTATGCTTTGAAGGTCGAATTTGTTGGTTGGTCACTATTTCTATAATAAATCAATCTGAAAGAATGCTTAGATGCAATTACATATAAAAAAAATACAGACTACCATGGCCAGTAACTTCAATTTCAGTTTTATTAGACCACAAGACAAGCTTCCAAAATTAAAATATTTGTCTTTGTATGCATTAAAAAACTTTAATTTAGCTTTTTATTTTTTTGGACCAATTATTTCTTCTTAGAGGCTTTTCAGCAAATGTCATTGGAAGACCAGTTTTCTTGCTGACAGTGACTCTCTGACAGCTTTAGTCAGAATCTTCACAAGGTCTTTTGGATTCCAACTTTTTCTATGGTTTTCAGTAAAAGACTTACAACACACCGCATGCCTAACACACACTTGCATGCAAACATGATCAAACAAATGATAAAAGCAAGCCTTATTATAAGTTTCTTATAATAAGAAAGTTATTATAAGAAGAAACTTATAACTTATAATAAGTTTGTTCTCCAAACAAAGTTTACTGCACCTATGTATGAACATGAGGAAAGACAGTCACCCTCATAAAACAAACTGATAAAATGTATGAAACATTTCTTTGGATGATCTGCCTAAAAATGGCAATATTCTATTGCTACTTACTTGGATGTTTCTCTTCCATGCACTTTTTTAATGTGATCACATCTTTTGCTTGTGCAACTTCCAATCTAAAGTAATAAGCCATACTTTAACCTAAGTGTGACTAATCCAGATAAAGTAACAAATGCTTTACGTATGCATGTAATCAGACGTATAGATTTTATTTTCAAACTTGTGTGTGGCCTATGCACTGAATGCATAGATCACACTTTGAGAAGATGCAACGCCTGAAACTAGTTTAGGACAGGGCCAAGGTGAAGTTCTTGGTCTGGTAGTATAGGGAGAATTTCCTCCTGGATGCAGATTTGTTCATCCTAACATTTATACCTGACTTTGCCTCATTGATGAAATGACCAAATGAGGTCAAAGGTCACTCGGCACATTGAAACAATGACATCTGCTGGATGTGGCTTTGCATCTGTATGTATCTAAAATATTTTTGAACACTCTTGTAACCATTCTTTGTTATAATAGGTTATGCATGTCAGGATTTTTCTTATTTTTTATAAATAGGCCATTTTAGACCAATTTAGACAATTGTTGCTAAGTATAAAGTCTGCAGTTTCACTAACATAACCAACATAAAATGTAATTATTCATATATATCATGTGTTAGTTAAAATGCATGCACTTACTTTGCAAGAAAAAATTTGGGATTAAACGGGTTAATTTCAATTTTAGATCTACACTTGAATCAAATTCAGTGAATGATTGCATGTATTTGGCTGTAGCAATCCTGCTGTATGATTTACTAATGGAGCGAATCTGGTGTTGCACATTTGCAAAATGCAATACAAACATGTTTACTCCTGTTTTCAACCCACCGTGACTCAGGAGGTTGGGAAGCTTACCCCCAGTACCTGTGACATCCTTGCTGCAAGGGAGTTAACAGTCATATTGTGTTTGGAAATAAGACGTGGCAATTCTTCATCCAACAGAGGAATACTTTCCCCCCGTGGCAGAAGATTTAACAGTCCATACGAATGGTGTTAATAGGCTCTCACACTATATGCAGAGAACTTTGTAACACGCTGATGGCTTTCAGCAATCTCCAGAACACATTAAAGAGGCTGCACTGTTTACTCTCCTCCAATTCAGGTATTTTAGACGCATTTTAAGGCAGACACTTTGACTTGTCACAATAGGAGAATAAGACAAATGTAGCACTTGTGAATGCACCACTGCTGCTCCTACATTTTTCTTAGTCAAAATGTCGGCCATGAAAAAAGTCTGTCCAATGGCATTTGGGGAAAATAAGTTTGAACCATGACCCAAGAGAACAGCTCCTAACAATCTATTACAGGGAAAGAGGGAATACTCAATGATTCCCTCTTTTCCCCACGTCTGGAAAACTTGTAAATTTTTTGTAACATCGTATGACTTGAAAGCAGCAATTTAATTGCAGATTTTTAGCTTCATATTATAAACAGTTTTGTTTATTTTAAATTTTTTTCATTTCTATCAGCATATAATTTTAAATGGCAAGAGCTTCAAATGTTAAGCAAATTACTAAAATGCTTTGCTCTAAAAATCTAAACGGTTTTGTGTACTTTGTTTCCGTTCAACGTAAAAGTTGAGAACTCAAAAGCCTAAAAGAGGCTTGTGTTCTCAAAACAAATTAATCCCAATTAGCCAGTGCAAAGAACCCGAGCTAATTACAACCGTTATGGAAATGGACGACAAACAGAAACTAGAGAAAAATTCAGAAGCATCCTCTCAGTTGTCTTAAAATTAAACTTTTAAATTTGAGTACATTGGAAAAAAGTAAACTGTAGATATTTTTCATATTTTACATATGAAATGCTAATTTGGGATATGTTTGGCTCTTTTACAATGTAACGCTTCTTTTTTATGTACTAATATGGTTCTACTTAGGGAGGCAAACAACATGATACACATTTAGCCTACACATACTGTTTGAAGGCTGGTTTTGTACCAGCAGGGGCTGTCATTAACGTGGACTCTTGCTAAGAGCCTCGAGCCTTAAACTGTCCTTAAACTGCACATGCTAAAATGAGAAATTAGCAAATGTCAGTCACTGCCTGACACTGTTATCAACAGGGTGTCAATTTGAGCCTGAAACAGCCGAGGGGGATTCCAGTACTGATTCCAGTAGTTTCTCTTACTGTCACTCTTTGAATATCAACTCATAGCTTGCTCATCTAGCTCAGAGTTTGGGCCCATGGTGATCCGCCTCAAGTCCGTCCATCATAACACCTTGTTTGAATAAAACTGAACGCCAGTGGGACCCCTATGTGAAAATGTAATTGCTGCCGTTTCCTAATAACTGGCTGTGCAGATACTTAATGGCAACACCTGCCATTAAGCATCTCTGATAAATACTACATTTTCTTTAATTCACCTCAGAAGAATTTTGACCCACACTTATGTGCAGAGCATTAATGGGTTGTTATACCACAGCACACAACCCAGTTTTAAATAAGCCACTCTAAATGTTTCTATTTGTCCTGGATCTCTCCCATGGATGACATTTTGCCTATTCTTTCTTATTACTGAAAACCAAACAGTGAAGCATTCAGCGCATTAGATATTTTGTAGGTTTTTTGTCACCTACTGGAGGAGTTGTTAGTACACTCCTTAAGTAATTTTTGTAAGCTGGGAAGGTTTACTATTGCATCATGCTTTTCCCACTTATGAATAATGGTTTTCACAAGAGTTTAATGAAGTCCCAAATCCTTAGAAGTGGTTTGGATTGACAGATGTCAATATCTGTTTCTCTTTCTGCATTTTAATTTCCTTAGACCAACGTATAGTGTGTTGCTGTTTAAGATCTTTAACCTTCATCATTTTGTGAGAAAGATTCCACTGAGATAATTATTGAGCTTGAAATCCGGCCCGACTGTAACCATGGGAATTAGACTTAACTATCTAAAAAATGTGGTTAATTACAGATAATTCATGATTTGACAGTGTTTCTTACTTGATGGACAAAACTGTTGTTTGTAAACTATCAAAAAGCAAACATAGAAGGAATATTTACAGCAGAAAATAATTATTCACAGCCCTTTAGGTAATGCATCCCCCTCTACAAAATATGAGATGAGCTGCCTTCATATTTCAGGTACACAATGTAACTGAGCTCCAGTACTGTAGCCCAATTCCTTCTGTTGACTGCTCTTTGGAAATAAATTGCCTATCGGCTCAAGTTTTAGAATTTCACAAAAACTATGCTTTTTATGTTTTTTTTTGTTATTATGAAAAGCAGCTGACAGGGCCAAATGGATAGATGCTGCATTTTGAGATGCTTTCTGAACAGAAGCAAAGTGCAGACCAGTGGCACAGCTTGTCATAGTAATGCATTAGGAGAAATACAATTACATACCAGGAGCCCATAACTATTCTCACCTTTCCTTTTGAAGTTTTTCCCTGAAACTGTTCGCCTCCATTTAGAAGGGAAGCACTTCCTAAAAAAATGTTCTTCTGGCAAAATAACAGGTTGTTCCAGAACATGACACTTTTTTATGAAAATGAAAGTTAGCAGCATGCTTGAAAACCAGACAAGATCAAAACATATTGATTTCCGGCCCTTTAATTGCTTAGTTGAGCATATGACTGGCGAAGGAGTGGCTTTAGGAAATGGAGTGGAGTGGAGTGGAATTAGGAAATATATATTATTTCCTAATTCCACTTTGTGGAAAAATCAAGATAATTTGAGTGCATGAAAAAGGGAGGCTTCCCAAAATAAGATACATGTTAGCAGAAAATATCACACATTTTCTTTTATTGCTTCATTTTGTTGTTCACTAGCTTAAACATTATTTATTTCTCGTTCATCAATTACTGATGTAATTGCAGACACTAGATAAATGTAACATGCAGTAATTTCTGAGTCCAATGTGTTGACAAAGACATTTTGAATGGACCATTTAACAACTGGGAATTGTGAAATGACCTGTAAAAGCCTTTGAATTTCAATGCAACACACTGTGAGTGTGAAAAGTAAAAGTCCCCAAGTCACCAACTGCTTTTTGCCCTGCAACCAGTTCTATTCACCCCTGTCTCTGCTGTCTCTAATTAAGGTCTACCTCATTATCCCTAATGTGCCGAGGCTGGGTCTGGATTCACTGCAATGCTGGAGTCTCTATTGACAAAACGCAACAGTGAAGCTGTACAGAAGAAAAGTGTAAAAACATTAATAGAAGTGGCAATGTTTTTTGACCAAACAAATTTAGAATAGTGTGAAATTATAAGCAGTTAGATTGAAGTAGGATTATACAAATATAGAAGCCATGATTCTTTGCAGAGATCTTTGAATGTTACTTTTAAAATGAGTTTTTAAAAAAGTTTTGTTAAAAATCCCTGCATGAGCCCATTATGGCAGAGCAAGTTCAAGTTTTCTAAAGCCTTCTCTGAACCTTAGAGTTCAAGAAGAAAAAGTGGTTTCCCATTTATTTATTTGTCTTGATTTTTTGTTTCGTTTTCAGTGAAACCAATTTCATGTCAAGTCCTTCCTTTAGTTAATCCAATCCCTTTTCTGCTTGTAAACACTTGGCTGACTTATAGTTATTCATTTTACCAATTGCAGAGGAGAAATGAACCAGAGCATGTTAAATGATTACTGAAACACACCAGTGTTCACAACACATTGGGTCAGTAAGCCACCGTGTATTATTTTTTTCAAAAACATTATGCAAAGACCATGGAAATTCACCACAGTCAGTACTGTTGTTTCATGGCGATTTCAACAAAAGATTGAGCTCCAGAACCAAATTTTTGTATAGCTCAATTCAAGAGGAGAGAGTCTTGCTTCAGTCCTGTGCATTCACAGAGAACTCTTTTATACTAATGTTATACAAAATAAAATCATAAAAAAAATAGGTGGAAATGATATGAGGCATTACTGCCAGGTGATGCAAAAATAAAACACTAAATGTAGAGGATTATTTATTGGTCAACCATTCTTGTTCTTTGTCTCTGGTGGTTGCAGTGCTGCACATATTTATATTTCTGCTTTTGTTGCTTTGAATAAAACAGATAAAGATGTGTGACAAGTGTTGGGTTCAGAACGTTTTGAAAAAGGCTGTTAACATGAGCATACACTTGAGACAGTCATGCTGCACAGCTGCCGACTGATATGAATATATTTGTTTCCTGGATCTTCTCATGTTATCCACTACAATGTTACCAACACAGAGTTCCTTGCAGAATTGTTCATTGCCTCTGTTCTATTATAGCCACAAATCTTACTTTTAACAGAACATTTGTATTTATACTGAGATTAAAAGGACACTCGGGTTGACTCTACTACTATTTAGGTGACTTCTGGGGGCAATTGGTTGCACTAGATTTTTTTGGAGGGTGGGAGAGGCTATCGGAGTAAAAACATATTACACTTTTAAGATTTTATTCAAGTAGATTTTTTGTGGAAAAGTAGTTATTTCTCTTCTTAATGGGACAAACTGTAATATCTAAATTATGGTTCATCTTTGCATTGTATGTCTCCCACAGAGCATTCATGCCAGTTTCATTACTGAACCTCTATGACGACAAACATAATTAAGTTTTCTTGCCTTAAATATGTTCTGAGTTATAATTTTCTGTTTACATAAAGATCCACCCTGCTGGTCTATTTGAAATATTACATTTATTAATTTAGACACAAAAAACACTGTGATATTGTAATCAACCAACAATGCTACGGTATATTTTGCAGGGCAGTGGGTGTCCAAACAAGCAGATAGTAAAGCAGATCTTCGGCGCGGTCCACAGTGACTTATAAACTCTGACTACACAGGGTGCTGGATTTTGTAGCAAAGGAGAGTGAGATCATTTGCATTGATTATGTCACTCTCTTGCTATAGAAAGCCAATCCTTGAGAATTAACTTCAGTTCCGGTGCCTTAATCAGTTTTAACTATCCAGCTGAAATGAAGGCAAGAGTGATCAATACTACTCTGACTGATTCCAAGTGGGAGGTAACTCCATCTCGCCTTTTTTCATTCTAACGCCATTGGCAGATGATTTTTACAAAAGGATCCCTATCTGGCTTGTGAGTAAAAGTGGTTCAGTTATCCGTGGCCCTTCTTGCATGGTTTCAGCAGTATTGATGAATATATCAGAGTGTGTTCAGTCAGAAAGAACCAATCCTCTTTCTGCTCTTTTTTTTTTATCACAGGTTTGGTAAGATTCTTTCCCATCGAGCTAGGTGCAATGAGCCAAGCTAAGCTGCATGTTTTTAAAGCACTTTTTGTGCTGTTAAATAGAAATGCTTTTGAAAGCAAAATCCATTTATTTTGGCCAATCTGTTTAAGGTCATAAGAGTCACCACAGTTTGAAGATTGACTCGTTTGCCATATGGCACAAATGTTTAAACTCTCAAAAACTTCCAGAGCCCTCAATGGGGCTTTACAAGGTTAAATAAAGGAAACAAAACACAAAACAATGTTTTATCTTTTTTATTTTAACCAGAGTTTACTAAATGTTATTAATGATTTTATACACTTTGCACATAAGTCAGCTATTTAATGTGACCTCAAACATAGTCAGATATTTAGTTGTGAGGGTAAAAAGACAATATACTTTAATTTCTGAAATTCTAAATAATTTTTAACTTTTTGTGATGTTCTCTAATGAATTAAGAATGCAATTTTGGAAGATTTTAGAAAACCAGCTGTCTTCTAGTTGAGAATGTGTGTGTGTGCGTGCGTAGCTCTGTGTGTGTTTCTTGATGTCAACATTACCTGACATAGCAAACACAAGTTCTCAAGTAGACACTTCAATCTGATTGCACTTCAAAAGAGGCACCATCTGTGTGCTGGGGAGCTTAGGAAAGAGTTTCCATGGTGCTGTATAAACACTTCCCTGCTGACTGGTTACTGCATGATCGAGTTATTCATTGTGTCCAGTTACCATAGTTGCTCTCCCTAAAGTCAAGGTTTCCATATAGTTTTTCTGGACTTGGGATTTGCACTTGCTTACAGCAAAAATGAACTACCAAGCCAGGTGGTAATGGTGTTAATAGTGAACTGCTGACACTACTACAATAGTTAGAGGAAAAACACAAAAATACCTTCTACTTGATGCACTACACTGAATGGTTTTTGCCAAGCATTAAGTTGGCAGAGGAGATGGGGTTTAGATAAATTAAGGAAGCATCTTTGTGTGGGTATTCCCTTGTTAACTCAACACTATTTGATACAAGTTATAATTACAGTGAGTTGGGTTTATCTTTGTAGGTGCTCTGCTATTGGATTGTCTTCTGCTACTCATACAGGCTACTTTTGCTGTCTTTTCCCTCTGATCCTTCTCGTTAATGCAGGTGAATGTTGTTCTTGTTTTATTTTATTTTTTCTGTAGAACAGGGATTTTCAAATCCAGGCCTCAAGAGCTGAAGTCCTGTAACTTTTAGATGCGTCTCTGGTCCAACACAGCTAAATCAAATGGCAGAATAAATTCCTCAACATGCAGTCATCCTGCTAATGACCTCATTATTTGACTGTGTTAAAACAGAGACACAATAAAAGTTGCAGAAAACTGTCACCTTGAGGTCTGGATTTGAAGAAGCTACTGCTGACCCAGTGTTTTGTTGCTAAGCTGTGTCTCCCTTCTTAAGGAGGTTATGAACTTCATATTCTTTCTCTAGAGATGATATACATGGGCCCTCTCATAATGTGTTGAACCATTTCTATTTTCAGTGCAATTACAAGAATCAAACTTAAAAATGTTTCTAAGAAAAAATATTTAACCCCTTACAGATTCTTCTGCCTGACATATTTTTTGCTGAAATGTGTCAGATTATTAAAAACATTTTAACCTAAGATGAACATCACATGGAGAAGTGCAAAGGTTTTCAAATCTTCAATTTTATCAAGAGCAAAAAGCTGTCCAAACCAATATCACCCTGTGAGTAAAAATAATTGACCCCTAAATCAAATATCTGGTTGTGTCCTCCTTGGTGGCAATTACTGTCATCACATGTTTGCTGTAACTCTCAATGAGTCTTCCACATTAATATGAATAAAAAAACTGGGCCCACTTCCCTTCATAGATTTGTTTTACTGGCTTGATGAGTTTACTTTACCAGGCAGTGTCTGATCCAGTCACCTCTGCACCTGTCTCAGTTAATCTCTCCATCAAAATGATGGTAACAAATGCCTACTCTATAAATAAGAACCCTGACCTTTTAAATAGCTTCTAATTTTTATTCAACAAGCCAGACTTTGTTTACCTCTGAGACTTGGCAGCATGAAAAACAAGTCTTGCATCTTTTAAAACTGTCCTGCTCATTCTTGTGAACACTTAAGATTTTTTTTGTTGGGGAGGCAGGGCAACCTTAACATTTGAAGACAATTTTTTGCCAGAGGCACTTTTTGAGCTCTTACAGCTCTTTCAAGATGGCTTTGATCAAAACTGGACAATCTCTGCCTCTATATATATATATATATATATATATATATTGTATTTATTGTACACCTATGCTGCATTCTTTATGTTTGACCTTGAAGGGATTGTATAATTCTTTATTAAATTAGGTCAAACTATATTTCTGAGAGACTCTAATATTCATGCAAAAGACTCCTTAAATAGTACTACAAACGAGTTTCTCGGCATCATGAATTCTTTTAACTTTGCTTAACATGTATTTGATCCCTATTTCAACTGCAAGGCACGCCTCAGATTTATTTTTCACTTATGGCATTACTCTTAATCATTTGGCCAAAATGAAGTTGTCTTCAGTGATAATAAGTTATTCTCCTTTGTTAAATGGAGTTTACTTTTCAAGTTTGTTTTAAGCGTAAGCGCTTTATTGATGATTCTATTTTCCATCTTTTTCCTGTAATAATGTTGAGCTCCTCATTAATTATTTTAATGAACACTGCTATTCTCAGTCAGGTTGCTCCTTAGGCTCAGCCTGGTCAAACAGTCAGACTTGATATCTTCGGAATTCCTTTTAACAAGCATAAAGACAGAATTCAATGAGTTTGGTTGTCCAGCATGAGTATTTCAAAGCTTTTTTACTCTGATGAAGCAATGAAGGGGTTCGATCGTCTTAGTTCAGTAATCTTGTGAATAATAGGAAACATCCTAGGGTATTAATATCAGCAGTATTGTGTCTCCTCCAGCTCAACATGCTTTGTTAGTTTCTGGGGATAACTATAAAACATTTCTTAATCATTTCGTGAATAAGGTAATGGACTTAAAATCTATAATATCCCCGAGAATGAGAACCATCCTCAGGTGGATGGTTCTCATTGCCTGGAGTCATTTACTTATTTTTCAAGAAATATACTTAACGACTTGGTAAAATGCATTGGAAAATGAAACTCTCATCTTGCTCCGTAGAGATATTACCTACTTCCACCTTGACTGGGAATTTCACCAATATTGTTGTAAAGGAAGAGCTCACTAAGGCAAGACTGTGTTCCGTCTTATTTTAAATACACTGATGCAACCCTACTACTATTGAGGTTG
This sequence comes from Phalloptychus januarius, assembly GCA_902982915.1. NCBI lineage: Eukaryota > Metazoa > Chordata > Actinopteri > Cyprinodontiformes > Poeciliidae > Phalloptychus > Phalloptychus januarius. Next base: position 7,580,426 of record CADWAE010000076.1, on the reverse strand, counting down.
CTCTAAAAACCCTAAAGGTGGATGCATGTATGCTTCTTGGTGAAGGAGAGGCACAGTATTATGCCTCTTTTTACAGATAAAGGTTAAAATGTTTTACGTCTTCAATAAAAATGTTGAAAGAAAGAATGTACGTTCATGAGAACTTACAATTTTTTGGTCTATTCTCACCATCACTAAAAGTGGCAAAATGAAAGGAGGGACAGTTTTGGTCACGTGTTCTTGCATACGGATAATTGTATGAACTATTCAATCAAAAGTCTCCATATGTATTTGTCATGAGTAAAATATTAAAATTATGTTATCTGATAACAGATAACATAATTTTTTTTTCACTCATGAACATAAACATTTCAATTAAAATGTTTATTGTTTAAGGCCTTGACTTCACACACACCCATATATATATATACATATATATATATATATATATATATATATATTTTTTTTTTTTCTCTCTCTCTTAACATTAGATGGAGTATGGTACATAGGTTAACAAGATCCCACACTGGGGAATGATGAAGGACGCTTATTAATATCACAGCATGTTCATGCCTGGGGAAAAATGACTCTCATTGTTTCTCCAAGTACTATCACATCCTGTTGTGTCAGTGTGGAGAAGCAGGGACAGCTTATTTTCCCCATGCAGGCTCTGTTATGTTTGTTTATTATATGTGGCCCATAATTTTACTCTCAGCAGCCCAGTTTCAATTGTTGATTCACCCTTGATAGCAGGCAATTCACACACAGAATTTTTACATTTAATCTGCACAGGTCATAAGAATGTTTTATTTCCATCAGGTAGAAGTGAGACAGGTATAACAAAGATTTTTTTCACATTAAAAGATTAACTTTAATATTATTTTAGGATCTTTGAAGTTATCGGTAGAAGCTTACATATATCTGGTAGAAAGATATATCAGAGCTTGTTGGAAAAGTAAAGAGCTCCTTGGAAAGGTGAAGAGCTTCCATAGTCAATCCATCTCACCAGCTAATTGGCTGAGAAACTGATTGTAAGTTAAATTTCTTTGAAAGCATAACTTTCAAAGAAATATAATACCTGGATAGCACAGCAGCATATGTCTTTAATACTTCTGCACATTTATCAGTTTGACATAAAATTCAGTAAAGTCTCCAACTTCGCTGTTGGAAACAGGCCTCAACACTATTGAGTGGTGAGGCCTGAAATTGCTCAAGATATTTGATGAGCTGCAGGTAAAATGGCTAGCTAGGGCTAATAAATCAAATCCATTCATATCGTCACTTATCTCTTGTCAGTTTTTGCTCTTTTGCAGCAATAAACAGAAGAAGAAACATTACAGTGAAACCATCTGTATTGTCTGTAATGTTACCATAAGAACAAGTCATTGGTACATTCAACTTAAGCGGAACAATATGAATCATTTACTCATATGGTCTACACTTGCTGGCTGATTTTCAACCATTGTTACATGAAAGAACATTAAAATCTAAACCTCAAATTCCAGACAAGTTTCAAGTTTGTGCATTTCGACTTTTATTGTTATTATTATTATTATGGTCATCAGTGGTGGCAGTTGTAGTTGGAACTGTAGTAATCATAGTTTTATTAGGAAGTAGTAGTTGTGTTGCTCCTTCAAATTGCCTTTTTTCTACTGCACTTCTGATCTTTTTTATTGTCCTGTGTAGCTTGATTGTCAACAAATTAGGAGGAACTGGCAATGCAACTTTACTTGAGAAGGCAACTTCTGTGGTGAAACGCGTTGATGGCAGAATCTTTGGCATTGCACCAGTGAGTTAGCAGTGGAATTGTAAGAGAAGCAAAGACATGTAGGAGATGGGAAGAAGTGCTGGGGGTGAGAGAAATAATCACTGGGAGAGGAATGTGCTATCCACAGGGGCTCCTACTAATTGCCTCGCTCATGAGTTAGTGGGACATGTTAGTCGGTTACTGGATCTGGATCCAGCCCTGCTGCCTCAAGGGTGTTGGCATCTCAGCTCACCAGACGACAGCTCAGTTTGACATGGACTTTTTTTTTTTCTTTCTCCCAGCCATTGCGTCCTTCCTCCCCTAGAGGTTTCCCCCTATCAGAAGTAGCCTGACTGTGATGGATTGGCATCCTGTGAGTGTCAAACTGCTTTATGGCTCTTTAATGAGGCGATCAGGCAGAAGAAGCCGTCATTGCCACAGCCACTGTTGGCGCTTGCATAAAATATCAAAACAGGATTCATTATGTTTGCTACTGTAAAGACCTGGTTTCATCCCAACAATTGCCGTATTAAAATAACCATACACACGCATGCACACAAACAAACATGCAAACAATTTTTGTGCCTTTTACTGATGGTAATCAGACAGGAAAAGTGTTCAGAGAGAATATGGAAGAAATGCAGCACACATGCAGGTGGATGGGAAAGTCCGCAACCAACACAATTTTAGCAGGAATCACAATTTAAATATTTCCATTATCTTCTGTTTTCTCTTAGCTCATATTTTCATATTTGCAAAATGAAAAAGTTTTACTCAGGAGGCTTTTCAGAATACAATCTTTTGGATTTGAGAGTATATTATCTTTTGACTGGTATTCTTGAAAAATCATAATAAACACAAAAATAATCACACAAATTTTACAAAGAAGTATTGTATTTATGTTGACAATCTGAATTCAGAGTAAAAGTAACATAAGTCAACATACAGAGTAGATATCCTATATCAACTTCACGTTGTTTTAAAATTAGGTTATAAGTGAAACTCAAGATTCAGCCAGATAATATCACCAATAAGTAACAATATGAATCCACAATAACCCTTCAACTGGGAATATTCAGTATTGACAGTGCATCCACCCACACACAAGCAGCAAATGTTCACAAACACCCACACCTACCCCTGTTCAAAACAGCAGCTGTATGCTTCCATTCAGCTGAGGCACTTCCAAACAATAAAAGCAGAATAAAAAATACACTGCTGACAAACGATAAACACTCAGTTGTTTTGTAAAAAAAGTAAAAATAAAGCCAAACAGATGCAAAAATTTTAACTGCCAAATGTAACAACAGAAATATGCATACGTATAATCAAGGCGGTGATTATGTTTTAAACTGAATAATGTTTATGTGATTAATGCACAGCTTTCATCATTGCCTCAAATAATTTTCCAAACTGAGCATTTCTGTACAACAAATACAGAAATGGTATTTTATTGGTAATCTAATTAAACATTCATATGGAAGAGGACAGTGTAGTAGAAAAAACATGATTTCCTTAATATTTTAAGCATAAAAAAGTGATGTCTAGAAGGAATAATTTTAATATTGAGCAATACAGACTGTTATGATTTTAGTCCAAATGTAAGTGTACTCATATGCACTCTGAAGGACTGCCAGTAGCATCTGGTGACATATGCTGCAACTTTTAGAACCATCCCCTCTGCTCCTGCAGAATCAGAGCAGAACAGAATGGCTGTGGGTAAAAAGAGGACACACTTTAGGGACGAGAGAGTAAACCCAAGTAAAGCAATGTCTTTCTAAAGATCTGAATGCAGTGCAAACTTGGATTAACTCAACATAACAGAGGTAAAGGAAGACATAATCTGTGATGTGACTAAGCAAGTAATATTTAAACAGTATAGCAATTAATCAACTTGTTTGTAAATTATAAAAGTTGGCAAAACAACAGATAACTTTCACATGTACTCAGTTCTCTCTTTTCCTTTGTTTGGAAACATTTTATAAATTAATTTAAAAATATAATTTGTATACTTTGGAAACTGATAACCCTTTATGTTTACTAGCAGGATGGGAAATTAAAAAAGGTATCCAAATGTTCAAGTACTTTAGTTAATTTTGAATTAAATCACATTTTCTTGTTGCATCAATCAGCAAAATTTGACAAAGTGAGCAAAGATTTTCAACCCCTATGCATTTTGGGTATTCAGTAACTTGAGATAAAAAATAGTGGTACATCAACATTATGATGATGTACAGCAAGCTGTGTCTCAATTTCGTGGAAGTTGGAATGTTGTGGCTTTGCTTTCATACAGTGTTTCATTCAACCTAATAGTTCCAGATTCAGTTACATTTCTAATATGTTATAACTCGTCAACCAGCAGTTTTAAATGTGCTCTTCTAAATATTTCACCTATGTTGGGAAAATAGCTTAAGATTTTTTCTGTATTTCATAGAAAGGGATGTAGTTCAATATTCGAAAATCCTCAAACTCTCTGTCACATTTTGCAGTCACTGCATTTTTGTGGAAATGGAATTTTTAAATTCACCACATGTAGACTATTTTTTCTAACACTTTACCCCCAGCCTGAAAGAAAAGACAATATAAATAAAAGCAGAAAGGAAAAGCTTTCTGGGTTGAAAGCATGCTGGCATAGTGACACTGACATATGACCAACTGTTTCCCCCTCTCACTTTGCCAGAATATGTCATTCTACCACTGATATTGTTTGGCTTTAAGTTTAAAATGTGGAGTCCATGTGGTAACTGTCATCTGAGAAGTTTACGGTACTTTAAATCCCAAAAACTCATGGCAGTATTAGATGCATAAATTCTTCTTACTGCATTTTTCCTTCAATTACTGATCTGACATGAACTTTTAAAGTACTAGCCATTGTTTCTATGTCTTAATATTATCATTGTCCACTATATAAACATATGTTTGCATTTCTAAAAAGAAATCACATTGTGTTTTTTGGAATTATTGGCTTGTGATGGACTGGTGGCCAATGCAGTGTGCACCACCCCAAGCACCCGCACACTCATTCAGAGAAAGCTGGAGATAGGCAACATCCCTCCTGCAACTCTGCAAGGAAAAGTGAGTAATGACAACGGCTGTGTCACATAAAATTTCACTAGAAAAGCAGTAACTTCTATTTGTACCTCGAGGGTCCCAGTTGTAAATGCAGTTAGGACACCTCTGAAATCCACATTTCAGCTTTGAAAGTCAAATGTCTCCCAGCTGCCTAGATTCTGGCTACTTTTCACACATCACCAGGCAAAAATTAAAGGTATAAATGTATGTCATTACACCATGAAGCTGCAGCAAAACTCTGATCTGCGAAGCAGTGCTGCAAAATATTCTGAATACACCGTGTAGCTTTTAGTCTTGACATTTTTATTACATCCTCTTAAATCCAAGTTTTCTGTGGTCTTACGGGATGTTTCTATATTCATAGTAATATCACTACCACTTTAATATATAATATGTTGACCATAATGCTGCACTGATCAGAGATCTATAGTTTGTTATCCTTTTCTATCATCTTTGTAAGGTTTTGGCGTTGGGACTTTTCATGCATACTCCATCCACTTTTAACTCATTGAATATGATGCAAGTCCATGTGGTACATTGTTAACTGTTGGCATCTTACTTCCTGCTGTTGTGAGGTCTTATCTTTGTGTAACCTCTGCCTTGGAATCCATTGTGGTAGAAAAACCCTTTTTGTGTGTGGTTAGTCCCTCCAAATTGTCCTGACCAGCCTTTTCTATCTACCAGAAATTCTTGACATCATCCACTTGTTCATTCTGTGGGTGGCAGATACCAAGAAGCAGCTTATCCTTCCATGATGACTGCCTTTTCAGTTGTTTGTTGTTTTTGGTTTTTGCTGCCTCAGGCTTTTACTTGGCAATTCAATGCTTGGGGCCATGTTCCTAATGTACTCCTGGATCTTTGTTGTGTTTTTGCGGATGGCGACTCTGATGCACACAAGTACCAGAACTTTCTCCCTTTATGTATTGTTGTTTAAGTGTGCTGAATTTCAGGAAAAAATTCATCACATCATTTTGTATTTCCTTGTCATAATTTGTGAAGCTCTCTACCTAATTCTATGGCGAAGTAACAAATCAGATGGGTATTTGATAGTCATCATGGCATGTTGAAAAGGTTTCAGACACCGCAAAGCCTTTAAGGTTTCAGAACATTCTGAACAATGTGCTTTTGAATATAAGCAGCTCTTCCTCAACTCTTTCATTAACTTATCAGCAAGAATTCATGAATTAGACATTTAGATTTCCAGAAATTCAAAAAACTAGTGAACAAATCTTGCACAAAAAATAAGTCTTGTTCTGTTATTTGTTTAAAAATTTATTTTTATGATAAATAATAATATTTCCTTACATTTTAATTTAATCTAACTTTGCAAGCAATGTTAAATTTAGCAGCACATTTTAACTGCACCATCACAATCCTTCCTGTTAAATATGAACAATGAATATACATAAAGGTTATTATTTATGAAAGTATCATGGAACTGTGGAACATTTAGATGGAATATTCACAATTAGATGTGATAATAATAAATATAATCTGCTATTAACATTCCTCAGCGCATGTGAGAAATAGAAATTATTAATATTTCAGTGAAAAACATTTGACCTTTTCAAAAAATAATCAACTTCACAAATAATTGCAAAAATGGAAGCAGTTAGTTTTTTCAAATCAAATTGTTGGATTTTCAGTTTCACAACATTTATCATTCAGACTGTGTAGCTTAGTGATCCCTGTGACACTGAGCTTCAGGAAAAAGTCCTCACCTTCACCGTAGTGAAAGATAATCATTTGCTTCCAGTCCATTTAGCAGAAGCTTCTTCTTTGGTTTTTGTTACTCCCTAAACTAACTTTTGGAGAAACCTTAAATAATTTGTTGAAATGCTGTCACTGCCTCTACACTTTCTGTGACTGAGAAGACAGAGAGAGGGACAATATTACCACTAACCCAAATTATTAAACATTTAGTACCAGAGTAGTTATGAAAGAAAGCCGGGGTCTATTGCCTTGGGAAGATTTGGCATTTTTATTTGTATTAAAATTTGTATTTCCACTTGGACTATTTTTATGCAGCTCAACAGACAAAAGAGTGATTATTTTAGGTCAAATGTACTGCAAAATACAAGGCATTGGGCTTTTAAAATTGTGTATTGTAAAACATAAAAGTGAAGCAAACCTACCTACGGCTTCATTGATTCCAGAACAGGTTTCACCCTTTGATGCTGTTGCTCAACATGCAACATGGTCCCATATGGCTACTCTTTTCTGCCTCGCATCACCTGTTTTCACATTTCTCCAGGAATGAATTGCTGCAGACTGTCAGGAGGATCACTTCTGGAGACACGTCACCTCTTCCTCTGCTGAATGCATGCAGTCATTCATTTCTTATCATTCGACAAGACAAAATCTCATTGGTGACATCTGCAAGGTTAACCCTACGTCCTTCAAAGTGTGCTAGAGATAGGGACCAGAACATCCATGATTGTGTATTGATAAGTAGATAAAGGCAATAGAATGATTTTATGTCCCTCTTTTTTTTGGCTCTTTTTTAATTGAAGAAAATGTTGACTATTTTCACCATACTTATCATCCTAAAAAAGTTTTTATTTAGTTTACTTTCCAAAAGACCAAAATATTGTCTGCATTATTTTAGTCAACAGAGTTAACACTATTTGAAAGGAGAGGATTTTTTCTTCTGCATAATTATATTTTTAACCACTTTTAAGGAAAACTTTGTGTTTTAAAGCACAAATTTGTCGTAAACTAAGAAAATAAGACTTTGTGGTGCATCTCTGTACACACATTATCTTTTTAATATCCATTTAAAAGAATGTGAGTGCACTGTAATGCTAACATCATTGTACATGTCAAACAGAATGTTTAAAATGCAATAAAGAGCTTTCTGTGATTCCTCATTGTTTGTAATATTGTTTATTGTAAGATGGAAATGTGTAATGACACACACACGTGTCATATTCTTTAAGACAAGCAAATTTGAAGCATGAGGAGATTCAATTTGTCATGCATCTTCCTGGTCCATGGCAGCTGGACTTTTAAGCATTTTCTGATTAGCATTTCTCTCTAAAAAATATTGTTACATGGAACTGCTTAAAAACAGAACCAATTTCATGGCGCTTTAACATGCAGAAAATTATTTTAATTATGGAATACAAAGCTCCATCCAGACTGCTTCAGTCTGAAGCCCAGTATAATTCTGGGATTGAATAAAATATACAGTATTAAACAGGATCTTTTGTACTTTGTGCTTACATAATATTTCTTAAACACAAACAGCTGAATCAGAACCCTGACTTATACTTATACAAGTCAGGGTTCTGCAGCGGTGCAGCCCCATTGATTCAGCTTGTTTGTGCACCAAATGATTACAGCACTATTTAATGCCTGAACACATGCATCATGTTTAGGTGTGGAATGAGGTGTTCCACTTTAATTAAAGGAAATAACTTAACTCTTAACTTTGCTATTAGGAAAAATTAAAGTGTCTTGTGTCTTCAATGAAAATGTAGAAAGAGACAAGACCTAAACCTTAGGCCATTGTTTTTCCAACAACAATTATGTATGTAAAGTAGTTTTTTCTTCCATAAATAATCACCTGAAAAAACTTCCAGCAACTGTAAGCATCACAGATGCTGGATAAATATCATTCCAAATCCTAATTGGGCTAACTGTGGCATCCGATCAGCACAAACTTTATTTCCGTCTTAAGAGATAAAAATTAGGGGCATCTCCATTGGTGAGGTGTCTACAGACTGCTGGCAAACTAGATTTTTGAAATATAAAAAATTCTTAAATATAAACTCAGTCCTGTTTACATGTCTCTACAATGACTGATTTCAAGTGGTTATATTGTTGTATCGTCTATCCACCAATTAGCCAAGTCTGTCTACATTACTTTATTGATTGGAAAAAAAAATCCAACCAACTTTTCACTTATTTCACGGCTTATAACCATGAAAATGTTTTTAATGTACTGCTAAAAATGAGCATTAGTCTTGGGCAGTAGTGTCACATTACAGGGAAAATGTATGTCAAATTGAATATAATAATAATAATAGTAATAATAACAATAATACCAATGTGTACCAATGTCCTTCATCAGCATTCTGATAGGTCATGAGTTTACACATATCTAGTCTCAGCAAATTGGATCCCAGGGTTTTTAAATTGATTTGTAATTTGGTGGTGCTGATGTCAGGTAACCACTGCTGTATATGCAAAACAAACCCATAATCCTTTTCCTCAGCAGCCCATGTCAGTCTGATAAAACACATAATACTGACCTTAAAGGATACAGCAAGGAGGGATTTTATAAGCCAGCGTATACATTTTAAAATTAATCATATTTTTGGTCCAGGCTACTCTGTCAGCTGTAATTATGCTTTCTTGGCACTGCAAAAAAACCACACTGAGTAATAAAATATAGTTTTAAGAAATATTTTTCCATGTCCAGCTTTTAATGTAGCTTTTCTCTCAATCTTCTCTCTTCAGAAATGTCATTGCTCTTTTAGTCAGCTCCCTCAAAATCCACTAGAATTTTCATAAACTCAAAACATGAAGATTTTCCAGCAACTTTCATTAATAAGATGAAAAAGGTTAGATATGATTTGGCTTAATGATGGCAGAAATATCGTTACTATTGTTTCCCGAGATATATTTTTACAGGTTGTTATATTATTTCATTTATGCTGAAAAGTGAACAGAGCTAATTCTAAATTAAGATGGAAAATTGACTTTTCCTAAACCTTTTCCTAAACCTTATTTAAAATAGGCTGTTATTAAGACCCATGCGATGAGAATTGACTTTGATTCCTCCATAATTAACAATTTTAGAGGTTTTAGAGAAGTTAGTGATTAATCAAATGAACTTGGAAAGAAAAACTAATTTTTATTTTAAAACTACTACTATTCCAGAGGAAATTCCACTCTGGATTTTAATCTAATCATTACACTGGAACTGCACGACTAAAAATAGTATTTTTAAAAAAGACTAATATCCTACAGATATGAAGAAACCTTACGTACTGACACCAAAACAACCTTTATAGAATAAACAAGTCTCTCATGATAGACATTATTAACTTGTAATCCAATTATAAAATAAATGCACAGCCTTCACCTTCACTTTTTAAAGACAACTGATCCTGACGACTTTTAAACTTTCTGGATTTCTAAATTTGTTCAATAGAGTCAGACAAAACTTCATCAAAGATGTATATCCCTCATGTCCTCTAGATGCCATCTGTATGATGAGGATATGTTTTGGTTTGAATATTGATGATAAGAAGAATAGTTTAGGTCAAAGTTCACATCCAATGAATTGTCCAATCACATTTATTTGGCAGCGCTCGCTACATTGACCTTTTATGGAGGATGCATTGGAAACTGTGCTACATTTGACATCCTGTAACTGTAACTGACTGCTTCAGGGAAAACAAGCCACTGATACAGGACTGATAGAATTTTACATTCATATTGTGCATTGCTTTTGATAATTATTTCACTTTAATATATTGGAACTTGCACAATTGGTTTCAAATAATTAGATGTCAGAGATGAAGCAGACAATGTCAGTGAAATATCTGTTACTTGGTAATTATTTAGCTTATTCCAGGAACACATTAAAAGATTCCCATTTGGACTCATGTTTTCATTACATTCATTTGAATGCAATTTCAAAAATGTATATGGCTCCACTGTAATATGTCATGCAAGTTAAATTGTGTACACTGCTGGACAATTCCTCTCTAGCACTTTTATTATTGAGACAAGCCATCCAACTTAGCTCATTTCCATCCAAATGTCAGCCTTGATTAATCACCTCAGTGAGAGCCCTTCACCATCTCATGCATCTGCCAAGACCTAGCACAACCATGAAGCACACCGGCTGACTCTCAATCGGCCCGTCTTCTCTGGCAGATTCGCAGTTTAGAATTTACAGCATGAGCAACAGTATAGTGAGAGGATATTGAAATGATGTCATCTGAGCTTCACCATATTAAATAATTTCTGCAAAGATATGAACGATTCTGAAAGGCTAAACTGAATTAGTAGGAGTCTGTATATTTCCTGAAATTGATTGACACATCCGTCAGATGTCATGTTCCAATAAATGTTTATCGTCGTTTCATCAAATTACAAATTGAAATAAAAGTCACATCAAACTATTTTTCTGACTGCTCTGCTGAAGCTGATGGAGAATTGTTCAATACAAACCTCTAGGAACAAAGTTTATAAACGGAAATAAATTGCATAAAATATGTTAATATGCCAGTATCTTGCCAATTATCAAAATAACGACTGCTGGAAAGATAGCTGATCTCCCAACCCATCATTCAAACCAAGCTAAAAAGTTTGGTTGAATGATGGGTTTGAATGAAGGCAAATTACAAAGCATGCAATTTGCTTTCTGAATGACATGCATCTCTAATAATTTAGCTTTATTACTGATGAAAGATTGAGGTAAGATTGTTGATTCATTAAAGGCAAAATGATATTAACTGGAGGCTACTAAAAAAGTTTGCTAAAACGTGAAAAACATAAACTGTACTGATTCACTATGCACCACTTAGTGTATTTTTTTCTCGTTACAATTTTGTTGAAGTTTTTTGCTGTCACTAAATCTAAAGTAGACACACACTGCACCCACAACCTGACATATAAAAACTGCTAATGCTTTGCTGTGCACAATCTTGTATTTGTGTTATAATCTAAGTGGACGGAGTAAAAGAAAATATTGCAATAAATTCCATCTTGGCAAACTCAGTGTGTGTCAACATTGAACACCATAGCAGTGAGCTTTTCTGTGCAACTCAGAAGCACACATTTTAATATATCTAAACAAATCTTAAAATCCCTGTTGTGCATATCTCAATTCCTTTAATACAACTGTATTTTCCCTGACAATAACTTTAAATCCATCTTAATCAAAAACTGGTTATTCAAGGCTTTGAGCTCATCTGGATTCAAATTACAGACATGCTTAAGTTTTGTTGTTTTTCACAAACTTTGAAATACAAGTCTAAATGAGATTCTGCATGCAATAAATATTATGTGCTGGTCTTCAAAAATCATCTCTTGAGTCCTCTGATTCTTTTCCCCAGGCCATTCTCCACAGATGTTCACTGCTAACGTTAAGGAATAATAACAGTGTGTTGCAAACATAGCGACTTGAAATGAAGAGTGCTGGATTTTATACACAGGTAATTGTACAGCTAATTACTGTCGACTTTAACAGATGGTGCAATAGAGTGGAAACTGATTAAGAAAATTTGCTGGCAAAGTTCCTGGATTACCTCTGGTTTAAAATTGCTGAATATCTTAGACACCCACATCTTGTGGATATTCAGTGATTTACAATAATGACCACTGAATAATAAAGCCATTAAGATAGATTGAGTAAACAAGATTTAAATACTCACAAATCCTCTTAGTTAGCATAAGCTAAAACAAAACATTCAAGTATTAATGTTTATGTGATGAATACTAAACCGTTAGAAGCACAAGTGAAGATAAACTTATTTATTTATTGTATAAAATCAATTATTCCTCTATTTAGAATCCTTCTGTCATAATATTAAAGATACTTTTTTATTGTTAATTCTTTCAACAAGTATCAGGCCCTGATACTTTACCATATGCTGTCATTCACAGAAATAACTGTGATTGACAGTTATTTCTGTGAATGACAGCATATGACAAATGACAAATCTTTGTAAAACCAGACACTTCGACTAAATAGTTTGAGTAGTCATAACCATTTCAAGTGTTAAAATTACTCAATTTTTTTGTTGAAATAACTCTGGAAGAGTTAAATTAACACCAATTCTGAAAAGACCAAATAGACTCGGCATAGTGTTGATTTAACTCTGCAGAATTTGCTGTGCAGGTAGCTGATGAGTAGGTAGCTGGGCATTTCTAAATTATGAATGAAATGTTTACCCTAACGGGAGCATATATTTTACTTATGTACTTATGTTAAAACCAATGTATTAGCAAAAGTTCCTCAATTATTTTATGAATCTGCTCATCATGCTTGCAGTAGAGCTGTGACACACTCAATGTGCTGCCAGACAAAGGAGACAAGCAAGTCACCCCCAAGGTCAATTTAAAGTCACCAAATAAATTAGTATGCGTATAGGACAGAGCAAAAATGTTGGAAAAATGTGGAATAAATGCAATCTGCTCAATCCACACAAGTAAATAACTTAAATTAGATCATCAGTTCAGGAATGGTTGTCTGCAGTGGCCACTCTTGCTCCAGAAAAACATCACTTGTCAATCTAACTGCACTCTCTGCCAGCTTGTTTATATAGAAAGAGACATTTTAAGCCAATGAATCCTGATTTCTTTAACAATTTCCTCTGCTTCTGGTGTGACAAGAGACATCAGAGGACCTGTTTGTTTTGTCTTATGTCATCTATCCTCTGTATACAAGAACAATTCTAATTGATTCATTCTGTTTGACTCAGAAACCAAGTCAAATAGTAACTCTGAGATCTGCTACAACAGGCTCAGCAGATTGAAAATAATAGAACAATGGATTGTGTACAAGCAATCCGGTCTCACCAGACGACAAGTGCCTGGTGAGATCTCACCATGTTTGGTTAACATATCTTTGTTCTTTAGAGAAGTAACTCAAGGTAACTAAAGGTTGCTTTCTAGTTCATTAAGGGTAACGTTGCTTCAAAATAACATTACTTAAGTCAGTGGTTCCCAAAGATTTTCTTCTGGGCCCCCCTATGGATTACAATAAAATCCCCCCCCAAAGAAAAAAAAATCAACTGGGCATACACACGGTTCAACCAGACATAAACCTATACACATATCTTGTGTATAGACTTTGCTATCATCAATAAATTTTAAAAGAGCCTCTGTGCAAAATGGGGTTAAAACATGAACAGCTCCTTGAGAGTTAATTCATTATTATTCTCATTTATTACGCCCCCCACCCCTGCAATGGCACTGCGTCACCCTTAGGGGGCGCGCCTCACACTTTCGGAACCTCCGACGAGTAAAATTACTCTTAATACTTTTTCTTTTTCAAATGCATTTGTTTCAAAACTATTTTTGTGCTCAGTTAAGACAAAATAGATGTAATTTGAAAAGTACAGTATTTTTTCAATAATGTTCCAAATCGATGACAATATTTCCAAGAAAAGGTGTGTTTGTGATAATTTCACATATAAAATATAAGTGTTGGAGTCCCTGATTCATTTATTATTCTTATTGCTATTCTAAATATCTTCCTCATGGAAAACACTGGGAAATACATTTTCACAGATTGTTATGAAACAATTATAAAATATTTGAAAAATACATCTGACAGAGTTTTTAGTCTGACCCTACCAGGGTACCTTAACAGCTCTTCTTTAAAATCTTAATACTGCAGCACAGATCTCTTGTCCTTTTCTCTGCTCATTTCTCTATTGTCTCTGGTGCATTTTGACAGCTGAAAAAAAAGACAAAAATGAAATTCCCCCCAAGCAACAGTGCAGCAGCATCTCTATAAAAATAAGTGGAATTTCTGTAATGGCAACATCTGTACTGCCAACCCTTGTACTGAGAATGAAACAGCATCAATAATCATGTTTTCTATTTCAGTGATGTTCCGTTTGGTGGGGGGATTTCGTTTTTGTTGTGACTCTCTTTTCAGATGAAACCCAAGAGAGAGGAACCAGTTATTTGGGATGTGTTGCAATATGAAACTGTGCATTCCAAATTATGTAAAGTGACAGGAAAAACATCTTGCTGCAGTTTGCTCACCAGTATTCATGGCTTTGGGTTGCCGTGTCTTAAGTGAAATGGCACAATGTAAAAACGAAGACTCACTGTAGGTCATGGCCTGTTTTTCTCACTAAGGAATGTATACATCATTTCATGATATGTTTCTTGACTCTCATAAATCATTCTCTACAACAGCAGTCTCCTCTGAGACTGGCTGTGGCAGCTTTTCTTTTCCTAATGCACACATTCAACTGCACATCCTCACAAACAAACAATTTATTTCTCGATGTGATGATGGTCAAATGCCATCTGTAGAAGCTGGACTCCCAGTAGAGCACAACAGCAATGTAGAACATATTATTAGTTTCATTATTTGAAATAGATTACGAGCGAGAACTGTATTCCGGGCTTGCCAAAGTACTACTAACTATTATGTTCATTTTCTAAATAAAGCATTCCTATTGGATGGTTAGAAATGTGGGGAAAAATTGTCCTCATGTCCTTGGGGGATAAGTTCTTCCAGCAGGGAGAAGACTGATAATGTAACTGAATATTCTGTTTGTGCTCTCCAGGTGGTGTTACAGCAGGAAGTGTCAATGTAAATGTGTGGGTAAGTGAAAAAGGGGCATGGATTGCAGAACTAGGGGCTGAGTTCATGTGCAAACATTTCCTGTAATATTTATGTGTATGGTGAATGAAATCCCTAAAGATACAAATAAGGATTTTTTTTTTTTTTTTTTTTGCTTTTTTTACTTTTACCCTAATATCACAGCAGAAAAACAAGGTTATATCAGCACTGTTCTTAAAATCAGTGTTGGTAAATATGTATTCACTTTGATCCAATTTATTTCCAGTGGTAAATTTTGAATAAACCACCTTGAATAACATACGACTCATTTCCAATCTGTATTAGGATGTAGTCACTGTGGGTGTGTTTAGTTCAAAGGACATTGAAAAAGACTTACCACTTAAGATTTTATATGTCCTTGCGACCCGTACTTTCACAAACCTGGCTTGATGTACTGTGTATCCTTATCAACTACTTTATTTGGAACCTGTCCAATTCCTCTCTGACACATATAGCATATTTACAGTTATTTACAGACAATAAACCAAGTGCATTTAGGCACCATGTCGTGGCAAAGAAAACTTACTAAGTTCCAACAGAGCAATAGAAAGGAAAAGAAAGTAGATTTATCTGACTTTAAACTTGACATGGTTGTTGCCAGGCAGGTCTAAGGATTTTAAAAACTGCAGATGGATATTTTGATGAAAAAGTATCTGTGTTTTACAGAAAATTTATCAAAAACTAGAAGATATTTAGAGTAGCAGATGTATGGGCCTGAATGTTTCTGTTGTCAAGAGTGAGAGGAGAAGAAGGTCTGGTTTAAGATGACAGAAAGGCAAAGTTATACCTAAAATATCCATTAATTGGTGGCCACTCCTGTCAATCAGACTTTCAGATTACAGGGTCAGAATTTTGTAAACAAACTAGAAATGAATCCGTGTCACCTTGTATCATCATTACGGGATTGCTGTTGTGAAATGGTGAAGGGTATATTTTCTTCACACACTTTTAGATTAATTACTACAAACTGAGAATCTATTAAAAGCTACAAAAAATAATTAGTATTGTTTCTGACTGTTACAACCCCGTCCTTAAGAAAAATAAGGGTATGTCATGGCACTGGCTGTAACACAAAATCAGTAAACTAAAACAGCTGATGTCTGTATCAAAAAATAAGTTTATTTTACAATTTAAGTAAAATCTCCAACAGAGAAAACTAAAGAACACAGGGAAGCTTTTAGCTTCAGGGTCTCCAAGGCCAAAACAACAAACAAAACACCCCCTGTTAGCTTAGGAAATGAAACAGTCACTCTCTAAAGAAATGAACCAAAATACAAAACCTAAACTCCTTATCTAACCAAAAACAGGAGAAAACAGTTGAACAAAAATGGCAGAGAACCCCTACCTGCTTCCACAAAATAACAGAAACACACTCAAACTAATCACTAGTTGCTTCACAAGTACGCTCACAGCAAACTCTCAAATATTCACACCACAGTCAGCTCAGACAAGATCACACAGAACAAGGCCCAGGGTGAAAGGGATCTGGCATCTCCGGGGTGGATCCTTTTATGGAGTGGCTGATGAGCTTCAACACATTCCACCTGTGGCAGCTAGGTGGAACTGGAAAGAGAAAAAAAAACACAGGCAGCTCTCCTGTAGAGAGCCCCTAGAGGTCAGGAACCGTAACACTGACCATGACCAAAGTGTACCTATATACCTCCAGCAGGATAACATGCCACATCATGATCTAAGAGTTCATGCTTAATGACAAAAAAATGCTTACTTGCACTCCAATGTCTTAGAATCACCATGCAGATAACTTTTCAAAAGAGCACTTTGGGATGTGATGGAATGAGAAATTTGAGTCACGGGTGTGTAACCAGCAACTTTGCAGCAGTTTCTATCAGCCATCATGTTAGTTATAAGCCAAAAATTTGAGCAACGTTTCCTTGTAAAATTCACAAATAATTGACAGTTCTGTTATGTGTTTCACTTTCTTGAAAAAATTTATTTTAACAGCATTGTAAGGTTGAAAAATGCTTGAACAAAATAATAGAATCCATGCTGTGAACAATACTCACTGTCCTGCAAAGTGTCTTCGTTATTTGTTGTTGCTGATCTTGTTTATGCTATTCTAATTCACTAGATGAAAATGGCCTTTTCTCTTGCTAGCTAATCCATGGAGTGAAGTCAGACATTTACAGATGAGGAAATGTTGCTTTGACTTAGCTTTATCTGACATGCACATAGTAAGAGAATATATATATATGTCAGTGTAGCAGTTGCAAAGACCTAAAATTACCCCCAGTGCTTGAAGCATCGAGGGCAACTGGTGTAAGCGAGAGCAACAATGGCACAGATTGTGCAAATCCCTTGGCATAATTTTCCGTTCCACTGCTTGTTACAAATGTACCCTCTACCTCACCTTTTCTCGTCCAGTAGGTGCAACCAATTCCACACTAATTTGGAAGAAGTATAAAGCCTCCAAAATGAATAAAAACAAGCTCTGCCTTTTCCTACATGACTTATGTTTTTTAGAGAAAGGCTTTATGAAATACAAGGTAAACATTTTATTGATTTAAGTAAGACTTTAATAATCTCTAAAAATAAAGTAATCTTTTTGTGTTAAATGGATGATGATTTTTGAAAAACAAACTTTATTATGTTTCAAAGAGAAACGGGTATTGATGCAGTAATGAGACAGACTACTGAGACACAAACAGCAGTTGTGGAAAACGTAACTTTAAATGCGCCAGTTTTATGATTTGGCCCAAGAAATCTTCAACACATGAGCCTATCAATTATAAGCAAACACTAGCCATCCCGCAGCTTGAAAATATATTTTGATGTTTTTTCTGTGCCTAATCTTCAAGTAACAATACCTTCATAAATGTGATTTTTTTCTGTTTTTAAATTAGTTAACATTATTTCAGAAAAGGGGAATTCTGATCAACAACTACACAAAAGTTTTGTCTCTCACATCAAAATTGAAAATAAACTAGTAATATAAATTAAAATAGCCTACTGGATAATTTACATTCTAAAACACATGAAAGATTTGTTTTTTTAGCTCACCCAGCTTCAAGTAACTAGCTGAAAAGCAGTCATTTCTCCTAGCAGAAAATAAAAAAAAAACTTTCAGCCGAGAGCAGAATAAGTCAAAGCCATGCCTGGGAGATTGGATCTAAATTGTCCTACTCTCCACATTAGATAACTGATGAGGGTATCTGCTGGAGTGTTGCATGACATCTTCACACAATCACAGGAGCAGTAACAAAATAAGCTCACTCTTCATTATTCCCAGATTTAAATGTGTTGCCCTTTTGTTTGCCTTCAACCAGAGCAGTCGTTCCCTAAAATAGCAGCAGAGCCCTCCAGAGTCTCCTTAATCACCCCTGGGTGTGGTTCAGGTTAATCTGTATTGTTCATACAGATGTAGGACTTGGTTAGCCTCTCCTGATCCCTTCCACGTGCCGATAGCTGCTTCCTAAAGGGCAACAAACATCATGTGGCTCGTCTTGTTTATGTTGACTCTCAGTTGGTCTTTATCTCTTGTGCTTTTGTCAGACACAGAGCGATAACCTCACTCCAATGTGGAGTTTAATTGCTTGCCCCTTGTTCAGGAACAATCACCAAACAGAAGTAAGATAACAGAGCTGTCTTCAATCATATGAGACTAAAAAATATCACCAGCAACAACACAACTGTGTAAATAGTGAGATTAGCATGAATGGCCTTTGTCAATATGTGCGTATTTTAAAAGGCAATGGTTCATTTTCCTTTATCACAACAGGGTAATGTTGGACATGGTGTCATTTTCTTCCACACAGGAGGGCATAAGTTTGAAGCCTAATTAGAAAGTAGTGTCACCCCAATTCCAACCGGGAAGAAGTTCCACAGGAAAGGAGGCTGATTGCTCAAGGCTTTAAATCCCAATCTACTTTTAGAAACTCCAGCTACCACAAGTCAGCCTGCAGCATAAAAACAAAGAGCTCTACAGGGATAAACTGGTACTATGAGGTCTTTAAGGCACAATAGTGCTTAGTTATTAGGGGATTTCTATGTTCTATTCTGGGTGTCATTTGCTTGCAATGAAGACGATTGAAGGTTTTCTTTGTGGAACGTCCTCTTCACAGCAAGTTCAGCAAAAGGTTTTTTTTATTTTCTCTGAACTAGTGATGAGTTTTAACCCAACAGGTTGTGCAATATTATTCTTCACAGCATTTTGTGAACAAAATGAA
Source organism: Phalloptychus januarius (assembly GCA_902982915.1). NCBI lineage: Eukaryota > Metazoa > Chordata > Actinopteri > Cyprinodontiformes > Poeciliidae > Phalloptychus > Phalloptychus januarius. The sequence goes on along the minus strand of CADWAE010000076.1, from coordinate 7,561,117 downwards.
CATCACCAAGACATTTGTTTTAGGTGCTGTTCAACATATTGCTAAAAATGTTAAAAAAGTATACCATTTGTTTCTTAAAAGACTAAAATAATTAACAGAAATTTAGTTAAACAGATAAATGTAACCTGAATTTTGTTTCAAATGTAAAAAAAAAGACTATTGAGAATATTGTTCTTTATGGAGATAAAAGTGGAAACACTTTGTTAGATGTTTACTGGCTGTAGAAAATGCAGAACAAAGTCATGGCAGATGGTATATTGGCTACCGATTACCTTCCAGGATGACGAGCCAGTCAATTACACAACCAAGCAAATATAGATTAACAGTCATAAAATTGTATATCTGTCTTGCAACTTTAATGGCATGTGAAGATTTGCACAGTAATTTACTGCTCCATATTGCCTTTATACATCTCAAACTGTACATAGTATCTCAGGAAATTAGACAGCATGAGTATTGCAGTATCCAGATCAAATTAGATAATTTCCAGATGCGTTTTCCCATCTTATTCTGTATGTGGAGTGAGCCTTAAAAAGCTATTCAAAAAGTACAGCTTAGATAAAGCAACAGTTAATAGCAGGACATACATTTTTGATCATTGTTGTCACAAAGCATTGCACAAAAGTCCATTTCTGTGCAGTTCACATAAGCTAGTTAGTAAATGGAATACTATCAAAGACCAAGAATTAAAACTTTTATTTTTAGAATTGATTCTTTACTGTTAGGGACTATTTATCTGTTAAATGTTGATTAAACACATGTTTTAGTTCAGCATTGCAAAATGCGATGTTTGCAGCCACTCTTCACAGTGGGGGATGGTTGTTTACAGCACATATAAGACCCAGTCAGCTTCATAGCAAAGTTTCTTTCATGGTCGAGGTGGATAAATAAGCTATTGCCAAACATTAGCACTTGGGTACTAAACCTCCAACAAGAAACTGTTTCTCAATAGCAGAGGGTCCATAAACTCTGTAGAAAGCAAAACATAGAACATGGGACTGGTTTTACCAGGGTAGGTTTAAAATGTAAAAATACTGTTTTTTAACTTGCCTTTTCAGTCCCATAACTTTGCAGATTTTTGACCCAACATTTCTTAATGTACTGAAACCTGATTATATCAACATCAAGCACAATTAACTTAACATAATGGTTGTTTAAGAAATAATCATCAAAACTCAAATTAGCCTGCATAAATTTGTAATGCAGGTTCACTGTGAGCTCATTTGTTGAATGACATTAATGTACTCATTCACCTTCCAATGCAAATGAACTATATCCATCACTGCTTTTGTTTTTCCATAAGCACATAACAGTGTGCACACTGCTGTTATAGTTAAGGCAGAGTCTCAAGTGCTCATTGGAAATCTTTAAGCCACTTTTAATTGCTGATTAAACTGATCAGAGTGTCCAACATTTACCTTGGTTCTCGTGATTTCCCTGAGGAAGTGTTTCCTGAAGACCTCATAAGCGCAGGTTTTATATTCCGACAAATGTGTGCCTGTCTTGTAGAATATCTGAGACACTCATTCAAACAACGCCTGATGAACCTCTGTGCTTACAGTATTAGCATGAATGTCCCATAGCAGATGATAATTACATCTGTTTCAATACAGTCAATCACAAAATGATATAATGAGTAATTAAACCTATTAGATTTTAAGTGAATAGCGTTCTTCCTATGGGACTATTCAAAGAGATTGAAGAGTCGATTCGTCTTTAGAACTCTTGTTGCTGTGAATATAATTACGTTAATTATTACATTGCCACATATGTTTTGACTCCCTTCTTGGCAAAAGTCCTAGTCTTGGATGGCACTCAATAAACTTATGTTAGCATTTTTGGATAGTTTGAGGTAAAATGAAACTTAGTTTTCACATTTACAAAAAAGAATGTTGTTACATTGACAAACATCAATGTTTAAATTTAATTACAGTCAACAAGATCATTCTATAATCTAAGCAATTTGATTATCACTTTGTAAAGCTAAAGAATGTGAACAAACGTCTGGAAGTCTTTGCACTTGTTCAAGACTGATGTGTGCGCCACATTTTCTTGTATTAAAAAAATAGAAGAAACTTTCTGGTTGATTTCTTTGGAAAACATGACTCTCAAACGTGTTTGGCATAAAAACTGGCGTATGGTCATTTTACAATAATTTTAGGGAAAGATGTCAAAGATTAATAAAATTTCATGTTTAAAGACAAATTACTTAAACACAGCAACATTGAAATATTTTCTGATTATATTAGGTTTCAGTTTTTGAGTCTGCAGCATACTAGCTGAGAAGACCATCACTACAAACTCAAAAATGGACTGGATTATTCATAGTGATTCAGAGGCAATTTTCTTTAAATGGGTTAATCCATCTTAGTTCAGCAGAATCAAAACTCTAATAAAAGTTGAGGAGAACTTCTAAACAGTTTTCTGAATATGTCTTCTAGTTTACATTGCTTGGGACATAGATACTGAAAAAGCCTGGACATGTCCTTTGAGATGTTGCATCAATAACTGTCTTGCTCATAAAAAAAATAAAACAAAAGTCATATGTAGATGATATAATCTGTTAACAAGCTGTATCCAACATTTCTAAATTAATGTTCTCTGTTTAATAGTGGAAGGCCTGCAACACACAGCAGTGAAGAGCAGCAAAGGACAGGTGGACCTGGCTAAGGGAGGCTGCAAAAGCCAAACGGCAGAAAACACGGAGCACCACCCCAGGGCAGCTAAGGGCCCCTCACTGAGGAAGGTCATCAGCGAGGCAAAGGAGCAGCAGCCCCCAGGCCAAAGAGGCACCAGGAGGGATGGAGGGCGCCGAGCCCCCCTGGACCTAACCACAATGCCATCTTCTGTGATACAGGTCAAGCCTGTGGACCAGTCCACTGGGGACCCAAGAGCTCCACCAATCCACAGTAGTAAGACCATCCAGCACAAATTAGGAAAAATCCTGCCTCCCGCTAAACCTCCAACACAACAGGCAAACGCCAAGCCACAGCTGCAACACAAACTTAGAAGGACCAGGACAAGGAGGGCACAGCACCGCCCCACCAGGACAAGGAGGGCACAGCACCGCCCCACCAGGGCAAAGAGGGCGCAGCACTGCCCCACCAGGGCAAAGAGGGCACAGCACCGCCCCACCAGGGCAAAGAGGGCACAGCACCGCCCCACCAGGGCAAGGAGGGCACAGCACCGCCCCACCAGGGCAAGGAGGGCACAGCTCCGCCCCACGTCATGAACTAACTTTAGCAATTGCTTCCAGAAAAAAAAAAAAAAACTTGAAGTACAAATAAATACATAATAGTTTTATATTTTCTTTATTCTACATTTAATTAATGTGTGTCAACATATTTATAGCATTTAAAAAATGTTTCAACTACAAATAGATCTCAGTTGTCAACTAGAGTTGTCTTTAACCCCCAACCCATTTTAACAGTAAATTTACCAGTTAGTTTTACTAAATTTAAACACACAGTTTACTCATCAGAAGTTAAGAAACCAATTTATTTTTAGAAAATAATGATTAACCTGATTTTTTTTACCCCCCTCAAGAGGTTTAACAATAAATAATAATCCATAAATAATTATACTTTTTATGTTTAATACACAGAACCTGTAAATGTACAGGTCAAGGGTAGTGCATATGTAACAAAAATGAAAGTAGTTTTAATTTGGTTAAGCGCCTTAATCTGGATATACACGATATGCACTGGACTATAATTTTAGTAGACATATTCAGCTCCAGCTCAAACTGTAATTCAGTAATTCACAGGTCATGATCATGTTGTCAACTAAACAACCTGATGCTCTCACATGCAAACTCTTGAATGCGAACTGCAAGAAAGAGACAAAAAAACCTGGAAGTGAGGAAAACGTTCACCAAAGGAGAGAATGCTCAATAAAAACAATTGTGCTTCCTGAATAATCCTTGCCATTTTATATGGAGAAATGTTCAAAAAGTACAAAGAAATCTACTTTATCACATCTGTTTATATGGTGGTACCTGCACAGTGTTAAAGGGTTCAAGTGAATTTGGCTTGTGCTGCTGCTTCGACCGTGCAATGTCCTCACAAGGAATGAAGAAACATTTTAAAAGATTTGATTTCCGTGAGTCTATCTGACTGCTGATCAGAAGCTCATCATAAGGTGTTAATTGCTTCTTGCTACCCTCTGTATCTTACAGAGAGTAGCACGACACACAATTTTGCCAAAACTCATCCTGGTCCAAAAAATTGTTGGATGAGTGAAAAATCATCTCAAAATTGGCCAAAAATGGCAGAGTGTTTGCCCAGCTTTATCAGCAGTCACTGATGTTGCAAAATGTCATGTTTCTCCATTTCAAAACAAAAGCAATATTCTTTAAAACATAGAACAAAAAAACATTGACTCTTAAATCTGTTATGTAACCAAATAGCTAAATCACTCTGTTTACTGAAGTATAACTCTGGGTGAATTGCTTTTAACCTAAGATTTGGGAAATAAACCGTTCACACACTATACCCTCCATTTACACAGGAAGCAGTTTACGTTTCAAAACAAAGCCCCAGGCATTTTCTCAAAATAACAGAACATTAATCCTCAAACAATGCCACACAAATCTGATATCCACTACAGAGATTATCATATGTTTGTGTTGCAACAGCAAAGCAAATTTTCAAAACAGAACATGAGAAACTATATATTTTATAATAAATTTTATGCAAAATATCCTCCCTACTGGCCTAAAATAGCATTAAAATTAGACAAATTAAATTAGTTTATTGCTCACCTTTGTGTACTGCATAGTGAGACCTTATCAATTTTTTAAATAGAAATTGTGCAATATTGTCTTTTAACTCAATCAATCAAGTTTATTTGTATCAACAACAATCAGTTCAAAGTGCTTAACTTAATAAAAACACAGTAACATACATTACATTTTGTCGAGTGTCATCGTTAAAATCACCAATACACCTCAAATATGTTGGTCAATTATTATGGTTCCAAAGCGACTCTAAACATGTAGAGTTTTAGCCTTTATTTAAATGAACTCAATGTTTGCAGTTGTCTGGAAATCCAAACAACAAACATATGAAAACTCTGCTCTAATTGCTGCATAAACTGGTTTGAGATAAAATAATACCTGACGTGATGTGCACAAAAACATGTTTTATTTAAACCAACTTAATGATTTAATTTTAAAATAAAATTCAAATAAATGAAAATGAATTGATTAATGATATATATTATTTAAATGTATTCAATTGAAAAAAAAATCAAGTTGGACATTGCTCAATAGATTTGAACAAATTAAACCATGTGTGCTATTTAAACTGATTGTTATTCAAATGAAGTTGACATCTGCTAAGCATTTTAATGTAAAAGTTTTAAAAATGTGGTGAATTAAACATTTAAAAAAAGTACTGAGTTGACCAGACCCATGAACAACAGCTGAATGACAAAAACATGAACAAACGGGTTAAGAAAGTACAAATGCCACCTTTAACAGCATGAAAGGTGAATGTGTTGCTTCCCCATTTTTTGTCAATGATTCTTTCTGTTTCTAAAACCATGGGATCTTGCTGGATTTTGTTTCAAAATATATTTTATCATCTATCTTATCCACATTGATCTTTCTCTCAACACTTATGGGGGACTTTTTAGTCTGTTTGCCTGACGTGATTTGTTATTCCTACATTTCCTGTGTATCAAAGCCCTCCTTTTTTCTTTCAGTTTGTCTTAGCAGCTTCATCCTTAAGGATGTTGAGTATTGATCTGTTGTCTGATCTTTCATGGAGTGCACTCAGTTCCAGACTGATAGACTCTGGCTCAATTCCCAGTGACCAAATTAACTAACAGAAAAGGAAAGAGGGGACGTTCCAGTAAACGGTTTAAACTGCAAGGATTAGCAATTACTTAACACTTTACTGCCTTGGATTGATGACAGACAAACAATACTTTTTCTTCTACTTTGTAAAATATGAAGATTTTTAACCCTCCTGTTATGTTCATTTCTGAGGTGCAGCAATAATGTTCATGGGTCAATTTGACCCGGGGAGTGTAATAATGTCAGAAACCAAACGATATCTCCGAAACATTTTTTTAATCTGATTATTAACTCCAGTACTAACCATTTCAATCAATATTTTGTGTAATGCAACAAATAGAAAAAGTTTCATGCAAAAAAAATACTTCCAACTATTTAAAAAAAAAAAATTTAACTTTAAAACTGGTCAATTTCATCTGCAATGTAATAAAAGGGTTAATGAATCTTGTCAAAGGATCAACTATACATGTATCAGTTATGGAACAGAAACAAGGATTGCGAAAGGCTGCATTTGGAAAGAATTGAGCTTTTTTTTGCTTCTATGAAGAGAGAATATGTAAAGCTCTTGCCTGCTTTGACATTCAAAAGCTATAAAACATCTACTGCAGGGATAATAAGCTAATCTTGAATGCTTTAATGGAGGATTTAATGCAAAGAGTAATTTTTCAGTGTGTAATGATTCATGCAATTTCTGTTAACTGCTGCAAAGTAATTTACTCAGATCTAAGCACATCAAAGATATATACAGAAATACAGAAAAAGCGTTTTGTTGTTCTTACCATCTAAGCCCCAACAACATTTTAATGCATGTGTGACTCAGGGCACCGGTTGTCCTAAATTATGATTAAAAATGAAATTTGGTCACATCTTCAGGGTTTTGCCTATTTCCTATAATTAAAATTTCTGGATGTTGTATTCTGTTTTTAGCCATTAAACACATATGGATTTTAAAGACTTTCAGGAATCCTTTAAATTTTCTTGCAAATTAAAATATGGCCTTGTTTGAAAGGTGGGAGCTTGAACTGCGTATCGAGATGAGGCCAAATCAGATTTAGGGGTGACATATTGGACCTTACCAAATTGAAAAGAAATTACATTTATTTCATGAGATCATTCACAAAATTATGCAAATCTATATGTGTTTGGGATTTTACCTTGAAATTGGGGCAGCTACTAAAAGTCTGAACAGTCATCAGGTAAATCTGTAAAATTAATAGGAAACTCGTGTAGATTTAGTTTTTATATATTAAATAAAGCTTTCATTGCTCAAGTAACAGGACCAATTATCAACAAATTTAAAAGAAATCTGGAGTGTATGCATTCATGCATTTCTTGAAATGCAGATTTTAAGGTAAATTTTAATTTGATTTATTTTCATGAGAAGAATGCAGCATTTGATGTTAAACAAAAATGGACATCAATAACTGTGTCCTGCTTTTTCAGTCAACCCTGACTGCTCCAAATGACATCTCCTTGATTACTGAATTGTATGCATCTGTTCTGTTCTATAAATGTCATCTGATTTCTCCAGTTCACTGCCTGATTGTTATTCCCTAGTGTTTTGCCTTCATTGTGGTGTTTGGACTTGAACTATTTTCTGCCCCTTCCTCAGCCTCTCTTCTCTCTGAGCTTGTATATTGGACTCCCACATTTGGATTATTTCTTTTGGGTTCATGACCTCACTCAGAATTATCATTTTGGATTATTTTGGATTTGTTTGGACGAAGAGATCTTGAAGCTTTGGATCTTTTCTCTACCATATCCGTCACTCAATGTTCTTCACAGCACGTCCAAAGGTAAAGTGCAACAGTCCCTCATTTAAGTCATTCTGAAATATACAGGGCTGTCCTAGAGAAGATTCAAACTAGGATCTCAGATTTAACTGAGAATGTTTAACAGTTTAATTTACAAACTCCATTGTCATTGTAGATTACAAATAATGTCAAAGTGGAAAGCTCTAAAAAAATAAGAACACAACAAAGTGTAGATGTGTAAAATACATATCAGCCGATGATTTTGTTTTTATGAGGACTTTAGGAAAATTATTTTAACTAGGGATGGCTTAATGACAAAAGGCTAAAGTTTCTGTCCAAAACTCCTTATTGCATATTGTTTGATAGGGTTAGTTATACTTCTGCCTTGGTGCTCTGATACACTTATGTGATCTACTTTGTTGTTCATAATCTCCTTTATGTCTGCATTTTGTTTTCTTATGATCAGACCCTCAGTGTTACAGCTGCTGCTCATCACATGCCTCTATATAAAGCAGCTGTTGTTCAGCAGTAGACTTGCACAGTTTATTGATGTTTACCACATGCTGTAGAACATTTTCAGTTTTCAATGATTTTACAAGCATAATGCATGGCTAATTATATTACCATTGGCTCTTGGAATAAAGTGGAATTTATCTCCAGAACTCAACGAGCATACACCTTCCTTAAATTGGTCCATCCAGAAAATCACAGTAAAGGAAGGAAATGCAAGTAATGTGTGGATAAGGCTCCCTCTACGATGCCTGTTTTGCATAATTAGCTGTTGGTACCTCATTAACAGATAGGTAGAGAGTCAGTCTCTTAACATCTAAATGCATGAGACTCCTACAATCAAGGTCAGCTCCAAAATTAGTTTAATGCGTTACTGCCAGAGACATGACAGATACTAGGACATCAGGTAATTGCTTCTTGGAAAAATGGAAGAGTTCTGTGAAGTTAGTCATCCGCATGGATGAATATTATAAATTGCAAAGAGGAACAAATTAACTGGGTTGATATATTATATCTCAGGAAGTGTGGGTTTCCGTCAGAGAACTACAGTGTGGTTTGGCTCATACTTAGTGAATATTTCCTTGCAGCTCTGAAAACTGGAGGTTGATGGTTTGGAACAATAGGGAAAAAAAAAACGATACACAGATTGTCTTCCGACATGACAGGTGTTGGTCAAAATGGCAAATTTGAAAACCAGACTGTTTTTCAAGGACGGAGAGCTTAATATGAAAGTTTATGTAGTGTCATTTTTTTGCACATGCTTGTTGCAAGTTTTCATTAAGTAAAAAAAAAAAATCATTATCTTCTGAGCTGCAGAAGATGATAAAAATATTAGTTTCTGAAACACTACTTAAACTGATTATTCTGTCACATAAATTATTCCGTCTTTGATTTTAATTTGGTCTTTTTCAAACATCGTCTCCAAGAGCTCATGCTGGGGCATGAACTTACTGTTCTTTCAATAAGAAGGCTGATGTCTTTTGAACAATCGTGGCAGAAATTTTATTTATTTATTTTTTGGCTTGCAAGTGTTTGGCAGGTCAGTTGCAGAAATCAATTCATTCCACTATCTGCTTTACTAGATAGCAAATATGTACTATTATTTGGCCTCTCAACTAACAACAAAACATGTCTGTTTATCTATTGATGACAGAGAAAAGCAGGTTGAAGTTTGGGGGCAACCTGCTAAATTTTAAGAGCACAACATCCAAATACTAAGAGGTTTTGATTCAACAAGCCTCAGCCTGACTTGGACCTGATTCTTATTGACAGCTCTGATTCTCTGCATTTACCATGTCAAGGTCACAACCACCAGGAGTTGTTTTCTTGCTTCTTTTCAAACTCCTTCCTGCTTTTCTAAAATCTTTTCTAAAATGTCCTGCATAAAATAGTCCTTGGTTCAACGAGGCTCACGTGAACAGTTGCATGCTAATAGCTTTATTCAATTTTGCTGTTTTCAAAGGTAAAAGGAAGCAAAGCTATTTGCTTCCTTTTATGTAGCTGTCAAATTGTCATCTTTTGACAGATTCTTGTATCATTTTCCATCAGAAATAAACTTGTTAGCTGAGTAAAAACAATTTAAGATGCAAATCTGGTCATTTTAATCTTTAACTGTGGACTAAGTAGTTTAGAGTTCAACCTCTGCTTACAGCAACTTCCACAGAACTTGCAAGAGACGTTTAGTGCTGCTTTGCTGTTTAGCATGTCGCCTGACTTAACAAGGTCTGTCAGGGCAATCTCATGAGAAATGGCTTACTGGAACAAGACATAAGTGTTTGAGGGCAGGTGTATATCTTCACAATTGACAACAGATCAGCAATAAAGGGGGATCTTACTCTGTTGCAGATGAAGCCAAAATGATGAATGAGCACAGTGCAATTCTTATTAAAATAAGTAATGACATCTTTGACTATTCTTCCTCATATTCTATCTTATGTACATATATTGTTATTCATCATCCCATTTGACATTAAATAAATAAAAATAATTATTTGATTTTGGGAATTTCTGCTATATTTTGAATATATTAAAAACTTACAAAGAAGCAAACATAGGAAATGACAAGAAATGAAGCCATAGACCAATTAGGTGCCCTGAAGATTTTTTATTTCATTTTTATTGTGTGTTTTTACCAAGCACAGCAAAAGGACAAAACTTGAAAACTTCACCTCAAGACTATTTTATGCAGCTCACCTCAGTACACAGTTTGTTCGTCACACTTATTCAGGCACAGCAGGAGTAGCTTGTAGCTGGAATCATCTTTAGCCAATTAGAATAATGAGTAACTAAAATACCATGGTCACCTTATCCAAACACATGAGCTAATCCTGAAATACATCTTTAAAATATTGCAACATGATTTGATTTTATTGCATAAATTACCCTTTAGACTTTTTGTTGCAATTGAAACAACTTTGTATGATAAGAGACTGCTTCCATCACACAGTGATTTATGAGGAAATACAGCATCAGAGACATAATTCTGCAAAAAGAAATAATTATGTTATCTATTAATATGCTGTATTTCAGAGTCCTGTATATTCCAAAACATGCAGTATCATACATTGTTCAAAGCATTAAAGTGGAAGCATTAGCTTTCTCAGGAATAGACCATGGTGACTAGAAACCAAATTGTATCCTCTGATGACTGTATTTCTCAATGAAGAGGAGAACACCTTCATTTTTTAGCCCTTTTTTGACAGATTAAAGGAGCACTGATTAATTGGTCTCTCTGATGCTTCTTTTAATGAACAGTGAGGTCGGACCGTTGGGGGCAAATTAGCTTGATCTGCTTTTTGCAGAACAGAATTAATGAAACCCCCATGGATTAAGCTGAAGTGTGCCGTGTACCTTGCTCATGTGCAGTAAGGAGATAGTAACTGTTCCAATATTTGCCAGAATCAAGGGTGAAATGTTGCTTTTTTTTCTTTTATTTTTTTAGTTTGACCTTGTAATGAAGCTCCTATTAACAAGATTACCAAGCACTATGATCATTGCATCCTTAAATTATGAGACCGTAAACTCAGAAGAGCCTTTGAAGTTGAGGTTCTTTGTTACACACACATGGGTAAGTTTCACCTTTTGAAAATCATGGAAAGGAAGAAATTCATGCTTGATCTAAAGAACAATACATTTTCACACTGCAAGCCTTACAAAATGTGTGGCGGTGGCTGTTAACTTCTTTTAACAAAATTGCTTCAAGAGCTCACTGCAGAAGAGATGTGATTCAGAAGACAGTGACATTTACTAAATTGAGAACACAGGAACCTGTGTGGGATAAATCTGCCCACGCTCGACAAAGACTTTAGTTTACCACATTTCTACAAACCACATGTGGTTTGAAAGGAGATGGTTTAGATACTTATTTTTACACAGCTAATAATATTAAATTTCAAGCTTTAATATTAAAACATTTTATATTCTCTTGTCCAGGTAAAAATAAAATAGGCTCATGTAATAGTCCAACACAAAGTAGCACATAATTGTGATGTGCAAAGCAAATATAATTGAAGAGATTTTACTTATGAATATCAGGAAATGGTTGGGTTTGGGGGTGTGGGTGTGTGTGTACTCATTCCCCACTAAATAATTACTTTGTCAGAGCAGTTTCTACTGTAATCACAGCTGCATGTGTGTTTTTTTCCAAGGTAAGCCAATATCAGTTTTGCACAATTGTTGGAGGCAAAAATATTTTTTTCATCTTTTTTGCAAAACTTTTCAAGTTCAGTCTGATAGGTTAAATAAAATAAATTATCATGATGTTTCAAATCTTTCCACAAAGGACATGAAAGGATACCTTCTCACACAAAAAAAGGCCTTCATAATTACTGCTGTGTTTTTTTAGTACAGTTGCCTTGCTGTGAGAGTAAAGTACAGTCTTAAGGAAGACTAGATTTCCTGTATTTATTTCTACCTATCATCGCATTATTTTCAGCATCTTTTCAGAGCATGCTGCTGCCATCGTCATGTTTCACTGTGAACATTGTGGGATCAGGATGGTGCTCTGATAAAAAATGGATCTTGAATTCAAGCCCAAAAGTTCAACAATAGTTTCATCTTTCTTTTCTCTTCCCATTTGCATCACTGCACTTTTTCTGGGTTTCTTCAAGAAACATTTTTCTTCTTGCCTCTCTCCGGTAAAAGATAAGATTTGTGGAATGCAGTACTAATAATGATCCTTTTAAGATTTAGCTTTGAATCTTTGCAGCTCAGAGCTATCATGGGCATGATGCAGCCCTTACAAATGGCTCTAAAACACTAAAATGTTGCAGCGTTTTCTTTTTTTAATTTCTTTCTTAATCTTCCATGAAGAAATAATATAATAAGATAATAAAATCTGGTTTCACTTACATAGGCCTCTCACCTGCTGATTACTGGCATAGCACCACCAAGACTTTACACAGAATTAAGTGGGCACAAAAGATGGATGGATGCATAAATGGGCGGATGATGGAAACACATGAAGCCTCCTTAGATCAACAAAAGAACAGATTAATCAGACTTTTCATAGAATATGCTTTCTGTGAACTCTCAATAAAGCTTCAAATGTGTTTTGAAGCTGATATTTTATTTCTTAATTGCTTTAGAACTATGCAGTTAATTCTATTCATGTGGATAAGTCATTCACTGAATAACTTAGTGATGTTGTCTAATCTCTGCAATTGATTAAGGCTTGATTTTTACATTTTCTTTCGTAAATGCAGAGACAAATGTTGTTCTGCCATGTTTCGAAGGTGTAAGTGAAAATCCAAACTCCAACACTGAGAAAGAAAAGCAGCTGAAAATTCTTTGACTTAAACACACATATTCTCATGATTTATGTTGGAAGAGATGTCTTTGCCACTGAAAAAAGGTTTTCTGGTGCCTGGGTTGTTGACAAGATTGTAAATGCTGGGAATGTTGTATAACTGTGAAAACGAACTCATACGTCATAATCAAATAAACTGTGCACTTCTTTAGAGACATGTCTTTGAAGTAGCTCTCAGTGTGTGGGTGGAGGTGCGGGAAAGGTTTAGCCATGTCTTCTTGTGCTTTGTTATAGATTTTGGATTTGACTCATGGGTTTTGATCTACTGAATCTTTCCTTTAAGGCAATGTTGTTGCCTTTCAGAGGCTGCAGAAATGCATTGAATTTTTACTAAATTAAAAAACCTGCTTTCCTCTAAAAGGAATAAGATCAATGATTCATTTAGTTATTTTGTGGAAATGATGAATGATACAATGAAAAATAAATGTTAGGATTTGCTGCATTGATACGTTGCTCAAATGGTTTCCCATTAATTTAACAATCTGTAGAATAAAAGACTCTAAAAAATGCTATCTTTTAAACAGAATTGGTTTCAACTGGCCATGGTGACCAGCCAGGTGGACACACTGCAGATAACCCAGCAGCAGCAACGCATGATATACAAAGTGCAGCAGGATGCTTTGCAACTTCAATAGACCATCCTCTTCATCAGGGTGGGCCTGTCAGTAGCACAGCTCAAGTTGATTGCCTGAACTTGCTCACATGTTCTACCTCATTATAATAAACAGATATAAAGTCAAAATGGAAGGACTAATGAAAACCTAAAACCTTCCCAAATATAAAACTATTAGTGCATTTATAAGGTGTCGCCCTTTTCTGTTGTTTTTGTTTTTACCATAATTGTGTTTTCGAATGGGGATGTCACAGTAAAGGTACCAATACAATTAACTACCAAACAGCATATAAAGAGGTTTGGATATTATTCCTCCAGCTTCACAAATATTAATAAAACAATAACCTTAAGCAGTACATATTAGTCCAGGCATCGTCTCCTCTAAATCATAGCGCCCTGTGATCAAGGTACCTAACACAATTTTTTTCAGCAGTTTTGACAGCTAAGCAGTTAACCACTTTGTGACACTCTGCAATTTTGCAGCCTGTGGGGAATAAAGGAGCACTCTGTTAAATCAGACTAGTAGACCACTGCTATACAACTACCTGACTGTACTTACACGGCTCATTGACGATGACATGTTTCATTTTCATGGTTTCAGTGAATCCTGAACATGCTCTTACGTATATTTCCCACAAAAAAGCTACACATAAAGAACTGTGACTTCAAGGACAAATGTCACATGATTTGGAGGTTGCTCCTTTATGCCTCATGACAGTCATCAGAAAAAAATTATAGGTTGGAAATGTGAATCAAAGCATTTGGTGTGAGAAGTTGTATAAATGTCTTTTACATGTAAAAAAATTTACATGTAAAACATTTTTTTTTAAATTTAATAAGGTGCAAGCTCTGTTTCTATAGTAAAATGTTTTGTGTCTGTGCAGCATGTAAAAACTGGAGTGGAAAAACTTGAGCTGAGTGCTGTCATATGGTGTGTAAATGTACCATCCATTAACCCTCAGGGTGAAAAAGCTATGAAATTGTGTTTTGTTGTTTTGCAACAGAGGATTCTCCCATTAACTTTCATTTGATTGTATATAAACACGGCACACAGGCGGATGAGAGCATGTTTTCAGAAATCCCTGGCTGAGCTGTTCCATATCCGCTGCCAAGTGAGGTAGGTTACATGGCTGCGAGCATCATAGCCTGAGCCATGAATGGCAGTGTGGAAGGACCAGTGTGTGGTGCCAGGGTTACGGGTGTGTAAAGGAAGGCAAATGTGCCCATTGCACTCTTCCTCACCAGTCGACAGGGATCTGTTGCACTCACTATCTCTGATTCCCCCCCTGTTTGGATTGGAGTTTTGCTCCACAAGCTTTTCAACTTTTTTCACTTCAACACACTGATACACTCTCTTACCAAGAATGCAGACACCCTTACTCGCTCGCACAAATGCACACATTTTCAACCTTCAATCCATCCGCTGCTGTCCAGGCAAATCAACAGTTTGAGCCAGAAGCCACCAGTCCATCTGGTCAGCCATATTCATTCATTCCCAGAGTGTGAAAAAAAGCATAGAACCATCTAATGCTTGTTCTAATGCAGAACTACAGAGTCAAATAGTTTCCCTCCTTTTAAAGTCAAGGATGGTGAGTGCAACTGTGCTACACGGCAACAAAGGTCAGCAAACCCTAATCTCTTTTCTTTGTAATTCCACCTTGTGTTTTTCCGCTCACACCACCTCTGTCTCACACTAACATCAAACACCTATTGCTTTTCCTCTCTCGCCATCCGAAAACACATATCCTATTGAGGTTTGTCTGTACTTAATCCTGGGGGGAAACCCACTTTGCAGACACAGCAGTAGACGCACTGTACTATAGAGTGATTAGTGAGCTTCTTGCTCTCTATTCCTGTCAAGGAGCAAGTTGAAAGACCTGGGAATTGTGTAAAATATTGGAGCAAATTGCCAAATGTACTTTGAGCACTTTTCCCTTTTTGCTGGAGAGGCTCCAGCTAGAAGTTGTTTCCACTGCCACATGTTTTCACCGGCCTAGTTTCACTCATATAGCTAAATAAATCATAAACCTCTGCTGTGAGGATGACAGAGCTCTTATTGCAGAATGTAAATCTGTGCTATCCAGATTCTCTTTACCTTCTGGCCTGTATAAAGTGGCTGTGAATGCAGCTAAATAAGACTCAGTTTAGTTGAATCATTTATAATTTGCCCAAGAAAAAAAAAAAAAACAGAAATGCTTAACAGCAACACTGTCAACACTTTTAGCAATAATCTGTGCTGTATAACACTGTGACTTATTTTACAAAGTTTGAATTTCCTCAGTTGACGTGTTATTTTATTTGGCACAAGTGTGATTTTTTTTTTGTACACATATATAAACTTTTACAGTGCTACATTCTACAAACCCTCACAGCAATACTCCTTAAACATTTTTTTCACTGGCTGGCCAATAAACAGTATCACAGAACCAGTGGGAGGTTCATTTGTTAGCCTAAAGGCGTTTTGATCACCGACCTCATAAGACTTCAGGTAGGAGCCTAATCAAAATTTATAGCTGGCTTCAGAGTGTTAAACTCTAACCTTTTAACATCAACCTCTTTTTTCTTTAACCTACGAACTAAATACCAGGCAACAACAAATTTACTCGAAAGCATAACAAAGTAGCACCACTTTAAATAAAGGATCATTTAAATGCCATATGATGCTCAACAGTATAGAAGTTATTTAAAGGAGGCACTCTAAATTGATCAAAAATCTAAAAAGAAAAACATGGAATAAATGTAAAAATGTGGAAAGAAAAAGAAGTGTTCATAGAGGTGTTCAGTCGATGGTTCTAATCTATCTTTAAAATAATTTCTTCTATTCTTACCTATGTTTGTGAATTAATCTGGGACATCCATTATCTTTACTGGACAGACTTGGATAACATCTAGTTCTAACTTGATAAAACAAAGACAATGAGGACAGGCTAGAATTGAGAGATTTAATTTTCAATAACCAGCCAAATATGGATCATCGAACCACTAAGAATGATCAATAGGTAAATACCCAGAATTTAGGTCTTGTCAAATATGTTAGCCTTTGCAAAAGTAGTTGCAATGCAACTACTTTTTCCAAGGTACAACATCCATTACAATATAAATAGCAAGGTGCATTGTGACAAATAAATGAATAAGCATTTGGAATTTGTTTCCTTATGCAGTTATACTGAATATGTGGGCTGATATAATATTACCGCAATATGATGTTTGCAAGAGGAGAAAAGCAATCCAATCGATTGATCAATTTAACATACAAACTTGAGTGAGAGACAAATAGAGTAATAGCAGCTTAAGATTATCATTCCATCGCCATTAGCATCACTTTAGTCTTGTGGATTGTTAGAATCAAATTCTGGCTGAAAACTAAACACCTTGAAGCTGGAACATTCCCTCTGTCCAAATGGTAATGCTCAGAATAAAAGCCCAAGGAACGAAATGAGAATGCTTGAAAATCTACATTGGTCTTTCTCAAAATTCACTTGTCCAGCACAGTGTTGTCAACAAATTTTCTTGAAACTTCCTTATTTGTGTTTATCTCATTTGCTTACTACTATTCTCTCAATCTGTTGTCCTTACAAACCTCTGACATCAGGTGAGACCCTTGCTAGGTGGCAAACATATTTTATTTATGTTTTGCTTTGGACACATCCATTTTTAATATCAGGGTTATGCATATAGAATTAGGTAATCTTGTCTACAACATGCCTCTGCAAGTTGTATAAGTGATATCTTATACATCTTGCACAGACTTAGGTTAATAAAAATGTTTTCTATGACAAAACAAGCCCATGATTAGCTACAGACAGTCTGGAGGGAACAAAGCCAATAAGAGTTCCTCCAAATCTACAGTCACTATGCGTCTTTATAGGGCTGTAGACAGACATCCACAGCTTCCCATATTTGGCATTGTCATATTTAACTATTATTTGTTTACACTGAATTTCCAAGCTGTCGTTGTTACCAGCTCCTATCTCTGTATATGATAGTCTGCAACTCTGGGATGTGAGCCTATACACCATTTAACACCACTCTGTGATCTTCCTCATTGTTTCAAGACAGAACCAAGCCTTCTCAGGAAGCCTCTCTTGTCAGTGGCTTCATGTTTTATGGGTCATGCAATGGTCACAGGACACAGACTGTGTTCTCTCAGAAATCAACTCACGATAAACTAATACCAGAATATAAGCATGTTGAGACAGCATTTATATAAATTGAATCTTCTAAGACATTTCCCTAAAACCAAGAAATGTGGCTAATTGTGCTGGTCCTTGTCAGACACAACAAGGACCTAACTTATAATTGTACATAGAAAATGAAATGGACCGCTGGCCAATCACAAAATGGTGACAAACTTCTAAAATTAGTACATAATAACAGGCATTAAATAATTTGGAGAACTTTTTTATGATTAGTCATGAAAAAAAAATACATAGAGGAGCAAAAAAGAAAGGTAGCCTATTTTTACTACAAAATGTATGCCACACACTCACTCAGGACTCACTTCCATATCCGTTGGCTTCACGTCTGCTGCCTTTTCAGGTGGCTCTTGGATCACAATAACTAGACCCGTTAGTGAGCTGTGGATCTCACTTTAGCGTACTGTGGTGTGAAATTGCACACACAACCTTGAAATGATTCCCACAATAGCAGATGGTCTGGGCAATAGAGAAAAATAAGTTTCACTTGCCTGCCTGGAAAAAGAAGGTTACAATAAATAAAATCTTGATTAAAAAGGAGCACCTGAGGGGGTGGGGGTCATCTGACAGGGAGAATAAGGCTCTTTATATTTTTTACTTTAGGTAAATAAAAATGTGATTTCTGAGTTATTATGATGGAGTTGACTTATGAGTGCTCTGTTTGTCACAAACCCATAGGGAATCTTGTTTACTCAAGGCTCCAAAGCAGCAAATGGATGTTAGTGCAGAGGGTATGTGTTTAATGAAATAAATGAAAAAGTAAAGGGATGGCAGTACTGTGTCCTGTAAATTAATAAAGTGTTACACAATCCAAAATTATGAGGGTAAATATGAGGGATTAAATATGTTCTTCTTAAAATGCAAAGGAATTAAATTACATGCACATTTCAGACTCTCTTATTAAGCTGTACAATGCACTTTTACAAAGAGGACCAGCTAATGACATTGCAAAGATGCTGAATCATAAAAAGCAGTATGAGAGGAACAGTACTTTAAAACCAGACTGCTTGGAGACTGTGGCAATAATTTATAAGACAAATTCAGAGGGAACCATTTCCCCATTAGAGAGGGAAACACTGAAGCAACATTTTTCCTCCCAGACCAGTGAACTAAATGCTGTCTGATTGATACTGATATGCTTACCACCCATTTCTTATCTAAATTGCAGATGATGTTACAGCACATGCAGGGTATTTCTCTGCATCCAGTCATATTAAATCACCATGGACAAATAATGAATTACTTTTTGGTGGTCAATATTTTTAGACCTCTTGTGCTTGTTGATATATTCAATTTGCCATTTAATCACATCAAAAGTGTATCAGTGTGAATAGCCTTTAAGTGGATAATATCTGACTACTGTTTACATTTTCCTTCACTTTCTTATATATTAGTGCTTGTGAACTTCCCTTCCTGCTTTTATTAAGTTTTTACACTGCAAATAACACTATTAAATTGCACTCTCATTCTGTTCTGGTACATTGACGTACAGTATTTGCACAATTCAAGTTCAACCCCTTTCCATTCCATCCCTGTCATTAATTTTACCAAAGAGTTAAAACCAGAAATTTCACCCCTTGTGAAGATTGAGTTTGAAAGGACCCAGGTGACAAGGGGGTTTGAGGTAAGCCAACAACGTTGTTCCTCTGAATGACTATCCCAGTTTATGAGATTCCTGTTCAAGTTGACTTAGGGTGTGATGGACTAATGACAAACAATTCTGACAGCCGTGGTTGTACTGCCTCCCACTGAGTGACCCAAAGGAAAAGACATAGGAGACTTGCAAACATCGGCAACCTTGGTAGCAGCTACAGACATAGGCACTAGTATCAGCACCAGGCTCCTGAGGTGCCTGGCAGGTAATTTATCAGCATACAAGCAAAGCAGCAAAAAGTTCAGAGATATCAAAAACCCACACTCTAAAGAGGTTCAGCTAGAAGGTCTAAGTGTTTCTTACACTTCTGTGCTCAAGTTCCATAGTTGATTTAATAGTTTAATCAAAACGTTTTCTGAATGGCTGAGTTTGATGATTTGGATTTGGGAATGCACATACAGGAAAAGGTGGGCTTCTAATGTGTGATTTAAATCTCACACAACATGATTAACCTCACATGTTCCTTCACAATGAAGGAAACACTGCTGTACTGTTATCACTACGTGTTGGATACACTGTGTATGTTAACGCAGATTAACAGCAAGCCAAACTCAATTTTCATGAGCCAGGAAGCTGAGCGTCTTGCTCCTTTATTACTTTCTTCGGTACAGCTGAGAATTCTGTACAAAGCTCAATGAAAGTTCCGAGTGAAACTACAAACAGAAACAGAAAACAAAATATACATGAGCTCTAAATGCACAGTGCAAACGTAAAATCAACCTTAGCTGTCGTTAAGTAACAGTCACGCGACCGATGCAGAAACTGTTCGGACATGACTAATTAGTGGACTACACATGGCTATTTACTGAAACACACATTCGGAAAACGATCTCTAAATAAGCTATAATAAAACATATAACACCAAACAGAACACAAATTGAACTTACAGCTATTGCTTTCGGAGGTGTAAGAAAAAGTTGAGGACACAAGAGGCGAAGTTCGTAAGGGGAGGCAGGCTTTCTCTATGCATACATGTGCTCTTTACTGCCGCTGCCTCTGCTACCCACAATGCACTGCGACCTAAATTCCCCTTCAAAATAAAATACAGACCTCTTTTTTCCAATTTGCAGCCATGGGCAGAACAACTGCTAATGACTATTACTTTTTGTTTTCCATGCCAACACTCTTTACAACATGCTTGACTGTTTGCGTGTGTTTGTCAATCTGCATGTTTGTGAGTGTATTCCTTGGAGTTACATCTAATGATCATTAATGAAGGAAGTAAAGTAACGCTTGGTAAAGAACCTCCACAGGGCCTATTTTTAGCAGGCCTGGTCCATAGGCACAAAGCCCCCAAGGAGAAAAAACAAAGTCATAGATCAGCCTGGGGAGAAGTAATTAGGGCAGATATTTAAACTGAATAATGCATGCTTGCTGAAATATTGAAGCCACCTAAAGTTTATTAATTAAATGCTAATCTGGTGAATAAGCTTGTTTCATGTCTGCCTTATTCTATGCCAACTAAATTATTCAGGGACACGAAGGCATACAGGACAGATAACACTCCCTACATGTCATCAGTACTCTCGTTAAGAGATGATTAAAGGCAAGCCCCACCTCACTACTTGTGCGTCAGCAGTCTGCTATTACAGTTGATATGGTTCTGTGAGACCCACCACAGAGTCGGTCACCCTACAGCAGCCTAACAAGGTCACTTTGAAACTGCAGCAGTGCAAAGTCAGGAAAGATTTGTTAAGAGTTTTAAAAATATAAGATTCCATCAGAAATGGTGAGTATGGCTCAAAAAGAGATACACATTCACTGTTTCATGGATTTAGTAGAATGTAGCATTCTAAACAAACAAGGGTCAAAGGAATTGTTCAGCTTGGATAGCATGAGGTAAACAAGTAAAATGATTCATTTACTCCTCTTTTTTGCACATGACAAGTTCAAGGTTATAGCTGCAACTTGCCCCTCTGTCTCTAATCCCTTCTCCATTTTCTATTTCAGTTTCCTTTTCCTCTTATCTATCTTCTCTCCCTCTTGCAACTACTCTCTTCCTCATTCTCATTTCACTTTCCCTTTCTCCCCATCTTCTTTCTCCAATCTTTTTTTTTTCTTTTTGTTCATGCTGCTTGAGTTTCACAGATGGAGTGACTTGAGGCGATGGCAGTTATGCAAAACACAGTTCAAATGAATGCAAGATTCCCACAATGAAAGTGGCATTAAAGGCATGCACACAAACACACATCTAATTCCTTCATGCCATAAAATTTGGTAGTGGAGGCATTGAAATCCATGTAGGAATTTATTATTATAAAGGCAAAAAGATCATTTTCCTTTATTTTATTTATTTCATGTTATTTATTTATTTTCTGTGCCTTGTTCAAGAACAGAATAAATATGCATGCAAACCTACATTTAAGATTCAACACATAAAAAATCACCAGATTGGATGTTTGAACTCTCCTATAAAATATGCAAAGTCTTGCAGATGTTGTGTCTTTGTTGTAACTTTCTGTGTATTATCCAATGATATGTAGTTATATACTGATGAGTTCAATAACTTTGTTAGGAGAAATCTTTTTCCCTGGGAAGTCTGGATTTCACAGTTCTGAGTACAACTGGGATGCAGTATTTCTTCCAGTGTGTAGGCCAAAGGACACTTATAAAGTTTGCAGGCCTTTAAAGACTGGAGTTAGAGATCACTTTCCCACACTGAACTGGAGACCTTAAAGATTAACAGAAATTTGCAATGCCACAACATGAACAAGTTAAGTTCCTTCATGAGAAAGGTTTAACATATCTTGGTACAATCTTTATCACAGAATGTATCAAGTGGCCGTAATGATAAAAACACAGTGCTTGTAAGAGTTAAAATATGCATAGTGGTTGTCATAACCGCCTATTTTATGTGACCCTTTCTCTAAACATTACCATTACATGCCTAACCCTAACATAAACTCAATTCACACCTTAGTCTTTCAACCTATAATCCATGACTCTAAAACAGAACTTCTTATTATGGGTTCATACAAGGAGCACATACTTTCAATGTCATATACACACACACACACACACACACACACACTCACAGAAAAAAAAAATCACCTAAGGCACATCTTTTATTAACTAAATAGAAATGTGCACGCGTGGGTTTTCTCTTGACACTCTGGCTTCTTCCCACACTCCAAAGATGTGCATCGTGTGTTTATAGTTGATCTGAAATTGACCTTAAAGATGAGTGCAAATGTGGGATGGCTGTTTGTTTTGTTTGTGTTTGTGTTAGATTAGTAACCTGAGTGTATCACATCTCTAGCTTGATAATATCTAGAGCAAATTTTAACCATCAGCAATGATGAAGCAAGTGTAGGCTATAATAAATGAGTGAATGAAATATAAAAGCTTGAATTGTCAAATACATACATCTACTAAATTATAGTTTATTTTAGTGTTTCTTGGTTAGAGTACATGACTTAAAAAAGGGAAAAAAATAAAACATTCTGAAGGAAACAGAATTTAGTTTACAATATCATGATAGTTTATTTCAGTGTTTTTCTGATATATTTTTTCCAACAACCTTGGCATATAACTATTGATGTAATCAAATTTAAATTAATTTCACTAGAAAAACATCACATTCTGAATGAACTTACCACACATTTATCTATGCTACTTAAAATGCACATTTTGTGATAAGCAAATACTATCATACTTTGTTCTCAACAATCTGCTTCAAAATAAGGACACACTAATTAGACATAACTTGAAATGAGTATCATTTGCATCAGTGGACTTTTAGCATATAAACTCCTATTCAGTGCATCTAATGTTATTTCAAGAAAAGTGTGTCAGATCAGCTTCATAAGCTGCATTGCAACATAAATACCAACCCTTGGTGAACCTCAGATTTTTCCATTTTCTCAGATAAATGATACTTTACAAATATATTGTGTTTGCCAGAGTAGCACAGCCTTGAGCGTTTTGGCTGATGAAACAAAGCGTCTTCTGTAATTTTACACAGTTCTACAATCTCTTATCTGGACCCACTACTTCCTGCAACAGAGCTTGCACAGACTGAAATGTACATCAATATAGTCCAGAAACCTCAACTTGGTGTACTATAAATACTCGTCATTATAGCATTTAAAAATATATATCTATCAGCAGTTTCCTGACATGGGAATCATTTTCAGTAGCAGGTTGGGCTAAAGGGTTCTAATTTGAATAATGCTTAGTCAGTAATTGCAGTCTTTATATTGTCAGGCTTTTAAGTTGTAAGATTGGCTTCATCTTGATGACTGAACATCGCTTAGCATTAGCGGTAAGTTGCAGGGTCAAATCAATATGGTTGGGCCTGTCCTACAAGAAAATGCAGATATGTTGACAATCAATATCCCTGGATCATTACCTCTCATTTCAATTAGGGTGGTTGAGAAATTATGGTAAAATATGGGAAATAAAATGTTTAGAAGTCTGAGTCAAAATTTTAACATCTTTAAATGTCAAGTTTATTGATTAAAATTAATTTCTTGCAAATAGGTTCTGGAAATTCAGAAATTTGTGTTTACAAAAAACTTCCATGCAAAGAGTCAAAGCTAAAATATATTTGTGTGTAAATAGTTCAAAGTTCTGAGCCATTTAATAAATCCTACCATCTCAAATGTTGCTATATGACACATGTGCTCATTTTCTCTTCGCCTGTAGTTTCACACACTACATTTCATTTAAATATCTAATAACTTGTCAATCCTAAAATCTACGTTAGTTGCTTTAAGTAACCTGAAAGCTTTTTCCTTTCCAAAGATCATTTATCAAAGGTCACTGGCAATCAGGCAACTATTTTATCTTTCTCATTTAGAAGAAAAAACTGTATCTTTAAGTTTATCACAAACCTGTTTTCTTTTTTTCTATTTTTTTTACTGTGTTATTGTTTTAATTGACAGTACATTTCTGACACAGACCTCCTGGTTTTCTGTTATACTGTACTTCCAGTCAAGTTGGAAAGGAGTTGGCAGGTAAAATCCCCAGCATCTGTCTACTGAAGAAAAACAGATAATCCTCTGTAGTAAATAGTGCCAGTTCCAGGATTTCTCTTTCAGGATCACTCGGCATTTAAACATGTTTTGCTCTGAGTAGACCAGTCGTTGTCAAGGGTCAGTGCCGTTTTTAGTCACAGTCATAGTTTCCAGCTCGACTCATACGATGCTTGAGTGCACACATCTGCCAACAAAAGCTGTGCGCAGTTTGACACAAGCAATTGGTGTGCATGTTTGTCATTGTGTGTGAAATTAAGTTCAGAGGAAGAACAGAAGTCAATTGTCTGTAGATAGTTTGACGTCTGAGGTCAGTAAACAACAAAAAATGTTGCTTATGCTGTGACATGCATACATACACACCTGAGCAGCAGAGCAGTGCCTTCACTTCTGGCAAAAATGGTTTGCACTTAATCCAATGAACTGTAACAATCAAAGTGACAGTGGTTTTAGGTAGTTGCAAATTAAAGGCTAAGGTTAGAGTCCTTCTAAAAGTATGCTAGAGGGAAACTAATGTAAACCATTAGTTTGCATTAGCTTACATTGTAAACTGATTTGCTTAAATTAAAATATTCCTTCAATCACTGACCCACTTCATTCACTTTCTGGCACTTGTTATTGATAAGCTTTGTATGAGTCTGCTGCATATCTCAGTACCCACCCCTCCACATTACAAGGTGCTTTGACCTTGTCATGTGTTTTTTTGCAATGAATTAGCTGACACACCTGAGCATGTCTGTCAAAACACTCCCTCTAACTAAATATCATTATTTTTAAAAGTTTTGTTTGCTTTAGTGGCCTTTATTTGGAACTAGTCTGACAGGAAAGAGGGAAGTGAGAGAGGGGGAAGACATGTGCCAAATGTCGCAAGGGCGAGAATCAAACCTGTGACTTCTGGCAATAGGACTAAGGCCTCCAGACCTGGGTGGCGCTTTTCCCCCGCACCACCACTAAATCTGATTAAGACATTGTTAATTTTTAGTGTAACTAGGAATGCAGTCCTTTGAACAGTCTGTGAAAATAGGAAGTAAAGGTGCATTGAAATAAAGCAGTAAAAGGGTTGGTGCTGTTATGTAAAGACAATTGGCTGATGGATGGTAGCTCAGTTCCCTGATACCTTCACCATAGCTTATGTGGAGTGAATTTAAACCCTCTAATAGATGGAAAATGTTGTGACAAGGATCTTTTATTGCTTCTACTGGAAGCTGATCAGACTACAGAACTCAACAGATTTCACAAAACCCCAAAAAAGGAATATCCAATGATTTCCTTCTTTTCTGTTGAACTGCAACCACTAACAGTTCAGCAAACCAGACCAGAAAACAAGTAGAGGGCATCCATAACATCTGGTCTGTGTAGTATGTTGTTTCTCCTCAAATATGCTATTCCAACTCTTTGGGAGGCTTGTAAAGGTGACTGCTATTTGGTATTTCACATACACGACAGTGGCCCCTCCTGAGGTCACAGTATTGATTTCCTATTTTTTGCAGTTCTGACATCAGGTGCCAGTGTTTGTGAAATGTCTTTCTTCCCACAGCTTTGTTGACACGTCCTCTCAATTTTGGAGATCCTGAGGCTGTCGTGATATTTTCAAAATCGATCTGTTTGATCAGATGCAGTCTGGAGAAACCGAACAATTTGTCACCTGCTTTCTAGGATCAGCTGCATGTGTTATCAGTCAGACAAAGTAAGCCAGTTGGAGCCATTACCTGATTTACCAAAGCTAATTTCTATTGTTGATGACAGTCTTGAGTCTCTCATGTTCAAGACTGTAGACATAATTCATGCTACTTTAAATTAAATTAGGTGATCTTCCTGTTACTTAATATAATTGTGCTGTTCTTCATAATTCATATCAGTGTCCTCTGTTTTTGACCGTGCAAGCCATCCAGAAGTCATTTAATCTTTGGCCATTTAGTGTTCCACTAAATGGGTAAATTATTCATCTATGGCGGTACTTTATTTCAACTAGGTTCATTATTTCATTTAATTGGGGAAGTAATGAACAATGCACAAATGTTTGCCAGAAGAGCCGACATGACATTATTAAGGCAATGTTTTTCACTTGAATAATAAGCATTTGCTGGGTAATGACATTTGGGAAACAAACGGGAAACAAAGCCACTAATTCCCTCAATGTTCGATGTAAGTGTGCCAGTCAGACAGTTAGGGCTAAGACAGAAGCTTTTTATTCACACACCGCTGTCATTTCTACCTAGGAATTAAATAAATCTCTTCTCCATTTTAAACACGTAATACAGCAAATGAACAAATTTTTGATAATAAGCTGAATGTGAATTTGCAGTACGAGGAAAAAGATAGGACAAAAGCTGACAGCGTGTCTCTTACTGTGTTTTGCAAACCAGCTTAGTTCGACTTTCTTCTCATCTTTGCGTGCACCGAAACAAACATCATCCGGCATAATGGGATGGAGGCAAATGATGAAACTTTTACTGTCATCGCACTCGTTATCCAGTAAAGACACTTAAAAGTGAGAGAGCAAGACAGAGGCAGAGCCAAAGAAAGCTTCAGACAGCAGGGAAAAGACACACGAGGGAGGGGCATGATGAATTTGGAAGAGGAATAAAAAGAGTGCTTATTCAGTTGAGGAAGATTTATGACCTAATGCGGATGTGGTTGTGAACTCCTTGGTGCTTTGCCTCTTTAAAATCTTTCCATGGTGCTCACTAGCTCCCAAATCAACATCCTGTCTCTGTGCAAATGTGCTTAAATGGTTCCAGCACAATGAAATTTATGGCCCAGACTACCCACCCTGATATTTGGGTCCAAAATTGTTCTCTAAGCATTGATTAATGAATTAATTCAGTTTCCATGCTTTAAAGTGCAGATGCATACACTTTGCACTCAACTGATATTAAAACAATTATGGAGAGTGAATTAATGATGTTTATTCCCCAGATGCAGGTGAATGGCGAATACTTAAGCAGTAGAATGCAATTTCACATTTTGAAATGGTCATTATAGATTTGGTCAATTTTCATTTACAGAATATATTGGCACTCTCACGTTACCAATCACTACAAGTAGAAAACTCCAAAACATTTTAGGTATGATGACAGCTTGAATCTGGGGTCTATAGGACAAGAGAGTTGTGCTAAAAATAAGACAAAATTTCAACAAAACCTTGGAGTGATCATCATAGTTTATAATGTGAACAGAAATGCGTGTTTACTTGTTCAGGGAAAATGGATGTCAAACTGAATGTGACCATCCAGGGACA
The DNA here is from genome assembly GCA_902982915.1 of Phalloptychus januarius. Classification (NCBI taxonomy): domain Eukaryota; kingdom Metazoa; phylum Chordata; class Actinopteri; order Cyprinodontiformes; family Poeciliidae; genus Phalloptychus; species Phalloptychus januarius. Next base: position 7,533,566 of record CADWAE010000076.1, on the reverse strand, counting down.
GGTTTATATCTGATTATGACAGAGCAAATTTAAAGAGTTAAAGCATATATCTGACAAGAATGTGGTGACATACATACATCCATTGCCTGTGTCCAATTGGAGTACCTGTCTCCGTTGAGGTGGACCAGTTGTTATATGACACATCAGTATCATTGTCATCTAAGCAGGTTTCTTTACATACTAATTATGTCTTCCAGCTGGTGTGGAAAAGTGTGTCTGTTGATATGTAGCCCAAACTGGCCCATTAGCTTTTACCCACATGTTAGCTGTTATTTTACAACCTTACTGGTTCACATTACATGAGATTTCAGTGAAGTGCTGTTCTTTTAGTTTTATATCTCATATATTTTGGTGGTTAACTCTGAAATTACATACATTTTTCAAGTGTAATACCTGCCAGACTTTAGTGGTGCTCTCCTCTCCTCCTCTCCTTGCACAACTTAACACAGACCATAACAGGCAAAAGCATTCAGAACCTAAAGAATTATATTTAGCTATTCTTAGATCTATTATTTTCATTCTAACACTATTTATTGGCATTTGTATATAGCAATAATAATCAAAATTGTTATTATTATTGCATACTATCATTATTACCTTCATTAATTTTATTTCTATTATCTCTGTTTGTTAATTTGGGATAGGTTCGAAGGTCTTGGCGGCAAACAGGATGGTGTATCGGTCAGGATACAGGAAAGAGGACATGAGGCTTGAACTTAACCGTGGATGTGAGCTGATTTATTTAGAATGATACTCAGTAGTCTGTAATGAGAAATGAATTACTATTAGATCAATAGATTACAACAATACAGGTTCAACTCACCCAAACTCAAACAAATATGTAAGAAGAAATAAACTTGACCATATATGTGTACATAAATCTACAACATATACAAATAACTCAGGGTACATAAAGAGTACATCCTTAGGTACTACTTAAGTAAACAAACCCAATAACAGAAAGTCTTCTGGTTTAATTTAACATAAAACACACAATGGCGCCCTCGTTCGGCCAGGTACCATCACTGCACAATGGCGGCCGTCGGCAGCGCTTACTCTGTTTTACGTTATCCGCTGCGGTAACCCGAAGAGAATAACAGAAGCAGCTGAACTACAAGTACAAATAACGTCATATAAATAAACCTACAACAGCTGAGCAGGCTAAACGGAACTCCCTGCTACCAGAGCGCCCCACAGTATCACATGCTCGCTCCCCCTCCGTAACTTACAATCGTAATAAACAGAATCTAGATTAAACAAAGAAACAGAACGCGAATGCGCTAACTTACTTCTCGTCATCAACTTAACACTCGGAGCATCAAATCTCCGGACTACGCCATGAATGCGGTCCCACGTGCTGAAGGAAGGTAGCGAGCACAACCGGAAATATACTATTTTACCCTCAGGCTTACGTCACTTCCCAGACTAACCTCCACCAGCACTTCAAAATAAAATACGTAAATACCAGCCTTTTATACACTGTTCTAATTCATCTTATTTGTGTGATTTTCCTCCCATTCTCATCTGCTGTCAAAGCCAGTGGGATGTGGGACAAGGCAACCGGTGCCACCATACTGTTCGCTTCACTAACAAGAACAGAGAACCTTTAAAGAAAAATTAATTAAAATGCAGATAATCCTCAACATTTTGATGACTTAATTGGGAAACACTGGAGATGGCGTCATTATTTTAGCACTCTAATAGAAGAGAAAGTCCTTTGCAGAAAATATTTGACGTTTTGTCAAGCAGCACTGCTAACTACCACACCAACCTGATGCGAATGGCAAAGCAAGTTTAGAAATTGCTTCTTTATATCTGGCACATAGAGTAAACTCTACAGTAGAAACTGCTGTTAAGGACTTAATAAACAAAGTGGACATTTCTGTTTTTGTGTTTGGAGAAAATTACAGCAATTTAAGAAACAAATCTGCTGAAACAAGTTAGGAAAAGCAATGGCAATTTCAAACTAAAAGCTCCAGAACTGAGACATCAACATTTTTTGTTATGATTAAATAGGTCTGCTAAGGGAATTTGTTGCCAGAAAATATACAAAACAATGAAGATCCCTATTAGGGATTTGGATATAATTAAATCTGTGTGACAACCTCGACAAGGATTTTATCAGGAAGAAAGAAGGTGTCATTTTGTGGATGCATGCGGCGTGCAACCTATGAGGCATATGTTGTATACAGCTGGTAGTACTCTAGGGGATTTGTCTCTGCCTTATGCACAACAGGCTGTCTACCCAATACAAATGAGGCAGCTGCAGAGAGCAGCAAATTCACCGCTGTGCCCAATATCATAATAGAAAAGCAACTCCAAGAACATGAATGTCCTATGTTATCCTTTTTGTTATCAGAATCCACAGGTTTATAACTGTTTCAGTGATTCCAGAGAGGGCTTAGTGATAGAGGATGAACACTTATGAATATGTATCAAACAATGGTTGCCACAATTGAAAAGCCTCATTAATTAGGACCCATTCTTAAGACGAATATCCCAGAGGGAATCTAAAGATTAGTGAGCATTTCATCTGTCATTCTGAATATTTGCTGGAAAAACCAGATAATTTGAATAAATATGTTTTGTTTGATGAGATATTCATGTCTTTTGAACAACCCCCACATCTTTCACTCACCCTGACAATTTCCTTACGGAAACATGTATAATAATGTCTGGGCAGACTGCCAGAATAAGCTAAGATAAACATTTTGTGATAGGGTTAGTCTTCCAATGAATGTCATTTAAACCTCTGTAAGTGTGTGCTGAATCAGATGAGTTGGACTTGGAAATCTAGTAAAAGAGAAATTTAATTTGAGAATGTCTGTTTAATTTGTAAATGCTTAGTCGAGGATGAACGCAGCAGCAATACATGACGTTAAATATCAACAGACAACAGAAACCTGCTCTCACAAACATAGGTGCTAATTAATTACTTACTCTGACCTGAAACAATAACGCCTTAATGTAATGTTCATGCATTTGGCACAATATATGAAGTCTGTGTTGAAAGGCAGAGGAATAGTGGACACAACTAACACAGACTCAGTACAGTGGTATAAAAAAAAAAGCAATTCTTGAAAATAGACCAAAGCCAGAACACAAATTTCTGATTGAAGCAGAGATAACCAAACAGAGGCAGAGGCAAGTTCAAAAATAAAAGCAGGGTGAAAAAGTTTAAAAGTTGTCAACTATGTGAGAGGAGAACATGTAACTCCACTGGTGGAGTCAAACAGTCCTACTCTACTTGAAAACCCATGGCCTTTAGTAGATCACCTGCCAAACAAAAACAAAACATGAAACATATAATCAGAAGCATCTTCGATCTTGAGCTTCAAAGCTAATTTGAGACATTATACCCTTTGGTTTTTTTCTGTTTGGGCTTTTTTTACTGCTATTACATTTATCATCCTGCACTGTGATATGGATTTGTGCATTGGTGTCTGAGTGAATGATTATTAGCACAACCCACTTATCTTTTTTGGATTATGTTATGCCATTTTGTTATCACCTCTAATCTTCTACAAAACTTTAAATTTCATATGACTTAGCTGATCTCCCCCTGTTTGTTTTCTCAAAGGCACCAAATGGTTTTATATAAAGATACATAGTCTTTATTCTGACAGTGTGATTTTCTCACTGACAGCTGCATCTCTGCAGGCTTGGCAGTGTTAATAAGGTCATCTATAAACATAGGGCAGAGATACTGTGATTACTTTAGATGTGGTAAAGAATTGCAACTGCACAACAATAAGGGATGGATTTAAACAACTTTTCTCAATTCAATTTGACATTTAATGTGTATTTATTTAATGTGTAATAAGCAGGAGGTAGTCATTAGAATTACACATAGTAACTTTGATAACAATAACTTCAAGATGTCTCCTGCATAGATAAGCCAGTCACTTACATTGTACAGGTCCTGGTTTTATCGATTCTTCAAACTGTCTTGAGATCTTGAAGGGTCCCTGTCCTGAACATGTTGTAGGCTGCTTTGCTTTTACACCATATTTCAGACCTGTGCTTTGTTTGTTACCGTTATCTAAAAAGGTTTTCTTTGCTGCTGCACATTTTCATGGTAGGTGAAACATTTGTATGGATTACTGAACATTTTCACACAGAATTCATTTTTATGCATGCAGAGTTATGTGTAAAATACTGTGCTGCACATTTTTTGTGCATACAGAATGTTTATACGTGAGCTCCCAGGGTTCTTTGGTCTTACCTAAATCAGTTATTTACATTGTAAAATGGCCTTTATTTATGTTCTTCTAAACCAACATTAAAATCCGAATTTTCCACAGTCAGTGTACAACCAGAACTGTAAAAAAATATTTCAGAGAACAGAGAAACAAAAAGGAGCAGACCCAAATTTAACAAATCTAGATGTAAAAAAAAATTAACAAAAGGACAACAAAGTAAAGCTTAATGTAAAAAAAAAATAGATGACTATACCAAGACTTTTGGAAAAGTCAGAGTATGAAAAACATTGCTTGCCTCAGGGCTACTTTTAACTTAGGCCCAGTCTATTCTTAATACTGAAGCCTGTCATGAGTCCTCACTGTTGGTCTGTGTGTTTTACTGAGGGACCTTTGTTGCATGTGGCATGAGGTAGCCTCAGTGCAACAGTCTGAAGACAGCTGAAAGCTCTATCCCATGCCTGTTTAAAGGCCTGCCAGTCCTAATAGGACTGAATAAGTAGGCCTTTACCTTAACTTGGCAAAAGATCTCTTGTGGCCAGTGACAGCTATGGCAGCTTGTCGTGGCAGCTGGCTGATGAGAGCTGTGCAACCTTCTGCTAACACTGCCACTGCCACCAGCAGCCATCCATCCCAGGCTCTTCAATCAATTTCCTATTTGGAGAAGTTCACTCTTTTGTCTTCTGGCTGAAAATTTGATGAAATATATATAAAAAAAGAAAAACCTTTTCATGTGAGAAGAAAGAAAGTTAGATGTAAAAAGAGACTTTAAGGATTTGCCAAGTGGACAGGAAGGAGTTGAAAATCTCAGAAGATAACTTAGAAATTTATATTTAATTTTTTCATGACAGGAAAACTTTAACTACGCTCCTGGAATCGAATTATTTTGGCTGACATACTATATATAATTGATCAATACCAACTTGTCGCCGCTGGCTGAAAGCAAAGCAATGTTAGGACAGCAGATAAGTCCATGCAAAACACTGTGTAAAGTCAAAGTACAGGTTAATTATTCAGCTTTTTTCTACAGTTTTATCTTATTTATAGGCTTGACAAAATGTGTTTTAGCTTCACAGGATTTTATTCAGATGAATCATTTCAAGACAAACTTTTAAGCGTATCATTGGCCCTTGTTGACTGAAAAACGTGGGTCAAATTCAGGATACAAACTTTTGTCTGAAAAACAGTGACTACATTTAAAAGTGTAGCTTTTTGGAACTGCAGAAAGCTCCAGTTCCACAGCTTCAACCCTGTGCAGCCCAAGCAGAGAGTTGTCAAATAACCAGAGAGTGAAACATAAGACAAGTGAGAATGAATAGGTTACGGCCATCTGCTGGTGATGAGCAGGTGCCCCATTCCCCTCCGCAGCCTCTCGTCTGGGACCAGTGGAGACAGAAATCAGTCAGATGAAACTGATGTGGACATCAGGTGGAGGATCCACTTACAGCTCGTCTCGCCTGAACTCGCTTTGACTGCTGGTGCACTCTGATACGCTGCCATGCCTCTGCAAGACAGTTCTATTTCTCCCGCCTCCTAAAGGTGTTCAGCAGTGACTAAACACTCCCCAATGACCTTATCAATTGTTTCATTATTTTAGTTTTGGAGGGGGGTAATGGGAGGAAGCGTCAGAAACACATTCTTAGCTTTGAAATTTAGAGAAGCCCATCTGTTCCTGTTGAGATTTGGCTCTCAGTCATTATGCTAAGCCTTCAGTTGCCTCTCTGAATCAAAACAAAGTAAAATCAGGATCCCTTTGATCATCCTGCTAAGGTTACCTTGACATCAAGGTCATTGTTCTATCCCTGTTCTTATTTTCTACATTTATTATTCAAAGCTTATAAGTACTGAAATATACTGAGTGAATTACCATTTTGCCCACTGGGATAGCAGAAATCTTCCAGAAATATAGATTTTATTATTATGAGACGGCAGTCACAAAACCATTTTTACAAAAACACATGGAAGCACAAACTTTATCTAGATGCATATTTTGCAAATATGCTAAACGGCTATGCTAACTTGTTAAATATATTGTTTCAGTTTACAGTTAAACCTAGATGAATAAATGTTACATATCATTTATATTTTTCTTGAAATCAATTGAAAAATGTGTATTGCTGTTACACCAATCAATCTCAACAAACCAGCTTTTCGATGTTTGAAGTGGTATTTTTCACCAATCATCCAATCTATGTGATCTTCTCAAGACCTTTGAGAAGACATCAGTCAACTACATCAACCAGATATTAAACCATCACTCATCTACACAATGAATATCCAGGACTGTCTTATAACTTTTACACAGAAAAGCAATTCAATTTTCAATACAAGTCCAAAATGTGTGAAATCCTTGAGGCCATTTGCTTTGTTGTGATGTTTGTTCCCTTTCAGTCTGTATTTCTGATTTTCCATGTTTGCGTTTGAGCCTACAGATGGAAAATAATAGCATTATTGTGTTTTACCTACTATACAGAAAAATAAGGATTTCTCAAATCAGAAAAAATAAAACATTAAATCATTAAATTAGTATATATTGTGCTATGGATTTACTGACTCTTACTGAGTATATTTATTTTGATTTTATTTTGATTTCATTTTGATTAATGAAATGAATAAAATGTACGTTAACATTAATGTTACGTCAACAATTAAGATAATATTTAGGGAGTCTGCATGTGCTCCAAAGATTAAAAAAATGCAAAAGTAAACTTTAAAATATACATTTCGTTTTTTGTGCTTCTAGTGGTCACCTTTGCAGTGAGTAATTTGAATGTCTTAAATAAAATTAATGACTAAACGCCGCTTTCATTGCAGCATAATTAAGATTATAGCACACTCCTACTGCAATAGATCACTTCAAAAGCTTTTAGCTTAAAATAAATGGTAATGGTGACCACTTGAGTGCAACTTAAAGAGTAAAAAAAAAAAATCTGACAAAATTTGACCAGGATGTTTAAACAGACCTGGCAATATCATGTAACAGTTGAAGATCTATGATTGACATGCCTAGATAAAATTGACATTGCTCCATTTTTGTGATAGACAGTACCGGTTGCTGCAAAGAAGTAAAAGGTTAGGGGAGGTCCACTGCTAATAAAAAGTATTTTTGAAATATTAACGACAATTTTGTTCATTATTAATGATGACATTGGTCGAGTGAAACTAACTGAAGGACAGTTGGCAAAAGCAAGCTTAGAGATTTTAAAGTTGAGAAAAAAAAATATTTCATACATTCACCATTGAAGTTGCCAATCATTTCATGTGTTTGTTACTATTTTTCACTATATTAAATAAACACTGCTTAATGTATTCTGTTACAGAAATCAGAAACAACATTGTCTCTCTCAGAGAAGATACAACTAACTAGCATAATGTTCCTCACAGAGAGATATACAATCTTCTAAATCAATGGCCAAGACTTTATTAGTATTTTTTTATATATCGTGTTAATATGACTTATTTATTTGACTGGCTTAGCAAATAAATCTGCTGAGATTAGGTACTTACAGTTCAAGTAATTGTTTGTACATGTAATAGTTATAGTAACTTGGTTTCAGCTGTTTTTCTTGTGGCCTCCTCAGTGTTGCCTCCACAACGTTCCACATGGTATTGATCTTGGTCTAAAGTGCCTCTGCTTAAACATTCCCCTTGCTGATAAATTACATAATCTCCAGACCCACTTAATTCTTCCAATTAACATCCAGATGTTGTCGTTGTGCCTAACTAAGGTGGATCAGTGAGTTAGTCATCTTAAGAGCTCCTTTGAGTTTACATGGAGACTGTGCTGACTATGCAGGATTTGACAAGATCTTTGTTGTCATACAGAAAGTCATTTAGTGATGGGCAGTTCAGCTGCTTTCAAAGAGCCAGCTCTTTTGGCTCCCAAATGACTTGATTTATTATAATTCTTAGTCTCACGCTTAGTGTGTTAGTTTGACATGTCAAATATGAATGTTTTGTAAGTTAATAAATGTTTTTGCATTTAGTGTTTTTATGAGAAGTCAAAAAAACTTGCATAATTATATGTGTTTGGTTTGTTACAATAAAAACCATTCCTACTTATGTCTAATTTTTTTGCGATGCACTCTTCTCCTCACCACTATCTACTTATTTCAGGAATGGAAAGATTCTCACCTCTTAGCTGGTTCTGGGTTTTTTTTGTACAATTCATGGCAACTGCAAAATTTTTAGTAGTTTCTCATTAAGTTTTTAGCAGCAGGTTCTGTCATACTTATTTATGATCTACTTAAGCTTGTTTAAATATAAACAACAATGACGGCTAATGTTGTACAACTCATCATACTTGAGAGTCTTGGATCTAATGTTTCTCTTATTTTGCCTTTCCAATATGGGAAACCAACACAAATGCAATCAGATTTTAAATTTTTTGCCAAGAGATATACTTGTGTTGTTACACGTAGATGTAAATATAGAATACTGATGTGATTTATATTCAAATGTAAGAATTCAAATGCCAAATGTAAATAAGGTCATTACTTGACACTCGAAGATAGATGATGAACTCTGATCTGGAAAATAAAAAGTCATGTATTATACCCATCCTTCATTAAAAGTCAAGAGAGAACAGATATGCTTTTATTATTAAGGATTTCCATAACTTCAAAATGCTAAACACCACATAGGCTGCATTTATATAAACATTTTCCAGTCTTCTTGAACTCTGAAATGTTTTTTGCACTTCACCAATTGTATGTCAATTCAGGGAAAGTCTGGACTACGTTGTTTATCACCTCAGGTAAAAGATTATCACTTTTTTTTCTTTACCCACAACCAACTTCTTAAAAAATAGAAGAAAATTAACTTAACTAGCATAACTAATTATTCAGACTTCTGACATGGATATTGTGTCATTTTTGCTTTAAACCGAATCAGTTATCTAACTAACAAGAAGAAAAATAAATAAATTAGCATCATGACAATCAGACCTGCAGTTATTTTCTGACTAGAGGAAACAAAACCAATTAAAGCTTTCTGAAAAGCATTTTTTTTTTTCATTCAAACGTTCATTTTAAAGCAAAAATATGTAATTCAAAAATATAACGCATCATTCAGATACTATGACCATTTTTATGAGTTTGCCTATCTGCCAGTTAGCTGAGCCTGGAGGCAAACTACAGTAGGTGTGTTTTCTTGTCCAGAAACAAATCCAGGAGACAGATGTTACCTTCTCTGTTTTTGGGCATGGAGCCAGGCAATTCATGAAATATGAAGGGGAATAAAAAAAGGTAGAAAAATAAGTTCTTCTCTGTAAATTCAAGAAAAACAGAAATGAAATAGAATCTAATTTTCAAGAGCAGACCAGATAATTTTAATGGACAATGCAAAACACATGACTAACTTGCAAATAAACTGAAAATATTCACAAAAACATAATACACAGGCAATAAAACACATTTTATCACATCAGGTAATTTATCTGAACGTATTTGTGTAAAACATACAAATTCTGAAATCAACAAATGACATACAAATATAAATCTCACAACTTCACCTAAATTCCTACATACAATGATAGAAGACTGAAAAATAAATGAATTATATAATATTTTTATAATTTATATTGGGCTTATAAACATATCCTAAAAATGTAAGTAGTAAACACCAGAAGCAGAAAAAATATGACAAAATAGCAAACAGAGAAGCGAAACAATAAAGTGAGGAAAACATTATAAATAATGTATAATAATTACGAATATTTAGAGATTTAATATTAGGTTTCACAAATTGATCAAATGGTAAAAGGGACTACAATGGATAAGCACAACCTATGAAGTTGTTCCCTTCTGCTGATGCTTGTTCAGGTAGATGTGTAAAATATCAGATTTATCCATACCATTTTTGGGGTATGAATTGGATATGCTTGTCTTATAGCGTACTGTGTGAAGACCAATGACCAGATATACAAAGATTTGCACTGTACAAAAACAGGACATGAAAGTAATAAAGTAAAATCCTTCTTTCTTTCCTTCTTCCTCTCTTTGTTCCTTTCTCTTTCTTCCTTCCTTGAGTAAAAAGCTAGCCGAACAATACACTTTTGTGTCTTTCTCTTGATTGAAGAAGGCATGCTCTGGCTTTCCTAACCTTAATGTTATTTACACTCCTATTCATTCTGGTGGGCTGCCACAATTCAGTTGACTTTCATTTATCAAAAGGACCGTCAGCATAGGTTGCATAGTTGAACATTGAGACCTTTTTCTGACCCAAACCACAGAGCACCACTTTAAAGTGTGAACATTTATTCAAACTAAGATCTACTGACATTCTGTCTAGGAAGATTTGATTTTAGTATATTGTAACTATGGGTACTTTTTTTCTGAGTTGTTGTAAATTAATTTAAAAAAATGATATATTAGGTTTTTTCCTTCTAATGAAAAGGATAAAACATTAGCGAGAAGTGATGAGGTCTTTAGAAAAAAGTTATTTGTCATCCCCTTTGACCTCCATCCCAAATCAATGATTTCAATTTGTGCATCGACAAAACTGAATAGGCTTAATGCAATGACTCTACTAAATGCTTTAGGGGTCACATTAAAAATGCAAAGGTGTGCTAGCTATCTGAAGTGCACTGACTGGATGTTGTCCAAATAATAATATTGTAGCCCCACAGCAATTATAGGGATCAGTGAAGGGGCGGCGACTGCAAGAAAATGAACTCAGGATCAATCCTAGCACTTATCAGGATGTAAGTGAGTCAGAAGAGGTTCAAGGAGACTTTGGGGATCTGCTCAGCTTTTGACACAGTGTATCTCAAATTGCAGAGGTTGACTCCCAATCAGATTCAATAATCTAACCCCAGTTAGATATGTGTCTTCAGTTTCAAAATGCATCATAATTCACTACCACAAAACAAAGATCCAATAGTTCATGTGCATCATGAGGATTTCCCTCTCCTGCATGCTGGTAAGAAGATAAGTATTCAGCTTTTAAAGATAAAATCTATCCTCAGTCAAAGGATGAGGATAGATATATATCTTAGATATAATCATACTTAAGCTCTATGCAGCTCATATTGCCTTGCACCACCAACTGCCTTGGATTGTAAATGACAGCAGTCCTACTTTAGTCAGTTGCTTCCGTCAATAAATGTTTGGGCTTTACTACAAAAAGATGATTGCACTAAATGACTTGGAAATGATAACCATGATTTTCAGTCTATTGCAATAAATTTAGTTGGTCATTTTAATCATAATACTCCCTACAAAAGACTTAAGGGCATGCAGAGTTGTTAAAAACTATTTTAATATGTCTCTCCATCTAAATCAATGTGGTACATTGTGATGAATATTACTATTTGGGTGTTGGATTTTCACAAGCCTGATTGAGAGTTCAGGGTGTCTGAAGTATGTGCTTGGTCTTCTAATGGTGGGTGATAATTTCACAGATCAATGAACATCATCTATAGCAGTAAAAGAAAAAAAGAAATTGCTGAATTTGTAATGGGGCCAAACTCAATACTCCACTCCCATTGTTCAGCAAGGACAAATCCTTTTAACCCTTTAACTATCACCCTCAAAGTGCTTGCATGTAAGTCAATGTGTCCATAAGGACATAGGTATCATCTTGACACCTAGGGGGTTGAGTCCCACTATTGTACCCAGTTTGTCAACATTAAAATGCAGCATTTCTTCTGTCGCATACTGTATGCTATAGAAGATACTTCTCTATTTCACCTGATCCCTTTTAAACTGTATGAGCTCAAAGTTCACAAGTCAAACAGGCGTCTGCTCTTAGCAAAAAGGGGTCAGAACTCCAGCTCCGCTCCATCACATGGTTTATGGGAGGTTACAACCCAGTTTTACTTGGAACCTCCCTTTGGAGTGTGCATGAAAACAGAATGATAGCTGGCTGAGTCCCTTTTCATTGGCCTTACATCCATCCCTAGATATTTTTGTTTCTGAGGGTTAACTGTTCCTGAGCCAAGCTCCTGACATCACCCCTATGTGAGGATACATTTATTACTGAGAAATAGAATAACCCTTTAAGAAGCTGATAGGCAATCAGACATAAATGTGCAGGTACCCGGGCAATGTCCCACAATGATGGGCTCCCGTCGGATGGCCTAGAGCTCCCAGGAATTTGTTAAGTCGACTATAAGCCACAGGGTTTATTCTGGATTCTTGTTGGCGTTCTTCCCTCTCAACTTTCAAGGGGCTAGCTCACCAGGTGAGTTGGTAATGTGCCCTCCCTGCCCTTGTCCTTCTGAGTTCTGGTTCCCTCGTTGCTTAGGTGCTAGGCATTGGGCGTTCTTGCTGCTGGAGTTATCAGTCTGGTCAAGGATGGGAAGAAGAGGTTTTCTCACCCAGTTCCTCTTTGGCCTGGGGGATGCTGCCCCTCTGAGTCACTAACAACCAGCCTACCTCTTTGTAGGGTGTATAGCTGCCCTGAGATGATGCCCTCTGGCTGTCTGCCTGGGGCAGCTGCGGCCTTCTAGCTGAATCCATCTGTCCTATGGTGCTCTTGGGAGTTGTGTGTTGCAGGTTTTCTGCCTTTCTTGCCACTCTAACAAGTGTGTACCTCAACATTTACACACCTATTCACACAGACATACAAACAACTGGCAAACATCAATGTTTACTGATAAATGTGTTTTCTTATATGTATGATGCTATTTTTGAAAATCACTTATACCTAGAAAGGATAATGAACAATGCAGCACTAAATATGTTGTTTGAAATATTAGCACTTAAATTTGTTTTTTTTTTAAATGTTTGTCCTTTAAAAATATTCCAAGAGCTAGATGTTCCTACTCTGCACCACAGAAATGGCTAGGATTGTAAACGCAGAAAATAGACGGAGGGCTGCGAATGACTGTCAAGGGTTGAAATGTGATTCGGTCTTTGAGTGCTCTCCCTGCTGCAAATGTAAAGTCAGGAGGTGTAGTAGTTAAAAAGCTTCCACAACGAGATGGAAAACTCTTTGAGAGGCTCCAACTTCATTATTTCTATTCAGATAAACAAGTGCAATGTTTCATTACCTCAGGTTCAACATGTTGTGCAAAGTTTGAAAGTAATATTAGCATAATTATTATAATTATGGGACAATATTTTGTTGGATAAATCTATTTGTGAAAACCAACGAACAGTGACCCTTTAAAAGAATTAAAAATCTATGTGACACCTGTATCCTTTTCTGCACAGTGTCTGTAACTGCTTGTTGCAATTCTTTGTTGAAGCCACAGTTGTTCTTTTAGTATCTTTATGCTTTTTATTTTGGTTTATTAAATCTATGACTACTTTTGTTTTAAGTAATCTTGCACAAATCATGATTCTCTTAAATGTGGATGGAAGGTATTATGTTCTAGGAACTCTAGGCCCCTCCCTGTTGGCCTTGAGCTGACACTAAGTCTTCTAAATTTATGATAAGCATGGACTGATGTGTGATATATAAAAGGAAAAAATATAATTAAGGTTATTAAAGATGTGTTTGGCCACCATGTATAACAAAGAAAGATATATTGCATTGTGGTAAGGATTCTAAATGTCTACTGAACTGTAGGAGAAAATAATTTGCTTCTCAAACGCCTTCCTTTAATTTGTATTCAATAACAATGGAAAGAACTCCAGGAGACGCTTGTTTTTATTACCTTCCATAGATGGTCAGCAGGTTTATAATTATGAGTCTGTAAAGTTTAAATGGAAAAATTCAAAACCAGTTTGCAATCTGTCACCTTTTTCTAAAGGTGACTTACTAACATGTGATGAATGAGTACTTATTTTATAAAGATGACTACAAGACAACAAAGAGAAAAAGGAAACTAGGTTTTTAAAATAAACCAAATACTGAACTATGAACCCTTTAAATTTTAAATTGATACCTGTAGTTTAGTGCAACAAACTACTATTTTAGTGAACAAAAATATAATATTATGTATTGTTTTTCCCTTATCATTTACCAGCTCTTTTAAGAAAAGAAAGTTTTAATTTAATAAGGTTCCCAGTGAAAACAGAAATTTTGGACAAGGTGTTGCTAATTATTTACCAACATCTCCTTATGGAAATGTCTTAAGACCCACCAGATGGGAAAGCTACATATACCCTTCCAGTATTCAGCTACACCAATTTTCTTGTTTTGAGTACCAGCAAGATATATTTACAATCTTCCAATTATATTCCAATTGCAATTTAAAATCAATCAGGCAGTTGCTTCTTTTTTTTGCATTCAAAATAAAAAACTAAAAAAATTGGGGAGTTCTATCTGATTCAAAGCTTAGATAAGCAATTTCTGAATAAATCTTCATTTCCATGCCTCCAAGCTATTTGTACTGGGCAGAATCTCTAAATCGTCATAGCTCATAATACACCTTTTGTATTATTTACTTTGGCTCTCAGTAGATTTTTGAATAGTTTAGAGTATTCTCACTTCCAAAGCTTTTATCTGTGTCAGCTTTTAAAAGATCAAACACCAGCTTATAGCTGTCAATCTTCTTCATTCAAGCAGGACAGAGATGTTCAGTCTCTGTCCCTAAAGGCATGTTAGGATTAACAGATTTACAACAGCTAATTAGGTATGCTTAACTAAATACTGTATTTTGTTTGCCATTTCTTGTTGCATTGGGTCAAACCAAAACACACTGCTTTTGTCTTTTGTCTTAAAATAAGTGAATCAAACTGTATTTCAATAGAGAGATGAATTGTATCATTCAATCTAACTATCTAAAATGCATCTGATCCTTTTGAGTATAATATGACGATATGCCTCATATCAACCACAGACCAAAGATGAAGAGCCCTACTCCAAAGATGTGAAATAGTTTCTGAGACTTTGTTCCCCTGACTCTTAGGATACAAGAAGAGATCAGTATAAAACCTTTTTACGTTGTTGTTGTTTATCATAGTTTTATTCTTAATCTTTTCATTGTAGTTAAATATTTGCATAAATAATGTTTAGAATTGAATTTCACGTGTGTTGTATACTGTGTCTGTAAGGATGTAAGTAAACAAACTTCACTTACATCCTTATAGAATGAGTGCTGCTGCAAAGTTTAGCTGCATATTTGGGGAGAAGCATTAGCATCTACCCTGTCTGATGGCTTCTTTTCATTTCAAAATGTTGAGATGGCTTCACTGACTTACTTCTGAATATTCTTTTTATTCCTTGGTATTTTATCATTATTCCAGGCTTTAGTCCCAGCAGCAATCAGACATTAGGTTTTAGCAAAGATGAAGTTCATCTTTGTTCATGTCATAATAAAGCTGCATGTATATTGCCAATATGGGCCCTGTTTAGGTGTAGAACAAGGCTGTCAGGAGAGCATGACTGATTATCTTTCATACATGCGATTTATAATGTAAGAACTCTTAGCAATCAGATAAGTTATATATCATCTGTATAACATTTTAACAAGCCACATGGGAGATAATATCCACCTTTGCATGAAAAATAACTGATGAATCTGATATTCTCATAAAGAGTTTAAAGAGCATGAAATTCAAACACAGGTAATGAAGGCTCTGTTGTAAATTATGCTCTGGACTCCTGCAGGCTTGCCTTCATTCCCATCTTTTCTTCGGGCAATTTGCAATTGAACAAGAGCAGCGAAAATGGGAAATAAGGATTGAATCTGCACAGTTACTTCCATTTTGCATCTAGCAAAAAAAAAAAAATCCTGGATATTTGCCCAAATACCGTGAATGTGGTAAGCTATTATGATGTGTAAAAAGTAGATAAACAGAGAACTGCAAGGCAGAGAGAAAAAAACACACCACTTTTCAAGATATGCTTGCTCAACCTGCAGGGCAGGAATATATAATCTGGTTGTAATTCAATTAATATAGAGCCTGAAAATATTCAGAGTAATAAACGTCCTGTTTATTTGTAGAATGATAATGCAGCTAATGGACCTAAAATATAGAGTCATACAAATGAGATAATGTGAAAAAAAATCTATTGATTTGTGCCAATGGTTCAAATTTTGATTTATAGTTATACAAGGGCTAATGCTGCATAGGCCTTGGCAGAGCATCCATCACCATAGGGACATAACAGTGATGGCCTGAAAACATGAGCCAGTTTTATAGACTCATTATGAGCAGCTGTCTTAGCATCTTAAAAGCCCTGTTGCTCTGGGTGTAAAACAAAACATACACTCTGAAACTGTTCCTTAAGATTAGCCAAAGTAGTGTAATCGCCAGTTCACACTATACACAGTCATCAAATAACACCCCAAACACTGACCATGTGATGTACTGTCGCCTTGTGAGTACTTGAAATACTAAAAGAATTTCTGTTATCTTTCATGAACATTCTGCTATACCCCTGAAACTGTTCTTGTTAGCTCTAAGTCCCTACAAAGAGAGAGAAGACACAGTAAAGTGCCAAGTGTTGTCATGAATGTCTGCACACCCGGTTGGCTTGAAATTCTAACCCTGTGTTCACGCCTACGCTGCAGCTACAAAAACAGCTACAGTAATTACAGAGAAGCCATTGTTTTTCCAAGCAGAAGAAATAATTGTGTTTACAAAGGGTTGGTGGAAATTCAAAACCTGACAATGACACAGCGTCAGATTGGAAATGACAGCGGCAAACATCTGCTGTATTTTTAGTGGAAGCTGCATGTTAATGCTAAGCTTAGTGAAGTTTCGCAAAGTGACCACGTTTTTCTACATCAAAATGTTTAGCATTTCAAAGCTTAAAACTTTATACATTGTATATTGCTCTTTGACTCTAGAAACCCAAGCCCAGTTTTTTTCTCACAGTAAGTAAAACAAAGTTTGCAAACTTCAAAGTTGCAATTGTTTTCTCGCAAAAACAATTGATATAATATAGGTGAAGATCAAACTAGCCTTTGTTGTTAAAATACAAGTCTGAAGACTTTTTCAGACAAAACTTGGACATACACATGCATAAAAGTAAACCCACTTCCACACAGCATGGCTGTAAAACCTAGCCTTCCCTCTATCGCAGAACCATACATTGTACATAAGAATGAAAACAATAAAGGGAAGCTATAAGTTTAACCGGGGACGCCATGTGGCCAAAAAGGCGAAAGCATCATTTAAAAGAATTTTGCCTATGAATTAAGGCAGAAAAAGGCAAAAATATTGTCAATGATTCCTTGGAAGCTGTGATTGCAAAACGGTTAGAAACCTGAGCAGCTCTAAAAAACTTTGTAAAGAATCTTAAACTGTGAGACAATGATGACTACAAGAACTTTAACAAGGTGAGGTAAGCTCCCTTTTCTACAATGATAAGGTATTAAATGTCCCCGACTGCATAAGCTAATGGTAACTTGCTGCTCGTCCTATTAAGGCTCTGTGCTCCTGGGGGCACGGATTGTAAAACAGTTGGTGCAAAATGTTCTGCATGAACTTGCTCCTTCTGTTAGAAAATTACCAAAACAACAACAGTAAGAAATTACCCCGCATACTGCCTCACTCTTTATTGCTTTATTCAGCAGCTAACTCTAATATTATAAAAAATGAGTGGTAAATAAAATGTTATACGTGCACCACATTTGAATGTACATTAACCGTGTAAATTCGAGAATGTTGTGTCTTAAAAAACACCCAGAATAAAGAAATACAGCAGAAACTGATCAGAACATTTGGACACCAACACTGATGACCTGCTGATCTAAAGAAAATCTTGTACAAAATACAGACATTGCGGGCTGTTGGGAGAACCATTTTTACATGGAGCAGATCTGCATTCACTCTGTTCAGAGTATTGTTTTCTTAATAACTGTAAAGAATGAATGGATCTTTTTTCCATTGAGGATATTGATACTGCCAAGCTGACCTGAACAGGAAATACCAAGAGGCCAAAGGTGAAATACAGATTTTTTTTGGAGGAAATTCAAAACCTCAGTGGTGCCAGTGGGAGCAGTTGGATCTGCAACATGCAAATCATATGAGTTAGGAAATTTAGGAACACCTGGAGTCTTTTATTTTCATAACAACATGTAATACAAATGAGCTGTTGCTTGCAGGACATGCTATAAACTCTAATAAGGTAGAAAGAACAATTTTTCTTCCTAGAGAGTGATTGAATGCATAGGTATACCACTAAACTGATCATAAGCTCCATTTTAAATATGTACTCAGTAAATATGGTTTGCAGATGGTCAGGTGTGTTTTCTTGTGCCAACAAGAGCACAAAAGACCTTTGTGATGCTTTTGGCCACATAAGCATCTTGTGTGATCAGGGAATATACTCATCTTTTATGATTTGAGGAGCTGGCTCTTGCCAGGCTTTTGGAGGGTTTATTCCCACTGACTAACCTTACAACATAATCAAATGTCAAGCCACACTGATGAAATTATGTCATCTCACGAGGGATGGTGTCAAAATCATCTAGTTTTAAATATTTACATAAAACTGAATTTACTAAATTACTAAATTATCTTACCCTACAAAGTGTTAAGTCTTGTCAGATAGGTGAGATTACAATAGTTGTTTATAGTTTTATTAATTATGTGAGAGACAGTAATATATGTCTCAGTAGAGCACACTTAAAATCATGAATAAAGAAAATTATATTTGTTGATACGTCTTTAATTAATTTCAAAGATGCAATATTTTTTTCCTCATTCCCCTAACAAATATCAGTTACATTTGCTAACTCCTTTCAGCAATACAGATGCATGAAACTCAGCTCTGCAATGCCATACTTACCAGCATGTCATAATCCTAGTAGAAGTGTGTTTGTAACATTACTGCAAGCTTATTTTTAACCAAATAGTAAAATCTAAAGTACTGGTAACTACTTTATAGGTTATCAATGAGCTAAATAATGAAATCAAGGTGACAGAACATGTGATTGTTAAATGACTGCAAAAAGGTTTCTGCAAACTTATTTATAGAAAACCAAAAAGCCATTTTTGCTCTGCTTTTAAATTGATCAACACCACTTTGCTTCTAAATCTAAAAAAAAAGAAACACCCATTAGCACACATAATTCACAAAGCAGTTGCAGAAAATGCTGGGAAAACGGAAGTCTGGGGGTCTCTGCTAATATTGTTCCCAGTATCACACACACACTTGAATAAATGGAAGAAAATAGATTAGAATCTGATTCTAAAATGACAAACAAACTGCAAAACCAGTGCTTTGTAACTGAGCTTATAAAAACATTATCTTTTCTTCTGCTCCTTCTGAAAATATTTTTCTTTGCACTGTTAATTGCATTTGTTTCAATTTATTCTCATCCACAATGCTTTTCTCAAGTTTTTTTCTTTCCCGTAAATTGGATGAGCAATTAGAGTTAAAGCAATGAAAAAGAACATCAAATTATTATTTTTTGTTCTGTAAAGTAGTATTTTAAAGTTTTTTCCTCCTCCAAAACTCCCCTTTAGCCCTCTGAAGGTCAAATGTTCTTTTTCACTGGAATTTTTTGAACCGAATCGCAAAGCTGACTCTTAGGTGATCAGAAAAGCCTTGTTAAAGTGCTAACATTCATGTGGTGGGTTGCGTCGCTATTGGGTATGTGAATTTGCTTCTCCCTGCACTTTAACACTGCATACATTTAATTTGTTCTCTGAAGAAACACTCCCAAAGGAGCTGTGACTGAGTGCAAAGAAAAAGAGTAGGATGGAGAAAAAGCCTGTAACAAACTAACGTGAAATGTTTTAAACCTTCATCCATATGCCCATCCATCTCTGCTTGTTTGAGGTTACATTGTGAAGACGTTTTTTGTTTTTGTTTTTTTTTCTCAGAGAGATGATCCAGACATTAATTTCCCCAAAGACACTCAGGCTCTTCCCTGGGCATTCCCAGTATCTCTAATGAATGAGACTCATCTGATAGACTGGGCAGAGAACAACCACACTTCAGAAGAAACTTATTTCAGCTGCCAGAACTAGTGATGTTGTCCTTTTAATTATGACCCTAATCTCATAACCATAGGTGAGGGCTACTACACAGACAGAACAACAAATTGGCTTGGCTTCAGGCTTAGCTCCAGGTTTTACAGAGCTGCACAGTAAATTAAGTTAAAGTCAAAATTTAAATGCTTCTACCCCATAAATTACTTCCATTACATTTAAATTGAGCACACATAAATTGAATTAATTGAGTGCAAACACACCACGTTGCATTAAACAAAATCAAATTAATTACAACCAACAATGTGGCTAAGTTGATTTTTTGTTATTTTACATCATTTTACATTTTGAAAATCAAAAGGTTATCCAGCATATAATCTTATTTTTGATAAACATCATAAATTTCACTGTTCTTTTACCCAGATACTCAGGTAAGACCTCAAGCAAGACATTTCAATCAAGTAAAAACATCTCTCCTTGAGAAAGGTTGCTCATATTTATTTTTGTACAACGCAACATGTTTCATATGTTCTATGAAAAGAAAAGAGAATGTAATAAAGCATAACAAAAATGAAAAATAAAATATATGTGCCAACTGCTTAGTTTATCTTCATTTTTTTAAAATAGAACATCTTAATGTAATGATTGTATTCTGTGGAATTAGATTTTAGCAGCAAAGACTAAATGCAAAAAAAAAGATGTAAGTATATTTCACATAGAACTAGGGATATACTGATAGCTCTAGCTTTAAGGAATTTTTTGTGCTTAAGATTCACAGGAACAAAATGATTCCATATTTTTGCAGAATTGTTGGAAAAAACCTTCTACCCATTTTCACAAATATTACAATGGATCTTTGACAAATTGCATGATGGATTTTAAATTAATCTACTATCAAGGTGGAATGGTGTCATCTAGGTTTGATAGTTCACAAATGAAAATGACAAAACAAGCATACAAAAGATATGTTTTCTTTTTTGGTTTTCCACAAAAATAATACATGTTTTGGAAATCTCAAACTACTTTTCAAGAATCAAAACAAAGCTGCTCAGCTTTGATAAGTTTAAACCTGAACAGATTTTGAACTAGAGATTATGAAACACAGCTGAGGCAAAAAATAAAAAAAAAACACGACAAAACAATGAAGCAGCTCTGTAGCTTAGCAACAACAATCAAAAGTTTTCACCCAATAATGTTCAGCAGTTGCAATATTTTAAGTGCTTTCAAATTGTTTGTACCTTCCCTGTCACTCTGTTGAAAAAGGTTTTCTCAGACATTTATTTTTCACTTTTTATCATGCATCTAATATAAAGAATCTTGTACAGTTTCTTCTTCTGAATATTTATACAAAAACTACAAGGTCAGTTCATGGTTTTGGAAAAATGTACCTTTCAGGGTTTAGAAAACAGCTATTTCCTTAAAAAGGCCATAACACATGAGTGCTGAAAGTTTGTTTGATTGCACAGAGTGGAACAGTGACAATGTGCTGCAAAGTCCCAACTGCTGAAACAGCACTCTTGCCTTAACCCTTTGGTCATATTTTTCACTCAATATCCACTCTATCATCTACTATATGACTGCAAAGCCTGTTTGACATAAATATGTGTCGCCTGTGGCTTCTGACATGGGTCCACTCTTGGCAGATGCCAGGTTTGTGCAGACTGTCCACCGGTAATGTACCATTTCAATTGAAAGGGTAGCATAAGCATTAAAAGTGATTACAAGAAAACAACGGGTCAGAACAGTAGTGAACATAGTATATATCCTGTAGAATGCAGCATTAATGCCTTAAGACATTAAAAAGTTAAGGATGAAACAGCTGGGCCATCAGTTATACTGATAGTGTCATTCCTATAATGGTTTTGCCATGTCATAGCTATTTAAAGATCTTTCAAATAGTTTCACATTTCTATTTAAGATAAAATTAAATAACTCCAGTAAAAATTCTTGAAAGTAATGAACCAAATTCTATTCAACATATTGTCAATGGTATTTTGATTTTGCAAATGCATGAAGAAAATTCTAGATTAAATTCTTCATTTCATTGAAAAAGATCACTGATGTGCAACAATAAAACCTTCTTAGATGGAAGCATTTTCCAAGTCAATAACTTGGGCTGCACATTGACCAGGGATGAAGGAAGAGGTTGATTTATTATTTTGGTTAATCTTGCTGCCACACCTGCACTTTATACCGATTCCTCTTCTCTTTCTTTAGCGTACAGTCTTTTACGCCTAAGCATTGCTTTCATTATTACTGTAAAACACTCCAATGCCTCCAATCCTTCTTCATATCTATGGCAAACAATTTCCGACTCTACAGCTTTGTTCTCTCTAATAGGCAATGGAATCACTCTAAACTCATCAGGTTTCTCCATCTCCATTCTGCTGTAAAGAGTCAATCCATTAGCCTTGCACCTCATTGCTCCCAGCACCTGACCCAGAAACCATGGGAGAGGGGCTCGGAACCAACATTCATTCAGTGCAGTGGGCTGTGGTGTGTTGGCAACAGTTGTTGGCTTTTAGGCAATGCGCCTATGCTGTTTTGTGTTATTGATGATATTTAAATTATTCCTGGGGACAATGTTTTATGCTTTGTGCATGAGAAGTCACTTGGCTATGAGCAATGCTGACCCACGTTGCAAAGGCTGAACACCACTTTTCTTCAACAAAACCTTACGTATTGAGCTACTTTAACTCAGGTTTGATTTCCCATCTATTTTGGACCCTTTAGGTCAAACATTACAGCTGCAAAACTAAGCACTCAGCAAAGACTTGTGTTCAGTTAATTAGATTTACTGAACTTTTTATCTTTGAATAGGACATAAGGTACACTGAAATGATGATGAAGGCACTCTCTTGTTCCATTGTGCTAGATGTTTGCCACTGACTGAAAAGCAGTGTTATAGCAGTAACTTATCACACATTCCATTACAATTGTTTAATATAAATGTTGCTTTTATCAGTTAATGCTAAAACTGCATGAAAGGAGGAGGATCAACAAGATGCAGATTATTTAAAAAATCATCCACTGATTGTAAAATATTTGCAACTGGAGGAAAAGTGAAAGTGATAAAGACATTGCTTAGGTAACTAATCACAACCAAATTACCAATTTGCAAAATCTGGAAATGTCCCACAGAATATGTCCTAGTGGATGTGACACTATTTCTCCTGGGGTTAACAGCAATGAAAGAGAGATGTATTAGGTGCCAATTTAGTGGGTGTGTAATCTGGATTGGTATTTAAAAGGTAGTGATAAGGTAAAAACCAATTAGCTGTCCGCCTCTCAGAGTTGTTGTCAATGCAATCGCCAGATCAGACCTGCTGCCAAGAATAAGCCTGTATCTTGACATAAGCCAAGTTTAATTTTGTTGAAAAGGTAATTTAGAAGATATCACAGGGAGGCAAACAGACAAACAATCTCAAACGCTGTGTTTTAATCATGCTAACTGATATTTTTCTGTCTTAAGCTTGGCTTTTTAGGCTTTTCCATCTCCCCAACTTCTGATTATTTTAGCCTTAACTAAAATATATCTTATAAAATATATCTTTAAGGTGACACAAGCTAAAATACAACATACATCATATTATCATTATTCATTAAACAGAAATGAAGGCAAATTACAGATGCTGAGTACCTCCCAAACCCAGGATTCAGCTGCTGGTAGAAACAGATTTAGCACCTATAATCATCAGTAGCTGTTTTGCTGCTTGGCCGTTTTCAGAATCAGATATTGTGAAAAAATTATCACCCACTGAATGTGCTTCCCTTTCCTTCAGTTCCTTGAGGCTTCCAGGCATTTGTCCATGCACAGCTCTCCAAAATTATCACTGGGTTATTGTTACAGTTTGCTGATATTCCCATCTGCATTACTAATAAAGTGCCAAAAATCCTGCTTTTATTCTGGTTGTTATTTTCTCTCTCCAATCCTTTAAAAGTGGCAAGAAATTGCTAAGTTTGTCAAGAAGTCAGACAGAGGGAAGAGGATAAGTGGATTCTGATAGGTTGGAACTAAAAAAAAATGTGTAAAACATTGCACACATTTATGTATGTATGTATAGATAAATGAATACATAAAAACCTTAATACATGGTTAAACCTGCTAAATTTAATCCAATCTTGGAAAAAAGTAAACTCCCTACCCTATAAAAGTCTACAAGATAGTTTATCATTAGACACTGGACAGCCTAATTAGAGAGATCACAATAAAATCAGTAGAGCACAAATTGACATGTTAACTGCTCCCCAAAAGACTTTCACTATTGGATTAAGAATAGGAGGAAATTATGTGATTAGGGTTGCATAAAAAGATAAAACACTGGAAAAGACTTCTCAAAACATTGATCTCAAGTTTTATAGATTTTGCCTGTGTGGGTGGACTTTAAAGTAGTAGTAATCGGACTAAAAATTGAAAACCAAAATTCTACAAATGTTCTTTTTTGTTTTTCTTTTTTTGTTCAGCTCATCTTTTCTCACTCCCAGGCACACAACACATTCTTTTACTTTTGGCTTGTCAGTGGTAGACTTGATGGTGCACTTCAGATCATCATCCTGCTGCAGACTCCAACGGTGCTGCAACTTCACGCCACAAACTGGTGATTTTAATTAGAGAGAGGAAAATTCATGGTTTGTATAATTACTGCAAGTATTTCAAGTCTTGAATAAAGCAGTCCCACAGTGCCATGCAAGTGTGCCTGTAAATATGATACTGTTTATTTTTTTGGCAGATGTAACATCATATGTATTTGTCATTTGTGTTCCATGTTGTCACCATTTATGGATGTTGGCTCTGGGGTTTGCTGCAATCTTGAAAGCCTTAAAAATAATTACTGTTACCTTTGCAAACTTGACATGCTGCATATAAACAACTTTCTTTCATTTCTGCACATACTGTTCTTTAGATTGGAGAATAATTGAAACCTCTAAGCCAGCTGCATGTTGTTAGGCAGGATTTAGGCGATTTCTTGATTCTACTGGCATTAATCAAGCCAGACTGTAGCTTTTGAAATTGAAATCTGCTTTGGCAAGCAGCTTAAAGTGATCTCAAAGTGGCTAATCAAAGTAAGTTCATGATTTAGCCAGGGGGAGATGGGGAATGAGGGAGAGGGGTGTTACTTTTTCATGAGCCAGTCTTAGCATCAGCAACATAATCATGACAAAAATCCAAAACCAGAAGAGCTCTTACAGAGAGAAAACACTCCTTACTAATACTGAGTGGAAACAGTAGAAATAGAGAATTATGCCACTGTTCTAAAAGTCATTTATTATATATTAATATGTGTGATGCATAATTTCCATATTCATTGTCACATTTGCGGAGGAACCTCATCTTCATTCTGCTGCACAAAACCTCTTTGTTGTAATTTCAAACAAAAAAACCTGTGATTTCAGAGTGTTCTGTGCATATTTTTTCACATTTTTACATGAATTTCAGACTCTCTTTTGTGGATTGAAACACCCACGCATGACAGAACCAGCTGGCCATTAACAGTGGTAGGACTGCTCATAATGATTTCACCTGTCAAGTTTGATCTTGCTGCGTGGTGCTGCATACAGCACAGTGCAATGGCCACCGGGAGTTTCAAGTCAGCTCTGACAAATGGCCGAGGCTGGCAGTGGATCAGGACGCTCGAGGGCTGTCTGACTTATCACTCTACCAGCAGACACTATTAGAGCCACTGGATTTGTCTGTAGGCTGCTGTACTTTCTGTCTTATTTCCCCTCACTGTATCCCAAAACTGTCAGCCTGTTTTCCTTCCTCCTCACCACTCACATTTCCAAACTTAAAATAAATATGTTTCAGTGGGTTAGCTCTTTAAAAATTAATAGCACTGCGAAAAGTTTACATTTAGGAAAAAGTCCTGAGGGAAGCTGATTGATGAATGGAAATGTCAGATCATTTTTGATTAAACTCTCATTTAAAATTCACGGTTATGTACTAATTTGTTGTGCAAATTATGACTTTTTTTTATGACTGGTGCATTATAAATGTTTTAAATGTACTTGTATGAATGTTGATATCGTGAGGGACCATAACACAACCACTGAAAAGACCACAGGATATAAAACAAAACATAAAAAAACAAGCAAGAAAAAATTAGTATTATTAACCATTAGTTCATTCCTGGCACCTACAAGTTTAACTGATTTCTCAGTGGCTTCCAAAGATTGATTTTAGTGTGGGAGACCTCAAGTTTGATTTTCAACTTTTTTTTTTCTCTTAGAGTTTGTGTTGTCTAAGATATTTACTGATTTCGGAAGACGATTTTAGAGGCTTACAGTCGGGTTTAGGTAAACAAACAATCACTGCGAGGCTGTTATCACAACCAATACAGACTGCATAACTCCTGCATGTTTGCATGTTGCTACTGCACACTGGTAGATTCGAGCAGCAATACCATGCAAATATTTCTGATATTTCTGCTGTATTTTACCTGATAGTACAGCAAAAATAATTCAAAACTATTATAAGTGTTGCATAATGTGTTGCTGATCCAGGCGAAATTAAGCAACTTTTATTCTTTCATTGTTTAACACATTAGGTTAGTTGAGCTGCACTCCCCCTTGAACTCAAAACTCAAGAGAGTTGGGACTAAAATTTACCAAATTTGTTTGTCATGTCTATGTTTAGTTGTTTGTCATGTCTATGTTTTAGTGTCAGTAGCACAGTTAGTAGCAGTATTACATTGCAGCAAGAAGGTCCTGGGTTCAAATCCCAGTCTCCAAATTCTCTTAATTGTGTCAAACAAGACTTTAGGATTTTCTTTTCCATGTAGAAGCTTTTAGGTTCTTGGATATTTTAGCAATTATTTCAGAATGTAAGTTTTTAAGCTGTAATCTATGGACATTAAGAGTAGACATTCAGTTTTCAACACTCTCTCCTCAAAGAGCGAATTTTATCTGTTACCCAACGATAATGTGTGCATGCTGGGAAGTGCTTGTTTTCACAGGTACTCTTTGATCCAAATGTGGTACATTGGGTATTAAAAGATGAGACAAACATCCACATCTCTCATGCTGCAATACAACAAGGTAGGGTCAAATAGAGAGGAGAAAGCTTGTGAGGTGCAGTCACTCATAATTTATCTTTGAATAGGGAATGTGGAATGAGTTCCCAGTGCAGATCAGGCAGGCGACTTCACTGTTTTTAAATCAATTTGTATTTCTTTGCCCTGGCATTTGGCATCGTGTGAGATGCTGATCTTTGTTTGGTTATTTTTTTAGTCTTCTGCTGCATTGCTGGTTGTGTTCTTAAAGTATTTTCTATTTTTTGTAAGAAATGTGAGGCATTTCTTATTTTTATGTTTTTTCTTGTGTGCCACACTTTGGTCGCTCTGGTAAGATAAAGTGCTGGATTAGCATATATATGCATGTTTTTTTTAAATGACATGAATAGGTCATGAGTTGATGTTTTAACACACTATCACATTTCTAGCATTTAATTCAGCACTCACAACTCATTCTTAGTTTGGTCATTTAAAGACCACGTATTGTTTTCCTTACCTAAACCAAGCCGGGGTACACTCAAGTTTGAATGATTGAAAACAACGCAATGGGTGTTAAGCAAGTGTTTTCTTTCTATTCATAATTTTCTTTTTTTTAGCACTAAGTTAATTCCCTGCCAGGGACATCATTCTAAAATTTGACTTTTAAATTTTAATTAAAAACATTTAATTTGTCGGCTGCTGTGACAATTAAAATAGCAATTATTTGTTTTTCTTTAATGAGAAAATGTGATTATTTTTGTTAGAATACATAAATTCTAGCGGTACAGTAATTATATATTGACTTATTGGTCTTTTTTGGCTTGATGCTGATATTTCGATCCTGAGCATCATCTCATTTGTAAACAGTGAGTAGCAGGACTCAATTAAATATCGCCACAATTTACAATAATGCCACATGCCCTGAGTTATACCTACTGCACTGAATATATAGTTTTTCAGCCAGGCATTACAAACTTGAACACCTTTATATTTTGAATACTGCCAGAACTGCTTTTTTTTTTCCTTTCCTTTCTATCAGCCTCCCGGTTTGTCAAATTCTCCATTGCTCTGTTTCTAATGTGGATTCTCACAATGTTTTTTTTTTTTTTGCTATTTTCTACGAACATGCTGCAAAAATATTTCAGGCCTCTTTTGCTTGATGGCTATTCAAGGAATCCAGATGCCTGTTCATTGAGGCTGTTGCACAAAGGGGTACGTGCTGTATATTTTCAATGAAAGAATAGGAAACATTCTTCAGTGGCTGAGAGACACATGGAAACAGCTTGTACCCGGCAGGCAGACTTCAGTGATTGAATAAAGCTGTTGCAAATATAGACCATAATTCATTTGACTTGGAAAAAAATAAACACAAGTGTGTTAAACATTGAAAACAAGCTCCAAACTTTTTCAACTCTTTTTTCACAACACAAACTTCTGGGGGTAAGTTGAATCCACGTAGTTCTTGCAGAAAGACAGAAAAGCAGAGTAACAAAAAGTTGGAACATTCATTTTCTTGACATGTATTATCCATTCCAACCAGCTAATGAACTTCTTGTCAATATGGTTGTCTTCTTAATGCATTATATCACCCTATTCAATAAATTAGAATAGCCTGTGCTCCAATATTGGTTTCTAAAAGGAAAAGAAGCCTAACTTTAAAAAAATAACATAACTTAACATACTTCATGTTGCCCACATTTTTGCAATAAAAATATGTTTTCTTGGTCTGATATAATATTGTAATTTTAAATGTCATATTTCCATCAGCTGTGAGTGTAAAATTATTATAATTAACAGAGACAAAGACTAAAACATTAGTCCGTGTAATTATAATGTGTTTCACTTAGTAAATTTAGAAAAAAAAATTTAACGTTTCAGTGATATGCTAATTCATTGAATAAGTCTGCATATTTTCCTTTCCATCTCAACACAGCCATGGTGCGACAGGGAAGATGAGTAGTCCAGGTTACGCCATTTATTTTGTCAATTTTTTTAAACCCCACTGTCATAGGGTGACCAATGCCGCCCAATGAATAATTGCATACTTTGAAAACAAAGCATGCATTTAGTTTATTTACATTTGGCAGGCACACACACTTGTGCTGCTTGGTTTGGGTTGAACTCTTCAGTGAATTAAATTATTTTTGATCACTGGTAATTAGCTCTTAATAAGAAAGATTAGCAGATATTATGTGTTGTTTCATTCATACCTTCATATGCTTTACTATCGGTTCTGTCAAACCACAAAAGAAGGCTTTCAAAGCTTTATATCACATGTGTCAAACTCAAGGCCCGCGGGCCACATATAGGCCCATTATTAAAATAGGTTTTGAGCAGGAATTTACTACCAACTACATCTCCCATAATGCATTCCGATTGTTACCAGCCAACATTACGGCTTCTCGTCACTAGAGTGCAGCAGAGTCACCTCGCGCTGATTATTGAATTTCCCAGCGAAGAAAACTGAGACATCGACAAGCTAACATCAAAACGTCCAAGAGAAAAATTAGATGTTTTCAATAATGAATTTAAACAAGACCAAGCACAGATCGCGCATTACTGACGAAATCCTACACGCCGTTTTACGGATTGGCACAAAAACTAAAACCAGACATCGACGAACTGACCAGGGGAAACCGGCGCCAGACATCAGAAAACATCGGTAAGCACGAACAAACTGAATTGAAATGGAATTAATGTAAAACCAAGACTAAGTATACTAGAATATGCATATAATTTATTGATTTTGCTCGTGTTTTGTGTTTATTTCCAGAACATGAGCTGTGAATGAGGATGTGTGTGAGCTGGTGTCAAGGTGAAGACGCATCAGCTGTTCAAGGCAACATCAACTAATTGTTTTGCTGTTATGTGAAATTCATGCTGGTTGTGTAATAATAAATAACAAAAAAAAGTTTTGTGAATGATGTTGAGAGTTAATATCATAACTTGTTTTTATTCTCTGCTTACCTTTAAACACTGATTTAAGTATAGTGATTTTTAAATTGAGCAGCCATTTTACATCCATGCAAACTCTAATGTAATATTTAAAACTTGAATACATAAAATCATTTATTTAACAATATGAGGTGTTGTTTATTAATTTGTAGCATTGCATTTTCATACATTTATTCTATGAAACACAAGTCCAGTCTTGCAGAGCGACCACTCTGCAACTGTAGATGCATTCCTTCTGTAACACACCTGGATCATTGACCTGATCATTACTCGGCCTCTACAGAACTGAGTTGCTGCTAATGACGGAAGTCAGCCTTTTGTCTGGGGTGTATTTTAGCAGGGATGCATCTAAAAGTTGCAGTCTGGAGGACTGTACCTGGGCACTCCTGATTATACCGTCAACGTGGCCCGTTGAGGGTGGCCAATATGCTGAAGTGGCCCTCGGTGAAATTGAGTTTGACACCCCTGCTTTATATGGACAGCATGATAATGCTATAATTCCACTGGGCCCTTTTAAACCTCACTTGCATATGTAAAAACTGAAGAAATGTTGACTTTCTATTTAGATGTGCTTGTGAGATTGCAAAGTTGTGGCCTATTTGATGTTAGACAGCTAAACACTGAGCAAACACACAATCAGTTCATTGTCACAGCCTAATAATTGCTTTTAATATTTTTGCTCCCATCTTCCACATTACTAAGCTGTTATTTCTTCCATAATCTGAGTTAAATTAAATGTATATTCAGACACTAGGTATAGGAAAGTGGATGCTAACTTACATGGGGTAAATCGATGAAAGTAATTACAGGTGCCAATCAATAGGAATGCAATCACTATTACTGCAGTCATTCTAATATCCAGTTTGTATAACATTTTTCACTGTCAGATTTCACTCATGCTGCTGAGAATAGTAATGAAAAGATACTGAAACATCAAGCTTGATAACTGCACATGGAAAATCTTTACCATGAAGACTTTAGGTTTTCCTTAAGAAAATGTAAAAAAAGTATTTATAGTGCTATGTAGCAGGCGTAACTTATAAATAAATACATACAGCACACATTTATGTGTACATGTATCTGTGCTGAATAGCTTTATAAAAGCAAAGTTTTTGCTTTCTTTGAATTATTTACTAAGAGTAAAAAAAACATTTGATTTATATAAACTAAGTACTGGCATTCAAAAGCTCCTCAGAGCCTTTTTACTTAATTTGAACAAATGAATAAGCAAAACAAGTTTCAGTTTTTTATATAATAAGGCATTTTTGTTTGTCAGATTTGCCAGAAAAGATGCACCTCCTTTCATAGCTTGATTGTAAACAGAAGTGAATCAATCCCATTTTGAACTCTGATGGTCCTGAAGCTATTGTGTATTAGTTTATTACTGTTTTAGCAAAAATAAATTTTAAGTCCTAAAAAATTCTCATGGGCATAATTATAATAAGAGAAACAAAAAACAAAGTGGGGCTCTGGTGTTGCTAGGAAACTCAGAACCAACTTCTGTGGTGAAAAACTGACTAGCGCTTATCATAACTGTGTAATTTATGACTTTTGAAATAACTTTTTCCCTGTTTGCATCCACTTATTAGTTATCTGCTGAGAATAAAAAAAAACATTGTTGTCTTTAAAACATTTGGCTCAATTAAACTGGTGCATTTTATTCATGTTTACAAAATAATACCTGATGGGTTATCACCTTTCGGGGGATAATGAAATTCATGTTTATAACCTTAGGTGTTACCGTCTACTATACAAGTCTAAAAACAAATTTTTCTGGTTACACTAGCTGCAGTATGGACCAGATTTTATTGTTTCCTTTAATATTTTTTGACAGTAACAGAAGTCTATTTAAGTCTTCTTATTATTCCCTCAATATGCTTCAATCACCTGTTCTCTAAAGCTGCAAATGCACAATAATGAATGTCTTCATGTTAAAGATTGCCCCGCCATTACATGAGCATGTGTTTGGATAATAACAGTGCTTTGCTACTCAGAATGAAAGTGGTCTTTCTAGTCCGTTTTGATAAAACTATTGTTGTAACTAGCATATGCCATTAGATGTGCTCAGGCTGCAAAAATTCTTGTTTCTGTCCGTCCTACATACATTTTCTGATTCTCTGCTGCGCTTTGCACTTCCACTGATCATCCGGAATATCAAAAAATGTCACTTTTCACAGACATTTGCCAGTTTCCATAATTTAACAAAGAAGATGTTCAAACTTTAAACAACAAAAAAATCCTCATGAGGTACCAAGGTGGTGTTGAGGATTGGCACTAAACTGAAGTAAGTTCTGAAACTTTAAGTCTAATAAACTCCAAACAAACTGCATCCAAGAATCCATAGCCACTTTAAGAATGCAAAATGTATTTACATCTTTTGGACTTTAAATAAAAAGTTTTGGTCACTGCAAAATTATATTAATATAAAAAAATAAATCAGGTAATCTGACTTACTACCTAACATAAGTTTTAGTGTGCAAGTATAAATAATTTTCTGTAGTTTTTGCTCAGCACAAAAATAATACAAGGCTGACAACTGCATGTGTTCTTGAAACTGTGCCAGGACAGCCACATCTCAGCCCCAAGAGAGATCTGCCTGCAGATTGCAATTAGTGATCTAAAGAATAAGTAATGTTGTGATGACAAAAGAGCTAAAAACAAATGAGTGTTTTCTTAAATACAAAGAAACAACTAAGCAGTACTGTATTCACAGAACAATGTATTCAGAGTAGTCAGTTATTATTTAGGTATCTTGATTTATTTGTTAAAATTGTACGACCTGAAAAAATATGATAATCAATTGTCAAAATCCTAAAGGCATCCAGAAATTCCGCAAAGCTAAGCAGAGAGCACAACCTTCATTTGATCTGAGCCTTACTGTCTCAGATGTTAAGCATCACAACTTTACATTGCATCTGAACATAACAGGTGCTTGTTGTAATATTAATGGAAAGGTTGTTTGTACTGCAGTCTTTAAATATTTACATTCTATAAGTCAGTATGAATGAGGACAATTTCTAAATTCATGCAAAGGTGTTGGTTTCTATCAGTTTGGCCTTTGTGAGAATGGATTGGCTTCACAATGAAAAACTGAGTCTGTCTGCCTTTGCTTGCAGAACATTTTGATAGGAAAACACTGAGACCGCTGCAGGCTTTGGGAGTGAGACAAATGGATACAAGTTCTAAACAAATCAAAACTCTGAATGATTCTTAATCATTTAAAAAACGCTCTTATAATTTTATCCAAACTTTTAAATAGACAGAAAAGGGAAGTAGAGATAAATCAGACAAATTAAAATTCAGAATGCAGGAGTGCACAAAAATGCACAGAAATACTGAAGCTAAACAGTGACACAGTACCAAGTTGTACTGCTGCAACCAATAAGTAATTGAACTGTCAAAGAATCACTTGACTGAAAGGCTAGTAGACGGTTTCAGGCAAAATAATGCTGAACTAAAATAATTACGGAAAAACATATTCACAAAAATAGAGCCCTAAATAACCTATTTAGACAGTTTAATATCAAATAAGTTGATTTGGTGGTGAATTTCACTTTAATGACTTGGAAAGTTAATTTAATTTATTTTGTCGAAATAATAAAATTATCTTTCAGAAAGGGAGAAAAAAAGTGTCAACTCCAGTCTTTAGTTTTCATCTTCATTCACCTTTGTCAATTTAATAGATTAAATCTCACTTTGCAGTTTATTATAGTTTATCAAAGATCCTGTCCATGTAAGCGACAGGATCTTTGTCACAAACAGAAACACATGCCAGCTATGTGCATAGTGCAATCTGCAACCCGTTTGCTGCAACCAGAAGAGTAAAAACATTTTTCCCGTTACTCTGTAAAGCTACATTTGCGCCTTGTAAACATCACTGCTGTTCTGCCTAACTGCTTGCATTTGCGCCCCACCTGCCACGCACTGACAAAAGGAACCAATCACAGCAGCAGCTCAATAACCTGCACCAAGCAGCTGAAATCACAAATCAACATGGTAGAACTGAGGAAAAATGCAAGAGAACAAAAATAAACACTTGAACTTTGTACACTAAGCTCACCTAAGTATGCAAATATGATTGCTCAAATACACATTGTGTCTTTTAGGTCGGGTGGTTGAGCTACTTATATGACAGGAAAATATTTCATAATTTAACAATAGAATTCAAAAGTAGGCCCAGTTAAGGTACCTCATAATTACGCACCACCACTGGCTACTGATAGAAACAATAGCATAATCACATATCTGCAAGGTTATTCAATTGTTTGCTATGAGTGCTATAAACAGATAGGATTTGGGTTATTTATTTGTTTTTGTTGTTTGTTTGCTTGATTTTCAGTAAATCCTTTGTGTCTGTGTCCATGTCCCTCTAATCCATTTTCAGTGGTGTGATTTGAATAGGCTGTATTCTTCACTTTACATGCAATTTTATCCCTCCCTCTATTATTATGCCTTCCACTAAAACCCATTTCAATCACTTAATGTGGGCACAAAAATGTGGATCTTGTCATCTCTGTGCATTAGCACTTATGGTTAAAACCCGAGCAGGTATTTAAATTTTTCCTTTTCAAACTCTCAAATGAAATAATTCCGTTCCCCTTACACAAAAGCACCAGTCGAATGGAGTCCACCAACCATGCTGTATAAAGAGTACTCTTCTAATTGAAGCCACCATCTTCATAAAAGTTTTTCACACTGGTTTCATTCTGTATGATTATCCTGTATATTTTACCATGTCTTATCTTGTAGATTCCTTATTGTTTATCTTGCTAAGAGGCTGAAGAGAAATGTTGACTGTGACTGCAGTTATTCGCAATGCATGTCAATGACATGGTTGTGGCATCAATTTCAAGGGTAATTTTTGAATACGACATTTTCTTTCTACAAATAAGCTCAATATCTCAATATGCATTGAAAGACAAAAGTCGTATATGAACACATAGACTTTACATAACAAAACTAAACAGAACAATACACTCAAGAGAGTAAAAGCATCAGGAAGATAGTTTATCAAAGCTCACACCTAATGAAGTATGCATTAAACATTCAACACTGTTTTGTGAAGGACTTGACAATTTTAAATTGAGTTTTTAGGTTTGGTCAAGTTTGTTTGAAAAGATGTTCTTATTAAAAAACATGTTGAACAAAACATCTTTTGTGTGATTGGATGCATTTTTTGTTGCAAAGAACTGTACCACTTTGTCAGCACAAACGTGTAAGTTGTTGAAGCTAAGCATCATTGAGCATGCTCCTATGGGGCTTCTATGTTTAGTATCTGCACAGGTGATTTATTCATGTATGGAGGGTCAGTCGAGTTTTTCAACACGCATCAGAAGTTTAGAGCTTTTAAAAGGTCTAACAAATGCAGGTGGTACAGCTGCATGACTGGAAATGAACACAGAGGCCCAGATTTAGGAAAGCATCGAAAAACAATTATGCATTGTCTGCGACTGAACAGACTTTGTTACTGCACCACAAAAATAAAATATTTTAATAATATTCAAATTAATTCTCTTTGCAAGTACAGGGCAAAAGATCAAAGTGAAATTGATCTTTACAGTTGTTATAATAAGCCAAAATAAAAGGAATGAATTAATATTTGTTCACTATACAATGTTTTATGACGTGAAAGCTACTTACGTTATTTTGCTTATCTAATAAATATAAAATAAACAAAACATCTAATATTTGCTTATTTAATGAGCAAATTTTAAATAAGCAAATACTGATTTGCAGATGTACTGATAAAGACATACTTAGTAAAATCATGGACAGGATTCACACATTTTTTTTGGGACATGTCGAAAAATTAGCAGCGGAATTTAGGATGCCATGTTTATCTCACTTATTTACCATTGTTAAAAAATTCAATAACTACTATACAAATTCAATAACTACTATGCAAATCGCAAGACCAAATACCAACATTACTTAATTTTCTAAGTAAGGATGCACCGATATACAATATCATTAAACATCAGTTATCATCCATAACAGCAGATAACTGATTTTTATAAGTTTAATGCACTTCCCTTCTGACACTTTGAACTTTTCCACTGCTTCAGTTTAACTCCAACAGTCCCGCACTGCATAACACTGTTACATAACCAAGCAAATACCAACCCCCTCCCCATCCAAAAACAAATGACAAGAAGACAGAAATAAATATCAGTCCTTCATACAGGCCAAGTTTTATATATTGCAGTGATGCTTATATATTAAAAATTAGTACTATTGCCAACGTTACAGCTGGACTGTAACGTTAGAACTTTGCATCCATGTAAAGTTCAATATGAAGTGCTGACAAAAGCACTCAGATTTGTTTCTTGGCAGGCCGGTGTAATATGTACCAATTTGACATCATTGTTGCTGTGGAACTGTTTCGGAATGCCTCAGAAAATAGAGCGAAGGAAATTTCAAAATTGAAGTTGCCTTTAAAAACTTGAAAACTAGTAACAATATTTGTCCAAAAATATCCTTACTAAAAGCACATTAAGTTTTAGTAGCTCTATAAAACCATTACAAAAATCTCAGTATAACCAGAACTTTAAAATCCACAATACACAAACAAATCACTCATTTAATTTCTTATTGTAGCAGCTGACGCACAAAATAGAAGAGTAGTTTTAACTTGACAGACTATTTTGCTTCTTGTACTTGGCTAACTTAAATGCCAAAAAGCTTGGAGAAAGATTTTCCAGTCAGAAACAAGGTCATGTTTAAAAGCAAAACCAAAATAATTAATATGTTTCTTCCCATACTCACCAAATAGAGCTTTTAGAGAAGGCTATGACCTACTAGCAATTACTGAATGCTGCTCTTTTTGGTTTGAAATGTAAAATGCTTTGGTTTCCACCCAAAACACAGAGCAACGTAGAAGCTCATTGTAAAAAAATTCAAAACTGCTACTTAAACTCTAGATTAACTTTTTAAAATCTAATTTAAAACCAAACTTTGCTTTTTCTTGTATATATAAGTCTTCTAAAAAAAAAAATACATTTTCAACTTTTTTTCAACTGCTCTACATTTTGTCTAATGAATATTAAAATTGTATTATATTATATTCTGTTTATGTCTACGGGATGAGTCTATTTATTTGAATTTACTGAAAAATATAATCAAACAGTGAGGGCTTTGGACTGCCATGCATGTTTCTGCATCAGTGTTGTACCCTAAAATAAAGGTGGCTCCAACAGCTTCAGAAAGCTGCTCAGGATATTTACCTGCAATTCATACAGCAAAAGGCTTAATTTGAGTAATGAACATGAACGACAGTTCAGTAGCATATAAAGTACCTTCTTAATTCATGTCCAGGGGTTTAACTAAAGTCAAGTGAATTACCTAAATAGTGGATCAACATTGTGAAAACAGAGCTTTGACAATTCCACCCTGAAATTTCTTAACCTAAAATATTCTCATCCCTTCCTGCAAAAAAAAAAAGAAAAGAAATGCATCATTTGTTTAATTCACATCAAACTTTTTAAAATCCAGCCACTGAAAAAAAATTATCTTAGAAATAATTACAAATTTTGGCATCATCATCCCTCACCTCTCAGTTGGTTTAATCCAACTCACATCAGGTGATCATCACATAAGAAGGAGGATTTACTTATTTTTTCCCTCTAAATAAAAGTTTCAAACATAGACACATCAGGGTCTCAAACTCCAAAAAGATCTGTTTATATTGATGGGACATAAAAATGTATATTTCTCCAGCAACCTGATAGCTCTATGTTAGACAGATTATCCTTTGACAAGTTATGTTCAAGTATTTTAGATCCTGTGCCATGAGATCCCTTGTAAATTTGTTGTTACAATAATTAGCTAAATATTTTTTTGACAGTTTGACTGAGTCACTTGAAGAAATTCAGGAAATTGTCACAGCTGCTTTGTAGAAAATAACATCCTTTTCTGTTTCAGAATGTCCTTTGTGAACCTCTTTCCACTTCCAATTCCCTCTGCCTGCCCAAACCTATTTTTCATCTTCATTTCACTGTTTTAGTATCAAAGGTAATTTCTCTTTGTCCATTAAGTTTTCAACGTGGAGGAAACAACCCATTCTCCCACAACACTGTCCTCTTCACAATGCATTTACTTTGGATTCATCCAGATTGGACAGTTCTCTCACTAAAGTTGCAGACTATAGTGGGGCCAACAAAAGAGGGTCATTGGATTTGACATCTTAATTGTGATGAAAAAAGAATCACTCCTCTGTATTTGATTTTTAAAACATGAAGCTCTTGTGGTGGATTTTGCCTAAAACTTTTGATGGTGTTAGGATACAAATATCTGAGTGAATGGAGAGCACACTTCAACCCAGGGTTTTTGTAGAGTTTATTATTTTCCAACGCAGTAATTATTCCATGTGCGCCATTAGGTACGAAGAAAACCTAATTAGTAATCAACAAACATTGTTGTTGACATTAAAAATAAAATATTCCATCACACTTGTTAGCAAACAGAAAAAAAACATTGGAATAGGACTGTTATTTTTAAGAGTGAGATTTGTGATAATGCTGGGCTCTCACTGATGAGGAGAAATGCTTTTTGCAAGCCCCAAACAGGAAAGAAATCTATTTTTCAAAATTCCACTGAAAACCTGGTGCTGGGTTGGAGTAAACACACAGATCCTCAAGTGAAAGCGTAATTACGCCAAATAATGTGCAATCACACAAAGCTCCTTCTTTCCTCCCTCTCTGTGTCTCCTGCTTAAAACCATCCCAAATCAATTTTTGTAAATGCATAATTATTTTTGCTTCATTAAAAACAACACAACAAAAAACTCTTGGCTTTCTTGCTGGAGGCTGTGAACCACTGAAGTCAGGGTTTTTTCCTGTGGCTAACATTGTTGCCAGAAACCCGTCATTTCTTGTATTGACTCTCCCTGAACTGGTCAACTAAGCCTCCAATGCAAAAAGATCTGAGGGAGGAATAACAAAATGTGCTTCTGACTTTAGAAAAAAACTGCACAGAACTGATGTGGAGCAATTTCATTCCTATCCGCTTAGGTTGTCATGTGTATCTTTAGATTTCTTGTTCTTGAATAGTTTTCTGAACTTCAGTAGAAACTGGATGATGTGCGAGGAGTTGTTTATTTTCTCAGGGAATACATCAGGCTTGTGTGTAACCACTGTGGAGCTTTGAGTATTTTAACACACATCATCCATTCGGCATCAGTTCATGGCAATTTTCGATAAAGTGCACATCAAATGGCTGCTGATAAGATACAGGCACCTGTCTGAGGGAAATCTGTAACAGCAGAGATTTATCAAGACAAGATCTGTCAGAGCCTCCTGGAAAGATGTGATGTAGGGAAAAGGAGCACAGAAACGGAATGAATCAAATATAATCAAATGAAATCCTGTCACCGAACATGCGTATCTCATCTATCTTATAATGTAGGAAATATAATAGGATGAGTGATAACCACACATTCCTGCAGAAAGTGTCTTGCCCTGTGTGAAGAATACAAAATGTTCAAATTTGAAAACTTTTGATTTTATCGCTGGATTTTTTTTTTTCAGTCTTGCATTTCTGAAAAGTGACTTTCTCAAGAAAGGCTGCTTTGTGACAGGAGAGTGATGAGACAGATTAATACTGGTCCTTGTAAGACCAGAAGCTGTAAGGAATGCAAAAGATATATATATACTTAATATTGATTTTCATATTGATTTGGAATTCATATGTAATGTAAGTAACTGGGCACATATCAGTAGTGTTCATTTCTTCTTAAACCCTTGAAGACTATGCAGGGAATTTGCCTCAAACTTCTTCTGGTCTTAAAGCAATGACCGTGGTCTTTGTGGTGCTCTAATGCTGGCTAATGCATCTTTCACCTATTCTAAGTCTTGGCCTCTGACTCACATGGTCAGAATTAGGCACAATAATGCCTTATTTCACAAATTTGCACTCTTAATACCTGAAATTACATCTATCCAATATTCATTGCAAGAGGAAATTCTCGACTTATTTTATCATCTGCGTAACAAAAAGAAACAAAACATATTTTTATATGATCATAGGTAAATTCAGCTAAGTTAAAACATATGTCTCGATTAGATCCAGTTATAGCAATCAACAATGGTTTTGTCTGACTACTCATCACCCCATGACCGCTCAACACATTATAGAGGAATGGCATGTTAATGGAGATGCTGCATCTGCTCATCCCACTGCCATCTGCATTGATGCACCAGCTTAAATGCTAGATAAGACCAATGATTGCCTGCAATGTTCAGGTCATGAGAAGAACTTGTGTTTCAGGCACATTTATTGTTCATTTAGGTGTAAGTCAATTTTATAATTTAAACAAACTTCAGTTATGAACATATAAAGTTGATTTGGAAAGAAATCCCAAAATCATGGCACATTAAAAGTGCCACAATTAAAAACATAATTTTTATGTCAGTAGATATTTCACTGACAGGTTCAGCTTCAGGAAGATTGAAGCAGTAAACTATGGGAAATGCTTTCACATCAATTCACTTCTAACTCATGTAAACATAATTCAGAAGCAGTTCTTATGAGGGGTGAACTTGCACAATGCTGGCTAATAGACATCCAGCATCACTGAAACAGCGGAAAATGTGTTTGTTGACAGGAACGATAGACGCAATTTCATTTCAATGTATTCCAAAGCAATCTAGCTGAAAGCGTTGGAGTCCCTAAGCAGAGGATTTGCCAGACTTTACTTTTCTCGAACTTTGAAGCTATGTTTTTCATAAAGTCTCCTGTTACTGAGGTTCTGTCATTCTTTGTCATGGTGTTACTATGTGTGGGTGCATTTGTGTGTGAAGATGGTTGCATACCAGTGCAGAATGATGAAAAAAGAGACAGACTTAAGGACACTGAAGGCTTGAGTACATGAATCCTGGAAAAGCTGATAGGAAGCCATCAAGGAGAGAAGCAGCAAGGATGTGTGGGATGTCTGGTTTTTCCCTCAGGAAAAATAACTTTTTGAACTGTTGACCTTTCATCGTATTGCTGGATGGTTATCTTTTTAATTTATAACAAATCTTTTCATTTTTCAACCTTGTACTCACTCCGTCTGTATGCTGTTTGGACTAATTTCTATCCACAAAGGAAAGAATACTGAAATAGTCATACTATAAATAGGCCAAATTTGATAAACACAAATATTTTCTTCTTCAATTCTTCCTTTTTTATGATTCTTTGGAATAGAAACGTCGAGGCCGAGCTGAATATTTGACTCATTTGGCTGAAATATTTAATTTTGGAGAAGAAGAAAAGCTGCTATGTTTATTTGTTGAGAATAACAAAACAGTTGCATTTTACATATCAAATTAGACATATAAAAATTAGGTAAGATTAATATTTTTCACATTTTGTCCTCTTTAGTCAAATGTTATAAGACTATAACATTTAACTAAAAGGTTATAAAAATTTCTTGAACATTTAATGCAAAGCCTTTGTTGAAATTGCAACAACAAGCTCACTCAGGTTTGTCACAAGAAATCACAAATATTTGTAATAACAGTTATGAAACCATTAGAATCTAAAGCAAATTATGTGAGTGATATTGTTGTCTTCACAATATCTAAATATATTTGTACTTGTTGAGAAATTTTTTACATTTTTTTTTACTTTTTCTAGAATGAATGTGACCTGCAAACATGCTTAATGTCACTATTGAAGGTGGCTTTTGTATTTATTTCAATATCAATCAGCTAAAAAAAAACTATAGCCGTGTGAAAAAGTACCTTTGGGGACGTGAGACTTATATAGTCCAAACCAAATGTCTTTTGTGGATCTGCAGAAGGCTTTTTGTGATATCCCTCAAAGTATTTTGTAGGGAATGTTGAGTGAGTATGGAGCACCACAGATACTTGTTGTGGCTTTAGATGCCTTCTATTACCAAAGAAAGAGCTGCGTCTGAACAAAGTCAAGCTTGTTTTTATTGCAAGTTGAACTCTGCCAGGACTGCCCCTTGTCGCTGAAGCTCTTTGCTTTGTTTGTGGATAGGAGATCAAGGCGTAGTTTTGGAGAGGAGAGTGTTTGTTTTGAGACTCATGATGAAGTTCGATTGGCCTCATCCATTCACAGTGAACTGGAGTGAGTTGCAGCTGAATGTGGAGAGGCTGAGATGAGAGTCAACTGTCCTAAGCCAGAGGCCATGGTTGTCAATGTCTTGTTTATGAAGCAGATGGTAAGAGAGTATAGGTTGGGAACTGCCTTAGTGTAGAACAGGGGTTCCCAAAGTCGGTCCTCGAGGGCCGGCATCCTGCCTGTTTTAGTTTTCTCCCTAGTGTTAGCAACAACCTCCTCAGCAAGTCAATGTTCTCCTTAGACCTTCTAATGGGCCGTCATTTGATGCAGGTGTGCTAAACCAAGGAGAGAACTAAAACATGCAGGATGTCGGCCCTCGAGGACCGACTTTGGCAACCCCTGGTGTAGAATGAAACTCACCCTGGTGTCTATGGTCATTAAATCATTAAATTCTTTGAACAACTGGTATTGAAGCATTTGAAACACATCATTGGTACTGCTAGAACACCAGAAAGTTGCAAGAACTACAGTAACCCTGTGAGCCCCCAGGTGCCTGTGCTAACCCTGGGATCCTCTACAAACGACTGCACCGCAGTAGACGTGTCTATGAAATTAAGATAGTTGATGACACAACTGTCATTGGTCTGATCTAGAACTGACAAGTCCACATGCAGACAAGAAGTGGATGACTTGGAGCCTAAAGACAATGGAGATTAACGAAGACTTCTTAGAGAGCACCCCCAGCACTCGCCTCGCTCA
Source organism: Phalloptychus januarius (assembly GCA_902982915.1). Taxonomy (NCBI): domain Eukaryota; kingdom Metazoa; phylum Chordata; class Actinopteri; order Cyprinodontiformes; family Poeciliidae; genus Phalloptychus; species Phalloptychus januarius. The sequence goes on along the minus strand of CADWAE010000076.1, from coordinate 7,490,876 downwards.
CCAACTCAACAACACTGTCTCTACTATGGATCACTTCTGGTTCCTAAAGTTTGTCAAATACACCGACATGTGAAACTCACGTCACATTCCTTGTTTGTGCAACACCATCTTGGCCAATACAGTCGATTCCTATTATTCTGATTATGAAAGTGCTGAGCATTTTAAATGAGCCTCCTACAGATAAAGTGGTTGGACTCATCCTCCAGGATAAGTTGAGTAGCTCCACAGCCTGTTGGAGCAGCAGCTGCTTCTCCGCTGCTGAAATGTGTCAATTAATGTGGGTTTGGCCTCTGATCAAAAAACTTCCTATTTTAGTAACTTCCCATACATGTCCCAATAGAAGGAGATACTAAGAACTTTCTGAAAGTGCTATGAATATTTGCTTGCTTTGGAAAACCTTGGGATCCTCTAGAATAACAAAGAAAATCTCGCTTGGGAGAGCTTTGTTACCATAGTGACCGTGTCTTGGACTACCAAAATAGGATGGATGACATTTTGTACATTTTAAACATGAAATATGCAAAATATAAAGTCCATCTGCATTCTGCTGCTTTGGTCTAACTTGTGGTTTCACAAATAGGGGGATCTCCTCAATACAACATTCTGTTGTGATGTGAAGGGGAAATGTCTTAATAAGAACGCATAACTCAATGCTTATATAAAATATGTATTTGTGCAAGAGTGAGGGTGAGAAAGAAAAATATGTCTATTTTTTGTTTTATTTTTGAAACCCTTCAATCCATTACTGGGAGATGAAACTTCATTATAAATGGCTTTGAAACAAAGAGAGACAATTTGTTTAATGTGAGTAATGAAAGTATCACCTCCCAAAAATAAAAATTGAAATACAAGAAATTATTTCCTGGAATCTTTTCTTTTTACTTCAGACTGCCTGCAAAGATTGTTGATTGCCGAATAAAACACTCCTTGCTTTAGCAAACAAGTGAGAAGGAGGTATTTTAGCATTTATTTATTTCTTTTTCCAACTAGAAGTAAGATAAACTGAATTACATTAAATCTCAGCATAGCCAACATATTATTTTCTCCTTGCAGCTAGTGTGTGTTTTGATCCGGGGCGCTGGACTGATCCTGAAGTTCAGCATCTACTCGCTGACTGGCAGTTTAGCCCTCAAGGTGGAAACCCAAGTAATTAAGGAAAGTTACGTTTGGAAAAGAAGTATGATTAAAATGCCTGTGGCCTCAACACTGTCTTAACATGAGCACTGTAAGTCAGTCGAGGATTTTATGACATTCTAAGAATTGTCCTGTAAGGCGTTTTGTCTTCTTTAAAGTCAAAAAATTGCTTTATTGTGTCTTCATCATTATTCTTCTGAGCTGTAGATTTGTACATAATAAAAACAATATGACAGACTTACTTTCATTAAAAATGAGTTGCATCTCAATTTGCATTCCCAGTAAAAAGTATAAAATAACTTAAATATGTTTTTGTTTTAATGGTTCCCTAGAGCTACATGTAATTGACACAAGCAAAAGCAACACATGTTCAGTTGAATGTCTCAGGCCATCTTACAACTATGTCAAATGCCATTGTGTTCTAAAAATGCATAGGAAAATTTAAAAAATAGTCCAACATGTCTGATAAAATATAACATGTAATTAAATGCTAATATTCAATAAATTCCTCTCAAAAAGCCTCATTCATACAATGTATAAATTCATTTTACACAGATTAATATGATCTATGTATTTATTTTTGATGACTGTAGATTACAGTTGGTGAAAATATCAGTTTATTATAAACTTTGAACATAACTGATATGGATAAAAACATACAAGATGAATCAAAGAGGCTATATAATTTTAGTAAAACTTTTCAGCTGGTCGACATTCTTGGATCTGTTGTTGTTTGTCTTAGCAATACAATAAAAATTCTCCATGGAGTTTCCTGACCAATCAAGCACAGTGACACAATGACCATTAAACCAGACTGTAGCATGTGCTACTGAGGTCCTTCCCACAAATAACCCCAGGCAGCTTCTGGCAGAGTCAATATTTATCATTTTTGTTCTTTCCGGAGACACGAGTGCATTGATGGTTATGGTGTGTGCCTGCTGCCCACACCTTGGATGCTCATCTGCTCCGCTCTCCTGGGCCTTAGCATGCTACTGTAATTAAAGACAGGGAGATCAGAAGCACACCACAGCTTGTGCCAGTCACCCACACCTGCTATTGTTCCCTGATCCACTGAATCACCTGTCCTCTGCAGCTCTTCTCCACAACCCCAACCACACAAACACTGGTACTTTTTGCAGCCTGGATAGATGCCAACTTCTGCTACAGAATGAATTTAGCATCTCCGTTAAGCTTGTCAGCAAAATAGTGCAAAATAATGCTCTAAACTTTCATGTAGTACATGGCTACAGAGTTTTATTTCTGACTTAGTGTTAATTCTACATATATGTGATTGTGATAGCAGAACTATCTCTTATTCCAAAACAAGGTGGATGCAGTGATGAGATAAAACTGCTTCAAACAACATCAGCAATGGAAATGGTTACATTCACAAGGGGAGATCAGTTCTTGCAGAAGCAAAAAAACAAACATGAAGGACTATATATGCATTAATATTTAAACAAGTAATTAGTGCAGTTATTACAAATTTCCTTTCATATTATGAATATGCTGTCAGGAGCACTGCTCTGTCTTCTGAAAGGAAACACTTGAAAGCTGGAGCTTGTCAACCTGATAAAACATATTAAAGGCTTTTTATTGCTTTTTTTTCTGCCAGCATTGTGAACATATTAATGAATGTATAGCTGAGAAATTTCTGCTTGATACTCTTAAATAGACAGGCGAGTCCGACTCGATGAGTATTTATCAGAAGAAAGTAATTATTTTCTCATTATTTTCAGTTTTTAGATGTGGAAATCAAAATGATGAGTTGCCAAACATTCCAGCCTGAAACCGTCGAATCCCGCTGAGATACGATGAGGATTTGCATCCAAGTGTTGACGTTGAAAATTGATTAGAGAGCTAGGGTTTCATGTTTCAGCGGCTGTGCAAGTCAGAGCTCATCCCGCTTCAAGTCGGAAAAGGCAGAGGAAATAACAGAAAACAAGAGGGAAAAAAGGAGACGGAGTCGTTCCTCTGCCCTCCCTGGCGAGCAAGACAAATTGATTGTATTATTCTTGGCTGTTGGCAGATGCTATAATGTAATGCTATAAACCAAAACATAGCTGAAGGAACAGTAGGGAGTTTATGCATCATGGGAAGATAGTTGATGGTTATCATTTTGAGAATATATAGGCTGAGTTACTGTACCGTCCATTCCAGTCCTTTCTACCACCAGAGAAATTGTAATGCCAAGTGCAAGTTTGTGAAAAATTGAAAGGATTTGTGTTTCTTCAGCAGTAAAGAAAACATAGATCAGTATTTCAAGCTTTATAATTTTTAAAGGAGAAAGAATGTAACAGAAGAGAAGATGACTTCATAGAATATGTATGCAACTACTTCCAGTAGCACATCATTTAACAACTGTTGCTGCTTGTCTTAATTGACTTTGTCCCAAAGTGAAGAATAATCTAATTATAATTGTGAGGTTTTATCACATTGACATCTGCGTAGAATGTTAATTGTTCAGATGAGGGATAATGGAGACAGTTACACCTAAAGCATAGTTAACAAGTGTGTTAATTAAAATGGCAAAATCTAAAGTTTCTTGCTTTTATTAAATCTTAATAACATAAGTTCCATTAGATTATGTTGTAATTAAACAGATAGCAATCTTTCTCAACAGATAAGATGGTTGAACCAGAGGTTGTCAAATTGTTCTCAGAACACCTGTCAGTTATAAATCTGCAAAACAATAAATGCTGTTTATAAAAAATGTGTTTAAAAGCAGAAATTTAATTTGCATCTGACTGGATACTTAAATTACAAAAATAATTGTGAAATTATGAGCAAATTAATGACTAAAAACAAACAGAACTTTAGGTTCCATAATCAGCAGCTAAAAGTGAAAGTTGTCTGGCAAATAAGAAGTTGGATGGATTTTTATTGTACCTAACAGAGTTACTGTAGTTTCTCAGGGTACAGTTTAAATGCGCATATTATTACCTAATTGAAGTAATTGTAAAGTATTCAACATAAATTACAAATTCAAAATTATCTCAAGACTTTTGACGTCACACAGATTTTAAATCTTTGGAAGGTTTTTGCATGTATTTTTTAGGAATAATGAAAGAGGTAGACATGTTTGGAGATGTAATCAATAACCTGGCTCTTCACCCACCACCACCACCACCAGCTATTGTAGTCATACAGTAACTATTATCACATCCTATTAACCAGAATGACCCAGAACCCAGGTGGTGTCCCACTTATTCATGTTGCTGCCTCTCATGCAGTGTGGTGTAAACTCTGTGCAAAAAACATTGTTAAAACGATTCCCCGGGACATAATTTAGCATAGGTCAGGGACTGTGGAGAAAGGCCATCACATTTAGAATCCATTTTGCTGCTCAGGAGCCACTGTAAAAACACAGCCACTGTTAGTCCCTGGTAATTGCTACAGCAACCTGTGAACCTCTTTAATTTCCAGTCATTGTCATGGTATCACGGTATTGCTCTGGGTGCAGCATTAGCCCTGTGATATTATGTGTGTGGGCATTTGATATACCTGTGTTGTTCTTGGCTCTTGACCAGACCTGCTGCTGTGCAAACATTGTCCCCTGGGAGTCAGCTGCAGCCTGACACATGCAGGGAGTTTTGTGGATGTCATATGATTTGAATGCTTTTCAAAATGGCAAATATCACATTAGAGGCAAAGAGTCTGTGCCAGCATGGCCTTAAGATGCAGGGGCTTATTATGCATTAGCTTTGATGTATCTGTGGGAATTTCTATGTTTATCGTTGGGGTCTCTCCCATGACGTGTGCATTCATATCACATGGCTTTTCCGTTCTTCCCTCTGAACTCAGCATGCTGGGTGGATAACTATGGCCTCATTTGTCTGCCTCAAATGCATTCTGGGTGAGCAGCAAAACATTAGCTGAAGTTGTGATAGTGTGCAGTATGGAAGTCTATCCAATTTAAAAGACTAGAACCAATGTGTCTTTCTGTTGTTAATTTCTTAAAGCCGAGGCTATTGCTTTGATAATAGTACTATTGCTAAGTAAGTGGTGCGTGGAAAAAGAGCCACATTATGGTTAGACCCTTATGTATTTTACGGAGAGTGATAGGTTCAATTGTCAAATCTTAAGGGGTCTTACACTCTCAACGCATCATCGGTACTCTATCAGTGACGAGATTGAGGTGACAAAATAGCTTTTTGAACGGCTTTAAAAGCAAGCCTGCAAAGCATACTAAGCAGTTTTAGAACAAAAAGCAGTACTCATTCAATTGGACACCTCCTGGGTCTGGAACTGGACTTCCACACATCTAATTAAAAGTTCATCCGACTTCATGCTTGTCAGAAACTTTGCACCCTCCCTCTACCACAAAAGATGGGACTGTAGCACCTCTTGACAGAGAACCCATAGATTACTGTGTCAGTAAACTATGAAGGAATATAACAATTACGCACAATTTGAATTTTCACATATATATGCATATATATGTGTGTATGATTCTTCCATTTATTGTTTTCTGTTTATTCAAGACTGAATCAACAGTGTGACATGTCAAGGAGCAAAACTCAGACAAAAAGTCATTAACTTTTTGTGAGTTCTTTTTCTTTTCAATGGACGATGGTGGCAATGATGGCAGAAGTTGTTGCCATCATCTGATTGTCTTCTTGGACAAGGAGCTTCACTTGTTGGTGGCAGCCTCGCTTCTGTCAGACAAATACAGCTTTGGCTACGATCCAGTATTTGCTACCATCAGCGTGTAAATGTGTGAATGGGTGAACGACTAAAATGTAGTGAGAAAAAAGGCCACCTTGACCTTTTTATCAGGATCCAGAAGTTAGTTGAGATAGGGAGAATATTTTGGCAAACCAACTTGCTCTTAATGAAACTATTTATCACATGGATGCGTTAGGAACTATCTCTGCTGTTTTTTCCCCACTCCAGTATCTCCAACATGTTCTGGGTGTTGCAATAGGATGTCCCCAGACAAACTCAAAGGGGACTCAACCTCAACTCCCTCTAGATTATGGATTTGCTCACCCTCCCTTTAAGGTGACCTTTTCTTTAAGCAGGCCCACATTATTGCAGGTGTGGAATCAGTCTCTCCACTTCACACCCCACCCTATTACCAGTCAAGAGACATGAATCCCTCCTCCTGAGACAACGATTGACCCACAACTCAGAGGGGCTAGATCTCCTTTTTCCGCTTTTATAACCATGGCCTTAGACTTAGAGGACTTAACCATCTATCCTGGAAGTTTCACATTTTGATGTGCCTGGTGAAGGCCATGGCCTGAACTCCCCAACAAAATCAGATAAAAATACAAAGAATTCAGCGGTTCCTCAACCGCGCACCTCTTTTAGATTCCACGGTTCAGTAGAAATAAACAGGCATAAATCCACTGCGATTGAATACATGTATGGTTTGTTTCAGGCATAAAAAAGAGATTTTACTCAACTAAAGGCTTGAAATACCAGAGATTAACAGCAGTGCCATAAGTGTACAAGGTTAACTTAACACAAAAACAGAACTTTCAATTGGAATAACAGTATATTTTGTAACATAGGCGGAGTATTGGGTCACTGCATATGACATGCCGATTATTTCATTTCATGAAAACACAAATCGAACTGATCCCAACTAGACTGTTTTCTTATAGCTGACAAATGCAGCCACAGTAATTGCTTTTCACCCTAACATGACCTTCTTGTGAAGTATTGTGTAAGTATGAAGTTACCTAAGGCTTTATCACTTCCCATAAGGTATTTACACAATTTTTTTGCTCCCTGTTGCTTATTAGTTGGTTTGCTGCACAGGAAATGAATGTTGTTATAATACATAAATGACTGTAGGATACATTCATTAATGAAGACAGCAGGGCATAAGTTCGGCAGCTCACAGGCGATGTATCAGAGGGAGTTCAGCAATCACTCTCCTATCAGGGGGTGATCTCTAGCCACTGTGACCAGATTACATGGGGAGAACCCGAGAGGCTCTCTTTATAATTACTTTCTGATTGGAAAAATAAAAGCACTCTAACAAGCTCCGTCAATCAAGCGTGGACTGTTTTCCACCACGATTACAAGAGGAAGCAGTTCTGCGTTATTATAAAAATAGCAAATCAAGTCGAGAATCTAAAGGTAGGCTAATTTACAAATTTCACAAACCAAACAAATGCAGTGCATAACCCTGGACATTCATAAACATGACTTTCTGCCTCAGTGCGTCGAACACAAATGTGGAAATAAACGGATGCAGCTCTGTTTTTGTGTGTGTGGAAGCTGCATGTGCGTGGAAGTAATCATGCATGCATGGGTGTTTGCATGAGTTATTAGCCTTTGTGCCAAATAAAGCCCAAAACAGATCCAACAGAATGTGTTTGTTTATTTGTGGACTCTCCTGTTGTCGTTTGCTCTCACACTAATCCCTATCTAAGAACTTATACTGGTCTGTTGTTCAGGCTGGGACTCCAGCTTGATAGCAAAGCTTGGCAGAAAGGAAAACGGCTCCTCTCTCTCCTGCTGCCATGTCACTGATGCATGCCGTTAGGCGCCATGTGTTTCATTCTTCATCTAGCACATGCCGCTTTTTTAGAAAAGGGTCAGCAAAATGTAGTGCAAATAAGGGGCAACCTGCAGAATGGCATTCTGGGGAGATAATAAGGACAAACAGGCACACAACATGAGCGAGACTGAGCTATATCTGCAATTCATAGAGGGCAAAGTTTGATGTAGAACTTAAACAGATTTTTTTCCTTCATTATCTAGCTTGCCAGCACCCTATGGTCAGCAGCAATGTGCTATGTTTTCAACCTGGGAAAGACACATTTTCAGCATTTGCCATAATCACAGCGTAAAATCTGATATCTTATAGGGTGCTAGTAATAACCAGATTTAGAGGGATATATGGAAATCCATTTAGAAAACAATTTCAGCTTTTGATTCTCATTTTCTCTTTTCCTTCATAAATTGTTTCAACTATTCAAACATCAAATATGTTTTTCAAACACAGCATTAGGTACATTTAGTTGGGCACATATTATTCCCTGTTCTATACACAAGTAAAAAAAGAAGAATGAAAAAACTGCCTTGTTGAATCATTCCAGGTAAGTATTAGAAATAACGTAGCCCCAATGCAAATTTATTTTGGTTTATGCAAGACTATAACAGCTAGGCAAATAAACAAATCAAAAATGACAAAACAAGTAGATGTGATGAAACCTGGCTGCAATGACATGTAATTTTGCCTGAATGAAACTCCCAGAGAGACCTAGAAGATACCTCTCATCATCACGTTTACATCCTCTGAGACAGATGCTGCCATCGCAGAGCTTTTTCTGGGATGGGTAAGGGAAAAAAAAGAAAAACACCAAAAAAACTGAAAGAAGGAAGACAATTCCTGAGCATACATCAATTACTGTAAAATAGGAAACAAAAGGTATTTGTTAAAGTCATGAAAACCAGCCATTACACTTTAGGCTACCTAAGCACGGATGTGAGAAAAGCCTCTTTTTTGTTTTCTGAATATTTAACACCTGTTGAAGCTGGCCAATTATTCTATCACTGAAGGGTAGAAAGTCTTTGTAACAGTGACACTCATTTATTGGTCTTAAGGTTTGATAGGCAGAAATGACCACTAGGCTTCCCACAGATAATAACAGATTTATGAACATATTATAACAAATTAAAACAGTTAATTTGGAGGCACAAATCAAGCACAAATATTGATACAAAAATAATTTATTGTCAGAATGTATTCTTCAGTTTGATTTAATAATAATAGTAGCGTAATTTGAAGTATTTTTTTCAATGCAAAGATGGAGACTAATAAAGTGCAGAAACATAAATATTTAATTCTGTTGAACAGAGTGAATGTATTGCTTAGCAAAGGATTGTGCTTCATTACACCAATGCAAAACGGCAATAAATTCCGTGGAGCAATAATGCTAAATTTTCTTCATTTTCTTTATGAGAGTTATTACAATTATATAAAGCTCTTAGTGTTTTAAACAAATAACATCTGTTGTCAAACCCAATGACTAAAGTATATCCTATCATTTAGGTATTGAGACTGTCAAACTGAAATGGTTTTCCTGTTATGTATTTGACTGTTGCAAAATGATTATTGTGTCAAAAAGCAACAAGTTACAATCCAAGAGCCACTTCAACATTAAGGAGAAAACTACAAGATTTTGTATTTTATGTGTTAGATGGCAAGCAAGAAAGAAGAATAAAGCATTCAGAAAATACTGTCACGCTGTTTATTATTATGATTAGTGCATCAAAGTCACCCAAGCATGGACAGAATACCAGTGTGAGCCAAAACAGGCAAATAATTGTATCAGTGAAGCTATGGAGTGATTTGGTTTTAACTGTGTCACAGAATCGGATTAAAGGGGGGATTTTAAATAAAATGCCCATTTTGCACACCAACAACAACAAAAATAGCAGTTTTTTGGTGTGTCAAAAATTATTCATTTCAAAAAGGTTCAAAATGTAACGTCATGAGTCTACAAGCACTGCCCGTCACGTAGCAACCCAACCAGAGCTCAAACAAGTTTTTGTCAGCTCGTTTTATTGTTGTATGCACTGTACAATTACTACTTGAAAAGACAAGTGTTTTTCTTTCAAGAACTTTTCTGGCGCTAGTACTTTTATTTGAGAGTAATCTGACATAAATGGGGAAGAAAGAAGAATGGAGACATGCAGTAAAGAAATCAAGGACGAGAGTTGAGGTCTAGTCTCGATCCTGCGACATACAATGCTCCAAAACAAGTGTTAGACTTACCATCCAGAAACCACTTGCTGCATAGTTGTTTGTTGTGCAGTAGGCTCTACTTCTGCTTTTCAAAGATGTATGGTTATAGAACTGCATTACAGAACCAATTACTGTATCACATACAATTGAATCCCATCAATGTTTTCTGATACCCTGTTATCACACCGTTGATTCATTTTCTAGCAGTGCTATAAATAATATCTACAAAATATTAGGTTTTATTCATTTTCACCAGTTTGTACATGTACTCTGAATTAAGAATTTCAGGGCTTTTCTGTATGGAGTTTGCACATTGTCCATGTGTGACCTCTGTCCGTGTGTTTCTGCTTCCTTCTACAAACAAACATCATACATGTTGACTTAAGAGTCCAAGGTGTGAGTGCTTGTCTGTCCCCGTGTCGTCCAGTAATAGCCTGCTTCTTGCTAAATGACTGCTGGAGAAAAGCCCAGTAGGAAAAACATTTTTTGTTTTAAAGAAACTAATAGTATTCTATAATTTTTTATTACTCACATTTTAATTGTGTGATATATTACAACTGATATCCCAGAAGTGGATTAGGAGAAAGGTTTGACAAGTTTGTTTCTGAAAAATTAATCGCAGGAAAAAGCTGCAGCTCTTTATTCTTCTAAGTTATTTCTTCTACTCCACCCAGTGGAGTAGAAAGAACGTATCTGGTGTAAATGCCTTGAAGGAAAACATTGAGGATTTTAGGGGTGTTTGTTCCTAAGCTATATTTTGTTGAAAATGGGACTGAACGTTTTGTTGTTACTTTTTTATGACATTGAAACGTCAATTCACAAGAGGTTGTATTTTTCAGACTTTTTTCTGTTTTGGTTGTTATTTTGTCAGTTTAGCCTCCTGGCTCAAATACGCCCGTGAAAATAGAAAAGAAAGTGCCTTTAACCAACTCCTATCCTCCTGACAATGTATACAAAGCTTTCAAGGCACAAACAGCTGAATTTGTAAGTATTAAAAAAATGTCTGATTCTGGTTTCATTATTAATTAATATAGCTGTAACACATGATGAAATGTCCTCAGCTAATTTCTCTGCAGCCAGAAGGACTTTTTTTCTTTTGCACTCCCACTGTAGGTCTTTGATTGGCTGCAGCTTTCAGAATAATAGTTCTGCCATGTCTCCTCTCCTTGTTCAGATGTTACAGAACTAATTTTGTATCCTTATACAAAAGAAATTCTTATCACAGGAAAGTTGTTGGATCATAGGGTGGTACAAAGGTTTTAATGATGAAAGTGCCAGCAGAAAATTGCAACATGACTCAGTGGTGCTATGAAGAAGCTTCTTGACAGATAAAACAATCAGCTTAAAATACAGAAAAAAGTCAAAGAAAACGGTACAAAATTAATCAGGGCAATCAAATTAATTGCTTATAATTTAAGAAAACAGCTTTTTTGGAAACTAATTTCTGAAATAACAGAATTTATTACATAAATTCATGTTTTTTTTGTGAACTTTTATTTTTACCATAAAAACGTTAAACCTTTCTTTAGTCTCTTTCCAATGGTACCTACTATTTATGCTCCTCTATTATTCATGTTGGAACTAATGAAATTAGTTTTCCTAATGTAAAGTCCTATTTCTGTGGAACATTCATCAAACATATACAGATGATGAAAATGACAAATGGTCATGCTTAAATTAACTATAAATAGACACCTACAATCAATACTTACACATGGCACTTTTAGATAAACAGTGTCCTAATTGCACTATTTCACAGCTCATAGACATTCTTGGTATCCATTAATGTGAAGTAATTAGTTGTAATTTGCATCATTAAGGACAAAACAATTGCATAATTGTTTCTGAATACACAATTACATGATAATTAAGTTGTCTTGATCTGCATTTTCTGGCTCAAGAGACGCAAAAAGATGCAAAAGAGTTTCAAAAGCAAGAGCTCTGCCTCCAGTTTGTGCTTCCATGTTCCTCCCAAAGCACACTTCTTAAGCTTTGACGATTCTTGAAATTTGCCAGTTTAATTGTCATTGGCCCACTTATTCTCTTTGTTCTCTTTTGGTCTGTGGGAAAAAAAAATGGAAGTGCACATCAAAGTCAGTTCTTGTGTCCTTTGTTGTTTTGGTCTATAAGACTTTGCCTGCATGAAAGGTGTTGCATTTCTTTGGATGTATAATGTGAAGATCATTAGTTGTCAGGGAGGCATAATGAAGGCTGTGTAGGAAAGGAATATTGTATTGCACTGTTACATTTGTTAATAATTAGTTTGCAGAAGCTTTGAGTATCACAAGCTACACTGTTGTCTTATTGCTTCGACGGTATCGTGGTCTTAGGTGTTTTAAAAGGAGCGTCTAAATAAAATGTTGTGTTACTAATTCATAACAGTGTCATGATTATAGGACATCAGAGTAAATGTCTGCTAACTGATATGACACACTGCTATTCAATAAGTGTCTTTAATATGGTTTCTTGAAGCCATATTCAAGAAAAAGCCAACTATAATGAAATCCTAATATACATGTATTAGGATTTAATTATAAATAAGAATTTGTGTTTTAATTTTATGTCAAAAGTGTGAAAGGTGTTGCTTTGTTCTAAATGATATGATGTGAAAGTATTTGAAAAGAGTCAATTTATAGGATTTACAGGAAGTTGGGCAGAATAGACTCAACACTTCACCCATAATGTTGAACTTAATGTTAAACTTTATGGTTGTATATTTACATTTGAGGTGTTTCGACATTCTGAACATTTGAAGGGCAGTTTGTTTCATTATTTTTTATATTAGCAGTCCCATAAAGCCTTTGTCAACAACAAAAATATTAGGGAAAGATTTGACATTTGTATTCATTTAATATCAATAGTTTTTAAACTCAGCACGGTCTATGTAGACATTGAAAGGGTTTTCAGTTAAATAAACCAATTTTTCCTATCGAACATTTGCAAGTTTGCTGGCCTAACGCTGAAATGCTTGTTGCATAAAATCAAACATATGAGAATTCCTGTTTGCAGTGATTCCTGCTATCACCATTTCATTTGCAGAACACTTTTCATGAAGGAAACTAACACTGTGAACAGCAATGGACACACCATCCACATAGTGGCACATGGTGGTGGCAGAAGCATGCTGTGAAGACATGGACCATTATTAATAGGAAAATTAAGAGAACTAAACACAAAGTTACTACTCACTCCTACCTAAATGTACATCTCGAGTCAAAATGTAGTGGCTTAGGTCAAAGCATATGTGTCTATAACAATGGTAGAATCAAAGTCCAGATCACAATCTAACTTTTAGAGTCCAGTTTAGTGCATGAAATGTCAAGGGCACAAAATCAAAGACTCGTACATCTTTCTGCAGAGAGGTGTGTCTGAAATGGTTTTTTTTGCTTATCTTGCACTTGTTTGTCATTTATCTTTGCAGGTTGGGCAAAACTGTAAATCCTGCATGCTGTGACTAATTTTGGAGTCACAGCATAGTTTTCATCTCAATGGAAGCACTCCCCACTGAGTTGAGATAAATATTCCAACCACACCTACGTGTTTTAGACTCCATTTCATTGTTGCTTTGGCCCACTGCTGGATGAAACAAACTACCACACATTTGTTGAACCAAACTAAATGAAACATGGATGTTCAAATAATGGCCTGTCCACCAACTACACCTACCCCCAACCACATTATAAGCGTACGTGCAGGCACCACCTCCCCCACCCAAACGCAGATGGTTGGTCCAAGCTGGGAGACACTGAGGCCACAGAGCATCAGTTCAAGGGATTCTGACTTCCCAGCTGAGCTTTTAACATGGACAACAATGGCCCACAGCTTCTGCATTTGATGTTATGTGCCAGAAAAAGAAAGAGATGCGCAGAGAGGAAGAAAGGAAGAATAGGAGGTGGAGAGATAGAAACTAGGCACAGAGACACAGCTCCCCACAGTGGAGCTCTATTGTACCATATTACCAAAGGAAAAAATAAATGGGGTATCCATCAGCACAGAGGATTATTTACTATTCAAAAAAGTTAGATTTACAGTTTTTCTGGAGAATGTTGAAGCAATAAAATGTTGGATTAGTGTCAGATAATAAAACATTTCAGTACATTTAAACCCCTTAGTTGAAGTCTATGTCCCATTGCACTAATCTGTTGCCATATGTTTGAATTTTTCTTCAGTTCGTTTTTAATTGTCTTGACTTTTTCATCAAATCAAGTAATTTGTGCGTTAGGGTGGCATATTTGCAATTTAGCTTTGAATAGGATGTGCCCTGTGAGTCCTCAGTTAAACATAATGTAATTAGAGAATTGGGTTGACACAGTCAAACACGGGTGATGATGGCAAATCAACTTTCTGAGTCGCTTTCCATTTGCAATCAGAGGGACAACAAGAGAGACACAGGCGCAGAGGAAATTAACATGATTAGAAACTTAAATCCCCAAACATTGAAGTTCAAATAGAAGTTAACTGAGGTTAAATTGATCGTTTATTTAGATCAAACATTCCCAGTCCCAACCCTACTTTCTTATTCACTTAATTTATGAATAATATTTGGCAAAACAAGGAGGTGTACATTATGCACAAAAATGCACATCTTGACACTGTCTGCATGTCGCAGTAAAATCATGAGCATTATGTTACCACAACATGCACTTTGCATAGATCTTTCAAAGTTGGGCTGGAAGGGATTTTGTCCCATGTAACCAGAAGAACATCTACGAGGTTAGTCCCTGATGTTAGGCGATAAGGTAAGGATTACAGTCTGCATTTCTCATCTATCCCTGAGGTGTTGGCCGGAGATGAGGTCAGGGCGTAAAGCAGGCTGGGATGGTGTGTGGTGTGGAGAAGTAATATGCTGTTTCATTAGAAATGTGTGTTGTATGCAATTCATTCGCTGGAGCACTAAGGTTTTTCTTGCCTGAAATGAAATTAGTCCATTCCAGGAAAATTGGATTGTAGGTATTTACAGGCACATTTTAGATATTTGGAAGCACATACAATATACAAGAGCTGACTGTAAAATTGTCATATTTATAAGTTTATTAGGGATTTTCAAAGTAATACCATAAATATATTTTGGGCTAATTATTATATATGGTTTCCATTATTGATCTTTCACTGATAATCTCTAGTGATGCATTGTAAGAATGAGAGTTTTGATTCTCCTTGTCCTTTATAAATATTTTTAGCAGAAAAAAACAGGGAATGCATATGGAAATGTTTGATTTATTTTTCAATTGTAAATGGTACATTTAGTCATACAAACACATGCTTCACTTTTCACATCAAAGAAAATGTTGGGTTTCCATAAAGAGGATTTTTTTAAAACTGAAAAAGAAGGTTGTCAACAAGCAGAATGATGTCTCAAAGGCTTTCAAATTGAAAATGCTGTTTTTTTAAATTAAAAGTTTTGCAAATGAGCATTACTCTGTAAAGTCTAAGTATTGAGAAATCATACAGAAGGTTATGTTATACAAGACATGTCTGAATGCATAATGTCTAAGCGGAATCTATAATATGTGCATTGAACTTATAAGCAAGCAAAGTAGAAATGCCCTTCATAAACCTAAACAGATAACTAATTTAAACTGCCCTTGAAATTTTTAAATATCTGAAGTTGTCCAGATTCACCATAACTATATTTTTAGAATATTTATTTAGGGGGAAAATATTAAAAAAAATAAAAGTTAAAAACTAGAAGAGAGTATTTAGCATTTTTTTCTTTATAAAATTTTACATCGTCTATTTGTTTCCTTCTAGAGAACCTAAAGAGATTCCAGGAGATCTTTTTAGATCAAAGTAGATCAATGTCTTAGCACCAGGCTGGTGCCAAAAATCACTCTACATTAAAAGTCACTAAAAATTCTGTTCATCTCCTGATCTGATGATCAGTTTGAGATTCAGTAAATCATTTTTATCCTGTCTTGATGACTATATGGCTTGAGATGATGGCATATGATTGGATAATTCACAATTTGCTATAATCACTGAGGTGTATCTAATAAAGTGGCCAATCAGTTTATATTCAAATAAACAAAAACTTCCACAATCACAAAAAAGTTATTTCAACAGATTTCATCATTTAAATTTTTTTAAGGGTTTAACAAAAATCTAAATGCCTATAAACAAATGATAAAAACTTAAATTATGAACTCTAGTGCACTCAAATGTATTTTAAAGCAAATTGCCTGTCAAATTCAATACAGTTGGTGATGTTTCTATATTTTTATGCATTTGAAATTGAAATTTCAGGGGGAAAAAAAATAAATATGTAATATCAAACCGTTTTTTATAGAGAGAGTAGCTAAGGGAGGAAATAAAAGACATATAAAGGAGGATTGGTTAAAAGGTAATTCTGAAAAAGAACGGCTGTTGGCTGCGATACTTGGCAAAGGACTGGGTGATTTTTGAGTGTAAATAAAGTACAGTGCTGGAACTGATGAAGGTGTGATGAGAATGGGGTGTGATGATTTCACAGGAAGCAGAGGAAGGTGTGGAAGAAGGTGACATGGTCACAACATGTCACAACACAAAGAAACGGATAAAAACGGGTGATTAAGGGAGGCATAAGGAAATGGACAAAGATAAAACCAAAGGAGAAACAGGATTATTCTTGGTGGTGAACACAATTCAAACACTCCTGAGAGGGTCACGCCATGCCTGCTCAACATGTCCCTTAAATCATCGCTGTGTCTTGTTTGTCTTTGGACTTTTAAAAATGAGAAGTACAGCCCTCTTTAATAAACCTGGATCTGGGTCACACTTTCACCAAATCTATCTTCACTAACGGTGCCCTGAGTCCTCGAAGTCAGTCTGTCTCACTGAAGATCTAAAGCCCTGATCTCCCACAACAAAACATTTATTGAATGGAAATGCCTGAACATATATGTGAAATAAAATGTTTGACACTATTAGGATGGCTAAAGCATACGAGTCAATCATTCTGGGGTTTATTTAATCTAAAACCCAGTCATGCGTTGGGATGGTGAAATCTGTCCCATCTAAGCTGTGTATGTTAATCTGCTTTGATTATGATTGATTATTAATACAAAGATGGACCATGAGAAAAGTGCTGGGATAAGCTACATTACAGTGTGGGAAAAATGCTGTCCTCCATCATTGTTAAGTGATAGGACAGCAGAAAGGTTGTGGCTTAGCTGGTGATGAATACTACTCAAAGAGCATATCTGACAGGTTTTTGTTGGAGACATAATAGTCTCAGCATATCCTGTGAGATCATTAGAGATGCAAATCCCATTCTTGGAGGTGTTTTATGTCGCCTGTTCCTGTGTTCTAGGACAACCAATGAAAGGTATTCTATCGAGGAGCCGCAAATCAAGACAGAAAACGAGAGATGGGTGGACAGGTAGGTTCGCTCTGCCGTCGCTATTATGCCTCGTCTGCCTTTCCTCGCTCTCCCCCCCTGACTTTTTTCCCTGATCAGAGCTACGCCATTTGTTCCCCCATCAGTCATTTTCATAGCCTCATCTCTCACAGCATATCTCTCCATGCGTTAGATAAGGACAGAGCACCCCACCTCTGTCTGATACTTGAGCATCTGCCTCTTTCTGACAATGCCCCACTCTGGGGAATTAGATGCTCTCAGGAGTTTCTGTGTGAACTGGGTCAAGAAGCATCTGTTTTCTTGTACAGATGTCTGGTTCCGGAAAAGGAAATAGGTCTAAATAACACAGGGTCTCTTTTGTTCTAAGCTCAAATGAGGGAAGGGCTTGCTTGTGAAGCAGCTGGTCATTACATTTTTTTAATACAATAAAATATAGATTGAGAAGATACTAAAGCAGTTTTTATATGATACATTTGGCACTGATTGCATGGCTGTCCCAGGCTACAATTAAACTTATTGCCCTGTAAAATACAGACATTTATGAACAGGGCATTCTTTGAAATGCCTCTTGCCATTTCAAAGAATATTCTCCCAAAAGTCTAGGAGATGTTCAATATATAATTTGGGAAATGTGACACATTCATCTTTTATTTTGTCAGCAGTGGCTATGGTCTTGGAACTCTTCCAAGGAAAACATTTCTGACCTCTTTGAACCCTTATGGTTGAATCATGAACATTGATGCATAATGAGGCCGGCAGTGCTTTACATGTTTCTGTGAGGTATTTTGTGACTTTATGGATGAGTTGCCAATGCACTCCTGGAATAATTTTACTGGTCTAGTTATTCCTGAAGGGCTGCACAATGACAATGTTGGTATCATTGTAGGAAGAAGGTTTCTGAAATCCCAGGCTGGGGTTTTATGAAAGTGGTTCTCATGTATTTGTTGTGGGCGGTTCTGGACGGTTAATACAACTGGTCTGGGCTCCTCTACTGAAGAGGTAATATGAATGAATGTCGAATATTCGCTGGCACAGAAATCATAACTAATTGGTCCCTGGGGTCAACTAAATGTTTTATCTTTACATTTTTCTTTAATGGTGAATTAAAAAGGAATGTGTTGCACATTTAGCCTCACCTATATGGAAATAGAATCACAGTTTTTACCTGCTATATCAAGAATCTGCAACCTGCAATTCCAGAGAACTTTTTTGTTGTTGTTCTTTGATTCTTTTCTATTATGTCCACTAAAAACATTGGCCCCACCTGTGACCTTTCGCGGTGCATGTGTGAGTTCTCTCTTAAAGTCCAAAAGCATGACTGTTAGGTTAGTTGGTCTCTCTAAATTGCTCTTAAGCATTACTGTGCCTGCATGGTTGTCTGTCCAGTACATACTCTGCCTCTCATCCAATGACTGTCGGAAACAGGCAACATTTAATGTCAGTGCAATTTTTACCATCCTTTCTTCTTGGATAATTGCACATGGTAAGCCTAAAAATAATTATCAATTGTCCAGCATGACAAGATTCTTCAAACAATATGTTTGACAGATACCGTTAACATAATTTATTTCAATGTTAAAAATTACACTTATATTTATCTCACACGGTAAATAGAAAAGCTAATGGAGCATTTCAAGTACCAACAATTTCACAATAGTTTTTCTAAACTATTCCTGATCAAACCATGAATGTCTTTGAAGCATAATTACTTTTTTATGTTTGCTTTCATCGTGGAATAAGAAGAAAATAAAGAAACGGCAAGTAAAGAGATTAAAAAGGATTAATTATTTCTTAAATAAACTTCATTGCAGTTTGAATGAGGTTTCAGGGATAGGGACACTATCCCTGAGGTTTTTAGGGATAGTGTTGGTCTTTCTTTTCTTTTTTGCAGGAAAACATTACATATTCACTCAATCAATTTCAGCTTTGTTATGATTAATTCATGTTTATGAAGTACAGCTCAAAACTATGTCAAAGGAGCCACATAAAGCTCTAAAAGCTTGTGTATTTTTAACTTTTTTTTCCAGTATCAGTCTGTTGTAATTAGTCAGTCCTTTGTGTTTGCATGAGTGAAAACATCAGGGCTAAGGTGTTATGTTTTAGAAAGAAGCAAAAATTAAAATTAGGCTCCATGGTGCCATGGTAAAAAGACATTCCCTCCATCAGGAAACAAATAGAGGAAGCTTTGGGCCCAGGTGTTTGTGCATTAGTGTCAAAGTACTGTGCCATGACATATGACATGCATCACATAGACTGCAGGCTCTGCAGCCTGTGCAACTGGCTAAATGTGATATTTATTTTTGTTTTCAACTTGACAAATATTTATCTTACTAAACAAATCATGTCCACTACATGCATGTACATTCCACTGCAAAAGTATTCTTCCCTTTTGACCTATTTTCTTTTTCAGTCACAGCCCAAAACTTCAGCGTATTTTATTGGGATAGACTAACACAAGGAGGTGGATAACTGAAGAGGAAACGGGTAAGGTAAATTATGCTTTTAAATCTTTCCTATTAATAGAAATCTGAAAAGTTGGGATTTTACACCTCTTTGAAAATACTTTGTCAAACCACTTTCCACTGCAGTTATAGCAGAGCGAGTCATAAAACATGGCTGCATACTGTAATGTTTACCATTCTTTCTGCAAGATAAATCAAGTCCAACCAGGGTAAATCGATGAACAGTATTTTTTTCTGGACTTAACTATCAAAAAGCGGGTTTGATCGAAATCTATTCCATTATAGTGCTGGCTGAATGTTTCTGGCATAATGAAAACATGGCAAAGTGATTTGGCTATCTTGCTAATAAACAATGATGTGAGGACTTTTCATTTTGATGATGCTGACACTTTCATTGACTATCCATTTTTGACCAAGTGACATGCTTTTACAGGTTTTACTAATTGCTTAGAAGAATGCACTGAGAAAGCAGTGAGGAAACACATCAGTCACAAAGAAAAACTGTAAAACCAATTATCTTCAAAGTCTGCAGTTCCTCTTCACATTAAGTCACAAATTATTTTCGATGATATGTAAGAGTGTTGAAGTTTGTTGATTAACAGACTTTAACACTGTTGTTCCAAGTAAATAACTTTTGGTACAGGACAGATGTAATAGGCTGAATGAGGGATAATTTATTAAACATTTCTTGCTTTTCTATTTATGAGGTTTCATAAATCTCATTTGTTCAAAGCTGTTTCCAGTTGCTAAAACTCTTCATGTAGAATAATGTTTCACTAAGTATTTTTTTTTGGTCTACAGCAGTAAATTATTTCCTAAGCTTCTTCCTTTTTCTGAGTAGCATCAGAGTTGTTGAAAAGCAACACCACTCCTGCTCCGAGCGCTCTCAAACGGTGCACAATCACTGTAGACATCTGAAGTTTGACAGGTGTCTGCCAAACTTGAGATTGAGGCATAATTGAACAAACCACTGGAAGGTGGAGGTTGGGGTGAATCATGAGAAAGAAAGGACGAGAACCGGATAGGAAATTAACTTTTTTCTTGAGCAAAATGTTAGTTTTTTGTTACTTTTAACTATGATTATGCTTTACATGTTTAGAGTAAACCAGGTAAGTCAAACAAGAGTCTATAGGAAGATGCTGAACACGTAACTATTTATTTCTATCACAGTCCTTATTACTTTGAATGAGACAAATTTCTGTACAGAGCAAAAGAACTGAATGACTTGAATAAAGTTGTCCAGATCACCTGTGAACCTTTACAAATTTATATTTGGTATTGTTCACTTGTGATTAGGGGAGTTGTGTTGCTGTCAGATTTAAAAAGCCCTTTAAATCTACAACTGAAAGATAAGTGCACATTTTATGCATTGTAATAAAGCTTTATCAATAATTATAATAGTAAAAATCTGAAACCATAAATCACGTCTCCCTGGTTGCAAACCACCAATTGAGATTAAGTTCAAGATGACACAACGCCACAAGATGTGTCATCTTGCCTGATGCACACGCCAATATTTAAAACTCTGGTTGATTTTCAGACTATTACTGCTATAGGATTTTTGTTTTTGAAGCAGCTGCACCAAATTGAACAAAAACAATGAGATTCATTATTTTGGATTACAAAATAATTTAGCTGGAAAATGTAAAAGGGCAAAGATTGTATTGAAATGTAAACAAAAAGAAAGAAACAGAAAAGACATAAAAACACATTTTAATAGAGGAGTTTTAAACTTCTAAACTTTTGTACCACTTATTAATTTTATGTAGCTATGTGAGGAAGGAACTCTTATCCATTGGGTTATACGACTGCTCTGATAGTTGCCATCCAATTAAGAGACATTATCAGAAAAGATAAGATTAAAGTGAGGGGGCACCCTTATTTCTAATGAAATGATTTGTATCAATGAAATTAGTTAATTCAGTAGCACACATTTAAAAATGTTAACTTAAGAGCACATATCAGTCAATTATTTCATCATTATTGTTAAGAATGGCAGTGAAGTAGCTCTACATCCAAAACATGGGCAGAGTTTCAACATCGTAAACCCTCTAGGCTGAAATGCCTTGTTTGTACTTCAGGCATTTATTCTGTCATTTGTGAACATAATCATGAAATACATTTGCATAACTGATCTCTAGTCAATACCTCATTATATTCAACCTTATTTTCTCAGTGTTAATGTAGTTTTTTTTTGTTTGTTTTAAGGATCAACAATCTCTTCTGTTATTTTGGCCAGATATCAAGAAAAAACATTGATGCTCCTGCAATGATCTTTAAAAGAAAACATGTTTATGTTGCAAACCTCATACTCAATTTTAACTGCCTCATTGAACTGACTATCTAGACCACATTCTATTTTAATTACTCCAGCTGGGAGAATTTATTTCGTTAAATGGAATATTCCAGCTGTTTTAAAATCCAAGAGCAAACCACGTTTCCAATGTGCTGAGCGGTGAAAAATCCTCCCGCTATCATTGTGTTCATGTGCATATTCTTTTGCTTTGTTGCCACATGACATACTTCCGCTGAAATACTTTTTTTATTTGAGAAAATAATCACTTTAATTATTACTGTGTGTGATTTCTGAATCAGCAAAATAAGATCATGATGAAAAAGTCTTTAACTTACCCATTAAGACAAGCTTTTGAAAATCACAGTGTTTTTAAGACCTCAGGAAGTGCCATATCTAAAGTCTAGGGAGTGTGTTTGGGAGAAAAGTAGTTCATAAAGATGAAATGTCAAAACATTTCCATGAAAATGTATCTTTTGCTGCCAGTATATTATATTAAAAGCTTTGTGTGAATCATGAAAACTAATTTTGCAAAACTGAGAGAAAACACACTCTCACAAATCTGCAGCACAGCCATGAATATTTTTCTTTTTCTATGCCTTTAGGTGTAATCAGGCACTTTGCAGTTTACCAAATGCTTTATAGTGTCAAAGCAGGAATAAAACATCATTAAACTCACTGTAAATCTCAATCCTAAGGAAGTTAATCAATGTGAGAGAAAATGGGCATTTGATAGTCTCTATTTATATTTACAAATTGTCATTGTTTGAAAGATAAGGATTTCTTCATCTCTCCATGAAGGTTGACCTGAATCTCGAGGAGAGTCACTCTACCATCTTTTACAGTGCAAAAGTAACACAATATATGGATTTAGTCTCACATTTTCTCTTAATGCTCTATGTTCTCATTCCACGCTTTCACTGCTTGGCCGATTGGCCTGGCGCATCATTCTGATTTCCCCTCAAGCCCCTTTTGGATGGCGAAAGATCCATTCCTGCCTGAAGTTCATCAAACCTATTTGAAGATATATTTAAAAGGAGATGACACTAGAAGCAAAAAGAGGTGGAAACGGGGCTGCCGGTGTAGATAAGATGATTCCAGATGATGTTCATACTCAGGCTGTCACCTGACCTTATTCATGGCATGCATTTGAAAAAGACTGATAACTCTCCCTATCTCATTCGGCTTTGCTCTTACTCTTCGTACTTTGGCAAAAAGAATTCAACTGAACTGTAATATTTTTGTCTTTACTGCCTCTTGAAGGTAAATTTAGTCCTAGACCTCTATTACTCCTTTTGCCGTCAAAGAAATATAAGAAGTGACAATCTGTGCTTTACTGAAGAGCAAAGAGCTCTACATAAGACAGTTGCTCTTTGTTTAATTCAAATCAGTTTTTATGTAGCACCAATTCACAATAAATGTTGTCACACAAGCCATTTCTGTTCAATTACAAATGTGCTAATTTTAAATCAACACAGTAAAACTACCTTTCATAGTAATTATTTTTCTGTCAGTTACTTTTAGAGCATCATCTGTGATTTTGTGTGTATTCAATGTTAGCTGCTTGTATTTGCTCCCTATAGATGCACTGTTTCATAACTGCCTTTAAATTCTGCTTCTGTGAAAAAACCAACAACAAAGGTAATGGGTGGGAGGAGCAGAAAAAAGTCTAGGTAAGTTCAACTGTCTGATCCCGAGGCAGCGCACCTCAAGACGCAGGTTTGGTTTTCAGGGTTTAAAAGTAAAACTGCCCTGCAGGCTTCCACGGCATTGCCTTGCAGTTATGTGCATTTTCTTTGTTCAGCGACTTCTTTGAGCTTTCAAGCTTTGCTGCAAGGAGCTGGGAATGTTAGTTAGTGATAACAGAAAGCCCTAATTTTTAGGGAAGGCTTGATGCCCTTTGGATTGTCATCCTGAAGTTATTTTTGTATTTTGTTTTGTTAAACTTATAGATTTGTGTCTTTCTCTGTCCACATGGCTTAAAGAATAGAACTTTGTTGCAAAACTCTAAACAGCAAAATAAAGCAAAAACAGGCAACTTGAAAGAAACAGCTGCAGAACAAAATAATCACAACCACAGAAAGACTTGCTAGTTATTTTGAAAAAGTGATAGATTGGGGATTTATTACTGCGTACAGGAGACTCAACAATTTATCAAACTAAAATCTTTCGCTTTTGGCTAACTTTTAAGAACTATCCATATATTAAAATGTTAAGGAGAAACACTCCACATTGAGAAAAAAAAAACATGTCACGAGGAATGTACTGCCATTGAATGCATAAATGCACAAATATGTTGTAAAAGAAAATGAGGTGTATTTTGACACAAGGGCAGCAGAGGATTACCAAGATTCTTGTTCAGGCTGCATTTATTCTGTTATAACCCACAGAGGTACTTGGTGAAGAATAGTAAGCAAAAGGATATTTTGTAGCATATCCAGTTTTTGTATTGTCTATATGGAGGGATCTTACCTGCAACAATACCAGTATGTGAAGATAGATTCTGAGAAATTGTTCTAGAGCCAGTCAAAAACAAAAACACAACAGTCAACTGTGTGTCCTTGCAGCTTTAAATAGTAAACCCTGTCATTCAGGGAACAAACATTATCAATAAATATTGAAGTTCAGACTGGTCAAAAGCATTCCACGAGTTTTCTTTTTTGCATTCACTCTGACAGCTCATAACACAACATCAGCTGCCTTTGATAAATAATTGAAAATTATTCTTGTCACAATAAAAAATTGTAATTGAATAGGCCTGCTTTGAAGCGCATGTAGCAAGTGGCAAATGGAGACTTGGCTACCACCACTCATGAATAGATGCAGCACACTGATGGTCTATACTTGCTGACTTGTCATCAAAAATACTATTTGAAGCATAGTTTAAAGTATATTTTATATAAATATACATTAAGTTTGTTGGCATTTATTGCTCTAATAATTTTGATGGATAGTAAGTCTATAAGACTATAAAACAATTAAAAAAGTAGTTTTTAATTGTAAGTGAGGCCTGGGTTTGAATCCCAATAGGGGCCTTTGAATGGGGGACTAAATGAAATCTACTTTTTTATGTCTTTGTGTAGCAGGATAGGTGGCATTCAAAGACTTCTTGCACTTAGTACAGTGAGTAAAAAAAACTGACTGGCCTACAAAGACGTTTCAAATGAGACAGAAATAAAAATTGCTGCCCAAAGGATTTAAAAATACTTTGTCCAAGATGATGCACTAATGATGCACTTTGTCAGGGAGATGTCAATGATCTCAGGCTTGTGTAATTTCAAATCAGGCCCTACTGGTTTGCTTAGTGTCTGTCCTGTCTTTTTGGTCCCTCACTAAAACTTACAGTAGAGCTTTTATGGTTTTGCCTGGCAGTTCACTTTAATGTGAACATACATGCAGAACAGAAATATGTTACTCCTTTCTCAGCACAGATGAAGATTGACTGTGAGACAACACAAGAAATCTGGGAGAACATTTCTCAACCAGGGTCAAATTGCTTTGAAAGGGGCACATGCTGATATACAGCCTGATGGAAAATGACTTTTATTCCTGACTTCTGAAATCAGAGATTTACAAAACTCTCCTGGAACATTCTGAAGGACAATGAAAGCAACATCAAGAAAATGGCTGGTTCAAGGTCTCTTTGAATGATTGATTCTGCACTTTAGAAGAAGCTCTCAGTTTAAACTAAATCTGCTTGTCAAAGGAAGCAGGGGTAAAAGAACAGATTGTTTGAGCAGTGACTGGACCTAAAAGGCAAACAAGGCTCCTTGGAAGGATTTTGTTGTTATTCGTTTGAATGCTTGAAACAAGAAAAAAGAAAAATGGCAAACATCAAGTAAGGAAAGCTAATCATCCTTTTTATTTTTTTAAGAATAACTAAGTATATTTAGTATTACTAAAAAAAGTGTTGTCCATGTAAGAAGCTTTCTGTTTACTGTCATGACCTATTACTAATTAATATGGAGACGCATTGGTATTATCATCAACCTGAGCAATATATGACATGATAAAAATGTGTATATTTTTTAATTTGTTTTGCATTGTACAAGCACAAACAATTTATGTGTGGATAAATTATTTGTTAGATCAACGGTTGACATTCTCGCATTTTACCATCAATACCAGGTTATGCCATATCCAGTAGAGAGTCAATTAATGAAAATGTTTCCAAATGTTCAGGAGGATAATCACTATTTTACAACCAGTAAATACATCCCTCTCAAAATGCCTTAGGATCACTTTTGGACTTATTTGTGTCAAAGTTTTGCGTTGTTTGTTTGCTTTCTCCTTCTTTGAAAAGCCGGTGCAGCTGCAGTGGCTGATTATATTAACTATGTGTGATGTCTCCATGCATATCACTTTGTGTGTATTTGTTGTAATTTACAAAGAGGCAATAATAAAAGCACTGATTAAAAGAGGATAATTATTCAGAATTTATGAATAGTTTTTTCTCCAAGTATTCCAGCTTCCTCCCACAGTCCAAAAACACGATTGTTAGCTAAATTACCTTTGGGCATGAGTGTGTGGATGAATGGTTGTGTGTTGATGACCTGCTTCCCCCTCAATGATCTCTAGACAAAGACAACAACCTCCAAGTCCCTGCAAGGACTAAATGGGTACAGACAAAAATTTGTGTGCTCAGCCCACCTTACTCTACTCGCTTCACAAACACTTTTAGGTAGCTAGCAGATATCTTCACCATGGTTGATCTCAAATCAGATTTTGATGAACTCACTAAATAGAGAAGAAATCCAACACCTGACACTGTAGTGTGTAAACAACACCCTTGTACTGAACATCAGACCAAAGTGGCCATTGGGGGATGACCAGACAGGGGGATGGAACATGTTCCTCCTCCCAAAGATGGGTAAGCCTTAGTGTGCGTGGACAACATCAAGATCATGTGCATTCACATAAGACCTGACCTGATTTTGTCCCTATTTATTTATATTGACTGAATGATTTAAGTTTGTCCCTGGTAAAAAGGGCTCACCAAACGGATCAGTCTCACTTCAGTTCTGCTTGAAAACTTTTGCAGGGCTACCGCAGAAAGAGCAATCTGTCTTAGTATGACAACGTGGTACAGAAATTGCACAGCATAAGATAGAAAGACCTTGGCCTTGCTAGTGATACAACACAGGGGATAGTGGGAAGTCCATTTTCACGTCTGGGGACAGTAGAAGCTGGGCAGATCCAGAGGAAGGCCAGAAAAATGGCTGTAGACTTAGCCCACATGAAAATGGACTGTTTTTGCTGTTTGCTTCCAGACAGCAGAAAAAGTAACATAAAAACACAAACCACCAGATTGCGAGACAGCTTTTTCCCCAGAGCTGTGAGTCCCCAACCCCCATCACTACTTCACCAGAGAAACACACACAGGGTTACCAAATGATTGCAAACAAAATGGAACTTTCACTTTTTTCATGCATCTTACCTCATTTTGCAAAGTAAAGAATCCTTGGTTCTCAATGCCAGTCCTTGGTTTGGAGGGACTGCTAATTAACTTCTAGAATTATGCACATTTTTAATCTCTAATGTTGAAAATCATATTAGTTAACACTATTCTCCCTCATTCAGCAGCAATAAAAATTTTAAGAAAATGATCTGATAGCATCCGTAGAAAGAAATTGCAAATTACACTATGCAGTAATGACGCATATTGACAGTTGGTTTGTATTATAGCAGTTATATAGGGGAAGAAAATAGTAATAGTGGGGTTATCTTATAAAAAATGAATTCCTTTCACATATATAGAAAATTACTTTAGCATATATTCCAATCAGTAGGTAGAATAAACAGAAATTGCAAAAAAATTATTTACTTTTTTTCCTCCTTGTTACTTGTCAACACTTGCCAACAGTCTCTTTTAAGTTCTTTTCAATCAGCACATGAAGCCACAATGTTCAGTCATCTGTTCTTACAACGTTGTACCAAATATATTTCAATCTTTGTCTCCTCTACTGATCTGAATTATCTGACAGTAGGCATTTGTCTAGAGAATCCCGTTTCCAATCTCCAATAAAAATCAATCAATCAATCAAGTTTGTGTGTAGAACATTTCAAGTGCTTTACATCATAAAACAAAAAAAATTAAAAGTCATAAAAACAACATAGTTACCAATTGAGAAACCAGTCACAGCACAGGGTTGCCTTAGATAAGAAAATGACTTTAAACTTTTTTAACAATTGCTCTGAATTTGGTTCAAACAACCATACAGAATTTTGTCGCCATCTAGTGGTCAGTTACACCAAAATGGACCTAATTTGGCTAACTTACAAACAAAATCCCCACATTTAGATGTATGTTACATCATAAATTCAAACTAATTATATTTGCTTGATTTAGAATACATTTTACTGCAAAAGTCCAAATAGTTACTGTTTTTATAAAGGTGTTCAAAAAAATTCAGCAAGTTAAAGGGTAATATTTTGGAGTCTTGGATGAAAGGAACAAATCTTTATAAATCGTTTCTAATAGACAACACAAGATCCAGTTTTTAAAAGAAACATCTGATGTTGATCCTTCTGATGTCTTGCTGTTTTGATCCAGAGCAGATTACTAAACGTCATTGCTAACTCCTCATGCTTGCTCTGTTTTGATATGAATTGTTGATAATGACTCATTATTTTACATCTCAGTGTACTTCAAGTTGATGAAAACATTTTCTGAAAAAGCAGCCATCTTGCTTCAAAAGCTTAAAAACAAAAAAAGTCTGCTGTATGCTCTTCTCCCAGGGTACTGGAAATATGGACTGTGTGATCTGAGAAAAACAAAGAAGGTCACATGACACAGGCAACATTAAGAGTGAAAAATGTGCAAATTGTTAAATCAAAATCAAAATCAAAAAATAATTCTTATAATGCAGTTTTACAAATGATGCAGGCTGTGTATTTTAAAAACTTGCTGCATTAAAGGTTGAAACAAAGGCCATAAAACCACAGTTAATAACTTTTTGGACTTTTTCCCCCAGTTTGAAAAACGTAGTAGCCCAAAATTCAAATGAGTAACACCTAAACTAGAAAAATTATTTGTACATTATTCATTACACTTTTATGTTCTAGTAGCCTGGTCACTGCCTTCCTGGGCAATTCTGTTCAGAAACATGCTTAGGTCTGCCCACTTTAAGATCATATATTGAACAGGGTATTCATCAACAGATTTTTTTTTTTTCAAACTTTGTCATAGTTCTAATAATCGAAATCCTTCCCTGAGATTTTTTGACACCTTACTGTATTTTATTTTATCCCACACAGAAGTACAAGAGAAACAGCAAGTGATGTGTCAGAAGTAGCAAACACAACGATACCACCAGTATGCAAGTTTTAAATCTTGAGTGTGTTTGAAAATCTGCCTGTTTTTTGTCAAATATTTCCTCTGTTCCTACTACCTTGCATTTCTTACTGATGTATAAAAGATCCCAAACAGAATCCCAAACCTCACTTATTCACATTCTTTAATCTTACACCTCAACAAAAGGCAAAAAATAACAAACAAAACTCAGAAGGAAGTCAAGGATTCTGCAGCTTTTCACAAGAGCTGGTAGACGTCTCCAACATTTAAGCTATGCAAACAGAGATGAATGCATAAAAGTCATCATAAATGCAAAGCTCATGAATTGTAAATGTCTCATAAAAGGCTTAATGCTTAAGTATTTGGATGAGATCGAGAATGTAAGTTCTACTTCAAAGAGAAAAAAGTAATATTGTGAAGTGTGCTTTAAGATTATAGATTCAGCTTTGAACACCGCTCCCAATCAGCACGCCTCACCTTCTTATGAAAAGTCAAGAATTTTAACAACAGAGGTTAGACTCTAGCTCTTTGCTTTAAAAACTGTCTAAAATATAAGGTTGTTATTCCTGCTCCTGCAAAAATTCCCTGCTTTAAATGATTAAATATTATAATATTTCTTAAGACAGAACTCATGGTTTTTGCATAAAAAGAACGAGAAAAAAAGAAAAGCTTAAAGACAAAGCCATGCGAAAGTGCTTAAACAATAAGGATCAAGCAAAATGTCTAAATGTGGAAAGAAGAGGCCATACAATGCCCAGAGTTAAGAGAGGTCAGAATCAGCGATTATGAAGTAATTTGCACAATGGTGCATTTTGTTTCAGTCTCTAATGTATAATTTTGTACAAAATGCAGTGAAAAAGCACATTTGAAAAGCGTTCAGAGCCCTGGACCTTATTCACTCTATACAGTGCTTCAGCCACCATCATTATTCCTTCATATTTTAATTTAAAACAACATAAAGTAAACCCTCCTGACCCCAGTAAGGGAAAAAGGGTGCAGGAAAATGGATGGATGGATGGACAACATAAAGTAGCATAAGTGGAAAGCAGGAAGAAAAGAATATATGCTTTTCAAGTAAAATCTGAAAAGTATTGCATCTACACAAAAAATATAGTTCATAAATAAAAATAAGAGTAAAAAAATGAAATGTCCTTTTAAGTCACCTAATAAGTGCACAGAGTCCACCTGTGTGTCATTAAATCTCAGTATAAATACAACTGCTGTAGCAATGCCGACCATTAGGCAGCAAAGAGCATTTAAGTTGCTGTCAGCTCAGGGATAAAGGTAGGTTGTAAAACAACATCCCCAGTTTGGAATATCTCCCTAAGTCAAGTTTTAACCTTGATTCATCAAGAGCAAGAGCATGGCACGACCTAGGCATTAATTTACAGAGACATTTAATATGTGTACAAAAGTACAGAAACATTCTAAAATACATTAAACAAATTATGCTAATGGACTTTCAAATTTATTTGTTTTTTAAAACATGCATTATCTCCTTTTTATTTAGTTATTTTACAACTTTTTTGTTGGGCTGTGTTATAAAATTGGAAAAAGATGCATTGAAACTTTTTGTTGGAAAAATGTACAAAAAAATATGAATGAATTTCCACGGTGGTGTGCATATTTCACAAAAAGACAGTTTGTTTTCTTGTTTCTTGTGCAGGCTTTGTTCCAAATTGTATGAATATGTGTGGTGATCTCTCCAAAATTATGTCAGTTTTACAATCAGAAACCTTGTTTGCTTTTGATGCTACAAATAGCTGCAAGATCTTCTGCCAACTCAATAATTTTAACACAATTCTTGTTGCCCTCACATGTAAAACCCATTAGTTCCTGTATTCCACATATTTTTCAGAATGTGTTTGTTTTTAGAAAACAAAGTACTCCATAATTAATCCTTAAAATCATCTCTGAATATACAGAGGATTTGTAAAACCACAGTGTTTTCGCCCTGGCCAAGGTTTTCTGTGAAGTACCCTGCAATCTCAGTTTAATTGGTCCAGCATTGTCTGGTTGTGTTTTTGTCCTTGGCTAAACTGAGCTTGTTGGTTTTACTCAAGGGAGACAGGATAGGATGCAAGAGTATAGAGGGAACCATAGCTAAAGACAGAACTGAGACAGCGATTATCAGACTAGTAAAGAAAGTGTATCAAAGTAGTAAAAAACAAATAATAAATTTCAACAAGAATGTCAGCCTCAATAATGAGCGAAAAAATATGAAGAGTTTACAACAAAATGCATCATAAGAGCATTAAGAAAATGGAGAAGTGTGATAGGAAAAAACCTTGGATTAAAAAGCTTAAGCAGAGGAAAAAGGCACAGAAGCAACAACCAGGTGAAGGAAGAAGCACAGCAGGATAAAAACCAGACGAAGGATAGATGAATGAATGGGGCGGAGAAGAGGAGCTCAGATGGAGCAAAGCCCCAGCATGTCGACGGTGGGAGTTGCTGAGGTGGAGATAATGCCCCTGGACTCCGGGTTCTGGAACACGTAGAGGTGCAGCTTGCAGAGCCGTCCGTGATAAGGCAACCAAATCTTTGCTGACTGCCACAAACTGTTCTTTCTTTCCTGCTGGGGAGGAGGAAACTTTACACTGTCTGAGCTACAGAGAATACTAAAGATTTACTCCTCCTGAGGCAGAATTTCGGTGCTTTAATAAGCCGGCTTTAAAGATATAGGAGAATTGATGGAGATTTTTTTCTCTATTATCTCTAGAGAATCTAAGGACCCAGCAGTCTTTCTGTTGCAGCTATCTTCAAGTCTGTGTGCCGCAAGCATTTACATGCAGAAAAAGGAGGAAAATCATGCAGCCTTCCTACAACTTTCAGAATAAATATTTGATGTTACCTTGAGCATTGAAATCAAAGCTTTTTATTGGCAACATGTTAATGTTTGCCAAATTTCTCAACTTTTGACTCTTGCACTATATCATGTTAATACAAGAACTGAAACAATTTTAGGCTTCACAGCTTTAATCTTTATGATGAATACATGGAATACATAGACCCTTTATAATTAAATCAATCTGTGTTGCATTTTCAACTTCTGGTGCAAAGGGGCAAAGGGGTGCAGTGCACTGTACAGTGATAGTACAGTGCAGTGTACTATCACTGCACTGTTATAAGAAGCTCCTGGGACTGATAACTTACAAAGTAAGCAATATTTAAAATAACTCGAGGTCAGCAATAACACCACCTGTAATGTAGGTCTACTGTTCAGCTCAGTTTTGTCTCTGCTCAGACCTATGAGAGATGGCACACCTAGTGTGTTTTGTTGCCTGAGCCTGAATATTGTGTGGTCAGTCCTGTGGTCCAAATGGGTTTGCCAACATGGGCACCACTTAGCCAATCAGAGTATGTTCCTTACACTGTCCACCTCAACGCACCTATATGCGTTACTCATTAGTACCATTAGAGGGCGCTGTTGTCATGTGTATGTTTGTGTGGTTTGTAAAATGCAGTAATAGCTGCATTTATGGGAAAAGGATAATCTAAATTAACCAAAACAGAAAATTGCATTGCAATAACGGGATCAATAAAGTTGTCTGTCTATTTAATCAGTATGCAATATCACTCATCTGTGGTGTTATTTTGGCTGCACTGTACATAATATATGAAAGTAAATCATATCTGTTGAGCAAAAAAGTGAGTAAAACAGAAAAATGTGATTAAATTTTAATAACATTAGTAATAATCCAACAATAATTTCATTCTAGTTGAAAATTTTCCATAAGGTGGATTGGTGCAAAACCATAAAATAAAGTAAAAATAAAAATGACTGCCTACATGTTTTCCGTGGGTTCAGTGCCCAAACATATATCAATATTTGCCCATTATGGTAAAAAAACAAAAGAAGAAGAAGAAGAAGAAAATAAAAAATTTAAATAATATGTCTGCATTCTAAGAATTAACTTCCTTAAAAAAGAACAAATTTAAAAAAAAAAACCTTAGCTTCATCTATTTACTCATTAAGCCCCATGTTTGCAAACATTTAATCATCTGGTAGCATATAGAAAGTTAAATAATAAAATTGTATAACTTAACTCTGCTAGATATGCAAATTAAATTAACATTAGTTACTTGGAAAGAAAAAGCCTGTAGCATATTCTGAAAACAATTTGTATTTTTTTCTCTGATTTGTCATTAAGTCTTTGGGGCAAAGACTTAAAATTTAGGGAAAATACATATATATTTTTTCCCCTAAGACAATATATAATTTCCCCCACCTCAATTTGAATCAATACACCAAACTCCATTTTTAGTAACTTCTAGGGTTACATTTCACCACTAGATGGAGACAATCACTAGCCTTCAAGAAAGAAGCCGGCAAGAAGATTTAAGTTTCTTTTTCTAAAATCTAAATTTCACCAGCACATGTCACATAGTCTGATTTGTTTTGTAACTTAAAACAAACTTAAAACTTAAACTTTGTAACTTTTGTTCAGGTCTTCACTTCCTTGATCAAGAAGGGAAACTTAGTATGTATGTATGTATGTGGAAAATTCAAAGAAATTAGTTTTTATTGTACATTTGGGACTGAGCCTTAAAACTGAAAAGAAAACCACATTTGATTGTAAAGACACAGTTGAGTTACACAAATAAGCAAGTTACCAATCATTAATGAAATGTCATTACAATGTCATTAAACTGTGTTTCACTAACAGAGCAAAGTGTCAGACTGGCGTTAGAAGCAAAGTGAAAGACAAGGAGGGACATAACGCTCAGAGCAGGGACTTCGTTCAAGGACAACATGATAGTCTGACTTCCCCTGAATTTGACACGGCCTCACGTCCCTCTGCTACCAAAAGCTGTTTCACTTCCACAATGTCTTCTGGTGAAACATTTGCAACACACATTTTCCACCCTGCCAGTCTGGATCACCCCTGCTTCTCTCTAGCATTAGCAATGGATGAGCACAAAGAGGCACGCATCATAAAGCAATGTAAGGTAAACAAGCATAGGACATAACAAAGAGAAAACAGCCATCCTTTGAAAAGAAGTAGCATAAATGTGATGATTCAGTGTTTATTTTTGATTGTTTACTCCTGAAATTTATATCTTCTGTTCACTTCCACCCTGGTGTGAAAAAAAGTATCTGTATCTCAGCTTCCCCCATCAAGTCTCTGTTCTGTGAAAAACAAAAACCTAGAAAAGAACGCTACTTGGCAGATGATTCATCTGACTATGACAGCTGCTTTTCTTTCTTGCATTCTAAATGTTAAAACATTTCAGAGATAATAAATACATTAATGCATTTCTTAAGATTATAAAATAGCTGATGCAGCAGATTTCAGATAAATTTTCATTTTAACTCAAGATCTCTTTGCCTTACTTGAGTAACCTTGACACCATCTGCTGGTTTTCTTAAATGGGAAACTGTCTACTCTGGCAATTTATGATCAACTGAATATGACAATTGAATTGCATTGCAAAAAACTGCATTAAATTCACTTATTTGGAACTGAGATACATCAGAGTATGAATTGGATCTACTTGTAGGAGAAGTCAGGTGAACATGGGCACTTTAGTAGTGACACTGTTAGCGTGTTGGGAACACTCTTTAAAAGACTTTGGTGTAAAATGATACGATTACATTACCTCACCTACAATAATCTCACTGTCACATTCAATAAACCAGCATGAGAAGATTCAAGCTTTGTGACTTGGTGCATCATCCTGTTTGCTAATATACGTAAACATGCAACAATCCTCATGTAGGCAGTGGCACAGAAATGATTCTCAGTTGCAAAAGACCCAAAGTTACCAGGTAAAAAGACAAAAGAAGTAAAACTGTCTCTTCAAGTGGATAATAATGTTGTCTGATGATTCAGATACCAGTAAGTTTCAATTCATCTGAGTCATCGTGGCGCCAATTTTAGCTAACTCTAGTTAGCTTTGATGAAAGATAAGCCCAGGGTATCAGATGAGCCTCCACTTTGCTCTGACAAGCAAGCAATAGCAAAGCACACAGATGCATGAGCAGACAGGCAAAAAATCCACTTTGAGTAAAATTGCAATTATCCAATCTGTAAATTTTGAAAAAAGACCATGGACCATTGCCGCCCAGTTTTGCAGGGTTTTTTTTATGTACAAAAACATAATTTAAGCCATGGAAGATATTTCTCTGCTTTATTGTACAACATTTGATGTTCTGTTTTTTCATAATTATATGTTAAAGTCTGCTCTTATTTTATCAATATAATAACTCTGTCTTGAATCTTAGGGTTTCTTGAGACTTGTCTGGTAAACATATACACGTTATGTGAAAATAATATTCCGTCCTTTTCAAAAAGACCAGAATTTTTTTTTTTTTTTTTTTTGCAAAAAGGAAACCATCAACCTATCTGCACATTCCTGTAAATACTGTGTTTTCTGGTTCTTCACAAACATTTTTTTCAAGTTATTTGTGCTACAAACAAAAGTGAAACTGCTGTTCTTCAACAGCCTATGATGCTGTATCTGTTCATCTGTTATGAGTGTTAAATATCTCTCAAAACCCACATCCTGTCAGTCCATCAAACATCTACTGTTGAAATATATCATGACTTTCCATTATTATGTAAGGCTAATGTCACAATAGCTTTTCTGAAAACATACAAAAGTTGATGCTATACAGTTGACTGATGAAAGGGGGATGTTGCTCGCACTCAGGGGAAATTTTCATGCTAGGGACATATTGACAGTATGCAGAAGTTGCTTCTTAGAAAATCACTGAGTGAAACAAATATTACCACAGAATTATTTTCATTTCTAAGTGGTAACGAACACATTTTACAGTCATCAGGTTATTTCCTATTTTCATTTTTGACACATTCGGGAAGCAGATTATTAAAGTTGGTTGTAAGGTTGTACATTTGCTTTATAAAGTTGTTGAAAGGAGGTGAATTTTGCCAGTTTCAAAAATCATTGCAGACAATATTCAGGTCAATGATTTGGAAATAGTTTTTTTTCTAGGCCAATACATCTTCCTCTTGGTTGACTTACTGCTCTCCTCTCAGATATGAATGATTCTTCTGAGACATTTCCCCAAACTGGGGGAAGCTTTTCTTTACGAACCTCATGACAACATCAGGAAACTGATTTTCTTAACAACCGCGTCACACCCTTATACCACAAGGATCCTCTTCCTCATTTAATCGTGAGAGGGGAGCTTAAAGATTTTGTAAATATGCCACTGGTTAGTTACCATTTCATGAAAGATCACTTCTTTCTCAACACTTTAAAGCTCACATTTGAATTCTTTTTATTTCTTGTCTGATTTCAATATTTCATTTGATGAACATGTTCAGACCTGTCTGTCACCAGTCAGTTTATAACTGTCTAGTTTATGTTTTTTACACTGTTGGAATTCATGATCTCACACTGAAAAATAAAGGGGGCATAAAAAATATTTTACAATAAAACAGGAAATAGATGCTAAGAAGACCTTAAGATGAGATGAAGATTTATTGGGTATTTATTTATCAAATCTTGATTTGACTATGCTTTTTCCTTTTTTATTTACAATTATATTTTTATTGTTGCATTCTTGTGATGTGGAAGTCTCAACATGGACCAAGTTTAAGTTGAGACAGACTTGTGAAAAATAATTATTCTTTAATTATTCAACCCTTTTAGTCATTTGCCTCTGCAATATTTCTTTCAGAGCTGCATCCTCTCTGCTCTCTCACAATAGTACTGAGTGAAGTTCTTCTTCGTGGATGTTGCAATTCCAGCTTCACAAGAGAATTTTTTTTATGGCAACAAATTAGAAATGTTTTGTAATACTGAGGAAGCGCCTTACTGTCGGCTCACATCCGGCACAATAGTAAAATGCTTGATTCTATCTGCCAGTACAATGTAAATCTCTTGGCAAGAGAAAAGTTGATTAATTTAGTTTAGGATTATGAATTGTATCAAGCTGCCTTTGATTTGTTCTTGCTTTCTGGCTAGAAAAGTCATTTTTGTGAACCTTTTAAATTTTTAGTTCTAAGTTCAACTTTGTCTGCCATTGGACAAATCAGTTTTGCTTGGTCTAAACCTATCTGGGTCAAAATAAGAGCTATGAAGAGACATATCATTGGCTCACGTTTAATGCCCGTGAGGTCTTGGTATGTCTTCCAAGTTGAAATCAGCCCTGTTACTAAATGGGTTTCTGAAGAAAAACGTTCCCAAAACGAGTGAGTTGCACTGTTAGTTCTCCTCAACACAGAATTTTACATGATGGCTAAAAAGTCTGGAATGGCCAGTGTACCTTCTTACACATGTTTTTTGTCTCTCCTATGTTTTTTTATGACAAAGAGCTGATTTTCTTTAAGGAGCTTTTTTCTTTCCACTTTTCCATAGGTGCCGGATTCACTTTATGTATGACTGATGGCTTTCCTGTCCACAGATCTCCTCATCTAAGCTGTGAATTTCTCCAGATCCTGAAGACTTACAATTGTCCTCTCAGCCGTGTGTTTGAAACTTTGTTTTCTTGTCATATGAGTGTAGGTCAATGGCAACATCAAGGCTTGCCATTGTGCCATGTAATTTCCCTTTTTCCAGAAAGTGAATATCACTGTACAACCTGACCTTTACTTAAACATGTCAGGGATTTTTATATTCCTGTATGCTGCTTTGTTTATTGTTCTTAATGTTGCTGGACCGCAAACTGAAGACAGTTGTATTCATTGATTTTATTTTCAGGCATCAGAGTAGAAGATGCAGAATAAAAATGCAAAATTAGTTTTATGATTAAACATTTACTACAAATAAGGTTTTATTTACAAAAAAAAAAACAAAACAAATGAAGAACAAAAAAAAAACAAATGACAAGTCCATTACCATATGCACTTAGGCTCACTATGAGTAAAGCAAATTTTAAAATTGAATTTTGATTTTAAAGTTCTGGTATTGTTTTAGAAGTTAAGGTGTTGTCTGACGTACATAAAGTATGAGTCTATAAATAACTGCACATCTGAATAATCTGGCTAAGGCACTAAATGATCATCTGCTCCTGAGCCTGTGCATTTCAGATGTCTATCTTTGTTCCTTCACGCTGTCAGCAGAATGCATGAATTGTTTGGCTGACTCATTTGCTGAGCAGAGTGAGGCAGGGAAATTGTTAGTAAAAATTTTAGGAAATCGACTTGCAAGAAACCTATGAACAAAAATTTTATAGGACTTTGTTAAAAAATTTTTGTGTAGAACTTATTCAAATTTACTTCCTGTCGTTATTCTTGTGAAACAACGAGTTTCTATTTTTAGTAACACTGGCAAATTAATTAAGACTCATTATTGCATGTTTTAGGTACACAAGCAACCATAATGACACTTAATGAAGCGGAAGTTCAAAATGTCTTCATGCTCTTCAACTCTTTAAATGAGGAGAAGTTATTGGGAGTTTCTATTGTTAGCAGCAATTGGGGAACTTTTTGAAAACTAACTAGTGTGTTTATTTTTAGGTACACAAACAACCATAATAAAACTTAATGAAGCAGAAGACGTAATTAATAATTTGCAGGCCATTAAATATTTTGCAAAGCAGCATTACTTGTAAATTATGAGGACATTAAAGTTTAAGGCATTTGAATATGTATAATAATGTTAAATGTGACTTAAACGTGACTGTCACGTAACACCTAAACTGTCACGTGAAATTTTATGCTGGTGCATTTAGGAAAAAAAGTTAGACCCACCAGTGGAACCAGTAGAACCCGTATGACAACCTGAGGTGGGGAGTGCAGCCAAAAATTGTAACTAAGTAAACGTAGCACTACTCCAGCATGTTTTCATTCAACTAAAGATAAAAACTCACCCAAGAAATTACTCAGGAGTAAAAAAGTAAAGGCAACTTTAGTTTTCCATATTAAAAATTACATCATCAGATGGATCAAAACATAATATTATGTAGAAAAATTGGTATTTTAAACACCAATGCACAACTACAAAATAACAAAATCAGATGAAAGTAATGTAACAAAAAATGTAGGTGTGTCTGTGTCCTATGATTTTTTTGGTTAAAACAAGCTTATTCTTATTTAAATGAAGTTACTCACTGTGGGAAGTGTATCCAGAAATTTTGCTCAAGTAAGAGTATTAATAGTTCATAATAGATTTACTTAAGTAAAAGTAAAAAGTACAGCATAGGTAAAAATACTCCTAATAGTAAATTTGTTCCAAAATGTTACTCAAGTAAATGTAACTGGGTAAACTGTCCAACTGTGAGGACAACATAAAGTAGGCTTATAAATGTTGATGTTACGATTTGTTGGAAGATATGAAACAAAACAGAAATGAGTAAATACAGAATAATGAGCAGATCTGATCTACCTCATCCAGTAATTGGGGATCTATGACCCTCCTGATCTTTCCAGACTTTATGTTTCTCTTGCTTTTAGCTGTAAACCAATGACTTTTCAAAATCAGTCCTGTACATCATGAACCATGAAATACATGTTGGCTTTGTTTCTTAAGGAAAATATTTGTGAATGACGTCATCCACTATTTTGTTTTGGAAACGTGTCGTTCAACACCATTCATTACACAAGGTAAGGTATGAGGAAGGTACAAGATGCACTATTTCTGTCTTCTGAGACTTGTTCTGATCTCATCGTTCTGCTATCAGTTGTTGTCACTGTTTTCCACAACTGAATCAGCATTCATAGAAGTGCCTCAGCCTTCTGCATGTTACCGAGAAATGTTTTAATTTTCAAAATGACTAGTTGACACTGGATTGACAATAAATGACTGTGCACATCTTTCTAAAAAGAAGTTAGCAAGTTATCATTGCGGTGCAGTGCAAAGATCTTTAGATTTCTAGGTTAACCTATCCACTCTAAATTGTCTTGAGGCTTAATGCCTGGGTTGTTTGGATTGTTCTCAGGTGTATCTCACCTATTCTCCCACTGACCAATGGAAATTAGCACCAAAGGCCCCGTAATGTTGTGACTAAAAGACAGATACAGAAAATGTGGTTGAAAATATAGGATAACATGGTAAAGCATTGATATTTGAAATTTCTGCCATCAATTATTCACATAAAAATCTTTACAGATAAAATTAAAATGACAAATATAGGGATTTTCCTCAAAACACAGCAAATAGGCTGACTGCTACTGTTCTTTTTTATCTTTTAGAAGATTTTGGAGCTGAAGATAGAGCAGGTTTCTAATTGGTTCTATGAAAAGAAAAAAAAACAAGCATGGTTTGGTCTTTTCACAACGTGTGAGCTATACATAGTGCCACAACATTATGTCACGTTTATCTTCGTTTGTATTTTTTTCCTTGTTACACACATTTCCTTGTCTGAATGTTTCATGCAAATATGAGAGATGGTGCTTCAGAGGGTGCACAACACAGCAACAGGTGTCATACTAACTGTTGGTGCCAAGGCCAGCAGCTAAAGTGGCCACAAATTGTTGACCTCATGGCACAGCTTTTTGTTCAAACATTTTTCTCAGATCTAGTGGCTATAAAAACACAATACCAGACCTAGTGAAAGAAACATTTGTGCAATTGAATTTATTCAAGACAAATCAACTTCAATCCCTGAAAAACACCAAGGATAACTTTCTCCAAAGGGCAAATAAAAATGTAAAAAAATGAGACATAATTCAAGTTTAAAACAGAAATACAAGCTCAATGAACATTTTCACAATGACATCATGCGCCCTAAGTGATTTGCATTCTCTGAATTTTCCCATGTACTTGTGTAAAAGTACTGTTCTGTCAAGCATGCAAAATAAAGGGCGTTGGCTCATGAAATGTGCAGTCCTCAGTCTCATGTATACATCTGCTGTTTTTCTAGAGGGGAAAGTTTCAAATAAACCCACCAGCCTTTTTCTAACCACAAATCTACTATACCTGACCGTTAAATCCCCCTCAGGGTATTCTTAAAAACTAAACACACACTTTATGTGTGTCTTTCAATTTTCACTTATCCTGACCTGAACTAATCTCAATTCACACTCTATCCCTAAATCTAACCCCTGACCCAAAAGCAGCACTTTTTCTTATGATTACAAGCTCTTTTGGTCATGCTTTGAAGGTTTTGAGGAGGAACACAACAGCGCATCCATTGTCTAGTAAAGAATGATGCATTTATTAACTGAAAAACTCTCAGGACTCTCAGGAAAAGACATAGGATTCAAGGTGACAGAGTCAGTATAACTTAAGTATCCAGCTGTGAGTGAATGAACCCAATTAGTTTAAATGTGATTATGGAGCACAAAAGGCAGAGGAGCTGGAAGAGATTGCAAGCGGGGAACTGAGGAAAGGCAGAATAACTAAGGAAGGAAACACAGAAAGTGGGCTGCCCAGTGGCGCAGCTGGTAGAGCTGTTGCCTTGCAGCAAGAAGGTTCTGGGTTCGATTCCCGGCCCCGGTCTTTCTGCATGGAGTTTGCATGTTCTCCCTGTGCATGTGTGGGTTCTCACCGGGTACTCCGGCTTCCTCCCA
This sequence comes from Phalloptychus januarius, assembly GCA_902982915.1. Lineage (NCBI taxonomy): Eukaryota > Metazoa > Chordata > Actinopteri > Cyprinodontiformes > Poeciliidae > Phalloptychus > Phalloptychus januarius. Next base: position 7,449,225 of record CADWAE010000076.1, on the reverse strand, counting down.
CAGTCCAAAAACATGACTGTCAGATTAATTGGCCTCTCCAAATTCTCCCTAGGTGTGTGTGTGTGGGGGTGTGTGTGTGAGTGTGTGTGTGCATGGTTGTTTGTCCTGTCTGTCTCTGTGTTGCCCTGCGACAGACTGGCGACCTGTCCAGGGTGACCCCGCCTCTTGCCCGGAACGTTAGCTGGGGATAGACACCAGCACCTCCCGACTCCAGTAAGGGAAAAAGCGTGTATAGAAAATGGATGGAAACACAGAAGGAATCTTAACCTGAAAAATTAAACAATAATGAATACTGAAAAATACACTTAATGAGGCCAGGAAAACACAGGGAAACCAATTAAAAAAGAAAGTTGAACTATGGCACACAATGAAATTACCAGAGAAACCAGAGAAAAAAGACTAACAGAAGCACCCAACAATAAAATGAGAAAATCCAAACAAAATGAGATTTTGGTAACATAACACCCAAAGATCATGTCATTACTGAACTCCATTACAAATAAAATATAAAAAGTTGTGCTGTTTGAGAGAGATTCTCCAATCTACACCAAGAACCAACTTTGACACAGAACATAGTGCAGCAGAGCGACAAACATTTTCAATCAATTCGATCCAGGATCCAGCTGGAAGACTCTGAACCAGACTATGTCTAGACCACGTCTGGTTACAGTTCTGGTCATCAATGCCAGCCAGATGTCACGCTTCAATGACAAAGACATCAGAAGATAAAGATTCAAATGTGATCCGATCCTCCCACTAATCACAGTCATGAGATTTGCCACCTCTGATACTAACATCGTCCCAGACATGTGGTTACTGCTTCATGCACTGCAACTGTGGCTTCCCTATAGCAGGAACATCTCCCTTTTATGAACACTCTTCATAACCTTCTGAAAATAATTTATCTATCTTGTCGTTATCAATTTTCTTTGTAGACATTTTGAGCCTCGTCTTGGCTCTTTGTTCTCACTTTTTTCTCAAATGAGATCTTTTGAAATATTAATCTTTCCTCACTGGAATCTTACAGACGTGAGTCAGTAACAACAGCCGCTGAGTCGAATCCGTAGTCGTCCAGTTACCTGAAAGGTATTTTTGTACTTGCACCAGCAGGCCCTCAACGTCACAGGTGTTTCACTACAGCTGTCAAGTTAAAATCCAGCTCAGGGGAAACTAAACCTCATTTACTTTTACCACATCAGACCATCCGATCTTCTCCTAAGACAATACTAGTGATGACAAAATGCCCAAGCTGCTGTTTTCCAAGATCCGGTTTAGTGATATAAAGGATTTATTTCCAAATGTACAACGACCAAGAAGGTAAGCCAGACAGTATGACACTGACTATGATGATGTTTTTCTCATTGTTAGTTATTATTTTGCATAGTTTTAATTTGATTTGTGTGACAGGATTGATATTGTTCTGAGTCGAAGGAGGAGAAACTACAACATATGGTCCTCTGGTCAAAAAGTAAATGATGAAGCTTGTCCTTCAAATCTCAGGTAGAGGTTTACCTAGTAATTTATTATTTCTGTTAGTAATATATTTTGTGTTCATGGCAGTAAAGATCAATAACAAATATTTTGCTACAGCTGGGAGACTGACCACAAACTTGACCTATCTCTGGAAAAATGGCTAAAAGATAAAAGTAAGACATTAACTTTTTATAATCCTCCCAAACACTTTCAAACATTAAGGAATTACATAAGATACTGAAAAAATGTTTGACTTTAACCTTTACTTTTCCAAAGGGTACAGAGCAGCTTTCCGTGCTTTCCTGGAGTCTGAGTTCAGTGAGGAAAACATTGATTTCTGGCTGGCATGTGAAGACTTTAGGTCAGCTTCAGACGACCTGAAATGGAGAGCTGAGAAGATCTATGAGGAGTTTGTCAAACCTACAGCATGCAGAGAGGTCAGTTTGACAGTAAGAAGAGGAGTAGCTTTCTTGGCCAGAAGTGGGCTCACTCTCATTTTCATTGCCTTTTAAATAAAACCTACAGTACTGAACGATCAAGAACGTATAGTGAAGTGAAGGAGAACATACAGATGTCTCAACTTCCAACTCAATTTGTTCTCCGAGTTTCAGAAAAACTTTGGCATTTAGCTTAAACGACGCCTTGAGCAGAAAATGTTTAGATACATTTCCCAACATACGTCTTAGCTGTCATTTATTTGTGATTCCATTCACAATCTTTTACTTCTGAGCCAAATGGTTAGTTTTTCATGCTTCGCATTTTAGGCATTTGTGTTTTAGCATCAGCTTTTATATACATTTCTTGTTTTATTTGGCTCTGTGTTTTATAAAGTGAAGACAGAAAAATTTAAATGGTAAGAACAATCACACATTTCAGTTGAGACAAACAATCAGATCAAACAATTAGACAAACGCTTTAGAATATGTTCACAGCGCAGCTGAAAAATTCTGGCAACAATTTGCTCAGTGTTAGTTCTAAATAAACTGAATGCTTAAAAATAAAACACCTTGTGGTGCTTTGGTGGCACAGGGTTTTAGCACACCCACATACAGAGGCCTTAGTCCTCGACGCGGCCGTCCCAGGTTCGAATCCCGGCCTGGCGACCTTTGCTGCATGTCTTCCCCCTCTCTCATTTCCCTCATTCCAGTCCACTAACTATTAAGTAAAGGCCACTAGAGCCAATAAAACCTTTAAAAAATAAAATAAAACACCTTTCTCAGAAAATATTATTTAAATTTGGGATACACTGGACAAGGGCCACTCAGCTTTCTGTATAATTAAAAATTTATTAAAAATAAAGAGATTTTCTAGAACCCTTCAAAGAACTTTTATTCCTGAGACATTTTTTACTGCCTGATTGAGTCATTGATCATTTTATCATAGCTGCATGTAGCAGTTGCATTTTCTAAATGTAAACTTTCTTCCTTTTTCCTCCGTTAGATCAATGTAGACCACAGCGTCAGAGAGAAGATCCAGGAGTCGTTGAAGAAGCCGAGTCATTGCTGCTTTGATGAGGCCCAGAAACATGTCTACCTCCTGATGCTAAGAGACTCTTGTCCCAGATTCCTTCACTCAGATGCTTACCTGAGTTTGAAGCACAAATCTAGGACCCAGTGGTATATTTAGGAAAAAATAGGTACTGTTCCCATTTCAAGGGAAAACACTAAGACTCGGTGTCAGGGTACATTAACAAGAGGTGTGTACAGCCTAAAAATGTTTTATGTTTGTAAGAATATAAAGTGATTGAAAAGAGCAGCGGAAAGAGAGAGGAGTTATGTGATGGTGATGTGCATTCAGGACAACAGTGTGCATGTTTATGCTTGTTCAGGGTTGCTAGAAGTGCTGCATGTGTTGCTTGAAAGTCTAAGTATGTCGGTGGAACAATAAAAGATTAACATATGTAAACAATTGCATGACATTCCTTTGTTTTTTAAATGAGGGTTTTTTTACTTTTGCAGTTTATTTCTCAATGTTATTTTTTATTTTTTTTTTTGGACCCAGACTATTGAAATTCCAGCAAAGATTGGGAGTTGAGTTTCAGTCAAATAGCATGAAGTTGTAAGCACAAGAACTTTAGAACTCGCATGAAACAATAATCTGAGACTTCAGTCTTATAATCAATATTTATCTCATAATTAGGAGTGAAAATATGTCAATTAAATGTACCTTTCAGTAGATAATTCCTGCTCCTCGCTGTGATGATGGTGTATACAAAAACATGGTTGTCATGGTGATGTTGCACAATGAGCACGAGCTCATAGCCAAGTCAAGTCAGATTTATTTTACAGCACGTTTCACCAACGAGGCAGTTCAAACTGCTTTACACCAGCACAATGATATATCTTCCAGTTACTATGATTCATAGGCAACTTTTCACAGGCTAAACAGGTGAGTGTTTAGCCTGGATTTAAAGGAATTGAGTGTTTCAGCTGTTTTGCAGTTTTCTGAATGCATCTAAGAACAGATTAAGCATAATGTTTGTCAACAATACGTAAAATCTAAAGTAGTTAGTTGCAGATTCTTAGTTAATTTGTTTTAATTAAATGTTCACAGTAAGAGAATCATAGAGTGAAACTGTGGCTGAGATGCACACATTTTTGTGTAAAAGGGTGAATTTGATTTGTTAACCAGAAAAGACTGAGCTGTGGGAGATTAACGATTCAAACTGAACTTTAAATTAGATAACTTTGCATCTTTAAAAATTTATAATGTAGCTTAATTTTATTTTATTCTTTTGGAAGTAAGGGAGTGTAATTTAAAAAAATAAAAGCCTGTCAGGTTCTTCAATATAAAATTGATTCTATTCCAGAAATTCAATATTCCTTCTTTGTTCATCCACAATTTTGGATCTTGCTCTTAATATTTTTTATGATGTCCTTTGGAGCATAATTACTGTGCAGACATGAATACAACATCTTTCAGAATAGATTTAGTAAATGATTTCTAAATATTTGTTTTGTAAATCTACTGACTTATAGTGAGGAAAAAAGAGCCTTTAAACACTTGTTTATGCTGTATTAAGGTTTTAGATACTTTGAATATAAGGTTTAATGTGTGTCCACTATGTAAATATAAAAACAATAATGTTCTTTCAAAGTGGAAAAACTTCCTGTTGTATTCATTCAGAAACCTGACATTTACTGGCAGCCTAAGAGGGAGTACACAACAGGTTGTTTTTATACATTTCAAATTTAATCATCAAAACATAAAAAGTTTAATGTTTGTCTTCTACATTAATTGTATCGGTGATAATCAAGGTTCAGGCAACTACACAGTATCCATTTAAAGTTAAAATCTTAACTATAAATAATAGAAACTTGCAATTTGACTTCAACTTGAAATCCCTTGTTACATTCTGTAGTTATTTTATTGTGGTTATTTTTATTTATTCTCTATGCTATTCTCTATGAGTGTCTGCTTTTGCATATTTTCCCAGTGGTCATAATTTCTATTTATATGAATAAATGACTAAGTGCAGACTTAGAGATGCCCAGGAACCACAAAATAGGAGAAAAGTTTCCACTTCTCAGAAAAAGACTCTGTCTTTGGTCTTATGCCTGATATGTTCTCTAATTGGGTTCAGGGATGATTCCATACACAAGTTACAGGGTTTACCAAACTGGAAAAAAAAAAAAAGCAATCCCTCTGTGACCTTTAATCATACTCCGTTCTGAAGAAGGCTTTTTTCCTAAAAAATGAGCCTAAAAAGGAATACAGAGGCAGCTAAAAATAAGTCTGGAGCTCAAACGACAACACTGCTGGAGTCATCAGACAACCTGAAGCGTAACAGTCAGAAAGTACTGCCTTGTTAGGGGAATAATCTCATCACCCAATAGACAATGATGGAGCAGAAACACAAGTGCTTAATTTAGAAAAAGAGACAGTGAGGGGACTTAGGAAGAAATAAAGAGGCTTTTGTTCAAATAAGTTTAAAAAAAAACTCAGAATATTTAAAGAATTTGCTTTTATGTAACTTATCAGCTGCACACATTTATCTTAAATGCTCTGTTTACCCTCTAACTCAAAGAGAGATAACTTTTCATCTTCGTAAATAATTCAAAAAGTTAAAATACTTAAAATGTCAGCATTACAATGAAGATAAGAAAGGACAGTTATAATTGTAAGATATATAAATAAAATAATAACACTTAACTATTTATTTTACGCTTAACATTAAAAAAATGCATATTTGCCTTGGAAAAAGAAGTCTACTTATTTAACCTCCAAATCAAAATATTGCAACATATATATAACTGTGTTCTAAGCTAAACCCAACTCAATATTTTCACAATATTATACTCAATTTCCACACTGTATCGGTTTTGCTTAAGTTTGTAAAAAGTGAATGAGGACTCAAAACATTTTGTGCTAAAAGCATTAAAAAATTATGCTTTCAGCACCAAGGTGTTCTAAAGGCAATCTGCAAATGGTACCTGCTTTAACAAAACCATAGAGTCTAACTATTTAGAAATGACACTGTGTTGCATTTTAGGGTCTTAGATGAGAGGAAACATACAGCTGTCTTGGAAAAAAATTTTGGTTCATTTTAGCAACCAAGGTCATGAGGGCTAGCTAGTTTGGCTCTGAAAAGAAGGTTTTAAAAATAAGATACATATTATTTATTATAATCTTGGTACAAAATCGTAACTATTTAAGCATAAAGCATAAAATCCATAATAAACACAGAAAAGCACTAGAAGACATGTATTTTGTTTTAAGAGTTTCTCACTCTGTCATTACACCAGAAATTAATAGCATGTTTCCAATTCTGGGAGAAGAAAAACACACCTCTGTTCCAACAGATCCAGTGGATTTTAGACATTTGCATTACTGTTCATGCACCGTTTTACCAGACAAGTTTTTTTTTCCTATCCTGAATCACATTCGTGCAAAGGTTTATGCATTCATGAGACATGGGGCTACAATTATGGCAAAACATGCAGCTTTGTTAAAATCTTAGCTTACCAAAAAAATAACGTGTTTCATGGCTAAAATGGAAATTTCCAATCTGAAATCAAGACCTCAGTGTTTGTGTCTGCTGCATGCTGAAAGTTTGTAGAACATCCATTCAGTCTATGACTACTGGATTAAAAAACTGGCAATGACCAAAATAAATAAGGGTTTTAATATGCAGTTATTTATGAGCAGCAGAATTAATTTCAAAGCTCTACGTCAGTAAACGTGAATACACCGAGGTGTCAGGGGTTGTTCCTGCTAAATCAGACAGTTCTCAGATCTCCATCACACGGCATGCTGTCCCTCACACACAAGCTGCCACTGTTTTCCCATTGCCCAGTTCTGTTACCATGGTAGCAGCTAAAAGGAAGTGAGTAGTGTCAACGGCACTGTTACAGTTTCCCCAATTGTGACTTATCCAAGTGCTACAAATCCTAAATGGATTTATATCCACATGAGGTGCAACACTTTTGTGTAAATGTGCAATCAATTCAATATTTAGCATCTCCATGTAACAGCTCAATGATTACAGCCATGTTTGGGCAAATGAGAGAAAGTAGCAACAGTGAAGCCAAACTAAAGGACAAGCTGTAACAGAGCACATGTGTCAGGAGGGCTTATTCTATGGTATTCGCCTTCAAAATGTAAAAAAAAAAAAAAGAAAATGCACATTTACAGGTGGACTACATGACAATAAATGTAATGGATGAGCATTAATATTAACACCAGAAAAAAACAACTTAATCTTCATGTGTAAAATTTCATCGGGGAAGTCAAAGCAGTAGAATGAAATGGACTGAAGCAGGTGTGTTTTAACTTACAAGAATGTTATGAACCAATGGACGACTAACTTACTCATTGGAAAAACTACCTCCCTGATTTCATAGGACATAGGGAATTAGTAGCCAGGTGCCACCCTTCAAATGCTTTTGACTAATTTATCATCAGTAACTGTGAAAACTTTTATAAAAACAGACTATTTGTCATTTTGTTGGTCAGTTACATGCAAATTTGTGTGGATACAATTCAAAAAAGAGAAAAGCAAATATCGCAGCCTGTGTAATGGAGAAAGCTTTGTAAGGCAGTTCCCAAAAAGCTAGAAGTGCCATCATGATGATATTCCAGAGAGCAAATAGCTCGATCAATTCACTCTAAGGTGGGAGTGTTGATTGTTCAGAGAAACTACCAGAACCTCATCACTCTATCTCTAATGCTGCAGGCATAAATTAGCATGTTCAATTTGTGCATTCAGGAAGCGGTAACTGCTGCGGCCACTTCCAAACCCAATCTCATTCTTAGGTTATATAATAGCAGAGCTTAGCAAGCAGCCATGCAAACCTCAAACATGCTAAATAGAATTTTAGCATGTTCTCATCAGAGGAAATTATTTCAACATACAATTCGAAGAGTTTGTTTTGTGCTCTGAGCACAGTATCTAAAATTGTGGGATGAATAAACTGAGTTTCTAAAATGTTAAAGTTGTTTGTTTAGTGTCTTTACTGTAGAGATTTTTAGTTAATAGTGGTGTAACAGGCTGCCACACTACTTTCCACTCAGTTGTTCAACCAAACAGAATTGGTTGTCGTTCAGGTAAAGCCACTGAACAACTCTAAAATGTCAAAATTTCACAGATGCATCAGTGGAACTTCTTTCCTCATTTTATAGTCTATATAATGTTCATGTTCAACAAAAGAGTGAATCAGCCAATCATTTAACTCCTCTAGACATCTAAACATGCCGAAGAACAAGGACAAACTAAGCAACTAAACATAAAGGAATGTTGTTGTGCAAAAAGGAGTTAGTCTATTGCTGAAGCTACTCAAATTTAAAATACAATCACAATGTAATATATGTTGCAGCTCTTAGAAACCTGTAAGAAACATTACAGTGTGTTGAGTGCCATCATCAAAATCATCAATAAACATCATATGCTAGTCAATGTTCTAGAAATTAAGATTCAAAAGTAACTATAAGCGGGTGAGTTTTTAAAAGTAGATTTAAATTACCTCAGTGTTTCAGCTGTTTTGCAGTTTCCTGGAAGTTTCTTCCAGATTTGTGGTGCATAGAAGCACCCAATGTTAATGTTCCCATTGCTAATGTCAGCATTCATAGTCCAAATTTCTAAAGTCGTTTTTCAAAAGAGTTCCATGTTGCAAGTTACATGGGTTCCTGAAACACTTGGAAGGGTTTTTGAACTGAAAATTTTGCTTATTTTGACAACATATTGTTGTTGATTAAATGTGGGTAATGGTTTTTAAATACAGATCCTGCTATTAATTCAATAAAAAAATTTTATCAAGTCTCACCACTAGACATTTTTTATTGAAAAAGTGGTTTAACATGTGGTTGACCACTGGTTTTGATATAGCAAAGGGGGCTGGGCCTGTTGTTTGTTCACATAGGGTCTGGTTGGTTTGAGAATTTTTTTCCCATGATAAATGTAATCATAATATGCTTGTTTTTTGTGCTTACTCTGGTTATAGTTGTTTAAAATGTGAAAATGGTCAAATACCTTTCTAACAGTACTGGTGTTGCCTAACGTGGCTTTATTGGAGGTTGAGAAATTACTACTTATAAGTTGAAGGATTACAGTCAGTAGCCAAAACTCAAAGGTTTATGGCAGATGCAAAATGGTTTACAATCAGCCAAACATCCTGCACTAGCAGCCAGGAAGGAGTTTTAGAGGTCATATTGCATTAAATGTCAGCTCCAGAGAAGTGGACATTCTGCAGTAGTATTTTTCCACTGAGAAAAGATGACTGAATACTTTTCATGTGAGAATTAAGTAATATAATAGTTGCTAAACTAACTACTTGTACATGAGAGATAGATTATCACTGGCCAAACACATTTTAAAGTGGTTTCCATTTTCCAGAAAACCTCTTTAGTTTCTCAAACTAAATAACATACACATAGCAATCTGTTGTTTGTACTTAAGTCCTTTCCAGGATATCCAGGATATACAGTCCTTTCTGTATTTCTACAGGACAACATGCAGTTCATAATGAAATAATGACATGTAAATTCCCAACACTGTGTTTCAGTTTTCGGTATCTGCTAAGGCACAAGCCAAAGTGTCTGGGACTGATCACAGCTGATCTGAAGACAACCTCCAACGTCAGCGGTCAGCACCACAAATGCTAATATCAGTTATAGCTAGCCTCATGCCAAGACACTGTCCAGTTCACTTCAAGTTCCCCCACACCAAGTGGATTTCTGGCACTGACTGAGTCTCTTTACTTCTGTCAGCTCCCAGTTTGTTGAATTGCTAACAGGGTGAACTGATAAATGTCTGTGCTCCTTCAAATAAAAAATAATCTGCTTCCTTTGGTAAAATCATTCATTCGCCGAATGTTCCTCTAGATATTTAGATGCTAAAATGTCTTTGTTTTGAAGGATATAATTATTACAGCTTTGGCTGTTGGTGCATTTTGTCGTATGCATATGTTTTGTACTGTTCTGTTATTTTGTGCTAGTGCTATTGTTCCCTGTTTTATTGGTGCTGTCCATGAGTATTTATTGTATTCTCTCCAGTTTAAAAGATTTCAGTTTGTCCAAGCCAAACATTTTAGACAAAAACTTGGTGGTTTCCAAATGAGACTGGTCACAATGTGACGTCCTGGCCGTCTCTCTTACTTCCTGTCCCTTTGCTCGGTCTCTGTTGCAATCACTCTGGTGTTTCCTCTTTCTTACAAAAGGCTGTGACCTCACACTGTTTTTTTTGTGCAAATTATATCTTTTTTGTGGGATAAAAGAAGATTTAAGTTACTTGCTCTGTAAGTTGTTGTGAAGAACAGTATTTCCACTTGCGCTATCATGAGATCAGAGTTTAGTCTCATCTCATGAGCTGCTTAACATGCTGCACGAGATGGTTGGAAATTTGCCTATCACACTGTTGCTGTCATTTGCATCTGCGCAGCCAGACTAAAAATAATTCAAACACTGTATGCTTTCAGCCTGAGAGACTGCTGCTTGTTTGGTTAGTCCAGCAAGGAGGAGAGACTGAAAAGCAACAGCAGACGGGAAAGGAGAAGAACCAGCGAGACATAATAGGGAGTAAGGCATCAGGAGGAGGAAGGCTTTCAGGCATGCATGTGTTGTTTCGAACTGTGAAGTAGGAGGAGAAGCGCAGCAGGCGGGAGGAGGAGGAAGGGGTACTTCCTCTTTAGTCTGAGTAGAGCTGCTGAGGTATCCCAGCAGCCCCAGCCCGTGGCGACAGGAAACCTTCGTATAAAAAGCTATGTCGCAGGGGGAACCCTCCTGAGTACCTCTTAGACCCAGCATGACCAGGACCAAGAGCCTGAGAGTGTGGACCTAACAAAACAATGCCCAGCATAAAAGCCAAACCACGCAGCACTCATCACTTCATCATGGACCGAGATGACAGGAACAGAAACAACACGCTGTGAGTACTTTTAAACTGGAATGTGCTGTAGAAATGCTGACTTAGTAATTATTTAAAATATTTGTTGACCACATAATTCATCTGAAAGATTTTGATTTGTTTTAACTCTTGAATCACTTGTTAATTTTGGAGAAATATGGAATTTTAGGAAATTGGGGAATGGTAATAAAATACATCCTTTTGAAGAAAAAATAACATTGTGATTACATTTTGAATGTTAAGCTCTTCCTTTTTTATTTACTTACATTCTTGTGATGCTTTCACACACACTCAGTAGAGCCTAATTTAAGAGCAGCAAATCAATGAAGGATGAACTCATGTATTTCTTGTTTCTTCACAGTGGAAAGAACTTTATGTGTCGACTCCAGTGCATGTTCTCACAGACGCCTCAATGCTCAGAGAGGTAAGGAATCTTATGTTCTATTTTGCATACATTTCAGTTTTAAAATAGCCGGCCTGCTACAATCATCTCCATCTATGGCATCACGAAAGGATTCAAATGATCTAGAGACACAGTGTTTGCTTTGGAACGATACATGCTAGTGCCAGCTAATCCCAGGGTTCAACATTTCTGTATGAACTTGATAAGCACATCTGCAAAGGCCTTCCTGGCCTGAATGCCTTAGAGCCCTTTCTGTTCTTGTAGATTTACTTCACTCAAATTTGATTCTGGTTAAGTAATCCAACTTGTTTTCTCTCCCAGCGGGCTAAGTTTAGAAGACACCCAACAATGGTCACAGTCTCTGGACAGGCTTCTTGAATCTAAATGTAAGTGATTTTTCACTTGGGAATTAAAATGCTGCTAAGACAGTAAATTAGGTTTAGGAAAATGGAAGTTTGCATGCAATAACTGACTTCAAAAGGAATGCTATTCGTGCCTTAAACCTGGCTAAGCCTGCTGTTGTTCGTTCCTCCCTCAGATGGACTGGCCACCTTTCGTAACTTCCTCAAGTCAGAATATAGTGATGAGAATATTGAATTTTGGCTCACTTGTGAAGACTACAAGAAGATCAAGTCTTCGTTTAAATTGTCCTCGAAAGCTAAGAAGATTTATGAGCAGTTCATCAAAGCAGAATCACCTAAAGAGGTAAGGCAAGCTGGGAGATGTCTTTGCATTCAGACACGCACACACCCAAACACACACACAGCTTCTGTTTTACATTTTAAGCTCTATGCATTAGTGAAAAAAACAGCAGCTCACATGTTGAATCTTCCATCTCTCGCTCTTGGCTCAAATCTGCCTCATACCTATCTGTGTGCCTCATTCCAGATCAACATTGACTATCACACTCGAGAGCAGATCAAAAGAAACGTCAAGACTCCCACCATGCACTGCTTTGACGATGCTCAGAAGATAGTTTATGGGCTGATGGAAAGAGACTCGTACCCACGGTTCCTGCGCTCGGACATTTATAGAACACTCCTGGAAAGCCTCGCTGCTGACGCCACGACGGGATGAAAGCGCGGTCAGGAGGAGAGAGGAAGGAGAAGAAAACCCATAACTGGAATCTTTGAGGCTCCTTCAGGAGGAGGAAGTGACAACGAAAAGGAAGGAGGGGCATCCAGTGTGGCACCAAGGCACAAACAGCGGCCCGCGCATATCGGCGATGCCACCCCTGTTCTACACTAATAGAGGAGTGGATCCCTACGTTTAGCACCACACACCTGAACACTTTTTCTGAAGCAAATTTTCCCAATAACGACCCCGTAGAAATGTCACAGGATGAAGACTGTGCAGGACAACTGAACGCCTTTCACGGTGAACGATTAGCAAGGTGATGGACTTCTGCGACGACAGTAAAGCCGCAGCATATGCAAAGAATGCACAAGATGCCTTCTGGCCTTCTTTGGAGAGGTGTTTCCTGTGCAGATAGAAGATAAAAGATACAACAGCCACAACTGCTTAACTCCCACTCTCTCACTTGTTGTGTGTTAGAGAGGGGGGAAAAAAGAGACAGAAAGTGAAATCAAAGAAAGTAGAATTTTATGATGGCACTTAAATACAATTTTCTCAGAATAAGCTGTAGCCACAGAGCTGGTCAATAATAAATCAGAGCACTAAGAGAGACAGAGAATCCATCGCAGGCTGAGGATTTAATAATGATCTGTCCTCTTTTAGTGAGAACTATTTTAAAGCATCTTTATTTCTTTAATCTAAATTGGGTTAGAAATGCATGTATATTTTTTATTCAAAAGTGCCCCATCGAGAAGTTTTTATTCTCTTTTCCCCTTTTCTTTTAACTTTTCTTTTAACTGATTATTGTCAGACTACCTTTTGCAAGTATCGTCTTTAAACTGATATGTACAAAGAAAACAAAATTGTCACATTTTCTAAACTTCTTGGTGGAATCTTGACAAATAGTTGCACTATTGAAACCAAGAACTTCCCATTCTGAAGACGCCTACGTCAAATTTAATTTGTCACTTGGCCAATAGCTTGCCAAAACTCAAACCGACATCTTACAGCACTGAAGCATAACGAGTTTTGCATTGATAATAATAGAATTAGGACTATTATTATTACACAGCATGAGGTTAAACCTATATATTCTGGGACTGGGCCTTAATACTGATTGTCAGATCATGAATAAGAGTGAATAAATGCTTAATAGGAGTTTAACAGTTAAATTAACTTAAAATTTGAACATTGTTTTATTTATTGCTTACTCTTCTGTCACAACTTGAGTGCAAAGTTTGTTGTAGCGTTGAAGTGCTTCTTTAACTGCTGGTGGATTTAAATGATATTAAATTATTTGAACTGCTTCAAAAAAATATACTTTATTTTCTTCTTACACATGGATTTAATCTCATCATCATGACCTTTTTTCGCTCTTAAATATGTTCAGAGAAGACAGCACACTTTTTGAAAAAAAGCCGACCTTAAAAGATTGCGCTAAAAGCTGAAGAGATGTTGGCACATAGCAGTCTGTGGTATTGCTTAACACAATAATACGTCATAAGCCTGAAAAAAATAGTCAGCAGTTTTTTTTTTATTCCTTTTTATGCTAAGTTTCAAACATGTTTTATGTTGGAAATCATAAAAATTATTATCAGAAATCGAAAGAAGTAATGGTAGTAGTAGTTTAAAAATCCATCTTCTTTCAAGTAAGCAGATATTAGTTTGTTTGTTTTTTTTCAGAAAATTACCTTTTTGATAAATCCAACAGGGATTGTTAGTGTCCCCCTTCGTGTTTGTGGTTTGAAGTCAGTGAAAAGCAAATGTGGGTTTGACAAAGCAGAAAACTTTGACTTCCAGTTTCTTGAGAAAGCAAGAGGTGAGAGAAGTAAGATTTTCTCCATTTTATTCTGTGCCATCCTGTTGTCTGCAGGCACAAATGTGTTTAAGTACAACAAAGATTTGACCTAACAAACTGTTGCAAATTCAGCAAACTTTGTTTTTCAGCTTATAGTAGAAACAACAGATTTTACTATAAATAAATGCATTTCAAGTGTTCCAAGACTTTTCACATGATTTGTTTTCAACACAGATTTTTATGTAACTTATAATGTAATACATAATTGTAAGAATTGCACGAAAACCCATAAATGATAAGACAATGTTTAAAAAAAAAAACTAAAATTTGAAAATGTGTGAATTTGTATTCCGAGCCTTTTGCTTGGATACCTCTAAATAAAATTTAGTGCAATGCCTCCAGAATTCACCTAACAAACAAATCCACATGTGTAATTTAGTCTCACTGTAAATCAAACTGTTCTTGTAAAGGCCCCCGGAGGTTTGTTAGGGCGATTTCCACTGGCAAGTCGCACGCTGATCAGTTAATGTGAGGTTCGGTTTTACCCCAGGTCGTATGCTCTGTTCTTCGCTGTTGTGGGCGGGACCTGAGCACTCAGCAGCTGTGGTCAACTCTCTGCTGATGTTTGCAGCAAAACTGAACAATGGAAAACCTTGAGGTTCTGGTTCTGATGAATTCAAACCCAGATACTTAATTTTGTCTTTATTTCTCTAAACCCAAAGGAAAAATAAAATTCACAACCCGAGCTAATATGATGTAGTTCTGGTGTTTCATAGTGTCGGCTCAAAACTGCAGCCCCGTCAGCGTTGCTAAATCATTCATGCTAAAATAACTCATAATTGCTCCTGCATACTGAACAGCTCTCTGATAGCAGACAGCATGTCCACAGCTAAACTCTAATGCTGTTTGGAGTCTTCAGTGATGTAAATCACGAGCCAATCAATTAATCCAGCCAGCTGTCTATCAAATCACTGCAGCGCCATACCCTGCACGGTCCTACTAGTGCTATCCCTGCAGCACCATGAAGACCAAGAAACACGGCAGGCAGGTCTGTTAGAAAAAAACTATTTCGTTGGAAAACAACGTTCCACTGCTTTACACATCGCAGAGTGCAGCAAACAGTAGAAGGTCTGTCCTCTGGTCAGATGACAACCAGTTAAAATGATTTTAGCCTTCATGAATTATGCACCACTCCACAATTATATGCCATTGTTGCATCACATAAAATATAATAAATAATAAAATACGTAGCATTAAAGTGACAAATATAAGAAGGTCCAAAGGTTGTGAGTCTTTTGTAATGCACAGTAACTGCCTCTGACTTTCCCATAAAGATATGATCACGTCTACAAACTAATAATATGACATTGAAGCACAACAGAAAAGGTGAAGATGACATATATGAAGTTAATGTACTGGGTAAAGATGAGATGAAACTTATGAAGGAGAAAAGGAAGACACTGAGCCTGTATTCAATCTGGGCCAGCTAATCTGTTTATTCTCTACAGAAATTAATGTGCAGAGACCGTAGATGCTCAAGCTGCAAAGAAATAACATATTTTTATTAAAACTCTGTGTGTTATGAAACCAGAAAGATCAGGCTTTGCAGATGCAATCGATCTATGTTATCAGTAGGTATAATGCAATGAAATATGATGCAAATCCAAACAGAACAGAAACACAGTGAGACTGCATTAGATAAATCTAAATGTCACAATGTGTTTTTGAGATGCATTAAAATGCAGAGATGATGCAACAATCCAATATATTCTTCTTGTCATAATATAGATATAGCAATCGGATTAAAGCTGCAATAACATTAAAACAACAAAGCTTGTGTATAAGCAAGAGCTCTGACTTACTGTATTCTGTGCATTTTTACTGAAAACAATTTTGTTTTTCATTCATTGAATTTACTCACAGTGGTGAAAGTATCCAGGATTTTTACTCAAGTACTAATACTTACACGAGTAAAAGTTAAGGTACAGTGCAGTAAAACTAGTTAAAAAAATATGTTTTCTTCAAAAAGTTACTCAACTAAATCAGTAAATATAACAAATTACTTCCCACCTCTGCAAAAGACATTTGAATGCCTTGGCAGCATAGAGTCAGAGCAAAAATGAAGCAAAAATAAACATATATCTACTCAAAATGAAGTGTGATTTTAGTAAAAAAAAAAAGTCTTGTGTGTAAATCCAATGCTGGAAGCTCATGCAATACAAAACATAGCAGCAAAAGCGCATATAAAAGTTTCTAGATCCACCACTGGCTCTCAGTGAAGGTTTTAGTTATTCTAAAGAGACTGCTGTGAAAGAATACTAACATTGGAATATTGGAAAAAGCGATGAAACATTACCTACTTGACTTTTTTATTTTACTTCTGAAAGATAAATTGCAGGAGGCAATCTTCCTGCTGCCGACTCCCTCCAAAACTGTTTGTCTCTGCAGCAGTATGCTTTATTGTGGTTGTGAATTATTAAACTGATTCCCGACTAACAGTCTCGTCTCTTTCATGTTCTTATTTTACGAGTAGACAAATCGATCTTTTGACTTCATGTAGGTTTGTCATTAAACAGGGATAATACTTGCAATATCAGATCAAACTCTAAAGTTAAAGTGCTGCAAATGTTGCACATAAATTCCATTTTAAAACGTAAAAGCTCTACATTCTTCACTCTGTATCACTTCTGGAGGTGTGGCCAAGATGGCCACAGAAAAGTGCCCCCCTAATGTGTTCTAATCTTGTTTAGTATCTTTCACCGGTAGTTACGGTTTAAAGTAGCTGTTTGTAGAAGTGGGAGGTGCAAGTTTCCCTCTTCAATGCGCTCATTGTGCCTACCACCGTACACACTCACTGTGCAGGGTTGCAAGTCAACATTGAGCAATTTTGGCCTCATAATTGACTACATGACTGCATTTTTCCACAGAGACACCAAAAATATTTAGAAGGCTTACAGGCTTAAGGCAACTTTAACATTATGCTGAAAGTTGTGCAACAATTTTAAAAATATTCCTTTTTTGATTAAACGTACCAGGAACATCCGTGTTTACATTCTGTGTCAATAGCAGATCTTTCCATCCAGGATTCAAGACAATTGTAAATGGAAAATGCAAATTTGTGTGCTTTCCACTCACAGCCATCATGCAAATATTGAGGATAAAGTACTTCAAAAAAATACGGGAAGAAAACAAAGTGGTGACAACAGGACAGATGGAAAATATGGAAAATAGTGCTTGCTCATATATGTATTCTACACATGCAGCCATGTTTATTTGCATCTGTTTTCATTCATTCAAATTGCCATCAGCCACATTATTTATTTCCTGTTTTACAAGACTGAATTATTCTTTATGGGTTATTTGAACGTTTTGCTTTGCAAGTTGCAAATTTGGCTGGAAAATGTGGACAAATTTTCATATAGCTTTTATTTGCACTTCTTGAAAATAAATGAGGAAGGTGACACTTTTTCCATCTGAACTTTCATATGACCCATCAGAGCCAGTTAAATCTCTTTTATCTTCAGAAAGTTTTAAAACAAAATTTAGGAAAAGTCAAAGCAGTGTTAGGCTAAATCACAATATTCCAAGCTTTGAATATCTCACAGGTTATATCTAAATATGAGAATGGAGAACATATGGTACAAGTTTAACCTTAACTCCTGGCTGCCCTGATAAACTGACACACCAGGCAAGGAAAGCATGAATGAGAGAAGCAGCATGGGGGCGTGGCGGTGGCGTACAGGTTGAGGTTGTCGTATGTCTTCCCCCGCTCTGATAACCCACTTTCCTGTCTGACCACTGCAAAACAAAGGCTACTTGAGCTGGAGAAAATCTGTTTGAAAAACAAAAAGAAACAAATGAGAGAAGCAGCCAAAACACTAATGCTAACTGTGGAGGAGCTGCATAGTTTCGTAAATCAAGTGAGAGAATCTGGAGACATAACATTACACTCACGTCATAACATAGATATAGCAATTGGATAAAGGCTGCAATAACATTAAAACAGCAAAGCTTTTGTGTAAACAAGAGCTCTCATTTACTGTATTCTGTGCATTTTTACTGAAAACAAGTTTGTTTTTCATTCATTGAAGTTACTCACAGTGGTGAAAGTATCCAGGATTTTTACTCAAGTAGGAGTACCAATACTTACATGAGTAAAAGTTAAGGTACATTCCAGTAAAAATAGTTCAAAAAAATTTTTTTTCTTCAAAAAGTTACTCAAGTAAATCAGCAAATATAACTAGTAAATAATTTTTTAAAAAGGGAGCTGTATTAAGACCCAAAAGGATATGTACAAAAAGGAAAAGTCTTGAAACTAACATAAGGAAAAATATCTGAAATAAGTACAAAACTAAACAAAAATGAAATAACTCATTAACTAATATGACAATAAGAAGATCAATAAACAAACTGCACATGGCATAACGGCATGTTAAATGGCAATAATAACCTAGAAATGGTCTGAAAGCAAACACAAACAACGTTAATAATATCAGGCAAAACCATAATTCAAACCTAAATCCAACTGAAAATATTTAGCAAGGCTTAGAAACTGATTGATCTAGACTTGAAAATTAAGAATTGACAAACATTTCAGTCACTTTGCAGGTTGGTGAAGACATACGCTGCAACTGTCTTTACACAAAGAAGTTGTATCTGACTCTTGAAGGCTCACTGAAAATTCCACATTGTTTTGAATTTTATTTGCAAAATATAATAAAAAAAATATATTTATTTTGCATTAAAGTGACAATTATGTACAACTATATGTTGCTACTGTGTATAATTTAAAATCCTATTAAAATACATTAGTTTGCAGTTTAAACTGTATAAATTGCTTTTGCAATTATTTTGCATTTGGAAACATGTTTTATAAAAAGCACCACTAATAATGAACCTCTGGCCTTCCCTATTTTCAGCTTATATAACAGCAGGCTTTACAGACTTAGTAACTCTGAAATGCAAAAATTCATGACAGTGTTGATTGACACTCCTTGCCTGACTCATTGTGAAATATTTCGCTTGTGGTTAATCTGCTTGTAAAGTCGCCTCATTCTGACAAACTGCTAGCTCAGCCATGCTGTGAGAAGCTCTGTGTCTTCAAACTGATCCGACTCAGACGGCTTTCAGCTGCACGCAAGATACTAACTGCTGATAACAACTCTACAAAACCCCAAATGAGAAAAATCCACACAGTCACTTTAAAGGTTCTGACTTTTTAATGTAAAAATTAGAGACATGAGAAGTTTTTAGTTTGCAGCTACTAAACAAATCAGAGCTACCTTTTCACTTGTCACGAAGAAGGAAGCTTGACTCACAGATCAAAATGTTCTGTTTTTCCGAATCAAAATTGTTCCACTGATCCACACTAAATAAAAACTTATTATGCAGGTTTCATTATTAATATTATACTTATTTTACATGATTATTAGACACTATGGCCTGCTACAAGACCAACACACAAATATGTGCCTCTGTTTTTTGTCAGAGAGGCAGTAAAAGAAGCGACCAATCAGTTTTACTATCCTGTATCATGTGAGTAAAAATAGGAACAGATTCTGTCAGACAGGATGTTGGAGAACTTGAAAGGAAAGGAGTGTTTTCAGAAGCGTTTTGATGTCTGTGACTTTCCTGTCCCTCAAACCAGATAGACTTCAATCAATCGGCGCGCGCCGAGTGTCACATGTTTGACCTTTTTTAACACTCACAACCTATTTTTGTCCTTTGCAAAGGTGTGCCTATTGAAGTGAAACCAAGTGAAGAGTAGGATCAAATCCCTTGGAGGAACTTTTGCCTCACTTCTCCCTGTTAAAGAAGACTTCAAATTTGTGTTAATATAAGCAGATAGGTAGTTCTCATGGCCTTGTTTCCCTTTCTGTATCCTACAGACATTGGTACAAACTATTATGTTTATACATACAAATATTGATGGGTCATTGAGACAAGAAAACATTGCTTCTGTTGCTGTGTGGTTTAAGTGCTGAAATACAAGGCATACATATAACATCTGCAGAACCGATGCAGAAAACATTGTTAAACCTGTATCCAAGTCAATTAAACTGCAATAAATATTGCATCACATATTATTTGTCATAAAATTTGTGCATCTTATGCAGATGGGACACTTGACAAAACACACATACTTGAAAAATGGGTACAGTGTGTACCAACACACTGTGACCGCAGATTCCAACTGGAGTGACGAACAACTGGGTAAGAACATACCATCTACATACCTATTAGAAGTAGAAGGTATGTAGATTTGTTGCCAGAAATAACTCCCACTTTACAAAGGTGCCATCTTTACAAAACAGCAAACAAGCAGGTAAATAGACTCCTTTCTCCAGCTTTCTCCAAAATTCTGTATTTTTACAGTTCTAAAGACAGTAACTTCTTTAAAGTACTACAATAGCTGTCTCCTTGCTAACTATAAACCAGTGTAAGCTACAGGAATAATCTTTTAATTCAAGTGGCATAGAAAACATTGGATGTAAAAGACTAATTTACATTTTGCATTGTCCTTGTTTAAACCGTAAGTATGTTTTTTATTTGGTCTTATCGCAGCCTGCCAGTGTATCTTTCTTTAATTCACACCAAAGTAATGCTTCGACCTGTTTGTCTAGTTATGATGCCAAAATAAAGGATGATCAGCACCATGGAGACGTGCTGCCAACTGCGTACCTAGTGTTGCCCAAAACAAAAACACAGACCTCTGTGCTGGTTGTGACCTGTTCAACATTACAAAATGCAAGAAAAATGTCTCAATTAAGTCATAATTAAGTCATAAACTATTTCCCAACACCTCAGCACAGCCAGGTATTAAGTTTGGAGTACTTTGCATCTAAAGGCAAAACTTTTTCGAGAATAAACAAATATGATCAGCTATGAATGTTAACCACCCACTGAATGCTGAGGTTTGCTGGCAAAACAGCATCAAACTGCTGCTCCAATCAGGGTAAAACAGGACATTCTACATTTTCCTTTTCTTAAACACATTGAAACTTTTAATAATAAGAGATCTATGTAAATCTTAAAAGAAAAGAAAAAGAAAAGAGTCAAAAATGTTTCTAAAATATAAAGCATAATGCAATTTCTGATGGAAAATACATTTGGAATTGCCCACATAGGTAAATCAGATTTAATTTAAGACAACATTGTTGCTCAGCGTTTTGAAGTTCTCTATTTAAGCCTCAGATATTTATATCCTTCTCAGCCTCTCAGGTATTGGAGGAGAGGCTCCAACTGATGGTCGAAACTCGGATTGATGAGCAGCAATGTGACTTTTGTCCTGGTTGTGAAATAATGGAGAGGTTTTTTACCTCCTTATGTCAGTATGCTACTCTGGTCTGCATGTGCTTTGTGTATCTAGATGTTCTTTTTTTGTTGTTGTTATTTTCATCCCTCCACTTTGAATAAGAAATTAGATAAATGAATATCATGATCTGCAACCACAAATACAGCTAGAAAGGAAACATTACAAAATCACAATATATGGCTTATAAAACACAATAATTGACATTTCTAATCATTCTTGCGTCATTTTGTCACATTATCCTGGTAAACGGGCCACTGCCATAAGTAAACGCTATTTACATTCATTAGGGCAAATGTTCAGGCATGTCCAACTAAAATGTTCCTAATGATGAAATCTCTATTTACTTTTTTTTAGAAGCAAAGACAGAGAAGTCAGCGCTGAAGCAGTTGTATGTGAAGGTGTGTGTCTCAACAGTCAAAACATCCTGCTTTATGTAGTCAAAGGAACCCTTGAAATGTTTGTTCTGATGTCTGCAAAACTTTTAATGTTTGCAAAAATACTTAATGAACAATTCAAAAATAAAACAAAATGCAATACAATGTTTCATACAAACTATGATCATTTTAAATTACAGGCATAAAAGAACAATTATGTCAATTTGAACTTTACCTAAAAATGCTTTGCGACCTTAGATTGAATCTTTTGACAGTTTATGCTGTTTTTAAGCAAAGACATATAAGCAAAATTCTGTTTAAGTTACTTACTCTTACTTCATCAGCCTGTTCTTGTGGTGTTAAATTTTGTGTTTGTTTTGCCCAAAGTCCCAGCAGAAGAGAAAACGTAACTCAGCTAATTTCATTACCTACTTTAATAAGCTATTGTAATTCTTATTTGATTTATTTTTTCCAAAAATTGTTTGAATCAAAAAGAGAATGTCTGATTGCTGTGCTCCTGGTCCAGAGCACATCTACTGCTAAACCTTTGAAGCGTCATGCTGAACGTTGACCATTTATTTTGTTGCTCTGTGCTATCAGTCCGAGCAGAAAACGCCCAAATGAAGATCTAGAGTGTACATGTCCTTTCCGAATTCTGCAACTTCCAAAAACACAAAAAGGACAAGTGGTGCAAAGCAATGATGGGAATTACCTTCTGTTTAAGACTGCAGATAAAACAAGTGCCTTAGTGGAAACTTGGCTCTGCTCTCCATCCACTTATAAACAGACATCTGCTTACACACACTCTGCACATCATAATAAACAGAAGAGGTGAACACCATGTTTTCACAAAGCATAGCTTCAAACCCGTGCAAAAGCAGGAGGGAGGCCAAGGCTAACCACAACAGTGTACAACAGGTGACGCAGATACATTATAGCACTGATAACATAGAACAAAATGTGATAATTCTACATATGAGCATGTTGTGCTCCAAAATGGATTTGACCTTTCATTCTGTGGGGATGTGATGTCACAGCGAAGCCCGTAATCTTACTGGAAAAGGTTTTAATGTGCTAATAACATTGCTATAAATCTTTACTGTTTAAGATCATGAAAAATTATTTCAGTTCTGATTAGCTTTTTCCATCTTCTGTTTTTTTATGTAAAAGAGATTTAAGGATCAGAGTTTTAAAGAAAGGCATAAATGGAATAAAAAGACAGCAGTTTGTGTTTAGCAAAGATGATGTGGGTTATCCACCAGCTGTGTACATGCAGGACCTGCAGGTTAAAACTGACATGATTTGTCCCATTCATTGCTACAGTGAACTCAGTGAACTTGTTTTAATGTCACTATGAAATGATGCAAGTTGGGAAGTTATACAAAGAAATACAATTTAAGTTAATAAGCTCTTGAGAAGCTGTATTTGGTATGCTTTTAAAGGCTGTACATAATTTATTATTTGACTTGAAGATGCAACATCATTTTACATCTTTTTTTTTTGTCATCTAGTTGAGAAAAAAAGATTAAAATGCCAAAATGAGGTTTTTCTGTTTGGAGTTTGCATGTTTTCCCTGTGTGTGCAGGTTCTGTCACCGTTTGGTGAGTGTGTGTCTCTGGGTTTCTCTAATGGACTGGTGACCTGTCCAGGGTGACTGCTGGGTAAGATACCAGCCCAGGTCACCCTGCAAAGACGAACAACTATAAACAATAAATGGACAATGAAAAGCTGAGGAAAAGCTGTTTATTATATGTACGCAACATCTTGCAAATGTATTCAAATGCTTTGAACCTTTGTGTCATAGCACAAAAGGAAAACTTTAATGTGTTTTAGTGAGATTACGTAAAGATTGTATAAAACAATATCCCACACTTTGAACATCTCAGCGCATTGTTTAGTCTGTATGAGTTTTACTCACCATCCCCACTGATCACATGTGCTTTACTTCAGCACATGTGATCAGTTATAACATGTGAAAAAGTGTTAGAAACACACAGCAAAGGAGAAAAGTCTTACTCTAGATTAGGGAAAGTTTTATTTGTACAGTTATCATTTTCTATATGCTTTGCCATTATTATATTGGTCAATTTCTCACTTAAAATTGAATTAAAAAACATTAAAGTTTGTGGAGTTAACTTGACAAAATGTGGAAATGTTTGTTTACATTTAAAACCACAGTTTCCACTGTCCTTTCATTTAGCCCATTATCTGGTCTTCAGATCTCCCGTGTTTCTCTAACATCTCTCTAACAATGTAATAAGCCAGACAAATATCTCATTTACTACCACTGCAAATTAGAAAATATTGGGGTACAACTTGGACTATATCATTGTGGTCTCCATCACTATCAAAAAACAAAGGAAAATACACAAAAGGAGAAACAGAGGAGAAAATCAACAATTAGCTCATAAACAATACTGAACAGCTGAGCAGCAAAATGAATAAAAAGAGCAAATCAACTTGCTCCTTTATTCTAATCCCTAATTAGCCAAGATTAATCTAATCACACTCAAAGCAGGCAATGTTTTCATCAGTTTATTGGTGAAAGAGGTATTGATATAGCTCGAGCTCCAAAATAACTTCACATCTTAAATTTAGAACTTGCATAATTTGATTTCTATCAACCACATCCGTCACTATCTCTTTCATCTTCCGTCAGCGGACCACTGACAATCAGACACATCCACAGATAACCGGAGGCTCGCTGGTGTGTGTGGCGGGTTATATTTTTTTAAACAAGCACGGACCACTCCTAACCCTGTTGGGTTTAAATTGTCATTGTTGACTTAAATGGGTTGTAACATTTGAGTATGTGTTTGCCAAAGGAGCATCACTTCCTAGAGAAGCTTCACAGTTCAGATGAAATCTTTCTGAGAGCTCGCAGAGTCTAATGAAACCCTATCCACTAAATCAAACTGTGTAACCTCCTTCTGAAAATAGTGAATTCCTTAACACAAGAGTCTCATCTTATCTGATGTTCTGATGCGATCTAAGAAATGTGAAGTCGTCTCCTGCCTACCGCTGACTTGCCTTTTTTTATCTATCCTACCTTGAAAGGTGAGAGGATATTACATCATCATATCTGTACCAACCTGTCACATCTCAACATACCATCATGACAAAAGCGTCAAGATGCTTCACGCTCACACGCCCTTTATGACTAATTGAATAAACGTTAAACATCCACCGTGTTTCCGGTGTTAGAATGCCTCTATTGTTCAGGTCAAATACATAATGAAGAACAACGACACAGAGGAACTAGAAGAGACTTCGTTTTGCAAAACCTGCTAACTTTTCAGTTTGTGTTTTTCTTTCAAAATCAGTTGAAAAAAAATATTTTGAGACATAAAAAAATCAACCTGAAAACAGGAGTTAGAAGGAGTGCATGTAGACTTTGTAAAATACATATATATAAATAATGTTGGCCATATCTTTCACCTCACTCTTAATTTTGAAGACCAGCTGCATTTTCAGGGAGGGAATGTTTATGCAGTGACAGCCTCTCTTCTGCCTCAGGCAAAGTCGCAGGCAGCTGCATACCAGAGTCCATTCAGAGTCAGGTTGGACCGCCCTCCGCTACGTCATTCCTGACTTCCAGAGCAAAAAGTATAAAGCAGCCTCACAAGCCAAGAGGGAGAAAGAGACGAGACTAAACCATGAGAGAGAACCTCAGCAGCATGTCATCACAAAACATGGCTCTTCCTGACTGCATGAAACCCAGTGACCTCTCTGCAGAGAAAAGGGGGATAAAGTAAGTCTTATTCAAAGATCTTTTAATATTCTTAATGAAATTTTACTTGAAATAAAAATTGATTAATGTATTTTGCACTTTTTAACAGGAGAAAGAACTGGAGAAACAGGATAAGATTTCTGTGGACAAACTCTTCTAAGTCGATTCTGCATCCGATGAAAAATAAGTCATACAGGTAGGATGACAATTTTTATATATACATATATATATGGTTTATACCTTATATTAAATTAGGTTTGAGGACTTTTATCCATTTCACTATATTTTGATACAGCCTACTGTCAGAATGACTGCATATGTTCAAATTGAAAGAGACTACACTGTTCAGTGTAGCAGAACAAACTGCATAAAGAAAGTAAGGCTATGTAGTGACGTCTAGTGAACAGCTAGCCAGTCGATTGTAATACTATTTTTTAGCTGTGGTAATCAATTGCGAGTATTTACAGTGGCCTACAAAAGTGGTAGTTGTCTCAGCTATAATTACCTCTTACGAGAGCTCTGTTCTCTACCCTCAGGCCAAGTGTTGATGACGTGAACCAATGGGCAGAGTCACTTGACAAACTGCTCGGCCATAAATGTAAGTATCATTCATCCCGCTGCTGCAGCAGTCTTACATAAAAGCGTCTCAAAGGTCACACTGTAACTGGGATCTGAATAAAGGCATTTTATTGGCCTCAATAAACCAAAGCTCGTAATAGCTTTGCACTCACTTTACCTTCCGTTAATGGGCAAAGAGCCTGAGAAAGACAAGGGAACATCTCACAATCCTCATGCTCTGTTTCTTCCTCCCACAGATGGGAAAGCTGCCTTCCATATCTTTCTGAAGTCCGAGTTCTGTGAGGAAAACATCGAGTTTTGGACGGCTTGTGAGAACTTCAAGTCCCTCACGTCACAAAAAGCGCTGACATCCAAGGCCAACAGCATCTATGAGGAGTTCATTAAAAGTGAAGCTCCAAAAGAGGTAAGGAAATGTGCTCTTTAGGAAGTTATTTCACCTTATATTACTTTCTCTGTGGTTTTGAGAATGTCAAATGTTTAATATTCTGTTTTCCTTTGCCACAGATAAATCTGGATTTCAACACAAGAAATGCTATTGAGCAATGCTTACATGCACCCAGTGCAACAAGCTTCCAGGCTGCACAGAAGAAAGTCTACAGCTTGATGGAAAACAATTCCTACCCTAGGTTTATCCACTCAGACCTCTACAAGGAACTGTGTGCAGTTGCCAGTGGAAATAGCAAGCTCATAAAGTGCTAGTCAAACCACACACCCACTCCTGAAGTCATTTGTTTACCGCTGTGACTGAGTTCAGTGCAGATGATGTTCATTCCAGGAGCTGCATCAGGATAACAGACCTGAATGCAAATTTTGAGCATAAACAGCAGCGGCGAGTGTGGAAAATGCAAAGTGAAGTCATTTTTAGGCTCTCCTGCTGCAGGATTTCAACAAGGAAGCTGTGAGGTTAATATAAATAAGCTGCAGGAAAAGTGCAGAGCCTTTGTACAAGGTGGAATTAAGGTTACATGTTCATCACTGGGTCATTACCCACATTTTCTTTAATGCACCATTACAATTTTAGTCTATTTAAAATTTTATGCAACGATACAATTAGAACAGAATAACATTGTAGAGCTGCAGAACTGAGAAATGAAAACACTGAACTGTGCTTCTGTGCTCCAATGAAACCGACAGTCCTGTAAGAATGTATGTTTAGTCAAACTCCATCTGTAACTATATTTTTTATTCTTTTATTTTACTCTGTCGCATTTGCACTTGTTTACACAAGGTGTGCAAGTTTTATGTGTAAGATAATGACAACTGTTTTCACTGCAAATGACTGTGAGAATGTAAATACTGCAATATCAGATTTCATGTATATTTAAGCTTTGGGCAGCTGGCCTGCTTGTGAAATAAAATATTTTCTCAATGTTGAAACCTTGAATGTGGTTCTTTTTAGAACTAGTTCAAGCATAAACCTACACATTAGAATCCCAGACTCACTGCAAGGTCTTTCACCCACTTTAAGATCATTCTAGTAAGCTATTTCTTCATAGCTTTTGTACATTTAATCCATAGATGTTTGTTGATCTGACCAAGGTTTTTGGAAATTAGTGGTTGATTTAGAATAGTAATTATATTATTTAAGCTACTCAAGTATCAAAAATAATAAGCAGGCAATCACAAATTACATTTATTGTTACAAAAGATACAGATGATGCCATACAATGATTCAAAGCACTCAGAAAATGAGCTTGAAGAAGAACTCATTTGTGGAGTAGACTTACAAACTTCACAACTGCACTTTTACTAAGATTAAATTACACATAGGTGGACTATATTTAAAAAAATAGGTTAGTTTTTATATTGTATAAGAGGAAAAGTGCCTGAATACAAATGTAAGCAACACTTTTCAGATTTTACTTTTTTCTCTAACTTCCCAACTATACATAGTTTTATTTAGGTGCTGTGCATAAATACAAGTGAACTTTGCTGCAGCTTGAAAATTTCAGGGGATATAAATACTTCTGCAAGGCACTACATGTGGGAATTCATGCAGAAGGCCATTTCAATAAGTATAAGACTTGCTGCTAATTTTAGTGGAAAATTCTCTAGATGCCACGCAATTTCTAGCAAATTCTCATCAGCGTCACTCAGCCTAAATTAGAAGGTGTAATTTAAATAGCAATCATTTACCCAAGACAAAAGGACAAAGGTCCGCAATGTACCTAGCTATTAGAAACAGTTTGCTAAGTCACACAACAGCAGCATTCCTTATCTTTTTGGAATATTACATCCTTCTTTGTTTGACTATAATGACAATGACAAGTGTTTAGATTGCCAGTGAAGAAGAAGAGACAATGTGAATCCTCCTCCAGTCTGACATATGTCTGCGCTCAAAGTGACTGTGAACTCCTTGCAGCAGTAAGAAACAAGCATCCTGCTCCTGACACCTCCTGCTGCTTTTACCTGGAAACATATTCTCTTTTTTCTTCTGAGAGCCTGCAGCTGAGAGCAGTCTATTTCTGGCCTGTGTCAATAAAAGTGGGTGTAGTCGACTGAGTAAATGTGTACAATTTACTTTTTGTATTTGTATTTGTTTTTAGGTTTTTATGACAGCAAAAGAAGAGAGGTTCCTTATGTTTATATGATTACTGCAGAATCAAAATGATTTTTTTTAAAACTTGAATGTCTAAAATTTAGTTCTTGTTGGAAACATTTTGAAGTATAAGCAAAAAGAAAGCCTGCACCTCCTGTCATCTGTGTTGTTTTGAGGTTAGGTTACAATAATTTACTTGGGTTTATGTTTAAATACTTTGAACAGAAACGTTTTTTAGCAATGGGCCTCTTCAGCTCTCTAAGGAACTGTGTGCGATAATAAGCTTCATAAATAAACTTTCCTTGACCCTCCAAGTAGGCATACCAAATACACATGACGTTCTGCAGCAGTCTTGCTATTTAGGACTTCATCCTTTTTCTGAGCATCTGTGTTCCCCGACTGCCAACTGCGGTACTTTATCCCATGACCCTAGTCAAACACAGATCATTTTAGTGGATTCAATAAAGAGCTAAATAGGGCCTGGTGATTAACCTCAGCCAAACAGAATACTCGTTACTTCAGTTGCTCGTCCACGTGCCATGACAGACAGAATAATAAAACAGAGAGGATCTTGTTTTCCCCTCGGCTGGTAGTAAGACCAATGAGGTTTTCGTTCGTTGCCATGCACCGACCTGGCAACAGACTCCTGGGATCGGGTCCAATAAGTACTTAAGGTGCATATGTAAACTGGATCTAAAATTAGAAACCGGCCACGTCTTACTTCGGTCAGCAGACTGCAGATGCGTCAGAATGCACAGAGATTTAGAAGTAAGCTCTGTTCAAGAGCAGCAATTAAAGCAAATAAGTATATTCTCAGTAAGTTTCCATTCAGATGCTGATTCAAATGGATTCAAATGGAAAGAGAAAGTTCAGAACATCAACATATTTCTAGCTCTAAGCAATGGAAAACCATGTGCTGCTTTGGTTGATCTATGAGCAGATTTTTTTTTTTTGAAAATAATTTTGTGTGTAAACCCCACAAGTCTTGGACACAGAAGCCTTGTGAGATCATTGTAAGCCCTTTGATAAACAGACCAATGGCTTTACTTTATTGATGAGATTAAACCATGGGACAAATCCACATCAAGCTTTGGATAAATTAAAACAATTCTAAGTATGAATATTTTTAATAGGGGCTGCCCAGTGGCGCAGCTGGTAGAGCTGTTGCCTTGCAGCAAGAAGGTTCTGGGTTCGATTCCCGGCCCCAGTCTTTCTGCATGGAGTTTGCATGTTCTCCCTGTGCATGCGTGGGTTCTCTCCGGGTACTCCGGCTTCCTCCCACAGTCCAAAAACATGACTGTCAGGCTAATTGGCCTCTCTAAATTGTCCGTAGGTGTGAGTGTGTGTGTGCATGGTTGTCTGTCTCTGTGTTGCCCTGCGACAGACTGGCGACCTGTCCAGGGTGTACCCCGCCTCTCGCCCGAAATGACAGCTGGAGATAGGCACCAGCAACCCTCCCGACCCCAGTAAGGGACAAGGGTGCAGGAAAATGGATGGATGGATGGATGGCTGCACAGTAGATGAGTTGGAGGTTGTGTTGCATTATAGCAAAGAGGTTCTGGAGTTTGTATCGGCGCCAACTGTCGCATGGACAACCAGGCATAGATGATCAATTGTTGGACCAGATTTCTTTTATTGGTCTTATTTACAAAATTACAATTCCATGCTTTGTTAAAAAGCTGACAATCGTAACACGGTGATTCTAACAGATAAAAATGAGATTATATGTTAATAAAAATTGAATAAAACTACAGCTGGTTACTATGTGGCAACATGCAGATCAAATTAAAATATCAAATCATCATTTGGTCATCAAATATCAACTGTTTTAACTAATTAAATAAAAAACAATTAGATTACCACATCATATAGATTCATCACACTATTTCAAGACTTGACAGCTTGCAATGAAAACCCACAATAATGTCTGAGAACATTTTAAAATGTCATAAAAATTTAATATTCGCAATATATTGAGAAATATTGGTCTGCAAATTTTAATATATGATCTGGGTTTCTTTTGCACGAGTTGCTGCATAAACGTGGCAGGCCATGGAGTTTCCTGGGTAATCTGGCCATGATATATCATGGAAATTAAACCAGGTATTGGCACTTTTGGCAGTGTGGGTAGGTATTAGGTTCTGTTAGAAAATAAAATCTGTATCTCCATAACATTTTTCAGCAGATGGAAGCATGAAGTGCTCACAAATGTCCAAGCACAAGGCTATGATGACTTTAGTCTTAATAAAACACAGCTGACATTTCTCCAGAACGCCTTACTGCCTGTGGAAAGTTAACTCTGCTCCTCCAGTAATTCTACTTTTGTCTCTCCTCCCTCCTCCAGACTCTGCAACCTTGATTTCCGAATGTAGTGCAAAATGTCATTCCTTTTCCTCCATAACACAAATAAGGGCAATGCTCTGTAGACTATGGCTGCCCTGTTACTTGTACACTTATTCCTACCACTTTTCCTTTGAGCTCAACGACTCATAAATGGTTGGTTTCACCACGCTGAACAGCCTGCAACTTTAATAATGACCTGTAGCAACCTCAGTGTCAAGTTGAAGGTGTTAATGTTTGTCTTCCCCAGGATGTTATGACAGTAACATCTACTATCTAGTTTTTTTGTTTGTTTTATTTATTTAACATTGAAATGTTTTAACCATTTGTAAGTTTTAATGACTCAAAAAGAAATAACACTTTGACTTAAATTTCTAAAATAAAAACACTTTCATAACCAAAAAAAATAATTTTTAAATATATTAGATGAGCTAATAATGGCATGCAAACCACGTCCCAATGCTTGAGTGCTACCTTATATGAATAATGTACTTAGTTATCGATCCAGCAGCACTTTTAAAATGTTTCCAGCTATTACAGTGCTTCGACTGTAGGTGGCGATAAAAACCCATGTCTGACTAAGCGCTGAATCTCTCTAGATTATACCACGCTGTATAAAGACTGTTGTAAACAGAACTGACCCCAACATTTGGAAATTTCTTAGTTTGACAAGTCGGCAAATTTCCACTTTTCAAAATCAGAAATTGCCTTTTTTTTTCCAAGAGATTTTTTTGGAACTGATTTACTCTTTTCTATCTACAGGGGCTCTGATATGTCATTGTAAGTTTAAAATATAAATCAGAAAAGGTAGATGAAAAAGAGTAAGATGGAAATTAAATCTCTGAAAACCAAACAACTCACAAACATCAAGACATTTTATTATGAAAATAAGACAAAACAAAATATGACCACATTTTTTTCCTTCAAACATGCATTAGCGCTAATAAAAACACACGGAGACAGCGTTTCGTAAGACAGTCTCTGTGCTGCAGCTGCAGTGCAGTTCTTTCTTTCTGAATAATTCACAGGAAGCCACAGCGTTAGCGCCGCAGGCCGTCCACACTCGCTCTCATGAAGATAACTGGTGAATCTGTACATGGCTCACTGACGGAAGAGTGACTCTGGTGTTCAGGATGATTGGGTGTTTTTGTCTGATTGGAGCCTCCTCTGGTGAAGTCAGTGTTCTTCACTTGGCCTCCTGAGCCTTTTTAGCGCTCTGTTTTTCTTTCGCCTGTTTAGAAAAACCCACATTGACCATGACGTTTCAATTAGTGCAGAGACAGTTAAACAGTTTAGCTTTTTCTTACAAATCAACCTGCTTTGCTTTTGAAAATATAATGAATGTTCAGAGGTGATGCCCTCTAGTGTACAAAATAAAAATTGAAGCATCGGTTTAGTCTTTCACTTGGCACTGTTTTAGTGCCTTATCAAAAGTGGCAATTATTTTCTTTCCAACAAGCCTTTTATATTCCTGGGAAAGAATTATCTCTCATTCACAACCCACGAAGAGTACCTGCAGGTCGCACCCAGATGGCTCATTAAATTAATCGGCATGCTTAATGGCGGACGTTTGGAAATGCCATGGCACTTACGTTCTCAGACTCTGTGAACCCAGAGTCAATAAAGTCATGGAAAACTGCAAAAAGGAGAGAACTGTTACCTTTTCCACCAAAGGTATTAGCTGTTGGTACTCTGCCAATGTCTTCAGTAGCTCCATGATGAAAGGAAGGTAGTTGTGCTTTCGTCGAATATTTTCAATCTGCAAGAAACCAGAATTTTAAAGAGCTGAATTTAATCTGCAGAGGATAAATGAACTAGATGACAACAGATAAGGCAGAGCTTTACATTTATGAACCATTTTGTGTTGTTTGGTTAGTTTTACTCAACCTTATATCTTTTAAGCTTCTGGTTCTCTTCTTCAATTAGGAGCTGATACTTGGCAATCTCTGACTGGATGGAGCTAAGAAATGTGTTGTTCTGGTCTGTGTCCATGGGCTCCTCCTGCAAACAGTGCAATGAAAATAAAAATTACTAAATGGGTGATTTAGAAAAAAAGAGGAGTCTAAACAGTTCTTTGGATACTGAAATTTTTTTTTCTGATCGGTGCTTTAAAAGACGTCTCTCTGGAAAAGGTTACATGATGTTTGGAAAAGAAACTTTTTGCTGACCTCTAGTGGTAAAGAAAAATCCAAAGCAATATAAATGTTTAACCAGGATTTTGTAATAAGCTTCTTTGCAGTCTAAATTGAATAAAAATTGATTTCGGAAAGGCTAAAAGTTTCAGGCAGCTTATGGTTAACGTGAACAACTACTGATTATGTGCGTCTTTTACGCCTCACTCATAAAAAGAGGAAAATGCAGTTTTGAGTTAGGTAGAAAAATATTGACATGTGCTTTTTATGTGTATACATACAAGGTCATCTATGTTTTAATCGAAGCTAAATTTATACAAATGACTTCATGGACTGACCTAATTTTTGGCTTTTTACTAGGCACAAAAACAAAACAATGTAACCTCTAATTTCATAGAAAGAGTTGTCTCAAAATTACATTTTAAGATAATAAAACTAATGCATGATGTAAGTGTAAACAGCATTATTTATTTTAAATTCAAGCTTGCAGTTAAGCCTTCAAATAAGAAAAGTAATATTATTTCTCATTACTTCTTACCTCTGTGAGCTGAGCCTGGAGCTCTGCAATTTTCTTCTCGTACACCATCTTCCTGTCGGATACGATGGCCATCAGGTTGAATCTGATCTCTCCTTCACTGTACCTGAAGAAGAAAATGAAATTTTCTCTCAGCATTTAACAGACTTAAAGTTTTTTGCAAAAACGTGTTATTTCAATATATTGTTTACTTTTGTATTCTTTTCTCAATTACTGGCCGAACTGCACTGATCCAGTCATCCTGGTTGCAGGTACCTGTGGCATAAAATGCACAACTATGAAAATCTGTTGTTTCCACAAGCATGTATGATACATCACTATCAAAAGATAATCAAGATCTCATGTTAAGATTTAATTTTTTTTGTTGTTTTTACAATTTATACAGAAACTTTAACTAAGTAAAACATGCATAAACTGAATCATTCTGTTTACCCAAGTCGATTGGTCCTTCCCGAAGCCCATCCAGCTCATACAGTCTGCCGTTAACAGGAACATAGCTCACAAAGTGAAAGGCGTCTTCATCCTTTGCTGAAGACTTTGCATCAAATTCAAACATCTGCTGTCTTGAAAGCACAAAAAATCCCAGTCAAAGGTAATCAGAATGGGACAAATTCTGACAAATTCTAATTAGAATTTGTCTATTTAGACAAATTCTAATTAGACATAAATAAAGCAAACATAAAGCAAAATACTTTTTTTCAATTAAATATTGGTATAAACTGTAGTGAAATCTCCTTATTTATGT
Organism: Phalloptychus januarius; assembly: GCA_902982915.1. Taxonomy (NCBI): domain Eukaryota; kingdom Metazoa; phylum Chordata; class Actinopteri; order Cyprinodontiformes; family Poeciliidae; genus Phalloptychus; species Phalloptychus januarius. The sequence continues at coordinate 7,414,848 of CADWAE010000076.1, read as the reverse complement.
TATTAGATTGAAAAAAAAAAGTCAAAAATACTTCATATTTTGAAACTGACTGGTATTTCAGAATAAACATATGAATTCAGTAGCTAACTTACAAATTGACAAGAGGCTAAAAAGAAAAGAGCTTAGCGATGAAATGGAAAAGCGCTCACCTTGCAAAGCTGTTGTGAACTTGTCGGATCACTTCAGAGTTGCTGAGAGCCAAACCCTTCATCTGAGGAGCGAAGGCAGAAGATTATAAAACCCAGAGTGAAACTCTGGCATCACAAAATGTAGAGGTGGAGAGACATATTCAAGTCACGTTCTTTATCTTTTCTCTCATCATAACTGAAAAACAAAAAAAGTTTACAGAGATAACATTTACGTACAGCTCCGTCAAAACTCTGAGAAAACTCTCTGAACTCTGTCAGTGTGTCGCCAAGCAACATGTCCGGATGGGAGCAGTTGAGCAGAACGCTGATGATCGCCTGGGTGGCGCATGCATTGTTTATGACCTGAAGATGACACACAGAGCAGAAATTACACACATTTAAAAGCATCCACTGATTAGCAATAACAAGAATCTGCAGCATCTTCACACTATACTGATGGAAATGGACTACGGCTGTAAAAATCCTAACAATTAAACAAAAAACCGGTACTGGAGATATTCTAAGTGGTCAATAACATTTTTGTGGCATTAGCATTTATTTTATAAACTGTTCATGCAAAACTATTTCCTTTGAGTAGCTCGAATTAAATCAATATTTAACCTTTTCCCCTGTCAATAGTAAGTATCAATGTTATTGCTGTGACATATCAATTTGAAACCATTCAAATGGTATGAAGAATTTTGTAAACCCTTTATCTTTAATTGCTTAAGATGCATACAGTTTTCTGACAGCACAATGAGAAAACCTGTGTGCTACACATCTATTTTACATTTATGCAGTAAACACATAGCAAAAACGTTATTTTGGATGAACAATTTAACATTAAAGAAAACAAAGGGGAACAATTATTACTTAAACTCCTGGGTTTGTTTCACCTTCCTTATGTAGGTTTTATTGTAAACACAGATGATTTACCTGTTTAGCAAAGAAAATATGATCAAGCCTTGAATCCTGGACAATTGATCCTGCTGGTTCCTCCCCTGGCTGCCACTTGAAGAGAAAAATCAACCCGTGGACTGGCCTGAGACAACAGATTTATTAAAAATTACGCCTTAAGAGAAAGCATACGATAAAGTCAAGTAGCGAATATAAACATACTTCAGGTTCTCAAAGTTCTCTGGTTCCATACTCCAGATCTCTTCAACCTGAGCCCCTTTACAGCCTGACAAATAAAAGAGCAGCGTTAAACTAACATTTAAATAGCTGTAAAAAATAAAATATATTTACACGCGGTCTGACAACAGACCTATTGAAAACACAAGCTCGCTATCATGACGGCTTGTTTTTACGCGCCGTCGTTTTGAACGCTGAGTAATGCTAGCTATTTAGCTTTCCTGGTGAAGTTCTCGACCGCTACACAGGTACTGCATGCAAATGTTTCAAAGGAGCAACATTCAGATACCACACCAAGATTCTCAGCTGGTTATATGAGTACACAATGACGGAAATTACTCTGCACCAGCTAATTTAGAAGTTAGCTTTGCAGCAACTAGCTAGCGTTTGCGCATAGCCACATTACATTGAATGAGCTGCCAACGTATGGTCAGAAAACACTCACCGAAACCTTTAATGAGCTCCGTGAACACTCCGGGGTCACTCTCCATCAGACACCATTCTCCTGCGCTGCCAGACATTTTCCCAACGCACAGTTAAACCTTCAGAACATATATATTTATCAAATTATTATAGCTTAGCAGTGCACACGCTAGCTAGGCTAATTAATTGTAGCACAGTGACCTCACTTCTATGCGGTGCAATGTGTTCTAGCTGGGTGCGCGCGATTTGTTGTAGAGGACGCGCCGGTGGGGCGCTACCGCAATTTTGTAAAAAATAAATATATACTCATTATGGTCTAATATCTCGTCTTGTATGCCTATGATTCTCTGTGAATGTTAAATGTAGAAATGCATCATAATACAGTAGCACATCAATAAATACAACATTTAATTAAAAAAGAATGTGTAATTCACTGATACGCTCCAATATTAAAATGTCAACAGACAAACAAAAAAATCAACTCCAAAGGAGGAGAGAAATGCACTGGAACTTGAGAATGGTCTTCTTTCATGTTTATTAAATAATACACATCTGATGTACAGGAAAACAAATATTTTCTCTTATTTAGGCTCACCTGAAACCGTAAACACTTTGACATGCATCTGAGATTCTTCATCAATACTTTTCTCTAGTAAACATTCAGACATTCACAGCTATTGCTGAAATGTCACAAAACAATAAGCTACTTAATTACACATAATGTTCTCCAAGATTTGCAGACTAGCAGCATAATAAAGTGTGTGTCTGAAGGTATAATCAGGTGTTTTAATTTTTCCAGTACATATTAAAGTCCAGAGGTATATTTTTTTTCCTTTTATTTTGTAATTCAACAAAGGAACGGTAGTGCTTTCAGGGTTTATTTGTGTTTTAAGATGGGAGATTTTAATAAAATATATACTGATACTTCCCATCTCTGAGAAAATACAAGCAAATTGGACATCAACAATCTGTTTTCCTTTGATAAACCAAGAGCATGGACATGTTCAAGAAATTTCTAACTTCTATTATACAATTAAGCAAAATATTAAATAATAGAGGATTTAAAAAGGCTACACTGACGGTTAGTCATTTAGAGGGTTCAAAGTGTCCACTGCCTGATCCCTCGGTAACACAACAGGGGGCGCACCGCTCGATGAGGGGTAGTAACTTTCCCTGCTGATGGAGCTGCTTGGTGTCAGAGCCACCCCCAATGCAGTTTCCGTTGACAAAAACTCTTGGAACCTGAACAAATAAATAATATGACAACATAGGAAAATTTAATGTGTGTCACCTAAAGGGAAAGCTTTAACAGACTACTGCTTAACGAACACGACAAACATCTTCTGACACATTTCTGGACGGATCTCTGAACACTCTGCTTCAAAGAATCAGTAGAGTTCATTAAAATTTTTTGATTAACTCCCAGCTTTTACACAAATGTGCAATTTAGTTCAGACAAAGAACACTCCATAAGCTTAGTTATCCTGCTTTATTCATTCTAAACCCTGTTCTCACATGTTTCTGATCACGTCAAAACATTAATATTACTTCCAGTCAGAAGAAACTTGTTAGTAAAATCAAAAGAAACTAAAATCTGTCAGGGTATGAATCGTTTTTCCGAAAGTTAAAATAAACTCTTCATTAAAAGTCTCATGTTAAAATCTAACACTCTTACTGTTCTGACACCAGTCAACTGTGCCAAGGCCTCCTGAAGTCTCTTCCCATCGTTGTGCTGGTCCAGTTCAATCACCTTGTAATTGGCACCAATTTCATTGAACACATTTTTGGCCATTTTGCAATAGGGACAGGTGGTCTTGGAGAATATGACAACACAGTTCTGTGACACCATCTCCTGAAAGATTGAGGGAAAATAGAAATTACCCCATTATAAGGCTCTAACTGAATATTTCCAGGATTCATTAGGTGTGCATGATTGAGCATTAGCACAGACTTGATACCTTTTCCATCACAATTAGCTTTTTAATATTGGTATCAAAAATAAGCCATGTAATTGGAAATAAAACTGTCTGTGTAGCAAGGAAAATAAAATAAAAATCAAATTCACTTCATTAATAGTTCTAATTACAAACTGAACTGAAAAACAACTTGCGGTAATCTGTAAGATCACACTGACAGACGATGTGTATGCAGACAAAAGATTAAAGAGAGCAGGAACACAGCTGAGAAGCAACTATACATAGATCTGTCTTCAGCGATATTTCAAACAGATTTAAATTATAAATCTAAAATACAAAGAGTTATCGGTGAGTTTCAAAGGGCATCCACTTAACAGTAGCACAACGAAAGCACGAGGTGGATTTGTAAACTACTCACCTGAACAAGTTGTACACAGGCTGTACTGGAGAGACCTCCAGTACTGGAGGAGGTAAGATTCCCCATCCTGAAGAAAAAAAACAAACATAGATCAATTTGGCACAACCAAAGGAAAACATGACTATAAAAACTAACACACACGGTAAGGCACATTTAATAACCTTAAAAATGTGATAATACCAAAGGAAGGGAGGAAAGGAAAGCAAAATAACAGAACAAAAAGGAAAGAAAAATGAACCATAGCTCCAGTTTTAGCAATTACTGTTAGTGGAAGGTAGCAACAACATGCATTCACTACTGCTGCTTTACTTAATGGCCTTTCTACAACTGCAGTACGGTTTAAGAGACCGATAATCTAGGATTAGCCACCTAACGGGGTTAACAAGCAAATGGCTCAAATGTCTGTCCAACTGCCCAGAAGTGTCCACGCAATTAAAAAGACAACAAACTATATGTATGTCAATGGAGGATTGTATTGAAATGTACATTACTAACACGGTAAGCCGAAATAAGCTGTGAAGTAATGAAGGAAAGGACAAAGTTGCCCTGCTTGCTGAAAGCAATGTCAAGTTGACATTAAACTGGAAGCTGGAATGAATAGTTATTTCTAGTCTGCCTTATGAGCTGTAATTCAGAACCAAATTTAAAATTGAATTTAAAGTAAGACTTTTTAAGCCTGATCTAAATTCATCTCTGCTGCATAATCTTTCCTTAAAATTTGAATTTGTATAAAAGCAGTTTCTATATTACAGAAAATGATTTTCAATGAATACCTCCATGACATGGAACCAGACTTGGTCTGATATAGTATAAACAACTTACATGTGCAGCCTCCATCCTATTTATGTAAACATGAGTAATTTAATATATATTTTCTTATTTTATCAGATGAAATATGCTTAAAGGAAGTTGGTTTAAATTTAGTACAATCCTGTCCATATGTATAGTCTTATTTTTTTTTTGTTTAGTTTGTCAAGATGAATTTTAATTGTACAAATACACCGGAGATGCTTTATTTGTAATGTCACGAAGACGTAACTGTGTTTAAAGCAGTATTGTCGGATTTATATCTTGGTTGATTATTTTCGAAACATCTTTTCTAAGCGTCCTTAAAAACAATGAAATAACACTTTGATGTATCAACGCTGTTCGGCGTCCGGGACAATGTCTTCATAGCTGCTGAGTGGTTTGCTAATGCTAACGGTATAATTACAAAAAGGATGAGCCAAACTAGGAAACGTGGACGTTTTATTAAAGTAGTTGAGCTGTTGTATTTTCTACGTAAAGTAAGCAGGAATGACCTTCTGCAATCGGTCCATATCACTCTACGAAGACAGTCTGCGCGGATAAACATAGTGAAAAATGAACAAACGGCTAATAAAGACTCGAGTTTGTGCCTCGAATAAAACATGCTGTTAGTATATGAGCAGCTCTGGAGCGACACAACACACTGTCTAAAGCTTTTCGGCTGGTTTTGTCCTCTTATTTACAGTTTCTGTCCGATTCCCACCTTAGGAATGGCGCGTCCTTCTTCTTCCTATCTGAATAGGTGGCGAATCAACGGAAGTGCACGCTACTGCCACCGACAGGACGGAAGTGAAGCAAAAAAAGTTCGGATTTGGTGTTTATAGATAATACAGTAACGACCGATTTACAACATGAGTAATTAAAAATAGCAACCTTAAAAAAGCAAATAATTATGTATTTCTGATCATTATGTTTGCAACAACTACTGAACATAACATTCATAAGGATCTGTGGCAAAATTGGTATCATGCCACAATATTTGAGTTTTAACAAATGAGTTAAGATGTTATAAAACTCAAGCAAAATACTGCAGATTTGAGTGTTGAAAGTAAATGAAAGCCTTGTGTTCAAATTCTAACTACACCATTTAATTTTTTACCATTATTGGACTGCAAAGGCTGTTGCATTAACATATTTTTTTTATAATAATAATAATTTGTTTATAAGAAATTTGTCACATTTCAAATCACACAAATGGAAAATAATGTGTCATAGTTTCAGCATGTGAAATATAAAGAGGAGCTTTGCATACAATATTTTTCAAGAAAGGTGCATTTCAGTGGCAGTTATCCACTTTAAAGAGATTTACTAAAAGCACATTAACTAATATTTAATTACTGTTCGTAAAAACACTCAAAAGAGACAGTTTTCACATATGTAAATATGTAACAACTGTCTTTTTAGTTTTTGTTGTTCAAACACCGAATTTCTCTTTTCAATGCTGCAAGGTTTTGAAAGTGCGTCTTGGAATACAATAGACATTATTTAAATGCAGCTACTACAAAATTGAAGCTTTCTCTTTCCATTTATCTCACTTTGTTGAGACATAAAAACAAGAACAAAGGCATATCATTTAACCTGCATGTTTATTTCTCCTTCCTATAAGCAGAATAAAATAGATCCATTCTTTCTCATTGACCATTCTGGCCCACCTCAGGCAGCAGATTCAACCATAAATCCCAAAATACCTGATGAGGTAGCACAGAAGTGCTTCAAACTGCTTTTTCAGGAAGGAGGAGATATATGCATAATCTCAGAATGCTTTTACACTATCAAACAAATCAGCAGTTCAGACAAAAAAATAGCCAGGCAGCATTTAGATTACCTTGACCATTGAGGAGGAAACTCTTTGTCCAAAAAAAATCAATAAATACCATGGATATAGGAATGAACTCAACATTTTTAATTCACATATACTTTAATTATTATTTTCACGCTGTAGACTAAATGTCTTAGAATCATATTTGAAGCAGACCAAATCATAATAATTGCTAGAGACACATAAGGGTGGTCATAGAGGAAGATAAAAACTGATTTTCTGTGATTGGCTAAATAGTTGCCATGGTAATGCTCTTTAAAAGGCTTACATTGCCAGCTCCAGGCCTTTTTAATGGTTTCTGACAAAACAATACAACTTCTGTTACTGGGCAAATAAAATATAAAAGGAATGGCAGAAAACTTTGTAGTACATTTTCCTGTGCATCTGTACAAAGGCACGGCTTACGGTAAAATTGCCTTTTAATATTTTAAAAAGAAAATAGCTTAACCAACCTCAACACTTAAGTGACAACAATATAAAACAGCCTAACGTAAATGGCACTTTCAGAAAATGTGTCCCAGCTCCCATGTACAACACTTTGGTAATGACGCATGCAGAAACATTTCAAGCCGCAGTAAAGTGCTGACGTGTGGAGCTGGCACTGGGTGACAAATTGTTTGTGGATGGATTAGCACCACTGAACACCACAGAAACACATATAATTCAAAAAATAACAGAGAGACACATCATTTATCACACAGTTGTAGATTATGTAATGAATGCTAATTTAATTTCACTGAACCCATTCTGAAGGGCTGTCATTGTTAAACTATCGGTGCAAGATTTTACAGAGAAGAAAAGAGAGGAACCCAAAATTGTCTACGATTACTCAGAAACAGCACAGTGGATAATTTGTCTATGGAAAAGGATGAGCAATCATTAGAGTGATCTATATCTTCTATATCTTGTCATTAGTCCGCTGATGCTTCATTGTGACAAATTAGTGACAGCGTGGGGTAAGTTGTTGACATTGCATTAGTCGCAATACAAACCTGTAGAAGACATTCAGAGTGTCTCGGTGGACTTCATTTATTCATGTCATTTCTTCCTTGTCTGGGTTATATGTGGTCAGAACCCATCCCAGCATACAAAATACAGACTATCACATTCATTCTTATCAGCAATTCACTGCCTCAAATTCCCCTGATTTCGTTTGTGTTTAAGCATGGCTGGAGAAACCCCACATGTGCAGCACATGCTTGTTCTCTGGATGGATTGAAGAAAAACTCCACATGTGGGGAAAATGATTGTCTAATAAGAACTAATCTGCACTTCTAGATTAGCCATGCGTCAAAAGAAGGTGTATGGTTTTCCAAAGCTTGTTTATAGCAAAAAGAAAAAAAAGTCCATCAGAAAGAAGAGATGGATTTTAAAAATTATTTACATTGGATATTATCAGAGAATGTTGGGATGCAGAACCTTAAGTGTAACACTTTTCTCTCGAAAACCAGATTTAACATAAAGTGTAGGTCTTTAAATTCTTTGTTTCAGAGAACAAATAATAAAATTGACTATTCTAGTATTAGTGTGTTCAAGAAGTAACATTTTCAGTCTCATCTAATTTAAAAATGTTTTAAATCAAGTAATTACTTCTTTTGTTATGTCCATTTTTTTCCACTTTAAGGCTTCCTTATGCTGACCTGTAAATACAGTATGAGGAAGACAAGCCCTAGTCATGTGTGCTTCACTGTTTCATTGTTTTTTTATTACTTTTTGTGTGAACCAAGTGAAAGTGCAAGAACATTTCCTTTTCATGTCCTTTCATCTTAAATTTAGAAAAGAACATCCGATGAGCTTAAAGTTTTTTGCTTTGTGTTTATGGTGTTTTCTGCTGCTACCCACTGCTTCATGCCTGAAAGCTACAAGAAAAAATCTCAGTTCTCGTCTCCATTGATCAAAGTGTAGCTCGTGGCCACAGCTTGATTGAGTGCTGCTGAGTTTCTGCTGAACAGGCAATTAGGGGAGCACATAATATTTCATTTTTGGTCAGTTTATCAATAAACTAATACTAAAATCTTTAACGCTTCCCATGCAAATCTATTAAATTTGTGTCACTGTGATTTTTCAATCCGTGTGAGTTTCAGTCAGGAATGGAGCTTTACTGTAGTTCCTACTTTGCTTTACAGCATGTGGAGATTTTCTATTTCGATGTGTTGATAATAGCGTCAGTCAAGAGGGGCTGCAGACCGGGGGGTTTGCACTGAATTTCATTTTGGCTGATTAGGACTGACAGGTTCAAGTCTGAACTGCAGCCAGGGACAGATACAATTCATGAACTAATAAAAGTTCATGTTGGATATAAAAACCTTAGTTCTTATATATAAGAATAAAACAATGCCCTCATTAACAATATCTACTAATCCTACAATATTATGTGAAATGATTATGATTTCTGCAACCTTTTTAATTTGCTATTATAGACACAACTTTTTGTCCAGGGCTTGGATTTGGCAGCAAATAATGCAATTGGTTCCCTGCCCACTAGTTTTGCCAGGAATAATCAAAAAGCATAAATGTTCATCTCAATAGCAATCAATGTGCAGGGTGTGACAAGCACTTCTGAATTTTCTTGTGAAGGTAGTCTGTTTTTTTGGTCAGAGAAAAAATGGAGAATGCTCTTCTCAAAAAGATGCCTGTCACAGCAAATTATTCATTTTGAAAACAAATTAGCTCTTGTTACACTTGGGTTTCCTCTGATGGTTTCAGGTTTCCTGGCTGCTACATGGCAACTCAAATCATGAGCTTACTCTGTAGATTTTCAAAGGCAAGAGGTTTGGAGCCTGACCTTAATCAGCTCCTATTAAGTCACTTGTCTAGGGTTTATGCTTTAGGTCACTACGATGGAATATTTACCCAAAACTCATCTTCATTTTTAGAAGGTTCTTGTCCAGGATTATGCTATGAATTTGATTGTATTTTTTTTTCTTCCAAAAGGGCAAAGTTGAATTGACACCAAAGAACTCAATAATGGTTCTTACATGAGCAGCCATCTCTCATGCAAGCCTTCTCTGAGTCATTTAGATAATTCACTATAAAACTTATGATGCCTGCAGATGTGCTAGAGAGAGAGAAGATTTCAATCCATTACAGTGCAGAGTGCTAGCAGTGATTCATCACCTCTCTAATGACCATCCTCACCCCAAGAGCCAAGACCTTTCATGGAGCTCCAGACTAATTTCATGTTTCTTCCATTTTAGAATATCTACAACAGCAAGGCAGGAATGTATGCCACTCCAGCCTTGTGGAGATTCACTCTTTTTCTCGTTGCAATGAAGAATTTATTGCAAAAGATTCCCATATTATGAGAAATACATATGCAGTGGATCCTAGTTTATAGTTTCAACTTTTCATACATTTTTCTGTGAAACGTAACTCCAACTTACTGCCAGAAATAACGAGGAGCAATATGACTTGACTGGCTGGGATTATCAAAGCAGACAATCTGAGAGCAGCATTTATTTTCCTTGATGCTGATTGGCTGAACACCTAAATGCAGAAATAAAGAAGACTGCATAGTTGTTATACTCTATTGCAAGTAATATAATATGAAGTCATAAGTTTACAGATGGTAAGTTGTAATTTTTACACCTAATAACAATAACTAGCCAAAGTTCTGGCTTAGTTGTAGGGGTCAAATACTTATTTAATTTAGACATTTGTGAAATGTTACAATTAAACTACCAGAAAAATATATTTTTTTTGTATGTAAGTGAAGTTTCAAAATCAGCTGGGCATCAAGTTATAATTTATTGTGTCTAGTCTGACTAGATACACCAAGATAAGCCACTTTATTATTGCACTACCTCCATTATTTAGCTGCAGCTAGGAAATTTGGTTAAAACCCTAATGGCAACTTTATTGCCCAACGCAACTCTGAGAAAACCTCAGTGAGTGTGTGGGAGAGTCCACACATCCAGGCCCACCGGGCGAGCTGCATGTAATTTGAGTCCAAGACCACCTGGGTTGGTGTCAGCAGGCTTCCTCGCTGGCTCCGCTTCTCCTCTGTAGAGTTTCACTGGCACAATAAATAAAAAGCTCCACATATCTAGTTTGGAAAAAGTAAAAAATATGAACTGCTGGGTGTTTCTTTCATCTTTTAAATTGCAGCAAATTTCAATTATAAGACTACAGAGTTTTTAAGAAGTCAATTAAATCCCTAAAAACTGAAACCGCCTTAAGTCTGGTTCAACAATTTATGTCAATTTTAATGGTAAATGGTTTAATTAGTAGTCAAAATAGGATGACACTGAATCCCAAAAATGTACATTTATGGGTTTGCTGGTGGCCAGTTTGAAAGGCAAAACTATTATGAGGTCAATAACAGTCTGACCCAATTTTATAAAATGAGTCAGAGCGCAACATGTTAGAAAATGGTCTGGGGACCAGACTGAAGCGCAACTAAAAATAGAGGCAATCTTTGTGCAGGTGGCAAAAAGCACACTGTGGGAGTACACAAGGTTAGAGGTGAAATGAGATAACGCTTCCAGATCCTTCTGTATTGTTTGGGCTCAGGGAGTGACATTTCACATCAAAGTTCTTAATGGGTCTGGTTTGCAAAATCAATTCAGGCTCTTTCAATTTTCCTGCATCCGAATTTCATCACTGAATTCATATCTAACGGCTACTCTCCAAAATACAATGGTTTCCAAGTGCAAAACAACTGAAGCAATGGAACAATTTGTGAGACCATCACTATTAATCATTGCTGTGAGAAGAAAAATCCCTGAACTCATCTGGAGCCCTTATTGAAACGTAATTCTCCCGTTAGGGAGTGTATATAGCTGTGAGCCGCACATGCAAACTACACTTGGTCCAATACTAGCATGTGCTGATGTAATATCTGTTTGCCACATGCTTTAGCTTGGAGCTGTAATCAGTCGGCAAGGTCTTGCGAGAGGCTGTCATGAATTGTGTTAGCAGCAGCGTATTCTCCTTCCCTCCCTCCTCCTCCAGTGGACAATCAGCCGTTCCTGATTACACTCATGACTCACGTTGCCGATTGGCTGTCAGAGCGCAATCATGCATGTGTTTTGTTTAGAGGCAGCATTGTCTCAAAAAATTGTGGAAAAAATAAAAAAATAAAAACAATGTATAATGCTCCGAGATGCTAATTAAGTTCAAAAGAATTATAGAAAGAATAGGGACAGAGAATTGACAACATATCCTGTTTTGATGTGTGATTATCAACTTTTCTCTTTATGGCATCACAACGATGACGACATAAAGACAAAACATTTAGAACTATTATAGTAATTCCATTTTAAAAGATCCATACTCTGAAATATTTAATGACTGTTTGGTCATTAAATACCAAACCACATAAACATATACATTATAGATTTTATCAGAAAACAACTTAAAAAAAAAACTGAACTATACCTTTATGTTAACCTCTAAGTGTTTATTACGTGGCTCCGTAGTTTATTAATCTAAAATAAAAATTATTTATTAATCTAATCCAAAAAAAAAATATCCTAATGACATTGGTAATTCCCTTTTTCACTAGCAGTGTCAGAATTGTCTCTCTAAGTGAATAATCTGGATGGTAGGCACTTACACAAAACCTTGGAAATTATTGGTAACATTTAATCTTTTACATAGCAACTGAGAGGTTTAATGTGTGTTTTAATAACAATACCAACAAAAGCAGTGATTCATTTTAAAATGGTAGGAAAACAGATTTAACAATCTGAACAGCATGCAGAGTTAGTTTTCTTTAACACAGGGCACCTGCTTAAGTCCCTGCATCACTTTGTTTCAACATTTTAAAAATGACTTCTTTTAGCTTTTCTGATAAAAAATGTCCTTCTACTTGCCACAAAATGCTGTTTCTCTGTTTAATACTCTCCTGCCACTGATTGTCAGGATAGGTGGATGATCGTGTGTTGGCAGGCTTGTAATTGTGATATATAAAACAAAAGTTTAAGTTTCAAAAACATAATATATGTCATTCTTAAGAGAAACTTGCTCAAGGTTTTAAACTTTTTCAAATTCAATATGATACCAAACTCTTTAAAATATAAGTCATTTAGATGTTATCCTGGAAAACATGCACCAACAGCAGTACCACCATGTTTAATTTCAGGGCAATTCAGCCCGTTGACACCCAGATTTAGGATTACACCAAAGAAAATCAAAACCATGAATCCCATATTTGTGCAATTTAAAGAAATTTTGCACTTCCCTCCCACTCATGTGTCATCTCTGGTTTTCAAATGTCTCTGCTGAAAGACCGGACATTGCATGTGTCAGCTGAGATGTGCCGTGCTATTGACGGTGACATTTGTTTTAGGGAAGGTTACGACAATGTGGCGAGTAAGTATTCTCCTGACTGCTGTCAACACGAATAGCTGTTTTTGTTCTTGTCGTTGAGGCGATGGGTAGAAGGACCGCAGTTGACACAAATTGGATTGGTGGCATGTCAGGTTAGGGTTTAGAAATTTAAAAAGGACAGGACCGGATTCTTTTTGACTTTGTGTGTGAGAGATTGTGTATCTGCTTGTGTGTGTGTGCTGGGCTTGAGAGATGGTTTTGCGTGTGAGGGCTTTGGGGCAGTTTTTCTCCTTGTTATTCAGGATGGACGCTGGCCAGTGTGTGTTTCTGTGATAGGAGAGGCGACACCAGTTGTTTCAGACGCCCAAGGTGTCAGAGGAGATTTCACAGCTCCTTGAGCACGGTAATCCTGGAGCTCTTCATACAAGATGGCAAATAAAAAGGCCCCCTGGAAGATGCTGAGACACTTCCTGATCCCTGCTTCCCCTGATTTGTATCACTCCACAACATGAAGTGCTCTGGCCCTTTACAAATATGTCAACGCCACCTTGTTATGTTGCTTTGTAGTTGCCCAATCGACATAAAACCGCAAGACAAGCTTAACCTTAAAATGATAATATATGGCAATTGTCCCATTTATCCTCCACCCTCTGAATATTTACACATCTACACTTATGCAATGTTTTGGCTATAACCCTGTGTGTCAGTGTGTCTTCCCAAATGACACTTTAGCACACTACCAGATGACTGCTCTTTCAAAAATAACTATTTATTATGAATATTTTAAAGTGTCTAGTGTTCATGGATCATGAGGCTCTATAATCATAGGTGTAATATTCATCCTTTTAAAATATTTTACATATCTTGTAAAACATCCTAGATTGTAAATATATAAATGCCCGGCCACATTTCATGCTTATTTTACTACATTGAATGAACTTTATTATTATTTCTGCTGGTGAAGATGCAATATGTGCAGTTTCTTCTTTGGCCTCAAGAGGGCAGGGGTGTGCTGTTCTGTCAGTGCCTCAGAGTTAACAGGTAAACGTGACTTTTGAAAGAAATTTGCTCAGCTAAGAGTTGAAATCTTTACCTGCAGCTTTGAACCAATAAGAGCCTCAGAAGGTATTGATCTTGCTTTAAATACAATTATTTGCTTTTGTTTGTATTATTACCCATGTTTTCACTTTTAGTCCAAGACTTTCTTTTGTCTAAAGAGTGCTCAACCTAACAGTTTGAAATAAAGCAATAAAACCTAGCAGTACCACAAACCAATGCCATACATCAGAGTGAAAATGCCGCATTTATCTCTAATAATCTTCGACCCCTGAGGCTCCAAGGGCCAAGGCAGATAAGTAAACAGCCTGTCGCTGCTGCTCTGGCTGTGTGGGTGGCCTGCAGCAATCACAGATGACGTCCTGTTGGTCCTAGAAGCTGGCGATGTATCTTCCTTTTTCTTCCCATACTTCTTTTCCTCTTTTATCTTTTTTAAGAATCCATCTTCCTGTGCAGTTTTATCTGCTGGCTTCAGAACCCCCTTAGCTGAGCTCCCTGTCTCTGTGTGTCACTTTATCAGAAGCAGCAGTAACGTTGACCTTGCAGCAACTTAAAACACTTTATCAGAAGCACAATAATCTTCTTCTTCATTCAGCAAAAAGAAAAAAAAAGGAAGTTGTGGGATTGCTGTGGGGTTACATCGCTATTGACCGGAAGTCATATAGACAGACAGTTTTCAGCAAGTTGAGACTCATTGTTCTCAAAAACTATATAATAGTTTTAAAAAAAAAAGGAGAAAGAAAAGATTTCTTCACAGGACTATCTTTATTTCCTTGAAGCTGTTCATGGAAGACAAAATATCAATAATTTATTCACTTAAATTTTCAGAAATCAGTTACTGGATAATAAATATTATTTTATGCATTTTATTTATTTATTTTGCAAGAAAATGTGACTGACTGAATAATTTTATGTGACCACAATTCTATTTTTATATGTCTTGGAAGGAGACATATAAAAGCTTTTTTCTTTCTTTTGAATCACAAGCATTTGATCAGAGCGACTGGAAGCCACGTTTCCTATGCCCACTGATAGCTGGCAGATTTTGCAGCTGCTACAGCCTCTCACTAATGACAGGTTGTTACCTGATGATGAAGAAAGCCACCTCAAAATGTAGAAAAAAAAGAACAGTTCTGTTTTCATGGATAATTATTTTTGTTGCCTCTAAAAGAAATTTATTTCATATACATTTTCCTCAGAAGTTTAGATGGAAAAATTAATTATGAATGTGACCTCAAGCAAAGCATTGCTTGTAACAGCATTTGTTATTGCAACATAGTAATGACAAAAAAAAAAAACACGCTGTATCAATGAACTACTCAGTGTTTGGTTATAGCAAAAACTTTTTTTTTCCAATTAGTCTTTATTCAAATTAGCAGAAAGACACATTTTGTTGTCTATCAGAAATGCATACAAATATATGTTGTAAATTAGATAATATAGTGCATAAAATATTTAATTAAGACTCATCAAAGAGAATAGTTTTTAAATAATTACTTTTTGTGTACAATAGTAAAATGCTGACCATATGATCTAATGAATAATAACTATTTTCCTCAGTTATTAAGAAAATAACTGAGGAACTGGTCATGTTGAAAAAGTCTGATAACTTTGAAAAATCTTTGTCACAAGACTGACCTTTAGCATCTGTTCACGTGGAGAGAAGGGAAAAAGGTTGACAAAAGATTTGACTGCAGACACACATACAGCTAATTTTTAACTCTGTCTTGAATCGCCATAAGAATAGAGAGACAAAGATACATGATTGCTTTTGGAATCAATAAACAATATAAACTTCATGCACCAGTTTGACATAACACTATGGACATCACGTCTAATAGTTGTTTATTCTGTCTTGCTGTCAAACTGCCTCGACCCATCAAGGCGTAAACCACATTAAACCACTGACTCCAGGATATTAGCAGCAGATCAATTTGGTCATGTAAATTGCGAGTTGAGGTCTCGGTTCCACAAAGATGCTCTATCGGCTTCACATTAAATCTTCCAACTTGCTTTTTTGCTCCTCAAATCTGATCTTTAAAGTTTATTCTTCTTAGAGGAAGCCTTTGTAATTTGTCAAACTGTGATCATGGCCACTGATCACATCTGATTAATCTAAATAAACTTAAAAAAAAAAAAGAAAAAAAAATCTAAATAAACATAAAAAATAAAAAAGTAAAAAAAAATCTAAATAAACAAAAAATTATAAAGCCCACTTTTTTTTATCCTAATACATTTTCTTTTTACAGTTTGGTATGAAAAAGCAGTTTATGTTCCTGTTACTCATTAGTAAAAATGGAGCTCACTCATCAGTGATTGAAAAGACAGAGCTATGCAGCAGGCATCTCATTACTGCTAGAATTTAACAGAATTTGTGCAGAAAAATATAATGAAGATTCTGTGCATTACATTCTGGATGCATCATTTGAAAGTACATCAACCAACCATGAGTTTAGATGCTGACATGGATTCTGCAGTGCAGATCCAGTGCAGCCCAGAAGAACACTAAGCACATGGTAATTGTAACCCTGACAGGTATAGCTTCATGCTGGTACAACAACCATCATTACAGTAATGACTACATTTGCATGAAATGCTGCACCTTTGAGTTGGTGCTTCTGAGTCTTTTATCCTTCTATTATATCACATTTTTATGCATTCTCAGAGGGATACTTTGCAAGTTTTGCATGGAGTTAGATAAAAGGGCATTGTGCTATCTGCATTTTGCATCAAATAAGTAAAAATGAGGTTGCTGCAAAATGCAACTTCCCTATTGACAGCAATAAATCAGCTCCTCTTCAACCACTGTTCTGTGGAAACATAACCTTGTTATGTGAATATTAACACACGTGAAACATCATAGTCATAACAACATCCTCCTAAATCATTAGATGTGTAGGTTTATGTCAGTTCAATTTATCCTTCCTTGTTCGCTCTAATATCTAAATTTTGTCTTATGTACTTGTATTTGCACAGCAAGCTGCCAGGCTGCCTAAAATGTCTTGGCCAAGGACACGACAGAGACGGGTGGAGATTGAACCAGAAACCAGTAGAATGAGGGGTGACCACCTACCATCACCGCTTTTGTTGCCTGGTAGATTTAGTGACAATAATAATAATTACTTAAGTAAGTGTGTTCAGTGGTAGGACTGCACAGTTGCACAGAAAGAAGGTCTTGAATTTCAATCCCAGCCTTTCATCCTTTATATAAACAAAAGTCATGTTCTCTAAAGGTTTTGTTCCTTCATATTGAATGTTGTTGAAAATGTATATTATATATTATATTATATATTTTTCTACCAGAAGCTCAGAATAACTCAGAAATATCTAACAAGGTCACCCTTTGATCATCTGTTTAGAAAATCTGCCCAGAAACTGAAACAATAGATTTAAGATAACATTTGCCCAGCTAGTTTTCACATTTTGATTATTCATTTATTTATTTTCTTCTCTTAGCTGTGCCTAATGATTAGTTTTCCTACCAGTTTCGTAATAAATGGCCTTTCTTGGATAATAGAGACAGCCATCTCACCTGGGCTCCACTTTTTATGAGGAATCACCGTCTTCATTAAATAATGTGGAGCATGAAGCTTTAATCATGAGCCAATATGGAAACAGAAACTCTTCTGGGATGCGATCATAGTCTCAGAATGTACAGATTTACTTAAATCCTCATAAGCCTTCTTGGGTTACAACATTACAATCTTCCACACAATAAGCTGAGAACAGCAGTTCGCATGAAGCAATAAAAGGCTTCAGTGTTTCAATGTGTCCTCACAGACTTAGCCAAACACAAAACACACTACATGCTGTTTTCATTGATCCCTCCCTCGGCACATCGATGCGAGCCTCTATTAGTTGTTTTTCTCCCCCATCATGCCATTGCCTTCCCTCCTCCACCACCGCTTCTTCCCCATCATTAATATTCTCTTTTTCTCCCTCTACTTAACTCAGGGGATCAATCACCTGATACCATGGCAACAAAGCCACCCATGCAGGTGCATGAGAGCGTTACGTTTCCTTTCTGTTTGAGTTTTCTGTACACCAACTGTACCTGCTTCCTACCAGTCAAAGCAGCGAGGCCTCTGGTGGTGACGCTGCTCTCCCGCACTGCCCTTCCATTCAGAGTGGCTTTGACAGCTGTCTAGTCGAGATGCTCTCACCTGCCACACTTGGCTTCCTCTCAGCTCTGTGCAGAATAATGACCAAATTCAAAGGAAAAAATACCCTGAGCGCTGTCAGGCTTGTTTTGTTTCTGTCTAGTTAAAGACACTGTCACATGAAGACTATTTATTGAAATTTCTCTAACTTGCTGGCAGAGGTGCATGAAGGATACCATACAGCACAGAAGTCTGTCATCATAAAACAAGATCTTCCCCCTCAAACACATCTTTTTTGTTTAAAGTAGAGCTAGCAGAGATTTTTGGGTAGCACCAATTAGCTCTCTGGATTTTGGACACTATAGTGTCCCTTGTACACTTTGTCATGTTAGCAATACACACGTTGTCCCAAAATATGCATAAACATGTTCTGTTATATTAATATATTCTTCCAATTCAGGGATAATAACATTAAGGAAACTGCATCTAAACATGCATCTGATATGACTCATAGCCTACAATTACAGTCTGCAATAAAGTCATGTTTTATCTGGAAAAGATGTTTTCATTTGGTTTGGTAATGAAAAATGTTCAAGATTGTTATCATTCATGATGTATTATATAGTGCAAATAAATAAATATGCAGGACCATGAATACATATCTAATTAACACTGGTCTGCCTTAGTTTGTTTTGATATGACTCAATCTTGTTCATGAAATTCTTCAATATCATTTTGTTATTTTTGTGTGTAAAAAGGTTGTCCTTCAGTAACATAACATTTTGAATATCATACTATTTCAGCTGCTCTCTTCCTCTTTCCCAAGGATTAAATGTGATTTGCTTTTAAAATGAATAAATATGTGTTTAACTAAACACTTTACGCCAATTTTTGACTTTCAGCAACTTTGGAAAAAGGAGAAATGGGTAGGGGACTTCGAATTGAGCCAGAATTGTCAGATCCACAAATTAAACTCGGCGTATACTGATACAAATTCACAAGTCATCCAAGGAAAAATAATTAGTCAACTTAAGCAAAGTGGCCTGTGACCTTCAACAGCTGTCACAGAAAACTAATACGGATCATTTCGAAAAATCAGAACTCGATCCCTGAAGTGATACCTGAGATACCTGATTGTAGGGTAAATAAGGTTGGAGTTTAGGAGTCTTTCTGCAGAGTTATTTTATGTGGCCAGAAAAATGAAAAGAAAAGAAAATATTGTGCCAGAAAAATGAATGTAATTTGAGTGAAAAGTGCCTCCTGCTCTGGTCCTGCATTTCTCCTTTATTCTGTTTTCTCTTTCAATCCTTTTCTCCTCCCTTTGCTTCCTATTTCCGCAGACTTCACTGCGTTTCTTATATCTCCTCTCCCCACATGCTTCCTTCCTTCATTATTGCTTTCCTTGCTTTTATCCAGATGCCTCACTAAGTCTCTTTCTTGTCGTCAGGCCCTTTCTTTCTTTCTCTAGGCTACTGTTAGAATTACTACGTGTTGTTATCACTCTTACCTTACTATTTTGATTTTCATTTAGAAGTGTTCGCTTTTTACTGTGTGTATTAAAACTTTTGACTGCAGCGTTGAAAACTTTTGACCCGGTCTCACAGAATGTCTCTGCAGCATGATTATCTCTAACAACAGATTGTTCTCCCCGTCCTTGTGAGAAATCGCTCTCATGAGAAAAGACTAGATGACCTGTGTGTGGAGACAAAACTTGCCCTTTCTTTCTATCTCTCCCTTTTCTGAAAATAAAAGACACGCTCTAACTGAAAGGTTTCAGAACCAGCGGTGAATGGCTCGCTGGAGCTGTACGCTGCGATTTCTCCTTTCATGAAAGCTTGATTGAAATATAACGAATGTTGTCTGTGGCTCTTTTTATGTAGGTTGAGAAAATACCTATCAGCTGCTCCTCCCCCAGTGATTTCAGAACCACAACATGTTCACAGGAAGACATATGGGGTAATTAAAAACAAAACTTAAGAACAAACAGATGACTTTATTACGTCTTTGGTGAGGAAACATAAAACTGTACAATGCAAATAGGCTGACCTTGTGAAAGAGAGGTTGCTGTGCCTCAAAACAAGAGATACAATAATAAACTAAGGAAGAATGGAAGAGAGGGTATGAGGCTATTTTTATTTGGCTTCAGTATGTGCTGCACCATCAACCAAAACAAATTAATCATGTTTCCTAGATATGAAGGTAGTCATCAAGCACTAAAGGCTGTCAGGAAAGGAGCTTCGGAAGCTGATATTACTAAAAAGAACATGATGTCTTGGAAATTAAATATATATTTTGCTTTTTAGTCATGTGTTTTTCACTATAAAACATGTGAAGTAGCTTGTTGTGAGACAGATCTCAGGTTTAAATCAAAATAATATTATTTCTGATGGTGGTGGTTGTCTTCTCTTTTGCCCATCTTCTGCTGAAATACACCCACTGATTTTCAAAAAGTGTCCACATTAAAAGAACAGAAGCAGACCTCATGTTGGATGAACATAAATATCGCTTTCAAAAGGAAAGTTCGAATTAATTTGTCATGATGTCTGAAGATAGTTTCCGCTTTACTTCACATAGGGTATGAAATTATGGGAACCCTACAAAGTTTCTAAAAAAAAGGCCATAGCAGAGTATATAGGGATACATGGAGGAACAAAAAAAAAGAGAAAAGCAAAGGCATATAAATAAAGAAAAAGAAAACCCTCCAAGGTTGCAGACGCAGCCTTTTGTTCTTTGAGACATGTGAGATTGATGCCCACCTCCCTCCAGAGGCTAATATCGCCTCGACCAGGAAGCAGCCAACCTTGAAAAGCTGCATCACTTCTGAAGTTGTCTGGCTGCAACAGCTGCAGCTGTACTTCATAAAGTGTTACAGTGGATGGAGAGCCAGTGAAGGATGGACTCAGTAAAGACTCTTTGGAGGTTGAACAGATTGTTCTGCTGCACATCAAAGTCTCAGCAAATTAAAAAAATATGCTGGTATTGTTAGAGACAAACCAAGAGTTAATACTTTGCAGTCACTTTGGAAAGTCTTATTTTTATTCAGCAGAAAACGGAGAAATGCCTTTTTCAAAGAACTTTTCCAAAATAAATGTAAAGAAAATGGAATATGAGGAGTTTAGGCAACTTAAAAATAAGGGGCTACACAGTGGCGCAGTTGGTAGAGCTGTTGCCTTGCAGCAAGAAGGTTCTGGGTTTGATTCCCAGCCCGGGTCTTTCTGCCTGGAGTTTGTGCATACGTGGGTTCTCTCCGGGTACTCCGTCTCCCTTCCACAGTCCAAAAACGTGACTGTCAGGTTAATTGGCCTCTCTAAATTCTCCCTAGTGTGTGTGTGAGTGTGTGTGTGCATGGTTGTTTGTCCTATGTGTCTCTGTGTTGCCCTGCGACAGACTGGCGACCTGTCCAGGGTGACCCCGCCTCTCACCCGGAACGTTAGCTGGGGATAGACACCAGCACCTCCTGACCCCACTAAGGGACAAAGGAGTATAGAAAATGAATGGATGGATATCGTGAATAAGCTTCATAGTAAACTTCAGAGATCATGTTTAGAGGTTTGAGAGGAAGAAGGATGGAAATCCTGCCTTATGGAGGAAGCTCATCACAGACAATTTTTTCATATCAGGGGTTTCTATCTTTTAGCTATGATATACCTCTGTAGATCCAGGACACAGACTAGTTAAGCCAGAGCTATCTTTTTCTGCTCACCACAACAGACACAATTTGCATTACTGCAGATGAGGTTCAAATTCAATTACTCCCCCATCAGTGCTTCATTCGCTCGTGAATAAAACAGAGAGCTAAACCCCTTTGCTAGAGGGAAATCGCGGCCCCTGACATGGATGGAGCAGATCACCTTTCCTAGGTGAGGCCCATTGCTCAGAATGATTCTTGCTTTAAAATCTGTAAAATGCTTTTTCTTTGGTGACAGAACAGGCTGTGTGAAAACAGCTGTTTTTGATCTCACTAACATTTTTCTTAACAGTTCTTCAACACTGTTAAGTGCTGACTTGCAGATTTAAAAAGGGACATCGTTACCCGAAATGAACAAAAGTAATTACATTTAAATCATAATTAATTTGTAGAGAATTAGGACATTTTCAGTCTTGCACACAGGATAAGGACATTCTGGCTTTTGGGAGCCAGGAGGAATAACTTTTGAGCCTATCCTGAATAACATCCTGACTGCAATGGGGAACAAAGAGAAAAGAGGCTGGCTATGCAGTAAAATTTGAACAATGCAGTGTTAACTCAGCAGTATAACAGGGTTTTGAATTTGCACTCAGCCAAACTTTAAATGAAGAACAAATTTTATTTGATATGTAAGGACTATCATAACTCAGTTCTGCTTTACCTATAGTACATCACATCTTTAGTGAACAAGTCAGTTTTTCAAAAATATTACAAATACCATCTATGTTTAACTTTTCAGCCAATACTTAACCTTTAAATTAGTTAAATTCCTTACCCAGTGACTGTTAAACTCTCCTGCACTTGTCTATGTAATGTAAATGTTTGTAAATACATTGGAAATTACATTAATTACTTCTACAAGGTCAGTATAAATGACCCAAGTCTATCATCTGCAGATGGCAGATTGTAATACAACATTTATAACAGCAGCAGCTCTTGAAGCCTGTAAATACATACTGGATGAATACAAGATTTTTAATGGTAGAAAATCTGTTGGTATAATTCTGAAAACATTGTGGTAATCATTTACTAAAGCAAACATATTGCAGAATGGGGACTTTATTTTACAACCAGGAAACAAATATCCACAGCCTATGTTTTCCAAGCAACAAATGTTTCCTTTATTACAGGGAAAATTGAAACATTACATATCAAAATAACAAAACTTCCATAGAAATCCAATGGATAGGTGAAAAAATAAAATAAAATAAACAAAAAAGATCTGTTAGCTATGTGGTTTTGTGGTTGGCAAACAAGGCTCCCTCTGCTGATCAGAATTTAAATATGATTCTCATATTTAAATGTTCCTCCTGCACTGCTCTGGCAATGACAGTAAATCTGGATTTTAATTTCCAAATGTACCAAATGAACAACTTCTTTTCAGCAAATGTGTTTAATGATTTGCAGCCTCTTTAGAGACAGGTGGTGTTATCTGGACGTCCATAAATACGTCCAGCTGTCCACCTGTTTTTATTTTTCACCACCAGTGGAGAATTTGTTCTTCTAACCCTTTAAACAACTTATGCGGTTTTAATGGTCTAGAAGCACTGGTTTTATTGCCTCCAATCTTTTCACAATTTGTTTCCATTGGATAAATTATTAAATTATTAACATTCTCATCCATTCTTATCTCAGTGACATGTGACTGAGATAACAGTGACATGTTATCTCAGTCACAGGGAACTGTCGAACTGCTTTTTGTTTCTGTTTTTGTTCTGCTCTGGCTCCCTGCATTCCCTGTGTGAGGACATGTCACTGGACATGTCATGGTTGACATAGGTCAGTGTGAATGACAGTATGTGTCAGATCCTGGTTATAGTTTTATCATTGCTCTGTGTTCCTTTGTCTCTTTCTTTGATTAGAGCAGCCTTGTTTCTTTTTAACATTAGCTGAGTTTAATTGTTCTAGTTTATTATGTTTATTTCTTCCTTGTGTCTACTTTTTTGTTGTTACTCTGAGATCTCGTGTACTATCTGCTCTCTCAGTTCAGACCTGCCACCTGTTAGCTAATCAGCCCAGGTCTTTTTTCCAGCATTCACCCTCACAGTATTTACACCCTTCTTCCGCACACACCCCTTGCTACTTCCTCCCATTAAACACTGGTATATCCCATTTACTTCCCTGTCGTTACTCTGTTTGCTTTTTGTTTCTGTTTTTCTTTTGCTCTGGCTCACTGCATTCCCTGTGTTTTTTGTAAGTTTTCAGCTTCTGTCTGCATTTTGGTCCATCTTCAAACTCACACTTCATAACAGCATGCTCCAGTTCCTGCCAGTGAACAGGAGTGAACAAACAATCTACAGGCCACAAACAACAATCTGACAATTTATATGGGAGGAAGATGGGTTGCACTGCATCAAGTACATAATGGTGACACCATATACTGACTGTTTTTCTAAACCACCTAGACCTCCCCGTATAGCAAAACTGCACATTTCAAAGTGGCCTTTAATCTTGATCTGTGTACCGTATTTTCCACACTATAAGGCGCACCTAAAAACCTTCAATTTTCTAAAAAGCTGACAGTGCGCCTTATAATACAGTGCGCCTTATTTATTGGCCAATATTGAACCACAACAGGTCTCGCAACTACGGTAGCCGCAGCCGCCGACTTTATTTTCTCCCGTAGAAGAAGAAGCGCGCGGTGCATGCTGGGAAATATGCCTGCGCGAAGCGTGCCGTTACATTTCCATTCGTGTGTTTGTGTAAAGACCCTAGAATGGTTCCTATTAAGAGACACGCTTACGACACAGAGTTTAAACTCAAGGCGATCAGACACGCAGAAGAACACGGGAATAAAACAGCTGTTTATTCATTTTGGGAGCGAACGGAGTTGTCAGAACGCTGGGTTGTAATCTATTAATAAAGTTTGACTGACCTATCAGGCTGTTTTGTTGACATTCCCTTTAGCGCAGCTCCATCTAATGGGTGCATAAAGTAACCCCAGCCTCTATTGTAGTGTCTATTCTATGCGTCTTATAATGCGGTGCGCTTAAAACAGTTTTAAAATAGGCCATTCATTGAAAAGGCGCACTATAATGTGGTGCCCCTTATAGTGCAAAATACGGTAATAATCACAGGTGTGCTATCTGCTTTTTTAGATGTTGTCTAATCAGCATCTTGATATGCAATACCTGTGAGATGGGATGGATTATGTCAGCAAAGGAGAAGTCCTCACATTTAATCACATTTACAAAAAAACATTTGAGAGAACTAGTTCTACTGTGTACATAGAAAAAGGTTTGGATGTTGGAGTTCAGCTCATGATAAAATGAGATCAAAAACAAAATGTTGCCTTTATATTTGTATTCTCTGTTTATGTTAGTCGCTTCCTAAACTGTATTAAAAACTCTATTATTGTTGGCTGCTTATTAAAATGTCATGCTGTACTACAAGCAGTGCTTTTCCTGTCTGATATAATCATTGGACATGGCAATCTGTGACAACACTGCAAGTTGTCATCAGAGTTAATACAATTTTGCCACAAAGTATCCCAAATCCTACTTCTATAAGATCAATTTATTTTGTTGATTCAAAATCTAATATGATTTCACATAAAACTCATATTTGACAGACGAGTTGTCAAGGGAGCAAGCACTTGTTTAAGGTATTTGTCTTATCAATGATTCTGTTGGATGAGGTTCTTACGGACATTTAGAATACATATCTACAAGAATGACTCAACTCATGGGAAAACCTGCGCAGCACAGGGTCTGAGCAGCTCAGCAGGAATCATGGCTTTGCCTGAGGCAATGTGTTACAAGTCCAGCTCGTCGTATTGAATATTAAAGTGTAAATTTGAAAAAGAAAAAAATGTTGTTTTTTTTTAAGACAGACTAGTCTCAGTAAATAACACTGTTGACTTCTTTGTTATTTCACCTGTGACAAAATGTTTCTCATTTTGTGAGAGAGATGAGAAAGTCAAAAAACAGCGTGTAACGCTAAGAATAACATTGTTGAATAATATTATCTAAAAAGGTTTTCTTCCCCCTTGTAGAAACCTTTCATGTAGAGCAGGTGCAGCTGATGAGCAGAGATGGAGGGACAGCTGGGGCAATCCAGGAAATGAATGAGAGAATCTGGGTAGTGGAGCACAGACTCTGGGTGTCGGGTTGTAGTTCATGGACTGCAAACTTGGTATCACTTCAAAACATGCTAATATAAGTTCTCTTGACAATACAATGTTAGAGAAGATACATGAAAACATACTGAGAATCTGGTTCTACACCAGCAGAAAGAGAAAAACAACAGAGAAGATCCGATTGGTTAGTCACCAGCCAGGCCAGGGAAGACCTGAGTCTGGACAAGGAAATACAAGAGGACCGACAATGGCTCTGGATCTAGATGACAGCTAGGAGAGCTGGTCCAACAGAAGTTTAACAGGGATTGAAATCACTGAATCAGAAACTGGGTCATGCTCTGTTCTCATGAAAATACTGCAGGAAAACTGTAGTGACAAATATTAACTAAAGACACTTTGATGAAAAATATTGACAGGTGACCTCTAGACGAACTCTTTATCCATATGAAATGATATATACCCTCATCATTCTGCATTTTCATTATAAACAATGTTTTATTTGGTGAGCGTGAAGAAGTGCAGTTTTGTTCAGATATGTAGAACGGTGTCATTGATTATAAAATCTTCTACTTTCTAACTAACTAACTAACTAACTTATAATACGTATTGGCAAAGATCAATGTAATTTTCACAGGCGGCAGAGTGTTGACAGCAGCTGCTGAAAGTAACTAAAAATTACTTTTAATGTAACTTAGTTACTTTCCAAATCAAGTAATCAGTTGACTTTTTCAAAGTAACTATGCCATCACTGATTACCACCACTAGTAGCATGTCACATTTTAGCCAGAAAAGTATCACTCAAAGAAAAGACTACAAAATTGCTGGTTAAGAAAAAATTTTTTCTTAATTTTTCTCAATACATTATGATTAATAATATAGTCTTAATATATATATTATTCAGAACAGATTGTAATCGTGTAAACTCACCTAACACCATGAAAACAATGCAAACATTGCTACACCTGTCAAAACTGTGTTCATCCAAACTTGTTTATCGTGTCTCATTCAGTATCTGTTGGGAATTGTGTTATTAATGTCTTTATTGCCCTCATTAAATTCTATATTTAGACTACAACCCATTCATGTTAGGGAGAGTGTTATCCACAATACTGTTTTGTGTTTTTTTACAATAAAAAGCTGAATTTGACTGTATTATATGCTGTACTATCTTATGATTTGGATTTAATCAGACTGTATGTAATTTGACCTAAGCTATACATATATGAATGTGCTACTTAGACTATTTTATAAAATGTCACGTTTGCTGTAAAAAATGTTCTCCCATTCTGTGGATACAGGAAACTAAGCGAACACTGGTAAATCATTTATATTTAGACTGTTCACCTTTGAATTACATGTGGACTCAGTGATAGTGAGATGGACCCATGAAATAGAACAACAAATATTTGAGGAACCTGAGATTAAACGCTATCTACATCCAGTTATCTCAGCTTTAAAGTCCACTGCTGAGCAAGATTTACTGGGTATTTAAATTGACTGAAAAGCTCATTTTACTCTTATTGCTGTTGACCAAATCATTGGATGAAAAGAATTATAGACAAACACAAAATAAAATTTTTACTCAGATGCTAAAAGAATAACAGTAATAGCAAAATAAAACTTGCTCCTAACTGAAACTTGCTGTAAAGTTGCATCACATGTGCATGCAGCACATACAGTGTCTGTTGATCTTTATTCAACTTCTAATCCCGGAAAAAAAAGGAACAAAAAGAGCCACCTCACCAATTCAATGAATTAACAAATATGTGTGCAACATTATAGAAACTACATTAAATGCTAACGCTTGCAATATTTTCCAGGGGCTTCAGTATTATTGATACCCACATTAATATTGCAATGATGATATTCAGTAGCTCTTACTTGACCGTGCGTGTATTGTTAAAACGTACATTCTGTGCAGTTTTTCTTTTTAGCTTTAATCAGCATTGGCACACATGCAATGGTGCTTATGAAGTTACATAAAAACAGAAACATGCATGATTTCAAATTCTTTGAGGGTCCGTTTGGTTCATGTAAAAGTCTGGATGAGGGCTGAAAGTGGTCAGACGTAAATTAAACTGATAAAAGCCTAAAAATGTCAATGTCCTTGTTGGTTTAAATTTGTTTGCTTGCCTTTCATTTGGAAAAGTAGCATGTGTTACAAGAGCTCAATTTAGAGTCTTTAGCTTTTGAGCAACTAAATAAATAAGTAATATTTACAGCTACGGTCATGACAATATATCCAATGAAATGACACAATACATGGTAATAATGTCACAAAAACAAGACAGGATGAAAAAAAAAGAAAAAGCTAATTTTCATCTCAATTTGTTTTGTCTATGGATTGCTTTTTAATATTTTTTCTTTTCTCCCTTTGATACTCTAATTGAAATAAACTAATCAACTAACCAACAAACTAATTCACAAATTTGGTATTTTTTTATTTGTATGCTTTTCTAATTTTTAGATTATTCTAATGTTGAAAAGGCATTAATCAAATTCTTGCTGTCTCATGAAGTAAAAAAATCAAAATGACTTGTGTTCATAATAGTCATGTTTTTGTAGAGGTAGCAGGTTCAGGTGTAACCACTCAGCTGCACAGCTGGAGTCCAAATTCTGTAAAAAAAAAAAAAAAAAAAAAAGCAGCAAACTAACATCCCTTTAGTTATTGCCTTGGAGTTATTGGAAACTCTAAAGCGGATGTCAATACTTAACACTGTTAGTGGTTAAGCGTTAGCTCAGTCACAGTATTCTCAAGGGCCTTATAAACTGTTCGTATTTCATCTGTTGCTCTGTCTGTGGATCGTTTTTCAACGATGCACCCAAAATGCTGCCATAAAAACCATTTGTGTGGCAATTTGTGGAGGCGTTTTAAGCAAATGTCAGCCAGTCCATGTGCTGTTTTTGTTAACAGTCTCTATCAACACAACAGGGCAACAACACAAACACTACTTCCCATCACACTTCAAAATAAGAGCCTGAGACATAGCTACACACTGTCAATCTTAGAGCTGTCACCAAAGTATCCAAGTAGGAGA
Organism: Phalloptychus januarius; assembly: GCA_902982915.1. Classification (NCBI taxonomy): domain Eukaryota; kingdom Metazoa; phylum Chordata; class Actinopteri; order Cyprinodontiformes; family Poeciliidae; genus Phalloptychus; species Phalloptychus januarius. The sequence goes on along the minus strand of CADWAE010000076.1, from coordinate 7,385,970 downwards.
TAAGCAAAGAATAGCAACTTACTGACATTCTGTTTGACATATTACAATTCTGATGCAAAATATTGCACCATTTTTATATCTACTCACGCAGCGCCAGGAGTGCCTGCATAGTTCAAAGTTGTAAATGTGTAAACTTCTTGAGATATATGTTTATAAGAAGTTAATTTGATTTTGAAGGCATTTTTTTTTGTACAATTAAATTTATGATTATGTAATCACCATCAAGTCAATGCAGGAACTTGAGTTGTATTTTTTTCCCAGATTTTTAGATTTTCTTAAGAACATCTCTAGACTACGGAGTCCCTAAGGGGACATGGAGAGAGAAAAAAAAAATATCCCGACTTACTTTCTCGACATCCCGCAAAATGAAGAAAAAAGATGGGATCTCGAGAAAAAAAGTCAGGATTTCTTTTTCTTTTCTTTTTCTCCTTTGGGGCTCCGTACTACACTATATAGGTGTTATTTTGTTTTTTCCACAGAGCAACTCTTTTCTACACAAACAATTTTTTTTTCATCAAAGCTTGGCTTGTGCCTTGCTGTATATCACTAACATACAGTTTTGCCAAGTGATTCTAACAGGATAACATGTTATTGTCCTCATGATTCACAAGATCCATAACAACAGCAGAACATCCACTAATCAGAAGGTTTTGTTTGAAATGATATAACAATCGACGACAGTCAAATAAAAACTCCTTGGAGCTAAAATCATAACGTTCTGTTCCACAAATCAACGCTGATTCCAGTCTGTCTCTGTAGGTCATTGCAACATCTACTCAGTCACTGATGATGGCAAACTTATTAAAGGTGAAATATGGGCAAGGCTGCAAATAAGCTGCTTGGTGGTGTTTGCTCTGGGAATTAATTAAAAACAGGGGACCTATATCTACTCCAATTTCAAGGTTGCCACTTTTACTTAGGTCCCCCGTGTGCTTTCTAGAATTTAGCATTTTTTAAATGAAACTCAGGATGTTACACATTAGTGCACAACATCAGTCATCTCAATTAGGCAAGAGGGAGCTGTGGTCCAAGTCTGTGAATAATTTATTCTCTTATATGTGCAGAGATTGTAAATAGATAAAGCAAAAGTTAAAAACGTTTTTCATCATTAGAATAGTTCCTTTGCAAAAACAGAGCTTCAACCTCCAAATGTTGAATTTGTTAAATTTTCCTCCCTGGATATTGTCTCTTCAATTTTTGTCAAAGTTTTTTTTCTTTTTTTTTTGACACCAGACAGTTCTTCTTTCCCCATGCCTTTTCACTTGCTGCTACTAACCGAAGCAGTTCAACACATAGAAGAGCCAAACATACACTGCAAGATTAAGAGGAGACAGAAAAGACTGCACAGCCTGGTTGTGGTGAAACGTGGAACAAAAGTGTGTGTCTGTTCCTGGTCTGTGTGCATTTACACACAGCGCAAGAAACAGTGCCAAGCTGATGTCAGCGATAGGACTTAATCTAGCCGCTGCTGGCAGTGTCGCATGCCAACACCTCTGACCGCTGCTTTATCTGACATAAATGAAGGTGCATAGTGTTCAGTGAGTTATTATTTGAGTGTCAAATGAAATTGAAAAAAAGCTTTTAAAGCCCTAGCTTGCTTTCTTTTGTGAAAATAAAGCTAAGCATTCCCTGTTCGGACAAGGGTCTGTTAAGGTTGCTGGCTCAGACTTTTAGTGTTTATGTAGCTTTATCACAGAAAAAAAAACTAAAATAGAGGAAAGCATAAAGGTGTTGTATATTCTACACACAAAAGTTAGGAAGGTGTGTCTTTGAACAGTGAACCAAAGTAGCAATACTTTGCATATATATTTATCATTTTACATCCTGCTACTGTAGACATGCAATGGACTGGAGTCATTCAGGTTCTCATAAATGGTGATATACTGGAACTACAAAAACTCAAACTGTCTGAGGTTGGACCCTAACAGACATTTAGAAATGTAGTGGATTATGATCTTAATGAAAGTAACCCGACTCTCTGCAAGTAGATTTTATGTCTGTATTGCTCCTCAGTCACGTGCACATTACACTCTATCTGTATCAAAGGGTGTTTGTAGATCTGATTTCCTTCTTCCTTTAACAAATACTGGATCCTATTGTGCCTCTATTCACATGTGGTCACTGTTCAGGAGCGGAGCAAGCAAGCTCACAAAGATTTGGTTCAGACTCTGCAAGAGTGAAAGAATTGATGTTTTGGGAAAAGGCTTTTTGAACTTTACACAAAGGTCATCCTCAGAGACACTGGAGAAAAAAGAAGAAGAGTCAAAGTTGGATGTTGAGGATGAAGAAAGAAGCCATTGCTATAACTTTAAAATAAAATTTTTTCCATCTAATTTTTGTTTGTTTGTTTTGAAGTAACATTTTTAAATGCAATTTAATATTAAAATTGCAAAAATGTCTTCAAGGAAAAAAACAAACTAGAATTTTGGAACTATTCAAAATTGTAAAGTTTTTACATTAATTATCTATTGGGTGTAGTTTATATAACATTTGTCATATATGTAGTGCTATATAAATAAACTGAATTCAATTGATATACAAACAACAACAGAAGTTTATTTTTGTCATTGACATACCTCACTGAAAAATGGTATATTTAAATCATTGGTATAATTTATAAGTACACTGTTATAAAGTTGTTGTTTTTTTTACAAGTCACTCTTAAAGGTCGAAGAATATTAAGGATGTTGGAATGTTGCATTTTAAACAAGTTCATAGAAAAATATGAACGTTTGTTTTTTCCCTTACAAATCCCAAGAAGTTAAACATGTTTTTATGCAATTAGGCTCTCGCATACATTACATCTACAATATGATCCTGCAAAGTGTGTTCAACAGGTGATATTTAGGTAATTAAACTGGATTCATTAAGATTGTTTAAAATCTTAAAATTGTGTGTTTATAATTCCTTGAAGGCTTAGGCTAATTGTTTTGGTCTAAAGTGTCAAATCTTAAGATTTTAGTGAGCTCTCTTCATACTGCATGGTGGTGGGGATGTAAAGCCAGTATTTGCTTGCTGAAAGGAAATAATGCTAACAACTGCTCCACCTCTGGCCTCCAGCATTTCATGGGCATATTGTTATATAACATGGGTCACATTCTGTCAAGTTTTGTCAGATGAACTATTCCCCACTTGAAAGGGATCGTCTCTACGATGAAACTTTTAACTGGATTTCACTCAAAGAGCTTTAAATTTAACTGATCCATCTTTATTTGATGGTCACCATAGTGATTTAGCCTTTCAGCCACATAGGTGATAAACCTCAAAAGAAACAGAAATACATAGATTACTTATTTAAGCTAACAAAATAAATATATTGTGAAATAATCAAACAAATTTCCATGCCTTTGAACCAGTTATACTCCAAAATATAATAAATAGCCAACATTCATGTAAAATTTGACACCAATAAATAAATTAGCATATTTATCCTCATTTTGTTAAACATATTTTCATAGTCAAACATTCTGACCAACATTTATTTATTTTTCACTTTCTGAAATCTTAAATTGTCAAATTGTTTTTGTTTTTATCATTCATAGGAAGCAAGGAGTTGTGTTTGAAAATTCCAATAAAACCCAGCATATTGCTTTAAATTTTGCATAAATTAATACAGTCAGATTTATTTTGTTGATGTTCATATGGTGCCATGCAATACTCAAGAAGCAACACATTTTGCCTTTCAGTTTAGGGGAAACAAGTTGAAAACCGTCTTTTTACAGAGGGTGGTGTCTACACAACCCAACCACAGACTGCAGACAAGGAAAACATGTCAATAAGAAGAAAAAAGGACGTGCTCCCACAGTAAATGACAAGAATAAGAGCATAAGCATGCACAGAGAGTAATAGAGTGAAGAAATTAGCTTCTTTCATCTCAGTAACATTTAATACTGGGCTTGATCATATCAAATGCACCACTGAAAAGTTCACAAGTCCATTGTCTGAGGTAATAAGAAAACCTTCTGGTTACTTTAATCTTTGCAGTTCTTAAAGTATAATAAACTTTTATCCTGACCATAATCCTCTAACGTGATTATTGACTTTAAATTATCATTTCTATTCATTAATATCACCACAATGTTGCAACTGTTTAAACACATAATATACAAGTTAAGTCACTTATTGTTAGAAACCAGAATCTCAGTTCTTTATTCTGTGAGCTTTTGTGATTTTCTTTTGAGTTATTTGATAAAACCAGCAGCACAAGAGACAATATAGTGAATGAAGGACAGGAACTCTGTCCCTTGGACTCGTCCCTCTGTTGTCATAACGTTGGATCCAGATGCAGGAAGAGATTTTATCTGTTGTTATAATAACAAGTCATCCTGGGAAAATGTCTTTGTTTTCTCTCGAAGGTCTCATCATCACCATCTGCAGTGATGGAGGTCTCAATTAAATTCACTGTATGCTGCACCCTGAGCACCGTGGAGCACCTACAGTAAGCAGATGGTTAATATCTCCACAGGAATATTGTGTGCCTGCTTTGTGATGCTGCACCATATTAAAATGCCACATATTTTTTTACATGTTGGAAATATTCTAAAGCCAGAAAGTTACAACCTGGAGACTCAATATACATTATGCACCACTGGAACCGTACTTAAATGCTCTTTCTGCACATCAACTTGAAATCTTTGAACTTCTTATGGTGACTCCAAGTGACCCGGGGCTTCAGTCCCGTTTTTTGAAAGGCATTCGTTAGCCCCTCCAGAAACTCTTCAAGGTGGTGTTGAGGCACTTTCTGTCATTTCTATGTGCTTTGAGTAAGAAGCAAGAAGTTAGTCTAACTCAGCAAGTGAGGTAGTCACATGACAGAAGTTGATGTTTCACAAAAAAATCCCTAATTTCTTCAGATAAAATTCATTTTTAGAAACACTGACAATGTGTGACAGCATTTATAAAGCTATCCAGCCTTTGATCCAGGAGAGGTATTTTCTTAAGAAGCTAGTAGAGAGCAGAGTAGATTTATTTTCAGCTTGGTTAATTAGTTGTTTTTTTTCCAAGGTTTTTGCTCTCTATATTTTGAGGACATCACTTGCTTGCTGCACCAATATGATCCCTTAGAGGACACTTAGTTTATGCTGCAGTAAAATCACCACAGAGCAGAAGAAAGGAACTCTAGCTATAGCTTGCTCTGATATGATGGGTAGCTCACTTAAAATGATTAACATTTCCAATACAGAGCATAGATTTTTTCACTGCTTCCCAAAACTTAAAGAAAATAAAAGGGCAAAATCCAACACCAATGCAAAATTGTAAAAACATAATAATCTTGCATAGTTTTGTACTCATATCTTGACCAAAACAAATGAATACATTGGTACAAAAGAAAGTCTCAGTCCCATTGTCAGATCGGTCTAATTGAAATCAGCACCTTGGCACAGATCCCATAAGTGCATTGTGGGACCTGTGCCCAAGGCACAAAGAGGCATTGTTACATAGCAGGAGCTCTGTTTTCTACTTTGGAGAATGACACTTCTGAGAATCGCCGGGAAAGGCCATTTTGTCAGGCTTATATTTTACCGGCACATAACCCAATAACCCTACTAATGCACCCTTGGCCTGCAATTTGTTCTCGTTTGTCATCTCAGAAAGTGCAAGGGTAAACACCGCACTGAAACATGAGCCCAGCAAAGGTGGAGGAGCTGCATTTACTGCCGTTGCCCTCCACAGTCTCTCTTCAGGGAGGAGGCGCAGGCCTTGGGAGAGATAATTAATATCTTATTTGTGTAGATAATTTTTTTTCCCTTCCTTTTAACGGTGGTGCTAGATCCAATCCCAATTGATGGCAAACTATTTGAAGCCGATCAAGCATAAATACTTGATATTTTACTATGAAAGGTTTTCGTGTTACTTCACAAACAGCTTTTACTGCATTAATTGTGGAGAAAAAATGTTTTCAGATTCCTTTATAGTCTCAGGCAGATTAATGCATGACTCTCAGTTCGTATTCATTTCTCTCACTGTGGATAATGCTATGCATGAGCTGCTTTTTCTTCTGTTGTCACCATCTGTGGCATTAATCACTCTTTGCTGTGGTGCTTCTGCACAGCTCTTGGCAGCCAGAGATCACCTGTCAATCAAAGAGGATGTGCCTTTTCTCTCCCTCTGATAACACATTTCCCCAACACGCAGCTGATCCTAAGGGGCCGGTGCAGCCTATCGCGGTTGCGTTATCAGTTGTTTAAACGTGATACCTTTTTAAAAATGACTGCCTTTTAGATGGGGGTCACATGAGTATATTTTTGGATGCACTTGGCAGGTTTATAAGGAATAGATCTTGAAAGATCTTGATGAGATTTAGGTGTGATGACAACACATATTTTAACTACAGTGAGATTGCAGTTATCAGAGGTTTAAAAAAAGAAAGCTTCCACCTGTCGCTTTAAGAGGAGCTTGATAATCGAATGCACCATCTGGAAATGCAAAAATCTGGTTGAGTGGGTTTGAGTACAGGAGAAGAGCATTTATTACATCTTAACGCCCAGGTTAAGTATTTATTATTTGAAATCAGGAAATAACTTTTGACAATGCAAAGTTTAATTATCTGGGAAATGATCATACTCTGTCGAATGGGTGGGTTACATTAGGTTATGAAAGATGAGATAGTGTTAATGATCTTGAAAGACAGATAATATGATTCATCTTGAAGGCGCATTATATGCATTACAGTTTCATGCTCTTTCTTGGACCCATCAGGTTTCTGATGCTGCTTTTACTCTCACTTCCAAAAACCCTTTCTATAATTTGAATAAAGTAGTTACTGGTTTTTAGCTGGTTATTAGCTTTAAAAAAAATGTATTATTACTGTTTTAAAATGAAACACAATTAAATACTGTGACACCAAACAGAGAGTTTGCTGCAGACATGAGCTAAAGTCACTGATTAGAGAGAATTAAATCCACATGTAAAACCTTGGCTCCCCAGCTGTCTAGAGAATATTTGGATATAAGGAAAAAAAGTCCCTGTGACTTTTATATCTTTGTTTAATGGCCTTTATTTTAAATCTCTTTGTATCCAATAGTTTGCAGTTCTATAAAGGGTACATTCCTAAGAAAGAGAAAACATATAACTGGGTTGTCCACAGTTTGTTCCTCCGTTCATTAATAATATACATTTAGCTTGCTATCATAGGTCGTTTATGCAAATGAACACTTCAGGGTGAGATTGTAACTGATGTGAGGCCATCGCAACAGGATGCATACAAATTAAAATCTTCCCAAAATGGAAAACGTACTTCTCTTTTACTAACCAAGTGTCTGCTTTCCTCTTCGTTTCTTAATTAATGGGATCACACACAGTCAGTGACATTTACTAAGATGCAGACTTGGGCACTCATTCATAAAGCTCGGCTAAATACAGCAGGCGCTTTTTTTTTTTCTGAACAAAGTGTGACCCATATCCCATTAATGCTGCTGAGAACATTCTCCAGTCCAAGTAGATAGAAAACAATTGGCCTAAAAGTCAGGGAATTGTATGCCGTTCTTTTAACAAGGCTAGTTTTGAGATGGTGTAATTTATAAGATGTTCTTTATGTATTATATATGTGTGAGCTGTAAATAATACAACTACTGGCAGGTGTCTACTGTCAAGTTGTTGTTTTTTTTCCCATCGGTTCTCCCCTGCTATCATGCCAGATTGCATTAAACTTGTGATCCATCAAAGTGCATAATATACATTTGATCATTTACGGTGAAATACAGCTAACAAATAAAATCATGTGCTTAACTGTTGTGCTTTGATTTTTATAAAATAATAAAATCTGACCAAAACTGCAGCTACTTTCCTACATGTATATGTCCTAAAATAACGACTTTATCACAAATCTCTAGCACATTTCTGATTAAAAGCTAAAAAAACCTGTGGAGGGAGACAATTCTACTGCATTTATAAATATTTAATGTTTTAATTAGTACCAAGGTCAAGCTGACTGCTCATTACCACGGACAGCAGCACCTGATAAGTCTGATTCAAATTAAACAGAAAGAAATGCTGATGTTCACTGTGCGCAGTAAGACTCCAGTTTCAGCATCAGCTCAACTCATTTTGAAAAGGGAAGAATATTGTGCTCATCACTGTCTTAGTTTTTCTTATCTACGTATATCTTTCATGAATACTTAATGAGGAAATTAAAAAAAGGTAATTATAGTGTAAATTGCTTATGCAAAGAGGTGTCCTTGATATTATTTTCTAATTTCACACAGATTTGATATTTTCCAGTATTAGTTTGATGTTTTTAAGATTCCACCTTTTTAAATAGTGGTCAGCATAGAAGCGGTAATAGTTCTTGGTCAGAATCTCTGATCACAGAAACTAATGAAGTAAAACAATCTGAAAATTGTCAAAAATGTGGTGCAATTAGAACCGGAAGTGTTGAAAGAAAAAAAAACAGCATTTGACAATAAGACATTTCTTATTTATATTGGAGTTATTTCAGTATAGATTATTTAGGGTGTAACCTGAATGCACTTGGTGTTAAAATGCGACCACACATAGCTGCAGCTGTGAAGAAATATGACTTTATCAGGATCATACGCTGGCCTGAACACACTATGTCAATTGATGACAGATAAATGGGAGGAAAGAGAAAATGTTGAAATTTTAGTTTTGAATAAATTCAGAGAGCATTTGTTTTCTTGTACCAGGGAAATAAACTTTACAGAATATGCTTCAGATTTAACCTGGTTATTCACCTTACAGTATCCTCTCAGCTCACACGACAATATGAATGTTATTTTTTCTCTGACAAATAAAATGCAATGCTGAAATAGTATGTGTAAATGACAGTGACATAATTAAAAAATATGCATCCATTACATCACGTTTTTCTTCTTGTTTGAGTTTTGTTATTTTCTTTGGCTTTTAACACTATTTTGGCTGATCCACAAATATCTTCCTTTTCAGCAGTTTTCCCCTCCTGCACTGCAATCTCTCACTGGGGGGTCAAAGACCTCTGAAGCACAGCACATTTGCTTAGCTGGTAGATCATTTCAGATATACCACTTTAAAACTGCAGCTGATATCTTTAAGGATTTAGACACCATGTCGCTTGTCACTCCTTTCCTATCTCAATTGTTAGCATTCTTGCAGCCTGTGTCCATTATATAACAATGCCTTTCTTCCACTGGAACTGCTCTCCGCGTGGCTAGCGGCCAAAATGCCAAACAAACACTACCACACGCTTAGAGCTCTTTAAAGTGCTAAAGAGGGTTGGATTTGTTTATCGCCACCCTGGCAGGTTGGATGTCCAACAGTTCCCCTGCATTGTGGAGCATCACTGTCAAATTATATTTATAAATAGCTTTTTGGCTCAATGCATGCGCATCCTCTTTACCGAGTCCTTGAGTGTTGGCTCAGTTCTCCCATCTGTCTGAAAGCATTACAGAGCTGAAATAAAAGGGTGCACTTTCCTACTTTGCATAGTGTTGACTGCAGAGGATTTGTGTCTAAGTTCCATTAAATATATGGCTTTGGATGTCATATTTTTTTGGTTTGTTTTATTAATAATACATCTGATGGTGGTTTTTATGTTTGGGTTTGGATCTACAAGAGCAGCAGAATTAGAGGGTTCATTTTGTATCTTTTTTTTTATATAGTGCCTTTCACAGTTAGCAAACTTCAATACATTTCAGTGTATTGAATTTTATGTCAGAAACAAACATTCAGTAGTATACAAGTTCAAGTTGAAAGTAAAGGAATAAATAGCTTTAAAACTTTGCCTACTTCCTGATTTTCTATTTCTTTTGCATCCTTTTCACACTTATGTGCTTCAGAACATGAAACCAATTTAAATGATTTTGAAAGATAACGCAAGTAAACACAAAATTTCATTTTTAAAACAAGATGCTTATTTTTATGGGCGAAAAAAATTCTTAGATGGATGGCAAGTATAAGAAATACAAAAACAGATAATAAGGAGGGTGGGGGAAGGGAGGGGGGGCGATTAACCTGTAAACTAGTGTACCAAATTGCCTGCAGATGTCACCTCATCAATAAATGTGACATATGAGTAATTTAATCAAATACAGCTGTTCTGGCCTCAAGGGATTTTTTTTAGGGAACATTTGTGAACTACCAGGCTAGTGAAGCATTAAAGTGGTTGATGATAATTTTGTACAAGCTGCAGAGAACCACAGCTTCAGAGGTCGATGGACAAACTGCAGAACTTTAAGGCGGATTCCCTGACTCTGACCTTAATGGAAGTGGAACGTCAAGAAGAAGTAAGCCGGTGTTGAAAGAACAAGAAAGCCATTCTTGGTTGCAGTTAGCCACAAGCCATGTGGCTTGTACTGTGGGGGTTATTTTTAGTATTTAGTGAGTGGATAAGTAACTCAAGCTTGCAAAAAGTAGAGAATGGGGCGGAGGGCTGCCTTTTCAACCTTAACCACACACCCAGAGTACAAGTGTAGAATGATCCAGTCACATTCTGTGGCTTAATTTGACAAGCTCCAGATGTCTTTAGATGACTGAGAAAGTTGGTTCTGCAAGGAGAGGCTGTTTCTAGATCAGTGTGCTATCAGGTTATAATCTAATGATTTAAAAAAATAGAGTTTGCATTCTTATGCAAGGCAGGGAGGTCTTTAGAGGCAAATGGAGTGATATATTGTTCATTTTGTGAGCATTTTAATCCCAGATGTAATACTCCAAAACTATTTAACAGTTATGTTAGTTACCTAGTTTCAATGGTGATATTTATAGGATCTTTGGTCATTGCATCCCTTTCTCAGTTCTCTGAAGACAGAGAGTATTGTTTATAACATGCTAAAATCTGGACAGTGTATTGTTTCACAACAGAGCAATGAAGCAGTGCAGCTCCGCTTGATCTAACATCCCTTTTCTATGTTAATGCTGATGCACTGTTCTTGCTGACACAATCCAATCATGTCCTGTATTGACATTTTCAGTCCCCTGAGGAGGAATTATCTTTTCACTTCTACTGTTCTGTTTTTCCTAAGATACCCAACTAAAACATTAGCATCATGTTCATCAAATGTGCGCCAAGAGCAAAAATTTCTGAGTCTATTTACAGACGTCTTTCCCACAGATCTGAATGCAGATTTCAGGTTAGTCACTCAACTGCTTCTCGAAAGTCACTTTTGTTTTCCTCTGGCGGCTGATGCAAAATTAGAATCAACTGGAAAGGCTGAGCATTTGTGTAAGACACAGAGAAGGGCATCAGCATGGATTTATATTTGTTTTTCTTAGACATATCATCTCTCTGTGTTCCTTTAATTGACCAGAAAGCTGTTAAGAAGTTAATTAAATGGTAAAATGTTAATTATTTTGGATTTTCACCTGAGATGCTGCATCAGTTTCAAAATTACAAAATATGCATGTCAAAATAAAAGCATATTTTTCACTTTTTGTATGTCACATTTCTTTTCGGGTTAGTCAGTCTTTGCCTTCTTACATGGCAAAGCTGGAAAAGGCACAGCACTTTCTAAATGCCATATTATTGTAAAATAATAAAATATGTCAGATAATTGCAACAATCTTTTTGTTTTTCCATTTGAAAGTAAAATGTGTCCTGCATAATTCAAAAACCAAACAAATTAATTCAAGGTGAATATAAATAATCAGTGGTTGTTGGTGTACACAATATTAAACTGAAACTTTATTGAATCGGCTTGTAATTCAGTTTTAGCATTCGATCTTCTATTCAATTTCAGTAAATTAGATTTTTTTTAAATGGTCCAGATAAGTTTTTCCTTACATTTTCTCATTTTCACTCTTGAGTTAAAGTTACAGTTTGCAGAGAGAAATCAAAAGGATTCCAATGTATTGCTCACAAGAAGAACGGGAAATGTTCCACTTACGTCAGAGTGCAGTGAAGACCTGCATCTTCAAAATAGTGGACAGCAATGATGTAACATTAAATACCTGTGTGACATTTTCTAAATTATTTAAAATATAAGGTGGAAAGTTCTCATGAAGGCTGGCAAGAGGCCGTCTGCAACATCAAAGAAACTGCAGGAATTTCTACTAAACTCAGGGTGTGTTATACTTATGCAAAAAAATATTGTCCATATGTCTGGTTTAAGGAGTTGAGGTAAAGAAGCATTCTTTGCATTGCTGAAATCTCCCAGTACCTTGAGAAACAATCTACCACAATCCTTAATTATGTTGGAACAAACAACACTGTGTTTATGAATCATCAAAAAAGCACCAGACACTAGAAAAACAAGCCGGTGGCTCAATCATGCCTTGGAATGATGTTTAAGGTGCTGAACAGGAGTTATGAATATATAAACAAAGACCTATCAGTTACGTTGATCTTTTTAGACACAATGTTACTACAACACAAAACTCAAAGGAGTATAAATGTTTTCCAACACTCAAACTCATCAAATCCAGACAGAAAGAAACATCAATCATAAACTCTCAAATAAAATCGATGCTTACTTACTACAGTTATAAAACAAAGTGATGTCAATCATCTTAAATCCCCCCAAAATGATAGTTTTTAGATGTGTCTGGTGCCACATTTGGTTGATGTGCCACGAAATACAGCAGAAGGAAACTAAAACAAAACAAATCAGTTTTAATAACTTCACAGCATTGAAAAAGGAGACAGACAGTCCACAGATGGACAAGAAAGGGCAAAAAGCAAAACACATTCTTGTGTGGCGGAACAGATTGAGGCCCTGAGGTGTGGCATCAGCTCCAGCTTGTCTGTCTTTTGAGCCTATAACATATTTACTGAGTTTAGCAGCTCACTATTGTTGCGTCAGTCTATAGCTGCCCTTTTCTCACAAGCCTTGTACCTAAAATACAGCAGATTAAAATATATTTTTTTAACATGATGGCATTAGTAACTTGTTGGAAATTATTCTTAATCAGTAAAATTATGTATATTTTTAATGCAACACTATTGACTGTAAATAAGAGTTTAGTAATTCACCCATTTAATTGATTACCGAGAAGATAAAGAGAAGCGCTGAAAATATATCAGATTGTGCAACTTTTACATACTAATTTTTGCTGCTTTGTCAGAGTTAAAAATTAATGTTTATTCTTTTCTGAACATCATTACATCCTGTTGTTTTCTCTATGTAAATGAAAAGTTCAGTTTTTCAGCCACACACTCATCTACCTGCTGTGTTTTCTCATATTTCACTATGTTCCACCAACAACGTCGATTTTGAGAGACATTCAGAGGATGCTTGTCCTCTGAATGTGCATATATTAATTGCATCATAAAAGGTGCTATTTGGCTTGCAGTTCAGATTGAATTGTAAAAATTGTTAGGGAGATCATGCAAAGGTTTGAAAAATCATGAGTTATGTTTTTTGGTCAAAGGACCGTACTTGTGGAGTTTCTCTCAAAAATATTCTGCGTTTCTCTATCAATATTTGTTTCCATAGAGGACACAGAGGAGAACTGTAACAGGGGGAGTTATAACACCTTCAGTTCCACTATTTAGGGACAGACAGAAGTCTTGTGATTCTTTCATTATTTAGCCATTCACTCCCCAACTCCACATGCTGGCGAAGCTGTGGAAAGAAGACAGTTAGATGAGGAAACAAAATGCAGAAGGGAAGGGCATAATACCTGCTGAACTGGTATTACATCCGTTTAGCAGCGTACAGTTGGTTGCTCATGAATTGATCCACAACTGTGTGTTGAACTATTTCATAGAATGCTAAGAACTGTCTTCAGATCTCTGTCGTGAAAACCATATCTTCTGTCAAGCTCTGATTTAATGTGAGGTAGTTCAGGCCATCTCGAAATAAAAATCAATAAACCTCCAACATGGGTGTGTGATCTTGGTTGCTGTGGATCTTTTATGTGTCTCAAAACTGACTCGTAAGTACATATCGAACTTTTTGTGAGATGTCGGAAATGTATTTCAGCGTCTCACAAAACATTTGCAGGTTCTCGCAAATCAGGACTCGGTGTTTTTATGGTTTTTCAGTTGGGTAGTTAAATAAATTGTTGACTCAAAGTGATATAGATTTTTAGAGGAACTACTTGTCGAATACATGTGGCTTTATTGCCTTTCTGAGTGAAAACTATCACTACTAGAACCTGTGTGTGTGTAGCAAACCTGGACATACTGTGGAAAAGAGGCTACATAAAGTTTAATATATAATAATAATAATAATAATAATAATAATAATAATAATAATAAAATAATAGTAATAGCAAGGAAGGTAATGTGCATTAAAGAAGATTTCTATGCTCTTAAAATAACAAAAGTGGAAAAACCTAATGAACCTCTAATTGTGCCTCACAAAGCTGCAGTCATTATCATTCAAACGACAGAAACATCTTTTTTTGCAGCAAGAAAAATTCATGACGTTTTATGTCAAATTCAGTTATTCTTCACGAAAACTTCCATTAGGATTCATCAGTAATGCCCAGAGAGAGGTATTAGTCAGCTCTCAGGCCTGGCTGTTTCAGAAAGGTCAGGAAATTTGTCTCTTCCTCAAGTGTATTTTCTCTTCTGTGGGTTTCTGAGGAACACTGAGTCGTGGTGTTAAAGCCATGCCGCAGCCTCCACTCCATCATGGCAGACACCTCAATCTGTTTCCACCATTTGCCTTTTTTTTACCCACGTTTACAGCAACATAGGTTTTCAATACTAATCAGTCACTGCTCCTTTTTGCTTCATTCATCACTACTTCCTTCTCACAATTTCCTCTTTATTCTTCATCCTTCTTCCTGTTACCGGTACAGTGACCTGGCTTTTCTCGATGTTTAGCTTCTTCACGTGGTCATGCCTCTTTCTTCTAGTAAGGAGAAGACTGATCTTCTCCTTCACATTCTTCAGACTTGATATTCTCACCATTCCTGTTCCCATTTTCCTTCTCATTTTTCATTTCCATCATTCTTTAAAGCGCTAAATGGTGCCAGATGCTGTTAATCTACTGCTCTGATTGTGCAGCGCATGCATGAATGATATCCAACCGTATTCCTAATATCCTCTTGCTTTGGGTCATGGCTTTAATCTTTGCAAATGGAAGGTGATGAATCCCAGTGGCCAGGTAAGCATTTTGTAAATTGCATCATTATGGGATGAAATGGGTATTTCGGAAAGAGCTTAATTTTTTGTTTTCTGTGAGGTTTCATAAAATTTGGGTAGTTTTCCTTCAAAAGTTGTTTAAACCGTTACAACTCAATAAAGCATTCAATTACACGCTATTTCATAATGTGCACCAGTTCAATTGCCTGTTCATGGAAATCAGTCAACACAATGTAGTCTGACATCTGGACATATGGAAGGTGGTTTACTGAAGATTAAAGCAAGCATCAAAATGAGGGAAAAGGGGGATTTACATTACTTTGAACAGGAATTATCAATATTACCAGACAGTCTGGTCTGAGTACTTTAGAAACTGCTGATCTAATGTAATCTCTAAAAATTAGACTACATTGCCAAGCAAACATTGATTCTGTTTGCTTGACAGAATCAAGCAAATAAAAGAAAAAGCTTTCCAGTGAGTGGCAGAGGAGAATGAATAGACTGGTTTGACATGATATAAAGACAACAGTGCTATAACTAACTTGTGCAGAATATCATCTCTGAATGCACAAGACGTAAAACCTGGAAGCAGATGAGCTGTAGAGAAAAAACACACCAGTAAGCATGTCTGTGACTTAAGAACAACGCACCATGGGGTCAACGAAACTAGGCACATTGGAAAGACATTACCTCCTGTAATGAGTCTGGATCAGGCCGCAACATTCAGATAGTGGAGTCAGAATCTAGTACAAACAACATAACAACATTCCTCCAATCCAGTTTTCAGGCTGGTTTAAAGATGTAACAATGTGGGAATTGTTTTCCTGGAAAATATAGTGTACTGCTTCAACTCAGGACCATTGCCTAAAATCCACACCGAATCTACATGTTGTCTCTCACCATGTTCATCCCTTTGAGACCACAGTGTACCAGATTTCTGATAGCTATTTCCAACAGGAAAACTCAGCCTGTCACAAAGTTCAGCCTCTTATGAGCAGCAGGCAGAAGCATGAAAAGTCCACTGTCCAACGCTGTCACCAGATTCCAATCCAAGAAAGCACCTTTGGGATATGAGATGGTGGAATGAGGAGACATGTAGCTAACAAATGTGCAGCGACTGTGTGATGCTGTCATGTCAATAAATACCAAAATTAGCTTGCGAGTGCACAGCATTATGCAAATATCTTAGCTTTAAATGCTACCAAATCTGTGAAAGACCTTTCTATAAAACCTTGCTGTTCATCAGACTTTTTACAAGGCGTAATAAAACACAAATGGGAAGTTCACTGATGATATCAGGAAACATTGTTTTCTGTAGCAGTTCTCACAAATAAACCACAAAAGAGCTCACTGTGTCACGTTAAGAACCTTTGGCATTCGAACTAGAGCTGCTTAAGTCAGTTGACATACAGATGATATTTTACAGATATGTCACCAAATATTTACTCAGTACAAAAACAGAAAAACTATACTACTATCTTTGTAAAACTCTTGTGGAAACTGTTTAACAGGGGTTTACGAGGGGGCTTAGCTTCGCAAATGGCTGTGCACGGACTAAAAGAAAAAAAATAGGCAGCTGTCTTCTTTGCCTGTGGCTCCTGCATGAAGTAATTACTTGCTGCTGTGCAGTTTATCTTAGATGAACATCTTGATATTTTCCCCCTATACTGTCTTCACCGTTTTAGCTCCCAGCTCCCTTAAGACTCTTCTGCTTAGTGATTAATAGCTTAAAATATCGCATTGTGTGAACTATACCCATTGTATGCCGCCCCTAACAGAATCACTCATATGTATAGGTGATTAAAGCGAGAGTGACAGGTGTGTGTAGTGAAGTCCCGGCTCTCCATTAGTTTAATTAAATTACCTTAATCTGATATATGCTATTTTGAGCCAACACCCAATTATATATGTTCCTTTTGTTTCTGGCTCAGAGCAATGGAAGATGTTTTTTTTTTCTTAATTTCTTTTCCCTTCCTTTCTCCAGCAAAACCAGAAACAAACGGCAGCTTCTGCAAGGAGAAAATCAGTTTCATTTGAAGCAACATTGCCTGTCTTCAAGTCCTGTGCATTCATTTATAATTAAATGTGAAACCAGGTGTTTTTCAGCTGAATGTTGCATATTCCTTGGGGTTACTGTGGAATTCAACATTTTGCTAATTTCCCAACAGAAATTTCTTGTCTCCACTCTGTTTCAATTCACCTGCTCAGTGTTTTGCTGTGTTGTTTGGAAATGAACTGAAGTGATTTGATTTAATGCTGTTTTAATACAGCATTAGCATTTTGTAATGATCATTTGTATTCCTTTCACAAACATTTGTCTAAAATTGCTCATGGAGCGCTGTTAGAATGAACAATGATACCAAGATAATACCATAGAAAAAAGGAACCATGTTCTCAAGGAACTCATTTTCTGTTGAAGTAGTTAACATGTTAACAGGCAAAAATTGTGGTTTAACAGTAATCATAAATTATGCTTAAGTCTGCAATTTGTGTCAAGCATATCTATTATCTTAATGGTGAGCTATTACAATGCACTCTTTCAAATATTTCATTTTGTATATTAAAATAGTTGTGATCGTGACATATATGTGCAGTATAATACTAAGAAAACTGTTGTGCTAATATGTAGGACTAAAGCAGACAAACAACTCTGTTTCCCTGACTTTTTTTTGTCAAGGCAAAAGTTAAATGTTTGTTCTAAAATTAAATATCTGGGTCACTACATCACAGACCAGCTCTGTGACGATGATGACATTTATCGGCAGTGTACGCCCAGTGTACGCGGCAGTTGTACGCCCAGGCAAACATTCTGGGGAGGAAGTTTCACATGTGCACTGATGACGTAAAAATAAGTTTGTTTAAAGCTTATTGTACATCCTTGTATGCAGCTCCTCTATGGTGTAAATTTAAAAAAGCTAGCATGCAGAAGCTTAAGGTTGCTTATAATGACTCCCTGAGAATTTTGCTTAAGAAAGCCAGGTCCAGCAGTGCAAGTGAAATGTTTTGTAATGCGCATGTCAGAACGTTTCAGGCACTCATGAGACATTTGATATATAAGTTTATGTGTCGTTTGTGCAGTTCCATGAACAGTCTTATTGTAGTGTTTTCACATTCCTCTGTTAGCGCGCTAAGATATCAGTCAGCTCTGTGAAAACATTAGTATGCAAGTCTTTTATAAGATTTTATGTTTCTTATCTTTTATCTTTCTTTTTGTATGTGTTGTGTGTTATGCTTTTGTGGACTACGAGTCTGTTGAATAAAGTAATCAATCAATCAATCATATAATTCACTCAAAAGCATAAATTTTGCTCTGAAAAGTGTGCAAAATGTAGTTGATAAAGTCAACTACTTCTAGCAGTTGACTTTATAAAATCTATTCCAGTGTTTTTGCTCACTTGCGATCACTTGTTACAGATTGCAAGTAACTTATTTCAGGTCTCATCTCCTGTGCCGGTAATAAGAGGGCGACCCAGAAATCATTGCCGTCATACTTCACTAACAAAATTTTTTTTTTGATACATTTGGAAAACCAGCAGTTCTCAACGCTCCGTTTTAGGTTCCCATCTAATTTACTTTTCATATAAAACCTTAAAAAATATTTAACCATTGCAGCTAAGCAATTGCCTGTGGTTACATCTAAATTCAGGTGTTGCCTAATTGTTTTAGGGATTTACAAATATGAATGGTAATAAACCTACCTGACCCGAACATAAATAAGATGTAATGGTTCACATTTGATTAAATAATTATTGTAATCATTTGGAAACTACATTTGTGTGGCAATGCCTCTAAGAGTGAGAACTTTACTCAATGGTTAAAATAAGCTTGTTTCTGCTCTGTTCAACATTTAATCACATTACTGAGTAAGTCATGCTTTCATAACATCTCTGATGATTTACTGTAACAAGCTATTCAAAATATGCTGTCACTGTACACCATCAGTTAAGAAACGACATGATCTTATCAAAGCTGCTATGGCCTCTTTTATCCAGCTTCCTGTCCATTTCATGGTCCAGTTGAAAATGTTATTGACTGTATTTGGAAGACTTCACCAGATTTATATTAGTTTGTGTATGCATATACTGCGACATCAAGTGTTGCTGGACATTTCTCAATTCAAATTTAAGGGCAAAAGTGCCTTGAACTCACTGTATTACAGACTTTCAGAATTTTGCAATTTACACCATTATTTTTGTGCAAAGATTTGGTTGTTTTATTGCCATTTTTATTTTTGCTTTTCAATTTGCTACTGACTGACTTTATTTGTACAGCAATTCTGTGATCTACTGTTTCAAACATGCCATGGAAAAATACTTATATACTTATTATTGGTGAAATGTACAAATGACGGTCTTAACCCATTTACAAAATATGCAATAAAGGCCATAACTTTACTGCTTTTATCCACTGAAAACAATTTTCAATGTTGAATTTATCTTCTTTCCTTCCCGCCCCAAAGAATAACATCAAGATCACCTGCTGTAATCCCACTTTGCTTAAGGAGTAGACAAGATGCAAGAACTACACGCAAAATGAATTCAGTACATTTATTTTTTTCAACCGAGTCATTGCACATTTACTTAAGTGCAGAGTAGTACTCAATGTAAAGCTTTAGAAAATACAATCTCAGTCATCTCTGCTGTGATTGTGGTGCTTTATGTGAATCCTTTGAAAAATAAAATACACTAGATCAGTGTTTCCCCAACCCTGCTCTTCAAGGTTTTAGAGGTTTCCCTGATTTAATGTGCCTGATTCAACTGATTGCAGCTCAGCAAACGCCTGTTAATCAGTCATCGATTGAAATCAGCTGGGCTGAAGCAAGGAAATATTTAAAACATGCAGGCCAGTGTGCCTTGAGGACCAGGGTTGGGAAACACTGCATTAGATGGCAAGAAAACCACTCTTAGCAGTGTACTTTGATAGATCTGTAAAGTAAACACTGAGAAACAGGGCAGCATAACTGGTCAGTGTTAAAAGTTTTATATCATTCATTCATATTTAGGTAGTTTAACTTTTCAAAATAAATGTACATTTCCCTTTGTCTGTGTAAACACAGTGGTGGTTTCTTTTCACCCATCTCTTAGACATTATAGACTGGCATACTGCGCTGCCTTGGAGAGAAGAGCAGGAATTGCCACCCAACTGTTGGCACCTGAATTATCCAAAACCCCACTTTTGAGCTGCAGCTTTCTTTGTGCATCACATAATCATGTCCCCTATTCTTCCTTCCGGAAATAGCTCCATAGATTTACAATAGCTCTTTCAAAAATAAAAAAATAGGTTGGTTCATAAACTGTACACAATACCAAAAACAATGTGCTTTTTTTTTTTTAATATAGTGCTTAGTTCAATGTTCCCTTCTTTGCACAAGATCCTTTACTTCTTTAAGTGAGCTGTTGTCACATGATTCATCATGGAAGCCTCTCCCCATGGAGCTTTCGATGTCTGTGTCTGCCGTTCTTCTCCTTGGCCGTATTGACACAGGCATTGTGCTTGTTGGTCTGCAAATGGTTCCAGTACTTGATGAGGTCATTGGGCTGAAACTGATGGGATGTGATCAGGTGGCTGTACTTGCAACTGGAATAAGAGACACGCCAATGGTTGAAGAGGAACTCATTGGGAGGGGGTGTAGGGTCGATGCGTAACTTTGCCAGGCAGATCCCTACATAAACGTCCTCCAGATGCAGCCTGCGTATGCTTAGGGAGGCCTGATAGATCAACTCGGCCATGTCCCCTGAGAACACGTACCCTGTGCCTGAGCAAAATATTGGGTAGCGCTCACTTGGATAAAGCTCTGGTGGCATGTACCACTTGCTGTCCTTGTTTCGGTTTGGTGCATAGCCCCTCATTAGATAGCCTGTAAAATACTTCTGTTTGGGGGGCAATTCGGGTTTTAGCAGCTTTTGGATGAGATACTCTGTGTTGACGAACATGTCACTGTCTGTCTTCATCACATAGGAGACACGTGGACAGTATGTGGCTACCCAGTTCATGCCCATCAAGGTTTTGGTGGTTAGGTTGTAGTAGGTGTCCTGATAGTCCTGTTGAATGATATCATGGTAAACACGGCTCTCTTCTTCAATGCTACTTTGAAGGAAGGCATCTGAACTCTTTCCTGTGCCGAGAAGGAAAAGTCGGACGAACCCTAGACTCCCTGCTACACTCTCATTTCCCCACGTCTGCCGGATTGCGTTGCGTGCATTGGCCTGTCTCGGCTCAGCAGCAATGAGGAGGATGAGGAAGGGCGTACTGTCCCTGCACTTGAAAGGCTCATTCAGGATGTAGCGGTAGGGCTGAGCACTAAGCTTCTCCCCAACATCCATCTCCTTCTGTAAACTGTTGTTAGAGCTCATGGAGTCCCCAAGCCCCACAACGCCCGTCCTGGATCCTCCTCCAGCTCCACCTCCTCCTCCTGGCTCAGCTGCTGTTCCCTCTGCCTGTTGAGAGCTGAGGTTGAGAAGAGGCTTCGGCGCGCCATACCCTGTCTCCTTCCACAGGCTCCTCAGGGAGCTGCTCTGGTTGGCCTCTCCCTTGGGAGCCCGGAGACCCCTGATGGTGTAAGCCAGCGGGTAGTCACGAGGCGCACTGCGCCCTGGCAGCCATTCCTGGTGGCTGAAAAACAGAAAGACTGTAAAGAGTAAAGCCAGGGAGAGCAGACCGGCCACATGGGTCCGAAACAGGGAACGTTTGATGGTCCAGGTCATCTTGATGGAACATAAGTGCCGCCGTCTCCACTGCATGATGCAGATTGGGGTTGCGAGACACTGCTCCTTCTCGAGAATGGGCGGTGGTGGTCACATGCAGTCACCTCAAACATGTGGTTCCAACAATCAGAAGGTTATCTGAGCTGGCAGACGGGTTGGAGCGAGGCTCCTGGTGGAGTCAAGGGAACAGTTGAGCCCCTAAGTGTAGCTTGAAGCAAGGTTGAAAGGGCTCCTGGTGGAAAGGAGAAGGTGGCTATTCTTTCACCAGTGACGCTTCTCCTTGTCTCTTCTTTGGCACTTCAGACAAACAGGGTCACGCACTGGGTCTTGTCTTCTTCAGGTTATAATAAGGGTCACCTCCTCTGTGTCTGCTCCCTGTAATTTAAAAACAGAGAGAAAAGAAACTGAGAAAACATACTGCGAAAGACTTCCTTTATTCACTGGGACTGTCCAAGTGTCAATTATTTTAGCTGCTTTATTTTTCTTTTTACCGTTAAATTTATTAGACTTGTTACAACACAAATAATCTCAATTAATTTTGTCCAGATGGAAGAGTCCCAATTAAAGCTTTTTATAGATACATAGCCTAATATGATTTTTTTTTTTCTTTTTTTGTAAGCCGATTTAACACTTTGAAAAGGAAATTCTAAAAAATATTAAAGCACCGTAGCATATTTGATTAGACAGGGATGAAAAACACAGCGTGGGCCTGTAGCTTGTTGATAGAAGATTTATAAAACATGACAAACACATCCATGCCAATGCAAAAAATAAATGAAAAAGGAACTAAAAGGGAAACCGTTCTAAAAGGAACTCTAAAAGATCAATTAAATCAGTTTAGCATTTTAAAATCTCACAGCAAACAACAAGTTAAATAGTCAAAAACGAAAAATGTATTGAAATGCAGAAAACTTGGAACCAGTGGGCAGCAACATTGTGACTCCTTTCTGCATACGATTACTAGGCTTGAGGCCAAGGGCTTACATATAAACTGTGGCTTTGCTCAATGTGGTGCCGACTAAACCTGCTCTAAACTACATAGGCTGCTGAGTGTCATCAGCCCCCCACCACACATCAACAGCGAGAGAGGAAACGCATCTGTCAAAATGAGCTTTCAGGGTCCGGCAAGCAGTGGTGCTGCACCCCAAGCCACCCTCTGGCGATGACAGCCACTGCTTGTCATTCACCTTCAGCCTATCAAGGCTTCGTACGGTCTTTCTGGGAGCACCCGGGTTCCTCAATCTTCGAGGACACACAGGCATGAATACAGAACATGCAGGGAATTATACACACATGCAGACACATAAATACACAAGAATATGGATAAAATGCAAATGACTGTGCCTGGTGCCCACCAGGGAGTTGTCCACTGAGACAGACATACTGCCGGTCATGTTCAGTCTTCACTGATTCAGAATGTCACCAAGTCAAACAAGCACAACATTTACTGTGCTCTGCATTCATGAACACAAACGCGCCGACACAAGGTTTGTGGTCCAACAGGCTTTTCTGCCTAATCAAAATGAACAGCATTTAATTATACCCAGACTACGTATGTATGTGCATCATTTCTGTTACCGGCTTCATGAGAAACGGATGTGATTTCGCAATATTTCTCGGAATACTAAGATTTAATTAGCATAAAGCAATTTGATCCAGATTTGACTAGTTCATATTCTGTATTTATTTCCCTTGCTTAATTCTAAGGCAAGGTGTCAAACCCCAGGCCAGAGGGCCACTGGTGGTCTGCAGGTGTGATGGATTGAAGTTTTGTTTTCTGTCTAGCTGATGTAATGGTCAGCTGCAACCAGCAGGGGGAGTCTACAGCACCGGAACTTCCTCCTTAGTTAATAATATACTGGAGCAGAAGCACCGGGTCGGGCTCTTTTATTGAAACATTCCCCTTCTTCAGATAAGAGTTCATATAAACACACCTGTGGGTCGTAAATTAGTTTATAAATGTCCAGAGACGTTTATTCCATCCACTGTTAGCGCCATTGCAATGGCTGTTTCAACATTCATATTGTGTATGTTTATAAGCCGACTTAGTTAATAATATATATGCTGGAGCAGAAGCACTGCGTCCGGTGCATGTAAACGAGCAT
Organism: Phalloptychus januarius; assembly: GCA_902982915.1. Lineage (NCBI taxonomy): Eukaryota > Metazoa > Chordata > Actinopteri > Cyprinodontiformes > Poeciliidae > Phalloptychus > Phalloptychus januarius. Next base: position 7,362,196 of record CADWAE010000076.1, on the reverse strand, counting down.
TTATTTGTTGTGATTTGAGCTCAAAGAGTGACGCTATAGCTAGCTTACCAAAGGATTGTTTTAAAGACAATGATAGGAAACCGGCTTAAAAACGGGTCACTCAAAAGAAAAGCTGCAGATACCGGTGGAAAGAAAACAACTCCAGGACTACTAATGTGATCAGAGAGAGCCAAGTCTTAGCAGCTGAGTCATTCACTAGCGATTGGATTCCTTTGAACAGTAGGAATCGCTCCAGTTCGTCAGAACTGTTCTTTGATTTTTATGACTTTGTTTGGTAATGAATGATGCTCTACTTTCAGGTCAACAGCTATTGTTATCGTTTTATTTAATTAACAATATTAAATAAACACAACTGGTCAAAATGGGTTAATACATTTTTATATTTAATGCTGCAGAAATGGATTTTGTTTTCTGTTAAAGGAACTCAAGTCGATTTTTCTTTAACTGTGCTTCTAAATCACAAATAGCCCTAAATGTTATTAATACACAACACTTGGTAGTAAAGAACAACTTCCTCTTTTATTTCTATGTGTTTGACATTATTGGAAAGCTTAGACTCCACACTTTCAGAATCAGTAAATAACTCGATGCCCATGGCTTTGTTGTGGCCAGTCACATTCATCAAACAGTACCACAACAAAAAAGAAAACAATATGAGAGTTAACAGACTAATATTTTCATTTCAGGTTGCATCATATTTTAAGATGTGTTAATATATGGAGCTTTCAATGGCCCTCCAAATAAGGCCAAATTAAACCAATGTGAAAAGTTGTTATATTGTTTCATTTTAAAAAGTAGTCATAGGACGGAGAGAATGCTATAATTTAACAGCTTAATGGGAAGTTTCATCGATAAATTCTGACAGCGGCCTTTTCAGGACTTTCATAAATTTGATGTGATTCGACAAGAAAAAGTTTGACGCCCCCATTCCAATGCCAAAACATTATTAATGCTCATATCTTTTTGAGTTCTTTTTAATATTCTAAATCTCATTATGCTTCAAAGGTATCACAAGGAAATCTCAGTGAATGTTTTCTACATGACAGAGAGGAAGTTTATGACCATTACGGTCATTAACAAATGTTTCACTAGTGGAAATTTCTGTTTTGTTGGTTGTTTTTTGATACAGCTTATGGTCTTTCACTTCACTACATCAGCTCCCAGAGGCAGAGTAAGCCATTTTCAATATGTTGACTACTCTTATTTATTTTGTCTTTTGCTTCCATTTCTTATTTTTATCATTTAGAGCTCAACTTACAGTTTGTTATTAGCCATTTTTCATTGTCTCATAATTTTGATAAATAAATAAATGCTAGATAGAAATATAACCCTAATATTCACATATTGTAGCAGCAGTAGGAAAAAGTGATGTTTGGGGGGCAGAGTGGACATTTAGTGCAAATACTGTACCGACCTAGTCTGAGAATGATTTCCAAAACTTCCAATTTTAATTTTCTGTTATGTTTGCTCATTCATCATGACAACTGACAAGGAACACGATAACCTTTTCAGGCGAGTGTGCTTACCCAGTGAAAGCAATTACAGGGGAATGAGAAGGGCCAGGGCAAGCTTTGTTTTAAAGGTTAACATACTTTACATCGAAGCACATTGAGCGCTTGAGAGATTTCTGCTGTCAACCAAATGAACATCTAGTTACACAAATTCTGATCAGGAGAACACACATGGAGGCACATATAGATATGAGTGCAGAGAAATACACAAGGAATAGACGCCCCCCCACGTGCTGGCACCCACCCAGGCCACAGTCATTCATGAATCGAGTTTGTTTAGTTGTTCTCAGCATAAATGCTAATTTCAGTGGGATCATCAGGGATCCATTTCTACTTTTAAACAGTACTATTTAGTGTGCCAATGCCTCTCCTCATTATTTCCTTTTCTTGCCTCCCATCAATGTCACTTCTATGCAGGCCAATTAGTTACACCAGTGCTAATTAAAGCCCCAGCGATTCTGCAGCGGTCAATAATCAGAACGAAGGCTGTGGGAGTGGCGCGCTGGTGACATTATTAGGCGTGCATCAGTGTTTACTGTCACTAGATCAGCTTCAAACCTGGAGGTAAAAATAGAGATGACGGGTGTTTGTTTTGTTTTTGTTTCAGTTTCTTCACAGGAAACTTGCAAAGAGCATGGATACAAAACAAGCTTTAGCAATTCTAATGAATATATGACACTCAGTAAAAACATCCCATTTCATAACAGTGACACATTTCCTGAGAAAAGTACTGCTCCCATTTATAAGCCATTTAGAGTAGCTTCTCATTGAAGATAAAGGTTAAAATCCACTTTATTGAAAAAGCCCCGACTGATATGGCTGACTGAGGATTTCGTCTTACCTAATAACACTACCCAGAAGCAGCAATCCTCAGTGAACCACAACGTGTTTGATTTATTTTCATTCTGATGTATTGTTGTAGCACTTGTCGTTTAGAGTCAGAAAGGCACAAATTTCATGCAACATCACTGTATACCTCCCCAAGATTAGATAGATGTGGGAAAACAAAAGAAACATCTCAGTTAAATCATTAAAAAAAAAAGAATTTGATCATTATAGTTTTGTCTTTAAAATGATACATGCAACTGAGAAATTCTAGTTAATTTAATTTTCTTCCAACCGATTAAGTCCTAAAATATCTAGATTCTAAAATCATCAAAGACAAAGAGAAGAGGCCGATCCTTATTAACTACAGACAAAAACTTTGTAATCTCAGTTTGAAATGCATAACTTTTCAAAGTATACTTTTTCTGTCAAGAAACTACCCAATTATTTAATATCAAGCCCTGTGATGGACAGAGGACATGTCCAGAGTCTAGTCCTCCTATTGCCAAGCAGGTAAAGGTACCTTAGTTAGATTTAATATCTAAGGTATTTTATTTAATGTCATCATTAGTTCACATGATAGAGTGGATGTACTCTGATTTTAGACACACTAGATTCATTGAGTCATACTTCGCTCACACCCCCAGGATAGCCTGAAACATCACCAACAGATTTTTATGCAATTTGCTAGATGTTGATTTTTTTATTTGTTTTTTTTTTATTTAATTATTTAGGAACTCCAATTTTTTGTACTACAACAACAAATTTTAATTTGGGCAATATGTTTCACTTGCAAATTGATGTGACAAGATCTATAAATGATGGTCATGATGAAAGTTTAAAGATTTTAACAATATAAGGTCAAAATGTGCTTCAAACTCATTGAAAAACTATTAAAAACACAATTAGACCAAGAAAAGCCAGAAGGCGTAGATATGTGCAGATACTCAAGATTTGAAGGATTTGGTGGATCATATATATTAATATAATTTTATGAGGAATTAGAATGTGCTAATGAAATTGCTCTTCATAAACTAACATTTGAGAAATATTTCCAAACTATGGTGACAGGTTTAAAAGACATGAATGCGGTTATTCATTCTTCTAGTTCCTCCCATCTGTAGATAATTAAAAGACCAGATTTGCATCCATCAACAAACAAAACCATGACCTAAAACTGCAGCAAGACTCAGAACTGGGACAAAAAGAAGAGCCCACATCACTATTTAAACTCTTTTCTACTAGATGCCTGTTCTTTTTAAAACTCTAGTGTCAAGTCATCAAACCAGTCAAGCCAAGTTCCATTGATTTTACATTGTCTTTAGATATTTGAATTGTATACAAAAGCAGCTGAAGACATTCTTACAAAAACACTTTCCCTTGAGGTCTTAAATATTTCATGTTTAGTTACAATCATCTATTATTCAATTGTTTTTTCCCTCTTCTTTTAAATCTTAATCATCTTTGAAGATTTTTCATCTCTGAGGTGTTACACAAATGTATTTATAAACTGGGTGGAGTTGGCAAACTGGCTAGCACACAACCACAGCATTTCTCTCCTCTTGCTCAGACACGTTTTGTTTTAGTCTGTTTCAGAAGCTGGCTTTTTATGTAGTAGAGATGTGTCTGTTACTGGTTTTATAAACCCAAGTAGCACTAATATTTAGTTAATACATGTTTTTTTATTAAATTACTACTTAAATGCTAAGTGGTACCTGAGCTACTTAAACCTCTGGGTTTCACCGGGTGCTAATCAAACACAGCGACTGAGATGATTCAGCGCAGATGCAAGCTGAAAGTTGTGAAAGTAGAGCAGGGATATCTCAACAACCAAAGAGCGGCACGAGGTAAATGTCACTGGAATTTGCAACTTACAAAATGTGCAACAAAGGCTTTTTGAAGATGTTTTTGTCTTCACCATCTACAAGGAAACAACCAAAGGCCCACTGGATGTCACTAAGAAAGTAACTTTTACCTTTATGTTTTCAGGGTTCAAATGGTCTTCTTTGTTTGTTTAACTTAAATTCTCAATAACAAAAGCCAATGGTCTGGTTATACCCAGCAGGACAGCCAAAACATTATCTAAACTAAATTGGTTCAATCAATATTGGAGAGAAACTCAGGCAACTTCCTTCAGACCTTCACAATAAAAGCCTAAACATCAAATATCCCTTTTCAAACACATCGTGTTTAGATCAGGCCCATAAACAATGTGGCCAATCCCGATCCTACCCATGGTAACATGGAAGTAGTTAAATGAAGCCAAATGTGATAATTCAGTAATATAGTTTTGTTTTCCACTGATATAAAAACATTCTCAGTTTAAGGTCTTAGGGGTTTCAAAATCTGCTGAAATGATGGTCTGAATAGCTGTAACAGTTATCGACAGTAACTTCCTATGGCCTTAGTAAAATAAATAAATAGCATCCTTTTATGTCATTGAAGTTTAGCACATTTCATTTTAAAAGGCAAACCACACCATCAACCAGGTAACTGGAAATAAAAGCTAGTGACAGAAAGAAAACAGATACTGTGTGTGTGCCAGAAGACGATCATACAGCTCATACACAGCAGAAAACCAGATTCCGTCGTCAAGGAGAAATACTGGCCACTTTGCAACAATGAAACACATTCAGCACAACTTGCTCAGATTTTAAAAAGCCTTGCCTAAGCTCAAAATTTGCAGAAAATAACCCCGCTCTTGCATGTACTCTTCTGAATACAATCATGCAGACCTCTGCTCTTCTATAAATGCTGCCTCTTTCTGACTGCAAGTTTGGGTGAAGTTGATCATTTGTTTATTTAAAGATAGATATCCATCAGTTTCTGCTATTCCTCCTGTGGTCCACACCACAGACATTACAATAGCAACACATTTTGACAAACATCACAAATCAAGTTTCTTGCTCCGGCTTCATTGCATTGAAGTGATAATTCAAGTTCTTTGACACAGAATCTCAGTTTTTACAACCTCAAAGAAAAACGGGTCATTAAAATCCGTTTTGCAAAAACTGGAGCCTATGCACCACGATTTAATCTTATCCTGCTTGCATACAAATCCCTCTACTTGCACCTGCCTCAAGGACAATTACAATACAGGAAAAGCATCCATGTTTCTGTTATGAAACATGGATGTTTCACATATTAAAAAACATTTTTTTAATGTGTGCAGTCATGTGGATTCAACAGTTCTGTGTATGCTTGAGTTAGATTAAAACTAAAATACGCTAGAGGATAAAAGGATTAGTTGAGCTTAAATTATAAACTTCCATCTTCAACACAATGATTGTCAGGTATTCAAAACAATCATCTGGTTTAAATGATCAAAGTACTGCAGATTTACAGGCTTCTAGTCCCTTGAGTGTTGAAACGTCAACGCAACCCTTTAACTCTGGATATTGGCCAGACCACAAGGGTCAGTTTATTATAGAATGCTGCCACAAGTTGACAAAGGGTCAGTTGACCCAAATAACAAAAGCAGTGATGTTATCTCATGTGGAGATGTTTGAACGGCTCTGGGTTTATACAGAGCCAAACCTTCCAACTGAGGGCGAGGAGACAAGGTCTGTTATTCTAATAAATATCCCTCCCATTAATACCAGGTGAGAGGGATAAGTGATTTTAGGGATAAGTGAAATTGTAATAGTGTTGAATTCTGTAACATAGCTTGATGTTCTGTTTTCTTTTCCCACCAGGCCATCTCGGTCTGAAACATCATCCAAGCAGTGCTGTACGTCTAACACTTCGAAGGTGCACGGACAATCGTGATTCGATATATCCTACCGCTCAATTTTTATCAACTTGTAGTTTAGAATAAAAACTAGAGAAACAAATTTGCTGTTATTATTGTTGATAAAGAAAACTCCCTCAGCAACAGACTACTGGAGCCTAAACTAGGACATTTTAAAGGCTAAACTAAGAAGGTTGATATGATAACATTACAGACAACATTTAGTCAACTTCCATCAATATAGCCCCTGTTGTCTCTAATCTACAAGAAAAAACACCAAAATCTATCATTTTGGTGGTTTAAATTAGGAACATTTAAATACTTGATTTTCCAAAAAGAAGACTGATAAACATTTTATGATTCTGCTGGCATACAAGCAGAATCATTGTTCTTTCTGCTTGGGAAGCAATGTTCACCTCTTCCAACATTTTCTCCCTTATGCCAGGCTGTGCATCACATGGTTCTTTATCTCAGGTGGACAAGGACTCCAGATAAACAAGACATTTTGGCATAAGTTCACAGATTAATGCAAGCAATTCTCAATCAATTACAAAGCAAAGTGTAACGATACAGAGAATCTGTCACCGTCTCAGTGCTGGACCTTCAGTTTAGTTCACCTTAAAGACCAAACCAGGAACTGAACTGCAGTTCTTATCCTCTACATTGCACCTCCTCTAAAGGATCTCACCCTGAGACCACAAGTCTTGGGTGTGTTTGTAAGCTTGCCCTGTGCAGCCTGCAAAAAACCACTTCCTCTATGACTTCATTTGAACTAAGATAAAAAGAGTTAAGATAAAAAAGTTAAACTTAAAGCAACTAAGCTAAAGTTAAAAGTTAAATCAAAATCTATAATACTAACACTTTAAATGTCAGAATTACATTTTAAAGCAGTTCAAACTCTTTGCATAAAAGTCTTCACAAAAGTGAGAGGTCAAGCACTAATGGCTGGGAAATTAAGCCCCATTAATGTGTCACAGTCTGGTGGTGCAGAGTGAATACCCAGATGGTGAGGTTAGCCTCCATTTCATCTTTTTTAAGCCACTTCCAACATCGTAAAGAATGCAAAGACTTGGGTGCCAACTAGATCAGGCAGCTTGGCACTATGAAGTGGACATAAAGCTCCCTAAATCAATGTGATCGATAAGAACTCAATGGCTTTGCCTCTTGGCAGGGACATGGAGCCGGCTCCAAAACTGGAATGTGTGAAAATGAACGCAAAACGAACTGACCTCTATTTCACATTCTTTTTTTTAACCATAAGAAAATAAAGCAGAAAGTAAATTATTTCTTACCAAACAAAGGTCCACCTATGGCTACTCTGTCAGTGTAGTAGTTTAAGGAGCCACAAAGTGATAAAGGGGAGGTAAATGATGTTGAGTCAAAGGTGGGCTAAATGGAGAAACTGATTGATGGGTTCATGGATCCCAGTCAAGGCAGCCGAGGAAAGGTGGATGTAATGGACTGGAGAGGAAGGAGGGGACGGCTAAATGAATAATGAGGATGTGGAGAACCGATGGGACGTGCAAGGCTGCGTACCTCCTCCACCTCATGCTGCGGCTCCTGACAGGGCTGCGGTCGGCGCACGGGTGAACTGAACCCCGGTACCCTCACTCGCCATCACCGCCTCTTCTGACCGGGGCTTCAGCTGTGCCCTCCGTCCTTCGCTAATTGCACAGACTCGTTAGATGTGGCAACGACCCTCCTGCTCCTCATGCCAGCAGAACCTCAAGCAAACCTGCGGGGATTGTTTTTTGGTTCTCCTCCTGGCGCGACTCCCTTTTCCCCCTCTCCTCTTCCCAGGGTCCGTTATATAACTCTTTTTCAAATGCACATTTCTTGCTTTCCCAGTTGTTTCCTTGATCTTATCCAAGTTTATCCTCCTCTACAGAGACGTTCTTGTGATTTAAAAATGAAAAAGCATCCCCGCACTTTCATCTGGAGCCAACCCGCTGGAAGGAAGAGCAGAGCGGCTGCAGAGCTGCCGGTATGCGGCTGCTGCTCCACGATGCTGAGCCCGCCTGCCGTGCAGCGAATTCGCAGTGAAACGCGATGGATGAAAACAGAATTAGAAAAATATCAGCTCTACCTCTGAGTCCAGTCACAGTTGAAACATGAACCCCGACTCCCAGTGGGAGAACAAAAGCAATAACTCATCTACCTTCAGCTCCTGGCTTTAACTGGACACTCCGCTTCTTCTCTTCTGCAGAAGTATTCTTCTGATACGTCTTGGACCGACCCCGACCCCTGTCGGATCTCTCATCCGGCCAAGACAGTCTGCTGACCCGTGAAAGCTGTCTGTCAGACACCGCTACACTGACGGCGCTCCACCACGTCACAGCACTCTTAGAGGAGCAGCTCACGTGACCCAGTTACTCTGTTATGAGACGTTCAAGGAGTATTGGTGAAAAAAATTATGAGTTTCAACTTTATATTGAAACTGAGGTAATGTTCAGGGCCGGCCCAAGGCATAAGCAAACTTAGCAGCGGCTTAAGGCTCCACAGCCACCAAGGAGCCCCCTCAGTGGAGCAGATTTATTATTATTATTATTATTATTATTATTATTATTATTATTATTAATTTATTTCTGTTATTTTAATAACAAAAATACACAATTTCATCATTTTTTTGCAATATTAAAATGTAGAAATCATTGTTTTATGAACCAAAAGAGAAAAGTAAATTGCTCTTGGGGGCCCCCTGGTAGCCGCAGTAGGACATGCACGCTTCGCTGGTAATATGAGCTGCCGTGCAATGTGTAGATCACATCCAAAGGTCCAAAGCTCCGGCAGAAAATAAGTTAGCAAAACAATGTCTCAAAAAAGGACGTATCCTTCAGGGAGAAAGAAAAGAGTTAGAATAGAAAAAAAGACAAGCTAAAGGGTGGTTTTAATATGTCTTTGAAATGTAATGTTCATAAAAAAGGATTTGTGAAGCTGCTAAAGACCTAAGAACAACATTGACAAGCTGAAAAGATTGTTACTACCACCAGGGAGAGAACTTAAACATGCAGGATGCCGTTCCTCGAGGACAGACTGCGCTAACAGTTAAACTAGAAATTGCCCCTTCAAAACAAAAGCGTCACAAGTCAAACAGAAAGTTAACCATCGTTAAAACCATGGGCGATATAGACAGGGAACTTATAAGTTATTAAGTTCAAATCATTTGTACATAGTTAGCATTTTATTCAGGTACTTCTCAGATACTGCAAATTGTTCTTATATTTAACCTTGACCTAAAGTCATGTTTGTTCTACATAAAAGATAAAATGTGTAAAAAAAAAAAGTGTGAGACTGACGTGAATGTCACTGACAGCCTGTCAGATTCACATGTCACAATATCTACTTCCACTGTTCGTTTATAACTTTAAAGTTGTTTATTTCAGCAAATGACAGGAATGATTACGTCATTTTTAAGAACCGATTAACAGAAAAAATAAATAACAATGAACAGTAGCTAAAACTTTCTGGGGGACATAAGATATAATTTACCTGCCATGTGTAAAATAAGAGATTATTATTTTCTCCCTAGCTCAATTCTTATCTCATAGCTGTCTGGGTTTTCTCCCATTGACTTGGATTTCTCCTGTAGAATCAATCAATAAACAGAAAGAGAAGCTGTAAATGATGCACCAGTTGAAGTGAACAAAGTCATTCAGTACATGTTGGTCACGCTTGCAAATATTGACGCAACATTAACAGCCACCATTTCAGCATTTCTCTCTTTGCAATGGATTTACAGCGCAGGCAATTTGCATTAAGCTTCATAGCATCACATTGGGATATGTGTCATGGGCAACAGAGTTCATGCCTGCAGGGAGTAATCGTTCCTCAATAGCCAAGAGTCCAGAGTCTCTGTATGAAGAAATGCGCAGAAGGAAGGTTTTTACCTGGATACTTTACAATTAGACAAGCATACAAACTGCAATACATGGATAAGTCAAACCAGGAATAATTCATTTCACACTGATTACACTTCAAACACAGATTTTGATGTACAAAACCTTTATTCCACTTGTAGATCCAAAACAGCAAACAAACAAACAAACAAAAAAACATTGTGACTTGTTTGTTAAATGAGCATTTAACAGCTAACTTCTCTGAATTTCCTCAAAAAAAGAAAGAACACAATAATTCTTGTTTCTTCTACTTTTCCACTTGCACCTGAATGCATCTTTAATCCCTCCTTCCCTTACTCCTTTCCCCTCCCTGACCCAACCCCTCTATTCCCCATCTGTAGGCAGAAAAATGGGATTTAACTCTGTGAGAGCATGGTGGCCAGCAGTTCTCTGGCAACAGCTGGATTTACAACCATTGTTTACTTTGGAAAGCACTGTATGCAGTCATTGCACCCAGGACAGCATCTTTTTATACAAATTCAAAACTGTCGTAAAATTGTGGCTTGTCTGCCACATTAGTGATGCATCATTATGCACACAAAATTGCCATCTATATTTAGTAAGCTTTCACATCTTGAATGAAAGAGACACGTACTTCATGACCGTTGAAACTAGACTTTCTGCCTCCACTTCAGCATGATGATAAAACTCTACCTGGCTCATTAATGTCTAAAAAAAATCAGCGCTGCTCCTTCATCAGCCGTCAGTCATGTTTACGCTCAGTCTCCTCAAGAGACCAGCATGTTTCTTGATAAGGGATGAAAGCAGCTTTTCTCTTTTGCTGTCTCAGTAAAAGGGGAGCAGATGGAATTATAGCTCATGCAAAAGCAGCTCACCACCACAGGGACTCCAAGCTGGTGGGATAGCGGCCTCTTGCAGCATTGTAAATATTGTAAGGTTGCACTACAGCACAGGTGACTGAATAATTAATAGGAGCTGTGTCTTTGACAGAAATACTTTGGAGGCCATTAGCTCTGCTACCTGGCCTCTGAGAGTATATTTGTCAGAAGAAAGCAATGCCGAGGAGGTGATTGATTTCCTGTGGCTGCCAGGTTAGAGGCAGTGTACATTTTTACATTAATATCATGTGGCATCTGTTAGATAGGTGACTTCCCTAACTTGTCTAGTGTTGACTGCTCGGGCAAAGCCCAGCACATCTAAATTTAAATTGTCATCAATAATTGCAGGTGCTCTGGGACAGTGACGCGCAGTTAAGGCAGAGCCTCACCTGTCATAATGGCAAAATATGATGATAAAATAATTTATATTGCTATTATCACCCTGTGGTTTGTTCTGTAAAGTATTTATTTTTTATTTAGCTTTACCAATTTTGATTATTTTTTCTTCAAAATCGCTGAATTTTTGCACTTTCCCATTCAAATGGTTGTAAGCTGGAGAGGCAGGTGAGATTGCGCAACCTCTCGCTAACTGCCCTGGCTGCCATTCGATGACTCTCCTGTTAGTACATCGCCAGTAAAATGGTTAAAAAACCTTTAATCTATGAGCTGATTCTCCATAATTTAGCTTATGTATATAATGTACAGTGTTTTTTGTCACGAACTGCATGTGTAACGTGTTTCGTGTGCGGAGAAGCGACCGTTTTTTACAATTCTTCCTGTAGTTGACAGGAACTACAGGAGCAGGGCCACCAATAGGCGTTAATCCTGTCCTGTTTTGTTTTTCCTTTTCTTCTCCATTATAATAGTTTCACAAGATTAAATAAGTTTATATAAGAAGGCATTCACCAAGTGTGTTGCTGACAGCTGAGCGTCCATTTTAATATCAACTCTATGATGCAGTAAAATGACAATCATATTGACAAGCAGTGATATATCACAATAATGATGAGCATGTAAAATATATTGATGCTCTGTGGCAATTAATTCAGTTTTGCACAATATCATCTTCATGACACTTTTCTATGATCAGTACATTTTTATCTACTGACTGGGAAACTGGGAAAAGACAGTGTAATTTGTACGATATGATGTTTTTTTTATGTTTTTTTTGCCACCATTTGGTCCACACTCCTCACCAGTTGGTCGTGGTAATGCTCCATTAAGTTGTTTACCAACCATTAAACAAGAAGTATCAGAAGAACCAGTCATAGTCCCTACAAGACAGCATCACACCTAGCAACAGGGTCAACCACAAACACTAAGGAAGGCATTTTGAATTTTGACATGAATTTTTAGGCAAAGCTAGGAGCTTTTTGAGAAAGGTGAGAATCGCTAAGAATACAGGCCCAGATACGTGACAACTAAAACTACTAATGTATGAAATGGAGAATATTTTGTCTGTTTTCTTAGTTTTTCTGTACAGCATAGAAGGTTCTATGGTATGATCAATTATGACTAGCATTTATAGCAAAGGATTAATGACTCGAGAGGAAGCCTGTGCATTCTAGAGTACAAAAGGTTAGCTGTTTTCTAAGTATAGCTGCTGATGTTCCACACATTTCTAAACCTAATGGCCTCAGATTGGTATGATTAAATTAAGTGGGGGGAAAAAAGATTTTGAATAGTGAGCAAAATATGAAACATATTTCTTGCCACAATATGGAAGTGCATGTGTCTTTTATATTCTTCATTTTCTTTTAGTAGAAGAATAAAAGATTTTCAAGAACCACATTTAACTTTCTTAAATGTGCAACCCTACTTGTTTTGCAGCTGTGTTTTAATTTTGTTTACTTGTTTTATCAATCTTGATCTCAATGAGACAACCTGTATAAATAAAAGTAAAAAAAAAACTGTAATAATTTCTATAAGCTATCTTATGATTATTTTACAATGTCAAAGCACAAAAGACAAAAGAAAAACAATAGCAAGTTGGAGGCAAGAGCAAACCATCCTTCAGTAATTTAAAGTCAAAATTTACATGAAGAAATTATGAGGCATGAATGATAATGACAGTTACAAAAGGTTCTGACAAGGAGTTGTTGCTTCGAGGTGGAAGAGAGTCATTCTGCGATGAAAAGCACGTGGGTTTATTGGCTGATGAAAAACAGGAAGCAGAAGAGAGGGGCATTGATAGAATATACCTGAATCATGAGGAAACAAAAAGAGCCCTACGATTAGGAAAATCCAGAACAAAAACCAACACAAAAACCTCAAAATGCATTTTCTAAAAAATGACTAAATAATCAATCACAATTGTCAAAATTAAAATATTTAAATGGCAGCAATGATTTGTTATGTCACAGGTTAAAAACTGAAATCTTTTCTTCTGGCTGCACTTTCAGGCAGTCTTGGAAAAAAACAGGTGGGTTATCACCTTGCCTTAGCTTTTAAAGACTGCAGTCTCAGATGAAATGTGAGCTGTTATTGCTCTTCTTAAAGACTGAAGCCTGCAATATCCTGTGGCAGGGCATCAATGCAGCGAGGGATGTGCCTGTGAACATGTTCGACTTCACTGTCTCTACTTGATAAAAATATATTGTGGGTCAGCTAGTAGAGCAGAGGCTGCATTGCTAAATACTGAGCATTAATTCACTCCATTTAAAGAAGGACGTTTGGTAAATGTTCACTGGATGTCTAAGTGAACATTCTGTCACATTAACAATGTGAAAGTAAGTCTTCAAATCAAAGTAAAATGGACTCTCTGAACAGAGGCAGTCGCAGCCTGTATCGATAGATACATGTCTGTCAAAAAGGATTATCAATATACTGATCATTTTTCTTTGTCCATATTTTGAATATATATAAATTCTCCTTTGTCCCAAAACAAATTGTTGTATATTGGCCAAAATAAACACCAGTTGTATAATTGTTACTGACAGATACTCTTTAAAAAGAAATGACAGCAGGTGACAGGTAGTAACAAAACAGAATAAAGTAACCTTAACCTACTTAAATGTCATAAAAAAGTTATTATGAAAAGAAACACCTATACAAAACAAAGCCATGCAACAAACTGAGCAATACTAGTTTCTTTTATTAACAAAGCAAACCAAAAATGGAACATATACATTGTCAGAACAAAGAAGTACTGAAAAAGTAATAAAAAGTTGGAATCCAGACCATAATTAATCTATTTTCTTCTCACTATTAATCAAAGGCAACTAACAAATGGGGTGTCAGCCTTGACTCAAAGGAGCTCGGTGTTTCACCATCTTTGCAGTTTTCTGCAAGTTTGTTCTATATTAAAGGAGCATTTAAACTGACTGCTACTTCTAAATATTTGGTTCTCGGGGTGCTGTGGTGGCGCAGGGCCTTAGCACACCCACATACGGAGGTCCTAGTCCTCGACTCGGCCGTCGCAGGTTTGATTCCCGGCCTGGCGACCTTTGCCGCATGTCTTCCCCTTCTCTCATTTCCCTCTTTCCTGGCCATTCACTGTTAAATAAAGACCACTAGAGCCAATAAAACCTATAAATAAATATTTGGTTCTGATTCTGATGCAGAAACTTGAACTAGAAGACTGCAGTGATCTGGACGGTTGGTACAGTGATAACAGATCTTCACTGTATTTTGGTGCCAAGCCAAATAACCTCAACATCAGTCTTTTAATCATAGAAATGTTCTTCAAGTGACAGAAGGCCGGCTTTATAATTGCCTTTATGTGTCTCTGTAGGCTCAGGTCCAGATTTCTGGACACAACTGCTTTTATATTGCATCATTTGTGTTTATGTTAGCTGGTCTCCATCAATTTTGTAAATAATTTGACATGTATATTTTATTTTGATGGATTTTTGGGGAAGATAAAAACAAAAGTGGATTTGATAGGTACTCTGCTGTTTTTGTGCCCGGGTGTGTAGGTGAGCCAGTGTGCTTGAAAAACAGCGGCCGCTGTGGGTGTATTAGATGTGGGATGGGTAAAACGCAGAGGTCAGCTATCACTTTGAAACATGCTGGTCCTTATCTCTGTCACAAGGTCTAATAGAGTAATGAATCAACATAAAGCCTGCGACTCTCCTGAATGGACCGCTGCTTCCTCCAGCAGCACCAGCGCTTTCCTTCAAATACACTTACTGCCTCTGTAAGCATCTTTTGCCCTCCTCTGTTGTTTATGGGCAGTTTTCAGAAGTGCCTGAATTGTGACTACTGTCAGAGGTGTATTCACACATGAGCAGCTCAGCCGCCTCATCCTGTACTCGCCTGTTAAGAAAATAACCATAGCATCAGTAAATGGAGTAGGAGTCTCTTTGATGGGGAGGAAATAGAGGACAAAAGTAAAAGCAGCCTGTCTATAACTTTATGATTGCACTGTATGACCAGAGCCTGATAGCTGCTTATACTTCCATCATTATGAGTTTTGTGAGCTGTTGGGGGTGAAGGCATAATTCACAGCCTGAGGAGACAGCAGAAGAAAAGGTCTTAAAAAAAAAAAAGAGTTCCCAGCTGTCTACAAAAGATATATGAAGTTTAGTCGAAGCATTCAACTGGCAGAAAGAAAATTACTTTTGTGAAATGTATTAGGTGTTCCAAGCCTCCAACTGGCTGATATTTAGCAGGTGCTACAGAGAAAATGACATTGTTCTTTCAGTGGCAGCTTGAGTGATTGTGGCCAAACAGTATGATTCATATGCCATTTTCTTGTGATGGTCTACTACATGTTCACAACACCATTCAAGTTAATGGCTACTGAGATCACGAGCTTTTAGAACCAGCAGCGTTTTGTTTAAGAGAAGCAGAAAAAATAACGGTGCGTCCTCCGTGGACGGGAGGTTTTAAAGTTTAACCTCTCAAAATGGAGTCTTACACAACAGAACTGAAGATGAAAATGATTTTTCCACTGCAGTGGTAATATTACATTGTATTGTAGCCTCTCTGCAGTACAATGCAATATTAAGGTTTGTGCACCTCAGATTCAGATGATGTGAATGACAATGAAACAAAGTTTGGGATATAGTAAACAAACAAAAACCAGAAAGTAAATCAGTGAAAACTGACAAAACTGTCACTTGATTAAAATTTTACACGAAGATTTAGTTTTCACTGACAAATTAAATTGCAAATATCACAACCTTTAGGAGTCATAAAACCCTTTAGTGTTATGTTTGAAAGATTCATAACTGGCCTTTAGCTTGTTTTTTAAAGTCAGTAAATAATTTTCTAAAGCATTTTGTAGATCCATCTCCTCTAAAAAACAGGAATAAATAGATATGCAAGTCTTTTATAAGATTTTATTTTTGTATTTTTTTTGTATTTGTTGTGTGTTATGCTTTTGTGGTCTACAAGCCTGTTGCATAAAGTAAAGTAAGCAATAAAAAATATTCCTCACCAGAAATAATTTTTGCAAGGTCTTATCTTGAATTTGAGGCTAATATTGAACAGCCAAACCTGGAGTTAGCTGCAGAGCTAACAACCTCTGCAGCTGGTTAGCTCTTTTTAAAATCTGGGTTTTTCACTGGATATGTTGGTCAGCAGCTAATACCCATCCCAAAAGTAATTTTCAAGATTTAGTTTGTCTTATTTGAGGTCAGTGCAAATGTTTGAATTACCTCCTCAGTCTGTCTGCTGCAAAAGCCTTTTAATCACTTATTCATTGAAGCCAGGAGTGCAGCCCAAGGGAAACACAACTAAAATATGCAGAACAGTGGTCCCTGAGGGCCAGGGTTGGAGACCCCAGCTCTAAAAGCAGGACTCCAGATGTGTTGATCCATGAGTTTGCTGCTGACACACATATTTTCTGGACCAGATAGGGTTAAACTCTTAAACTGTGGTTCTAAACCTTTAACACTAATAGAATAAAGAAATTAAATTAAACTGCAACCTTTTAGTAACACCTGGTCATCCCAAATAAAAACTCTGCCAGCTACATGGTGTCATGTCACCGCACTTTGTCAGCATTAAGATGTGATGTGTAGACGACTTGCTGACATTCAAACTGAGCTTCACGAAAGAGGGAGGAAAGGGAGTGTTATTGATACTCAACACTGCATGGTTCTGACTGACTCAGAAACTGCTGATCTACTAAAACCTTCCGTCACAAGTAGACATAGTTGGCAGATGTGGATTTCAAATTATCTTATAAGGTTACAATCATGTTTCATCTGACTGACATTAGCACTAATACCATAACGTGACCTGGCAAGAGCGTCTATTGAAAACTGATGGAGCTGGAGTCCTTTCCTCAAAAGCCTCCATCCTGCAGCTTTTAGATGCACATCTGATCGATCACACGTGAATTAAAGTAGTGACTTCTTATCAGGCATTTGGCAAACTTAATGGATATAGATGAGAATATGGCAAGACCTATTCAGGTATAAATAAAAATGAAGAAGGTGGAAAAGACGAAAAAACACAAATGAAACCAAATCCACACACCCAATGATCATAATAATTAGAAGCAAACTTTTCTGTTCAATAAAAATTAGCTTAAATCTGAATTGCAGAGCACTCTGAGCTGCATCCTTACACAGCTCAACTCCATCTGCATTTGATTGTATGCTTTATTATTCAGGGGGAACGCCATAGTTTGAGCTCATGTAAAGCATTTGCTCATCTTTCATGCTCCTGTCACTGTATGTGCTGAGCAAGTCCTTCAGCCTGCAAGATGTTTCTTCATTGTGATACAGTCTCCAATATGAAAGTCAACCTCAGCACAAATTGGGCATGTCACCAGACTTCAAAGAGAATACATTAATCACTTTCTATTGGCTTTGAAATTCATGTTTTCTGTTTGACTTCTGCAGGTGCTCCATGTTTGATTTTTTCCCCCCCTTTTTTTATCAAAGGCAATGCTTTCCTAAAAGAGAACACATAACCTCCTTTCACTGCCTTTCTCATTCTCAGTCGCCAATGTTTTACTGAAATTTAATGACATCCAAGGTTTTCACTCACACTGCTCGCAACTTTTCTTTTATTGTTTTTAATATGGGATGAAAAATGCATTATTTTCCTCAGTGACGCTCCTTATTTCATGCCGTATGTTTCAAATAGGATCTGCACAGCTGGGGATTGAAGGAGGCCCTTCAGAAGTTTATTTCCTGCAGATTTTTCTTACTTTTACAAAACTTTGTTTCTGGTTTTTCTCACATACTCCTGTGCATATAGAACTACTTGGTAGCTTTTTGCCTATCTATGCATATGTCAACCAGTGATATTGTAGACAATTAACTGCTGTTGCTCATCTAAACGCAGTAAATTTGAACTACAATCAGTACTTCTCTCAATTCAGGCACCTAAAAACAAAAAACAAAACAAAACAAAAACAGATTTTTGTGCCTCTTCACTCACTGAATTATGTAGATGGTGCAAGTTCCAGAAAAACCGAGAAATAAAACATAAATGTTATGTTATTTACTGTAAATACAGGTCCAGTAGTAGTTAGAGTCCTCTGTCAAGCCTGGTGTAAACATTGTTAAAAAAGAATAACCACACACTGCAGGTGGCTGCTGACAGGGAGGTAATAAGTAACCAGGTGCAGCGTTTGTCTTGTGAAAACCTGACTCTATTTATTAAAACAAACAAAAAAATATTGTATGCTACTTTTTTTCACATGAATTCAGTGAGAATCTCTCATTCCCATAAATCCAATATATTTGGTGGACATTTAATGCAGGTAATCTGACTCAAAGGTTTGCCCAGGTAACAATTTAGTCACAAACACCCATGCAAGAAAATCAGCTGTGAGTTCTTCAGCCTGTGTTATATTTTAATTATGCAAAACAAAAGTAGCATTATTTTAACCTGCAACAATTCATTATCCGTTTTTTGTTTGTAGGGAATTGTGCAGTCGAAAGTGGCCGCTTGGTGCAATTCCCCATCGGGATTGACCGGATGCTCTTAACTCTTACGTTTTACCTTTCTTTGATTTTTCTCTGTTTTCAATAACAGGCTGCAGACAGTCCCTAAAGTCAGTCATTTGTTCAGCTTCAGTCTTTATGCCATGGACTGTAATTAAAACCAAGCAGCTCGTCTCTCTGACTGTGTGGTTGTTGTTTAACTTGGCCTGGTGTAAGGTCCTCATATTGCTAATCCTTTAAGCTTAGAAGACAATACAGTGTAACTGTTCTGCTGTTTCCATGTCTTCTTAGTAGTGCTGACCAGAAACAACCAATCATGATGTATATCACCATAATCTGTAGCATTTCTGCTTAGAACCCTTTAATAGACGAGGCTAAGTAGAGTCCACATCAGATTATTCAACTCAAATAGCACATTTTAAAAGGTGATTGGTTATTTTCTGGATAAAGCACGGTGCTCATGCTCAGAAGAAGCCCTCTGAATGTGGGGGGAGAAGCCCAATTTAGCCCCTTATCAAACCCTGCAAAGGAGATGGAAAACAGAGCTTGTATGTTTTGTTTTTAGTCTCCAAGTCAGAAGAGGCATGCAGTTTGGCATGCACATGCTTTGGCTCCTTTCAGTGAAGCAGACACGTATAAATCCTTTTACACGCAGTCCTGCCAAACTTCCCTGTAGGCAGGCTTTGCATTTGAAATGTACAATTAGTTATCCCTGTTTGGTTTGAATGCAACATTTCTGAAACATCAAGCCTAGGGGCAACACATGGTGAATGGCAGCAGTGAGCCCATACATTGTAACTCTTTGCTGTTTAATCTGTATTCCTGTCAGTCTTGCTCCTTTCTTTTCTTTCATGCTTGTGTAATTTAGATGTTATCCAGATAAATGTTTGTTATGTATGCGTGCTGAACCTTTCTTTACCATTGAAAACGTTCTGTCAGACAGAAATTTGAGCATTCAGTTAAACGGTTGGAATTGAGGAAGTAAATGGGATAAATTCACTCTATCTAATCAGCGAGGCTGGTGGCTGTAAAGCCAGTTGTTGGTCAGTTGTGTGTGTTTAGGTTAAACTCTGCCTGTAGTACTTGTTTTCAGTGTTGACCTATAAAATGTCCCAGCCGGTGTGCCTAATCTACAAAGACATTAAAACTGGCAGAAGCGGCTCACAACATGGCTATGAGGGAGGCTTTTTAATCTTGCTAAGCGCTCTGCTGGCAAATGAAGAGTTTTTTTTGTGTGTGTATCCCCCTGCAAAAGATTAAAGTCAAGTTCAACATGCTAAATTGTTATGGTAAAGCTTTGCAGTTTTTTTCCATGTGTATGTGATCTATTTTCTCATTTGTGAGTTTCCTTTTTTCAACATCCTCCCACAAGGGCTGTATGATTTTGGAACAGTTTAATAGCTGGAAAAGATAAATCAAATTCCCCAGTGGAAAAGTGTTTACTAACAAGTTATTTTGCCAATAGGTAAAACTTAATATCAAGGCCAAATGGGGCTTGTTTAGGTCAGGCCGAGGCACCCACATACTTCAGAAGAACATCATTTGAGAACGTTGTTGCTTTAGCTAATGGGATGATGTGAATGGACCTGTGGCAACATCCTCTCTCACCCAGTTCAAAAATAACACAAAACTTAGAATACCTTCAATACCAACTTAGAGGTAGCAATTGGAAAACACCAACAGCAATCTTGGAGAAATCTTAGTTATTTCATCTTAATTTGTCAGAAACTTTGTAGCAAAAATACCTTTTCCCATTTTGTCATGTTATAACCATAGACATTAACATATATTATCTGAATCTTACATAGTAGAACAAAACATAGTTATGTATAATTGTGAAGTTGTTGAAAAGTGACAAATGTTTACAAAATTGTTTACTTCAAAAAGTGTGACAGTGTGCACACTTTTTGCACACTTATTAGCTTGAATTATAATCTTATAATTGAAGATTATAAGATTATCTTGAATTTTATTTCAAGATAAAAGATATCTTGAAATTGAAATTGAACTCAGAGGAAAGGTCAGTGAAAAGTCAGGCATGAATATGATAGAAAATCTGTAGGAACATGAAGTCTCCTGGAGTTCAGGTAAATCTATTTTCAATAACAGGAAATAATAGTCCTGGCTCAGCCCAGCCAATTGTTCTAGGCGTGAACTCTGTTGATAGTTTTACAAGATTGCTAAATCTGTTAATCTTTGCCTCCAGCTATGTGAGAAACAGATAAACAAGTTTTGTTTGGCCCACATGCAGAATGCAATAGGACACAGAAAACTAACTGTACAGTACCTGACAACCTGAAATATAACGTTAGCAGCATCATGCTGTGGGATGTTTTTCTCCGGCAGGGACAGAGGTGCTGTTGGAAAGGATTTACCATTTCTATTTGCTAGGATGACATAATCAAAGTCCAGAGTTAAACCTAACAGAGAATCTGTGTCCAGACCTGAAACTTGATGCTCAAAGGCACTGGGCTGTGACATACCACAAAATACTTTTCTCTGAGCCCAAGTATTGACCCACAGAAGCTGAATACAACTGCACTAAACTCTATTAAGACCTGTATTAGCAAACAATAAAATAAATCCTTTATTCTATTCCTACCACTTGACAATAATGTGTTTTGGTCCATCCTCTTAAATTTTAGTAAAATATATTGGAATGTGTTTCTCAGTTGAAAAAATGTGAAAACATTTCAGAAGTATGTATTTACAAGGCACTGTAAGATGCCCAAAGTCGGTCCTCGACATCCTGCACGGTTTAGTTTCTCCCTGGTTGTAGTAACAACTTTTCAGCTGGTCAATGTTCTTCTTAGGCCTCCTAATGAGCCATGATTTGATCCAGGTGCGTTAAACCAGGGAGGGAACTGAAACATGCAGGATGCCGGGCCTCAAGGACCGACTGATCTAGATAAAGAATGTTGCACAAAATAGAATCACATCTATTCATTTATCAACTGTTAAAGTTTTGATATTTTCAGATTGCTTTAATGTTAGCCTAAAATTAATCATCTACAACTTGCTGCAAGCGCGGTGTTTCATCACGTTACTAGCTATCCATAATGACCTGTTCTCTTGCTCTGTTGGTGTTTGTGCAAAAGAAATTTTTCTTTCTTTTGTAATTTCATGAGCGCGCTGACAGTGTCATTTGTGTGTCATTTTACAGACAGACACCCATTGTAGAATAGCAAAAGTAACCACTCATGCTTAACTGGATCATCTCCATGCTTTCTGCTCACATTTCCTCAAGGATGCTTAGCTTATTCATGGCCTCTTATCCCCATGGAAAAACACATCAAGGAGCAAATGAAGCCAACTGAGGGGTGAAGAAGAAAAATCAAGCCGTATTTCTCTTATTTCTTTTTAACAGGCAACGATGGGGAGAGTCAATGAACAGACCCTAAACTGTTTCACTCTGAGACGCAATGAAGCTCTTCAGCTCAAATTTCAGTGTGTCTGGCTGAGTTAGCAGCAGATATTAAAGATTATTGAATATTTCCAAAGACTTCAACCGTGGGGGTTTTTGAAATTCGACACAGCCGATGAAAGGCGGCCTGACAAACGTGGGGGAAGTGCTTCAAATGTTTCAAGTCTCAGAGCTGAAATGAATCTGGTTTTATCAGGTCAGCGACGCATTTGCAAGGCAATCAAAGAAAACAGACTTGCACTGACATCACACAATCAAAGGGTAGGCTTAGTAGGTGGAAAAAACTATGAAATCTAAAGGGTTTTGGATTAGATAACATCATTTTCTTAAACAGCAAAACCCTGGTAATCTCAGCTTGTTTTTGAAGATGTATAGCCCTGCTATACATCTTTACATATCATGTCAAAGAAAGAACGAGTCTTGGGTTGAAAGGAAGCAAAAACAAACATGTGGAAAAGCATCTAATCTTTTCTTCAATCAAATGCACATTTTAATTGGAATTCGCGGACGCTGCTTTCATCTTACCATCTTTTTTTATGCTTTTTGATCGGGGTATAAACACATAATTCTAGATGTGCAATGTTCATACTCATTCATGATGAAAACACCTAATATTCCATATCAAAAATTGTCATTTTGAGCCTTATATATACCATTAAAAGATCCATTTGACTCCTTGTACAGTTTCATTGAAAAACCATCCTCCTTATACTTCATTATTTCCCTACAATTACTGTCTTCTTCAGCACACTTTCAACACAACAACTGCCAATTCTCTATTCATTCAAATACCACAGCTGATGAAGGTGCACTGTGAAGCAGAATAATGAGGGAAATGATTGATTTTTGCCTAAGTGAAGACCTTTTGCTGAAAGAGCCTTTGTAATGCGTGTTAGTGCTGCTGCAGTTCACAATAGGTGCATTTTGGTCATGTGAAAATCTATAAGTAATAAGCTGTGTTTGAGGTGAATGTTGTTCTGATTCTACCAAAAGGCTGTACCTCGCTATTATTGGAGTTTGAATAGGCGAGTTTTTCAAGGCTTAGAAAATTGAAGGGGTTTTTTTTTTGGCCAACATTTTTGGAGCCAATTGAAATGTTGAATTAAATTTCCTTTCTTGGTCTAAATGGTTGAAGCTTTTTCTTTTTACCTGATAAAAATTTAAAGTACAAAGACTTCACTGTTTTTTGTTAGGATTTTTCCTGGCAAAGATGCTATAGGTTTGATAGTGGACATCTGGTAAAATGGGAGAAGTTGCAGTAAAGTTATTTGATATGGTTGCTGGTCATTTTAAGTACCTAATTAGAAGTTTATTTACACTAAACAGAAGTGCGATGCAATGTTCCAATACTAATGCTGCTTGTTTCTTCGGTCAGAGTTACACAAAAGTGAACTTGTGGCTTCAACAGGTTTGTGTTGACCAAGATAAATACAATTTTTCAGCTAAATGCCTGAAAATCCCTACATTGCATTTTATGTCCATCCACTAGAACAGAAAGATTTCATGATTCAGAAAATGATTAAGAGTATTGATAACAGATGTTCAGATATCGGTTTAGCTTTACATTCTTTAATGACAGATAAAAAACAATTTATAATGTTTTTTTTATTATTATAGTTCAGAGTTTAGTGAACTAATTGTCTCTTTGTCTCTTCTACACAACAAATTCTGCAGAATTAAATCAACACAATGCCGAGTCTATTTGGTCCTTTTCAGAATTGGCGTTAATATAACTCTTGAAGAGTTATTTCAACAATAGTTTGAGGAGTCATAACCATTTCAAAAATTACTCAATTTCTTATTGAAATAACTCTGAAAGAGTTAAATTAACACCAATTCTGAAAAGGAACAAATAGACTCGGCATTGTGTTGATTTAACTCTGCAGAATTTGCCCTGTACATATTTTTTTTCAAATTACAAGAAGCTTAATCACATTAAAAACTTTTGGATTTTTAGATTCTATTGCCCTAAAATAAATATAATCACAGGTCAGTTAATCAGAATATCCTTCCAGTCATAAGGATGGCTATAATTATATGATACTGACCAATTTTTATCAATTGATGTAATAACATTTTGTCTGGCTGTATTTTTTCTGTGAGAGTCCATTACTTTAAGAATTTGGATTAAGTTTATCTTAACAAAGTGAACTACAACAAAGTAATTACCAATATTTGCACAAACTCTGGTCCTAAGATATTGTTAATGTCCAACACTCTTGTAAGTCTTCCATCTTTAGTAAGTGAAACAAACAAACTACATTTGGTATTGTTCAATCTTAAGTTCATTTCCTTTTCCTTTGACCTCTTTTAAAGCTCATGAAAGAATATAAATGCACATAATTCTAAATTAAATCCTTACTGTGTCACAACAAGACATGTTTACAATGCTTAGACAGATGGGTGCATAAATAATTAGATATCTGCCTTTGTGGTGGAAGACTTCTCCTCCGCTCGTGTCAGCAAGACGATGAGACTTTAGTCGGTGCATGCAGGCTGGGTCTGCTGTTTCTGCAGCTGAACATTCTCCCAAAAGTACGTCACCCTATTTGTTTCTGACAGATTGACACAGGGTTGTGTATTTGTGTTAAGCAGTGCCAGGGGGCTGAGGCGGAGGTGTTGATCAGTGAACTGAAGCTCTGTGACTCATCTCTGACTGTGACTTGCTCAGCTCAACAGATGACAGTGGCTCTGCCCTAACATCCACACATAGATATCATCAAGGGTGAAGCCCTCTCCTAATCCTCAAGGCTGGTAGACATTTGCATAAACTTGACATACCTCTGGGTGTGTGTGTTGTGCAGTGTGAGCTCCTGTGTTCCCCACTGTCAGCTGGCGCAGGGGGAAACACGTCTTGAGTGTTTTCAAATATCTTAATCCTGAAATACAAACTCCTCGCAAATTTTTAATCCTTTATAATCCAAAATGTTGTGATTGTCAGAGTTGAAAGCTGCACATCATGGCATTTTTGAAACAAGCATGTCCAAAACACAAGCACATACCACACTCTATGACAATTAGAGCTGGCAAAAATACGGAAAGAAACTTACTAAGTTACTTTGTAACATCAAAGTAAAAAACAGGGAAGTTATTGAAAAGAGAAGAAATAAATGTTTGATCTCCACCTGCTGGAAGTTTGTTATTTGCAACAAGAAGGAAAGAGTCACTCTGATTTACCTCATTTTCAGTTAGAAATGACTTAAAATTAGATTTATGTAATGCTGAACGTTAGACAGATTCTAAAATAAAAGCTTAATTATATCCTAATTGCTGTATTAGTGGAAGAGATTTAAATTAGCTGAAGACTCATGTCTATATCTGCTTCTTTTATCTAGAGACCAAGGCAGACTATTTTTATTTAGTTCTCTTTTTATAGAGATAATTCACAACATCGGTGGTCATGTTAACTAGTCTGAGCATTCATGACAGGCTCAATTATTGTAAACCAGCTCTAGTGTAGCAGAGGACAAAGTGGAGGGTGAGAGCAGCATGTACACAAGCTTGATTGACAGTGCTAAGACCCACCTCCTGCCTCTTATTGTTTGTTTCTGACAGAGCTAACTGCGTTTTCTGTGCAGTTTGCACTTGGAGCACTGAGCAAAGCAGGAGGAGCTTGATTTTTGTCACAGATTATTTGTCACATATTGTCACGACAAAGTGAAAGTTTTCACAAATATGTAAAAAAACATACATTTTATAAAAATAAAATATTGCAAACTTTCACTCTAAATCTCCTGCTTAAGAACTGCCCACAGGTTCTCAACTGGATTCAGGTCAGGTGAGGAAGGAGGCCATGTTATAAATGTTTTATCGCCTTTACTGCTTGGCCTCTCAAAGGTGCACTTGGATGCATGTGAAGGAGAATTGTCCTGGATAAAAATCAGCCTTTCTGAAAGACGCAGACTTCTTCCTATACCACTGCTTGAAGAAAGTGTCTTCTTAGAACTCGCAGTAGCTTTGGGAGTTGATTTTGAGCTGATCTTCAACCAGCTCATACGAATAATACTCCACCTTGCTTGCATCCGACTCGAAGTGGAGCTCTGTGCCCTTCACTGATCCAGCCACGGGTCCATCTCATCTGTCAAGAGCTGCTCACATTTTATACATAAAACCTTTGGAAAAATCTTCCTTCAGAGACATCTTGTCCCAGTCCAGATACTTCAGTCTTGTTCAGAGGTGGTCAGAACATCTTCTACTTCTAGATAATCCATGTAGATTAAAGCTTTAGAATAAGACAGAACTAGAAAGTAATGGGTTTCTATTTGGTTCAATTCTCTCAAATCTTTGGCAGTCAATTTGCATATTTTTTCTCAACAGGTTTCTTGTGACCATGTTACGGTGGCCCTGAGGTGCAAAACACATTGGTTATATCTTAGCAATTTAAGGAGTGCTGCATCCTAAGAGACTTTTGTTAAAATTTGAT
This sequence comes from Phalloptychus januarius, assembly GCA_902982915.1. Taxonomy (NCBI): domain Eukaryota; kingdom Metazoa; phylum Chordata; class Actinopteri; order Cyprinodontiformes; family Poeciliidae; genus Phalloptychus; species Phalloptychus januarius. Next base: position 7,335,698 of record CADWAE010000076.1, on the reverse strand, counting down.
TTTTCAGTCAACTAAATCAACTTTTTGGCCTCTTTTGTGTATTTATGACACTAGAATCTGCAATTGCAACAATTTATTTTCTTTTTAAATCAGTGCAATTGACATTGAACATTGCATTTTTAACACAATCTTTACAGTCTTACATGTTGATGAAAGGATAATGTTATAGAGATTTTTTGTAACACCTTGAGCTGGAAGACAGTTAAAGGCTTCAGAAGTATTTGATCAATTAACATTTTAATGCAGCAACCTGCAATGAAAACTTGAAAATGTATTTAAACCTTAAAATTGAAATTCATTTTTGGTTTTAAGGTTATAGGCAAAACAAGTAGGTTGTTTTGCTTCCTAGTATAGTTTCCCCCCCATGTCAGTAGCCATCCACCCTTTCATAGGAAAATGCTTTATTTTTCTATAATCGAAAAGTCGATTACAAATATTTTATAAATTTTCGGAATCCAACAGATTGAAATATTTGCTATTTTAAAATGTTTTGTTGTAGTTTCATGATTCATTGTAGCTAAATTAGAAGTTGTATTTATATAAAGTAAACTGCACCATGACATAAATTGACGTTTCATCAGAGTTCAATGAATCCAATAAAACCCTAATGTTTTTTTGTTGTTGTTTTTTTTGAGAAATGCTTTAGGAATATTAATTATTTCTAAGCTTCCCAATTGCTAATTTTACCACCAAAAACTTAACTATTATGATGACTTAGAGAGAAGCCTGCTGGGGATTCATACTGTCATGTGCAAATTTATTCTTTGCAGCTCCATCACTCAGTGTGAGACGGTTGCCCCTGCAGGGAGGCTACAAAATGAAGTTCAGTTCCTGACACTCATTTAACACTTTGCCATCGTGGATGTTAGTATCTAAAACTGTTGATTGGAATCCATTGAACATTTCTGCAGTCAGTCTGACACTTTTGATTTATTCAAACTATAACTGCTGACAGAATTCCTCACAGAAAGGAAAATCAAGTTTATTTATTTTGCACATTTAAGCAACCAGGTAAATTTAGGTGATTTACAATATACAATAATATCCACAATTATGAAACAGTAACATATATTTTACAAAAAGCCATCATCAAGTATAGACATATTGACCAGTGATTTGAGTTGATGAGTTTTTCTAGATCTTGCTGGAACATTAGTCCTTTAATCCTGAAAATGTTCTGCAAGTGATTGAAGGCTGACTTTATAACTGTTTTCTGTGTCTCTGAAGGTTCAGATCTGAGACCATCATTACAGCCAGATTCCAGGCCTGAAGTTTCTAGTTTTATTAACTGTAGCTACATCCTGACTATCAGTCTTTAAGTCCAAAGATAATAACTTCAGGTTTGTTTCTGGACAGCTGGAGAACAGAGCAAAGAGTTTATTTACACTAACCATATGTCTTAAAAAAGAACAGATGTATGATTAATTTTCTGTTTAAGAACAAAAAGAACATTATTCTGTCTAAAAAAAATTAATGTGACAATATAAAGGACCAAAAACTGCTGTTATAGCACAACACAAAGTCCATAAATATGGGGTAGAAAATGTTTGTTCATTATCATTATTTTATGTTATTTACTAAGAATAATTGCATTTAATGATTACATTAATTTGGTTTATCATTGATGCCATTGACCTACATTTTTTAGACATATGTCCACTAGGATGTCCACTAGGCTGAACAGGAAGAAAACTCTAGCAGAACCCAGATCAGTACGAGTCCATCTGCAGAGAACGAAGCAGGCAAAAAAATTAGCATTGGCACCTGATTGGTTAGAGGGCGATCAGGTGCACACAATACCTGTTAAAACTATGGTTTCTTAATAAATATGTAACAGGACCAGCTCACCTTGACAATGTTATGTGTTCACAACGTGTCCCTGCAAAAGGTAGGGTTTACCTGAGGAACATGCAAAAGAACAGTGGAGATTTCCATTAGGGCTGATGTCAGTGTTTCCATCCTTACGGATCACTTTTGGTCCCACGGTGAATACATTTCACGGGTTTAATGTTTCTGTGTGACAATGACCTTTATAAACTATGATGCAGTGGCTACAGTACATTCTATGGTGCTGCATCAAGTCTTGTAGACGTTTTCTTCTCAATTGTTTACAACAATGTATTATGCTCGTCTCCATGTGAACAGCTCTGGAAAAAATTTATCTGATTTTACTTTATATATGTTCATGAGTAAAATTAACATTGTTGTTTTATTTTATGAACTGCTGACAACGTCTCAAAAATCCCAAGAAAAAATGTAGTATTTATTTGCAGAAAATGAGAAATATTCAAAATCCAGAAAAAGATAGTGTTTCTCAGACCTTAAATAATCCAAAGAAAACAACAATACTAATGTTTAAACTCAGGAAGAGTTCAAAAATCAATATTTGGTGGGAAAACTAATTTTTTTTCAAAGCTGTATTTGTTACTTAGTGGTGTACTTTGCATATATCAGGAGCAAACCAATTGTAAAATACACAGATAAACATAAAGGTAAGCAATAAAATAAAAATAGGGTCTGTACAGTAAGGTCTAACACAAAAAGGAAACAAACTGTGATGAAAATTAGCAGATGTGATTTTAAGAAACATAAAATAACAAAATTAAACAAGATTAGGGAAACCTACCCAGATAATAGTAAGAATGTAAGCATCTTGTTGTATTTGCTGACTGTAGTCTAATAGCTGTGGGACTTAATATTTATTTTCTTTGCATATTTTAGATCTAGTCACTCAAAGAGTTTACCAGTGATTGTAAAGTGTGTGTGAGATATCTTCAAAGAGTGGTGATGTTTGGTTTGTGTTCGCCTGTCTCCCACCACATGCAGAGGCTCAAGGAGCATCCAAGGACAGAGCTGGCCTTCTTGATGATCATGTCCAATTGATTCTTCTCAGTTAAATCACTGCATACAGCTCACTTACAGATTGCCGATGCCACCATGGAGTCAAAGTGTTTAGAAGTGTCCCACTGCAGTCCAAAACAGTGGGACAGTCCTCAGCAGGTAGAGTCTGCTCTGACCCTTCCTGTAAAGATAATTAGTGAGATGCCTCCAGTCACTCACTGTTGCATCAGATCCCTTTGGCTGCTTGTGGCGACAGGTTTGCAAGTACTTTAGGTTTTAATATAAGTGAAAAAGCATGAACACCAATGGATTGAAAGTTGCGTTTGTTTTCCATGTTATAACATAAAGATAGTCAAGATCTCAAATTGGCAGAGGAATGCTTGATTGATGTACACTTGGACTCTCTATTATGTGCCCTGCATAAAGAGCAGCTGTGCACCAAGACAGTTTAAGTCTATGTCACTGACATGACCTTAACTTAGAGTCAGGGATTTCTATTCACCTTCTGCTTTCACACTCCTGAGAGAGACATTGACTGTTCTGACAGGTGGTGCTTTCATGGAGGATTTTGCCTTGCAAAGAGCTGGAGACTGACAATCTTGCCGAGTACTTGCACTCGGGTCTGTGCTGGAGTTGTCAGTCTTCCTCTCAAGAATAAAGACTGTGTGTGGCCACTTTAGTTGAACGAATAAGCTTCGGAGGCTGGAGATAGACAGGATGAAGCAAGAGCCATGGCTTTCTACTCCCTCAGAGGCTGAGTATTTGCTTAATTTCTTTTAGATCCAACCTGCCACGGGATTAAAAGGACAATGTCAGCCTTGCAGACCACGTGCAGCACTCAATTTTCCTCTAAGGATTTTCACAAAGATTTATTGAAGTACATCTATTAAATCGACATCCTACTTTTTTAGGACAATAGGACAGTCTGGTACTTCATCCTTATGCGAGCTTGGCAGACAATGAGTGTCTTGGGGAGCCACTTCAGTGTCAAAGAGTAGGTCATAGGTGTTGAACAGTTTTTAAAATAAGGCTCTCACACAGTGAAATTGAATGCAGTTTCACATTTTCTCTGGGTCATGTATTGTGCATGATTTGCCCCCGACAGGGACAGCAGTGCTGGCCTCCATTCAGCATGTGTCCTGCTAGTGTCAATGTTTCATGATGCAGAACTCCAAGAAATGTGTCCTGAAAGATATAAACAGGAATAAGATGGCAAAAATAAACCTTCACTTCAGTAACATTTTAATTTTTATGTCACAATGCTCTATCAACAAATTGAATATGTAATAAATGACTAAATACCTGTGACTGTAACATAATGTAGATTTGAATGATTATGTTCTCTTCTCGACAAAAGGCAAAGGAACAACACTATTACCTTTTAAAGGTAAAGGGTTGCTGTTTTGTGGGTTATCCTGCAGAAACTTCAATAAATGTGTAAAATACCTACAGTGTCTCCATATGATGCTTTGCAGATTGTGCATGGAGTCTCATGTATGCCTGAGATTAAATTTTGGGTCAATTTTTCAATATTTGAGTTGCATTTCCATACATTTTTAAGCCCAGCATTGCTAATGTCACCCTGAGTCATTGCCCTCTGCAGAATTAGTATATAGAATCACTGTATAAAAATAAAATTATAACTTATCTGTTAGTTACCTTCTGAAAAAGGTTTTCTATGACGTTAATGAATGTGCAGCCAGTGTGGGGAGTTGGTGAAACCTGATTGCTTCTACACATACAGGGAAAAATATGCTTTGTGCTTTTTAACAGGACTCCACAGCATTTGATCCCACCTCTGATTCACAGATGATTTTCTGCATTTTGATTGGTTGCATAAAAAGGGGCTTAATCATTTTCACTGTACGTGGCATCTACAAACTGCATCTTTCATGTCCAAACAATCTGTGACTGCCTGGCTGGGGCTCACATTCAGTATGGTGCAGATCAGACTCATGCAAAGTTATGGAGGTGAATCTTTTAGGGCATTAAAATGACAGAACATTTGCAATTTTGGGAGGAGAGTAAAGACAAGCATTAAGCACATCTTGCATAATGAAGCCTCTTTTGTGAAAACAAGTTGGTGCATTGATGTCAGTGTGTTCATGTCCAAAAGAAGTAGGTAAAATTACAACAAACTGGCTTCAAGAAGGAATATCCTATTTGTTTAAACCTCTTCTCTTTGCGACAGCAAATGCCGAGGGACAGGGGCGATCGCTGGTGTAGGAGTAGGGCTAGATTAGATTTGGCTTTGATTTGTTCTGTAAGCACTAAAGTAATTTCTGCTTCAACAATTTACTAACAGTTAACAATGTTCATCAAAGCTTTTAGACACATAGTTCAGTCTGATGAAAGGATACTTAAATCACTTTTTGGCTCACATTTCCATCATTGACGTATTTGTCCGATCGGTGTGACTCTGGTTTAGCAAGATGTTAATACTCAACTTACTGTCTTAACTGGTGAAACTAGGATGTTAAAACCCAAACGCCAATGGGTTGCCATATTATAGCCTTCCTAAAGGGAGATTAGGCATAGATTCACTACTAACAGCTGAGAATGAGGAGAGATGCAGTGGCAAAGTTCAAAGCTGTCCGTGCTAACAAACTGTCTGTGCTTTTATTGCAGAAGGTGAAGGTTATTGTTATAGTGTGATTGGAGGACAGGACCAGGTCACAGATTCAATCAGCCATGCCGATAGGTGGGATGAAGAAGCCGTAGAGGCAAGGTGAGGAGCGAGGGCCAGCACCAATCGTGGACAAAGACCTGCAAATGTTAATTTCTTTGCAAAGAGATTAAAGGTCAAAGATCAAGCTGCCCAGGAAAGAGACGATAGAAACATCCTGTGAATTGTTTTACAGGATCTTTTTAGACATTGCCATGAAAGCTTTAGTAGACTTTGAAAGAGTTGAATTCTTAGAAGTTGCTCTTCTGCCCTTTTTGTCAGTCATTTCTGCTAAATTTAGGCACTAACTGAAGTAATAATCTTATCATCTTTGTCCACCTTTGAAAATCAATGGGGCACATTTTAACTAAAAGACGGTTATACCTACAGACATACACGTTTGCCTGGTCTGCAGATGTAATAGGTTAAGTCAGTGGTTCCCAAAGTCGAACCTCATGGGCTGACATCCTGCATGTTTTAGTTCTTTCCCTGGTGGTAGTAACAACTTTTCAGCTTATCAATGTTCTTAGACCTCCTAATGTGCCATCATTTGATCCAGGTGCACTAAGCCTGGGAGAGAACTAAAACATGCAGGATACCATCCCACAAGGACAGACTTTGGGAACCACTGGGTTAAGGCTTTGTGTTCAAAGTAATAGCGTTTCAAAACCACACACTCAAGACATCATTAAAATAGTTTGACATCATAAGGACAAGTCGAGGATGGTGACACACAGATGAAACAATTACGGTAGCTTCTTTCACACAACAAAAAGGTAATTTTGAAACTGTGGTTGTTTCAAAGTCTGACAGGCATTTCAAAACAATTCACTTCTTTTGCTGAAAGGAAAATTAAAGCAGAACACAAAAGATCTAATGTCACTCATCTTAACATGATTTTATGGTTTCTAAAGGGAGCACAACCAAACTAGTTTCTTACATAACTGGTATGTGGTGCCATCTTATTGCAATGCAAAAACATTTTTAGTTGTTGCTTTTTCCAAAACCTATCAAAAAGATAAAGTCAAATCCAGACACAAGCAAAATTTCATGTTCAAAATTCTGCTTGCTCTTGTTGGTTTTTAAACAATTTCCATACAATCAAAAAAAAATCTGTTAAAATGAAAGAATAAAAAGCTACAATAATCTGGTTGCAAAAACCCATAAATTGCTTAAAAGCCTTGTGATTTCGTCATCCAGACCTCTTTCTCTAGCAGCATCCTTATTCTTCCCTTCACAGTATTTATTCTGCATTTCTTTATATTTCAGAAATTTCTTCTTTCAAGCATTCTCTTGACTGATAACTTTATACATTGAGATCAACCTCAGTGTGAAAACTGTGGCTTTTGCTAAAGGTGTGAGTGAATATCAAGAAAATCCTGAAAGTTTTACTAGAAAGGCCTCTGGCTATATTTATTTTTCCCATGATTAATTTTTCACAGACTTCGTAAGGAAGTAGATCATCTTTTTTTTCTCACTAATTTATTGGATCATAAAACAGTTCTTTTAGGAACTGTTAGAGAATTGAAATCCTTAATCCAGAATCTAAACAAAACCTTCTGCTTTGTAGGAATTTATAAATCACTGGGGTACATTGTGCTGGACGGCAAACAGTCGTGAAGAAAAGTGACAAAATGTGAAAACAAAATAGAAACTGTTGCTCCAGACTCTACTAAGATCATTATCTCCTTAAAGAATACCTGTGACGCAAAGCCATTTTATTGCTTTAGGCTTGCTGTGTTTGCAAATTAATGCTCGACATGTAATCAGTTAAAACCAAATGGAAACCACATGTTAGGTTAGACACAGTTGGTGTCACACCTGAAAATCAAACGGTAAAGCATTACATTTGAGGATTCCATGAGCAGCGTGATTTCTCACATCGCCGTTTTTCCCAGTCATTGCGGTGAAGTAATATTCTCATGCTGAGACTGAACAGTTTTTCACTCATAAGTGCAGGCACAGTTTCTCCTCTTATTGAGGCTTACAGTCTCAGTTAAATCGTTAAAGTCACTGCTCCTTGCACACAAGCTTTTTGCCATCTATTGCCAGCTCATTTAGCTCTGTGAAGCATACAGAGCTTCACAGATGCATCTGTTGCCATCAAGTCCACCATATGCAGCTCTCAGTCATTGTAGGGCTAGTTAGACTTCAGGGGAGACAGCTGAGGAGCTGACTGTCTTGGGCAGTGGTGTGTAAAATGCTCCTCAGTATTCATTTTGACAAGCTGCTGGTCACAATGGAAAGAGGGAGAAAAGATTTAAATTTCCCAGAATGATACAAAAACTTGTTCTTTCCCAGGGCTGGTAATAAGATCTATCCAGGTAAAAAATGTTGTGATCATTTTTAATTGTTTAATTGTTTTTGTTTGTATGTTTGCTTTAAAAAGAGACACACAGAGGCATGACATCTTGTGCTTGGGACCTAGAAAAAAAAGGTTGACTTGATAACAAGACTTAAAAAGTATGGAGCCCCTAGAGGGACATGGAGAAAAAAAAAGGAAAGAAATCCCGACTTATTATGTCGAGATCATGACTTTTTTTTTCTTTTCGCGGGATCTCGAGATAAAAAGTCGGGATCTCGAGATCTCAACTTAGTTTATCGGGATCTCAAGAAAGTAAGTCGGGATTTCTTTCCTTTTTTTTTTTTCCTCCATGTTCCCTTAGGGGCTCTGTAAAAAAAGCTTAAGAAATCTTGCTGGTAAAATCATTTGACAAAAAAAGCTGAGTTGAATTTGAATATTGACTCATCCCTCCTGTCACTGATTCACACACAGTTTTGCTCACAAATTTTCTATGTAACCAACATCAGGGCTTTGTGATGGCCAGTCTATAACTTCTATTTAAGTCACTTTATAATTAATTTCATGGTACACATAGGGCCATCCTCCATTAGGTTATTTACTTATGATGCCATCAGTTTTTTGAAGTAAACTAATTCCTCCTGTAGCAAAACACCCACACAAAGCAATGATGCCACCCGTATCCTGATTGGTCCTTTCAGATTTGCAACATTTCCTCTAAAACATAAAAATAGTTCTCATGACAAACTAGATAGTTCACAGCAAATTCCGCATAGTTAAATCAACAGCATTGTAAGGATGAAATTAAGCAGCATTGCCACTGTGCAGCCCCCCATGAGAACCTAAACTTTAAATAATCATGGTCAATCTTCCTTCTTTTTATTTTACCTTTTTATTTTTCTACTTGCTGCCCAGTGGCACAGCTGTTGCTGTTGTTGGTACAGCTGTTGCCTTGCAGCAAGAAGGTTCTGGGTTCGATTCCCGGTCCCGGTCTTTCTGCATGGAGTTTGCATGTTCTCCCTGTGCATGCGTGGGTTCTCTCCGGGTACTCCGGCTTCCTCCCACAGTCCAAAAACATGACTGTCAGGTTAATTGGCCTCTCCAAATTGTCCCTAGGTGTGAGTGTGTGTGCATGTTTGTTTGTCCTGTGCGTCTCTGTGTTGCCCTGTGACAGACTGGCGACCTGTCCAGGGTGACCCTGCCTCTCGCCCAGAACGTTAGCTGGGGACCTCCCGCACCAGCACCTCCCGACCCCACTAAGGGACAAGTGGTGTAGGAAAATGGATTGATGGATGGATTTTTCTACTTATCATAGCTTTAAGTACTAAACCTATCAATTGGCAGCCGAAGTTGGCTAAATGTTCCGTTACTTTTTTTTTATTATTGTTTTTTTTCCGCAAAAAGAGCTCTGGCGTCTCCCATGGAGGCACACCCCTACTTTGAGAAGCCCTGTCCTAAAAGACTGCTAAAGTCAAAATGCATAAGGTGAATATGTGTGCATTAGTATGCTGGTTTTAGCTTTTGTTGAAAACATTTCTTTGCCTGTAAGCACAGACTCAGACTGCCTCTAGCATGCCTAGAGACTCTGCAGGTTGTGTGATGTCGAGGTGCCTGTCCAGAGGCTATTCATTCTCTTTTCTCATCCTAATTTTGATGGGCACATAATAAAAGTCCTTTCTCCGAAGAGATTGGAGATATCTATGGAACCAAAATGCTAAATAATATAGTATTGTGCCTTTCAAATGAGCAACATGTTCCCAACAGCTGGCATTTCTTTATTTTTCTCCGTAGATCATGAGCCTATAAACATACATGTGTTCAGCAGACTGACACTTAATGTGATTGCAATGGCAAATCCACAGCTGAGGAAAGACAATGAGAAGACTCTAACCTTATTTTCTCCATAATGTCATGATGAAATTTTACAATCTGATGTGCCAATCGTTCCAAACCCTTTAGCTGAGCCTTTAATATTGACAAACTGTATTTTAATCTTCTGTCCTGGTGGAAAATATCACTGCTGCCCCATGTTTCACCCCTCCATGACTAACTCTTTTTTTGTTTTTGTAAATTGAAGAAAGACTCTTAACAGATCCCTGCTAACCGCTGAAATAAAATATGCTAAAAAATTCAGAAAGTTATTACAATTGTAACTCTTCTTGACAATTCTTGTGTCTTGTAGGCATACATTTCCATTTCTTTTTATTCTCAATTACTGAAATGGGTCTGAGCTCAGAGATTAAAACGTGCTGTACTTTTCAGTAGTAAAACTTTCATCTGGGTTTAAGCAATACGTTTTTCTTTTTCCTGTAAAAGCATATTCACATTAAGGTGTAAAAAACCCAGACAGTTGAGTTTCTTTTTTGGTTAGCAGGAAACACTTTATATTATCAGGTCATCATGTTACGTTTAGTTTGGGTTTTTTTCTGTTTAAAGAGGAAAAGGTTGCTATGTAAAATCAACATTTTGAGCTTTACATCATGTAATAATCAAAAACATACCTGCAGTGTTGCTCTGATTCTTTTACGGATGTTTGATAAATCCTTTAGTCTCTTGTGGCATTCATTTGGAGGTGGATAAACACTTAGTCTCTAAGTTTCTGCTGGAACCTGCAGTCTCCAAGCCAAGCTTCTGCCTCACAGTTCCCCCTCCTGTGACTCAGCTCTTTCAGTAATTAGCAAACACCTGGTGGAGTGGTGCACCTGCTGAGCTCATTTACCTTCTCAGTAAAAGTCACTTCTGTCAATGGCTTAATGAAGAAACAATGCTGTTATGACATTCCTGAAAGTGGAGGGTCAGAAAGAGCTAGAGCTTCTTAAAGAGGCAAAGGCCCATTTTTAAATTGTTAAAATGCAAAGTTAAGTCTCTTTTAACTCATGTTTGATAAACAGCATGCAGTTTTTCCTTTACCAACTGAAGGTACCATGGTAACTTGATTGTGTTCTGAAATGGAACCAAGTGCCAGACCAATACATAAATCCATCACCACAGAAACATGCTTCAGCAGGAAATGACCATCATTAATATTTAAATGTAACATTTAGTTTGTAGGGCTGCACAGTGGTGCAGCTGGTAGAGCTGTTGCTTTGCAGCAAGAAGGTTCTGGGTTCGATTCCCGGCCCCGGTCTTTCTGCATGGAGTTTGCATGTTCTCCCTGTGGGTTCTCTCTGGGTACTCCAGCTTCCTCCCACAGTCCAAAAACATGACTGTCAGGTTGATTGGCCTCTCTAAATTCTCCCTAGGTGTGAGTGTGTGGGTGCATGGTTGTTGTCTCTGTGTTGCCCTGCGACAGACTGGCAACCTGTCCAGGTGACCCCGCCTCTCACCCGGAACGTTAGCTGGGGATAGACACCAGCACCTCCCGACCCCAGTAAGGGACAAGGGTGTATAGAAAATGGATGGATGGGTTGTCATGGGCTGGATCTGAAGATGCTCTACTAACACAGTGTTGTCTGTAAAGCCACTGGAGTTTTTTTTTCTTTTTCTTTTAATGGAAATAAAATTGTACCTGGTTTATTTTTTTATTACAAATAATAACCTGGAAACAACTCACAATAAGCATCCCTAAATAAAATTCAACAAAAAGACACCCTTCTGAATAGCATAATTAGTGTATAGCATTTTAATCTCAGTATACATACATGTGTTCTCTGAAGGCCTGAGAGGATTGTTTGAGAATATTGATTACCAAACAGCCTCATGAAGACCAAGGCCAACATCTGAGCTCCAATGCTCAGGTGAAAGAATCTTCCAACATGATTACAATTAGTAGTGCAACTAAACATGGCATTTATGAAAGAGTGACAAGAAGAAGACAACTGTTAAAAGAAAGACGTAAGATGTCTAATTTGAGGTTTGCCATAAACACTGCAGGAGACACTTGGAAGACAAATAAACCACTTGGCCGTGTGTAGACCCACAATGCAGCACCAGCAGTAAAACAGGCACGACCTGAATGCTGATGAGGACAATAAATCTAATAATAAGAGCAACAACAGAAAGACATTCATTTAAGGTGAACTGAATTTTTCCAGGTTGTAAAGAAGCACCTGAGACATTAAATTAAACTTAGATCACTACTTCTCCCCAAAACCTCAGGTAGCAATCATGCTTTTGATGGCAACAAATATCTCCCCAGCAAATGAACTGTGTGGAATGTACCATTCAGAGAAAAGATTGTGTTACGCCGGTACAAGATGGTAACCCATGAAAAGGCTCTGGTCATTTCTGTGAAGAAAGCTTCTAACATCACCATTCCCCCTGAGAGGCTGCTGGCAGGCTAAACCAGCAGAATGAGGGCACTGTGTCCTGACTGGTAGAGTAAATGTGATTAGATCGTACACTGGAGCGTAGCTGTTAACACCTGGTCTGGATCACGACGACTTCCGGCCTGAACAGCTCTGGACAAAGTTAAGAGAGCACTTAAAATGATCAGTTTCCCTGTTTTTACTTTTCACAGGTTTATGTTTGAGTTAAATGAACATTGTTCTTTTATTCTATGAACTACTGACAACATGTCTCTGAAATTCCAAGCAAAAATGTATTTATCAGCACCGTACCTGCATATATAAGATGATAAAAAATAAATTCAGTTCACAACATCACAAGTTTAAGTTAATATTTCACAGATAGAAAGAAAATGTTCTCAAATGTGGGAACATTTAAGACTCACCTGTTAATATCCCAGAAAGATGTAACTTAAGGGTCATGAACAACTCAGAAAGGTGACAGAAAAAAACATCTCAGGCTCTACGGGCCTTTTTTAGCATTTCAAAGTTTCAAGTTGAAGACAGAACCTTTGGAAGAAAACTATTCAGATGTGACTGGTTTGAAAAGATCAGAAATAATAAATGCTCTTCCCTCTGTTAAGATTGGACCACAGAAGACTTCTAGAGCAATCTGCTTAACACAGATCAGTAGAGATTTCTGGCCCTGGTGTATAACACCCTGTTCGACAAAATCTGACTTGAGTTCATTTATATGATGCATAATGTGTTACTTTTTAAAAAATAATTGTATCTGTCTATTTCACTAACTTTTGGAGTAAATTTGAACTTGTTTGTGCAAAATAATATGGTTAATTTATCATTTAACTAAACAATGTCGTACTTTCTGAAAGACCAGAAGCGAGAGCAGCTCATGCTGATGTTGTTTAACTGTGTTTAATTCAGGGATTTTTCCTCTGGGTGAGGCTGATCTGTTTGCTGGGGTGTGTGTGTGTAGGTGGGTGTGTGTATGAGGGCAGCAGAGAGAGAGAGAGCAGCATTTCAGCTGATGTGTTCATACATGAAGTTTTGCCGTTCTTGTGGGAACCAGACACCAGTAACTTTTGCCTCTTATCTTGCTCTAACCTTGACTGTGTTTCATTCAGCTTTGCTTTAAGCATAAAAAAAAGTTATGTCTCAAGCTTTTAAACCATCAAAACTAATAGATCAGGGTGAGTATTTTGTCCTCTGTTTATGGGAAGAAAACACTACAGAGACAAGAAAAAAAAAACTGCACAACGTCTTTCAAACGCCCAACTTTTCTCTCAGAAAATCGTACAGTATCGGCCAAATAACAGTGCTTGTTCTTTTCTTTAGAGAAGATTTTGGCTTCCACTTTTTTTTTTGTTATTTAGTTCTGTCTATTACAGTTTTGTCTTTGGTTTGGTTATGCAACATAATTGCGCTTCGTCCTTTAAGAAAAACACAAAAGTTCAATTTTGCGTTCTTGATGCAAAAGCTTCCTGTGGTGCATCAAGGCAGTCATACATCAGAAAATGCCAATCAGAAAAGTATTTCTAAATGGAAAATGTCTACAATATACAGTTTATTCAGAAAACCATGAATGTTATTTAAAGCGATCATAAGTGATCATAAAGCTGTGAAGAGTTTAAGATCATTGCGTTCTAATTAACATGCCACAGTGTTGACCATTCTTAACTGCTGCAGACTTCCCACTAGTGTAGCTCTTTGCCATTAAATTTATGGTGATGTATGCACTGATGTATGCACCATGCAGCCTAATGGAGTTCCATAGCAGTCTTGTTTAATGGCTCTTCCTTCATATGCTTGCCAAACAAAATGCTTGAGCTATGTAAAGAGGGAAAATAATGGGAGTGGTGCATATTTGATCTGACAAGCACTTTGAGCAAGACTGGGACTCGTAGAGTTATTAATCACCGATCACTATTCCACAAGCAGGCAATTTTGAATGGTTGTTTTGTACTCTGTACTATTCATCCTCCTTAAAAGCAATTTATGGGAATAGGTTCGTTCCGCAGAGGTGGATTGGAAGGAGGGGAAATCAGAAGCCAAGATTCAGTTAATCACAACACATATTTATTGCATTGTAGTCAAAATTGCGAATATGTCAAATATAGAAAGAAAGTTGTTCGAAAAAGAGCGATCGGAAAGTGAGTTTAAAAATGTCTTTGGGTTGGTTTTACTGATAAAATTACAAGACAAAATTCTAATTCCATCTCTCGGACCCTTACAAAATATCTCTTATTTGTGCTAAACTTAGGTGCCTCGGATACAATAAATGCTTAAAAATGTTCATTATAACTTCTGAGAGAACAGAGAACATATTCATGAAGTTCTCTCCTTGGGAATGCAAATTTAAACAGTTGAAGTCTCCCTCTGCTCTGGTCAGTTTTAGAGAGCTTAAGGGGAGTTAATGGCAGAATAAAAATAAGTTAGAATAATTAACTTGTTGACCATGGCTCACAGCTGAACAAATGTTCTTGGTAGAAAAAATTCAAATACTTTTCTTTTGAGTTCCTGAAAAGGTTGCTGGTCATTTTCTACTTTTGTAGTTTAGATCGTTTTGAACTCAACATTTTCAAGCATATAAAACCATCTGCAGCAGAAAATTTCATATTGACTGTCCTTCAATTTGTAATCCACAAGGGGACATTTTGTTCAAGCATTGACAATCAAATGATACATGTATATTTTTTAATCATGGTTAAGTACCTCTAGTAACTGTGACCATGTGGCCCTGATAACTCGTATCTACCAGGTGAATGCTGGACAGAGTTATTTGGACTGACATATTTCATAACTCGCCTTCCTTCAAGAAGAGAAATAATATTTTCACTCTTCCTGTTCATATCCATCTATCTCTGGGTGAGATTGGATCAGTTTATCCTGGTGTTGAGCAGCTGGTGGACCTCATATGGAAATCAACCCAGAACTGAATAGTTTGACAGGTAAACATGCTCAAGTTGTTTACCTGTGCAACTTGAGCACCGAATGCTTTTCTTGCATGTTATATAGAGCAAAGAATAGTAATGGGACTAAATATAGCTTACAAATCAAGTCTGGTTTATAACATATAGTGCACATATAGTGTGGCTTCAGATTCATATCAGTATTTTTGACTAATTCTTTGTTGCTTCTTTTCAGGCATTAGAACAATGTCTGTGACTTCTTTTCTTCAAAGAGAGCTACACTGTAAACCCGCCTACTGAAGGGCATAAAAACCGACTCCAGGGAGTTAATCTTTCATCTTTTAAAGTATGCATGGATGAGCATGTTCTCACTTCTAGTAAATACTTAAAAGGGAAAAATGAGTGATGTTGTTAAAATGTGTGCACTGTCAAAAACCCCGCCTGGAATCCTCATGGGATCGTGTACTGAAAATCACTGTTGATTCTGTTACCTGTCACGGCTTTTACTGCTTAATGACGACACAAATATCAACATTTTTGCCAAGCTGACAGGTGAATCAAATAAAGTGCCAAATTAAATGAAATGATGCACAGAAAGAGAACGGTACCAAGAGAAAACCTTATCTCCATAGTGAATTAATTATTATTCAGTTCATTCAAATCAATTAAAAGGATATTAAGATGTCATTACTACACAAGGCCAGTTTAAAAATTGTACCAAAGCATACAACCTATCCAATAAGGTAAGAAAACATTTATCCTTACTATAACTTTTGAGAACGCCATTATGCAACTGCCAGTGAAAGAAATACAGAAAACAAAAACAACAAAACAAAAAAAGGAAGGAAAAAGTAATAGAATGAAGAACAATTAACTAGGATAATATTTTTCCTACTTTAGCTGGGGATAGGCACCAGCACCTCCCGACCCCATTTAGGGAAAAAGGGAGTATGGAAAATGGATGGATGGATGAACCTATTTCCTCTGAGAGCTACAATACCGCTGATATTTTAGTACAAAAATAAAACTTCAAGAAAAGAAAACAAAAACTAAAAAGGGAAACTCTGCAGAAAAGTGTTGCGTCTTTCCACTGACATGGAAACCGGTCGATGTGGAATAAACTGCGGATCACCGACTCTGGTGCCGCTCGACTGGCCTTTCTGTGTAGAGCAGAATTTGAACAAGACAGATGCTTCCAGGTGGAAGCCGACCACAGTGCAGGAGTTTGTTTCTGGAGTACTGCTGCTGTCCAAGACCTCTGACTGTGGCAGACTGCATATCTGGTGCATAAACCTAACTTTCTCACAATGGCCTTCAAATACTGCAGTGAAAAAAAAAATCTGAATTTCTCTCACTTCTGGACATCTACTTTGTTCAACATCGTTTGAGGATGCAGTATTCTCTCTTAGTAACTCTCTAACTTAGTATTCATGTTGTCCAGTTTCTAGGCGACGAGAGAGAGCTACTACAGGATTATAACCTTGTGTTATAAACACAAAAACTAAAAATGAAATGCACAAATAGGCATGCACCGATTTATCAGCCAGGCAATTTATCGGTGCCGATTTCCTTAATTTGTGGCTTTGATAATTTACACAAAAACTAATTTGAGCTGTTTTATTTTGCATTTAAAAGAAAACCTTCTAAAATGATTGCATTCATACCAAAGATGATCGAACACAAACATACAAACTGTTCTTTCGCCAGTGCAATTTTTTTGTTTTGCCTCAATTTTTTTTTCTGTTCCAGCACATTTTCAGCAGTTTTTCTTTTAAATCTGCTGCTGAGAAAGAGCCTGTTCAACAGGAGAGTATTATGTTCACATTCTCAGATACTTAAATAATCCCATTAATGTCATTTTTCAAAATATTTAGTCCTTCACTAGCTCTAGCTAACCGTAAACCAACATACTACAAAGGTAGGAAACTGATAATAGGACAAATATATTCTTAAAAATGTGTTAAAGTATATAAATATATGAATAGTTTTTATCTTGAAATAGAAGTTCAGAGAATATAGAAAAATGCCAAAAATTGGATAATTGTGAACTTCCTGGTACATATTTCAATTATAAATTCACAATAGCCAAAACAATCGTTTTGTCATTATTAAATTCTACAAAGTACACAATCGTTATTCAGTTCCAAAAAGGCATTTTTAGAGTGTAACCACCAAAACAACACGCTCTCTCTGCTAACATCCCCGATTGTCCTTCATGCACATCAACGTTGGCGGTAATTCATTTTCTTCCCCTTTTAGTTATGCTGCTCTCTCCTCCACAAGTTTCGGTTCTGATTGACAGAGACGAGATCAGAGTCCAAACCCAACCATTGTTTTGCACTTCTCCCCTACTGTGTTTATGGACGCAGTGACGGACATTAATAACATGTTATTAACCCCCCTAACCTCCCTCTCTCGCATCTCGTCATCTTGTGGATCATCTTCTAAATAAGCACTTGTAAGAATCCCTGTCCTGTTCTCAACTTCTCCAGCAGCATCCTGCACAGCTGACATATCGCGTCTCAATTCATGTCTCACGCCAACAAATGTTCTTTGACTTTTTTTTTTCTGCCTTAAACACAAATAATAGCTTGCAGTCAAGACACCCCTCAGATTCTGAATCCAGACTGCCACTATTTTATAGAAATGGATGTTAGTCTCTCTGGGTCGGCTTCAATTGAGCTATTAGTTTTTTTTAAGTGTGCAGCCTTGAAAATATCTGCAAGAATCCACATAAAAACAAGCTGTATATATTTTTTAAAAATTGAGAAATAAGCAACAACACTCCTCTTTTAAGGAACAGCATTAGTATGAAAAATAAATAAAATAATATTCCACTCCTTGGCTTTCACCATAGGCTCTGGATTTGACTGTTTTCCAATGGCTAACTCACCCACTCACTCATTTAGAAATGTAATAAATATTGTCCATTTTCTGTAATTAAATTGGGAAATATGCAAGAAAGCTCTCTGTTTTTTATTTATTTATTTTAAACACCTACTGACTGACTATTCAAACTCAGACAACACTCAACATGAGTTTATATTCATCCAATGTTAAATAATACTCTTTATTTACTTTTGTGCTTAAAAATATTGGGTGTTTTTTATTAACATTGCTGCACTTTCCAAATAAACTTTTTCACATTTTCACCACAAACTGAAAGCACAGAAGTAGGATTATAAAAATTACAAACATACAATAAAACTGCACAAAGAAGTATTTTTTTGCTCTGCATTTCTATCTAAAAAATATCTCAGCGAGTCAGATTGGATGGAGAGAACCTATTCTAGTGTAGATATTTCTGTGCGTTTATGGTTGTTGGTTTATGGATGGGGAACCTCTCAAGTCTTTTACAGCCTGCAATATGTTTTCTTCCAGGATTGCCCTGAACCTACAACTATTCATTTTGCCATCAACTCCAACCAATTTTCTTCTCTTTGCCATTCTTTGTGGCGTTAGTGCTTTTAGGATGATAGTTTCCTTTTTTCCCCCGTCATCAGACCAGAGCACATTTTTCTGCATGTTTGCTTTGTCCCCTCCATGGCCGGTGGCAAGCAGCTGATGGGAATTCTTATGGTTTTCTTTTAGCATATCAACAACCCTGACACTTGCATAGCATTGCAATATATAGCAATGCTATCATAGATCTCTTGTCGGCTTCTCTGATTAACGCTTTCCTTCCCAACCAGTCCATTTCATGGATTTTTTTTTTATAGTTTTGCTGCTGTGTCCTACGGTGCCCTTAAGGGGACATGGAGAAAAAAAAAAAAAAGAAATCCCAATTTACTTTCTCAAGATCCCGAGAAACTTTCTGGAGATCCCAAGATCCCCAACTTTTTTTTTTGAGATACAGACTTTTTTTTTTTTATTTCGTAGGATCTCGAGAAAATAAGTCGGGATTTCTTTTTTTTTTCTCCATGTCCCCTTAGGGGCTCCGTAGTGTCCTACTCTTTTCCTCCTCAGAAAATGAAGTAAACAGGATTCACAGATTTTTTATGTTTTGACTGTTATTTTATAACCTACTCCTGCTTTAAAGTTCTCCACAATGTAAAACCTGATGTGTCTGGTGTGTTCCTCAGTCTTCATGATGCTATTTATCCATTTATGTTCACTAACAAACCTTCAGTCAACAAGTCATTACAGAATAGTGGCATTTAAACCCAAATGAAATGATGCCCAGGTGGAATCCATTTGGTAGATGCACCATTTCTCACAGCAAGTTGTTAGATTTTATTTACAGGTGGATATTAATCAATACAAATTGATTTAGCTGAGAAGCTTGAAGGTTATTGAACTGAATTTCCCTGATAATTTATTTAAGACCAAAAAAAAATCTGAAAATCCTAGGAATGTAATAAAACTGGTCTTTAATTCTCAAGTTAAACGAATACCAAATGATACAACTATACTTTAAAAAAAGTATATAATATGAAGTATGTAAAAACAACAACTGGAGGCTAACATCATGATTTGATTAGTCTACAGAACAGCCATCCTGGCTGGATCATGACAGGCACACGTACTCCTGCTGGTCGATTTCTTTTTTTCTTTTCTACCTTATGGCTCCTCTCATCAATCGGCACCAGGGGAAATCTCTAGCTGGCCCATATTAACAAAAACCTGTTCTTCAGAAGTGTGGCCTTGCAGCTGCTGACTCATAAAAATAACATAAAGGCTGTGCTGACATCAGCCGAATATAATTCTATTAAAGCACCCATTTGTTGCTGGGCTTCACTGTGGCTTCATTCAGCTGTCTAAATGACCCTTCATTTATTTTACTGCCCTGCTGGGAAAGAGGGCAGCACCTGAGCACTCAGGATGACACTCCAGAAGCCAAGCCATCAAAGCTCAAGTGACAGATCGAGTTGGTGCATTTTTCCCCCGCCTCCTCGCTCGCTTTTTCCTTCAGTCTGCTGCTAATGGATAAAATGTCCTTTCATTCTGTGGCTGCAAATGGATGTTTCTGCTGCAGTTATCAGAATAGATTAAAGAATGTTTCACCGTTCGTTTGCATCTTCTGGTGCAAAACTTGCAGGATGTGTCATAAAAAAGATATTTGCCTCCATGTCTCCTGTGAAAAACAGATGACCAAAGATGCCTTGCTGAGGAGAAGAATTGGCAACCATTAGGTTATTTTACTGTCTTCTGCATCTATTTTGTGCCACAAACTGATTTGGAAAATTCTCTCACAACAAACCTGTTTTCTTGACCTACATTCTTTCTCTAAGAGACTCTCGATGGTTCCACTTTTTTCTTTCCTTGTCTTGTCTTTTCCCCTGGTGTTTCTGAGTCATGAGCACTAACAGGTGGCCTCTGTCAGGAAGTGGGCTGGTTCATACATTAAGTACCCCTTCATTCTGCTGAATCTCCGAGTGCAAAATACTCCCTTCCGTTACATATCGCTCCCATGAAACAAACGGTTGCTTCCTGGGTTTCTAAAACCAGCCGGCCCAACAGCCTGGAACAGCCTTCCCTGCAAGTTGCTCACCATTTCTGAGCTGGTTTTGTTCAAAGCCAAACTTCAAACATTTATTTCAAAAGGCTTTTGATATTTTGCTTTTAATGCTTTTACATTTTCTTTCAACATGGTTGTGTTTTCTAGCTTCTTACCTTGCTCTATTTCTGTTTTATTGTGTTCTGCCATTATTTGGAAGGTTCCTTAAAATAATACTAAAAAACCATTTCCAGTTTTTCTCATGTTGACAGCTTGTTCTTATATTTTATGTATTGAGTGATTTAGTGAGAGCAGCACAGTGGTGCAACATTAATTATTTGAAACATAATTAATAATGTTATGTTTCAAAAATGCTCATCAGTTGTATGACAGGTTAGCAGGTTTGCATTACGGTGGAGGATCCAGACTGACAGAATTAATTAATTTATTGAAGAAAAATCAGGCTGCTCAGTGGTGCAGCTGGTAGAGCTGTTGCCTTGCAGCAAGAAGGTTCTGGGTTCGATTCCCAGCCTCTGTTTTTCTGCATGGAGTTTGCATGTTCTCCCTGTGCATGCGTGGGTTCTCTCCGGGTACTCCGGCTTCCTCCCACAGTCCAAAAACATGACTGTCAGGTTAATTGGCTTCTCTAAATTGTCCCTAGGTGTGAGTGTGTGTGTGTACATGGTTGTCTGTCCTTTCTGCCTCCGTGTTGCCCTGCGACAGACTGGCGACCTGTCCAGGGAGACCCCGCCTCTCGCCCGGAACGTTAGCTGGGGATAGACACCAGCAACCCTCCCGACACCAGTAAGGGACAAGGATGTAGGAAAATGAACGGATGGATGGATGAAGTGATTTAATGGTGTGAAAAAATAGAACATAAAAATAACTGGTCTACATTATCATGGTGAACAATATGAGATTCACCTCCTTCATTGAATTGTGTACACTCACATTATATAAACCTTAATTTATTGTACACCTTTAGCCAACCAAGAAACAAAACTCTATGTCTGTATTTGTTGATCTTACAAATATGTTTCTATTCTACTTTTACATCATGTTTATACTGATGTGACAGACTCAAGCCTCTTTTTTTTAAGGACATTATGGGCTGGTCACATGCAGGAAATTGGCTTAAAGATACACATGGTTTTTGTTGTTTCCTGCTGGGATCAGCTCATTTTCAAGGATACAAAAGCTGTTATGCTTTCATAAGTAGACCCAGAGGAAAACGGAGCCTTGACGCTCTGAAGGATGTGGCTTCTACAGTAAATAGGAAAGTGGCTGTTACTCCTCTCCATATCTTTATATTTGTGTTTTCCCTTTTTGACTTCCACATATCTCAGCAAAGACATGACATTTGAAAACAGTCACAAAAATCTGACAATGTAAAAAAGAATTACGTGATAGTTTCAGCTTTTATTGATTTTTATTCAATAAATTAATTCTGTCAGTCTGGATCCTCCACCGTAATGCAAACCTGTTAACCTGTCATACAACTGATGAGCATTTTTGTAACATAACATTATTAATTATGGTGTACACTTGGTAATTTAGATGGGCAAATAGTAGAGCTAATATTTAAGTGGCATGTTTTTTTAACATTAATACTCAAACATTTATATTCTTCACCCATCTGGACCAAACCATGTTATACAAACACAGGTTCATTAAAATATGAATCTGCCTCGCTTGAAATGATGCTCACCAGGACATTTAATGCATTAACACCTCATAGTGACGAACATAAATAGGGTGACAAACGAGTGCATTCACACTTGAGATCTCACAGTGTATTGAATAAATGTGGCATCATTTTATTTACCGTCGTCAAGCAAACATTATTGAAGCATCCGAGCATGAGCAGAACCGGAGGGAAGGTTTCTACCACCACGCTGTTGGACCGCTGAACATCGGATCACTGATTTTTAACCATAACGCCATATAAAAACCTTCACTACATGTGATCTTATTCTACACAGCATTGATTTCTATAAACAGTGGTGATAAATAATATTTTCCACCTTACAGATTTGTTCTGGTTCTGCTCTTTTGTCAGTGTCAAGTTAGCTCAGAGTTTAGCCTTGAACTGCTTGACAACATTTAGTACTTTTAAATATCTCAACATTTTTTTAGTGCCGTACTGAAGATCAGATGAAGTGTAGAGACATGTGCGTCATTGTATAAATATTGTAATTCCTTCATTTTCTGTTTAATTCAAACACATTACCTCGTTCATAGGAGGTTTGTTGCATGTTATAGAGATTAAAATAGCATCTGAATCCATCGAAGCTGCAATAATCAGATTAGGTTAGGCCCCAAACAAATCATTATTTTCCAGGAAATTCCTGATCTTTGCATCCTTACTCCTTTTGGCTAGACATTTTTACGTGCAACAATGGAGGTTCCTGTTCTTTGTGTGGCATTTTAAAACCTTTTGTGGCAATAAATTGTATTAATATTTTACCACCAAAACACTGGTACAAACCTGGTTTGATCAATGCTGTCATCTTGTTTGTGACTAAATATAATTCTACTCCCATAATCTCAACTAGTTCAGCGGATGAAGTGGAATAAAAATGAACAAGTCGGCTGACTGGTTACCTGTTATTAACTAAACCAACCAAAACTCCAGTTGCTTTATAACTAACCAACTCAGAGACTGAAAGATGTGAACGATGATCTCAGTGCTCCACCACGGGCAAAAAGCACATTTTTTAAGGGTCACAACTGCTTCAGTGTTAATTTATTATCATCAAGGCAATTACATATCTCACCAAGCAGTTCTAATGTCGTTGCTTTCCCTTATTACCACTAGGAATAGTGTTTACCAAACCACGTGCAGACGTTGAAAATACCAAATGTTCCAGGCCAGCTGTCTGCAGCCCGTGTGGAAGTGATGGCTGCAAAGGTCATTAAAACCCAGTGTACTTTTCAGCAGGTTTCTCTTGCATCAGTAAGTCTGAACAGAGAAGTCAATAAGTCAGAATGACAGGCTGGATCATTTGTTCCCGCCTGCGGGTTCCTACCTCTCAGTTGTTTTATCCCCCCAGGGCGTCTCTGTCATGCCCGTCTTCAATCCGGACACTCCACGCAAATATTGATTCCGACCTTCGTTAGCTCGGCTGGCACCGGAGAACGCTGATGCCTCTCAGAAAGCTCTTGACAGGCATTGATGAACAATTTGTGGTCGGGTTGAGCCACATTTTTATTTATTTTCTGTAATATGATTGCATGAGATGATAAAAATAAAGCTTTGGAGGAAGAAACACAGCAGAGGTGATCATTTCTAAAAAGATAAGAGCTGCACAAAGATTAGATGGACAGGTGAGATTTCGCTTTGTTGTCTTATCGCTGAGTTATTTTTAGTCTTTCTCGCATGACAGACTTAAACATTTCAACGCCTTTTTGTTATCATCCTTCTGTTTATTTCATTTTTCTGTGGAGGCAGAAACCAAATGTTAGGTTTCAAAGGTTCCTTCTCTTTTGATTGCGCTGACATATCGATCCCATCGGAACCTGGGCGCAGACGGCTGTGTCTGTTCAAATCGCCATGTACCCTGGTTCCCATGACAACCTGACACCATGCGCACTGCTATCTCCAAGCAGACCGCACAGAGCAAGAGGGTTGGTAAAGTGGCGAGGTTTGCTGTCTACACACACACACACACTCATATCCATCGTTCTTCCTTGTTTTCTCCCGGAAAAAGCTGGAAAGCTGTTGCCACAATTTGTCTCTTCTGATTTTGCACCAGATGACTGCTGACTGTACATCCTCTCAGTGTTTCGGCTGTTCTTATATTTCATCTCAAAGTAATTTTCTCTGCGTTCAAAACATTTTTCTCTTTTTCTGCTGGTCAAGCATAACACAGTTTGTGACAATATGTGTTTCCAGGGGGAAACTGCTTGAAGGGTTGTGTTCCTCTTCAGTACAAGACAATAAATAAATAATCTTTATTATTGCACTGCAGCCCCCAGAAATCTCAACATAAAATAAAAAAAAACATAAAAAATCTGTTTCTTATGCTTATAAGAAACAAATGCTACCCTTATTGCCAGTGAAAACTTCAGTACCTTATACACCATGCAGCCACTTTTAATGGCTATGAAATATTCAAAATTTAAGAAACTATGCATATCAAGAGTTTTACAAAATGATATGCTTGAGGTTTCTTATCAAAAACCTTAAAGCCATTTTATACTGTAGTTAGGGGTTAGAAGCACATGTGAGCAAACAACTGGTTAAACAGTAATCTACATGTAATAAAACCAGTGAGTGTAAAAATGACTTTCCTGCATTTTCTGACAAATTGTTTCTGGAATAACAAAAATTTTGCAGATTAAACTTATCCACTTAACTGACTCTTGAAAGTGAGTTTTGAACATAGAATTACCCTGAGATTATTTGAAAATGTGACGTTTTGTAAAAATTTTAAACGTTAGTATTCCTCAGTAAATCGAATGGTTGACTTTCTGCATCCCTCAGCATGGGGATCCTATGATGAAGAAACTATCACTGTCATTTGGTTCACCTGTCAATGGTTACAATGCTGTTCCTGCCTGGATTTTTACCTTTTTCTTATTTCTAGTTTTACCCAACCATGAAATCTGTACTGTCTCTGCAAAACAAGCACACACAAAAACTATTCAAACATTTTGGCTCACAAAAGAATTTTCTAACAACATTCAACACCTTGGCTGAATTGGCTTAAAAGAAAATGTTTCGGCATGCAGTCTCAGGCCGTCCACGTCTGACAACAAAAACACACAAAGGTGCTTTTAAAAGAGGGTAACAATTTTACCTGGTTGCCTTAAAATGTCTGACATCTCTTTAGAATCGCAATGTCATGAAATGTTGCAGAATGGAAGGTAAATATATAAAAATGAAACCACTTTGGAGCTGCAAAAGGTTATTTCACAGTTTTATTTTTTTTTGTGTACATTTTAAAAACATTTTTTTAAAGTAACAAAGATTATCATTTCACTCTAACAGAAAGTGTTGTATTTCCATTGACTGATCACGTCAATGGACCCCAAAGCCCCAAAATAAACAAACAAACAAATAAAAAGCTATGGTATCATAAAATCACTAAATGTGCATACAGTATATGCATTTCAGCCTCAGAAACCTCACCAAACATAAAACAGAAACTTTGAGCAGAGATTGATTGCTGTAAACTCTTTAAAATATTTCCACGGAATACTAAGAAGGATAAAAAACATCTTCCACATGCCACTTTTCATTTAGAATATGATTTTTTTAAGCCAGGCTTATATTGTCTCAATATTTTTGAGACAATGTTCTCAATTTAATATTTGACCGAAGCTTTCTGGGTAAATTAAATTAATTAAATAATTTCTAAATAAATGAAATCAGCCTTAGCTCTAAAGCTCTGACTCTGCAATGAAAAACGCTGCAGAATATCTTGCAAAAATATATTTTGCAAGATATTTTGCAAAATTGTAGTAGGTTTGAAAACACAAAATGTTATTTTCAAAGAGACACCTGACTATATCTAACATGGCTCCATGACCATTACCTTACCTGTCTGTCTGTCTGAACGTCTCCTCATTTATGCTGTTTTATGCTCATTGATCTCAGTGGTAATCAATGAATCTTTAACTTTGGTGCTTTCAGTTCCACCACCTTGTCTCCTCATAATCAGCACCACAATGCAAGAGTCTGTCCCATATTTTATACATCACTTTCACTTTCCCTTGTCTCTTCTTCCTTTTCCTCCTAAGGCTTTGAGAAGCTGATCATCACAATGTTAAGTAATTTTCTCCTTCCATTCTTCTGCTTCTTCCCACTTCTGGTGACGTCTCAGTTAAAGGTTGACGTCTCAGTTAATCGTTGTACTACAAGTAACTTTTGTCCCTCTTCTCTCTGGGGAATCCTCTTTTTGTTGTTTCCCAAAAAATGCTTCCAGTTTTTGTCACATATTCATGGTCACCCTTTGGAAATGTGCCGCATTTCTGGATTCCATAACTTAAAAATCATCAATAAAGATGCTAATAGTGGAAAGTGGACATATTTTTTTGCACTGGGAAAATAAATAATTATATGTTTAGTTCTTATAATAAATAATTAAAATAATATTCTCCTGAAATGTATTGCTATGTCACTGAATAGACATTCCTGGTAATTAAATTAAGACTGTGAATCTAATTAAATTTAAATCCTTTTAAAAACTTTTCCAATATTTAAGTCTTCATATTTTGTGCTCTTTAAAAATAAATCCTAAAATCTATTTCAGACATTTTTTCAGTACACATTTTGAGGTTGTTCATGACTAAACTGCAATCCGTTTATAGCCGTATCTGAACCAAATAAATGAGAACCGACAGCTTCAAGACACAGACTGACCATGCAGGCAGTATTTTAATTCTGCAGTTACTCATGCAAATTACAGCGGCTCACAGTGTAAAAATAGACCCAGAGAGGGATGTTAGTCTGTGCCTTCACCCACCACTGAAGTCGGTATTTCCAGTCAGAGGCTGCTCCATCTGCCACATTGCGTGGACTCCAGCTGTGAGCGGCCCGAGACACCCCTTCACTTACTCTTCAGCGGGCGAGGTTCAGCTCCCACCATGAGCCATCTTGAAAGACAACATAAAGACAGCATAAAGCAAGCATCACTCTGGCCAGTCAATCAGCCTTTTCTCCCCTGTCCAATCAATTGAGTGCCTGCCTCAGAGAGGCCTGAAAATAGAGAGAGGCTAGCTTTGTGTGGCAACAGATGAGAGTGCACTTAACTACAGGAAGAAAATGGGCAGCATTTCCATCCATCGTCTCTGCAAATGTACATCAAGAGGGTATGTTCAGTTTTGGTAAGGTTTGATGAGTCGAGTTGCTTTTAGACTCCATTCCCCTGACGTACCTCTTATTTATGTTCAGCCCTTGGGAAATTACAGCATAAATGTTGCTACATGTTCAAATCACAAGTTGCCTTAGGAAGTACTTATATTATCAGGTGAACTCAATAACGTGACAGGGTGATGTGACAGTCTTAAGAAAGATTACTTTTTGAAAAATATCTATAATAACACTTTAAATGATTTGTCTTTGGAACAAAAATTAAGAAATATATATTACAGCTAATACAGAAATATACAGACCCCCTAATGGGACATGGAGAAAAAAAAAAAAGAAATCCCAACTTATTTTCTCGAGATCCAGAGAAACTAAGTTAAGATCCCGAGATCCCGACTTTTTTTCCCCGAGATTCCGCAAAATGAACAAAAAAGTTTCTCTTTTTTTCTCTCTCCGTGTCCCCTTAGCGGCTCCGTAGAAATATGACATAACAATTACTATGGTTTACTAAAATATTTTTAAATCAAAGCTAAAAATCCACCTGTTTAAAGTTTCCCTTGATTAATAACAACTTCATTAAATCTATACATTAATAGATTTCATGTATATTTGATGATTATAACTTGATGATTTTGATGACAGAATTTGACAAAATGTAATGTTTATTGCTTGTTTCATAATTCTTACTATTTTGTGTTTTAGTATGTAACGTCCCTTGAACTGCCTTGTTGGTGAAATGGGCAAAAAATAAGATGCGTGCCTCTCAAATTTCACTAAGTAATATTGAAAAACATTGTTTTGTTTAGTTTCACAAATTCGTTGTCTGTCTTTTTCAGTACAAGAAAAAAAATCCAAATAGCCAAATATTTTTTTAGGCTTTATATAGTCAAAGCAAATTCCTTTCTGAGGCATCTTCTTGAAAACCTTGCTAAAGGTGAGATGGGATATGCAGGTGTTTTGAAGATGTTGGTATGTCTTAATGCTGTTAAGCTGCACATATCTAACCCTGTGAAGCATCTCCTGAGCAGAATATTTTGCAAGTCTTTTCGCTTTTGTGATTTTATTCTCCTCTGTGCTCCAGTGTTTGAGGTTCTTCCTTCTTCCTTTATTAGCCAGAAGCAGAAAGTCTTAGACAAAAACAGTTCTGGTTGAAGACGAAAAGTGTGCAGAGCGGCATAAGGGTAATGGAGGGACTCGCACCGGCTGATGGTTCGCTGAACTCTGCTGAATGTGGTTGATTAGTAAAAGATGCAGAGCATGCATAGAAACACCAGGCCTTTAGGGAGATCTCAAATCAAACCTTTTCTTCTGAGTAGAAAGAAAAAAACACTTTTCTATGAATCCTAAATAGTATTACTGTCACAGTGCAAAGTTACGGCTTGGCATTTTGTAAGTTCGCTGATGGCTGTCTGGAGGATTAGCCACATCAGTAAACTTTAATGCCAAACAGGTAAAGCCCTTCACAGCGTGAAATGGGATTGTAGCAGATAAAAACTGTGCAACACTCACTTCATAAGCAGTACAGTTTGTAGAAATATTTTATTTGATACATTCTTGTGAGCAGCATTTAGAAACAACTGTAAGACTTTAGATTCCTGAATTATATTTATATTCTCGGGTTATGGAAGTGTTTGTGTACATCTGCAATGGTTGATGCTAAAATGGAGAATTTTAGTTTCCTCCATAAACTCTTTGTCTTCAGTCCTGACATTTGGATGTGTTTGCTGTTTCCTTTTTGTTGCTGTTTAATGCAAATCTTGCTGTTTTGCTTTCCCAGGAATACAAAGTTTTATTTGAATTCACTTACTTGCCTATTTCAGACATTTTTCAGTTCAGTTCATTTATATCCTCATATCCTTCGGAGCTGACTCTTAGGATGCCCGAAACCAGTTCTTTGATTAATTGACTATTTAATTTTAAACATTAAATAGTTTAAAATTAAACTATTTAATTTTAAACTATTAAAATGCATAGTCCTTTGTCTTATAAAGGACCATGCACCTTTATAAGACACAATGTGCATGGTCTCAGAGAATTAAAAGGATTTTGACCAAGCGATATTTAGTGAAAACTCACTCTATGTCAGTGCTTCTCAATTATTTTCTGTTACGCCCCCCCTAGCAAGAAGAAAACTATTCGCGCCCCCCACTCTCCACCGTGACTATCCATCTCTGCATAACATTTTATCCTTATTAACAATAAAGAAAAGAAAAAAAGAAAGACATATGGTCAAACTTACAAAGAATAACTTTATTAAATCGTGTTTTAAGTCTGTTTTAAGACGTGTTTTAAACATGTTTAAACTGTAAACATGTTTGACCAACCAATTGCACCATTGCTAAATTAAATCAAATCAATAACTAAAAAAAAAAAAAAAAAAAAGCAGCCCGTTCCCCAGGGTCACACGCGCCCCCCAAAGGGGTCGTGCCCCACAATTTGAGAACCACTGCTCTATGTACAACAAATTCAAAATTCACTCACAAAACACTTTCAGAAAACAGGACAACTGCATTATTTGTATGGAGAGAGATGTGTTGATATCTTCAGAGTCTCAAGACAATTTTAGACACTTAACGGTCTAAATCAATAGTAAGTGAAAAAATGGATGCAATAGAATTTCAGTGGACTCACATCGGGTGTCTGTCTTCTTTTTCCCTGGGTTGTAATTGGGAGTCTGGACTAATTAAAGTAGAATTCCCAGGCAGCTGATGACAGCCGCTGCTGCTCTGATTCTCCTACTCAGATGTTCAATGAAGAGGAAGGGGTTTGAGAGCCATAAGGAATGGCACAAAGCTAGCTATTCACACATAATTGCACACCCAGGGAGGACGCAGAGAAGCTGGTGGCCTGACAAATGCTGGAGGTGTCAGATCCTGTCAAAATGATGAAGCTCTCCAGTGCCCCCGGGCCCTGCACTGAGACCCCAGAGCTGCCTAAACGGGATGCCAATTTTAACTTTTTAAATCCAAAATTGATAAAATAGAAGCTGGCTGTAACTTCAGAGTGAGGCTTAGTTTTCTTGTTCAGAGGCCCTTAACTGGGCCTGGCCATAAGAAAGCTGCAGCTTTAATTTATATCGGCAATAAATCTGGGTCACTCTAGAAAAGTGATTCTATTTGGGACGGTCACAGAATGTTAACAAGCGTCACAGACTTTGTTTTAAGGGCTGTTTATTTCGCCTTAAAGAGTTGTAAGAAAAACTTATTTGTGGATTGAGCAGCAGAGTTGGATATACGGGTTGCTCTCCAGGAAAACTTCCCATCTGCTTTCAACCAATGCTAAACAGATCTTGGAGGAGGGGATGTGATGGTGGCATCTCCGTACCTGGAAAAAGAAAGCTTGTCACCAGTGGAGGCAATCTTAATGCAAAGAGATATTGACAGGATATTCTACAACCACAGCCAATCCCTTCTGACCACACTCTGTTCTTTAAGAGAAACAGAGTCTACAGAAAATAAAGCCATAATTTGCGATGGCCTTCCTGCGGTCTTGACCTCAGGCCCGCTGATCACCTGTGGGATCAGCCTGAGTGTCCTGTTCATGCCAGACTGACCAGCATTACATTAGCTGACCTGCAAAAAATGGTGCTTCCCAAAAGGCTTAAACCACAAATGCAATTTCCTTACAAGTGTAGTAACATTTACAAGGATGTAAACAGAGGACAGTTTTTAGCAACAAGTGTTTTTACAGAAAATACTTACTTACTTTTTCAGATATTTTTAGAAGATGTTTACTCGATTTAAGTAGGAATAGTCATATAACATGACTGAACTGAATGCATGTTAGTACATAAAATTTTTGTGAGCATTATAATTTTCCATAAAAGTGATCAAATAATAAGTGGATTCGTTTTGCAAAGAAAGGCTGAGTTAAATGTAACTCTGCTTTGGCCTGGTGGTGCACGCTCCACTGGGAAACATCTCACACAGCTTTATTTATAGCATTTCTGTAAATGTCACCAACTTCCTCTGACTTTGAATGATTGTGATTCGAAAACAGTTTCAGGTGCAAACAATGGAAAATTAATTAATTCAAAAGAGCATGACTAAAACACAGAGTGGATTTTTTACTCTGCCATTGGATATAGTGATTATAAAAATATGTTTTTCGTAATAACAATGAGATGCAGCACAGAAAACCCACAGTTGGGGATCAGTGGGTAGTTTGATTCTTCCTCCTGATAAATATCCCTGTAACTCTGAACAAAGCTCTTTTGGCATTTAACTGTATGCATGTTTGTGGTGAATGTGGCTCTAGTGTAAAGTGCTTTGAATGGTCCGTTTGACTAGAAAAGCAAGACATAAATTGACAACATTTACCATTAAAAAAATTAAATTAAACTGAACTTTTCTTTCCATCCAACAGCCTCCTTTAGACAACTTCCCAAACTGATAGTCCTGCTGCTTCACACTAATTTAGTCTAAAAACACACTAATGGCTCATAGGCCAACTCTCATTTTTTGATCCCTGAATTTGTCACATTTCATTAAAATCATTACAGGACTGATTACTGTTGCAGGGCATGCTCCTTTTCCGGTATTTGTGACGTGCATGTCATCATAAAAAACCCCACTTCCCACAGGGAGGTTTAAAATTAGAAAACAGACAGGAAGATGGACCAACCAGGCCCTAAAATAACCTCTAATGACATGGATCCACATTTGCTTTAAGAGTAAGCTGGCTCCACTTTCTCTGCAGGGAGGAGAAACAGAGTGTCTTAGAGTTTGAGTAATATTTGGTCAATCAAAGCTGACCATGGGAGACACTTAAATCAGGTGACAGATGACTTTCTGTGAAAGAAAGGAAAGTATTTGAATCCTTTTGAGCTACCTTGAAACTAACTTTGAAAATGTTTAAACATTTTTCTTCACCCACACAAGTTTTTATTGATTCAAAGAGAAAAAAACATGCAGTAAAGACATGCAAATAAAACCAGATATTTATGTGCTGTGTATAAAAGGCATAAAACATTTTATCTAAATAAAAACATTTATAAAATCTTACTAAGTTTACTGTTAAGATCAGTTAGGATGGCTTTCAATAGGACTGGTTTTGGTTCATTCCTCCAACCACAACTGGTGAAGTCAGGTTTGGAAATGAAATAACCCAGAGAGTCCAAGCTTTAGCCTTGTGGGTTGTCTTGAAATGTTGCATCAGAATTTCCCCATAAAAATCTTGCATCATTATGAAATTTATTTATTTATTTATATAATACAGATTGTTTTCCAAATTTACTCCTTTTCTCTAAATGTGACAAAGCTCATCAAGGTGGGAGTTAAAATTTAATGTAATCAGAGCAGAAAAGAAGTTTCCAGAAATCAGGGTAATTTTATCTCAGTAAATTTGGAAACTGTAATCTGGCCTATGTGTTGAACTTATTTTACTCTGGATAATGACACACACTCTTGTCACTCTTATCCAGCATCATCACAAGGTATTTTGAATTTTATCTCCTGGTTTATAAACACATTTCCCACCAAACATGTCAATTTTTGGGACATGTTTTTACAGAAGTAGCTGACACTGTGTGCGTAATTGTTTTAGGAAACAAACATGGAACCTTCTGGTGTCTTGAAATTGTACCTTACGCATTCTTGACATCTTACATGATTTATTTAGACTTTAACCGAAGAAGGTAAAGTATCCAAGGTGTGGACTCAAAACACATCTGTGTGCCTTTGATTAACTCAAACGTTGGCCAGGAATCAGAAGCTTAAAAAGTCAAA
This sequence comes from Phalloptychus januarius, assembly GCA_902982915.1. Lineage (NCBI taxonomy): Eukaryota > Metazoa > Chordata > Actinopteri > Cyprinodontiformes > Poeciliidae > Phalloptychus > Phalloptychus januarius. The sequence goes on along the minus strand of CADWAE010000076.1, from coordinate 7,302,757 downwards.
ACGTTTCATCTGATTTAACATCTGAAAGTAGGGAACAAAATGTGAATGTGTCTTTTTGTAACTTGTATGTAAATATCTGGTTTCTGCTGTATATATCAAAACAAATAACTCTATAGGTAAAAGTATAAATGCATGCCAGAGTCGTTGGTAGGGAGTTGTCTCAAGTTATTTAGTGAATGCTGGCCTGTTTAACTCTTGCCCATGTCAACATGAGGAGATGCCAATGACTTGGTGTGTCCTGACATGATTAAAGAAAAGTCCTGACAGAGAAACATCTGTTTGGCCCAGAGCCCTATCACCCACATGAGGCCAAAATAAGGATTCTCACAAGATCAACATCTGGGATTTAAAATTAGAAATTCTCGTCCTTATCCTCCTCGCATCTTTCTCTCAGCTACTTCTTTTTCCAACATCTGCTCTCGTTTCTCTTTTTTTCCCTCTCGTTTTCATTTTTTCAGCGTGCATGTTTGACTTTTCACACTTGATGAGTCTTCTTTTTTTCTTTCATTAAGGCTGCCTTTCATTAGGGTGTTTAATCAACTTTAGATGTTACAGTTCATCATAGAAAAATGGATAATAGCAATAGCTCACAGTAATAATCACCATGTTTGCAGGGCCATTAGAGGTTTATGCTGGTACCAGAAACGACAAAATGGAATCTGTGTGTTACTCAGAGGAGCGAACATCATTTAAAGATGGGACCCAATTGAAGGGGGAATGAAATGCAATTAAATTAAATTAGGAGACTCTCTATGCATCAAGCTCCCACTCCACCAAAATAAAATAATAATACTCCTCGGAGATTAATGTTAGGATGATTTAAAGTGCTGCATGATTGATAGGATCATTAGCTAAGCTTTCAGATGGAAGCACACATGTAGAGAGACTTTAGTACTGCAGAGATTAAAAATGACGTAGGTTGTGGGATGAACATAAATAGAAACAAATGTTAAAAAAAGGTTTGATGTTGTAGTAAAAAGTCATTTAGATATGAATAAATTGCTATAAAAAGCTTTTACAGACGGCTGCCTGCCTAGGTTGGAAATTAAATTAAGCAAAGCCAAAGCCTAAAAGCATCTGTATTCTGCACTGGCTCACGGAAAGCCTTTTAACATCTCGCTCTGTGAAGGATCATATTATATTACATGGGTCTCTGCTGCTGCTATATCACCTAAATTTGATAGTAATTATTCTAACAGCCATTGCATGGTGCAGGAGTGAGACCCCAGCCACCCCACCAGCAGCATCCAGCTGTCTGAGTCTGTACATGCAAAGTGATAACTTGACAGAGACTTTAACTGTAGTTAACAAGAGGAGAAGCGGGAAAGTAAAGCTATCTTCCAAGGAGGCTTTTTCTTGTAGTCCAAGGTCAGAGCCATAAATGACTCGTGCTGTTCATCAGTCTGAATAAAGCAATTTTCTCTCCTTTGTTTTCCCTTTTCTTTTGTCGCGTGATCAACCCTGAATTGTAAGAATAGAATCACACCATAAACATTAATGCCAGGAAAGTTAAGCATATACTATGCATTATTCATGGATGTTTGAGAAAACCTTGACTGTCCCATGGCAGCCATTCAGGAGAGCCTCAGCGCCTGCTCATACGCTGCACCACTAATTCACCCAAAGCTCCCTCTTGGAGTTTCAGTCTCCAGCCAAGCTCCTGTTCCGCTCTGCTCCTTCAGACTAGCAGCAGCAGTTAGCAAACATCTGGTGGAACTGCACATCAGCTGAGCTTTTCATACAAACTGTAAGTCTACTAAGAAATGTTGTAAGTGACATCAATGAATGGCATGGAGAAGCATTGTTGTGATGACCTGCAAAGTTCAAGAGGTCAGATCCAAAAATACAAAATCAAATTTCTTCTAAGCTGATTTGATATATTCAGCATTTTCATAACAACTGAAGGAAACATCATATAAGCATCATATAAAATGGCATCTTGCCTGGAAAATACATGGTACTGCTTCAGTGGTTGGAGGATTTTTTTTTTAATATTAGTCTCTTTGTTCATGCTGGAACTACCCTCAGTCACTAGGCGGAAGCAGCGTTCAAACTAATCAATCGGCCGTATGTTCAACCCAGTAGAAGAACTAGCTTAGAGTGTCAGGTACAGCAGAGTACAGAGCTAACAAAGGAGGAGAGAAGAAGTTCAAGTGACAGTTAACATGACAGAAAATAACTGAGAACCACTGCATAGTAACAGATTTTGGCAGCCAGATTAACAAAACACTTGCTCCTCCATCATGTTTTATTTCTCTTTTTGCTGTCAAATTTGGATTCCACCAGATGGTAGCTGTAGATCCGATAAGCTCTGTAAGTTGTGAGGTGGGACCTTTCAACATCAGAATCATTTGTCCAACACATCCTGAAGATTACTGACTGGATTAAGATGTGGAGTATGTGCAGTTACATTATTTATAACCAAATGTTGCAACAAAATAGGCTTTGAAATGATATTTTATTTTTCAGTTCTAAACCCCTGAACATGTTAACTAAACAAGCACATTTTAAAACTCTTTTAAAAAATACTTCTTTATGAGTCTTTATGCTTGCCTGTCTGTTGTAAATCCAATGGTTATTTATGCTTGGCGCTTCCCCTGCAAAGTGTTTTTTTTCTGTTTCAAGCAGCAAGGGGTGCAGTGGAGACGTAAAAAGTCAGGATACAGTCGGTCATTGGGTGATGCTGGAGCTTTGATTATTGAAAACAGTCCAGATAGTGTTTGTGTCTCAAAATCAGTGTAATTAAACATTTTGCACACAGCAAAGAGACAGAAATCATCAGATAGATTAGGTGAAGTGTTATACAGATTAGCACATCACCACTTCAGTTTTAATCATGGGCTATATTGCATAATGTATCTTTGATGGATACATTATATCTGCTCCAATCCTTCCTGTTTTCGCTGCTGTTAATAGACGTGTCTTGCAGAGCAGATTCGAGGCCAACATGGCAGACTGAGCTTCTGGCTTTAGGCGAGGCAAATATTCCAGATTAGGATCAGCACTCGTATGCCCGTTAAGAATGATTGCGTTCAGGAAAGGCGCTTTGGTTTATTGAACACGGGGATTTATCTGATCTTCTCAGGCAGCTCAGATCGTTTAATACTGCCTGCCTTTCCCCCAAATGAATTCCTGTGATTAGACGAGGAGCAGGCAGCCTATAAACACCAATAAATGGAAAAGGGAAGAGTTAAGGTTTGTACAAGTCAAAAATTTTACTGTGTCATGCTTAAAAAAAACACTTTTCCTGCATAATCATCAGGCTGTGTTGTACTGATCTACTGCAACTCTATCGTATCTTAACAAGACACTGGAAGACAACATGACGAAAGGCATAGAAATATATTTTAAGATATGAATCTTTTATTCATGCCTCTCTTACCCCAAACACACCAAAATCAAAACATCTCTCTTCTGATGTGAGTGGATAATACAGCATGCTTTAAAAAACATCACACAGCGCTAAACATTTGCACATGACAGCCCTTGATCCCGATACCATCTGCCTCTCTAAACCCAGAGCTCTACATTGTTACTGGACAGTACAAGCTTTTTAATAAAGTATCTGTCTAATGAGGATTCAAACAGCTCTCTGCGCCCTTTAATCCGATTTTCAAGGCCATTAGTCCAATCTCTGATCTGCTGAACCAGCCTTCTAACAGAGCGCTCTGCTTTAAATGAGCACATGGTGCAGAACTCTCCTTTATTGTGTTGTATTGTGGTTTGTTTTTGCAGGATGAGCATTAAAAGACTGACTATTGAAACACCCTGAAAAATAAACATTTCTGCTTGCCAAATGAACTTCGGATATGAACATTTTCACCTCTGTTTACTCCAAAGAGGCGAAGCCAAATCCAGATTTGGTATTACTCATTCAAAAATATTGACCTTTTTTAAAAAAAAAAAACATTTATCTTCCACTGCTTTCCATAAATAGGGATAGATATAAAAAAGAACAACAAAACTGTTGTTCCTAACAACTGTCAGCATTGTGAGCATCTGTGGCTGCTTGTGTTGACTGAAAGACAACAGCAGCCTGTGGGAAAGGCACACCGCGGCCTGATTAAATTACAATTACATTCCTTGGCAAACATTTTTAGACTGGGTAATTTCAGGCATAATGATTTGCTGAGGTAGTCAGACCCATATCGTATGAAGCCAACTTTGTTTTATTGAAAGAGCCACATTTGCTGTTTTTACCTGTTGGGGTTATGAAAGACTTAATCCTGCATTGTATTAAGAGAAGGCACGCACTCACTGGCCTCTGGAAACAGTTGCTTCTTCCCTTTGCAATGTTTCAACATTCCTTTACATCTGAATGTGTAATTTTGCCATGCCCATTGCAGAAGATGAATGGACAAATATAGCAGTGCAAACATACTTCAAGCGTCTGAATTTTATATTAGCCAGCCAGAAAAAAAATGAATAAAAAATTAACATATTAAAAATAAGACTTTGTTTAGTGAATGACAAAACTGATCAAGTACTTTCAGAATTGGGGAATTGGGACTTTGTTGTGTCAATAATTTTTTTTTTTTGAGCAACCAAAAATCAAATGTGGCATACCCCAAGGTTCCATCTTTGGAGCCCTCTTATTTAATATCTACAAACTCCAGCTATCTCAATTAAAACAAGTAAGATTAGTTATCATAACTTTGCAGATGATACCCAGCTCTACGTGTTTGTTTTGGATGCACTTATAAGTATGATTTATGGCATTCTTCACTGTAAGATGATACATCCTGGAAATGAAAGGTAACTAAGAATCCATGAGCAGATACACAGATACACAAATCAATGTGTCACAACTTTCTTCAGTTAAATACAAACAAAATGTAAGTAATTATTTCTAGACCTAAAGACGAACAATCAAGACTTGGTGCACATCTTCAGCTATTAAAACTAGAGACTAATAATCAGGTCAGAACCTTCAGAAACAGATAGAGAGGCTTGCAAATTCTGTGTATCATCACCCGAAGAGCATTTCCAGGATTACAGAACTAATGTTGACAAACTCATCCATGCTTTTATCTTTAGTCGACAGTGTTTTCACAGTTCTGCTTAAAAAATCTGAGTTGCAGCTGATTGCGAAAGCTGATGCTTATGTTCTCACTAAAACCAGAAAAAAAAAACTATTTCTGAAGTCCCAGTAGCTCAGAGAATAGACTTGAAAATTACCTTTGATAGTTTATAAATCACTAAATGGCAGCACCAAAATGCATTAAAGGCCTGTTGTCATTATGTCAGCCTTTTAGGTTTTCTAATTCAAGTCTATTCTGCATCCCCAGAATCAGAGCCAAACATGGAGAATCAGCATTCAGGTTTCATGCTCCTCTAATGTGTAATAAACTTCCAGAAAGCTGCAAAGCTGCTGAAACACATAGTTCCTTTAAATCGAAACAAATTCCATTGGTTTAGAGCTGCTTTTGATTAATAACAACCAGAGCATCATAAGCATGTCTTATGTTTCTTCTAGTCTAGACTATCATCATAATGTATAAGCTAAAATCTTTTGTTAAAAACTCATAACATACATTAATTTATTATTAAAAGCGGGTTCCTCATGCATAACAAGACAAGCTGCAATTTGATTTATTTCAGAGAAGAGGGAAGCTTGTGTGTGCAGATTCACCAGCATTTCACAGCAGGATGAGTTTTATAAAATGATCCTGTTCAGGGAAAAGGCCAAGTGGGGCACAAGCAGAGAGATGACCCTGAAAATATGGTTAAAACAGAACATGTTTTGAAGATTATTATGCCTCGATTAGAAAGAAAAAGAATAAAGAGATCTCAGCCAAGTTTAAGATGAGAGATGAGAACAGAAATATGATAAAGTGAATTCAAATAATCTCAGCGTTCCCGTGCCCTTAATAAGACAATCTTCAGTGTGTCTCCACGGTTATTATAAGACAGATTTAAAGGTGAGCGGTTTGCGTGTGAGGCATCCATGATACGCCTGAGAGCAATCTCATTGTCTTGCTTGGCTAGCGTGAGTGCTGAGCTAACAACAGGGCTATAATCTATCACCACAGAGATTGCACTTGTTCCACCATTGTTTTACAAGCTGCTGAGGACCAGGGCAGATAAGCGTTATCCTACTCTCACTTCCTCTATGAGCCTATGAAATCCATCAGTCAATAAGATGGAAATGGTGTGGAATAGACTCACGTGTCATTTCAGCTGCTAATGTTGCTCATAAGTTCAGTGCAAAGCCATCTCAAAGACGGCTGACATTCTCTGTTTCCCTATTCCTCGGGAAATAGTTTTATGCTTTGAAGTAGAAAGTAATGCAACATTTTTAAGAGGAATAGGAATAATATTTTCAAGGCTAAAGTTTTCATTTGATCTAAAAAAAATGTAGAATTGCAATCTTATTGTCAGGCAAGAGACTGGGGTTGCTCTCTTGTTTTTTTAGTTCATAAGAAAAGAGCGGTTAACCTGAAAAAAGGCAAATTAAGAGACCACTGCACTAAACCCCATTGTTTGGTGGAATAACCTCATGGAATAACTTCATGGTTATTCCACCAACTATTGATTTCTGAACTTTTCCTAAGTTAAAACGTTAGAATTGCTGTGTCTAAATTAATATAAACTTGTTTTCTTTGCATTATTTGAGGTCTGAAAGCATTGCATATTTCACGAGATTTCGACCATTTGTCATTTTCTGCAAAATAAATACAACTAATAATAAAAATAAATACAAAAAAATGTCATTTTACTGAATCATAAACCTATAAAAAGTAAAATGATAGAAACTGATCATTTTAAATGCACTCTTTTTTTTCCAGAGCTGTGAAGTCAGTTTGTGGACATCTTGTGTTTGGAGGGTATAATTTGAATTAGAAAGTGAAAAAAAATAATAGCAATTATTATGAATGCTAAATGTAATGCAGTGCTGAAATCACCCAACTCTGTTATTCAACTATTGTACACTGTTTGGGACATCTGAACTTGTATCCCATTAAACGAAAGAAAAATAGCAGTTTTGTGAGTGCTTAAGCAAGCGATCAGAATTTTCTTCTTCTACAAGAAGATGCATTATTTTACTTACTGAAATTTCCCTCCACCTTGCTTCCTGGCAGATACTTATTTTGGCAGGAAGCAGCAAGTGAACAGATGAGACATAAATTAAAAGGCCTCTGTTTCCCGGATGAAGCCCACTGTGGGAGTGACAGTTTGACAGCTGTTGTCTGCCATTTTAAAGCAGTGGACACAAGGCTGATGGAAACAGGAGTTCACAGGTGGAGGCTGACAGTCCAACAATGTAAAAAAAAAAAAACCTGATGGAGAAAAGTGGGGAAGCCCAGTTGTGTGCAGGTCTGACGCAGGGTTAAAAAAATGTCCATTGCTTTCCAAGATTTGGACATCGTTTCTAAAGAGGCAACTTCCAGAATCTGAAATCAGTGTGCTACGTCTTAAAAGGACAGCTCACAGTTGTCAACATTTTCCTTTCAACGTCTGCTTAGAGGCAGGAAATAAATTCCTTATGCCCTGCAAAGAAGCTAAAAGCTATCCACTAGAAAGTCTTCTGTTGTATTATGAATGTCTCTTAGAGATACTTCAGTTTTCCAAAGTGCAGAGGTTCAGTAAGATTTTCAGTGTTTTTTGACTAGAACAGAATAGGCTTTTATTTGCCATTTGCATGTGTAAACATGGCCTGCATACAATTGAGGGTTCAATATTATAAGTGTAAATAATTTTAATTATTACCTCAGTCATTTTCAAATTCTCAGTAAGAAAAAAATCTTACTAAAATCTTACTGGTTTCTGAGTCCTTAAATCTGCAGTAACAAAAGACACCAGGGGGATTTAAGAGGCCTGAAATGATTAGCATTTCTCTTACAACCACTGTCAAGTAATAACTCTCAAAATACAATCCATACGTAAAGTCTTTTAGTTTTAGATTGCAGGTCCTCTTACATCTACTCATAAGGATTTTAATGTTTAATATCCCAAGAAATACTACAGTTTCTTTCCTGGGTTGAGCCTTTTTGGCTGTTTTAAAGAGCGCAATGCAGGCTGAGTTTGGGTTAAATTAAGCTGATATCAACTGACGTCTGAGAACTGCTGGTGAAATCAAGTAGACAGGGTAAAAGTCAAAGGATGAATGTCAAGTAAAAAGAGCTCCTGGTCAGACCTAAAGCTTTCAATTGATTGTGTTGAGAAGCAGCAGTGGGGAAAAAATGAAACCCCCAGTTTATTAGGCTCAACAAAGCATAACACATTACAGCCATGTCTTTGCTTTTCATTTTGTAATGGTAATGGCTTTGGACTGCTCAGTGATTGATTGTAAAACCATATTATGTTTATAATTTCTAATTGAAATAAGTTTGACCTTTTCGGTTTAAAAATATATTTTCATAAATGTATAAAACTACTTGCAAAATAAAATAAATGAACACCAGTCAATACACACAAATATTTTGCCAGGTTGCTGGAAGGCGACCAGTAAAACTCTTAGAATTATCAATAACTTCATCACAACTACCTTTTGTGTCATCAGGAGATAAATGTGAACTTGGAAGATAAGCATGTATTGACAACAGATGAATAGATCGATGTTTATTAGTTATTCTGTGTCTTATTTTACAAATAACCTTGTGTGAAAGCGAGAGAGTCAATGCCTGCTCTGATGTTACTCTCTGACAAATGTTTGTTGGTGTCATAACTTAGGGATGACAATATAATTGACCTATCAGCATCAACAGAAGGTAGGTCTTGAAGAAGACATAATATCTCTGGTAATTTTTGTTTAGAAAAATTGCATTTGTTGGTGTCATAATCGGCTGTACAACCGAGTCAATGCAAAGGTATGTCAATGATCGATGAATGTTATACAAACCCTGCAGGCCATAATTGTTAATCTGACTCCAGCAGCGTAAGACAGTTTGAACACATTCAGGAAACAAGCTGAATTGGCCTGGATGTTAATGCAAACAGTCCAGACTGCAAATACTGTACCGGGTGACCCTGATGGAAATTGTTTGATTTGTACTTTCCAGGTATAGTTTATTGATTTCCAGCTGGTCTTGTTGTTTGGGTCTGGTAAGGTCATGATCCAGGGCAGACCAGTGGTTCTTGAAGCTCCAAGACAAATATGCCAAAAGAGGACTGAACCAAGAAATAACCAGATGATCAAGAGGATGCTCCAGTGGAGATTCAGGTGGGTCATTTTAATTACAGGGAAACAAAAGGTAAATCATTTTGTTTCATTAGAGGCAAACAAATTACCAAGACTCGATGATGACTGCCAGGATTGACAAATTCACGGCACACGGGAGCCCCACTGGTCTTCTTAAAATGTGGCTTGATTAGTAGTTGGCTTGCAGGTGGGAGAGAAGCACAGCAGCAACAGCTCCACTTTTGGAGAGGTTCCCCAGCTCAGGAAAAGGAGGAGGAGAGAGGAAAAAACTCATTTGCACAACACACAAGACAACTTCACGATCATAACTCTGCTGAGATCTCACACGAATGCAGAGTCACAAAGCAATACTTCCTTGTAACAAGCCAAGGCATCGAAATTCTTAGCTTGTTGAGACAAAAAGACATGGGTAAGGACTGATATGCAAGCATGCAGGTAAAAAATTATAATTTTTTCTTAACATGTTAGAGTAATTCAGATTGTGAACAGGGTGGCTTAATGTTATGGTAACGCTCAACTTATGCTATTTCTGCTTGGAAGAAGTCTGTTGTTGGGCGAAATATTTCAATACAACTGAAAATGAGTTAGGGTAATGTACCATATTTTTTGCATGGATCTGTAACCTTTCTATCTTTGTCTCAGGTCCAATAGGTTGAACTCACGACAGACACAGTCAGGCTAATTGTATTTATTCTGAGAAAAGAAAAAAATCTATTTGGTAGCTTCTCTCCCTACACATTAAATAAAATACAACAAATAACCCTAAGCAAACTACAAGGCAATAGCTCCCAATGGCAGCAGTTGACATTTGTAAAATTAAAAATAGCTAGTATGGACAACATTAATACTGATAACAGTTAAAAACATATACAAAACATGGCAAAATTACTTATGGAACACTGTGTATTATCAAATTAGCCTAAAATACATGTTAAAATATAATACTTGTAAAGAAAACACTGCTGATTGTGTTTTTGTTGACAATTGCAAACAGCAACAGAAAAAGGGGGAGGAGCTATCAGTTGGTAGTTGCTACGGTAACCACCAACTGCCAAGAGCAGCACAACGGAACTAAGCAAAATGAATTCAAAGAATAAATACATTTTGACAAACTTCAAATTTAAAATATTCTTAAAATAAAATCCTGTTACATATTCAAAAGCATGCTTATAATTTTTTTGCCAAAACGTGATATTTTTTTTTTTTGCTTAAATTGTCTTTTACCAAGAAAGAGATGTTATTATTTTTAATTTTTTTTATATTTTTTATTTTTTATTTTTTTTGCCAACATCACTTTACCAATGAACTCTTTGTTTTTGTTGCGCTACTGTCTCACACATTGCAAACCAAGCCTACTTGTATTCATCTTCTGGATTGCATTTAGTTGTTTTGCCTTTATTATAGTCTTCCAAGTTCACATTTATCTCCTGATGCCAACTTGCCTTCAGAGATCTTTGCAGATCTGTCCTGCTCGAGTGTCACGATGGTGTGATAAGCTGGCATTGTTGTTATTGCTAGCAGAGACATAGTTATACAAAGAAAATGTCAGCTGATGTTGGCCTTTGCCCGCTCCAAAGGGCATATTTATAAGCGTATGTAAATCCAACTGTGTTGTTACTGCTGTGCAGTATTGAATAGTGATGGATTGAGAATGAAAGCTGGCCTTTAGTTGTGCAAGAATATTTAAAGCCATTTTGACAATCTATAAACAAGTATAAAACTAATTCAGCTTCCTGTTATTTTTCTTTGTAGAATAATGTTATTATGATATTAAACTTAATTTCTACTTGCTTTACTTTGGAACATAATAAATCCAATGAGCTCTATATTGATATATATTGGAGCCCTCAGCTAAATCAGAAGCTATATAATATGAGATAAATCAAAATGTAGCAGAACGATCTACTCTGCAGTGGCCTTCCAGTACAAATTCAACCAGGGAACAAGACAGCCATAGATAATACACATCTGAAGGCAGCAGTGCTCATGAGTTGTTCTGCTTTAAATTACTGTATGAGTGAAGGTACCCACCATCCACAGGGAGCTCAATCACTGCTCTGTTGTGCCTCAGCGGGAGATTTGACTCACCCTTGACTGCAAGCGGATTTCATCTGAATCAATAACGCCGTAATTATGCCTTCCATAGATTCCCAGCACCTCTATTCATCAGTGGAATCTGACATGTGTTCCCCTAAACCTGTCAGGGGCCTCGATTTGCAGCAAAACATCTGCTGGCAGAGGGAGGAAACCGGCCTCAGACTGTTTTGATGCCAGTTAATCTGCGGGCCTTCATTATGATGAGTCATTTAGTTGGTTGTTTAATCAAACTGGAAATTATGGTTTGGCTCTGTTCCAAAAGAAGAGCTTTGTGTACACATTTGTGGACTCAAGAGATATTACTTTGTCAGAGATTATTGTGTAAAACAGCCACAGTCCACATTAGACATTTATTTAATTTTTTTTTTACTAATGGAATAAAATTGCTCTTGTAAATTGGTCCAAGTAAGTAAATCTACATACTTTATATCCAAACATATTCTGAGTCAATTCAACTCTGGGCTGTGATGGGCTGGCAATCTTTCCAGGGTTTATCAAAACCTCTTGCCCATTGTCTGCTGTCCCAGCCTTTTTATTTTAAACATAGCTTGAATATAACCTATTAATGTTGCAGTCAGACGATGGAGCAGCTTATTTTTGCCCCGACCAGAAACTTTATTTGATTAAATATTCTTCTCCATCTTTGACCATGTTTGGACATGTATGCAACTGGATTAGTGTCCACCATTAATTCACTGCATGGTGCAGGTATGGATGCAGAAGATGGGCAAACAAAGAGTGCAGCGTTATTACTGTGAAATGTTTATGAAAGACTGTGCTCTGTTACAGTCAAGGATGCATTTACAAAAACTCAAAATACTTGGAGTTTGTTGGTTTTATCTTAAAATAAATTATGTGAAACTGACTTTTTTTAACTTTAGGTCATGACATAGTGTTATTCTCTCATCAAAAACATACCTGCAGAGTTGCCTTCATGCATGACTGAGAAATTCCTAAATCTCTCCTGGCAGCCATTCAGAAGTAACTCTGCACAAAACTCTACCCATTTCCACAAAACTCCTCTTTGGAGCTGCAGTTTCTAAACTCAGCTTCTGCCTCACAGAACACACTTCCCCACTCAGATCCTTCAGACTAGTGGCAGCAGCTGATGGGAGTCAGAGTATCATATGAACCCTTCAGTTCAACCTTCTAAGAATAAATAAGAATATATAAATACCATAATGACAAGCGTTGTTGTGAAGAAGGTGTGACCTTTTTTTTTGATGGCCAGACAGTGTATGTGGTGGAAGAGAATAAAACTCTTTACAGAACTACTAAAACAGATTTTACAAATGAACATTCTTCTTCTAGGGGAGGTTCTCAGTGAGCTTTGCTTTGCCATCTGGTTTAGATTGGACAGAAATGGAGTTGTGAACAGAAAGAGGCATTATTGTGAAATGTCTGTGGAATTGGAATATGATGAGTTTCTGTAAATGTAATTTGAATAGTGCAGATAAACAGAAAAAAAAATGAAAGCGACCAATCTCGATAGGTAACGTCTTTTTTGACGTTTTGATCAAAATGATTAGACTGAAATATTAAAACAATTAAAGCTGAGTTCTAACCTAAAATTGTTGCTTTTCATTTGCTTTATTAAAATGGTCCTGGTTTCATTTTTATTTATTTAAACAATCCTAGATGTTTAAACCGCTGAGTAGCCACCTCTTCAGAAAACATCCGACGCAGTTATCTTCACATATGCATTGCAGTCGGCGATAATAATGTTTATCAATTGAATTTCAGAGTCTGAGTCATTTCATTCAGTAATTTCTGCTTGCACAGACTATACCATTCTACTGATGTATTAACTCACTAAAAATAATTCCCCCTCTGAAAATGAGCATCAGGCAGAAAATCAGTGTGTGGATTATTGCCGGCTGTGTGTGATTTCTTCACTCCTCAAGGAAGCAGCTCTGAGTGACACACATTTATGTGTTTGTTTTTGTTTTTGTTTCTTTTTCTAGGCTGTGTGTGTCATGAGCATAAAAAGGCCAACTTCCCACATCTGTCATGACTACAAAGGAGGAGATAGAAATTGTAAAACAATGACTGAGAAGCAAATGACAGGCATTAAATTTGGCCTTGGGTCAGTAATGAAAAAGAGCCAAGGCGCATTTTGCTACTGCTTAATTGCCTGAATTTGAATTTAGCGTTTCCCAGTCAAATGGATGTTTCTCTAAATTAAAAAAGAAAACGGTGTTCATGCAATGCAATTGCCATTCTTCCTGGTCTAGTTGATGTGAAATAACAGCAGGAAAAACATTATGAAATCTCCATATTATGATACTTTTGCATTCGTTAACAAAATGTCTTCTTTTTCCATTTCCTAGTATCTTCTTCCTCACTTTTCTTTCATTGTCACAGTGAGTTTAATCCAGACATCTTGTTCCAGACGGCAAAAAGTAACATGTAGAGGAAGGAAAAAAGGCGAATCTGGTGGGTAGGGAGAGCTCCTGCTCCCTGGTAAAAGCTTTGGACACAGCTGTTTGCATGGCTGACTCCTCAGCACTGCTGGGTCTTATCTCCAAAGAGGAGATTAGGTTTCGCGGGGTTCCCGGCGTTCTTCTATACTTGACGAGAGGCATGTGAGCTGGTCCACTGCACAGTAGCTACAGATAAAATGTTTAAGGCATTATTCCAATTTTCAGATTTATTTTTTTGTTTGTTTTCTCTGCCAATGTTTTTTTTATATCAGAAGTTAAAGCTCAAAATGTGATTTTTGGAAAAAGAAAAAAAAAACATGTTTAAAACTGAAAGTTTTCATTGTTCCATTTTCTACTTGGTAAATTCTCATTTTGATATTCTCTTATGACTGTGTTAATGTATTTCCCCCAAGATGTTTCACCATTTTAGTCACTTCAACTAATTTGTCTCAATCAAAAAACTTGCATTTTCCAGAAAAGAATATTCAAGGTGTATTCTACGGAGTTGTAAGAGTAAAGTGGAACTTTTTAGAAGATGTGCAGAAAACATTTCAGAAAAACAACATCAGAGCTTCAGTCCCTTAGGGATGTCATGGTTTGGGGCAGCTTCGGTGCTGCAGGGAGACGTGAGAATTCCCATTATAGAAACATGAATTCAGCTCTATGCTAGTAAATTCTATAGGCGATTATCTAACCACTTAAAACCAGTTGCAGGGTTTCTCCCAGTGCATTATTAGCCTGGCGGCCCGCCATGCTTTACTCGCCCTTCCCCAGGCTTGTTTTCTTGTTTATGTTTTTAGATAAATAATAAAAAAAATTTAAAAATCGCTTAATTTATTTATTTTTTTTAAGCTGAATTGCAAGTGTCTGATGGATCTGCTGACTTAATTTGGATTAAACAGAAGTGCAAATAAATGATATTCATTTTAACTGTATTCTTTAATTTCTTGTTTTTAAGACTAGTTGTGGGTTTAAATAGCGTTTCAATTATGTTTTCCCTAGCATATAATTGCCCATTGCGTAATTGTGTAATATGTAGTTCCTGTCTACTATTCTTGTAGACAGGAACTACAGCAGTAGTAGTTCCTGTCTACTTAAAATTTTTTAATACAAAACAAAAAGTGGACCTCCTTGGTGCCCCGACCACCGCGCGTAGCAAGATTTCTGGGGGAAACCCTGAGTTGGGTTTTGCAGCTGAACTATGACCCAAAGCAAACCAGCAACTCCATTGCTAAAAAAAAAGACAAAATGGTAATCGTGAAGTGGCTCAGTCAAAGTATGGACTTAAATCTGACTGAAATGCTGTGGTATGACATTAACAGGGCTATCTCATCTCAAAATTGCCCGTATCAATTCCTCCCCAGCTATGGAAGAGTTTCATGGATTGCTGTTGTTGGTGCAAAGGGCAGAACAATTAAATAGGTTTGCTGCTTTAGAGAGGGACAGGTTGGTTTGGATAGCTTCCAATAAAATCATAATTCAAAAATGGCACTTAGCTTTTACTTAGATCATCTTTGGTATAAAATTTTTGAACATTATAAGAAAGCTTCGCAGGGGGCAATGCTTTTTACCACACTGCATTCGAGGCATTGAGCACATATGCAGAGCAGTGTTAGTACAAGTATAACCTACTTTTTTATTGTAGAAACTAGAAACCTTTATTTTAGCTTTTTTATTAGGTTCCTCATACTTTACTGATCCAAAGAACAAAAGAATCAGACGGCAGTTCCTCCAGAACGGATAGAAACTCTTTTCGCTGTGAGGTTTCCTGTTTCTGAATCTAGATGAATGTTTGAGCTGCTCAAGAATTCCTATTTGAGCTTCCTCTCTTTGGGATAGACAAACTTTTTTCTTTCTGACCTATTTCCAATCTCCATTATCTCTTAAGGACTGGCAGTGTATGAATTCGAAGGATCCTGCCAGTTGCATGTGACCTCCTTCCATCAGACAAGAGCCAAGTCTTTTTTATATTTCTTTCTAACATCAGTCTCACTTGATGCTTCCCCCCGTTAAACATATCTCAAACTGAATACCAAACAGAGGGATGCAAATGTGGAAACTCATCTTTTTTTGGCGGTGTGTGATTGCTTCCATAACTCTTTCATGCGGCTCCCTCATAACATTTACTCAAATGTCTCGTTGAATAGGATAAACAAGTAATTTAGTCTCTGGTACAGTTACTGGGGTTGTTTTTGGTGAGAAAACACAATGAGAACAGGATGGTTACTGCATTTTACTACAAATCCTGATGAAGCCCAAACTTGGAATGATTGATCAAAAGGCACACAGAGAGAAAAGCTCAAATGTTGGATTAATTTACAAATCTAAATTGAAATTCCAGCTAATTCCAGACATGTTAGGTAAACAAGTCTGATTAATATTCAGTTAAACTTATTTAAATCAAAAACACTTATGTACAATTCAGTAGAAATGAATTCAGATCCAGAGATATTCAAATTTTTCTCTTTTTATTTATAACAATATACAGATAAATCCTGTTAATCATTATTTAATATCTAAATAATGCAGCCAAATTCAGTTGATCGTGTAAAACTAGTGGAAGACAAATTATCTAAAGAAGATAATTTGCATAGAGTCCTGAACCGGTATGTGGTGACAGTAGGAAGGAACAACTTCCTTTACTAAGGAAGAAACTTCAAGTCTTTCCAAAGTTTGGTACTGGGAAAGTAGTCAAAGGCACAAGTGTTCCTATTGAAAAAAGAGGGGGAGAGAATACTGAAATACTGGAAACATGAAGAAATCCGAAGAGAAAATGGTGTCAACTTAAAGGTTTGCATTTCAACAAGACCACAAGTATTCCACCAGTGACCCAAAGCAAGGGTTACTTTTTATAAGCACTGGCAAGAACTCTTGAAGAAACTTTACAGGGCATCATTTGGGAGACTACATACAATGAAACATCCAACTTAGAGCAAGGGTTCTGACAGAGAGTAAGGAAGCAAAGTAAAATAATTGGTCCACTGGGAATCTGAAACCTTAAGACATTCTGAGGACATGTGAGACTCCAAGCTACATGTAAAGGTTAGGTGCAAAAAGGGTTCAATAAACTTTATTTTTCATGTACGTTTTGTCTAATAAACAGCAGACAATTCTTAAAATATATAAACTACAAATTGAAATATTGGATTTCTTTTAATCAAGTCTGGCCAACAGGTTTTCACAAAACAACATACGGTGAAGTCTATTCTACTTTTTTAGGCGCTGGATCGGATATTCCTCAAATAACATAAAGCCACCAGAAAACATAAACCACTGAAGCAAGCATGCATGCACCTAAAGGTGAGTTATTCTAAACTAAATTATTTCTGTGTCGAAGGAAACCAGAGAAAACCACTGCCTGCATGCAGAGATCAAACTCTACATGGAAAGGTGAGAACAGATAGGACCAAAAAAAAAGCCCGGGGGCGTCCTGAGGTGCCTGACTCTGGGATAGTAGTATTAGATCCTTTGGGCCCTGTTGTTGTTGTGGATTGTCAGTGGACTGGGCTCATTTCCCAGAGATAATATCAGTACCCATCAGACTGGAATCAGTGGAATTAGAGGACTGGCTGAATAATTTAGTCTCCCAGGCACAGGTTGCAACGCTGCCTAGCTGAGCAGGAGCTGCTAATAGTCGGCATTCCTGATTCTTTGTGCGCGACGTGACTGGTTTTTTAAAACGTCAAGGTAGGTTGCCAGAAAAAGTCAACTTCCACTGCTTTAAAGGAAATGTGATCCAACCGGATAGGATCACAGAAACAGCTGCTTACTGCAAAAACATAAATCTTACCAAATATTTTTGATCTATTTTCAAATATCTTAGTAGACAAACTAACTTAAAAGTAGCTTTTTAGAAAAATCTATTGGCAGATAAATTAACTTACGGAAAAATGTCTTGTTATAACTTTAATAACCTGCCAATGAAACTTGTAATTGTTTCTATTTACTTAAAACAAGCCTTTATTTCTTGATAAAAAGATGTTTGTCAATGAATTTACAAGTTTACTAATTTCCTAAGATATTTGCACTAGAACTTAAATCAAAAATGCTTAGGATTTTGTGTTTTTGCAGAGCTTCGTGAGGGGCGCGAGTGTCTCCCTCACTGGCAAGTTTGAGAACCGTGTCGCTAATTTAACTTTAGCTTTCACCTTCACACATCCTGCACATGTCCTTTAAAAGCCCCCAAAATGCTCAAAGGCTGCAATAATAGCCCAGCAACTCCTGCTCTCCGTCTTCATCAAAACCTTTCACGTCATCTGTAACCCAGCCTGGGCGAGAGGAGCAAGAGAGGAGCAAGAGAGCAGCAGGGAGCGGCGATGAGAGAAGAAACCAGAGTTGGTTGAAGTTATACACAGAGAAAGGTTTTGATAGGTAAGGCAAACTGAACTGTGGCTCCTCTGGGAGATCGTATGGAGATGAAAAGCTTGTGGGTTTCAGTGAATGGCAGCCGTCTAAACTTTTGAGTTTTGGAAAGAAAGAGAAGAAAAGAAGCAGAGTAGCAAAAAGCAAAAGGAGCCATGAGGTTTTTAGCAAACATGGTTCCCTTTTACATATTCTTGACAAGTGTTTCAGGAAGTGGGTGAAAAGTATGGATTTTGTTTTCTTTTTGTGAGTCAGAGAACATTTTCTCAAGCAGACTCACATGGTGTGAAGATTTCTGGGTGCAAGCTAAGGTAATAGCCCAGAGTACTCTGGGTAATTTGGATTATTTTTTAAACCCACTACACTTGGTGATGATTTTACAAGGAAGACGATGTTATGATGTATGCAACTAATTTGGCTTTTATCTAATTGCTTTGGGTCGTTTGCAGGCATAAACTTTCTACTTCTGAAGCTATGAATTTACTTAAGGTTTCAGAGTGATGAGATTATAAATATCAATTAATGCCTGACTGATTCCTTTTAGAGCAAATTCTATTTTCGGTGCTTGCTTCACTTCCTTCAATTTTCGTCTTCCCAGCTGTATTTTATGAGAGCGATGCTAGACACTGATTGCATAATTACCTGGCAGATTACTGAATCAGAACCTAATGTCACACAGATACTTAAAGTAAATGAATGAAAACGCGTCTGGTGTTTATCGGTGTATGCACACACTACCCAACATTTCAATGTTGACTTTACATTTGATGTAAGGTCAGTGTAAGATGTCTTACAATAAGTTTCTCATCTGTCTTTCAGGCAGAACTTTACCTAGGTCAGTAAGGATTACCACATTTATATTAGCTAAAACATTTCTTGAATAATGAAATACTTTTTTTTTAAATTACCTTTTCCATGTCAGTTTACACTCATTAGTTTTTATGTCTTTAAATCAGTGGTTCCCAAAGTCGGTCCTCGACATCCTGCATGTTTTAGATCTCTACCTGGTGGTAGGAATAACCTTGTCAATGTTCTTCTTAGACCTACCAAGGTCTAAGAAGAAGACCTTTAAATCCAGATTTAACACCTGTTAAACCAGGGAGAGAACTAAAACATGCAGGATGCCGGGCCTGGAGGACCAACTTTGGGCACCACTGCTTTAAATAATGAGGAAATCCAGTTAGAGCCATAGTTTTGTAAGCTTCTGATATCCATCCATTTTCTTTACATCCTTGACCCTTAGTAGGGTCAGGAGGTGTTGGTGTCTATCTCCAGCTAACGTTCCGGGCGAGAGGCGGGATCACCCTGGACAGGGCAACACAGAGACAGACAGGACAAACAAGCACACACACACTCACACCTAAGGAGAATTTAGAGAGACCAATTAACCTGACATGTTTTTGGACTGTGGGAGGAAGCCGGAGTACCCGGAGAGAACCCACGCATGCACAGGGAGAACATGCAAACTCCATGCAGAAAGACCGGGGCCGGGAATCGAACCCAGAACCTTCTTGTTGCAAGGCAACAGCTCTACCAACTGTGCCACTGTGCAGCCCAAGCTTCTGATAATGAAGGGTGATTCCAAATATTTATATAAATAGAGACAACACCAGAAAAATAGTGATTTCTTAAAATCAGACTAGATGGCAGGAAGAGAAGTGTGAACATCCAAGTCTGGCATATCTTTAGATGAGCCCAGAATGCTCAGCAGTTCAACAATTACATGCAAACGTGACGGGAACATCCAACCATTTCAACATTCAGGAAGGAGACGGGTTCTGTGTCCCAAACAGAACATCTTTTGGTGTAAGCTAATCTTGGGAAAGACTGCCAACTCGGCAGACAACCAGAGGTTAGTTACTGACCTCCTTCACAAGAAGGATAAGAAATAAAAGGTCGTTGCTGAAGAAGCTGGTTGTTCATGGAGCTCTGTATCGAAGCATATTAACAGAAAACTAAGTGGAAGGAAGAAGTGTGGTAACAGCAGGCAGCCAACATACAGATAATTACTACAAATGTCCAGTTACTCCTGAACCAGAGATAACAATAGATGTGTCTTTACCTGAAGGAGAAAATAACTGGACTGTTGTGCAATGGTGCACTAATACACATTAATTAACAAATTTATTTTGATATGTTCTTGTAAAACATTCCTGGAAACCTATGCAAGATAAAACCATATTTCTTCATTTTTAATTGGTCAGACATATTGCAGCCAGACAGCTGGGCGTATTGCAAACATAAAAGCTCAGACAGCACAGCCGTGACAAGTTTCAGTTCTTGAATTTCATCAGACTCAGACTGATTATTTATCAAGTCTCTTGATAGGGATTTCCACTATATAGACTAAAGGCCCAAAGTCCACAGGCAAGATTTTCCTAATAAGTATACATGCTCTTTAAATAATCAAATATCCCAATATATTAAGTGTTTGAGGTGTTTTCTTAGACTTTGCTTTCTTAAAAGAACTGTTGTTGTGACTTGCAAAGTTTATGGATTTCGCTTGTTTTCTTTTTCTTCTTTTATTCTTTTTACAAAATTTAGCTTATCAAAACTAAGTCAGTAGAAGAATCAAAAATATCTTCTACCATTTTCTAAGGTCCTGAATTCAGAGAATACAACTAAGCTTTGAACCTCAGTGTCCTGAAATAAAATTTAAAACCAAAACTGTAGTCATGGCTTTATTTAAAAGCAAGTCTTGACTATGATGTATTATTTTACAGATAAATCTCTCATGTCTTGGGTGAACATCGAAAATTGTTCTGTACCTCTCCCTCTACCCCAGTACATTTACTCAGCAAAAAACAAAATCCTAAAAAATAAGACAAAAAACCCAATAGTTAGAAATATGATCTTGGTTTGGTATCAGGTTAAGAAATATCTAGGCGACTCCTCCTCTTTATCACACTTCAGTCCAATATGGGGTAACCAGCTCTTCCCTCCAGGCAGGGCAGATCCTGGCTTTAGGAAATGGGCTGGAAAAGGTTTAAAGACAATAGGAGATCTTGTGGAATCAGAGGATGGGCTTTTGATGACATTTGAAGAGTTGAAGGCCAGGTACGATATCCCAAATAAACACTACTTTAAATATTTACAGGTGAGGAATTTTATTAGATCATCTCAAAATCAGTGCGAGTCTATCCCCCTGCTGTCCAGTTTGGAAATTGAAATGAAGAAGGATTGCTATGGAAAATGAATTATCAGTAGACTATACAGCATGTTAATGGAGGGATCCTTTGAGTCTTCTTTATGGAGGCTCAATGCCTGGAGGGAGGATTTACAGGAGAACTTGCCTTCAGATGACTGGGAGAAAGCATGGGCTGAAGCACAAACACAAACTACCAATACACGCCTTAAAGTACTGCAATATAATTGGCTAATGAGAACATATGTGACGCCAGAAAAGCTTAATAAGTATAATGGTGCCATCCCAGACTTGTGTATTAGATGTTAGGAGAAGGGAACGTTCTTCCATTGTGTCTGGAAATGCAAGAAAGTTCAACCATTCTGGAGGGAGATTAAACAAGCTCTAGAGGCTATATTAGACATAAAACTGGTTTTCGACCCCAAATTGTTCATCCTGGGCTTATTTCCTGATAGACATCATATGTCAAAAAAAATTATTACTGCTGTGGATTTATGTTTACTCCTTGCAAAAAGAGTCATGGCATTGTCATGGAAGAGCACCAGTAAACCGAAGTTCATTAACTGGATTAATGAAATGTCCACAACATTACCTATGGAAAAGATTACTTATATCATAAAAGGGAAATTACCACTATTTCAAAATATTTGGGGTCCTTTTATGCAATATTTAGCGATCATGGATATGAGGGGTGTCGCAGATGAGAGATAGTTGCTGGTGGTCCCCTGCAGTTTCCTAGAGTGATGTCCTTTGTTTGTACACTTGATTTCTTTGCTTTGAATTGTACATCCAGGTTTGTATTTTTTTTGAAAACCACGTACAGTGCTAAGATAATTGGGCTGACTCCTGGGGATGGAGAAACCGTTGTTGCTGTAACAGTTTTTTTTTTTTTTTTTTTCAGGGTTGTTGGGGGGGTTTGGGGTTAGGGGAATTGATGTATTGTTTTGTTTTAAAGCACTGTTATAAAGCAATAAAAATAATGTTGGTAAAAAAAAAGCAAGTCTTATGTGCTTTAACATAGTTTCTTTTAAACTGCTTACATCCGACAAAACACAGAATGCTGGCCATGCAGTCTGCTTCTGTCACCTCTGACCAGTTAAAGTCGCGACACGAGGAAGTGAATGAATTCATTTGTGCTCCCTCCATAATCTAGTTGTAGCTGGCTTGCGAAAAGGACTGTCTCCAAGGACAAAGCTGGCTCCTTTCCAGTTCCAGTGTCAGAAGAGCTGGGCTTTAAATCGGCAAGAAGTCTGTCATTAGGAGAAGTGAGCGAGGATGATTCCCAGGCAGGAAACGGTGTCTAATGGAACTGAGTGGTGCCTGCAGCCCTGTGGGAGACTCTGCCACAGTTTGTCCGTAATGAGCAGCGTAATGGCACGATTACAGCAGCATTTAATGACTCAGAAACGGCCACCACTGTTAGCGTGTGGACTTGCGTCAGTGTCTATTCCCTCTCTTGCCTCATTAGCAAGAATCCTGCACAATTAAAGCACAATTTATATTCTGACAGATTTAAGAAGAACATTGACTTTTCTTATCGAGGCCTTTGTGTTTTTTCAAACATTATGCTCACCTGAAGGTTGGATTAGGATTTTAGCATCTGAATAAAAGCAGAACAAAACACAGACAGAGGAAGCTGAAAAAGCTGGGCCACTCATTTCTACTCTGCAGATTCAAACTACTCTCATGGTCTAATCAATATCCTGCAGAATAAACAGGACAGAGAGCCGATTCAGATGCTTAATCTGTTTTTTAAATGCATGTTTGTTTTCTATGTGTTCAGTTTTTTCATCTTTTCATAAACTCTGACTAGTTATGAGTTGGAGAAATGCACAAGAATGCCAGCGTGTCTATGATATAATGTATCTGTGCAAATGGGAACAGATTGTATTCTATTCTATCACTGATATCAATTATAATAACAATATTTTCTCTTGAAATGCCATTATTATTGAATAAGTTGGTGACTTGACTTCAATTAGGTGATTATAGTAAAGTACAAAACAATCATTTTAGAAAGGCTAAAGTGTTTACTAAAATACAATATAACACCATCTAGAGAAATGGAAATAAAATAATTCCCTTTTTACCTTCTACTACACACAGCTGTTTGTAAAGATAACTCAGTAAAAGTAATCTGCATGTAAACTAAATAGGAATACACCGTAATTTTTAAAAGCAAACACAAAAGCTTTATCAAATACGTTACACAACACAGTATGCTTCAATCAACAGTAATAAAATAAAAGATTGTTTTTTTATGTAATTTCACAACATCTATTTGAAAATATTTGTATGTTTAGACATGCATGAAGGTCTTGACAGATTTGGGCTTGACAGACATTTTAATTTCTTGTATAAAACCATCTGAGTGCATCAAAGTCAACAGCAAAAACAAAGCTAAATTTTTTTTATGTTTCAAGTTTGTTCAATTTAATCATTACACCCACTTTAATGTTTGTCATGATTATTACAAAGGCAAAGTGAAGCATTCATGCAGCACAAACAGAGGTGCGAGTGTTATGACAGGTAAGATTAAGCACATATTGCCTTGTGAGTTTGGCAGCTGGTCCCCAGGGAAATCCTCTTGACACTACCTGATGATTCTGCTCAGCAAGGCTAACAGGATTGGATATTTGTCAAGCAAAGGTGCAATTTTCATTAACCTCCAGTGGTGCTGCGATATCAATGTGCCAACCCAGCAATTAGTTGATTGTGACTGAAAGACAAAGTCATTCCTTCTTACTTGTGATGAAGGATGGCAGACAGAGTAAGTGCACACTTGATGACTGTGTTTATGTGTTTATTTGCAGGACTTTGAACTTTTGATTTAACTGTGACCAGAAGCTTGCAATTAATGAGACTGTTAATAGAGCCTTAATCAAGGAGTAACTTTATATATATATTTCATTTTATGACACTCAATAATACCAACATACACCCAAAATCACTAAAAGGTCCCATTTAAGAATTCATTTCACAAAATGTTCCTTTGGTGGAGAAGTGCATCATCCTATTTACTTTAGCCTTTAAATGTCTTTGGTTCATTTCTAGAAAAAGAAACAAAAATAAATAACATTTCAATAGAATAGAGTTATATTGAAACTCTATTCTATTCTAACTCTTTTTCTCTTTTCTCATTTCACTGCATAACATACTGTAGCTACTCAGAATGGCTGTTAACTCCAAGTGAAGGGAAATTAACTTAACTGACTGCCAGCCTTCACAGCCATCAGTGTGAACAATCAGACTTCACAGTGAGTAACCATAAAATGCAAATGTGATGGCGGTGTGAAGTCTTTTAAAACAGAAGGGACTGCTATTAAATCTTTGAGACTGCAGCTGTCAAATCAAAGAAATACATTTTATATTAAAAAAACTGTTTACTGTGGTGATTTGAGTTTTTCTGTGTATTTATTTTAGGTTTTCGGTGTCTGAGTCTCTGTGTTGTCCTGTCTGCTCCCTGTGATTAATCCCAGCTGTGTCCCGTTCCCGATTGCCCTCCCTGTGTATTTAAGTCCACCCTGTTGTCTTTGTCTCTTGTCGGATCCTCGTTGTCGTTGTCGTGTTACCACACCCTGTCTCTTTCGTGCCTCCTGTTTCCTCGTGTTCTTCGCGTCCGTTTTCAATATTAAATCATCATTACCACTGCTCATCCTGGTCCCGCCTGCAATTTCTCACCGCACCAAAACCTACCTCATGACATTTACATAGACTACCAATAGATCTCTAGTATCTAGAATCTCAAGTTTTCTCTTAATTGAGGCTTATTTTATTTTTTTCATTAAATTAAACTTAAAACAAATAGAATTTCAGTAAGAATTGCAGTATATATATATAAATAAAGCTGTTTATATATAATTTTATATATATATTTATTTTTTTTTTCATTTTAGAGAATGCAGTTTGTGCCCGTTTTCAGAAAACTGCATAATGGTCACAACATTATCAAATGGGCATTGATCATATAACAAAGAAAACAACCAGAGAGATTCCTCTAATTCCTCTAGGAAGCTTTATTGTCCATCTCCACATATCGGCTGGTTGGGAAATTAATTTTAATTGGTCTCAAAACTCAGCAGAAGAGCCTGATAAGCTTAATCAGAAGCTGAATTGCAGCATGAAGACGCGCATCACATGAACCTGTTGGAGCTTTCTGCAGAAGGTCACTCCCACTGCCCTCAGCTCTGGAGATAAAACAATTATGTATTTGTTTTACATGCAGCATCAGGAAAGCAGAGTCTAATACAACATTTTGGATACAATATCTATAGAGGAAGGCAAAACTTACATGTTTGTAGGGCCTACCTACAAGTATCAGTATGAACATTTTGAAAAAGCTTTATTTAAATACTATTTTACATTTTCTGTCTGTTTATGAAATGGTAGTTAACGAGTGACCAGATCTGATTGGCTTTTTAGATAATACGTTTCCCCACTTACAAGAAGGACAAATTCAGCTGTTTTATAATTTTATTGTGATATATTTCTAACTTTGAAAGCATAAATTACATGGACAGTCATGGCCATCTGTCATTCTCAACTAGTCACAGCTGTGTGGCAAAAATATCTATCCTAAAAGTCTCACAATATTGGATGTAACTGCGTTGATGTTATAAATTGTAGTCAGACCTTCTAAATGAGTTTCTTTTAATTAACTTGAGGAAGCATCAGAGACAGAGTTAAAAAGAAAAAGGAGATGGAAGAAAAGTCTTGATCTATTCAGGAATGTAAGAGGTGATTATTGAGATGGATCAGATTCAGAGACCAAAAAAGACTAACAAAAGAAGAGAACCATTAGAAGAATTACAAGGTTATTTTGTTTGTTTTTTAAGGAATGGCGTAATAGTTTGGTATGTAAGCAAAACTGGTAACTGCATATTTGTGTAGCAGCAAAATGTATTTTTACTGATGGATCTGTAATTAAAGTAGAATATATTTTATTTATAAACATTTATCTTTAGTGTAGAACACATCAGTTAAACAGTGTAGCTGTTGTGTAAAATTAGGTTAAAGCAAGATAAGAGGAAACCTTGATATCACAAAAATTAATGTTTTACCCTTTGTCACATTTATCTACTTCTGATGTAATAAATCAATTTTGCACGACTTAAAACCAAGTGAAATGTATTTCGAGCAGTAAAAATATTTGATGAGTTGAACTAAGGTGTTCTTACACGAAAGTTAATCATGAATTATATTTGTTCTGCCTATAGTAAAATGATCATCTATTCCCTTTCTTCAGCTCAAAACTAGCCTTAATTTATAGGAAGCTGAGAGCTTGATAAATATTTTTAATATGTAATATATGGTGATTGTGATTAAAAAAAATGCTCCAAAATTTAGCAAATACAAATGAATAAAGATATGCAAAAGTTTAAAAAAGCACCCTTAGTTCTGTGAAGATAATGCTGTTTTAATTCTTTTTAGAAAAACCGTTCTGTCAAACTGTGGTATTACTACTCATACTTATGCACTTATGAGATCCTGGAGAAAAGAAAAACCCTTCCTTTCCATTGTGTTATTTTATTCTAACCATGCACAACATTAATATTCTCAGCCTGTGCTCATCAAGACATTTTAAGGTGCAGAAGGTTGCAGAAGACTCCAGGTTGACATTTCAATACACAGTCTGATTCTTAATTCTCTCCTGCAGCTTCTGGGCCATTTCTACAAACTTCATATTGAGTTTGTGCACCTCTGGCTCTGCACCTCATCGATTTATTGCTGCTGCAATGTGAGGGACGCATCTGCCTCAAAGGTTCCAGCTGAGCACGGCAACGCTCTCTTCTGTTGCCACCGTTGGATCCGATCCGGATGCTAAGCTACAAATCTCTGGAGGCATTATCAAAGGTGCACTAATGAAGCTAAAGTGACATCTGCTTAAAGGTCTTGACTCGCATCACCTGGACATAAAATCTGCTGCTGGGTCAAAAAAAAAGTGCAGCGGTGGTTCAGGTGTCTGGTCTCCAAGGAGAAGAAAGAGTGAACCCAGCACTAAAAATCCTTTAATTTGTTAATTGCAACAAACGATTTCCCCAGCCAATTACCTAAATGCCACAGTGAAACATTGCTAGTCTTTGCTGAGACTGCATGGTATCATGCTTCATGCATTGGTAATAGCTAAGCAGGGAGAGCAATTTCCCTTCTTTTTCCTCCTTTTCAGAGCTCTTAAATTGTTCAGCTGCCTTTTCCGTTTATCTCCCATGCTCATTGATCTCCCATTGTGTAAAAATATTCTTCATTAACAGTAAATTTGTCTCTATGAGTAAGAAAGCAAACATAATGACAGGCTGGGGAAATTAAACAGCGCTCTTCAGTCAAAAGTCTGTTGTTTGAAGTCCTGATGAAAATACCCCATGCTGAATTAATTTTATTTTTCATCCGGAAAAATTTTGAACAATTCATCTCATGAGTTCTTCTAATGAATCCAAGAAAATCGATCTTTTTCTTTTTCTTGCAAACGCCTCTAAATATTTTATTACCACCACTGTGTGGGCATCTTTTTACCATGCATCATCCTGAAATACAGGAAATTGCTTTCAGATGTGCTCAAATGCATTTCCCTCCTGATGTTTGGCTTTTTCTTTTATTGTGTGCATGGTATTAAGGATTTAACTTCTTAAGGAAAACCCTTTGATCTTTCAAAATAACCATTTCTAAGATCATTTTAGCCTGGGATAGAAAATGCTTCCAAATTGAAACAGGAATTCTTTGGTGTTGAAAGGTGAACGCAGGTTTGTGCAAACAAGGCTAGCATTGGAGGAAAAAGTGCTCTCATTTTTGATTGGCATCATCATAATACATTTACAGGCTTTTTTCCTCCTTCCTTTTCCTCTCAGCACTCTCTTTATATACACAGAGTGGGCAGCTTTCCCTTTGCTGCAGGTCAAACTAATTTAGCATTTGTTGTATTTGTGAAAACTGTTTGCAAATGGGTGTTAAAAATGCTTCTTGCAAGGAGCTCCATAGGGCTTAGTGTAGCATGTAAATACAAAAGCAGATTGCTCTGTGATGTTGATTTGAATATAAGGTTTTAGTCCTTCTGGTATTAATCTCTGACACAGATAACAGTTATCTGATTACGCAGTTGAATCCATATGTGGGGGTTTGTCTTATTCGTGACATTTCTCTCACGCGTATTGCCATTTTAGGAGATAAACAGAAAACAAGAATTTTTAAATAAACACAAATCAGTCATTTATTTACTGTTTGGCTTCTGCAAGTCTGATTTGAAAGATTTTGTTACGTAAATTGTGTTTTTGGTCTCCATTAGGCTTTTTAGAGTCCAAGTGGTCTTGATACCAAATTGATGCATAAACAAGGAGTAACAAGGGTAAAAGGAACTTGATTTTCCTTTTTTTAATCTGTACACCATTCATGCATTACATTATGACCTCTAAATGGTAACATATATATGAGAGTTCTCGAAGTTGATGTGTGAGTATCCACAAACGATCCACAAGAACATTTACTTAAAGTAGCCAAAACATGAAAAACATCTCTTTTGGCCGGGACATTTCATACTTCATACTGCAAAAAAATTTTACTGTTTTTTCAGTTTTTGCAGGCCTGCTGTGCTCTTCTAGTTCCATTCTGAGGTATGATGTGAATTAGGTTTTAGTCAAGGCCTTTGCAAAAGTTCTGCTGAGAAACCGAACTTCCTACTTTCCATGAGGATGTTACAAAAAGCACAGAATTAGGTGCTGTTGCAGACCTGACTGTGGCATAACTCAGCAGGACATTTCAACCTGCCAAATGGCAAAGCCTCCAGATTCTCCAGATGTCAGACCAATTAAGCATCTGTGGGATGTTCTGGATAAACAAGTCTGATCCACAGACCAGTGGATCAGACTTGTTAAGACTTTAAGTTCTTCAGCAAGAATCTCAATGTCACAACACACCTTGAGGAGTCTGGTGGAGTCTGTAGCGTAAAGGGTCAGGAATAATTTAGCAAACAAGTGAAAACAAATAGATAACAATTAGGTGTTAATAATATTACACATTATTAGTTCCATTAATCTGATATTTAGAAGGTACATTTATGATGTAATATTAGGTATTCAAGTGGGAAGTTGAGTCATTATTTGAATTACGCAGGGAAAAGAATCCAGATAATGTTCTAATGTACATTAGTAAAACAGGACAGCTGGAGAAGAGCTGCATTTTTTCTGGAGCATTTGTGGAGGACATTTGCAAGCACAATGTCTATGTGTGGAAAACATATTCATTTATGAGCCACATCTGTCCTGCAAGGTGGCTGTAATGCATAATTAAGATAAATAGGGCCAGTATGATACTTATTTGAATCTTAAATCTGTCGTCTCACTAAAAGACAAGCATGAGGCTTACTCATGTTTTCCTTGGTCATAGACCAGAGTCCTCTTCTCTTGTAGTTGCTAATAAGACTGGTCTTGATTGTATTAGATGTATTGTTTTTAATAAAGCAGTTATGATTGAAAACCAAGAGGTCAATGCAGAAGAAGCAATAGCAATAAAACTAGTAGCTGCAAATGTGTGATTTTGAAATCCTAAGGGCAAAACAGTGACCTGGAAATGACAAGAAGCAACCAGGAAACAAAAAACAGTGTTAAAATGATGTCAAACAAATAGGCAAAGCCGAGCTGAGGGAAGATAGACCAACATATTCCAGGTGGTGAAATTAGCAAAAGTTATTTAAAAAAACAAACAAACGAAATAACTTAACAAGAATAAAGATGGCAGAAATCATAACAATTCTCAGAATTACAAAAGTAACACAAAACTTCAAACAATATGTGAAACAAAACTCAAAGACCTACAGATATTCATTAATTTGAACGTCAACCTTTTCCAATACTCATTTTTCTGGCTTATTGTTTTACAAATTTCACTCAGTCGGCAAAAATGTGTCTGAAATCGATCTATGCTTCATTACCTGAGCTTTGGACTCTTCAGAGTTTTGAAACTAATTCTCAGGGATGTGAAGAGATCTTGAAAGGGGCTTAAATGTTAAAAAGAGGGGAGAACAAAATACCTACAGTAACATAATTTACTGCATATATTGACCTGCTGACTTAAAGCCAGCCATGCTGAAATGCAATGTAAACATGGAGCTGAAAACAAATGTTGACAACATTTTCAGGTGCTATGTCAATTTATAATTGCAAAAATAACTGCATTTTTATTACTTTCTCACAAATAATATTACTGCATAATTTTCTTACTTTGGATTGGGTAACATATGTGCGGTTGTGGGGACAAAAATCATTCAGTTTTGCAGTCCTAGACATCAGGATGTGAAAAAAATTATCTTGTCTTTATGCAACATCAAGTGTACGAAACCTAAGATATTATATACAATTTACTGTTTTTTAAAATAAAGTAAAAATAAAAAAATACCTACATTATATAATTTAATAGTTTGTAACATTAATCTGAGATAATTACTAAATATCATGGTATGAAATTTATTATGTCTTCGCCTAAACTACAAGTTACATTATTCTAAAAGGTGATGCAGACCAGATCATTTTTATTATGTCCTGATGTATAAAACTCTGAAACTGAAACAGGCTGTAATTTCTTTCACAATGACCATACTGTATGTAATGTATTGTTAATCATTTTTTGTCAATATTGTCATTTGCTTAAAAACATGATTCGAATGTGCAAAGCGTTTGAAATCCATTGATTTCTCTCTTTTTTCCTCACCATCTGTAATGAGCGAAGCATTGGAGTGTAAGCAGCTTCTTAGATAATGAGGCCCTCCTCCCAGTGGAGTCAAGCTGGGCTCATAGCCTCCATATTCCATTTCTTCATCTTGGAAATGAACCCAATGAGACTGGAGAGCTCGGAAACAGGGATACATGAGCATCGAGCAAAGACTCCAGTTTCCCTTTAAATTCTTTGATGTCATCTGGAAGAACTCGTTTTAAGGAAACAACTATATATATCACACCATTACTTGCATTGCTCATTTGAGAATTTCAATGTTTTCTGAGCGCATCTGCTCGTGTATTAAAACTAAACTCTCAACAATCCCTCAAACCAGAGTATTAATTTTTCATTACATGCTTCAGAAAGTAATGATGGACACTTTTGTGCAACTTCTACTTTAAAAATGATATCAAATGCATTTCAGAAAGCCTCCAGACGCAGTGCAATGTATATTTTTAAATGCAATAGGTTATTTTACTGCTGGAGAAATAGGCCTGGCAGGCTACTTCAGTTGCAGGAGCGAAGACCTCTCCAGCTTTTCTTGGCGGATATCTCCATAATAGCCTCATTATTCAACCCCGAGCCCACAAACACTCAGGCTGAAGTAATGAGCCCCTCACTAGTTGCTGAGTATCACCTTTTTTGCAAGAGACTGAATGGAGAATGCATCCTGATTAGAAGTGCTATTTGCCTATTTTGTAAAAGCAAAGCAGTAGAAGTTATGGTTTCCATTTTTTGTCAGAAATAATTTACGCACACGTTCCGATCCCATATCAGAGGCTGCAGAATAGATTTGCTTAATAATTCAAGAAACAGTTTGTTGCAACTTGTCGCTTGAAATCGTTGATTTAGAAACTAAGTATCCCTCCCTTAAGCCACAAAACAGTAAACAGAAATGTCCTTCATTGCAGTTTTCCACTTCAAACATCAGCATAACGCTGAGCTGCCACCTTACAAGACTAGCCTATATCTTGTAACTGCCTAATTTATATCTGATACATATTTTTGCATAGTTGGTATCTTAAATGAAAATAACGCAGGAATTAAAACAAAGTCTAAAAGTATTCAATGCATTTATATTCAACCACTTTTGCTCATAACTGTCTTCAAAAATTGTGTAACTGATAAATATTTTTGATTTAATCACAGAATAAATCCAATCTCCTGGAGCATTGTTAGGTCTATCATTTTAAAATAAAATAATTGTAGGCCTACAATGTCACATAATCTTACACCAAAACTGACAGAATAATCTGCTGCTGATAGGCCAGAAAGTAGGACAAATATCCAATGTCACTATAGGTCTTTACAAACGAAGTAATGCAGGAACCATGTGGTCAGATGGAAACCAATACATGCAAAACATTATCCTTAGAGGATAAAAAAGCAATTCACATGCTAAATCCAACTAACCACCCCTGAACTCAATGATGGCAGCAGCATGCTGGGGAAGCTTCTCTTCAGAACCTGGTTAGAACTGACAGGTAGATGCGTAGAGAGCAATTCTGAGGAAAACCTGACAGAGGCTGCAAACCCGTCCAAACAACCCGAGCTATAAGGTGACATATTCATGCTTTGAATGATTCAAACCTAAATCCTATTTAAAATCACTAGCAATAGTGGAAAATGCATGTTATTCACAGATACAGTTCAGAAATTTGACTGAGTCTAACCAATTGTGAGGCAGAACAGTGGATGTGTGAAGCTGGTAGAGATGATTTAATTGCGGTGAAGCTCTATGAAGTGTTCAGTCAGGGGGCTGATCACTAATTCATGGCACACGCTTCAGATGTTTGCTTGTAAAATATTCCTCTGGCCATGCATCCTCCTCTTTAAACTTTCCAAGTATTTACATCCTTTAATAAATTAGATAGGAGAAGGTTTGTGGTTTTAATGTGGAAGATATTTAAAGCTATAACGACAGTGAATACTTATGCAAGAAACTGTAGATAAAGAACACATTAATAATAAACATATATAGGTTGTTTATTTGCTACAACTTTGTTAAAGGGTCATTTAAAGTGATTTTGCAGACATTAATTCTGAATTGATTGATTTTGGATCAGTTTGAAGATCCAATATGGTGCTAATCATCCTGCTAATGCAGCGCAGTTATAACAAGATATCACATATTGTTACACTTCCCACATGACAAACGACAATAGTCTTCTGACATTTTATTTTGCATTGTTCTTGAATGACAGTAATGTAAAAAATTTGATTCAATATAAAAATTAATTATTACTGTTTTTTGTTTTCTTTTCCACTCGCAATGTAGAGGCAAGCTTCATTATTTTGGGTTTGGTTTACAGAGCAGCTCTTTTCTTGTGTCTTTGTATGAAGATGGATGATTATTATGGTTAAAAATACAGCAGAAAACTAGTAACTCGATGTAAATCAGATTGTAATCAACTCCACCCATCCAGTTTTTACTTAGTTTTCTTTTATTTTTCTAGACTGGAATAATATATAATAACCAATAACCAAGAGATCTAGTATGTATTTTTACAAATTTTGTTCATGCTAACTGACCTCAAACAGGAAAAATCAACAAATTTGATTCAAAATTAGTTGATTTGTAGAAGAACAGCATTGGAGACTGTCATACTTTGGACCAATTACAGAGAAGCAGAAATAAGATGCATTTATTGAGAAACAGATTAATTATGCATATGCACACCACATGCACATATATACCATCTGTTAGTACACCTACTAAAGCAGGTAAAATAAAAAACTGAAAGCAGCTGTCTCCAGAAACAAACACAACACAGACAAATGCAATAGTGATGCTGAGTGACTTTTAACTCAGAAGCTTTCATAGAAAAATTGCCTCCACTAAGACGTAAACAAAAAAAACTAGTATTAAATATTGATATAAGCTGAAGACTAATGTTTAAGATGTTATTACTTTAATTATTTTTTCTGATCCGACAAACCATCACGGGAAGATATCAGAAAAAATTTACAGGGTCCTTAACTGCACCATAAAAACAACCTTTAAGCCAACAACTTATACACAAGCACACACACAACCCCACTAAATGTATGCTCAGTCATGCATCTCTGTGCTGTCACACACACTTAAAAAAGCAGCCCATCATTTATTGTGATTAATCTTCATTCCATGAAATGTCGGGACCTGCACTTTACCGTGTTTCATCGTCATTAAAGGGAAGAGACTGAAAAAAACAGCAGCATGTGGGACGATGGAGGACAAAAGAGCAAGGAGGCGGAGAAACACCCTGTAAATGGTGATATTGCTTGGGGAGTAAGGGAAAACTCGATGAGGTGAAGAAAAGTGAATGCACCTGTGGTGGACAAGGTCGGGGTAGAGAAGGTGAAGACATTGAGTCAAGAAGGCGATGTTCCAGGATCCGTTTAAACACTGCGATGTTCCTGTAACTCGGAATAATGTGAAATTAGCTCGTGTGGGACGCGATAACACAATGAACCAGACAGAACGGGAAAAGCCCTGTGCCAGGTAGTACAAAGCCACAGGTGTGCAGGAAGGAAAACAGGCAAAGAGAAAAAGTTTTAAGCCTCTTTTTTTTTTTTAATAAATCCTATAACGTCTCCACTCCTCTCGCTAGTACAGCACTGATGCCTGCCCTGGCTGTCAAGACCCGGCTCCAGCTGCACAGAGCAGCAATGACAGCTCCAGCAAGCCCACTTTGAAGTGCGGCATGTAGCAACAGGCTAGATAATGACCCCGCCAATCTCCTCTCTGTGCTCCTTGTCCTCATCTTCGGCTCTGCAAAGGCAGCCACGAAGACCTAATGAGCATACTTTCCTCAACAACTTTGACTGAAGGCAAATACATTAATTCTTGATCCACTTCTGCAGTTTATAGGAGGCGTGGATGAGTCAGGGTGAAGGGAAGAGACACTAATGCATGATTCAGAGAAAGACGAAAACTAAAACGATGAGACAAAGCACGAGAACGCTTGGATGACATGAAAAACTGTTGATCGGTGTGACAGAGAGCTGGAAAATAAGGCACAGAAAGGAAATTGACTGGATTTGATATTACTAAAGTAAATAAGATTATTTTTTCTTTCATAAACAGCTAAGTAGGGGAGATATATGATTTCTAGTGCAATTAAAATATGTTTACCTACTTTGAATCCCAACCCGGGTGCCACTTGAGGATAGATGTTGAATGCTTCTTCATTTAGGCTGTCATGGTAACGAAGACAAGAGGTAATCCAAATCAGTTCTGCCAAGGACAGCTGCTTCATCACAATTATAACACAGAGCCTGTATGCCTGCCGCATCCTTACCTGAGGCAATTCAAACAGGTCGGGCCTAATC
Source organism: Phalloptychus januarius (assembly GCA_902982915.1). Classification (NCBI taxonomy): domain Eukaryota; kingdom Metazoa; phylum Chordata; class Actinopteri; order Cyprinodontiformes; family Poeciliidae; genus Phalloptychus; species Phalloptychus januarius. Next base: position 7,267,575 of record CADWAE010000076.1, on the reverse strand, counting down.
AATCCATAACACTTTCTGCCAGCAGCAGCTCCGCTTCTCCCTGAGAAATGTTTGATGTTAACTAGAGTTCCCAACAATGTTCCATTAGCCGGATCAGGTTCAATATGGCAAAATGAGCCATCATAGTGAAAGGATTTCTCATAAAAAAAAAAGCTTCGGGGAGACGTGTGTAAAGAAGAAAATCGAGTTATTGGTGTCAGACTTGTGTGTAAATGGTGACAGATAATAGTAATTTTTGTAGGTTTAGACTGAACTCATTTTTGCTCCTATTTCCTGCGGGTGAGTAAAAATACAATTACTCCACCACAGTGAAGACAATCATTTCATGCTTTTCTTCTTTCTTTTCTTCTTTTTAGATGTACTCATCAGGCATGTTTATGCTTTTTCTAAGCAACAGGTTACTGACAAATCCATTTTTAAAAAATTACAAAATTACTGAAATGTTTAATTATTTCAACAGCTCAATTCACTAAGTGAAACTCGGCACCAACTAATGTTGGTTAATAATAACCTATTATTTTTGTATACTGTGATTATTTTCAATGAAAACATGACATTTGAGATTAACTTACAACAAATAAATATAAATACATTTTAAATTAAAATATATTTAACACTTAATCAGAATTGTCTCTTTTTTTTCAAAACTTACATTTAATCTGAGTATCAATCCTTATCAAAACGCCTATTAAAACTTTTAAATATGACTGTTTGTTTCCTACTTATTTTGTTTTGTTTAAATTATTTATTACCTTGCACCTGTTGCTGAAAATTGCCTGGAGATGCAGTATGCCAAGAGAACCTTGCTAGAAAGACTCATTACATCAAAACAAAAGACAGCAAAAAGAAATGGACACCTGCAGAAATTGTGCGATTGCGGCTACAAATAATGTGGCTCACAGCGTGTATGTATTAAAATCATCTGCTGCATTGATTGGGACAGACTGGCGACCTGTCCAGGGTGACCCCGCCTCTCGCCCAGAAGGTTAACTGGAGATAGGCACCAGCACCTCCTGACCCCACTAAGGGACAAGGGTGTTAGAAAATGGATGGATGGATGTGTAACCTGGTTGTATTGATCTTTGGTTATAATTACACAAAATGCTTTTTTTTTTGGTTATTTGTATTGTTACTTGTATTTACTTGATACGCCTCTAAAAACTCTGTCATTGTTTTAACCGTGTTGCTTTAAGATCGGAAGCCCCTCCTTTTTATTTCTTCTTCTGTGGTATTGTTTTGAAATTGTTTGCTCCCCTTACACCCTCCCATTTTTGTCATGTTGTGTGCTGTTTATTTTTCATCTGAATACATTCAGTTTATTTTGGATCTATTAAGTTAATTTTTGCTATGTACTTTTGTTTTGTAGGACTTGGAGCGGGCACCTTTAACACGGTTATTTTTCTATGTTATTCTTGTCAGAATAAATGAGGAAGTCATCCTTTAAAGACAAACCGTGTCACAGCCTGATCAATTATAAAACCAGCACAACGCAGAAAGGGTCCGGTTACAGATGGATGGATGCAGAAAGGGTCCGGTTACAAAGGGTCCGGTTACAGATGGATGGATGGATGGATGGATGGATGGATGGATGGATGGATGGATGGATGGATGGATGGATGGATGGAGTTGGTGGTTACCATAGCAACCGGTAACTGGCAGCTCCTCCCCTTTTTTCCGTTGCCGTCTGCAACTGTGGTATGTATAATCAGCTCTGTGTTTTCTTTAAAATATTATATTTATAATTTTAGACTAAATTATTAGTCTAAAATACATGTTAACATGTAAACATAGCAACATTTAATAATTTTGCTATGTTTTGTATAAGTTTGTTATAATTATCAATGTTGCCCATTTTAACTATGATTGATTTTACAGTTTTAGCTGCTGCCAACTGCTCATTGGGAGCTGTTGCTTTGTAGTTTGTTTGGTGTTATTTATTGTATTTTATTTAATGTATAAGGGCAGAAGCTGCTATACAGTGAACCTGAACGTGCCAGTCTACATAGAAGGGTTACACATCCATCCATCCATCCTTCCTCTTTATCTGGGGTCGTGCAGAAAAGGATGGAGTATTTGTTTTTAAGGATTTTTTTGTGAGTTTCCAACTCTGTTTAAAGGGATGTTTTTGCCAATCAGAGGGAGAAGCAGGGGTAGTGCTGGAGCTGGTGACATCGTGCTGCAAAGAAGATCATTGTGTTCCATATACAAATATAAAATAGCGTTACATTAAATGCACAAAATGCCAACTTTACTGGTCAAACGTTTGTATATTTGTGACTTAGGAAAGTGGAAAAAAGAAGTACAAAATGCATCTCTTAAAAGCTTCTTGCATCAGTTGAATCACGTGTGGGATTGTTGCCGGTTCTAGTGTTAATCCTTCACCGTCATCTCTTTTTATAGTCAGAGTCTCCCACAAACCACAAACACATTTTAATGCACTTAAAAAAGCCTTTATTGTAGTAGTGCACAGCTGTTCTTCCTGACCGTGCGTAGTGGCTAAATAAACTTGAATCTCCATCCAGTCTTGTTTGTCACAGTTCCACTTGTTTTATATTTTCAATTATTTCTCCAACTATATATATGGAAAGGTTCAAAGGAGCAATTTCCTGACTCTAAGATCAACACATATCTGGTTTTTATAATACTTTCTTGGCTGTATCCAATTGAAGAGTGGCTAACTGAAAATATAAGGTAAAAAAATTCTCATTAAAAGATTCCAGACCTGTTAGCAACATAAGAAGAGAGTGTGGTTTAAAAAGCGTCAGCTACATTTGTTATATAGGAATTGCTAAGGCACTGACATTTCTGTGAAGGTTTCTTAAACATATTGACTTGGAATAAATGTTGAGGACACTGTAGTTGTGGAAGTTTGTTTTCTCTGCCTTTCAGTTTACATCCTGTAATTGAATGTGATTACTTATTTTTGCAGCAGCAATATTTTACATCAATGCCATCTTAAGGCATTGTTTCTAATCTCCAACTCAAATCTTCCTATGTGCTGCTACTCTTGCTCATTTACTTTACTCCAACACAGTTAAGTCATATTCGGCCCAATTGCAGAAAGGCGAAATACAAGTTAAAACATTCAATGAATCCTAAATGGCTGACATTTTCTTTAATTGCATGGACTGCAGACTCTCTCTGCAGAGATAGAAACCAAGGTCCTCTGTGTAACCTTCTGCTTCAAAGCCCCCTCAGTGATAAACATGTGTGACAGTAGATCAAGCACCTGTTTCTGCTGGTTGCATCTGTTCTCAAATGTTTGTGGCTGTTTTGAAGCGGACAGATACAGATGACTATGCCTTCGCAGGCTGATGCGGGGAAAGGATGGATGAGTCTGTACCATGTGTTGCTTTCTTCTTGAGACGGGTTATTTTTATACCACACTTCAAACAACCAATACCTCTCCACAGCATCCAGTGGCGGGGAACTCTTTGCTCTAATTAAATAAACTGAGTTGCTTTAGACACGGCTCTTATCCTAGCTTCATTCCTTGTGCTTTTTTACGCACATGTTTTTGCCATTCGCTGTTCATTAAACATGACGTCTGTGAGGTGTAAGCTGAGTTCGGGATCTTCAGAGTTGGAACAGTAGCACTTTACTGTCTTGACTCAGATGGGAGAGTGAAGGCAGAGACATTTACTCATTCCGTTTGCAGCAAAGGGGATGGGCTCCTTGCTCTGCCTCCCTTTGATTGTAATCCTATCTAGGCCAGCACAAGACACTGGAGACTTAAGTCCCTGAGTTTTCTTTCTGCATGAATAAACAGTAGACAGGCTCCAACTGTTTTAGAGCTAATTTTCTAAGTGCTTTTGTGCCTTAAGACAGATTTAGATTGATAAAAATAGTTAGACATGTTGTTACCCAGAGGTAAGACTTTTTTTAATGAAAGGTTGCTGCAAAATGCTTCAGACTATGCATTGTTTTATGGCAGAAGAAAAGTAATATTCATCAGCTTTGGCTCACCTCTGACTCATCTTATTATTGTTTTCTACCTCTTGGCACAATGTCTACAATTGCAAATAAACACAAGCCAAATAATTTACTAAGTTTCCATAAGTTGCCATCTATATTTTAGGTGAAGTCAAAATTTTCGGAATGACATTGACATTTGAGGGATATTTATTAGTCAGTACCAGCAATACAGAAAAAATTAACATTTTAATTTGCTTAATTGACTTTTGATAAAGTTTAAACACAAATGTCTTCTTGTTTGGGTTAGTGGAATTAGCTGTAAGTACTTTCAAGCGGTTCAAAACAATTCTGTAGAGATGCTGAGACTAAATCTTTTTGGCTGTGTATGTGGAAAAACCTGCTGCAGAAATGTATGGAACGAAAACGCCTCGCCAACTGTATTGCCTTGGGGCTGAATAAGCATGCAGTGCACTGGGTCTGCAGCCAGCAGCAATGTTTCAGCAGGACAATGAAATTCTGATGCAACACACTGTCAGACTCTAATTTGTTACCTATTTTGCAAGTTTCAAACAATGGCTGACTGCAACATAAATTATTCACCATACTGTATACACAATGACCAGAGAACAGAAGAGCTTCACCTTCCTTCAGACTAAAACCTGGACACGAGTTTAAACATGTAGTGTTGATACATGCACTGATCCTGACCACCAATGTGGCATTATTTTGAACTTTCTTTTCTCTTTATTAATAATAAACAGCTTTAAGTTCAAATAAAACCAAATGAGTAGCTACAGAAGTTTGAATGCGTACTAGATTTTCTCAACTATTCATATGCAATATGTAGATAATTGTCTTTTAGCAGGTTGATGAATATTACTTTTGTTATGCCATGAAAACAATGCAGAAAAACCAAAATAAAAATTTAAACTTTGACATAACTGGGTATCCTAACTTGAAAATGATCCAAATCACACATTAAAACTGAATTTAAATTATGCAAAGTGAACTGACATAAAAAAAGCTTCAAACTGAGCCCTTTTCAAAATATACTGACTATGCTTAGGTTTATGTGCCAGAAAAAACAACCGGTTTAAATTAACTCTACTATAAACCAAAAAGAAAAGTCCTCAATCATCATATTTTCTGATTTCAATCAAAAGTGGTTTCTCTTGTTAAATTTATGTACATTTAACAATGTACATAAATGTACTAGCATGCAAAGTTTTGAAAACTGCTGGATAGGAGATAATTCACAGTACATCTAAACCCACATTAATTTGTGCAAAATTAATTTGCATGAATCAAACTCTTTTTTTTTTTTTTTTTTTGTTAAAATGTTGTGCAGTAGAAACCATGCAGTTTCTGGTTTATCTGCAGCTCCAGCATCTTCTTTCAGTCTGCTATTAGATCAGTAAAGCAACAATAAACAGAAAACACATGCAAAGCAATCTTATGCACAGCAAGTGGGCTAGATCACCACACTGTGGTTTGTCACAGATATACAACACTTGTGCAATAGATGAAAAACTCCATACATCAAGGTTGCTCTTCTAGTGAGGTGATTTGGAAGCTTTGTGATGACAACAGCAGTCATGTGACATGGCTGTTAATCATATTTGCTAAGTAGGGCAAATACATAGCAACAGCAAAGATGGGCTACATGAGCACAGGATGACTCCAATTCATCTAAAGTCGCAGTACTACTTCTCTAGAAGCTGGTGCAGATTATATTTAATATCTTTGTCTTTTCTTACTTTAAATATCAGGACAGTCATATGAGGAACTCAGCATTTGAGTTTCACCTTTCTACTCTCACATTTACATTGAATTTAAACTGATATTTGATGCACTTTTGACTCTAGTCTGTGAATATATGTCACGATGTCTAGCGCTTCTAAGCATTCATATTTTGTATTGCATTTTATGAAACTTCTTTATTTCCCCTGTCAGCTCCACTAACTGTCTGTCTCATATGTGCCAGGAGAAAAAAACAAAGGTAATGTTCAAGTTAAAAATGGGTGGATTTCCTACACAGAGGAAATGAAAGTCAAGCAGTCGGGGGTGTTGTGATTGCTTGAATAAAGAAATGAGGAAAACGGTTCAGTGTCTATCCACATAGTTTTCTGTCACGATGCAAACAAGTTCTCCAGCCCTTGAGGCATGCTCCCTGCTGTGGCCTGGGTTAAATGTTCTCTGTTTACTTCTCTGTTTTTCTCTCAACTTTGAGGGGTTGAAACGATACTAAAGACAAATTTTACACTTTTTGTGTTCATGGTAAATTCTCTGACTCTTTACAAACTTGGTTAACTTAATTTTTTTGTCAAGTAAAGCACTAAAAAACAACAGGCTTCAGTGAAAGAGAAATGTGGCTGTGATAATTGTGTTCATGATGATTCTGGGGACTTTTGTAATGATACAATATCCTTCCACCTAAATTCCCTTGCAAAGGGATTCCTAACCCTTCAACATCACATCACAATACCGTCGCAGACTTTTATATACTTTGAGATTTTTAGGGATGAGTTCACACAAAATGTTGCATAATTATGATGTAGAAGGAAAATCCGAAAAGTCTGGATTTTACAAAACTTTGCAGACCCACCTTTCTCTGTATTTACTGCTGGATAACTTTTATAATATGTCTCCACCAGCTTCTTACATTTAAAGACCCATTATTCTTTGCAAAGTAGCTACAGCTCAGTCAGATTGAATAGAGATCATCTGTGATCTGAGCAATTTCTAAGTATCAGCATAAATTAGATTTGGGTTTAGGCCATTCCAAAACCTAAATATGCTTCATTGTAAAATCTGCATGCTTAGATTTATTATCCTATTAAAAAATGAAACTTGGTCCCAATCCCCAAGTCTCTTGCAGAGACATTCTCAAAACGGTTTACATTTTGCTTCTTGTGTCATTCTGACTTTGACCAACTTCTCTGTCTTGCTGGAAAACATTTTAGCCACAGCACAATGATGCTGCCACCATGGATTGCTCTACTGGTTAGGTTTCCTCTAGACTTGTTTTGAATGCAGGCCAAAAGGTTCAGCTTTGAGCCCATCTGACCTGAGTACCTTCCTCCACACATTCTCTACATGGTATTCAGGAAACTGCCAGTGGGACTTCTTATTGCTTTTTTCTTGCCAGTCTTCAATCAAGACCACTTTGTTGTTCGTTGAGTGCAGCAATAACGTTTGTCCTGCCAACAGATTCTCCCACCGGTACATCAGTGCAGCTTAAGCATTACCATGACTGTTTCTGTGATTGATACTCTGCTAGCCTGGCCTTTTAGTTCTGGTGTGAGGCTTTGCCTTGGTAGGTCTGCAGTTTTGCTTTTCAGGTGATGGAAAACAATATTTCATGAGATGTTCAAATCTTGGAATTTAGTTTTGTAGCCTAAACCTGTTATGTCATTCTAAGCAATTCAAAAGAGCACACTGAACAAAATAAAAGTTAATTGACTCATCATTAGCTGCAGACAAACTAAGTAGAGGCAACGAGTGAGGACGAAGCTCATTCAGCTTTCTGTGTATTGTAGAGACAGAAAAACATCCACATATTTACATGGAAAATGTTTCTCACACTTCCTCTCTTGCCTGTTCTTCCTCTGCAAATTTAGCTGCATGTGGCAGTGTTGACATTTTCAGAGTAAACATTATTAGTGGCAGTTTAATGCAACAAAGAGTTTCACACTCATTTGCAAGAATAGAAAAGGATTATTCTGCAGCTGTGGTCTTGTCTGGTTTTGAGACAACATTCTGAGTCCATTAGGTTTGAGGCCGAGTCAAGGCCAAGTAGAAATGCATTTGATTCCCAGACAAGAACAAGACCTTGAAAATGAGACAAATACTGACCTCAAGTACTAAAACACATTGAAAAAATGCCTTTATATTTTATCTGCTACTAAACTAGCCTGTCAGGTTATAAGAAAATGTGCACCCTACTATAATTACATGACAAGCAATTACCAATCAATCTTTGGTTTGGTATACTATATTTAATAACACAACAAATTTTTAAAACCAGTGTTAAATATTTGGCTTTATCCAAAAAGATGAATCTGGTCGTCTCGTAGTGCTGCAAGTTCTGCCACAAGTGAGTCATTTCTCTAGAGAAACAGGAAAGCAGGACAAAGCTGCATCTGAGAAATGCATGTGGACAGATGGTATTAGATAATTAATTATAATCCATTTGGTGTCTGGAAAGACTCGGACCCAGGATAAATTCAGTATGGCGTTAGCTTGATCAGGTTGGCTAGCCAAGCCTGTGTAACTTTGTACATCAGCAGCAACCTGCATCAGGTAATCAACTGTTTTCCTTCAGCTGGTAAATCTCATAGCGAGCTCTCAGTTTCTACAGCCTTACCTATCTTACCTATTTGCTGTCTTCAGTGTTAGAGACTTTGCAATGTTGGGACCTTCAATCCAAACAGTATCTGACTTCATCTTGTCTGTCATCAACTTCACTTTGCCCTGGATTCTTCACTTCTGTTTTGGACACTCTATATTGGCAAACAGGAGATTTTAAACAAACAAAATAAATAAATCCTTATGTTAACACAATAAATCAAAGCAATATTTTATTTTTTCTGCAATAAAAATGGTTTCAACAGATTGTTTGCTATGTGTGCAGTGCAAGTCTGCTCTGAAATGCAAAAAATGACTAAGGACTGATCTACAAAAGTCCAGTGAAAATATGATAATAAAATGTTGTAGAAGAGTAAGATGAAGTTTAAGCAGAAAATCAAACTGTTTTGTGGTTAACAAACACTGCCACCTTCACTTCTTCTTTTGCAAAAGAAAAAAAAATCCATCGATTTAATGCTTCTGTACCAAATCCTGGCTGTGGGGCTGATTTTGAAAGTTGTAGTATTCATACTGTCAAATCAGTTACAAAGCTGTTTAAGTACAAGAACATTAGCACTGAGTCGTTGTCATCATAAAGTCCTGATCTCAAACTAATGCAAAATCCATAGGCAGGTTTGAAGAGCTATGTATCAGCAAGGGATTATATGATATTGATTCAATTACTTTAAATCAATGCAACCAAATATTATGAAAGTGCATGTAAGTTTTTTAATTTAAAGAAATACAGATTATAGCAAAAGGATATTTATTCTGGTAATCCTGTCTGACTTAAGCCAGAACACGTGAGTAATAGAGGTTAAGTTTTTTTGACAAAGTGTATAAAAAATGGTTTGACTCCCTTTACATCTTGTCAGATGTTCATATTAAAACAGCATGATAATATTTTCTGTTTGAGTCAGAGTAACGCGCTGTTTGATAAAATTAATCAAAAGCTAACAATACCCCAAACAATGATAGCAGCAGTGAAGTGAGAAATTAAGAAAAGCTCCTTGCTATGTACTGCACACATAGTGAATATATATATATTTTAAAAACTTCACAGAAACATCTGCGTCTGTCACAGTCACTAGACGAGAGGCATGGTACAACCTGGACAGGTCAACAGTCCAGCAGAAGATCTAACATTTTATTTTATTTTAATTTCGTGGTCATAGATTGCTCTGACTTTGGTCCCCAGTTCTGAACAAGTACAATCCTTTGTTTTGACATTTTAGTTGACGTACAAATAGACATTGTTCCCAAGCCTGGGAGGTTTTATATGATGCCATATTTATTACCGTGAAGAGCTAATAATGTTGTGTACAGATTTTAATCAGTTAAAGAGAAATATCTGTTTTCATGGAAGATTTTTTTTTTCTCTTGTTGAACCTGTGCAAACGTCTGGACCATTAAAACCGGCGCTGCTGCCAGAAGCCCACATTTGTTTGGCTGTGCAACATTGAGCTGCTGATTTCTGTCCATCTGTTTCTCTACACAGATGGAAATTTAAGCTAATCAGCATCACTGCCATCAGCAGTGAAGCTTATTCAGAAAAGCCAATCTACTGAACTCCATGCAAGAGTAGAAACACAAACTATGTGATGCCTAAGCAGTTATATCAATGCAGCAGGTGTGTATGGGGTAAAAAAAAACAAAAAAAACAATGGCCAAAGAAACACGGACAAAGTCCTGACAACAGCAGCTCAGCTCCCCTGGAGACTAATTATGGCTGCTTTTCCTGCTTTGTTGGACAAACAGAACAGACAGATTGGATATCATTGCATTTTTATGAAAGCAATGAAAATACTTACATTGCAATATCCATGATTTGAGGAAGGCAAGCTATGAATTAAGTCTTGTTTAGGAGGCGTGCATGCAATGAATGTCCAAACTGGACTCCAGATGGAACATGTAGCCAAGCAAAACGTTTAACCTCTAAATTTAGAAACAGTGCTGAACGTTTTGTGGTTCTCATTAGAACCGCAGGGTCTAACTCACATACCAGAGCCAGCATCTGCTGTCTTTGCCTGAATAAAAACAGTTTTAAAAAGAAACAAACTCAGAGACGGCGCCATTCATCTAACAAATTTTAAATAAGTTTGAAATAGATGGTTGGACTGGAAACTCCTAAAAGAAAGAATAAATCTTTCTTGTCATCCACAATCTGATTCCCTTTCTTAAAAAATCCTTTCCTAGGCAGCTCACATTGAAGTATTGTTCATCTTCTTATCTGTCGTTTGAATCAGTTTCCCTGTCAAATTTCTAATCCCCTGTCTGTTGTGGGAAAATAAATGGCTTCTTCCTCACGCATTTGTCATCACTATCATTTAGAAACAGAGGAAAACTTCTAAAGCTTAAGCACTTTGATTTAAGACTGGGATTGCTGCAGAGAAATTGGAGCTTACAGTCGACGCATATCACTTCAGCTTTCTATCACAGCTTTAAGCGTTAGATTACACGTGCTATTAATGAGAAACTTCTGGCTTTACAGAGAATATCAATGGCAAAATCACTTTCAAGAATGCGTTTCAAAAAGCGATACACTACATTGAACACAGATTTGTTGACAGCTCACAGCTGATAGACATTTGTTTTAGAAAAATAGGACATTAACAATTTAAAGAAAGACTAAATCACCCAATCAAAAAGATATACACAATAAAATAAACAGATAGACATAATATATACAATATCTGTTATGTTTCTCAGAACAGAACCAGTTGCTGGAAAGATTTCTACAACAGAGAACCAGGACAAAGTGACGACTGACGAACAAAATGGACTATCCTGGTGAACATTTCAGAATCTGCACCCATTGCTTAATTTTGCAAGCTAAGCACTTCTGGGTCATTAAGCTCAATGTGTCATAAAGAGAAACGTCCTTGTGAACGAGCTTTAAGATTCACACATCTTGATTTTTTGGTCTTCAGCCTTTAATGCCCTCAAATCTGTCAACAACTCAGAGAATTCAAGTCCTTTTGGCAGAAAGATAAGCAGCAGGGAGTAAATACAGATAGAGGACATTAAACGTTTAATACAGGCAGCGATCTATCAACCACAGAAAGTAGTCTACTGGGACAAATCTGTCATTAATTAGTTGCAGTGTGAAAAATTAAGACAATGTATTAGAAGGGACTAAAATAAAAAAAAATGAATTTAAAAAAGGATAGATTGACTAATTGGATTAAAAATATCACATTTAATTTAAACCTTTAAGCATAAGCTCTAACTCATTTCAAGGTTTGCATCGAAGAAGATAAGCATTCAAAAACTCTGTGCAATGGGGAAAAACCAATCGGTGTTTCTGCATCCTGGGTTCATGTTGTTCATGTGGAATCGAAATGTTATCAGCTCCTTTGCAATGATGTTTACCATAAATCTCATAAATTTATATTGAGGGATATGAGAAAATAAGAAAAACTTCAAGCACCTGAATAAGACACTAAAATAGCCATGAGTTTTATTGACGTAACATAATAATAGTCATGGACCCACTTACTTGAGAACTTGTGAAATTAAACTGCAGTATATCCACTTTATCAAAGTATGAAATTCAATAGGCTATCTGGGTCAAGGTGACCTATGAACCCAGTGTCAGTATTTGTTAAGGAAGGTACTTTTTGAAAGCACATGTTGCATCCTCTCTGCATCACTGCAATGATGCACCTGGGATCTGGGCCAAACACAACAAAAGCTCATTTCAGACGTGTTTTGCTGAGCATACTCCATTTCTCTAAAAGTGGTTTCATATAGACAGCTTTGCATTCATAGTATCTGAGTACAAGGTTATCTACGCTGTAAGAGGACCAGATGATCCAAGTGGATCCAGAACCGAATCCTCCAGCAATTACAGCAAGTCCACATGCTAATAAGAGCTTCATCCTCCTTTCTGTCGACAGCTGCTCTCCGCTTTAACGTTGATATTTCTGATTTGTCTAAATGTGTGTGATATTGATATGGATGCAGTCATCACTGAGCATGTACTCCAAAACAGCTCTCAAGTATTTCCAGCTGTGGCTCCGCGTCTCCAGCTGAGAGTCGCTGTCTGTGAAGTGCAGGTATGGAGGAGCATCTACGCTTGGCTTGTGTTTTGTTTTGTTTTTGGGGGTGTTTTTTTGGAAGATTCTAGTCTCATTTCCTATCAGAAACAATGAAAATAATTTTACATTTCCAATACCTTTGGTATGGAGGAGTGCAGCATTTCACCCAATGACCGATGAGCACCAGCACCCAAAGCCTGCTATGTGGGTATAGACAGTGGATGAATGAATGGTATAGTTCAGCATCTTGATATTTTGAGGTGGATATAGTCAGTAATATCAAACTAACAGCTGGAAGACACAGAAACAGCAACATTGACAATTAAAGGAAAACCTCTTGTCAGAAATGAGCGAGTACAGTACAATTTGAGAAAGAAAAGGGCTGTATACATTCTGTCACAAGACATTTTCTGACTATTCAGGATGCAGGATGGTCATTCTTATTCTCATTATTATGCCTTGGGCATAAAGGAGTTCATGGCATTCGCTATTTCTGAAGAACCAGCCTGCATATTGCATGTAAGGTTAGCTCCCATTAAGGATGTCAGCACATCATTCATGACGTTCTGTGAATCTTGAGCTGGTGCTTCATCCTTTGGCAATTTATATAACACTTTGGCTGTTGCTTTTTTTTAGTTTTGTGATAAAAAAGAGGGAATAGAAGGAGGAGCAGAAACCCTGGATTTTTTGAACCCTTCTAAGCTAAAATAACTTGAGGACAAAGGTGAGCACAAAACCTTTTGCTATTCTGCTAATGTTGAAAAAACACAATTTTATAAAAATACAATTAATGTGAATATAGCAATTAATGCAATAGGTCTTTAGAAATCAGCAAGAAAAGAGGCCAAACAAGTTCTTTGGATTCCATAATGAAATCTGAGTTTTCTTAGATAATCTGAATAAAATCCAGTTCCAACACTGCAGCAGAACGGATGTCGAAGGATCTCTATGCTGATGACAGGTGTGAACAGCTTCAGCTCAGTGGAATTGGATGATGGAGGCTGAATTCAGGTGAATGATCCAAGTGGGAGTTGGAGCTGACCTCTTGAACTCCTGATGTTTAATTTACACTGTTTTGCATGAAAATATTTTTACAGGAATTTATGCAACAGAATAAATATGAGATATTTAAGAATACATATTAGGTTTCATTAAAAAAAAATCTCACCAACAATCTTATTTTTGAATGTATTTAGCTTCTCCTTTGCATAAGACTGCAAGGACATGATCAAATATTTTTTGATCATTTCAGTTTTAAAACATCTCATCTACTGTCCTGCTGTGGTTAGCACACTAAGCATCCACACTTAATTGTTTCTATATGAAAGTGTTGCACATTATTATCTTGAGACACATTAACGCAAACACCACTGATATTTCACATTAGAGCTTTTTTAATAAAAAAATGACTTTGCTCTTTGGGCTCTGTTTATAATACAATCCTGCAATTTAAATCTGGAGGGAATAAAACAAGTAATACATGCCAGGACTGCCTCCCTTCTCATTATTTTAATCATGAAACTATATCCAATTGTTTATGTCAGGCTATTGTCGTTTTCATCTTTGCCAGGATGTTTTCTAGTTTCTCAGACTGTGACCTGCTTGGCAGGTGCAATCAGCATGTGCGATCCTTCCATCTGGTGCTGGATAATATCAAAGTAAAATTGCTTTCATCCCGGAAAAAGTGTGATATCTGGCTTGTGCACAAATCTTTTTGAAGAAAGTCAACTTTTTCAAGTGAAAAGAAAACTTGATTTAGCTCGCTGGTTTGGAATACATCTACAATCATGAAACTTTTCTGCATGTGGAAGACTGAGTCCCCCAAAGCAGGCGCACACCACAGAGAAAAGAAGGAAAGAAAGAAAGAAAGAAAGGAAGAAAGAAACAAAGAAAGAAAGAATGAAAGAAGGAAAGGAAGAAAGAAACAAACAAAGAAAGTAAGAAAGAAAAAGAGTTAAATGTTTTAGGGTTTCTTTCTTTGCCAGTGATGATTGTGGGAGTGTTTGTAAGTGTCTGCAGCATCGACGTACTTTGGCTATTATTCATCAGCACAGTTCTGCTGCTTCAAAATAAATTGCATGTTGTTAACTCTGCTCTCTGAGAAATGAACATTGTACTCAGAAATGCTAAGCCAGGACAACGGTATTATATAAAAATCACACTTTAATCCCCTTCCCCGATGCAATCACTCGAATGGTACACATCTGATGCTGGAATTGGGCTCTCTCCAAAGTACATCCAATAATCAGAACTTTTCCTCTGATGCCAGGCAGGCAGCTGTGAGCTGAGCGCTTTCTGCCAGATGCTCTAAGCTCAGCACATGGTGGATCAGCAGAGAACTGAATGTGGGGCATTGATTAGACTTAAGCACACTGAACTGCGTCCACTGCTTCAATTTTAACAAACACTTTCCTCCCTTCAGTCTCACTCACTCATTTTTCCTCCATCAAACTTACTGTGGTCAAGGTTACAGAGGCTAACTGTCTATCTGGACCAACATAAGGTCAAATGCTCTCTGCACAGGTCACCAGTCTTTGCATGACCAGTAAATTGTCAGCTTGTGCTCTCTAAGCATGGTGCCAAAAAAATGGAGAGAGGGATGATTCTCCCTAATTAATGCCTGGTTTCCTCTAAAATGAGGTAAAACAACATGCAGTGACAGTTTCCATGAATGAGCCCTGCATGTCTCATGACCGCCGTGTCCTCAGATTTAAGAGCTGAATAAGAACTAATTCATAACTCCCAGTTGACTGTGAAACTTGCATAAACATCCGTATACAGCTCAGATTTTTGTGATGACAAACACACAGCAGAAATCCATCCATCCATTTTCTGTACATCCTTGTCCCTCAGTGGGGTCGGGAGGTGCTGGTGCCTATCTCCAGCTAACGTTTTGGGACGTCGCAGGGCAACACAGAGACACACAGTACAAACAGCCATGCACACACACACTCACGCCTAAGGACTATTTAGAGAGACCAATTAACCTGACAGTCATGTTTTTGGACTGTGGGAGGAGGCCGGAGTACCCGGAGAGAACCCACGCATGCACAGGGAGAACATGGAGACTCCATGCAGAAAGACCGGGGCCGGGAATCGAACCCAGAACCTTCTTGCTGCAAGGCAACAGCTCTACCAACTGCCCCACTGTGCAGCCCCCACAGCACACATAGCAGACAGAAAACAAGTCATCAAATCTTGAAATGTAAGGGTGATCACAAGAATCGTTGTGTGATTCATACCTCCTGAACTTGATATGATTTATTGTAATCTATAGAGATAGCACATATGGTAAAGCAAGGAAGGTTCTGGGAGATAAGATTATGTTAGCTTACAATAACGTATATCTCCGCTTTTATTTTCCTTGTAAAAAAAAAAAACTCTACATCGCAAAGGTGTCAGAATAAGGTTTGGATCCTGGTTGTCACATTCAGAATCCACAACTAACCTACCATGTTTGTTCTTCTGTTTTACTGTATCAGAGAAAACCCATACAATCAAAGACATCATGCACAAACCAAACATTGCAACATAATTTCAGCTGGTATTACAATCCTCAGCAAGCCAAATCATTTTATATGTATGTTCAATTCAGATTTGTATGCAGCTGCACAAAACAGAATCAGTTCTTCATAATTTATCAATTGCCAGGAGTGCGATTCACTCAGAACTTTTAAGCCATATTCTTCTGTTTCTTCTGGCAGGTACTCGCGCCCCCTGACAATATTTCTTCCAGGAGACTGTGGGCACAGTTTGCAGGCTTTTATATGAAATTTCATGCAAGCTCTATCCCTCATCCTTGAAGTGTTTTCTAAAACTTGCCGACCACAGAAGATCACACAGTGCTATGTGACATGTTGCTGCAGCCAATAACACACAGAACTATTCTCCATGTAGGGGAGTGAAGAAGAGTTACAAGGATACAGTTATTCTTTGTTACTCACGTGTTTTTTTACTGGAATGTAAAAAGCTTTGTGCAGAGTTGAAGAAAACAACTAGGCCTCCACTTTAAGACACCTAGCATTTTTGCAATAAATCTGGAAGTTAAAGCAAATAGGACAATAAAAGGGCTCAACTCAAACGAACACCTAAAGGGAATGGTCTCATTTGGAGATAATGTATTACACAGGTAGATCAGCCACAAGGCTGTAAATAACAATTTGCAAGGATGCAACACATCAGCATCAGGCACTGGTTGGTAAGACCTGTCAATCACCCGGTTGCTAGACTGGCCTTTAGCGAAACAGTGAGTGAATGTCACCAGACAGAGGACACCCCTGAGACACATTCAGCAGAATTTACAGCGCTTGATGGAGATTGATAGAGGTGGCATGATGTGACCAGTTAGCTGTGTTATGAAATTGCAGGGTATCTTATTGCGAGGTGCTAAAGATTTTTCTGTCTTGTGCTGTGGTGGCGCACATCGCACGTGCAGAGGGCTTAGTCCTCGGCGCGGCCGTCCCAGGTTTGATTCCTGGCCTGGTGACCTTTGCTGCATGTCTTCCCCCTCTCTCATTTCCCTCTTTCCTTTCAATTCACTGTTAAATAAAGGCCACTAGAGCCAATAAAACCTTTAAAAAAATTATTTTTCCGTCTTACTAATTTTCTCTGACTTTATTTTGTTTTTATGTCACATTTACATGTTTCAGATTCATTGTTTGACATAAAGATGATCGGTGTTAATACAAAAACATTTCTTTAAACAATTACGTCATTTAATAAGGGATAAAAAATTATCCGGTTCACTTTGGCAACAGTATTTGTTATTTCCCAAGGATGCAACATGCAAAGATGTAAGATGAGCTTTTGTGCTTTTTTATTTTAGACGGCATTTTGGCCTCTGAACTTTCCTCATTTTTTGTTTTTTTTATTTAACTATATGAAAAAGATCAAAAATCAGTTAATTGTTTTAGCAACTTCATAGTTCCTGTTAGTTAACTTATGACACCATTAGCTTTTCACCAACTGAGTACTTTGAACAGGCTGGTGTCATGTTCAATATTCATACTTTAATCAAAAGAATTAATCTTAAAATCTTTCAAACGGTGGTAAAATAATGTTGAAATTAGCTTTATAAATCAAGACTGTCTCAGACATTGTGGGTCTCCTTTCTTATCTAATTTCTATTTTTTATTGCAGCTCAAAGTTTAGTTGAGTTGTTACAACTGTCGTCTTGCAGTATGAATGTTCAGCATGAGTTTTTCTGTGTGGAGTTTGCTTCTTCTTTTTCTGCATTGTTGGGTTTTGTGGGTGCACCAACTTTCCTCCATCATCCAAAGACATGCAGAACTTGTCAAGCTAATTAACCCCTCTAAATTTCCCTTTAGTGTGAGTGTGTCTTATTTGTGCAAGCATGAAGAGTTTAGAACATGTATGGATGGAAAAAAATCCTTGTTTTCATCAGTATTGGTCAAACAAATTCAGAAAATTCAGCTGGATGTACGTCATCTACCTTCGGATCACACCGCCCATATGAACAAAAACAACCAATCACACACAAATTGTTCATACAGAAGGGGGCAAAGTGTTTACCAGGCGGGTTGTAACAAGAACAATAAGAGGCCGAGAAAAAAATGGCATGACATTCGTGACGGAATTTAAACCTTAACTGGTTTAAATTTGGGAGCTTTCAACTCAATCTAAGCTGAAAGCCAAGATTAATGCTGTGTAGACATAACAGCATCAATTTTGTCCTAATTAAAAATGAGAAAAATGCAAATAACAAAAAAGTTCACATGCTTTGTGATAACTCAGCTAAAATCTGTTAGTGGTGCTTTTTTAAAAATACAAATAAACATCAATACTATGTTCTGTGGGGGCTGCCCAGTGGTGCAGTTGGTAGAGCTGTTGCTGTGCAGCAAGAAGGTCTGGGTTCGATTCCCGGCCCCGGTCTTTCTGCATGGAGTTTGCATGTTCTCCCTGTGCATGCGTGGGTTCTCTCCGGGTACTCCGACTTCCTCCCACAGTCCAAAAACATGACTGTTAATTGGCCTCTCTATATTCTCCCTAGGTGGGTGTGTGTGTGTGTGTGTGCATGTTTGTTTGTCCTGTGTGTCTCCGTGTTGCCCTGCGACAGACTGGTGACCTGTCCAGGGTGACCCCGCCTCTCGCCCAGAACGTTAGCTGGGGATAGGCACCAACACCTCCCGACACCAGTAAGGGACAAGGGTGTAGGAAAATGGATGGATGAATGGATGGACTATGTTCTGTGACACGCAAATTTGAGTTTTTGAACACTATTGTCTCTGCAGACATAATAAAATAACATTCATAAAGACATATTTAAAAACCTGTAGAGGTGTCAGGTTAACAGACTGGAAGCTGCACTGCTTATCCACTGAGTTGTGAAGTGAAATGAAACAAGGCACTCGTATGAGATGAGGGCACCATTTCCCTCCCCTCTGACTGACTAAACATTTAGCTGTGATCTAATTGGCTTGGTAACAAAGTGACCATGGGGCGTGAATAAATTTGTAACAAGCCCTTTGATCAGACTCAGAGGCGCGTCTGGCATCCAGGGCCTCCCTCGACATGGCTGCCTGTCAGCGCAGTTTGGTGAGTTGTGAAAGGCAGGAGCTGCAACACGGGATAAGTGATACGACAGCCCTCTAACTAGGTCCACATGCACTTCCCTCCATATCCCCCAGTGAATAATTCATTTCCTCTCCTTGTTGTTAAATCCAAGGTGAAACATGTACAAACTGCAGTTTAAAGCTGAAATCACAATATCCAATCAAGTGATTTGTCCAAGATTTGTCCTCAAGAACAGCAAAAATGCACCATGCATATCCACCAGTGGGTGAGTGAAGTCTAAAAACAACAACGCTTAAAACATTTGAAGATGGCTTAACTTAAAAATGCAATTTAAGTCAACAAGAAAATTGTTTTGGTTTAAACTCACAAATGAAAGTTCATGAAGTTGATTTAACAACAAGAGACAAGTTGACTAAACATTGTTTTTTAAGTTTATTAATCTTGAATTGTGAGTTTTAACTTAATGCTACAATTTAAACTAAAATTATTTCACAACATGCAAGAAAAACTCAGCAAGTTAAAGAGCTCACATTTCGCTATTATCTTTACTCCTAATTATTAGTTTTTTTTATTCTTGTTTCAAATTGCATGAATTGATAATGAATTTTATTAAACGTCACAATGAATTCTACTTAAAAACATTTAGTGTGAACAGGACATAAAAATAAACATTTGCCTTAATAACACACCAGAGTCAGATCAATGTAACGCACTTCCATCTCAGGATACAAAAACATGCCGCTAAGCATTCTGGGAAATAGTTCCCACTCCTATCTTCTTCTTCTTTCTTTCTTTTCTTCAGTTTTTTAAGCACTACCCTAAAATCTCAAACCTCCAGGAGTAGTTTATTCAACTCCTGGAGGTTTGACAGAATTAGTAAAAAAGTTACCACAACTTATAACTGTAGGTTTATCTTTAGCAAACTCACACATTTAGGTTCAAAATCTAAAACTGGCTAAATTTATCGACTTAAAGAACAGAAGAAAGTAAACTCAAGTATTTTATTATCTGGAACGTTTCCAAGCTAAAACGTTTCCTCTGGACTCTATATCTTTTTATATACAACCCTGGAAAAAATGAAGAGCCCACTGCACTGAACCCAAGTGAAAAACTCCTGGTTATTCCACCAAATATTGATTTCTGAACTCTTCATTTCTGTTAACTCTTCATTTCTGAGTTAAAACATTGGTATTGATGTTCCTAAATGAATATGAACTTGTTTGCTTTGCATTATTTGAGGTCTGAAAGCGCTGCATCTTTTTCTTTTATTGACCATTTGTCATTTTCTGCAAATAAGTACTCAACTTTTGCTTGGAGTTTCAGAGACAATGTTCATTTTACTCAAATGTAAAATCAGAGAACTTATTATTTTACAGTAGTCTTTTCATTTTTTCCAGAGCTGTATTTCTATGATTCATTTTAATGTATTTTATTTTTTTAAAGCTCTGCATGGTCTACCTGCCTCATTCAGGTCAGTTGCTCAGTTGCTCCTTCATTTATCTAAAACAAACAAGCTAAGAGAAGATCATACTTTTGCTGTGTCAACTCCTAAATGTTAAATGACTTACCACTGCACATCAGACAGTCTTTAATCTTTCCGTCTATTTATGAATCACTTCTTGAAACTCATCGATTGGTTTTGACACAACATAAGACATTGGTTTTAAAGAATGAATACATTTTAAGCCTAACATTGCCTCTGTTGGTGGGCTTAAAGCATTGACTATTCGCTAACTTTGCCATGGCATGAGCAAATCGCAGCTGCTGCTTTTGGGAACGCCACTTTGGTCTGGCCTCCTCCGTTCGCTGCCCTCCTCACTCGCCACTATACAAATCAGCAGATCTGTAAGCTGTCGGATGTGATGAATAGAGGGTGTCTGTAACCGTAGCTGCCACCACAGGCACAGATGGATTATAGTGGGCTGCTAAAGTGTTTCCTGCACCACAGTAGCCAACACAGTCAAGGCGAACAGTGATGGGCAATGCCCCTGCCATTTATTTATTTTTTTTAATGATGTTTGAGCAGCGAGTACCAGAGACCAAAACCAGGTCAGAGTGCCTTGAACATTAAGTTAGACTTTTACACCTATTCTTTCACGCTAAACCGCAATATTTTACTTTTTTCCCACAAAATCTAGAAGAAATGAAAATGTGTAGAACACCAAAGATTATGACAAGATGTCACGCTGTAACAAAGGCTGACACAGTCTAAATAATTAACTTTTGTGCTGCCACTATATTTAGCAATGGTACAGCTAATTGAAGGGCTTATTAAGATGTATTCAGAATTAATTATAAACTGTTTTCCCAGATGAGGAACAAGGCTTCAATTATAGACTTCTAAATCCACCTCTAATCGTGGCACTTTGTCCCAGTGAGAAGTCAACAAAAGAGAAAATGGAGACATTCAGCTGTAGTTTGCTACATTATTGAATAAAATGTTTTGTTTTTTGCATGTTTGCAAAGCCTTAGTAAAATAGGTGTGTAATACAACCTGAAACTTGTATTTCTTTTATTTTGTTGGAAAAGTGTTTGAGTGTCTCTGGAATGTAGATTGTTGGGAAAACTGACCTCCTCCCAGCTCCAAATCCTATTGTGTAGCTGCTACAGATGTTAGGGGCCATAATGACCCTTGGGAGGGATTGAAACATGAGCAAACATTGGAAATAACATAAACCATTAGATCCGCTGCTACACTGTTACAGTGAAAAGCATGGAAAGCATAGACAGCAATTTTACAAGCATGACGGCATCCAGCAGCGTTAGACACTCTGCAGCCTGCTCTGCGGTATTATTATCACCATTTCCCTGGCACAGCCACTGAAGACTCTTTATGCTTTTGAAAGTGAAAAGGTTTCCTTCAAATGGGAGAAAAACATACAATTTCAGAAGCACATACTTTAAACAACTGAATGACAACTGATTTTTTTATTAAGATTATTTGCATTCTGCATTGTTTTAGTTGCTGTATGCCTAATTACAATGAATATACTTATTTTCAATTTCTATTATTGTTTTTTTATCTGAGGAATCAGTTAAAATTCACATGGAACACAAGATGTATTTGCTAAAGCCAAGTACCAGGGCATTTAGGGTTTATTTATTATTTTGAAGGATCTTAAAAGTTACAGATTCAAAGGAGATAACAGGTTCAATGTATGCATGTGTCTTTAACTACCTGCTTCTGTTCAGTTACCTGCTGCCAATGAATGAAATGTAATTGTTTACACAGAACCATATGGTGATACCAGTGGTGGGGTGTCAAAGCCAGCAGGGCCAAAGTGTAAAATGTCTTAAAACTTCCTTCATTTTCAAATCTAAAACTTAAGTTATAGTCCACACTGTTGTGTGCTTCAGTCTGCTGCTCACCTTACAAAACATGGCAGGTATTAGCATGTCAAATTCTAATAAAAACTGGAAATTGGACACAAAATTTTTATTTTAATATTTAGTTTTTTTGTTTATGTAAAAAAAAAAAGAGAGAGAGAGCAAAGTATTCCAGGAAGCCCTGCAAGTATAGTAATGAAAAATATTCTGGGGTTAACATGAATCTCCTTGTACTATCACATTCTGCTTTTTCTCTGGAGGAAATGAGCAAATAAATATGCACATGGCTTCCTGCTGCTAACTACCTTGAGGGCAGTTCCTTACAATGCCCTTGAATTTGCCACTGAGATTTACACAAATGTTGTGCACAACGGTGGGTAGCAGCAGTCATCAGGGACGATTTCACAGGGGATCAGCTGTGTCAGGTAAGGGGTGTCACATTATGCAGTTGGCTCACATGAAAGGAGGAATGCTTCCTTGGTAACTCAGTGAGAGGAAAGTCCTGCAAACAGCAAATATACTACCCAAGTATACATTTTTACATGAATTCAAAGTGCATGACATGCCATACAGTGAATCCTCGCAGTCATGCGCTTCACTTTTCGCAGCCTCGCAGATATTTTTAGTGTATAAACGCGCATCATGTTCTGTTGTCCTGATTAGTTTTCAACTGATCTCCTCCGTCCAGGGCCGGCCCAAGCCTCCATGGGGCCCTCAGCGAAATTTGGTTTTGGGGCCATGTAGTTCTGCTAACAATGTGGCCTGGCTGTGATTTCCTTAATTTTGATGTGAAGCCCATCTTATCCCCTAATCTTGTCTTCATCAGCAAAGGTTTAAAAACCAGCCAACTGGACTGATTCTGAGCCTTCAAATGATTTTAATAGAAGTTTCACATACTGTAACTTAGAAGGTGATTATTGAGAGGATAATGATTAACACCTGTAGCTCGTTGTTCCCTGGGTTGAGGGTTTCCCATGCGTAAGGGCAGTTCACAACATTCATGGTTCTACTTCAAACATATCCAAAGTTTATTCAGACAAACAAATGCATCAAATCACACCAATGACATACCAGAATCAATCAGAAACTCAAAACCACAAGACAGACATCAATCACCTGACAGAAACAGAAAAATGCACAAGTTCCCTGCTCCCTAATTAGAATAAGTTTAAAATTTCAAAGGGAAGTTACTACAAATGTTTTATGACTGTCATTGCTGGGCTGATGAGTCCTGAGACAAACAACATTCCAACACCTCTGTGTGAGATCCTATCTCTCTTCAGGTGTCCACATAACAAAAGGCCCCAGTTCTTATATGGGTTCAGGAAACGGCCATCTCCACATCTCCACGCAGACCCCCTCCTTCTGTCCCAGCACAGATGCTGCTGCATTCCAAGCACAGCAGGAGGCTGATAGAATATCAAAACGGGCTGATTTGGATCTAAGAACTGGCACAATTATCTTCTACTGATCAGATTATGTTGATTAAGCCATGACTCTAAATCTAACTAAAAATTGAGTCCTATTCAAGGCAATGTTGGTAGTTAAAACTACCATAATTGAAATATCATTTCCAACATGATGTAAAAATAAAGTTTGTTTTAGCCACAAAATTATAAATAAATTAAATTGTGCTAGGCAGCAAACAACATATCCCCAACTACAACATAGAGTAGCTCATCGATGTAGCAGCCATGTAGCCTGATGTAAAAGCATTTTGCTAGACAACGTCAAGCATTGAGAAGTTTTAATTATTGTTATCGGGTGTTATCAAACACGGCGTTTTGAAGCCAACAGACCTCAGAAATATACAGAGCCAATCATTTAAAGTTTAGACTTTCCACACAAACACAAAGACGCTAGCATAAATGTTTGGCAGTTGAACTGGACCGTTCCAGGTCAACATCAAGCGAGGAGCTTTACAAATATTTTACATCACATCACAGTACCAAGGCACATTAAAACAAACCTTTATCTTGGCTTTTTTTCTGCTCTTCCTCTTTCTTTTCTCCCTCCCTGAAGGGTAAGTCCTTTTTTGAGACATTGTTTTGCTTGCTTAACTTCTGACCGGAAGTTTTTTTTTGCGCACTGCACGTCGTACGGCAGCTCATGCAGTACCTACCGTGACCACCAGGGGTCCCCAAGAGCAATTTCTTTTTTTTTCTTTTATCCATAAAATAATGATTTCTACATACATTATAAAATATATATTATTGTAAAGATAAATAACTTCATAGTAAAATTGTGTGTTTTTGATATGATAATGACAAATTATTACTCAAAAAAATAAAAAATGAGCTCCACTGTAGGGGCCTCTGGGGCCCTAAGCTGCTGCTTAGTTTGATTATGCCTTGGGCCGGCCCTGCCTCCGACCCTCGTCTCTGTCCATTACAGAATGTGTTCGGCTTGGCAAATTTCCAATCGAAGGTGGCATGTCTGTTTATAAGAATCTTCTTGCCCAGAGGAAGAAAGAGCACCAACAGCCACCCATAACTACGCTCTTGTCTGGGGAAAAACAAATCACCTGCACCTCAGCCTTCAGTAGGAAAAGATGCTACAGTGGAAGAGGTACAGTCAGGAGAAATGTGAAATACCCAAGAGTTACAATGTGTCCAACCTTAATAGACACATTGAGGTTAATTATTAAAATCAAGCATTATTAATTTACAGTATTTTTAAAAACTATCGTAGTTATTTATAAGAAAACATTTCTATTTTTATTTCTGAAACAAATGCTTAGGCCTGAAAATGGGTTATGATCTATAGTACTGTAAAATAATAAAAATAGTAATAAAGCTCCCAGATTTCGCATAAAACCCACAATAAACCTGGATTAACCGTAAAGACAAAGGAACTAATTAACCTACCTAATATTTTGGACAAGTAGATGAATGCCACATTTCTGCTCATTGAAAACAAAGTTGAAACAACAATATGCATCTCCAATATAAACTGCTGCACTGTGCCCAAAATATTTTTGATTTCCAATTAATACATGAATCCCTAATAGTATGTTTGGTCTTTTTTTTAACAACAGCACAAAGAAGAGTGTGAGTGCATAGAAAAAAGTTTGATCCCTTTTTGGGAGAAAGACCCATCAGCTTTGTCCTTAAAGATCATAATTCAAACTGTTCCAGCAGAGCTGCCTTATGTCACTTTCTGCACATTTTTCTTCAGCCTCCCAACTCCCCAGGAGTTTTTCACCAATTGCTTGGGAGTCGCCTCAGGAAGCAATAAGTCATCCATTTCATCAGCTGAATGTTCTCAGTCACCAGACTGCAGCAGCATCCATATAAGTGAACATGTTAAGCCCCATGCTCGGCCTATTGAAGGGTGTTAAACCCTGAAGAAAATAAATAAAAAAATGATAACATTTCATGCTACACTAAATGTTAAAATAAGGATTTTCATGCAACAAGAGGAGAGAGAGTTACATGAAACAAAAGGCGCAGAATAAAGCACTATGTGGGATGATTCACTTTTTTGATGACCGCCTAAAAAATTACACAATATTCACATTTTTAGACATACTAGTAGACAAACATAATTAGCCAG
Source organism: Phalloptychus januarius (assembly GCA_902982915.1). Taxonomy (NCBI): domain Eukaryota; kingdom Metazoa; phylum Chordata; class Actinopteri; order Cyprinodontiformes; family Poeciliidae; genus Phalloptychus; species Phalloptychus januarius. Next base: position 7,241,857 of record CADWAE010000076.1, on the reverse strand, counting down.
TTTCTTGAAGACAGTTCCTGATTTATAAGAATCAATGAGCATCCATCTTACAGAAATAAAAGGTTTCTCTTTTAACATTTTCATAAAGCAAAACAATTTTTTTCTCACTTACCTATTCAGATATGTGAAAGATATATATATATATTTTTGAATTTCTAATCTCACAGCAAATTACAGAATTTTCTGTGAGAAAAACAACAATGATTTTTTTTTTATTCACATGGTTGTGATGCTGGGGGCTGTCCCTTTAAATCAAATCATGGCAATGTAAGCATGGCAGTGATAGACAGCTGAGTCAGAATCAATTAATTCAGAAAAGCTGAAACCTTTTGAAGCAGTAATGGCTGATTTGACAGCTTGGCTGAGTTATGGAGGTTTGAAACTGGCTATAATATGGACAAGTTGAGAAATCTGCTTTTAACTTAAGACTGAAAAACACCACATTGTGATTAAATTAAAATTATTCTATGTTTACCATCTAAAAACTCCACCTGCACTTAACTAGCTGTTTAAATATTACTGTTTACTTTTCTGAATTCACAAAGGGATTGTATTTCCCTCCTTATGTTTGTTTTATTCTTTGCTCGACGTTGATTTTTGATTTTATGTCTGTGAAAATATGTTATGTATAAACTTTACTTTGTTTTATCACATTTTATCTAAAGACAGAAAGAAAATATTAACGTGAAACACAATGTTGAGTTGAAAAAAAAAAAAAAAAAATTTATTAACAACAATTTAATATTTAAAAAGAATTGAGCTTGAAAACAAACTGCATTATTAAAGCTGTTTTCCGTGTTTGTTTTCTGCCTTTCTGTTTCTGTCAGCAGTCACTAGTTTTCATTTAGCCTCGTGCCCGGGTCTCCTGGGCCGCAGACCCAGGAGTCTGCTCCCCTCGGTGGGTGACTCAGAACAATGAAAGGCCAAACCGGCACTGAGGGAATATCCACTTCTACGTAACTCCTAAAAATGTTTGTGTTGACTTGGATCCGAACAGCAGCAGCAGCTAATAGTGGTCATACTGGGAGTATCACCCATACATTGTCTCACTCTATTTTCCTAATTGAATGCAGTCAAATTAACCTGGTGGTTTACGGTTATTCTAAAAATTTTTATTTCTAAAAGGTTGTTGTTAATTAATTCAGACGAAAATAGAAACTTTTTTAAAAGAGTAAAACAAGCTGAGTTGAACTGAACTTTGACAAATATGTGATTTGTCAGACCCTCCAAAAAACTACCTGCTAAAGAAAGGCAAGAGTTCATCATACCAAAGACGATGACATTCCTGTTTAAAGACATAAAACCCTCAATATCTAAATGTACAGCCTCATATTCATCCATATATCCACACTATCAGTGCAGATTAGAAAAAAAGTTGCCTTGTTCAGCTATTGTTGAATTTAGACGGTCGAGTCAAGACAACAGAAATTCACGGCTTCCTTCTGCTTTTATCCGGTGCTTGGCCTGCTGATGGTATAGTGGTGTTGAGACTTTCTTAGCAAACTTTAGGTCCTCTGCTGCTAACTGAGAATCAATAAAAACAACACATCCTGACGACTGGTACTGACTGAGTCCTTTTCCAAAGTGTCATGGTTACTCACCTTCCGGTTGTCGTTTCCAGCAGGACAATTCCTCATGTTACCAACCTCAAGTTATCTGAGTCTAATTAAGCATCTTTAAAGCATTAGGAAATTCAAGATGTATGTTTAGCTAAAAGATCTGCTGCAATATTCTGAGACTGCACATCACTTTGAACCAAAATCTCTGAAAATTGCTTTCTGATACTTTGTCCAAGGCTCTTTTTTTTTCTTCTGTAACAGTTTCCTTAGCTCACTGGTGATCCAGGGTTTCTTATTCGGGAAGCATCTCACTGTTCTGGTGGGGATGTTGCCGTCCACAGAGACGTTTATATAGTGAGTCGCACTCAGTCACGGTCCTGATGTCATCTTCATGTGGCTGGCAGAGAGTACTCCGATCAGTTGCTTCAAAACAAGCATGGAGGGCCTGGACTGTAAACACAGTAGGAAAGCTGAGGAAGCTAAGATCCTTTAAGCTTTGCACCAAGATGTTGCAGATCTTCTGTAAGTCGGATGTTGACAGTGTCATGTCTTCTGCCATCATCTGTTGGGGCAGCAGCATCAGAGCTAGGGACCTAAAACGGCTCAACAGCCTGATAAAGAAGGTTCTGTTCTGGGGACGACTGTGGAACCTCTGGAGAGGATTTTCATAAAATCACATGAATTATGCACAGTCCTGGCCATCGTTTTCATGAATCTATTTTGGGAAGGCAGAGCATCTTCAGTCAGAGGTTTCTTCAGATTCAGTGCTGCACAGACTGCTGCCAACAGCCATCACCATCTTCAATAACTCTTTGAAGAATCTACATTTATTTAATTCCCATCCAATCCATCCATCCATTTTCTATATACCTTTTTCCCTAAGTGGGGTCGGGAGGGTTGCTGGTTCCTATCTCCAGCTAATGTTCTGGGTCAGAGGCGGGGTCACCCTGGACAGGTCGCCAGTCTGTCGCAGGGCAACACAGAGACACACAAGACAAACAACCATGCACACACACACTCACACCTAGGGACAATTTAGAGAGACCAATTAACCTGACAGTCATATTTTTGGACTGTGGGAGGAAGCCGGAGTACCCGGAGAGAACCCACGCATGGAGAACATGCAAACGCCATGCATAAAGACCCGGGCCGGGAATCGAACCCAGAACCTTCTTGCTGCAAGGCAACAGCTCTACCAACTGCACCACTGTGCAGCCCTTATTTTATTTCCCTCTGGGATTAATAAAGTGTTTTTCAATTAGAATTTTGAGTTGAAAATTAGGTCCAAACTAGAGATCATAACAGTTGTTGTGCCATATTAATGGAAACTTTTGTTTTTCCTTGGGAAACACTGAAGAAGAGAAGGAAGAGGTGAAATTGGATTTGGTCAAATTGTGTAGCTCTATTTGTGAATTGCGTGTCTATGTAAGGTTTTTCAAACCTCAAACAAATGTGATAATAGCTTACAAAGACCAAAGAGATGAATAATAAAACTCTAAAGTCCATGGCTTGGTCTGATTATGAGTTTAACTAAAGACTTTAAAAAATCTTTTAAAAGCGCGACCCAGCAAATTTGTGCTGATCTTGAGTTCATATTCACTTAATTAGGATGTCAAAGCTAATCTCAATCAAAAAGGAACTGCTTCTGGCTATTTGTTTATGTTTACTGAAAACTAATGTAAAGCTGTCATTATGAGTAAGTTGTGCTTTGTACTGGTGTGAGTTGTGAAGATCAAATTTGCTTTAAATTAGACATGTTTACATATCAAGGCCTGTCACTTACAGTAATTACCATCTCTTTCCTGAGATAATATCATGTGACATCTACCCTTTCCCCTTCCTGTGAAGTGGAGGCAACGATCAGTCACACGCTTATTTAATTAAAAGAATCCAAACAGGTTTAGCCTCGTCTTCAAAAACCGACTGAGGTCAGGGGAGGATGGAGGAGATGATGCGATAAGAATGCAGGGAGGAGGTGTCATGTCAAATTTAACAGCTAATTTCAAACACTGCAGGAGTGCAGACAGGACACAGAGATACATATTGCATTTCTCTTTCCCCTGAGGTTTGCATAAAACAAAAAAATATATATAGACAAGGTAGCTTAGGTAGTAATACAAGGAAGTGTTTACATTTATTGCAAAATCATCTGTAATTTCCAGTGATCTACAAATTCTGTTGCCTGATGTAAAAACTAGGAGAGATCTGCTCAGGAGAAACTCTTGCAGCAATTCTGAGCCTGGGGAAAAGATAGTTGTATTATTCACAGAAAACTAAAGAAAAGCTTTCCTACTCAGCTGTCCTTAGGTAAACTCTCACTGATCTACTGATCAACTATCCTAGTCTATGCTTTCTCTTTCTTTCTCTGAACAATATATTGGTTAATTATTCATTCTCTGTTGGGGTGAAAATGTTATTTTTGAGTAATTTCTGGAGAAAATAGATGTGCCCAACCTGAACTGGTGCGCCACATGCGTACATGTGGAGTATGAGCATGTGAGAGCTGCAGCACTTCTAATAATCATTCAATATTTCCAAAGTAAAGTAACACCCTGGTTTAGCTGGTGATCAAACTGTGCTACAGAGTCAAATGTAGTCAGGTTGTTGTTTTCCTGGGGCATTGTGTCTTCTTACACCACTGAAACAAACGACAGAAACATTATACTGCAACAGCAGTGTTATATTCCATGATTTGACTTCTCTCGTGGATATTAATGCACTATAATTCATATCAGGAAATACAAACCATGTGTATTTGGTCAGTAATGTAAAATTAAAGCGGCTTAGAAATGGCTCTGTTAATGCCCTTTTGTCATCATATGTTAATAAACCATACATTAATTAGCTTACATTTTACTGATGTGTAAATAGTGAAGTAGGATTCCTTGCTGAAAAGCACAATTTTAACTCAATAAAAATAAATTCAGATCACTTGCAGGTAAAAAAGAAACAAAGTTTAAGAAGAACAAGACAATTATGGAGAAAAAAGTGATGCAATGAGTTTTATTATGCCACATCCCAAAGGCAAAAGCTATGTTTTCATACAAATAGCCTGAAAAACATTCACCCAATAGAAAAGTTGACACTCATACTAAAAGTCTTGCTAAAGAGCCCCATGAATAACGTAGTAATTTGTAATAATCTAATAATTTTGGTGGCCCTTTCATTGGTCAGAGAGGGTATTAGAGTTTGTTTTAGGACATGTCCTGATTAGAAACTATAAATATAGAACTAAATATATCAGAATAAATTACACTTACTAAAAAAAGAAAGCATGACTTGAAGTGTGCTTGTAATATTTACTGTTTGCCTAACTGCTCTGTATTATTTGACCATAAACTAAAGTTTTCATGAATGCACAATGCTTGATGAAATAACTGGAGGTGTATAAATAAGGAGCTCCCAACTTTGCACAGTAATAAATCAGCTTTCCGTTTACTGCCAGTAACTCGTAGGAACTTTAAAGATATCCTGGGAATGTCCCAGATATACCAAAAATGCTCCATCATTCACCCACCCTCACTCTGGTTCCGATATTAAAAATACAATTACCATATTTCATCACTTATGACAAGCCTTTGAAAGCTCTGATAAACCATGACTGCATTATTATTTCCGCTCTGTCAAGCAGTTTAATAAATTCTACAGCACTGAATTTCATTTGATATGTTATGACACACTGCTTTGCATTCTGGTGGCTGTGAAAAACAGCCTCAGATCCGGAGAAAGCTCTCAATGTACTTCAATCACACATCTTGACAGCTGTCCTTAATCCATCACACCCCTACACACACTACATGTTTCTAATTTATGTTGCGATCCCCTTCTAAAATTACAAGACTGGTCCTGCTCTCATTATTCCTTTAATTTACTCTTTTGTATTGAAGGTTCCTTTGTCATATAAAAAGTACAGACCGATCAAAAACTAAAAGTAGCCCTTTCGTTTCAGTCATTCAGTGTAGCCCATGCTGTTGGGTTGGTGCTGCATTTTAACATATTCTTTCTTTGCTTGCAGGCTTAAAACACAGTCTCAGCTCTGAAAACCATTTGCACATCTTAAAATGTAATTAGTCATTAAGATATTTCCTCCATGTTGCTGCCTCAGCCTTTTGTACAAGGAAGGAGTCTGTTTGCGTCTGATAGCGGCTTCATTATGAAAATGAATACCGTTCTCTTATTTTAAAGGCTTTGAAGTCTCACACCAACACAACTGAAGTGGTTTAGCTGGAGGAACATTTTCTTTTATTTACATGAAAACAAACAGTGCAATTAAATGATTCCATTGATAGGTTTTGCACAGAGCCCATTAAAGTTGTTTTTTTTTTAAATAAAACATCTGCATTGTTTTAAACTACTTTTTTTTGTGAGCATACTCTACAAGCACAAGGTCACTGTGTTTCATCATCTGCTGCTCAGTTACCTGTCCTGTATTCCTCACAACCACATCCACGCATTTTGTTTGTTTCCTTGGAACAAATTCTGCCTCAGTCCACTCAGCACACAAGCCTCCACATGAAAAAAAAAAACACCTACTGGCTCTTTGAGGAGAGGAATGAACAAAACTGGCACAAAACACTTTATACTTCCAGAAAATACAAAGAGCAGATAGACAGTATAGATGTGTGTATAAAAAAAAGATTCAACACTTTATAAACCTCAAAGCATGGAAGGAAGCTTCTCTATCCATCATCTGTGAGGTTCAATGACGAGCCTGCAGGCACCAGAAATTACTGGCCCAACAATGAGAGCATCAATCAGAGAAGAAGTGAAGAGGTCCAGCTTAACCCTTTAACATACACTACATGTTGAATTCAGCTGTCTAAATGCCACTTTCTGGTGTTTTTGTGGATTTATATGTTATAAATGCACATTGACCACTGAAGTGGACACTAGTGCATCATACAATACACTGCCAACTACTGGCCATCCACTGCAAATGCAGGAACAGTCTTGTTGAATCCAACTCCTTCTTAGAGCTTTCCAGACAATAGTGGAGAACACAAAACCACGTACAAATTACTAAAGTTTCTTTTTGTACTGTTGTAACCATCAAACTATCTCCCCTTCAGTTTAATCTTATTAGTGGAGACACATTGTTGATGTTACCATTATAAAATAGCTTATAAGTAAATATTGGCAATGTAGTTTTCACAGGCGGCAGAGTGTTGTTGTTAGCAGCTGCAGAAAGTAGCTAAAAAAGTTACTTTTAAAAGATAACTTAGTTACTCTCCAAATCAAGTAATCAGTAATATCTCTAAGTTACTTGTTCAAGGAGTAATCAGTAATCAGTAATCCGATTAAAGTTACTTTTCAAAGTAACTATGCCATCAATGACAACAAATACCTGCAGCTCTGGACAAAATTAATAAAGCACTTAATATGATAAGTTTCTCTGATTTTACTTTTTATAGGCACATGAACATTGTTATTTTATTCTATGAACTGCTGACAACATGTCTGAAATTCAAAGCAAAGGTTTTGTATTTATTAACAGAAAATTAGAAAAGACGTAGAGCTTTCAGACCTCAAATAATGCAAAGAAACCAGTTCATATTCATTTAGAAACAACAATGTTTTAACTCAGAAATCAGTATTTGGTGGAAAAACCAGGAGGTTTTCAATGGGGTTCAGTGCAGAGGGCTCTTCATGTTTTCCAGAGCTGTATATCAGATTCACATTGATTCACTCTTCTTCATGGTAAAAAAAAAAAAGGCCAACGTAAAACATGTTGTTTTAAATCATGTAAAACAGGATGTGAAACATCAAATGTTAACGGTGATACGTGGCATTCAACCTGATGGTTATATATCTTTGATTTGCATCCATGTTTTCAACAATTTAATCTAAATGTCATCACTCAGCTGACATTTCTAATGATGCAAACATCTACTTCCAGGCCACACGGCCTTCTACTCAAACACTGTTACAATATATTACCCCTGGGTGCAAAAAGAAGAAATCATGTTATACGATTCATGTTCAGAAATCAATCTAAGGATCTACTCCTCTCAGAAAATCAAATCTTGATCACATAACACTTCAGTCTGATTGTAGCAATCAGGCAGAAATGAACCGCCACTAGACTCCAGATCCAGATCCAGAAGGCCTGCTAACTCAGAGACGGAGGTGATGACGGGTCAAAAACAGATAATACTGAAAATGTGATACAGTGCACCTTTGATCTGTGAGGAGAAGAGCTTCTGTTCATGTGCAACATCTTAAAAATCCCCACTCCACAAGCATCATGTTGAAATACACAGAAATAATTTTGATTTTGCAATAATAATAAGTTTTCTACATATATAATCCTCATTGAACCTACAGCAGCTTCTTCATTACAAGAGGCCAATAAAAGGGACTCTATAAAATAAACCAGTTGCAGAGAGGCTAAATGTTTATGTGCCTCCCCAGCTCCATACTGGTCAATAAAATATTCAATTGTCGCTGTGTCATGTAGCTTTGATTGATTTGCTTCTTTTTTTTTTCATTAGCGCTTCAGACTCCAGAGTTATAATTTGAAAATTAAACTAGCAGCAGAAAATCTATGAAGTGTAGTATATTTAAACTGACTCCATTAAAATACGCTGGAGTGGCACAGAACGAGCTTTCCAAGAGAAGTGAGGTTTAAAACAGCCAGAAGCTAAACCAAAGCATTTTAGAGCAACATGACAAGGATACTTTAATGTACTAATAAAAATGTCATTGACATTTACAGCTGTTCTTGTAGGCTCCCAAAAAAAACAGCATCCCTCAAAACAATCCTGTGCAAATCAGAGATTTGAAAAACCTGGGACCATGCAACCTATAAACCACTGCAAATCTTTGTCGATATAGTCCACACGCTGCAGTTCCTTTTGTGCCAGAAGGAAAAATCTTTTGCTTTGTTTTATTACAATACAAAAGATTTAGTTATGGGATATAATCTGGAAACATGAAGTACACCTCGGTGTGTCAAATGCAAGGGAATTAACCTTTGACCTGAAGATCGATTTGTGAATATAAACGAAAAAGGTGTTCCAGAGTTTCTTTCATGAAGATTTTCTTACAACCAGGAAAGAATTCAGCACTTTATACAAATCCCTCGATATCCGAGTTTAACAATGTGTTCAATCATGTGAATACGTTGGAGGAATGGACACAGGAATCTGATTTTGTTCCAAAAGAAGCAGATCTTCTTTGTTCAATTAAACAGACATTAAATAGCATCTGAATGTGATCATACAACTTCATCTGGTGTCCTCGACTGCTAATGTGAGCATTGTAGTCGAGCTAATCAATGTAATCGGGAACTTTTCTCTCCAAGAGCTTTTGCACAACACCGTCAAATGTTGTAGTAAATTATTACAGTGTCTTATAGCACTCATGTACCAATCTCCAATTAAAGCAGTAATTTATGGAAAGTGTTTAATGGGTTCTTGATGGATCACCAACGATCAGTACCATAATAATAGGTAAAGTTTGGTGTGTTTGTTTTTACATTTGTACACTGTAAAAACTTTTTTTTTCTTGCATATTGTGAAATAATTATTTGGTTTAGACTGCAGTATTAAGCTAAAACTCACAATTCAAGATTAATTAACTTAAAAACAAATGTTTAAAGAACTTAAATCAACTACATGAAGTTTAATTTCTGAGTTAAAACCAAAATAATTTTATTAAATTAATTAGCATTTTCAAGACAGAAGGTGGACTTTTATTTTCAAGTTAAATGTTTTACAGTGTGTATTTTTGAGTTTATATTCAGAAACAAAGAATGCAATGTCTGGTTCTATTTTTATGCTGTGATAATGTTGATAAAAATACTGCTTATCGCCGTCTTCCATCATGATTTTAAACCACAGTTACGGCAGAAGTGTGCGTATTACAATGTCTAAATAGAAAGCTTATCCTGCTTTGCTTTCTAGAAAGAGTTTAACGAGGCTGACCTTTAAGATACAGAACTGAGCTCATTCTTGGCTTATAAATAGAGATAAACTCTGACCTAAAGATTCAGGATGCCATCAAAGCTTGTCATCGCTTCCCTCCGCCCCATGACTCACCCATCTTCAGTAAGCCCTCTATTCATTCTGACACAATGACAACATGTGTTATCAGCTGGAGAACATGCAGTTGGAGAAACCAGACTCCCTTGAGCTTTGTGATGGCTTTTACTGTTTGCAGCACTGGCAGATCAATGCAGCATATGACACCTAACTATGCAGCACAATCGCTGAGATGTTGATGTTTTTCCACTGTTGTTTGCCGGTCCACTGAACTACACACTCGAATAAATATTAGACGCTTTGAGTTTGAGTAAATATTAATGCATACGTTGCATAACCGATTCCCAGAAGTGGGGTCTCTCAAGTTTGAGTGTGGATCTCTTTGCACATTCAATAACGAGCAGAACAACCCTTGAACTTCTCAAGCTCAGGTCCCACAATGCTTGTTCAGGGGCCAGCATGCGTACAACTGTAAGCAGATGAAAGCATGCACTGCATAATAAAGGCACAATTTCCAAAAGGTGTGATTTGTTTACGAAGACAAACCCCTTGCAGGGAGATTCAAGTCGAAAGCAAACAGCAAATTGAAGAACTAACTGAATTAAAACCACATGACAGAAATAATAATAAGCCTGAACGTGGACTTTAATGCTTAAGAGGCAACCCTGAAAATGTCCTTATAAAGTTGTCCTGTTTCCTTTGTGGTCGCATTAAAATACATCACCTTTAAAGGTTGGTTGCTCCCAGATTGAATCACTTCTGGTCTAAAAGATTTATGTATTTCAGAAATGGGAGAAGATATTTAAATTTTTACAGAAGTTTTCTAAAGTAAGTTACTAAATAAAGAAAAGTTCAAAAACTGTTTTGAACTTTTTGAAGGAATATGAATAAGTAGTTTCTTATCATTTTATATGTTTCAGAAATATTTTATGAAAACTATTTCTCGTGTTCAAAGGATATTGATGAAGTAATATCTGTCGGGAGGTAAGGAAGCAGCCTGTCTCATTACACCCAAGAATCAGGAGGAGCTTCCTAAATAAATATCTCACTAATTAGTGAGGAACAGGTTTATATAGTGAGCTACAACATTGACAGCACTGCATCGGGTTTTAACTAAGACTCGGAACAACAGATATCGAGCCGGTTAGTCCCAATTATTTGACTAAATCAGGTCAGCATGTGGAGGATTCAGTATACAAGATGCATTGATCCATTAATCCATTATGATGCACTGAAATATCACTGAAACCTTTGGTAACGATCTGTCTGGTATGCAGATTTTTATTGTTTGTGGAGATGCCATGTTCTATTAACTTAAGCATTATTTTACAGTATTTCTCAAGGACACACTCCTGACATTTCCTCCAGTAAAAGCCTATGACAATGAAGCATGTAATCAGACTTCCCTACCTAAGAATGCACCATATATGAGTAGGACACAACAACATGTATCAAATTTCCTGACTGCCCAGTGTGTAATTGAACCTGACAGCCGAAAGAAGAATGGACCTCTGGAGTCCCAATAGCAGTAATCAGGAAGTGTCTGCTTGAGGTCCCACAAGGAGTGGGACAGAGTGGTCCAAAATGAGAGCCATTATTTTGGCTCAAAGAGGCTCCAGAAAACAATAATAGATGGGGAAAGACATCTTTTTGGCATCCTGCAAGTAACAATGGCGATATTCTCGCAGTGCTATCGACAGCATTCGGCTCCAGCGTTTGTTCTCATGAAGTGGCAAGCTGGCTGTCATTTGGTTTCACACTCGTCAAGACAAGAAGGACAAATTTTAATGAAAGACCTGTGAGAGATTCTTGAGAAAGGAAGGCGAAGTTTGGTGCGATGAGCCTGCTTTTCTTCTGCATTTGTGTCTCTGGGTGTCCCCCGTCCTGCCTCAAAATGCAAGTCGCCACTGTCAGTCCTCTGAGCTCTTTCTTTGACATAAAAGCATAAAACTGATGGATGTGGGGACGGAGGATGTGTCACATTCATGTACAAGCAGAGTTAAAAAATGCTGATTTTTGATAGAAATCTTATAAACTATATCAAGAATCTGTATTCAAAAATGGACTGTAAGACAATTAGAGAAATATAAAGCAAATCAGAGAAAGCAGTGATCAGTTTCTCTGATTTTACTTTTTTCTTTACGTTCAGTGACTTATAAACTAACAACAGTATTTCAAAGCTAAATGGAGCCAGTGTAGGGACCTTAAAGCTGGTGTTATGTGCTCAATCTTCCTGGTTTTAGTCAGAACGCGAGCAGCAGCGTTCAGGATCAGCTGCAGCTGTTTGATTGATTTGTTACAAAATTGAATTGGCTTTGTGCTCTTCAGAGGTCCATTGCTCTGACAGGCGTCTTATTAACGTGCCCTCTCTCTAAATTGAGCTTTGTGGTTTTGTGTCCAGGATGCTGAGCGGTCGTCCCTTCAGACAGCTTCTTTTGGCACTTCTTTCATCAATAAACCACAGTGCTTAGTGAATAATTCAGAGGAAAAGTTTTAATTGTGCCTTTTTCTGATTAGGGCAAATTATGTGGTCCAAACAAGAGCTTTAAGGATGGCTAAAGTTTTATTTCAGAGGCCTCTTTCTAAAAATCGGTTCATATGTACATGAATATTAGCTATAAAAATGGTAAACAGGACAGAAATTAGTTTGGATGCAAATTTTGCGTTATAAAAAACCCCAACTCCAAAGATCTGTGTTAAAGTCATTTGAGAGAAACTGTAACTTTGAAAGGTTTACAAGTCAGAGAAGATTTTCTGGACTTTTATAAGTTTTCAGGAACATTGTTTCTCGTGTCAGTCAGTCTGAACTTTTGTGTTCTTGCATGACTTAACCGGTGTCAACATTGCTGCCATTTAACATGTGAATCAGATGTCAAAATAATCCAAATACCTGCAGAAGATTCAAGCAGAAGCTGGTTAGTGTGTGTAATTATCCTCAGTGGAACAAATATTTGTGATAATCCCAGCTGAACCTAAAATAGAGAAAGCTTATCCTAATTTAATTTAATAAATTTCAGAAAACTTCTACATCTTTTCGCAGAGTCTATCCGGGTTCTGTATTTTTGCACTTCACCCTGTTTGCTTCTTCACTAAACCCTAAGCACTGAGACATAATGGGCTTAAATTGATATCACCTATGTAATCATAAGAGAGTCTGAGTGCAGGATGTGAGGAGAGGAGCAGCATTTTGTGAAATTATGAAGAGAAACGCGCTGGTTGAGGCGTAGAAGTGTGGTGCTGATATTTCTGGGTGTAAAAAAGGGATGTTTTATGTGTTGACTAGTTTAAATGAGGAAGGATTATTTGTCTCAAAACCAAATCCTTTTTTTTTTTTACTTTATTCGCTTAAATATCATACTTGTAAATACCAATTCATTAAAAACGGGAAAAGATGAGAAATAATTTGGTCTGACCTCATTCTCTGCAGTTCTAGATAAAATGCTTACATGTAATTTGCTGGTGTGGCTAAGTTGAGGTGCTTAAGGGTGCAATAGATGAACAAGGGCAGTAGCATACACTGAAAACGATTACAACATTAAGATTCCAGCGCACACTAAGGCCTCTGTGCTAGGATAAACCAAAGTTCTTCCTACTGAATACTAATTTCTTTTATCCTTTCATGTAAGCGGAGACTGCACCGCCTTTTTGAACCCTGGTGCAGCAGATATAAATAACTTGTGAGGGCTGTTCAGTCAGTATTCACTTTGAACTCAAGCTCTTTGGAAGTACTTAGTTACATTTTAAAATCTAGGACACAAGAGTGCGAGTTTTGAACACGGTAGTTTTATCAGTGAACTTAGTAAAAGATTCTGCAAGCTTGATGTCGCTCCATCAGCCTGGAGCTACTTTTTCTTTTTTTAACTCCTGGTTGAAAACTTATTGCACAATCTACGTTCTGAACTGTTGCCCAACTGTTAGACTCTACTCTTTATTTCAGTTTTCTGATGTCAAGTTCTTACTTTTTAGGAGACTAGAACTTGTGCTGCATTTGGCATCCCATCAAACTGTAGTCTGAAAATCTGATTTGGCGTAAATTAAATACATCTTAGGAATAATTTAGCATGCCCTCAGTTGGGTTTTAGTAAGCCACTTGGGTAAATATTTTGGTTTTAAATAAAAGACAGAAAAAGTGGGGAGTATGCATGAAAAACACGTTAGTTAGTTAATTAAAACTTTTACTGTCAAATAAAAAATGTATTCTGTTTACCTTCTTCTGCCTTTTTGTGCTATTGCCTGTTTATGACCTATTTACTCCTAACAAATTCAGTTTCTTTTTTTATGTACATTCATTTCTGCAAATTAAAGCCAGAGAAAATGACAACACATTCCCACAGACCCTATTGGTTCAAACCAGCCGAATCAAAAGCAAATACAGCGAAGCAGCATTTTGTTTTCTTATTCCTCTGTTCTGAAAAAATATGAATCACAAAATGAACTCAGACTTTTAATCAGAGAGATCCATCAAATTCTGCTGCATGGCTTCTGTTTTAGTTCTATTCTGATCTTGTTTCATGTTACTTATGTTTAACCGGTCTTAACAATAACCTCTAAAATATTATTTTCCACATTTCTTCTTCTGTGCATTAATAAAAACAGGTGTTCCTGTACATTAGATGGTTTTCACAGTAAATAACCGTCTATATGTGGTGTTGAAGAATAACATTTGCAGACAGAATTTCTTCTTTGTTGTTTGTCTTTTCATATCCATGCTATTCAATAAGATCCTTGAACTTTTGAACACATTTTATTAAGATTAACAGAGTTAAACAAACAACCTAATTTATACTGCAACCAGAGTCTGCAGCTTTAACAAGAGTCCCTAAACAAATGAAAAGTGATTGATTCTCCTTTATCTAATTCCTTTTTCCTCACTTACAATAATTAGGAGACATTTCCTTCACCAATGCAAGGAAGCTCAAAGTGCAGCTTGTTTTGGTCTTTACTTTACTTTGCCTATTGAAATACGAAGCCTTGCAAAGCTTATAGTTTATCGAAACTTTGCAAGGAGCCGTATGTGTAGAGCTGGTTATTAAAATCTGATATGGAAGACCAACACAAAGTGTGGATGACTTTTAAGTGAATATAAATGATGCAAATAAGAAACACAATATGTATTTATGTTAATCCTCTTTATGCTCAGATACCCAAAGGCTTCAGAAGATGGTCGACTCCACCTGTGCGATCTAATCACAGGTTAAATAAGTTACACTTTGAGATTTGTTTAACATTTGGTTAAAAAATCATGTCTAAAGCTTTTGAATCTCATGGAACAAATGTTTAATTAATCTTCTGTAAGTGGAAATAGTATTGCACAACTGCAAATCCACCATCATCCAGCTGAAGCATCCAGCTAAAGTTGCACTGTATTGATCAGAGCGATGAATGTGAAAGCTTTGCTCTAGTCGAGCTACTGAAATCAACAGCTTAGATAAGAGATTTGATAACAGGACATATATTAGTTGACAATTTAAGGAAGTCATAAAAAGTGAATGAATAAATATTAAACTACTTGACACACATGCAGCTGTAACTGTACGAATGCCACAAAAGTATCAGTTATTTTGTGCTACTTTGTGTTAATCTATCACATTCAATTAGCAATTACACATTAAAATACATGGTTGTCATATTACCAGGTGTAAATATTTTTATAATGACTTTTAAATTACTTTGTAGAAGCATCATTAAAACTATGGTGTAAACTCTAGAGCTGTTTACTTACTTATTACTGCCATATAGAGCTGCTGAAGAATAAAATACAGAAAGCGAATGATTGGCATTTATGCAGAATTTGGAGATTTATGCCGAGTCGTTTATTGGTGGTAAATGAAATAGCTCAGTATGATCTTGTCAAAGATTAATTTATCTTTCAAACGATATCTGCAAATTCATCAGTGACATTTTGTCTTAGCAATTTTACTTTGCTACAGATACCCTACGGTCTCTGTTACAAGAATAACATTGGTTATTGGTTATTGGTTGTAGTTGAACTAAGAAAGGTTAATTCATGCCTAAAACATCTTTATAGTTTTAAGACATCTAAATAAGGTCTAGTGTAATCTAAATATCTTAACCATGTAAGAGGAAATTGCTTCAAACCTCAAAGCAGAGACCTCAATTTAGATTGCTGCTTAAGCAAACCTCTCCCCCTGTTTGCTGTTGCAATCGGTGTAAAGGTTTCAGTCTTGAGTTCGGTTCTGTCGACCTGAACACAGATCATTTCTGACTTCCTAGTTAAGAGATAAAGCAGATTTCCCAGATAAGCCAGTGACTCTGTAAGGCTCATGTCCTTCGTTTCAACAGGAGGAGTTCAAGCTGCACTGCTTCTCCCTCCTGCTGTCTCCCTCAGTTTTACCTTCATTCAAAACACTACAAAGCAGGACAGTGTGTTTAATGTATGGATCGTCATATAAGCAAACTGCTGTCTTGAATACTGGCATTACTTTCAGTCTCACTGATGCAGAATCCCTGTTGGCTCGACAAGGAAGATATTACCTCATCACTCCCAAGATTTAATAAAAAAAACATTGTTGCAATGTTGCAGAAGACATGCTTGGCCATACATAATTCAAATGTGTGTTATTTGATGAAAACATGTTAAACTAGCATGGATTTTAATAAAGAAATAAAAGTAGGAATGCTGTAATAGTGACACATGATGCTGCAATCAGAACTGGATCTGAAGGTGTCTTTACAGAACTCCTCTAACATGTAACATCAGTGATCAACCTCAACTTGATTCAGTCTTTTAATTCTTATATTCTCAGAGTGATTATGTATCTATCCACTGGAAAGCCCACCCATGTTTACGTATAATATGTGAATTGTTAATTACGCTGAAATCCACCATAACAAAACTGTGTGCATTATTCAGATTGCATTAAAGTTTCCTTGTTGAATTCTGGTGTAAATTCTGATGCTGCATAAACAGACAGCACAAAAGAGCCATCCATTTCTCAGTGTGAGGAGGTGCAAAAAGAAATCTCTGCCAAGCTTGATATGAGGAAGCCGGAGGAGGTTGGTTTGCACCTACTGATGTAGACGGCTTAGAAATGCTAATAAGAATGTAATTCCCCCCACCTGGACGCATCTCCATCACAAATGTGCACAAAACTTTCTAGCTATTCTGCCAAAACACAACCTAGCTGTTTCAGTGTTTCCAATAAAAGAGAAAAAGCACAATTAAAATCGTAAGTGAATAAGTTTGTTCACAAAATAAGTCATTAAAAAACATCCTCCTACCACTTCCTGTTGTCTTCTTCATCTTTTCCGCCTGCAGTAACATCTGTTTGCTGATCACAACTCGTATGACATGAAAAAAGGTTTCCTACTGCAGCTCTATGAAATACACTTCATTCTATCATAAAAACTTTGCTGAAATTGGCGTTTCCTTTATATAATTATACAATGTTCTTAAAGTTTTTAGGAATTGCTTGATCTCTTCAGAACCAAACACTTTTTAAAAAATGCTTTCATTGCTTTGAGTTCAATCTGCTGCAGAAATCCTAAATAAATCACATTTCATAGCACGACTTGACTTTTGGCTTTTTGAACTTACGATCACTCATTTTTTGTGTCAGTTAACACTTTTATTCAAACGAGGATATCATATTAAAGCTAACGAGAACTTATTTGGAAAGAAAACCTGTTGTCCGATTCAGTCAGAGGTAAAAACAGAGTGAATGCAGGAAGGTGCAGGAGATGCTGGGGCTGGAGATGCTCTCCGAAGAGCAGAATAATCCATACATTTATGGATTTAAAGTAGAATGTACCAGTCCATAACACGCTTTCTGTTTTCATCCCTAACACTTGAAGAGTCTTGATTGTCTTGAGCGCTTTGCAGTCTCTGCTATTTGACAGTCCTTTGATGACCGGAGTACCTCGTCGTGGCATAAGCCTGATAACATTAGATTTGCTCATTTGCCATCATCTGTGCTCAGCAGAGATGAGTGTGATCTCTAGCCCCATTTTTTAACAGGGACACTGCTGTGCAGTTTGGTACCAGCGTGTTACACAAAAACCCAGCGACCATTTCCATCCCGTTTGTTCTCTCCAACAACAGAATCGCAGCTTTGGCTATAATCTTTTTGAAACCGAGGCTCCAATCAAGGTTTTAAATTGTTCTGACTGTGAAATTTCAGGTAGATCCTGGAAGACGACTCAACTCTGCTTTTTAAAAGCTAATTTAAAATAGTTTCATATAAATGTATGAAATTAAATGAGTTTTGGAATTTATTATAAAAATACACAATGAAGAAATGACACAAGCTAAAAGCAATAACTAGCAAAGGCAAAACCTTAAAAGTTGAAAGTGAAAAGTCGGGCCTCACATCAAGGATCTGATGAATGTATCTGCATACTAAACGCTTCATCATCTGCAAGAATGACCTTGTTGCATTTTGCCATTGATCCACACATCGATTCATCTACCTGATAACTCTGAAACTCATTTATCATCTGCTGTGTTTGAGCCCGCCATTGCTACATTTACTGGCAGGAAAATCAATCAATTGTAATCTGTTAATATACCAGCAGGACTATCTGAACATGTGGAGAACAAGCCAGAGCTCTGATCAGTAAAAATGGAAATGTTCGTGATCAAGATGAGGGTAAAAGTTAGATGTACGTAATTAAGTAATGCTCAGGACTATAATCTAATTTTCTGTAGATAAAAATCTGAATAAATGTTGTCAGATCAGTATGAATTACAGGTGTCTTTTCATAAAACCTCTGTGTTGACTTTGCCAGGTGGGGGAATGCAAGTAATTAGAGTTTCTCCTTCTGTTCTTTTAAATACTCAGTGCGGAGGAGGAGAGCTGCAGCAGCGGGACATAATCACCTGCTGTACACACACTGCAGAAAACAGGGCTAATATAGAATACCAGCCTCTGTGTTTGAGGGATTTCCTGGTAATTTGCATTTTCTAACACAGTCTCAGACTGTATCTGAGGCCATAACCTGCATTACCACAGGAGCTGAATTGTTGAAAAATGAAAATTTACCACATGTTTTTAACACTTTATGTATCATAATGAAGCAGCTCCCTATAAGGGAAACCAGGTGGGCCAGCAAACAGCGTGTTTATGCAAAGTGTTTAGAGAATCACGAAAAAGGTGGGGGGTTGTCAATTTTACGAACATGCCAGGCTTAGGCTGGATTAAGTAGTCTCTTAATTACATGGTCTGTTTGTTTTGCTTGTCTGTCACACCCTCATTAGCCTTTTGTTGGCCAGAATTAATAACAAGCAGCAGAATTGAGCTTGGCGTCTCAGGACAAAGCTTGTGAAGGAATATGTCATTTGCAATCACACCTTACAGCACTAAAAGAGACAAAGTCAATAATTCCTAATGGACTCGAGAAATCTGTATTCCGTCCTGTTGTCTTTACCAGAATCCTCATTCAGTCGACCTGCAGAAGCACTTTTTACTCTCTGTAGTTTAGGAATAATTATCACTGAAGGTTGAATATTACTCAGGATTTAGGCTTTAATAAATGCTCATTGAACAGCGTTATTGTCTCTGCGCAGACAAAACAGGCATAATTTTATTTTTTTGGGTGAAACAACCAAACATATTGACTCCATTTGTTATTATGATTTGGTGTTGTAGTTTTCATGTCGTTTGGGTTATTTCTTTGCTGTTTATTTACTTTCATAGATTGCTAAGAAAGTAAATCAATCTTTTATTTTTATTTGTGAATTAGTCTCCTTAGATTAGATTGTTTATTGCTTGTACCATCACTGTTTGTTCATCTTTATTTCTCCATTCCCTTCAGGCAGCTACAAGTGTTTTCTATGAGCTGTTTGCCTCACTTGTAAGAAATGTCATTATCCACCATTTTATCTGTATGCAAAATGCCACTGCCGATCCACTGACATTTGTTAGCATTGCAGTCTGCAGACTGTCAGTTCACTGACCTCCTTTGCTGTCGGCCTTTTTTTTATTGTTTGAAAGCCAAACGAAAACTTGAGATGACTCAAGAAATTCCTATTTGACCGGCAGGAAAGGGTTAATGAATAAAACACAAGTTATGTGAATACTTGTTGGGATGGGGTGCTGCCAAAATTTTTCTGTTTCAAATTATTTTTATTACATTAAACAGGTCACATTGTACAAAATTCACATTTTGCATGTTTTTGTAATTCCATTTGGGTTTTCTACCGTTTCCAAAAGTAGCCAAAGCACTTAAAAAAACACGTTTTGCCAATATGTTCATGTTTTTCAGTGTCTTGTTTCAAAAATCTCCAGATTGTAACATCACAAATCAACAGACACTGGCTGTCACTTAGCAACCAATCCAGCGGGGTTGTTACCTAGCAACCCCAGCAGAGCTCCAGCAAGCTAGTCCTACCACTTTTACACGGTTAATCTTTTGCTTTAAAACAATATTTTCTTGATGTCTGAAGTGCAGCACACGAGCACCAGTTTCAGATGTTTTGTATCACCTTCCTTTTCTTGTAACGTCAATGAGAAGTTTCCGTCTCGCTGTGTTGAGAAGGTGCAGCCTATTTGCTGATGGCAGAAGCAAAACACATGTCAGCATTCAACCTTTTGAATTCAAAAGGTTCCCACTCCTACTGGCCCACAACAAACAATTTACTGGCTCTTGATTAGTTTTCTGGAGGCCGTATCAGTCAAACCCTGTATGTCACCCTGTGACCTTTTGCTCTGACGTTAGCCAGAGAGCCTCATTGCTACACTGAGCAAGTCTCAGCCTGGAAATGTAAAAGAAATTATACTTTTGCAAAATGGAAGATTTTCTCTGGATGTGTGTGTATCTTGGAAGCCGCTAGGTAGGGGAGAAAATTTGCATGGCCCGGCTAACAGGCCTGAGGCTAGCTGTGAACCGCTTGTTTAAGTGCAGCTTCAGGTTCAGCTGGAAGGAGAGCAGCACAAGAGGAGACTACTGAAGGAGCTGCACAGCCATGTAAAAAGCAAAACAGCAGCTCAAGGTGAGGTGGCATTTATTGTTTCTGCACTCAGATCTATTAAAAACTTGTGTGGCGAATATAAAAGGTCAGACGGCAGATGAGTATCTCCCAAAGGAGTTGCTCATATAGGAAACCCATCGTTGCACGGATGTCCTACTTACTGAAGAGTAACGTAACATCACCACTCTTTAGAAACTTTCAGCATTTTGCTCAGCTGCCTAATCCTCACTTTGTTTCTTTCACACTTTTTTAAATGTCATGTAATCTCACTTGGGTTTTCATGCCCAAATATTTGCTCCTGCTAAACAACAAAGCCTTTCTGATGGTACTAAGACTGCTTCCCATTTCGTAAGTAATGGTTCAAACTATTTTTATTCTTTGTTTCAACATAGATCTGAAGATGTTGATGAAGACTAATGGTTTGCGCTATTATTTGGGTTCCTTACTTTTAAAAGCCCGCTGTTCTAAAATCTAAATCAGTTCTTCTCAGTCTGTGGTCTGTAGGATCGCCCTGATGGTCTGTGAGGGACTGCATATAGACAACCGTTCATTTGCCATGACGTTAGCTCAAAGTGTGACACTATAGTTAGCATAACAAAAGATTGTGTTTAAAAATATTAATGGCTAAAAAGAAAGCCTGAAAATACCAATGGAAAGTTTCTCAGGATGAGTTACAGAGCTTTTGTTTTTGAACATTACGATACAGAGCTCGGTCTGTCTGCGGCTGTGCTGAATGTGATTTGTTTTTAGGCAGTGGACAGTGCTGCGCCTCACGCTGACTAACTGCATCTTAGCATCTAAAGTAAAATCATTCATGTTGGGCTATCTACTGCCTGAAAGAAAACATTTTTGCCAACACAACTCAAGTATATTTTTCTTTTATTGTGCTTCTAATTTACAAACAGGCCTTAGAAGTCGTTAGTTATTTATTTGTTCATGGATTTATTGTGGCCACCCTTAGTTGGAACAAAGACAGTGAGTTAAGAGACTAATATTATTATATTTAACTTCAGGTTGTATATATTAAGTTAGGTGGTCCTTGAGTGTTTGCTAAATGAAAAAGTTTGGGAAACTCGGCTCTAAATGTGATATTTTGCTTCGCGATATAGGAAAATGCACTTATATAATCCAAGGTTCATGCAAACATCTTAACAATCTTCATGAAATCAGCACAGTGGCTATCTGTCTCCAGCCTAAAGCCAACCTAAGCATCACCATACATCCTGTCCTGTGTGACTAATGAACAACATTGCTAGAAATTTACTGGAGCCAAGTGCAGGTTAGATGTGCTCATCCACCCTGAACACATCATACCGCACTCCAACACTGCAATAACGGATGGTATATGGCTGCCATTATGACCTTCCCCCTGCACCATGAGCCACATGAAATTAAATTACAGCTCAAGAGGAGCTTCACTCCGATCACCCGACATGTGCCCTGCTTCCCGTTCTGCTCATTTCTCTTCCTCTCGGCTTTTTCTGGTGCCTGTTTCTCCTAAATTGGGACCCTGAATTGCAAGTGGGATGCAGGGACACAGATGTATTTATCCTCTGTTTCTGGTCGCCAGATCATTTTAAATCCTGTATGAATTATTATGTTATGAGTGTTTAACTTTTTATTGTGGCTTCAGCATTTCCTGAGCAACTGACTCATAAAAATATTTATATTGGATTTGTCTGACACACTGCTAGAAGAAGGAAGGTCTCTTCTTCTATGTAAGACAATAGTAGCTTTTAAAATGCAGTCTATTTGTGGTCAAAGACCATATCGGGCAGGTGATAACGTATCATGTCTTTTCCCAGCTATTAGAGATTTCAAACCTTCTTTCTTTTACTTTTATGGCTAAAACTAACAAAGCTGGGACAAATGGTGAGGAACACCAGTGGAAATTGAATCTGTCTGTTTACTTGCCATTATTTCAGACAAAATTAATTCAGCTTATTTTATTTAGATAGCAACAATACACAAAGATTGTCATTTCAAGACACCTTGCAAGATAAACAGGACCTTCACGTCTAACTACATCGGTCCAACTAAAGTCTTATCACTATACAACAGAGCCAAATTAATTTGATAATTTAACACCCATTTTTAGCCGAGTGCATTAACTTGTCAACCTAACACAAATTGTTTACCCTGAGCAAACTATTACCACAATGGCTCTCTGAAATGTCCACAAAGGCTCAGCTAATATTTTTAAATGCAACTCTGATAGTAACAAATGCAACAGTTTTTCATGGAAAAAATGCAGACTTTCCACAACATTGACACAAAATGCACTAGCAAACTATTGTATCTATTTTATTACATTAGATTGAAATAATATTCCACAAATATCAACCGTAAAGCGAAAAATATAATTTTTTCCTCCTCATTTGCAAACCTTAGAGAAATAAAAAATGCTGTTTCTTCTTATTTTATCAGATATTTTTTGTAACATTTGAGGCTCTAAGTGAACATTATTTAGCTGGTTGAAGGAAAAGCAGCTCTGTGGAGCCTGATGGTTGGAGACAACATTTTTTTTTACCAAGCAACATGATAAGCTAAACTTAAAGGCATTGTTTCTTAACTAATTGGCAATTAATTTCTGTAAATAAATTAAGTCTGTCTTTTTAGCTTCATTATGATGATTTTGTTGTAAATTGGAGTTTGAAAGAAAGACAGCTAAACACAGAATCACTGGATCATGCAACCATTAAACAGTCATTAGCAGTGAAGTTAAAAGTGTTGGTTTGCATCCGAGTAAGAATTTTGCGTCTTATTTTATATTGTTTTGGTCTTTTGTCTCTGGGTTGCATTCATATCTCTGTTTAGACATGGTGCATGTTCAATCCAGATTTCTGTGTTTGCAAAAAGTTTGCATATTTATAATCATTAGATTTCCAATAGGAAATATGAATTTGCCTAAAGAGGTTCAGTTAAGCTCCCTTGCTGTAGAAATGTGTGCACAGCTGTATAACCAGCCACTGCGCCCACATCTGCCTCTTCCATTCCTTGTCCAAAGTTATCTCTACTATTTCCACAGAGGGAGAAAACATTGCAGTAATTCTTTGAGTTCTCATAACTCCAATACATTCATATTGAATAGACTCTCAGAAAGTGCTTGGCAGTGCATTCAGAGAGTCCATAAGTCACAACATTGTCAGAGTGGCAATGGTGATGCATGAAGATGCCCACTCTCAGTTGCTTCCAGAGGAAGTATTTTCTGTCAGATAAACCTAAGCTTAATTTCTTCCGCTGGTCTAATGTGTTTTTAATACAGCTATGTGACTTATGTTGCTGTCAGTTGGCTAGCCTCACAGGGATGCCAGGACGCCAGTGGGCGGCAAATAGGAACTGTGAGGGAAAAAAAGATGACACAGATTAATCATGGTGGCAGAGGCGTTGTGCATTTGATCAAATTCTCATTGATTGAGACCAGGGAGAAGGTTGCACCTCTGGAAGACAAAAACGAGGAGTTCAGCTTGCTTTGGGTCCAGGATAAATGACTCTTGTCCTCTGGAGCGTGCATTGGACAAAAGCACAAAGCATTGCTCTCGTAGGCAATACATGTTATTGATAAAGTGCGGGGGCAGGTATATTTCTCATCGTGATGTGGTTCAGTGTAAACATTATTAAGTGTCAGAGGACTTCCAAGTGTTGTAGAATATCTTTGGTCATGTGTTATAATTTGATCTTTATCTGAAAACAGAGGGCGGTTACTCTCACCGCTTATTGCTCTGTAATGTAAAGAGTCTCCATGGAAATCCACAAGGAAAAGAGTTTTACACTGTGCTTCAGATATTAGCAGCTGCATGCTCTGTCAATATTAAACACAGCTTAATCAGTGAAGATTAACCTGACAAGCAGAACAAAGGAAGAAAATGGACCAGAAACTAGATCATAAAACAAAGCATGAATGACTAAATCCATGGAAGTAAAATACAGTTAAACCCAGCATATTCAAATCATGACAACAAGCTCAGTAATAATATTCAGTCTTAATCGAGTGGAAAGAAGTTTTGGTCCAAAGGTCTTGGGACCCAAATGTATGTTGTAATGTAATTTGATTTCAGTCTGTTTGCAGAAAACCGCCTAACAACAAATGTTATGTCAAGACCCTTTACAAGGCAAGCAGAATGGGTTTACACTCAGAAATGTATAGTTACCTTTGTTCAATCACACAGAAAGATTCATATTTGCACAGATTCTAGTTACACCACAACTCAGTTTATTATTTACATCTATGGAAGTCATGTTCATTGGATCAAGCACTGACTTTGCACCAATCCCTCCTGATCATTCACAACTTGATCATGAAAAGTAAATGATTGAAACTTCTAACTTAGTGCTGAGTTTAAACTGGTGGAGTCTGTTTGTAGGACAGGTTATTTCAGCTTCACTTTTGAAACAGTTTCAACAGCAGTTAATTGAGACCATTTGTTTTGTAGTCACTGGATTTTTATTTAGATCCTGGTCAGTCTGTCATATTACCGTTTAGTGGACAGTTTGTGTATTTTCCTCGTTAATTGCCGCAGTGGTAAAGGCCGAGCTAAATCTTTTGTGTGTTCCTGAGAAAGAAAATAAAAATGGATAATAGCTGTGCTTGTTAGCTGTTTGTGTGTCAGCTGATGGACATAAAGAAGAATGAGGAGGATTATTCTCTCATGTTGACAGGCTCAAAGGAAGCAGCTTCATTAATATGGTCTCAACAGACCCTGGATGAAGGTCTGCACAGGATTTGGCCAAGTTTTCTTCAGATATTTGCTTTTTCCCAGTGGTTTTCTCAAGGTAATGAGTTGAGGCTGTTGGAAATGTTAGTGATAATACAGCGAGTCACAAACTCCAAAGATGGAAAATTGGTTTTATTTAATTTTCTTCATGAATTTACTGTTTTCTAGTGGTGTGTCAAACACGAAGCCCGCCGCAGCTTTTCATGTGGCCCTCTAGACTCCAAATTATTTCTATAAGTTCCTCCAGTTTTTCACAAATCTGCAAAATTCACACAAAATCATAAAATTCACACATTTTTTTCAGATTTTTACTGCAAATTTTTCTCAAGATTTACCAAAAACATTGGGTTTAACTGACTGCTGCCTCAGCCTCACTTATGGTCCATGAGTAATAAAAAGTCACATTTTACCATCATACATTAGCACAAATATCATAAAGATTCCTTAAAATATTGCAAAATTAGCACACCAAAAATCATAAAATCCTGGATGGGCTGGTCAGTGTGAAAAAAACCTCAGTATTATTTAATTATAAGAAACATTAAATTCAGAAACAAACAGCCATTTATTGATATTTTAACAGTTTCATGGGTTTTATTAATACATTGCGGCACAACCGGCCCTTTAAGAACATTCCCATTTTTGATTTGGCCCAAAATGAAAATGGGTTTTATACTCCTGGTCTTCCCAGTCACCAGATCTGATTGGTCAGTCGACAAATTTCCAATAACTACAAGATGCTGTCACAAAGTTATGGAACATAATATATTTGGACCCGTTTTTAAATTAATGCCATGAGTAATTAAAGCAGTTCTGAAAGTAAGAGATATCCAACAAAGTGACAAGTGTATGTCTAAAATTTTTTACCTTAAAAAATAGTGAATGCTGTGGAAACTTGACTGCTTTACAACTTTAAAGTTATTCTATTGTCATTCTGGAAAATTTATTCTGAACTAAAATACTGTGGGAAGCCACTTCCTGCCATTATTTTTTCCTTAGTATTCCAGTTTGTGGCCAAAGGTTTTGCTACAAGGCATTTGACCTACAGCCCATCTCCCCAGTCCACACACTCATCAAAATGTTCAAAAGGAGAACTTATTCTAAAACACAGCCTAACCTCCAGTGTTTTATTCTTCTTTATCTGCAGTTTTGTCCCCAGATGCTGATCCCCCATATCCTTGTCTAATAAGCAAGAAAGGAAAAAGGACAGTGCTCAAAGTGGAGTTTTTAAAAAGGCATGTTTTTCCTGCACACACACACGCAGTGGACTGCCATTCTCTCTCCTTCCTGCAGGGGAAGGAACTACGAGTAGATAAAACATCCATACAGGGTAATGACTTGCATGACTAAGCTGCTGCCGCATCCTGTAGATCAGCGCTGAAGGTCAGGACACGTCCAGAATGAAACCGGGAAAACAGAAAGGCCGAGGCCGCAGAGGTGCGAAGTGTGTATACATCTGTGTAGAAATGAGGTTTTGTTCTGGGTGGGCTGGTCCTCGGCTGGTTAATTTTGTTTCCCCAGCCTTTTCCTGCCAATAAATTGGTCCCATTTCTACCCACCTGGCCAAGCCGCCACAAAAAGGTCGTATGTGCTCAGGGAGAACACAACTACAGCACTGCATACAGGATGGAGAAGGTTTTAATTTATTTCCAGCAGGTTTCTGTATTGTATTTGTTATTTTTTTTTACTTCAGTCACACCAGCAAGAAGCACTTCAAGAGGTCAGCATGTCAGCTACTGTACTTGAATGCTGTTGAGCTCCATCTGGTCTGCACTGAAATAGTCTATATTTTTGTTTTTTTTTAATTTTGTACCTTATGTGCCTAATAATGTCCATAAAAGTAGTAAATTTATTTAAATATAGTCATTTGAAATTACACATACCTGGTAAATATGACTTATGTTGGCATACCTTTTGAACATATCCAGAGTTTGCCACAGAAAAACAAACAATCAAGCATATTATTTAGATTTTATATGATAGACCATCAAATATTAGTGCAACAATCTGAATTGGGCAAGAAAGCATTTGTAATTTCTCTGAAACTCCTCAATATCCTGTGCAAAAAGTCGTCTTGTATCACTAAATATGCAGCTGTTATGTAAAGGCCTTGATTTGATTAAGAGCTTAAAACTGTATGAAGATAAAGAAACACATCAGAGAAGTTGTGAATATGCTTAAAGTGAACTCTGCACCCACTCGTTGGAAACAAACACACCCAGTGTAACGCTTTCATTCCATTGGCTGAGAGGTTGCCAGGCGACGCTACTTTTTGTATCAAGTGCAAGCAGAAAATGATTCTCAAGCAAGCAGAGAGGTTTGCAAGCGGAGATTTGATTTGAGACAAGTTTTGAGCGCGAGGAGAAAGGTTTGAGAGAGCACAGCAAATATTTCACAGAGAGCAGACATTTTGAGTGCAAGCATTAGGGTGTTGAGAAGAAAGACGTGAAATCCTACTTTCAAACTGAACATGTGTGGTTTGAAATTATGGCAGGAAAGTTCCCCCATAAACGTGGGATAAAATAAGAAAAGGAAACAGAGAAAGGAGTTTCTCAACCAAGATATTTTTTTGTTTTTATTAGTTATTAAGGTGCTATTATAACTATTCAGCTTTTTTCAAGTAATTTCTTTTAAAAAGCTGACATTAGCTTTGGGGACGTCTGTACGGCTGCTACATAATTTTAACCTTGACCATCAGATTTGGTGAAAGGTCAACTCCTTTTTGCACAACACAATAATATTCATTTTCAGCCTCTCATATGATTGTTTTTGAGGCAAAAATTAGGCCTCAGTGGACCAAGAGAAGCAGTTTTATTGTCCATCACTGCTTTCTGAAGATGTCACCTGTGCATCAGATTAACATGCGCAACATACGGGCACAAAGGTGCAATAAAATCTGAAACGCATTAAAATCTATGTAATTAATAATCAAAATTAATACATTACAGTCCCAACCCTAATTGGAAGCCATTCTGCCTGTCAAGCATCCCATTAAACAGCAACATGCAGTTTAACAGTTGCGTAGAAGAAGAAAATAAAAAAGTGAAAATAAAAAAGACAGCGTGTAATAGCTGTAATCTGTGGGGAACGTGGTACACACTGAGCTTGTTATAGGAACAACAGACATGAATCCCACCCACAAATGGAGCTGACAGCTTTCTGTATTTCTTTGTATGTGCTGAAATTTTGCAGAGCTTCAGCTCCCCAGGCAATACCAGAGAGATACACGCGTTAACTGAGTCTAGAAGTATTTGCTTTCCGCTTCTTATCGGTTTCATCACATGTCACATAAGTGGCAGCTGTTGGAATGATTGAGGTTTATCCAGGTGCAATTTGAGGTTAACTATTTACATCCTGCTTCCCAGTCACATTAACATGATCTGAAAGAGAACAGCTGATGTTACGCCTTTCATTTTTGCAGGGGGATTTTTCTGCGCTGTAAAACATGCGAGCCGCATTTCGTTGTCTACTGTCTTCTACTCTTTAAGGCAAATAAATTTAGCGAGTTTTAGATTTTGAACCTAAATGTGTGAGTTTGCTAAAGATAAACTCACAAAAGCTAAATTGTGTTAGCTTTTCATTCATTTTGTCAAACATCCAGGAGTTGAATAAACTAGTTTCTAGATTAGCACTTAAAAAATGTGAAGAAAAAGACGGGAGTGGGAACCATTTCCCAGAATGCTTAGCGGCTTGTTTTTTGCGTTAAATTGATCCGACTCTTAAAATGTTCATTTTAATGCAACTAACGGTTTGCAAAGCTTGAGGAAAATGTCCTGTTGACACTAAATGTTTTCGACCAGAATTCATTCTGATGTTTTACAAAATTCATAATCAGATCGGAAATTTTGTTCATGCAATTTGAAACAAGAATTTAAATTATCCTAAAGTAAAATAAGTACTGTTATTGTTAGATAACAGAGAAATGTGGATGTTTAACTAGGGTTTTTTTGCATATTGTGAAATAATTATTTGTTTTAAATTGCAGCATTAAGCTAAAACTCACAATTCAAGATTAATTAACTTAAAACACAATTTTTAGACAACTTGTTTCTAGTTGTTAAATCAACTACATGAACTTAAATTTTTGAGTTAAAAGCAAAATAATTATCTTGTCGACTTAAACTGCATTTTCAAGGCCGCAGGTGGACTTTCATGTTGAAGTTAAACCACCTTCAGATGTTTTACAGAGAGGCCACCCACATGATTTCAGTATTTTAGTGCTATATTTTTGCAGTGGGCATGTCTGTGGGAGGGTTTTTCCTGTATTTATGAAGCTCATCTGTATTTGTGGCATCTTTCCCTTTCAGTTTTATTTTGTTTTTGCACATAAAAATGTACTTCTCCAGGACTAAACTGTGGACAGATAGCCGTATTATTTATCTCATTAGTGATAAATATAAACCATTGGACTTCTGCATTTGCCGATTGCATCCCTGATACTGCTGCCTGTGGATTGTTAAGGATTGTCTTTTCCTCTCCTGGACTCATTGCTGTGGCAGGAAGCATTACTGTGAACAACAGGCACAGTGTTATCTCCAGGCCATTTGGATTTCTGCTTGTTTTTTCCAAATCTCATGTCATCGGTGGTGAATGGTGCTATCTTTAGCTGCAGGCTAGACACCGCGGCTGCCTTACAGACTGGCTCAGCAGTGGTCACATGTTCACCGAATAAAAATCATGTCTTGTTTTGATTAGATGTTAATTACCACCCAACTTCAATACTGTCACTGACTGTTCATCAGTATGAACCATAAGAACAAAACCATTGAATCCAAACCTGAGTCTCTTGCTACGTCTGCTCCAGTGTCGATAAGAAAATAATTCGGTATTGATTTTGATTTTCTTGATTGATTTTCCTCTCTTATGTTCCCAAACCGAGTTAACAAAATGCCTGGATTTGCTTGGAGGCTCCTGGCTGCCTCTGACAGATTAAAGTGCTGCAGCGACTTCAGGCACACCTCAGTAAATTGGAATATGTGTTCAACTGAAGCTCGTTTGGGAGCTTAAATGCACCTTTTGAGGAGAAAATTTCAGGCAGGTTGTTCTTTGTTAAACCCATATTTCTGTAATTAGTCACTAATTGAAGGAGTTATGAAATAAACCAACTTTTCAACTGTATTCTAACTTACTGTGCATGACAGAATCGTCTCTCAAACTTTAGATGTCGTGTTGCAGGTGCAGTTTCTTGCAAAAATACTTTATAATTCTGTATTTTGCCAAGTTTTTCAGATTCAATGTGTTTTTTATAGATTTTTGATGCAATAGAGCAGTTGTGTCAAATTAATCTTCAATTTGGGCCAAATCAAAAATCTGAATGTTCTTAAAGGCCCGACTGTGCCTTAATGTGTTTTTTTAAAAACCCATTAAATTGTTAAAATATCAATAAACAGCTGTTTCAGCATTGATTGTTTCTTAAAATTAAATATTGAACATCTTCACACTGATCAGTTCATCCAGGATTTTGATTGTATTGTGGGGTTTTTTTAAATCAAGATCACAGTTTTATGGTGCTAATTTATAAATATTCGTAAGGATTTTTTTTGCAATAATTGCTACGATGTATGATGTCACTTTTTATTAATCGCTGTATCAGTTACAGATTATAAATTGACATCATGTAAGGCTGAGGCAGCAATCACTTACATCCAATATTTATGGCCAATTTTGAGAAAGAAATTGAGTAAAATCAGAAATAAAATGTGGCAATCTGTTGATTTTGTGTGAAGTTTGCAGATTTGTAGGGATTTATTGGTGTAACATGGAGTCTAGAGGGCCACATAAAGAGCTACATCGGGCCAGATTTGGCCCCCGGGCCTCCAGTTTGACACATGTGCGATAGACCATCACAAAAAGTGCATTGTTTCAAAATGGTACGATAACGATTGATGGCTTTCATTTTTTCAGAAATGATGTAAAAAGTGTGGTGTGCATTTGTTTCAGTCAAGCAATAAGAAATTACAATTCATGCTAGTGGGTGAATTACAGAGGAAAACAGGAAAATTACATCATCTTTAACTGTCCAGATGTGTTTTTATGAACTGATTCTGTCCTTGATATATGTTTACGCTTTTACGTTTATGAAGCCACATCACATGTCTTGCTTCAGGTTGTCATACTCTCCTTGTCGCTCAACACTTTCTTCCCTGGCTCACTTTCCACCATCTCACCTTTCTTCTGTCCTCGCTTGTTTTTTTTTTCCAAAGGCTAATGCAATGATGCAGATAATTATACATCCCTCTTACCGACCCCCCACCTCTCTGCCATATTGGCATCACAAACAGCATTCCCCTCCACCTTATGTGAACAGCAACCTTCCACTGATGCAGGAAAAGATGACAAAATCGCATATTCAGCGAACAGCAATAAATGAGGACATATATCTGACAAACAAGCTGCTGTAGTGACATTGCTGGAGGCGGTTCACCCCATTACCAAAATAGTCCTGTGTTTTTTGTTTTTTTGGGTGTGTGTAAAATGTTTCTCCATCATTTCAAGATGCAAAAAACAGCAAGTTGATTTGTTGAACTGGCAGGAAGTTCTGGAAGTGACATCATTTCCTCCTGACATTGTTAGTCCCAATATTTGCAACAAATGAGCAAAAGTAATCAGAAGAGAAGAGAGGCTGAGTTCATTCCCCTATTGGTCTGATAGTGCCTGATACCCTTAATATTTTATCTTGTTTCACTGTATTTTTATATTTAGCCTAACAGGAAAAAAACTTTTAGTTTTATTTCCTCCATTTTAATTCTACACAGTTCCATCTCATTGTACAATTAAAATAGATGTTTTTTTCTTCTTTTAGTAATACATTATCAAGAGAGAATCTGTAACTGAGTGAAGATTAAGTGCAGTATTATTGCATTCTATATTCTTCCAGGCCAATTTGCATTTC
This sequence comes from Phalloptychus januarius, assembly GCA_902982915.1. Lineage (NCBI taxonomy): Eukaryota > Metazoa > Chordata > Actinopteri > Cyprinodontiformes > Poeciliidae > Phalloptychus > Phalloptychus januarius. Next base: position 7,209,779 of record CADWAE010000076.1, on the reverse strand, counting down.
ACAGTTGCAAAGTCAGGATTTGGGATTGTTGGGTGTTAACATGTTTGCTGTGAAGGAATGAAAGCCTGATGAGTTTTATTTATAAATATATGAAACCTGTATAGGAGCTGTACAAGAAAAGGTTTGACGCATTCACATCTTTGCACTGCTGGATCTTTACCGGGTCACAAGTTGAGCTTCAAAATGTAAAAAAATAACAAAATTAAGAGACACCAGTTTATTTAGGTGTTGATCAGTGTTGACTTTACTGAAAAAAACAAATGGAAAATCAAAAAGGTAAAAAATTTGCGAGTCCACAGTTCCTTTTGGTTTGTCTCAAAAATGTTTTAGAGACTCCAGCAACACTTGAAATACTAGAAACCCTCCCATTGCACCATGGGAGTTTGTGAAATTGGGCCAGAGACGTTTTGGTGTATCTGACAAAGTTCTGCTAATGAACCTTCATCTGATCCAGCTGTTTCAAACCAGGGAAAGAACTAAAACATACAGGATACCAGACTTTTCCAGGTTTTCCAAACTGAAAACTTTACAATTTAGTCAAATGAAACAAACTGTATCTTTTCTATTGCTTTATGCAAATTAAATGTAATGAGAGGCGTGAGAAAGACAGTGAAAAGATCTGATGTGAGATTGAGTGGGATGGTTCAGAATCATGAAGTCACTTTTACAACCTGCATAGGCTTTTTTAGAAAGAAATAAATATGCTTTCTCCATCTGTTTTTGTAGCGCATAGTGAGAACCAGTTGATGATTAGAAATTATAAAGATGGATATAAGAAAAAGTCATTGGATTTACATGCAAGATCTGTTGACAAACTATAATTTTCAGAGAATATTTGAATCAAATTCTACATAACGGCTCGGGAAGCAGCGACTTGACTCATCTAATGAGATGTTTGTTTTAACTTTAGTTTGTCAAGTATTTTATTTTGAAAAGCGCCTCAGTTTGACTTTTTTCCAGCAAAGACACTTTACACATATTTGCAATTCAATCATTTCTACTGCAGTTACTTCAACTGAACCAAGAGAACGATTAAACCAGAAGGTTTAGGAATCCAAAGTCTTTAAAGAGACATCAGTCATTTTCCTGGTGTGATTCTAAGTATTAAATTCATTTAGTCGTTTGAAGCAACAAAAGTGAAAAGGAAATATCACTATTTTCTTTCAGTGACTTGAAAGACAATCTATCCCACTTGCACAGCTGTCTGTGTCGTATTTATTAAAATTATTTGAACACGTGGAAGACCAAATATGATCACTACTTCCTGAAATATCTATCAAAATAGCTTCTATCTATCAAAATAGAAGCTTATTACTCACATGGCAGGTCACACATACTAAAAATACTCAAACATACGTGGGTGCATGTAAAACCTGCTGATGCCTCTCAGTTTCCATAGTGTGTGTATCTGTCTGGGAAACAGAGTGTGACACATAGTGACACATTGTGCTACAGGTGCTAACATGCATGCTCAGGCCTGTAGATGCCAGATCCGTTTTCTGAAACTCATGCCATCGAGCAAAATCCCAGGTGTGTGCATGGACAGAGGATGTGTCCTCACACAGCAACAACTGGATCTGGCAAGCCTTTGGTTTGGAGTATCTGGATTTTGTCCTGCTGCTGTATTCGATTTAACAGTTTTCTCTCTTTTTTGTGTGGACAAGCATTTCTATAGTCAAAGTTGTTGTGCAGCAATAAGAGTCTAGTTTTGGCTAAGAATAACTATAGTTATTTTTTCTTTATTAATAAACTAATAGTATCAAAATTAAGTCCAGGAACGAGAAGATTATCAAGAAAATAGCCAAATATTTCAGTCTCAGTTACTGATTATATGCCTTAGGTTTGATAATAACAGATGAGGGTTATCTGAACAGCAATATATAACACACGTGTATGGAATAAATACAGTCAACTTCTCTCAAATGTGCAACAATTTAATCTTTAAACATCCACAAATTATATTCTGGTAACACTCCCTGAACTCGGAGGAAGAATTTAAAAAACCCAAACACTACTAAACGCCAGCAGTAAAGTATACAAATGGAACCAATTAAATGTGATGCCTCAGCTCAGTATGAATTGTGAATATTGAGAAACCAGATTTATAGAGCGTATAAATTAGTTAGATAACTTTACTTGCATAGCACCTGTCATTGACATAAAGACGTCTTCATGAATGTCTATGACTGCTGTCATGAAGTGACATTTAATAAATAACAGCCACTTTAATGCAAAGTTGGCACTTTTAATTGACTTTTAATGCAACTTTGCATTTGGTAATTATTTACCAAATGACACTTCCTGACAGCAGTCATTAACGTCCATAAAGCCTCTTTATGTTATGTTTGTCAGTCTTATGCACACCCCTCCAAATAAAGTGTTACCATTCGCTTTAGCCAGTTCATATTCATTAACACCAAATAATCAGTGCATGCTTCACAGAGCAACACCAAAATAAGTAAAGATATGAAAGCATGATCCATTTTAACATGACAGTCTATCAGAAATATGCATGTTTAAAAACCAAGGACTGCATTGAAGATATTTGTTAGCTCTAAATTAATCCAGGATTAGCTTGGACTGCATGGCTCTAATGCAAAGATGTCCACAAAGCCGTGTGGATTGATTTTTAACCCGTTTGTGTGTTTTTTACTGCGTCTCTCACCTGTTCAGGTTTTTATGCTGCCTGAGTTGCCTCAAGCGAAGAATGACACGGACCTACACCTCATTCATGAGATCAGCCCAGCCATCTGTGCAAGGTGACATCCAGGAGGTGAGCATGAAGCGTGCAGCCACTGATACCATCACCAGATACTATCGCAGAATTCACTCCTCTCACACAGCCACTGAATGCCACCTTGCATGCATGGATAAAAAAGATTACTGGACTGGTTTAGAGGTCTTTGGGTCACAGTGTTTCCATCAAGGCAAACCCACCAGAGCCGAGCAGATGAGGGATGGATCATAAAGGCTGGATGTAGAGCATAGAAGCAGGAGAACATGGGAGAGAATAGAGCTTTAATCAGTTATAAGAGTAAAGAAACAGCATTAAGTCTTCATCCAGTTTGTTTTGAAAAACAAAAAAGCATATTTCTCAAAGAAAACAAAAAGCTAAACTGAAGAATGCTCAACCTGCACCTTATGAGCTGCTCTACAGTCATTGTTTCAGCATTCTCTCTGCACAAACTTCTGCATGACATGAAGATCATTTGAAGAAATGTCATGTTCTGACGGCACTAAGAGAAATCGGGCGACTAACAGAGCACAATCTGTGAATGACGGCTCTGTGAATTTGATTGCAAAGACAATACTTTTACACCAGGACAGTTGAACATGCAGTGGCTTCTGTTTCGTTCCTGTTTTCATCACAAGAAAAGGGAAACGACTCCGACACGTTTTCAGATTGTCGTCTTTTTCCTGCCTTACAGATAATGTGTGACTGCTGCCTGTAGATTAAATTATATCAAACTTTAACGCTGCTCTCAAAGACAATCGTCACAAAGTAGTATCAACACTGAGCTTTTAGTTAAAGAATAGAGTCTCTCATGATTTGTGACTATTTTCAGTTTTTTTCCATTTGTATTAACATCTTAGGATCGGTTGAAAAATGGCGAGAATTTACATTTTACATTGTTGAATCTTAAGGTTTTAAATAGAGCCTCAAAATGCAAAAAATAAGAAATGACAGTATTTTAAACAACAACTCTAAAACTCAGAAATAAAAGGTTTAAAAAAAGGATTCGGTAATAAGTAGCTGCTGCTGTCTTTATTTTTGATATTCAAATGTGTTTCAGTTCCAATGTTTGAATGTTCATTAGAGTTTGTTGGTCATTGACAATGTGTTCTTGCATTTTTTACTCCGATATTAGTTGATAATGGCCTCAAAACAACAATATTATTGTTAAGTTCTGGGACAATTTGTCGTCCAGCAAAACTTATCATGACAGGCCTAAAAACACCCAAATATTATTCCTGCTTTTTCCAGATATTATTGTCAATTATTTTGACAACATGGACGCTGTGCTCATTCTGTTTCCTGGTGGATCTTTAACATCTGATAAAAGTAGAATCAACTTTAATTTTTAAAGTCAGGTTGACGTTTGACCAAATGCTGTAGATCCCTTTTAAAGGTGTCACATTTATCCACAACTAGTGTTTTTGAAAAATGCAAGAAGTTCAAGTAACACAGCAGCTTTTTGGTTTTCAAACTGTTACTGGTGGTCAAACTGCGGTGATTATATAACAAAGAGGGACCAGAAACTGAATGCAACATGTGTTTTAGTGTTGGAGCCGTGGGCCGTCTGTTTGTTCAAGGTGAGTAATAGGAAGTTGACTAGTCTAAAGGAAAAACCACAAGCATTTTACTTCATTGAACAACTTTTATTTGAAGTGGAAACTGAACTGCAAAGCATCAAATTATGTTTGTAAACCTGCATTTTGCATCTACGGGACTCGGTTTAAATTATTATTTTCTCTTGTTATTGTTTGTTTTGTTGAAACGGCAGAGGAAGAAACGTTTGCATGTTTTCAAGGAGTTCTGCAGAAGTAACCATACAGCACAGAACTTTTTTATATGTCATATTCTCACCATGAAATGATCATTTTGAATCATTTCTGCATCCCTAGAATGAAAACAGCTTCATTAAAGCTACACTGGGTTTAACATTTTAATATTTTCTCTTATTTGCAGGAGTTTGTGGTTGTTATTGATAGAAATAATCTTCCTCCTCTTCCTTTATCTAAGCATCTAGTCTATTTATTATTTAGTTATAGCAAAAGCAAATAGCAATTAGCCTGACCCTGTTTGATGCGGCAACTGGGGGCCGTTAAATTGATGCTGTGGAGTAACTGTGGGACCGAAGTGAGCTCTCTTCAAATCTATTAATTTATTCATGCCAGGCTTATCAGCAGGAAATTCACCCGAGCGATAAAAAGTTAGATGTGAGGATGAGAAAGAAGACAAAAATATTTTTGATTACAGATTATTGTCCTTAGAACCATATTATGATTTGTAATTTTGTCATCTATACCAAACTAATAGCCTTATGGGGTCAGTTTCTGAATAACCTGCAACCAGGAAGTGAGGCTGATCTTGTGAAAAGCTATTTACAGAATAACAGGAGCCTGTAAACAGCTTCAAATTATGTTTCATTACTATTCAATAAGCAATTATTTTGGCAACTACTGACGTATAATAGGATGTTGAAAGTGTGGTTGAGGAAAAACAAAATAGATCTACTTCAACATAAAAATCTTCAAACCCAGTTTTCAATGACAGATAAAGGAGTGTAATGTCTTTTTGAGGAAACTGTTTGCCATAGTTTTTATTATTTGCCTTAAAACACAGACAGGAGAGTAACGAAGGTTATGAAAAAGGCAATCAACTATGCCAAATGAATATACTCCAGCAACTGTGCTCTAGGGGATAATACATATTTATTCAAAATTATTCATGTTTATGAGCCATGAAGATCCGCATGACTTCCAGAGTGGAAGCAGACAAACACAATTTATGCATTTTAATGTTGCATTGTAATTCTGAAATCTTAGAGTTCAAGTATTAGCTGCCTGCCACTGTTTAAATATTGGCACAGCTACTCAGGCTGCAGGGAATTTGCTGAGAGACAGAGCTTTCTAGGGACTGGATTTAATGAGAAACCATTAAAAAACTCAGCTCAAGCTGAATGCAACGTAATGACCTCTGGGTAGCTGGAAAAAAAAAAACCAGACCAGGAAGGATAACAGGAAAGGTTTCCTTTACCAGAATGAACAACAACTGATTAATTTCCCATACAAAAGTACAAATGTTAGGATGTGTGCCTGTTTCAATTATGTTCACAGTTACTCCCTCAAGCCTGTCGCAATAGGAATTCAATAGTCGGCAAACCTGAAAATCACCAGCGAATTGTTGACATTGATGCTCAATATTTTGATCTTTTGAAAGCTTCACGTGACAGCCACAGTAAAATCTTCTTAAAATTCATGATCAAATCATTTAGCAACATTTCATAATGCACCATGCATCTTACAAAAAACATTTAATTTTACAGAAAAACATAGTAATCTAGAATAAAGTACCTGTGCATGTCCACTATGTTAGTGAATTGGAACAGAACAGAGATATCTCTCCCTTACGTTTTTATTTATTTAGGCAAAAAGTAAAAACAAGAAAAAATGAACATTTTAATCAAATTATTATTATGCAATTTTACATAATCTGTTTTATGATTTTTCCTACTTATCAACTTCACCAACTTATTATTTCAACATTACATGACACTTAATCTCACATTCTCATCCTTAAATGTACAATTATTTATACATTTCTAGTATCATCAGTAGCATTTCTGGACAACACATTTCCCAATAAGCTCCCTTTTTAAACATTTTTTTAAGCTGGTTTATATTTGTACTTTTTTAAACTCATCGTTTAATCCATTTCATGAATCTACTCCACACTGCCTAATTAATCAATCAGTTCCTCCACTTTCCTGAGAATTATCATGGAAATTCAAGCAAAATCAACAAAATGGGGAGTTTAGTGCAGATTTTTCTCAAAAATTGTCAAAAACTTTCTTACTTGCACTAAACAGCTGCCTCTGCCTTAATTAATGTCAGATTATAATCCAAGATCTATACAGTGAGTAATAAAAAGCTGCATTAACCGTCAGAAATAAGCACAAATATCACAAAAATTTCCAAATTAGATCGACAGACACATGGATTTTTATTGCAAAAAATTATTTTAAAAATCACAGAACTCTGGAGGGACTGAAAATATGTCAAATAATATTTTTTAATTTTAAGAATTCATTGATATTTTAACAGGGTAACAGGTTTAACTGGCACAACTGGCCCTTTAAGAGCCTTCATGATCTGGATTTGGCCCAAAACGAAACTGAGTTTGACATCCTGTTCCAATACGTTGTTTTTTAACTTTCCTTCTCCTCTTAAATCTCTGCCACAAACATTTTCCATGTATCATGTTGAAGTTGATGGTTTCTTAATTTAAACATGAATTGTACAGTTTTAAAGGTTTAAGCTCAAGAGCCTTCCAAAAAATTCAAACATGCCAACTCTTTCTAAAGTAAAGAAAATAAATTACAGCAAATGAAGCAGCCGCCATTTGGGTAAACAGCTCCACCGCGCTGCGCTGCCTCTCAACATAAACCACATCTTGTCATGCTTTTCATACTAATGAGGGACAATTAGTCCAGAGAAACATTGAGACACTCCTCCATGTGTCAAAGACAGCATTCCCTGCTTAATGTGGACTCATTTGTCGTGCACCCAGGGCTTATTACTGGATAGATGGGTCTGGTCATGAATGTTGACTCAGCACAACAGCATGAATTTAATTGGAAAGCACTTTACATCTCATGGCAACCTTGTCATGCAAATCCGCCCCACACTTCAGCAGTAGGGCTCCATTAAGTTTATCGAGTTCAGCTGTTTGTTTTTTAACACTGTTGTTTGTATTGACAGGTTGAAACACCTTCAGTTTGTTATTAAAATTGCATAAAATGCATTTTGTTTTCATCTAAAGCACACAAATTTATTTTAATAATTATGGTTTTTACTGAACGGGATTTAGATGGTCCACAGGTTTCTCAAACATGAGACAATGTTACTTTGTTTCAAATTAAATTAGATCATTTTAAAGTTAATTGACGGGTTGCCCAGTGGCGCAGTTGGTAGAGCTGTTGCCTTGCAGCAAGAAGGTTCTGGGTTCGATTCCCAGCCTGGGTCTTTCTGCATGGAGTTTGCATGTTCTCTCTGGGCATGCGTGGGTTCTCTCCGGGTACTCCGGCTTCCTCCCACAGTCCAAAAACATGACTGTCAGGTTAATTAGCCTCTCTAAATTCTCTCTGGATGTGAGTGTGTGCATGGTTGTTTGTCTTGTCTGTCTCCGTGTTGCCCTGCGACAGACTGGCGACCTGTCCAGGTGACCCCGCCTCTCGCCTGGAACGTTAGCTGGAGAGGCAACAGCACCTCCCGACCCCAGTAAGGGACAAGGGTGTTATAAAATGGATGGAAAATTACTTGACAGTTGCTGAAGTCTTTAAATCTCAACTGTGTTCAGGGTGCTATCTTCTAAAACCATTTGGTTCTTAATGATCTGCCAAAAGTCGCAAACAACATTTATGTATTTGTCGTTGCTTCTGTGTCCTTCTCACTTCCTGTTTTGAAAATATCAGCAATAAAAAAAAATCCAAAGTATCCAACAGCAGCAACCTGGCCTAGACGAACTTTTGGCACGTGAATGAAATGTATTTTTATCTGGGATGTCAGTATATTATCAGGTTCAATTAAAATGTATGACTTTAGGTTTTACTGCTACAGGATGATGCACTTTTACCTTCCACTAAGACTCAAGGACTCCTTTGAAAGTCCTTTTTGATAAAGATAAATCAGTGGTGTCCAAACTTTATGCCCTCCAGGCCAAAACCATCAAATTCTGGAAAGATTTACTTATCTGTAAATCATCCAAGCTGTAGGAAAAGAGGGCCTTTGCTCTCCTGAGAGGAAAATGATGTTAAGCAGTTTCCTAACTGGAAAAAGTTTAAAACATCTCAGCAATAAGAAAAGTGTCATTCGTTCTTCCCAACATTTAGCTTAATAATTGGGCCAATCTGCTTTTGAGTAAAATTAATTGAATGTTTTTGGCCATGTTATTGTATTCAAATAAAAGCAAGAACAGTAGCTAAAGTTTTGCAAACTTTGCATTTAAAGATATTTTTGTAAAGATTTCACTCTAAAACTTAACAATAACCTGTAAGATATTTGAATTGCAGTTGGGGTCACAGACGATCTTTGGTTTAGATGATATTTAAAGATAATTGGCACAAATTCAAACTCATATGCAATGCTACATATCCAGTTTAATTTAAATGCCTTTAAAAGTGCCCAATAAATAGTTGGATGTTATTAATTCCTTAGTTTAAGTTGCAGTTTATCAACTCCTTCATTTGGATATGCCTCTGTTAAAGAAAGTTTAAGATTTATTTCTTTTAACTTGTCTAAATTTACAATGTTATTCTTTGTTTCAACAATAAAGCTGCTACAGTAACCCAAAATGCCTGGACTTCAAAGTCAACAAAGCAGATGAAACCACATAGAAAAGAGATTCATGACGCCAGCAAAGCAGTTTTAACTCACAGATTTTTAGCAACTAATGATGAAAGTTTTCTATCTGAGCTCTTCTGTATCGATTTCTGTCAAATATTAACTTAAAGCAACTTTAAATTGTATAGAACTTTATGCTTTATACATTCAGCTCTGGAAAAACCGAAGAGCCCTCTGCACTGAACCCCACTGAAAACCTCACGGTTCTTCCACCAATTTCTGATTTCTGAGTTAAAACATTAGTATGGTTGTTTTCTTTGCACTATTTGTTGTCTCAACCTTCCGGATCCCTCAGGTCTTCTGGTTCTGGTTGTGGTTCTGCTCTGCATCCCCAGAACCAGAACCAAACAAGGAGAAGCAGCATTCAGCTTCTATGCACCACAAATCTGGAACAAACTTCCAGAAAACTGTAAAACAGCTGAAACACTGAGCGCCTTTAAATCTTGACAGTTTATAGAGTTGCATTTGAAACGTAGTTAATTATGAATTTAATGATGTAATGGACTTAATGTAATGTTTTGATTGTTGATTCTATGTTTGCATGGCTTTGTGTTTTTGTTTGGTATGATGTAAAGCACTTTGAAATGTCTTGCTGCTGAAATGTGCTATACAAATAAAATTTGATTGATTGATTGATTTGAGGTCTGAAAGCGCTGCATCTTTGTCGTTATTTTGACCATTTCTCATTTTCTGTAAATAAATACTAAATTGCATGCTGTCAGTATTTCATAGAATAAAAGAACAATGTTCATTTTACTCAAACATAGACCCATCCATCCATCCATTTTCCTTGTCCCTTACTGGGGTCGGGAGGGTTGCTGGTGCCTCTCCAGCCAACGTTCAGGGCGAGAGGCGGGGTCACCTGGACAGGTCGCCAGTCTGTCGCAGGGCAACACAGAGACACACAAGACAAACAACCATGTACACACACACACTCACACCTAGGGACAATTTGGAGAGGCCAATTAACCTGACATGTTTTTTGACTGTGGGAGGAAGCCGGAGTACCCGGAGAGAACCCACACATGCACAGGGAGAACATGCAAACTCCATGCAGAAAGACCGGGGCCGGGAATCGAACCCAGAACCTTCTTGCTGCAAGGCAACAGCTCTACCAGCTGCGCCACTGTGCAGCCCAAACATAGACCTATAAAGAGTAAAATAGGAGAAACTGATCATTTTAAGTCATTTTTTTCCAGAGCTGTATCTTAGCAGTCTGATATATCCATCATGTCACCATCATATGAAAAATATAATTCAGGATGTTTCCATTCACAACCAACAAAGTCATAAAATTTGTACGTAACTCTCTTAGCACCCAGACTCAGACAAATGAATCTAATAAACAGACTCGTGACGCTATGAAGAGGATTTCTTTCACTACGCCTCTGCAGAAAGAGTCCTTTAATAAAACAGGAGAACCTGACGGTTAATTCATGTTTATGTATGATGCAAACTTCTGGTCCTGCCACTTGTTCCCATGACAGCCATTACTGAGAAAAGGTGAGCTAGTGAACTGCAAGGCCAAAGGTTAAAGCTTTCCCTTCACTAATATAGAGGGCTGTGAAATTAGTAAACATCCATCAAAGGCTTTAGGGAGATTATATATATCTTCTCTTGTTATGTAGATGACGGCAGAATAATGAGCATGGATCAAAGAGAAGCCACATAACACCCCTTAGATTGTGTTTTCCATCATCTCTTGTTAGCGTCTAGACCTCGCACCACTTCAGCCTCCATGTTAATGACTTGAGCACGTCGGTGCACAAAACAGGAGAAATTCTAATTTAGCACTTTCATTGATGCTTTTCACAAACTGAGTCTCTTGGCAGAGAATTCCTATTTCACCAGAGATGACTATGTGATATAGTTCGTGAAAAGTCTGATTTTTAATTTGCCTTCTATTTTTTTTTAATGGAACGTCGTGCTGCAGACCCCCTTATTAATTGCTCTGGTGTTTGTGCCTTATCTGTCACTCTAATGAGACGTTCTCCCCTCCACGCCTCTCCCATCCGCAGCACACAAAAGAATTTCTATCAGTCAATCATTTTAATCAAATTATGCAATACTAGTCCACACAGTGGAAACTAATGAAAGCGATTCAGTGGGAAATTAATTAGCAGAGATTTGAAGGAAAACTCAAAACACTGAAGCCTCAGAAGCAGCTTCGTTCAGTGGATAGAAACCTGACAAGGCTCTTAAGAAAGAACTTTGGAGGTGTTTGTGTGCTTTTTGTTTTTTCAAGCACTGCAATATGTTTACTCTTAACATTGATACGCTTGAGAGAATCAGTTATCATGGTAAGACTGCATGATGCCCACACAGTGCATTGCAAAACTCCTCCTGCTTTTGCAATTTATATTTGCATGTCACATGCTAACATAGAGTTGTGTAAAGTGTGTCATTTTAAACTAATTACAGTTTTTCTCAGTTATTTTAAAGTGTTTATTACATCAGAATTAAAAACTAATTCAACCTTCACAACATTTTATTTGTGCAAATCACAGAAGCAGTTCCATCCATCCATTTTCTATACACCTTTCTCCCTTAATGGGGTCGGGAGGGTTGCTGGTGCCTCTCCAGCTAATGTTCTGGGAGAGAGGCGGGGTCACCCTGGACAGGTCGCCAGTCTGTTGCAGGGCAACACAGGACAAACAACCATGCACACTCACACATAGGGAGAATTTGGAGAGGCCAATTAACCTGACGGTCATATTTTTGACTGTGGGAGGAAGTCAGAGTACCCGGAGAGAGCCCACGCATGCACAGGGAGAACATGCAAACTCCATGCAGAAAGACCGGGGCCGGGAATCGAACCCAGAACCTTCTTGCTGCAAGGCAACAGCTCTACCAGCTGCTCCACTGTGCAGCTCATGGAAGCAGTTTTGTGTTGCAAATGCTTTTGGGCATCAATTGCTTCCATACAATTCTCTGCTGCTTTGTAATATTACTATTTGCCTGTGTTTCATAAATTAAACATGTAAATGCTGAATAATTATTCCCTATAAAACTAATAGTCCTCATTTCAATGCTTGAGTCATTTAACGCAAAAATACTGACCTTGTCAGAATCTGTCCATTGTATGAATTTCTCCATCAAATTTCTCCCAAAGGAATAATTTATCTTCAGCTTCCTCTGATGATATTGCTTACAGTTGTGCACAGCTTCAGCCAGAAGGTGTTTCTTATGTTGTAAATAAGTTTGCTGTTTGCTTTTGCACAAGGCTGTGACCCAGTTAGAATTACAAACAGCACATGCAGTTAAAATGTGAAGTTTTCAGCGTCTTGTCCTCATTTTGGTTACTAAATTCAGTAACTTACAGTAACTGAGTTTTCAAATGTCCGTTTTGGGACATTTTCAGGTTGTGTCACCAAGATCTCTTCATTATCTGTCAGAAAAAAGAATGATGATCTGCCATAGTGAAAACATGACAAAGACATGTGATTCCTGTCATTTTCTTTTAAATTAATATTTGCTTTTACAGAAATAAACTAACAACTTTTACTAAGCGTCATGCACTCGCAGGTGATATACTTGGTTTTGTAGTTTGTACCAATTGTTTTGAGAAATGCAGAAGCTGCTGCTCAAATGTTAATAGTGATGTGAAAATTACACTAAAGAAAAACTGTAAAATCCTGTGCAGTCAGATGTCTTCAAATGTTAGCGCTAATTTAATTTCAATACAAATACAGCTGTTCTGCAAAGTCGTTAAGTTTGTTAAACAAAAAATGATGAACAGCATAGCAAACATTAAGGAATGCAGCAGAAAAGATGGCAAAAAATAAAAAATAAGATTGTTATAAAACAATATTCAACAATTTGTTTGCTTTCCATGTGTCAATAAAAACATAGCACATTCTAAACAATTTAATAATGACTTATAAATTATAATATATGCTTTTAAGGCACATTTTCCAAGGACTACATTTTAAAAATTCTAAGATAAATATAACATTTATTTAACATGCTTCATTAGTTTATTGCCAGTTGACATTCTGGTTTCAGTTTACATCTCATTCAAAACAAAAATTTTACGGTGTCATCACTGTCATTAGTTATCACGTCAACAAATTGAACTGCTGAAAAAAAAGCTAATTAAATTTTTAGTGCCACTGCTGGAGCAACTTTAAGAATCTACTTGCAGAGCGGTCGGCTCTCGTTACAGTAATGATTCTTCACCTGCACTGACACATTTAATCAATTAAGAGATTTGTTTTACTGCAGCTGAAAGAATGAATAGCAGCATGTTTTTTTAATGACTATATGTAGACCTCAACAGTTCATGGGCTATATGTAATTTAAAATAATCTTAATTAAATCAATACCATTACTTTCATTATGTCTGATTTAATTGCACGCTAATATATCCTCTGGGTTTTCTTTTCTTCTTTTTTTTTGTTTCATCCCATTCAGTCGACCTTGAGTCTGAAACCCCAGTGAGTTTTTCCTTCCTTATTAGTAATTAACAGCTGCTTGTTCCTCTCCAGAGATGCATACATGTCATCCTCCTTAGTTGAAGTTCTTGATTCCTCCTTTCTGTCTTTTGGCTTAAACAGTCATGTTAGATGAAGGTGGTATTGTTCTGTGAAATTATTGCCTCCTGAATATAACCGAGCTCTCTGGAAAGCCGGAAAAAATGAGTTTGATGATAAAAACTTCTTCCACTGGGGTTTTGCTGTCAAGTATTCATAATTTTCCCATAAAGCTGGTGGGAGCATTCAGAGGCTGCTTGGATTAGAATAGAAATCGTTCTTTTAACGGGGCTTTTTGTTTGAATAAAAGTAAATATCTGCTGTTTGATCAAATGAGCAATCCTTGACGTCTGAAGCCTCCTCAGGTAATAAATGTGGTTGTTTGCCTGTTAATGTTTCTGCATGTGTCTGATAAACAAATGACTGAGCAAAGACAAAAAGTTGAGTGTCATAACTTTTTCATTTTCACTGAGATACTTTAGGATGTGGCTTCAAATTTATATTGGATAAATGGTATATTCAGGGTCTTTCCCTTTAATTAAATAAAATTATAACAGGCTTGAAAAGAAAAGTTTGAGTCACATCTGATCTTTGCTGAGATATTAAGTCCAGTTTTTGTATTATTCTATTGGAAACTCAAAATGAAATTAAATACAACAAATCTTTTATACCACAAAAGTGACATAAAAGTGAATTTTGATTTGGACAAATTATGTAAAGCTTTCCAGCTGTCTAAAGTGGCCGCCACATAAATCATGTTTTTATGACTCAAGGTATTTTACCAAAGCAAAAGAAATTGGAATGCAGCTTAAAATGCCTGCTAGGTTTTATTTTTGTTAAACAGCTGTTCTACAGCAGCAGAGCATAGATGGCAACGTTCAGACCTTATTTTAAATAATGCTAGTAAAATGTGAGGAAATATGTAAGGAGTTTCTCAGAACATAAATGTATATTTGTATTCAAAGTGCATAAAATTAAGAGTGTTCCAGTGGGTCCACTCAAAGCAGCAGCAGCCGTCCTGTGACGATTCAGAACCTCGGACAGCGATGGACACACATGGCTTCACAGGCAGCCGGCAGACCTCAGGCAGTCAAGGTGAGAGCGTCTGCACAGCCAGTGGGAATGCTGCTCACTCCGGTGTTGAACTTCACAGACAGTCAAACACAGCCATGTCCAGGGCTTTCAGGTCAGCACTGCTGGCTGTCCATCATCAGAACAACCTGGACCCCCTGGTTACCTGCAGGCTCCACTGGTCTGAGTCAAGGACTTTTTATCAACTGATTTTGTTCTTTTATGCATGTATAAAAAGCATAAACAAGCTATAGATAAAGGATTTGTGCTTTTGCATGGTTTAAGATGATTCCTCACTGTTTCTAACCCATTACCAAAGAATAATGTGACAAAAACATCTTGAGTTTTGTGCTGAGTGAGTTTTATAACCTGCTGGTTATAATCTACACAGGAATCACTAAACTCAATAAAATGTACGATACATGTGTTCACTGTTTAAGGGATTAATAATAAAATAATAAAATGAAAATAATGTTTTTGTAACTTTTTCTGTTCATTATTTTATTTAATACTGAGATATTTTTCTATTATGTAATGACATCAATAGAGTTATTTAAAAGGTGTCTTGTGCATTTGGATCACAATTTTCTCTCCTCTATTGTAAAAAAGAAAAAAAAGTGAAAGCATTACTGCCTGGTCTTATTTGAGTGCTGTTAAGTTATTAGGGCAGACATGTTCTTCCTACATTAGGCCAAGATGACAGGATGACCAACTCGCACTTCTCTACTTCCGCCAGCAGCAGCTCACATGAAGCCTAGTGGGAGAAGTAACTGCTAAAGACATCAGGCCGTCCATTTCTTGCCATGTGACATTTTCAGTGTGAATTGGTTGTTATAGTTGTCATGCATAGAGTCCTGAAACTCCTAACGGTTAAAATAAATCTGGTTTTTAACTGTAAAAACAAGTGTGTTGAGACAACAAGGTAGTCTCAAAACCTTATCAAAGTGTCCTGTTGATCAATTAAAAAATTCAATCAGATTAATCACTATGCCTGACTTTGTAAGCCTGACAAATAAATATTCCTTCTGCTGCACTAACCAACTAAAATACAACCAATTATCATTTTGTTTTTGCAGCAGAAACAAGTAGTGTAATCTCCCAGTACTCAACACAAACTGAGGGAAACTTGCTCCACTACACATGTAAAATAGTAGCAAACTTATTAAGGGCGCAGCTGACAAATACAGTATTTCATTTTCTAGTTCTTGGGTGTCCCGCCCTTTTCTGATGCCGTCCTGGGCAACTGCCTTTATTAACCCTTTGCAACTACGTCACTTAATCATTCGAGGTGCCATAATGGACGAGGATCGAGAGTATTGAACAGAGCTACTGAGGTTGTTTTCCCAAGTTGTTTTTGCCAGTTTACTCATAGCTTCTTGTTCCAGTCGAGCTAATTTGTTGACGTAACACACCGGGTCAGGGCTCAGGGCTTGTAAGCTAGCGGTATGAAACCGCTAGCTTACGAACCGACCCGTACCTCCTCCATCCTGACGTGTTGATCTAATTTCAAACCGCATGATTTATGTCATAAACAGAGTTTCCCCTTAAACCAGAGCAACATTACACTGTACAAAAGACGATACAAGCATCCTCAAACCAAACGTATCTGAAGATTCTCAGTTTTCCCGGTTTTTATATTCAGGACGGCTTAGAGGAAGTCATTTTGTTTAAAACAGTTTATAAACGTCCCTCTCTATTCATTTCCTCTTAAACATGTGAACAAGGTAACCGTCTGCAGGAGAGAGGCTTTAGGTCAAAATGGATGGTTTGGTTAATCTGCGTTGTGCAATATTAATACATTTAAATTTCCAGATTAATCACGCATTAACATTGACAGCCCAAGTTTTAATATAAGACAAGTGAATAAAATCCTATTGCAAAGGAATATAAACCATAAATAGTAAAATGGTCCCTTTCTACAACATCATTGTGTAGAAATCATTTGGACCACAGACCCCATAGGAAGAAGTTGGCTGGAAGCTCTTACTAAATAAATTAAATGAATCTATCCCACTCATGATACCAAAGAACCTGTATATATTATTCTTTAAATTAGAAGTCTGCTGAGTTTCCTGCACACACAGTCACCTCACAGTGCTGCTCCAGTGCCTGAGCGGCGCTCACATGAGGCTGGACATGATGCAAAATCATGTCCGGAATGGCAAATGAAGCTCCACAGAAAGGACTGCTTCTAGGCGGACATCATTAATGAAGGACTCTTGGTCAACCCAGAAATATTGTAGAACTCGCTAAAAGCAATGTATGGATATGCTAAAAACTGTACGCGGCAGCAAGTTTGGCAGAATTGTTCATTCTTGCTTTCCATGAAATTATCTGTCAAATGTCACATGTCAAGCATGGTCTCATTAGCTTTTATTCCCCCACAAGCTTCTACTGAGGAGCCGAAGTCGGTTTTTTCTCTGTTAAATTGACACAGAGGCCCTTCAGAACATGTGTGGAAACAGCTCTGGACAAGAAACTCCTTCCAATTATTACTCCTGGAAACAATCCTCCAAACCTCAGGAAAGTATTGCATTTAGCCTTCCTGGAGAAAGGATTTGTGCTAAGCATGACTTTCTGACAAGATTATGCTACTTTATCATTTTGGGGGGCTTTACAGTGTGAGCCAGTCCTGCAGAGCTCAATAAAGAGGGGATGTCAGCCTCCACAACTTCATCCTCCTGTCAGTTTGGGAGGCTTCGTGTGACGGTTCAGCTAGTAAACGTGTTTTGAAACACAGTCTTTATCAGCCCCTAAAACCACAGGTGCAGCACACACGATGGGAGTTTTGACTGAGCAATTTCAAACAGCAGACAGAAGCCCGTTGTTAGACAGCATGGAGCGCTTTCTTTGTCCAGTGCCAAGGGGGGTTACGGTGGCAGCTGTTATGAGCTGCAATCTGCATCATTTGTCATTCGCAACAGAGCAAGCGTCAGTGCCAGAAAAACAGGAAAGCTCCTTCTCCACTGTAGTCTTCGCTCTCATTGTAAACAAAATGTTTGCAGAGCTTACTTATTACTGAGGAGTGGGTGTGTGCAAAACCAACAGCAAAACATCCGAATACTGTTTAAATGCATCAAATGTACCTAATTATTTTTGGGCCATCCGATTTGTCGTCTGTTTTTCTGTTTGTGTGCCTTTTGTCCTCACAAAGCAGCATCTGGTACAGAAAGAAAGATGTGATGTGATCAGTGCAGCTCAGAGTTTCCACAGGAGCAATGAACATCACTGCACTAAAATTTAAAATAATGTACAAAATGTAGTTGCATTAAAAATGCAATTACATTTTAAATGCATTTTAAATTCATTTTAAATACATTTCAAAATGTATTTAAAATGCATTTAAAACTACTAAGCTGTACTTGCATTTAAGATGCAACTACAGTTGGAGAAACACTAAATGAGTTTCATGGTCTTTACAGATTTTACACAAATTTGGATTTCATATTTCAGTTTTTTTTCAAGGACTTAGAAAATATGTTTCCAATTGAGTCCAGTATCTGCAGGTGTTCAAATGCATAAAGAAAGAAATTCACAAATCACATATAATATGTGTAATATCTATTTCTTCAACTAGAACATTTAAGTTCTTATTTACCAAAGCAAACTTTGTTTCGGACAAAAAAAAAAAGAAGAAAGTGATTCAATGTAGAAAATATTAAGGCTAAGCTGCTGTCACAATGTAATTAATACATGGAGGAACCAAATGTAGGGAAGGAAGGAGGCAAGCTTATGAAAATCAAAGTAAAATCCAGTAAAACTCAAAAGAAAAAATCAACAACATAAAGGGAAACTCAGGAAATGACCAGAATATTCAAACAGAAACAAAATCTACAAATTGAAAATTCAGAAATCGAAGGTGATCTCTCTAAATGGACACAACTTAACCACATAACATAGAAATAATGAAAGTTGTGAAACACTGCAGAACCACAAAGTTTTATCTGTAGGAGGAAAATAATACCATCACAAATACATCAATATGTAGGCCTTTTAGTTGAACAGCGTTAGAAACTATGTTGTCTGTCAAACTTGGCTCATTTTCTCTGCATTGCCAGCCGACACAAAGGAGCTGCAGCTCCAGCCCCATCCTGTCTGCTGATAACGTTGCACTTATCCACCACAAAGTCTTTATCCACCACAAAGTCTTTCAGCTCCGCCATTCAGCAGGCAGATACCTGATTTAGCAGAGTGGAAACTCTGAAAAGGACAGAAAATGTCATAAACAGAATACAGAAGAGAATAAATTATTAGCATTTATTTGATGAAGTGAATAAATTAATCAGGGATGAAAAGAAATCAGCGAATGCCATGAAATAGAAAAACTCTAGAAATTTGGCTTTGAAGCAAATCAAAAGTACTGTCAAGACAATTATCTTAAAAAGAGCGTTCAAACATCTGAATCTTTTTACAGCCAGCTTGCACAGTCGTGCTGTATGCATTATGTCAATGTATATTCCACCATGGACAGTCCAGGGGCTTTAATGGTGAGAAAATAGCAGCAGACTCTGGATTCATGGAGCTGCCAGAATCCAAGGTGCAGCTGAACGAAACAGACCGCTGCCATATAAAGCCTGGGATGTAAGATTCCAGTTTGAACAGAGAACAGGGAGACAATGACCAAATGATGCAGTCAGGAAAAAACAAAAACTACCTGCAGAGATAAGATCATGAGTTTTAATCGACTTGCAAAACAACAAATACAGGGAATGGAGAGGTGCAGCGCTTCTCCATCTCCATGAGTAATTTACTGTTTGGTGATAAAGGAGGCTGTGACTGACTTATGAACTGAAGGGTCCAGAGAGCCTTTCATCACGTCTGTGCAACAGTAGGTCACATATTTAGGTCCACAGAATCGCTGCGGAGGCCATGTCACGTATTATCCAGTAAAGGTATGTCTTGTGGGAATGGAGAAAGCCGTGGCTTTTATTTATATGTTTATTTTAAATGCAATAAACCTGCTGTTTATTTTTGAAAGCCCAATAAAACATTGAGCTGCTGCCCATCTGTTTATTTTCCAGTAATTATTCGATGTTGTCCTACATTACGTGTCAAACTCAAGGCCCGGGGGCAAAATCTGGACCGCCATAGATTTTAATGTGGCCCTCTAGACTCCAGATTATATCATGAAGTCCCTCCAGTTTTTCACAAATACGCAAATTTCACACAAAATCAACAGATTACCACATTTTTTCTGCAATTTTTTCTCAAAATTGACCAAAAACATTTGGACTAAGTGACTGCTGCATCAGGGCTGCCCAGTGGTGCAGTTGGTAGAGCTGTTGCCTTGCAGCAGGAAGATTCTGGGTTCGATTCCCGGTCCCGGTCTTTC
Organism: Phalloptychus januarius; assembly: GCA_902982915.1. NCBI lineage: Eukaryota > Metazoa > Chordata > Actinopteri > Cyprinodontiformes > Poeciliidae > Phalloptychus > Phalloptychus januarius. Next base: position 7,189,778 of record CADWAE010000076.1, on the reverse strand, counting down.
TGCATGGAGTTTTCTTGTTCTCCCTGTGCATGCGTGGGTTCTCTCCGGGTACTCCGGCTTCCTCCCACAGTTCAAAAACATGACTGCCAGGTTAATTGGCCTCTCCAAATTGTCCCTAAGTGTGAGTGTGTGTGTACATGGTTGTTTGTGTTGCTTTGCGACAGACTGGCGACCTGTCCAGGGTGATCCCGCCTCTTGCCCGAAACGATAGCTGGAGACAGGCACCAGCAACCCTCCTGACCCCACTAAGGGAAAAAGGGTGTATAGAAAATGGATGGATTGATTGCTGCTTCAGCCTTACATGATGCCAAGTTATAGTCTGTGATCGATACGGACTATAATTTAGTAAAAAAGTCATATTAGCGCAAATATCGTAAAGATTTCTCAATTAGCGCCACAAAATTTGGAAAAACTGGAATATTTATCCAGATTGTTGCACCCAAATCAGCTTTTATGAAGTTTATTAATCTCTGCTAAATATAGCAATTGTTTCAAAAGAAATTCTATTACAACTGAATATAGTTGTTCTATCGAAACTAGACATCTTTCTTTTTATATAGCAAATGTGCAAAATCCTTTTTAATTTTTAATTTACAAAGAATAACATCCCTTTCCTACAAAAAAAAATAATAATTGGATGACTTTTTGTTTTCCTCAAATACTTTTGACTATGATTTTGTCCCACATGACAAAAAGTTTGGACACAACCTGCTCAGGTGGTTCTAACATTTTTTTGCTGACATAATAAAGCAGGGTAACTTTGTGCTGCACTTGAGGCGCTGCGTTTTTTATTAAAACCTGCACAAAACAGAATGTGGCACAACTTATGAACCCGGCTGAAAAATAAGACATTAATCCAGTGCGATGCAATTTACCGAGGCCAACCTCTGCTCACCATTTACATTTTTGGAAACAAGACTCTGATGACTCACATCAAAAGGCTTCCTTGTTGACAGTGTTCTGGTAACATTAAAAATAGATGCCCCTCACCTTTAATGAAGCATGAGCCTCGGGGCTTTCTGTTCAGAGCACGACTTCAAAGTTTGCTGACCTTGTTATAAAGGAGAACAACCAAAACTCCTTCTGTCCTCCAGGACCTTTCATCTGTTCAGATTTCATTACCTAATCACACATAGAAATCAAGACATCAAAGGTGAAAAGGTTAATGATCAATCATAAGAAAGTTCTAGATGTAAGTATTGTGATTTATCCACGCTGGGGTTTGGATGTGGATAACGCCACAGCTTACCCGAGTATCCTGCTGACCATTTCCATCACTTCATGACCACAGGGTACACCGCAAGGTGTACCTAATAAAGTGGCCGGTGAGTGCTCTGCATCAATGCATTTAAGTGTTAAGCAGTCAGCACTTTCTAAAACAAATTGAAGTGAAGTCAGGTGTTAGGACACAGGTTGCAGATAAAATAAAACTCTACAAATATCTGAGTCCAGTGGGGCAAACCACTTTGCACAAGTTAGTTATACATGAACAAACAAGCAGGCTGCTGAAATCTTGCACACATGCTCATGTACTGCATTCGTTTCTTTAGCACCAAGCCACCTGGAAAAGTTCACTGCTTTACGTCGTGCCCTTTAAAAGCCCACATTCAACCAGAAATGGTCCATGCAAACGACCTCATGAATGCTGATGTACAGTAATGGGTTGCCTGACTGGAGGCTTCTGACAGCTGAGAGATAGAAAAGCGAAGACAGCAAGATGAATGTCGGAGACAGGAAATGAATGTCAGGCGGGCAGATAGTGCGGCGTGGAGGAGCCACAATTTCACATCCATATCATGGCAGCAACTGTTCATCATGAGGTAAAGTTGAAAGGCCCATCACATTTTAATTATAACATGATGAGTGGTTGTTTTACAACTTACACAAAATTATTGTTACAGTAAAATCTCCACACTAAGATCAGCTAATTTAAATAATTTCAGCTGAATTGGCCATCACTCAGAGGTATGCTAGTGCTTTGAACCTTGTGAGAGCCCTAAAATGGTCTCCTGACTAATTTCCCATCATCAATGTTATTATGTAATTCTAGATTGTGCAGCAACCTCATTAGCTTTAAATCCTCTTTGCATGAAATGATCTACAAACGTAAAAAAGTATTTAGTCCAGCAATATTGCAGATATCACAGTTCCTTTCCAGCTTTGCATTTGCAAAGTTTCATAATAATTGTTATGGTGGGTTTGGGACATTAAACTGTTTATGTGTGATGTGAATATGAACAGAAAGTAATAATATTTAGCCATTTATAAAAAATATATTGCACTTTGCGCTGATAACTACACACTGGTGAAATTACAATAACATATTTTATGTCAAATGTAACCAACTGTGGTTAGTTATTATAAAAGAACATATTATAAAAGACCTTTTGAGGAAGCAGCTTTAAACTTGAATTAAGCATGAACGACTGCACTAAAAATGTTTTCCTATTGGTCTGATGCAACATGCTACTCTTAAATGATCAGGTGACAGCTGATGATTCTCAAAAACATCAGTTTATTGCACACAGCAAATTCTGCAGAGTTAAATCAACACTATACCGAGTCTATTTGGTCCTTATCAGAATTGGTGTTAATTTAACTCTTTCAAAGTTATTTCAATAACAAATTGAGAAATGGTTATAACTACTCAAACTATTGTTGAAATAACTCTGCGTTAAATTAATGCCAATTCTGAAAAGGACCAGATAGACTCGGCATTGTGTTGATTTAACTCTGCAGAATTTGCTGTGTAGTGAATTGAATTACTGGAATAAATTAGCCTTTTAATTGCATTCTAATTTACTGAATATGGAAGTATAGAGTAGAAATATCCTTTGTTGTAATGGTGGAAATCCAATCCAGCAAACTGGTTCACAGAAACGTTTCCTCTTCTCTGACCGGCCCTGTAAAAAGCATCACTTATTCCTCCAGTCTAGTTTATTGTTCAGGTGAACAATAAAGAAAAAGTCTGCAGATTGTCGATTTTATCAGTTTGAATAATAAAACAAAGTTGCTTTATAACGAGGATCGAACTCGAATGCATTCAATTGACTTCAAATCCATGTCTGCGATTGATCCTTTTTGTCTGCAGATCTATAGATTGTGTTTGTTTAAATTGTAGATTCCATTGAGACATGAATCAGTGCTGTATAAATAATCCAAAGAATAGAGCCACACTCTGGATTAACAGGAGGGATTGTTAAATTTTAACAGCTTTTTGTCCTTGATTAATAAAATACATGACAACTACTTCTTGTATTGATAAGGTTATTTATTTATTTTACATTTAAATTTGATCTGAAACATCTTAGTTTGCCAAAAAGCTAAAAACAGCAGACATTTGTAAGGGGAAAATACTTTTTCTTTGCATTAAATGTATATTTTCTCTTCATTGAAGAGATTATTGACTAATATTAATGTTTTGAAACTGTAATAATTAATAGACAAACGCTCAAAGTTTGGCATAAGAAGTCAGTATGTTTACACCACTGTTTAATACTTGAAAAACATATATATATTTTAGCTGGAAAAACAAGATTAAATATGTAAATGTTTGCTTTATGTATGAGGTTGTTCAGAGTTTAACTTCTCCTTCACTCAGTTTGCATCAGTACAAGTTTATCAAGAAAAACATTTTTTATTTCTCTGCATCTTTTGTAAAGTTTGTACTGGACAAAATCTGTTCTGGTGATTATTAGCTTGTAGTTTTCATCTCATTTAGCATCACGTATAGCACTGAAGCAAAGGATCTCTTACATTGTTGTAATCTGAAGGTGTTTGGGTCTCACAGTCTTTAGCTGAAAAGAAAAACATTCCTTCTAAAACTGGCATCAAGTCAAAGAGAGGAGGGGAGGCTGCACACAAGTTGAGCAGCACTAAATGCACCCACCTCAGCTTCTGGCTGTTTTCACCTTGGATAGCAGCAACAAACCCCTGCAGCCCTGCCTGCTCAGAATTCATCTCACTTCTTTCAGGGATGAGGAATTGTTCAGCTGTGGACCCAATGGGTCAGTGTTTCACTCAAGGGTCTTTTCATGGTTGTAACCTTAGCAGAGGTGTTGCAGAAAGGAGATCGGGTGAAGAGACATTATAGAAGTGACTGCAGTGTTGGCTATGGATAATCTTTGACAGCTAGGCTGCAGCATAGACAATATCACACAGCAGTTTTAGTGATTTCCTTCTGCTTTTAGGAAATAAACAAAGTGTAAACATGCAAACACCCACTTACATACTCACGGTGAGTGGGTTTAATATAACCTTAACGTTCAACACAGTTTTATCTGCATCATTCAAGTAATGCAATGACCTTATGTGCAGGATCACTCTCTTATTGATTGGATTGACTCAAGTGTTTTAAATGAAAAACTGAACTCGACCTCAACCAACCCTGCATGACAAAGCAAGTTAGGCACAAAGTAACCTTTGTTATCCAGGGTCAAGACAATCCTTTCTATAAAACCTCCCTCTCATGCTTCATTCAGTTTTTTGCTGTACACTTTAGCTTGAGAGGCTGTAAAGTCTGGGCCTGTGCAAATTCCTCGTTCACACCACACACAGACTACATGACAGATTGTAACATTACTGATTCCCCTGCACAAAATGTGCACCGAACCATTTATTTTTCCAGTTTTCAAAGCTTATTGCAATCCCCTCCATCAAGACGGCTCCAGATTTGAGTTGCAATGCTTTTAACGTCATATTTTATAGACAAGCCTTGTCAGGCAATGGACATTCAATGAACTCTGACTCACATGCTAAATCGAAGCTTCCTGTGGTTCGGAACGTCTTAAAAAGATCTTCATATTTAAAATGTAAAATTCAGCATTTAGACATCTCTTGTTCTCATGCACCTGGATGATGCAGGGTTCCTATAGGCCAGTGTTGGGTCATTACAGCACACAACATATTCTGTAGTTATTGTACTAATCATGCTCTGTCCCAGTCCAAAAGATGTGCCACATGTTATATTATTTCTCACTTCACTGAAACTGTGCACAGAAGTTGATGTTGCTGAGTTATTTCAAACAGGAATTAATGAACTTTACAGCCCAAAGCCCGAGTACTAGAAGCACTAATTTAGTCTCATCTGGTCTAACAGTATTATTGAATTATACTGGAAAAGCAACACAAAATGTATTTATTTTTTAATAAGCAAATATTTGAAATATTTGCTTATTATTCAGCACCTTAACAGAGTGCTGAATAATAAATCAATAACATATATCACCATAGACACGTGATCAATATCAATAGACAACACGTCTGATAGAATATTCAATAGTTTCACTGAACTCCAGTCCAGAACTGCACTGCATTGTGGGGGATGTAAGCAAAGAGAAGGCTTTTGGATTTAGGCTAGTGGCATCAACTAACTCGCTCTTTGGTTACCTAGCAACAGCCTGTTGAGAAACCTGTGGTTACCTAGCAACGATGTGTTGAGTAACTTCCGCAGCAGCAGTTTAATGTTTCAACACCGTTTGCCTCATAACTAATTTAAAATAAACGGCATGGAGTGAAAACTTTGGACAGAAACCAAATGGTCATGCCACCAGCTTCACATTATTTCAGATAATTAAAAAGAATCGATAATTATTGATGATGACTGAGAAGAAACGATTATATCGTGATACCTTTTCAGCCCAGATCTACCAGAAACTGTTCAACTTGCTTCACTGCTACCAACATTTGGACTTGCTAGTTACTCAACAAAAGCTCTAGCTTTGGGTTTATACATGACATTGTACATGCCAGAGCCTTAAGTTTTGAGATGCAACAGGGGAAACTGCCTCGACTCTGTCCCTCAGCCTGACAGTAATACTTGATTAGAGGCCCTGCTGAGCTCATGTTTTTTTTAAGGGAGGAAACAGGCTCTGCGTTAGCTGTCAGAAATCCATTGACTGGCGAACAACCGTTTTCTCAGACAGACAGCAAATCGCAGCCGCACACAATGTGCCTCCTCAGCCTGGCTGTGTGTACATGTCCCTGTTACTGTCACAGACATGGACAAAAACGAGAAAATGTCTCACCGGTCCTCACTTGTTTATTGCAAGGTTTAAGCAGGATTTATACCTCTGAAGTGAGGCAGATCCGCTTTGGAGGCCTCCAACAATGACAGGGTAGAGAAGCAGAACTCACAAAAATAATTTAAATGCTTCTTCTGACACTTTCATGTACTTGCTATGTCCTGCTAAGCACATATTCTCCTCAGGATGTATCAGCACCTTCATGCTGGATAATAAAAGATCCTACAGTTGAAATAAAACTATAATTTTATTACAGTATATTATAGAAATGATGGTCCTGTCGCAGTAGACACCAGGTTAGTTGGTAGTAACGTTTATAAACCAAAATCAGTCTGAGAAACTGATTCAAACATGATATTTTGTACTTATTTAAATGTTAGTGTCTCATGTTGTCTGTCCTACTTCTTACAGACATTGAGGCAGGCTGCAACGACGAACAGATTAATCAGCAGGGAAAAAGATAAGAGCTAATCACTTACAAATTTAAGAAATAACTGTTAGCCCACTGATTAAAGTCTAAGATGATCAAGTTTGTCCTTTAATAGCAAACAGTTTGGGATTTTGTTGCCTATTTCTAAGTCATCTGGCCTACTTTAATCTAAAAGGGCAGGTAAGACCAGGATTTGAAAATAGTTCTGAATATGTCAGCTTTCAGCACCAGAAGGTCTCTAAAACAGAAGAAAAGAAAAGCCTCTTATTGGGTCAGACATGCCGTCTACCTTTCCCTGGTTGTCTGAACTTGGTTCATGTGATGGAAACATAGTTTAGTGACAAAGCAGACTTCGGTTCACCAAAAACTGCTTTTAATTAATTTATTAAACGAAAGTTTATCCAGGAAGCGTCCCAAATCAAGTTTGTATAGCTAAGACTGTGTTTCCCCTCAACAAGCCCAGAAACATTTGTGAACAGGATGTCTCTCTTTTTATAAGGGAAATGTGGATAATCCTGTTGTTTTTGTTGGGTATGTCTTACTACTTTATGTATTTAATTATCATTCAGCAGATGAAAAAGGTCGTAATATAATTTCTTTGTGATTTTAGAAATTCTATATTTTTTGGTCTACAGGTATTTCTGACTTGATGCGTTTGGACAGCCCTGATTTACACCTTTCGTCTTTGACTGCTTCCGGGAATAGAGCAGGAACACAGGTGTGCATATTAGAGGAGGAAAAAGAGAAAAGAAAAGTAAACAAAACAAGCATCTGAAGGAGCACACAGAGAGGTGGTACGCACCTTGTTCTGTGTCGGTTCAGAAAAGTTCACCAGCCCTTCAGTCCATCTGACACTTAGTTCAAAAGTTTCATCTTTTAGTTGTAGTTTTTTTCCTCTTTTCCCAAAAACACAGTAAATGCGACTTCCCCTGTGGTTAGCAGACATGCAGGTGCAGCAATCCATGAGCCCAGACGGCTTTTCTCCAAAAACAAAACAATAACAATTAAAAATTTAAATAAAAAACTTCAGCTCAGGCAAAAATCCAACACTCTCCTCCAGGTTGAAGTTTAATTTTCTATAAGCCTTCCTGAACCGAACTTTGTTTAGTTTTTCTTCTTAGCTCAGTTGCAGCAGCGCCACACCTGCCATGCATCACGCTCATCAACCTCAGGTGTGACACCAGCCCCGTCTTTGGCCTGATTCATTTCATTTTTTTCTGCGCCTCCCTGAACAGAAAACCATCTAAACCAGACATAACATTTACCAAACACACTTGAACAGAGCAGAAACAGCATCCACCCTTCAGTTCATTACTGAGACGATGAATGGCTTTTTGTTTGTCCTGTATATGAACTGCCGTCATTTGGTCGCCCGTGTTTCTCCACAGTATTAGCTGCTCTATTATTCTGGGCTACTTAAAGTTTCATTGCATTTTGTTAAAATGTCTGTGCTCAGCATGAATAAACAATCTGTTGTTTTATTATTATTATCTCAGAGTTTTGCAGGCATACCAAGCAATCCATGCCCTCAGGGAAAGCTGCAGCGGTTGCTTCAGTTTTTTAATGTGTATAATTAAAACGAATATGTTAATAAAAACACAGAATCAGGTGTGACATTTAAAAATCAGAGTGAGCTCCAAGGTCTGTGAAATGCTGCCATGTTTTGCTAAGGAAACATTAGAAACATTTTTCATTAAAATCTAGCCGCTTTAAGTCAAGTTCCAAGTGGAGCTGAATGCGGTTTCGTGTATAAAGGTGTGCAGAAACTTTTTAAGTAAATAGTCAAACAAGCTTTCCATCATGCTCTACTGTAGTGTAGCCTGTATTTTTCCTGTTATAATGTGATCTGAAGGATTTAGAGCCAAAGTTTGATCCTTTTAGTAAAATTCTTAGTTTCTGTAATTGGAGTGGGTTGTGTTTTTTTGTATTTACCACTCCACAGTTTGCTCGTCTGTGTTGCATTTACTTATTTCACTCAACAGAATAAATAACTCTTGGTTCAGTCACTCCAATATCAGACCCTTCAGTTGTTGTATTCACTGTCTGATCCTGGTTTCCCCACTGCTATTAAAATCCTTCCCTATTTTTCACTGCACCTTCTGTCTCCAACTCTGCATTTGGGTTCATTTCTACCAAAAACAAAACAGAAACAGTGACGCTATTTCTCTCTACAAATACAACTCTGGAAAAAATTAAGAGAGCACTTAAAATGATCAGTTTTTCTGGTTTTTCTTTTTATAGGTTTATCTTTGAGTAAAATGAACATTGTTCTTTTTAGAACATGTCTCTGAAATTCCAAGCAAAAATGTTGTGTTTATTTTGCAGAAAATGAGAAATGGTCAAAATAACGAAAAAGATGCAAAGCTTTCAGTCCTCAAATAATGCAAAGAAAACAATTTTATATTCATTTAGAAACAACAGTACTAATGTTTTAACCCAGAAATCAGTATTTGGTGGAAAAATGGGGTTCAGTGCAGAGGGATCTTCATTTTTCCAGAGCTGTATATATGTAATTCTGAGGAAATAATATTTTATATACAAGCCACAATAAATGGGAATTATTATAACAAAACATATTGACAATATTTGAAGCAAAGAGGACTCTTTCAAAACCTTTCATGTTTTATTTCCAGGTGTTTTCTTTGTCCTGAAGATCAGCAACAGTCCTAATCTGATTAAACTAACACTGACGGGGTGGAGATAGCGCTGAGGTTTTACCACTGCCAGGCTCTGCAGATAGAACTGGAACGTCAGACTGACCCAGAGAAAGTAAACAGTATGAGCCACTTTTACCAGATTCATATTTTAATTAGGATTTATGAAGATATAATGGACAAAAATCTCCAATGTTGAGACTTATAGCTGTAATTAACAAATCATTACTGTGATCACTGGTGCTTTCTGATTCCCACAAAGAGTTTTATTGGTATTTACTAAGAGAGCAAAAACACAGCAGAACTGTAAACAATGTCCCTACAGTTCCCTTCACTCAGCAGAGCTTGCTTGGTTTACTCCGAGTCCGTTCATTTCCCGTGCTTTTACAAACAACAGCTGCTCTTAATGGGACCAATACATTTTAACTCTAATATTGTCCCCACAAGTAAGCTAGGAGGTCTGAGCGCCTCATTGGCTTTATGAAGATAACATTTTCTAAGGTGTCCCCCTCTCCGCTTTCCACAGATGTCAGTAATTAGGTTGGGAGCTTTTTGGGTATTAAGTCTTAAATATTTGCTCGTGAAAATCCCATCAAATGCTTTTTCAGTTAAATGAGGAGTGGACAAGACGTTGTTTATGTTTCCAAAAACCTCCCACTTAGAGCCAGACAAAGCAAATGAACAAACACAACAAGTGAACGAATGGTTAGTTCTTGCAAATCTAATTGTAAGGAGGCTAATAGCATGGAGATCCACTCGGTCGTGCTTTCCTGCTAACACCTCTCACTTGGAGACAGTCTCATTTATGTAATACAAAATAAAACACGGCGTAGTCTTTGTCATGTTAAGAGTTGCCTATGGTTGTGTGGGGTCCTAATCAAAATTATGCACTACTGCTGCTCCCTTTTCATTCTCCCTCTGTTTTCTCTCTCTGTCTTTTCTGTCCCGCTCTCTTTCTGATTTGTAATTAAACTGACTATAAATCATAATATGAGGTATGAATTCATATTAATGCATCTCCTAAGATGTGGTGATCAGGTCAAACTTTCCTCTGTTTTCAAAATTTAGTGAATTCAAGCATGATATGGCACAAAAACTAAGGAACTGTGAGTTTAGTTGATGTTTTTCACTGTTCAACAATTCTTCTGTAACGGTCTGTTTTTAGTCCTGACCTCAGGACCATTTAACACTTGTGTAATCAGCAGAGCAGGCTTGTTGTAGGGTTTGAAAATGGTGATCAAAGATACGAATGTCGTCCCATATCGGTATGTAAGCAAGCTGTTGATCAGTGTGAGGAAGAGATGGCGACCTACGACCTGCAGTTTCTCCTGGAACTTACGAGATCCTTCCTGTAAATAAATAACTTCAAATTTTGAGCTTCTTGAAATTTTATTCAACTAATTTATTAAATGGTACCAAACAAGAGTCAATAACACTAAAAATGAATGTGGGAAAAACAGACAATTTGAAATATTAAAACATGTTTTAGTTTGTTTGTTTAATCCACATGCATAATTCTGCTGCTAAACCCACGGATATGTTGCTACATCACAAATATAGCAACAGATTTTCCAAAAGCACAATATTTACTGTTATTATTGTTACAACAAAGAATAACTGAATGGATGGAAATTTCTTCGCTTCTCGTGCATTGGCATGTAGAAAGCATTTGTCAGGAGACACTCTAGACATGAAGGCTGCAACATGTGGTTAATTTCATCCCTGCAGGGCATTTTGGCCTTCAATGAGGCCTGGCAATGTGCATAATTTATGTCAGTGTCCCAGAAATAGCCACACAGCTTTGTGGATTATTTCAATATTCATATTGTAACCTACAATTTTAATATTTTCCTTTTTGCAATTTTCTACCAGTGAGTATCATTTATTTCACTTTTTTGTATAATAACAAAATAAGGGGTCAAAGTTGCTTTGTAGGGATCCGTCTTCTCATGCATCTTTGATGTTATGTTCATATTCACATCTCAGAAGAGGCTAATTCACTGTATAAATATTTGACTTTTATATTTCAACTCTCAACATTTCAATTGGCTGTCAAAAATGCCAGTCTTTTAGCTCAAAGTCTGGGAAGATCATTTCTATAATCATTGTTCGGATTTCTTGAACTAAGCCTCACAAATTATCACTAAAACTATGTTTTAACCAACGACTGACCTTACAAAACTTCAACAAGCAATTTCATATGCAAACTCCAACTGAGTCCATAAAAATCCGCAGAATATTTTGTGGTACTCAAAACACCACAAAATAGTGGTTGAGTTTGAGTTTCAAACAGTGTTCACTGTTTGAAGATGTCTTAAAGGAGTAACTACATCAGTTTCAATGAAAGACCAAAGTTGCAGGAAGCCACTGCACATCATCAATCAAACTCTGTGTAATCAGACTCAGATTGCTGCAAATCGCCCAAGAGGACGGAAATCAATGTATGGCAAAATTACCCCTGGGACCAAATTGACAAAGATGAAACAACTGGTGCAAAATTGGATATGAATTACGATTATGATAAATACTGTGGCTCCAGGCACATCGGCTTGTTTGTTGACAATGGATTCCTTGAAAGACATAAAGGAGGAAATGTCCATTATGGTCTTATACAAAATTTACTTTTCTTTGTTCGTGTAAATTTGCTCCTAGTGTCATGCTTATTGTCAAGATAACATTATGCTTGATTTAATCCCCTTTTTGTAAAGCAAAGAAAGAACTAACAGCTTGAAAAAAACAGGTGGAAATCAAAGATCAAGTATTTACAGGGAAGCAGTAAATATGGTCCTTGCATACTGATTGATTGACCAAAAATTCATAAAATTTAACAAAAATGTAGCCAAAAGTTATTCAGATATTTTTTGAATTTCAGCGTATTTTTTTTATTTAACTTGTTCTTCTTTACCTTCTGTATTTAAGGCACAATAATAAATGTGTCTTGCATCAAAGTCTTTATGGAATATTGTTAACCCAACAAAGCACTCCATATATAAATATAAATAACATTTATTTCCTCTCGTACCTGCATATTATCAAGTAAAACAATGAGAAAACTTCAAGTAATCATCAGCTTTGTCAGGTAGTCCTGAACATCCATCCATCCATTTTCTATACTCCCTTTTTCCCTTAGTGGGGTTGGGAGGTGCTGGTGCTTGTCCCCAGCTAACGTTCCGGGTGAGAGGCGGGGTCACCCTGGACAGGTCGCCAGTCTGTCGCAGGGCAACACAGAGACACACAGGACAAACAAACACACACATACACACTCACACCTAGGGGGAATTTAGTGAAACCAACTAACCTGACAGTCATGTTTTTGGACTGTGGGAGGAAGCCGGAGTACCCGGAGAGAACCCACGCATGCACAGGGAGAACATGCAAACTCCATGCAGAAAGACCGGGGCCGGGAATCGAACCCAGAACCTTCTTGCTGCAAGGCAACAGCTCTACCAACTGCACCACTGTGCAGCCCTGAATCTCTGAAACTCATATTAATTAGTGAAAAGTCCACTATCTCAGACTAAATTAAAACACATCATTTAGATTATTTCACATCAAGTGTAGCCGACCTCTCCTCCAATGGCTGCTGGAGATAGGTTGCTAACCTTAAACTACTACTAGGGTTGGTTAGGTCCAAATTTGACCCATTTGGCTACAAATGAGTTTATTTGCATTTTTCAATGTGCATGACTGCAGGAATAGCTCTCCTGTAATGCTCCTTGCATGACTTTAGTTTTATTTATCCTCTTTTCATATATATACAGTGTACTCCTGCTGCGACCACTCTTCAATAGACATCATTCATCACCATTTTCACTGACTTGCTAATTTATTCATACCCTTTGAACTTTGAAACAAACAGAAAGCTCAGTGTATTTTATGGGGATTTTCTGTGATGGACTAATATAAATTACCACAAATCTGTCAAGAGCAAAAAGACAATTTGCGGTTTTCAAAGCTTTTCACAAATAAAAAGTTGAACGCTATAAAACACACTGTAAAACAGGATTTATTTATCTGTGGGCTGTAATATTTTAAAATGAGATGATTCGATTCAGTTTTTGAAAACATGAGCCCAGTAAGTGACACCTCTATAGCCTGAGTTGTCCTTCTGCAACTGAGAACTCACCAAACATCAACCATTTAAACCTCTGTGGAGCTGCGTTTTCACATGGGCTCATCTGCAGGGGTGTGTTGATGTGTGTGTGTCATGATAATGAAGTTAGGCCCAGAGAAGCCCGTATCAGTGACTGAGTGGTCGCCGCGGGGGTTTCTGCCACCACCCTCATTCATCATAGTGATGATAGCTATTTCTGCCTCTCTTTTTTTTCTTCCTTCTCTTATATCACAGCCCATCTCTCCATCTGTCTGTCTCGTTTTGCATTTCTAGAGTTTGCATTTGCGTTTGCATGCTTTAAGCTGCTCATTAAACTGCATAAATGCTGCTGTGTAAAAAAAAGAAACCTTAAAGTCATTTAGTCTGACTCATGAATATTTTCCATCCCCTTCAAACCTGTCGTAGGCCTCATTTTCTGGCTATAAGGCTGCAGCGCGATTCTACTGCAGGTCCTCTCTGCTCTATTATCTACCATAAAATAGTTCTGATACGGTCGCAACACCAGCTTCTAATTTCAGCCCAGAGATATATGAATCTTTTAAATACAAGCACACTGAGGAAAGTGCTGTCGACTGACATTGTGCATATCTTTCCCTGTCTTCTTTTCACTAAACTTACAGGGAAGAGCCTATGGGGGGACAAGGAGTCATAGGCTCAGTTAAAATCTGATTGGCAACCTCTGGAATCTCTTATCAGAGTCAGAAGCTACCAAGCAAATGGCTGAGAAGTTTTCCACATGGAATACTAAATAGGCCTACTATGAATGTTATTTTAGAAAAGCAGGCTTTAATATTTCATATTGGAACATGTCATATGACCACAAATAGGAAGAAATTGCTTCTAGATGTTAAAAGTTGCAGCAAAAAGGCACCTAAGGAATTAAGGGAGTTAAATACATTTATGAAAACCTGCTGCTAAGGCATTCAACCAAAAAATGGAAGTCAGGGGATTACAGAGTTAACACTACATATAATAACCACAAACAAAATCCCCAAAATTACCTCAATAAGGGAGCAGGCTTGCCGAGACATATTGAGAATGCAAAAGTTGCTGCAATTAGAACATCCATCCATCCATTTTCTATACTCCCTTTTCCCTTTGTGGGGTCAGGAGGTGCTGGTGCCTCTCCAGCTAACGTACCGGGCGAGAGGCAGGGTCACCCTGGACAGGTCACCAGTCTGTCGCAGCGCAACACAGAGAGACACAGGACAAACAAACATGCACACACACACTCACACCTAGGGGGAATTTAGTGAAACCAACTAACCTGACAGTCATGTTTTTGGACTGTTGGAGGAAGCCGGAGTACCCAGAGAGAACCCATGCATGCACAGGGAGAACATGCAAACTCCATGCAGAAAGACCGGGGCCGGGAATCGAACCCAGAACCTTCTTGCTGCAAGGCAACAGCTCTACCAACTGCACCACTGTTCAGCCCCAACAAGAAAATATGCAATTGCAAATATACAATTAGAATGTGTCAAAGTTAATGGGATCTTGCAGAACGTAAACCTCCAACAGTCTGACAAAGACAAACCAGGAATCCATTTTATTTGGCGCTACGCAGCAATTTGTTGTGAGTTGGACAGGATCTGATCTGCAGTGGCAAAGTAAAACACATCCAACTTGGAGGAAAATATAAACTCATATATTTTACTCACAAAAAAGTACAATACCTAAACCTGATAAAACTTCAGAAGTACAGAAATAAATAAAAGAGTGAAACAGTGATCATTGCAGCTTTCTGTGTGATTGGCTTGTGTTTACACTGGCAGGATTTCTGGTACGTGTTCTTGCTCTTGCTCTTGCAGGTCTGGTGGTGCGTTGACAGATCGTTGAGTCGGAGACACTGTGTGTCTGATTAGAGCATAAAAAGACAGACCTTACACTGAATGCATCTCTGCTCCTCTTCGCACTTCACCAGCGGAGTGCAGTCATTCCTGATCATCCTGATTTAGAGCATGGGCATCGTCGTGTTAGAAACTGCCAGCAAACTTTTAAGCCAAAGTCGGCATTTTGAGTCAGTTTATTGAAAAGCAACTGAGCAAATCGTGTCACTGGATCATATGGAAATGGACCAGGTCCTCCACGCATTTGACAATTTCTAAACAAATATGATTTAGTGCAACTTATATGTATTTTCTTTCTCTTCATAATGCATTTTTTGATGCAACATGAACTCCCAAACGACTTGTGGTCAGCAAAATGCGGTAGCCCAAACATGATCAGACTCAAACTCATACATAAACAACCTGATTTGGTCAAACAAATCCACAACAGCAGTCAAGAAATGGATCCAGGCATCCTTTTCTGAAATGCTGCTGTACTTCTGTAGGTGAGCCATTGGGCCTGTCATCACCTAGTGCATCACAGCATGGCACTCCAGCTGCACCTTAAGAATATATAAAGTCTCTTGAGGGCACTATCACAACAACTGAGAGGATCAGGAGCTCCAGGCTCCCAAGAGCTCTTCATAAGACTCTGCACTCAGAAAGCCACATCAATCATCAGAGACCCTTCTCACTCGCTCAGCTGCAGCCTGCCAGTTGCAAAAGGTGCTGCATGTCGGTTCAAGAACAGCTTTTATCTAAGAGCTTTCTACTCATGCACACAGAGACGCATCCCTTCTCCATACTGACTTTAACCACATGCCAGACCTTCCCTCTTAGCACCGTAAAGAAAACTCATATTAATAAAAATGCCTTTGAACCGTTTTATTGGGTTATATAGGCATTCTATGTTGTAAATATTAGGAGTTTCATCGGAACTGCTTGTCCCATTTCCATTTCATTGCACATGGACAACAAAATGTCTCATCTTAATTCATCTTAATGGTTGTGGATCTCTTTACTTTATAAGTTCATGGTCTTACATAAAATATTGTGGCTGGGCTGACCTTTTAAATAATTACAGTGCAGTGAAGAAATATCTGCCCTTTTAAAAAGTGCCTATAATTTTGCCTTTTTCTACATAATTAGATGTTTCAGATCAAACAAGTTTTTATGTTGCACAAAGATAACCTGGCTAAAGTTAAATATAAAAAGCAATTTTGACGTTATAAGGAAAAAGCTGTCTAAACCAATTTGATTTCATCAAACATTAGCTGTGATTAATCACAAAAACCGGTTAATTTCAACTAGTTACACCCATGTCTGAAGGCTTTCTAAACTGCAAACTTAATAAATCACTCAAAGAAGCAGAATTATGAATATAAGACCTAAACATATCCTTAAGAGAGGTCAAAGGCCACTATGGAGCAAAAAGAACCCAAAAGGAGCAGAGCTAGTGCCCAAGAAAGGAGACAATTAACTTAAGAAGAGGTGTTAATCCTAAGATGAAAAGTAACACTGCATCTTATAACCAAACAGAACTAAAGGAAAACATATTGGAGGTACTGTAAGGTTTATGGCTGCTTTGCTGCACCAGGACCTGGACAACCTGCTACAATTGAGAAAATAATGCCTTCTGCTCTCTGAAAGAATATCCTGTAATGTCAGACAAGCATTCTGTAACCTTAAGCACACCTGCAAGTCGACTCAAAAATAAAAACAGAGGGAAAATGTGAGTTTTTGGACATAGTGAAAGTTCAGCTTTAAATGTGATTCAGATGCCATGGCTTGACCTTAAAAAAACCCCTCCAATGTGGCTAATTTAACACAATTACCGTATTAAATAAATTAAAAGAGAGTGAGTCAGAACTGAGGTCAGTCATCACAAAAGCTTCATGACCCCTTTTGCCACCAATAGTTGCAAAACCATTTTGAGTGACAAACCAGCTTTTATTTGTAGCCTTGATTGGAAAACTTTTTCACCATGATAAATAAAATAATCTTATGAAATAATGCAGTTTTTATTTAATCGAATTGTCTGATATTAAACTTAGTTTTATGATCTGAAACATAAAAAAAGAGTAGAAATCTGCCTCTTTCTCCATAGTTAGAGGCTTTTATAGACACAGGCACATCCTGAAGGCGTTTCATTTCAAATCTAACTCTAATTTCAGTATAATCTTTTTTAAAAAAAAAAAAGAAGCTAAAATGAGTCTAGAGAATCTATACAAAACCAGCTTGCAGTAGAAATGAAAAATACGAGGCAGCCATAACATAGCATGACTCTGGAGCTCTCTGAAAAATCCTCAGAGCTGTGGCTACCACAGCGCTTCAGCCATGGCGAAGCCCACAGCTGCTGCTGCAGGCAAAGCAGAGGGAATCGCTGAATGATAAAAATAATTGGAAGGAAGTAATGCAGCATGGAAGATTCAAAAAGTCACACCCCTGACCTCAATGAACTATGTTCCAAATATAGATCTATAGATAAATATCTATAGATATTTTATAATTGAGAAACAGTAACATGTTTTAGAGGTATCCACTCGAGAGCAAGAGCAGAGAAAATGAAAATGTGTGCTGAGATGCTTAACACCTGACTCTTGTCTGTTTTCTTGAAGAGGTTCAAGTTGATTTAAACTGATTCTCTGGGAAAATCAACACTGTCTAGATTTTTTTGAGAAATATGTAAGTTGATTTGTCAGTTGTTATAAAGGGAAATGCATAGAACAATTAAGATGCAAATTCAGTAACCTGACCTTTCATATTGCTAAATTAGGACTTTGAATGTGGAGTTTCATTATTAATTTTTATTTGTTTTACAGATCTGCTACATTAAAAGGTTTCCAACCCACTGATGGTCAAGCTTCATGTCCGCTCACCTTTCCTCATATTGGACAATCTGTCACCACCATTTTTTCTCCCCTTGCTTACATTTTTTATTTATTTTCACGTCTTTTTCTTCTTCTGGCCTGATTTTGCTCTTTGCAGCAGCCATTAGTCTAAAGTACTGCCTCTCATGCATTAACCATTGGCCTATATTGGCTCCCATTAGCTCCACCATCTCTCGTAGAGAGAGCTGAGGTGTTGGGAGACAGACAGAGCAGGGGTTTGATGCTTATTCAAATTCTCCCAAGCAGGCAAACCATCTTGCACTTATTACCATCCTGCCTAGTTCTAACTTCAGCAAGGGTTAGCATTTTACAAAGGGGGGTTTAATATTCACAGTGACAGGAGAACAAGATGAAGCGCACACGTTTTCATAACCCTAACGACTCATGTGCTAATTGTGATTGGCTGATTTGCTGCACGGATGCCAGACGGGCTGCTGATTGAGAGACTGGCACTTTTGAAGCTTGGAATATAAATGTAAAAACATAATCACATGAAATATGACCTTCAAAGGGCTTCTGAACATGTGGGCTCTCTCATTAGCAAAGTGTTTTGATGTTTCACTCTCAGTAAATAATTCAAGTCTTTGCTGCAGTGATGTTCATTGCCAGCACAGTATGTGTGGAAAGAGGCAGCTGATGCCTTTTTGCTGCCTTATCTACAGTTTGGGGGATTTATCACAGAGAGTTGCTCTCTCTCCAACCTCTAAACTATCTTTAAAAAAAAACTAATCTTTCACCAACTCTTCAAAGGTATAGCCTCACAACTGAACCTTTAGCACTTGGATATAAACTTTCAGTTTGAGCAGCAGTAAGAGAAGGTTGTGGAAGCTTAAAGCTAAGGAAGAGGAAATCGAGAAACGAGGATTTTTGGCAGCGCCCTGTTTATTTTGCTGTGGAATATGACATCTACCAGTTCGAGCTCCACTGTGTTCCTGCTGTTCGCTTTTGCAGCAGGTATCAATTAGCCCTGTTAAGGGATACGTTTAGCACAGTTATTTAATTAAGAGCACGAGAGTGTCTGTGTTTTACAACCACTGTGAAACGTAATTACTCATTTTATTAATTTGCCAAACATCTACTCTGTTAGACATTGTATCTGTGCAGTCCAGACACCATCTGTTTGTTGCATTTAACAAAATATCCTCAGTTCTGATCCTCTGTATTTTTATGATAATGTCACACCAAAAGGAAAAATTAAATGGGGAAGAAACAAATGAAATAATTGTTTTTAACACATTGTTTGGTGGCACAGTTATTTTACCACCGCTTGTATTAATGCTCATGCAAACTTTTGCCAAAAAATATGACAGTTTGTGATTTTTTTTAAGTTGGTTTGTATGCCAACAAAAATGGATTTACCCAATCTAGAGTTGTAAATATTTTTCAACTAACCCTTTAACTTTTATAAAGTATTTAGAAATGTAGATCTAAATAATTATACTAAGGAAGAAGACTGATTTTGCATCTGTATTGTTTTTGAATCATAATCCTGTGGAAAGACCCAGAGATGATTCATAATCATTGGAGCAAAAGGTGAAGCAGGGAGTCAATAGTCAGTCCACAAAGGTGCTGTTTGTTAGCATAAAGTGCATCAGGTAGGAAAATACCTCCATGAACTTTGGTGTTTATTTTTGCTCATCCATTTTTAATGTAAAACATCCATATTAAATGAATAACTGCTTTTTAAATGTTCATATTTTCTCTCAACATTTGTCTTCAGTTACATAATATTTCGTGAGTCAAAATAAAGGGGAAAAAAAACATCCGTATGGAGGTGAATTAATTCTGCTCCAGCTACTATATGTGCCGAATTAACTAAAGGTTTTAAGTAAATTTACTGTCGAATGAATTGAGTAGTGTAACAGATTGAGTCCTCAAAATAACATTTTGAAAGCTAAGTTGCTGTAGTGGAGCTAAACTCTAGCATGTGAAACACAGAGTGATTATGAGGTAGAAAGTGACTTGCACAATCACTGAAAGGTTCACCAATGTATTGCAGGGAACCCTGGTGATGCATTTGATTGGAGAAATGGGAGCGCCTGTTACTGGCGAAGCCTGTCAGGAGCTGGGCAGAAAATGGCAACATCTGCCTGAATGCGGCCAGAATTTACTTATTCAAATTACAGTTTTTATCCAAAAATTTTAGTCTTCAGTGTAGCAAATTACAGGGAGAGTGGGCTTGTCATGCTGTGCCTTTTAGACCCTGGGTGGGAGATGGTTTATTAAATCTTGAAATCACGGCTCAAACACAGGATTTTCCCCAATTTACCCTCGTCAATGCTGCTTGAATCTCCACTTCAAGCAGCATTACTTTTGTCTTGGGAGGCAATTGTGTTACGTTTGAATGCTTGTCAGTGGTGTTGCAGATGCATCATCATCGCTGGCTGCCTTTTCTTGTTTTTTTCTTCTTTCATGCTTTTTTCAACGATACCCAGAGTTGGTGCATGAAAAACAATGTAACTATCAGCATCAGCAAGGAAAAACAGATGAAAAAGAAGTTGCAAAAGTTGAATGTGCTCATGTCGTTTGCATGTCTGTCCTGATCACATGACCATAAATGATCGATGGAAAGAAACTGAAATTAAACTAAATGAAAGAAAAAGTGATCTTGTTCTAAAATACCTAGTGCTTAACTTGCTGTCTTATCTTTTTATATTTTTACTTTCATTACTGGATTAAAATAGCCTTATTTTTAATGTTGTGCATTTGACAAAAAGAGAAAGTCAATTTTATTGCATTTTTATCTCAACTTTTATTGTTTATTTATATTATGTGAGCTGAACTGTGATGAGCAATTATGATTTGTATTTTATAAAGGGCAGATATATTTAAGGAGAAATATGCTGAAAGTGATTTAAAGTAAGACGTTCGTCCTAATGGGATCAAAATGCAACATTTTAATAGGAGATATTGTTTGAGTAGAAGCTCTCATACATTTTAAAAATCCCAAAATGGCTTTAAAATGTCTGAAACTGTATAGAATAACTTTAAAACCACAACAGTAAACGTGCGACCTTCGGGGGAAAATGTATAAAATAGTTTTACAGAGTAGAAAACTGGAGCGGTGGAGAGATTTTGCAACCCGGACCCTATAGCTGGGGGAAGCTTCTGGTACATAGCTTTGAATTCATTATCTTATTTTAATTAACTCAAGTATTGTTGCAGGAAATCTTAAACCCTGACTGCGTTTCTCTGAGGTTGTCTTTGTGTGTGTTGAACAGAAGGAGGACGTCTGTTTTGACGCTTTTGGTGCGCGGGCTTTACTCGCATGCTGAATGTTTGTTTTCTCTTTACAACTAAAACAGTCTCTTTGAATCCCCGCAGGACTTGTAGGGCTGCACTCTCCCTTTCTTGATATTGATGCAATCTGATGTTCACATCTGTGTATCTGTAAGGCATGTTTTTCTCCACTGCCTGGTTCCTTTAAGCAGAGTATATGCTGCCGTTTTTCTGCTGAAATAACGGTGGAATTGGTTCAAATACCATTCAGGGGTTTCTTTTTCCCCCTAGCTGATCAGGCGTCATCGGAACAGACTCTACCTGCTCTGTGTGAAACTGTTTCACGTCTTTCTATGAGGATTTAGCGTGAAACATGTGTCTGCTGTCTATATAACAGCAAACATATAAACTCAGTGGAATCAGTTGGGTTTCTTTAGATAGAAACTTTTTAACCTACATTGATAAATTGAACATTTAGTACTGTTTGGTAACTAGGATAAACTATAATCCATGTATTATGAATTAAAATTATGTTTTTGTAACGTGACTTGAGACGAGGCCGCACAGTGGTGCAGTTGGTAGAGCTTTTGCCTTGCAACAAGAAGGTTCGATTCCCGGCCCCAGGTCTTTCTGCATGGAGTTTGCATGTTTGGAATTTGCATGTTCTCCCTGTGCATGGTGGGTTCTCTGTCATCATTATTATTGGAAATTATTGGCCAGCTCTTATATCTTGTTGAAAAGTTACTAATTTTGTCTTATTTCAGGTACACTAAGAAACTAGTCTAAAAATACTTGGTTAGTTTGTGTTTTTGCTGTGATCTCCTTCCACCATCTGCATAAATATAGACTGGATTTGGAAGCCGTGCAGTGTAACTTTGTTAGACATTATTAAAAGTTGGGTAGGGTTTTCATATGGAGGTATTCTGCAGATAAGCTTGTGTGTTTTTTTTTTTTTTTTTTTAGATAAAATGTTATTTAAGGTTGTGCTGGTTCCTCCCATCTCTGAAAAAGTGACACATTTAAATTAGGATGCATCGAAGATCATTTCTTCTCCCTCTCTGGAGGAACATCATTTCCATTTTTACGGGTTTTATCACCTGCTATGGTGTAGCCGTAAGTTATTTAAAACTTTAATTAGAAATCCAAATGAAACTTTAAACTATGTGTGCTTTTATTACCCAGGGTTCTGAATGATTGTTTCATGATAATCTGCAGTAGAAACTCCAGTTTCACACCATGTTTTGATAAAGAGTTTGACAAAATATTCTATTTGTTTTTATTTTGAAAAGCAACAGCAACTATTGTTTCTAATATTTCTCAAATAATACATCACTTTGATAAAACTAACATCTCAGTAATGCAGGACATGACATTTGGACTGGAGAAACATCTACAAGAAAGAGAAATGTCTTCTATTTCTGCACGTATATCTGTAATAATCTTATCTATGACTGTTATGTAATTAAGCAAAATCTAGAATGAACACATTTTGCATTTATTTTGAAGGAACTGTTCTACAAAATTTCTCTCTTTGGTAACTTTGGTGTTTCCTAAAAAAATTAAGCTGTAGGGAAAAAAATTTATGGTTTTAAAGCTTTATATATATTTTCATATCCATAACTGGGCACTGTCTGCTCATTGTTAGAATTTTATTTAACTCTGTGTTTGGCAATTTTGAATGTCCATTCATACACTAAAACATAAAATATGAATTGAATTACAGCTTAGTTTAAATCTACACCTGCTGAATGTGACTGATGGTAAATGAAAGTGGAGAAATAACTGATTCCTAAAGAAAACGTGCAAATACCCCACATTTCAGTTGTCACCGAACAGCAGAGAAATAAATCCTTAAAGGAACAAACCGATCACTTTAACTGTGCAGCATGGATCGAAGGTGCACCTTTGCCCACAGACTCCTCTTTGTATCTGATGATTCATTAGAGCAGATCTGGTGCATCCTGCTCTCATGCATGTCTTTCATGCCTCTTCACACCATGATGCTGCATTCGCAAGATCTGGGCTGGCAGAGACTTGCTTGACCCAACTCCACTCATCACCAGCACCAGATAAGGAGAGACAACGCGGTGTCCAAGATAACACGGGTCGGATTGAGCTGACAGTCGCAAAGCCTTGCAGCTGTTCATTTTTCTGAGTTTCAAGAAGAAAAAAAACATAATAATTAAAAAAACATCAAAGGTTAAGAGATAAAGTATCAGTGTAATACAAGCCACAATGTCAATTATTGACGCACAAGAAAAAGTTTTTTCTTAACACCTGTTTAAGATTTTAACAACCGGATCGTTAAATTCATGTTTTGCAGCAGAGGTGTCCAAAGACTGGCCCGGGGGCCATTTGTGGCCCTGGGACTAATTTTCTGTGGCCCTAGTTCAGGAACGAAACCATTTTCTTTATTAAACTTTTTCTTTTTAAATCAGCGTAAAATTATTAGGCTTAATTTTCTTGTAATAGAAAAACTTGAATAATAAGCAGAACTGTGTTTATAAAGAGATATTGATCCAGAGTTTTATGCACCTGAATTAGCAGACAATTTATCAAAACTTTGCTATATATAAGAACTATTTTTGAAAGAAATTCTGTTATTATAACTGAATTCAATCAAAACCAGATCTTTTTCTTTTTATACAGAAAGAGTGCAAAATAATTTTTTAATAAAAGAAAGAATAACATGCCTCTCCCACAAACAAGCAAAAAAAAATTGTGGATAACTTTTTTTCTCCTAGCCCACAAATACGTTTGACTCTGATTTTGGCCGACGTGACAAAAAGTTTGGACAAAATTCAATTCTATGCACAGCTGATTTCTAACATAAGCAGAAGTAAAATCCTTTCATTTCACACATGACAACCTTTAGTGCTATTGAGCAGTTTTCTACAAGTTATCTGAACTTGGACACAATTTTAATAGCATTTACATATGAAAAAAAATAAAATAATAGAGCATTTAGGTAAAAAAATATTTCATTTTGCACGATTTTACTTTATGGTAAGAAGCAAAATTTTCTGACACACAGATTCTTTCTGCGTAGAGAAAATGTAAGATTTATAGAGGGAGCGTGCCAGGGGGCCAAGACTGGGTCAGCAAAGCATAGCTTAAAAACTACTAAATATATACACATCTATGTGTCATCAGCAGAGATGATACATTAAATGTGTAGCTGCTGCACCCCAAGGCATCCAGTCACATCTTCGGAACACATTTACTGCCTGAGCTCATTAAAAGCATGAGTGAGGATTCCCAAACACACAGTGACCTGGTTTTGTCACTGTTGGGTAAGACATACCCATCAATAAAAAATAGCTCTGCAGAGGTTTGGTCCTATTTTGTTGCACGTCTGCAGAGTGATGGATTTTTTTAACGGGGTCTCAGGAGAAGCCACCGACATCTGTGAAAGACCGAGGCATTTGCTGTATAAGAGGTCTGCAGTAAACTCTCGGCTGCTGTGAGAATTGCAGGTTTGAAGGCGTTGCTGTGTAATATCCCCTCTGTAACTGGCTGCATGAGCAGTCCAAAACGGGAATATTAACTTTGTTTGCGATTTCTCCAGATTCTCTTGACGCCCTGTTTCAGCACTGATGTATAAAGAGGAATGTATAAAAGATTTGGCACATTAAAATCCACATTTCCAATAAAAGTGTTACTTTTAAGCAGAAACTCTTACCCTGGAATCCATTTGGGTTAAAAGGCTTATGTTTATGTCTTTTCTCAGAAAATATAGAGCAATGCTTCTCACTGCCTTTGCAAACAGGCGTATTATACACAGGGACAACAGGGATTTTACATTCTAATTATTTACATATAGACATCTTAATTTTTGCAGAAGATCTTAATCAACCAGGTTTAGAATAAACAGCACTCAGATTAGCTACAGTAACAGTGATAGTCCTTATTATCAGCCAAGCACTGAAACTGTTTCTGTTGGCATAAAACTCAGCAAACAAATTGACTGAGTTATATTTTTACAGGACACAAAAACAAGATATGGGAATAAATTGCATAATAAATAAGAAAAAATAAAAGTATTATTGACAAAAAAAAATTTTAAGGTTTGAAAAGCTTCAAAAGCTTTACTCTCTACCATAGAAAATATAGTTGTTCACCATAATCAGAGTAGAGGCCTACTTTCCAAATTTTATAATATTTTACTTTTAGCTTTAAAAGAAAATAGTCTCTCATATTTACAAGCATGGAAAACTGATTTGCAAACGGAAATCGCTGAGGATGAATGGAATAACTCATGTCTATTGGCACAAACACAAACTATTAACACAAGGTTTAGGCTATTACAATACAAATGGTTATTTAGAACTTATATTACTCCTGTAAGGCTTCACCATTTCAACTCAAATATTCCTGATATTTGTGTTAAATGCAATATAGATAAAGGTACTCTTTTCCATTGTATGTGGCAATGTGTAGAGCTTCAAACTTTCTGGAAGGAGGTCATCATGTTCATCTCTCGTTTGATCGAGCATGATGTTCCAATGGACAGTAAACTTTGCTTACTGCACATATTTCCAGATGGATTTAAAGAAAGAAGAAAGAAGCTTGTGAGTTTTTGCCTTTTACAGGCTAAACATTTGATTGCTCTGAAGTGGAGGAACACGGAAAGACCAAAGATAAACGAGTGGATCAAACTATTAAGCAACAACCTGGCAATGGAAAAACTGACATACATAACAAAAGGAAAGCTTGAAGATTTTAAAGATATTTGGTTTCCCTTTCTACATCTTGTCAAACACTGTAACATGTAGAGTTAATGTTTATTTTCTTTTTGTGTAGATAGAGTGAGCCCTGGGGTTGTGTTTTTTGTTTTGTTTGGGAGGGGGAGGGTTGTACTTTATGTTGATTGTTTTCTGTTTCGTTGTTTTTACGTGTTTGTATAGTAGAAAACTCTAATAAAAATATTTGGAGAAAAAAAAAAAAAAGCTTTAAGACACCAGGAAATAGAAATAAAAACTTACATGAAGAATATACTGTACTTATTTTTAAAGAAAACGTTCCTAATTAGGAGCTCAAAGTAAATTGCAAGTTTCATTTATTACAAGCATAAAGTGTCATTTCTGTTTAACCTATTAAGCCTCAGCAAAGTGTAACCTGATAAATGGCCTTTTAAATACCTTAATTGAGATGTTTAGTTGGCACATATTCCATGAAAATTACATTATTTTGCTTTCATTAGGTGCTTCTGCACTTAATTTCCTCAAATAATGAAAGCAATAGCTGGAGGAAAAAACTCATATTTGTATATTTTTCAAGTCATTTCTCAGACAAATTAGATTGTGCAATAATTGGAGTAAATTCATTAATCCCAATCCCAATTGAGATGAAGCCTTAATTTTCAAGGAACTGACAAGTGTTCCTGAACAGACTGTGTACATTCATCACACAAATCAGGCAATGTCATTTGGCTCACTGGGGGCATCTCACAAAGCAACTCTTTCATTTCTTCTCAGCCCTCTCTGAACTAATGAAGAATTATTACCGAGGTTAGTCGAGCACAGGAAGACCTTGTCGCTGTCTGCCTGGCAGAGGAATTAAAGTTAATTGACTGTACTGGGGATTAGGTGTGTTCCAGAACCACAGCAGCCGGCCGTTCCCCTGCTCAGGTCCACTGTCTCAAATTGGCATTGAAAAGCCCCTCCCATGTTTGGTTGCATTAAATCTTATGGTGGCAACGAGGGTCATATTTACATACTGTTTAATTAGCTCCAAAAGAAGCTTAAAAGGAAAAATTATTGTTGCTTAATTCAAGACTTTTGTTATAGATAAATCTATAGTTTTATTAATCAGTAATCCTGTCCAGTTCTGTTGATGTTTGAGTTAAAAATGTGGCTTTCTGGAGTTAGATTTCAATATTCAGGCATTACAATGCAGAAGCAGTACACTGATTGCTATTTTAATTCAATATTTTATGAAAAAAGTTAATATTCTGATTTAACCCTGCATTTAATCATTGAAGCAGTGATGCTGGTTGCAGGACTCGAGGACAGGAGGTGCAGACCTCTGCCCTAAAGAATTGTAAGTTTAATTGTAATTGTTAATGAATTGATGTTTTATGGACGACTGCGCTTTGAGATGGAGAGGATTGTCAAAATTTCACAATTTTCCATTCAACAATTAGGCAGTAATTTGTGTTAGTTTAAGCATAGAGAATAAAAAAAATACTGTGAATATTGTGCTTGTGCTGTAACAAAATGTTTCAGGATACTTCACAAGCCCTGACAAGCATGTCATTCACTCTGTCCCGGAAATATCTGTTTGTCATTCATGTCTTGAAACATATCCGGTCAAGGTTGTGCTGTCAGTCCGGCTCCTTTGTGGCATCATCTCAGCTTGATATTTCCAAGCTTTATATCTGCAGGCTTGCATAGGATTAGTTCTGCAAATGAGTTGGTGAATCTGAGCATTTTGAGCTCATGCAAATCACTGCTAATCAAAATGTACAGCTATCTGTGCATTATTTGTCTCTATATAACTGTTAGACGATGTCCAGCTCTCTGTGATGTCACAGATGTTTTGCTTCATTTGGTGAATGAAGCCTTTAAGTTCTTTGCTTTTTTAACTTTTTTGACAATTTGCAGAACACAAAGATAAAGAGATGAAGGCCTGAAAATAGCTGACAAGGGATTTTAGGTGTTCTCTTTATTTTTAAACTTTCTAATGTTTGGACCTGATAAAATAGTGATCATAAACACACTAAAACATATGAGAGCATGAGAGAAATTCTTATTATGTGAGTGACTCCTAAAGGTTTCTGCAGACGACTTTCACCTACGATGGAAACTAATTTACGATGTGCAACAAAAAGTGACTCGTAGCTTTATTAAAAACAAAGTCATATGTTTCTGTTCAATTTTAATGGCTGAAAGCTCCTAAAAACCCAAACAGCTACTACTCAGAAAATTCCAATATTATGCAACAAATATATTTGTTACATAATACGGTCATAAATACGGTCTGTACAAGCACATGGACAAGCATGCATTCTCCACAAAACCACCAATTTCAATGGATGTTGGCAGAGTTGTGGAATTGAAGCATGTTAATGGAAAGTTGAGTGGAAGGAAAAAGTTCAACAGAAAAGGTTGCACTAGCACAAAGGTCAACCACAGCTTCAAGATGATTCTGATGCTAATCTGAGACTTTTTGGAGAGACAAGGCATAGACAGGTGTGGCATTTTCTGCTGTTAGGCTGCTCCTGGACAAATGCTTCTTACCTGGACTCCTACTTTAAATACATATAAGTACTTTATATATACTCAAGGTCGAGAAAAAGAGCGTAGAAAGGCAAAAAATCCAAGTTATTTCAGGTCCTAAGTGAATCAGTGGATCAGATCTAGATCAGGTCTTTATGGGATATTATTAACCCAACAAAGTAATTCACATATAAAACCATGCAGGCACACACCTAGGGAGAATTTGGAGAGACCAATTAACCTGACAGACATGTTTTTTAGACTGTGGGAGGAAGCCGGAGTACCCAGAGAGAGCCCACCATGCACCGGGAAAACATGTAAACTCCATGCAGAAAGACCGTCGCCGGGAATCGAACCCAGAACCTTCTTGCTGCAAGGCAACAGCTCTACCAACTGCACCACTGAGCAGCCCGTAACAAAGACACACATTACTTTTTAAAAAATCAAATTATTGAACCAAATTAACTTTTTGATAGTATCTTTAATTTTAGAGGGATGTGCATTGAGTAAAGACTTTGTCCGTGCAGTGATGGGCTCATGCATGCGCTTGTTGAAAGAAGGAGCTGAACTTTGCAGCAACCCCATGTTTCATCATTTTGATTCATTTATTATTCTTTTTGTGAGAAAAAGAGCCAATGGACTCTTAACTTAAAAAATAAAAAATTAAAGAAAAACCGGCATAGGCTAGTTAAACTATGTATTTTAACTCGACTTCTTTTCCGCCTCTGCTGTAAGAAATAACAGGCTTGAAGAAAAGGAAGCGCTGGAACTAAATGAGAATAGATTCTCCAGAACAGCAGCCACAGCAAAGACTTATCTTATCTCGACTCGCTGTTATTTTCAAACTGTGCTTGAAAAGGAAAGGCGAATGAGCTTCTCACTCACCAAAACACACAGTTCAATAACCTGTGAAATTATTGTTACTGCTTACTGTATATCATTAGCATTAAGCTCGATTCCTTGGAGAAAACTGAGCTGCTTATTTACGAGGGGCTCAAATAATCATGTTCATCCTGTTAAATAAACAGACGAGGATTATCTTATCCCAACGTGCTAAACGCTTCAGCATCTTCAAACAGACTCAGGAAGAAATACTGCTGATTAATACCACAGCGGAGTGTGCTGCAGATATATGTGCTCACTCATTAATAAATAAAAAAAAATACTTATAATGTCTGAAAAAATAAAACGATTCCATAAATAATTCATTTATTGTTTTAAGTAAATTCTGTCAGATGAATGTTATACGTCTGCAAATCAGGAGTGTAATACATATTTTAAATATACTGAATTAAAAACAAAGTTTTCTCATCTTTGCTCGTAATAGTTCTGTGCAGCTTTAATCTGATTTTTACATTTGCCAGACTCAAGAAAAAAAAGCTAAAATATACAAATAATTTAAGACGGTGTATTGATTTTGCTGACAGAGAATAGCTGAATAGTTCAGCGTTTTTGTGCAGAAATGAAGGCCCAGGGTTATGGAGAACAGAAGACGCTCTTCTAATACTTTTGTTACACATCATCCAAAACCAACAGGCAGAGGATAAAACTGCTTCTTGGAATAATAAAACCTTCTTCTTTCTATCTGTAGTTCCTTTCTTGTATGCTGTTAGATGATAATATGTGTAATTTAAATGTAATAATTCAGTCTTGCAATTGCATGTTATCTCTTTTTCCAGCTTGTGCTTCAGGCTTCAGAGACCATGTGGATCTCTTCTGCCCTCTAGTGGAGGAATTAGAAACTGCACAGGGAAAAGGTGTTTGGTAACAATGGTGTGTGGTGTTGTGTGGTGACCCTCATGAATAAACAGTGGAAAATGAAAACAAAACTGGAATATAGAGGGATAATTCATCCTGTGCTGCAGGTGAATATTTTTAGCCAGGTAAAATGCGTACATGTTGCACAGTACTTGTGAATGCATTTCACAAAACCAATCGGCACACGTAATGCAGTTTGATCTTTTTGGATGTCTGTGTCCCAGAAATTATCTTTGTGATTAAGAAAAAGGGAAAGTAAGGGAAGTCAATACATTTATTGATCTAAATGCACAGCAGTAATAGAGACATAGGTACAAAACAGAATAATATACATATATTTGTTTATAATTCTGTGAAACGTAAGCTTTCGGATGTAACATCTGTTAACCTCCTCAGAGTGTCACTGTTCATCCAATAAAACCTGCAAGTCTTTAAGGAGTACAGACATGGGTCAGCCATAGTTTTCAAAATGTGTGCGTAGTTTAAACAGTGAAAAACTATTTTTCTATAAGAGATTAAACAGGACATGAACTTCCGGCACTCTACTGACATACTGTATTAATTGCTTTTACACATTTAAAGTTAAAATGTACACATAACTACATATGTGAGAAAAGAAGCTAAGAAGAGAAGGTTTGTAATGTTCTGCCTCGGATCCATCGTCTCTGGCAATAAAACTGATGAAAAGTGTTTCACTCTGGCCTCAAATCAGTTTATGGTGTCGCTTCTTGTTGGGAACTGAATTTGGATTTCAGCAGGTGTAGTTTTCGCTCTTCCATCTCCAACGCTGCCATTAGAGAAAATCTCAACATGCAGCTGTTGAATGTTCCTGTCAGACTGGCTGGTGGCGTCTCTACTGGGACTGAACTCTGCATGTCTTTAGAACCAGAATGTAATTTTAAAAGTTTACACGATGAGCAAGAGCAAAACTTACAGTAAACAAATCAATCCAATTAAATCTGCAGGTTAATCAGCCCTAAAAATGAGACATCGCCTCTGGCACAATTTCCTTTCTGGTCTATCAGTCCATCTGTTCAAACTCTCATCATACTTTTTCATCTGAGTCCTCAGTTAGAGTTTGGCTCAGAGAACTGGCACAACTCAATAAAAATTGACTTCAAAAAACAAAGCCTGGATTACGTAAGACCGGCTGCAGGCAGAAATGTAACTTAAGGCCACCAGCATGCACTGACCAAGAAAATAACAGGAGCACAAGTCAAGTTATTTTAGATTAATGTAACATAATGATGAAAGCCTTTTGCTCTACTCTGGTTCAGATTGTGGTCGGTGTGGATTTGTGTGCATCTGGCAACAAATTAGAACAAGTGCAACTTGATCAAGAAAAAATAAAAGGGAGTCTACTCAGCCTGTTTCAAACTAATGACTAATCTGTTCACAAAATGACGCATTTAACATTTTGCAAATATTTTCATGTTGAAATGTAAAACATTTGCTTGATACAAGTTATGCAGCCTTTGCAGACCATTGTTAGGGAAGCATGACCCCACATTCCACTTTTCCTTTCTGCATTGTCAGCAGTAAGTGAGGAAAGGCCGTTTGCAAAACACATCTCTAGTTGCAGTCCAATTTCAAGAAAAACCACTAATTAACTCACCTAATTACCAAGATATGCTGTGAATAAAAGACAAGACCAAACTATGTCATAGGTAAACTGATGACGGAGGAAAATACACACTGTTTAAAAGTTGGTATTTATTTTTTCTCTGAAATGATTTGCTGTCTTGCACAGCTTCTTGGGATTCATAATGAGTTTTTATGTTGCCCTTCTGAGCCAGATGTGTTTTTAAAATGTGTTTTTGAGTGAATAGTTTTTAAGTAAAGTGTTGATCCGTTTAGCTCAAAGAAGTTGTACAAACGGCATCGAGTATTGAGAAAGAGAGGTAAATTCTGCATTGCTCAACATGAACATTCAGTTTTATTTGTTTTTAAACTCAGGTCACACAGTCAATCTTCTTTTTGTTTGCAAACCTTTTTCTATGGCAGTTCTTTATTTCTCTAAAGCACAACTCGGGTACATTTGTAACTATATTTTAAACTCTGATGATATTGCTTTTTAATATAGGAGAAGAACTTATTTTTGTCTAAATTAAATTTGATTTACTTTGAATTAAATCACTTAAACTGGTTTGGGAAATGGAGTGAGTTTTGTTTGCTTAATTGATTCCTGTAAATGATTTCCAGAAAAGTAGAAGACAACGCAAACAAAACTTTACAGGAAGACATGTTTTGTTTTGTTTTTTTTACCTCAGATTTATTGATGGAAAAATGACCAAACCGTGCGTGAGGTTATATGCAGTACTATTTAAATAATGTTTATGTGATGTCCCATTTGCTTAACCATTTCCAGGCTTTTAATCCAAACCTGTTTTTGAAAATATTCTTTTTTTTCCGTTTGTTTATTGAGGAGCTGGTGCATGATTTAAGGGGCTGTTCTTTTCTTCCCTATCTGTGATTTTAGGATTGGAGGCTGAACCCACTTGTGCAATCATTGAGCAATCTTCTTTCTTTCCTCTCTCTCTTGTGAAATCCTCGCCTCCTTCTCTGTATAACAGAGTAGCTGTCTGTGGTGCCTCGCTCTGTTTGCTGGTTCAGAGTAGAAGGTTAAAATGTGCATTATAACCAGAACCTGCATCCTACTGCTGTGGTCACAATTAATAACTTCTGTAACATCCCAAGGTAAGTCCTAGTAGCTCCGCTCATCCTTTTTCATTTTAAAGTATTTTGCATTTTTGTTTGATGATTTGTTATTGATATAAACCCACTGAAATTGTTTGTTGCCGTTACACAGACTGCACACGTGAACAGTTTATTAACAGCCGTCACTTTGATTCAAATTTTGACGTAAGTGGTTTGGATGCGACGTACAGCGGAGGAAAACAAGTGAGAGTTCCCTGCAATGTTGGCTACACTGGCTTTTTCAAGTTGATCTGTACTGAGGGGAACTGGAGTCCTTCTGGCAGAAAATGTGAACGTAAGTTAAAAAAGCTTTTCATTCATTCTTTCATTCACAGAATATTTACCCATGTTTTGTTCTTGTCCAAATATTTTAAGCGAAATCGTGCGGACATCCCGGAGATGCACAATTTGCAGATTTCCGACTTGAGATCGGAGATGATTTTGTGTTTGGATCTCAAATTGTTTACGAGTGCAACACAGGGTATGATAAGATAAAATAAGTTTGTTTGTCTTTGTGAGTTTCATTGTGAGCATTCTTACTACTTTCATTAAAACCTTTTCACAGTTATCAAATGGTCAGTCGGTCCAGCCGCAGGCGCTGCTTGGCAGATGGCTGGGACGGCTTCATTCCAGTGTGTGAAGGTATGAGCTGAATATGAAGTCAATTTTTTGTCAATATAAATAAGGAAGCAATTTCCTTTTACATTTCTCCTCGTGTAGTAGAGCAGTTTCTGAGTATTCAGTGGCCTGTGTTTCAAATCGCTTGTCAAAGATGAAACATCCTTAATATATTTATGACTTGAGGAAGTGATCAGTAGCTGCTTCTCCACTGTTAGTTTAATTATTAATAATTTGTTTAAATTTTGTTTAATGGAAACATTTCTTTTTAAAAAAAAACTCTCTTTTTCGTAAAAAAATTTTTGACGGAGTTTTAGGTTTTTTTTTGGCCATATCAAAATTGGTTTATTTCACAAAACTGCAATGGAAACAGCTTTTTGTTGCATCACACAAATCCCATTTTCAATAACAGGATGTTACCACTGGTACAAACCATGAAGAAGAAGACGGCAGGAAGTAGTTCAGGATCTTGGCGCAGCATGTTTTTCTATGTCTTATCGTGTGAACAAACTTATTCACATGTGATTTTAATTGCGTTCCTTTGCAGACATTTCTAATGGAAACATAGCTACTGATCAGAACTAAACAAAACGAGGCAGCATTTAAAACCTTCAAATCAGAATGGAATACATTATTGTTTACTGTACCTTTTGTTACACTGCAAAAACACAAACTCTTACCAACCATTTCTGATATGTTTTTAGTGCACAGATTATTTTACTTATAGAAAGACATTTTTCCTATAAGTGAAATAACCTTTTACTTTTCATCAATTACTCACTTAAAACAAGCTCGTATGTATCTCCCTAAAAAGTTACTTTAAAGTTTGTTTTGTCTTATTTTGAGTATTTAGTATATATTTGTGTTTTTGCAGTGTTGAGTCTCTCAAAGAAATGGTTCCCCTCATCTCTGATGCAATTGATGCATGAATTATAAGATTGCATATTAACATTTTTGTCTGTTAAAACAGCAATTTTTTACTAAATACTCAAAATAAGACAAAACTAACTTTCAAGTAATTGAAAGTTAGTTTTGTCTTACTTTGAGTATTTAGTACATTTTTGTGTTTTTGCAGTGTAGAGTCTCACCAAGAAATGGTTCCCCTCATCTCTGATGCAATTGACGCATGAATTATAAGATTGCATCGTAACATTTTCATCTTTTTATGTAATGCCATTCAAGTCAATTTCGGTACTTCTATAGACTTTCTTTTGATTTTATGTATTTATCTTGGATCGGTATGTGTATTAAGCTTTCCCTGTCTTGTGTTTAAATTTTTGTCATTCCAGCCACGAAATGTCCAGTCGTTCATGCAGACGATAATGTACAGATTTTAGGGGATGCAGAAGAAGCCACCTCTGGCAATGTTGTTCGGTTTAGCTGCAAGTCAAGAGCTGAAATCTTGTATGGGTCACAAGAGATTTATTGCCAGGATGATGGAGAGTGGAGTGGCCCGGCTCCAAAATGCAAAGGTATAGCAAGATATTGAAACTAAAAATCACCAAATATGTTAAGAGCTTTATTCGAGATATGTTTTTATCTAGCAGCATACGTTTATAACAGATAAAAGCAAAATTCAAGACTTAAATAATATATTTTATTACTTTAAAATATATGTGATACTATTTACTTAAGGAAGGGAGTATTTTTTCAGGCAAAAAGTGCAATTTTATAGTACAATCAACAAATTATTATGGTACCTTTAGATGTTATAAGAATGTTGTATGTACCAAACAAAACTGAAAAGAAATGTAATTTTACAATTTGGCGCTTTGAAATTGGCCTCTGTGTCTTTAAGAACCTTTTACTCTTTCCGACATTTCGCCTTCAGCAAGTCATCAAAACAATGCTCATCCTTTATGGCTTTCACAGCCTTTCACAGCATTCAACAGATTCAATTCTACCGGGTCTTTGCCAATTGCTGCTGCTGCTAGTCTGGAGGAGCAGAGTGGAGAAGAAGCGAGAGACAGGTGGTCTGTTAGGTGGAAGCTGGAGAGTAAGCGTTTAGACACCCTGGAATAGCTGCAATGGCAGATTGAGGGATTTCTTAAAATGCATTAAAAGAATAAAAGCAACACTTCATTTATGTTTTGTTGACTGAATTACAATACAATAAAACACTCGAAAAAGTTGATTTTATATAGCACTTCCCTTCCTACCTTCAAGTCTCAAACTGAAAGACTTAATTACCAGTCTACTTTGCACTTCTGGTAACGCTTGTGTTCGATATCAACAGCAATAAGATGCTCCGTCCCCCAGATTGAACATGGCCGTGTGCTTGGTGCCGCTCAGGAGTATGAAGAACATGAAATCTTAGATTTTAGATGTGATCGTACTTATAAACGGGCCTATGATAGAACTCCAACATGCACAAAATTTGCAGGAAAAGCAGACTGGAGTCCCACCCCTGCATGTAAACGTGAGTATGATCTCAGTAACAACAGCAAATGATTTGATGCAATTAGGAATAAAGTCTGAGGTACACATATGAAGTGCATCTCCTTCTAACAAACTGACAAATAATATGATATCCAATGATTCCAGTAATTAAATGCGAACTGCCTCTGGCATCAATCCTTGGGACAACCTACGACCCTCCATACAAAAACATGTTTTCACCTGGAGAAACAGTGAGAGTCACATGTGGGGAGAAACACTGGATTCTGGACATGCAAACAACGGTGGCTGATATTACTTGTGAAATCAATGGAGACTGGAATACGAATCCTGTATGCCAAGGTATTAAAACACAGAAGCCTAAATGTCATCAATTGATTGTTGTTGTAAAAATGTATTTGTGCAAATATTTTATTAATCCTATGCAATGATTACTATTGTTGATTTCAACTTTTTGAATGGAAAATGTATTTTATTCCCACTCCAGAGGTTACATGCCCACGATACCTACAAGAACCACATTTGTATAGTTTTAACTCCTGGGGCAAAAACAAATTAGGTGACAGAGCATATTATGATTGTGACTACAACTACGATCCTGCAAGTTCAGACAGAATTGCGACGTGCACCAGAGACGGATGGACACCAAAACCACTTTGTCGAGGTACCGTTCATTTGAAATGTTCTTTTGTTGGTTTACTGTAAAACTATATTTTCATTTCATTTACCTGACCACTTTACATGAAATACTTCATAATCTTGAAAAGAAAATCTTTGTAAGTTATCCTCTTTACTTTTAAAAAGAATGTGGTTTAAAGACAGGAGTCCTTCTGCAGATTATTTTGTGACAGCTACAGTGCAGCAGGGTTATCTGGACGGTGGAGTCAAATCTCAAAAAACAACCTGAACAGAAAGCAACTTGGCTTCCTTTCTTCTTGTTTGGAGTGAAGAAATTAAGCATAAAACATTAGATGTTACCCTTTTAAACTCAATTTCTTTGCCAAGTGTAAGCAAAAAAATTATATTTATTATGATATGGAATATAAAATAGATATTGGACTTGGACTCATACACTACTGAATAAACACTTGTTGATGTTATATATACACAAAATAATTTAAGAAAACATTTTGATGAAATGATTAGTTCATTTTAGCAAGGAGAAAAAAAAGCTGAAAAATAAACACTATCAATGAATAACTGCAACAGTTTCAAATGCTCCTCTAGTAAAATTTCTTTCCACATTTTTTGCATTTAGATTCTTCCTTATTATCTTTTTGTTAGCAAATATCATGCAGCTTAAACTCCATCTTTAATGTTATTTTCTTTGTCAGGGAGACAATGTGCAAAACCAACCATTGACAACTCCAGAATTATCAGAAATGACAGAAAAACTTACAACAACGGTGACCAACTAACATACGAATGTTTGAGAGGAAACCAGGAATCTGTTACTATCACCTGTGATCGAGGAGCCTGGCAAGGAAAAAAGCAATGTCCAGGTAAGAACCTCTGTCTGTAAATTAACTGTGTTTTGTCAGCTATTGTGAGAAGCTTGTCATGGGCTGACATAGGAAATATTTGCAACTACGTCCCTTACTCATTCGAGGCACCATGATGGACTTCGAAGTGAGGGATGGGAGCGAGTGAAGAAGAGGAACTAAGAGATATTAATGTTTTTAAAACCTCAAAGATGGATACATATTAGTTGCCTTTTGACCCCTGCAACTGGAAAATGATTTCTTTTTTCTGAATTATTAACAGACGAGGCCCTTTGCCAGAAGCCTGAAATTACAAATGGATTTGCAGTTGAACCCAGTAAAGGCACAATTTACTATGCCTGTAATGAAAATTTCAAACTTCCTACCAAAAGCTGGTGGGGTCATGCCAAATGTAAAGATGGCGTGTTTGGCCAACTTCATTCATGTATAGGTAACTAATCTCAATTTTCTCTTGGACATGAATTTAACCAAATGCAATTAGCTAGCCATCAGACTCTTACTAGTTTGTGTAACATTTGGTCATTATAAATAAGCCAGGGTTTTTGGATATGTAATGTTTTATTTTCAATAATTCTGTAAAGTAAATTTCCTGAAAACGTGTTTTTTTTTATTATGAGGTATGCTTACAACAATCTTGATGCATTATTGACATGTATGTTTTGTCAATGCTGTCTTAAAGCAAATACATTGTGTGGAGAAGTCCTGCAATTTTCAATGGAAAAGCGACCATTGTAAGGACACGGGCTAGGATTAAATGCAATGAAGGATACAGTGGAGAGATTCCTGAACTAACTTGTGAAAATGGAAGTTGGAATTTTTATGAGTTTTCACCAAATACAATCTGCCGTGGTAAGACATCCACGATCAATTTAAAATACTCATATGATCACATTTTACAAATATTTTAATTATAAATGTACATATTTTTGTTTTGCAGCAACTGCTGAACACTGTGGCCCACCACCCAAAGTTGAGAATGCAATTGTCGCCATTTTATACAAGAAGGAATACGTGGATGGCTCCTCTGTGACTTATCAGTGCCGTGACAAATATGTGATGGAGAACGAATCCATCATTACATGCAACGCTGGGAAATGGGAAACGAGAAACATCACATGTGTCCGTATGTGCAAATTACACTCAAAATGTTTTCATAATATTATTATTACTATTAGTGGCATTGTTTTAGTACTGTCAGTTATACACACTTTTGCCAACTGACTCCCCATTTCTTCCTCCTGTGTTACGATTGCCTCCCTTTCTACGTCTCTTTAATACCTGTGAGCAAAATATTTCACTCCTGCGATCTTTAATCACTGCGTACATACCAAGTGTATTATTTCTGCAGATTAAATCTAAGAAA
Source organism: Phalloptychus januarius (assembly GCA_902982915.1). Lineage (NCBI taxonomy): Eukaryota > Metazoa > Chordata > Actinopteri > Cyprinodontiformes > Poeciliidae > Phalloptychus > Phalloptychus januarius. The sequence continues at coordinate 7,151,063 of CADWAE010000076.1, read as the reverse complement.
CATGAAACTTGCAGAACATTTGACTAAATTATTGTTTATTAAAATTACACCAAAATAGGGTATTTCTAAGACCTGCTTAAAGATTCTTTTGAAAAGGTATATTTAATCTGACAAACGAGCTTCGTAACTGAATATCACTGTATATGTTTCTTTCCCTCAAATAACATAAAAGAAACATAGAAAAAAATATGAAGGTTTCATAAAAAATGTCCAGCAACAACTGCAGTGTGAAGAATGAGTAGAAAGAAATGGGAAATTGGAGTAATAACATGATTTATAATTAAGATCAGAGCTCTGTGTAAGCAAACCAAAATAAAACCTTCCAAGTGATTTAGAGGAGTCCTTTGAAATAACCTCTATGATGCAAATTCTAACAAAACTGTCTTAATGTGTTTCAGCTTTTTGTGAGAAGCTCAGTGACCCCAGACTGACTGTGAGGGCAGACATGATTAAAGAAAGATACTTGCCAGGAGATGCGGTTCAATATGCGTGCACTGCGCCTGGTGCCAATGAAGAAGGCAACGCAACATGTGAGAATGGCAAGTGGACAAAATCTGAAGAGTGTCCAGGTAAGAGGAAATGGTGGTAAAAAGAGCAAGCATAGAATTTAATTTTTTACTTTTACATAAATAAAACAGAAAATTTGCATGTTGACAAATGCACTTTTTATTACTTATGAACTGAAAGGTTTAATAAAATTGATAAACTTGTTTCATCTGGTCTGCTCTGGTTTTCTCAGGGTCTCCTTGTGAAGTTGACCCACTGAGTGACGGACTCAAACATTTTGGAAGTGCACCCCAAAGTAACTTAGTGAATCCTGGAGGCACATTACGTTTTTCGTGTGGAGATGAGTACGATATGGAGGGTTCTGATGAAGTTCGGTGTTTAGACACAGGGAAGTGGGATGCCCCATTTCCAACCTGCTCTGGTATTGTTCACTTCCTATTTGGTGCAGCTTGCAGATACAGAACCAACCCACTTCTACATTGCCTTTAACATAAATTAATTTTAAAAATAGCTTTGAAACTTCTATTCCCTTTGTACTCACTTTTATGGTTTAAAATTAATCCACAATGCAACTACAAAAAATAATTAATCTTGTTTATGCATTGTTTTTTTTTGTAGATGGTTAAAATCCATGATCAACAACACTTCTGACCCAAAGTTGACAATCTCACTAATAGTTGTCATTTTCGTAAAAGTGATGTGTAATGTAATTATGACTTTATGGGGTAAATGATCAATTTAAATGAACAACTTTAGAATTATTGATTATTACTGTTAATATTAGAGTTTAGTTTCTCTGAGTTATAATCTCTTTGCTGATGTTGTAAACTTTTATTCTTCGGCAGAGAAATGCAGAATACCAGACATACCGAAACTGTTCGCATCACTTCATCTCTACAAGGCAATGCTATAAGTAAAGGAGATCAGCTGTTATTTGCCTGTCAACCTGGGCTCATCATGACAGGGAGTTCAACAAGTAGTTGTTTGGGAAATGGAAAGTGGAGCACTCCCGTACCTGAGTGTGCAGGTAAATCACTTCTTGTCTTACTCTTTAACATTTTTTTAATCTAACTATATCCATTTAAGGTGTCAGTGTTTACACTCTAATACATTTAATTAAAATATATTAAACTAAGTGACACTCTGGTTAACATGCTTAAAACACTAGACAACACCAGACAGGAAGCCAGATCACCTGGTATTTATTTCTGGTCATAATTTGTGCTCAACTGTTGGCAGGAGTTGATCTACTGTCAACAGACAGCAGTCGCCAGTTGGCGACCCCAACTGGCGACAATGAATTCAATAAATAGTTATGGCAAATTGGACATTAGGACATTAGGCACATGAATCTCTTTTTTCCGACAACATTGAATGCAACACAATGTAGCCTGTCCCTTACTGTCAAGAAGTGGCAAGTGTGAGAGAAACTACAAAGACAGAGAGTGAGGCAGCAGCATTGATATGGATGGACATAGATTACTGGATTGGACATTACATGACTTATTATGTGCCACACATGATGCGCCGTTGCTGTCCATTGAGTCAGGAATATCGGTGGTCAGGGAAATACCACAATCACGCAAAGAATCCGAAATCTGTCTGTCGGCTGCCATGGCAACGCTAGGATAATGGCATTATCCTAGTGAGACAAAGCAGAATAGAAGTTTTGTCTCGTTTCGTTCTTCACCTGTTTATCAGCTTTATTGTGGCGCACTGCAGCCGATGCCCTGGGCAGCGATTCATTTTTTGTGTTAGGATGGCAAACAGCTAACAATATATTCCCTAAATGTACTAAAAATTAATAAAGCATTATTTGAAACTACTTTTTCTCATTGTTCACCTTATTTCAGCTGTTGAATATTGTTCAGCACCACCAACTCTTGAAGATGGAGACACCAAATCAATAATCAGATCAGATGCAGTTTATCAAACTGGTGAAAAAGTTGAATATATCTGTCAGAATAAGTACATTATGCAGGGCGACCCATTTAAAACCTGCGACAACGGTGAATGGAAAGGAAACATGAGATGCCTCAGTAAGTTAAATTTTAACATTTCATTTTGTACACTGTGATATTTCTGCTGTTCTAATTATGTACTTAGAAACCACTGCTGCTTATGATTATGAATCTTACAGCTGCAATCAAGAATAATAAAAAGCACAGTTGCATATCAAATCAGAACTTTTTTTTTAAAGGACGGTTTTCACATTGTTTAAAATGGTAAAAAAATAAAAGGCAAACATCATTAAGTTATCTGGACTTTCAAAGTATCTAGAAATAGTATATATATTAAAAATTATGAGTAAAAATAATTACAAAATTAAAAGCGTAATCATTTTTGTGTCCAAAACAGATATTATGCAATCAGTAGAAAAAATGTCATTCCACAACTTCAAAATATCTATTTTAATTTTGATTTAGGAAAAAAAACCTAAAGGTTTTACTTCTGAACCCCTGAGAAATCTATAAATTATCATTTAAAACATTTTAAAGTTGAAAACTTTCAGTTATTTTGCTTTACAAAAAAAATGTAAAAAGAAAAACTAAAACAGCTGGAATGTTTTTAACAGTCATCATAGATTCCCATCACCCTTCTCAAAAGCTCAGGAACAATTTATAACACATGTATGTGTTATAACTTTTTTTTTATAAAACTAAACTTATGTCTTTATAAAACTATATTTGTAAAATTATATTTTTATTGGTGTTTATTTTTTCAGTTTTGTATTATCCTATTTTATACACTCTTTATATTTATGGAAATTTTGTTTATCTGATTGTACAAATGATATAAAACTTAAATACCAAATGACAAAAGTAGAAACCAAAGGAGTTATTAAAATCAGGCTATAGTAATAAAATGGTTTTAACAACATGAAAAAGGTTGGAACATGATCTGCTTTTTGTAGTTCTTATTGTGATTCATGGTTAAACAGAAAGGAAGCAAAATGAAAAAAAAAATAAGATGCAGAGGCTTATTTATCCGTCTTCAGCTTAGAAACAGAATATGGTTCTCGCAACATTTGATAAATATTTAAAAGCAAATGTACAAATATTGGCAAGTATTTATTTTATTAGTTTATGAAACAAAGTTAATTCTATCTTCCTGTTTTTTTGTTTTTGTTTTTCAGAACCTTGCACTGTGAACGAGGAATTATTGAGTAACCATGGTCTTCAGTTTAAAGTTGGTGGGGAAAATAAGATGTATGCACCACATCAGGATCACCTTACATTTGTTTGTGTAAAGGGTAAAAGACGTGTTAGCAATGTGCCGATGCGCGTTCAGTGTAATGATGGTCAAATGACCCTGCCCACCTGCCGGTAAAGGTCTTCAGTGAGTTAAAGATAAACATGTAGTCACAGAAATATGTAAACTACTATGGAACATCAAAATGCTCAAAATAAATTAGCTCCTACATTGTAAAACAAGAAACTACTTTAATAAATATGTATGACAATGCAATTGTGAAATAACTGAATGAATATTAAATTGTATGCTAATTCTCGTGAAATACCATTAATATTATTCATTCTCTTTTAAATTGTACTTATTAAAATAAAACATTTCACTCTGATTTCTACCCCAAAAGGAGCAATTGCTGTTGTGTCATTTTTCTTTCATTCCTGCAGTTTTTAATCCAACATGGTGCGTGTAAATGGCCGTTGATTTGCCACAGTTAGTTTACCAAACTATATTCAATCTCATCTTCAATAGTTTTTCACTTTTATACACAGATGTGCATTTTGGTTTCTGCGAATAAGGATACATTTTATGTAATTAATCTATTGTTGATTTTCTTGAAATTTCATATTCATAAATTCTGGCAAAAAACCTCTATTTTAACTGATTTTGTCTGAATTACAGCACTATGCAGTAACTGTTGTTGAGAGATTAAAAGTTATTCTCTCGGGTCCAAGGCGTCGTGCGTAAAAGAGACAACAATTCACCGTTCAACACCAGGAATACCTAGATGTTATTCAGACAATCAAAAATGCATAAAATCACACCAACAGCAGAAATTCAAAATCAAAAAGCAGACATTAATTACCTGAGAGAAGCAGAAAAATAGAAAAAATGCAAAAATAGGAGAAAAGCAAAGATGGGTCTTTGGAGAGCACTGGAGCGGCTCCACCCCGCTTGGTTGCTTGTTTGGGTCCAAACCTTTTATACGAAGGCGTGTTTTCCTCTCTAATGTCTGCAATTTGGGAGGGTTTCTGCTTGTCTCACTACAAGACGTTTCAAATTTCTAAGAAAAGATGTTCTAAAGGATTTGTGACCTTCCTTCCGAGGGGAAGATCAGGGAGAGATTGTTCCCTTTTCTCTAAATAAAGCCAGAACAAAGTTCATTCCGTTTTATCTTTAAAACGAGATTTTATAGTTCTAGTCTGAATCTAGGTAGTTTTTATAGCTATCTGAGGATTTCACATGTCAGTGTGAAAGCCTGGAATCTCTCCTGGTCTCCTCCTATACAAACACTTCAAAAGGACCCTAGCTCTTATATGGGTTCAAAAAAGGTCACCCTCACACAGACCTCGCTTTATTTTCCTGCCAAGCAGCACATTAAATAAAACTGATCTTTGCTGTAAACTACAAGTGACAGAGGCTGGAATTCCTCTGTGTCACAATGCCGACTTTGGGTATGAGAATTGGCATATTATTATTATTCTGGGTCAGTTTCAAGTCAGATGGTCTGTGAGTGTTTGTTAAATGGGTTCAATGATTTTCAGCCTGAAAAGGTTTGAGAAACGCTGCTCTAACAGATTGAACTGAAATAATAATTTATCAGAAGATTTTTTGTAGTGATGGTGCTGAGAGGATAATTATTAAAACCTTTAGCTCGTTCTCTCCTCTCGTTCCCCGGGTCGAGGGTCTCCCGTGTCTAAGGGTGGAAGCACATACACAGAATCTACTGTTCCACTGCAGACATATCCAGAGTTTATTCAGACAAGCAAATGCATCAAATCATACCAATAACACACCAGAATCATCAGAACCTCAAAACCACAAGACAACGTCAATTACCTGAAAGAGGCAGAAAAATGGACAAATACAGAGACAAATACGGAGAACGCCGGTGCCGCCGCACCCCAACGATCTGGTCAATTGTTTTAGCGCCAAAACTTTTATAGGAAGGTGTGTTCTCCTCTCTAATGTATGTAATCTGGGAGGGTTCCTGCTCCCCTGACTACAAGAAGTTTCATATTTCAAAGGGAAGATGCTCTAAATGATTTTATGACTTTTCTTGCGAGGCCTGGAGGAGGTGTGACAACGTGCTTCATTTCCCACGTCTCTGTGAGATCCTAAATTCTCCAGGTGTCCACACAAGACAGGACCCTAACTCTTGTGTGGTCCTTATATGGGTTCAGAAAAAAGTTATCTTAACACAGACCTTGTGAGAGACTCATCTGAATAAGCAGATCTTTGCTGTAAACTAAAAGTGAGGCTGGTGGGGCAGAACTCTCCCCCAACCCAGAATATCCAAAAGGCCGATCTGGATACAAGAACTGGCACAATTATCTTCTACTTGTTGATTATTATAGACTAGCACATATCCAAATTAATGGCTAGAACCGTTAATATAAAACTACAGATTAGACTAATTTTATCAAGTCATGCACATTATGTCTAAGAAAAATGTTCTGCTGATCAGACTGTTGATTGAGCTAAATCTAACTAAATGTTAACTTAAATTTGAGGCCAACTCAAGACAATGTTGATTGTCTAATATTTAAACATGTGCTTAAAGTTAAAACTAGCATAATTGAATTATAATTTCCAACAAATGATAATTCAATTATCATTCAATTAGATGACTGTCTATAATATATTCGGCTTTCCATCATTTGCTTGACTAACGAGCCGACACACTGTGGTGCTTCAGTTGCTCTATTGCAATATCAAGTGGACAATCCATGCAAATCACGCGAAGGGGCAAAAACCCTTAAAACAAATAAAGAAATTACTTATGTTTTTGATGCCAACACATACATTTTGAATATGGTCTGGTTGTCATGAAACTAAAATGGATCACTTAGGGGAGAGGGGTGAGAAGTAAGGCCTTGTGTCAGTTTGCAATCAACTTTAGCTCACAAGGGACACTTAATTTTTTCGTTACAAATAAAAACTTTTTTTTAATTTCAGGAGGTTTCTGTGCATCCTAAATATTTAGCTGACTATCTGACTTTGGCCATGTAAGTCCTCAGCAAAGATGAGATCTTTCTGTTGCTTTGCGACTCAATTAAACAGCAGACACTTCACTTCTTAAATGATCAGAAATGAGAAGAAGGAAGATAGAAGACAGGATCCACTATGTTGGGTCTTTTATATTAGTGATGATTTATTATTATTATGTCCAAAACTTTTCATTAGAAGGGAATTATTGTGGATTTCTGCTACGTTCACAGTGCAGCCCTAAATGACCCAGTTCTGATTTTTTGACAAATTAGATTTTTTTGCTGTGGTTGCGATTTGTATGTGTTCTCCAGTGTGAACTCAAAGCGACCTGCGCAGGAGTTCACATGCGCAGTAGAGGGAGCAATAACAATATAATAACAGAGTGTGTATTCAGTGTTCTGCCAATCGCCATAAAGAAGAAGTGCTCAGTGTTTGTGGAAGTAAACATGGATGCTAACAATAGAGTATAGCTTGTGATTTTGAAGTTTCCTGTCAGCACTGGAGTTTAAGCTTGGACTGTTTGAGTTTTTACATGACTTTTATCAGCAAAACTTTTATTTTCTATATATTATAATACATTTCTCAGCATGTTATGTAAATGCATGTTATGTTATGTAAAATTATGATTGAGAAAACAACACAAGACCATGTTCTTGCGAAACTAAATCGCTTTAGTTTCGCAATATTGAGTCCAATGTTCCACTGTCCTTCATGAAAACAAAGTAAAGGTTCCAGGGGATTTTAAATAAACGAGTGCAAGATAACCAAGCAAACAAACATGTACATGATTAACTAACAGTTCAGACAGAAATGTAAGCTTAATAGTAAACAATAGTCTGACCTTCAAAAGTTGATAAGCAAAACAAAATCTGAAGATTATTAGAAATAATCAGTAGCTTAAAGGTAAAGGTTATATTTGAACAGAGATTAACCTAACTGTTTTTAAAATAAATCTATTTCAGTCTTGATAAATGTGAGACTTTAAATGGGTGGTGGGTTCATCTTAGTAGAAGAAAAATGTGGGCTGTCCCTTTGAGCTGCAGCTGAATTAAAATTGGGGCAACCTGAGTAAACTTCTCCTCAGAAAACATCAAGTCAACACAGGCAATGAATCCTCTGTGGTTTATGTTCCTGGTTCTCCAGGCGTTTCTAAATCTGGAATTCTCCTGGTCACAGAATGGTAAGAAACTGTTTTTTATTCATGTTTTAAAGCAATTGTTATAGAAAACACAAAGAAAGGTTTATTTCTATATAAGCACCTTTCAGATTCAGTATGCTTATTTAGAGAAGTTAGAAACATGCATCAAACTGACTAAGATTAAAAAGGTATAAAAATAAAGTAAACAGATAACCTTATTTTAAAAGAGGTCACAGTGGGAGCTCTCCAACAGTAAACAGGAAGCTCATTCCAGATTTGTGGTGCATAAAAATTCGAGAAGAAAACATTTTATGTAATCTTGGATGTTTTTATTATTTGTATATTTCTGCAATTTAAATAATAATCAATAGTAAAATAAATATTCTTCTTATTGTTTTCTTTACTTGCACCAGAATATTTTAAAACATTCATTTGCCTTTATTCTAATAGTGTTTTATTTAATTTTTTTTGGTCCAAACCCACTGTTTCATTTACTGCATTCAAAGATTAATGCATGTTGTGTGTTAGTCTTTACATACATTGTTGTTATTAACTATGTCTTTTGTAGTTAATTTTATGCCAAAAGGGGACATGGGGAAGTTGGACTTTAGACAGAGTTTCATGCATCAAAAACTAGAAGCTACTTATCATAATTATTACATGTGGGGAAGAAGTAGTTTATAGTTCATTGTTTTAAATTCAGCTTCATAATGTCAGATCTTTTTAAATTAGTCAGCCTAAACTAAAATCAGAACCGGAGCCACTGGAAACACTCTGCAATATAAATTCTCCAGGAGTTTTTATGTAAATTCCCCTAATTGTGAGATACTTCTTTTCCAAAAAATAAATAAATAACACCAGTACAGTTTGGTACGTAATGGAAATAGGCTCGGACAAAAAAGCAACCCGGCAGTGTTAAATGGCCGGTTTAAATTTTCAAGTTTATTTTTTAATAATTTAAATTCCTGACATGTTCTCTTATTTTATTAACTCCCTATTTTACTTTCAGTGAACACTTGTGAAATTGTTGGACTGGATCCTCATCTGTATGTGTCTGGACTAACACAGTCTGGTGGAACCATGAGACCTGGACACAAGCTGCGTTTTGTCTGTGGTCCTGGTTATCAGCTGGACGGCTCAAAGGAAATTGAATGCTTACCAACCGGCCAATGGAACATTTCCTTCCCATCATGCTCTGGTACGTTCATCTGAAGTACAAACATATTTGTCCCGCTTGGGGATTTTCTCCCTTCCTACCTTCTTAATATGTTGTAACAATAAGCCAATCAAGTCTCAAACTGATTGAAAGGCACATTTAAACTTTTAAAAGCTAGCAAAGTATGCATTCTTACGTATTCTTGAACTACTGTAAAATGACAACGTTTACTGTAATTTTATTATGATAAAAATGCAATGAAATCACAGTAACCATGTTATATAATTACTGTGCTATTTTAAAGAAATTACGGTAAAACTTACCAAATTACAGTAAGATTGTTACAAAAATGACAGTAAAAGTTACTTTTGTAACTTTTCAATAAGTTATCACGGTGGAGGGGTTTGAGTGTCCCAATGATCCTAGGAGCTATGCTGTCTGGGGTTTTATGCCCCTGGTAGGGTCACCCAAGACAGACAGGTCCTAGGTAAGGGACCAGACAAAGCGCAGCCCAAAGACTCCTTATGATGAATAAAACCTTTGGACTTGGTGTTCCCTCGCCCGGACGTGGGTCACCGCGGCTCTACTCTGGAGCCAGGCCTGCAGGGGAGCACGATGGCCGGTGGCCGGGCTTTTACCCATGAAGCCCGGCTAGGCTCAGACCAAGAGGAAACATGGGTCCCCCCTCCCATTGGCCCACTACCTGTAGGAGGGGCGAAGGGGATCGGGTGCAATGTGTGCTGGGTGGTGGCCGAGGGAGGGGGCCCTGGCGGTCCGATCCTCGGTTGCAGAAGCTGGCTCTTGGGACGTGGAATGTCACTCTCTGGTGGGGAAGGAGCCGGAGCTGGTGTTGAGGTTGAGAGGTTCCGGCTAGAAATAGTCGATCTCACCTCGACGCATGGCTCTGGTTCTGGAACCAGTCTCCTTGAGAGGGGCTGGACATACTTCCACTCTGGAGTTGCCCGAGGCAAGAGACGTCAGGCAGGAGTGGGCATACTTGTTGCCCCCCATGTCGGCGCCTGTATGTTGGGGTTTGCCCTGGTGAGCGAGAGGGTAACCTCCCTCCGCCTAAGGGTGGGTGTATGGGGAGTATGGGGTACCAGGCTAATTGACCCCGTCTCTTGGGTCCCTGTATGACCGGTGTCAGAATCTGGTCTGCAATGCCTGCAGTAAGTCGGGCTCGTTTCCAGTGAGACTCTGCCAGGGTTGCCCTTTCACCAGGGCGACATGCAGATTGATACAGCGTCTGCAGGGAAGCAGGCGCTGTACCGGTTCTTCGTGGTAAAGAGGGAGCTGAGCAAAAAGCGAAGCTCTCGATTTACCAATCGATCTACATTTCTACCCTCATCTGTGGTCATGAACTTTGGGTCATAACCGAAAGAACGAGGTCCCGGATTCAAGCGGCCGAAATGGGTTTTCTCCACAAGGTGGCTGGCCTCTCCCTTAGAGATAGAGTAAGAAGCTCAGTCATCCGAGAGAGACTCAGAGTAGAGCCGCTGCTCCTCCATGTCGAGAGGAGCCAGTTGATGTGGCTCAGGCTTCTGGTTAGGATGCCTCCTGGACGCTTCCTGGTGAGGTGTTCCAGGCACGTCCCACTGCGAGGAGACCCCGGGGAAGACCCAGGACACGCTGGAGGGACTATGTTTCTCGTCTGGCCTGGGAACACCTTGGGATTCCGCCGGAGGAACTGAAACAAGTGGCTGGGGAGAAGGAAGTCTGGGCCTCCCTTCTTAGGCTGCTACCCCCGCGACCCCAGATAAGCGGCAGAAGATGGATGGATGGTTGGCTGGATACTTCAGTAACTCAATTCACTCACTGAAACAAATATATTGCATTCAATTCCACTTAGATTGAATGGAAACATTACATTGGACAAATAAATATGTTAACACAACATAATTCACAATTAAGATCAGAGCTCTGTGTAAGCACACCAAAAATAAGACCTTCCAAGTGATATAGAGGAGTCCTTTGAAATAACCTCTATGATGCAAATTCTAACAAAACTGTCTTAATGTGTTTCAGCTTTTTGTGAGAAGCTCAGTGACCCCAGACTGATTGTGAGGGCAGACATGATTAAAGAAAGATACTTGGCAGGAGATGTGGTTCAATATGCATGCACTGCGCCTGGTGCCTATGAAGAAGGCAACGCAACATGTGAGAATGGCAAGTGGACAAAATCTGAAGAGTGTCCGGGTAAGAGGAAATGGTGCCTAAAATAGGAAGAATAGAATTTAGTTTTTTATTTTTACATCACTTCAAGAAAATTTGTATGTTGACAAATGCACTTTTTATTGCTTATGAACTGAAAGGTTTAATAAAATTGATAAACTTGTTTCATCTGGTCTGCTCTGGTTTTCTCAGGCACTCCTTGTGAAGTTGACCCACTGAGTGACGGACTCAGACATTTTGGAAGTGCACCCCAAAGTAACCTAGTGAATCCTGGAGGCACATTACGTTTTTGGTGTGGAGATGAGTACGATATGGAGGGTTCTGATGAAGTTCGGTGTTTAGACACAGGGAAGTGGGATGCCCCATTTCCAACCTGCTCTGGTATTGTTCACTTCCTATTTGGTGCAGCTTGCAGATACAGAACCAACCCACTTCTACATTGCCTTTAACATAAATTAATTTTAAAAATAGCTTTGAAACTTCTATTCCCTTTGTCTTATGTTTACAATTAATCCACAATGCAACTACAAATATAATTCCACTCGCTAACATCGGTGCTGAAAGTGAAATGGTGTGAAACGGTAGAACCACAGCACCTTTGAATTTTAATCATAAGAATACCGGGATTTTTCCCGTTGTTTTAAAAGGGTTACACCAGTCTCTTCATCGATGTCCTTCCCAACGCCCCGCACTGTAAGGCATACAAAAAAAACTAAAATCGACGCACATATTGGGCAAAACTCTGACACAGGAGAACCAGGACGTGGAACGGCGCAACGAACGAACTAGATATGAATCAGGATCGAGAATCCAGCGGCAAATTGTGAAAAATCAATATGAGTGCCAAATCAGGTGAAACACATGATAATTAAGCGGCGCAGCAGGTGAATGACGTTATGAGTGAAGATCGCTGGTGGTGAGTGTCAATGCAAACGATAACATAAAACTAGCAACAGGAAAGAAACTAAAGAGGACACAATAAACCAAGAGAGGACAATACCAATCAAAGAAAACTAAATGGAAATCAATGGAGAACAAAATGCAAGAATAAACTAAGAAACTAAATTCAATACAGAGGAATAAACTGATATGGCAAGACCTTCTTAGCAGTAACTAATACACGGGGCTATATGGCAAAAATAAACAGACACTGTTTCAGATAAAAGGTAAGATGTCGAAGTGCCATGGGTCTGTTGAGATCACATCTAGTACGAAGAAGTAATATATTTTACAGATGATAACAATAAGGAACGTATCACTTATTTATGTTTTTGATTAGATTTGATATATTTATTTCGCCAATATTATTTTTCATGACAGTGTTAATCTCATGAGGCTGTTCAATGACTCCATGACACTTTTAATTTGATTCATTAGGATTTGATTAAGAACCAGCTTTGTACTTTGTAATTTCTATTTAGTAAAACTATTAATTTAAGAAAACAGATTGTCACTCCTTGTACTCTTTGTAGCTGTAGAAAGGTCACTGCAGTGTTCAAGATTAAATGCCCTGGGCAGCAATTATTTTTTATGTTAGGACGGCAAACATCTCATTGTTCACCTTCTTTCAGCTGTTGTACAACGCCATTAACATGAATAAATTTTAAAAATAGCTTTGAAACTTCTATTCACTTTTGTCTTATGTTTAAAATTAATCCACAATGCAACTACAAAAATAATTCAATTTGCATGCATTGTTGTTTGTGATGGTTAAAATCCATGATCAACAACACTTCTGACCCAAAGTTGACAATCTCACTAATTGTTGTCATTTTCGTAAAAGTGATGTGTAATGTAATTATGACTTTATGGGGTAAATGATCAATTTAAATGAACAACTTTAGAATTATTGATTATTACTGTTAATATTAGAGTTTAGTTTCTCTGAGTTATAATCTCTTTTGCTGATGTTGTAAACTTTTATTCTTCGGCAGAGAAATGCAGAATACCAGACATACCCGAAACTGTTCGCATCACTTCATCTCTACAAGGCAATGCTATAAGTAAAGGAGATCAGCTGTTATTTGCCTGTCAACCTGGGCTCATCATGACAGGGAGTTCAACAAGTAGTTGTTTGGGAAATGGAAAGTGGAGCACTCCCGTACCTGAGTGTGCAGGTAAATCACTTCTTGTCTTACTCTTTAACATTATTTTAATCTAACTATATCCATTTAAGGTGTCAGTGTTTACACTCCAATACATTTAATTAAAATATATTAAACTAAGTGACACTCTGGTTAACGTGCTTAAAACACTAGACAACACCAGACAGGAAGCCAGATCACCTGGTATTTATTTCTGGTCATAATTTGTGCTCAACTGTTGGCAGGAGTTGATCTACTGTCAACAGACAGCAGTAATTAAATAAATAGTTATGGCAAATTGGACATTAGGCACATGAATCTCTTTTTTCCGACAACATTGAATGCAACACAATGTAGCCTGTCCCTTACTGTCAAGAAGCGGCAAGTGTGAGAGAAACTACAAAGACAGAGAGTGAGGCAGCAGCATTGATATGGATGGACATAGATTACTGGATTGGACATTACATGACTTATCATGCGCCACACATGATGCGCCGTTGCTGTCCATTGAGTCAGGAATATCGGTGGTCAGGGAAATACCACAATCACGCAAAGAATCCGAAATCTGTCTGTCGGCTGCCATGGCAACGCTAGGATAATGGCATTATCCTAGTGAAACAAAGCAGAATAGAAGTTTTGTCTCGTTTTGTTCTTCACCTGTTTATCAGCTTTATTGTGGCGCACTGCAGCCGATGCAATTTCTTAAACAAGCGACAAAAGCTGAACTAATTCCCTCCTTTGTTCATAAAACATGGTGATATTTATATCAGTCATCAAGCTACGGCTTCTACAGCATATTTAAAATAAAACGATTTGCCATTACAAGAGAAATTCGCCCTTTCTTGCATCTAGACAGAACTAACAGAACCCAAACTGTTTTATAGATTTGTATCAAACTGAGAAAGCTGACGTCAAACATCCGTTTTCTCAGCTTTAATTTAAATCGTATTTAATAGATATATCTGATAATAAATGATGGCGCTACTAATATTTTTGTAAGAGATTTCTGCTCGTCCAGCATTGGAATAGAATGGGTTTCTTAATGCATCACATAGCGACTATTAGGGGCTGTCCAATCCAGTAATACATATCAATTAGCAGCAGTATGAAATACATAAAAACAATTAACTATGCTACATTAAGAAATTATATTTACATAAAGCTCATTTTGAAACAATGCAAGTTAAAAACAATATTTTGCAACAAGTAAATAAAGTCCAATATGCTTCCACCCCCTGATAAATTCTTGCTACCCCATAGATATTTTTCTAGATCCGCCCCTGCCTGTTGGACATTAGCATGTTTAGCAAAGGGAAGCTACAATTTCAAGTTTTTAAATGCACAGATTTTTCTTTTTGACCAATAATTTCCTGTATGGGACAAAAAAAGAAAAAAAAAACATGACATTTTCAAATTGTCTGGGTAAAGAAACATTTAAGTGTTAACAATAATATAATAAATTAAAAAGAAAACAGATTGTCACTCCTTGTAGCTGTAGAACAGACACTGCAGTGTGCTAGATTAAATGCCCTGGGCAGCAATTCATTTTTTGTGTTAGGATGGCAAACAACTAACAATATATTCCCTAAATGTTATAAAATTAATAAAGCATTATTTGAAACTACTTTTACTCATTGTTCACCTTTTTTCAGCTGTTGAATATTGTTCAGCACCACCAACTCTTGAAGATGGAGACACCAAGTCATTTCTCAGATGGGATGCGGTTTATCAAACTGGTGAAAAAGTTGAATATATCTGTCAGAATAAGTACATTATGCAGGGTGACCAATTTAAAACCTGCGACAACGGTGAATGGAAAGGAAACATGAGATGCCTCAGTAAGTTAAATTTTAACATTTCATTTTGCATAATATTGTTAAATAAGCTGTACATTTACTATATCTAGACAAAGTACAATTAAATATCTTCTTACATATTAAAAATTATGATAAAAAGTATAGCAAGGGAATGAGAAAAAATAAATAAATGCTTGAGTAAAGTAATAATTAAAGAATGACAACTAAACTGGGAGCATCTGATTGTGCAAATAATGTATATACCAAAAGAGTAAAAAAAAATATTCAAGATGTATTCTAATTGTATGGTTTTTATAACATGAAAAAAGTTGGAAAATAAGCTGTATTTTAAAGTTCTTATGGTGATTGGCAAGTATTTATTTTTTAGTTTATGAAAGAAAGTTAATTCCATCTTCCTGTTTTTTTTTTGTTTTTCAGAACCCTGCACTGTGAACGAGGAATTATTGAGGAACCATGGTCTTCAGTTTAGATTTCCTATCGTAGATAAGTTGTATGCAATACATCAAGATCACCTTACATTTGTTTGTGCAAGGGGTAAAAGACCTGTTGGCAATGTGCCGATGCGCGTTCAGTGCAATGATGGTCAGATGACCCTGCCCACCTGCCGGTAAAGGTCTGCAGTGAGCTAAAGATAAACATGTAATCACAGAAATATGTAAACTACTATGGAATGTCAAAATGCTCAAAATTAAATAAATATTACATTGCAAAATAAGAGAATAACATTAATAAATGAGATTAATATATACATATGGCAATGGAATTTTGAAATAACTGAATGAATAGTAAATTATTTGTTGATTGTGAAGTATTCCTTTTTAAAAATGTGCTTATTAAAATATAACATTTTACTGTGAATTATTTTCCCAATTATTGTGTCATTTCTCTTTGGCTCTTGCAGTTTTTATTCAAAATCATCCATTTTGTTTTTCAAAGCCACCTTTTATATTTTTTATATGTTTTTGTTCAGTGACACCCTGTTTATCTGATAAAGGAACTTTTCAGGAGAACGACTATCTGTCAATCAGCGTCTGTGTTTGGGACCAGCACACCTAATTGGTTGATCCTGATGCATCAATTATTTTCTCTGGATATTGCTCTGTGTGCAGTTAGAAAAAACTTTGTAGGTCAAAGGTCATGAAGAATGGCAGCGATGCATAAAGTTTGTTTCACTCTACTTACTCTAGCAGATCAAACTGCCTCACAGTTACTGACATACAACAGAAAACTCCGACTACCTCTGGTTACGCCCTGTTCAATATGGCTGCTCCTTGCAACAATGATAAGATGAGGTGAAAACACATGAAAAAATGTCTAAAAATAAACGTTACATGCAGCGCCTGCAGCTCTAAACTGAACAAATTAAAAAAGGGTGTTTGCTTAAGGAAAGTAGAGCTTAAAAAAATGATGTTTTCCAGTTGCAATGAATTTCAGCATGTCGTCATTTTGAAATTCCATCTTCTTAACTAGAAAGCTGCTACCACAAGTCTGATGTCAAACCCAACCCCAACTTCAAGCTTCCCAGATATAACTGGGACACAGCGTCAGTATTTCCTTTGTGAACGTTGCTGATTATCTATGAATGAAGCCCCTGGTAGCGACTCAGGTGACTAATGAGGAGTTGGCATGTTGGAAAAAAACCCAATGGGCAACAAGAGGAAGCGGTTAAGGAAGATGAAGGGCAACACGTCATGACTGACACTAGAGAAGGGGTGGAGTTTAGCTCTCTGTCCCTTTTCTCTGCGGTGCTGGATACGAGCTGAATGGCTCAGGGGAAATTGAATGTTTACCATCCGGCCAATGGAACGCTTCCTTCCCATCATGCTCTGGTACGTTGATTTGGTTTAAATTAGTCCACAATAAAGCAACATCTACATTTATCATCCTGGGTCATATCGGTTTTGAATTCAATATTTCCTTTTATTTTGCCTAATATTAGTTATTAGTCAACAATCTGCCTCATTAGCCTTTTATTGTAAGGATTTATTAAAAAAAGAAGGCATAAAGTCGTATTGATGATGACTAAAGTGTAAATTGTAAGTTTAAGTTAAACTAAAACAGATGCAATAGGCTGCAAATGATTTTCTCATTTTAGGGTGCAAAATCTATTAAAGAGTTTCTTTGTAATAAGTACAAAATTCAAATTACATTAACTGCCATTTTTAATAAAAATATTTGCGATATAGGCCCCCCCATATCTGACCAAATAGCTGAATAAAATCTTGTTGTCTCAGAAAAGATGCAAAGAATAGAACAACATTTTAATACCAGCTGCACTAATCTTCGTTTTCCTCATTGCTCACTTTCTTTTAGGTCCTTCAGGTTGTTCAGCACCACCAGCTCTTGAAGATGGAGACACCAAAATGTTAATTAGATCAGGGTATCAAAATGGTGAAAGAGTTGAATATGTCTGTCAAACCAAGTACACTATGGATGGTGGCCCATTTAAAACCTGTGACAACGGTGTATGGAACGGAGACGTGAGATGCCTCAGTAAGTTAAATTTGCACATTTTATTTTGCACACTGTGATATTTATGCTGTTCTAATTATTTACTCTGAAACCACTGCTGATCATATTTCTTCCAGTTAAAACCAATAGCAACAATAGCAATAGCAACAAACTAATTATTAATATCAAACTATATAATTATCTTTCTATACTGGACACTTTTCATGAATTTACAAAAACATAAAGAAAATCCATCCATCCATTTTCAAACACCCTTGTCCTTTAGTGGGGTCAGGAGGTGCTGGTGCCTAACTCCAGCTAACGATCCGGGTGAAAGGCGGGGTCACCCTGGACAGGTCGCCAGTCTGTCATAGGGCAACACAGACACACAGGACACACAATAATGCACACAAACACTGACACGTAGGGAGAATTTGGAGAGACCGATTAACCTGACAGTCATGTTTTTGGACTGTGGGAGGAAGCCGGAGTACCCGGAGAGAACCCACGCATGCCCAGGGAGAACATGCAAACTCCATGCAGGAAGACCAGGGCCGGGAATCGAACCCAGAACCTTCTTGCTGCAAGGCAGCAGCTCTACCAACTGCACCACTGTGCAGCCTCATCAAGAAAATATGCAGCAAAAAATCTTATATTATGTATTTAAAATCACAATCAAATGTATTTCATATACCTTAGCAGGAACAGGAATAAATAATTGAAAGCTCAGATTGTACAATTGTGGAGAGAAAAGTAATAACATAGTTAAAAGGTATGGCTAACCAGAAAAGGAATAATATATAAAAGGTCAAATAAAGTCTGATTTTATAGTGTGTTGAAACAGAATATGGTCTTCATGACATTAAATAGATATTTAAATACAAATATATTAAAAATGGCCAGTGTTATTTGTTTTGCTTTAGGTTTTATGACTAAAGTAATTTGTTTTTTCCAATGTTTTTTGTTTGTTTTTCAGAACCCTGCATTGTGACTGACCAATTAATGAATGTCACAATGTTCAGCTTTTCTTTGGTTCAGTAACTATGATGATGGCGCTACATGGGGATCACGTAATGTTCAAGTGTAAAATGGGGAGAAGACAAGTTGGCACAACGCCGATGCGTGTTCAGTGTAATGATGGAAAGATGATCCTGCCCACCTGCCAGTAAATGTTTATAACAATCAGACCAATATGTGCACTCACTGCAGTAAAGGAATACCACTGCTGCTGTGCTCATTTCAATAAAATAAAAGGTTTAATCTTCTGTCTGTTTAGTGTTTCATTAAAACATTTTTGAAGTCAGATATTAATGTTTTATCGCTTGATGTCACAAAAAATATTATGTAGACATTTCTTCTTATACATGTTTAGTTATTTTCATAAAATACAACATAAAAATTGACAGTAAGACCATCTAGATAGGTATGTAGCTATCGATTGATCTATCGGTCTATTGATCGATCAATGGCTAAAAAATATTAAATAAAGATCCCTACTTGGTACATTCTTTTGTTTCTTTTAACATTTTGTTTCAGTGTGTGAATATTATTATTTTACAAGTTATTTCCAGGGCAGAAGATCTCACAAACACATTTAAGGTTATTTCTGAACATTTCTACCTTCACTTTATCACTTCATCACATCACAAAACACACATAATAACTGGTAAATGCAATTAATTAATGGTTATTTTAATTACAGATATCTACACAATCAGGGTTTTTGTCTGCGTGTTTTCTTTCCCAAATAAATACACTTTTAAACAATATTTGAATTTACTGAATTCAAATATTGTTTAAATATTTGAATATTCATATTAAAATGTGCCATGCCTTTTGAGAGGCATGGCACATTTAAAAGAATACAGCAAAAATAAACAATTATGAAACATTTTTTTAAAAAGTACTGTTCAGGAGTGATGCTAGTTTTTCTTGAGCTCTTGATCATGTGATGAAAAGGCAGAAAGATATCAAATTTTTTCATGTCCATATTTGGTCATCCTGTTGACTTAAGCAGGTGGTTGCATCACCTGAACAGACAGAGAGAGTCTCAATTTATCTGATTGTTTTTTACTACTCATGGAAGCATTTTAGTAATCTGGGCATTCTAGTGTTGTGAAACAGTGCAAAAACAAATTGCACAAACTTCCATAAGTTTAATGAACTTGATGTTAAATGTGCTAAAAGGAGGAATGTAGACCGAGTGAAGCTTTGTAGGTCGGCTAACCCGGGTCTCTTGGCAGAGAAAGCTTTGAATAACTGGAAGTGACAAAAGCTGCTGAGACAAACATGTAATTTATTAACAAACTGCACAGATAGGGCAGAGAATAAATTTACAGTTCTTTAATTAGATTGGAGAAGCTCTAAAAGATATTTGTAAATAACTAAGATACTGCCACATATATGGAGCAAGGTACCCAGGGAAATTGCACACAATGTTTTCTGTTTTGAGTGCAATGTAGGTCAAGAACAAATATATTTATATAGAATGTCTCAAACAACTCAAGCTTTATATGCTCTGCACAAGAAATAACTAAAAATGCATATAAGTGAAGCAATTAAGGCAAGTAATCATAACAATTAGATAGAAAAAAAACTAAGAGCTAAAAAAAAATAGAGACAATATGGCAGCTTATAAACAACATAAATTATAAAAAATGTATGTTAATGTGTATAAATCATATACATATTATAAAAATAGAGAGAAATTTAACAGTCAAAAATCCAGTAATTGTCCACTATTGTATTTTATACAAGAAATTCATGGAAGATTCATGATGATGAAAATAGTTAAATGATAACAGCACTCCAAAAATAAAACTTATTTTAAGAACGTTTGTCATTTTGTATGTGTTTCACTATCTGCTGGAAAACAAAATAAGATTTTAATTCTTAGGTTTTTAATAAAGCTATTTTTACATGGGCACCATTTTTTGTCCGAACCTCCAGGTTCTGTGTTACGCCCCTGTGACTTTAGAAAAAACAAGGCAAACGCATTTATGAACCATTCCATGGTTTCCTCCATTATATTTACAGCCTTCTGCTGCAGTAAACCTGATCCATCTTCCCGTCTTAACACAAGTATTCCCACAGCATGAAGCTGCTACTGCCATGTTTCACACTCTAAAGTTGAATCGGCATGGAGGACATCTAAGATTCAACTTTGGAAAAATCGGTATAAGACTGAAACTAGAGTGTTTGAAGGATCTTATAAAAATAAACTGATTCAAGAATACTTGAAGGTGGCATAATCATTAAAGTGACAAAAGCAGTAATATCTATTAGCAAAAAAATCTGTTTAAATGTTTAGATCTATGTGGAAAACATAGATCTAAACCCAGGGATTTAGATCCCTGTGAGCTGAAGATGAGTTCAGCTCACAGGTCATTGCTTACACCCGGTCAATGATCTGTTTCTCTCTTGCAGAATCTCTCTCTGAAAAACAGTTTCAGAGAGTGAGACACCACAGAGTGTCTGTGGTGTCTCACTCTATTTGGTGGTTCAGGATAAGACGATAAAATACAGATGATTAAAAACTCTGTCCTACTGTTGTGGCTGCAGTTACTGACTTCTGTCAAATGCCATGGTATGTTTAAGAAGCACTACTTAGCTTTCTGGTCTAGGACTCCAGTTGTATCTATGTTTAGAGTTGAATATTTTTGCCTAATTATACAATGATTATTTATTGTCCTCCCACTGCCTGTTTACTTACAAACTGTTGAAACTTGATTTATTTGAATTTTAAACATTCAGGGCCCTAAATGTGAAGAATCTGCATACAAAGTTAGAAATATCAATACATCAATAGATTTATTCCAAACAAAATAATCCTCTTGCTGTTTCTTAAGGTGCTTTACAAATTATAAACCACAATAATTTGTTATTATGCACATATGTTCAGTACAGTCTGTTCCTTATAGCAAGCAATCTGACAAATAATATGATGTCCAATGATTCCAGTAATTAAATGTGAACTGACTCGACATCAATCCCTGGGACAACCTTTGACCCTCCATATAAAACCAGGTTTTTACCAGGACAAACAGTGAGAGTCATATGTTGGGAGAAACACTGGATTCTGGACATGCAAACAACGGTGGCTGATGTTACTTGTGAAATCAATGGAGTCTGGAATACAAATCCTGTATGCCAAGGTATTAAAACACAGAAGCCTAAATGTCATCAATTGATTGTTGTTTTAAAAATGCATTTGTGCAAAAAGTGAAAGCTCAAACAAAGGTAAGCTCCGTTGACGTGATGTTAGCAAAGCTAGCTGTACAGAGACATATAAGCATTTGTGATGAAAAAAAGTTGTCACTCACTGTGCTGGATTTTTGTGCAGAGATGTCAACTAACGTGTCGCTTATATGGGACAACGCTGTGACCAAAAGTCAGCAAGATAGTGATGTAACATTCACGAACAATCCGATTCTTCTGAACAGTGGGGAGTGTAACACTGTAACATCAACGGTGGCTGATGTTACTTGTGAAATCAATGGAGACTGGAATACGAACTAGCGGAAACTCTGGAACCATGTCACTTACCCAGGAGCAGGCAGGAATACTGGAACTGGCGAAACCTCTGTAACCGGATCCCTGAAATCCTCCCGAGCAGGCGGGCCGAACACCTCCAGCAGAACTCCACAGAGGAAACCCACAAGGTGCTCCACGGCAACCCCAGCGCATGATGATTTCAAACTCCGACCAGCTACAGGAGGCACATGAGGACGAGATTAACAGGGAACCCAGGAAACTACATGGAGCAAAATAAACCCTGACATCAGAAAGAAACACACAGTGAAACAGAAAAAAACCACAAAATAACTGACCTCATGACAGATCTGCTATAGTAATACTGCTGTTAGATTTACTAGCGTTTTATTTAATCTTTTTTTTTTATATTACTCGATTAGTCATTACTCGATTACTAAATTTTTGTTTACTACAGCCCTACTTCAGAGCTACCGTAGACTTTGAACAACGCAGGGAATTCAGATGGGGCTGAGGAAGTGGATTTGTCCGGTTTACAAATTGGCAAAATGAGACGAAACCCACCTTGGTTCCAATTACGCATTAAAACTGACTTCTCTACTGAAGTTGCAGACAATGCTCCTCAAAACGCCATTTCTATTAGCTTAGCTTTCTTTTGGTTAGCTTCCATCCACTGTCGTACGGAACCATGTCGCCAATCTTCCCAAAGAGCAAACTTCTCCGGCTGCGGACGTTTGCTTTGAAACAGAGACAGTTGAGTCTGAAAACTCAAGTTTTGCTTCGATAAAGACAGCCTTTGAAGACAGTACCCATGATGAGAGCGATGACCAGAACATTGTACCAGTGAACGATTTCTCCAATCTTCCAATAGATCCAACTTCCCTGACAGGAGATCCTCACGCTGTAGTTGAGAAGGTTCAGAAACAACAGATATCGTAAAGAACGAAGACAGGACAAATGAAGAAAGTGACATTGGCAATTTTTGCACTTTTTCGAGCTCTTCCAAAAGCAGTTGGATTAACGCCAGTATGCAAAGCATACTGAACTTCAGTTTTACTCATAAGTGCCTGATGCAAAACCCCCAAGCATTCTTCGAGTCGTCATCAGAGACTCCGTTATGTGCTAGTCTGATCCCGGGGAAGTATTTTTCCCCACTGGAAATGTCTCGAGTTCAGGTGGAACTGAGACAAAGTGATCTGTCGTCAGACTTGGGGAATGATTATCAAGCTTCATACTTACTGGAAGCTGTTTTAGACTGGCTAAATTCAAGTCAGAAAAATATGGATATGCTAATAAACAGTGAGAAAACCTGCAAAAATTGTAAGGCAAACTTCATCGGCCTCCTGAGAAGCAGCCCCCTTGTTGTTCTGCCTTCAAAGCCTTTCAACAGCATCGCCTCTGTTTCGCTGTTGGGTGGATTTTTGTAGGTCAACTCGCTGTTCAAGCTGCAAGTCGGTCTTTAGCAGAAAAAACTTCCTAAGTCATAATGAAGTAGTAATAGTCCTGTTCCTGCCATGGTCGACCAGGTCTAGGAGTCCAAAAGTGATTCCAAATCCAATGGTTGACGTCCCTGGGCGAAGTGGAAATCAGCTGTACCATCTTTCCTCTGTCATCTGCAGTGATCCTGAGCTGAAGCACTTCTACACCTACCTGATCCAGGGACAACAGGACGTCTAAGGCTGATGACGATCATGTTATGACTGCAGGTGGCCACTGCAAGAACGATATTTATATAATTATAATAATATTGTCAACATAACAATATTATTATTATTATTATTATTATTATTAATACTAATATTATTATCAGGGCTGGCCCAAGCCTCCCTAAGCGAAATTTAGTTTTGGGGCCCTCTAGTTCTGCAGGTCAACAATGTGTCCTGGCTGCAATCAGCAGTCAGATCATTAGATCATTCACTCATCATTTGATGGATCGTGATCTGCTGATACTTACATGTGAAGTCCATTTTATCCCCTAATCTTGTCTTCATCAGCAAAGGTTTAAAAATCAGCCTCTTCTGCTCTACAGTGAGAGGTTTGACTGACAGACCAATCCAACAGATCATGTCTGCACGTTTGCAGTTAACAATATTCACCTCACTGTTGTGACTTTCTTGCTATTTTTAGCGACATTTCAGACAAAAAAAATTAATGTCAGCCAAAATTTAAATTAGCTGGTCAGGCTATTTAAAGATCAGCCAAATAATTGCAATCAGTGCAGCTCAATGTAAGATGGAATACATACACACATATTTATGACATTCTTTGATTAAATAAATTTCTCTTAAATTTTACTCCAATAGCTAAATATTTAATTTATACCAGTTGAGTCTTTCTCCACTGAGAATTTGGACCGGTACCGGTACTGGATTGATTATGAGCCTTCATATGATTTTAATAAAAGTTTCACATAATGTAACTTAGAAGGTGATGTAAAAATAAAGTTTGTTTTAGCCACAAAATGATTATGCTAGACAGCAAACAACATATCCCCAGCTACAGTATAGAGTAGCTCATCGACGTAGCCGCTATGTAGCCTGATGTAAAAACATTTTGCTAGCCAATGTCAAACATTGAGAAGTTTTAATTATTGTTATCAAACACGGCGTTTTGAAGCCAACAGACCTCAGAAATATACAGAGCCAATCATTTAAAGTTTAGACTCAGTTCCACACAAACACAAAGACGCTAGCAGTTGAACTGGACCGTTCCAGGTCAACATCAAGCGAGGAGCTTTACAAATATTTTACATCACATCACAGTACCAAGGCACATTAAAACAAACCTTTATCTTGGTTTTTTCTGTTTTTCCTCTTTTTTTTCTCCCTCCCTGAAGCAGTGTTGTAGGTCTCGAGACCATTTTTGATGGTCTCGGTCTTGTCTCGGTCTCGTGCGCTGAGGACAAGGGGATTTTATTTCAAGACCAGTCAAGGCCGCGACTGTGGAAATATCACTAAACTTACAGCTACTGTCCAGTTTATCTGTTAACTTGTTTGTTTTCACTGGATCTAAAACATACCGATTAAAATCCAAGCAACACCGTGATTTACCAATTACGTGTTTCCGTTGCTCTCCTCCTCCTCCGCTCATGCGGATGTGACGTCAGCGCCGCACGCGCAAAGATCCCATAGGGAGAAACATGTTAACACTAAAAATCAGACTGCAGTTTATTTTATTATTTTGGCTGAATTATGATAAACTGCTTTGTTATGCCTTGGAAATAAAAACTAGCAAAACTGGCTCCATTGCTTTGATAGAGCTAAATATCTCAATGATATTTAGCCCAACGGGAAGGGCTGGTCGCTCCAACTAGCCAACAACTCAGTGTGTGGGAGCCGAGAGTTAATTTCTTACCATCTTCAACATCGAGCTTCTAAAACCACACACTGGAAAAAAATCTGGATATTTTTCTATAAAAACTGGTGCTCTGAGCGTTAAATTTAAGTTATGATACTTCCCAGATATTCGTTATTTTTACTTACTAATAGATTGTCAACCATCCAGGCCGTGGCAAATCCAAAAGCCATTTAAAATAAAGCACTTTACCAAGTTATAATTTAAATAACATGTAACTTGTATTGAGAGCCACTATAATAAATCAATATTTATGAGAAATTTTATAAAATGGAGTTACTCATTCAAATTTATTATTTAAGTCTTTAGAGCGTTAAATTTGTGACACTGAACCAAACTCATATCTAAACATTTAAATTTTAGTTTGGCTTCTATGGTCTCAACAGTTTGTTTACTGAGAACAACACATGTTTGAGCATTACCACTTACTAGTCATTTTTGATGGTGCAGCTTCAATGCAATAAACAATTTTTTAAACCACATTTTACGTTACAATACACTACAACTTTGCCAACGCCCCAATAATTGCTCTTAAAAAATTTCCCTGTTCATTGTCTCCCAAATAGTGAAATGGGATTTCCTCTCTTGGATAAACCCCTACCCGTTTATAAATTACAGACTACTTATTCTTATTCCTATTCTTATTAAACATGGAAACTCAATATGTAGTTTTATCCTTTTCTCTGTTTTTCTTTTGGTTTGTTTGCATTTCCTTCTAACTCATGTAAAGATCTTCACTGCCTTGCCTTGTTGCTGAAAATGTGCCATATAAATAAAATAACCTTACCTACATATTTTAAAGCAAATGTATTATTTTGGCAAGTGTTTTTTATATCCTTTTTTTCCCAATGTAACGTGTATTGGATATATAGATGAAATTCCTGCTAAAATATGTTTTAAAATATGTATTATCCTGTTATTGGTGGTTTTTGGCGCCCCCTACTGGTTGCCTATAAATTGGATGAGAAACCAAAAATTCCACACAGTTGGTTCAGCGCTCTGTTGTGGTAAGTTGGCAAATCCGGTTCTCTTCTGAGTGGTGTTGGAGGTTTATTCAGGAGAGTAACTGGAATCTTTGTTGGGTTACACAGAGCCACAGGTTGACCAGTAGGGAGACTCAGGGTGCCATATGTGTTTGACCACTGATTACAGGTAATTATATTAAATGTCAGTAACTTATTTTGTCAGATGTGTTTGTCAGTTTGTCAGTTAGTTTGTTATATTTATCAGTTTGTCAGTTGTGTTTGCCAGTCTGTTTGTTTGTTGGTTTCTATGGCAACATAACATGGCTGTGTTCTTTTTCACTAATCAACAGAGAGCTTTTAATAACTGTTGTTGTATTTATTATTCATTTTTTTAATTGTATTCTAAAAACTATACGATCAAATGGCCTAGAAAATATGATGTTTTCACTATAATTGTTTGTGAATTACACAGTTGGTTCAGCGCTCTGTTGTGAGCCACAGGTTGACCAGTAGGGAGACTCAGGGTGCCATATGTGTTTGACCACTGATTACAGATCATAATAAATCACCTAAAATCCAACCAACTGGCATCCGAGTGTGCAAATCAGGATGGACGAGTAAAAGTGAAAGCTGTCACACCAACAATTTTATTTTTCTACTTGTTTTCTTTTTCAGAGCCCTGTACCGTGACTGAGCAATTAATGAACGAGCATAACATTCAATTTGCTCATGGTAAGAACAGTAAGATATACGTATTACATACAGATCACATTGCATTTGTTTGTAAACAGGGGAAAACACTCAATGGCACAGTCTCGCTGTGTGTGCAGTGCATTGATGGTGAGATTAACCTGCCCACCTGCCAGTAAAAATTTTCAGTGAGTTTAATATGTAAATAATTCTATACAATGACTACAATAAAGAACATTTCAATTTCAGTTATTAAATGTTAGGTCTTCTGTCTCTGAATGTTTCAATATTTTTTGTTTTTAATAAAACGTTGATGATTTTACGTTGATGATTTTACATTGTCAAGTCAATGTAAATGTCAAATTTATCTATGTAGCACATTTAAACATCGTTGACAAAACAAGATTTAAAGATAACAAAAATCTTAAAGAACACTCAAAAAAAATTGGGTCTAATTTGTAGTGTGGAGATATTAGAGTAACAGGGTTTAATTCTAACAATATTATAGATGTAAAGTTGGTCAAAAATGTGTTTATTCTTTGAATGTATTTCGTTTAGTCAAGTTGTTTCTCCAGACATTTCATTGGTGTTTTAAGTTCTGTTATGCTGCTCTTGACAGTTGGTGGTTACCGTAGCAACCAGTAACTGGCAGCTCCAGCTCCTCCCCCTTTTTCTGTTGCCGTCGGTAACCGTGGGGCAGAAACTTCTGGACTTATGTTAACCACTAACTTGATTTCCTCTTTTGTTAGAATAAATGCAGTGAAGCTGAATGTGTCCGTCAACCTACTGGACCTGAGACGAACATAAGAGGGTTACATTAGTAAATTTGAAATAACAAGACAAAACTAACTCAGAAGTAACTTGTCAACAATATACAGAATCTTGTTTTTGTTGTTGTTTTACCCTGTTGACCTTTATCTGACAGCGAGTCGACAGGAAAATGGGTTTCAACTTGTTAAAATGATAAAAACAATGTGTCACTTCCACTATAATTCATAATTATGTAGTGAAAGTGGAACATCACTACAGATTTTTTATTTTCTTCATCGGATTTTGTGTCTGTCACACAAAATCTGATCAAATTAGTAAAATTTCTGGTTGTAGCATCACAAAATGTGAAAAAAGTTCACATTTCCATTTACAGGAAACGTGGTGACGTGACGTGACGTGGTTTATGTGAGTGGCTCCAAAGGCAGGACTTGTCTGTCTCAGTTGGGGACTTCACCTGCCTCGCCAAATGTCTCTTTTAAATATAAGAAATGCCCAGTATGCTAAATTTCAAGATTACACCACCGGCTGACCCTCAATCTGACCTCAGTTTGCAGAAGAGAAACTGAGCATAAATGTGAAAAAGCTGAGTTTGGGAAAACAGAAAGTCTGCAGGGAAGAAACGCATATCTGTTTGAGAAATGTCTGCCAAAAATGTGATATAAACACTCATCTCTAATCACAAACTTCATCATACTTTATGAGAGCAAACTGGAACTAAAGCACAAACTTCAGCGAATAAAGCTAATTTTGAGCTCAATAGGTTTAACTTATCCACTAGTGCAAATACTGCACAGTGCATGGACAAACTTTTTAATATGCTGTCATTCTTTTTTTTAAATAATTTTCACATTTTCTGCTATATTTCATGTTAGTTTTTAGTTTAGTGTTCAATACAACTGAAAATGCTACTTTTTTCTACTTACAATTAAATTCTAAGCAGTAAAATGGACTCTTCTCATTTCATTTAGAAAACGTCTTAAAAACGGGCTCTTGGAAAGCAAAAACTATTTTTTTAAATCTATCATATAAAAAAAAATAAATAAAAAATCCAAACATATTTATATGTTTGGATTTTATAGTCGCTTATATCTTATTTAATATTATATAAATTGGCCACTTTGTTATATTATCTGCTGCTCTTATTTAATTACACAATAAAAACTAAAAATGTTCCTCAAAGTCTGTTCCTGTCGAAGGGTCGACAACTTCATCAAGGGCTTCAAAGGTTAAACGGGTGCATCTGCGCCCCCTGACGGTCAGTGTGAGACACTGCATTTGGCTGAATATGTTGGCCTAAATATGTTGTAATTTTCATATTAACTAATTAATTTTCTTATTGTGATATGGCAAAACTCATAATTACTAACAAATTTTACATGTCTCACCAATGGAGGTCACCATTTTTAAAACTGCAGGTTTGGTGACAGTTTTGGTCCATTCTGTATTGAGCTATGAATTATCATATTGCTTTTGACTGGTGAAATTTTACATTATGCCACACTGTCGGCTGTAATTTAAAAAAAAATTAGACTGTGTTACTAAAGAGAAGCTATTGTGATTTCTTGAACAGGTTATGGTAGGTATATGGTCTATCCAAAACATCTTATTACATTTTTTTGCAGAAAATAATTAGATGATATTTTAGTCTGGTCAGTTCTGCCTATGAGCTGTTTTAGGGTCTCTGTCAATTTAAATCTTAATAAGCTTCTGTTTATTCAACATTTACACTTGCATGCAAAAATGGCTGCAAACACATCCGTAATCATACAACCGTACATGTTTGAAAAGCAAAAGTGGAGCCTCCTACACAACCAACAAGAATGCAGCATGTTTCTGCCATGTTGTTTCTGAACATCAACTCAGCAACAAAACAGTTGTCTCTTCCAGCAGCCATTGTGCAGCACATACAGCTGTAAAACCAGCTGTACAAATGTTTAGGTTGCTAGGTAACTGTGCATTGTGACTTATTGGGAGGTTTTTGAAATGGCTCATTCT
This sequence comes from Phalloptychus januarius, assembly GCA_902982915.1. NCBI lineage: Eukaryota > Metazoa > Chordata > Actinopteri > Cyprinodontiformes > Poeciliidae > Phalloptychus > Phalloptychus januarius. The sequence goes on along the minus strand of CADWAE010000076.1, from coordinate 7,121,292 downwards.
CCAGACACCAAAAAGCATGAACTTATTTACAAAAAACAGCTGCGTATGTTTTTTTTAGAAGTTTATAAAGGTACTAAAAAATGTGCAAAATGTGATTTTTTTTCAAATTTCTCTTTAACTCTCCTGATTAGGAAATACAGATAGTTTCTATATTAAGCTAAATCTGATGCGAATGTAAAACTTTTTTCCCATATTTTTGCTATTAAACTAAAAAAAAAACTTTTTAACTATGAATGAAACTTGGATATTGATGTTGGATGTATTGCACGTATAAAAAGAGTAACTTTTTTTCAGTTCTGTTGTGATTTAAATGTCATATTTATAAAATAAACTCCATACATTTCTTCCACAGCATTGAAACAGAAAATGTGTACAACTGTAGCCTGAACCCGTATCTAATGCTAATGCTAATTGTTTCAGTAATGCAGACCTTATTAAATATTAAAATCAGGTCAAGTTCAGGTGCCTGAAGATAGAGAAAAACTCAAGGATTAAAATACACAAACATGCGCCTTAAATCCCCTTTATTAGCGGCAGAGATCATTATAAATATGCACATCAGACATACACAAAAAAATCCTCCAGAGCCACGTGTTCAGCTCTCAGATGCTTAAGCTTTTAAAAACCACATTTTGGCACAAGTCAGTTAAATATTTACAGCGTGATTACATGTAATTAAAAAGATGTCAGCCCTCCGAAGAGCTGCAGAAAACACGAACCAGGTTCATGTGAAGAAAGCAGACAACATGTGAAACGAGACATTCAGAGAGACGAATTCAAAGCCTGAGAAGTTGGACGTGTCCACGCAGCAGACACACACGCTTTGGTTGTTGACAAAATGCACCAACAGGTCAAGTTTTGTTACTGCTGCTGTCAACAGTGTAAAAAAGAAGCAGACACTGGATACATGTTTCTGAGATCTGGTCAAGTAACAATATAGAAACGCATGTGCAGAAAAATGATAGAAACTGCAGGTTCATAAGGCAGAAGTGCTTCTCTTCTGGTTGATGAAAGTGTTTCTTAAATAATTAAAAAATCCCCTGATGTGGAAAAGTGTAAAATGATGCCTCTGCTGTTCAAACTGTGAACTACATCATTAATTGATAGTTAATGTAAAGAAGCTGCTAAACTTGTTATCTGTGTGTAAACAAAGAGGCTGGAGTAGAACAAATCCAGAAATGCATGCAGACATGGAGTTTTCCTATTAGAGGTTTTAATATAGCATAAAGTTCCTTTTTAAACTGAGGCGACCCAGGTGCTCTGTCTGCACTGGGAACCAGCACCAGAACAGCAGCTGCTCCAGGCGTCCAAACTTGATCTGCTGTGTCGTCCGAAACCTCAGCAGATCAAAGTCCGGATTGCGTTTCAAGTGGCAGTGTCTGCAGCTGAATCGATAAACTCCGCAGGTTTAACTAATGAAAACATTTCCAGTGTGAACAGGGCGTCGGCGCATCACGAAGACAGAAGGCGAACGGAAATCGATACGGATGGATAAATGTTCCCTAAACAAGGAGGACAACGGCACTTTGATCTGTGCTTACAGGAGGATGTCTAACATTCATGCTCTAAAACTCACAGACAGAAAAGCATTTGATCCGAGAGCAAAGATAGCACCGTTCATGCTTAAAGCCAGCTGCAGACCTCAGAGTAAACTTTCCATTAGTTCTTCAGGTTTTATTGTTTTCAGCCAGACTCTCTTTGCAAGTTCAGTTCATTAAATATTCATTCATGATGGAGCAGAGGTTTCCACTTTAAAGGCTTTATTTCCTCTTTGTAGATTGAACTAAACTTGTTAAGTGAGCTTTTATTGACTCTAATGTATCTGTATGTACTTTTTATAATCTATGAGGAACACTAGAGATAACATGAACATTAATAATTAAAATATCTCTAGGGATGGCAAAGAAGCAGGTTTATATTTTGTATATTTGTATTCGGAGAACAACTAGTGCTGTTGAATCATTTCAAAACTTTTTCTACCTTTAATTTGACATCTGACCTTTACAGTTTAATAAAATAAAACAAATCTGTTACAGGGGAAAATGTGGGATAAGATTTCAAATCCCTCAAGACAAATATTTTACACAGCTTTGGGTTAAATTTTAACATTTTGTTTTCATACATGCACAAAAAATACATAAATTGTAGTAAATCTGAGGAACCTGAGTGAAGTTCAGATCCCTAAGATCATTTGCATTCATTAGAGAAACCACACGCACACACACACACTACGGTTTGTAGCAAAAACTGGATATTTTTCAAAAATTGATATAAAGATAGATTAAAAAGAAGAATTTTGATTTGTCTTCATCCCAATAAGTTAAAATAGTTTTTTTTAAAACTGTATTTTCAGATTTGCCGTTTCTTCTGCTGTTTTCTTCATTGTTTGTTCCATGAATGCATCAATAAATATAATTAAATATGATCAAATCTGCTTTAGGACTTTTATGTGGCTAATATTTATTTCGTTATCACAATAGTATCACTGTCATAACATTTTAACTCTAGAGTCAAATCAAAGCCAAGGCTGTAAGTTTAGTATTAAAACAATCATAAACTAAGTCAATATATTATTTATCAAAGTATTAGCTTAAGGCTGTGCACATATTTATGCAACCAGTTATTTTTAGTTGTACAGGATAAATGTCACATTGAAGTTGGAAAAAGTTTTTAAATTTTTTTTATAATCAAAACTTTTGTTGCAGTAATAAAGGCCAATCAGAACAAAAAATTACTTTTGTTGCCGCAATTAATCTTTATGGCTTAGAGTAAAAGTTTGTCCATATTTATTCTTCTCTAATGGAAAAGAATAAAACTTTATAAATCTCCACTTGGAGAAGAACATGAGCTCACTTCTATCGTTTTATGATTCCACGTTTCCAGTCAGAGATGCGTGACAAAAAGCGTTTTTCAGTTTCTGCGTTTGACTAAATCCTACGTTAGGAACGTCCTGAAGTGGCGGCACTTATCAAAACAGAGATTACAAACGTTTTGTAATCATTAATCGTCGCAAAAACATCGTTATTCGAGATTGATAACATTAAAAAAATGTTTTGAGGATTTTTGCTCCAAACCAGCAACAGGTGAGAAGCTGGATGGACTGAAATGATCTAAAGTTTTGAAAAGATACACAAGTTGAAGGTTTAGTTGAATGTTTGTTGAAGTTCCTTTGTGGACAGAATTAATGGAAAATTCACCCCAGGTCCTATTTACATTTACATTACAGAGGGAGAGGAGGGGAGAAAGGCTCAGGTCTCAGCTCATCTTCTCCAGGTAGGCAGACAGTAAAAGTCCAGGAGGAAGAAACTCGTCTTGTTTGTTCGTCACCTCAGTCTGACGTGAGCCGTTGTAGTCGATGCCTGTTGGCGCAAAACAGTTTCATCACCCAAACATATCAAGCTTCATATCAACAGAAAAGCTTAAAAACGAAAACAGTTTTAGATTGCTTTGTCGCAAATAAAACTAAAGATTGCATCTAACATTCTGTCCACTCACTTGCAGAGACGAGGTCCATGTACTGGCAGATGGCATGAAGAAGCAGCCTCTCAAAACTGGTTCACACACACAGAAAACATGATCATTTACATCCGATTCAAACCAACTCGGAAAGTTTTTCATCACCTAATTTATGATCTCGAATATTTTAGCATTTCTGGCAGCATTGTGCTTCATTAGGATGACAAAAACATGGAGATTTTTTAACATATGTAGGAAAATCCCCCTTTTTTACTCTCTGCAGCAATAAATACAGCTTAGTCTTGCTAATTACCGACATTTATTTTCACCAATTTTTCCATCTAATACAAACAAAGTGCACAAATAAAGTTAAAGTACATATTTAAAGGTATTTTAGCTGAATTATTTATGTAGCGCTCATGTCTCAAAAGTGGCGAATAAGCTGCAGTTTCTGGTTTTAAAATCAAATATTTTCTTTTAAGTAGTTTTTCTCTGACGGATCTAATTTGCTACTGATAAGCAAAGCTGTGTTCAAGTTTCTGCACGATGCCAGCATATATTTGACAATTTAAATAGCTCATAAGATCAGTGGCAGCTTTACTGTGATAAAAGCTGACCTGTCAAAATGTATATAAAGTAAAAGAAAACTCACAAATGAGAGCAGACAACTGCAGAGTTTTTAATTTAAACCAGTAACAAGGAACGAAGGAACGGCTGAGTGAAGCTCAGTCCTTTCTCAATTTGCAATTTGTCTGCTTTTTCTGAATTTTAATAATTTCTCTAGAATCAGGAAGTGTTCACACTGCCTGCACTGAACAGCAGTGCTTCCTAATAAAACAATTACCGTATTTTTCGGACTATAAGCCTCTACTTTTTTCCCGGGCTTTGAACCATGTAGCTTATAACCCGGTGCGGCTTTCTGTGGATTTTTCTTCAACCACCAGGGGGCTCTCTAGCAGGAAGTGAATGATTGGGAGTCAAAATTGGAAATCAAGGAAGAAAGCGCTGACTTTCATTTAGCACATGCTAGCAGCAGGCACGACGGAGAAATGTTTTCAAACTCATATATCCTCATCATGGAAACCACACGAAGAAGTTTATATGATGCTGCTTTTAAGTTGAGGTCTATCGATCTGGCATTAGGTATCGATAGACGCTGCACGTAAACTCTGCGTGAACAAATCCATGGTTCGGCGTTGGAGACGCAGGGCTGCGTCCTTAATAGCACATTTATGAGTCCTTGTGGAAAACCGGAGATACCAGTGGCTTATATATGTAGGTTTCCAGTTTTTTTTTTTTGTTCGAACTTTGTGGATGCGCTCTATAGTCCGGAAAATACGGTATTTTACCTAATTAGAAATTATATCTCCACCATTAAAGACTTACCTTTCCAGCATCTGAGTCCAGAAGGCCTGCAGATACTGTGACAACAGAAAGAGGATTTCTACCTGCTGCTGAGGACGGTTGTGTAAACAGAGTGAGGTTCAGCTCTGAAGAAGCTGAGAAGGCTTTCCTCGATCATTTCCAGCGTTCCCTGGAGAAAAAAAGCAAAAGATTTGATTTTATTTACTGTCGTTTTCCAGCATCATCCCTTCCAACACTGAAATATCAGAAAATCTTGTTCTTAAAGTGACAAAGGCCCTTAAAAAAGTTAAATTCCACAGTTTCAATAGTGTTGCTTAAGCCAAAGTTTACATTAATGCATCATTGAGCAAATAGGAATAATATTCAAAAATAAAAATGTTCTGTCACTTATCAAATATAAATAACTTTAGTAATTCTACCTGACCTAAAACAAGAAAAAAATAGTTTTATTTAACTTCAAACAGCAAGAAAAAAATGTGTTTGTATTTTTATTAGGTGTATAAAAATATCTGGTTTCAACTGTAAATGGTGTTTTGCATGCTTTATTACAAAAATATCAGGAAGTGCTTGAATATCATCACTTTATATAGAAATCAAGCATTTAGCAAAACTTGAAAACACCTAACTGAAATTCAAGCACTTTCAAGGACTTTAAGAATGCCAAAAAGAAAAGAGACTACATCTTGTGCTCTCTTTAATAAAGTGAACAAAAACATTATTTTTTGCATTATAAAAGGCAACAGCAAGCATGAAGATGTAAAAACCTAAAATTAACATTAAAATAAGGACAACCAAGTCCAGTCCTGAAGAGCTACTGAACATTTTATATGCATCCCTTTTCTAAACTCATGTTTCACAATCTAACAATAATGTGAAAAGTGTCCGATTAAACAAATAGGAAGAAAATAAAATCATTGCAACAAAACAGGAGCAAATAAAATGTGTCCTAATTTAGAAGCAATTCGGGTTAAAAGAAACTGTTAACCAATGATAAACTTCTGAGTGCAGGAAATGCGACAGCGAGGCGACGCCCACCATCGGTATCTGCTTCCGTCTCAGAGTCGCTCGGAGCCGGCGATCGATTCTGTGGAAGCAGTCCCGAGCAGTAAAGGCAGGATATACTGCAGAGGGAGGAGAGTCAGTCAGCCGGAAAACAAAACGCCCCAAAATAAACACAAGCAAACGAAGAGACTCACCATTCCTTTGGTCCTTGAGAACCTGATTGGTGTTTTTCCTCTTGGTTCCCTCCTGCTCCAGGAGAGACAGCAGCCGCTCCTGTTCCTCACCGGAGCAATTCATGAAGTCATTCCACGGCTACCGAAACACAAAAAGATTGAAATCTAAGACGGTAAAATAAGAAGGGAATCTTTTTAAGGAAATCACATGAGCAGCAGAGTTAGTTTAAGATGAGGTGGGAGAAGAATCCAGAAATGGATCCAGAGTGGAAATACTTCATAATATACTTTTTTTTTTTATATATATATAATATATATAAAAATATATATAAAATATATATATATATATATATATATATAAAAATCTTCTCAATTTTAAGACATTTAAATCAGACAATTAGATATAAGGTCTGGAAATGAAGTCTCCCAATATTCGGCATTGTTTGCAACCTTACGAATAAAGTTTCTAAACTGTACCTCTATGTAGTTTCCGTTGGTGCAGGCCTCAGTGAAGATGGACGGCAGGGCCGGGTTGCTGCAAACCTCCAGGTCGTCTTTGGAGCATTCGTCCTTCTCCAGGAGATTGGCAAGATAACGAGCTGCAGCCAAGAAAACAGACTGTCGATTTCACCAAGCCAAAACATAAATGTGCAACTTAAATTATCAGTATTAAGTTAGCTTAGCTGCCCGGCTTTTTCTTAAATATAAAAAATATTAATGATTCAATACGTCTTCTTGAACCTTTATCTAGAGAAACATTCAGTCAGCCTTACTGTTCTCCTGTCGGCGGAGGCTCTTTTTGCCTTTGGCGCGTGGGGTGAGGTCAGAGTTGCGGACGGCTTGATTGATGTAATACTGCTTCCTCTTGGCTGGAGAAACTCGCTTAGCAGGCGAGCAGGGCAGTGAGACGCATTTGCGTTCCTCTCTCAGGCTGAAAACCAGAGCATATCTGAGTTTCGTTAAGCTGCACAAACATTTGACGATTGCATTTCCACAAAAAAAAAACCAATAACACAGTTAAAAAAACTAAACACAATTATATCTTCATTCACTTATGCATGTTCAAAAAGAAATGCTTAATACATTTTTAACGTTATAAATTGCACTTATGTAGCAACGTGATCCTAATAGGTGAAGTGGCTTCAATGTCTCCAGTCCAACCCACTGTTGATTACTGTCAGACATGTAGAATTAAGAAACGACATGAAGAGAATAAAAAAAGAAAGAAAGTCAAAAACCAAAACAGAATCACAACACAATGTGAGGAAATTCAATAACACATTAGAAACAGTCACTTAAAAAGGAAACAAAACCATTTTAGGATTTCAGACGCTCACAAACCAGGAAGTTTCTTAAGACTTAACAATCTGCACGCACATAGTTTGCAATAATAAATCTACTTTTTTGCTTAATAACAGGCAAGTTCCCATTCAACATCAGCAAAGAAAAAATAAATAAATCCTAGCAATTCAAAGATCCATTTTTACTCTCAGTGAAGTTAAGATGTAACTTCAAAAAAACGACAACTTCTCGTTTTGATGAATATCTACTGCAAGAAATGTACCGCAATGTTTCAAGACCTTTTATTTCTACATTATTTAGACTTTAACATAAAAGCGCAAGCCGTTTGGTAAAAGATGGATATGTTTCCCTTCAATGAGATGTTAATACTTACAGAAAAAGCACATATTTTCTAAACTAACGAGAAGGAAATAGCATGATTTAGCAAATGCAAAACATGCGTTTTAATGTTATTATAAAATCTATATTTAAATACATTAGTGAGCAAAAGGAGAAGTGCATTGGAAGGTTCAGGAGCCGCAGTTTGCAGACCCCAGTAAGCTAAAGTGGATCAGGGCAGTGAAATTTAAATCCTCTGCTTCCAGCAGCAGATTCAGATGTAGGTCAGTGGGTTTGAGTGGGGATCCTCCCACGCCTCCGCTGAGCTTTCTGTCTGCAAGACGCCTATTTTAGCCCCAGCCCTGCATATTATTATTAGCATCATTATGTTGTGTAATCTCTACCTTGTTTTGTCAGGTTCATCTGACTCATTCACCTAAAACTAAAAGACACACAAACCAGCTTTTTAAGACACAGTTACTACAACAGCATTTTATTCCTTTTGCAAGCATTTCTCGTCTTCCGTAATGTGAAACTGGCTTGAGCAGTTCGTAAATGCACATAGATCATGCACTTGTTAGATTTAGATGTAATGATGTTCATTATGATGATTTTCCAAGGCAAAAAGACGTAAGCAAGTTAGCTAGATCGTTAGCTGCAAAAGGCTAACAAGAATAGTTGAATAAATCGTTTTTAAAACCTTTACATCTGCACTAAAACACCGATTACAGCAAGCTTCTGATAATTACTTTTTATTCGGTCAGTTCAAACGCGTTTAAAGACGAGAAAAACACTGGAAACGTATTTTATTATAATTTAACAAGAACTATAGTTTCGGCTAATGCAAACTAGCTAAGAAGGAAATTAGTACTTACATGTAATCCTGTTCTTCATCATCTGTCAAAACGACCATTTTACTCAAGTATATCGAAAGGGGATGACCAAGGCCGTAGTATGTTTACAAAGAAACGGGACAGAGTAAAGAAAATAAAAAATCAAAGCAGTGAGAGCGGGGTGCTAGCTTCTAGCAGCTAGCCATGGAGGCTGACAGAGCAAAGGCAGAACGGTGATCGGGCAGAAGGGGGCGCTGTTTATCCCACCGTACAGATAAATGCAATAAAGGAAAAAAATTCAAATACAAGTTTCGGCTATTCTGAAACGGAAACATTATTTTTTTTTATATAAATATATATCTATTTATATTTTTTATTATTATTTACTAAAATAGTTTTATATTTATAAAATATTGTCATAAATATCTGTTATAATGAGATACAATCTATCTTATGAGATATTTTATATTTTTTAAAAATAGATGTTTTTATAAGGAATACATTGTTACAAGAAATTATAAGTTTATTCGTATATTAAATATTTATTTATAAAAAATAATCTTTATAAAAACAAAAAATATCTCATTATGAGTTGTTTTTTTGTCAGTGGCAGAAACTCTGTAAAATGTCTGCATTTAAACTAAAAAGGAAGAAACGATTCAGCAGAATAAAACAGGCTTCTGAAATAAAAAAGTTTTCCTCATTATTTACAATATGTGAACAAGCTCATTCAGATTATATCAGAAATATGCCAAAAATCAACATTCATTATCTTTTCTTGAAAAACATCAGAAAACTATATAATTTGTTCTTAGATAAAGCAGAGAAACACAATAAAGTTGTCAATAAATCAAATACTTTTATTTTCTTCCAGCAGAAAACATTCGGAAGTCTTTTTCCACATCATGATATCCGGATATGATTTGCATCTTACAGCAGATAAATATTTTCTTCAAGTAGAAGTTTACATTCAGTGGTGCCAGCCTTCACCGTGACGTTACACATTCAGCTTTATTTTACTTAACATGCAGCAGTAATGGATAAAACAGGAGGGAAAACTGCAAAAAGAGCAGAAGAAATCAGCTCTGCTGACGGATTATTTTGTCTTAATATTACAGTAACAGTATTTTTAAAATGTGACGGTGCATCACAGTGCTTCAGACATCCAGCAGGAAACTGAGCTTACTCTCCTTCAAAAGTATTTTACTGATCGTTGGATTTGGACACTTTGGCATATTATCATTTATATAAATCATAAAAGAGACATTTGTATAACTGGAGCCTTTCTAAACTACATCACTGATCAATATGTAGCATACAGAAAGACGGAAAAATAACTTAAATAATAAAAAGAAAATGTAAATAACTTCTACTTGACAGTAACTGCAAACCTTATGACTATATAAATAAATAAATACATTTAAAAAAAGACAGATGACAAAAATGTAATTATAAAACATGAAAGAGGTCCATGTCCTGTAATAACCTCCAACTATAAAATCCCCATAATAAGTAACATTTAATCAGTTTGATTCTTTGCAGCATCTTGCATAAAGTGCTCTCTGGAAATAAAATACAAACATAAAAGACGAACTGAGGGAAACCTGAGAAATAAACTCTGTTTCTTCACAGTTTTCCTCCAGGACAAGCAGAACAGACCAAGCAGTTACTTTCAGGTTGTTGTTTTTTTAACGCGTTTAAAGCTACAAGTACGAAACGAGGTGAACAAGGCACCGCAGCCGTTAAAGGAAGAACATCGTTCACTTCTGACTCCGGAGAGTTCGTGTCAGGTGTGAACTCTGCAGCATTCAGGTGAATAAACAGGAAGTAGATATTATTCTGTCCGTCTTTGGTCCACTTTGTGTTGCGCCTCCTCACAGCGAGCTTTCCTGCGAGTTGCTGCCGACTATGAAGAGCGCAGCTGGGTCTTTGCTGGCGCTCTCCTCTCTGTGTCTCGACCTGTGCGGTTTGCTGGACTCCCCCTGAAGTCCTCCGTTGCTGCTGGCTGCCTCTGGACCGACTTCCTCTCCCTGAGGTGATCTGCTCATGGGCACGCCGCCGCTCGTCTCGTTGTTTGAACTGACCTTTCTGGCTTTGGCCTTTTTCGCCTTGGATTGCTTCGGATTGCTGTCGGGTGATTTGGCAGGAAGCTGTGGGGATTTCCTCAGCTGAGGCGGGGTCGGGGGTTGTTGGGGTTTGACGGCAGGAGGATTTATTCTGGCGGGAAGGTTTAGCTGCGCCGCGCCGTTACCGATGATCACGTCTGTGAGGCAGTCGTCATCAGTCTGCTCCTTCGCAAAGTTCACAAACACCTACAAAAACGAACGAATGAGTCCAGCCAACAAAACCTAAGTTTACGTTCACACAGCAGGACTCTCCAACTTTTAGTGACAAAGTTACTCGTTTCAGAGTAACAAAGGCTTTCGTTTCTTCCTCACCTGATCCAGGGTGGTCTGCGAGACAGAGAAGTCCACCACGCCAAGCTCCTCGTAGTTGTTGGCCAGAAGGTCAAAGACGCGGGCCAGGCAGCAGGCGTGCGACGGCAGCTGGTACTGCAGGATGCTCTGGTGTCTCTCCTTCAGCTCGATGGCGGGAAACGACGTCCTCATGTAGGCGTCGATGGGACACGACTCGGGGTCCGGTTTGGTGTCCGCCAGACGGAGAATGATGGTGTATCCGTCTCCGAACCTGAACACAGCAGGGAAGAAGATCAAATGTTTTCCGTATCTTGCACCGTATCTTTCTTTAACACAAAACAAAGATAGAGAAGGTTTGCTGCTGCATTCCTTACAATCACAGGAACATTCAGTCACTAAATCTGTTGAAATTAAAAGACAGAGTTCTGCATAATTAAGTCAGTGGTTATTTGAAACAAAACTGTGGAAATCATTGATCATTTTAAACCCAAAAATCACCAAAACAAAGTCACTCTTTCACCCACAAACCTGAATAATATCCTGATCAATAAAATCCCAACTTTTTATCCAATAAGCTTATAAAATATGTAACCAAAAACAAAATCTCATATGTTTGCTTTGCCCTCAAATTGCTGTTTAATCAGCAGCATCTAATTTAAATGTAGCTTTTTATCAAATGTAATTTTTCTAAACAAGGCTGTGAAGGTTTTTATTGGCTCCAGTTTTTTCCAAATTAAATCTAAACAGATTTAACTTGACTCTGCACGGCAGAGTAAAACTGAATTCAAGTAAGAGTAGCACTGCTTTAAAATTTAACCAGAATAAATTTAGGTTATTAGCTGATTTCATATTGAAAAAGCAATGTAACCAGACAGTCTTGTGCAAATTCTGGTGTTTTAAATAAATAATGTAGTTAATCAACATTTTTCAAACTTGAAACCAGTGCTCCCAGCAGGTTTATATGTTACAACAGGGCAAAATGTTTCCAGTGATAATATATCGTCTTGATCTCCAACAGCTAGAACAGCTCCAACGTTAGAAAAACAAAGGTTATTTTTGTTCAAGTTGCAATATTTTTCTTTTTTTCTTAATTAAATGCAACCAAAGACTGAAAGCACACAAACATTAGAGAGGAAAATATAAAAGAAAACGTCTCAGAGAACTTCAGGTTCTACAGACTTCATATAAACCTTGAGATTGTATTTCTAAACCAAGTGAGGAGTGTTAAATAATGCTAAGCTGAAAAGTGCATGTATTTTTATATGTATATATAAATGTAGCCTTATTGTTGAGTGGAAGCTAAAGACGCGTTGCTGTGTGCGGTTACCGGTTCTTCAGGTGCTGCACGGATCCCAGACACTGAAATCTGCCGTTCACCATGATGGCCATCCTGGTGCAAAGAGCCTCGCACTCCTCCATGCTAATGACAGGCAAACAGATGACCTTTGACATTCACATCATTATAAATACACATACATTTGTAAAAAAAAAAAAAAGAAAGAAAGAAAAGAAAATGTGTTTTTTGTTGTAAAAAAAAACCTATTAGAAAGTATATTATTACCGTAATTTATTCAAAGATATATAAAATAGATTTTTTGTGTTTGTGTTGTCAAGCAGATGCCGTTACAAGCGCAAATCATATAGATGAAAAATGCGTTTAAGTATTTAAAATGTAAGTTCGCACAATAGGGCAAAATCTGCCACAACTCAGATCACAATGGTAGCAAATTGTTTTGGATATGATCCCTGGTATGTGTGGAAAACATAACAATGATCAAAGATAAAAATAAGACTATACACATTTATTTCTATAATCATCTTGCAAAAATTAGCTTATTCTCCAGGGGTCTGACTCTATTCTGGGTAAAGAAAAAGGTGTGAATTTGTGTTTTTTATTGTCAAAAAACACATTAAGTTTATTCTTTTTCCATGTAATTAATCCTTTATTACCTTAATTTATTCAGAGATAGTTAAAAATAAAAAATTGAAAATTGAAATACTTTATAATAGACGAGAAATAAATCTAGATATTTAAAATGTAAACTTGTAAAATTGGGGAAAACTCAGATCACTACGGTATCAAAGTGAATTCAATATGACGCCTGGTATGTGTGGAACAACATAACAATGATCAAAATAAGGATAAAAATAAGACTATAAACATTTATTTCAGTAAACCTGGAGCAAACTGAGCTCCTTCTCCAAGAGTCTGACTCTGGTGTTGTACCTGTGGGACGTGAGGACAACAGCTCTGCCTTCTTTCGTGACACTCAGGATGCAGTTCCACAAGAACCTTTTGGCCTTTGGGTCCATCCCAGTGGTGGGCTCATCCTGCCAGCAGAGAGAGAAATGTAATAAAAACATAAATAAACTAAAGCAAAGCCTCTCCTGCGTCTGCTTTGTTTCTGTACCAGGAATATAACAGGAGGCGCTCCGATCAGGGAGATCGCCGTGGAAAGTTTCCTCTTGTTTCCTCCGCTGTATCCGCCAGCCTCCTGCTCTGCGTACTGAGTCAAGCCCAGCTTCTTCACCCCCCACTGCGCCACCTACAGGCCACAGAGGAAACGTCAGGAACAGAAAACCTGAACTTTAAGGTAAAACTGAATCATTTGATCGAAACTTTGAAAAGCTAGAAAGATGAAGGAAACAAAATGCTGTTCTTCTGGTTACTTTGCTAACAGAATCCTCTGGCACACCCCTCAGCCGCGCGTAGAGTTCCAGATGCTCCCGACCCGTCAGCAGGTCACTGATGGCATCAAACTGCGGACAGTAACCCATCAGCTGGTGGACGCGCTCCATCTCCGTCTGCACACTGAAAAGCGGACAAACAGCCACTTAATAAACGCAGGTTCCTGAGATGGTGACGTGGTGAAGAGGTTCTGCACCTGTGCTGGTTGAGGAAAGCCTCTCCGCGTGTGATGGCTGTGTCTCCTGTCAGCATGCGAAAGGTGGACGTCTTCCCTGCTCCGTTCACCCCCAGCAGGCCGAAACACTGACACAAAACGACGTGTTGTTGGATTAATCCACTCAACCAGCTGAGTGTCTAACAAAGAGAGACTGTCCACAGTCTCTTGGTTCATTAAGTTAACAACCACTTCACATTCAGATTCACGCTGCTGCACAGTTTTAACCCATAACGAGCTTTTCAAATGCATCCACCACAGGGAGAATTTGACAAATTTGACTTTCTGCCTGCCTTTCTTACCGGTCTATAAATTAAGCATCTTCCGACAGATTTATGCTTACTTCTGTCTAAAGCAGGACTGTCCAAACGTTTTGTCAAGTGGCTCAAAGTTGAAAAGTCAAAACTACTCGTGAGACAAAAAAGAAAAATGTAAAAAAATGTAAATAAAATCAAGCAGTTAAACTTGTCTGATTTTGTTATTAATTGTAGATCCAAAAATGTAAATGATTTTCCACATTAAAATGAAGGCAGCACGTTTTTCAAATCTGCTGATTTGAGTCACTTTCTTTAAAAACACGTTATATTCTGACAAGTTTAATAAATTAAATAAAATATTAAATATTATGTTATTATAAAAAGCTTGGCTATAAAAAGACAAATACTTTGTTTCATGCTTAAAAAATGTTTTGTAAGAAAATTATGTTGGTAAAAATGTTGCCCTGATTTAAAAATAAAAAGTTTGGGCAGGCCAGGACACTTCAGGGGCCACAAATGGCCCCCAGGCCACACTTTGGACACCCCTGGTCATGAACCTTTGACTTTACGGACTGCAGTCTCAGGACATCATTCTGGCTTCGAAGGTCAGAACTGAACCAGGTAAAGAGGCCTTTAAATTTTCTGCCAGCTGAAATAATCTGCAGAATTATATAAAGTTATAATTTCTTGTCACTTTGTTGAAACCCACATCGATTTAGCTTAGCTGCTGTATCTGCCCTAATGTTTAATTACATAATGTCTCCTGGTTATTAATTGTGTGCATCTAGTTTTGTGTTTTGGATTTTTGTCTTATGCTGCTGTTTTTGTCAGCTGCTTAGAAAAGGTTTTTAATCTCAGTTTTGTTTGTGGTTCAGTAAAAGATACACACATGAATACACAAACTTCCCAAAACATGGGAAAGCTTTTCACCTCACTGCGGGGAATCCCGAGGCAAAGTCGATCCACAGCCGGCTTCTTGCCAGCTTTATAAACCTGGACGACAAAATAAAACAAATTTACATTAGAGAGGAGGATTTGATTACATTTCATTCACATAGGGAGCGATGTTTAATAAACAAGGACTCAGGATACCTAAAGGTAAAACTGCACACATCAGCATTATCCACAGTCCTGTCTGTCAATTTCTAGTCACCATGTATTGGAGAAGGAAAGTCAATTTGGGAAGTGCTAATATTTAAAATGAGATTAGGAATGAGGTAGCAATGAGTTTGGTCATATGAATCAAACATCGGATCACTAAAGAATCACTTCTTGCGTTTGTACCTTGCTTAGATCAATCATTGTGAGGATGTCCGATTGGGCCCTGCCACTTTTCACTCGCTCACGCTCTCTCGCTACATCTTCATCCTCTGGACCAAGAGGAGGAAGCTGAGGATCGTTCCACCACGGCCTGGACAAAAAAGCATGCTCTAGGTCCACTGATTCAAGAATAAAACCGTCTTCACAGCAAAACGTCAAGGAAATAAATGAAAATATGCTGCAGATAAAACCTACAAGTAAGCAGGGAATGGAAGAACGGAGTTCACCTGAAGTGGATGAAAAACTTATACTGCAGGAGGATGGTGAAGATGAAGAATACGACACCTTCAGCCGCCATCGCAAACAGATTCTTCCCAACAAAATCCCACTGAAGAGGGTCAAGAGTCGGTTTGCTTCCTGCAGGGGGACAAAAAGGAGGAAGATCCTGACTTATGCAAACAAAAAACATTTTGTTATTTAAACTTTCCCTTTGTTTTAGCACTATAGTGATAATAGGAGGCAAAAAGTAGAGCTGCTGCTCTGTCAGCTAGCTAGTTAGCTAACTAGATTATCAACATGAAGGTTAGCTAACTAGCTAGCTAGTGAGTTAATTAGTTAAATAAAAATAGCAAGTGGATTTAATCGATAAGCATTTTCAGTTTTTATTTAATGGTTTTGAAAAATCTGCTCTGTCAGAATAACAGACTTTGTGTCCTAAAGAAAATAGTCTAAAATAGATCCTTCCTGCAAATTTATTGTGTGACTAAAATAAAAAAATAAATATTTAGGAAGCAAAATATAAATAATAATTCAGGCCTGCACACCCTTAAACTGACACTTTAGATTCAGTTACATTGACTCTCTCTTGATGAATCCAAAGAAACTCTTCAAACCCAGGAAAAAAAAGTCCATGTGCTGAATTATTCCTGACAATTACTAATAACATCAGAGCCATAGGTAAAGAAAGCAATGAAAGCAGACATGTTTGATAAAGATGGAGAACAGATCGGTACCGAGTCTCTGGAAGGCGTCGGCCAGGGCTTGGTTTTTAGCCATGTCGATGAGACCTCGACCCAGGCAGAAATGTGGGAAAATCAAAAACACTTTCTTTAAGATCCTGTTGACCTCGTTCAGATGCTGCAAGGACAAAATCCACACGCAAATTAGAAAAAGCGACAATTAATGCTTTTTTTTGAAAAAAAGAAAGAAGTTAAAGGTAAAACTTCTGTAACTTAAAACCTTTATGTGGTTCAGATTAATTTACCCTACATGTTTATCCAGGATTTCCTTTTTTCCACATGCATCTACGTGTATTTGTGTTTTTATACCTTATCTACAAACAACTCCAGGACGAAGGTGGCGATGCTCCCGTTGATACCGATGAAAAGGTTGATGGAAGTCAGAACAACGTAAGCCGTGCTTGGAACGGAGAAAACAAAGGATGCTGGGTACATCAGAGGAGTGATAGACCACCTGTCAGAGAGAGAGAGAGACATTTGATAAAACATTTACTTTCTTTTCAGAAAGAAACAAGAAGCAAAACTTCCTGGTAATAACTTGACGGACCCGTAGAGGAGCAGCAGGAGGATCAGAGCCGGCAGGTTGGCGTCGGAGACGTAGGACTGCTGCTGAAAACTGATGAAGATCAGCACAACCATCATGGCCGGGACAGAATAGTTCAACTGAGAAAAGGACCAAAACAGGAGGAAGAAGCAGGAAAAAAAGTGACCGACCAAGTATTTGTCATTTTAATATCTACACATACAAGCATCATTTTAACGGTAAGAAAAGAGCTGAAAAATCCAAGTCTGATCACTTTAAACAGCAAAGACAGCACTGTTTTTATGTGTCTTTGAATGCTTTTCTGCACAGAAACAGCGTTGGTTAAAGGTCAAACATATCATTCAGCACAAATGTCTGTAATTTTAGGCTTTTCATCATGAATTTAATAAATAAATAAAATAAATAAATGCTTCTAATTCTCAAGTGAACTTGTTTACAATATAATAACGGCATCCTGGAAAAAAGAATGGCTTAAAAGCATCATAAAGTCCATAAAAAAATACAATGTTTATGCTGATAAAGTGTTTATTAATCACTTTATTCTTAATATTATTTATATTTGAACACAATGAAACTCTCTTTCATAAAGAAATGTAACTTAATGTATGAAGTTTTAAAAGCAACTGTGGTTCTTTGGACTGACTGAACACTCACCATGTCCCAGGCGAAGTTGGCCAGCCAGTAGAGGACTGGTTTGACTCCGCTAACAAACTGCAAATGTTTGGCTTTGCTGACTCGCTCCTCAATCAGGAAGAGCACAAAACTGGCCGGCACAAAGGACATGGCGAAGATTACGCAGATGGAAACCAGAACGTCCACCGAGGTCGTCATCCTGAAACAGGAAGAAGAAAAAAAAACAAAAATGTAAAAATAAAGACTAAACTGCTGGAGAAAAAGCAAAAACGTAAAGATTCCCATTTAGTTTTTACATTTAGTTTGTAAAAACTGACATGACACAGCCATAAACATGAAGTTGTTTTTAAAAATGTGTTTGACTGCTGTCATTTGGTAACTAATGACATTTTTAGATATTTAATAGATATTTAATGCAACTTTGCACTAAAAGTGTCATTATTTACCAAAAGATACTTCATGTCATAAACATTTATGAAGACTCTTTCAAGTTCATTATATCATGTTTATGACAGTGTCATGTCAGGCTTTTGAACACCCCTTCAAATAAAGTGCTACCAAAGCTTTTTATTCATTTGTATTTTTGTACAATTAAAAATCCTCTTTTACCATTTCCTCTTATAAGTACTCTAGTGGATTTAGTTAGCTTACCAGATATAGATATTTTTACTTACATCAGTCTTAGGCACATATATATATATCCCCACACACACACACACACACACACACATATATATATATATATATATATATATATATATATATATATATATATATATATATATATATATGTGTGGATGGAGTAGCTTGTCAACAAATAAACAATTTCTCCTTGGGAATCAATAAAGTACCGTATTTTTCGGACTATAAGCGGCTACTTTTTTCCTACGCTTTAACCCATGCGGATTATGGCCCGGTGCGGCTTGTCTGTGGATTTTTCTTCAACCACCAGGGGGCTCTCTAGCAGGAAGTGAATGATCAGAAGTCAAAATTGGAAATCAAAGAAGAAAGTGCTAATTTTCCTTTAGAACAAGCACAAGCTAGCAGCAGGGACGACGGAGAAATTTCTTCAAACTCATATGATGCAGCCTTTAAGTTGAGGGCTATCGATCTGGCAATAAAGGAAGGAGGGAAATAGCTCGGCGTGAACGAAACCAGGGTTCGGCGGGCGGAGGTACGAGTGGCTTGTAGCCCGGTTCGGCTTATAGTATGGTGCGCTCCATAGTCCGGAAAATACGGTATGTTCTATATAGCATCAACATGCTGACATTGCTATTTCAGTCAGCTGCTCCTTGGTGAGGTTGAGCGGGTGGTTGTAGACCGTGATGCCGTGTCTCCTCCGCTCCGGTCCGGGCGGCAGACTGGCTCTCAGCAGGCCGTTGTTCATCACGTTCACAAATGACACCATGGCGTGCCAGCCCTTGTTGTTGTACCACACCTGAGATGGAAAATTCAATTAAAACTTCTACAAAATAAAAATGATGTTTTAAGTAGGAAATGACGTGAGAGGAGCTGTTCACCTTGACGTTGTTTACAGTGTGCATTTCTCCCAAAAACCCCGGCAGCTTCTTCAGCAGCTGATCCAGTGAACTGTTCTGGCTCAACACAAAGACATGATATATAAACCAGGTTAAAAGTTTAACATTGAACAGTAATTAATGTGGGCTGCTCAGTGGTGCAGCTGGTAGAGCTGTTGCCTTGCAGCAATAAGGTTCTGGGTTCGATTCCCGGCCCCGGTCTTCCTGCATGGAGTTTGCATGTTCTCCCTGGGCATGCGTGGGTTCTCTCCGGGTACTCCGGCTTCCTCCCACAGTCCAAAAACATGACTGTCAGGTTAATTGGTCTCTCCAAATTGTCCCTAGGTGTGAGTGTGTGTGCATGGTTGTTTTTCCTGTGTGTCTCTGTGTTGCCCTGCGACAGACTGGCGACCTGACCAGGGTGACCCCGCCTCTCGCCCGAAATGACAGCTGGAGATAGGCACCAGCAACCCTCCTGACCCCAGTAAGGGACAAGGGTGCAGGAAAATGGATGGATGGATGTAATCAATGTAATAACGCTAAGAAGTCAAAACATTGGAAGGCCAGTGGGAATGTGTCTGCAGGACATTTTCATGTTTTTCAGGAGTGTATAAAGAAAAACATACTAACACTATCATGGACTTAAATTTAACCTGTGATTTTAATTTGATAATTTAGACTGAAGTACTCAGGAAAATATCTTCTATTATTATTACTAGTGGGCGCAAATATTGCTTGATGTGGAACCAGCATCATCTCTGGAAGGAAATAACGAGGGAAATGTATGCAATGTAGAGACTTTTTATTAAGACTTGCTGCTGATAAATACAAAAATACAGGAAGAAATGGAGCCTAACCTCGGCGCTAAAATATACAATCAATATAATTATCTCTTTTTTTTATTGTGAACGTACTCACATTGGGTTTTACTCTTTTTTTAAATCATCATTTAATTGCCCTTGTTCCACTAGATGCTGTGTAATTTTTGTTAGTGGGAGTTTGAACGTTCAATATTTCTAAAACTGCAAAAAATAAGAAGAAAAAAAAAGCTCTTTTTTAAAAATAAATATATATTGTGCACCTGTTGTACTTGGTAGCGCGTCCTGATTGCCATGATAGAGTCTTGAAGATGCTGGACCTGAGAGATATTCTGGGTGGGGCTGCCGCCGAGAGAGAAGCCTCCATATCTGGAATAAAAAAAATATTGTTTTAACCAAACCTTATAGTTTGATTCCTGCTTGTCAAATTCATCTAATTATTTAGTTTAAATGAACTCTTAGCTTATACCAAAATAAATCATCCTCATGAGTTTGCAAGATGACATTTATCCAAATTTCAGTGGTTTTGTATGAAGCACATCTGTAGTTGCACAATACTCTTTTTTTTATTTAAAATATTCCAGAATTAGTTTTGCTATAAAAACTCATGGGAATTTTAAATGTTTCCCAATCATTATTTTAACTCCCTGGAGTTGTCAAGCATTTGTTTTAAAGCTATTTGAGGAATATATAAAAGTAGCAGATATTTCCTACTCCTATTAATCCTTAAAAAACGTCTTAAAACAACAGAGTAAAATTTTTACTTTTTCGAAAAGAAAGCTTTATATCCTCACCTGAACTCGTTCACCCACTTCTTGGTTTTTAGACTGAAGAGAAACAAAGTAAAACTCTGTTAGTATTCAGACTAAATGTAACGATAGAAAAATAAAACAAGTTAAGCTCTTCAGAATGTTATGAAAAGCTTGTAAAATATAAACATTTATAAGAAATAAATCAATGCCCCAACAAGTGCACAAATAGTCTGTAGTCTTGAAGCAAAATTTAAAGTTTTATTAAAAACCAGAGGACAGTTATCGTAACTGGGATGAGGATTAGGTGAATCTTCCTAAAGTAAATTCAACATAAGCTCTCAGACGCATCTGCTTTCTGCAAACTGTTCATAAATATTAAACAGCATGGAAGCTTAAACGTCAAAAGTACCTTTTCTTGAGGATTTGCGGGTAGGTCTTTACCAGGTAATCTGAGATGTTATGCTTCGTCAGATTCTGGAGAATATCCCCAGTGGCTCTCTTCATCTGAAATTAAAACAAGCTACTAAAACACTTCTTTTTTTTCAAAACTGTTCTAACAGTGTTTATGTGGTTCCGCCGTGATTTTCTTAGTGGAGAATAAAACCCGATCAGGGAGCCAGCTGGCCGACCTGTGGAGGGGGAATCCCTCCGGCGCCAGCCGGGCAGTCTGGAAGCATCCGGCGGGTGTCCTCCGTGCTGCACTGACACTCTGGGGACGGTCTGTCTCTGGTCCAGTTGCCTTGGCTCAGCATCTGCCAGGTGGAGAACGACATCTGAGGCCGCATGAAGAGGCCCCCTCTCTCAGCGTCACACTGAGGACTCCTGCAGTGGGGACAACATCTGGGTTAAAGGAAATCTGTAGACATCCAGTTTCAGCTGTATCTTCTAAAAAAAAAAACAATTTTTTTAAACGGGACCTAATAGAGGGATTATTTGTTTGCGTGCACAAGTTGACTGCCTTTAAACGCTCACTGGTTACCATGGTTACCCACATTTATGTTGCTGTTTTAACGCCGTCAAGCATGTCGTCAGCCTACAATAACTGTTTAACGCGGCGTGATGAAATAAATTGACATCAGTGAGTGAGATCCACCTGCATTTAATGACCATTTTCTCTCTTTGACGTTGCATTACTAACCACCAACACTAGAGCAACTTGTTCACAGTGACATCCTCAGCTCTCAATCACGAGTCCCTCCAAATAAGACAAAATGAGCATTTTCAAAAGCCTCCAGATTGTTAAGTCACTTCACCGTTACCTAGCAACCCCACCCGAGCTCTGCCCCGTTACCTAGCAACCCCAGTGGAGCTCCAGCACATTTGGTGTTTGTTGTGTTTAGAGAAATCGTTTTACGTTTTGTTGACGTCCTGCTCTTCTCTCTGCATGCACTTGGTGCCGAAACCCGGCTGGTCCAGCAGAGCCTCCAGCAGGTTCTCTATGGCTGGGTTGCCAGGATCGTCGTTGCTGCAGTTATTGAATTGAGAGGTGGAATGACAATGAAAAGCTGCTGACTGATTTGCCTGGATGGCTGAGGAACGTTAGGTCTTACCTGAAGAAGGTGTACTGGTCTCCGTACATCCAGGGCTGCAGCTCCAGGGCGGGGTACTTCCCAAACGGAGGAACGATGAGGCTGAAGAGCAGAGCGATCAGCACAAACACAGCCGGCAGAACAATCTGAAAGTCAAATCAAACATGTCTGAATAAAGCAGGTTGGTACTTCAGTCAACAAGCAAGACATTATCAAACATTGCATGCTAACCCTGACCTCGGCCTCGTTCACAGATCTAGTTGTTCATCCGGACGACCCGGCAACGTCTGTGCAAACTTTGAAATCATCTATAAGTAACTACAACTTTAAAAATGTCTAGTTTAGGGGCGCAGCTGATGATCATTGTAGCACCTGATAATTCTAGTGATTAACTGAATCACATTCTGCAGGTTTTTCATTTAAGCCTTTTTGTAAAATATTAGAAACAGATTAAAATAAATAATAAAATTCCTGTCTAACCTGAGCAAAGAGCCCTCGGCGGCTCCGTCGCGCGTACAGCCAGCGTTTGAGGAAGAGCGCTCGGAGCTGCTGCCACGTCAGCCACCAGCCAGTCAGGGGCGTCCCGCCCCGCCCATCTTCACTCAGTGGGTCCGTTTCCTTTGGTTCTGCAAGAAAAAACACAGAGTAAAGATTCACTGAAACATATGGAGGATAAAGGAGAGAGCAGAAACATGATGGGTTTGTTTACAAGGTTAGAACTAGGCTTGTCATGATAAACTTTCCCAGAAATTATTCCGATAAATCATCATATTTTTGTTTTAGGGCCAAAGTAATATACTGACAATGACATAATAATCCAAGTTAGCTCTCTCAAAGACCAATAAATTGTATGAAACACTTTACTGTCACTGGAAGATGTTTTAAATATCAAAAATAAAACACAGTAACCTAAAACAACAAATGCAACAGAGATAAATACCATCATAAATAAAATATTATTACTTATTATTGGGCTCATTTAAATTGATCACATAATTAAATGATTAATTCTGACATGCTTGCTGAGCATATCTTGGATCAGAACTGCAATATCTCTTCTTGAACAATAAAACACTTTCATTTCTTCACACTGCAGCAACTTTCACCACCATAAAAAACAACATTTGACATTATATAAACCTTACAGAGGATTTTGACCTAAAGGAAGACGTATAGCACCGAAACCAGGAGCTCTGACAGTAAACCAAGATCAAACAGACATTCTGCAGCTACTTCGCTGTTTTAGTGAAGTCCTCAAAGTTATCTTAAGTTACCTTAAAAGAAAATCAGTCATTTCCATTCACATCCACACACCGATGATAGCAGCTTACAGGATAACAGTCTGACAGAAACGAGGCTGGCATGTCCCGCCATCGGCAAGGCGGGTTGATCGATAATCAAACCGGCGACCCACGGATTGCAGAGTAAACTCCTACCGCAGTCGACCCAGACACATTTATTATCAAAATTCCCTGAAAATTGCAACAACCTAACGATGCAAGATCAACAAAAGCACATCTTGAACAGGTAGGGAATCTAATTTTATAAAACAAACCCTTTTTCCTCCAGTTAGGACTCTCTAAAACTGGTAAACTTTAAGTACCTTTCTTACGAAGTCTTTTCCTTCCTGGCAGCATTTTTGGAAACAAACAGTCCAACTTTCAGTCAAGCAGAAGTTCAATCTTCACAGTATAAATCTGGACAGCCGTGGCTGTGAGTGGTGGAGTTCTCACCTGGTTCTGGTTCTTCAGCAGGTGGATTCTCAGCTCTTTGCTCTGATGGCTGCGCGCCACTGGGCTCCTCTGCTGGCTGCTCCGACACTGGATCAGCATCCACTCCAGTTTCCTCCGCCACGCGAAGAAAGATCTGAAAATCAACACGATGATCGTGTGAAAACAGAAGTAATACACTGCAAAAAACTAAATCTTATGACGTGTTTTTGATCTAGTTTCTAGTGAAAACGGCCTAATACAGTTGAAATAATGACAATTAACATTTCAGAAAGATATGGGAGCTTGTTTTAAGTAAACAATTCCTTAATTGTGATTTAAAAGTTCTGGTTCCTCTGGCAAATTATTTCACTACTAATAAGACATTTCCCCATGTCATAAGAGAAATCACATGCCACTGGAACAAGTACTTTTCAATCTACATTAAGGAATTTTTACTTATTTCAAGATATAGAATCTTGTTTTAAGACAAAATTAACTTTACAAATAACTTTTTCTCAAGTGTATTAAGATATTTGCACTAAAAGGTAGAGCTAGTGCAGTCTCCTGCTCCAGGCCCAAGATTAAAGCACTTCTGACATAAATCATAACTAACATATTTTTAACATCAGATAAATAATGTAAGATTGATGTGTGACACCAGGTGGCGCTAAATCCCACACAGTATCTTTTTAAAACACACCAGAAACAACTGAGCGTGTGGCTAACTCATTCAGAATAAACCTACTAAGCTCATTAAGATCACAGCCGCTCCAGAAATATCCAGCTTTTGTGATAAGACGTTGTTGTGCTTCCTCACACACACACACACACCAAGTGAAGTCAGAGGGCAACTCCTCATAGACACACAAGCTGCACTGCTGCGTTATGATGCAACTCTGCTGCTGTGTTTTGTTGCTGCAACATGGCAGCTTTATAGTCAGCTTCGTCTTTGTTAAACACTTTTGAAAGCAGTCTAAGCTGAATTATCTGTAAAAAAAAAAAAAAAGAATCTAGGACTGCAACTAACAATTATTTGATCGATTAATGTATCAATTATTCTGATATTTAATAAGATAAAAAATACTGACACATTTTGCAGAATTTTCATTCAACTGCTAAAGCCTTTTCTGTGCAGTATTAGTTGGACATAAATAATTAAATTCCTTTTATTAAATAAAAAAATTTTTATTTTAATGCCTAAAGAGCAGCAGCATAACATTCCTTCAGTGAATTTGAAAAAATGCCACTTTGGAATGATGATGCATGTCTCACGTCAATGACATAGACGGTGGATTAAACGCAACATGACTGCTTAGGCTGCAGACACTTTGAAAATAATCTGATGCACATGCAATTTAGTACCTCAAATCATAAGATAATAAAATAATAACACTTTATTGATCTCCAAAGGGGTGAAATTTTGTTTGTTCCAGCAGCTGTGCTGGAACAAACAAAATTCTATTATTATTTTTACAACAAAACGTAAAAATAATAATAATAAATAAAAATTAGCAGTGATAGTCTAAGTGGCCCAAATTGTATTTTTGGGGGTGAAAAAAACCCATTCAGACCGTCATGAAAAAGTCAGATATAGGTAACATAAATATTCGAGTTTGGTCGTGTCCTAATTTTCATAGTAGCCGGTTGTTTTTGTGCGACATAGCTCACCTCCTCCAGTGTGCTGTCTGACAGGCCGTAGCTGCTGACGCCCAGCTCTGGAAGCCTCTGGTCCAGTTTGGAGAGGAAGATGCCCAGACTGCCGTCCTTGGCGGCTGCTTGCGGCAGGTTGATCACGGCTTCTCTTCTAGACTCCTCCACTAACCTGGCACCAGGAACATGCTGCTGCACCAGAGCCAGCAAAGCTGCCATGGCTGCCAAAAAGATGGTGAGTCTGACAATAAACTGGACCTCAAATGAATAAAACTGTAATAACAATTCTGGGTCACTCTGGAGCTCAGTGGGCCGGTTAGTATTGGGTAGCTGCAGATTTCAGAAAATCAAATCCAAGACTTAAAAAAAGTTTTTTATACCTCCTTGAATAAAATTTAAGACCGAAAACTATAAATATAAGGGTTGGTTGGGGAACTTGCTGCATAGCAAAAACAGTGAACCAGACGTTATCTTGCAACTAGCCTCAAATATGTCGCAGCAGAAGTCAGACAGTGGTGAAAATAAATATTGTCTGCACTTAATAGAGACAACAAAATAAATCTAGCTAGCTAGGTTATATTAGCAGCTAGCTCCTGGTGCACTGTTAAAGCACAATATCTTACCAATCATTTTTAGTCTAGTTTCTAGTGCAAATGTCATACAACTTACAAGTAACTTTTTAGTAAGGTACAGATAAATAATTTCTTCATATTGATGAAAAAGTGGCAGGAACCAGTGGAACAAGCACTTTATCAATGTGAAGGAATTTTTGGTAACACTTTATTTGAAGAGTTGTGCATAAGACTGACATGAGACTCTAATAAACATGACATAACACATGAAGAAGTCTTCATGAATGGTTAGGACTGTCGTCAAGAGGTGTCATTCTGGAGATAATATTGCAAGTTTTAATGGAACTTTGCATTAAAAGTGTCATTATTTACCGAGTGACACTTCAGGACAAGAGTCGTAATCATTTATGAAGACGCCTTCATGTTCATAGCAGGTGTTATGACATGTTTATGTCAGTCTTATGTCTACCCCTTCAAATAAATGTTACTGATTTTTTTACTTAAAAAAGCTTATGTGTGTCACTGAAAAGTTACTTGTAAGTTAGTTTTCTATTCTTTCAAGTTTACTAAGATATTTGGGGTAAAAAAAAAAAAAAACTTGGTAAGATTTTGTGTTTTTGCAGTGTAGCCTTGAGTCACAGAACACAATGAAAACGTTTGCCTGGCAGAAAAGTCCCTCAAGAAAACAAAAAACACATTAAATCGTCCTCCCATGATAAAAATGTAAGACTTGGGAACAATGTATTTAAGGCCAACTTACGATCTTTCAATTAAGATATATTTGCTATTTGAAAGCCTTATTTCAGACACACAAAGGTAAATCTTTCTAAGGATGTGTCCTTGAATACTCACAGGAACTGGTGTCCTCACTTCCCAGTCCGGTGTCTTCACTCAGCGACGACTCGCTGTCCTGAAACATGAAGCCGAATTAGAACCCAGGCCTAAATCAAAAAACCAGCCCACAGAACCAACAGCAGGTTACAAGCAAACCTTTACTAAAGGAGGCAGCTTGTTGGTGCTGGTGCTGGCACTGGTGCAGATACTGGAATAACTGGGAGTGCTGGTGCTCAGCTCCTCCCTCTTCACCACGGTCAGGTAGTAACCAGATCCCAGCTTGGACTTGAGGAAGAGCGGCGATCCGCAGCAGCAGAGTTTCCCCTTGGAGATGATGGCGATGCGGTCGCCAAGCAGCTCCGCCTCGTCCATGTAGTGAGTGGACAGAATGATGGTTCGATCTGATGAACACAAACAAACATCACTAATGTTCCTGCGTGTTTTGTTCATGTTAAGAGTGAAGTTGGTGAATTAAATTGTGTTTTACAGCTTATCTGCTCCGGTTCATTGTTAGCTAATGGTTTCAGCTTAAGCCTGGAAAAGATGAGTGAAAAATAAATCTGCAGTTTTTTCATAACCGATCTGATTTACGATTTCAGTAAGTTATTTTTCTTGCTCTCTTTTCTGATGTTTTTTTTTTTATATTTTCAAAAAGTGGCTTTTATTTCAATCCCCCTCCTTATGGTCAGGCTACTTTTCTTTAAGTATGAAAATATAATTATAATATCAGTAGAATAAAGTTGCAATATTCCCAGAGGAATTCTTTAAAATTATGAGAAAAACATTGTTTTAAATAGAGAAAAAGTGAGAACCTTACATGACCCACTCATCTTCTAAATGGACTGTTTGGACAATCATTTCAAAATCCTGCTTCTCATTATAACTGGATGCTGATGTGTTGAAAGATTCAGTATTTACAGCATTTTTCATTTGAAATTTAATAGAATTTTTTTATATTTTTCTGTACAAGTAGAATTAACCCATTATTCTATTAATATTACCACTTTATTCTCAAATTACTTCAGCAAGGAGACAGTAATAAACCTGTATCATTAAAAACGTAGAGTGTCTAATATTCTGTCGTAGAGTTGACCTGAATTCAAAATCCAAATAAATCAATTTTATTTATTGATTTCTCAAACAAGATGGCGGCTCCGGATGTGCTGACAAAATTCTGAATAATGGAAACCCAAGAAAAAAACAACAATAATAATAATAATATTTAATGTTAATCAATTTAAAAAAAATAAAATCTAGATTTTTTTTTTCATAAACTAAATATTTGAAACCAAAAAGTTCAATGAAAGGATTTAATTGATTTATCGCCCAGCTGTTAAAATGTGTCTTCATCTAGTCCCGCCTCTCCTTCCTGATGACAGTCACTGGTACCTTCTCGGTATTTGAGCAGCAGATCCCAGATCCCTCTGCGGGAGTACGGGTCGACGCCGGCTGTGGGCTCATCCAGGACGACCACTTTGGAGCCGCCAACGAAAGCGATCGCGACAGAAAGCTTCCTCTGCATCCCACCTAATAAAAACACAAGAGAAGCAGAATTCCCTCTTTTAAAAAGAAAATCAAACTAATCTAACTTCTAGAAGTGCAGAGGTGGTTCATTTTTACCAGAGAGGTTTTTGGTCTGATCATGACGCTTGTGCAAGAGGCCGACGTCCTCCAGCAAAGCGCTCATTTCAGCCATCACCTTTTCTTCAGGCAAACCCTTCAGACAGCCATAAAACCACACATGCTCCTCCACAGTGAGCCTGAGCGACAAACAGAGGGAGAAAAACACTAAACTGAAATTTAATTTGTTTTTACTTGAAGTTTTTTCTTTTACAACTCCTGAATAAGGTCAAGTTTTAGAAATGGCTCAACACATTTTACAAATCTAGCAAAAAAACTTAACACAGTATTGAATGAGCTTTTCCTTTTACACCTGAATTCGACATTTATTGCATGTCGCAAGAAACAAGAAAAGCCTACACTCTACGAATATAGAAAAAGGAAACTATAAGAATCATTTGTGGCTCTATATGAGTTTTATATAGACAAACTGAAGGAAAAAAATATTTCTTGGACTGTTAAGGTTGCAGATCCCTGGTTTAGATGTTATCAACAGACATCAACACTGAGGCATTATTGTTGTGGATGTCATCAAATATCCACCACAATAAATCTTTACAATTTTTACCCTTACATGTCAAACAGGACGTTGTGCTGTGGACAAACTCCCAGCGTCTTCCGGATGATGTCCATGTCGTAGCGGATGTCCATGCCCTTCACGTACACGGTCCCAGAGGTGGGAGGGAACAGCCCAGTCAGGACGGATCTGGTAAACAGAACAAATGTTCAGGATGTTTCCACATTAAATTAAATCACAATTCCTGCTGTTAGACATAACATAACCCCTTGCTCTGATTATCCATCCGCTATTTTGGGGTCATTCTGGGGTCAATTTCACAGAGGTTAAGAAATAAGTTTCAGCCTCACATGGTGGTGGTTTTGCCGGCTCCGTTGTGGCCGAGGAAGGAGGTGATCTGCCCCTCGAAAAACTTCAGATTTAGATGGTTGACGGCAATCTTCCCTCCCTTCTTGTAGATTTTTACCAAATTTCTGATGTTCACGCCAAGATTCATATTGTTGGGTTCTGTTTCAATGTGATCTAAACACAGAGATAGGCATCCTCAGGGTTCCAGATCATTTAAAGAGAGCACTTTATGCTTCCTTGAACAAGACAGAATTAATCTATGGGCTACACAAAACATGCTCATTTTTTGATAATGAGATTTTAGTTTCAGCTCCTTTCAGAATGAGCTGATTTTAGGGTCTCTGTCACTTTAAATCCAAATATTTTGGGAAAGCAGAAGTAGAGCCTCCTGCACAACCAACAAGAATGCAGAAAGCTGTTTCTGAATTTTAAGTCAACAACAAAACATTTGTCTTTTCCAGCAGCTGTAAAACCAGCTGGCCAAATGTGCAGCAGCTTCCTTTGCTAGGTTGCTAGGTAACGGAGAGGGGCTTGGCTGGGGTTGCTAGGTAACGGGGCTGAGCACGGAATTTTAACTGCCATGACACGGCAGTTAAAATTTAAGACCCAGTTTAAGTTTCACAGGTCCAACTTAAAACCGTGACCTAAAGAGGTTTAAAGGCAAACAAAGCTGTTAAAACAAACCTTTAGATTTTTAATCACGTGTTTATTTATTTGATCGTCGGTTCTGTCACTCACTGATTAATGCTTGGTAAAAACTTGAGTTGTAAACATAAATCAATAAAATTGTTTTCTTTTACAGAAAAGTAAATTTTTGATAATGCCGTAGAAAACCGGCAAAAAAATAATTTTGTACGTTTCTTTTTCTCCAATATCAAATTCCAGACTTTTCAGGATTTTCAAGATCATTAAAAACTAGACTAAGAACAAATAAAGTTGGAAAAACGTATTTTCACAGGAGAGAGAAAAAAAAAAAAGCTAACATGACAACTCAAATTAAATTTAACCGTCTTGTTTTCCCAGTCCTTGATGCTTAACTGGCTTACACTCTCAGCTTGTTGCCACAATTTACTTAATGAATTAAGCTTAGAAAACCGCCAGCGCAGTCTTATAGCTGAAGAGCAGCTTTTTTGTCTACAGCTTTGCTTCTCTTGACATTTTAAATTGCACTTTCCGCTTCCTGTACCTTCATCCTGATCGGTGGGAGCTGGAGGGATCGGCATGCCTGCTTCTAAAGGAATCCCACCCCAGTAGTTGAGCTGGAAGATGAAGTACCAAGGCCTGGGGATGCCATACTGACCTGACGAGACAGACAACACATCCACACACATACGGATAATACTGGGTATATTTTTTTTAATTATTGCAACAATATTCTTAACAACTGTGACACAAACAGCACCGATCTCTTTAATGCGGGGCTGTTAGAAGTGTGGCTCCTGATTAACATCTACTAAGAATACATAAACGTGTCCTACCAGGAAACACAGCTTCAATGTACCAGGCTGCAATAGCGTAGATGAAGGCGTCCACGTAGAGCATAGATATGGAGGTGGTGAAGCTGTACGTATCTCCTTCCACAGGGCTGGCCCGCAGGTTGAACCACTGGATCCCCACGCCTTGCTCCTCGTACTGAGAGAAATACTCACAGCCAAAACCAAAGGCCACAGGAGACAGGAAACTCTGACAGAAACAAGGAAACACATGCTGTTAATAAAGTATTCATAAGCATTAACCTAACACAAACATCAGGCTTTAATGTGATATTCATGGGTTAGAATAAGCTGATTTTAACACAGGTAGGGCTGCAACTAATGACTTACTATGAATAATTGAATGAAACATTTGGTACATTCTGCAGATTTTTCAATTAACCACTTTAGCCTTTTTATGCAATATTAGAAATCCATAAAAAGATGCATTAAAACAAAAGAAATCATTTTTGAAGAAGGAAATAAACATTTTATTTTGTTGCCAAAAATGCACCAACATAGCATTCCTTTGGTGAGCACTTCATCTTTGCAGCAATGATGCTTCTGCAAAAAAAAACTTTTATCAACATTTTTTTGATTAATTGAGTACTAATTGGACAGCAAGAGATGTTATTTTTTGCTTTGTTTTGTTTTTTTTTGCAGGCTTTGAACCAGGAGACGCTAAAACTGCCACTTGAGGAGCATATTTACAGAAAAATGTTTGTTTTTTTATCTTAAGTGCAAAATTGTATATTCCTCTGTGCAGTTTTAGCTTAATTACAACTTTGAGTGTGTTGTTCTTTCAGCAAATTATCTTTTATTGAGTCTGTTTACTCCAGTTAATTAAATGATTGATGATTATTTAAATAGTCACGCTTAATCGTTTTAACCCTATGCAGGATATTTCCATTCACTCTTTTTTCTTCAATTTCACAATCATAAAGTACTTTGTGAACGTTGAAATCATAAAATCTCAGTAAGACACATTTAAGTTTGTGACTTAGTTCAATAAGAATCACTAGTTTTAGTTCAATAAGGGCAGAATTTGTTCACAAACAGGCAGATTTAAGCAATCAAATGAAGTAAATATTGAAGTTCAGAAGCAAACTCACAGCTAAGACCCTGTGTGTGGCCGTGAGGTGATCTCTCCAGGCGACACACAGCACATAGGGCAGGTAGAGGCTGAAGTAGATGAGCCCTCCACAGGCAGCAGCCAAGTTGGCTTTGGAGAAAAAGGTGCTGATGAGGAAGCACTGCATGATGGTGGCGGTGGCAAACGCCATGAGGAAAAAAAAGACGACAGTCGGGTCGCTGTGAGGCAAAATATCCCCCCACTACAGAAGGAGAGAGAAGAGTTTCAGCAGTCGTCGTACAGCAACATTTTGACCGTAGCAGAAAAGTTTCCCCACCTTCAGGAGACCAATGAGCAGCACAGCAGAAATCAGGAACGGGACGATGCTGCTGATGAACCAGCTGAGCCACAGCGTTCCTGTGCTGAGACCCATAATCCTCATGGTTTCCTTCAGCCGGGCCTCCTTCTCGTACACCACGCCTTTAATGATCATGGCCACCGAGTAGATCCACGCCAGGGTCATGAAGAGAGGTAAGGAGCGGTTCAGCACTCGAAGGAAGCTGAATAAAAAACGGTGAATGCAGTTAGTCCTGCTACAAAGGAGGGAGAAGGAAGTAGAACAAGTTGTATGAGTTATTTCTTTTAAGAGAAAAGAAACTGCCTCTGCTCAAAACTCTGCAAACGAAACTACAGTCATGTTAATGCTTAATATGGAAGATCAGGATGCATTTCTAATGACTTTTATATTTTTATTACATTTTTGGGGCCCTGGTGAACACGCCAACCCTTAACAGCGTTACTCACACATCGTCCACATAACAAGGATATGGCATCTGCTGGATGTAGATGCCAGTGGTCTGTTTAACTCCAGTTAGGACATAATTCACAGCTCTCTCTACCAGGTCCTGAATGTAGACAAAACCACCCCAAATGTAGCGCATGTCGTCGAACGGGTCGGCAGCTGGACCCGGATCCCAAAACCTGGAAAAAAAAAAAAAAAAAAAATTTTTTAAAGCCAAATCAGATTTTTCTTTCTCTTCAAAACAAACCACAATGCTGATTAAATATTACTCTGATGATTTTCCAAATAAAAACCTGAAGTACTGAAGAATTTATTGTTTTTAACCAACTACAAAATGCTATACAAGGTTTCTGCATGTTTCACCAACGTAAATTTCAGACTTTTTAAGGCCATTATGAATGAAATGTAAGACCTGTCTGTTTTTTATATAACAGTAGTGCCAAATATTTTTGCACATAATGAATGTAGCATCGTACAGGTTGGCAACAGAAGTACGAATGTTGTCCAGTAAACTGGCGATACATTTATAGTTACCATGATAAGACAGATGCAAAAAGCTAGCTAGCTAGCAGCTAGTTAGCGGTAGTCTCAACTGCCTTTGGTTACAGAATGCAATGAAGATGTCTGTGTGCGACTCAAATGTTTGCCTGACAGAAAATTCACACCAGTAAAATAAATTACGTAGAAAATGTTCAGTTAAAAAGTTCTGGCGCCACAAAATTTAAGACCTGTGATTAACATATTTAAGGCTCACTTACTTTTTTACTTTCTAATTAACATAAGACATTTTAAGGCCTTAAGTTTAGGTATGTAACAAGGTTTTATTTTTGAATTTATTTTTGCTCAGTTAAAAAGTTGTTTCTCCAAACATTTATTGGTGTTTTTAGTTCTGTTGCGCTGCTCTTGGCAGTTGGTGGTTACCATAGTAACCGGTAACTGGAAGCTCCGCCCCCTTTCCTGTTGCTGCCCATAACTCTGGTATGTATAAGGATCAGCTCTGTGTTTTCTTTACAAGCATTATATCTTAACATATATTTGCATTTACAGAAACTCATTATAATTCCTTATTATTTCAACACACAAAAAACATAACATCCATAAGCATATAAGGCTTAAATGTAAGACGGATCCTCAGCACCTGTCTTTAATCTTATTGGTCTTGGTCACATCGTCGATGTCCATTCGGATCTTGTAGGTGACGTGGGGCGGGAGCTGCGGCGAGGACGCGTTGGGCAGCAGGAAAACCACACCTGCCCAAAACTGCCTGTCCTCCAGCAGCTCCAGAGCTCTGTCGATCAGCTGGCCCTCCGAGTCCAGGCCCTCCAGCTTGTCCAAACTGAAACACTGACAGCAAACAGCAAAGATAGTAAATATCTTCAGAATATTCAATAATATTCTAAAGTTATAATATAAGTTCTTTTTATATATATATGACCACATATCTTCAATACTTTTTTCTACTAAGTAGAAAAAAGCAAAATGTTGAAAGTTGCTGTATTATGTATTTTCCAGGCATCTAGAGCCATTTTTTAACACAATCAAGTAACTATGTTGCCTTCAGTTGTTGTAAAAATGCTACAAATATCAAACAAAACTTAAAATAAATTTGACTTTGTAATTTAACACCTTGAAATCGGGCCTCTGTCTCTTTAAACACTCTTGCTCTTTCTGAAGCTCTGCCTTCAGGACGTCATCACAGCATGGCTCCTCCTTTAACTCTTTAATAACGTTTAGGTGTTTGCTAATTGCTGCTGACTAGTCTGAAGGAGCTTAGTGGAGGAGCTGCAGGGACGAGATGCTCTGTGCAGCGCGAGCTCAGCTGAGCTGCTTGGAAACTGCAGCCTCGGCTTGAAGGTGGGGCGAGGTCCACACGGTCATTTTGCACAGCTGATTGGTTGCCATGGAGATTAAAGGATTTCTCAAAATGAAAGAATCAAATCAACACTCCCGGTAAGTTTTTGAGGAAAGAGCAACATAGTAACTTTAACATAAATTTAACAAATGACATTTACTTTCTTTTGTTCTCCATTTGTCCAATTTCTTCATATTCTAAGTCCACGATACTGCAGAGTATGAAAATGAATGAAACCCAAGTTCCTCAGGAAGTCCAGAAAATGTCTGGGGACGTTATTAGATGTGATCCAAAACTTTTGTACTGAGTAGATCAACAACGGTAAATGTGGAAAACCTTGGAGACTTGTGAAAGCGTGCCGACGGTGTTTCCAACGTTGTTGTAGACGTCCAGCCAGGTCGGCGGTGCTCCAGGTTTCCTCGGCGCGTCCGGCGACGGCGTGGACAGGAAACGAACGATCCGTGACGCCGTCCACGTTGTGTTTTCCAAACGCATGTTCACCAAGACCGCAATTTCTGGACGCCTCAGCAAATCCTGTTGCAACACAAAAGAAGCTGGTTTAAACAAAGATTTTCCAGCATAAAATGTGTCGTTACACTCTAATCCCTCATGTTGCAGATCAATAGGGGACAAATCCAACCTTCAGCAGCTGAATCTCCACACTGGTCTCCATGTAGTTCTTGATTTCTGGTCCCACCTCCATCCAGGCATCATTCAGGTCCTGAAGAATCTGGAGATCTTCAAATGTTTTGTTCACCTTCAGAAAGTTAGATTAAAGATGGATGAAAGCATTATTTTCCTTCACAACAAAAACTGTGCAACAGATAAACAAGAACTTGGTACCTCTTTCATGACTTGTCGGACTACAGGAGTGTCCGGTGTGTACAGCAGCTTTCCGATGAACAGAGGTTTAATTCCTCGCCACACGATGCGAGAAAGAGGATTCGACTCCAGTGTTTGAATCAAATTTTTGCAAAAAGGTGCTAAAGAAGTAAATAAAACACGAGAAACTTTAACCAAGCAAAATGGCACAACTAGAATGAGATTATTAGCAGGAAAACAAAAACAAACAAAAAAAAAAGGCAAATAATAAATGCAAAAAGTCTTACAAATTTCAATTAAAACTAAAATAGATTTGGTTTTTAAATAAATAAAGAAATTATAAATGGCTTGATAAAGTAATTAATGTGCCAAATATTGCATATAAAAAGTTAAATGTAGGAGCTTTCACAACTTATATGATTATATATTGTAACATAAATTTATATTTGATTATCATTTTCAGCTGTATTAATTTAACATTAACAATATAATTTAATTTTACATATTTTATTTTGTAATTTTTCTATATTCTGTATTTACATAATTTTTTTTAATTTATCGTCACATTTCATTTCTTTATTTCTTCCGTATCTTACATTTACTTAGTTTTTTTTTAAATTACTGTCACCATTTTTTTAAATCACCCATAACTAACAAAATTAGCATTGTCATTAGCTGTGATAAATAATTAGCAAAATTAGCAAACATCTAAACCTGTGTAAAATAATTCTACAAAATGTAATGGTTTATATGCTTCTTAAGTTAATTTAAATGAATAAATAGCACCACTAACAATTGCTGGAACACCTAAATCCTTTTTGTTGCTTTAAAAAAGCCTGTTGGGTGGTAAAAAGCTTCAAACAAAAAGAAACTCACGGGGTAAGAAAATTTGTGATTTTGACCTTGTGAATCATAATAATCAGCACAAAAACAAGTAGTTTGGAAGGTTTTCATTTAAGAATAAAAGTACTGAAAACCCTGATGAGAAAAGCCTCTTACTTGTGCTGTTGTCGGTGTCCAGGGCCACGTCCTCCGTGCCGTTTCTGCCCAAGAACGACTTGATATTGTTGTCTTCATACCAGTTGAGCGACGGGATGCGTTCACCACCACTTTTGGGATGGCCGCACATGATCCTTGAAAAAGCCCTGAAGCTTTCTCTGGGCAGAGCTGTGCGGTTTTCAGGAGACAGAAGACCAAGAGCTGCGTTCATCTCTCCAAAACTGGAAAGGGAGGACAGCTGAGAGAAGGAATAATAACAGGCAGAAGGGGAAAGGAAGACATAGATAGTAAGGAAACGTCAATTTAGGAAAGCAGTGATAAATACGAACAAATTATTGATACACCAAAAGAAAAATGTTCTCACATCATCTATGAGGACAGCGAGCTCCTGGGAAACCGAGCTGATGGCCTGACTGACGATCCGGAGCTCGTCGGCGCTGCCAATTAGACGGTCTCTCTGTCAAACATTTTAAAAAGTTTTAAGTTTTGGAAGATGAGCTGACAGAGAATTCATCACAACAATATATCTTTTATATTTTATATTTCCACTTTTAGAACAATACATGGTGTAATAAAAAGTGTTTTTATTACGCTATTTCACTCATCAAGCAAATCCTAATCGGAGAGAAAGTTCATCTCAATAAAATCAAAATTTTAAATAAAAATTTGACTCTTTAAAGCTGCAGTACGTAACTTTTATTTTAAAAAACCAAACTTTTTTACATATTTGTTAAAACTCACTATGTTGTGACTGTTTGGTATGAGACACATAATCTATGAATAAAATAAATTCTTCTTTGTCTCCTCCCAGTGCCAACTAGAAACAACCAATCAGAGCCTGGAGGAGGGTCTTAGTGCTGTCAATCAATCTTGTGTACTCATTTATCACATCTTTCCCCTTGCTCTCTGCTACGCTAATGCTAATTTACAACAACAGAGCCTACTATGCTATGGCTCGTTAGCATGGAGTTGATGGCGAGTAAACAGTTTTCCTGTAATGGTAAGTTGTTTCTCCACCATTAGCACAATGAGCAGCGCGTACATGAGGTTGATTGAAAGCACTAAAATGCTCCTCCTAGCTCTGAGTGGGGTTTCTTGACTGGGCTGGGAGTCGTGCATTTCTTCAAATGGCAGTAGGAGCTCAGGAAGGAATTGCTCAATATTTTCACAGATTATCTGACTCATATTATACTATCAAGACACGGTGGCAGTTTTAACAAATATGGAAAAAAAAAACGTTCTTTATATAGTTACATACTGCAGCTTTAGCTGTGGTTCTAAAGCAGGATAAAAATCTAAAGCCCACCAGCAAATCTAGAAAAACAAACTTAGCATTTGAGTGGAAGTCTGAACTTTAATCCGATTGAGATGCCTCAGCGCAACTTTACACATGTTGATCCTGGGAATGAGGTCAATTAAATAATTTCACAGAGCGTCAACATTCCTCAAACGCAATTAAACAACAAATGAAAGTAATTGCTGACACTTTTTGGAGGCTATTAAAGTCATAAGTAGCATGACCTGTCACCAGCTTTAGAGGGGAGTTAGTTTTTCGCACAGGGCCATTTTTCCTCAATAAATAAAAAAAATCATAATTTAAAAACGGCATTTTGTTTTCCACAGCTCTGTAACCTCCTTAAATCTCACTTACTGTAAGGAACTTGGTCACGTCGAGCTGAGAGAGGAAAAGGCGCTCAGCGTCACGCAGGACACCAGCAGGAAGCTCACAAAGCTCATTCTGAAGAGCCGCCATGTTGGCTGCTCCCCCGTCCACAGACAGGAGCTCTCCCAGCAGGGTTGCATTGCACACCAAGACCTTCAGCGGCATCTGGACTCCATTCAGCACAGCCTGGAAAGGAGAAAACTTTGGTTGGTTGAGTTGATTTTAAAATGTTGCGCTATGAGAATATGGAGAAAATGTCTGCACCTGACTCAATATGCTCTAAAATGCAGATATGGCTTAAAAATACAACAGTTTTTCATACAATCTTTTCTTACAAACGATATAAAAATATATATTTCAAAAGAATTCCTTTATTTCACTCATCCTTTCTGAGAATTGATCTTAATAAACACCGACACTGATTCGTGTGTTAACGATCATTTTATTAGCAAATCAATAATCAATGGGATGATTAGATTTTAGTTCACTATTACATAATTGTACCAAACTTATTCCTATCTATTATAGAGGTAATGGTTCGAGAACATAACCTTAGTGTGTTTTAGGACCATGTAAACTTAAAAACAACTGTAACAAAACATGTTGTTATTATATAATGCGACCATTCAGAAAAACATGTTAAATAACTACGGCACTTAAAACCATTACCTACACAACTGGAATCCCAAAAGAACCCTTTTGGTGACTCAAATTTTTAGTCCTGAGTGAATCTAGTTTCTATCATTCATTTTAACCCTAACAGGCCGAACCGAATGGCAACGATCCAGACAAATTTGCAGTACCGTAACTCCGCCACACTGTGCGCTATCTGAAAAATTCCAACGGTTTCGTAAAGGGGAGACGTTGCGCTTTCGAGCCAATATCAGGTAATTACGGTAATTTCACCCCTGCCATATCAGGAAGTAAAATTAATCTGAGGAGCTCTGTTTTAATAGACGGTAAATTGCGAAAATAATATTTAAAGTTCCAGTCGTTATGGATAAATGAGCAAATATATTTACTCAAAGGATATTTAAATTACTGCGTGCAATTAAAATAAGCAAAAATATCCAAGCAGAGATTTAAAATTTCTAAAGGGTTAGTTGACCCCTGGCATTTGAAGATCTTGGTCTAGAAATCTTTTTAATTCATAACATGTTTTATTCAACCAAGTAAGGCGTTCAAGAACAAATTCAGCAGTTAACAATAGAGCAAAAACATTTGCATTTTCTCAAAACAAATCCAAATTACAAGGTTTACAAAGGTTCCCTCAATATGTATTAGTAGATTTTGGTGCATAAGAGTTAAACCTGAAAATTAAGGCGAGCGTCCATCAGCTGGTCTACAGTTGAAGAGGACAGGTTTCCGTTGGTCAGGAGAAAACTGGAGAACGTCTCATTGGGTCTCAGGTATTTTTTAACAGGGAGACCTACGGGCAACACAAATAATCAAAACTGAAATTCAGCAGAAATAAAAAAACACGCTGGGATTAGTAAGAAGATCTGAATAAGCTCAAGCTTTCTGCATGAAGGTTAACACACAAACTAACATTCTCGTTGCGTTTTACACTCACTGGCAGGCAGACAAGGTGTAAATAATCCGGCTGGATACCAAATAGGAATCTGAAAGCAGGTTTTCATTTAGTGGGAATAATCTGGTTCAATACAAACTGAAACGAAAGAAACCATGTCGGGTCGGGACAACTAGCGGCTTTTGTTCCTCACAGAGAAGCAGTGAAAGCTTCACCCCTACTAGTCATTCAAAATTAATGAGGAGTTTCAGTTCTAGACTGAATAAACTGTTTTCATTTATTAAGTTGAGCTATTTATCCAAGAAAACATTACAAGAATTACAGCAATAAATCTATAGTGTTTTTAAAAGTCATGTTTGTGTTTCAAATAAATAATTTAAGCTCTTCTAGAGAAAAAAAACACTCAGACAAGTTCAAGGAATTGAATTACTGTCGAACAAAAGAGCAAAACCTGCTTTCATTCACCTCATTTTGTTTCACGGGAAAACTCAGGTCACTTAATCTGACCACAACCGGGAGAAGCCAAACAATATACACTGAGGCTCTTTCATGAAAGCAGAAGTAAAACAATCTGCTTTTCATTCATCACCAGTTTACACCAATCACAAAGTGAAGCTGCTGAGTCTCAGCTGAGATAAGAGTTTCTGTGCAGCCCTGTTTTCTGGGAGTTTTTCCCAGAAAACAGGGCGAAATAGAAGAACATAAAGAAGCTAAAAGTGGACAGTGGTTTGTAGCTAGATTAAAGGGCTACTTCACTGTTTTAACAAGTCAAAAATATTTAAGCAAATAATGCCAAACAACTGTCTTTTGTGTCTAGTTTTGTGTCTTGCTTTAAAGTATATAAAATGTCACAAGTACTTGGCAGCGATCCAAATCTTTCCCCCAGCAGCCGGACGCTTCCCATCAGGTCTTGAAAATTGGAGAAGCTCCGATTTCCAGTGTAGGACAAAACTGTCTGAGCATCCACAAAAAGACGAGACAGTCTGCAGGAGAAGAAAGAAAGAAAAATTAACTTGGACAGAAGGTTTCTTTACTTTAGGCTGCAAACATCAAGATTTTTTTAAATTGTTGACGTAGATTTCTCAGATGCAACCAGGTGCAGTTGAAAGAAATAAAGATATTTTCTTCACTGACTCATTTATGTTGACTGCTTTCGGGAAGTGAAATAAACAACAATTTTCACAAGAAGTTTGCCTTTAAATACTTAGAGGAAGGGATGGAAAAAATGGTAAAACAGTAATCTGTCTTCTTTTACGTAATATCCTCATTTGTATAAAACAAAAGTAAATAATCCACCTGTCCATTTCTGCACAATAAGTGACATTTAAGTCCTGTGACATTTTAATCCACTAAGAACAAGAACAACACTCCAGTTAACTGCATCATTGCTTCTGAGTCATTTATGGAGCTAAAATTCAGCAGCAATGGACACAAAGTGCCATGATTTCCTACTTCAAACCATGTTTAATGTTTTATAATCTATTATCAAAGATTAACACTTTTTTTGTTGCCTGTGTTTATGTTACGATCTACCAGAACAGCTTACTGTCTGTTCTAAACCTTTCAAATCACAAAAACAAAACTAGATAACAATAAGCTATATTTAACTCCCAAATGTTTTAAGAGATTTAAAAAAAACTCTTCTATGCCAAATAGAAACTCTGACTTCCTCTATTCCACCTACATGGAGTTGTCGAAGTTTCCCACTTGGCCCGGTGTTTCCCCCGGCGTTGGGCTGTGGAAGCAAGGGTTGTTGATGTTGCAGACGATGCTTTGGATCCAGGGAACGGTGCCTACCGATGGCAAGGCTTTGTTTGGAAAGTGACCTGCAAGAAATTCAAAGAGAAATAAACACTTAGGATGCACAGATTAGCAAAATATAATGAAAGACTGTCATGAAATACAACAAGGAGTAAAAATATTAAAATATTAAGCAGTAAAAATATTAAGGGCTGCCCAGTGGTGCAGTTGGTAGAGCTGTTGTCTTGCAGCAAGAAGGTTCTGGGTTTGATTCCAAGCCCTGGTTTGCACCATGTTCTCCCTGTGCATGCGTGGGTTCTCTCCGGGTACTCACGCTTCCTCCCACAGTCCAAAAACATGACTGTCAGGTTAATTGGCCTCTCTAAATTGTCCCTAGGTGTGTGTGCATGGTTGTCTGTCTCTGTGTTGCCCTGCGACAGAGACAGGGTGACCTTTGTATGTAAACATAAAGAGAAAATCTAAAAACTTGCTTTAAGGAAGTCTTTGGGGATTTGTCTTTACTTGTTTTGCATATTTAGGAACTAATTAAAATGTCTATTTTTTCAGTACTGGATCAAAGAAACCAGGACTGGGACACGCTAACACATGGACATGCTTCGACCTGAACTACTGTAGCTCTGGCTGGATTTTGCCCTGGTCTTCTGCAACTTGGAAGAGCAGAAGTTGCAGAAGAGCAACTTCTGCAACTTCTTGTAGAAATTGCAGAAGTGTCCTTTATTATTTATCCTAATCACTGTGTATATGCCAAAAAGGTCTCAATTTTGGTCTCACTTGACCAGAAGTTTGTTGCATCCCCTTGCAGAGCTTACAGCAAACTGTAAAAAGAACCTCTTAGTGTTTTCCTTCAACATTGGCTTCCCTCTTCCATTAAGGCAAAACCTGTGGAGTGCATACTTAATTGAGGGCTGAAATAATTTCAGCAGTAAATATGGCCAGTGTACAGAAATTAAATCCTCTAAGAAACTGAATAGTTGCAAGAGTCCTGTTTTAAAATTTTCCTAAATGAATTTACAAAGAGACAGCTTACTCATGTGAAACCACCCATGTTTGCAACCTAATTCTTCTGAGAAAACTTGGCGCAGAAGCTCATTAACACTGCAGGATTGAAAAGCAGACGGGTGCATGGCACAAGCATCACTCGGAGTGAGTTAATCTTGATTAGCTTGTTGGCAGGAGGCCATTTTTTCAAACCTTTGAGAGTGAGAGAGAAAACACCTGTACAACAACGAATCACTTACATTGGCCTTGTTTGTAAGGAGGGTGTGAATGACGAACAGAGATGAGGATGACAAAGAGGAAGAGAGGCCAGAGGAGCTCGATCAACAGCTGGATCTGAGGGGAATTTGGGATGAATTATATATAAATTATCAGTACAACAAACATTCAATATTGATCATTTACTAGAAACAAGAGGTTTTTACTGGCAACTAGAAATGTATTGAGAAACTGACCAGTATCAGTGCGTTCTGCTGTGATAAGTAAAAAAGTGACTTTTTATTTTAGATTATTTAGAATCGAGTTAACCATACAAAACATACTTACTACAGTGCTGGTAATAAAAAGTCGCATTTGCCGTCAAAAATAAGCACAACTATAGCAAATATTTCCAAATTAGTACCAAAAACACTTTGATTTTTGTTGCAAAAAAAATTACAAAAAGAATCACAAAACACTGGAGGGGCTAAAAAGATGTGCAATAATATTACTTAATTTTCAGAATTTATTGATATTTTAACAGTTTGTGAATAAGTTTTATCACTGCATTCGGCACAACCGAACCTTTAAGAAGATTCATAATTCCGATTTGGCCCAAAACAAAGATGAGTTTGACACCGATGCTTTAGAGTGCTAGTTTTAAATACCTACTTAAAAGATATCCTGATTTAAAAACTTACCTGTAAAATCAACAGGCTTTAATATTAAAATATGAAAATGTAACAACCTTATTCCGCCTGCGGTACGTGACATTTTTCCAGAGGAGGAGGTAGAGCTGCCTGAAAAACCCCATTGCTTCCAGCCGTTACCGTGCCATGATGTTCTCCTGGAAAAAAACACAACGACTGATTACAAAATGGGTCAAATTCAACAAGAGGTCCAAGTGACAAGGTTCCTCTCTGCATTCTTGGTGCACAAAGGACTGTTATCGCAGATCCTTCCTCCCGGCAATTAGACTCTGCAAACTCAGCAAGTGTTCACATGGTGATATTTGCAGTTTTCACATTTCATACAACTTTCCGGATGTTATTTGCAGTTTTTTCTTGCAAATAATCTGTTCATACACAGCTCTGGAAAAAATGAAGAG
Organism: Phalloptychus januarius; assembly: GCA_902982915.1. Classification (NCBI taxonomy): domain Eukaryota; kingdom Metazoa; phylum Chordata; class Actinopteri; order Cyprinodontiformes; family Poeciliidae; genus Phalloptychus; species Phalloptychus januarius. Next base: position 7,077,665 of record CADWAE010000076.1, on the reverse strand, counting down.
CCCACTGCACTGAACCCGCTTGAAAACCTCCCGGTTATTCCTCCAAATATTGATTTCTGAACTCTTCCTCAGTTAAGGAAGTTGTTTCTAAATTAATATGAACTTTTCTTTGCATTATTTGAGGTCTGATAGCACTGCGTCTTTTTTATTATTTTTGACCATTTTCATTTTCTGCAAATAAATGCAAAATTTTTGCTTGTAATTTCAGAGACATGCTGTCAGTAGTTCATAGAATAAAATAATAATGTTCATTTTACTCAAACATTTTAATATATATATACTCTATATATAAATGCCCATCTTGTACATTTTTCCTTATTTAAGTTACTTTAATCTGCTGCACATTTCTTTTACACCAAGTATGCTATTATTTTAAAGAACTATTAAGGTGTCATTCCTCTTATTTTGTAAATTTGTCCTTACTGTACACTCGGTTATTCAAGTTTTTATATATTTTTTACATTTGTGTGAATATGCATGCTCCCACTTTGCTTTGTTACACCAAAATTGCCCCACTGTGGGTAAATAACGTCCACTTCTATTCAATCACATTATGAATCTTGCAAAAATATATATATATATTTTTAAATCATTCTCTGCATTGTTTCCTCTGTTGCACTATTTGCCATGCACTTTTTGACTGTGTGTGCTGGGAGAGTAAAGGTTGCGTTTCATGCCCGCTGAGATCTGCTTGGCACCGACAATCCCCTGCTTGATCCTGAAATCCTCCTGATCCAAACAGCTTACCTTTCTCACCTGAAGACACTCACTTTCACCCTACTATTCTTTTCTCCTCTGACCTTTATGAAGGTCTGGTACATAAATCGCAGGTGGAGCGTTTTTATCAGGCTGTCAAGTCGTGCTCAAACTAATTTCCCTTGCAAATCAACCACAAAGGATGTACATACATTCAACAACAGCAGAAGCAGTTAATAATAATAATAATTAATTCTATTTACAGGCACCTTTCTACATGCAAGGACAAGTCAAAATACATCAAATCAATTAAAATATACAACAATAAAATAAAAATATTTAAATAGAAAGAGCATATGGACATGGAGGAGTAAGTTTGTTTAAATTTTAAACTTTTCCCTTGACAATTACATTGATTCATATTACTTTTTAAAATTTATTTAACTTCATTTTAAAAATCCATTGAGATTAAAAACCTTTATTTAAGTCCTGGCCAAGAGGCAGCAAAAATACAACAGAAAAAACAATAAATAAAGAGTAACCCTTAACATTAATGATAATTGATCAATATTGAATTAATGTCAACTGATTAAACAAGCCATCCCCATGACAACAGAGATATTCTCATTCTCACATTAATCTATTTAAACCAATCCACATTTAAAACTATAAACGCTATTTATTCTGTAATTAAATCATTCACCGGGTTAAACTGTAAAATGATAAGTAGATAATGAAAATAATTACCTTGGTAAATGAGAAACTCGGAAGCAAAACACTAAATTCCTGATTGGGTAACGCTAGCTTCCTCCTCTTAGCATCTCATAGTGATGCTATTTTAGGGTTAACAGTCTCATTCCGAAAGCGGTTTAAAAAGTCAAAACGGCACGAATTGTCCTCAAAGGTGTAAAACTGAAGTCACAATAACCTTTATGGAAACATATGATCAATTTATAACTCCTGTAAGGGTGTCAAAGATACCGACAGCCTCACCGGGTAGCTTGACATTGACTTCCTAATGTTTCTGTCAGCAGGTGGAAGCTACTGAGGCCCGCCCACCGGCGAAGCTGATTGGACAAAGTTCGTTCCGGGGTGCGGTAGTGGAAGCCGGTTCGGAATTTGATTGGTGAATGTCTGTGTTTTCGTAACTAAAGGAAAGTTGATCAGCCAATCACAACCAAGAAGTAGCTTCATTATGAATCTGTTAGGTAATCACAGTTTATAATAATAATAGTAATTCGTTTTATTTCTAGGATACGGACACCGTATAAAAACAAGCAATTAAAGAGTTAGCAGTTTCCGGTTGTGCATGAATATACTCAAGAGTAGCACTACTTCAACATATTTTAACTCAAGTAAAAACTTACAAATTATTCAAGTAAGAGTAAAATAGTAATCCGCAAGAAGGCTAATTAAATACTGAGAAACATCTCAGTATATTTTCTAAATAAATTATGTCATCAGACAGACAAAATGACAAAGTTATGTGCAAATTTTTTTTTTAAATAATGGACTTTCAGTGACAATATACACTGTTTACAGTGTTGGAATGTCAGAAACTCAGCCTTAAAGGGGAGAGGCCAGATAAAATATCCCAAAGCGGTCAGCAGATGCAAATAGGTGAAAATCTTTCTGCAGGGTTGGTGGCTGCAGACCTCCAAAGTTCATGTGGCTTTTAGATTATCTCAGGTACAGAGTGTACAGAGCTTAGTGGAATGGGTTTGTGTTGCCAACGTTCTCTGCCTCTCTGTCTGGTAATTTAATGGACTAGTTTGGGTTAGTAGCTGCTATAAGGGTACTTTTCTAACTGGACTTTTCCAAATGGGATTGTGGATGCCTTTAAGAAGCTGGATTCTTCCTCTTAGCTCCACTGAAACGATTTCTCACTGCTATTGAATACAGAGTTCCACCAAAACTACGTACAACGAATAGAATCAGAGCAAAAAACTACATACGAGGCCATCTTGTCCAACATCAGTGTCTGACCTCTAAAATGAGTTTCTTAAAAAAAAAAAAGTGCAAAAACAACTGACCTACTTTTCTCGCATGAGTGCATCAAGCTCAATAATAAAAATGTTTTCAACTCTTTATTTGTTCATGCATTGACAGGTTCTCAATACTTTACATGAAGATATATTACTGAACATTTTATTGAGCATCCATATCAGCATAAAAACATACAAATATATTCATATCTATGAAAAAAGGCAGTAATCTTAAATTAGGCATATCTCTATCAGGCTGGTAAGACAATGCATGAAGAACCAGAACGCTCTCTAAGGTTTGTGTTGATATGCATAAACACATGATGAAGAGGAAGTCACTTTGAAACACTCAGACCTCTTATCCTGATTCAGTGAGGTCACTTCAAGTATGTTTATAAACAGACTCACTCTGAAAGCATGTAAGGCTGGAAGACGCCAAATGATTCTCACCATCATCCAACGTGGTGAACATTTTAATTTTAAAAAGACTGCTTACCCTTTCTAAAAAATCTAATAAATAAAAACAATCAGGCCTCTAACTCTTACATTTTAAACAATGCTCTCATATTAAAATATTTAAAATGACTAGTTTGTGGTATAATGGCAGCACTGTCAACAGTTGTGTGCTACAGATTGCATAATATTTTCTGAGTTTGGCAGAAGCTTATGAAGCTTGGACGCTGTGCAGCGACTACATCAACGCAAAGCAGGAAAAATGCTTAAAGAAACACTGGCTGCTCTTGTCCTGTTAGGAGTCGATACGTCGAGGCAGGCATCGTCTTCAAGTGAATCTGTGAACCAACGAGAAAATTCACCAAAGTTTGACCATTTCTACCAGATCTATTAGTTCAGACTTTTACAGCTGCTTATGTGAGCATTTTAATAATTGCCAACCTCTCCAATCGCATTCGTCAGGATCTGGATGATTTTCTCGTGGGGAGTTGCAACAACACTCTGCTCGTTGATTTCAATGATGCGGTGTCCAACGCGGATTCCTCCTCTTTCTGCAATGCCGCCTCTCATCAGACTGCAGATCTGGAAGAATTTGAGAAAACTTCAGGTTTTCATACAAAGAAAGGAACCAGTGAAAGCTTTATATGTTCCCAATGCCTACTGCTTGGACAGTCAACAAAATTGACATACAATGCCATCCTCGACGCTGAAGCCAAGCTGGAACTTGGGATCTGGTCTCTTTATAATCGCCATGGTGACCGGAGGACAGTGGACGATGCTGAGCTTTACATACTTTTGGTTTTTAAGGTCCTGATTGAGAAATAGACAAAAAAAAAATGGAAAAAAAAATCTCACACATAATAATCTTCACAAAAGCAAAAAATAAAATGCTGAAAAATGAAAAATCTATGTAAAAACAACAATTTAGTAAAAAAAATAATTAAAAAATCATACATTTAAAATATCTGGAAGTATTGTTTTAGATTAGGCATGCACAATATTAGAAACTCTTGAGACAACGACCATTTGGTAAATATTAAAAGCCTGGCGGGCCACCAGGCTTTACTTGCGACCCACCAGGCTAAACATTGTTTATTTACATTTTTTTTATGTTTACTTTTTCTAACACTTCATAGCTGGTGTTTGGGTTTTGCTAATGTCTTCCAATAACACATTTACAATTACCTTCTCATATTTTCCAATTTCCTGTCAACTTTCAACATTTTTTAACCCAAAAGCACGACTGCTGGATATCTGACCTAGTCACCCGACCACCAGACTTAGCAAGTTTTCTGGGGGAAACCCCGATATTGTGAGGAAGATATCAGGAGCCCATCCTCTTCTTTTCTTTCTTTCTCATCTGTACTTCCATCATCCTTTAGCATTTTGAAGAACATAATTCGTGTCCAGTGTGAAAATATACTGAAACAAAACTCTGTTCAACTGACTAAATATCACATCCCCATGAAAAATGTAAGTTCATTATGTTTGTAATATATTAGCCAACAACTATTCACTCCAAATGAATGGTTATATCGTCATGGTTACATTTCCATGACGATATATTTGCAGCCCTAGTTTAAATTAGTGATTAGTTTTTAGATATTATGTGTTGAAAATGTACTTTAGAAAGGAAAAACCTGGCGTTTGTAACATACAAGTAAATATCTTTATTTAACTGGTAAATTTAGAGACTTTTGTTTGTTGTGGGAAACTATGTGATAAAAAGAAATAGTCTGAGATTATGAAACTACACCGAGTCTGAACATGTTTTCCTTGGATGAGCGGAAACTCCTGATTACACATATTATTTGATTAGTCACGGCTCCCTCTTCCTCCGTTTTTCTGTCACTGCGGATATTTCAAATCACACGTTAAGCCGGGTGGTGTGAAAACAATTTTTTTCGTTTTTCTTTTTAGAAAAAAGAAAAACTTTTATGGCCATTAAAAGTTTCCACGCTTTGTAAACAATAGACTCACTGACACAAAATGATCCCATCACAGTCTGTACTGAAAACATTCAGTGTAGTAACAGATTACTGTACCAAACCTTTTCGCCATGAGGAAAAAAAAATAGATATTTTTATTATCAATAATGCAAAAGTGAATTTGTTGTAATCTTTTCATTTGACCTAAAATTAACCAAGAATGTACTATTTCAATACAATGAAAAAGTAATCTAACTGAACTGTTAAATAGGGGTTTTTCTTAAATATCTCATTAAAGTACAGCCATGTAGTTTCCAATGTTTTCTGGTTGGCTGATTTCATCCATTAATCTAGAAAAAGAGAATCAGGAAGAAGAAGAAGTGGATATGGGTCACTCTTTCTTCAAATATTAAAACAAAAAACATGGTTAATAAAATGTAAAAAATACTTCTGTCTAAATGTTTCCATTTGAAGAATATTTTATTTTGTCAGTAAAAATCTTGTTCTATGGGTGAATGCTGCACAACATCACTAATAATACTCCTGGTTTGTTATGTTAAAGTATTTATAACCTTCTGTTCAATCTAATCCAAGGTGCTAATTGTCTGTCTTACATGACCTTTGCAGCAGTGATGCAAAATAATCTGCATGTTTGGAAAAAATGACAACTTTGTATTTTGATCTATGCTTAGAAAACATTCCTTACTGCCCAATATATTTAAATAAATGTACATTTTGCTGATTTTTTTCTTTATTGGGGTTTTAAGTAAAACCTTGTTTGACATCCGATTTAAATGCCAAACAAAGAATTAAAGCTAGTATTTAGATTAAGTGAATGTCACAAAGCACAAATTAAGGACTGAATTTAGTACAAAAATAACTGAGTTGATTCTACAACTTCCAGTGTAACAGATTTTAAGACTGGAGCTAATCTAAGAAATAAAAACCTTTACCGCACTGTCCAATTACAAAACAAGCACAGCACTGCTCTGTGGAAGACACCGACACTAAATCCCAACTTAATAGATGTTTTGTAATTAGATGTCCAGAAAATTGTTATTAGTAGATTTGGTAAAGTACTTAAACCCCTTCTTTATCTTGGACTCCATTACTCAACTGTTAAAGTTGTAAGCAGCTGAAATGAAGAGACTCCATCCCATATCTACATATTGTTACCATGCAAAGCACAAATTAACACTTTTTTATTTTAGCCATATTAATGTTTGACAGACTCACACACACTTAAACCAATTATCAAATGAAGAATATTGCATCACAGCGCCCTCTAGAGCACAATGGAGACAATGACAGATATATAGAAAGCCAGAAGCATTTTTGTTTCTCACTCAACATTATATAATAAAGCTAAAATATTCGTTTTACTATCATAAGAAGCTTGAGCCTTTTTTCTCTTCTTACCCGGAGGATATTCTGGCAGGTGGTGATGGGCAGACCCACCAGGCTGGTGCCGTTGACAGACATGATGCGGTCGCCAATGCTGAGTTCCCCACAGCGTTCAGCTGGACCACCATGGAGGAGGTTGGCCACCACCACGGTGGGCAGGATGGACCCCCAACCCGACTCCACCACGGCCAGACCCAGGATCTCCCCGGCAGCCTTAGTGATCCCAATCTGAACCACACACACACACATGCAGATTTCATAAGCAACCAAAAGCATTTGCTCCATAGCTGCTTTCGTCTGTTTTTATGGAATGGAATTACGGTAGGAGTCGCAAAGTCAATTTGTTGGAAAGAGCAGGAGCTTCTTAAAGAGACAAAGCTCAATTTCAAGACTTCGAATCGTAAAGTCAATTTGTATGCATCAGCCTTGATATATATATAACATTTTTATAACTATTGAAAGTAACACAGTTACTGGATTGTGATATGAAAAAGGCTCTATGTGCCTGGAAAAAACAGAAATAACAGAAATAAAAGCCTGAAAAACATCAGTCTGTGTGTATTAATCTCTATAATGTGTTTCACTTAGTAAATTTAAATAAATTAACTTCCTAATAACATTCTAAGTCATTGAATGGGTTTATGAACAAAACACCAAATGATGAAGTTTCAATCATTTGCTTACATCTCGAAGGTTCTGAGAGTCCGAGAAGTGAGCCAAGTCTCCATTGTAAAGCTCCTGACTCTCCAGGTAGTTACTGTATTCGCCCGGTTTCAGATCGCTGGCCTTGATGCCGTTAGCCTGAAGAAACTGCTGGTAAGCCACTCCGAACGCCTGTCCGATCGCCTGAGCGATGACCTGAGCCTGTAAGCAGAGACCAGAAGGACGAAGCAAACGAGGTTCAATATTTATTTATGTATGCAAGCAGACTGGCGCTGCAACTAATTATCATTTTAGTAATTGATTATTCTATCAATTAATCAGGTAAAATAAATGGCCATATTCTGCAGATTTTTCATTTAACCATTTATGCTTATTTCACATAATATTAGAAATATGTTTTAATAAATTCAATAAAATGTTTAAATAAGAAAGAAAACTATTTATTGCATAAATAAAACATGACCGTCCTTTAGTGAATACCTGATCATTAGAAGCAGAGGATAAATCTGCAGCTAAAAAAATACTTCAAATGTGAAGAATTTAGCCTTTTCTTTCTGACTTAACATCAACACAGTGAACTCCTAATCTGCTGATTATGTTTTGATTAACAGATTAATAATTGGCAGCACAAGATGCTTAAAAAGAGATTTTGTTTTAGAAAATTTTAACCTAATGAAGTTAAAACTATGCCACTTGAGGAGTGGCATCTATAGACAATAGTTTTTTATTTATTTATCTAAATTGTATATATTTGGCTTAATAATTGCTCTGAATATGCTGTTCTTCCAGCAATTATAATTTTTTTTAATAATTAATAATATAGTAATTAAAATTTTTTTTTCAATAATTAATCATAATTAGTTTTTTAAACATTTAAGCAGAAATTCAATTGGAAAAGTAAAAATAAAAAAAATACATTTCACTTTCATATAAAAAAAACAATACAATCGAGAAAATATTTTTTTCCACCTTTGAATTGAAGCAAACAAAATAAGTTATTTACTTTGAGAGGATTTACCATCATTAGAGACGCTGCAGGTATAAGAAGAAGAGGAAATAAATGTCAAAAATTGTTTTTCTGGAGTCTTAAATTTCCCACAGCTCGTTAACTGCTCAAATAAATTAAATGTTGCCATTTGAGGGGAAATGGGACAAAAGCCAGACCTTTTGATTCTCAGGGGAACTCGCTGGCTGAAACCAGGCCAGGCTGAAGCGGAAAAAACCAGAACATTTGAGACTTTTACAGCTTCACTGTGCAGAGAAGGAGACGCTGGAACATTATATCGTCCTGACTGCCCGTTTACCCTGTGTCGCTAAAATCTTACAGCAACTTATTGTCCCAATTGCTGTATTCCAGGATTCAAAACAATAATAATATAAACTTTTAGACAGTTAAACAGACTCACATCCTCGGAGGAGAAAACATGGCAAATCATTAGGCACTTCTTTTGAGGCTGCGATAAAGAAGAAGCAGCGTCTGCGTCCTGCCCTTTATGTTTCCTTCGTGCCATTAGGACGACAATGTCACCAATGTCTGCGATGTAGGAAATCGTCTGTAGAGAGTGATCCATCATGGCTTCCTGGAAGCGAGACATGAGAAAGCTTGACGTTATTAAATTATTTAGACAAGTCTCATCCTGTAAACTTAAAATTTGGTTGTCTTCCCTTATATGGGACACTTTTTCTGCCATAATTCAAGAGCACATATTCAGTATGAAAGCAGGACTTTATGTCTTTTGTTCTCAAAACGTTTAATACTTGTGCTTACATTTTCAGTTTGAAAGAAAAACTTCATGTCTTTCTTCTCCAAACCTGTAATGCTTGTACTCAAAACTTCTGCTCTCTTTCAAATATTCACTGTGCTTTCTCAAACCTTTCTCCTTGCTCGGAGAAAGCAAACATGTCTCTGCTCGGAGCAAATCTCCGCTTGCAAATCTCTCTGCTCGCTTGCAAATCATTTTCTGCTTACTTGGAACAAAAAAGTATAGTTGCCTGGCAACCTCTGAGCCAATAGAATAAAAGTGTTCTACTGGGTGCGTTTGTTTCCTGCTAGTGGGTGTGCCTGTGTGGCTACTGTTGATTGTAGCAACCTGCGCCACCCACTGGAGATGGGGAGAAACATCCAGACCTCAGCTTTTTGCTCCATGTTACACTAAAAATCGGGTAGCAGTGTGCTACTGATCGCTAACAGCCTTCTGACATTAGGCTGGAGTCTGTTCACCCAGCAAAAGAAAATGGATCCACAGAACCAGAAGAGCTAGAACTTAGTCACAACATGATATCCATATATCTATCTTAGTTAATCTATTATATGGAACAGGTTGCTACAGTCGATAGCAACCTGCACCCACTAGAAGGAAACAAACACACCCAGTATAACGCTTTAATTCTATTGGCTGAGAGGTTGCCAGGCGACGGTACTTTTTTTGTTTCCAGTGTGAGCAGAAAGAGACAAGTTTTGAGCACGAGGAGAAAAGTTTGAGAAAGCACAATAAATATTTGAAAGAGAGCAAAGGATATGAGTAAAAGCATTACGAGTTTTGAGAAGAAAGACATCAAGCCCTTCTTTCAAACTAAAAATGTTAGCACAAGTATTAAACGTTTTGAGAACAAAAACATGAAGTTCTGCTTTCAGATTGAATATGTGTGCTCCCGAATTATGGCAGAAAAAGTCCCCCATACACTTACAGCTTCGATTCAGTTTGTCTGGAAGCAATAATAATCATAATAGACAATAAGAAACTCTTGAAATATATCATTCTCAGTAATAATTGTATGCAAGAGAAGTCTCACTTTTTCAATTGAATCACTTCAATAAATTAGCGTCTTTGATCTTTTGATTCACCAAGCTGCACATTTCTAGAGAGGTGGAAACACAGAAAGGAAAACATAAAGACTTGTTATGATAAACTTCCAGCACCTGAGTGTCAGCTGTAAGCACTTTGATTCGTTTGGTGGAGATGAACAGATCCACTTCGGTCATCGGCTGGGACTCTCCCTCTGGAGCCTGCAAGCAAACGCACCGCAGTCAAATCCAGCAGCACCAGAACTGGACTGGTTACTACTGGAAACCTATTCATTTCTACAGGCCACACTGAAGTGCTGTCCTTCTAAATCCAACAAGTTTTTATTATTCACCTTAATCCTGTCAACGGCCTCTTGAGCCTGGGTCATGCGAGCGTTTGTGGAGGGGTTCCTGTCCGATTTGAGCTGAGTGGAGCCCAAATACTTGGCTCCAAAAATAACCCCGTCCAGCAGGTCTTCAGGGTCACAAGGACCAGGCACTGAAACAGCAACACATCATATCAGAAAATAACTAAGAGTCAGCCGAAGAGGTCATAAATATCTCATTCAAAGGGGAACAAAGGAAAACTAACTCACCATCTTTATATGAAGGGTGGTCATCAGAGCTCTTTGAAAAGCAAAATGAAGATCCAATTAGTAAATTTACGTCATATGTGTGAGAAGATCAAATTAAAAACAAACTGTGAAGCCAAACCCAATAAAAAGAATTTTAAAATTGAAAAACGAGTAAATTATACTCATTGGTCTGTTGTCTTTAAGACGTAAAAATATTGAACGAAATGGTTGGAAATGGAGTGATAATTAGATATAAACATGTTTCGCAAAGAAATTTGGGATTCTGACAACATTGGATGGCGAAATATCCCCTGGGTCAATTTGATCTGAGATTATTATTAACCCCCCTCAGAAATGAACATCCCAGTCGGGTTAATATCTTGATTGTGTTTTAGTCATTTCCACACCGACCTGTTCTCCATCGGTACCAGCCTCATCCTCTGGCGGCTCCTCCCCGAGCTTCATCCAGACCGGTTCGGGGTACTCATCATCGGGGAGCGAAGCGACTGAGTCCTCCCTGTGTCGCTGACCGTTTGCGCTCTGCCTCCAGCATCTGCGAGGATCCTCCTGGCCGTAGGAAACGGAGAGCACGGCGTCGACGTCGCCAAAGAGAGGCAGGTGGGACGGATGGGGCGTAGAACCGATCTTCGTGCACTGCAGCAGTCCCAGCAGATCTCGCTGGTGGCTTTCAGAGAAAAGCAGCCCTGTGGTTTCAGTGCTCTGAGTTAGCCTGGAGTGACCGCACACTTCCTGTTCAGCCAGACTGGAGTAGCGATCATCATGGTGCTCTGCGTCCCTCATCTGAAGCTGAGTGAGCAAGGCGTGGATCCGGCTGTGATCCTCATCACCTGATTTCCTGTTTGAAACCTCCGCCTCTTCTTCGCTGGCCGCCTCCTCAGAACCTCCGAAAATCTCGTGAGTCGTTTCCTCTGCAGCTGAAACATCAGCATCTTCAACTTGAACTTCTATAGCATGGCTGGACTCTGAGGCATTTCCCAGAAGCACCTGCTGGTATGACTGGACCGGAGTCGATGAGTCTTCCCCAATCAGAGGAGGAAATCCTGACTCTCCGAGGCTGCTCAGATCCAGCAGGTCAGCAGAGGGAGGCAGGCCGGCGTCTTCCAGATCATGAGCAGAACCGGCTTCGCTGGAGGAGTCAGACCTCCAATCCAGAGGAGGAGGAACAATTAGACTGTAGGTATCAAGGTCTTCTGCCTCTGGCACTGGAAGTGCACTGATTCCCTCCACTGAGGCTCCAATAACAGGGTCAAAGTCAGACAGCGGGCCATCTGCAAGCGCTGATGCAGACTGATGATTTGGGAAGCAGCTGGAGTCCATTTTGTGTCAAGGATAAGATGGCATTACCGAGCAGAATCCGTACTGCGATCACAATGTGGCAGAATCTCCTGGGAGGATTCCTATAAAGCAAAACACTAAAACCGTTAGAGGTACTTATCAATAAATGATAGTATGAAAGAAAAGTACTTTTAGTACTTTTATTTTTGTAATTAAATTAAAAACTGGACACTTATAAGCAGAATGATATATTTCAAGCATCTATTTTTGTTAAGGTTATACAGCAGATTATGAATGTCCTTAAAGGGCCAGCAGTGGCAGAATGTGTTTATAAAACTAATTAAATTATTCAAATATTAAGTTTGATTGACAAAAAAATATTTAAACACACAACCTTTTTTTAAGGTTCTTTTTATGTAGCCAACAGGGCCACAAAAAAAGCTGTGTCAGGCCAGATTTGGCCCCCGGGCCTTGGGTTTGACGCATGTGACTTACAGTAACTGCAATCACAAATTTCAGCTGCTCAAAGAAATGTTATAACACATAACTCCAACTTGTCTAAAGACTGTCTGTTGTCCACGTGTGAGCATGTCATGACAGTCCAGAGCGTCTGACTTCAGTGTGAAGCCTCCTCTGATTTGTTGGAACACTGACTGCTACCAGATTTCCTACCTGCACAGCATCACCATCCACAACAACCCTTTGAAGACACTTAGATGACATTTAACTTCCTTTTGGGATAATTAAAGTATTTTTGAACCGAGTTGAAAATGAGTAACTTTTTTTTTATTGAATTAATGCAATAAAGTGTTTTATATTTTATAATTTATTAAGATGCACCGGTATGTCGTTTGTGACACAAAATAATAATTATGGACATCGTAACCAACACCTTCTACACAGCTATAGTTAGTAAAATAAACAGTAAAATTAGATGAGTTTCACTGTAAAAGCACAACAAGAATGCTTCAAATAAACACTACGCTTCTGGGGAAAGACACAACTCTTCATATAAGTAAGGGAAAAACTATTTTAAGATAACAAAAGTGGAACTCCTTTCAAATCTGCAAGCAGCCTAACTAACTGATGTAGCATTATTACTAGCTAGATGCTAACTGCTCCACTTTACAGTATTTGCCTCTCAGTAGGCAGCTGCAGTAAAGAAAGCTAAAACAATGAACACATAAAATACCACAACTGCTATAAAAACAGTTCTCACCGGATGTCGAAAGTGTTTCTCGCCTCCTTTGTGTCCACACAAACACAACTGCGGCTGCTGATGAGTCGACGTGTTTAGGAATTTGAACCCTCTTCCACAACTTCTGTGCATACTTTTTCCGTCATACTACTGACATCAGTAATTCTGACATAAGTAGCAATTTAACAGAATGCCTCACTATTTATGCAGTTTTTTCCGAGTAAATCGGACTAACTTTTAAAGGTACTAATGCTGTCGAGTGAATGCTTTTATTTATTGGCCACACACTATCCTGCTGCGGCGTTCAAGTTCCCCCGTAACTCCCCAAATTATCCTTACAGATTCTGTCTCCTTACCCATTTTATATACCTACGTAGTTAAATTTATACAAAAAGCCAACGAGTTTTTTTTTATTAAGTTGCATCTAACTAACATTACAGAGTAGCTATGAAGCATAATATCTCATATGAGCAATAGTTTACCTGAAATTTAAACTTTACTTACGAGCCGCATCAAATGCAGCAGTCACCTACGTCAACAGCCCTGCGTCCAAGACCCGATTAATCAAATGTCAATATTTCGATTAAGAAAGTTGGCCCATTTTATTTTATTTATTGGGGCCTGCCCATAGCAATGCATAAGGAGAGCAGTGTCTGGCTTGCGAAGCAAGCCAGACACTGCCTCCATGCATTGCATGGCAGGCACCTATTGTTCTACACCCAATAGAATGTCTCTTTATTTCTTTCTTTATTTATTTATTTTTCTTACGTCACCCGGAATGCGGCTCGTACCGCTGCGAGCCCACCCACAAAAGTGGTATCAAAACGTGCGGCTCGGTCCCGGGAGGGGAGCTATTATTTTTATTGGCAATCGGAGTTAAAACGGCGACGTAAAAAGCGTCGAAAGAGCAAAATTTCCAACTGCCGAAACGAAAAACGAAACAGAGTGTAACTGACATTAACTGCCGCTCTTTTAGAGTGAGAAAAACTGTGGATTTTTGACAAAAAAATTATTTTGAAATCGCCCTCATGCCAACAAATATCGCTCGATTGCTCTGAAAGTCGGTCAAAACATCGCACCGAATGCCTGCTCCCGTAAAATGTCTTCAAAAATTTTCTAGGTCTTACGGTTTTCCGTCAAGGTGCTTCAGAGTCAAAACAAGTGACAGGTTTACTCAGGCTCTGAGCCATTCATTTTGAGACTTTTCTGAAAAGTTTCAGAGGTCAGCGCAGCCATTTTTCTCTCGTCGCTGTAATTTCTGTGTTTGTGCAACAGATATGAATCGCGGTAGTATCGGAGACGATAAATCGATCTCCCACACGCTTCAAACGGTTTTCAGATCGGCTTTACCGATCCTGAAAGAGAAGCATTTGTTTGTGCTGATTTTTTCATCAAAGCTCAGGTTGATAGAATTTTCTCCAGCTTTTCTCTCTCTCACACATGTCAGTTGGCAGAAGACTAATCACCATAGCAACGGAACACAGAGGCCGGCAGAGCAGCTGGTTTGAACTACAGAAACGTCATCACTTTAGTTCTGAGCAGAATGTCAGAACTGTCTCTTACTACACAGCTCAGCTGATCACAATGTAACAACTAGAATGTTTTGGGCACCATATAAGTGTTTTAACCCAACCAGAGTTACTCATAAGATTAGTGTAGCCATTTATAACAAAATGTTATTAAAATAAAAGCTTGACTATCCCTCTCGGGCCTTTATTATCTTTTTCTCTCAGGTTAGAACTACAACATGGCGGAACTTTCAGTTACTACAGAAGAGGGATGAGCTGGCATTTAGAACTACAACATGGCGGAACTGTTACTGACTAAAGAAGAAGGCTGAGCAGAATGTTAGACCTACATTAATGGCAGAACTCTTTTACTACAGAGGAGAGATGAGCTGGAAGTTAAGAACTAAAATGACGGCTGAACCACAGCTACTCATAGGATTAGTGTCACCATTTATAACAAAACTAGCTGCTTCAAGCACTTAGATTTCTGTCTCTCCCTCTGTCTGACTCTGACTCACATGACAGTTGAGCTGCTCTTTAGAACTACAATGAATGAAGGTTTGAACTAAAACATGGCGGAACTTTCTGTTACTACAGAGGAGGACTGAGCTCGCATTTAGAACTACTTGCTGATGTTTGCATTATATAGCTGGATTAACAAAATCACTGTTACAGATGGGATTAGTTTGGTTATTTAAAATAAAGGTCATTGGACATTTCAAAATAAAAGCCTTTACATTTTTCACATCAAGTAATTGCTCTTTTGAACTTATTACAACTGGTTTAGCCCAACCATTGTTAGATATTGGATTAGTGTGGCCATTTCATACGAAGCTAAATGAACATTTCAAAATAAAAGCCTAAATATCCCTCTGAGATTAATGCACCGCCGTAGGCGGTGCACATAATATTATCCTTTATTATCTGTTGCCCTAAGGTCAGTGCACCGCCGCAGGCGGTGCAAATAATATTAGCCCTTACTATCGTCTGATCTCAGGTCATTAGCATTAGCCTTTTCCCTTTAAAAGCTTTCCCCTGTTTTTCTTGCTTATTAGGCATGTTTAGTATACTGACTCGAGTAAGTCAAATAGACACATCATGCTAGTGATACCTCACATGACAGTGACAGCATTTATGCTAACATTAGCATTTGGCTAATTTTAGCTTATACACCAATTTCAACATACAAATTTGCACAAGTCCATGTTAGTCAACATGCTTTTGCTTCTGCACATGCTGTTGACTATACTGTAGCTAAGCTTAGCATTGATGCTAACTTTTAGCATCCGAACGCTGGGTCCAAACCGACGGGCACACTTTGGCAGGCCCCATTTAAATTTCTGCAGGAATTTTCTAGTTTATTTTTGGTATAATTGGAAGTTAGTTGGTGAATATATACTTACCCTTTGATTTTGGTTTGAGAAACTTGGAAAACTGTATCTATTTCAGGTAGACTTAAGAAAAAATCTCAATCTATTTAACATGAAAAAGTTTGAAACATCAGTCTTCTTTGGTTAGTAATCCCCAAAACACACACATAATGAAACAAAACAGAACACCAATTGAACAAATGATTTTAGCTTTAATTAAAAAAACTCATAAATTAATTAACATGGATCAAATTTTGTCATAAACACTCAGTCAAAATAACATTGCATATCTGCCTGTCATGTTCTTTACTCATTCTTCCATGCAAGACATCTATTTTTGCAATTAACTGAACTTATAAAGACAATCCAAAGATCTGAAATGCTATCCACATAAACTAATTTTGCTTAATATACATTCATCTAAATAAAAGCTGCTTCACATTGTTTGTGATTTGTTAATGTCTGAAACACTGTTAAAACAGTGCTGTTAGAAATATTGCTCCCGTACATATTTCTGTTTTCCTCTTTTTCCTCACATATTTTAATATTTGAAAAAACTGACCAAACACAGGCTGTGGTTTAAAAAAATAAACTAAAAAAAAATCCACCCTCGTTAAATCATAAGTTGTCATTAATCAAATTATTTGGAAACACAAGTTTCCAATTTCACCAGCAACCTGCAAGGCCTCTAAAATCAACAAATAAACAGAGTCTGACTGACAATGTGAAGTAGCCTAAAAGGTCTCCAAAGGCAACACGTAATGCTTTGGTCTAAAGAAATTAAAGAACAGAAGAGAAACAAAATTTCCAAATATATTTAAACATAAACTAATCTCTTAATTATAAGCTAAGCAGATGATCTGATCAATTCAAAAAGCTCTTCATAATCTAGTTAATCAGCATCTCCTCCTGATTGTGAAGATAACACTGTACTGTCTGACAGCTCACTGCTGCTGGTATTCATCTGAATCAAACCAATTAGGGAGGAGGTGGTGCCCAGCAAGCCCACCAGCCAGCCGGGGAATCGTCCTGCCCACAGGAAGCCTGGCGGCATCCAGTGAACGGCGTTACTGAGGTCCGCCATGCTGCTGAGGATGGAGAGCATCTCAGCTTGTATCTGCCTGTGGAGGTCAGACCGTCTGCAGGAGAAAAAGATTTACTGAGCATTGGAGAATTTTATATTTCTAATGCAGACCGATGTCTTACCCTGTTACTTTGGAACAGAATCATAAATAAGACAGAATGGTAAAGAAAAAAACTCTGGATTATATTTGTTAAATGCTTAAATAGATTGAAAGTATAGCTTGCTTTACTAATAAAGCAAATGTCATTGAATTAAAGAAACAATGTTTATATAAACACCTGCTGCCTCCTTCGCCTCTCTGGTGTTTCTTCAGCTTCTTCCTGAGCAACAGCAGAACTCGAAACGATCTGGAGAAATAAAGATTTGCACTAAGTTCTTATTTAAGTCTTTTTGTACTTTAACAACATTATTTAGCTCTTGCTTTCATGACTGAGTTTCTTATGAAATATCATTTTTATCATTTTCTCTGCAAAGCATAGTTTCAAGTTACTTTGCAGAAACTCAGCAATACTTATAGGCTAGAGACGTAAAACATAAACACTTTCTGGAACTTAAACTAGAGCTGTTGCCTTGCAGCAAGAAGGTTCTGGGTTCGATTCCCGGCCCCGGTCTTTCTGCATGGAGTGTGTATGTTCTCCCTGTACATGGGTGGATTCTCTCTGGGTACTCCGGCTTCCTCCCACAGTCCAAAAACATGGCTGTCAGGTTAATTGGCCTCTCTAAATTCTCCCTATATGCGAGTGTGTGTGCATGGTTGTTTGTTCTGTCTGTCTCTGTGTTGCCCTGCGACAGACTGGCGACCTGTCCAGGGTGACCCCGCCTCTCGCCCGGAACGATAGCTGGGGAAAGACACCAGCAACCCTCCCGACACCAGTAAGGGACAAGGATGTGTAGGAAAATGGATAGATGGATGGAACTTAATCTGAAATAAAAAGTTACTTTAAAAAAGTTTCAGATTACTTTTCCTGAAAAATAAAGCAAGAGGAAGCCATGTCCTGTTTTTGTTGCTGAAAAGACATACAAAATAAATCAAGAAAAGGATGATGCAAAAAAAATTTAGGGTAAGGTTTGTTTTTTTTGTTTTTTAAACCGGTCAAACCTGCAAGACACTTTTTTTTTAGCTTAAAATGGTACCTGGGCTGAACTTATAGCACTTTTCCAGTCATTTTAACCTCCAAAGCGCTTCACAGTAGAGCCAAACTCACCCATCTCACAAGTAATTATATACTAATATGAAACTTTGGGTAAAATACACACCAGCAGGCTCTGTATTTACACCTATAACCTTTGATTTGCAAGACATCATCTCTACCCAGAGCCACCACTACATTGTTTGTTGCTATAAACAAACTACAAATCTTTTTTTCTACAGAAATCACATCATTTAGCTAATTTTATTACAGTAACATATGCTTAGTTTGTTGCTAAACATATAAATATATATGGAGATTTTTTTTTGCAATAAAAAAATGCAAACATACTTTGTGGTAGTTTTGAAGTAGTTTCAACTTGATATTTTTGACCTCCTGGGCAAAAAGTTTGGACACCACCAGAATAAATCCAGCGGATGGAAGAACAGATGAACATAACTCAGCTGACGTGTCCCGATATTTGAGTGCAGATGTTCTCACCTGAGGATCCCCAGCAGCAGCGAGGTTCCCCACAGCACTGTGCTGAACAGCCACCACTTATCAGACTTCCCTTTGATCAGCTCTGCGTCTGCGGCCCAAGCAATATGTTCACATGGATAGTACAGCTGGTCAGCCACGTTCGTAAGCACTGATATCCAGCGGACACCTGCATCCTCCTCCTGAAACAAGAATCTGGTCAGTATCAGTAGGAAAGATGGCACTTGTGCGGACATTTGAGCAACATTTGTTATGAATCACCGAAGCACCAAGTCCATAGCCGTGGGAGTACGCCAGCATGGAGAGATCATCAAACAGCCTCAGCACCGTCCTGCAGTGGCTGAGCTGAGCAGAAAACAGAAGCAAACTTTTCCCAAGTCGCTGTGATGACGCATCTGCTGCTTTCCGGGTAAGAGCTCCTCCGACCAGCTGAGAGCCATAAGAGACCGTCCTGATCTGCAGCAAAAGGAACAAAAAAAATTGTGGATAAAAGTCACAAAATCAAGATTATATTTATAAAAATAACACCAAATAGAAAAATGTTAACAGAATTTTACAACACCAGAGCTGGGTAGTAGTTTACTTGAGTAATATTTTGGAAAAAAATTTGCTAATACTTTACTGGTTTTTGTTTTGTTTTTTTACTTTTACCTGAGTAATTTTATTTATGACGTACTGCTACTCTTACTACAATTTTTGTTTACTCTACCAACTGTGTGTAACTTCACTAAATGAAGAGCAAGTTTGTTTTAACCAAAAATTCACCAGACACCTGCAGTTTTTGTCAAAGTTTCATAAATGTTATAATGACATAAGTTACCATTCTGCAAATCAAAATCCCATAAAAACGTATGGTCTATTTAATCCGTCATACAAACTGATTCAAACTCGTAGTTTATGCCAAGATTACTGGGGTAAAATGCAATAAACAAAACAAATAACTAAATTATGTCCTACAGAGCTATCTGGCTCGGTGTTTTCACAGCCTTTGGATAAAAACGAGGACCAGTGAAGACTCACAACTTTATCTCTTCCTCTGTATGTCTCTAGCAGTCGGACGAGAGACTCCACAGACTGCTGCATGTCCAATAACACACACACACACACACACACACCCCCACACACAGTGCACTCAGATAAATACACTCTAATTTGATTTAGTTTCTGCAGTACATTTTAGCTTCTGCTACACGCATATGACAGCCTCTGCACCTGAATGCACCAATATTCAGCTGGACTTTGAAACAGGAACTACTTCAAACAGACCAGAGCAAACGATCTTCGATTTCTAATCGCAACTCTGGACGTTGCGATTAGACTTCACACAATGAAGTTCACAGGCAAGATTTCTGCAACCAGATAAGAGGAAGATCAAATGAATAAAGCCTATTTTAACACTGTGGAACCAATTACAGGCAGGATAATTAGCAAATAGTTGGTTCAAGTGGGTTTGCAAGTTGATTAGAGAAAAGCATTTGTTTAACTGTTGGATGGATGCTATATAACTTAAAATGATAATATTTATTAATAATGATAATATTTAAAATCATGAAAACTATTATGAAAATACAAACATTAATTATTCACATGTGGTATTAATACTAACAGCAACACTATAAATATAATAGTTAAAGCTGTTATTTTCCATGAATAATAACATGATTATTAGAATAACATATATAATATAATAACATTATTATTATTATTATATTATTATTGTTGTTGTTGTTATACATTAAATATTGCATGTGGTATTATTAATTTAGTACCACATGTATTAATATTTTTAATAATAATAATTATAGTAGTAATAATAATACAGCTACACCAGCTGCAGAAAATATTACATTTGCCTCAGAGATGACCAAAATTAGTTCTAAAATAAACATATATTATTGACAAAACTAAAACTATTCAGTTGAATGCTAGCTTTCTTGCTTCTTGTCAGCATCCATAGTAACAGAGTAGAACAAGCCACTCACAATATGGCGGAAGGGCTGACGTACGCATCGATGGCGTCTCTCTAACCGAATTTACGTTAAACGGCTTGCCATAAAGTGTGTTACACGCAAGTGGTGGTTACGTAAATAATTCCCGTCATGCTGTTCGCACGTACCTCACCAAAAGCCAGTTCAGCGGACCGGGGAGGTGGAGGCGGATCCCGGGCTGACTCCTGTAGCGGATTTACGAAGCAGGTGACGGCGGGGAGTGGACACAAACACAGCGTCATTAAACGTTATGTCCGCTTTCAAAGAAGATCTTTCATCTGGTCCACGAACATCTTCGGGTTTTCCAAACGCCCTTTGTCTCTAGAGGGATTCTGGTGTCCACCGGGCGATGACAGCGGCCACTCCGCGGGTGATGAGAGACCGGCTGCTGCAGGCCATCGACGGCCAGCACAACGTGAGTTTTCTAAAGTTTTACAGCAGAATGGAGAAGGAGTAAATAATATTCTCTGAGACCCAGTGTGTCAAAAGTTACTCCAATTAATGAACGTGGAGCTTTATGAAGTGTTGCATATCTGTTTTAATTGCTTTTTTTTTCTCCAGCAAAATGCTCCCCCTTCATTTCTATATGACATCCAGTCTATTTTTAATGTTTTTGAAGTAAAAATAACAATAAAAACAATTTGACTCAGTAGATTTATTTTAGGTTGCGTTTCCAATAAATTATTTTTTTTTAAAGAAAAATTTGGGTCACTTAAGGTTTAATTATTTTCAGATCTTATTAGGTTGACATGAGATAAAGTCCTAAAGCAATGTTTTGTGTGTTTTATTTTGAAATGACATTTCAGGGCAATAAAGACAAGAACAAACAGTAAGAAAACATTTTCTGCTTAAAAGCTGCTGTTTCTCTAACCACCATAAATTCATCCAAATCCTGATCATTTTTTTCTTAATATTCTGGTTGTTTCTGTTTGTTTCTATTTTATTATTTATATTTATTTGCATTAAAAAAAATTAAACATTTTGCAACCTCTGCAAGAAAACCATGCACAGTCACAGAATTCCTTGATTTCAAAATGATGTTATGAAATGCAAGTGATCATGCAACCAAAACCAAACTACAAAAGCAATATATAATAATAACCTAAGAGTTATATTTGTTAAATATACCTATATTTATATAAAGTGATTATGTGCAGGAACACTAAGTGTATATGATGCTGCTATAATTATATAACATGGGGACTTCATCCTACTTGTGCACTTCACCAGTCTAACTCTAATATTAATAATTCAAACCACAATGATATATATCACTGGTATATTAACCTTTGCTGCATTATTCTTTTTGATGCTTTTGCTGGTAATTTCCAGGTTGAGGTTACCTTAAATCACTATATTCGTTATCAGCTGTAATATTTTACGCCTTTTTGATGAATAAACCACCTTTCTAACAGAATGTTTAGGGTTTTATTTAAATCTTTATGCTTCTCTCTACCAGTAAGATAATATTTGCATGTTCTTGTCTTTGCTCGTCACATTGAGCCTGAAACCAGTATCGGTACATATTTTCATGAAATGCAGGTGTACATTTGAGACTATATGCAAATGAATGCTTGTCCTAATGACCCCTGTTTTCCCTCCGTAGTCCATTGACTTATTGGTGAATGTCAATAAATTAGAATACAATCAAAAACTTTTTTAGTTTTTTCAGTTCAAAAATTTGGAAAGTGATAAATACACAGTATATAAAGTGTTTATTTCTGTTTGTTTTGATGATTCTGGTTCAAATAATTAATCATTTTCAGGTTTTTGAAAATGATTAGTCACATTTTCAATAGCAACTCCTTTATTACATTGTAAACTTTTATCTTCTGAGCAGATACGCAACATGGTGGTGGTTGTGGAAGTGATTTCCAGTTTGGAGAAATGCTCTATCACCAAAGAAATACTGGAGGTATGTTTACATTACAAAAATCTGATTAAAACAACTCTTTTGGAAGTCAAATTACATCTGTGATGTTTTGGTGGCAGGAAACGCGCCTTGGGAAGCTGATTAATGACATCCGTAAAAAAACCAAGAACGAGGATCTTGCAAAAAGAGCCAAGAAGCTCCTTCGGACTTGGCAGAAGCTAATCGACTCGGGACAGGGTGGTTTGGTGTCCACAGAACTCCCTGGTGCATCTTGGTCTTCCAAAGGCAGAGTTCACCCCTGCTCCTCTCCTCCAGCTTTGAGCAAAACAGGCTCAGAGTTAAAGGCCAGAAGTGACTTCAACAACTGTTCTCCAAATCCCCAACCGATAAGCAACAGGAAACATAGACGTGACAAGAAAGAGAGTCAAACAAAGAAACCCAAAGTCGCTCACGATGATACAAAACAGCAGCCATCTAATGGACTTGGGGGGAGTTTTAAAATTCCTGCAAATATTAATGCACACCAACCATCACAGAGGGACTCGTCTAAATATCTGGACAATAGTACGTCAAATAAAGTTCCTATTCATGCTGACAAACCTCATCCAAGTGTCTCTGTGGGCAGCAGCCCTCCTAACATGCTTATGCAACGGCAGGTTAGATGGGATGAACATCAACCTAGAAGCCCTCGTTGTCTGTTGCAACGTCCTGAGAGTCTAAAGCAAGAAGCTGTAATAAAAAAAACACAAAGTAGTGGAAATCCAGGTGTGAAAGTGGAGGAATCTGCTCAGTCATTTAATGCTCACACAAACCACTCCGGGTCTGCAAATTTGGAGTTTCAAAGCAGAATTTCAAGTTTGGATGATGCCAATACTATTAATGATGCTGTGAACAAGAAAAGAAAAAAATACAGGGCTAAAGATTATGTTGTGAACCTGGATGGCCCAGTTACAGAAGACAAAAGTAAACCAGCGAGGTTAAAAGACAGAAAGCTCACATTTGATCCATCAACAGGACAGATTAAACGCACCTGCCCTAAGGAGTCTTCAGAAGAGCAGGAAGTCTCTGAACTCCAGCGAAAGCCGAATCAACCCATACCTCCCAGTCCCGTCCCGCAGATGGACTGGGAAGAACTCTCAAGGAGCGAAATAATCCATTCATACCTCACCCAGCAGAGCAACATCCTGTCGTCTGGTGCACACACACCTGGAGCCAACTGTTTCACACCTGAAGTTTGCAAAAGAGCGGATCACCAGAAGAGGAATACCACAGAAACTTCCATCCTGCTGTCAGACCATTATGTCAAAGATTTACCTGGAGTTAGCAGAGAAATCAGCAGTGAAGACCTGAACCGATTACAGAGGCGGCGTTGGTCCGGAGTTAACGGGTGTTATGACATCAAGGGGAACTGGTACGACTGGACGGAGTGCATCTCTGTGGATCCATATGGAGATGAGAGCAGACTGAACATATTGCCCTACGTCTGTCTGGACTGAAACTCGGTTCAGCTGGGAAGTATATTAATTAATCAAGTCTACAAAATGTGAAATGCTGGGAAAATTTTAGAAAAATGATACCTTATTTGTGCTGGATGTTTGGTCTATTCCGCTTTTGTTTTGTAAAATATCCTGTTTTCTTATTGGCTTTTGATAACTGTATTATGAGAATTTACAAGACACATTTTCAGGAATCATTAATGACACACAAATACTTTAAAACTTAATATGTCCAAAGGTAATCTGCCGTTGTGTTTAGGACTCATTCATTTGCAGCTGTACAGCTTTAATTAAGAGCATTCACAGCATTTGTGACCACCTGAATACAGTTCAAGCAAATTACAAATATTCCACCAGAACAGGCAGCTGATGTACATTTTCACAAATAAATGACAATATTTTTTTTTTTTAAATTGTTTGATAAAACACAGAGCATTTGTCCTTTATTAATCATGTTTTACTTGCTTCCAATTTCTTTTTCATTGAAAGTAGGATCAACTATCCACTGAGTTGTGTTATAAATAAAGTGTTAAAGGGTTTTAGAAGAAAAAGAGACTCATAAATACAATAAAAATAAAATTTTTTGCATGTATATACGTTTGCAAGCTGCAGATAGTTTTAACTTGGCAATTTCGACCTGTGCAGCGTAAAGCCTGGACACCAGCCTAAGTGATCATATCATCATATTGCTTGCTCTGCATGCAAATAACCTCATATCCCTGTCATTATTATTTGCAGTTGAAATTTGCATGCATTATATACAGAGACTACCAATTTTTTCCTTCCTTATATTAAATGACACTAAAAATTACTTTTTTTCAGGTCGTTTAAGATTTTCACATTTTTTTCTATTTCCTAAAAGCAAGAATAATGGTTAATAGATTTACTAACATGAGCTTAGTCAGATATAGCACAGAGTGAAAGTTTTTAACATGATTCATACTGTCTTCCATAATTATCTCTTATTGTTCACAGATTTTTATATTACATTACTGTGTTTCTAATTGATTTAATGATTCAACAGTAATAAATCTCACTTGCCCCATTCTTCTAAATACCGAAATTAAAATAGTCTCTCTCTGATATATTTTATACTGTAGGCTTTCCGGTTAGGTTTATTAAAAATCAAAGCTTATCATGTACTCTTCTTGTAATAAAATAGATAAGGTTTTGTTACTTTTTCCAATTTACTCATGAAAACCTGACAAACAACTTGACAAGCTGGGTAATATAACTAACTGCATATAACTAAGCATATAGTAAAAAATTGTTTTACTGTAGACATTGTAATTTACAAGTATGAATTAAATTGAACAAAAAATAACTTATTGGCAGACCTTTGTACATTTGTTTAGATAAAAAAAAACGTTAATAATTTGTTCGTCTTTGCTTGTAAATATTGGGGTGGATATATTTTTTACTGATTTTTAGACAATCTCCTGATGTAAAGCTGTGCAATTAAATTGTCAGAAAATAAGATTATTTTAACCCTCCTGTTGTCTTCGGGTCAAAATGACCCGCCACTGTGTTAAACCCCCCCCCCCAAAAATCCACTAAATGTTATTTTTTTAATTTGAAATTTTTAGACTTTGCCTAGATTGACCCAAACAATAGAAAAAGTTAAATGTTGCTTTTATACACATTTCCATATAAGCTGTACAAAAAAAGGTACAAAGATGGTATTCGGGTCAAAATGACCCGTGAGGCAAATAGAGTTGAAATCAAGGTCACAGTTATTTACAAACAACTAAATGTTACAAAGTTTTAGTTGTGTCTCGGATCATTCAGCAGCAGAAGTAAACAAGGCAAATCAGGTGGCAAAATATGGGATCAAGTCATGGGTGGCTTGCGATGCCAAATCAAGCTATGCTTGGAAAATGCAAGTCTATGGAAGTCGACCAGTGGATGCCCAGAGAAGAACCAGGGGATGCGAGTTGTGCTTGATGTGACAGAGGGATTAAGGGGTCACAATGTGACATGTGACAATTTCTTCACCTCTTATGAACTCGGACAGCAGCTCCTGAAGAGGAAGATCACCATGGTTGGTACAGTTCGAAAGAACAAGCCTGAGCTCCCACCTGCACTGCTTGCATCAAAGGAGAGAGGTCTTCTCCTCAAAGTTTGCCTTCACGCCCACCACCACTCTAGTTTCCTACCTCCCAAAGAAAAACAAGAATGTAGTTCTTCTGAAGCACACTGCACGAAAGAGCAATCTCACCAATCTAGCAAATCTAGATGGATGGACAAGGAGAGCCCAACTCATCATCAATTTGGAATCACAACTTCATAACAAGAGGAGGTGTGGACAATCTAGATAAGGTGATTGGAACATATAGCTGCAGAAGAATGACTACTCTGGCCCCTGGTCATCTTCCACAACATCATTAACATCATTGATGTGATCTCCTACAATGCCTTTGTGATTTGGAGAGAGATCAACCCGAGCTGGATGTCTCATAAGCACAACAAGAGGAGGCTTTTCCTGCAGCAGCTAGGAAAGGCACTTGTAACTCCACTCATTGAAAGAAGGAAGCATGTCCCCCGCACAGAAGCCTCAGCAGCAGTGGTGAAAGCTATTCAGAGTGCAGCAGCTCCTGATCAACCTGAGGAGCCATTTCCCCAGCTAGGCAGCTAGGGCAAGAAAGAGGAAGAGATGTCAGTTCTGCCCTCAAAAGAAGGACTGTAAAACACATACTGTGTGCTGCAGGTGTAAGAAATGTCTGCAAAGGCTGTGCACTTGCATATTGCCCTACATGTGCTAATTAGTTGAAAGGGTTTTGTTATTTTTCATATTTTTGTTGAGTTATACATTGTTGTATTATTGTTCACTAGAGAAAAGTAAAAGAAACGGAGTCATTGGGCTGAATAAAAATGCATTCAAAACTTTTTTTTTGAACATGTTTTTCTTTTCTTAAGCTATAGAAATTCAAGTGAAGAGGTCAAAACTCAAGTATTCACACATTTTTTGGTGAATGACAATATGCAAGATGAAATTTGGTGTTTAAAATTCAATTAAGATGCTTATTCTGGGGATTTAGTGAAGATGGGTCATTTTGACCCGGAGGACAAAGGGTGTATACAGAAAATGAAGACAATTAAAAATATTTCACTCTGAGCAATGAAGCTATGTGGTACATTCTTGAAATGTGCTTATATATCGTTTTATTTTGAAATCTGTAACCGGAAGCAGAACGCTTCATTCATTAATGGTCTGACGGCGCTTACTGCGCCCGGGTACAACTTAACACACCGGTGGTGACTCGTCACTCCGCGCAGAAAGATGGCTGCGGTGGCGCGGACCCCGGTCGGGGAAGGGATCCGGATAGTTGTCCTGTGTGTGTTTTGGTACACGGTTAGCTCCGGGGGCAACGTAATTAACAAAATAATCCTCAACGGATTCCCGTATCCCGTCACGGTCTCGCTGTTCCACATCATCTCTGTTGTCGTCTTCCTCCCGCCGCTGCTGAGGGCATGGGGAGTCCCCAAAACTGAACTGCCGAGCTGGTACTACCGGTGGTACATCCTCCCGTTGGCTTTCGGAAAATACTTCGCGTCCGTTTCGGCTCACTTCAGCATATGGAAGGTTCCCGTTTCGTATGCACACACAGGTGAGTAGAAAATGTTAAATCCGGGCAGCTGGAACCTGTTATCCGGGCCAACTTGATGATGTGTCTGTACCGTCAGCTGATATTAGCTTTGCGGCTAACGGCTGGCCAACTGCCGACAAGGGCATTTAAAGAGTCTGGCAGACCGCAGAGTCACGTAGATAGCAAAGAGAAAAGCTTTTATTTCACTAATTATTTTTAAAATGCAGCCTTTGACTGTACTTTTGTATTTTTTACTGTCATTTTACGTAAAATACCAGCTGTTAGCTTGCTAGCCAACTGAATTAAAGCTGAAATATGTCAAGGGGGAGGAGTAGAGCGCTTCTTCAGTTTTAAACCGAGTGTATCTGTTACAGTAGAGACCCTGAAAATGCTCCGATTCATTGATTTTATAAACGTAAAATGACACATTCAATACAGAGGTGGGTATTAACCACTTACGTTTACTTTAGTAACTTTATTGAAGAAAATATTTCTTTTAGGAGAAGCTTTGCTACATCGTACTTGTTAATTTAGCTTCTGTAATATTAAGTTTTACTCTTGAGTAAAAATTCACTAAAGGAAAAACAATGATGTTTAACCAAAAACCTACAGTTTATAAGGGGATTTCTTATTTAAACACAAGCTTTGCTATTCTGTTGTTTTCTATCTATTGAGCCATTTGTAGATCAAAAAGACACCAGAAACATTATATATATTTTCTGTGAAAGGTATATTCATCTATTGCGTTAGTTTAGTGTCTTTAGTGTTGTAAATCTGATATTAGAAATAAAAAAAATTAGAAAAATTGTTTTTTTCAGCCTGAATTTTGCTGATTTGTAATTATGATGTTGTAATTTTTTTTCTATTTAGTCTTCAAAAAAAATCCCAGAATTTGCACATAGCTATATATGTTTGTCCATCTGACATCATTTATAAACAATCAGATTTTTTGATCAATACTTTAGTATCTTTCTTATCCAATATTTTGTTTTTTTTGGATGGCCAAACACCCAAAACAATAAAGACTTTAGTTTAAAAAAAAATATTGAAGCAGTGTTAGTCTTACTTGAGTATATTTTTTGAGTACATTGCCCTCCTCTGAATAAATTAGGCTTATTTTTTTTTTGTTAAATGTTAATTCCCTCTGCAGTCAGATTTAGTCCATCAATCCTTTGAGCTATATTTGCATATTTTTGTTAACAAGCATTAGAACATATTTTACACATTGTACTAGTTTTATCTCAGTATTGCAATTACTCTATAGCATTTTACATCTTTAATATTATCATATTTGTCCATCCAATTCAAATCCAGAATCTCATACCTGTTCAAGGTTTCCCCCAGGAAACCCGGTAAGCCTGGTGGGTGGGGCGCCCAGCCATTCATCCATCCAGCGGCCCGTCGTGTTTTAGAGTTAAAAAATATTAAAGTTGACAGTAAATTTGAAAATATCACTTGATAATCATGTGTTATTGAAATATTGGAAGGTTAATACCTGAACACCAACTATAAAGTCTTAAAAAATGCAAACATTTTAAAAAGACTTTAATAAAGAAGCAATGCTTCGCCTGGCTGGGGCACAAGTAAAGCCTGGCTTATAATACACTACATGTTGAAGATCTATTACACATAGATTAATATGTGTCAAGTGTTTATTTCTGCAAATGTTTACAGCTCATAACTAATGAAGGCTAAAAAAAGTACATTACACCAATAAAAATAATTTTTTGTACAGAAATGCTAGTACTTAAACAATATTTTATTGTTAAAATTTTTAAGATGCATCAAAATGTGCATCTCTATTTTTACTTCAGACCCTGGACCTTTTCTTTTCAAAATAAAATGCAAATTTTACTTTAGTCTGAATAAAAGACTTTGGGCCTCTGATGTTGCTTCTTGTTCAGTTTGATTTCAAAATCATTTTAGTTGTTCCAAAGGGAAATTAAATGTTGTTGTAACTCATATCATCCAAGTATCAAAGAGTCTTTGTGGTTGATAATGATGTGGGCAGGAAGTATATGACAATACGGACTTAGAATTTTATCACAATATTTTATAGTTCAATTATGATAACGCTAAAAATTATGATAGAGAATTTTTTGTTACTCTTATTTAGGTAACTGCATGGCAAAGCATTCATAGTGCCACAAACATCAGCTACTTTAAGAAGAGTTTTATGCCACTAAACTGGACATAGAAGCTTTATTTAATCAGCTTTTTGAATTTATTGATATGTTTTTGCTTTCATGGAGAAAACTGTATGATCAACACAGATCAGAAATTAGCCCCTGATGTTTTGTCTATTTTGACTGTTTTGTTGTTATTTACATATATATATATATATATATATAGTCCTAATTCCTATTATAATAACTATGCAGTGAATCTGGTTGCTCAGCATTGTTTAGGATTCGTTCCTTTATTCTTCTCAGTCGGTGTGAACATGACGCACCGCTCTCGAGGTGTGTGACTCAGTGAACGATGTTGTGTGTCATTCGATAGAAGGGTGCACCCGGCTCTGACCTGCCATTAACTTTTTACAGCTCAGACGTAATTGGTTCATTCTCTCCTCGCTACAGAAGCGCAGTGTTTATTGTTTTTAAAACTTGACACCGTCCCATTTTCCTCCCCTTGTCTCTTTCACAGTCAAAGCCACAATGCCGATATGGGTGGTGCTGCTGTCGAGAATTATAATGAGGGAGAAGCAAACTACAAAGGTGAGTCGGAGCATAAGACGCAGCACAAGTCCTGCTCTGTTTCAGACTTGGCAGTGGTGATGTGGCACAGCGAGACCACTGTGCCTCGGTTGCATCTCATGTTACAGCCGCCTGCCGAAGCTGGCATTCTCCAGGAGGTCAGGGGTCATCCACATCAGCTCCTGCATTCCAGAGCTGACATTTAGGAGGCTTTACGTAGGTTGAGTCTCTGTGGGAAAAGTGCACACTGTGAGGAATTTGTGCTAAATGAACCAGTAGTTCAGCTTTACCAGCAGACGTCAGGATATCATCATAAATATTATTAGAACTGTTGTAGATGTGGATGAATCTTTGTAGACGAGGAAAGCCGATGTTAAGGAACTTTGAACCCTTGTACAACACTGCATTCAAACCTGGAGGGATTCTTCTGGTTTTTGTCAAGCAGAGTGTTCCCTTATCTTTTTTTAAAAACTGTTGAAACTGGTGGTT
This sequence comes from Phalloptychus januarius, assembly GCA_902982915.1. NCBI lineage: Eukaryota > Metazoa > Chordata > Actinopteri > Cyprinodontiformes > Poeciliidae > Phalloptychus > Phalloptychus januarius. The sequence goes on along the minus strand of CADWAE010000076.1, from coordinate 7,046,963 downwards.
AAAACAGATTTATGAAGTTTGATTTATTAATTTTTCTATGCTGGAACTACTGATAAAGTTTTATCCATAAAGGTTTATAAAAGCTTATTTTCCCCATCCTCACATCTTGTGTTTTTATTTATTATAGAAAAGGCTAACACATAAACTGAATCCATTCTAACATATAAATAAAACCATAAAGAGTTGGTTATTTCAGGATTTCAACTTCAGACTCCTATTCACGTGAAAAGTGACGTTTAATTGGATCATATGAAATAATCCAAAAGTTTTAAAGTTGCTTCTCTGTGGCACAATGTAATGGAATCAAGATTATTTAAAATATTTGTGTTTTCATGCACATTTACATCCATCAAGTACTTCAGCACTTTGCAAACAAGGCTGAGAATCACATAAAATCAATAGTTTATCAATTATCAAACTGTAATTCACTGACGTTTTGACTGAGAAGAAGCTTTAAATTTTCCTATAAGAGGTGAATGTTTTCTGCTGACATGTTTTAAACAAAAATGCTTGTAAAAAAAAAAAATAAATTCCCTAAGATCTAAAAACAAAAGACCAGTGATATAATAACGTTTCCCTCCAACTTACACATAAAACTAAAACACTCAGATTTTCAAAATATTCAAATGTAATCAGTATCTCATTCACAATCAAGATGGGAAATGAGTGATCTCTGTGAAACTACTTCTTCGTTCCAGATCACTTGAAGCTGAAACGTTTTCACACTGCTGACTAAAATCAAGCTCTTATCTCTCAGCATTACTGGCTGCTCCTGCGTTGCCTCGGTGTGCAGAGCTTTAGACCATGTCTTTGTTTGCTGATTTTTCTCACATGGCACAACTAAAAGCCATACGGACATGTGTTTGAGTCATTTCTTGGTTCTCTGTACTGTGATAGCTAATGCTAAAAAAAAAAAAGACAGCGGGTAACCATGGCTACCAGTCACAGTTTAAAGGCCGGCCGGCTCTTTCTGCAGTCAGGTCGCACAAGCATCAAATATATTTAGAGACAAATAATCCTGTTTTACTCCAAACCTCCAAATAAACTTAGTTTTTCACTGCAGAAACAAAATCTGACCAAGTACTTTTGGGGTAAATATCTTGGTATGTTTAAAATGAGACCAAACAATCTTTCAAGTAACTTTTCAGAGAGATGGTAGCATTTTGTTATAAATAATTATTCCTCAACGGTAATGGAAAACTATTAGTTTCTCTGGCAGATTATTTCACTCGTAGCAGCACATTTTTCATGTGTTGTAAATGAAATAATCTGACAGAGGAACTAATAAGTTTTCGTCAGTATTAATAAAGTCTAAAAACGAACCTTTTCTTGGTGGAAATCTTAGTTTTGTATTATTTCAAATACACTGACATTTGCAGTAGAAACTGGACCAAAAATACTTAAGATTTTGTGTTTTTGCACTGCTGTTGTATTCCTTTTATTTGTACTTTAAGTCAACCATTTCCCTGTGATTTCTGGTTCTGCAGGTGAAATGAAGGTGATATTTGTCGCCTCTGAGATGCTCCTCAGTTTCCCATTCTGATGGAGGAACATTTCTGCGTGCTAAACAGGAAATAGATTTATGTGTCTGGCATCAGGGCGTTATGTTTACTTTGCAGTTCAGTGCTGAGACAAAATGGCTTCACCAACAGCGGAAAGGAGTTTACCTTTCTTTGCATTTCTGTTCATGGGAAATAATCTTAATCTCCGTCAGCAGTAAACATTCAGATTTGAACCTTTTTCTCTTTTTGTGCCAAATGTTTACAAAATGAATCTGAATTTGTTGACGGCAAATAGCTGTCTGCCTTAAAGACTCTGTTATCGACTGTTCTGCATCACAGTGCTGTTAAATCAATAAATAATAGTTTAGCTTTTCTTTTTTAATCTTATTGCTTAAATTTGTGTTTTCTCGGTTTCAGGCTGAGTTTAGCAACAGATGTGTGTCATGAAAAAATAAAGCTCGCCTCTCATGAGCCGTTCTCGGGATCATGCAAATGATCTGGTGTCTGTAATGACGGTTTCCTCCGGTGAGGTGTCGTCCCTGGTGGATGGAAACATTGGTTTGGGTTTCTTGTTCTCTAACATCCATTACAAGCACTGCATGGATTAGGGAAAATTGTTTAACAGAAATGTTGCTTTTCATTTCTCGATTACAGTTGATGTATAAAAATGCCTCTTCGTTTCCTGACTCATTTCAGTGGAGATGTTGATTTGATTGTATTTTTGTTTCTTGAAGGCAATAAACAGTCTTAAGTTAATTAATTTGAGTTTTAAGTCTAAATTATCTTGCAAAATAAGACCTGATGATGAAATATCCGCATGTATTTAGGATCTAGTCATTTTATTTCTTTTTCCATTCACATTTTTAATAAAAAATTTTAATCTCATTCCTCTTTCATTTGGCAGCAATCATCTGTCCCACATGTTCTACGAAAGGAGTTGGAGTGTTACAAAATAAACAAATTATAAAGCCAACTGAAGTTATTTTAGTCTTAAATTTAAACTTAAATTGCCTTGAAAATATCCTGATCTTTAAAGTCTAACCCACTGACACTGATGCATTAAGATGTAACATATTTAAAATACCTTACAGCTCCAGTGTTTATTCTTTAAGTTTTTGTTAATAACTTTATTTTGGTCTTTGAGAGGGTGAATTTGCATTATTATGCCATTACCAGTATATCACTTGGAGATGGTCTCAAAACAACAATATTATCGTTTATCTCAATAATTGTTGGAATAATTAATTGTTAAATTTATCATGACAAGCCTATACTTCACAATATTCAGATGTTCATTTAACTGTAGCATAAATCCCAAGAACTTAAACTATCCAGTTGTAGAACACAAACAGAAATCGTACTTTTAATTATCAGAACCGTTTTGTTTAAGCATCACTTCGTGGAGTAACTGAGAAACCCTGAACATCTGCAGTAAGAAATGGAACATGGGTTTTGCACAGGAAGTGGCTGTTTCTGATTTGTGTTTGGATCCTGACTCTTTCCTCCGCCCTGACCTGGTTTTGCAGGTTTACGTGTCGCTCATCCCGATCATCAGTGGCGTGCTGCTGGCCACCGTCACCGAGCTTTCCTTTGATGTCTCGGGGCTAATCAGCGCTCTCGCCGCCACGCTCTGCTTCTCTCTGCAGAACATCTTCTCCAAAAAGGTGAGGCTGCTTCACATCCAGCAGAGCGATTCAATCAACACTGAAACAGAAAGAGTCAGCTTTTAAACACCTTTTGGTAATATTGTGACATTTGGTTGCTTTCATAAGGTCACAGTTAAAATGTGAGGGAGTTTTGTTCTCATTTAAAGGGATGATGTGAGCATTTCAACTAGTCCTGCTTGTAGCTGCGAATTTAATTAAATTTCCCTTTGGGATTAATGGAGGATTAATAAAGTGATTTTGAATTGAAAATGCAATTTTATTTTATTTTTTGTCTATTTTCTTATGCAAATGTCTTCAGTCACTTGAAGTAAAACTAACCTAAACGTTACTGTCAGCAACACATGGGAGAGTGGTTTAGGTCACCAAATCCCTAGAAATAAGGAGAAAGAAATGGTTGCACTGGTGGGTTTTTTTCACATGTAAGATGTCCTGTTATAAGGGAAATAATTAGCTGTTTTTTTAATCAATGTTAAGGAGTTACTGACCTGAACCAAAGTCCTACGTCCTACACTCCTTTTGGACTGTAAAATATGGAGGATTTCAGATGGGACATCACCGCTACATGCTGTTTACTGAAGCAGTGTTGGGTTTTATTCATTTTTAAAGAGTTATTCCCCCCCCTCCCCCCTCCTCTCTGTTGAAGGTTCTGCGTGACACAGGTGTGCATCACCTGAGGCTCCTGAACGTCCTGGGCTTCAACGCCATGTTCTTCATGGTTCCTACCTGGGTCCTGGTGGATTTCTCTGTGTTTCTTGTAAATGGGGATCTAGTGAGTAGCAGTACTAGATTTAATTTTTTGGAGTTAATCATAAGATGAACCTAAAACAGAGTGACTGAGTCTCTGCTTCCCTTCCAGTCGGATATTTCGGGATGGACCGGCACCTTCTTCCTCCTCCTCATCAGCGGCTTCTGTAATTTTGCCCAGAACGTCATCGCTTTCAGTATCCTGAACCTCGTCAGCCCTCTCAGCTACGCCGTCGCCAACGCCACCAAGAGGATCATGGTCATCAGTATATCTTTGCTAATGTTGCGCAACCCAGTCACCCTGACCAACGTGCTGGGAATGATGACGGCGATTCTGGGGGTCTTCCTCTACAACAAGGTGAGTCTTTTCCACAGTCGAATCCTGCAGCTGCATCTCATTCAGCCAGGTTCAATAATAATATAATCAATAATCTCCCTCTACATCATGTATAAACAATATAATGTTTGAAGTGTCACACGTCTGGCGCGGTTAGTGGAAATTTGGCTTCATCACAGCGTCTATGTTAAGAGTATTTCTTTAGTTTCTACGTTAAGCTCATAATATCAGTGGGGACATTTTGTAAAGTTTAGGAAAACTTAAATATTTAGAGGAACAACTTCCAAATGCAAAGATTAAACTAACAGTTTAGAGGTGGCGATTTAAAGATTTCATCCTAACACTCAATGCTTCTCAGTAGGTTGGGCAATAAATTGATCTTAAATTGACTGATCAGAATTTTGCCGTTTGAAGATTTTTTTTTTTCCGTCAATGAACTCCTTGTGTTTCCATAGTTCAGTGGTGTCAGTGCGCCCAGAGCCGCCATCTTGTTTCACCAGCATCTTTTAAAGCTTCTGTTAATTCGGAGTTTGAGTATTAGAGCCAGACTTTTTTATTTATATTACAAAAGTAAAGTCATGATATCAGGAGGATGAAGTTGTAGTTTTATGAGAATTGCAACATGAAAAAAAACAACACATTGAAACGTTGAGCATCGTATGTTTTGCTCTCAGTTTGAAGATGATGAAATGCTTCATCTTTCAACACATCAGGATCAGATCATCAGCAGCTGGACTTTGAAATGATTGAATAAACAAAAAAGTTTATTCAATTGAAGAAGAAACAAACCAAACTGAGCTGCTCATGTCAGATCCTGAGTTTCTCATCAAAACGACTTTTTTCTCTCGATTCTAAGACGTTTTTCTGGTAAAGTGTTTTCTTTATTCTGCTGATATTATGACCCTATTCTCATAATTAAACAGAATTCCTCAGCCTTGTACAAATCACATAGACGGCAGGAAGACTGAAATAAAATACACTTTAAAAATTTGTAATTTCCTCTAGAAAAGAAAAAAATTGTCTAAAATTGGATCTCTTTTGAAAAAATCAGGAACTTTATTTTGAAACCGCGTCGCCCAGCCGTACTTTGATGTTACTTACTCTTCCATGATTCTCCCAGGTTTTTTAGTTTCAGTTTAGCACAAACTGGCTTCATAAGAAATGATTTTATTTAAATGTTCCCATATTTTCCCTTCATCGCCAGGCTAAGTACGACGCCAACAAGCAGAAGAAGAAGCTGCCCACCAGCACGCAGGACCTCCTGTCCTTCGACAACCCGACGCCGGAGAAGACGCAGGCGAACGGGTCGGGCCCTTTCTACGGCTCCGACCAGCAGCAGAACTGGAACAACGTTCTGACCGACCACTTCCAGTACAGCCGGCAGGCCTACACGGCGAACCACAGCAGCAGCCACCAGTTCGTGGTGTAACGGAGGCACAGCACTGGCTTCTCACTCCTGCTCCAGACTGAGACTGAAGGCAAGTGCTCTTTGTCGCGGATTTAAAAAAAAAAAAAAACGAGACGAGTCGATTGTGACGTCCCAGAGACGTTTCCTCTCCCGCGTCCCTCCATGTCCAGACGGCATGTTTTTTTTACAGCCTTGCTGCTCGTTTTTATTTATTAAGACGCTGATGACTGTTGGGGCAACAAAATCAGAAGCTTCAGACATTTTGACGAGAGATCGAGCCACAACATTCAGACACAAAAATAACGTGCCACAGTTTGAAAACGTTTAGGTTGTCTTCCATAAGTATCTGCTGTTTGACATTAGACAGAGAGATGCAGCAATCAGTCTCTTAAAATCTATGGGAAAAAAAAAAGATTATTCCCAAAAATACATCAGAACTTTCATCTGGTTTTTACTAAACTCAAAAAAGTGCAGAATAATAAATATACTGTTGGGAGTTCTTAGTTTTGATTCATTTCCTCAGAGCTGGTGAAGGGAAATAGACGTAGCTAATCCCTGACAGATTGGCAGCTGCATCTCAGATCTGTAACCTTTCAACCAACACCAGAATCCATCATGTCGCATCTGTAATTTGAATTTCCTCTCTAGGATTGTCGTTTTTCTTCTTGAGGCATTTGTTTTATGAGGAGAAACAAACTGTCTACCTTACAAAAATGGAGGCAGATTATATTTTAGTGTCGACTCTCATTATGATTTAAGCTAAGCTACGTTTATGTTGTTAAAATGAGCCATGTCCAGTCCAGTTTGGTGTCACACGTTTCTAAACGTACATGAAGATTTAAGAGGTTTTTGGTCTAAATGTGGGTTTTAGTTTCCTGGTTTTAAATCTTGTCTTCAAAAGATGATGCTTTTCTCTTCTGTCCCATAATTCCTGGCTAAGATGGTCGAAATAGAAGCCAGTTGTGTTGAATTTCAGTTCATTTGTTATTTAGAAACAGATTTTCTGATGATTTCTGTGGGGTATTTTATGCTCCTATTTAGTTCTTTTAGGAAAATAAAAAAAAAAGGTCCACAAATATTTTCTACATAATGTGGAGAGTTTAGAGGGAAGCGTGTCTTTGACAAACTTGAGTTTCTGAAAGGCTGAAGGTACGAGAAGTAAACTCCATTTGATTTATGCCTCCAGCGTCATTCATACAAGTGCCTGATGAAGAAAAATAACGAATAATAACAATAATAAAAATAAGGTGTTCTGTTTGTTTTCCATTGTTTCTGGGCAAACGCTGATGCTTGTAAATATTCCCACAACCAAAATAGTTTGAGCCGCATTTTAAATAAAAAGCAAAACCCTGCCGATTGATCCTAAAGGGACTTTTAAGAACGCAGCGCGTTTACAGCTTTAAGTGGAGAGTGAGGCCAAAGGTCAGTGACCTCTCACACATCTGTCCTGTCTCCCTGCTGAGCAAAGATGTCACAACTTGTTGTCCAGATGTGTTGTTGTAAAACGTAGATCACCAGTTTCCAGAAAGGCCTTTTGGCTTAGCAAACGTAAAGAATGAAAACTAAATTTTAACATTTATGGATACAAAAAATGATTTAAAGTATTAATGCGTTTCTTTTTTACCGGTTATTGGAATTTGTTAGCACCAGAGATGGATTTATTCTTCTTTAAACCCTGAACTAAAGCTGCTTTGGGATGTTTTATGTTACTTTATTTTTTCTACTGTCGTCGGCATCAGTTTTGCACATTTAAAAAAACAAAATGTGATTTTTTAAAAATTTTTTGTCATGGGTTGTTTATTGAACTCTGTGTAGATAATAGTCACCAAAATGACTCGCTATCCATAAAAAAATAAACTTTTGTTCTTTAAAAGAATCTGTACAACTATTATAAACATTTCTGAATTGAGTTTTTAATTGGTTTAATTTTCTATGACATTGAATTTTGGGTTTTAGTGGAAAACCAAAATCTACTAAATTAATCAAAAATGATTCTGCATGTAAAGACTCTTTCCCTGAGTTGAGCTTTTTTTATTAAAATTAAATTCTTTTGTTTTATATTTTAATTTATTGACATTCACCTTTAATATCAATCATTATTAAGGACTGTAGTGTCAGCTGATGTTTCATAAAACTCTGAGGCACTGACATTTTTTATTTTACATGTTTGCAGATTTTTCTGTTGCTTGTTTCCTCAGACATTTGTTTTGATTTATTCTTCAGGCTCGTTAAATTAATTTAACAGACTGAAATGGACACAAGCATTCAGTAGGGATTCATGGGTAATGTAGTTCTTACAAGCTGTTTAAAAAAAAACTAAATATTGGCCAGTAGTACAGAAACGCCAGGCAAAAAATAATAACTAATGACATTTCTGTTGATGGTTCGTATTTGAGGCGATGTTTTGTTCAATTTACTAAATCCTAATTGTTTAAAATTAAAGCATAGAGAATAAAAAAAATTGTATCTGAATCAATTAATAATTTGACCAAATTAGCATTTATGACTTCAAAGAATAGAACCAGCAAATAATTATATATTCACGTCTTAAAGCTGTTGCACTTCAGTATCCTACATTTTTTGATTTGCCAGATTTCATCTTTACTGAAAATGTAATTTTACCTCCTCAACAATTTGCAACAATTTCAGCTTTTTCAGGATCAGTAATAAATCAGTCTGACAATATAGAACGCATAATCTCATCATAAATATGTGGTTAATTATGTCATACAGCAGTTTAATAATGTAAAAATTTGGTGACTAGTCTGGCCAAACTCAACCAAACCTAAGAGTGTTCATCAGTTATCAAAGTGTAGATGTTTAATTACATCCAAAATGTTTGGATGTGAAGAAGGTATTGGATTAATTTGAAAGAAACGACTCTGAGTATGATGGTAAAATGCTGATTATTTTATTTTCTTTGTGTTTTTTGTGTTTTTAACATTTTGTGTTGGTGCATCACAGAATGAAGGCCTTGATTGCAGGTTGCTGAGATGTAAAAAGACTGTGTTGTTATTTTCTTCATGTATATAAACCTACATGGAAAATGTAAAAGCATTTTTTGGCGCTCTGTAAAGCTTTTTTCACTGGGCTGTAAAGGATAAAGAATAATAAGGGGAGATTATCTCTTTGTAAAAGTTGTATACTGATTATTTTTGTTGTCTTTAATGGATCTCGAAATAGCATTTGTATGTAAACTATGTTTATAGATTTTTATTTATGGTGTCATGGTACAAACTGTACAGAGGTGCTGCAATGCACAGTCTTGTCTGCTTATGTTTGGTAAATATTTTTAAATGTTGGGGAGAATAAATCAATTCTGAAATATTAAAAAGGCCTACTGTCTTAAATAATACATACATACACAATACATAACTGCACAGGATATAAAGTCAATGGCAAATTCAATGTTTTAATAATAAAAGTCTGATTTTAAGTAGATATTTTTCCATATACGTCTGATCTAAATTAAGCAGAAACACCTTTAAAAGCAATAAAGTATAAAACAATAATAATAAATTAGATGTGACCAGATTCTAAGCACACAACGTATAATAAGTTAGTTTATTTTACTTTAAGAAACTACAGATTTTAACTTTATAGTCGTTTGACATTTTTCTGACAATTTAGCTTACTGGCGCCATCTAGTGGGAATTTTGGGGAATCGTTCTAATATCCTCAGAAAATCTAATAGATACGATATATTTATACTGTATGAATATATATAGTCACATCAGTTTTACATTAATAAAATTTTGCACCGTCCTTAAAGAACAAAATCATTGATCATAGTTTAATAAATATTATAGTTCATGTAAAATAATCGCAAATACTAGTTGTATGATCTAAGGAAAGTCGGAAGGAGACGGAAGTGAATTTTGTTCACATGAATTTATCTATCATAGAGCCTCAAAGGTTAATTAAAAGATAAAAATTGTTCTTTTTAAATGAATTTGTTTTGTCATACAAACGAGTGGTACTTTTGTTCTTAAGAGGTTTTTCTATCAAAGTTAAAAGTTGTGGTTGAAGTGAATATCTTATTTTGTAAGTTAATGCAAAAACGTTTTGTCTGTGTTGAATTTCAACAATAAAATACATCCGCTGCTCCACCAGACCCAGGAACAGCGGTTGAGAGTATCCAAAATATGAACTTAACTTACAAGAGTTAAAAAAAAAAATGTCGTTCTCCAACATCCCCGCTAGATGGCGGCAGTGTACTTAAAATACTTCTTCCAGTTGTCAGCCTTTGTTTTGGCAACAGAACTCCAGTTAGCGCCACACTCTGAAATAGTTGTTTTTGTTCGTTTTTTGTTTCTTAATTTTAACATTAATGTTTTAAAAGACAAATGAGACCAAAAGTGCATCGTCGTTGATAAATTATTTAAATCCCAGTTGGATTAGTGTGCAGGTAGCAGCTTCTGTTTCCCACTAGAGGCTTTGGAAGATCAGCAACTTCTTAAAAACAGCAGTAATAATAATAACAAAAGAGCAAAAAGGGCAAAAATGATTATACCAAAACACCATTAACAAACTGTTTTGCTGATGCAACAAGGTGTCTCTCCAAACAAACATGTTTATGACTGCGGAGTGATGACATGACCTGACAAAAACAGGACATAAACGGCAGAAATGTATTTCCTTTCTTCAAAATTTATAGCATTTTGTGTGATTGGCTCATTTAATAAGCTCAACAGCAACTTTAATAAAAGCAGAATTTAGAAATAAGTTGATTATTTGCTTCATGTGTAACAAATATCTGTGGACTAAATAAAAACAGAAGCAGTTAACGTATAATGCAATCCGTACTTGTGTTTATGACTTATGAGAGGAAGCTTTTTACCAATATGCACCTAATTTAAGCAGATAAACTTGATTCTGCTGAGTCGTGCAACTACTAAAAATGAAAGGTCATGCCTTGTGTGTTTTATGTTGCCACCTGGGCTCATTTTAATAGCAGTGTCATCATGCATGTGTCACTTTTCAGCCACACGGCCACACCCTTGGCTTTGAGCTGAAAAGCATCCGTCATCTTTAATTATTTTGGTATCAAGTGTGAAATTGCAGTTGTCATCACCACAGAGCCCCATTTGATTTTTAATTTCATCTGTCACTGAGAGCTGGGAAACGAACATGGATCCCGTTTCATCCCATGGATTGGTTGTCTGCTTGAGAATATCTTCAGCTCTTCATTTGAGTCGACAGCTGCAGGGGGCAAACACAACAGTCAGCACTACAGCCCTGGATTTATTTTATTCGTGAATAAAATAAGTTGTTGGGAAAGTAGAATTGGATCCTCATTTCACCAACATACTGTATGCATAAAGGCTGTCATTGTCTTGCACTAAAACACTAGTAATGGAGTTTAAAGGGGGGAATAAAACAGACATTTACAGCCTTTCTTTGTCTCAGATCCAGACACGTTCAGGTTCGCTGCATTTATTCTAACAAGAGAGAAAATCAAGTTGGTGGTCACATCAGTCCAGCAGTTTCTGCCTCGCAGTTACCGACGGCAACAGAAAATGGGGGACGGGTTGTCAGTTACTGGTTGCTACGGCAAGCGCTAACTGTCAAAAGCAGCGCAACTTGTTGTACACCAGTTGACTAAACCAAACGAATTTGAAGAATGAAGAAACAAATTTTAACAAACTTCACATCTATAGTATTGTTAAAATTCATTAATGGATTAAACACCTCTGTTCAATCCATTCTCATTTCAAAAGCTTCACTTATAAAACAAAAGAAAATCATCCCCAACCCCCTTATTCTCCTGCAGAGTCTTCTTCATCTCTGTCAAATACCGGCAGAAATTGACAGCAGTGGATCAATATCAAACAATCTTCTGCTTAGTGTTAATGATAGATCGATCTCGCTCTGACTCATCCATTCAGAGCGCCGCTTCTGAAACCAAAAGGTCAGATAAAGCGAGAGCTTAGGTGAGTTCCCCACACCGCCCTCGTAGTTGCAAAATGACAGTTGTGAGGAGCTGTGAATTAAAACAAAACCCTGAGTGATCGAGGTGAATTCAACGAATCTGATCAGTGTAATATCAAATGCATTTAAACTGTGCACTGTTAAAAACAGTGCACATCCAAGCTGAAACAAAAATAAGTGCATCATAACTAAGTTGAAGTTGCAAATATTAAACCTTCGCCTTGAAGGAGATTCCTAAATTCACTTTAAAACTGACTTTTTAGTGAAAAGTGAATGAAATTGTATTTATTTTCTATTGAGAATTCAATCAAAAGAGTTTCTGGTTGACAATATGTAAAAAAAAAAAACAATTTAACATTTGAGTCTGCAATATAAAAGATGACAAATGATCAGATATTTCATGTTGGAATTTTATAACACCAACCAAAACGTTTGCCTCTCAAATGACAGCAGGATATTTCTGTTCATGCTCATTATTTTTAACTTTGTGTCCATTTATTTCTGAATCCTTGATGAGCTAGAAATACTTTTTGGGAAGTGAGTTTTGAACTGCTTTAAAGTTCTCACATGTTTATGCTGAAACCCTTTTTCTGCTTCTTCTATTCTATATTTATCTGCAGTCATCATGGCCATTAATGTCATATTTATCACAGGATCTTAAGGATTTGTTATGACTATTCTTTTCCAGGATGGGATAGTGACACAAAATACAAAAATCGTGACTTTTAAAGACATGAAATGATTTGAGATTAATACAGGGTCAATTAAAGACTCAGTTTAGATAATCCCCAATGGCAACAAGTTACCATTTTAACTATGGTTGGTTATTTTGACTGGTTGAGTCCTTTATTAAAATATTTTGTTTCTGGGGCAGATTCAGCTGTTAAGAATTATCGATTTTCTTCTTAATCGCAGTCGTAGATTAGTAAGGCTTAACATGTGTTCATATTTCTGATGCTACGTGGGAAGTGGCAGAGAAACGACACATAGACGTACGGAAATTGGCTAAGATGTTTAGAAAACAACCAAACTTGTTGTAAAACGGAAGACCTGTCCCTCCTCAAAACTTATTTTAAACGCCCAACGAAGAAGACGATGCCCGCTCCATAGTCAATACCTTCTTGCATAACCAAAGACTGAAGATACCAAAACAGATAAACACGTTCTGAAGAAAAGTTTAACCATTCGTGGAGACAAAAAGTTTATCTGTTTGGTCACGATGACAAGAATTATGTTTGGAGGAGTCAGAGAGGGCTTTGCCAATCGAAGAACATCCTGCCAAGTGCCAATCATAGTGGTGGCTCTATCTTTCTTTCTTGCAAAATTTAAGATACCAAAACAGATAAATACATGAAGAAAAACCTGACCATTGGGTGAGATAAAAAGATTATCTGCTTGGTCACAATGACAAGATTTGTACTTTGGATAGGCAGAGTAGGCTTCAAAACCAACATCGAACCAACTGCCAATCATAGTGATGGCAGCATCTTGCTTTCTTGCACAACGGAAAATTCGAGATAACCAAGCAGATAAAAGCATGAAAAAAAAGCTTGACCATTTGGTGAAATAGGAAGCTTATCTGTTTGACCACAATGACAAGAATTACATGTGAAAATTTTTTAAAAACTTCTTGCTGAGAGGTTTTTTGCACAAATTTGATTCGAACAATGAAGACAAAGGACTATCTTCAAATTCTTCATCGAAAACATTCATCAATTATGAATTGACCTTCTAAACATCACAACCTTAATTCTATATACCACCTCTTGCCTGAAACGTTCGCTGGAGATAGGCACCAGCACCCCTCCTGACCCCAATGGGCACAAGGCTGTACTGTACAGAACATGGATGGATGAATTCTATATATATTAGTCATTTGAAATTCCCAGCTGCTTGTGTGGTCAAAATTAATTCTGTTTAACATTAGAAGAGATATGGATTGAGACATTTGGGCAGAATGACAGGAATTATGTTGAGAGGAGTACAGGTGAAGCTGTGAAACCTAAGAACATCATTGTAAAGCATGGTGATGGCAGCATTATGCTGTGGCACTTATTTGTTGTCAGTTGTACCTGTGCATTGTGGGACATTTATCAAAATGTATCATGATGTATCGGCACTAACATCAGTATTGGTCGATATTAGTCTTTTTTTAATATCGGTCTCGGTCAGATAAATAAAACCAGGCAGATGTTAACAATTGAAATTAGATTTCATCTTGTTGCCACCTGTTTCTGGTCATTTGTTTTCCAAAGTTTTCAAAACGGCGGAGAAATATATGATATTGGCATATTGGTCATTGGCTAAAACAGCAATATTAAAATCGGATATCGATATCGGCCCAAGTTTCCATATGGGTGCATTACTAATATTTTTTAATGTTACTAAAACTGCAATGAAAAATGTATAAAAATTGAATGTTCTGCATAAAAAAATAGAGAATTTTTTCCACTTAATTGTGTCTTTTGAAATATCTCTGCTTTTTTAAGCTGTTAAATAAAAAAACACATGATTTATTTTCAATTTCATATATATTAGGCACCAACTTAAATAGAGTTGTGACTTTTATGATCGAAAGCCTCAAATGTATTCGACATGCATGCATTTATTATGTGCAAAATTATGACCACAAATGTTCCTCTCTCTGGTTTGCAGCATTCTAATAGAGCCACCAAATAGTTTGTTGCCAAACAGCATGCAACTTATATTATATAAAACATTTTTTTATGACAGTTCTAGCTTCATTTTGATTTAAGCATTGATATGCATGTGTGAAATCCATCAGGTATAGGTAAGACGTACAGTGTTTGTGCATCATACCGGGACCGTTTTACATTTCACACCCTCGCTTTTACCGTCATACTCCGCTGCAGGGGGTGGGGGTACACCGGGGGGGCCGGCCCCTGCTGATTCAGAGGTTAGGAATTTGCATCTGATTGCTGTTTGTCAACCAATGATGTGACTGTGCAGGCTGGGAGAGTGTCTCCACGCCTCTCTCTCATGCTCTGTCTCAGTCAGAGCCAGACTCCGAAACTCTGAAAACACGATTCAGAGCCGAATGCGTGGATATCATGCAGCCAGTCACATGAAACCACTTGATTTTTAGCCGATATACATACACACGAACCACCTCTCATTTTACACCGAGTTTGGTGCCTTCTTTTTTTTTTTTTTTTTTTAATTATCCACTTCCTCTGATCGGAAGAGGAGACCACGAATCAAGACAGACGGGGGAAAACAGGAATGTTTCTTCCGCTTCCAAACAGTGAGAAAATCGAACGGAAGCCGACGTGGTAAGGTTGCGTTTATATTCCTTCTGCTTTATTTATTCTCGTGCAGGCTGTGTTGTGTTCACAAATTCAAATTATTCTCTGTTTTCAACTTATCTACTTTGCTTGACTAATCAATTAAAGAACGCTATTATTTTTTATTGTTTAATAAAATCGATGCATTATCAAATGACTGATCAATAACCTATAGCGAATGCGGCGGATGGATTTGAGTGCTGTGAGTCATCGAACGTATAGACGTTAGCCTAGGCTGAGTGGACGGGCACTATTTTTTTATTATAAATTTTCCAAAAAGTATATGATGATTATTATTATATACAAAGTTTTGAAGGGGTTTTGATTTATTTACTTATATTGAAAGTATAGGCAACAAAAAAATTATTTAAACTATTTAGGCTGATGTTTTGAAGCTCTGTTTTTAACCTCGGACGGAAACTAACGTTCGAAAACTGACCTTTTTGTTTGCTAGCTAATTTAGTAAATATTACATGATTGTTTACAATATCAGGCTGTCTTTTTCACGGCAGGTCAACAACAAATAAACAAATATACATTTCTGACTAAAAGCAGACATCAAAACTACTTATTAGAGTTATTCTATTTGAATTATTCACTCAAATTTTTGTTTAGCTAATGGGGGCGACGCATCCGTTCCAAATGGAAGGTTGAATTTCAGAACGCCATTAAGCATCCGCTGAAGGATTGCATACCATATGCACGTTCAACTGCCCTTTCACTGACATAAAGAAATCACTGTATGACTGCACCCACCACCATGCATTTAAATAGAGTCGTGCCTACCTAAAATGTCATACTGAGGGTCACATTTGTGGTCGGCCAACAAGTGTTGTTTTCCAAAACAAACAAGCAAAATAACTTTTAAATAAGACTTAAAGCATGTGTGTGTGTTCAGCAAGATTGTTATGGCATTTCAAAACCAAAAAATGATTAAATTACTCCTTCTGCATACTATAAAACACTAAATGATTCTTGGTTCATTTTCTGCAGTCTCAGCGTTCAGTTCAGTGATATGTAAGTCATTTGATTCACCCAAAAATCCTTACCGTATGTTATTATATGGAGTAAAGTAAAACATTAAAGTTAACTGGTGAAATTAAAATCTTCATCTGTGTCATTAACACTCTCGATAATGACTAATACCGGGGTGTGTTTGTTTTACGTTATTGTTTCAAATTCCTGAAACCTACACAAGAGTAAAAAAGCTATTTCTGAATTGACAGAATAGTCTGTTGTTTAAATGGAAGTAAAAAAAATGAATGAAAAAATTGGCCACCAGATACCTATTATTAATGGGGGAACCCGCGATTTAAATAGGGAGAAAAGAAACTGTCAGCTTTTCATTATATTATAATGATAATATAATGAATATTTATTATGTTCATTATATTATGGTTTGGTTTGACTGCTGTTTAAGTTCCCCACAGTTATGGTTATAACAGGAATAATTTCCACCTTCACTACTTCATACCCACGTTTGGTACCTACACCTTGCCATTTTATTTTGGCTCTAATTCCCAGTTTACAGTACTCGTATAAAATATGATTATGGATTATGACCCATGATTATACCAAAATAAATCCTAAGGGATTTTCTTCAAGTACCTCCTATTAAATGGAGTCACATGACCCCATTTTCTAACATATTCAGCAAGTACTTAACAACCTCTTGATGGGTGTGGCTAGACATATGGTTGCTATGAAACTCTGAACTATCAAAACATTTAGTGGCAAACGGGTGAAACTATTTTAGATTATCTGTCAGAGCAGTTTGTCATCAATATTTGATCTGTCTTGGAAAGTGTTATAACTTTGTGTTACAACTTTCCAAACATACATATGTATATATATGTGGTCAGTTATAAATGTGAAATATGCCATGATAGAAACAATATTTTGTTTCAGTGTTAGATGTTGCAGGCTTTTTCATCTGGCTATAAAAGCCAGCATATATGGCTTCACCATTCGCCGTATATGTAAACAAAGCCTGCCCTGTCTATAGAGTAAATATCATACCGAGGGTCATTGCTAGAAACTAAGAGTGCCTTTAAAATAAAATGCTAAAGCTAGCTTATGTTTGGGGGGTGATAGAGGCAAGATAAACAAGAGTTCAGATAAAAATTAAAGTAAAATTGTACAGTTATGATTTCTAAAAGTTTTGCTTGCAACAACATCTAAACTCTGCTAATTGTTTGCAGTACATTTGTATTGCTGAGAAATCAAAACATTTGGGAATGACAGACTCTTCCCTCTGAGCCGCAACAGTGTAGTAGTGGAAATATCCGCTGTGTATAATAACTGAGTATTCCCCTGTGTGGCGTCAGCCAACATAAACTAGGTCAGGAGACTTCTCATTCCAAAAAAAACAACAAAAAAAAAGTTCAAGAGGTCCTTCTACTGTATTTTTTTCTTCTTTTTTTCACTGGAGAATTGGCTCGGTTACACAAAGCTGTCAAACCTCACAGCCACATCCAAAACTGGCTGGCGTTCTGACATTTGGTTTGTGGCCAGTGTTAAAGTTTCTCACCAAGAGGCTGGGGGTGGGAGAGTGCAGCCACAGGAAGCAGGTTTTGTTTTAAAGGCATGTTTAGTTCTTTGTCTTAATGACCTTCAGCATGCACATTCAGAAAGGAATTACAGCTGCTTTCAGTGCAGATTTTCTGGTTTGGTCTCAAGAATGACGTCAACTGGTCCCCTGGTCCCCCCCCCCCCGTACTGTTAAAAAGTTTGGTCAAATAATAGCTCTATTTGAGAATTTCATTTTACTGAAGTTAATGTGACCTCACTAGTAGAAAGTTATGAAAAGGCTCCTTGAATAGAAGTGTTGTCACCGAGGTAAATGTGGAAGTTGAAAACAAGGAAAGGGATGAAGAAAGAGACGTGTCATTTCTTATTTTGCAACAGAAGTAGTCTTCCAGTCTGTGGCTTGTTGTTGGTAGATAAAAGAAAGTGTCAGCTGCTGAATTGCAGAACGTGGAACAGTCTCGGGAGAGATTTCTTTGCCCTTATCACACCTGCCACCCCACTGTGGGCCAATCACCTTAGCAAAAAAAAAAAATGCCTTGCTAATCTCTTTGGTCCAATCTGGCATATGGTATCCTTCCTCTGACCGGTACTGCCCCTTCGCACCAGTGTTTCCAGTGGAGAGAAATGCTGCTGCAGCAAGCAGGTGGGGGTGGGGTATCCAGGGGCATTTCCGTTGTGATTGGCCCTGTGTGGATTAGAAACGTATGAGAGGTGATCAGGTTCAGCTATTAAAAGGCCTCCTTTCGCTGTTGTATGCACGGCTTATTACTAAACTTAAAGACCTGTATGCTGCTCTTTATTTGAAGAACTTTTGCCTAGGTTGTGGTTTTATGGAGACTTCTCTTCCTTTCAACTCAAATTGTTGAAATAGGAGCAGACCTTGACCTGATGAATAAACCAGGCCTTGTGACTGCACACATTGCAGGATTTTGGAGGTTAATAATAATCAAAAGCTCTATGGGGCTTAGCGTGTTTGTGTCTGGAAGAAATCTCATATTTTCATCACTGTTATATTTTACAATGTCAGTATTGGCTGGAAACATGTCTTATTCCAGGAAGAAAAGGCCAAACAATATGAAATGGGAAATATATTCAAAATAAGGAGTCTTCAGAAAATGTAGGTGGTATATGGCAACCCCTAAAAAAAACGGTTAAAAGGTGATTTGTTTAATGGCGCAAGTACCTTCGTGAGGAAAAAATCACAAAGGTGGCTGGCGTGAAAATATTTTTCACGCCAGCCAAGTTTAAATTACTATGAAAATATTTAAGGATGTCCATTTCAGAGGGAAGATTTAAAAAAGTTATGGTTTCAAAATGACTAATGGATTGTATGCTGAAAGTGTCTTTTTTTAGACCAACAGCTATTCAGCTGTTTGATTTGTGGAATGTTATCTCCGAATTATTAGAAAATCTGCCTATTTGCAGATTATTTTCACAGAACGAAACACTAAGATTCAAAAGAAAAGGCAGAAATGCCTACATTCAGAGCGAAGAGAAGGAAGACCGTAGATATTAGACTCTGTGGTAATGCTAATACGGTTTCCACTGTACGTTTTAATCCATACTAAGTTATATTTGGTGTTTAAACTATTAAAGTAGATCGTTTTAAGCATTTGGAGATTTTAGCTACTGTACTTTGCTAATTAATGCTTCCAAAGCTTTATAGCTATATGTCTAATTAATGTTTTCTCTGACAATAGAGTAACACTGTACTGTCCCTCCCCCACTTGTTGCTTCGTACAGCTACTCGGCTGTGTCACGGAGGCTACAGTGCTTTTTGTCTCACTCCTGTAAAAGACAAATTCAGCTGCTTGGAAAAATTTCCTGTTGTGAAAAACATTGGTAGTCATGGAAACTGAAAGGAGGGCCACAAATTACTCTTATAAAATTTAATTTGCTTTAAAACAGCTGCTGGCATGTTACGAGCGACGTGTCTATTAAGCAGCCAATGGAAGCTTGGCTTCCAAAGCAGATAGTCTGACTAATAAAAAAAAACCTTATTTCACTGTCAAAGAAATATAGTATTTTGTTTAATGTGTTCCTGAAAACTAAATGGTAAACTAAATTTAGTGGGTTGTTCCATATTTTTGTTAAAGTCAGCGTATGAAAACATAATGTAAAGCTTTTAGATACCATTATAATTGTGATCATCAATCAGTAACTCTAGCAGCAGTATAAACTTTGTGTAAATAGTGTGATAACATGAAACTAGGCATGGGCCCATAAGTTATTTCCATGCCATAATAAAACCGTAGGTCTGCTGTAACAGTATAAATGCAAAGATTTAAAAGTAAATAAATTATGTACAACAATTTTTGTTGTTTTTTAGGATTTCCAACCAGCTCATAGTTTTGGTGTTTTTAAAACTTTCTCAAGGGTTTAGTGCTTTTCTTTTAATCTGTGATATTATTTTACTGGTCAGAAAAAAAAGAGGAAGGGGAATAGATTTTGCAAATAAGATAAAAGACTTATTTTACTGAGCAGTGTTGGCTTTCTTTTGTGTTGTCACAGGAAAAAACATTCACACATCAGTAATTACCTTAACCGTTGCAGCCCAGAATGTGATCTTCATTTGGTGCTGTTTCTTCTCTGGGCTTTTTTTAGTTACCCGGTGACACATGAGGTGCTGCTTGACCACATCTGTTTTCTTACATCTCTAGTTTCTGGTGATCCGTCCTCTAGTTCTTCTTGTCCATATTGTGTTGTTTTGACCTAGTCTTTTCTTACAAGATGTCAAATCTAATTCCTTTTCACGGAGACATATTGTGTAATAATCCTGTTTATCAAAACAAGTCAAAGTTCTTCCTGGTGTCTTAAGTACGTGGTGATGTTTGTTAAATTCACGTCTCTGTTTGCACAATAAAATGTCGTTTTATGGGGTGAAATCCACCCGGCTTCCTGTCACAACAGACGCAGGTTGATCTCGACAGAAAAGGATGTTTGAAAAAACCTTTGGAAGCAGAAAGTGTAGCATGCAAATAGAGCACCGAGTTTGCCTCCGGGCACCACGGCTGAGTGAGCTGCAGTCAGTGGCAGTTTGCCACTAAACTGGTTAGTGGCTATGAATTAATGGCAGGCAAACATGCAGGGACAAGACAGGCAGGTCTGTTTGTTTTCTTATGATCAAACTACAGAATAATCCTTTACGGGGTTACAGAGGTTGTTTTCTTTTAGGTTGTCACTGTTTAAGTTGCTTTCCAAAGCCTCTGGGTGTGGTAGGATGAGAACATTTCAATACGAACCCACCTGCAGATATCATCTTGCATTGTGTTGCATTCAATGTGCGCATTCTTTTAGCACCCAAACTGTCCTGCCAGTAGAGAAAGTCGAGGCCAAGCGGTTTGGCTGCCTTTCAGTTGTTCTCGTGCCAAAGCCTACTTCTCTATCGCATGACACATACTGCTGGATTTCGGCTATTCATTCAGAAATAAGTGCGAGGAAACCTTAAGCTGTTTTATTCGAGGGGGAATCCCATCAAGGCTGACTGTGACGCAGGTGGGAGGAAGGTTGCAAAAGTTTCGGGATGCCCTGCAGTTCCTGAACCAGACTACCACGTTGTGGGCTTTCCATGCGCGGTCCGCGGCTGCCTCTGGCTGCAGCGGCAGTCTGCCCGGATACCAGCACACAGCTGCAGCACGCTGACACGTCCATCAAACATTTGTGGAGCGTTTGTGTTTTATATTTGTGTCAGCAGGCAGTGACAGCCGTCCTCCGGTAATCAAAGCTAATTTAATCAGATCCATTTCCCCCGTCAGCAGATAAAGATTTTTTTATAGACGCCAGAGTGCCTGCATATAAAACTTTAACCTGCATTTTGCCCTTCAGTGACAACCTTTATCCAGGATGTCTTCAAGTATGACACGTACAGCTCTTTTATTTATGATTTCCACTCATTCATCCTATCAGTGAAGACAAAAACAACATGATTGTTGGAGATCACAATGCAGTGACGCAATTGCTAAGCCGTATAAACTAACAAGTTGATCCAGTTTTTATGGCATCCAGTCAAATGTTCAAACCCCCTACTCCACCTCTCCCTCACTAGATGAATCATCTTCATACCGACAGTCTGGACTGTCAGCGGCATCCAACGCCGCAAGCCGCAACATGCAAGTCCCGCGTCCAGAGCCGTAGTTTTTCACAAATTAGCCCTCACAAAGTCAAATAGACATGAATTTTGTACAGAACACGCCACACTGGGACTGGAAGATACTTTAAATATACAAAATAAAACGCAAAAGCCAAATTAAAAGAAAATTTTAAATGAATTAAATGAAAACTCCACATAACCAAAATCTTAATAAAATGGATAACAAGGTTTCTGTAAAAATAATTACTCTTCAAAAAATATTAATCATCAGAAGTCCAACAATCAGGCTCACTTTAATTTATCATGTAATTAATTTATGACGACATGATCATTATTTACATTAGGATCATGAACTGTTTCTAAAAAGGTTTCTTGTTTAAACAGAAACAAAAACAAGCCGAATGGAACAGGGAACGTACTTAACGTTCAAAACGAACTTATTTATTATTTTCTTGATTCGTTTGAATGTGTTCTAACTTTCCCTTTTGAGATTGAAAACAGATTTTTACTATTTTTTCTTTTCTCTTAAACTTCTCAAATATATTTTAATATCACAGAAAGACAACCTCACTGAATGCAACATGCATTTTCAAACTGAGGCCTTACGTAGAACCTGTCTGGCAACATGAAGTAGACGAAGGGGGGAAGAAAAGCAAAAATGTAATCTGAATCAGGTAATCACAAACCTGAAACCGCTGTGAACTGTAAGGTGTGACGCTGGATTACGTGGTGCTGAGCTACAAAGAGGAGACGGTTTCAGAAGCAGCAGGAGTTCATGTGATCAGACGCACCACATGATTTGCAAAATCCGTCTGATCTGAGAAATATGTTACTCAGCAACGTCTGATCAGACACTAACATGTTGACGACAATGAGTTGCTTGTATTTAAAGCTGTGTGTGGATTTAAAGAGCCTGGATGAGGGTCGCAACATGAGCTCAGCTCGTCTTATATGCTGTGAGTTGTAAACCCCTGGGGTTCCCTAATCACAGAATATGCTGTGTAAGGACACATAGCGGTGATCACAGTGGATCAACTTATATGATGTAGACGAGCAAAGTAATCCGCAACGGGAGGCTCGTGGATGAATGCCTGTTGTGGGCTAAAGTCACTGACATCTGTCAGTCTGATGACAACTACAAGGACATTTCCAGGGCAAACATCTGTCAAAATCACTCCACCAATTGGGAATACATGAAAAAGTGGCAAAATTACAGTGTGGTATGGTTATGTGATGGTCAGCGGTTGCTTTGCTGCTTCAGGTTGCGGACGACTTGCTAGAAGAGATGGAAATCAAACAGGAGAAAGCCAACCAACTCGAGTGCACTTGGGTTATGCAGCAAAGCACAGGTCCATGTAGACCCAACATGTGACCTAGTCAAAGTCAGAACTTAAATGTAGAGATGCACCAACACAGATATCTGAGGTTTAGTATCGGCCGATTCTGGTCCGATACAGAAAAATGGCTTAAAACACACTGAATTACCAATTTATTAGGTAACTCTACACCAATCTATATATGTCCTTATGGATTGGGCGCATACCAAATCTAGTTTAATACTAATAGCTTCATAAGCTTGGGCAAACATGTCAAATCAACACACAGCTTTAATTTAATTTAAATTTAAATTCTGTAGCATGACGGTTAAACGGACCATTCATGCTTGCAACCCTCTAATTTGGCTGAATGAAAACTGTTCTAAGAGAAGATCGGGTCAAAATTCCCCCAAGAAGACGTAAATGACTCATGGGCAGTTATTGTCACCACTTGAGACTGGTTGTTGCTACCATGGTTACCTTCAGCTGAGAGGCATTTACTGCATCACATCAAATCACTTTGGTATAATTTTATTTTTTTTAACATTTTGAAACTTTAGTCTGGTCGTCTTTGTCTGATATTATTTTTATCTTCATGACCTCGAACACGTTTGACTAAAACAATAGAAAATGTGTTAGGAGTAGAGCTGGACAATGTGGCTGAAAAACGTATGACCACATAAGGGTTTTATACTCATCGATACTGATACTTATTGATTCGTTGTTTTGTTTTAAAAATTTGAAATACTGTCAAACTGGTGACATGGCATTTCCTGTTTTATCCACGTCTTTTTAATTAATTATGAGACATGTCGGTGAAACCTTGAACTGCTACTGCAGCAGTTACTCAACAGGTTGTTACTAGGTAACCAAAGAATGGGTGAGTTGCTAGGTAACCAAAGAGTGAGTGGCACTCCATGATCTGTTCCGGAAATTCAATCTAGTTTTATTTTTTAAACGTCAACAAAGTGTAACAAATTTATCTATATAAAGTAAAATACTACATGTTATAAGAGGATCTATTTTCATAGACAATGTAATAATTGTATGAATGAATAATTGTCAAAATTTAGAAAATTGTGTATTGGACTCACGCGACTGTTAGCTAGTAGCTACCATTTTTATCTATTTCTTGTTATTCTCTTCAAATTATTTTCTATTTTTGCAACGACAATGACATATAAAAAGAAAAAAGAAATAAAAATACCCTCCCTAGAAGGTTTTATTTTACCACATGCATAAATCAGCTTCAGTTAGCCATGAGACGTTGAGCAGCTATAGCCTTTCCCCTGCCTACATCCCCCAGAAGGCTGTGCGGTTCTGCATCAGAGTTGAGAGAAATTATTGAATATTCCGTCAGATGTATTTTCTGTTGATATTGATAACCTGTGTATCACAATATGCATTGTTATTGATTTATTGTCCAGCCATAGTTAAGGAGGCAAATCATTTTTCACATCTTTCTAATCAAAGATGGAAGGCAGGACAACAATTCAACATCAGCATGAGTGAATCTTCGCTTGCTCACACCGAACTGAGCCGAACCTCAGAATAATGACAGCAGCGGTTTGCACTGGTGACTCGCATTGGTTTCTCTAAGAATGGCCTGTGAGCTGTCGTCACATGAGATTTATGTTGCTCAGATAATGCTTGTGTCTCCATGTCAAGCCTCCATGTGCATTTGTAACATGGCAAGGTCGATATCCACGAGCGAGCTGGCCTACGTAATTGTTTACCTTTCAGCTGAATCAGCAGAGATTTTTGTTTCTATATGAATATCCAGACAATGGCTGTTCCTGTGGGTAGAAGAAGAAGTGCTTTCATGTTCAGAAGACAAACTAGTTTTCTGTTGATCAGTTTTTCTTCGTCAATAGATGTCCAGTTGTGCCTAGATCCCCAAACTTTTAATTATGGACAGTTCTGGGCTCAGTCTTACTAACGTTTTTTATCATTTTTGCGGAAAATTTGCAATAAACTTACAGTTGCGAAAAAACGTGGGAATCTGAATCAATCACAGAAAACTGGATGGACTGATTGGTGAAATTTAGCCTCTGGAGTCTTGAGGGCCACACGAAAAGCTTTGGCAGGCCAGATTTAGGCCTGGGGCCTTGAGTTTGACACATATGGATTAGAGGATCCAGCGTGTCTTTTCAAGTGAAATACAAGCTGAAAACTCTTAAATCTGGCACGCTGCAGCGTTGAGTCCATTAATGTGGTCAGCAGCGGCAGCACAAATCACTTTTGGCTTCTGTTGCTCAGGCGGTGTGAGTCGTCCGCTTGATATATGGCTGCTGAGAAGCTGGATTATTTTTGTTATATGCCTCCTAAGTTGATAGCATGGCTGGGGCTAATCAGATTTGGTTTGCTGTGTTGCCTCGCCTGGCTGGAGGAGGTCAGTGGAAAATGCGTGACCAGCCTGTGCGACACTTCCTCAATGATCTTGTTGTTGGTGCAGTGGGGCTCAATGGAGCCTGTGTTACTGCCTTACTTGGTAATACTGCGAGGAATGTGAGAGAGGGATTCATAATAAAGACCAGCACCACTGAGCAATGTTTTGCTTCTATGATCTTTGGGACGTTTTTTTATACCAAACGCAGGAATTGATCCTAAAAATCTTCCTTTGCTCCTAATTCTTGTCACTTTGGATACTAATGGGTTAAACCTACAAACTAAACCGTCTTTAAAGCAAAAAAATGTACATGTTTACAACAATTCATTTATTTATTTAAGTAGCTACCCTTACTTAAGGGTAGCTACTTAAAAATGATATATTTATATATTTATATAATTTATATAATGATATATTTTTACTTAAAAATAATAATCTTGTAAAGGAAGATTATTATTTTCCTTCCTCATACTCTGAAGTTTTATTTATTTTCTGTCTGTGTGACATAAAAGTGATGCATAAAAGCAGAACAAATTATTTAAAACTAGACATTTTCTTTACTTTAAAGCTCCTCGTCAAGTCGTTTGATGGTAAGTAAACATTGTTGCTCTCTTATGTTCTTCTGCCAGATTTGCCATTCTAAGATAAAAATAAAAATATAAAGAGAGAAGTCTTATAGAGAACCTATGATGTCATTTTCTCCTGAGTTTCTTCCAGCTGCTACAATTAAACGGTTATTTTAAAAAGCTGAAAAAATATTGTTTTAATGAATTAAAAGTCGGTTTTCCAGGCATATTTTCCAGGCAAATAGTTTCATTTTACAAAACAAACAAGTAACTATGTTACATACAGTTGTTATGAAAAAATATGCTAAAAATAATAAGAAATGTGTCTTTGCATCACGCCCTGAAATTAGCCTGTGTCTCTTTAAGGACCTCCACCTTCAGTAGGTCTTCACAGCGCTTCTCCATGATGCCATTTACCATCGTTCTTTGAGAACTTAACTCAGTTTCAAGGATTTTTTTTTACACATGCTTGAATTCAAATTCAAAATTACTTTATTAATCCTTAAGGGAAATTATATGTTGTTGAAACTCAAGTTACAGCAACACTCAAGGTTTGCTTTCAATGAGGGAACGACATCATAGCATGACGTAAAGCTCAAAAAGTACATTTTCCATAATACCGCCCCTTTAATCAACCAGTTATTAAACTTTATTTATAAAACGTTCTTCAAGCTCAGTGTAAATAAAGTGTTTTACAGAAAGAAACAGTAAAACACCCCTTAGAGTGAAACAATGACATCAAAATGAGAAAACACAAGTAAAATGTAAAAATAACTACAAAATGACACAAATTACAGACATTTTAAAACCTCAAAATGTTAATAAATCTGATAGAGACGACAAGCTAAATGTAGGCATTGAATATTTCAGTTCCAAAAGGAGAAGATGAGTTTGTTGTTAACGCTGGCCTGGTAAAGGCGTACCAGTCGTTTGAAACACAAAATGTTTTCTTCCATGTTTTTGTTTTGTTCATCGTCAACAGTTATTTTAAAAAGGGAAGCATATTCGGGGTTTCTGGCAAGCTTATGGATACGGTAATTAACACACTTTAAAGCCCACAACTGCTTCCTGATGTGACGCAGCAAAAAAAAGTAAGAAAGAACAGTTCCCACCACGCTGCGTGTTAGAAAGAAGTCCAGACCGCCACTCAACTTGTTCAAACAATGGAAACATAAACAACACGGTCCTGAAAGAGAGAACATCTTCTGGTGGAAGATCCAGGGTGGATTTGATAAGAGGATGGCAGATTACAGTGAAATTTACCCTGAACATCAACTGAAAGGCCATTCAGTGAGGAGGAAGCCCACAGGCTCATAGAAAAGGTGAAACCTGACTCAGTTACACTTTGGAGAAATGGGCCAAAGCTCCAACAAACTACTGCAAGAAGCTTTTTAACTCTTCCAGACCGAAAGAATCCGCGACAATCCAGCCAAATTTGCAGTACCGTAATTCCGCCACACGTTGTGCTATCTGAAAAATTCCAACGGATTCTGAAAGGGGAGACGTTGTGCTTTCCAGTTGATATCTGGTTATAACGGTAATTTCATTCCCGCCGCAGCAGGGAGTGAAATTAATCTGAGAGGGACTCTTTTACTGAACGGTAAATTGCGAAAATAACTTGCTAGATTAATTAAAGTTCCAGTTCAATCCATCCATCCATTTTCTGTACACCCTTGTCCCTCAGTGAGGACCCTTGTCCCTCAGTGAGGACAAGGGTGTACAGGTCTCTGGTACTCTGAAATAATTTTGCCCATCCAATCTCCACTTTGGTTGCATTCTTTATATATAATCTGAGTTTTCTGTGGATTTAATGCCTAAATGCCTTAAAATTTTGTTTCCCAGATATCCGGCTATGTATGGACTAGTTCTCAGACTATGCACCAGAAACAGTGTTTTATTTATTGCATGTAAATATTTGGTTTCAAGTGTCCAGGAAAAGTCTGCTGTACTTAACTGAATGATAGAAATTATCTTAATCATCCAGATCTACATTGGTGCAATAAAGACAAGTCAGTTTTCGCTAAGGGGTGGCACAATCATTGTTACGACAACTTACTATAAAGAATGACAGAGCAAGTATCGCCCACAGAAACTCATAATGAACCTGCTGAAATCCTTACAGTATCACCCACGTTGATTTACATGAACAGCCGAGGCGCCAGCACTGCACTGCGCACCAGAGATGCAGCTGAACGCTGGATTAGCACTGTAAGAATCAGACTCTGTGATTTTCAGTCAACCAGTACAGGCTTTTCATTTTAATGCATAGTTTCAGACCTCACCCAGCTTCTCTCAGACCGCACGGCTCGATCAGGCAATGAGACGGGTTCTGCCCTCAGTGCATGAAAAGGTCGTCAAGCTGCTTTTTCATCCTCCTCAAGCTGAATCGCTAAATAATAGCTGCAATGAAAACAGTAAAGCCATGCATTACTTTCTCCTTGACGTTTTCGGTTTTGTATTGCTTAGAGTAACAAAGCACGTGGAAAGATCAGGACACCAAGGATTATGACGTCCACACTCTTTGCATGCAGATGCTATTATATGCAGCTATATGTGTGTCTCTTTATCTCGTTGGAATTAGACCCTTAGCTCTCACTCTTATCACTCTGCCCTGTTTGCTCAGACCTCGCAATCTTCCACTTCTCAAATGTGGGTTTAGAAAAAAAGAGGATTAACCCATTAGCTCTTGTCGTTTCTACTTTATCCTTGATTCGGCCAGCTGCTGAAGTTTCTTTGCCAGTTCCTCCTCCTGCCACCTTCTCCAACCGGTGGTCTCCCGTTAACGAGGCCTCTAAACGAGCCCTGGGGTCTAATACACACTGCTGCTATTTGAGGTATTGCTCCCTTTTTTGTGTTGCTTAAAAACAAGACGCGACAACTTCTTGAAGCGATGACAGGTAAGGAGCTTGTGTACTGATTGTTAATCAGGGCAAACTGGAAGGTCTCTAACTTAAGGAGATGTCATTAATGCCTCGCTGTGCAGGTAGGGCTGCTGGAGGTGAAAGTGTAAGAAATAAAATGTGGCTCGAAATTCAATTTTGATGTAATGATTTAATTAGAAAACTGCTTCTGGATGGAGTCTCACTGGCTGGGAGCCAGTATGCAGCAGATTGTAGTGTCAGGGAATCAGGAAATAAGAAGAAAATGTTTGATATTTACAAAATTATTACAGTTTATTCTTAAAATTATTCTATAATATATTTACTATTGTTCTCATTACATAATATTGCATTTGTATGCTTTTCTTTTAACAAAGTGCAGCAATATTACCTTGGATACAACAACAAGTGAAAGGTTTGAGCAGGATATTAGGCTGATCAATGAACCAGCAAAACAAAATGAAATAATATAATAAATATTAGTGATAAGAAATATAATTTTTAATGTAACTTGCAGCATGTTGTCGTTTTGCAGCGGCGTTGGGAATAATTTCTGTTTTATGTAACTTTTATAAAACATGTTTTTTAAAAATATTTGTTAAAAGTTGTGGCAGCATAACATGAGACTATAATCTGTGAGAAGATTGATCTCTTCCTGGTGCTGCTGTCACCATTTGTAGAAATGCACCACATCAAAAACAACCAATCAGAGCGAGGAGGAGGCGGGTCTTAGCGCTGCTGATGATGCTAAGTGTGCTAATGGCAGAGAAACGATTCACGATGAGGAAATCCATTTACCCACTGTCGTTTGTGGTCATGCTAACTAGCCTTAGCATTCAAAACAAGGTGGAGAGGGAAGAATAAGTGGTGAGCCTGATTGACAGCGCTAAGACCCGCCTCCTGTCTCTGATTGGTTGTTTCTAGTTAGCACCAGGAG
Source organism: Phalloptychus januarius (assembly GCA_902982915.1). Taxonomy (NCBI): domain Eukaryota; kingdom Metazoa; phylum Chordata; class Actinopteri; order Cyprinodontiformes; family Poeciliidae; genus Phalloptychus; species Phalloptychus januarius. Next base: position 7,017,363 of record CADWAE010000076.1, on the reverse strand, counting down.
AAGGCAGAGGAGCTTGATTTTTTTTTAGATTATCTGTTTTATACCAAACTGTCATGAGATAGTGACAATTACAGCAGAAATGTAAAAGAATATGTTTTATACTTTTACATGCTGCAAGTTTAAATGAAAACATTTTTTATGCACATACCATATTATTATCTAATCATCTAATATTGCAAGGAGCTCATCAATTCCTTGTTTTTAATTTTTTTTGTTTCATATATTATTTTTCTTTTAATAACAGTGGGTTAAGATTTGCACATGAGACAGGAAAGAAAACGTCTGTGTTGATCTGACGCAGCAATCTGACAGGGGACTCTCTCTCTCCTTTCTTTCTGCCTCTCTTTCTCACTCTGTCTAACTGGGTTTTCTTTTTTTGCTGCTGTGTTGTTTTGCACGGTGGGTGCTCCTCGCAGTCACTAAAGCAGATGGTTAGCTATAAAAAAACAGCCATATGTCAGCAAACAGAAAGGGAGCTCAATTTGTTCCTTGTTCCTTTGGTCAAAGAAAAATTACGTCTGCATTTGGAGGCGGACTTGTCCAGTTGAGAGCTTTTAACAGAAAGAGCGTTTCCCACATTTCTATGGTTAGAGTGCCTTCACAAAGTGGAAACAAAACCATGGAGGAAGTTGTCTTTTATCTTCATATCCTCTCATTATTTTCTCAGATCAAAGAAGGCCTCACAATGTAAAACCCCACTTTTCTGCTCTGCCTTACCATTTCAGTCAAAACCTGGTTATAAAAGTGCAAGAAGAACGAGATACAGTGATGGAAACTTTCATCCATTTAGCTGCCAAATAAAAAAACATATAAAAGTTTGATAGGTTCTCCTCTGCGCCAGTAACTCCCTAAATCCTGTTGCTAATCGTCACCTGGTTTCATAGTAAAAGAATAAACAAGTGGGCTTTTATTTGAAACGTGGCGCTGAATGAATCTTAAAAAAAAAGATGGTTTTGCATTTAAGGCATCAGGAAATGTTGTGGGCAACATGCAATTTAAAAACCTTTGTTCTTGTTGGCAAAGACGGAGTTTTCCGCAAGCAATGTTCATCAAGTTTATATGTAGGAACCTCGCATTAGGCTTCTCACGCTACCACATCGCCAGAGCAAAGAGGAAGAAGCCAATTATGTTTAAGTCGAGATGCAGAATGAATGTGGTTAGCTTTTCTCTTTTTAATAAAACTATCATCCGACCGTGCCAGTCAGTCAGAGCCTCACTTGTTGTTTTGTTTGAATTAAAAACGACAGCGACAGCAGCAACGCTCCAGTCAGTCACATTAAAAATATACATTTCACAAAACATCTGAGCATAAATTCAGGAAGCTTGCAGAACGTGTGCGGTGGCGCAATGGAATTTGCACCATCTTGCATGTAGGAAATCATGATGCTTATGATGAGCAGTGGCATGAAACAAAGAGACCACTTCTGCTTCCCCCTGCACCGGAGAAGGCTCAACACAACAGCTTTGTTGTAATCACTTCTGTCTTTGAAATCACATTCATGAAACATGGAGGGGGAGCGAAGGCTAAGTGGCGGGCGGCACTACTCTTGGCACAAACACGGATTGCACAAATCGCTTGAAAGTGACTAATTCAAAATATGAGCGATGCGTAATGTATATGGAGAGTTTCTGCATAATCCTCTTTCCCTTTTTTTGTTTTCTGGATAGTTTGGAGTAATTATCGGGTGTCTTTGCAGCTGCAGAGAGCAGTGCAGTTGTTTTGAGTCAAACCAGATCCAGTTAGGTAAGATGCTTTAATCCTGCTTACACTGGCGCTATTCTTTGTCCTGACAGCTGCTGATGTCCGCTTGTGCCTCCGCCACCCGTGAAAGAATCCACTGAATCAAAATTGAGTATATGTCGACTGGCTCACGGCGTTTTCTCTGTCGGTTGTCACTTCCTTCACCCTCTGAGGAAACGTACAAGTTTCACAGCTCTTCTTTCCTTGCGCAAGATTCCTCTAACATATACGCTATACAGTTGGGTGCCTTGAGGTTTTTTTCTGTTTGCTTTGAGCAGCTATTGCTTGTTGCTCAACTGGGCCAGACAGGCGTCTATAACACATGTATTAACGCAACATCTGAAGGGTTTCGTAGCTGTTATCAGTGTCTGCTTGTAAGGAGGAGCAGAGCAGACCCCGGGATGTCAGGATAAGGGTGAGCTCCAGATATGCAGATCGCTTCTTATTCACTGAGCTACAAAGAAACCCAGCAGTTTGATTTATATGTTTTGCACTATTTGATACTTTTTTTTTGAGCTGCTGTACCCAAAGTTGTTTGACTTCTGTAAAAATTTCAGCACAAAGGAAGAAGAAGCATTCAATAATGTGGCGTGCCAGTGCGGTCTGTCACTTGTGATATGCTTAATTCCTTACGAAACACAAGATCACAGATACTGTTCAAATATATAAGTCGATCTTCCAGTTAGGTCAGGCTGGTTTAATGTTATGCTATCAGTTATTTTCCATTTGGCACACGCAAGTGGCTTTATTAAAAGAAAAACGCCCGCATCACAGTGGCGTCTGCTAAGAGAACAACACCAGGATGTCTGTGAGGTGTTGCCTTTCATTATGTATCCACGACTATGTAAACATTAGATATGGAAAATAGATAATTTTCCTGTGAATGGATGCATAACGTCGCTAGAATTTTATTTGCAAGAAGACAAGACCTTGAACTGGAGGCTGCTTATCCTCCTCTTCAACGTCTAGTTGTGAAAGTGCAGAAAGATTTCCTGAGTATCTCCAGTAAAAGCTTCGCACAACTTGGGGAAAGAAATCTACCCCCTTCCTCTCATGAGACAAAATAATACCCTCATTGTAATGACGGGGTTTATTGTGTGCAAAGAGTGCTGCGGTGGTCACTTTTTAGGTAAGCTCAGCACGGTTTAATGTGGTACTTTGAAGACTGGTATTACCTTGACGCTGTGCTGACTCCCAAGTATGTTTTATTCAAGGCCTGTCATGAATGTGGTCAGCTGCAAGAACTGCAGGCATCAGCTCTCAAAAGAGGGCAAAACACCGAAGACAAGAAGCCACATTTTGTCACATTAACTGGAATCTAATGAGTCAAAAGCCGCATAAATAAGAACGATAAATGCAAACATTTTTTACAAATAAACTGAAACGTGTGAAATGCGGGACTGCAGTTAATTCACTAATTATTTTAGTAATTTATTGATTATTCTGATGATTCATTTGATTAAAAAAATTGCCACGTACTGCAGATTTTTTTATTTAACCACTTAGACCTTTTTTATACAATGGTAGACATTTATAAATTGAATTCTTTTTTTTTTTTTAAAATAAACCAACATTTTATTGCCGAAAGTGCAATAACATAGGATTCCTTTAGCGTGCGCTTGATCATCTACAGCAAAAGAAAGAGAAAACCTTCAAACATAAACATGTGAAAGGCTCAGCGCTTTCTGCTCGATTTAACATCAGTAAGGCGTAGGGCTGATCTGGTGATTTATTATTTGGATTAACCAGCTTATAATTGGACAGCAAATGGTGCTTAACGAGAGATTTTCTCTTTAAGAATTTGAAGTGGGTGAAGCTAAACCTAAGTAAATAATTAAATAGGCTCTGAGTAGAACATATTTAAAGATAAAGGGTTTGTTTATATGCTTAAATGCAAAATGTATAATTGTTTTTGTAATAGTTTTGACTCAATTATTCCTTTGAGTATGTTGTTTTTTCAGTAAAGTTTGTTTTTTAGAGCCTGTATATTTCAGTTAATGATTAATTGATTGCTAAATTAGTTGATGATTCTTTCAATACTTGATTCAGCGCTAGTGTCATCCATTAAGAGCTTAAGTTAACTTAGCTTAAGCCTAAGTATGCTAACATCTTAAGTCCTCCATCCCAGTCTTATCAGCCACTGCTGAAAACCATAATGGTGTTTCTCCTTCTGCTTATTGTGAATTTTACACCAGAAAACTCCAAAAATCCCAGTTCGATTCCCATCTGATCAGAAGGCTTCACACCATCCATCCATCCATCCATTCTCCTGTACCCTTTGTCCCTAATGGGGTCGGGAGGGTTGCTGGTGCCTATCTCCAGCTAATGTTCCGGGCGAGAGGCAGGGTCACCCTGCGACAGACTGCGACCCAGTCTGTCGCAGGGCAACACAGAGACACACAAGACAAACAAACATGCACACACACACACACACATCTAGGGACAATTTAGAGAGGCCAATTAACCTGACAGTCATGTTTTTGGACCGTGGGAGGAAGCCGGAGTACCCGGAGAGAACCCACGCATGCACAGGGAGAACATGCAAACTCCATGCAGAAAGACCGGGGCCGGGAATCAAACCCAGAACCTTCTTGCTGCACCACTGGGCAGCCTGGCTTCATACCAGCCTTGCTTAATTAACTTTCATTAAACTCTAGTTCTTTTGCCTAGAAACTCCAGTTCGGTTTAGGACGCCTGAATGTGGAATCGAACTCTGGCTTGGTCTTGTTTCATTTAGAATGCATATGTGAATGCCAACTGGACCGGATACCGCTCCAAAAGGAGGAAGTGAACAATTCCACAAGGCATTCTGGGTAAATGCAACCAAAACAAACTTTCAAATTTAGCGCTTGAGGGAGAAATGACTTGTTATCTTTTGCCAACAACAAAAGAGAAGTCCAACATCTGCTAAAATCGGACATTTTTGTTTACATTCTGTGAAGAAGAAAGCTGCGTTCAGTGTCTCCTTCAGTGGTTTTTGGTGCAGCGCCCCTACAGGTGAGGAGGGGAACACGTTTCAATTGGATTGTTTGACACTGCAGTGTGAAAGCAAACCACGCCAGATGGAAATGTAACAAATGTTGCAACTTTGGTCCCCAGTAGAACTGAATCTGCTGCAGTAATGTCCTCTAAGGCCACACTTTTCAGATTTTAATTTATAAAATCTATTTCACTTTACTCTTATTTGACCGGTCACATCTAGTAAAATGCCTTAAAGTTTGTGGTTCTAATGTGATGACACGTGGAAACATGAATACTTTTGAACTGGATTCCAGGTACAAATTTAAAACATTGGCCTCAGAGCTGCTTGTAATAACAACACAAACTAAACAATACCTCTATAATATCCTCTCAAATCCAGGGCGAGCTCAGAAAAACGGTGCAAATCTTGATCTTTCTCAGTATAAAATCGCTGCCTGCGAAAGTCCGCGTCTACCTTTTTTAGTCAGCACTGCTGTGCCGCACAGTCACCGCCAGCTCCAGTCATGACTGGTACTCCTGCACGTCCAGCACCTGCGCTCAAATCTAATTTCCCCGTGTGCTGTTGACTTTTGAGAGCAGCCCTTATCTGTACCCGACTGATCTAGCCGCAGCCTGGTTGTACTGCAAGCGCTTAGCAATAGGGATTTTTTCTTTTTTTTTAAACTATTCCTAGAAGATTGGAACAGAGGCTGTTTTGCATACCTGGACCTTTTCTGTGGCAGGTGTGCTGGCGAACTGTTGCCACCTACACATGTTGCAGAAAAACTCCCCACTGTGTGTCACTCACAGGGTGAAAACAGGGTGCGGGGAAACACGGCAGTTAAAAATGAGGGGGCTTCACCTGCAGGTCTTTGAGGAAACTTGAGACAATATTGTCCAGGCGTGGTTGCAGTTTTGTGTCTGCATTAACTGGAAGTTTAACTAAAACTCAATCCAACCAGGTGAGAAAAACGACAGTTCTTCCTGTGATTTCACTTCCTGTCGTTCTTTTTTTTTTTTTTTGAATGGTTCGGCCCTCAGTGAGCAACTCGCCCGTTCAGTTTCTGCTGTGAGTAATCCTGCACACGCTGCATGACAGATGTTATCTCTGGGCCTCTGCGTATGCGTCACAGCGACTTTGCTTTGAAACTTGGCTTTTGTGTGTAAAATTAAGCGTTTTCTCATCAGTTGCTTTGTCTTAACTTGTGATTGGAGTAATTTGAGACACAATGCTTTCTCGGCTGCTGCAGGTCAGAGCTTTAAAAATGATTAATCTGGCAGTTTGGAAATGTGCTGGACTTTTTCCGTGCAGCGTCACCGATTAACTTCATTTCCCTGTAATGGTTTATACCATGTGTTGGTTGCAAAACAAGGAACAAGCGCAATAAAAGTTCTCAATTTTTCCATTATGATTGCAACTAATGATTATTTTAGTAATCGATTATTATATTGTTTATCATGATACAAAAATTCAATTCTGCAGATTTTTCATTTAACCACTTAAGCCTTTTTTATACAATATTAAAAGCAAATAAACTAATAATTTCATTCCTTTTTAAAATAAGAAAATAAACATTTTATTGCCTAAATCACATCATTCCTTTAGAGTAGGTCTGATTATTTGTAGCAAACGATGCATCTGCAGCTAAAAAAATAAAATCAAGCCGTTTCCACTTGATACATCATCAATACAGGATGGATCTGCTGATTAGAATTTTTTGATTAATCATAATTGGGTAGTAAATATGAGATTTTCCTAAACAGAATTTGAAGCAAAAATCTTTGATCTTAAATGCAAAATGCATATCTTTTTCGTATAGTTTTGGCTTACCTACTGCTCAGAGTTGCAGTATAATCCAGTTAACAATTAATCGATTATATACTAAATGAGTTGACCAACCCATAAGTCAATAAAAGCATAAAACCCGAACGGGTTTTGTACAAAGAGGTTTTGTTTCTGAAATGAAGACGTCATCGTGCATCTTTCCTCGCAGCTCATGCTGCTGATTTAAGTAGAAAGTAGTGGAGGAACATTTTGACATTTTGCCCTCCTTTCTGCCCCTCAGGTAACCGAGTTTGTCTGCGGAGCTTTGTACCCCCACCTCCAGTGCTGCTGCTTGTGCCTCGACAGCTCAGCTCTGCCCCCGGCTTTCGAAACAAGCGAGAGGCTTCAGAGGCCCCCGACTGCATGTCTCAGGCCTCCTTCCTGTTCATCCCCGACGTCTTAGAGGTGCTTCGTCACCGGCGCGCTTCGTAGTCGCCCTTTCTTCTGGGACAGAGGTGTGACGCCCGTCGCTTGGCTGGAAGCGAAGTTGTTGCTCGTTCCGAGGGGGGGAGGAAGGCCGCTGAGCACAGTGCCGCTTTCCCCGGAGATGAAGCTGCAGGCCGTCATGGAGAACCTGCACAGGCAGCAGAGGGCCAAGCTTCTGATGGAGCAGCAGCTACAGCAGCAGGCCCTCGCCCAGCACGCCCAGGTCCGCGCAGGCGACGACCCCATGGAGAGCCTGCCCCTGAGGGCGAGCAGGCGCAGATAGCGGCGCTGGCGGCCATGCGAGCCGCCGCCGCCGGGCTGCAGAGGGTGTCGGACAGCCCGATGTCGAAGCGCAGCAGCGGCGGCGAGGAGGAGCGAGACGACGACAACGACGAAGGGGAGGAGCATTACAAGGACATGATGGGCTCCGACGAGGAGGAACAGATGTGAGTCGATCGAGTTTATCAGTCGATTAAAAGATCTGGACTGTTTTTCACCAGGTTTTCTTGGACGCTGTTTCCATTGACCATAAAATTTTGCAAATTGGATTCAAAATAAAATTTCTTAATGGGATACGACTATTCTCAAAAAACTTAGGTTTTTGTAGAGTATTGGAAACACTTTTTTCACATCACACAAGTAATGAGATGAACAAATGGATGTTACTACAGGCGGAAAAGACGATTTACAAACTTATTCACGTGATTTTAATTGTTTCCTATTCAACGGAAACACAGCAACTTAGTATTTAATAAATACACAAATATATTTTACACAAATATAACAGGACTTTGAAAGTTTTGAGCAATAAATGTTTCAAAGAAACTGAGTTGCTTTTTTCTGGTCAAATAAATATTTTTTTTCTCGTTTTTCTAGTTAAATTGTTTTCTTATTCATTATTCTTCTTAGTCTTATTCATCTCCATCTTCAATAACTCTTTGAAGAAACTAAATTAATGAGTTACAACAAATTTTGATTTCCCTTTGGGATTAATAAAGTATTTTTGAATTTATTCTGATAATATTATGCTTATAATTAAATAATCATAACCCTCCATTGTTCAACTGACAAACCGATGATTGTAATAAAAGTTTTTAAAAATATTTTCTGTTTGATCAAGTAAAAGCAAAAACTGGATTTTATTTTGAACCCGTTTCGCCCAGCTGAGTCTACCTTCTTATTCCTACCATGTCAAAAGCAAACGGAAGTGGGACGAGGGAGACTTTGAAAGCGACATGGAGGAAGACTTTGAGGACGACCTGGCAGAGGAAGGGCTGCCGACCGGCCACGACGCCGTGGCTCCTGGGAAGGGCATCCTGCTGCTGCCCCACCGCCAGCTGCACCCGCACTCCCAGCTGCTGAAGGTCCGGCCCAGCGTGGAACAGGAGCCCCGCGCCGCCATCCTGCCTCCCCACGCTCAACACGGCCACCTGGGCGCACAGGACCACGGAGAATGGACCTACGAGGAGCAGTTCAGACAGGTGCGACAGATAAACCTTTAATACGAGAGGGAAGAAACGCGCTACCTTCACCGACAAATGTTGTTGTTTATAGAGATTCTGTTGTTTGAATATCAAGCACACAAATCTATATGCAAAAGGACATTTTTATTAGGTTAAGTCATATTTAACATTACATGAGGTCCAATAAAAATAATTAATGAAACTAGCAATTACCAGCTGGATGATAAATTGTCCCAGATGGTATTGCTATAACAACAATTGTTCTTTTGACGCCATTTAGAAATCATATAATGGTCATGACATAATAATGCATCTTTGACACAGAGTAAAAGATGATTAAACTTGAATTTCTAACAAACATTTAATGCTAAAACTGGAAGAAATATTCAAAATAAATACACAAACCAACCAAAAAAATAATAAAATAAATTATTAAGTCACACAATTCATTCATTTATTTTTTATTGCAACAGGATTAGCTGAAGCAAACAAAGCAGCCCTTGTAATTAACAAATTCAGACAATCTGAAGTTTCTCTAGCGTGGAACAAACAAAGGATTATTCCTTCCCTCTCCTGTTGGTGGAGGTTGCGTGTTTCTCCCTGGTCTGGACTTCGATCTTTTTCTCCCGTCTGTCTCGTCTTGTCTGCTCTCAACAGACCGTTGCGTCTGAGAGGCGCGTCAACGCTTTTCAACGCATTCGGTTGGTTTCATGTTTCAGTGAGATGAACCTGCAGATGTGATTTAAAATGATCAGTAAAGCCGTGAATGTTCCGTTCAGGTGTAGATTGGCGGTTGAATGAGGAAATTTGACGCCATCTTGGAGTGTTTCTGTGTTAATTTTTGATGAGAGTGAAGGTTTAAGCCTTTATTTAGTCACCTTGGAGAACCAGGGATGTGCAGATGTGCCACACCTGGCCTCCTTTCTCCTCACATTGAACCTGATGGAGCTGAGTCCCTCATGTGCAGACAGGCTGGGAAATCCATCCATCCATCCATTTTCTATACTCCCTTTTTCCCTTACTGGGGTCGGGAGGGTTGCTGGTGCCTATCTCCAGCTATCGTTTCGGGCGAGAGGTGGGGTCACCCTGGACAGGTCGCCAGTCTGTCGCAGGGCAACACAGAGACAGACAAACAATCATACACACACTCACACCTAGGGAGAATTTACAGAGGCCAATTAACCTGACAGTCATGTTTTTGGACTGTGGGAGGAAGCCAGAGTACCCAGAGAGAACCCACGCATGCACAGGGAGAACATGCAAACTCCATGCAGAAAGACCCGGACCGGGAATCGAACCCAGAACCTTCTTGCTGCAAGGCAACAGCTCTACCAACTGCGCCACTGTGCAGCCCTGCTGGGAAATCAACAGCTAAAAAATACCAGGGTGTTATCACCAGGTTATTACAGCTAAATAAAACCAGCAAAAACCGACAGATTTTTCCTTAACTGAGATAAATAAAAACAGTAATTAATGTGGGGAAACTATAACTAACTGGAACTATGTTGTGCGTTTATAAAGCCAACTAAAACATATTTAAATTATAGACATAATATCCTTAGTTTTCATGTTTATTAGTCTATTTATCGTATTTTTAATCCGCAAAATGCCGACGTCAAAACCTGGAATAAAACATCCAAAAAAAAATCAGCTGGTCGTTCAAAAATACTTGAGAACAATTTTGGGAAATGTTTCTTTTGTATCATCCTCATTACTCAGCCTACATAATCACAATTCAGTATGATTTAACACTATTACTCCCCTCAAAATGTAATCAATATTTTCAGTTTTTGATTTAACGAAACTGTATTCACTTCAAACTGAAAGAAGAATGAAATAGATTGAACAAGCGTTAAAAAAGGGTAAATTGCCCCAGGAGTGGCGCCTATATGTTAGTCCTGACTGTGTGGAGCAGATTCAGGCGAGAGTGGAGCGGGGGAGGGTCAGGCAGGGAGCATTTTAACAGCTTTAGCGTGCAGGAGTTTACTGTAAACATGCCAATGGGCGGCTGGATGTTATGAGGGAGGCCTGAGTGAAACAAGACAGGCTGTTTACATGGGAAGACCCAAGTCTGTCAGCAGCTGGGTGCAGATCGGAGACTGTAGACTGTCAGCTAAAACAGATATCCAACCACAGCTCAGATACAAAAAAAAAACTCCCACGGTTTATAAATACGACACAAACTGGAACTGATTCAATTTTTTTTACTCTGGAAATTGCATAAAGTCTTATCAGGAGGCTGACCTTTGCCGTGTAAAGCAATCATTGAAGTTGAAGATGTACTTTTTAGTGTCCTTGGTTATAGTTTATAAAACGGATCTAATAAACATGCCTCCGCTTCAGAGCTGAAGCCAGTTTTTCATCGGACCCTGTGATGGTACGTATTGACCCTTTGCAGTATGTCACTTAATCATTTGAGGCAACTTGATGGACGTCGGTCGGGACTGTTGAACAGAGTGACTGAAACTGATTCCCCCAGTTGTATAAAACATTAGTATTGTAGTTCCTAAATTAATATGAGCTTGTTTTCTCTGCATTATTTGTCGTCTAAAACTGCTGCATCATTTGATGATTTTCTGCAAATAAATACAAACATTTTGCTTGCGTAAAATGTTCATTTTACTCAAACAAGTAAACTCAGACAAACTGATCATTTTAAGTGGTCTCTTTATTTTTCTCCAGTGTTTTCCAGAGCTGTATTTGTATATATATATATAATTGTGTTTGTGTGGCACGAACTGAGCCACCATTTTACGCAGCAGCTTATTACATAATGGAAGCCACCACTGAAATGCAAACACAATCAGCCTGTTGCAAAATTTCCAACCATAAAACACTCCTCATCAGTGTGAGAAACGGGCCGGTCGCGTCGCCGACGTTTCTCAGCTCTTTTCAGCGCTGACACGGTCCGCGTGTCGCAGGCGGATTATCTCGGCCACGTTGCATGCAGCCTTCATTATCAAGCACTAACTATAGATTCTGTAATTTAAGGCCTATTTTTTTGTAATTACAGGCTGTGGAATATAACTCCCCTAAAACCTATACTCTGCTTCTGAAAATAACCCACCCCTCCCTGTGTGAGTGCCCTGACAGGGCATTCTCAGATTTCATGTGGCAGGTACGACATACTGGGCAATTTTATCGTCATACGTCACTCGGCTGTGGATTAGATTTGCCTTCAATGCATCTGACACTTAATCATGTTGGCTGATTTGTAATCTACAGATTATTAAAGCCTGCATTGTATTTATCTTACCAAAGATGTAGAGGAAATTGATAATGAAAGAAAAACAATCCAGTATTTTAGAAAGACATTGCTATTTTTGGCCTTGGATGATTATAGCAATAAGCTGTAATTGCAGTTATAGTTTGTTATAATGACTGCCTCCTGATAATTCAAACTGTCTTGCTTTGCATACCCTAGATTGCATATTTATTTTGCTTCTTCTTTTTCTTCTTAACCTTACATTTGTGGTTTCTTCATTGCCTTTTATTGGTAAATGTATAAACCATCATCTTGCAGTTGTTTTTTTATATCTCACAGCTCTGCCTCGTCATCGTTGTTGTGAAATATCAGAAGTGATGAAACAAAAAATGTGTAGGTCCTGTTATGTGTGTCTGCACCAGAAAAACAATGCAGTAAAAGTAATTATATGACAGCTATCATCTAAAAAGGTTCTGCCTTCAGTTGCAGAGTAGGCAGGGTTACTTTTATCATTATTAATAATTACTGCATTTTCATATCTTTGTGGCTCAGGAGTTTTACCTGTTATTTAGAAGTTAGTCGACTGCTCAACCTTTTGCTCTGGTAATCCTTTACCTTCACAAACGAATGTTTGCTTTGGAAAATAAACTTGATCTCATTTCTTAAGGTTGCAGCTTTTTTCCTGGGACTTTATGCTTCACTGTATCTGCTGGAGAGAAAAACATCCAGTGAGTGGCGCAGGTTGCTATAATCAACAGTAGCCAGACAGGCACACCCTCTAGAAGGAAACAAACGCACCCAGTAGAACACTTTCATTCTATTGGCTGAGAGGTTGCCAGGCGACGGTACCTTTTTTGTTCCAAAATGGAGCAGAAGATGATTCTCAAGCGAGCAGAGACAAGTTTTGAGCACGAGGAGGAAGGTTTGAGAGAGTACAGTGAATATTTCAAAGAGAGCAGAAGTTTTGCGTACAAGCATTACAAGTTTTGAGAAGAAAGACGTGAAATCCTGCTTTCAAACTGAAAATGTGTGCTCTCCAAAAAGCCCCTCATAAATAAAGGGTAATTTTTTTTAATGGATGACTAACGGTGTTCCTGTCAACAGATTGTCCCATGTGTGATGTTAGTCTGCTTCTTTTAAATAATCCTCTGCTTGGTCATTTTTGGTGGATGTCCATATTTTAATAGGTTGTACAATTCTCTTTCTTAAGTTGGATTAAGCATTGAAAAATGCTCCATCATTATGTGGATTCAGAGAAACATCTTTGTAAATAAGAAAAAAAGTTTAAAAGAATCTCTACAAAAACACCTCAGAGTCCATAATGCTCAATAATTATGGACTAGGACTGAATTGATTAATCAGACTAGTAGTGATTAATCAGTTGTTGAAATCGTCAACTAAATTAATACTCAGTTAACTGGAGTGTCCAGATTAAAAACAGACCATTTGCTGAAAGAACAACACAGTCAGAGCAGTAAACCAAAACTGTCCCAAAAATTATACATTTTGCACTTAAGATAAAAAACTAAATTTTTTGTAAATATGTTCTATCCAGAACTCAAGTGACTTAGTTTTAGTTTCACCAAATTCAAATTCTGCACAAGAGGGAAAAATAATCTCCTATTAAGCACCTTTAGATATCCAGTAATTAATCAGTTAATGTGAAAAATAATCAGCTAATCTACAAATGTACACCAAAGAAATGCTATGTTATTGCATTTTAGGTAATAAATTGTTTATTTTCTAAATTAATCGTTAGTTTGGACTTTATTTTGTAACTAAACAAATCTGTGTTCTTGTGTTTTTGGTCTTTATGATGCTAATCTATGAAAATCTCTGAAGCCTTCAGAGAATTGCTGCCTGTGTGAGGAGATTACATTTTACACAGGTGAACTCTACCTGTGCAGGTAAATGTTGGTGCTTGATTTAATTTTTCTCAGATCAGATGAGAGTAGAGAGGTTCAATACAAATGCATGCAGCACTTTCTGTTCATTTTTAAAGCTGATTTTGCAAGTCAAGGAATTATGCCTACGCTCGTCTTTCACGTGAAATTCCAATAAATAAAAAAACAGAAGTTTGTGGTTCTAACGAGACAAAACATGAAAAGTTGGTGTCTGAGCTGGTAAACTGCGCTATGCTTTGATGTTAGCTTTTCATCTGCTATTTTTCCACAAAGTGTACTTAACTTTGCACCCTGGTAGCTTAAAAACACGTCTTCTGCTCTGCTGCTCTTCTGAGTTGGTTTGTGCCTGTAAAACATAACAGTGTTGCTTCAAGTGTTGTTGTCTGCCTCTGTTTGCGTAACACAGTTTCAGGTCACATTTCTGAATGCAAAGTCACACTTTTTGGGAGAAACGTCAAATCAATTTGTTTTATTAGTGTCATCACAGAGGAAAAATAAGGATACACGCTTATGTCAAAATTTTATTAATCGAGTTTGATGGATTAAAACGCCGCACACAAATAAAAAATCTAATTAAACAAGATGTTTGATATGATAAGGCTTTGTGTATATATATTTGTAGCAGTCAATCTTGCACTGAATCTAAAAACACCTCTGACTGAAGTTGCTGCCCCAGCATCAGGAGATACTAAACGCTCAAAATCCAGGCAGCACAGACGACGTTCCACTGCTAATCCACTTCATTTGCTTTTGCCGCTCCTCTTTAAATAACAATTGTTTGAAAGTAAAAAAGAAAGAGCAATTATCCTTCTAGTTGAACAGTTTCCAAAACTAATAGAAAATAATTGTGTTTATCATTACAAAAGTTTATTAAAAGAGCAAATGAGAACTAAAGTAATTGAGCTGATCATTAAAAAAAACATTTAAAAAGCTACAAAATAATTTTTTTTGTAGCATTTCTATTTTCATTTGCTCTAAAAGATGTTTAATAGAATCATATTGGAGGTTTGGTTTGTTCATAAGCTTAAAGTCGAGATTTTCAGCCATATTTTGTCTTTATGGTTTCTGAGATTTTAATAAAAACATAATTACTCCTTCATGTTATGAAAACCCAAATGCCAAAGCCAGTCAGTCCATCATGTTCGCAGCCATTTATGAGTCTTTATGCTTATGTTCAAATCTGAAAAGTGCTAACATGAGCTGAAAGCGCCATGACTCCCTCGCTCACATCCACGGGTCAGTTTCTCCGTCTGATCGGATTTCATTATCTCACTGTCGGCTGAAGGTGCAAGTCAACAAAAAGCTACTTGCATTGTTTGAAACTTAATCTGTTGACATGTTTTAGTCACAAGTAAGTTTTCTTTATTATTTATAAGCAGAGTGGCTTTTTCTGCCCTCATTTTATGGCCACAAAGCAAAACTTTTAATGTATTTTACTAATGACTTGCAGCGTAAACATGTTGCTAAGTAGTTTTCTGAATGTCTGGGGAGGAAGGGGTTAAGGCGGCGCAGTTTATTTTGAGCAGGTGGGTGGAGGCTGCAGGAATGTGCTTGATGGAGGGTGATAATGTGGCCACTAGGAACCTCAGATCCTCAGCAGAAACTCTGCATGCCTCTATCAGTCCTGAGCAGCCATGGCTTCTCCAAACTGTAAACTGACATGCGCAGAGCGCTTATGACTTATGAAGAGTAGATAAAGTCTGAGTGCTGCTGCAGACTGACTGAGACGAAGTAAAACCCAAATAATACATGAAGTTCGTCATTTTACAAGTTGTTAAAACATTTCTTCCTCTTTTTTTCCCTACATGCACGGTGTGCTGCAGGGGGAAAGAAAATGTGCAACCAATCCCAACAAATTTGTAGTTGACGTTTTGCCTCCAGGCAGTGTGCTGCAAAGACATATTGGCAAATCCCAACCTGCATTCCTGGAGGATCATAAAGACACCTTCCTCCGCTCTCCGCTGAAATGTCAGACTAAATTAAGCCAAGAGGTGCCGGCTGCTCCAAGTATGATTACGCTGTGGCTTTAAGCGAATTAATCAAAAACATTCAAGGCCCTTTGCCAGCGTTGTCATATCTGTCCAGGCCAGAGAGCAGAGAGAAATAAAGGGCACAGCTTTATACAGATATCAAATTGTGCCACGCTGTTGGATTAATTTGTAAATGAAACTGATTTGAGTGTCTGGTGGCGTTTATTCCAGTGATACGAGCTTGATACCACTTATAGCCCTTCTTGCTATTTGAACTCTCTGTAGATATCTGGCTCTGCGATATCTATAGAAATGTCCATGCATATTGGATTTGCACAAAGCAAACTATGCAACTTAATAAACTTCATTAATAATTTCAGTTATTCTTGCCTCCATTTTTTCTCCGTCTGTCACCAGTTTGAAGCCTTTTAAGGCTTTAAAAGTTTCCCAAAAACAAAACTTTCTTAGTTTTAGTTTGTTTGTTGTATCAAAATGGCAAGATTTAATCTTGTTTTTCTGGTTTTAACCTTAAACAAAACCACAAAAGAAGAGAAACAGATACTTTCCATGTTTTTAGAAAGTAAGTTTTAGAAAGTTTTAGCGTTAAAGTCCAAATAATTCAACAAAAATAAGTGAAGAATTGAAGTAACTTTTTGTAACAATTGAAATGGTGAGATTTAATCTCTTCTTTCTGTTTTAATATTAAACAAAACCACAGAATGAAAATATTTTTTTACGTTTTAAACTACATACTTAACGTCAAGAATTTCACATTTTTCCTGGCATAAAATGGCATAAAAATCACATCGTCCGAGTAACTCTCACACATTAAAAGGTAGACGGATAAAAATGAGTGAATAATTAAAGTAATTTGTTGTAAGACTTGAACACCTGAGGGGAAAAAGTCATGAAAACATTTTAAATCTGTAAAAAATCAGAAGGAGGAAAGTATTTTTGGTCAGTTTGGTCCTAACTGGAGAATTATAAAAATGTTTTGCGCCACCAAGGTTGTCACATGAGACGGATCTCATGACGAATAAAAGAAAGTTGTTCTCTCAAAATGTTTGCAGCCTCACCATATGCTGACGGGTTTGGATACAGACATGTTTCTATACGTTCCAGTTAGAACCACTGGCGCCGTTATCCAGAAGAGAAACACAGAGTTTCACGGCGCAGCGAACCAGGTGCTTCCCGCAGGACCTCTGACTCCAGAGACGGAGGAATAATCAGAAGAGGAAACTCAGAAAGACTAGAGTTTGGAGGAAGACATTTCAATAAAAACTCTGGGAAACACCAGAACAACAAGGCAGCAACACTTCACAAAATGGAGAAAGGAAGAACCTTGAAATTTATTGATGAATTCAGGATGAGAATCTGAAAACAAAACAAGCTTTCTGCTGGCGATTGGTTCAGATGATGTCACTTTAATGCAGTTTAAAGTCTGTTAAAGAACTGATGATCTGAAGGAGAAATGTTTGATAAAATGATGAGAGGATGAACGCTCCATCAGTGCTTCTATTCACATTTAGAAGAAACGCTTTAGAAAAGGTTGATGAAAACAGCAAAATTCACACAAAAACCTTTTTACGCTTTTT
Organism: Phalloptychus januarius; assembly: GCA_902982915.1. Taxonomy (NCBI): domain Eukaryota; kingdom Metazoa; phylum Chordata; class Actinopteri; order Cyprinodontiformes; family Poeciliidae; genus Phalloptychus; species Phalloptychus januarius. Next base: position 7,000,273 of record CADWAE010000076.1, on the reverse strand, counting down.
TGAAAAAGAGTTAATGCGCTAAAAGACAGATGAAACACTTGTTGAATAATTAGAAATACATTTTTTCTTCTTTAATTTTTTTTTCTACGTCTGAAACATCGGCAATTACAACTTGCCCAATAGAAACAACCCTGAAAAAGCCTCCACTTCCTGTTTATCATCCATGTGTAATAATAAACAGGAAACTACGATTTGCGTATCCTGGTTTTATTTCATTGAAACATGCTGTGCTCTGGTAAAAAGCTAATTGTTCCTCATTAAGCTGCACAGATTCTAACCACAGGAAAGGATTTTAGTAAACTATGAAATGGTTAAAACATGTTTGCGTCCAAACCACTAGACTGAAACACATCTTATTTGTAAAATAAAACATTTATGTAGCTCAAGAAAAATTTAAGAGACCACTTAAAATGATCAGTTTCTATGGTTTTACTTTGTATCGGTTTATGTTTGAGTGAAATGAACATTGTTATTGTATTCTATGAACTACTAACAACATGTCTCCAAAATTACAAGCAAACATTTAGCATTTATTTGCAGAAAAGGAGAAATGGACAAAATAAGAAAAAAGACGCAGAGCTGTCAGGCCTTAAATAATGCAAAGAAAACAATTTATATTCATTTAGAAACAACAACATTAATGCTTTAACTCAAGAAAAGATCAGAAATCAATTGGTGGAAAAACCCAGAGGGTTTCAATGGGGTTCACTGCAGTGGGATCTTAATTGTTTCCAGAGCTGAATGCATAATAATCTTAAATTCCACCTTTTTTTTGTCAATATTAAGAAATTACCTGCTTAGAAAAATATCTTACACCTTACTAAAACGTTATTTGTAATTCATCTTTGTCTTACTTCAAGAGTACTAAGATATTTGCACAAAAAACTAAACCTGAAGTTCTTGGTGAGATTTTGCAGTGGCAGTTTTATTCCAATAAAAATATTTTAATGGGAAAGACATGATTGATACATATTTGCATCAATAAAAGTCTCTTTAAATTAGAGATGCACCAATTTGATGTTAATATCTGAAACTGAAAGTGCCTGACCTATAATGGCCGATCTATTCAGTCTAACTCTATGTTTTGTACTTTGAGCGACCTCATGCTTTGTTTTTTATTTTACATAATTTGATAGAAGGTTTTATTTTATACTGGCTTTTTCACTGACTGAACAAATGAAAGTTGTTTTTGCAGGTTTGACCAGGTTTGTGACCCTGTTGGTGCTTTGAACTGAGCTGAACTGGTGCAGAGCAACCAAATAAATGTGTAATTATGTCTGTGTTTTAATAACAGAAGCATTTGAAGTTTTCTCTGTATTGGATCAATACTAAACCTGAGATATCTGTATCAGTATCAGAAGTGAAAAAAGGGGATTGTTGCATCTCTAACTTAAATTGTAGAAAGAATAATGAAAACCTAATATCACTTTAACTTTACCAACATCAGCGCTTCAAAAGCTCAATTAATTTCGGCTTTCAACACTCTGAACGTTCGTAGATGTGCAGGTTTGATAATCCCGCTCGGTGCTGCTGTGTCTCCATGGCTAAATACCTCGCCCTCCTCCCTTGTATAAACAATATCTTCTTCAGGCCAGGAGCCGTCCAGGGGCCACGCAGAGCCTTTGAAGTCTCCGTGTCTCTGTCTGCTTTAAACACCAGCAGCTGGACAGATGGAGCCCAGATGGACAGTAAAGTAGGGATGCCTTTAAAAATTCATGGCACTCACCATGATCAGTTGAAGTGGAGGGAGGGGGCTGGCATTAAACATTAAATTGCTCCGACCCACACACACACACAGGGAGCCGGGGGAGGGGGCTGTTAGGGACTACAGGAAGTGCAGCAGGAATAAGAGCCAATTGGGAGCGACACTTACTGGGATTGCCCATCAGGTTTCCGCTGATACAGCTGTCTGATAAGTGCATGTTGAGTTTATAATCCACTATAGGGGAGCCTTTTGATCCATGTTTATGAGTTCTTTTTATTTTGCTGGGTTTTCTTTGGTCTTTTAAGAGCAATTCTCATTTTATAATGTTATTACAACCCAAAAAAGGGACTTAAAAATCCTGAGATGCTGTGCTTTGCTAGCATGCAGCAAAAATGTCTTACTGAGATAAATTAGCACAACATATTAATGCCCGCTGCTTGTCAGCTGGCTGAAAAAATAGATCAAATTTATGTTTTTTTTATTTTTATTATGATTATTTAACACAACAATGACCAACATGTGTGTAGACATTCATGTCGTACTTGAGACGATGATTTGGAGAATAAACACAAACCAAAAATTAAAAAAAAGACACCAGCAATTATTTCCATAAGTAGGTGTTTATTTTTTAGACAACTGAAAAAAACAGAGAATACAGAAAATAAATAAAATATAAATTAAACAGAAATTAAACAAAATGTCTGATTTTGTTTTGGTTTCATTGTTATTGTCAAAAATGGACTATTAGTAAACATATATTTTTCATAATTTACTTGTTTTACGTATTATGTTATTTATAATTTTGCAATTTAGGTTTTTATGTTTGAAAATGTTTTGTAATGTATTTACAATTTATCTAATTGTTAAAACACATAAATAGCAAAATGAACTTTTTAAAAAAAATTTTTTAGTCTTAATATGTAATCTTTGCATCTTTTTGCAATAAAATGAAATAATAGTAATAAAAATAAGTATTAAAACCTGAAAATAAAAACAGCATCAATCCATCTGGATCCCAGAGTTTGTAAAATGGCCAAACTAAATTTGATCTAATGTGTGAAATAAAAAAAAGAATTGTTTTATCTCTAATTTACATTAAAACAATTTTTGGTCCAGAATTGATACTGAATCCAAATTCTCCAACATTTTTTATTAATTCTCTTGTTGGCAATTATAACTAATGTGCATTTATCTTCTCTGGTGTCATATCCTTTATCTCTGCTTCAAGGTTTTAAATTCCCTTATTTTAACTTCAGTGGGCTGGGATTGAATTAAGATTACAATTTAGAGAGATAATCTATGTAATCTGCTGTTTTAGTAATGGTAAATTTCTCCCTACTTGTTAATGTCGTCAGATTTGGTAAAAATGAGCATATCGCATAAATCAACCAGAACATTTAGTTCTACTGTTTTACTCATTTGAGATGAGATTTTATCCAGTATTTAGTTTTTTCTGTTCCAAATATCCCTTAGATTTTTCTCATTAACTCCAAAGCCGTTTATAAAGCGCATCATATGGCTCCCATCAGTCTGCATTATTCAGCTGCGAGGGGCTTTTTCATTAGATTTCTGGACAAACTTGAGTTTAATTAAAAGACAGGGCATGGTTTTATTGGTCCTGTCTGAGAGAGGGTTAAAAAAACGGAGCGAGTTCGCATGGAAAGCCTTGTGAAAGTCTTCCTGGTTGAAAAGGGAAGGAGCAGCACGGAGGGAAAACACGAGGTGTGACTGAGGCAGCAGGAAAAAGGCCCTCACTTGGCACAGCGTTTTGACTCGCAGCCAAGTAGAGCGTGTAGTATATGCTCATTTTAACTGTGAAGCACCGCAGAGCATTTGAAACGGGTCCAAGCCCAAGCATGCTGCATGGGGCTGATGTCAGAAACTGTACAGCCATGGGGATTCTGGAAATTGGCAGGCGCTCAATACAGACCAGGAGAGGGGCCTGGGGAAGGAATGTAAACAAAGATTGTGTAAAGGCCGGAGTTAGCGCCTTCATCCTGTCTCGTTCTTTCTCTCTCTCTCTCTGTTGAGCGCTCAGGCTTTTTCTCAGGCTTCCTCTTATGCTTGAAGCTTCAGGAAACGATAAGAAGTTATCAGATTGTGAGGACGTCTCTTGTCCACATCCCTCTACGAGTGACGCCAAAGATTCTTTTGGTCATATTCAGCCTGATTATAGAACAATCTCATTGTGAAATGAGATTAGACTAAATTTGATACTGAAAAGTAACTTCCCTCTCACTCACCTGATGACTGGGGTCAAAACTTACTGATACTTAAAACTTTTCATGGTTTTATCTAGTTCTGTTTCCCATGTTGTTGTTTTCAGGGTACTCTGCCCTTTATGTGATCAAAACATAAACTTTCTCAATGTTTTTAGTAAGCTGCATTTGTTCTTTGGGACAAAATCTTCTATATCCTTCTATATTTTATCTTCTATAGTTTTACGCCTCTGAAAAATACTGTAGTTTTGACACATGCAGAACACAACCAACAACTAAAAATGGCGCCTCTTGATTGGCCGCTTTAAAAACACTAACAAATAGCTGCCTTCACCTGAACATTGCAATCCCGCTCAATTCTCATCGCCCCATTTCTCCCATTGAGCTTGATTTCTCCAGTAAAATTTAAACCAGGCCAATCAAGTTGTGAACGATGACGTTGATTTTCTGCGCTGTTCTAGGATTGCAGTCTGTAGTTTCTGCAACGAAAACATTCAGTCAGTGTTAGCCAGGCTTCCAAATATTAAATTAACAGCCATCTTGTTTGGCTCAGCTCTTCTCTCTTTTGTAGTGCTGGGGTTGTTTACGATAATCTTCATATTGTGAAATTAAATTTAAAATGTAAAACGTCAACAGATGTCACCCCTCCAGCTACCTTTCGTTGCTCAATACAAAGAAAATTGTTGAGCAAGGAGCTAGTTCTTACCAGGCTAATTGTCCCTTGGTATTTCAGCTTCCCAAGCTCATTTTCTTTTGAATTTTTTATACACACTTTCCACTGAACTGCAGCATTATGGTTTCTGGTTTTACCAATGCAAATGATCTTACATATTTTTTTTTTTTATTATTTATGTCTTTAAGTCTTGTGGTTCTGGTTGCACAATCTCTCCATCAGTCTGTACACCCACGAAGCCGACTCTCTAACCAACGAATCAACTGTGACTGTCTCGCTGTAGCAAAACGACTCGTTGATCCTGCCTTAAACTGTTTTATCTAAGGGTGCAAAAACTTTTTAAGGCCATTTATAACAGTCTGCCGCTTTAAACAGGTTGTAGATTTTCTGTCTTTCTGCAGCAAATATTTGATTTCTTTCCTAATCTTTCTTTTTTACCATGTTTTAAATTTCTAAACGAGTCCTTTGTGTGTTTCTCAGGCACAGATGAGAAAGAGACAGTTCAAGTTATCGATAAACAAATCCCTAAGTGACATCCCCTCTCACAAAGACCCAGTGGTAACCATTTATGTGAACAAAAGCTGTTCTTTTTGTGCTTTTACATTCATATTCCCCTGAAAAGGTAGCAAGCGTTGAGAGCTTTCTTTCTCGAAGGAATCAATTAAGAAATAGGTCAAAAATTGATAAAGGGATTCGGCGACACATTTTCAAGGTCTGACTTGCTCTTTGTCCAAATGTGAAGAGCAGCTGAAAAATAGATATACGTGTTTTGAAATGCGTCTGTAATAGTCCGAGGAGTCAATAGGTCGCCTCGAAGCAAAGCACCTTTTTGTATCGTAAAAGCTTCGGTTTGTGCCTTGATCAATAATTGTCACATTTGGCCCCGGTGACATCACTCTGACTCCTCTGTCTTGTCTCCAGGATAATAACAAACCTTTTATGGTTGTGTGGCTGTTGGACTTTGCTAATGGCTCAGATACAAATAGTCTCTCCTGATATCTCACGAGTAAGAACTGATAATCTTCTCCCTGAAGATAATCCACCATAGCTTGAAGGTTATCTTAATAAAACCTGTTCTGCAGATCTAATTAAACATGTTGTCCAAGGTGTTTTCCACCAGATAGTGCGGCAGACTGGGTTTGATTTTGGGCCAAAATTGCAACATTTGGTCCATTTTCAGCTGGTGCACTGAGTCAAACAAACCAAACACTTTGAAAAGCCGATTTCCCTCCTTGCCTGTTGTGGCACTATCACCACATCACCAAAAACCTCTGAAGAAGACTCAGCACATCTTCCATATTCATGAAATGTAAACAAAAACAGTGGTGTCAGATTTTAGCAGTTATAGGATTTCACTTTTCTTGTTGGTAAAAAACCATGAGCCATTTCTCCCGCCAGCGCTAGAATCACACGCTTGTTTTAGTTGTATTTACCCAGAATGCTTTGTGCTACAATCCGCTTCCAGCTTTTTGAGCAGTCTCCAGTCTGAGTAGCATTCACAAGTTCATTCAAACCGCGCCAGAAATCACTTAAATCGAACCGAGACCGAGGATTTTAAGTAGAGTTCACACTTCCCCAAATTAACCAGATGTTCCAGGAAAACAACCTGTAGAGTTTCATTAAAGTGGACTAAACCGAGCTGGTGAGACTGAACCAAATCCTTTGAAAAATGTGTTCCCCTCCTCGCCTGTGGTGGCTGCACCAAGAACTACTGAAGGCATCGACACAAAATCCTACAAAAAAGACACTGAGCAGAACTTCTGCCTTCACCAAATGTAGACAAATGTGTAGTCGCATCAGATTTTAGGGATTTCACTTTTGTTGTCAGTAAAAACACCCGAGTCATTTCTCCTGCTATTGCTAAAATCACGCGTTTATTTACCCAGAATGCCCTGGGCTATAGTTCACTTCCTGTTTTGGAGCGATCTCCAGTCAAAACACATCAGAGTTCACTTCGATTGAACCGAGACTTAGGTTTCCAGGCCAGAGTTCGACTGCGCATGACAGATGAACTAGAATTCAATTAAAGTGGACGAAGCAGTGAATGCGCCCCATGAACTACCTGCAGGGACACAAATGCATGTTTGCAGTGAGTAAAATCCACCATGCTCAAGGAACATGTAAACACAGTGGAGGCTCCTGCGCCATTGTACAAACAGGATCAGGCTTGCTTACAAACACGGACGCACTGTGTACGTTTCAAACTCCGCTAAAAGTCAGATGCAAAACTGTTTAAACAGGAAGATGGATTCCTCTGCCATGTGGAAAAGAAAACCCCACAGGTCAGGTTTCTGTCTGCATGTAGTCTGGAGGCCCTGCAGTTCCCTCTCTGCTGGGGCCCACGGACGGCTATCTGCCCTGCGCAACGCTGGGTGGGCCAGATGTGTTTTTAAGGTCACCAGCAGACCCGCTGGCCTCTCTGTCCATCATCCCTCAACACTAAAACTTTCTCCAGCCATTGTTTGCATCCAAATGCCGTTTAAAGCAACTTGTGAAACTTCATCTGCTTTATCTTTGTCTCCATCTGTCTGCATTCAGACAAAGTTATCATATCATCTGCGGTGGCGCTGAATGAATACTTTTAGCTTCGCTCAGTCTCATTAGATTGTTATCTGGATCAGAATCTTGCAATCATTTAAAGGGAAGAACAGGCTCATAACATCAACGTTTTTTTATATAAAGTACTTCCATTTTAGCCCGTATCTGTCACAGAGTGACTGTTACTGTGTGTGGTATCACACGTCGCTCTGTAATCCTAAATTGGTGCTACGCCCACTTCCCCTCCTTCTGCTGAGCCTCGCCTCAGTCTGGGCATCCATCATTGTGATCCTTCTCATTAGCAGCGCGGTTAGAAACATACATCAGACTTTTAGGGTTCTGGGAAAACTTGCTACTTTTCCTGATTCCTGTCCAATGAATGGACTGTATATAATCATTTAGAGGCGCCTGTTCTGGTTCGGTGTCGCGTGATCCTCTGTTCATTTTGACCGTTTTCTCCTCCACATTTATTAGCACAAATGGTACTGAAATGTTTAGAAAACTGCATTAAGAAGTTTGATTTTTAAAAGCGAGGAAAAGTAGATGAAGTTAATAGATAGAGACTGCAAACCTGCAAAATACAAAACATAATTTGATGAATGTTTCTTCTCATTCAGAAATATTTATATCTGGAGAAGTTTACCATCAGAAATAAAGATGTTTTTAATTCCCAGGTGAAACAATGGGAATATGTGAACACTGATGTACACCAGCATACTTTGTTGTGGAGAATTAGCTTTTATAATAGTTTTTTTTAAATGTTTCTCTTGTTTATAGTCGCAGAAATTTATGTTTGTTTCTGTGTGACAGGAATCTCTTTCATTTAAATTTTGCTGTGTTTTAATAAAGGTCCAACCAGCATTGTTTAAATAAATCTGAATTTAAATTTAATGTATTAAGTGAGGAAAAAGTAAAGCATTTTATTTTTAGATGTCTTAAAGAAGAGGTCTTCAACATGTGGGTAAGGACCACAAAGTTGGTCGCAGATTTACCGTAAGAGAGTCATAAAATTTCAGATTAATTTGTCATATTTTTGTAATTCAAAAAGTTGTCTTTAAATACACATTAGCATGAATCCAACTTGTAACAAATTGATAAAAGAAGGCATAGAATAATCTATTTATCTCACACAAAAATCTGTGCATTATGTTAAAGTTCTGCATTTTATGCAAAATGATGGTTTGTGCATGGCAGGGGCATATGTTAACACATCACTTTGTATTCAAACTTATATTTAAAATATGTGAAATAAGGAAGCTGTGTGATATTTGCACAGAATGCACAATAATGAGGCACCTTTTATGCATCACTGAGCCCAGATTATTGTACATATATACAACTCTTGTAAGAAATAAGAGCCCACTGCACTGAACCCCATTGAAAACCTCCTCGTTTTTCCACCAAGCATTGATTTCTAAACTCTTCTTGAGTTAAAACATCAGTATTGTTGTTTCTAAATGAATATGAACTTTTGCATTATTTGAGGTCTGAAAGCACTGCATCTTTTTGTTATATTGACTATTTCTCATTTTCTGCAAATAAATACAACATTTTTGCTTGGAATTTCAGAGGAACGTTGTCAGTAGCTCATAGAATAAAAGAACAATGTTGATTTTACTCAAACATAAACCTCTAGAGAATTAAATCAGAGAAACTGATCATTTTAAGTGATCTCTTAATTTTTGCGGTGCTGTATGTTTAGCTAAGTGTGAGAAAGGCTAGAGCCTACATTCCCCAGAATGCTTTGCGGGTCTGGATATCAATGAAATTATTGAGTGAATTTCTACTGATATAGATCACATGTCTGTATTTATATTGTTACTGATTTATTTCCTTACATACAAGACCTTTTGAAGAAATTCGCTTTTTAGTTTTAGCCAAACAGCCTGACTAAAATGTGGTGAAGTGTTGCAACAACGCGCCGTTCACACAGTCTTGTCTCTGAAAATAACCGCCGCCGCTACAGTTGAAGGCGCTTTTGAACGCAACTCTGAAATCCCAGCCTGGAAATCTTTGGGCTCAGTCAGAAAAAACTGAGGTGCGACCTGCAACATCACACTTTGTAAAGAAAGAGGTGTCTTCACACCTGTTTCACTTCAGTTTGTGTCTTCTTTTTTTTTCCTAAATAATGCATTTTTACCATTTACATTTCGCTCTAATTGAAGTGAAAGAGAAGCTGTGAAATTTAATGGCAAAACACTGCACCCTGTTTATTATTAACCCGAAGGAAATGTTTGCCTGGAGCTATTTCTGAATCTGTTGGTTTGGTTTGGTGTTGTGCCATCATTGGCGCATTCCAGCTTGTGGTTTTATTCAAGCGCTATAACAGTTTCATTCTTGCTCTTCTCTTCCTACTTGCTTATCTTTTCTGCCATTTTTGTGGGCAAACGTGTTGGTCGCTGATAACGCGGCATCAGTTAAAGTCAGTCGCAAGCGGAGTCTGCTTGTGTTGACAAAGCTGCTGGCTCTTCTTCCTCTGTCAATGTAGTTTAATTCACAGGGTCAGGCGGTCACTTGTGATTATGATGTCTTCAGTCCTGCCTGGTCGATAAAGCAATATTCAGAGCCCCAGAAGTGTGCCAGCTCTGGTTTTCCTGTTAATTGTGTTTCTGTTTGGGGGGGATGGAGCTTGAAGAAGATGAAGACAGATTCGTTAAAAGAGGTGGCTTATAGAAGCCATTTCAGAAAGACGACTTAGTCTATTTTAGTTACTTTTCACAGTTATAACACAATAAATTAGCTTAAAAGTTGATTTATTTCAGTAATTAAGTGCTAAAAAAACACATGCAATTTGTTCTTAAAATAAAAATATATATTTTCTGTAAATGTGCTCCCCAGAAATCCTGAAGTGGCAGTTTTAGCCTCAAAGTTTGTTTAAAAACTTTTGGTATTGAATTATTGATCGGTTAATCAAAAAATTGATTGATGTTGATAAGTTGAGTAGAAAGAACTGAACTTTTTACATGTTGATGTCAGAAGTTTGCTGATTCCTTTGCTATAAACGATCAAGCATGGACTAAATGAACCCCACTCTACTGCATTTTAGGCAATAAAATGTCTATGTTCTTATTTAAAAACATTTTATGTTCATTTATTAGCATCTTTTAATGTATTTATGATAATGGATTAAAAAAAACCTTAAGTGGTAAAATAAAATATCTGCAGAATTTGCCCATTTTTTAAATCCAATTAATAAATTAATCATCAGAATAAAACATTATTAAAATAATTGTTTGTTTCATCTTTTAAAAATGTTAATTTACTTATCAGGTTTTAACACTGAGAAGAACTTGAGTGCAATTTATATAAAAATAAATGAAAACTATCTGAAATATTAACCAAACTCTTTAAAAAGAAAGCCTCCCTAAGTAAGTAAGATAGACTTAAGTTTGATTTTGTTTACGTCGGTGCTTTAGTTGTAAAGATTCCATAATTTATACATTAAGCAATACACAGTAAGCCCAACAGAGAATAAACCTTCATAGAGGCAAATAATGTGGTGAACAAAGACATCTGGAATGACATGTTTCACACATTCACACCGCCAGGGATGCTCTTTACTTCCTGTAGTTTCACCCCATCAAGGGCCGTAGTGCCAGAGCCAGAGTGATGACAGAATGGAAGAGGTGTCGGCTCAGCACAGTGTGTTGGTGCAAGTATGAGTATAACTCATCCCAGAGTTTTCATCCTCTGGGATGAGCAGAGGATTAATGACGAGCCGTCTGCTGCAGCAGCTTCTCACACGTCTCCTCCTCTTGAGCATGCATATAAAAAACCTCAGATTTAGACAACATTCAAATTAAAATACAAAATTAGAATATTCATGAAACGTATTTGAGAAATTTACTGAAAAATACTGTATCAGACTCTTTTTGCTTAGCTTTGAATTTGCTTTGGTGATACATGCTGCTTGTTTTTCCTTCCACTCAACTTTACTTTAATATTCTTGAACACAACACGCAGTAACTTCATTGTGGCTTAATCTTTTTGTGAAGGACATCATTCATTATTCAAAATTTTTCTCTTCAGCATTTAAAACTTATAAATTATATTTACTCTCTTAACTTAAATAAATTCCAGAAAGAAGACTTTAGTTCAATATTTGCTCGTGACGTCACGATCTCCAGAACTCCGCCCACTCCGCCATGACGGACGTCAAAACCAATGCGCTCCCTTAAAGCCAGTCGAAAACAGACAGACTAATATCACTTTTATTTAGTTGCTGATTCCGCATTGGGAGGATCCCTTGGGATCGGCTGCACAAACAGACAAGGGCGAAAATCAAACTTGTCATTTTACTGTATAACGTTTTGACGATGCGGCAGCGATGGACAGCAGCCGTCAATCATAATGACTGTCAGCCCTGGGTGTAATCGGATTAGCAGCAAATACTTTTTACAAGGTAAAAAGATTAACGTTCATATTCTTTATAAGTAAGTATGATTAGAAAGATATCAAAAATCGCTTTATGGAGAAGGTACGTGCCTAACCATTGGTAACCATGGAGACAATCCTAGCAGGTAAGGAAAAAATGGTTATCATTTCTTCTTCTGGACGTTTTTTAGGCTGCTCCGGTGTAAAGGGAAACGCTGTTTATGACACAGTGACATGAATCATGTGGTGTGAATTCAGGCAAAGTCGGTAATTAGATCAACACGTCAGGAGGGAGGAGGTACGGGTCGGTTTGTAAGCTAGCTGTTTCTAGCCTCTGTAAATACCGCCGTCTATGAGCCCGGACCAGGTTTGTTACGTTCACAGATAAATTAGCTTGACTTGAAAAACTAGAAACCACGAATAAACTGGCAAAAACAACTTGGGAAATCAATTTCTGTCGCTCTGTTTGATACTCCGGTCCCTCACTCCCGGCGTCCGTCAAGGCGCCTCGAATGACCTTTCGCAGCTACGGCTAAGTGACGTAGTTGCGAAAGGCCTATAACAGTATTTTTATATAAAGAATGCCTTTTAATTAAGTATTACTTTGAATAAAAAGTGTATTAGTTGGTTCTTAATATCACACAACTGTCAATAGTTGTTTCTTTTCACACATGGCAGAGCAAAGTCAAACTGATTCATATGAATATTAAAATATTTGTCAGTGTTATTAAAATAATCTTTCCCCCCTTGGGCAGAAATGGCGGAAACAAACTCAGGCATTAAAAAAAACCCTAAAGGACATTTTGTTACAAAGAACTAACTTCATGTGTTCCTCATTCATTTACATTTATTTTATGTGAAGCAGCTTTGTATTTACTGTATGGAGAAGCATGCAGAGTCTGCATGTTGCTCTGGGTCATAAACATTTCCACACAATCCTGTAAAAAAAAAAAAAAGATTTTTATGGTGGAGCGATTCTGTCTGACCAGTTGTGTTTGCTCTGTACATTAATGACAGTTGCACAGGGGGCTCCAGCCTGGAACAATGCAGCGTTTGAATACGGCTGATCATGTGTTCACCCACTTTGCTCTCATTTCTCCACTGTCAGAGTTATCTGCTCAATGATACACACCCATCTATCATCATCATCTGCTTTCATTTTTTATTCTTTTTCCTTTTAACCTGACCGGTTAGTGGACTTAATCTGATTTAGTCACGCCTAAACACAACCTATGGCGACAGGCAGCGGCATTTTTTTCATTCCACTCAGGCGGGGCCGAATGAAGAAAACAAGTTCATACTGAGCTCTTTCCTAAGAGAGAATCACCTGAAGGATGTGGATTAATAGGCTGTTATGAAACTGCTCTCAGTGCATTGGGTGAAAGGTGATCTGATCGTTGCGTTTTAAGAGTTTCCTTTAAGGTAGAGGACGAGTGCACAAGGCGGACTGTAAAAACACACCCAGGGGTTATCTCCGTGCCATTACTAAATCAGATACTGCTGCTTCTGTTGTTTTTCTGCAGTCGGCCAATAAAATAGGTTAGAAAAATAACGCCGTTGAACTTTATTTTCCTCCAAAAACACCAAATCTTACCAAGTATTTGTGTCTATTTTGTATTGCAAACATCTTACTGTACTTGTAAGATATAGGAGCTTGCTTTGTGTAATTAATTTTTTAATATATATTAAAAAGTACTAGTTACACTGGCAGATTTTTTTAATTGTAGCAAGACATTTTTCCCACAATTGAAATAACCTAGTAATTGTAATCTATATTTAATAATTACTGACTTAAAATAAGATCTTATAACTTGTTGAAAAGTTAGTCTTATTAATTTTGTCTTATTTCAAGATAGATATACTAAGAACTAGACAAAAATACTTGATAATATTTGTCCTCTTTGCAGTGTTTGTTGTTTTATTTGTTGCAGTTCCCTGCATCTATTCTTCTTGGGTTCCACACATTCAACATTAGCAACTAAAAATGCACATAACAAATTCAAAATAAAAGTAAAACATAAACAAATACAAAATAGAGACCATAGATGAAAACAAATGAATTGTAATATCACAGAAAACAGCCTACAAAAGGACATCCACTTTAATATCAATCAATCAACTTTATTTATAACTTTATTCACCAGACAGGAAACTTTACGCCAAAATAAATATAAATATAACAATTCAAAATGGCATGGTGCTATTAAAAAACAACATCCTCATCAGGGCAAGATTAAAAAACTAAAAGTAAAGGAAAACAATATTTAAACTACACTAAATTTAATTTTGGAAGCTTGTGGCAACAGGAACGAACCTGTTGGGAATAAAATATCTGCATCCAGATGAAAAAACATACACAATCAATATAACACATTATCAGACTAAGAATCATCATTCAGGATAGTTATAGTTTATTGTAAATATCTTCTTAAAGCTGTTTGAATTTCAATCTTCTGATGCATCTCCTATATTTTTTTTCCAGTAAAGTGGACATAACTCCACATAAGGCTGACTTCTTTATAAATCCACCTTTAATTGCATTTCTAGTTTGATCATTAGCACTACTTGTACAACTCTTTAACCTTTTTAGCTCCTGGAAAACTACAAAGATTTATTCCCTGTTAAAAGCAGCAGCATGTAGGTCAGACTTGTAAATGAACAATGAGAAACCTAAACAGACTCATGACTGTGGATGTGGGCCTTTCTGTGAGCCAGGTGTGAGGGAGCATGTAGGTGATACCGGGGTCTTCTCTCGGCTTTGGTTTCCAGTTGCAGAGGCTCCATTGTGTGCTACGTGACACTACTGCCAGCACCACTGACAGCCATTTGCATTAATGGGCTGACTGACCCTCCCCCAAACTCCCTCACACACACACACACACACGCACACACATTTTGTTACCTACTGCTGCCTTTGAGGCCGTAAAGGCTGCTCTTTGGTTACTGATTGTTTGCAGAATAAGACCTGTTTATAATTTATCTGCAGTCGTTCAGTCGCTGACCTACATACGCTCCCAAACTATCAGAACACAGACATCAAATGATTATTTATCAGAAGTTGTGAAATCTGAAGTCTGGCTGGATTAACTTTGCTCTGTCATCATAACACATATCTGCTGTTGGTGGCAATTTTGAGTCGATCTATTTAACTTCTCACCAGATCATGTGATTTAGTATCTTTATCTTTGTTTTTGTGACGTAAAGGTTAAAAGCACAGGACTGCTTTTTTTCTTTTCATTCTGATCAAGGTGTGTGGAAAATACCAGTCGGCCCAGTTTCTTGTCGTTTATCTAGTTTCTTATTGTTTATCTGACAAGTAGAGCTTAAATCCCCCCCCCCCGTCTCAGCTCACTTACTACAGAAACATGGAAAACCTACAGCGGCCACACCCGCGTCCGCCTGATAAAAGTCGTGTTGGTGGGTGGTGACGCTGGTAGTAATGGTGGGGTTGTAATGTACACAGGGATTATATATACCTGGGACTGAGAGAGGGCTGGAGACAAAGAAAGCGAAGCTGATACTAGGCGGAGGACAAATAGAGACACAGCAAGGAGTGAAAAAGGAAAGTAGATATAGATAGACAGATACATGCTGTGTATGGGGGAAGCTAACAATGCTATACAGCGAGGGGTGTGGTGTGATCGTGATAGCAGCCCTGCCAGTTTGACAGAATCCCGACTGGCCGCTTTATGCTCCTGTTCTGTCAGTGTCACATTGGGTTTATCTAGTTCACTCCACAATCATCTCAAAATCTGAAGCTTCTCGACGGCTTTTAAAGGGAACCTCTGTGGCAAAATTCATATTTTTATGCTGTTATGTAGGTCTCAAAAACAGGGGGGAAAATAAGTTAATATTTTTTGGTGTCTGGAAAACGAGCCGTTTCAAAAACCTCCCAATTGTTCAGTCACATTCGATGGGCACTGTGTTGTTACCCAGCAACCCCAGCCTAGACCGAGCTCAGTCCGTTGCTAAGCAACTCAAGCTGAACTCCGGTACATTTGGTCAGCTTGTTTTGCCGCTGTATGCCCTGTGCAATGGCAGCTGGAAAAGACAAGTGTTTTGTTGTTGACTTACGATCCAGAAATCAGTTGCTGCATTGTTGTCAGTTATGCAGGAGGCTCAACTAAGGCTTTTCAAAGATGTACAGTTGAATAATTCCGAATCTGTTTGCAGCCATTTTCACATGTGAGTGTAAACGCTGATTTGGGGGTGAGTGGCCAACAGCAGCTTATTTGCATTTAAAGTGACAAGACGCCGTAAAACAGATCATTGTCCAAAATGTGATGAACATGTTTTTAATCGCCCATAGATCTATAATAACCTGTTCAAGGAACCATAATAGGAATTGTGCTGCTGTCGGGCACTCCTCTCTTTATTACGTTTAGAAAGTTGCTGCTTGATTTATATTTTCTAATAATAATGCTTCCTCATACCTGCTGCAAAGCGCTGCCTTGCATCCCTTCATAGTTCTGCTTTGACTTATTTTAAGAATATGAACTCAGTCGCCCTTTCTGCCATGATAGATTTGTATCGTGAGCGAGTACGGTGCCTCTGGAGGTTATTTTTACAGGCATTGGTAAAGGCAGCCCGAGTCGTTTAGGTTATCTTGATCTGATTAAAACAATACGTCCCATGAATTTAGTTGTTACTCTGTGGAAATGTTAAAAAAAGAAGTGTTCTTTTGTTTAATAAAATTACCAGCAGAACAGTTATTGGCTCCCAATAGGCGTTACGTCGGGGGACGGTGATGACAGCTTTCTAAAGGACGATTTCTGTCACTTTTAGAGTCTTCATCTTGTTTAACGACACAGTGATGACCAATTTTCAGATTGTTCTTGCATCTAAAACAGGCTCCTGGAGTATTTAGAAGAGAAACAATCACATGGCATCACAAATCCACTGCTGAACTTGCAAAATATTTATCGTGTTTTTAAGTGAAGTTCTAGTGGAAGTTTGCAAAGTCCAGCAAACTGACCACTCAGACTGCAGAAACTTTGAAAACTATTGGATATATTTCCAAATTAGTTCCACATATGGAAGAAACAGAAGTTGCATATTTTTGGTGTTGGGGGTCAGAATCAGGTCATTCAGACTGCTGTGAAAGTGGAAAGACGTGGATAAATTCAACATATTTTTACTCAAGTGAAGGTAAAAATTACTCAACAAGTCACTCAAGTAAGAGTAAAAAATTATGTCAAAAAGTTCTGAGCAACTGATCAAAACATCATTCATTTAATAATTAAAAATTACATAATCAGACAGACCAAAAATAAAGTTATGTGCAAATGTTGGTATATAAAGATAAAAATTAGAAAACTTATATAAATAGCATAAGTACAAAAAAAATTGGGCAAAAAAAAACAATTTTTCTTGATTTTTTTCCAATAAATGCCACTTTAACAAACTGCAGGTGTGTGTCTGCCTGGTGTATTTTTGGTTAAAACATGTTTGTTCTTCATTCAGTGAAGTAAAAGTGTCGATACTTCAAAATAAAATTACTCAAGCTAAAGTAAAAAGTGCAGCACAGTAAAAAAAAAATATTCCTAAAAGTAAAATGTCTCCAAAAAGTCGCTAATGTAATATAATTAGTGACTACACAGCTCTGCAACTATGTTAACGCACAATTTACCTAAGAAAAATTCACCAAAAGTCATGTTTTTGGGCTTTGGGAGAAAGTCAAAGTAACATGCAAACTTCATGCAGAAAGAACGAGGCAGGGATTCAAACACCGGACCTTCTTGCTGCAAGGCAACAGTGCAGCCAACTGCACCACTGTGCAAACTCTGTATTTGTAATTCTTCACTGGAATAAAGGTGTTCTTCTGGTATTCACCCAGTCAGGCTGTTTTCAGTTCTCCAGCAGTGATTTATGGGGATTTTTTAAATTTTTATCTTAACATCTTCCTCTCTGCGTGGCAGCAAGACAAACCTGGGCCGTCATCCAGTTTAGTGGCAAGTAAATAAAGTAAATAGCAGTCTGTTTCATGTCATATTTATAGCACCATTAGGCAAAATGTAATGGATCACTAATTTGAAACTCATAGCAGCATTTTAAAAGCATCCTTTGTTAGATTTGGCCCCACATTTGATTAAAATAAATTATATCTTATTTAAGAGCATGGGATTTTCTTCACCGCTGAATCATTGGCCCATAATTAAAGTTTTAACTCTTCCATGCTATAAAAATGATCCCGCTATAAAAACGATGGCGCTATAAAAGATAATTTATTCCCTCGTCTTCGCTAGACGAGCCAACATTTTTTTTTTCTTTGCTTGTATGTGATGTTTCTGCTGAACCGAGTTATTCATTTATTTTGTCCTTCTGCGAAGCATGGGGTATATTCCTACCATCATATGATATGCGTATCTCATCACATCTTGTAATTATAATATTTTTAGACAATTACGTGATGCTGCTAACCTCAACAACACAATGCCGCCGCAGATTGGGTCATAATAATTACTGTTTTTCCTCAGCTACTCCTATTTTTTCTTATAAAAATAACACCAATTTAAAACTTCTACACTGCAAAAACACAACATTTTTGGTCTAGTTTCTATTGCAAATATCTTAGCACACATAAAATAAGAGAAAACTAACTTACAAGAAACTTTTCAGCAAGATAAAGGAGCTTGTTTTAAGTCATTAACTCCTTATTATTGATGAAAAATACTAGTGACAAGGATGTCTTATTATAAATAATCTGACAGTAGGACTGGCACTTTTTCATCAATATTCAGAAGTGATTGACTTAAAACAAGCGCTAATATCTTGCCGAAAAGCTATTTGTAAGTTAGTTTTGTCCTTTCAAGTGTACTAAGATACTTCCTCTAGAAACTAGACCAAATATTCTTGGTAAGATTTTGTGTTTTTGCAGGGTAAGTAAAGTGTGTCAACCCCAAGACGCACTTTCAGTTTGAAATGTTGGAAAAATGTCAATAAGCTAAACGTGGAGGAAGTAACTGGAGGCATTCAGCAGGATGGAGGGCGCTGTGCCCGAGCCTGTTAACCCTGAATGAGCCCTGAAACCGGATATGCTTGAGTAAGAATGGTGTCAACACAGTTCACACTTTACAAAATGAAGCAGCCTTGTTGAGTGGACGAGGAAACGGTGACGCTAATCAACAGCTATACGCTTCTCGTGTCTTCCCAAAGAGCTGCGAACGACAATCGTCACATGGGAATCACACCTTTCACTGATAACAATAACTGGATTGTTTTTAGGCATTATGGTCTCTGGGATATTATAGCTGTTTGTGTTTCTTATCCTCTTGTCACTACATCCCGTGGATTAGAGGGAGTGGACTGCAGCAACACCACAAGGCAAATATTTATTGGTGTGATTAAGAGAGAGAGAGAAAGAGACTAAAAAAGGGACAGGGAGCAAATAAAGTAACATGAGGGGGATGGGAGCTGGGTAAGGGGTAATTTCTAAGATTTATGGTGCGGCACTTCACAAAATGCATGCATCCTGTAATTAAACCCCCCCTTGGCAGGCTTGTACATTAGGTGGCATCCCCCCACCGCAGCATCCACCTTGGCCCGCCTCGGCCTCCCAGCCCCCACTCCTCCCACTCTTGACCACTAGATAATAAGATCCTGCGTCAGCCTGGCGTCACTAATGAGGGCTGAACGCAACTTTAAAGGACGAGCTCAGTGGTGACAAACCACCGCTGTCGCCATTGTATCACAATCGTTTCATTTTCATTTTCTCCGAGACGGCCTTTCAAGAAAATGATCATTTTCTTCCCCCCTGGTAATTACATTTGCACAGAGAATTGTAACTGTTGCTGCATGGGGGAAATTAAATAATTGAATATAGTTCTGAACTTAACTGAGCTTAATGAGATTTTTTTGCGTTTCGTCACCAGAGATGCACTAATCTGATATTAATATCTGAAACTGAAAAAAATATATATAGATCCGGCATCGGTGACAATGTACCCGATCCATAAGAGCAGATCTATTTTATCTAATTCTACGCATTGAGCTCTTAGCAACTTTATGGTTTATTATTTATTTTACATTATATTTAGAAGTCCTAATTGCACTTTCTGAACCATTTATAAAAAGATATATTTTACATGTGAACTCATTGATTGCACCTCTTAGCTATTTATTTTTCATTGCCTATTATTAACAATATAAAGTTTTCATGTTTGACCAAACTTATGATGCTAAGAGTTATCAAATAAATTTAAAACGCAGTACTTTTATGTTTGTCTTTAAAAATAGAAATATTTTTCAATATTAAAGTTCAGATATCTGTAATGGTACAATAACATGAATCATTCATTCATCACTCCATCTAACAGTTTTTAAATTACTTTCCTTCAATTGAACTGAAAAAGTTGAGAAATCTGAATTTTCCAATCTAACCTACTTTATGCATGCTTAGTTCTTATTTTTATGAAGTTATAATCAGTCCAGAGCTATTGTATTATCTTGCGCAACAGAAAGCTTCTGTCCTTTTCGCTTGTTTGTGTCGGCGCTGAGGTGAGTGATTTCCTGAAGTGATATCAAACGCTCTCGGTTGGAAAGTGCATCATGAGTCTTTGCTAAAGGCTGTGGGCTGTGCTGATGCCTGTCTAGTAATGATACGCTCTGGTTTTATTTTCTGTGGTTTTGTTCGGCAGTGCTCAGTAGCACATTGTGTTTCACAGCCACTTACTTCCAATACAACATTATGAAACTCCGTGACCTTGCTCAGACACTCGTGTGATCTTGTTGGTACTAAATATTTGGCGCAGACTCGTCGCTGTAAACCTTTGTGTGAAGAGAGTCACGCTTTCACATAACCTAAATGTTTGCATTGAGTGTGTGCATGTGGCATAAATAGAAAACGCTCTAAGATATTTCACTATCTTCTTAGAGCGGAAAAAAACAACAACCACAGGCTCAATGGGCCCACTGTACTCCCCCCAGTGTGGGCGCCTCACTTTTACTGCTCACTTTCGCTGAACTTTCCAGACCCTGGGGCCCTGCCAGCAGCTGGACCCACATCAGGATTTCATCAAGACCCACTGGTCCGCAGCGTTTCTTCATTTTCCATCTCAGACGCCCCGCCTATCTCCCACTTTTAATTTGATTCATTTTCTTCTTGTCTTATCTTTTTTTTTTGTTTGTTTGTTTTTAATCTCACAATATATGCGTTCACTTTCATGACTAAAGGTGAAAAACATTTTTTAAAAGCGTAAAAGAAGTTGCCGCTGGGTGATGAGTCTGGATGGCTGAACTCATCTTAACACAACCACAGAGCCAAAGTCGTGACAGCAAAGCTTAACTGTGAGATCATAAAGTAAATATTTAAATGGCAGTTTATCCAAGAGAGTCAGAAGAAATGTTGTCAGTCTGAAGTATCTTAGAGACTTAAAAAACTGGCACCAAGCAAAGAAATTTAAAAGCTCTTTATTCTGAATCATCACAGTGCAATGTAATATCACAATAAACACTTGTGATATTAAATAAAGACTTGTGCTCTAAATTAAAAGTTGCAAATTATGTCTGCATTTCAGGTACCTTGCTATTTCTGCTCCAGTTCTGACCAGCGTTGATGGTTAACCCAAGCAACTTTTTGTGTTTTTACACAAGAACTCCTGCATTTGCTAACTTTAGACTGAATTTGTTTGCCCCAATAATGATTAATGGATAAATTATGACAAAACCATGACTTTTAAATTAAAATTGACTTACAAAAATGTTAGACGCATCACAAAGAGATAATCTTTTCTAAGCTTCCTGGGTTTTTTTTAAACCAGAAACCATTGACTTATATTCTAAAATGCACCTTTAGAGAATAAAGGTGATTGATGCTTTTAATTGCTGTATTAAAACTTGGCTGAAAACAAGAAATTTTTTCAAATGAAGACTGACTTAGATCCTGTTCTAATTGTTTTTTAAAGTTTTGGATCTACTCCTACAAAAGAATATCTGATTTCTTTATTTGTTTAATTTAAATATTTTATGCTTAGTTTACTTTTGAGTAAGAAAAAATACAACATGTTAGTTCATTTTAGTTTTAAAAATTATATTTTTTGACAATTTTGCATCTCAAAAAGTTTGTACACCTCTGAGTTAAAGTTAGTAGCAGGCCTAAAGACGGAGTCACTATGGTGCCAACTTCCATGTTTTAGTGGATGTGGCTTTAATTTGTGTTTTTGTTTTAATATAACTTATTTTTCTTGGGAAAATGATGACAAAACATCCTACTGTGAATAAATACTGATTCAGAATATATTCTTTCTCTGGTCTTCCTCATTCTTTGTAAAATAACATTTCAGTTTTAAAATAACGTAATTTCTTTGAAAAATTACAAAACCTGCTAAAATGTTTCATATTTTTAATATTAATATTTCCTGCCATAAAGTTATGTTCCTGATGGTCATAGGGAAAAGCTGCCATCTTTAATTGAATGTTTTATGATATCTAACTAAAATAAATAAAACTTTTCCCTTCATTTTTCTTCCTTTCTGTTTCCACAGCTCTACGAACTCGACGGGGACCCAAAAAGAAAAGAGTTTCTCGACGACCTCTTCAGTTTCATGCAGAAACGAGGTGAGTATCCGTGTGTCTGCTGAAAGCCCTGTGCTCTGCGTATCCATTACAGCCATTATATTTCTGCATCAAATCTCCTGGCTTTATTACTGGCTGGTGCCACAGGCAGCTTCTAATTATTTTATAGCGAGGACGACGATCACCCTCCCCCGTCTTCTCTGCTTTCACTCGGCTGGGTGGGGTCTTCATTCATTTCAGAGATGATTGCTTCATGGTCACGCTGCAGCTTGTAACCGTATAAAAGATGAATTAGCCTTTTTATCCAATCCTGAGCACTTCTCCAACACTTTGCACTTCAGTTCTCCCAGTTCATTCATCGTTTTTGAGCATCAGCCGTTTGACATTGCTCTGCAGAGCCGCTGCTGGAGTCACAGGTGGACTCGGTGTGTGTTATCACATTGGGAGTGGGGGGGCGTAATGGCTGACATGGGAGACAACAGACATGTGGTCACAACTGAACAACCAGAACAAGCTATTTACAGTGTCACCCACAGCCGGTGGGTGGGTCTGCCAAGTCCCCTCCTGGAATCCCTGAGCGCCATCTGTAGGCCACACTGATAACTGAGGCATTACTTCCCATATTCAAGTTAAACTGTGTTGCAAAGATGACTGTTTTGTATTTGCACATGTTTGTTTTTAGTTATGGTTATGACTTGAGATAATATAAACAAACACAGGTGACTAGTTAAGTTTGTCTGTGTTGCATATTTCAGCAACAAGGCAGATCAAAGTGCCGTACATGATGAAAACACAACGCAAAACTTTACATTGCAGTGGAAAAAATGAAGGGAAGTAATGAAAAGCTGCAATCCAAACAAATGAGGTTCCAGTTTCTGTTAATCAAAGGCAGAGCTAAACAAATTCGATTTCAGGTTGGATTTAAAGGTTTCAGCTGTTTTGTAGATTTATGGAAACTTGTTCCAGATTTGTGGTGCATAGAAGCTTCTTCTCAGTGTTTGGTTCTGGTTCTGGGGGATTCAGAGCAGAACCAGAACCAGAAGACCCAAGAGGTCCCGAAGGTTGACACAACAGTAGTAGATATTTAATGTATTTTAGTGCTGAGAGGATTCATAAAGCAGCAGTATTTGAGAGTATAAGGTAAAAACTTTTATTCAAATGTTTTTTTTTCTCTATTAGTGCATTTTATCTTTTGCCCACAAACACCGAGTCAGTTCAACGCTCACTGGAAGCGAGGATCATTTGTTGCAAAGAATGAGGCTCTAGATCTTTAGATGAAAGAGCTTTTATAACATCAACATATGAAAAAACCTCAACATCTTCTGCTTGATTTAACATCAATACATGTAGAGCTGATCCTGCTGCCTCTTTTTTAGATTATCTGATTAATCATTTAAAAAGTTGCTGTATTTTACATAACTAGCTTTTTTCCATAATTTGAACCAGATGAGGCTAAGAATATGCCACTTGAGGAATTTTTTAACACATCTATAGACATCAAATGCAAAATCTACATGTTATTTGCACAGTTTGTGCTTAATTACTGAATATGTTGTTCTGTCAATATGGAGATCTTTTGAGTCTCTACACTCTAGTTAGCGATTAATCGATTACTAATTTAGTTGACGATTATTTTTATTAAACAATTAATCGTGATTAATCATTTCAACCCTTACTTTTGATGAGGTTTTGGAGCAAACTGCAAGCATCTCCAACGTTCAACTCGAATATAATTCACATGATGGTACACAACATTAATTGGCAGTACAATCTTATAACCTGTTCATGTTTCTCTTGTGTATGTGTGAACCAGGAACCCCTGTGAACCGTATTCCCATCATGGCCAAGCAGGTCCTGGACCTCTACATGCTCTACAAGCTGGTGACAGAGAAAGGCGGCTTGGTGGAGGTCATCAACAAGAAACTGTGGAGGGAGATTACCAAGGGACTTAACCTGCCTACCTCAATCACCAGTGCAGCCTTCACCCTCCGCACACAGTCAGTGCACGATTCTGTTTCCTCTCACAGTTCCTCTCTGTGTTGTTGATTTTGGCATATTTGGATTCACCCTTCCAGAGATGACAGACGCAGCTAAGTCAGCTTTTCTTCGTGACTAAACAGTGCCTTAACTGTCACAGCTTTAATCCCTTAATCCCTGATCTGTTCGGCGCTTTGCAGCGTTGGAGATGGCAGAGATCAAATGTCAACAGCCGCTTTGTTTTTCAAATTAACTCCTGTGTGTTGAAGTAATTTCCTGTAGTTGGTTCTGGTTGTTGGAGCTCCTCGCTCCCAGCCACCATAAGATCAGGGCAGATCTCTGCCTGATCTGCTCTCCCAGGAAGGAGGCTTGTTTTTTCATGGTTGGAGCTGATGTGTTGTATTTACGGTTTTTATAGCTCTTGAACTTGATCACAGTTCAACCTTAAGCTTTAATGTGCTTCATTGGGATTTTATGTGGTAGAACATCACAAACTGGAGCATAATGTGGAATTGGAAGGGAAATAATGCTTGTTTTTTCATTTTAATTTATAAATAAGTCAGAAAAATGAGGAATGCTTTTATATTTTGCTCTCCTGAGTCCCCCAATGCACTGCCTTGAACAGTCTGTACCCTTTTAATGAAATAATCTTTGAATTTCAAAATTATATCCCTTATTCTTTAAAAAAATGCTTAATTTCTAATTAGTAAAGTGCTTCTTAGTTATTAAAATCAATTCACACCTTGTTTCTGAATCTCCTAAATGTTATGTTTATATTTATTCTGCATCTTGCAGTAAGCAATTAATCATATAATAATAAAAAGGAGCTCATTATTTACACTTAATGATTACCGTGAAAGGCAATTGTAGTTAACTGAGACTTCATAATCCATTTTATTGATGGTTTCAGTTTTTATTTTCATCTTATTTTTTGCTTTTGGTTGTTTTGTTTGAGATATTTATTGGAGTATTCAGTACAAAATTAAGTTTTTATTATGCCATTATGCTTTTATTGATTGAAAATTGTATCAAAACGATAATATCATTGTTTATCTCAATAATTTCTGGGACAATTTATCGTCTAGCAAAATTTATCATGACAAGCCTAGGTGTAAGGTACTTCAAGAAATAGTGAAATAATGAATTTAGAGGGAAAAATATAATAATCAAATTAATTGTATAAGCTCTTGGACTTAGTTGGTGAGATAAATACTCACTTTTTTAACATCTGGACCTTCTTAGATCTGAGGTTTTGTTTAGATATGTGTGTGGGTTTAAACTGGATGTGGTGTAAAAGTCCTAAAAGCATTAACACTGCTCATTTTTAACCTTTACAACAAAAAATATTTGAAAAGTCAACAACCCTGAGCTTCATTCTACTACTTTGTGTTTGACATTAAATCCCCCAAAAGTACATTGAATTTTGAATGTATCTGTTAGTTTCAAAACATCAGAGTAATATCATTTACGTCCATTAATTTCAGATACATGAAGTACCTGTACCCATATGAATGTGATAAGAGAGGTCTGAGTAACCCCAACGAGCTTCAGGCGGCCATCGACAGCAATCGGCGGGAAGGACGACGGCAGAGCTTCGGCAGCTCGCTCTTCACCTACTCCCCCAACGGGACGCCAACCATGCTGTCCTCGCCAAAAGTCTCTACGCCAAATGTTGGCTTAACGGTGGGCACCAATGGCGCCTCGCTGACCCCCATGCAGAAGATTAAGAAAGGTAGGAAATGCTGGTTATAGGAGGTAAAACATGAATGACTTACATTCCTCTTTACAGGGTTTATAAGGCTGCTTGAGATCCTTGCAAATGCTAGAATTTCATTTAAGTGT
This sequence comes from Phalloptychus januarius, assembly GCA_902982915.1. Taxonomy (NCBI): domain Eukaryota; kingdom Metazoa; phylum Chordata; class Actinopteri; order Cyprinodontiformes; family Poeciliidae; genus Phalloptychus; species Phalloptychus januarius. The sequence goes on along the minus strand of CADWAE010000076.1, from coordinate 6,974,433 downwards.
TTTCAAGTTCTCTTTCATAGCATTCGTTTCATGTCTCACATTGGGAAAGGCCCTGGTGTAACCTCATCGGAAGCTCCTATTACATTACGCCAGCCAGGTTTGGCTGGAGATAATCAGAGAGGGCAGAGACCATCCTCCTATAAATAGGGCTGACACTGAGCAGACATTTCAAAAACCTCTCGCAACAGCCATCCCATCTCCCCGAAACATGGAGACCGTCAGGTCATCTAGTAACGCGGAGAAGAGCCCACAGGCACGAACCTGCCCGTGCGGCATCAAAATTTCAAGCTGTGACACACACCAGCCGTGTGTGGTCTGTCTTGGGCTGAAACATGCCCAAGCAACCTTTGACTCTGGGGAGACCTGCTTGCACTGTAGCAGGTCTCCATCTAAGTGCTTCGTCGCCGTTTGGCCCATCAGACGACATTGTCTAGCAGCTGCCCTCTTATGGCATCTGCAGCATCCGTGCAGGAACCAGCTGACCAAATAATTCCACTGACCACTGATGCAGAAGCCTGGACGAGTCGGTGCGAAATCCTCGACTCCGTGGACCTGCTGCCATCTGGAGTCCCCTGGCTTGGCCTCGAGTCCTGCTCGCTGAATTTTCCGGCAACTGCGACTGCGAGTTTTCCGATAGTGAGTTGGAGCTACCTTTCTCAGATAACAATGAGGATTATGACCCATCTCCTCCGCTGTCGGGTCGGGTTGGCCTGTGCCCATCTGTGCCCATCTGGCACAGGCCAACCCGGTCACGAAGGCTCATTCTCACCGGAACTGGATTTTGACCTGCACGACGTGTGCAAATGCGCTGCTGCAAAGCTTGACATCCAGTGGCCCAAGATTCAAGCTGTGGTAGTTCGCTCCCGCTTTGACGGAAAAAGGCTGCCAAAAGCAAGGAAAACAGGCAGACAACTCCTGCCAGTTTTTCAGAGCTGCTGGAAGAACTAACTATCTCCTAGCACAATAAGCCCTTCAAGGAAAAGCACCCAGTGGCTGGCAGTTCGGTGCTGGACTGTGATGGTATGGAGAAGTGCGGTCTCCGTCAGTTACCCCCGGTCGAGCTGGAGCTTGCGACTCATCAGCACCCGAAGACTTCCATGTCAGCTGGAGGTCCCACTCTCTCTTCCAGAGCCGACCACTTTCAGTCCACCCTGACGGATAAATCTTACCGGGCAGCGGCGCTCTCAGTTCGGGCCTTGAACGCCTCATTTCTGCTGATGGCTTACCAGGCAGAACTCAAGCAGCAGATGGGCACTTTACCAGATGCTGCACTATGGGAGGAGGCGTGCATCATTAAGGATCACTGCCTGCAACACCACAAGGTGGTGATCTAAGCTGAGGGCAGGACTATGGGTCTCATGGTTCTGCAGGAGAAGGCCAGGTGGCTCAACCTCACCACACTCTCCACTAAGGAGAAGGAGGACCTCCTGGACACCGCTATCACTCCTGAGGGGCTGTTCGGTGCAGTAGTCATCTCCATGCAAAAAAGACGGGAGGAAAAGAAACGGGATGACGAAGCACTGAAATTGTGTCTGGCCAAGCATACGCTGGCCAGACACGTATGCTTGTCTGGCAAGCCCAGAGCACCCAGCGCCAGACCTTTGCTCAAGCGGCAGCTTGTTTCCCTTCAGCCTTCAAAATCCCTAAGTTTCCAAAGATGCAGGGAGCTGCACAGGCCCCACAGAAAGCCTCTGTCCCAAAATCCCCGTGGCAGCCTGATATGTGGGTTTTGATTGGAAGACTGCAGGCCAGCATCTCTTAGTGGGCCAGTTCTTGCAAGGGTCTCCAGGAAGCTCCTTGTCTCGAAACCCATGGCTCCATCATGGGATTTACCCCTGGTACTGGATGCTCTCTCTGCCTCACCCTTCGAGCCTCTATATTGGGTTGAATGAAAAATTGTAACCTTGAAAACCGCACTTCTGTTGACATTGGTCTCTACAAACCTTCTGGGTCTGTTAACCCATCTTGTATGAGGTTTTCTCCAGACAAAACTAAGGTGATTTTGCTTCCCAACCCTGTTTTTGAGCCTATGGTGTTGGGGTCATACTCTCCAATTGAGTTGGTGGCTTTTTATCCCGTCCCTTTTCCTCACTGGAGCAGGAGAAACTGCACAACCTTTGCCCTGTGTGTGCTTTAGATATCTTTTTAGATATCTGCTTTGTTTAGAGAAACAAAGCAGGTCAGGAAAAGTGACCAATTGTTTGTCTCTTGGGCCAAGAACCATTATGGAAAACCGGTGTCCAAGCAACGGCTTGCCCATTGGATCACCGGCGGCAATTTCCTTAGCCTATACGTCAAAGGCTTTAACGCCTCGTGAGGGGCTGCGTGCCCACTCTACTAGGGGCTTAAGTTCTTCACGGGCCTTGCTGGGAGGAGTATCTCTGCAAGAAATCTGGGCCGCAGCAAGTTGGACCTCCTCTCACACATTTGGTCAGTTTTACAAGCTTGATGTCGCATCATCATGAGCACTAAGCTCATTCAGTTCTCAGTGTAAGCATCAAGCACTAAGAATATCAGTGACTGGTAAATAATAATGATTAAGCAACCAGCTGGCACACAAGGTGTGTGTTCTGCTGAGCAATACGGGAGTTGGTATATTTTCGTCCCCATTGTGAGACACAAAACGAATGCTATGAAAGAAAACTTTAGGTTACTTCTGTAACCCCGGTTCTCTGAGTTGCATGAGTGCCTCACCAAGTCACCCTCCTTGCTCTGACGTTGCAAGGAAGAGGTGAACGTTTTTTGAATAAAATGTCTGCTCAGCGTCAGCATTTGCCCTCTCTGATGCTGACAGGCTTATCTCCTGCCAATCCTGCCTGGTGTAATGTAAGAAGAGCTTCTGATGAGGTTACGCCAGGGGCTTTCCCATTGTGAGACACGAAACGAACGCTACTCAGAGAACCGGGGTTTCGAAAGTAAAAGGTTTGCAAGGTTAAAATCCTTGAAAGTGTTAGATTAAAAATCTACATTTGGAAAGCATTTTTACCTCATTACAAGACAAACCTTTTTTCTCACTGTCTGAAGTTAAATCAGACTAAACTTTTTTTGTTTTAGGTCATTTAGAATCAACAAAATTATTTCTATTTCCTAAATGCCAGAAAACTTTGAGCAGGAAGGTAATTTATTGTAACATGATTTGTTTGGATTGTTTCAGTGTAATAATTATGTGTTATTCCTAATGACTCAGTGACTTATTATTCTGTTTAATTGAAGTACAGATTGGCCTTTATTTGATTTTGAAAGTTACTATGTAACTAATCAAAACGTCATTAAAAATTACACCATCAGAAGGACTGAAATATAAAGTTACCTGGAAAATTGGTATTTTTGAGACCAAAATGAAATAATTTACATAAATAACAAAAGCACAAAATAACAAAAACAGAAACATTTTTCTAAATAAATTTTTGAATGCAAATACTGCAGGTGTGTCTGCATCTGCTGCATTTTTGGTTAAAACTAACTTGTTCTTCATTCGGTGAAGTTACTCTAAATAGGTAGAGTATACATATGTGAGCGGCACATCAAAACTCTCAGCTGGTCTCACCTCTGATTATACAAGTAACCCTGGCATTGTTTCCTTTCCATCAGCAGCTTCAGTTTGTCTTTTGAGTGACCCGTTTTCAAGCCACTGATTTAGATGTATTGATTTTATCTGACGCTGATTTTCTCCGTGTCGGACCAGAAGAGGAGGGAGGCCAGCCGCTGCCGGGGGTCGGCATTCCTCGTCTGCCGGTGGGTCCCATGCCCGGCCACTCGGTGGCCGCCGTGCAGGCGGCGGCGGCGGCCCAAGCAGCCATGGCGGCTCAGGTGGCGGCTTTGGAGCAGCTGAGGGACAAACTGGAGGCGGGTGAGCCTCCGGAGAAGAAGATGGCTCTGCCTGCGGAGGAGCACCACCGGCTTCTGCAGAGAGCCCTGCAGCACAACCTGCTGGCCATGACTGCTCAGATACCCATGAACATCCGCATCAACAATCAAGGTACCGAGCGCAGCAGGCAGACCTTCTGCAGCGTTTCCTCACAAGCATAAATGTTTAATAATTATACGTATGTATGCATGCTACCAAAATAATCTACTACATGAGAGAGTAATGGAAGAAATATTTGTTTATATCAATTTATGGAAAATCTGATGTTTATGCAAACTCATAACAAACACACTATTACTGTTTATTAAACAAGTTGTAAACATTTTTGTTGAGAATGTTGTGTAAGCTTCTGGTTGCTTACAGTTTGAGTTAAATATAGGCACAACAAGTATTTTGTTGTTGTGCAAAATTAACATTTTCAATGGTCTTGACTGCTTCTAAAACTGACTCAAGCGCTTAAAAAAACACCCATCTGTTTTTTGGCAACATGTTCATGTTTTTAAAATGAGCTGTTTCAAAAACCTCCTGATTGTTAACCCAGCCCATCGCCTAGAAACCCAGTCAGAGCTCCAGCACATTTGGTCAGCTGGTTTTATTGTTGTATGCACTGTACAATGGCTGCTGGAAAAAGACGAGTGTTTTGTTGTTGACTTACCATCCAGAAACCACTTGCTGCATACTCGTTGGTTGTGCAGGAGGCTCTACTAATGCTTTTATATTATTGCGTATATGTTTACAATCATTTTCACGTGTGAGTTTAAACAGCAGAAGCTTATTTGGATTTAAAGTGACAAGACGCCATTATGAAAGGAGCTCAAAATAAACCGAACTGAGCAGAAAAGGAAGATTTTGTCCAAAAAAATGTAGTGAACATGTTTTGTATAATCCATAAACTTATTCTAACCTGTTGAAGGAAGCATAATGGGTCACCTTTAGGAAAGTATTGTATTTAAAATGAAACATTTGTTAAATGTAATTTTTTTATCCGATTGATTGTCAGAATAATTGGTAGGTTGACATTAGTCACCAGTTTAAATGACTTAAATGGTCATCTTGGAAAGCGTTTTATGTCAAACATAGATGTAGATATCATCAGGTTGCCTTCTTGCTTTTACTGCAACACACCTTTGGCATTTTTTTCTCTCTTTCATTGTGAATGATTTCTAGATTTCACCCATCTTCCCTCTGTGCTTCAGTTGCCATCTCAATACATTCTTGTCACCACAAACCGCAGCAGTAAGGAAAGCGCTAACAACAGGCCTATATGTTGACCTGTTTAGCTTATAGGAGCAGCACGCATGCATACATGCCTTACATGTGTGTGTTTGTCTTTGTGGGGATTGTTATGTGCAAGCGGCATCTTTGATCTTATAGCGAAGGTTCGTCTCGGTTTCTGACTATCTGATGGAACACGCAAACTGTTTCTCAGTAAGCCATAAAACTTCACAGAAGTGTTCTTATAGAGATGATTTAAAAACAGAAGAAAAAAACCCAGCTCGCACAAAATGTGAGCTGTTTTCCAAGATAAATACTTGTGCACTCGTCTCTCTATCTCTGTCTTTCGGGGGAGATTTTTAAGATTGTTTGGACAAAAGATTATTTGAAACAAATAACCAATTGTCTTCCTGGCAGATGGCAGGCAAGAGTCGGCTCTGAACCTCACCACAAACGGCACAAACAGCATCAGCATGTCAGTGGAGCTCAATGGAGTGGTATACACTGGTGAGTACCTCTGTGATGTCGTACAGGAAGTACAGCGCATCACTTCCTTCCTTTGTCATTACCCCCACTCATAATTTCATATTCATTTGGGAGAAAATGTGTATGTTGTCTTCTCTTTGTAAGCCTTTGCCTTCAAGACATTCAGATAGATAGAGATTCAAATCTTTAGAGACTCGGTCAGGTTTTGATATTGAGAACGGCATCAAAATAGTAAATTTTTCCAGATCTCATTGGTTTAAAAGACATTTATTTTTGGCAACCTCTGCTAATGTAGCTTTAGATTAATAACACAAAAGTTGTTGGTTGTGAAAACAGCAACAAACTTCAGATAAATCTCTTTTGAGGAACATTTTTAAATTGTTAACATCAGCTAAACCTGAGGATCTCTCGATAAACTGTTGTTGTTTTTATTGTCTTATCACAAGTTCAATTAATGGAGGGACTTTATTTCTTCAAATATCAAACAGAATCATTATTTAGAAGCAGATTGCTTCCTTTTCTTTCTGTATTCCACATTTCAGACAAGACGTCAGGTGGCCACTCCTCTTTTCTTTGCATGAAGTTAAGGTCTAGTACTCTTGATGCAAATGTGTACCATCAAGCAAATACTCCCACCCAATTAAACAAAGATGTAACCTAAACCTTAAACATGAGATCAAGCAACACAAAGCTTTGTTTGCTGCTTTATTAGAAATATTTTACCAAATCGCTGCTAAGATGACCACATCTTCTAAGAATGTCTAGGTATGCTTGCTTAAGGCCAGCTACCTTAGTTCGTTTTGTATGTTCTATAAATAACTAATTAATTAAAGACCGCATATCTCTGGAGATATAATACTGCAAGCTAAAATTATCATCAACTTATGTGCCTCAAAACTGTAGAAAACTGTCAAAACTGCTAATATAATATTAATAACAAAGAAAGCTGATGGTTTCTTGTTTAAAGTTGAGATGACCTAATTCTCTGAACACAAAGTCTCAAAATGATTTTAAACAATCCTTAACAACTTTTCATCTTAATCCTGTTGATTCTTTCATTCAAAGCCGTTTGTGCTAGGCTCGGCTAACGCTAAGCTAGTGCTAAGCTAATGTTAGCATGTTGACTCTGAAAATTCAGTCAGTAACATATTTTAGTGTATATTTTCAGTTTAACTTGCGCTAAAACAATTATATATATATATTATTTTTCTGCATTATAAAATTTTGCCTTTAAAGGCCATTAAAGGGAACCTTTGTTTTTGAAAATAAATGTCTTTTATAGCAATGAAACCTGGAAAAAATTACTATTTTGATGCCGTTCTAGAAATCAAAGCAACAAAATGTACCCTTCTGTTTGAGAACGAATGAGGCAGTAAACAATGACCACTGATTGTTTCCGTCATCCTGTCTCGTAGTCTTCTCTAAAGGTATTAGAAATTATCTGAGGTTCACTACAGAAGGAGTTACTTTTGGTAAAATGTAAAAGGAAATTTTTTAATTTTTCAAATTTTTTCTTTAAAAGTAAGCAGCCTCCTCTTTTTTTTCTTTTATTGCCCATTTAGTCACTATTTTTCAAAACAAAAACGTATTTCTATTTGAACATTTATGTTCCTCGACTCAGAGATCTGGCCTTTTGCAAAGATAATGACTTTGACGAATTTTATTAGAATGATCTGAAATAATAGCTTATCCTGCAGATGATGGTGCTACAATGTCAATCTACTACAAGAATTTAGTTAAAATAATGCTCTTTAAATAAATAATCTTTTCTATAACTTTGAGTTAGACATCCGCCTCCATCAGAGGCATTTAGAGTGATGTTATGGACTAATATCTTTAAAAACATAAACTATAAAGTTTATAAGGTGCAAATTAAGCACCTGGTTTGTGTTTTTAGTGAAATATTACTATTTTCTTCACTCAAAAGCCTTGAAATTGGATGTACATTGATGTGCTGTGGATTTTAACAGTGATTGATAGTTTTCCTTTTGCCCTTTTTCCTGTCTAGGTGTCCTTTTCGCTCAGGCAGCAGCAGGGTCAGCTTCATCCGGTGCGTCTGTGTCGTCTCTCTCCAACAAGCCTGTCAGCAGTCGTATTGCTCCACAGCAGCAGCAGCAGCAAAACACACCTACCTCAGCCTCCAGCAACCCGCTGTCTTAACAAACTTCCCCCCATTTTTCTTTTTTATTATCACGCTAAGAAAAGCCAAAAAAGCAACCTAATTTTCTACATCATCTATGCCAAAAAGAAAAGAAGAGAAGAACCATCATCAGTACAGAAAGACAAACTGAAACTCTGCTCACTTGAAGTACACTATCTCAGGTTTTCTCTCACAAACTCACCTCTTTTGTTCTTCATCGCCAAAAGGATTTTGAAAAGAAATAATCCCAACTGAGAGCCAGTATATGCTAAAACTTGTGCACAACCTGTGAATTATTTATTTCTGCATAAATGTACAGATTATTGGAGAACAACAGAGAAGATAATAACTAGGAAGGCTAAAGCATTGTTTACACACACAAACACAGCTACTGACTGACAATGATATTATATCTTCTAGAGGAGAGATTTTATTATTATTTTAACTTTTCATTGTCATTATTATCTTTATTGTTATTCTCTTTATTGTGTCCTATTGTTTAAACCTTTAACAATCTTCTCATTGCAGGAAAAGTAATCTATATATTAAGAATTCTGTGAAAAAAGATGAATATCCTCTATTTTTGATCAGAAAAGCTTTAAAAGTATGCGTTTGTTTTTTTCTTCAGGGCATAAAACATTGTGTGGCTGTGACCTCATGTTGTGTAAAACCAGGTGACCTTATAAATGTGGCAGCCCTGTGGGAGAACAAGTGTAGTGCAGGTTTGGTCCTGATCAGTCTGTAGTGAAACAGGAGAACCTGCAGGGTTCGTCTCATCAGGACCTTTGGTGTTCTCGCTCCCACCAGACTCCGGGTGGCGTGCTTTCTGCACGCTGCTGTTCGTCTGTCTGTGCGCCCGTTCTTCCACAGACGGCTGCGGCTCGTCCTGTGTGTTTTCACGTGGCCAGTCTCAGACGTGTGTTCGCTTCCAGAAAGTCTCCGTTTAAGGTTCTTCATTAGCTAAAATATCACGTTATGATTTTTCTCAGGTGTCTCTTTGGTTTGCGTGATTTTTACCTGTCTTCTATTACACTGGACAGAGCAATGCTTGCTACATTTTACCCTGTGGCCTCTTCAGGTCAGTGTCATGCTTGCTTTTGTAGATGAAGCCCCTTCAATCAAAAGCGAAGCAATTTTCTGAGAGTCCACTCAATCCTTTTGCTTTCTTTGAAACTCAAACGGACAATCAGGTGGGCCTCAGGAGAAACCAGCTCTACGTAATCTTGATTACAGACGCTCTTATTTTTCATTATTTTCCCATTGAGCCTTGTTTTCTGCATGTCTTTGTGCTTCTTCTGATCCAAGTGCTTCTTATCTTGTGCTGTGACATGGATGTCGCCTTCTCCATCGACGTTGCAGCAGCGAATGTTTTGTGATCCTCAAACTGTGCAGCTGCTGCAGTTCGATCTGGACCTTTCTACGTGTTTGCTTGTGTCTTATCATTGGTGCGAACTCGGTTGGTTTTATGACAGAAGAGGCACGGCGTTCTTCATGGCGTAGCAGCGTCTCTGCATCTTGAAATAGTTCAATCATTTAGCTTTCTGAACTTGAACCTGCGTTTCCTCTCTGGACTGTCGGCTGTCGGAGATCGTTACTCAGCCTTAAATCAGGCTTTGTGCGCTGGTTCTGTTCGGAGGCCTTAACGCAGCGTGAGATGACCAGAGAGTGAGCAGCTCCTCCGCCTAATCACTTTTTACTGTTCAGTCAAATATCACCAGATGGCTGTCAGGGCTTTGATTCCTGCACTCGCTTCTCTGTGGGAAATCACCACCAGCTGCTAAACAAACACTGGTCACTTTCCAAAAGCACTCCTCCAGCTAAATAAAGAACCCCTTTCATAAGAAATTTAAGTGAAAAAGAATCGGAAATTCACATTTTTATTGTATTTAAAGTAGCTTGATTTAAACAAGATGTTTAAACTTAAGTCTGCTCCTTTTTAGTTTAACATTTGACAATTTAAACTTTCAATTTAATCGGTGTAGACAATCCTCAAGAGCATTTATGATCATTTCTTAAACCCCTTTCAGAAGGGTTTTGTTTGTAGCTCAAAATGGGTCCAAAGTTGAGAACTATGAAAAAGGCAAACACAGAGCAGCCAGGATTGCATCACAAAATTCAGACTTCATGCATTATTGTATCCACCAAATACAAAACTAGAAGAGCAAAACTTTGGATTCATAAATTTAATATTTAAACAAAAATGTATCCACTGAGGTAGAGGAAGTTTAGAAAAACTTTGTCTGGTTGCTTTAAATGTGTAGCCATGTCTGCCTGCAAGACACCAAAACAAAAAAACTAAATGTTTGACAACATAATGTTTGATTTTTTTTGCTCCAATTCTGACCTGCATTGTTACCCTGCACTGCCATTCCTCCAAGCAGCTCAGCCACCAAATACTTTACATTCACAGGCCATGCAAGCCTCACTTTTCTCCATATAACAGAGTTGAATAAGCTACAGTAATGTAGCTTCCAGCACATTAATATCTGAGGACTAATAGTCCGTCTACAGTTAGGTAATTTTATAAATATCCCCTTTTAATACAAATAGAAAGGGCAGCAGTCACTCAAGTTTTGTACTTTTAAGATTTTTAGGTTGTTTAGCTTTAAAATATGATAATATGTGTAATTTAAAGGAAATGTTCCCTTATATAAAACACTTACTATTTGTCTTTAACTCTGTTGTTCCTCTGATAATATGTCTAAAGTTTATTAAAAGTAGTATTTAATCAAATATATGTAAAATTTGAATGAACTGTAAAAGACTCAGACGCTTTTGGTGTCACTTATGGCAACTTTATGACTCCAAGTTGCCACTTTTTTCTGCAGTTCTGCTTTTAAATGTATTAATTGTATATATGGGGATTTTTAGATCATTAGCTGCCAGTTTGACATTTTTAAAAATAGTTCAGACACATTTAAACTCGAAGGAAGCAGGAAAATATGGATTACTAAATAACCATCCCTTCCTTGACACCTTATCAACGTAAAAAAATTAAATAGTTAAAAAAAAAAAGCTCCACTGTTATTTATTATTTTATAGAAATGGTTCTGGTTTGATGATCTGGAGTGACCCGTTTTTAAAAGATGGCACGAATTTGGCTTTCCAGCGGAGATTGTTGTTGCTAATGGACTCTTCTTGATTTTTAAGCCTCTGACAAATTAAATTATCTTTTTAAAAAGGAGCCTCAGGTCAAACAGAAACTATTCGTCTTTTATTGATCATGTTTCCTAATTTGATTTGAACCTCCACAAACATCCAAGGACCCATTCATTAAAGCCGGCGTAAACATTTTAGAAAAAAAACAATGACTGCAGAAAAAATACAAAATGAAATTCTTTTTAACAAGGAGTTAAAAATAATAATCAGAAAGTAGCTTTCTAATGAAAAATGCTTTCAACCCATTGATTTAGATCTGTGTAAAAAGCATTTATTTTAGTTTTAACACCAAAAACAATGCGGGGAAAATCAGTGGGAGTATTTCGTCCTCCTAACCGTTTCTGCTGCGATAAATAAATAAATGCATCAGTCTGAATCCTCACAGAAAGAAAGTTTTGTGCAGATGCCACGTTGCTGACAATCAAAAAAAACAGCCAAGGCTTCGGCTGAATGTTTGCGAGGGGGGAAGGAAAACTAAATTCAATCAATCTGGATCTAAAGGATCAACATTGCCTTTTTAGATTTCACCCTTTGACCTTTCAGCTCCCAGGGCAGCAGTAAAGCAGCTGCCCCCCCAGCCCGTCGATCCATGTTTATTGCATATCTATTGACTGCTTCTGAGGGATATTTGCATTTGAACAGTGGAGGCTCTGCAGCTCCTTTCTCTTTCGGGGCATGGCAGTATTTTCAGGGAGGGCGGGCGTTTTTATTCTGCTTTTACTTTGTTTTTATTGCGTGGTTGCGACAATCAGGAGACAGTTTTAAGGCAACACTGTATACCTCTAAGAAAAAAAAAAAAAAAGTTCTTGTACATCCCTTCAACCACAAGCCGAGCCCCGTTTCTACCTCAAGGACCTCAGCTTTGCAGAATCTCATAGACGATTCCTGTCGTTCAAGCAGAAAAAACCTCATCAAAATGTTTTTTCTTGCTTCACAAAGACCATTAAAGAGATTGTAATAACCACAGACAATCAGATAACTGCTTAAATATGACTCTCTCCTTTAATCAATAACCATTTTTCAGTCATGCAAGGAGAACAGGAGATTTACTTTCAAGCCTTATAGCCTTTGTGGTAAGAGCGCCCCCCAGTGGAAGGTTTTATTATAATGCACAATCAGCTTTCTAAATGGATATATCGCATTTACCTCAACAACTTTGAGCATATCCTCATATCTTCCAAGTGTTTCAAGTGTGTTTATGTAGAAATGTGTGAAGGAGCATCATGAAACACTACCACAGAAAAATCTCAAACTCTTCTTCCAGCTCTGTCTGGGTGTTTTCACAGGAACCAGACGTCCTGTTTTAGTGTAGCTGTGATCAAACTGGAGTCTGAAACTTAAAGTCAAATTGTAGCAAAAATAAATAAATAAACACGTTGGTTTTAAATGAGTAGCACACAAAACAAACAGGTTTTTTTTCCACTCGGGAAGCTTTTAGGTGGTTCCTGTCATCTTTACTACGTCGTCTCAAGTTACGCTCTGGTAGTTTGTTGGTGTCGCTGCTTAATTCTGCTTTTTTTTTTATGCCGTTGCACAAACTGGAACAACCTTCTCAGCAAATCCACTTTGTTCAATCTAATATCCTGGTCTCTTGCTCACAGATGTTAGTGAAACCAAAGCTGTAGATTTTTAAAAATAAGTCAAACTATAGATCCTCAGCGTCTTGTTTGGAAATGGCGTCCTGTTCCCACTCGCTGCCGCCGAGCTGGAACATTTTACGGGTTGAGGTGGGTTCAGGGCTTTTTCACTGGACTCCACCAATGATTTGACCTCCATCAGGTCGGACTGTGGGCAGGGAAAACCATCGCGAGAAAATAAAAACAACAAGATGCCTTCTGCTGTGACAATTATCTGAATTAATCTGTATTTCTAAGATTTGTTAAATAGATTATTTCTAATAGATGGCTTACATAGGGCTATGGATTATATCATGTTTATATTGTTTGTTTGCTGTTTCTGTTTTTTGACATGCTTTTAGAAACCAAGGCACACAGAGATTACTTCTAGAGCAGTTCTATGAATCCAGCGATAATTATGTTGATAATAATGTGATTATTGTAGAGAAGAGTTTGCGTGAGTGAGTGAAAGAGTGAGTGATCTTCAGGTGTCTTTGAGTATCTTCAGTACGGAAACAAGGCGTGTCTGTTGTGTCTTACAACTTCTCAGGAAAATCTACCTCTACCTCCAGTTTGATGCATTTTTTTAAACCCTGTTTGGACTCATGTTACTGATCAGCGGGAGGAGAGGACGAACATCAGGGTCTGAAATTACCTCCAACACATCAGATTAAACATGAGCTGCTGGTAATCCTCGGCTCAGGTGTCTTTCACTCCCAGGTTCATTTGGACGCCTCCACATGCGTCCCCCTTTCCTTTCCTTTTTTTTTACTGTTACACATTCGTAACTCTTCTGCTGTTCAGTCAAATTGAGCTCCAACAACAGGAAACCTCCAGATGAACAGCTAACTACTACGAGTACCACAAGTACCACTTCCTGTACCGCTGTTAGTGTGGCGAGTCCGTTTGTGGATCTTCCTGTCCGCTCTCATGATGTGTGCTATTCCCCCTCCCACACACACACACACACTTTCACCCCTACTTTTTTGTTTTTCTATAAATGATTACAGTCTTTTGATGAATGGGATGTTTCCCGGTAACCACGGCAACAGTGGTGTGGCTGCAGGGAGTGCAACTGTTTTATTTTGTTGTTTTGTTTTGTTTTTCATTATTTTTCTGAAAGGGTGAAGAGCAATTCTTGCCTATTTAGTCAATTTGTGTTTGTGTGAATACTTTTATTTGAATCTGAAATTAATAAAATATCACAATTCTTAAATGTTACAAAGTTGTGGGTGTTTTTTATTGATTGTCCTGATTTCCAGCAGAAACTTGATTCTTAGTCTTTATATCAACGACAAACTCCTGTACAGTTGCAAAACTAATTGCATTCACTAAACCTTTGTTTTACTTTTTTTAATTACAATTTTAATGCATTGGGGGATTTTCTATGATAAAACAACAGAAAGATGCAGATTGGGAGAAAAATGGCAGCAAACAGTTTTAATTTAGCTGATACTAAAGATTCTGCTTCCCTACAACATCATCATCAACATTAAATGTCCCTAAAGGATCAAAATAATATTTTTTTAATTGAATAGAATTATCCAGCCTGTCAGTTTACAGGAAAATAAATTACATTTCAGGTGCTTTTACTAATTTTACCAAACACGGAGAAGGAACTTCTAGTTTTTTAGAATCCAGAGAAACCTGAACCAGTTTTTAAATTTGTTCTTGTTCTTATTAAACAGTGGAAACCAATATGTTGCTTTATTTTATTTATTTTATGTAAAGCACTTTGAACCGTGTTGTTGCTAAAAATGTGCCACATAAATCAAATTACTTTACCGTATCTTATATCAGGTTTGCAGATGTCGTCCATTTTTAGTCAGTGGACGGATCTCTGTGAGATGTTCAAAATTATTTAGAATTTTATTTGTTTTAAATTACTGCACAACTTTATCCAATCTGGTGTGTTCCTGTTTTTCAGAAAACAGCTACATTTCTATTGAGATTAAATAACATTATTTGACTGCTTAATTAAGTCTACTAATTTCAAAAACACCTAAAAGTGTTCCCCACACTTCAAACTAACTCGCCGCTTTGTGTTTGTTGTTGTAGTTTGACAAAATGCAAAGAAGAATAAGATTTTTATGTGAATTTGCTATTCTAGCAGCTTTTCCAGATAGCTGGTATATTAAAAGTCAAACGTTCACATGGTCTTGGTTAATGAGTTTCAAAGCAAATCCCTGAATTTACAGAATTTTATTAGTTCATGTGTTTAACAACTTGAGCAAAATTCTTCAAAAATATGTTCCCTTGTTGAGTGTGTCAACATTCCCTGCTGCTTTAACATATTATGAATCTGAAATACATCAGATTCCCACTTTTTATCACACTGGAAGAGACCAATCCCATCAGAATGGAAATATTTCAGAGTGGCATGAAACTGAATGTTGCATTGATTTTCAGCAATTCTTCCCAAACCAATAAAACTCCTCTTGCTTAACCACCTGATCCCCCTCACTGATGAGGGTCAAGAGTTCAGCTGTTTTATATCCTTTACTGAGTGTAAACATATCTAAGGTGGCATTTTACATAATTACTGTAGTAAATAACTATTTTAAACAGAAATCTGTAATTTTTTCTAAGATTATTTGTCAACATTTTCACTGAAATACAAGAATACTTAACCTCTTTTATTAACATAAAAATAGTCGGTCGTAAAATAGCAAAAAGATTCATAAGCAAAACATCGCGTGTGTAATATAGTTTTTTTTTAATCACCTATTATGGGGAATAATTTTTGAATGAAATAGATTAAATGATTTAATGGTTCCTTAAGGTACCATTTGTTTTTGATTTTTTTTCTTAAAAATAACATGCCTGATAGTAAGGCAGAACAATAAATGAAGATCCAAGACAGAACAGGTCAAAATTGGAAAAATTTCAGAATGGCTATAAATGTATGTCTAACTACAACTACAAAAACCCTTCTATCCTTTCAATATTTATGTTATTACAAAATACTGCAATAAAGGTGTAGATAAGAAATATTGTATGTCTGAAGTTTAATCAGAAATTGTAAGGAGTCTATCAAAACAACCTAGAAATAAAATCACTTTAAAGAATTGATTTCTGATCATATACTCGATGAAATATTCATTGTAGAATAAGCGCAGTCCAGTCCACGCTGGAAGCGCACGTAAACAGAAAACACGTGACTTGTTTCATAGTAGTGTTCGATTTTTTTAAGCACCGCCCTCAAGCGCTGTCCAGAACAAAGAATCGAACGCACCGCTGCCGTTTTAAACGCTCTTTGATTCGAGAAGACGCGGGGATGAGCTGGGCGGGGTTACAGCAAGTAAACGTCCAGTTGTGGGCGGGGAGGAGGAAAACTAAAACGCTTGCCCGAAAGGAACACAGTGTCGCGGAAGAGTTTCAGTATAGATGCTTTACAAGTCTTACATAAAAAGGAAAAATGAGACTTAGGTCTCAAAGAACGATTATCACTGCTTCGGAGACGCCGAGGAGGACACGTCAACGGTCGCGACAAACGCGCCTTTCGACGACGGACACGGAAAGCCCCTTACCAAACAAGGTAGCTCATCGATGTAAAAACGGTTGTTTCATTTTAGTAATACTGAGCACATTTGTGGTAACAGCGAACAGTTTTCAGGTGAAAGATCCAGCTTTCACTCAATGTTCTGATGTTTTGCTAGTTTCAACTCAGCAGACGGTACTAATGCTAACTACTGTTAGCATTTGGCTTCTGAACGGTAGGTGGCCTAAACGAACGACGGCCCACCGCCCCTAATGGCAGTTAATCAAAAGTAGAGATATTGGGTCACCGATCAGATTTGTAAAGGTTTTGAAGTAAATATTTATCCACGAAGGACATGAAATCAGCTTTTATTGAGGCTAGAACTCGGTAATTTTCAAAGCTCCGGTAGGAGGCGCTGTTTCAGAGCAATGCTGAGGTTAGCTTCCGATTGACAAACATCTGTTCTTCAGATCCCCTTTAGCTCAAAATTAATCTCTTAAACTGCTAATCAGGGCGTAAGTTTCCCACAACTAACCAGAACACAGCATAAAAAAATATTGTGTGTAAAAACCAAAATAGTCAAACCATTTCGATGTTTTTTAATTGGTCTTTCAGCTTCCTAAGATTAAGTCCAGTTGGTCACGTCGGTAGGACAATGTGTATGGATCAGAATAATTCTTGAACAAAAGCTAAATTTTTTTACTATATAACTTTTTTTAAAGGCATTACACACCTCTTACCAGAACAAAATCAAAAGCAAGATTAAGAAATTTCTTGTGAAATTTGCTTTGTTTCCAGGCTAATTAAATATAGTTTAATTTATGACCTAAATTTAACTATACTCTTGCTGTTTTTTTCTATACAAGCATAATAATCATTACGTAGTTAGTAAGTTAATCGCCTATTTAACACACATGCTGCCCTAACTGTGTTTTTATCTAAGAATCATATTTAACTTTATGGTTTTAGTTCATGTTAGACAAAATATCAATTTTCTCTATGCTGTGACAATTGCAAAATGCAATAGAATCTTCCAGTTCCTTGTGTTTTCTTTAGTCAAAACACTTATTTTTTGTTTGTTTCTTTCTTATAGAGCCACATCTTACTCGCATCAACATCTAATGTCACAATGACGATTTAGATTTATGCCAATAAATGCATTGTTTATACCTGCACAGAGGCAGTTTGAATACTCTTTTCTACACAATGGAGTTGGTTTCATCAACTCCATAGCTCTTTGGTTGAAGCTGTGGAGCTTTAACCATAGATTAAAGCTCCTAATTAGTCCATACGTCTTTCTTTATGACAAACAAAAGGGAGAAATTAAGATCAATAGTAGTTATAGAGATTTTATTTTTTAAATGTTTTGATTAACAAAACACAGACTTCTCCTAAACACGGTGGGACTTTAAGAATTATATCAATGTGTTGATGTGGGTTTGAGTAAAAACCCTTTCTGTTTATATTTCTCTTTAATTAATAAGAACTGGAACATCGTAAAATGTAATATGTTTTTCAGCCTCGTCGTTTTCTCTTACTTTGCCACTGCAATGTAATGTTTTTTCCTTTGAATCAGTTTGATGCTAAAATGTGCCTTACAAACAAAACTATGAAACTCAAAACTGGCTCTCCTTGTCGTAAAAATGTTGAAATAAGAAGGCTGCTTAGAGGACGGATGCACTGAGTCTGTGTTGGATTAACACAGAGTCAGTCGCATGTGAGAGGAGAAAGTAGGTCACCAGAACACACGTGTTTCACGCTGCGAACACAAATGGGTTGCCGCTGCCAGGACTTTACTCTGTTTGATGGTTGAGAGCAGAAACGCCGGATCAGGCCTCAGTGTTGAGTCTCTGTTGCTCATTAAAAGCCCAGATGAGACGTTCTTGATCCACAAGCTGACGTTTTATTGCTCAGGTTTTATTAAATGTGCTTTTTATGAGCACATTTGAAATAAATACCTTTTGTCATAAGCTATTGTTGCTCATCATGTGAAATAGAAGGTTGTGTTGGTGCTAAGAAAGTGTTGGTTTCATCAACAAAAGATGAGTGTTTGAGGCTCTTTGTTCAGGACATTTGGTCTTAAAACAAATCATGGAATCAATATTGGTTTGATAAAGGCTCATTCTTGTCCCTAGTAATGAGCATTGGACAGTTAATGCTCATAGATTAATCATCACAATACTGTTTATAATTTAAATTAATCTGTAGATATGCATGAAGGTACAACATTCATTTAGAAAAGATTCTTTAAAAAAAAGAAAAACTTTCTCCCAGCCCAACTTACTACACTAGTATCTATATACTTTTTACTTTCTGCATTCACAAGGAAGCAAATTATACAAAACATATACTGACAGTGTCATGATGCCAATTTCAATACGTAAGGAAAAATAGAAAAGTCGACTTGTGCATCACAATAAATAAGACAACCTTTACAGCTCTGTTTCCCAGGGAAAGATTACAACGCTCTAAATGGAATAAATTGCAAAAAATACAAAGAATTAAAAGTATACAAACTAAAGACATGCTAAATAATGAAAGTGTACATACTATAGGAGAGTTTAAGGTTTCCCCAGAAAACCTGCTGGGCCCGGTGGTCGGGTGTCGGGGCAGTCACTCACCCAGCGGCCCGTCGTGTTTTAGAGTTAAAAAATGTTTAAAGTCAATGGAAAATTTGAAAATATCACTTGACAATTATGTATTATTGAACAATTAGAAGATAACACCTGATCACCAACTATAAAGTCTTTAAAAAATACAAACATTTTAAAGACTTAAATACCATAAGCAATGCTCGGCCTGGGGGGGGAGGAGCCACAGGCCTGGAGGCCCGCTAGGCTTATCATGCACTAAGGGAAACGCTGACAGTGGATCATCCAGGTGGTTTTATCTGTGAAAATAGTCAGATCTTCTGAATTTCTCACATCTACCAAACTTTGCCACCACAGACTAAATACTTTGGTCTCGTCATTGAACGAGACTAATTTTCTTAATTGCTTGTATTTATTTCCCCTGTGACTAGGTTGAGGAGGAGTCTGTGGTTCACCAACCAGAGGATGAGGTTCCTACGGTGAAGAGGCAGCCACTGCCTCGTGGCCGGGCGCGGAAGAGGCCGAGGGCCATCGCTGTTGAGGACAGAGAGTCGGGTGTTTTATCTCCAACCGCAGGTTACACTGTTTACATTTTTTATTTCCCTTAATCTACAAATCCTCTTTCCTAACTGGTCCTCTTCTCGTCTTCCAGATTTGGCTTTTAAGACGCCACTCAAGCCCATAATGCACCACGAGCGCATTCTGTCGGAGATTGATGTGGCGTCTCCTCGTAACTCCACGGCCAGAAACATCTATCCGCCCATCGTGCGGTTCCTCACTCCCAGCAAGGAGAGTAGGTGTCTCAGCTTCTGACTCAACCTGGAAGCGCATCAGCGACTCCTTTTAATTTGTCCCTGTTTCGTCTCCATCAGTCTCATGGTCTCTGCTGCTTTCAGCAAATCATTTGGATTCAGTTTTTAACTTTTTCCACTGCATAGTGATGCCATGTGAGCACACAAGATGAACAGTAGTCGATGAACATTGACTTATTGAGTTAAAAGGAATCTAGACCAAGCAGCAATGAGCAAATAGTTCAGACCGTTGTGTGTGGATGATTGCGTCATTAAGAGTGTTTCTGGTGATCAGCTCCTCACCTCCAGGTGGCGTCGCGTCGGCGGGTTTTAGAGAAGAGCTTTCAGTCAATGTGAAGGTTGGACGCTGACAGCTCGTCAGGAAACCGCCTCAGTTGGCTAAAACAGAAAACCAAATTTATCACAGTTTTATATCAATATGTCTGACCAGTTTGTGTGAATTATTACTCTTTCGTTTGCATAGTGAGAAACACGTTGTCAAGGTGAGAAATGTGCAAAAAAAAAAAAGTCCTACCGATCCGTTGTGAAGGTTTTTTTTCTTTTTTTTTTTTTTTTTTACATTTTCAGTTGGATTTGCTCTAAATTAGTCAAAGTCTTTTGTTTGAGCGCTTAGCTTTCCACTGTTCTTAGGATTTATTCACTTTTCCACATTTAAGATATCTTTATATATTTTAAAAACAAATGGAGTGATTACATAGTTACATTTTTAAACTACCCTTAATATCTTGGATTAGCGACTAGCACAGTTAGCATTCTTGAACGTAAACAGCGGTCTCTGTGTGTAATCCTCAATAAACTTAATATCTTGGCTCAACTTTCTAAATCTGGTATTAAAGATAAATAAATGGTCGGGAGAGTATAACATTTAATTTGTTTTTAAGTAGAAAATAAAGAAAACCTGTCCTGCCTTTTGAGCTTCCTCTGACGGTCCTGCTGTGGTGTCATCTCAGGCTACTATTCTTTGTTTTTCTGCTCAGATATGAAATGTCCTGAAACTGCCAGCAGCGTTTTGCTGAGCCCAGAACAAGGAGTGTTTGGTTACGGCTCCATCGACCTGCTGGCTGGAGACGAGGACGACGACGTCTTTGATCCGTACGTTCTTCCCCCTCTTTCTGGGTTTTTTTCACTCTGGCAGGGAAAACATCTCATTTTAACAAAAGCTAGATTTCCAGTTCCCTCACTAATGTGCATATGTTTTCCTGTGTCACATTTTTATTGTCGTGTTCTCAGGTTTACATTTATCAAGAACATCCCGTCCCAGTCTCAGCACTCCCGACCGTGTCTCCAAGATATCCCGCCAAAGACCCGGAGCACTCCGGAGGCCACGCTCGTGGTCGACTTGGTACGTTCAGTCACACCGCAACTCAGACGCACTGATGTTCAGTCCTGAGCCAAACTGGATAGAAACTGGAACTGGAAACAATCCTAGGATGATGAAGAGCTGAAACTAACAAATATTTTAGTAACTGATTATTGTATCAATTTATTGTTATGGTTAATTAGCTAAACAGTTTTTTTAACAATTTAAAAACTGTAACTCCAGTTAACAAATAATCAACTACTAACTTCGTTGCCGATTATTTTAGTAATCATTTCATCACGATTAATCCGATTAATTGTTTCAGACCAAAATTAATTCCTTGTACCAAAGACTGAGAATGATTTAATTTCCTCATCACATACAGCAAATGTTTATTTATCTATCTGAGCTAAACCAGCTGTTCATTAGCCCTTGTGCAGCTAATTATCCCCGACTTTAAAAGAAGGGAGGCTGCAGCTCTTCTCCCTAATTATTAACTTTCCCAAACCTGCGACCTGCTGAAGCAGCTGTTGGATCAGCGAGTCGGATCATTGATCGAGACGTTTTAGTGGGATGGAGGCGAAAAACCCAAACCGAAGAAACGAACCTGATTTAAACACAACTCTGCTGCCAACACGATGTCCACTCAGTCTCATTTGGTTTGGTCTGCTGGCAGCTTTAAAGGTTCTGGGAAAAGAGCAAAATATTGGAACAGAATTAACAACAAACATGAGCATCAGTTACATCTTGTATTCGTTTTTAGTCCTAACCATTTGTGTTACGGCAGCAGCTGGATTTAAAAGAGCGATTCCTGTTTGTTTCCCTGAACAGGAGGAGACGCTCATGTTCAGCTCCCTGAATGTGATCGAAGAAGCAGATTATACTTTCTATACCACATTCCAGGATCATCAATACAAGGTAAATGATCTCTGTGACCTTCTGCTTTAATTGATGCTTTAAATGTTGCTGCTCCAGCAAATGACTCGATGAGTTTCTCAGCCCGGCTCCAGGTTCTGCTTAGCTTCCTGTTAGCCGGTTGGCTGGATTCAGGTGAGCTGAGCCAGGAAAAAGTTGATAATGTCCTACAGTTAGCGAATCTAAAATTTGCTGCTTAGTAAACATTTTCTAGAAAAGATGCATTTTTTAAAATATCATATAAGAAAAGCAATATGTTATAAATACATATTAAATGTAATTATAGCATTTAAGTCTGTTAATAACCAGACAGCAGCTATTGTTGCACAAACTAAAACGATCCAAGGAACTCCATGATGGAAATTGTATAATTTCTTCTCTCTCCTCTGGTTCATTAATTAATTTATTTATTTTTTTACTTTTGTGTATTTATATTATCTGAGGGAATAAAATAAAATCAGCCTGTACGAAAAAAATAACATGAGTCTGAATTGGCTGGGTAAACACAGACTTTGAAACTAAACTCAGCATTTAGTGATAAAACTAGACTGAAAACAACTAAATTAAGATTTCTTTGCCATTTCTTGGTGAGTAATGAGCAGCACTCCCAAACATTCCCAGAATTCCCTCATGCTTGTATAATCCAAACATTAAAGTGCCACAGAGGAATCCTGGGAATGATTCAGAGCTACTAGAAAGTTCAAAGTAAAAGCTTTTGCATAGAATAACAAGCAACACCAGTCATTTTTCATGTTTTTTAATAAAGTGTTTGTTCCTTTCAACAGGTGTACATGATCCTGCGTCCGCATGTGAGAGAGTTTCTTCAAACTATGGCGAAAATCTACGAGGTTTGAGAGACCCACAGTTTCTGTTTCTTTGTAAGTCATTTACAAACTTCTAACCGGAGCTTCCTGTGATTTCCAGCTTTTTGTTTACACCTGTGCGAAGAAGGAGTACGCTGAGAAGATCCTGGAGATCCTCGACCCTCAGAAGAAACTCTTCCGGTTCGTCGCCTTCAGAGCTGCTTCCGATGTTTTGTCGGTTCTCCTCCGTTTTGTGGGTACGAGTCGACACTGAGCTGCTTCTGATTTCCTTTTCCAGACACCGCCTGTATCAGGACGACTGCGCCTGCGTCCTCGGCCACTACATTAAGGACCTCAGCATCCTCGGGAGGGATCTGGCGAAAACCGTCGTTCTGGATAACGCGCCGCACACCTACCCATACCACGTGAGAAACTTTACTAATACTTTACTGGTTTTAAAAATATATTTAATTACCAGAGAGCAGAACTGCACAATGTGGATGATCCTCTGTTAATGCCATGTGTGCAAATAATATTTAAATAAGTATAACTCTTTTAATAATATGCTAACTAGTAGATATCTCGTTAGTCATCAGTGGGCGTGAAAATCTAGCCAGTGATTCTTATTTTTAATTACTCAGCAGATAAAGATGACTGGGATAAATTAAGAGTCAGAAAAGTCTGGGACAATTATTATTACCACACTCTTTAGCATTAGCATCGTATTAAAATGTTTGTTTTATTTTCTCCCATAATGTGCAGCAAGATTTTTTTCATTTTTTGATAGAGATGAACTTTAGAGCTTTGGTTTTAGCAAAGCCGTTTCTCCTTAAGTACTAATTAATGTTGTTTAAAACACTCCTGCTCACTTTAGCTCTTAGATTTCCAAAAAGCTGCCAACATTTCCACATCCAACAATTTCAATAACAACTCAGTGTTGAAACCGCAAAAGCAAATAAAAGAGCAACTCTGCTGTAAGATGTTCAGCCTTCCTGTTAGCTGCTGACGCCTTGCTCTCTCTTGCTCTCATGCAGCTTGATTTAACTGTGAACATTAACAAGCAGCAACGTGGTTATTAAATACTGACACATCAGTGAGGATAAAAGCCACATTTTGTCCTCTGGCTTCGTTTTAAACACTATAACTGTGATTCTTCCCTCTGCAGCAACATCTACACCAAAAAGTGTAGATGTTGTAATAAGATCACATTTTTAAGTCTCTGAACAAATGTTCCTCTATGTCCTCCTTTACAATTAAAACAAGATATTTTAACTCTCTGTGCGTTTACTTGTTCCTCACTAGTTTAGTGTTTTCGTTGTTTCTCATCATTTTTTCCTTTCTCCAGCTGATGAACACGATACCCATTAAAAGCTGGTCTGGAGGATCAGAAGACAAAGAGCTGCAGAAACTCGTCCCCTACATGGAGAGACTGGCTCCAGCAGTAAGTCTGCTTCTTCACGCTTTTCTTTTCCTAGATTTCTCCCAAAGAAACTCGCTCCGCCACAGGCAAAAATAAACATAAAACGTTTAACAGCTCCTGTAGTTCATCTTTTATCATCTAATATTACACAAATGTATGTTAAAGTCAGATTCCTCTAAAAATTACACTTAAAGGGAAAATATTGTTGCTCATTAAATAGTTTCAGTACAGAAGGTTCTGGTGCCCTCATGTGGACACATTGAGGCATTGCAGGCTAAGTAATTGCTTAGTTTGTGTCTAATCTGAAATTACTAATTTGTGTGTCTAAATCTATTCTTAATGGCTTGTTTACAACACAATAACTATTTAATCTGACAGGAATTAATATTAACCTTTTAAAGAGGTGCAGCTGAATCTGATAGAGAAAATATGGAAGGAACTAAAAATTAGGGTGATGGCCAACAGGCCTTCCAAATTAAAACTCTTAGACATCATCATCAAGACTAATAGTCAAAATATCAAGAGAAACCTTATGACATCCATGTCACAGCAGCTAAAGTTATACACCTGGTAAAAGCAACAGAAACTCTCCCAGAGTTAATTGCATTTTTTAAAATTACTGTAACCTCTGTCACTGCTTGGATCTGTTCTCACATGTTTGTAAAATGCTACTGAAAGAGAAGAGCACTGCAATATCCCTGACTGCTGCACCCTGAGGTTGTGTTGTTTATCTCTGATGGAGGTTAAAATCTGGTTTGTTTTTGTTCTTTTCCAAACTCTTGGCCACAGTTAGAACAATTATGTGGCGTCATTTCCAACTTGGAAACAGTGGAGGAAATAAAAGACATCTTAGTTGTGCTTCAGGGGTTTTTTCACAGTTCGGTAGACTCGGTTGGATTGGGGCTCAAACATTTTCAGCTGGTGAAGTACAGCAAAATGAAATGTCTGTTCCTCCCCTCACCAGTGGTGGCGCTGCACCAAGAGCTACTGAAGGAAACGACACAAAAACCTCTGAATAAGACACTGAGCAGAACTTCTTTTCTTCATTAAAATTAAACAAAAAGGGATTAGCATCAGATGTTAGCGGTTACAGGATTTAACAATGAGTCGTTTCTCCTGCTGGCGTTTAGACTCTCACATTTGTTTTGGTTGCATTTACCCAGAATCCTTTGCACTATAGTCTGCTTCCTGCCATCCACATATTCATTCAAACTGAGACTAAGGTTTTTAGGTGGACCAGAGTTTTTTTGGTCCATATCAGAGTTGGATTACACGTTCACATCTCCCCCAAACAAACCGGACTTTCTAGACAAACGAACCAGAGTTTGATTAAAGTGGACTGAACAGAACTGGCGTGAATGTAAACTTAAACTCTTCAAGAAAAGGCTTATGGGTATATTTCTTTTTCTTTTTGATGAAATTATTGACCTCTTCATCCTCCCAGCTGTTAGGAACTGAACATCTGCCTTTGTTGCCGTGGCTACAGATGTGGTTCTTTTTGTTTCTCCAGGAGGATTTTCAGGAGGTTCTGAAGAAGAGGAAGGACCACTTCCACAGGTTGCTGTCCGAGGACTGACAGACCCTCCGCCCCTCACCAGCTGACTGTTGTAGCTCATGCTTAGGTTGAATTGCAGATCCCAGATCGGACGGCCTGACCGGAAGGCGGCATGTCCGTGTCGGGGACCGGGCTGTCCTCCTGCGGTTCTCCTTAAAGGACGTCACATTTCAGACGTTGTTGATCGATCGTCACTTGAACCCGGCTTCTTTCCAGAACTGATTCCTCAAGCAGCAAACTGCTAACACGTGTAAATATTTCCCAAACAAAACTTGAATTATTTTGTTTATATTTCTAACTTTCTATTTATTGATCATATTGCTAATCAGCAGCTTTTATCTGTATTTTTTTTGTTTTTTAAATTCCATAAATTTACTTCAACAATAAATGACTAAGAGTGTTGCTGTATTACTTTGGCTCATCGTTTCAATATTTAACTTGACTTATTGTTGTGATAACGTCAGATGTGGTTCTGACAAATAATTCAGAAGTGGATAAAGTGGGCGTGGCCTTCCCAAAGTGATTGGATCAATGACTTTTATTGAGAAAATGGAAATGGTGTTTATGGGAAGGTTGGGCACATTTATCCTTAACTGGTTTCCTTTTATCAGAAATTCAGATTTTTATTTTGTTTCAGTAGAAATTGATCGTAAATCTGATTTGAGGGAAACAGAATAAACTTTTTTTTTTCGGTGTTTCTTAATTTAAAAGAGGAAAAAAAACCTTAAATGCAATTTCTGCCTTTGAATTTGCCATGAACAACATGCTGATCATGTTTGGTCTGCCACAAACACGCCACTACCTTATTCAGAGGTAGCTTGGTAGCTGAGTGGTAGCTTGGAGACTTACTAAACCAGCACCTTACACAGGGCTTAAAAGAGTTGGTAAATTGTAGCAAAGAATTAGTCAAGTTAAAATTTTTGTTCCAGTACTCGTATTCATTCCTTTATTTTTCATGTTTTAAAGTCCAATCTTCAGTAACAAGGGACTTTTTGTTATGCCCTTGTAAGTTCTCTTTTTGTTTCAGAAAAGTAGTTTTAAAATGATTTTTTTTAAAGCAGTTTGATCAGACTTCCTGGATCTTTCATTGCTGTTTCCTTCAGCTTCATCATCCTCAGCAGCATCCATCATGGCGTCTGTCAGAGTCGAGCTCCAAGCCTCAAACATTAAAATTTATGATGAAATCTGTCCAAACTAGCTTTTCTGCCATTTTTACAGATGTGCTTAACTCGTTTACTTTTTGTGATGTCATCAACACAAACGAGAATCTTGGGGGGTTTTTTTTCCTTCTGTGGGTTTTTTTAAATCCTCACATTTACAGAAATCATGAAGCTGAAATTCAAAACTGCGCAAGGCAGCTGTGTTTTCACTCTGTGTGAAGTTATTGGGGATTATTAAAATCCTCCCTGAATTGCATCTTTAAAAGGTCTGAAAAGCGCGCAGGGAAGCTGAGATGTTGCGTTAATCAAGTCCCTCCTCTGGACAAACACTCCTCCAGTGTATGAATATTAGATGGAAGCTGGAGTTTAGTTTGAGAGTAAATGTTTACGGTCCTGTTTGGACAAACTTGTTTGTGTGATGGCTGTGATTGCTCATGTTGAGTTTGAAGATAAACTGAGAGTAAGTGCCTCCTCCTCTGCTTCCTCCTCCCGTGGATCCTCTGCGGCTTTATTTGCTCCATATGGTCTTTGATATGGTACCCGGGAAGAAGGGAGGAAAGGGGAAAAAAAAAGGAAAACCGCGTGTGGGCGGAGGAAAAGCCTAGTATTTTGTCCGTCCTGAAATTTGATTCAGAAGTTCAGGATCCTGGAAGACAAAAAGCAAACCGAGGGGGAGGGAAGGACGGAGTAAATCCACACTCTGCACTCTCCGACTCAAGTAAGTTCGTTTCAAAACCTTTTCTGTTCATTTGGAGCTTAAACTGCGGTTTGCGTTCAAAATGTAAACAATCAGCTCCTGTATGTGACGGATTTATGAATGACTTTGCATTTTACGCACGACTTCATTTGATCTATTTAATAATAAATGTGAAAATACCTCAGTTTGCACAACGATTGAGTCATTTTTTTAAAATCTGAAACTACTTCAAGAGTTTCTCAGCGCGGCAGTAAGGGACAAAGTTGTTGTTTTTTCTTTTCTTTTTACCCCCTCATGCGCCATCTCCAACAAATCAGGCCTCCTAATTGTGCTCCATACATGCTAAGGTCCTCATTTGTTTAGAAAATGGTCGATCACGGAGAGGTTTGCGTGCTGACTCCAGAGCCGCAGTTGGATGTGCGCCAAAAAAAAAAAAAAAGAAAAGTGCAGGAGTAAAAGCTCTAAACGCAATCTGCAGATGTGATTGAAATGGCTCAAGCGGTGCCAGACCCACAAAAGGCGCCTTATTGGAGCTATTGTGCTTTCAACTGGCAGAATCCATCATAAACTTGGACTATTTTTTTGGATTAAAACAAGTGGACTAAAAAGAACATTTTGACATTTAATACTTTTTTATTTTATTTTAATGGCATTAACCTGGAAGGCAGGGCCGGCCCAAGGCTAAATTTGGTGTGGTAGCACACCAGCCACCACAGCACCACCCTTTTTTATTTGCACAATGTGCTTTTAACTGTTGAAATAACATCGTTATAAATATGTTTTTTTATGCAGTTCAATAGTATTTTTTCACCACTTTGTATTCATTTTCATTTTGTCCCTTTTTTGCTAATATTTAATGTGGTATAAGTTCATTTTTTCATTGTAGTTCATTGTTTCCCTGAATTACATTGCAGAGAAAAAAGTCTTTCTCCCCCCTGATATGTTTCTTATTTCTTCACATTTAAAGTTTGAGTATCAACCAATAAATATTAACATCAAAACTAACCGGAGTAAATTAAAAGCAGTTTTCAAATGATGATCTGATTTATTAACATAAAAAACCACATATCCAAATCAATTGGATACAGTGAAAACAATAAAACAAGTGAGCCAACATAAAAAAATAAGTAACTTGTCATGTTGATGTAAATAAAGTAAGTTTGACAAACCTGATTAAATTTTTTTTTCTTTAAGTTGGAGCTCAATCTTTATTTCTTTTTTTCCCCACTGTGACGACATGGAAGGGAATTCAAGAACAGATGTGGGAAAATCCATAAATCTATCAGTCTGTATCTGGGCAAAGTAAACACTTTTTAATAATTTACTAAAAAGTGTTTTATACCAACAGTCAGACATGGTAGTGGCAGTGTGATGCCCGGGCGTTACTTTGCTGTTTCAGGACTTATTAAACCAGCCATTAAACAGGTGATCTATTATCCAAAACCAATAATATTACTGATTGAAATCAATTCTGCAAAAAAAGGGGGTAAAGTGTGAAAATATTCCTCAAAGCGATGAAATAATTTGTTGGTTGTTTTTGACTTAAAAACATCTAAAAGCCGCAGTTTGATAAGACTTGAATCATACAGAGTTATCTGAAAATGTAGTTTTACGATCCAGTCCTCTGTATTTTGGTTCTGATCCCCATTCGGACCAGCTGACCCGTATGAACTGGCTCCAGGTCCGAACTGATCTCAGCTCTGTTTGTTGTGGGCGCAGACGGACGGACTGGTTCTCAGTCAAATTTGTTTTCTGTAAAACACGCAATTTGCAAAGGAGGGGGGAGGAGCGGCGTTGCTCTGCAAGCCCTGAAATTAGCTGCAGACAAACAGGCTGCAATCACTGGGCGAGTAGCAGCGCTTCGGTACCGGGATCCAAACCTAGTTCATCCCCAAAACATTCAATTAGGACTTCAGGAAAATGAGTCTGCTTTAATTATCGTCCTGGTTCAACATGATTCTGGTCCAGATCAGTGACTCCTTCTGTTCGTAAATCAAACTGACAGCATAAAGGTTTTTAGTTATTTATTGTACTTCTCTCATTCCTGTCTCACAGAATTGGACATTTCTTCAGTTTTTCATTTTTAAGCAATATTAGAAATACATATAAGGTGCAAATAGTTCCTTTTTAAAACATAAAAACAAGCAGTTTATTGCCTAAAATGCAACAACATAGCATTACTTTAGTAAACATTTGATGATCTGTAGCAAAAGATGCATCTGCAGCTAAAACAAATACTTAAAGCTTCAACATATGAAAAGCTTTCTGTCTGATTTAACATCAATACTGTAGAGTTGATCTGTTTTGGGGCTAACCTATTAACAACTGGACAGCAAAAGATGCTTAACAGGATTTTTAAAATATAAATCTGAAACAGGTGAAGCTAAAACTTTTCCACTGGAGGATTTATGTGTAAATTTACAGACTAAAACTTCTCATCTTTCATCTGAGTGTTTTCTTTTTGCAAATTGCCTTTTTGAGTCTGTATGCTCACAAAAGTATAAATGATTAATCGCTAAATTAGTTGACAATCATTTATTCAATTCGTCATGATTAATCCGATTAATTGTTTCAGTCTGTCAACGCCTTAAAGATACAGAAGTCTAAAACATTCCTCTACAGAACCAAATTAAACACTTTGTTCAATATTAGACCATTTTTATTCTGCTTGGCTACAGATAACATACTGAAAATATGAGGGGTTACATTCATTTTAAGATCTTTAGCCATATCTGAGTGCATGCTGTACTGCAGCGAATGCTCTTCAAAATGAACTGTTGGTGCCACTCAATAATAACAGAGGATTGAAATGCAAACAGTGGAAAAGCACACAGAAGAGGCAATGCAAGTGTTACAATCCAGCTGTTTCATATGAAAAAATTTTTATATTTTCACAAAAGAAAGGCACAAACAATTTAACATTGGGGTATTAAATTATATTCTTTAAATATAACAAATGAAATGAGCAAAATCCAGACAAAAAAACAAAATTAATACAAAAGCTGGAGAGATGTTGCTTTGCCCTGGATCTAATCTGTACTCTGCTCCTTTTTAATTAAAACAGCTTCTGTTTTGTGGCAGCTTCCCATCACTGTCACTTCCCAAAAGAAACAGTAGGAAGCTAACAATTAATAAAGATAAATTCACATTTTGCCTGTTTTTATACTTCAATTTGAGTCTCAACTGTTTCTAAGACACAACCATCGGTTTCCTGGTAACAGGTTAATTAATGCCTCACTGCTGTCTGGAAAAACAAGTCGTTTAAAAAAATCCTCCCAATTGTTAAGTCACTTTCAGCACAGGCTCTGTTGAATGTGACTTACCTAGCAACCCAGCCCCGTTACCTAGCAACCCTAGCCACGTTACCTAGCAACCCCAGCCCTGTTACCTAGCAGCCCAAGCAAATGTTGCAACTTTATTCTCCTATTATATCGCCTTTATTCTTGAAATTTTATTACTTTTATTGAACTTCATTTTCTTTTAGTATGGCCTGAATACTTTATCATAGAAATCTCATTATTTAAGGCTGAAGTGACCCAATTCCGATTTTTTATTTATTTATTTTTTGGCCTTAATGCGACCTGTATCTGATCTTTTCATGACACTCTGAACAACACAGGTCGGATTCTTTTCGAATGCGACCCAGACCGCTCCGATACGTAAACGATTCAAATGTGACCTGAATCTGAAAGGTCAGGTCGCGTTCAGATTCATCCGACCGGAGCCTTATTGATACTCACTATGTCACTATTCTGTGCCCTGATATACACAAGTGGAAAGGAAAACAATAATCATGGCGGACTACAATGAGGTTTAAGTTGTTACTGTGCTGGCTCTGGTCGAACAACTTTAAAATCGCAGGTTATGCCCCATTGTTAGCATCCTTCTTCTTCTTTGGTTGGCAAAACACTGAGCACGTTCTCTATGTGTGACGTTACTGCGCCCTCTGCTGCGCATGTGAGACACTTTCAGGTCGTTTGCAGTTCACACTGGAGAAGACATAGAGGTCGCATACATTTGGAAGTGTTAACGGCCACGCCAAAAAAAATCCAATTTGACCAAACATCGGACTTGGCTCACTTCAGGCTGCAGTGTGAACGAAGCCTAAGAATAATTTTATGCAAAACAATGTGATGAAAAGATTCTTTATGGCCCATAGGTCTGTCCTAACCTGCTCAAGGAAGCATAACAGGTGACCTCCAAACTAGAGACGACTTTAGTGTCTGTCCTCCATGTTCCAGGTTTGACGCTGTCCTGGTTTTTGTCTGGCCCTCATCTCGCTCCTCTCAGCCTGCGTGACTATGAGCACCTCGGGGCTTCAGGCCACTGACAGGCAGAACGTGAAGGAGCTCGACACCGTGAAGGAGTCCATCAGTGACATCATCAACCAGCTGCAGGACATCGACCCCGCCCGGCTGTCCTTCTCACCCTTCCTGGACCTGGACACCCAGATCTCCCTGGCGCCGGTTTCGGACAGCCCGGAGTCGTCCGTGGAGGAGCTCCGCTCGGCCTCTCATTCGGCCTCCGGCTCCCAGCGCTCTCTGGAGCCGCCGCCAGCAGCAACAGCGCAGTCGAGGAGTGAGTCACTGAATCTCTGTCTTTGGTTTGGAACAAATGGAGAAAAAGTAAAAGCCAAGCTGGAACCAAAGGGAGTTAAAATAGATTTGAGGCTAAGCAACAGCATATAAACAACACGCTCTACGGGGTGACATCATTGTTCTGCTTGGACGTTAATACTGTTTCCTGAGGTTTTGATCTCTGCCATCCTTTGACGGCAGCATCTCCATCTATTCTTTGCACCGTTTCAGATATTACAATGCATATCTGAAACGGTAAAACATGGTGAATCTAGCACCATGTTTTAACTTTTAGCTAAATAAGTACATTATTTTGGTTGTTTTTGGTGAGTGCTTAGATGCTATTTACAGGGGTGGAGGTAAAGGGAGGGTCGAGGGGGGCACTGGCCCACCCACGTGCCCCGCCAAATGTTTGGCACCCAAAAGAAGAAACATAATGACAAATGTATAAAAAGAAAATGTATAAAACTATTTATAAATATACATACAGTTCTGGAAAAAACAAAGATCCCACTGCACTGAACCCCAGTGAAAACCTCCTTTGGTGGTTTTTCCACCAAATACTGATTTCTGAACTCATCCTGAGTTAAACATTAGTTTTGTTGTTTCTGAACTTGTTTCCTTTGCATTATTTGAGGTCTGCATCTTTTTTGTTATTTTGACCATCATTTTCTGCTAATAAATACCAAATTTGTGCTTGTAATTTCAGAGACATGTTGTCAGTAGTTCATAGAATATAAGAACAATTTTCATTTTACTAAATCATATACTTATATAAAGTAAAATTAGATCATTTTCAGTGATCTCTTCATTTTTTGTAGAGCTGTACATATTAAATCATGTTTAATTTCTGTGAGACGGAACCATTTTGATTCATTGATTGATTTATCACGATTAATCTGATTAATAATTTTAGCCCTAATCACAATGTAATTTAAAAGCTATCCAACAATTTTCCTCAGATTATCCATGTCAGAAACATAAAGTGTATGTCTGTTTTAACTGCAGATCTTTCATGTCACACCAAAACGCTTCAGATTGTCTCCTTTTGGATTTGGGTTGTAAACTAAAATGCGTTTTGATCCTGACAGGCTCTGCTCGGTGCCACCAGCAGCCCAGCGCCACCCCCGCTCCACACAACGCAGCAAATCAGACAGCGCAGCAGCAGCAGGAGCCTGATCAAACCCTTTCCAGCCCCATCATCACTTCGCACAGTTTGGACACGGCCACGGAAAACTGCATGAGCCCCCCTCCGCCGGCCTCTCAGGGCGACATTCCCAACGGCATCAACACGCCGAGATGGAGCCCAGAATCCACCACTGTGGAGAGCCCGGCGGACGAGGGCCGACCCCTGATAGGGCCGCAGCGGGAGAGCGTGGAGCTGGCCGTGTGGAGCGCAGAGGGGCTCGGAGAGACTGATGGGGCAGCAGGGGAGGCGTCGGATCCGGGGAGGTGCTGCTGCTGCCGGTGTAAATGCAGCCAGAGCGGCCGTCTCCCCGCCGTCCTCTCCGTCCTGGCCTCGCTTCTGTGTGCAGCCGGGATACTCTATGCACTCTATTTCTATGTTCCCATCAGACCCCCCGACTGCCCAGATGTAAGCTGCCGCATCATTTTCACCTTCTGCTGCTGCGCAGTGGCGGCGCTCCCCATGGTGCTCGGTACGACTCCTGCACAGTCACAAACACTGTGATCTTTATTAAACATAAAGATCAAACCTTCAGTCAGCCAGACAAACAGGATGGGTGGGGTCCATGTGGCGGCCTCCTCTGGGAATGATTTAGTTTTTCTATGTAATTTAATCATCTTTTAACTTTGGGTGCAACAATTGCGGTTTTCTGATCGATTACCGATATTTAAAAAGCCTGATCTGCCGATTCCGATTTTGGCTGATACCAATTTTTTTTGTCTGAAATGTTACTAAATATAGCAAGAAAGTCACTAAGTTGGTATCAGTGGAGTGTTAACTATAAACGTTTCTCACAAGACAGCAAAAGAGGACAGTGACTGATTTTTAGATCTTTGCTGAGGTAGATAAGATCGGTGGATAAGATCGGCTTCACATGTAAATATCGGCCGATCTCTCAAAATTAAGAAAATCAACTGGCTGATAAATTTGTGCGCCTCTACTTGTAATCCAAACATCTCCCCAGGTCTTTAAGCAAATATGCTCAATTTCACTTTTTGTAATTTTGCCACCAAAACTTTCAGTTAAGTTTTAGACATTACGAAGCGTCAGAGGTTTGTAAGAGAACATAAGCACACAATAGGGATGCAAAAAATTAAATGTCTTACAATTATTAGGCTAAATTTAGTTCCACTGGTTAGACCTTCTTTCTGTAGTCTGCCCGCCGTCCAGAAGAGGGCACTGCTGGTCATCGTAAAGCAGAGCCAGTTGATTTAGAAACAAACATGGTGGAGGAATCCCAGAAGGAGAAAGGGAAGCGGCTCAAATGGAGCCTGGTGTGGGCTGTAAGATGCAATTGAAATATAATTTTTTTTTTTTTTTTACATTTTGGACTTAATTGTTTTTCTCAATACGCTGTTCTTTCAGCAAAATGGCCTTTTTTGTCTGTGTTATCCAGTTAATGATTAATCTATTACTAAATTAGTTGAATAAGCACAATTAATCCAACTTATTGTTTCAGTCCTAGTCAAATCAGACCAAACTCAAACTTACTAGCTTACTAGCAGCATCTGATGTGATGCACTCACACAATACCCAGATCATGAAACATAGCGCTGGCAGCATCATGCAAGTCAAAGATACTAATGAATATAGAATCTGTTTTTAGGAGTTCCCTCCTTTCAACTTAATGAGAAATACCCAAATAAATATTTACAGCTGCAGCAAAAAGTGGATCTCTAAGATATTAACTCAACAATATGAAGACTTGTGCTGCCACACATTTCAGAGGTTTACTATTTAAAACATATTTATCAGATAAAGTCTAATTGAAACAGTTCAGTTCAAAAGTACTTTATTAATCCCAGAGGGGAACTAAATGTTGTTCTATCTCAAAGAGTTGCTGGCAAGAAGGACCTCCTGCAGCAGTCAGTATTACAACAACTCTGAAGAAGCCTCTGACTGACAGTTTAATGAAGCCATTCTGAAAAATACAATATAGCGTATAGCGGGGGAAAGCTCTATATATTCTTTCTTTATTTCAAACAAATCAATGAGAAACAAAACAAGCCTACATATACATAAAACATAAAAAAAATTTTTTTGCAACATAAGAATCAGTCGTTTTAGCTTCCACACTTAAACCCCCTTATATTATTTTTCAATATCAAGATACATGTAGCAGTATATATTATATATCTTACACAGAAAACATAATTTTACTTTAAATATTTGCTTTTTATCTTAAGATTGTCCCGTATTATGTTACTGTTATTTATATTCTTCATCTTCCATATAATTATTTAAATAATTTTGTACCTTTTTGTTGAATATATTTATGCTTTTCCACGTTTTATTTTTTTAATTTTGTCCTCCTCCTGCTAAACATTCTTGAATATTTTTGGGTAGCTGTTTTGAATTCAACCAAATCCAGATATGTCACCTGATTTTATAAAAGTGAAAAGTTTAATGGTCTCAGTGGTTTCTGGTTCAGAATGAGAGCGCAGGTGGCTGAACCAACCTGACCAAATCCATCCCAGAGCAGTGAGCTCTGACCCAGATTTCAAGCAGATGACAGACTGGGGAGTATTTGCATGTTGGCCGTCCTGCCAGCAGTAGCTGCATTCAAATGAGGGAAAAATGTGAAAACACAAAGATGCTGTCAGGCAAGTTTGCAGGGCTGCTTGTGGAAAGATGGCCCAGATTCAAGATGGATTCTGACTTATTGCTCCTCTCTGCCTTGCAGCCATGCTGGTTGGTGCGGCATGCCAGTTGTGCTCCGGCTCCCTGCGCCTCCAGGAACCGGCTGATCGAAGACACGCTGTGCAGCAGCTGTTTGTCTCGTCGTCCCTGGAGCAGCTACTGCTCTACGTGCTCAACCTGGTGGTGATGGCCGCCCTGCTGCCGCAGGAGCAGCTGAAGCTGGTGCCCATACTGGTGGTCATGTTCATCTTTGGCAGGTGAGGGTGCCAAAGATGGTGAGGTGAGGTGAGATTGGGGCAAAGGATTTAATGGTGACCTTTGACCTGAAGGAGTCATCACCAAATATGAAAATGTCCAAAGGCTCAAATGTGTTAAAAGCCTCTGTGCTTTTAACACACATCTACGAGCTTCTGGTGCTCTGAGAGGAGGTTTGACCCGAATTCACTCCAGAACTGGAGAAGTTCATTAAACTTATAAGAAGACAATTCAGCTCACCAAAAAAAAATTTATAAAATAAAATTTTGACTTGGTCTCAAAATTATAACTGTCATCTCAGAATTATTACATTTTCCCACTGATTTATTAATTTAACTTCAGAATTATGACTTTAATTTCTTTAATCTCAAAGTCAGAATTATGATTTTAATCTCAAAATTTGTTACTTTTTTCTCAGAACTTTGAATTTTTCTCCGAATTTTTATTTTTTCTCAAAATTTTGCCTTTTCTCTGAGAATCAGATTTTCTGAGCTGCTTATGAACCATCAGACTGTCTTAAAACTCAAATTGATCTATGAAATCTGAGACAGACTTTCACTCTGGATATAATGCAGGTTTACAAGAGCCCACAAATAACAAGGAGGAAACTGTTTGGTGATTATTTTCATGTACGAACAACACAATTGACATACACCTAAGAATGTTTGGTTATTTGTTTGGACTTTGACATAGACTGACACAGAATTAAAATTCTGAGTTTAATGTCGTAACTCTGACATTAAAGTTTAAATTTTGAGATTGAAATTAGAATTCTTCTCTTTATCTATTTTATTTTGTTAAGTGACCCAGATCCTGATCCGCTGATGGATCCTGGCATGGACCAAATATTCAAGCTGAATATATTCATCACTGATGAAAAGCTGCTAAAAACAAAGTGAGACGATATTGATGAGGCTTAAATCTTTAGATTTCA
This sequence comes from Phalloptychus januarius, assembly GCA_902982915.1. Classification (NCBI taxonomy): domain Eukaryota; kingdom Metazoa; phylum Chordata; class Actinopteri; order Cyprinodontiformes; family Poeciliidae; genus Phalloptychus; species Phalloptychus januarius. The sequence goes on along the minus strand of CADWAE010000076.1, from coordinate 6,937,623 downwards.
ATGCAATGCGGCTTATATCTTACTAGTAAAAGTCAAAGCTTGGGTATGTTTATGTTTGAGTAACGCAGGTTTGTTGCTGGAAATACTTCATCCTGTAAACGTGGCTGTCGAGCGAGACGTTGAGTGTTTATCATAGCTATCTGAACGTCCTCTGATTTCCTGTTTGGGTTGTTTTCTCATCCTTCTCAGGCTTGTTTTCTGGTTCAGCCTGAACACGTGCGGCTCCTGGAGAGGCTTCGGTTCTGGTCTGACCTCCTTCCCGCTCCTCGCCGTGGTCGCTCTCAATCTGTTCCTCATGTACAATCTCAATCTCAAACAGCCCCTTTTTGGCCCTCAGGACGCCCTGTATAATCAGGTCACCCCGTCCTCCTGGTCGGGGGAGACATCACAGAGCCCGAGCGGCAAACCAGACGTCCTGCCCACAGACATCCTGGACGCGCAGTGAGAGGGAGAGCTGCGCTTTCTTCTCCGAGAGGAGGCCATCCTCCTAGAAATAGGCCATTCCTGTGGTCTACTGCTCAGCAGAGCTACACCCGCCGCCGCTGTAACCTCCAACTATGTGACGGCTTTTACTTGTTGCTCCTCCTGTGTGCAGCCCTTTTTCATGTGGTTTTGTGCTTTATTATCTGAAATGCAAGCGCTCTGCCTGGCTGTGGCCGAGGATGCCTTTGAACAATGCTGTACACATAAAACTTTTGTCTTTTTAAGCTGTTCCTATGCCTATATTTAAGCAGAAGCTCTGCTCTGTACGCGGCTGGATTTGTTTCACCGCAAAGCAGCTGCAGTTGTCAGATTTTATTACTTTGACTTTACAGAGGGTTTGTGCAGGACAGAGTCGGAATAAAAACCATTTGTAAGAAAAAAAAATGTAGATCTGTCTTTTTCTGGAGCTTTTTTTCCTTTGACTGAGTGGTTATTCCTGGTGAAGTGCAGGGACTGTCATTATGTGATAACATGTTGCTCTCTGCATGTCTCCACCCTGCTGGCATCCTCTCTACTGATGAACTTCTTGGGTTTGTGGCTCCCAAATGAGACCAGAAACCAGAAGAGAATAAGATTCACTCAGTTTGGTTTCTGGAGATTAATGAGCTCTTCAGAGGGTTTTAATTAGAGGTCAGACACTGAAGACGCTCGTTAAGTTAAAAACTGTTGGAGTTTTTTCAAGATCAGATTCTAAAATCTATTTACAGTCAGGCTGGTTGTAGAAATTAACCCTGAAAGTTTTAAAGTTATGCTAACAATTATCTTAAGATGTAAACGACAAAAGAGTTTTGGATCAGATCTGACACACTTTATGTTTTAAATCTAAAATCCATCCATCTATACATCTGTTCATCTATACATCTGTTCATCCATCCATCCATCCATCCATCCATCCATCCATCCATCCATCCATCCATCCATCCTCCATGTTGCAAATTTATAACAGTTGGGCTAAATTAATTGGTTTAGTTTTTTCTTCAACACAAAGCTGCTCTTTCATTCTGCTGATTAATCAGAAAACATGAAACAAAAACTAAATTCAGCTTAAAGTTTGAATCTTTTCACAGCGCCACCATAAATACTTCAAAGAGTTACTCATCACACATGAAAGGTTTGTAAATCTGAGGATGAATTTCTGTATTATGGCAACACCTGAAAGCAGCTGAACCAGTAGAACCAGTCAGTAGCTCACTTGTAAATATCTGGGTTAAAACTCCACTGCTTTTATAAAGATTGTCAAAAATATATGAAGATTTTTGACAATTTGTATAGAAAGATTTCAGACAGGTCTGGCACACTGAATACTTTCACATTAGTGCTCCAGTGTCTGTAGAACTTGATTTCTTGGCATTTCATTAAATTTAAATTTGGAAGTTTATTCTTATTCTGATAACTGTTTTATGCCTTATTAATTTCTTATTTTTGTCTGCATTTAAAGCAGTTCATTGTAAAATACCTATGTTGTCTTAAATGCTTCTTATAAATGATGTATATACAGCTTTCCTTGAACTGAGGATCCCTCACAATCAGCTGGAGAGTCTAGAAGGAAAGATACAGGTTTCATTTATCTTGTGATCTGACAATGTGCAAAGTGCAAATGTTCATTTTCCCCCAGAATTAATTGACTTTAATTTAATTCCTGCATAAATTGTACTTTTACATCCTCAAATCTCTAAGCCTAAGCCTCCATTTTTTTACTAAATAAAAGACGGGCCTTTTTTTTATTTTGCCTTTGGATGTGGTATTTTTTTTTATTTTTCTGAATCATTACTCACGTATTGTGAGGCAGCAGCGCCATCCACTGGTTGGAGTCGCACATTCACCGGAAGAGACCCTTGATGTAACCAGACCATCAAAGATGGCGGCGCTGGTGGGTAGGTAATGTTTTGATTAAACCCTTTCACGTTTATTTTTAACATTATTGACGTGTCTGGATTAATGTTGCCTTTGATATTTAAAATTAAGTTCAGAAATGGGCAGTGTCTGGGTTTGTGACTATGTAGGAGGTTGTATATCTAACTTTTAGAGACGTGGTACACTGACCTTGCTCCGTCTGCTTTAGCCAAGCGGCTAACGCAGGTTAGCTGGGACAGACAGTTACATGATGAGTCCCAGCTGAAAAACCTACATTACAGCTATAATTTTACATTATGTGACTGTTTTAAAGACGCTAAAGCAATTTTTGATGCAATAATTTTAAACTTCATAGTTGGTTTGTGTAAATGTGCGTAAATAAAGACTTTTCAGCGGTTTTGCTTATTTTGTTGGAACCAAAGTTATCGGAAAAAAAATTCTAGTTTACATGTTTCGTCTGCAATTGTAATAAAAAATGCAAGTAGTAGCAATTGAAAGCTTGAATAAAATCAGCCAGATACGCTGAACATTTCGGCATCCATATAAGACGCTGATTGTCTTTATATCTTAATCCTGAAATGCAGTGTGAGAGTTTTACATTTTCACGTTCAAAAAAACAGAAAACTGTTACTTTATGAAGGTATGAGACAACAACATGTTAATGTGTTTAATAATACTAAAACTATTTGTTATGCCAAATTTGGACGCATGTCTTACTTTCTTACAATTATTTTCTTATCCTGAGTATTGAAACGCATCATTACTGAACAGTAAGAATGATGGATGATGTTCAATAAGTTGTAAAAAGTCTCAGACTTTATTTGTAGTTTTAAATATCTTTGAATAAATAAGCTGTTTAGATTTGATCAATTCCTCAGACAAAATGGAGTAGACAAGTTAAAATTAAGTTTGCTTTTTCATTTATTTTCCATCTTGTCCATAAACTAACTGAATAAAAATCTTTATTAATCCTAATATGTAGTAATTAAATTAATCATGCCAGATTAAGTGCCTTGTTTGGATAGTACAAAAAATAAAGCAATTTAAATTTTGATTTCACCTCACTGTAAAACTTCTTGCTCATTTGTGACCAATTTTGAGAATATTTTATTATGAATTACATCATTATCGTAATTATTACTACTACTACTACTTGACAGTAAACTTTGACTTAAAGTATTATTTAAGAGACAATAAGAATATATTCACATTTGATTAATGTAAGGCTATCACAAGTAATCTTGGTTTACAGTTCCAGATTACACTTTTTTAAAAATCTACAATTTAACTAAATATTATATTGCATAACAACATTTGGATGTGAATTTTTATTTTATTCTTGTTCATAAAATGCCTTTATTTTGCAGCACCTCGCCTGTCTCTGTTTGGCTCTTTTTCAACCAGGTAAAAACCCTCTAAACTCGTCACTTGTTGGCTGAATCTATTCCTGCTGCAGTTTTGTGCCTTGCAACATAAGGGCTTGTTTTAGGAAGTGACTTTGTATTCTTGGGAGTGGGGTCAGATGGTCTTCAGTCACAGAAAATGATCCGTGATGAAAAGCAAATACAGAAACATTTGCTGTTTTCTGCTGACAGTTGCAGTTCAGCTTGTCTCCCCTCCAGAGGAATCGCTCATTAAGCTCGAATGCATAACGACGTTTAGATGCTCAGAAGAAATAAGTCCTTCCATCTGTCGCCCTCACTCTTATAGCGAAAGTGTCCTTCTGTTCCTCACTTATATGTTCAAGTAATTTGTATCTCTTTTTCCATCAGGCCAACATTAGTTTTTGCACTTCAGCAGAAATGTCTCCACAGCAGCGCTAAAGGTGATAATACCACCAGCACCAGGTGAGCTTAACCAGAGGACTGACGTAACACACACCGGGTCACCATGAGGCACGTGTTAAATGATCCTCTGTGTTTGCAGTGTTGTGCCAGTCAGAGAGAAAAGCACAGCTGTGGCAGCAGCCAAGCCAGCAGCAGCGGCCAGCAGCAAGGCGGACTATGTGGTGGCGAAGCTTGACGACCTGGTCAACTGGGCCCGCAGAGTCAGTATCTGGCTTGGATTAGATTTACATTGATTATTGCTTGTCTGACATCCACTATATTGGCAAAATGCATAGACACAAGGCGTGTTTATATTTACTTCTCAAAATGATACATTTTCTAGTCTGTTTTCACTACAAATGTTTGCGGCTACATATGCAACTTTTTGGGGGAAACTGTATTTGTCATTTGGTGAATGAATGCAGTTTAATTGGTAATTTAATTTTAAACAGTAGCACCACAATAACCATCAAAACCCAGTAACAGTTTATCCTGACTACACACTAATTGCAACCACAACTTACAAACATGGCAACCATACAAATACACTTTTAAAATGAAAATAAACTTGTAATGTCAGGCATCACTTTGCAGTATTTGTTTAATCAAGATGTTGATTAAATAAATATTGGTTTATTCTCTGCTTCGTTTCTCCCATCAGAGCTCTCTGTGGCCCATGACCTTTGGCTTGGCGTGCTGCGCTGTGGAGATGATGCACATGGCGGCGCCTCGTTATGACATGGACCGCTTCGGAGTCGTGTTCAGAGCGAGTCCTCGACAGGCTGATGTGATGATTGTGGCGGGAACTCTGACCAATAAGATGGCCCCAGCTCTGCGGAAGGTGAGAGGATGGGAAGTCTCATAAATAAATGGTTGAATTTTATGGTGTTTTCACTCCTGGTAGCCCAGGACACATGGTTAAGGGACCAAAATTGAAACATTTGTTACATTTTTAGCGGGTGCGGATTGTTTACACACTGCACTGTATTAAATCATCCAAACTCTTCAAAAAAACTAGTTTTTTGGCGTCTTGAAAACATCCATCCATATATTTTCCATACACCCTAGTCCCTACTGGGGTCAGGAGGGGTGCTGGTGCCCATCTTGGGGCGAGAGGCGGGGTCACCCTGGTCAGGTCGCCAGTCTGTCGCAGGTCTTGAAAACAAGCAGTTTCAAGAACTTACCAAATATTGAGTCGCATTCGACGGGCCTTAGCTGTTACCAGGTAAGGCCTTAGTTGGGTTGCTAAGGCCATCCCTGTTACCTAGCAACCCAAGCAGAGGCCTGGAAAAAACAAATGTTTTATTGCTTACTTCCCTCAGGCAGTGAGAGGAGCAGATTTTTCAAAGAGTTTGGATTGTCTGATGCAGTGCAGTGTGAAAGCGAACCACACCAGCTGAAAATGTAACAAATGTTTCAACTTTGGTTACCAACTTAACAAAGTCTCCTGGACTATCAGGAGTGAAAACACCCTAAAATTTGACATTTTACAAGACTTTCCAACTTGTTGGTTGCTCTGCTTCTCAAAGATTTACAGTTGTATAATTTTGCAGCCATTTTCATGTGTAAACGTTGAGTTGGGGGGGTGTGGCCGGGTGCAGCTAATTGGATTTAAAGTGACAAGAGGCCCTAAAACCCTAAAGCTTCTGAAAGGAGCTCCGAATATGGACCAGACTAAAATCTTAATTGTGAGTTTGTGCAAAGAAATGTCATGAACATGTTTTGTTCATAAACATATCTCAAGGAAGCAGAATAGATCACCTTTAAATAGCATTTTAAGAATTGGCCAAACATAGACTGACACATGAAATGCAGATAATCCTCATCTGAGATTATGCATCCTCTTCTTTTAGAGGTCTAATAGAAAAGCGTTGTTTTGTTTTCAGCCTGTAAACTCCGGCAGTAGCATCAGTCAGACCGAATCTCAGCGACTGGAACAGTATAGCTGTTAAAGCTGGCTGGATTAGGAGCAGCCTGTTGCTGGATTGGCAGAGCGGCGTGGAGCTTCTCTCCAGCTGAATATACAGATTAGTTCTGACTCAGACTTGTGTAACTACAGCTAAAAGACTCCTTCCATCCAACAGGTGTACGACCAGATGCCTGAGCCCAGATACGTCATTTCCATGGGAAGGTGAGTTAACTCCTTCATGTTGAATCAGAAGAGTCGCAGTCAAGATATTTTGATCAACTCCAAGGGTTGACAACATGGGCTTTGAATGTTATCACAATATTTTGTGGTAGTTTTGTGACACTGACAAAAATTATGATGAAATAATTAGTTTATTACTTCTTTTTTAGGTAGATGTATGGCTAAATCCTTCTCTTGAAAAACATTCCCCTTTGAAACAGGCTTCTTCAGGACCCCACTTACTTAAAGAAGTGTGATTTACATCACTAACCTGCAGACAGTAGCTGCTTTTAATCATATTTTTCAATTTATTGAGAGTGGTGAAAATAGTAAAACATAACATTCCCTATAATGCTGTCGGTTTTGTTTTGTTTTTCAACATCATTAATTGGAATTGAAATATTTTTAAAGCGTAATTTGGTAAAAATAAAAAAATAAAACAGATTTTATAGGGTCTTACATACTTTAACTGACAACTCTGAATTGTTTTTAGGCCCATATTGTGTAAATTGTTCTTAAATCTTATTTATTCACTTCAGGACATCATGGTTCAAAGTCATATATGAGAAAATTACATCTTAAAAAAGCTACTAGGACCCAAAATGCTCAATTTATTACCTATTAAAGTAGTAGGCAATAAATTGTTTTCTTTAGCAAATATTACAGATGTTGCATTCAGAAACTTCCATGCAGCCTGCAAACTAAATGTGAATTATAGTTGCTATAGTTACAATTATTTATCCCTTGGTGGCAGTATTGGCCTGCATAACAGGAGCAAAGCTGAAGTTAAACTTCAAAGCCATCTGTGTGATTCACTCTTTGGTCTTTGCATATCTGTTGTCTCTAGACAGACTAAACATATTTAACGTTTTTCTGATTTCGTTCCTGTAGCTGTGCAAACGGAGGAGGTTACTACCACTACTCCTACTCTGTGGTGCGAGGCTGTGACCGCATCGTGCCGGTGGACATTTATGTTCCAGGTAAGCTTAAAATTTATGTTCAGTGACGTAAAAAAGTGATTTTTGCATAGCTTAAATCCAATTACATTTTCTGTGAAAGAGAATTTAAGGTTTGCAGCAACTGTGAGTCATAATAAAAGAAAAACCTACATGTATTGCTCCATGCAGCGAGTCTCACTTTTTGAGTTGAAATAAAGTTTTATTTTAATTCTAATTTATTTATATGCATAATTTAATTCTTAAAAACTAAATTCTTGAATCTTCTCGTTAAACTAGGTGTGCAGCTAACAGTTATTTTAGTCATCTATTATTCTGATCAATAATCAAGCAATTTGGGGGAAAAATGAACAAACTGCAATTTTTTTCATTTAACATCTTAACCTTCTTTATTAATATTAATAATATTAATGAAAATAAGAAACTAATAATTTTACTGCCTAAAATGCAACAATATAGTGCACGTTTGATCATTTTTAGCATCTCCAGCTAAAAAGAAAAACTAAATAAATACTTAATTTCAGAAAGCTGTATCCAAGTATTTTTTCAAAATCCACTCAGCAATTTTTTGGAGTTTAGAAAATGAGCCATTTCAAAGACCTTACAAATGGGCCCAGCGAAACCCAGGCAGTTACTTAGCAACCCCAGCTCCACCCGTCACCTAGCAACCCAAACTGAGCTCCAGAACTGTTTGATCAGCTGGTTTTACCACTGAATTCGCTGTGCAATGGCTGCTGCAAAAGACAAGTGTTTTGTTGTTGACTTCCCATCCAGAAATTACTTGCTGCATCCTTGTTGGTTGTGCAGGGGGCTCTACTTCTGCTTTTCAAAGAAGTACAGTTGTATAATAGTTCAAAGGTTTGTAGCCATTTTTGTGTGCGAGTGTAAATGTGGAGTTAGAGGCGTGGCCACCAGATAAAAATCTCATTATCGAAGAATGATTTTGTGCAAAAAATGTAATGAATATGTTTTATATCGCTCATAAACTGTTCCAGGAAGCATAATATGTCACCCTTAATGGCTTCTTTTCGTTCCCAGGTTGTCCTCCCACAGCAGAAGCTCTCCTGTACGGCACTTTACAGCTGCAAAAGAAAATCAAACGAGAGAAGAAGATAAGTATCTGGTACAGGAAGTGAGCGTATAGTATATCTGTGTAAATCTGTGTGTAAATGTTGTATTTCTGGTTTCATTTGGGGCATTGCTCCTCTTCCACGTAGAGCAGCAGAAACTGTAAATGGAATATTGTAATTTATGCAAAGCTGCTTTTTGTGAGACTCACCAGCTTCTGCTCTGTTTAGGTTTCTGGGTCTTTAAATCAGCGTTTATGTTTTAAAACACAGTTTAAAGGCAAATCAGTATAAGCAGCATTTATGACTCTACACACTGTTGTAAACAAAACAAGTGATGCACCACAATGTAATAAATGTTATTTCCAATAAATTTTGGTTCCTAAAAATCAAGGATTGTTGCTTTTGTCATTTTTGCAACTGCTAATTTTTGTTTGACACAAAATAATGAACAACTGACGAAGTTATTTCTTTGTCAGAAAGAGTCTTGCACTGTTTAACTTCCATGACAGAAAAGTTAACGAAGAAAACCATTTCCTAGAATCTAGCATCTTCAGCCACAGCTGCTTCACTGCATGCTTAATCATTTTAAAGGTAGAAGATTTATTTATGCAACACACATTTGAACCTACAAATATTCACTTACATTTGTTGTTGGGAGAGTTTATGAGTCATGCATTCACTTTGTGTTATTGCTCCTGGCTGCTCTTGTTCTTTAGCTGCGAACATGTCAAACAATATACTCTTTATGGTTTTAACAGACCCGCATTTGATTACTGAATGCAGGTTTAGTGCATCATCACTGAATCAGCCACGAGTTTATATTGAAGCTCTTTCAGGCAGAGGAACATTTGTTATATATAACAGGCATGGCTGCTCATATGCAGACATTTTTTTTATTTTTGAAATGATCTGGGGTGTTGTCCGATGTTAGATAAAAGGCGGTGAGTTCACCTTGTGGTTGATAAAACCTGGTAAAAACCAGCTCCACTTCCTACGCTATTTGCCTCGCACTCGGCTCTCGGCTGTTGAGAAGCAATTGCTTGGACTCCGCTTCGGTTTTCAATTTTACCCAATCGCTAACTTTTGCCCGTGACGTACGTAATGCGTCATTTCGACGCTAAGAAGTTTATCGGAAATTGCCTGCGCTGTAAGCAACCATTCCTCCACTGCTAAGATAGCAACGCCGATCCGAGCAAGGCGGCTGTTAATGTTAATTCAAAATTTGGACACGAACTAAACGGCTTCGTTCACTTTCTGACTAAAAACTACAGGCAGACTACAATTCTAAAACAGCGCAGAACATTTACGTCATCGTTCACAACTTCGCTGATTGGCCCGATCAAAAAATCGAGCGGAGGGAATCGAAGCGAAGGAGAAAAAGTCCAAACAGTGAACAGGAAGCTAATGGCCAGGCTAACACCAAAGTCTCTCAATAATACTTCATTTTTACTATGAAAATAGAAGAATAAGATGTGGAACTTTAAAACGAGATTGTTCTCTTTGGTCAAACCCAGACATATTCCCCACAGTTCCCTCCCTGTTATATATTACTTTAAATGAACACAGAGCTGATTGGTGAAGTCCTGATTCAGATCTGTGAGCCGCCAGCAGCTGTGGTTTCCCACCAGAGAGCAGTCTGTTGTTGCATCACCATCCGTCTAATGATTAATGGCTCCTCGCCAGGTGGTTACTTGTTCCTACGTGTACACTCTTTAATCTCTCCTTACACTTATCTCCAACCATAAACTCAGACACCGTCCTATTGCTTTTACAGACAGAGTTTAAGTGACGATATTTAAATCCAATCGATTGAATGATCGACGACTAAAACAATCCTTAGCTGCAGCCCTAAACCTATTTAAAAACAAGAATCATTTTCAACTAAAGTTGATAAGAGCCATTGTGAAAGGTCAGAAGAATCGGTAAATCTGCAACATTTTCTGCAGTCTTTATGGGCATTTTTCATAGCTATTTTTATTTTAGCCATTTACATCACCACTTATACTTACTTAGATATTTATGCATCGCATTTCCTCATTATCTCGCTTTTATCTTCATAAATATTCACTGACATAAGCGTGCAGATTTATAGATAGTACCTCATTTATGTATTTAAGATTTTTATTTCAGAAACTTCCCATTCAAACTCTGTTTGCTTTTAAAACCACTTTTGAAATCTCCACGCTGGGAAGGTTTTTACTGAGCCAGCATTGTTGTTTTCAGGCTTATAAATAAACACAACGCAACATAAATAACAGGAGTACTGCAGACTCCTGTTATTTAAACATCTTGCACTATAACTGCAACAAAGCATGTTTTTGTCCTATCCCATCAGTAATCATTTCACAGCGTAGACTTGGAGTGGGTGCATTCATGACAGGAGGCGTGCTGGGTGATGTAAAACCTGGAAACAGGTGAGTCTGATGTTGGAGGTATTTCTAGTAGACAGGAAATTTAAACCTGTTCAAGAATTTTATGACAGGAAGAAAATCTAATAACATCTGCTACGATAAATATAGGGCTGAAACAATTAATCGTGATTAATTGATTAATGAAATGAACATCAACTAGTTTAGTAATCGATTAATCATTAAGTAGAATAATTTATTAAACCAAAACTATATAACAATATATATTTTGCATTTAAGAAAATAAATATTTGTAATATTTTCTATATAGAACTCCTTAAGCGACAAAGATAATTTCACCTTGTTCAAATTCTATAAAAGAAATTAAGCACCCTTTCCTAATTATTGATCACTTACTCAATAAAAAAACAACAGATCAGCCCTGCGCTGTATTGATATTAAATTAAATAGAAATGGCTGAGCTAGATGTATTTTTCAAATGCATCCTCTGCTATACACTAAAGAATGCTGTTTTTTAATTTAAGGCAATAAAATGCATACTTTCTTCTTTAAAATAGAAATTTAATTGTTTATTTGCATGTTTTACTTTATTTCTAATATTGTTTAAAAAGACTTATGTATATATATATATATATATATATATATATATATATACACATATATATATGGCATTTTTAAATCCAGCTGATAGATTAATTGATAACTAAAATAATTGATAATTGCAGCCTGCTCTATAAGTTCAGCACATCCACCCTTTATTCCCCTTTATGTATTTTTGATTTTGTAAAAGTGGTGAAATGAAATATGTATTGTTTTTTTTTTATCTGATTGATCATCAAAAATAACCCAAAGAATAATCAATTAATAAGGTAATCATTAGTTGTAGCCCTAAATAAATACAAAAAAGCTGAAGTGCAGTCATGATGGAGTTTGTTTTATTAAAACGTTGCACGGTGAAATATGTAATTGGCAGGAGACATAAGGCACATCTGAATATAAAAAGGCTGCTGCAGCAGTGTCTTCGTCCTTTATTCTTTCACAATAGTGGGCGTGATCATCTTCTTGAAGGAATAGTATTTGCATTCAGTGGGTGGTTCAATGTCCATGGTGGTGGTGCTAATCTTCTCCTTCTTGAAGCCGGCCTCGAGCAGATGGGGCACCTGGGTTTCCTGAAAATCATTAACAGAGACAGAAAGAGGCGGTCGGCATGCGGTCCAATCCGGTTTATCAGCAGCAACCTTGACATGAAAGCAGCAGGTAACTCAGGTGAACTCAATGATGTTTTCACCATCTGCGTGTCTCTGGTGATAATAGTTGTTGCATTGGAAGCATCAGCATGTCCAAAGGAATGCAGATGCAAATTAGCATATAGCAGGGGTTCCCAAAGTCGGTCCTTGTGGGCCAGCATCCTGCATGTTTTAGTTCTCTCCCTGGTTTAGCACTTCTGGATCAAATTATGGCTCATTAGAAGGTGTAAGAAGAACATTGCCAAGCTGAAAAGTTGTTACTACCACCAGGGAGAGAAGTAAAACATGCAGGATGCCAGGCCTCGAGGACCCACTTTGGGCACCCCTGGTACAGAAACTCAAATGGTCACATTTATGTCTCAGCTGTGCCTTTTAAACAGAGATTATTATTAATACTTCTGATCTGCATGTTTTAGAAGCAGAAATCTCCAACTACAGCTTTCCAAAGCTAAATCCCTACAGCATTTTTAGATGCATCTCTGCTCCAACACAGCTGAGGCAAATTACCTCTTCAGCATCAAGTTTAAGGCTGAAACAATTAATCGGATGAATTAGTGTAGAAAGAATTAACTAATCTAGAAACCAATTAATCGCTAACTGGAGCATGCAGAGTTTAAAAAACCTTTGCTGAAAGAACAACACATTCAGTACAGTAATTAAACCAAATCTTTACCAATACGTGCATTTTGTTCTAAGATAGAAAAACTTTCTTTGTATGTAAATATGTTTAACCCAGCTCTCTCCAAGTGACATTGTTTTAGTGTTTATAAAAAGAAAAACTCATATTAAACACATTTTACATTTCAATTACTAATCGGTTATTCCAAAAAAATAAATGATTGGCCGTACACTGTATTGTCAAACAGACAGGGTTGGACTTTTTTCATTCATTAAGGAACTGAAGTGTTGATTTGTATTTTTAATGCGTTTCTCACATTGTATAAAAAGACTTAAGTAGTTAAATAAAAAATCTGCAGAATGTGACAAATGTTTTATTCAATTAATCGTCAGAATAATCGATAACTAAAATAATCATTAGTTGCAGCTCTAATTATCTAAAAGCTGCAGAACCGTAGCTCTGGAGTTGGATGGTCCTGCTAAAGTATGCTATGAATTTACACGACCAAATTGTCTTAGAAATACTGTTTTATGTTTCTGTTGCGTAGGTGCACCATGGGAAGTAATTCAGGGGAATTATTGTAGAGAATTGGATGTAAATCAGAGTCCAAACATGGAGGATTTGATTTTGATCATCAAGGCGACAAACCTGGAACATTTTCTCAATGTTGTCATATTTTCCCTTGAGCAGTTCGCCCCAGGAGGTCAGGTTGCAGTAGGTGAGGACGCCTCCGGGTTTGAGCATCCTGTGAGCGTGACCCTGCAGGTAACAAAAACACACGATTAATTTTCCCTTCAGAGAGAAAAAAGAAAAAAAAAGAATGAGATGGTCTGGGGTCTCATTGGGCTCTGACTACAGAAACATTTCATCTTCCAGCTCAATAATAACATGACAAACACAAAAGCTGTTTGTAAATGTATTTGACTAAAATGAAATCATATAAAATTCTAAAAAGACCTTAAGGAGACACATTATGCAAAATTCACATTTTGCATGTTTTTATATGTTCATTTGGGTCCCGACTGCTTCCATAAGCAGTCCAGACACTTAAAAAACATCTTGTTTTATTGTTGCTTATTGGCAGGCAGCAAGTTAATATTTTTTGGTGTCTGAAAAACAAGCCATTTCAAAAATATTCCAATTGTTGAGTTACAATCGACGTTAGCTGCGACGTTACCTACCAACCCCAGCCCATTACCTACGGCTACTGGAAAAGACATGTGTTTAATTGTTGATTTCCTTCCCAGAAACCACTTGCTGCATTCTTGATGGTTGTGCAGAAGGCTCTACTAATGCTTTTCAAAGGAGCTAAAGATAGGCAGAACTGAGCAGACAAATATCTCATAATCTAAGAATGATTTTGTGCAAAAAATGTACATAAAATGAAAAACAAACCTCTGCTGCTGTATTTAAAAATAAAATAATTATAGGAGTTCTTGTAATTTTTGCCATTAGCTTTAAACAAAACAAAGTGGTTGAAAAGCTTCAGCTGCTGATTCAGCTTAGAAATGTAGCTTCTTTCAGTCACTTACCTTAATGAAATCAAACTGGTGAGTGTGCCAGGTTTCCTCCGAGAGAGGATATGTGTCATAGAGAATACCTGAAAGAGAAGGCAGAGGTGGCAGCATGCATCATGCAGTCAAATTTATTTATTTATTCTTTCATTTTTATCACTTCTCCTCTGAAGGCATGCTTTCCTTTTAGATGACGACGTCGCAGATAAAAACATTGATTGAGCCGAGCTCTGCTCCAGCGTTCCTATTCCCAGTAATTTATATATTTACGACTAATTGCATCAGGAAACGTCTCACCATCAAAGTGATTGTCTGGCAGGGTTGGAACAACGTTTTCCCAGAGACCTTTCAGAGGGACGATCTGCAGGAGGAAAGAAGAACCTCACCAACACCTTATTTTACCAACTTTTCATCCTCAGTTATCACTGTACTGACTGAGTTTAATGACCTTGTGAGGCTGAGACTTGGCCCAGTTCTCCAGGCGGGTAAATACTCCATCGTTGCACTCGATGATCCAGTGCTCCTCAATGGGGAAGGACTCCACCTTCGTGGCAGCGATGGCCATGCCGAAACCGATCTCCAGAACCCGACCGCCTGTCAGACGAACAGAACCAAACTTTTCATCTGTTCCCTACAACACTTACAAAACCACTCAAATGTTCAGGGGGAACTAAAATTGTCAGTATTCTACTTTATGTGTGATTTATTACTCTGTACTTGAGAGGAAGTGATTGCACAGAAATGTCTAAGTATACTTATAAACGTTATTGCTTAACTCTTTTATTTAATGATTGAAAAACCTTTACATTGTTTTCAAATATTTAGAAATATTTAGATTTGATTATATTTTTGCAACCTCCATGAAATTTGTTCTGATAAGGTTTGCTTCCAAATAAAACAAACTTTACAACGTAGATATTTTACATCCATTTGCACATCAATCTAAGAACTAAATATATCATTCAGACTGTGCAAATTAAATTAGAATTTTAAACTTTTTTGCATTCATTGAAACATCTGGGTCAGTGTGGCTTTCAAAGATGAAAACATGTGAGCAGAAATGCTCTGTGCCCCCTGCAGACTTCATGGCCTTTTCCCAGCAGTGCAGTAACAGCTGCTGCAGGACTCACCAACACAGAGCACCGGGCTTCTCACTCTTACATGTGTTTCACCATTACAGTCAAAGCAACAGTGTTAAATAAAAAATGAGGTTTACACATTTATATACTCACACATATAAATTAGCAACATTTTATCTATTCTAAAAAAATGTTTGCAAATATTTACTTTCTCTAAATCTATTTTTGTAGTTTGTAGTCCTCAATATAACGCCTTAGAGCTTTGAGAAAAATATAACATATTTATATTTTCAGCCTAGCTGGCAACACTTCTCTGTCAGACATTTGAACGGCTTTTAAGTGTACGCAAGAAAAAAAAAGTGTGATTTTAAACCACATTCTTTCAGAATATTCTTTGTTGCTGTCTCTTTAAATGACAAGTTCATGCAGTGTGAGTTCAATATCGGACAAGCCGCGCGGGAGAACCCGATGCCCGATAATACACACTCCTACCCCGGCCGCTGTTACCTTTAGAAGCTGCAACGGTCGCCAGCGAGTGCATGTACGGGGTTTCCCAGCGCTCCATGACCGGCTTGCCCATGATCTCTAGATGTGTGTCGGCCTCATTGTACCCGGCGTTAGCGTCGTGCCAGGAGGGCTTGCAGTCCTCTCCCTTGGTGAATATGGCCTGAGGAGCCGAGGTCATTTTGGTTTGCTGTCGTTGCGGTTGGCGGGCTCTACCGGAGGGTTTCTCTGACACAGAAGAGGGTGAACGTGGAGGAGGCGGTGGTTTATATCGAGCTCACAACTGCTGACACCGCAATCGTGTGACTGGGGGTCAAAAAGCGCAAATACACGCTCCAAGATTTAAGAGAGCCCAAGATCCTCTGAGGATAAAGATGGCTCACTCAGTGGGAAATAACGGATTATTATTATTGTACCAGTTTGGTGGCTCTTGTGAGCCAAAATGGCCAACTTTTAAAGTACTTGCAAGGTTGCTGTTTTTTTTTCTGTTTTCAATAACAAAACAAAATAATTAATTTTGATGTTTTTACTTGTTCAGCAACATTTAATGAATAAAACAACGGGATCAGATTTCTATATATAAAATAAGGGATCTTTAAATAAATGTTTTTTCCTAACCGGAAAGATTTCACAGGTTTACGCAGTGTCCATATTGTTGCATAGATTATGAAGTCATTTTTTCTTAAAAATAAATTAATGTTGCTAACCTCCCATTTTAAGAAGACAAAAAAAAAGAAGAAAAACAACTGTAAAAAATTACAAATTGTGTCCATTTGCATTAGATGCCTGTACTGGAGGGACTACATTTGTATCACTCTTGAAATGACGTTGGGGTTGGGGCCACAAATACCAATAGAAAAACAGTGTCTTCAGTCAAAGGCTTCTTCAAATTTATTGTAATCTTTCCTTTCGCCATCACCATCTACAATAACTCTAACTAGGAGTTAACAACATTTAATTTATCTTTGTTATCTATAAAGCATTTTTTCACCATTTGGACACCAGAGGCCAAACCCTACTTGGATTGATCTTCTCAAGAATCTCTGATGTGAAAAATGTAAAAACGGCATAAATATTAGCAATAGGCAAACAGTCTGGGCTTGGGACCTGAGTCCCTACAAATGGAAATATGTTCATTTGGATTAGGTGAGCTGGAACAGAGACACATCTAAACGTGGGTCCTGGTGACCAAGATCGAGAGTTACTGGTCTATCACATAAAACACCAAGAAGATGCAGGTTTGTGGTTTTCATGTAAGAAAAAGTTCTATGATTTGAACATAAAATAAATCAAGTGACTCTTCTCTCGGTAGCTTTTACTGAAGCAGCTGCTTCTGGAAAACATGTTAAAAGTTGCTGCTTTCAGCTTCTTCTGTTAAGAGTATCAATCTAACTTAATCTTTGGAATTTGAACTTTTGGTTTCACAGAGTATTTGTATCAATATCTTTGAATTACTGCTGTCCTGGTGGACGTGTCTGAGCCGTTTCATTGAAAAGAGTTAAATCTCCATGGAGGACAATTAAATCCACCCTGATAATAAAACACATTCAAACTGCAGATACAGGAAACAAAAGGTCCTGGGTTTGAATCACCTTTCTGAGTGAAGTGTGCAGTAGTTCTCTCTGGGTACTCTGGCTTCCAGCCAAACATGCAAAACAAGCTAATGATATGTTCAGTTTTACAATTAATTCATCAGTTGAATTAAAAAGAATTGTCGCATTCAGCATATTTTTTATTTAAACTATGTAATATTATCCTATTCACTGGAATAAGCCATCTTTCCAGATTAGATCTGCCGACAGTCTGGATAATTTTAAATCGCTTCTTAAAACGTGTTTTTATTTGTTGGCATTTAATTAAGGTGTGATGTTCTAACTTTTCTGTTGTGATGTTTTACTTTTTTATTTTCTTATTATTACTTTAATTTTTAATTTATTTTTGGATTACTATTTTTTTCTCTTTTATCAACTTAATCTATTGTGTTATCGATTTTGCACAACACTGGTGCAGTTTTTAGAAGTTGCTATATAAATAAATTTGACATGACATATTAAAAATGCATTTTAAAAAGCAAATAATTCAATTATTATTTCAAATAAGAAAATAAACATTTTATTGTTTGAAATACATTTTCAAAGTATTCCTTTTAGTGTACATAAATGTAGCTTCTGCAGCTAAAAAGATATTTTTAACATCAACATGTGAAAAGCTTGGCAATTTCTGCTTGACTTAGCATCAATACAGTGTAGAGCTGATCTGCTGAGTATTTTTAGGATTAACTGATTAATAATTTGTGCTTTATAGAAGATTTCTTTTAGCATAATTTGAACCAGGTGAAGCTAACACTAACTTAACATTGTGCTTTTATTCTATGAACTACTGACAATATGTCTCTGAAATTCAAAGCAAAAATGTTTTATTTATTAGCAGAAAATGAGAAAAGATGCAGTGCTGTCAGACCTTAAATAATGCAAAGAAAACAAATTAATATTCATTTAGAAACAACAATACTAAGGTTTAAATCAGGAAGAATTAAGAAATCAATATTTGGTGGGAAACCACCAAATATTCTGCAAGCATAGCTCTTTTTTATTTTTATTTTTTACAGTGCTGTATATATCATAACAACTATGCATAAATATTATAAATTTCCATCACTCTCCTTTGTTCTATTGCATACATTTTCTCTAAAATACATTGAAGTTTGTGGTTGTAACATGACAAAAGAAAACTCAAGAGGTGTGAATATTGAATCTAACCAGAAGTGGTTTATTGTTTCCCGTGTCAGAATGCATTAGTTAATGCACGCAAGTGAGATTCTGTGCAGCAAAGTATCATTGAAGGCAGTGGATATCAAGAGGTTCATAAGAGGGTTGGTGGATGATGAGACCCTGCAGAGCAACAAGGACTTTCACTCAGCTTCATCTAATGGAGTAGAAAAGGAATTAAAGGGAAAGATGATCAGCAAAACTGTTCCCGAGCGTTAGTCTGTCTGCTGTGATTCACCACATAATGTTGTGATTCACATCATCTGCAGTGAAAAAGATAAGTGGCTCTAAATATAGTTCTGAGAAGAGTGGGCTTGATTTTCAGGTTTTCATCCATTCGTCGTTTACACACACTTATCCTGGTGGGGTCATGTGGAGGGCTGCAGCATATGAGCAAAAGGACGGAGACTAATTCTGAAACGATTCATCATATTAATCATGATTAATCAGTTATTGAAATAATCGGCAACTAATTTAGCAATCAATTAATTCTTACTTAGAGTAAACAGGTAAGAAAAAGGCCAGTTCCTAAAAGAACAACACAGTCAAAGCAGTAATAAAACCAAAACTGTAAAATACATGTACATTTTCCAGAACTCTTCAAGTGGCATAGCTTTGAATGTTTATTTCTTTATTTAAAAAAATAATTTCATTATTTGTTTATTTGTATTTTAATATATTCTTATCAATTTTTCTTTTGTTTTTTATGTCTATTATACGTGTATTCTTCTCTGACATTTTACTTGTTCAAAATATTTTATTTGATTACTGTGTAAAGAAAAGGCTTAAATGAAAAATCTGCAGGATGTGCCAATTTTCTGTTTTGATGTCGAAACATTAAAGCTGTGTTGTGAAAAGTTTTCATCCAGTGGTCAGCTCACTGCGGTGAGGCCAGCTGGTCTGGTGGCAACAGGAAGAGGGAGCTGTTCTTCTAACCCAGCAAAGCTGCAGGCTTCTGGACAAAGCAGCTGGTTGAATCTAACTTTGATAACAGAATATTGTAACAGAAATGTTTCATACTTAAATAGGAAACACTGAATTTATATCAGATGTTACAACCAGAAGAGGCAGTGATTCATTAAATGTCAATGCTTAGAAACAGGGCCGGCCCAAGACTTTTTGGGACCCTGAGCAGATTTTCAATTGGGGCCCCCAACATCATTTCTAAGCTGCTTTATGTGTGTAACGCAACTACTATCATTAGTGTCATTTGTAATTATTTTACATCAAACAAATGTTATTATGGCTCTTGATTTTAGCATTACAAGATTGCAAACTAAAATAAAAAAATGTTTGGTTTTTGACATGCAAAGTCATATTTAAGGGTAACATATTATTTTAACTGATGAACAATAAATTTACCGTAAACAAGTTAACAAATCTGATATCTTGTATTTCCCTAAAGATGGCAACAGTCAACAGTAGTAAGAAATTATTTGGGTAACAATGATAAAAAATAATAGAAATAATTTTTTATGTATAATTTGTGTTTTGTTTTTGTTTTGTTTTGTTTTTTTACATACAGCTCTGGAAAAACATGAAGGGCCCACTGCACTGAACCCCATTGAGGTGTTTTAACTCACTGCACTGACCCTCAATGGGGGTTCAGTGCAGTGAGTTAAAACATGAATATTGTTGTTTTTGTTTAGTTTTTTTTTTTTTTTGCATTATTTGAGGTCTGAAAGCACTGCATCTTTTTGTTACAGTGCTTATTTATTGTTGCAGTATTTATTTTCTGCAAATAAATACTAACTTTTTTGGAATTGGACTATCAGAGACATGTCATTAGTTCATAGAATAAAAGAGCAATGTTTATTTTGCTCAAAAATATACCTATACAGAATAAAAATTAAGTGGTCTCTTAATGTTTTCCAGAGCTGTATATATTTCATGATGACCTAAGCAGACAAAATGTACCCTATTAATCATATTCATTCTCAACATGTTTGATCATTTCCAAGTAAAATACATTGAACATCTTTGAATATTTACTAATTATCCCCTTTAAAGCCTTTATTGATGTGCTTCATGTCCCCTTCTCCCTGCTGTTCCTCTTTCTCTCTTTGTTAGTGAAACAGAAGTGAGTCCATTTCCTCTGAGAAACATGATCAAGCTCTTTCCCTCACATACATGAGGTGATTTGAAAGAAATTGGCTCCAGTCCCAGCGGAGAGGTTGTTATAAATCATGACATGCTAATGTTTGTCCTCAATTTGTCCTTTATGAATGACATGGAGGAGATAAAGAGAAACAAGAGCATCTTCCAGGGACACGCTTTGCTGAGTGAGAAGGTGGTTCTCATTCTGACTTTTATAATTCCCACCAGCGGACTGGGAAAGCTTTGGGAATAACAGCAGCACAGAGACACTCCTGTACTTCTATTTCTGTTGTTAATTAGATCCAAGATACATAATTGGTTGAAAGGACACAGTTATAAAAGGAAAAGGGGAACAAATGTGTAATAAAGATAATGATCCATGCAAAACTCTATTGAAAAAATATTTTCAGATAATATTTTATCTTCCAAATATCTTTGTGTGTGTGTTTGATTCATGAAAAAAGTGGAGTGATTATTAAATCTGAATCTATTGGGTTTTTTTTTAAATTGTTTGATATGTTTTAAACCACATGTGTTAAACTCATGGCCCGGGGGCCAAATCCAGCCCACCACATTTTTTTATGTGACCCTCTAGATTCTAGACTAAACACTAAATGTGCTTAAATATTGTTATCAATCAAATCAATGCAGTTTTTACCTGTTTACTGCCAAATTATATCAATCAGTCCTTCCGGTTTCTCGAGAATTATCGTGGAAATTCACACAACAACAAATCCCTGCATTTTTCTGCGCTAATACATAATTGGGAGTTAATTGAAAATTTTTCTAACCCAAAATGACAATGAGTTGGACACCCTGCTTTAAAGTGACGATCTAGTTTGTGCAGGTCTACATACCCTTAAAAGACATGCAGAGGTTTTGTCATAAGAAAAAAAAATGATACACTAATAATGAATAATGAATAAAACATATTTTTTGTTTGGGAAACGTCTGATAGCTTAGCTGAAACATTTGGGTGAGGTTGCGTTCACACCAGCTCTGTTTACTCCGCTTTAATCAATTCAGGTTAGTAGGTCTAGAAAATATGGTTACTTAGATGACATGACATTTATTTTCCCTTTGGGATAAAAAAGGATATTTTTTAACTGAATTGTTCTTGATGTTGACTATTAATATATTAATAATTCTGAAGGCAGATGTTGCACTTGGTTTAATTCTGGGTTAACAGAGTAAGAGGTCGGAAATGCAAATGCTGATTTTTGTTATCTTAATTAACTGAATTAAGGTGTTATTATCATGGGAAGTACAGAAGTAAACAATCTTTCAGTTGGTGCAACTTTATTGTTAATAGAAACTAGTGTCTTCTGTCAGAGGCTTATTGAGATGTCGCTGTAATACAAACTTCTACAGGAGATCCTTCAGCATCTACAACTCTTTGAAGAAAAATGTTACAACATTCAATTCCCGCTCGGATTAATACTGTATTTGAGTTAAACTTCACAGTTATTTGCAACTTCATGTTGCTTTATCCCATAAAATCCCAGTGAAATCCAGTGAGATTTGCGGTGCACTGTAAACTGAGCATGACGTAATTTCCAGATCACACTCCTGTCTTTCTAAGCAAATGAGCCTTGGAGTGCTGGCGTTTGGGTGTAATGTTCCTTTAAAGGCTGTTGCCCCCTGCAGCGTCGTCATTGCGCAGAACAGTTTGAACCAAAAAGCGGAGTGACCTTCCTCCGCTTTCAGTCTGAGAGGGGCAGCACTGAAGCAAGAAGCCGCTCACAGCTCCCAAAGTCCACCGCCACAGCCTCAGAAATGAACAACAACTTAGTCGGAGATGAAGTCGGGTGAGATATGTTTAAAAGAGCGTCCCTGTGTTTCCACAAGAACATTTTTCTGCTGTTCTGTAACTTGCAGCCTGCGCTCTGTGTTGTCAAGCTGTCATTTGACAGCTAGCTGCGGCTAGCTCGGCTAGCTCCGGTAAGCCGGAGGAAGCGCGGCTAAAAAGTGAAAGTAGTCCTCAAAGTGAGTGGGTTGTTTGTGTTATGGCTTGTGGCGAATTATACCCGGTTCACCAGCGGCAGTGACACACTAGTTGTCAAATCGGTTTTTACTGTTGTCACTTATTTGTAGTTAGCTCCAAGCAGCAGAGCTAGTTTTGCTAGCGCGCGGCAGCGAGGCGAAAGTCAGCTCCTGACTCCGCCGCGGCTAGGACATTTAGCGGGCACTGCTGGAGAATGGAGCATCTTCTCCTGCACCGCGCTCTCGGCTGTTACATCTATCACCTCACACGTTGTGTCGACTGTCTCCACCTGGAAGCTAGTTGGACAGTTAAAACAGACGCTGAACTTCACGGTTATTTAGTCAGCACCGGGAGTTTGGGTCGCTCCGCATGCAGCGAGCCGAGCAACCGCGTTTCCCCCGGCTCTGCTTCGCTGTGGTCGGGCTCTCATGGTTGGAGGCTGGTGGTTTCCAGTTAGCTCCCCCAACGTCACGGCTCCGTCCTGGGCTGACTTACGTGGCAGGACGTTTCATGTAAAAGACCTCTTTATTGTTGATGCCGCTGCTTGCAGTATTTAAAGCGCAAAGTGGCGAACATTAAAACACGGTGATTTTGAGCGTTGCACGGGGTGTTTATATCCTGATGTTGCAGCAGCTCGTGTGTGTTTTCCTATCATGTTATATCCGCACATTTAAACGCACAGAAGCTCTGTTTTTTCCTCTTAGTTCATCTCTTTACTATAACTAGTGATTATGTTTGGTCTCATCTTTTAGGAAACTTTTTGTAGGTGGACTGGACTGGAGTACGACACAAGGTAAGTCCTGCTGTTATAACGTAAGTAGGTATGTCAGGAAAATAAAAATAAAACTATAGATGTCATTGCATACTCTTAATTTGTTGAATATTGCATTGGCGGTCGGTGCCAATAAGCCTACAAGTTCCTCCTCACCCATCCAAGCTCATCTAATTTGGCAAATATACAACTGGCAAGAAAGATTTGAATGCATATATGTAAAACCCTATGAAATGCTGCATTCAAGCATTGCCACAAATTGACTTGTATGCTTATTGTAATTCCATATGTTCTGCTTCTCTATTCAAAACAAATATTTCCTCCTTTAAGCACATTAAAATAACTTTCAAATGATAACCAGCATCATGTTAAGACAGAGGTTTCTAACTCTAGTTAATGTCCTGCAACTTTTAGATGCATCCCTGCTCCAGCACACCTGAATCAAACGGCTCATCAACACCTTTTAGCTCTGCAGAGGTCTGGAAATGAGCCATTACTTTACATCAGGTGTTTAGAGTAAAATAAAAATACTTTTTATTGTCCCACAATGGGGAAATTTTGGGTGCAACAGAAGTAAAATGACAGGCAATCAAAGCATGTAGAGTACCATAAAGGTGAAAATTTATAAAGACAAAATTAAGAATAATTTACTGTAACAGTTAAAATACAACATAAAAATACTGTGCAGTTTTTTAAAATTGTGTATTCTGTGATGGAGGTGGGCAGAATACACAAAAATTGCACTCAAGTAAGAGTAAAAGTACTTTTACATATTTTTAGTGAAGTCAAAGTAAAGAGTAGCCATCCAAGAAATTAAGAAAGTAAGAGTAAAAAAGTCTTTGGTAAAAAAAAAAAAAAAACTTGCGCAACTTGAACAAAAACTGCGGGTGTGTGTGTCTGGTTAATTTTTGGTTAAAACATGTTTGTTTTTTCATTCAGTGAAGTAGAAAATCCAGACATTTTACTCAAGTTTGAGTAGAAATACTTCATAATAAAATTACCCAAGTAAAAGTAAAAAGCACAATAAAAATACTCTTAAAAGTGTGTTTTCCCCTCTAGAAAAAAGTAAATCAAGTAAGTGTAATTGAGTAATTGTGACTAGTTACTGCCAAACTGAGTAGGATCATTTTAAAAATAATATTCGAAATGTGTGTTTGTGTCCTAAAAACAACAAACAGTTCACAATAAGTGACAATAAAAGGAGGTTGTTGGGATGGTTACAGAGTTCAACAACAGATCGGAGGAAGGATCTACTGTAGCGCTTCTTTGTGCACCTAGGATGCAGGAGCCCTCCAGTTCAGCAACACATTGTCCAGCAGTGATGTTATATTACTTACTCCTTCTGTTCACCATCACCTGAACGGGGTCAAAAGGTCATTCTAGGGCAGAGCTGGTGGAGGATAGTCGATCTCCAGGACTGGAGTGGTTAAAAAGCTGATATTCTGATGCAGTTAATCTAATTTTAGAGAAATTAAAAACATAATTAAAAAAGTCCTAATTCAGAAATGTGAAAATAAATGTATATTTGGCAGATATTTCCCTGAAACATTCATAGACACTCTACTTTTTTTTCTGCTTTGAATAAAATCAGTAATTGATTTGTTTTAGTTTAATCAGCCAGAAAGTCATGACCAATATTGTAGATTATTTTAACCTTTCAAGATAGCTAATTATATTCTGCTGGGCCATAAATCCATAGCATTTAAAAAATAACAAATTTAAAAAAACGTTATTACATAATGATAAATCCATTACTTGTATTTCATATCAGTTATGTAGAACCAGAGCTGATGGTAAAATAAGGCATGTTTATTACTCTGAATTTTTTTAGTTTTTATCTTCAAGGCACCGATTCCAACTTTTATTCTAAGTACATTTTAATTCATAAGAGAAAAATGTGCGGCTGGATTTTTTCATACAGGAATTGGTTTTGAATCCAACTGACTTTGATAGAATAATCTCAATTTATGCATAAAATAATAAATTACATGCCTTTATAAAAAAAGAAAAGTCAAAGTACATGCAGTTGGTTGATGGATTTCTTTACTAAAATTGGTGGAGAATTTTATTTTTGATGGATTAATTACACGGGTTTGCAACCAAAAGAGTAATTTTTGTCTTCAGTTCTGCTGTATGTTTTAATCTTAATCTTTTCAGGGGAAAAAATTGAGTTAATAGTCTGTAATCAAAGTGTATAATTTTTATGCAACACCATTTTTCTATTTTGACATTTTAAAACAAAAGAAAAATACATGTTTTATTCTTATTTCATCTGCTAATCAAATGCAAAATGTGTTAATTGATTAGTGTCTCTCTATTAATTATGGTGTCATTGTTTGACTCATATTTTGTAAAGAAAGGAAATAAGGTTGGAGCCTAATGGTCTGCAGGAAATACTGATTTGTTTCTGCGTTGCTCTTTCTCTTTCAAGTCAAAGTATTTTCCACGTCATCTAATCAGTGTTAATGATTTTCTTTTTAAAGGGAAGTGTTTTGAGACAGTTTAATTTTATTTAAATGCACATCTTTATGATGCTTTCACATAATATTTTGTAGGGAAAACTGTAAATCAAAAGCAGTTGGTTTATATTTGCGTCCTGCTTGCATTCAGACCCAACAGGAGTCGACTACCAGGTTTGCTGGAAGGCCTTCTGCAGCTCATGGCTAATTTGCACAAGAGCTTGTCTGTATTTACCGCCGTCTTAACTTTGAGATCTGCACCATAGTTCTGCGTAACTGTGGTTTTTCTTCTGCGCCGATGCCCCAGGGCTTTTCAGCAATAAGAAAACCGACTATGCTAGCTCTCCAAAGTGACTTCTCATTTGTTCAAACTTGCTTGTCTTGGTTGAATCGGCTCCCTGGGTGTGTGCTGGGTTTGCTGTGCTGGGTTTGCAGTGCTCGGTAGCATGCTTGGCACCGTGCAAGATGACGCTAGGTCTGTGCTTTGTTTGCTCTTGGGGAGTTTCTGTATGTGTCTTATCCTAATTTAATGTTTTCACGTAAATAGTCCAATCCCTGCTAATCTGATGCAACATAAATTCAAGTTCGCAGGAGGATTTTCAGGGTTTAGCAGCTCAGGATGCTTTACTTTTGCACTTCCTTTTGTTCCACTTATATCTTCAGTGAAAGTTTAAGTGCTAAGCATAAATTCATCTGCCACTTATCATAGTGAAAGCACAAAAAAGTCTAAATCCTGACTGTATTTCTTGATTCTGTTCTTGAATCTGTGGTTGTAATTTCCTACAATGTTGTGAAATATCAATGCAATGTCTGTCTTTGCTTTCTTAGAAACACTGAGAAACTACTTCTCGCAGTATGGAGAGGTAGTAGATTGTGTCATCATGAAGGACAAAACCACAAATCAGTCGCGAGGCTTCGGCTTCGTTAAGTTCAAAGACCCTAATTGTGTACGAACAGTGCTGGAGACAAAGCCACATAATCTTGATGGAAGAAATGTGAGTATTTTAGGCTGTAAAACCCCTCTGCTTTGTGCTAACTGTGCATAAACATATTTTATGTTTATAGGAAACTATTTGAGGCAAAAGAGAACTTATCTTAGCAGACTGACGATAGTTTGCCTGGATAGATATTTCTGTGCAGACTTATGAGTGAAATGTGATGTTTAGAGTAAATATAAGACTTTATTGTCAATATACATTAAACACAATAAACTTCCTGTTATTCAACCAAATCCTGATTTCTGAACAATATTACAGCATTAGTATTGTTGTTTCTAAATGAATATGAACTTGCTTTCTTTGCATTATTTGCATGTTTTTTGTTATTTTCACCATTTCTCATTTTCTGCAAATAAATACTACATTGGTAATATGTTGTCATTAGTTCATAGAATAAAAAAACAAAGTTGATATTACTCAAACTTAAATCTACAAAAAGTAAAATCAGATAATCTGATAATTTTAACTGATCTCTTAATTTTTTTTCAGAGCTGTACATAGGTACATTTAAAAAAAAAAAAAGAATATAAGTTAATTTAAGTATATCAATTAGTCTTTTAAGGTCTTAGTTGATGGTAAAACACATTTTCTGTTTTCAGTATTATGTAAAATTATTAACAGATAATTTTTAAGTAGAAATATTTGTCTGCAGAAAAGTATTTTCATGAACTGATAGATGCACCCAGTTCTTAGTGGGGCTCTGCTGAGGCGGTAAGGGAGTCCTAGATGCCCTAAAATGTATTTCTAATGTAAAAAAAAGGCTTACGTGGTTAAATGAAAAATCTGGAGAATGTGGCAGTTTTGTCAGAATAATCAAGTTAAATACTCTAATTAAAATAATTATTAGCTGCAGCCCTATTGGCAGCAAGCATCATGTTTGCCGTTGCGTTAATATGATGCTTCATTAGGCGTTTAGCTCACAAATCTACATTCGACTTTCTTCTGTTGTGCTTTTCTGTGAGAATATTGTGGAAATGTTTCCTCTGCCTCTCCCGTCAGATTGACCCAAAGCCATGCACACCCAGAGGAATGCAGCCCGAAAAGTCTCGAACCAAGGAGGGCTGGGTAAGAGTAATCTGATTACTTTTCAGCAGGCTAGCTTAGATGCTGTATAACACGCTTATTAAACAAGATGGCAGCTTTGGGCTGAGATCACTCAGAAATCCTAGTTCTCCTAAAATGAAATGATTTAAAACAAAAAAAATTTCTTAATTATAGGCTGTTCATGATTACAAATTTTCCTGGGCGATAAATTGTCCCAGAATTTGTTTCGATAAATAACGTTATTGTTTTGAGACCATTTTAAGTGTTATATTTATAATTTTCATTAATTTATGAAAGCTTGCCCTCTCAAAGACGAATAAACTTTAACTTTGTGCAGAACATTTAACACTGGAAGACATTTTAAATATCCAAAATAAAACCAAAAGCAATAAATAAAATGGGAGTAAAAACAATGAATAAAATAGATTATGATGTCTCTATAAGTAAAATTACCCTTCAAAAACATATGAATCATCAAATTGTAAATTATTGAGCTCATTTTAATTTCATATGATTAATTAATTTCTTAGTTTGAGAGATTTAATTGACCTATTGCCATCATGAAATCACACATTAAATTTCTTATTTATGGTTTTCCTGTTTCTGTGGTAATTCTCTTGGTAATTTGTAGAAACATTTTTAACACAAACAGCCACTTTTATGTGAAATGTTTCTCCTCATAGCGTTCTTCTCTGGCTTTAGTTGGATTTGAAAATAAACTGGATTTTATGATGCAAAAAAAACAACCCAAATAGCTCTCAGCATTGAATTTATTTAGGCAGTGAGAAATCTTTCCTCCAACTTGGATAATTTTTGGGTCAACCAGCAATGCTGCAAAGCCCCCGAAAATCAGCTGGAGTCATTTTAAGTCACATATTTGGCTGTACGGAGTCTGAATGTCAGCTTTTTAACTCTCCATGCCCCCCAAGTCATTCAGCTGGTTTTTACTGAAAAAAGTCCAGATTAAATGGGTAAAAAATGAGTTATTTAAGCAGCGTCTTGCTTTTATTACCAGATTGCAGCAGCAGAGAAAAGCTCTGCGGTTGAGTGTAAGTGGAAGATGCCGTGTTCTAGACTGGAGCTGCATTGACTTGACATGTTAAGAATTATACCCCAGGGCAGTAGAAGAGCCTAATTTCTTCTGCACCGTCTAAATAGATGATAGGGTACTGACCTCCCCCTCCTCCTGAAGTGATACTGTAACACACTTTGATATCAAGTCCATCCACTCTCTTGCTTTTTTTATTTCAGAAGGGCAGCAAAGCTGATAGCAATAAATCTAAGAAGATATTTGTAGGTGGAATTCCCCATAACTGCGGAGAGCCTGAACTCAGGGACTATTTCAATAGATTCGGAGTGGTAAGTATCACTGTTGCTTGGTTAAAATCACATTAATGTAAAAAAGGCCCCATCCTCTGGTTTTGTCTTTTCTGTTGCATTTACGTTTTTCAGACATGGATAACATGAGTGAATATAAATCACAGTTTTCAAATGATGATTTTGTTTATTAAAAGAAAAAAAGCTAGCCTAACCAACTTCCCTCTATGTGAAAAATTGAGTGTCTGCAACTTCCTGCTCCAGCAACCCTGAATCAAAAGAACGACTAAAGCTGAAGTAGAAAGTTTTGAGAAAACCAGAGACTTGGAGTGTTTTCACACCTGATAGTCCAGTACACTCTGTTCAATTTGGGACCAAAGTTGCAACATTTGTTACTTTATTATCTGGTGCGGTTCTCTTTCTCACTGCACTGTCAAACAGACCAAACTCTTTGAAAAACCTATTCCTCTCCTCGCCTGTGGTGGCGCTGCATCAAGAACTACTGAAAAAGACGCTGAATACAACTTCCTTTTTTATGAAATGTAAACAAAAACAAAGTGGCGTCAAATTTAGTAGGACTTCACTTTTGTTTTTGGTAAAAGACAACGAGCCATTCCTCCAGTTAGCGATAGTCTGACGTTTGTTTTGGTTGTATTTACCCAGAATGCCTTACACTGTTGTCCACTTCCTGCTTTTGGAGAGGTCTTTGATCCACTTGGGATTCACATATGCATTCGAACTTCCCCAGAGTTCATGCCAACCGAGACCAGAATTTGATTTTATTTTTTTTGGTTTGCATTAGAAATCAATTAAAGCAGACTAAACAGGGCTGGTGTGGATGCATCTTTAATATTAAAATTATTTGAATAGGCACAGCTTACAGATTCTAAGCTAGCTCTCCTCAGCGGATTATGTCGAACATGAGAAATTGCCAATTTTTCTGTAACTTTAAGTAATTTTTCCACCTTTATCAAAGCTGCAGAACAGCAGCAAACTTGAGCTTGAACCATTGTACTCTCTGTGGTGGAGGTAGGTGTGAGTAGCACATTTACAAGTATGATTGACAGCAGTAAGACCCTCCTCTTGACTCCGATTGTTTGTTTTTGAGCGGTGTATTTCTGCAGATGGCAATAGGTCCACAGAGAGGAGATGGAGGAACTTGATTTAGTTTTTCACACGTTACCTGTCTCATACTCTCAGAAGATTGTAACAGATTTAATAATTAATTGAAAAATGTATGTTTATTGAAGTTACCTACTGCTTTACCAAACCTGCTGATTGCCAATGACGCTGGAGCAGCGATGCATCCAGATGTTTGAGGACGGAGTTGCAGAGACCTAACTGAAATGTTTAAATTCAGCCACAATTAAGGATTATTG
Organism: Phalloptychus januarius; assembly: GCA_902982915.1. NCBI lineage: Eukaryota > Metazoa > Chordata > Actinopteri > Cyprinodontiformes > Poeciliidae > Phalloptychus > Phalloptychus januarius. Next base: position 6,907,156 of record CADWAE010000076.1, on the reverse strand, counting down.
AGCGTCAGTGCTCTGTTCTCCATTATACACATGTGCAGACTTTGACTAGACCGACCCCCAGAAGCCTTCATAGAGTTTCTTTTTAGCCATTCAGAGATGAAGTGACTGCTTGTCAAAATTTGCTTTAGCTTATTGTAACGAACCGATGGGCGAATATTTTCCTTCAGGATTTTTTGGTTTGCAGCAGAGTTTTATTATTCCAAGTTGTCCAGGTCCCCAGATCGTCATACTACCAGCATAAGTGTGATGACCTTTTTCTGAAATGCTGCTTTTCACCAGATATAATGGGACTTTCTTATCTCATTAGTAAACAGAATATTGTCTCAGAAGTCTGGAAAAGGTCAAAAGAGTCTTTGTTTTTGTTCTTTCTCCTCTGATCTCTTCTATGGATGCCATTTTATTTGCTGAGATTCTTTCCTGTTGAATCATCATCACTTATTTCACAGAAGCAAGCGAGACCAGCGTGGTTTAGATGTAGTTCTGGTTTCTTTTGTGACCTGGATGAATTGCCACTTCACTCCTGGAGTAATTTTTGTAGGCTGGCCAGATGTACTCCATGTCTTTATAATTTGTTGTTTATGGCTCTCACTGTTTCACTGGAGTCTTGGAGCCTAGAGGGCAGCTGCACAGATCAGTCAATAAACACGCCCCAGTTAATTTTTCTGTCACGTAACACACACTGGCTGCGTCTAGTCGGTGGCCGACGCTTCGAGGCGCAGCACCCCATCAGCACGATGTGGCTAATTTGTGATAATTTCTGCGTTAATTGATAAGATCCAACAAAGTGATTTGGAACCTTTTCCAGACTGATAGATATCATTGGTTTTCTCATGTGTTATTAAATATGTTTAGTTTAGAATTTGATGTGTTGCTTTTTTTTAGATTTTCTCTTTAAACTTGATCATGTTGCAGAAAAAGACTGGATGTTGTGGCTCTGCTTATAAAGTTGAACTGATATTTTTCCATTAATTAGAGTTAATTGATTTAACAAAGTGAACAGTTATTTTTTTTATAAGGACTGGTTTTGGACACCCTTTTTTTCAATGTTAAATAAATGAAGTTATTTTGTAAAATAATCTACTGAGGTCATCTTTGTCCTTTATTTTTGATTATTTGAATCTATCATGATACATTCACACAGCAAATCTTGTGTTTATTCCGAATTTTTATTCTTTTTTTGCTTGTTTGTTCATACTACAAATTAAATGCAACCGCAATTTATGAAAAATCTTCAACCTTTTTTATGCCAAATTAGATTTCTGATTTTAATTTTTTTTTCTTCCATCACTTAAAAAAGAAAATATATTTTCAAAAAAAATTTTTTTTTCCGATTTCTTTTTGTGAGTTGACCTGAATTCAAAATTGAAGTAGCTAGAAGCTGTAAACACGCTTGTCAAACAAGATGGCTGACATCACTCAGTCTGAACTGTGGAAACTGAGTGCATTGGTGGGGGAAAAAAAGTCCAGATTTTCCCCAAAAAATTATTTTCAGAAACAAAAAAATTGATTAATTGACTCTTAGTACTGTAGACACTTAAACAGCTGAATCTGTATCCGATTTAGTATCACTTATGGAAGTGATGAATCAGGTTTGTTTTGATAATCGAACGAATCTGAATTGAGTCATTCAGACTGGTGTGAAAAAGTCTGAAAAGGTCGCATTTGGGGAAAAGAAGAGAAAAAAATTAGATTTGGGTCACATTTGCCTGTTGTGTGAACATAGAATGAAACACTTTTTCATGGCATTGCATAAGAATGTCAACAGTGAGTGTTATTAAATTGAATATGAAAGGATCCTGTCCATTTTTCTAAATGGAGCCACTGTTTTCCTTTTGTCCCATTCAAGGTCACAGAGGTGGTAATGATCTATGATGCGGAGAAGCAGAGGCCCCGAGGTAAAAGCTGATCCCGTTTTTCTCCCCCCTCTCTCCCACTCTGTTCCTCACCATCTTAAATCCTATGACAAACTATTCTGGCCCAAAGTGAGAAATAACAACCCATTCATTTCCATTTAATTCACTTAAAACATGTTACCCTGCAGCAGGACTTGTATGTTGGACGCACACTGAATAACAAAGGCACTTAAACCAGATTGGAATAAACCCAGACTGTTTCATTAATAAAAGAAGCTCAATTTTCTAGAAGTCATTTAATAGAAAAATTACTAACTCGTCCCACCATCTCATATCATTTCATGATTGAAAAAAAACTCAGCTCATTGTTTTTTTGGAAGTTACTGTAGCTATTGTAGGGTTTGCTTTGTAGTTTGTGGGTTGTGACCTTGGTGGTGAACATGAGTCTTTTCCTGTCATTTTCCTCAAGATTGATTTCTGAAAAGAAATTGGTGATCAAACGGAGCAAGGAAGCTATTTGTTTTAGATTTCTTACATTGAAGGACAATAAAACATAAAAACAGAGGCTGTAGCTTTAAAAATACCTCTAACAAGATGACCTATGACATTTGTTTATTGACTTGAGGTTATTTGTAGTTGAAGGTTCCGCATAGGCTGCTAATTTTACATTAGGACACTAAAATGTTTAATATACACGCGGTAGAACGCCATTTCGATTTATTTTTTTTATTGCTTATGCAGAATTCACTTTTTAGACCTTTTTATACTTTGATTTCAATTCAAATTCAGTAATATTTTATTGATCCTAAAGGGAAATTAAACGTTTTTGTAATTTCTATTAATTCAGTTATTGAATCTCAAATGTTCTTAAAATCAGCCCAAGATGTTAAAGAAAAACACCCAGCTGATTTTTGGCAATAAGTTACCATTTTGTAACCATTTTGTACATCTTTCAAAAAATGTCCCAGTGCAGTGCCGTTACCTAGCAACCCCAGAACCTGGCCCGTCACCTAGCAACCGAACTTGCCCCTGTGCTTTTGTTGGTCAGTTTGTTTTGCTGCTGTATGCTCTGTATCATGTACCTATTCTATCCTGTTCAAGGAACATATCCATATTCCATATTTCTGCAAACAATCAGTAATTATTTTGGAGGAGTTTTGTAAATTCTAGTTACTTTTTTTTTGGTCACATTTGCTTGAAAATATCCCTTCCACATATTGTGGCAGTGACAGCAGGGAAAATGTTTTGTGTATTTCAACAGGATTCAGTTAATATTAACGCATTGTTCTTCTAAAGTTTTATGTAATGTTTTGCTTCATAGGAACGAAAAAAAACCCGGACACATACATTTATATTTAATGGTAAATTATGTTGAATATTTTTTTTATTCCGTTTTTAAAAAAAAGTTCTTAACCCAAAACCACAGTTAAAGTAAATATTTGTAACTGATTCAGTGCATTTTTTTCTATTCTGTTATAAAGATTTTTTTTTTTATGCAAAAAGAAAAATTAGAAAATCCCACATGGGACGTTTGAATGCAAATACATGTCCACAGTGGCTTTAATTACACATGTTGATGTATAGCTTCATAAAATATTATGATTTTCTTTTATATATATATATATATATATATATATATATATATATATATATATAGTAGATATCTCCCCTATAAAATGCAACAAAACGGATTCAATTAATGAAGAAGTTAATGAAATGCATTCTGGGAGCTAAAAGGAACTGCTACCTGATAAGGAGACAGATTGTGAGAAAAATAGGTGCTCCAAAAAATACAGCACTTAATCACAGTGTGCAGCTGGCATATTGAGAACAGTTTGAGCTTCTAAAGAGGGATTTGTCCTTCAAAGCGGCGGCTCGCAGCCCAAAATCCATATGGCGAATACGAGATCTTTACCACAGGAACAATAGCATTGAGTTAAACATTTTTTACCCATTGAAAACTTTCTCTAACCCATTTCCCGACTGCAGAAGCGACTGACTTTTACATCTGTCCGGTTAAGTCATAAATAAATGATGAGCCTTTGACATGTGTCGACACTTTTAGCATTCACCGTCTCCTTGGGAATCAGACTCGTCCCGCCGGCTGTGCTGGCGTCAGGCTCCGCCCGCTGAGTTACAGCCACAGCTGTTTCATCTGTGCTCGTCCCACATCGCGGCGATGGGCCGGCCGCTGACCCACTACTTCCATTACCGCCCTGCCTTTTATGTCACCATTCATCCGCTGTTGGGAGAAACCCAGAATAGTTTATCATTGGGATTTAACATGATGTCCTGCATCAGTAACAATCATTTATTTAATCTTTAAAAGTATTAACATTTTCTGGTACTAAAACTACTTTATATATGTCTTAAAGATTGGAATAAGTTTTCTTTACCTTGATCTAGAAGTAACTTGTACTTGTATCTTAAATGGCATAGTATGTTTTCCCGTTTGTAGAAAGTTAAGTATTTTTGTAAGTAAGCCCTTTCTATTTTTCTTTCTTCTGTCCCCTTTCTCCTTGTGAATGGTTTGAATGTGATTAACTTTGTTTTCATAAGATTTGTCTTTTCTCCTTTAGGTTACTGTGCATTGACAGGTAACACAGAGGTACAGGCCTGTTGTAAAAGCACTTCATTTTTACTCTGGAATGGGGTCTACATAAGGTGCATCAGTTTTTAGACTGGGCTTAGACTGAGATAAGTGGTGAAAGAGAGAACCGACTTACTGAGAGTTTTCAATCAGGTTATTCTGGTGGATGGTGCATATGAAATATTTACTGCATTTATTCTAACCACATGTATTATTTACTGGTAGAAAACTGGCACCACATTTTCAATTGCACTGATCAAATTCTGCGTTTAGTGTTGCGTCAAAAACCTGTAATCAGTGGTTGTTTTGGCATACATTCATTAATAAATTAAACAATTTATGTAAGTGTCACCAAATTGACGATAATATCTGTAAATCCTCTGTGGAGAGTATTCAGATCTGAATTTATTAAGTACATGAAAAATGTTTGCTTGTTATGTGACTGATTCATTTGATCTGCAAAATTTGGTTTTAAACCATCCTTCCTGTTTAAAGTTTAAACATATTGAGATATGTTTTTTTTTTCATTTGCCTTCCCTCGCTATAATAGTCAGTTCTTGCATCTTAAGTGCATGAACTGCAACAATATGAAATTTTTGTACCTTTTGTTTCCATGTATGTTAAAATATCTAATTTATAAGATATTAGATGTTTTACATCTATTTCTCTTGGATTCAAGCACACCGCAAAACCTGTATTGCTAAATGCCAGAGGCAAAACAGATCAAACATGAGCTTTCCATCTTCTCCAAAAAATAAAACTTTCTGAAAGAAAGCAAGCCAGCTTGAAAGAATGGAAAAATCCAAACTATTTGGACTACTGGAGTTATTTTCATGGAGTACTGTCACCATCTGACAGATTTGGTTGTCTGAATGGTTAATAAGAATCAGTTTTCATGTGGAGTGCCATCTATACTGAAATATATTACACAAACACGCAGTTAATAAATTGAATTCCTGCACCAAAGAGTTAAGAAGTGTATATAAGTACAAGCTTAAATTGATATTTATCACTGGGAAGGACTGCAAAAGAAAAAAATCCCTTGTGTCCCTTAGGGGAATACGTAATTTTCAAAAAGTCACTGCAGGTGTAATAATAAGTGTTACTGTGGGTCCATATGTAACCGCTCTATGTTCTAGGTCCAATAGGTTGACTTCACGACAAACGCATTCAGGTTCACTGTAAGAAAAGAGGAAATCAAGATGGTGGTTAACATCAGTCCATCAGCTTGTGCCCTTTTATATATACTTATATAATAAAATACAAAAAATAACTTTAAACTACAAAGCAATAGCTGCCAGTCAGAAGTTGGCAGCAGTTAGCATTGTAACATTAAACATAGCTAAAATGGGCAACATTAATAACTGTTAAAAATATATACAAAACATAAAAAAATTACTCATGGAACACTGTGTATTATCAACACTGTGTCTAAAATACACGGTAAAATATAATATTTGTAAAGAAAACACAGAGCTAATTCTAATACTACAGTAACAGAAAAAGTGTCAGTTACTGGTTGCTACGGTAACCACCACCAACTGCCAAGAGCAGCGAAAAAGAACTAAAACACCAATAAATGTTGACTAAACCAAAATAAATTCAAAGAACAAATAAGCAAATTTTGACAAACTTCACATAGATAACATAAAATAAAAGACCAACATTTTCCATAACCATTTTCCGCCATTCCAGTTTGAGTGCAACCAAGATATTTCAAACTTCTTAATGGTGCCAGCGTGGTTGTAAATTTAGGCTGGGGACGGGTCATTGACAGATGTTATTAATAGCAGTAGAGCATAAGGCAGGGGAACGCCTGGCGTTGCACTAGAGGTCTCTGAAATCGTCTCGTAGGACTTTTAATTGGATCCAGGTTAGGTCCCCAAGTGGAGATGTGCTCTCAACCCAGTTCTGCCAGAACCCAAAGATAATCAGATTGAAAAGTAGATCACTGCAGCTTGTTAACGCTCTGTGGAGAAGTTTTGAAGTAGATCATTGAGAGGTAGGTGTTCCCAAAAAGTTTGACTTTGAACTCGATTCTTCTTGGTGCACTTTGTGTATTCCCCATGAAACTATTTGAGCGAAATACATAAACAGATCGGAGAGGGGAAAACGCTACGACCTGTATCTTTGTGTTACCTTTGTGAGCAGTTTTGCGAATGTCCGTTTTTTTAGGCTTATCCTGGCAGACTCAAAAGTAAAAAAAAAAAAAAATACTGAATTTGGGAAAGCTCGGAGAAAGCTTTAGGCATTCTACAGTTTGTCTTACTCCATGTTTTTGTGATGCATTAACAATGGCTGCTGCGAGTGTGTGCTCCACAGCAATATACCAGGGGACAGATCAAGGTGGGGTTTGGATGAAACGGCACCAACTAACAATATGTAACAATGCTTCAATTTATTATTTAGGTGGAAAATTGACCTTACTGACCTGCCTCATTTTGTAATGATCCCCACCTGTCATCCTTCATGTTTAACATGTAATCTGTTCATAACTGTTCATTTCACCAAGTATTTCTAAAAGAAAAGGTTTCCTTCAATCCCCCCAGGCTTTAGTCTTGGATTTGTGTTGCTCTGCAAGTCTGCGACATCATCCGAACCCCAGGAGCCTCTTGCTCATCCTTGACGGATCCTCAATCTGCTGAAGCCCAATACTGTTCTTCATCTTGTGTTGTCACAACCCCCTGCTACCTTGATTCACTCTTGGTCGTTGGCTAGGTTTTGGATTTATTACTTTCGAGGCCGAACAATCAGTGGACCAGGCTGTCAACATGCATTTTCACGACATCATGGGCAAAAAAGTGTGTAGTTGTAGTTTTATTTTACCCTTAAGATCGAACAGAGGCTTGGGCGACGCGCTCTGATGATCATTGTCAGAATTTTCATCAGCAGCTTAAATGCATCATTTAACATCCTAAAATAAGAATATTGGCAACACTTTACAATTTATCTTGGCTTCTGTGTGGATTTAATTGTCGCCCAAGGCTTTGTTTAAACTGACCACTCCTTTAGAGTGTCTCAAGTAGATTTAAACAAAATTTCTTATATTTGACATTTTTTTCCTCCTTGCAGTGCTAAATTATTTCCAATTCAAGTATTTTAAAATACCATTTGTCACCTAAAGGATTGGTCTAATCAGTTCTGTTTTCTTTTTTTCTTCATTCTTTCTTTTGTCTGTTTTCTAATGTTTTGTTGGCAGGTCACTTACATGTCAACATATTTTTATTTTTAATTAAATTTTTTTTTTTTTTTTTGAAAAAGTTCAACTCGGTGACCTCAGTCGAATCTCCATACTGTGTCTGTCAGCTGTCGAAAAAAGCAAAAAGGAAAGTGCGAAACGCCAGGCAAAAAAAAAAAATTTGCATATCACTTCTGGGTGTTTGTTTAGCTTGCTGGGTTCTCCAGATGGATGGAGTTTACTGCACTCGTTGCAAGGCGTTTCAGATAGAGGCAGGTAAGCTGCTCATACAGGCAGAAACAACACTTTGTTGGTGGTGTCGCATTCAAACACTCTTCATAACCTTTTTGGCTCAGTGTGTGTAGTAAACACCACCCGGCTGCTGCCTCAGCTCAGTAAAACTCGCTCACAAAATTGGAAAGTTATAATCAAAACATATCTGATATTTGCTCCAAACACGTCGGTTTCCTTGCAGCTTTTTAGTCATTGGTGTTAATTTAGTTATATTTGGTCTAATTGAAAACGTTAACCTCATTCTCTCCCTTATTACAAACAGCAGTGGCTGTTATGGAGCATTGATACATTTTGTTTTTGCATTATAGGTATAAAAAGGTTGTGAAACCCAATTTAATTTACTAGAGGTGGAGTAAACCTTAACTAAAGTTAGGTTTTTATTGCAGCAGCAAAATCTCACTCTGGATGTTTCAAAAGATCCACATTTAATTACATTAATTCAGTAATAAAAATCAACCAATGTTGAGAAGTAATTCAATAGATAAAATTTCCAGACACTGTTTTCCAGAGAAGACCTTAGAAGGCGTATTTCGTGTCTGAACTATTTCTGGTTATTTGTTGATATTTTCTGGATTATACAGTTTCTGGTTGACTAAATTTCAGTTTGTTTGTTGGTAGAGATTTCCAGTCATATCCAATACATTATAATGTGAAATGTTTATTTATTTCAGTAAGTGGCATTATATAGTAACTTGAGCCCTGTTCTGCAACATCCCTGCTCAAACACACCTGAATCAAATTACAAAACTTTGTAAAACTTTCTGATGTGCTGAGGAGGTAATTCAGTGAGTTGATTCAGGTGTTTTAGAGCGGGGATGCATCTAAACTTGCAGAACAGTGGCGCACCCTTTATAAAGATTATTGCACACAAACCATTTTTGTGTTTAATTTTGACCATCTTCTGCTTGCCACAAATGAATGACGACATTTAAGATTTAGATGTTGCATCAGAACAATTAAAATAAAGTATTTCCATTTGAAGTCTGAGTAAAGATTCACAAATTTCATATTTACGTTTGCGATGGTTGGATAGAAAGCCCCTTTCTGTCATTACTCCCACGTTTAAACAACCAACCGGTTTAGATGGCCGACGTTGGATGTTATCTGTCCAATGATTGATAATGGTTGATTGGTGGTTAAGAAGACACTGTATGTTAATCATCTAGTTAATCACAAAGTCACGGATCACAATTATAACGTCTTAAAAACTGTGATCTGATTTTTAAAACCAGATCACAGAGATTTGGTTAAAAACAATCTCTTAAAATTTTCATTGTGAGGTTATGCTAATGCAATAAATGTATTTTAAAATGCTGTTGTAGCTGTTAACATAACTAAAAAGTAAAAGATATTGGCTTGGCTGAAATTATTTCAAACAGAAATTATGTAAATCCAGTTTATGCTACTGGTTGCAATCTTTTTCTCCCATTTTGTAAACATACTTGAATAAGGACATTTCACATGCATTGTCTGAACTACAGAGTTTTAAAGCCTATTTTTAACATTTATAGCCCTCTACAACAGCTAGTAGTGCATATTATTTGGAAATGTATAAGTGGCATTTGAATAAGAAGGGTTTATTGTGTGTACATCCTAAAAAAGATTTAAATTCATGCATTTAAAATTAAGGCCTTAAATATGTTATAGACTATTTTATCTGATTCTATGTGGTTTTCTATTTTCTTGCGGGACTTTACTGTTATGCATAAATTTGTTTGTATTCGCTGTGTTCTTTGCCTGAAGATGATTGCTTCTACTTGTAACTAGCTGCTAATATACTCTTGTTAGCTAGTTAGCTTGCTAGCAAAGATAGCGCTAGCTAGCTTTTTTGCGTCCATTTTGTGCAAGTGCAAATTTATCAGCAGTTAGCTGGACGATGTTTGTCTTCGCCACTGTCTCACTTCTGTTGCCATGTCTTTAGTCCATTTCTGTCGTGATACAGGTCTTAAATTCTGGTCCCAATGGTCTTAAAAAGTCTTAAATTTGAGTTGGTGAAACCTGGAGAAAACCTGATACAGATTGGACAGAGATTTTATAGGCTCAGGATTGTGATATCTGTGAAAAGTTGAAAGTAATTTAATAAAGACGGTCACAGCTTCTTTTACTTTGAAAATCCTCCCCAGGAAGACTAGTAAAAACCTGAACGTGATTTTTGTTGCTTAGTAATGAGACATTAAGCTTAGCTGATTATTACATTACAAAGATGAATTGAAACCCGTTTAGTCGGTTAATGATTCAGCTCAACCTGTGCGCATACCTTTGGTACCCTCTCACCTCGACTTTGCCCTCGTTTCCTACAGGAATCGCGGCTCGACTTAATCCATTGTTCTTGACTTGACTTTACTTTACGCCGGGACTAGCGGGAGCCTGGGAGATATAAGTTACAAAATTAGAAACTGGAGCACATCAAACTGTGGAACAAATCCCAGTTCTGCTGTTGGGGACCACGCAGAAGTCACGGTATCCATCACTTGTAGCTGCGGTGCCCACGGGGAGAAAATGCTCAGGTAGCAGCCGATGGCGGCGAGGGCCACTGCTGGAAACATGTGCATGTAATTAGGTCGACAGAGAAAGAAGACGGGAAGCTGGGGAAGGTGGTAACACCTTAAAGCGGGGAGGAATTTGCTATTCGTTTTCCTCCTGCAAGGTGACCCCAATAACTCAACCCTTCAGTCTATTTCTGGTTGGCTCCGCTTGGTCTCAACCTGCTTCTTTGCTCTGGTTAGCTGCTAGCGTAGTTAGTGGAACAACACATAACTGGAGCTCATTTTTCAATTGGGATCAATTGTTATCATTTTGACACAGTATGAAGATTCTGATTTATATTGACAAAAAAAAAAGCTGTTCATTTGTACAATCTGCATGTTTACTGTTTATCTTGTTAGAACCAAGACACAACTTTCTCTTTACATCCATTAATCCTCCAAAACTTACTCGAAATAAATTTGATAAATTAGGTCCTTTTTTAAGCATTAGCTGAAGAAAGGTAAGTCATGACATTACATTAGAATGTATTTATCTTACATAGGGGAATTGATAACAAATAAATACATAAATCTATGTTTCTCAGGTACATTTTAAGGTTTGGAACAAAAATGTTTTAAAAGTACAATCATTAAATGACTTAATTGTGTAGCAAGTACCTGAGACACATAGCCGTGCAGCTCTTGTGGCTACACTTTAAATTTAATCTAAGTAGCTCCCCTATATTAATCCAATAAACATAAAGTGAAAGATTTTAAACTGGTGAAAAACGTTAAGCTTAAGCATCAGAGGTAGGGCAGGTGAAGGATTTATTTGACCCGTTTACAGGTGTTGCCAAATGTGCCCTTCTTGTCCTTCATCCAGGTGGAAGTAAAGAAGGCAGAACCTCGTGACAACAAAGCTCCTGGCCAGCTTGGTCCTGGCCAGTGGGCTCCCAGGGGGATTTTGACTGCAGCTAATGGTTGGACAGCACAGCCAGCCCCAGGCTGGCAACAGGCTTACGGCCCACAGGGTGAGTGGGAACAAGACCCAGAGTGAAATGAGCAACAATATTACTGTGTAAATATTAACCCAGTTTATGAAGATTAGTCCTTGTTCTCGTTACCTTGAACCTTAAAGGGGACCTGTCAGGCAAAATTCACATTTTCCATGTTTTTGCACTTCCATTTGGGTCCCGACTGCTTCTAAAAATGGCCCAATCGCTTAAAACAAAAAAAACACCCAGATGTTTTTTGGCTGTAAGCTAAAGTATTTTGGTCTTTGGAAAGTGAGCCGTTTCAAAAACCTCCTAATAAGTCACAATCGATAGGCAATGCGCCGTTACCTAGCAACATCAGCGGAACTCTGTCTGTTACCTAGCAACCTAAGCAGAGTTCCAGCATGGTCGGTTGGCTGCAGGAAAAGAGAAGAATTTCATTATAGACTTACCATCCAAAACTGCTGCATTCTGGTTAGTTGTGCAGGAGTTTCCACTTCTGTAATTCATAGATTTACAGTTGTATAATTACACATGTGTATGATTTTTAGTGATGGCACTTATCAAAATGTGAAGTTTGTTCAGCTGTGGACTGTATGGTGTTTATAACTTTCTGGTTTTGTGTCTTTGTTATGTAAAGCACTTTGAATTGCCTTACTGCTGAAATGTGCTTTACAAATAAACTTGATTGACTGATTTTGTGGGGGATGTGGCCAGCAACAATTTATTCAGATTTAAAGTGACAAGAGGCCCTAAACAACTCGTACTAAAAGGGGCTCAAAATATGGAGCAGACTAAAATCTCATTGTCAAAGAATAATTTTGTGCTAAAAACTTAACAAACATGTTTTGTATTGCACATAGACCTATTCTAACCAGTTCAAGGAAGGATAACAGGTCACCTTTACACATTAACCCAGTTTATGTATATTAGTCCCTGTTCTCGTTGGCTTGAACTTTAAAGGGAACCTGTTATGCAAAATTTACATTTTGCACATTTCTGTACTTCCATTTTGGTCTGAACTGCTTCCAAAAACAGCCTAAGAGCTTAAAAATATTTACCAAGTGCTTTTTGGCTGTAAGTTAAAGTCACTGTGGAAAGTGAGCCATTTCAAAAACCTCTCGATAAGTCACAATAAATGGGCACTGCGCCGTTACCTAGCAACATCATCGGATCATCTGGCAACCCAAGAAGGGTTCCAGCACATTTGCTCAGCTAGTTTTACCACTGTATTCACTGTACAATGGTTGCTGGAAAAGTAAAGTGTTTACCATCCAGAAAGCAGAATAGGTCACCTTTAAACATTAACCTAGTTTATGTAAATGAGTCCTTGTTCTTGTTGGTTTGAACTGTAATATTTCACCTTTTAAACTGGTTTTAAACTGGTTGTTTTCTCTTCCTGTAGGAGTGTGGGTGTCTGCTGCCGGCCAGCCTATAGGTGGGTACCAGCTCCTCCACTGACAAACCCTTCCTTGAGTTTTCTGCATGCTGGCTAGCTGTGAGATTTCTGATAGATGTGACTTGGCTGTATGATCACGTGCTTACCTGGAAACGCTCATGTAGCAGAAACGGGGCTGAAGCACTGTGCCCAGCGTGCTGATGACAGTTTAGCAGTGCATGTTATCACTGATTCATAATGGCTGAAGCTGCTGATAATTTACAACTTGAGCCAGATGGAGGGATTGAATGGTTTCCGGCGTCACTCTGCAGGGCCTGCAGGTCATCCTGCGCGGGTCACTGGAGTGTCGGCCTGTCAGAAAACTCAGCTTTCAGATGCTACTGTATAGTTTAAGTTATTAAAACACAAATTGAAGCTGTTGATGGGTGTTGTATGATAACCTTGAGTAACAATATCATGGTTTTACAATAAATGAAAACGATTAATTGAACTCCTTGTGATTAAAACTAACTAATTGATGACTGTAGTAAATAGTCTGAAAAATGGCATACTCAGAGCAGGAAGTAAACAAAAATATATACATTTTGCATTTAAGATGAAAAAATTAAAAAGCAAACCCTTTTTTGCCTGGAAATGTTTTACTACTCTAGTGGCTGTTTTTGCTTCACCTGGATCAAATTCTGTGGAAAAAATCTCTTAAGCCCCTTTTGCTGTCAAAATATGAATTGATTACCTGAAAAAATAATTAAAAGATCAAAAGCCTAGAAGTATTTTTTAGCTGCAGATGCGTCTTTTGCTACAAATGATCAAGTGTACGCTAATAGGAATGATACGTTATTGCATTTTAGGTAACAAAATGTTTATTTTCTTGTTTTAAAAAAATATATATATATTTAACCCTTCTTTAGTTTTCACCACAACTGACTATTTTTCTTAATCTGAGTTATTTCCAAAACATTTTTTCTTCCCGTTAAGGTAGCAAAACATGTTGTAAGCTTCTATCATCCAGCTAAATTTCACTGTGCAGCAACGTGTGGGGGAGGGACAGCTTAGTAGCACTCTATCCACCATGCAGCCAATGAAAACCTCTGCCACTTTTTGATGACAAATCGATGGAAACATGAAAAGCTACAGTTTCAAAAATGATACTGCTATGATACTTTTAACCAGTCAGTGTTTGGTATAGTTACTGTTAAGACGCTGATAAATAAAAACAAGTCAAATCGATGTGTTCTGCGACCACTTGTGATTTTAAAATGTTTCTCCATTGATTAATTGCAGTAGCTCATGGATGCTTTCTTTGTTTGAGCAGGTGGGTATGTACCTTCGCTTTCAGCAAGCCGGGGAACCCCCACACAACCTCCATCACCCTTTAGCGCATTCCTGGTCACCACGCCGGCTGGCAGCTTCGCAGCACCTCAGGGCTACCCTCAGCAGGGCTACAGCACAGCACCTCAGTTTGGTCAGTCCCTCATTCACAGAGATTACTTACTTTGATGGCAGTAGCATCATTGTATGCAGGAACTTTGGATAAACTGATGTGGCTGAAGTCGTTTTTCTTGAGTAGATAAGCCAGCAGACCGACTGGATGTGTTATTTTAAATAAATCAGAAAAAGTTTACCCTCTTTCAGTTGTAGCATTTAATCTAGTGAGCACATAATAAAGTCGCTAACCAAGTCTAATCTTAAAGCTGCAGTTTGTAACTTTTATAAAAAATGTTTTTACATATTTGTTGAAACTGATGGTTTAAGACAATCTGTGAAAAAATCGAGTTCCTCCGTCTTCTCCCACTGCTAAGTAGAATCAGAGCCAGGAGGGTCTTAGCGCTGTCAATCACCCTCCGTGTGGTACTGCTCATCTCTCCTTTTTGCTCTGTTACGCTGAGCTAGCATGGCTATTTAGCCTGACCCCCGATGACCTTTGAATAAACTATATTCCTGTGACTTTAAGTTGTTCCTTCACCATTAGCATGTTGAGCAGTGAGTACTTGAGGGTGATTTACAGCGTTAAGACCCTCCTCCTGGCTCTGATTGGTTGATTTTGGTCGGTAGTTTTGTATTTCTTCAGAAGGCGATAGAAGTTCAGAAAGGAGCTGGAGGAGATCAATCTTTTCACATATTAAACTGTTACAACATGGTGACAGTTTTAACACATGTACAAAAAACATGAATAATTTTTTTTACCTTTTTGTTGAAACTGTTTTTATGTCCTGACTGTATATAATCTGAGTCTAAACTCCTCACAATGTGTGAGGCTGATAAAGACACACAGAAATTCACTACTTAGCATTTTTCTGCTAAATAATGTTGCTCTACAAACTACTGACTTGTGGGATGTATTTAGTTTTTCTCAATAAAACTTTCCCCTTTGGTTTCAACTTCGTTTTAAAAATTTCTCACAGTCTTGCTTTTTATTGTGTTTTTGTAGATTTAAAGTTATATTAGAATAATTTTGCACCAGAGCATTTCATTACTTGCTAAACCATAGAACTGAAAGAGGGTGGCATTAAGCTGCTGTAAGGGAGTAACCTTTGTCTTATCAGAGGACAGCATGACTTGCAGACTCAGAAGTGAATTAAATGCAGCTAGAATAACCATAAAGGATTATTGACTTGCACAGGGTTTGTACCTGTGCTGAAAATCCTTGAAAATGCTTGAATTTCAATGTTTTCAAGGTTTGGAAATGCTTGATATTCAAGCAATCAGTTTTGTAATAAAGTGCAATCTAATGCTTGACTAAAAGCCTAAATTTGGAAAATTATTTTTACAGTTGAAACCAGATACTTTCATACATCTAATAAAAAGACACATTTTTGAAGTTAAAGCAGATCAAACTTTTCTTGTTTTACGTCAACATATTTTTTACTGTAACGGTATTAAAATTGGAGAGTTTCTTTTTTTTTCAGTGTCTAATTCTCAGTCCACTCAGGTGTGAGACATTTCAAAACATCAAATTTGTTGTTTTATTTTACTTTTTCCCCACCATCAGCAGACATTTTAACAATAATAAATTATATGTAATAGTGAATAGAAACAGTCTTTTTATTAGTTAATTTTATTGTTTTTATCTCTAAAACTAAAAACTTTCCTGGGAGTTGGAGAAAGTTTACAAAATTAGCTCATGTTGGCACATGTTTCTGATAGTAGTTATGCTAATATTTTGTAAATTATGTCCAACAAATCTTTAAAATAGCTTCAACAAACTAGACAATTAGAATGCATCAATGTATGAATTTTCTTAAAATGTATCCTGAAACCTTTTATTTATTTTTTTTTTTTTTTTGAGGACAATTTTGAGAAGATTTTACTTCAGAGGTTAAAATAAAGAAACTGTATTATTTGTTTCCTTCCAGGTTAATATAACTGGAGATGTTTGTTTACATGAACATTTAAGGTAGAGAAACAAACGGATCTCAGCAGACGGCTCACTGCGGTTATCTGATCATCTCCAACAGGTTACAGTTTCGGCACACCCCAAGCAGACCAGTACGCTCCGCAGGTTCCTCCTCCACCCACCACACCAGGAACGGCAACGCTGGGCTTTGCCCCCGCAACCACGCCAACTCAGGACTTGAGCAAGGCTCCGACAGGGCAGCCTGATTTTCCTTACAGCCAGTATGGTAAGAAAACCCTTAAGGAAGGAAGGAAGTGTCCTGCACGTTTTCTGTCCCTTTTTGATTTATTGTTGCTTTTTTTAATCATTCCTTTGAATCCTGCACATCTTCCCAAATACACTCCAACCTGGTGCAACATCTGAGTTCATTACAGCAGCAGGAGCTTGCTCTTTGGTCCCATTTAGCTTGGACATCCATACATGCTTACTGCGTACATGAACACCTCTGGCTCTGCTGTGAAGACGCTGCTGACGTTTTGCTGTTTCCAGGAGTCCTCGGCAATCATTTCTGTCCAGTTCTCCCAGCTGGGCTGTGCTTTGGTTTTTAAAGATTGGTAGGTCTTAGTTGGGTTTGAATTAGATCATCCTGCCTTGCAGTGTGTTTTGTTTGTTTTTGTTGTTGTTTTTTTAAAGGGCTTCTTCATGCTCTGTGTGCTGGATATGTGATTTGATCCCAATACTGCCACTTTTTATATCAACTCTTCCACCTTCTTCCTCCCTTACTCTAATCTTGGCATGCTTATTGTAGAAGGGCACTTGCATTTGCATGACAGTAACTCCTTTTTAAAAAGATGTTAGTATAGTATAGGGCTGGAACATTTATTTTAGTAATCGATTATTTTGAAGATTTAATTGGATAAAAAATTGGCAAGAGATTGAGAGATTAGAGGTTTTTTATTTTGCCATTCATGCTTTTTTATGCAATATTGGCAATCTATTAAAAATGTAAATAACTATTCAGTTCTTGTTTAAATGAAAAAATAAATATTTTATTGCCTAAAATGCAATAAATTAGCAACATAACATTAACGTACATCTAATTTTTTTCTGTTTAATTTTTATTTATTTGCAGAATTTGTATCAGGTAAAGCTAAATCTGTGGAATCTGAGATTTTTGATTTTCTTATTATTTTCCATCACACAGAAAAAAATATTGCTAAATTGTGTGTTTATCTTTATTTTCAACCTTAAAAGTACAGATAAGATAGTGGCTCTTTAAAAATGACAACAAAGTTCCTTTAGTAGATATTCATCTAAAATTGCAAGTTATCTTTTTTTTTTTTTTTTTTTAAAAAGTTGTGACATTTGCAACTCAAAGCAAGTTTTATTTTGCTGGCCTGAAATTAAAACAGTTGCAGATCCTTGCATCTTTTTGCAAGGATCTGTATGGATCTCCTGGATTATAGGTGCTAATTTTGAAACAAATGAGAAAATAAATGAATTGCAAGTTTAACCTCATTTATGCATCAAGGCAAATGTCACATCAAAAGCTTAAAAAGAGCTTCAAACTACATATTGTGATGCATTTACAGACAGAAAACTGTGGGAAATTTTAGTTTTGATGCTTTTAATGAATAAGGATCTAATTTCTGGCCAATTTGTGCATCTCTAAAAATTAACATTTTTGCTAGGTATGTAGAGTTTCACAAGTTCATCTGAAAGTTACATTAATCTTTACTAAAGTAGTAAAATGGTTACATTACAGTCAGCATTTATGCAGATATGTGGGAATTAAAATTCTTTTTTTCTGTTATTCTTTTAAAGACGACATTGCTGTAGCTGTAACCACCTCAAAATCTAATATTTATACAGCCTCAAAATGAATGGAAATGCAGTGAAAAAGACCTGGCTTCCATAGCAACATAAAGGCGATCGGTTAAAAGACGGTCATGTAGAAGAAGCTTTGGTTTTCTGTCTGCTGGTATTTTCATTCTGACTTGGCTTTCAGCTGCTTGGATCTGCTGAGTTCACATTTGAAGCGGTCATGTGACCGCTGTCAGTCATGGCAGGTGTCCATCTTGTTCAGTGTTTCCTGCTTGTGCTGGGCGTCCCATTCACCTTTTTTGCTTTAAATGTTTGCAGAATCGGTAGAAACTACTAAACCTTTTGTGTAATGTGGTGCTGTTGATGTTATATCCTTAACCGTTTGTAGAAAGGAGTAGCTAGCGCAGGAGCTAGCAGTATTTATTTGTAGGAGTTTTGTTTAGTTTGTTTGGCTCAGGGGAAGTGATGAAGGTTTAGTCAGGATTAAGCCAGTGGGGATGCATGTTAAATAATTTCAGCAACAAAATCCCTAAATTAAGAGTTTAAAAGCTCCTTGAATGATTTCTTCACTTTCATTTTAATATTTTTCCAAATTTCCACACATTTACTCACTACAGTAAACATTCATGCTAGCGGTTTATGAAAGAACAATTTCATCCTGAACTTGGCAACAAACCAGATACTTTCTCCTTGTTTTTGGTCAAGTTAATGTTGGCCAAATGCTCACCCATTACCACATATGATCTGTTTTTAATTAATAAGGTAACCATGAATATTTGTTGGTAATTGGTGATTAAGATAAAATCTAAATTAATTTTTACAGAGATCCCAAATAGACAATTTAGACTAATTCTTGGTTGTAATAAATTAGATTTAAAAATGTAAAGTTGAACTTGGTGATATTTTTCAAATGAATATTTCATTTTGATGATTGTAAGAGCTACTTCTCAATGCAGCGCTCCTCAGGAAGCTGTTAAAGGCTTAATGGAGGAACGTTGTGATGACTTCCTGAAGGCGGAGAAAGAGTAGGAGCTTCTTAAAGAGACAGAGGCCCAATTTCAAGGCATTAAACTGCAAAGTCAGATTCCTTCATGTTTGTTGCATGTACAGCTTTTTTTTATAACAGCTTTTAGATTGCATTATGTGCCTGGAGAGTAGATAATGTCGCCCCTTTAACACAAAGAAATAAATATTCCCAATAACCTGTAAGTCGATTTGATTCAAAGGTTTGAATCTCACACAAACCCTTGAATGGGTTTTCATTCACAATCTTCTCAAGCCTGCAGTTACCTCTGTTGAGTGTTGACATTTTACCACATTTTTTTCTTCCACTCAACTTTCAATTAACATGCTTTCAAGCATTCTGTAAATGGTGAGTCTTCTTGGCAACAACCATTTGCACTTTAACTTCTTTGTGGAGAGCGTTGAGGACTGTCTGTTAGTCACAGTAACACCCCATGATTGTTTTTACAATGGTAATTACATTTTATGAGAAACTGAATTGTAGGTTTTCATTTGCTTTGAGCTAAAATCCTAAAATAATTTAGTTGAAAGTGTGAAATACCTCACTCTGCATGTAAAATCTATATAATAGTTCATTTTAAATTAAATGACTGAGATAAATTAACTTCTAATTTAGGTTCAAATACACTGAAATGCAGACTTAATTTATTAAATCCAATTTTAGCTACAAAGATGAATTAATTCTTAAAGATGTTTAGATTAAACTAGACAAAATCGCAGAAAGATTTCTATGTATGTCATTTCAAACCAACAGAACAATCTTGTTTATGAAGCCAGAGCAAAGAAAGTTGCTTTATCAAGAACACAGAGTTTGATATTTTTTATCTAAATTACAGCCTGGTTTAGTATAATTTATATTTTCTGTAAGTGTGGAAGGCTAAAAAGCTGCACAAACAAAAAGAAGCTCAGTCTTATTGGATGTACGTTAGCCTGCCCCCAAGTGGTAGAAATACATTATGACATGTAGGTGAGCATTTGCATTGTAAACTGCAGTTGTTTTTTCTTTCCAAATAGCAAAAGCAGATAAATTTGAAATGAAACCACACAAAGATAATTTCCCACTGGCTATTCACAACAAAACCTTAAACATTTACCTTTAATGTAAGATATTTATTTAGAAAGTGACCCCAAGAACTTACTTTAGGCATGATTTTCAGACCTTCCTGACCAGCAGACGATGCAGAAAGGTAGGACAGAGTAAAACGCGCAGCCCGTGAATGAGCATAGATGTACACAGTTAGTGAGGGAACTATAATAACGTAGTCAGCCAGCACAATCTGGGTTCAGTCAACCTGGTCTCCTCATTTCCCTGATAGGCCTGGGTAACTACCCTCAGGACCCCTCTGCCTACGGACCAACGCGTCCTTCTCACAGTTATGGTCAGGATGAGCAGGGAGGATATAGTGCAGGTAGGTGCCAGCATCGTCTTCTCCAACAAAAAGAAGCATTTATTTTCTTCACTACTTTAGTTCTTACAGAGCTGCAGCTTGATTGTTTGGCCGCGTGTGTGTTGTACTTTGCATGTACATTTTTGCATGTACATACAAATTGCCTTCTTGTATAGTTAAGCCCGGCTATCGTTTACATGACAGCTGACTGGATTTGAAAGACATTTACATTGAATTGGCTAGTTTAGCTCAAAGCAGTGGCTGTGGTTTGACTATACCAAGACTAACATGTCCTCCTTTTTTTTTGTTGTTGACTGTCTGCATTGCTTTGCTGATTTCTAAAAGGATGATCTAATTGTCAGAGATTTTTGTTCATGGTTCAGTTGTCTCCATGCATCAGCAGTCCATTCACCCATCGTTTTCCCCCCCCCCATCTACTGTCTCTAATTGTAGCTAAAGGGGTGAGAAAGGAAAGAAGATTGAAAGGAGACCAGCATACCAGTAAATCTGAGTTTCTCACAGATTCTTCTCTCTCTGATGGTCCTGTTGGGATCATTCTTCAAAAAAAAAAAGTCTTGTATTTTTCTATTTGTGCATTTCTTCCTCTCGTTTTCTCTCTCTCATCTTTCCACTCTGGTTGTTTAGATCTTTTTTAGAAATGTTTTGATAGCTTCACTCTTGTTTTGAACTGGATGCTGCCAGTACAGGAAAATATAGAAACTCTGAAAATCTGGCCACCAATTTGGGAACCAAAGCTGACATTCAGACATTGGTCTGAATCTTCTCCTCAGGGAGTTTCCTTTCTTAGTAGTTCCTGTGTTTCCCTTGTGTTTTTGCAGGGAAATGGTGCCATCCAGTGCCTAAATCAATTATAAAGTGTGTTATGCATAAAAAAAAGTATTGCTCTAATTTAGGTGAAACTTTCTACATCAAATAGCTCACTAAAATATTAACATTTTTGACAATTTGGGGGAAAACCCGCCTTTTCTTACTTTTAGGTTATTGTAAAATAAAAATATTAACGTCTGTATGTCACATGTCAAACTCAAAACCATTTTTATAGCCCTTGAGACTCTTTCAAGTAAAAAATGTGCTTAAATGTTATTTTATCAATCAAATTAAAGCAGTTTTATGTATATACTCTCATATTACATCAATGCAAAAAGATGTTCAATATTTAATTTCAACAACTACTGATGGAATGCAGAAAAATATGATTTCATCAGTTTATTAAAGTGTAGTTTTAATACATTTTGCTATAACAAACATCTGGCCCTTTGAGGACATTGTTGATTTTGCCCAAAATGAAAATGAGTTTGGCACCCCTCCTCTACATAAATAGAAACCGTTTTGGGGCTAAAATGAATAATTAATCAGGCAAAGATGGAATAATTTGTTTTAAAAAATAATCACCATGCTGGTCATAACTCCAGTGCTCTTAAAAGGTTTTTCCTTCTTACAGATATATTCTCGTTTTAAAATGTTTCAAACATTTTGGATATGAGACAGAGATGAGCTGAATAAATACAAATGTTGTTTTTAGATGATGATTTAAAAGCTATCCAGAACAATATGGTACCCAGTGAAAAAGTAATTGGCCACTAAACCTGGCAACCTGAGTAAAGCCAAACCTGAGCTCCAGCAGGTTCGGTCTGCTGGTTTTACCGCCGTATGCCCTGAACAATGGCTGCTGGAAAAGACAAGTGTTTTGCTGTCAACTTTCCATCCAGAAACTGCTTGCTGTATTCTTGTTTGTGCAGGAAGCGCTACTTCTGCTTTTCAAAGATGTATAATTGCGCCCTTGCTTCAGCCGTTTTACACTAAATGAGTATAAACGATGAGTTGGGGGTGTGGCTAGCAACAGCTTATTTTATTTAAAGTGACAAGAGGCCCTAAAACAGCTCAGTCTGAAAGGAGCTCAAAATACTGAACTTGGTAAAATCATCATCTGAGGAAAAAATTACATGATTTGTATTGTGAATAGATGCAAGCTAACCTGTTTAAGGAAGCGTACGAGGTCACCTTTAAACACAAGTGCCTTTGAAGTGCTGTGGTGGCGCAGGGGTTAAGAACAACCCACATACGGAAGCCTTAGTCCTCGACGTGGCCGTCGCAGGTTCAATTCCCGGCCTGGTGACCTTTGCCGCATGTCTTCCCCTTCTCTCATTACCTTCCTGTCAAATAAAGGCCACTAGAGTAAATAAAACCTAAAAAAAAAACACAAGTGGCTTTGTTCCTCATCTTTTCTTGAATTTCTTTAGATGAGAGCATGTTATTGTTTGAGATCTTTTAGCCTACTTCATGTCGTCAAGCAGGCCCTGTTATCCAATGTCTTGATTCTTTCGATTTGGTAGTCAGCAGAGCTCGGTGTGTTGCTTGCAAAACCGAAACTAACATTTGGTTATTCAGTAAATTCATCATTTTATAGGAGTTTCTTGTTTTCATATGGCCATGTTGGTTTGGATAGCTTTTTTGAGATGGTCATTTGAAAACTCATTTTTGTATTTCCTCAAAACAGTAAAAACTGCAAAAATCTGTCGGTGCTCTTTAATGGATCTGCAACTGTGCACTTTTCAATTAGGGAGGTTTTATTTACCAAAAATATGTATCACAATAGTTTTTATGGGGCTTTAAAATTACAACCTTAAATTTAGAACCGCATGATATTTTGCATGTTGTGATGTGCTGATCAGAAAAGTTCGATCCGTTGTGGAAAAACTGAAACCACCTTTAAGCACCATTTATCAGGTCGCTTGCTTCTCTGGCTTTACAAACATCTGCATGTTGAATTGACATAATGACCAGAAAATAACAGATCAAGCCTAATTTCTGAGGCTACAAAACGCATGGCAGTTGAACTTTTGTAACGTTTGTGTCCATGCCCTTTACCCTCTTGTTGCTGTGCACTGTTGATCAGCTGGCTGAAAGAAAGCTTCTATATTTCCCCTCTATGCCAAGAAACAAAACTGCTTACTTTGGAAATATTTCTGGTCATAAAACAAGCAGTTTTACAGTTACCTATCGTAGTCCGTTAAGCAGCTCAATGCAGGTGGGCAACCAGAGCAGATAGCCCAACTAATCAATCAGATAATAACTTAATTGCTTAATGTTCTGCTAGGTAAAAGAATAGTGTCCTTGAATGTGACTAAACAATCTGGAGGTTTTTTGAAACATTAAAAAAAAAACAACAATAATTTATTGCCAATAAACAACTGTGCGTTTTTGCTTACCAATTAATTTTGGTCTAATTTCTAGAGAAAATATCTCAGTACACTTCAAACTTAGTAAAAAGTAACTTTTCAGCAAGAAATAGGAGTTTGTTTTAAGTATACAATTCCTTAATATTGATGAAAAAGTACTTTCTATTAGTAATTTGCCAATGAAACCTGCACAAACGGAGCATTAACTAGTCTGTTGACTGTCATTTTAGTGGGTGGGGTATCAGCTTCACACAAGACTTTTCAACGTGCCCCAGATCACGTTTGGTCTGAATGCAGCTTAAGAAGCAGTTATTACCCAAAAGAAGTACTAAAAAGTGCAAAACATGAATTTTTCCTTTAAAACAAGGTGTGGTGTATCCATAAAATATTTTCTTCCAACAAAATTCAAATCCAAAAATACTTTAAAAAGGGAATCGTATAGTTATGAGAGAGGGAATGGTGGATTTTTCCTTTTAATTTTTTGCTTTGCTTTGCTTTACGTAGCAGTTTTAGAGGAGCTTTGCATAACCTCCTCCAGGTTCTCATTATTATCTTTCTATTTTTAGGGTACGGTCAGGAACTGACAGCCTTCGGCCACAGCTTTGCAGACCCCAGCCAGCCGGCTGCCTCGTACGGAGCGCCCACAGCGCAGCCGGCTGCCGCTCCCCAGCCCGCTGCCAGGGGGGGAGAACCACAACGTACAGGGCTTCCACCCCTATCGACGCTGACCGCCTCCCGATGGCGGTGTGGCATGGTGTAAAGTTCAGAAACCACAAAAAAAAAAAAAAAAAAAAAGTCAGGGAATTAAGTGTTCTTGCTCAACGCAATACTGGATTGTTTGTTAGGAATGTTGAAATAACACAGTTTGAGATAGAAATCTTTTATGAAAACAGGGATTCCAGAAAATTTTAAAGGGTTTAAAAGATATTTTTCTTTTTTTTTGTTTCTCGCATAATTTAAGAAATATTGAGCAGAAAGAAACTTTTATCCCCCACCTCCCCCTACACCCATGTTTTATAGTAGATCTAAACTACTTCGCAATAATTTTGATTGTCTGGTGAAACACTAGCACAGAGACTTATATGTAAAGAGACTTGCATTTAAATATGTATATTTATGGTGGATGCAAATGGAAAAAAAACAGGGTTTAAATTTTTCTCAGCTTTAAATTCTAGGGAAAAAATGTTTTTATTTTTTATTTGGTGAATTTTTGTTTACTTTCTGAGCCTTTAAAGTTTGTTTAAAATGGAGATTATGAATATATATAATATATATAAATACATATATATATATATATATATTATACACAAACTGTGCAATTTTTTTAAAAAAAAGAGAATTTTGTACTATAAATGTACACTTTGCTTGTTTTTTATTTAAAGATGTAGACTTCCCTCAGGTGGCTGTTTTGGGTGCATTTTTTGCACTTATGCAAAAAGGAAAAAAAAGGACAAATTATTACAAAAATAAATGTTTTAAGATTAAAATAAATGTTTGGTTTTGTTTCTGTGAAAAAAAATTATTGAATACTTTTGTTGAAGCCTATTTGTTATTGGAAATTGTGAATGACAACTGCTGATTTAGCTATGGTTTCTGGTTATGAAATGTAATTTTTAGATAGAAATAGTTAATAGTCATTTTCTTATGAATATGAAACTGGGCTCCTTGGTAAGAGCGTAGAGCTCTTCCATGTCCATCTCCGGTCCAGTTGGTTGACTTGCTGACACACACTGTCTTTTTAGTACTGTTCACTGTATTTATTCTAATAAAACAGGAAAATCAAGTTGGTAGCTATAAGCTTCTGCCCTTATACATTCAACAAAATACAATAAATAACCCTAAACAAACTACAGAGCAGTAGCTCCCAGTGAGCAGTTAGCAGCTAATAATAATTGTAACATTAAACATGACTAAAATGCACAACATTAATAATGATGCCAGTTAAAAACATATTCAATACATGGCAAAAATAATGCAATTTGTCTAAAATATGTAGAAATATATCACTTTTAAAGAAAATACCTCAGTTCGAAACGGCAACAGAAAAAGGGGAGGAGCTGTCGGTTACTGGTTGCTATGGTGGTCACCATAGCAACCAACAGTCAAGAGCAGCGTTACAAAACTTAAAACACCAATGAAATGTCTGGAGAAATAACTGGACTAAACAAAAAAAAATTCAAAGAATAAGTGAACAAATTTTGACAAACTTAACATCTGTAATATTGTTAAAATAAAAACCCTGTTACATATATTTTGAGAATAAGGTAATATTTTGAAAAAAGTCTTACTGTCTGACTATTCTCGAACAACTGCTCTTGTAATATAATTACTTTGTTCTTGTAATGTAAAAACATCTAGGTCAATTAATTATTGGATAGATGGAAAACACTGGTCTATTTAAAAATATGGAATATGAACAACATTCTTATAAATCCAGCCCTGGCTGCTACTCTTCTTCGCCTCCACATGTGTGTGTTGGCTGGGTATTATATATCGGGAATTACTCAAACTACCATTAATTATAACAGCAGTCACAATTAGCTTTCTTTTTAAATTAAAATAAAGTTTTCTTGTGTTAAAAGTAGACTGCTTATTTTTCAATTTAGACTAATAAATCATAAATTCAAGGTGTATTTGAGCTCATCTTTTTTATTATTATTATTATTTTTTTACAGCTGAATTTCCGTGCACCAACATATCCGGGGTAAAGGTTTCAGCGTGATTTCCACTCGCGGTCTCTTTCCGCGTTGCTCGCATATTAGCATTGAGCGGCTAGCTGCTCCCCGGGAAAGTTGCCCACTTCATCGGTTTATTCGGCTCTGACTCCCCACTTGGACCACAGCACCTAAACCGAAAGGAGGAGACAAACTTTCAAGGTCTGTGGGCAGAAAGTGTAAACGACATTAACCCTGTTTTGATCTGTTTTGTTCCTGTTTACTGTGCGTGTTGTGCTAGCTAGCTTACAGCTCAACGGCTGGTGATACGCTGACTGGGTCGAAAGCGAAATTTCAAGAATCCACAGAGCGGGTTTATAAGTGCGTTTGTCATGTTTTAGTGACGGGACACCTTCAACCAGATGTTTCCTGTCGCTCATTCAGTCACTTCAAGATTTCCCGGAGTGTCTCACTGAGTTTATGTTCCTGCTGTTTTTAATGACAAAACTGAGAACGGACAAGCTGAGGAAGTTTCAGATGTTAGCAGTTCTAGATGAACTGCTAAAATATAACACTTTATTATGTACAAGCTGTGGGTTTACGTCAACAAAATGAATCAAAATGACTCACATTCACGCTAGTGTGTTGTCATATGTAGTTTGTAACCTTTAGCATCTGAAAAACCATTTTTGTCTTCAGTCCTGCTTATTAAAACCTAGAGCTGCAAATGTTAAATGCCATGTTGAATGGAGAAAATGTATCGTTTTTGTTGAATATCTACCATTTGAAAACATAGGAACTCCATTTTATTTATTTTTTTAGTTTATTAAATAAAGAAAAACATAGAACTTATGCAAAAAGAAGGTAGACAAATTTCCTTCTATAGAAACAGATATTAAAATATATTATTGGTACTTTTAATGTTATACGTTGGAATCTCAATAATTTATTTGCTAAATAGCTGAAACTTGCATTTTTAAAATTATATCAATCTTCAAAAATCGGTTCTTAATCATTTTTAACCGGTTATTAAGAACCACCTTAGGCTCTGAAGGCCCTGGCATAAAAATAAATTAGAGTAATACTAAAAAGTTTACGCATTTCAGCAACTCAGTTCACGAAGTGCAATATATTATTTAGATGAACTACACACAGTGATGTTTTCAATTCTTTATCTCCATTAATTATGATTTATCTGCTCTCATCTAATGGAAAAGAAACATTTAAGAATATTACATCAGTTCAATAAAAAAAAATATTACAGAAATGTGGTATTATTAATGAAAATTATGTTTACAAAGGTAGGACATTTATTGGAAATAAAAACCACACACAACTGAAACCAAAAATAAAACGCTTTATGAAGTCTGTAGACAAAATGTCCCTTAAAAAATAATGAATAATCTGAATTGAAATTATCAGACTCATTTGATCTTGTTGTGATTAATGGATTGATTAATTGATATTGCAAAAAATATTTTGGTAATCCTGACTAAAACTGAGAAATGTTGCTATTAATTGTAACATTTCTCATTACCTCATGGATAAAAAAAGTTATTTTTATACATTGTCTGTAAACTTATGCTTTCAAATATTTGAAAGGGTTTTAATTCGACTTAAACACACAAGATTTTTCAATGCTTTGCTAAACCTATTCAAATACAATTAAAATGTGTTAATAATTTAGCTGATTTATTTTGGTAAATGAAGCTGAACCAGGCAGCAGGAGACATCCTGCAGTGCAATATGGAGTTGCAGTGTAATATTTGCCACCGTTGTGACACAGATGTCAGGTTGTCAGGGCGCTGCAGCTGATTCACACGGGGTGAGAAACCAGAACAGTGGCGCCGATCAGCCGAAGAGGAGCGGATCCTCCAGGAAGCAGCTTAGGGAGAACTGTCGCTGTTTTCAGCATGTGATCAGGTAGGGCTGGGCGATCAATCGACTTTATTGATTAATCACATTTTTTGGTTTTTGAAGGCTAGCTTTTTCATACGTTTTTTTCTCACCAATGCACTTCTTGGGTTTCTCAGTTTAGAGTGATGTAAGCGTGCTCAGGGCGGCCATCTTGTTCAACAAGTGTGTTTTACAGCTTCTGTTTATTTGGACTTTGAATTTAGATCAACTTTACGATGGAATATAAGATGAGATTTTTTAAATTTCAGTTACAAGAATAAAGTCATAATATTATAGAATACAGTTGTAGTAATCCAAGAATAAAGTTGCGTGACAAAGTTGACGTAATGTGAAAATAAAAGTGTTAATATTACCAGAATAATGCTGCAATATTAGTAGAATTAAGTAATACTTTAATGAGAGCTTCAATGTGAAGAATTTAAAAAAAAGCTATACTTTGGTATTCGTTTTACAGAACAATAAATAAAAATAAACAAATAAATAAGGAAAGTGTGTTAAAATTGGATCTGGTATGAAAAAATCTGGTTTTATTTTTGAGCGGTATTGCCCAGCCCTACGATCAAGCTCTGATTCGGTGGCAGTGTGTCACAAATTTAAGTCACATTTAACTTTGCTTTAGGCTGCTTACGAAATAATGAATATTTGTTATTTCAGAACCAACCTTATTATTTAATTTCTATAATTTTTATGTCATTACCTCGTTTTTCAGGTGGTCGGGTTTGGCTCAAGGTTGTTAAACAGTTAATGCACAAGATAAAGAGGCTGAAAACCGACGACAAAACAGAAGACGGCCAGGAGAGGTAGGAGGTATTTATTTATCTGGTTCCAGTTCCCATTTATTTAAAAAATACGTACATAGTTAGATTTTTTAATTGTTTTAAGTAGGACTGAAATTATGGATTATGATGAATCAATTATGGAAATAAGCATAAACTAATTTAGTAATTAATTGATCATTAACTACAGTATTCAAACGACTAAACACCGACGCTCTCAGAGGGGGCATTAAGCCAAAATTGTACAAAATATATTAAAACTTGCATTTAAGATAAAAAAAAAAACCCTTCTTTGTAAATATGTTTTACCCAGAACTCCTCAAATGGAAAAGTTTTAGCTTAATCTGGCTCAATTTCTTTAAAAAAAATCCTATTGAGCAACTTTTTTAAAATCGAATTATTAATCTGCTGGTACAAAAAAAAATAGTCAAAACTTTTCACTTGTTTGAAGTATTTTTTTTTTACCTGCAAATAATCAAGTGCTCACTAAAGGAATGTTGCTGTTCCATTTTAAGCAATAAAATGTTTATTTTCTTATTTTTAAAAAGAGAATAAAGTAGCTTGTTTGCATCTTTTAATGTGTTTCTAATATTGTATGAAAAGTCGTAAGTAGTTTGATGAAAAATCTGCAGAATGTGACAGTTTTTGTTATTTATTTAATTGTCAGAATAATCCAAAGAATAATCGATTACTCAAATTCTCATTCGCTGCAGTGCTAGTTTTAAGTTTAGCTTCTCAAATCAATACATTTTTACGATTCTAGTTTCATTCTCTTCTTGGTAGGATTCTCAAAAAAATATTTAGTGGTGATGTTCGACACCATCGATTTCCTTTCCAATCTGACACCAATTGTGTAATTATTATGAACTAATATAAGATGCAAGCTGGAATATCTCCATGCATGACTGAGCAGCAGCATTACACATTTACCAGCTGGAAGAAAGAATAGTTCCCCTCATCCCTGTCTCACGTCTTCTAGTTAAGATACATTATTTCAAATTACTGAAGTATTGAGAATTGATCCTACAGCGTAAAGGTCTGGTATTTCAGTATCCAGTATTTAGATGAATCTTCTCTCGGCAGCATCAGAGACGCACTGGCAGGCATGACGGGAGTGGATGAGCTCTCAGACAGCACAGAGGTGGTGGAGATGGAGGACGTGAATCCCACCCACTTCCAGGTGGAAAAACACTCCTGGGACGGCCTGCGGAAGATCATCCACAGCAGCCGCAAAAACACGGGCATGGTCATCAACAAGGCACCGCACGACTTCCAGTTCATCCAGAAGGACGAGGCCAGTCCGCACTCCCACCGCCTCTACTACCTCGGTAAGAACGGAAACCAGCAAAGAGGGCTTTAATACTGGAAAAAACAACAGGTGGAGAAAAACAGCAATCAGCTTGTTTTGTTCTCCAAACTGCACAAGGAGCCACACTTTTTCATTTCTCAGTTAAAAATGCAAAATAATTTGTGAATTATCTTCCTTTTACCTAATCAGCAACAATTTTAACGTTTATTTTCATTAAAAAGGTCCAAAAAAGGGGCTCAAAGTTGGACTACTTTCTAAATGTTGGTCAAGAAATCAACTTCGATTTATTCAGCAACAAAAAAGAGAAATATCTCTGAAAACCCTGGGCTGCATTTGGGTTTCATTATGTCTGTTTTAGAGTAAAACGTCCCTAGAGATTTGATTTGTGGCCCAACATAATACAACGTTAAAATAAAAGCAAAAAAAAAAGTAATGGAAGAAAAAGACTTGCTTTTTTCTTCCATGACCCAATCAGAAAATCAATTTACTGCATGATAAATTAAAATGAGCCTTATTGTTTCAATTCAGATTATTATTATTTGTTTGAAGGGAAAGTTTGTTTTAGAGACATTATAATCCATTTTATTTGTGGTTTTGCTTGTGTGGTTTTTATTTCCATTGTATTTCTGGTTTTGTTTATTTATTAATTTTTTTTTAAGGTTTTTATTGCCTCTCGTGGCCTTTATTCCCTCTTCCCTCTTTCCTGAATGGACAGGAAAGAGGGAAATAAGAGAAGGGGAAGACATGCGGCAAAGGTCGCCAGGCCGGGAATCGAACCTGCGGCGGCCGTGTTGAGGACTAAGCCCTCCTTATGTGGGTTGTGTTAAGCCCCTGCGCCACCACAGCACCCCCATTAATTTTTGATATATTAAATATCTTCCAGTTCCAGTTTTAACAGCTCATTACACAATTAAAGTTTGTTGTCTGTGTGAGCAAGAATTTGCATTATTCTTCTATTTTTACTATAGTTGTTGAAAACAACTATATTTGGCTCTCTGGTGAGTCGGAGGATCCGGCCCGCGTCTGTTGACGAACTCATTTCATGTCCGCAGAGCCGCGCAGGCCACTTCCTGTGTGCATCTGGAGAAAATGGGGAACTCACTCAGGGACACATTTGTGCTTTGTTGGCAAAAATCTGTCTTTCCATTTAGTGTTAATAGAGGTCAGACGGTCTGCTGCAAGAAACAGGAAATTCTAACATTTCATTGAATGTCTAACGTTTCAAAGCAATCAGCAATCAATCAGTCGGATTGTGTTTAAGTTTTGGCTGTTTGTCAAACCACTTTATTATGAATCAGTAAGTCTCAAAGGCTCACAAACCTGAACAGAAATGAGATTTTATTCAGATACCTCTACCACTAGAGGCATCACCATTATCTGGAGTTGACCACACAGATCTTTGTCCCGACAGGAATGCCTTACGCCAGCCGAGAAAATGCTTTGCTCTACTCCGACATTCCCAAGAAGGTCCGTAAAGATGCGCTGCTCGTTTTGTCCTGGAAACCGATGCTGGACCATTTTCAGGTGAAGAGAGAATGTGATCAGTTATTGAATTAATCATCAACTAATTTAGTTATCGATTCGTTGTAAACTGAAGCATAAAAAAAGTTTCAGAGCAAAAACTGTGCAAAAGTTTATACATTTTGCATTTAAGATAAAAAATAAACCGTCTTTGTTTGTAAATATGTTCTATCCAGAACTCAGTTCTGTTTAAAAGAATCTCTGTTTGCTATTCAGTTATTAATCTGTTTATCAAAAAATAAACAAACAGATCGGTTCTACATTGTATTGATGTTTGCTTCAGTAAAAACAGGTTGGCGTTAGAAGAACGTTTATGTTTGTAGCTGCAGATGTTTCCTTTGCCACAAATGGAAGAGATGACATGTTGTTGCACTTTAGGGAATAAAATGTTTATTTTCTTATTTAAAAGGAGAATTAAATTGTTGATTTGCATCTTTTTCTGGATTTGTAATGTTATACAGAAGGAGTTTAAATGGATAAGTGAAAAATATTTGAAACTACAGCAAGCAGAGCTAAAGAGAGAAAGCAGCTGCTGTGTGTCTGTTTCTTTTTTTTTCTTCAATCCTCTGAGCAAACACTTTCTGACCTCGC
This sequence comes from Phalloptychus januarius, assembly GCA_902982915.1. Taxonomy (NCBI): domain Eukaryota; kingdom Metazoa; phylum Chordata; class Actinopteri; order Cyprinodontiformes; family Poeciliidae; genus Phalloptychus; species Phalloptychus januarius. Next base: position 6,874,845 of record CADWAE010000076.1, on the reverse strand, counting down.
TACGATCACCTTGGTTTGTCCCGCTCTGTGTCGCGCTGTCACCTCTGACCCCAGGCCAGTCCTCACCATGGGGGTTTCTCTCGGGAGGAGGAACTGCTGCGAGAGCGAAAACGTTTGGGGGTTTCTGGCATCACCGCCTATGACTACCACCAACCCAGCGGGCTTTTCCTGTTCCAGGCCAACAGCAGCCTGTACTACTGCCGGGACGGAGCCAACAACTCTTTCATTGTGAGTTTAAGGACAAATACATCATCACAGGATTTCTTTGGGTTTATTTGGAGCTGAGAAATCGAGCATATTGCAGGAGACGGTTTGGAAAGCTAAAATATTTGGTTACATGTTATGAATGTTTATGCCTGTCGATCGGTAGATAATGAGAATTTTGATGCAAAGTTGCATTAAAAGTGTAATTAATTAATGAAAAATAAACATTCTTCATGTTCATGACATCCAGTCAGGTTTATTTGTCTGGCACATCTCAGCAATAAGGCAGTTAGAAGTGCCTTACGTTCTGTTTTTGTGTTTTTATAATGGCACACAGTCAGCATTTAATGCATTACATTTTGTCAAGTGGCGTCGTTAAGCATCAACATACTGATTGATGTTTCATTAATTATGTTTCAAAAGCAACTCCAAGCAGGAGGGTTTTGAGTCTGGATTCAAAGGCAGTCAGTGTTTCGGCTGTTTTGCAGTTTTCTGGAAGTTTGTTCCAGATTTATGGTGCATAGAAGCTGAATGCTGCTTCTCCATGTTTGGTTCTGCAGATGCATTTTAACCATCTGGAGTTCATTTAGTCCAGAAAAATACGTTTTTACAGATAATTATCCAGGGTAAAAATGTAAAAAGTGATTTATTTGAGAGAGCAGATTTAATTCGATAAATGGATCCTTTGTAGCGACAGAGGAACGTCTAACAGGAAATGCCTCTAATCAAAAGGAAAAGAGACACGTTGCTTATTTTTACACCCTGAAGGTTGTTTCCCTTCTGCAGGCGCATTGTAATATAAAAAGGTCGTTTGAGCCACCAGGGAAAACTCCTGCTGCTGCTCTGTTCACTGCAGCTTTTCCCACTGGAGGGACTCCCTCGGTTCATCAGCACATAGAGAAACACCGTCTGCAGTTTTCAGCCTTTATGTTGAGCAGCTTGCATACATTTATCCTTGGACTTTTTTTTTTAACCCTTAGAGATGTAAAATAATTTTTTTACAATATATAGTTTGACATAAATACTTCTGATAACAGGCAGATTTTTACAAAAGGTCTAACGAATATTATGTAATTTAATAAAAACAGATATAATTCTTTAAGCTGTATGAGTAAAATAATAAATATTAATATAGCACAAAACTAAAATGTTACATAAAATAAAAAAATATATTCTGAGCTCTTCAGACTTTTTCACAATTGATCATACTATAACTATAACTTTTAACTTCAGTTTCTTTTGGTTGGATTTTATTTCATAGGATAACTCACATTAGCATAATTGCTAAATGAAAGAAAAACAAGATGTTTTTTTTTTGTATAAATAAAAATCTAAAAAGTGTAATGATTGTTTATTTTGAGCCTCTTTCATCAATACTTTACTTTTACTCTTCACATCAGCAGCTAAAAATAAACATCCCGTTTGGACACGGAGCTTGAAATGTAATATAGAAATAATTTGCATCTGCGGTGTTGAACCCACTGACATCAGTATAATTGTGATTTATGTTTCTGATCTGCTGTCTGCATAATTAGTCCCTTATGTTTGTCTACTCCTCCTAGCAGCTTTTAGATATTTCTAAGTTCTGATCTGCTGCAAATTATTGATAAAAATAAAATACAGTTTTGTTTTTTGTCCTGTGTTTTTTCAGACTTCTCCGATGAACCCCATAGAGATCAAGAGCCAGAATTCAGGCACACGCATGGACCCCAAAATTTGCCCTGGGGACCCCAACTTCATCGGTTTCATCAACAACAATGACATTTGGGTGACAAACACGGAGACCGGAGAAGAGAGGAGACTCACTTTCTGCCACAAAGGTTCGGACTGGATCAGACAAAACACATTTTGTTTCTTTATTAAATGTGTTATTTTAATTTGTCATGTTTCCTTTTTTGCTGCAGGTATTAATAACCCTAAAGACGACCCTAAATCAGCCGGGGTCGCCACGTTTGTCACTCAGGAAGAGTTTGATCGCTTCACTGGTTACTGGTGGTCTCCAGCCGCACGCAAAGGTAAACGCCATCATGTTTTTGTTTTTCAATTTGCATTTAATGTTTTGATGGTTTGAGAATTGTAACTACAAAATTTATTCTTTTTTTTTTTTTGGCAGATATTTAGGGGTAAACAGTTTTCTGTTTGCCATTAATGCATAATTGAAAAGTTAATTTACTTTGAATTAAAATAGAGAAAATCATATATGGGTTTATAGAACAAATATTATGTCTTAATTTTAATACGTTGTTCTGCTAATAATCTGACTGTTTTCTTAATTAAACAAAAATTCTCACAGCTAACAGAAAGGACGATTGAAATAAGTCACTTTTTTAAAACATTCTTTTTCTTTTGAAATTTTTTTTTAGAAAGAAAGAAAAAAAAACTGAAATAAAACCTGAAAATTCATTTTCAGTCTTTTTTTAAATCAAATTACTGAAATAAATGACCTTTTTAATGATTGCCTAATGTATTTGTATTTTCTTTGACTCAGAGCCTGATGGAGGTAAAACTCTGCAGATTCTGTATGAGGAGGTGGACGAGTCCAAGGTGGAGATCATCCATGTTCCATCTCCGGCTCTGGAGGAGAGGAAAACAGACGTCTACAGATACCCACGCGCAGGTACAAGGCCGAAAATAACTCTGTTGTATCAGATTAATTAACTGTCTCTGAACCAGATTCGTAGACATGTTTTCATGTCGCCAGGTCAGAATCTAATTAACAAAGCACACAAGAATTACTAGACGTCTGTTTGGTACTTTATCAGTTTCTTCTTTATCCATGCATTGTGAAAAAGCCTATAAACGGTTTTCTGTAATGGTGATTTGTTTCTCCCTTATTAGCACATTTAGAGGCGCGTTCACTTGGTTGATTGACATCACTAAGACCCTCCTCCTGGTCTTGATTGGTTGTTTTTGACTCAGAGTGGAGCATTTCTTCAGACAGCAACATTAGCACATGGAGTATGTGGAGGATATCGATGTTTTCAGATCATCTGTCTCATACACAAAAATATAAACAAATATGTAAAAAAACATATCTTTTATAAAAGCTACATGCTGCAGCAGAGAGCAATATGCCATCAAAGACGCACAAAGCTGCTTCCAAGAAACTTTAGCAGGTTAAGTGACCAAATTTAATAAATTTTCAGGCAGTGACAATCCTGAAATCACTTTGAAGATCGCTGAAATCAGGGCAGACAGTCTTGGAAAGGTGAGTCCTCATTATGTTGCAAGTGTAACCTGGAAGCCCAGACGAAGTTCCGACTGATGTGACGTCGTTTTCTTTCTCAGATCGTCAGCACACAGGAGAAAGTGTTGCCTGTTGCTTTTAGCTGCCTGTTTCCCAACATCGAGTACATCACTAGAGCTGGATGGACAAAAGATGGCCGATAGTAAGTTTGTAAAACTCAACCCCGGCTCCGTTTGCTACGCGGTTTAAGCTAAGCTTCCTGCTGCGAGTCACGGCTCTTCCTCTCCGCTTCTGTCAGCGCATGGGCGGTCATGATGGACCGACGGCAGCAGAACCTTCAGCTGGTTCTACTTCCTCCGGCGCTTTTCATGCCGGCTCAACAGGACGAAGCGAAAAGACGGGAGAGCCTGGAGGCTCTGGGCGACTCTGTCCATCCCTTCATCGTCTACAGAGAAACCAGTGATATCTGGATCAATGTGAGGTCCTAGTCACTGTTTTGTCTGACTGTCTTACACTGTAGAAAAATTAAAAATTGCTTAAAGTACCAGAAGTATTATAGCTTTTCTGTTTCACTCAAAAAGTTTAGATCAGGGATCTGCAGCCTTTTTCTAGACATTTTGACAGACATCCCTGTTTCTTTGTGTTGCAGGTGCATGACATCTTCCATCCTTTCCTCCAAACGTCTGATGACGAGTTCACCTTCATCACAGTAAACGAGTCTAAAACGGGCTTCTGCCACCTGTACAAGATCACCTCAGCCTTACAGCGGGGCAAATACGACTGGGCCAAAGGATACACTCACTCTGAAGGCAACAGCTCACAGCAACATGTTGAAGAATAAACATTTAAATCTTCAGTTTAAATATGACATTTTCTTCCATCAGATGATTTTAAGTGTCCAGTTAAGGAGGAGGTGACAGTGACCAGTGGGGACTGGGAGGTGCTGGCCAATCATGGAGCAAAGGTGAAGCTTCACCCCAATTAAACTTTTAGTAAACAAACATTTGCAGCTCATAAGTCAATATTTTCCTGTTTTCCATGTTGTCTGAATTTTGGTGCAGCGTTCCTGCAGCCCTCAGATTTGGGTGGACGAGGCGGCGAAACTGGTTTACTTCCAGGGAACCAAAGACTCTCCTCTGGAGCATCACCTGTACGTGGTGAGCTACGAGACGCCGGGGGAAATCGTCAGACTCACCAAACCCGGATTCTCCCACAGCTGCTCAGTGAGCCAGGTACCGGCGGACACAAACTCCTCTGAATTATCTGGTTTCCTGCTTTGGGCTTGCAGTAGGTTATATTTTACCTGCTGATTTAGGTAATCAAATGTTTAATGTTTGGAAAATCACGAATCTTTTAGTTTCCATAGTTCAGAGTGATGTCAGCTCTCCCAGGGTCGCCATCTTGTTTGTTTTAATCTTGACAATGAAAGATAATGGCTACAAAGTTTCATTTTGATTATGAGAATAAAGACGTAATATGACAAGAATAAAGTTGTAATATTAGGTGAATTAAGTAATAATTTTATGAGAACTTCAACACAAAAGTTATCAGAAAATGTAAATGAGGAATGTTGAGCATCTTGTAAAATTATAAGTTGGTATCAGTTTTACAGGTAAGAAAATAATTCATCTTTTAACACGTCGGCATCAAATTATTGTCACAGGACTTTGAAATAATTGTGAAAACGACTGATTTTTATTTGAAGAAAATCTCATGGATTGAGCTGGTCACATCTCCAGAAATGTTTTTATAATTCTAGAAACTTTTTTCTCATTAAAATTTTAATTTTTGGCATTTTAGGGTAAAAAAAATGCATCTTTATTCAGGTAATAATTATGACTGTATTCTCATAATTTAAAAAAACATTTCTTTAAACAGCCTCCGTCTTACGCCTCACAGAATAGGTGATTGAAATAAAAGCTACTTTTTGAGATTTGCTATTTGTTTTTTAGAAAAGAAAATTATTGAAATCAGATGTGTATGAAAAAAATAAGATTTTATTTTAATATCGCCCAGAACTAATTATTGATTTCTCAATAAATCTGTGATGTTATGGATAATTAATTTTGCCTTTTCCTTCTTTCTCCACACAGACCTTTGATATGTTTATTAGCCATTACAGCAGTCTGACCACTGCTCCCTGTGTTCACATCTATAAGCTGGTCGGGGACGGCGACCCGCTGCACAAAGTACCTCAGTTCTGGGCCAGCATGATGGAGTCTTCTGGTACTGCTTTATATCTTAAACCAATTGCATTATGGTTAATACTTTACCTCAAAATAATGCAGGACTAATATTCATGGCATATGTTGCTATGTGACAGAAGTTAAATTTTCTGTGTTTTGTTTCTAGCGTACCACTTTGATGCTCCGCCTCCAGAAATCTTTAGCTTCACTGGGAAGTCGGGCTTTGAGCTCTATGGCATGTTGTACAAACCAAACAACCTGGTGGCTGGAAGGAAGCATCCCACTGTTGTTTTTGTCTATGGTGGTCCTCAGGTTTGATCTCTTCCACTTTAAAATAAACGTTACAATCAGTAGAACAAAGAAGCACTCCTTTGTAATGTACACAGCGAGTCTGAAATGTTAATATGTGGCCAGAACAAAAAAAAGAAGATCAATCAAATCTCATTTTATTCTTTGTTTTTCCACAAATTAATGCTAGATTATTCCTGTCAGATGACTTTCAACTGTCCATAGTCGCTCCATTGTCAAAACTGCTTATTTTCAACTATTGAGATAATCCTGGACAGTCAATACAGATTTAAAGAAGAACTATTATACAAAATTGTTTTTTTTTTTACTTCGATTTGGGTCTCAACTGCTTCTAAGAACAGCCCAAACGCTTAAAAACCACTCACCCGTTTTTTTGGCAATAAGTTCATATTTTTTTAGTGTCTGGAAAATGAACCTTCCAAATGTAAAGTCACTGCACCGTTACCTAGCAACCCCGGGCAAGCCTGGCCCCGTTACCTAGCAACCCTCTCTTAAATTCCAATAGTGTTTTAGTGATTTCAGAACTTGTTGCAATATATGCATTTCAGGTTATTAAGGGACCAAATCCTAAGTCTTACTTTAAAACTTCAAATCTACACAGAATGCAGGTTGTACAGTTATGAATATATGTAGGAAAGGAGAATTTAATTTCAGAATGACCAGAGCAAGAAGTGCTTTTATAAGCAGGAAGGCTCTTTTGTTTGCGAGGACATAACTAGTTTACTTTCTTCAGAAATGTCATTCTATACAGTGAGATATGAAGCTGCAGCAAACCTGAACAGATAGTTATGAACTATTAGCAGCTGGGCAATAATCAAATACATTCTCTCATTTTTCATTTTATTTTTGATTTCATTCACTCAGTAAACACAAAATAAATGAGCAGAGGTAAGTATAGACTTACATCTGCAGTGATTAAACTGATCTAAACTGCAGCACATTTTAGTAAAACTGCTCTGATTAAAGCTAAGTTAACATATGTCGTCAAACGAACCCCTTGCTCTGCTTCCAGGTGCAGCTGGTGAATAACTCCTATAAAGGAGTGAAGTACCTGCGGCTAAGCACGCTAGCTTGTCTGGGTTACGTGGTGCTGGTCATCGACGGGCGGGGATCCTGCCAGCGAGGACTCAAGTTTGAAGGAGCTGTGAAGGACAAAATGGTAACTTCAAAAACTGCAACTAATGATTATTTTAGTGATTGATTAATCGATTACTTTAACGATTAATCAGATAAAGAAAGTTAATAATTTAAGTCTTTTTATATAATATTAGAAATGCATTGAAGTATGCAAATAAATAGTTCAGTTGCTTTTTAAATAAGAAAATAAACATTTTATAGCATAAACTTTAACAATATAGCCTTTACTTGATAAATTGAAGCCATGAAATTTGAAAAGCTTAGTTTTTTCCACTTGGCCTAAGACCTATGCATTACATTGATAATCTGCGGATTATCTTTTGGATTAGCCAACTAATAAATGAATACCAAAATGTAGATTTTCTTTTTTTTTTTTTTTTTTACAGAATTTGAACGAGGTGAAGCAAAAAAGGAGTTCTGGGTAGAACATATTTACAGACAAGGAATGTTTTTTTTTAAATCATAAATTCTAAATCTATGTAGTTTTCAAAAATTTTTTTAATTAACCAATCAGGGATTTTTTTTTTTTTTTTTTACAAAGTTTGAGCCAGGTGAAACTAAAACTATGCCACTTGAGGAGTTCTGGGTAAAACATATTTACAGAAAAATAATGTTTTTTTATGTTAAATATAGGTTATATATATATATATTATTTTGTAGAGTTTGGCTTAATTACTGTGTTATTCTTTCAGCAAATGGCATTTTTTTGTCACTTTGAATACTCCAGTTAACAACTAATCGATTGTTGACGATTAATCTGATTAATCGTTTCAGCCCTAGTAAATCCTTTTATTACTTAACATCAAATTTAGAGATTTGTTTTGAAAAAATTACACCAGATAATCTGTTCCCAGTGTTCTGTGCAGAAAATTAGATCTTCAAGAGTAGTGAGTATAATCGGCTCTTCTTTATCCAGGGTCTGGTGGAGATTGACGACCAAGTGGAGGGTTTGCACTACATTGCTGATAAGTATAAGTTTGTGGACCTGAGCCGCGTCGCCATTCACGGCTGGTCGTACGGAGGATTTCTCTCCCTCATGGGCCTCATCCACAGACCGGACATATTTAAGGTGACAGCAGGAAATCAGAAACGTTTAGTTTTTAGATGTGTTATTGTAGCTTGTGTCTCTCTAACTGACGTAGGATAAATCAGACATAATTTCCGTTCATTTTGTGTGTTGATCAGGTCGCTGTCGCCGGAGCGCCGGTGACGTTGTGGATGGCGTATGACACCGGCTACACAGAGCGATATCTGGACACGCCGGAAAAAAACCAGAAGGGTTATGAAGCGTGCTCCGTCGCTCTCCATGTCGACAAACTTCCCAACGAGTGAGACCCATTTCATGAATCATGAATTAACTATTTGGTCGATTATTTTGACGATGAGTTGGACTTAAAAAGGGCATATTCTGTAAGTTGTTCATTAATTGAAGCTAAAACTATGTCACTAGTTTCTGGGTAGATCGTGTTTAGATTTTTTTGTTGAATAGAGACTGTATCTGTTTTGTAAATATTTTGTTATATTTATGCTTTTTTGAGTCTGTTTACTTCAATTAATGATTAATCAAAGAATAAATGAGTTGATTATTATAGCAATCGATTAATCGCGATAAATCAGAGTAATCGTTTCGACCAAAACACACTGACAGATTTAGCCATTTTTAATGCATAAAGAGATTTTTTTTAGGTTTTGATTGGTTTGTTTATTCACTTTTCACAGAAATGTTTGATGTTTGTTTTTGCTCAACTAAGTGGTAACCACTGCTGCTAATAAGTCTGTAGATAAATAAAAAATGGCTGACATTTATCTCTCTGCATGTTGCAGGCCGAACCGACTGCTGATCCTTCATGGGTTTCTAGACGAGAATGTTCACTTTTTCCACACTAACTTCCTGGTGTCTCAGCTCATCCGAGCAGGAAAGCCGTACAGCCTTCAGGTACGTTGATGAAGATTTTTAGCCAGGAGTGGCGACAGACTCCAGATCAGTTAATCTGGAACGTCTGGAATCTGACAGATTCATTTTTCAGGCCTGGATGTTTTTGGAAAAACGAGAGATCCTGAAAACGGATTTGGATCATTAGACTCATTGGCCTTTTGTCTAAATGTTGCATCCATCTGTTCATCCACTCATTCATTCATCCATTCATCCAGTTTACTTTTTTACCAGTTTGACATTGGAAGCCTGAATTTAATAAAATATCCAATGTAAATTTGTAGTAAACATTGATAATTTGAGTTTTGAAACTAGTGGATTTTTGTCATTATTGTGTAAAGATTTATTATTTAGCAGTATTTATTTGCTTTTGCAGTGTAGTGCAGCATTTGTTGTAGAACAAATGTCCAAAAAGATTTCAGGGCCACATTTTACATTTTAACTTTTCATTTTACATGAGAACGTTTTATTTTGATAGAGTTGGTCTTGAATTTGCTTTGGCTGTTAAACTTAACTTTTGCACTACTAAAAGATAAAAGATCAATTTTAAAAAATATAATTAGTTTAATTCCGATTTAAAAACACAACAAACAAATATAACAAAAGAACAGAAATGATACTAAAGAACTTGAGATCATTTATTGACTACAATCCTACTGAGCTGGAATGTCCAAAATGGCTGCCAGATATTTTTGAACAGTTGTTTTCTCCTTGTGCATCAAAGGCATCACTTAATGTATTTTTTTCCCCCGTTTCTCCAGATTTATCCCAACGAACGCCACAGCATCAGGTGTCCGGAGTCCGGAGAGCATTACGAGATCAGTCTGCTGCACTTCCTCCAGCAGCACCTCTGATAAGCCTCTCCACACGCACTAACCTTCCCTTCCTTCCTGCCTCTCTTTTCTCACTTTCAGCATTTATCCAAACCTGCTTCTCCACTTTACTTGATTTTATGATCAGCTGAATGCAACTTGAACCTCATCACACCTTAAGAACGGTTCACCTGTCTTAAAGTCGCAGCAACATTTTCAGCATCAAAATATTGCTGGAATATCAGATTTTTGGTTGCTTTTCGTGTAGGGCTGTTGTAAACGAATGTTTGAGTAATCTATCAATTATTCTTATGATTAATTGAGTAATCAGATAAAAAAACGATTTAATAAAATATTGGTAAATCTGGCATAACAGCAGTGTTACTATCGGATATCAATATCAGTCCAATTTTTCATATTTGAGCTTCCCTACCAGTTACTTTTTTGTAGTTTATAAAATTAACTTGTAACAATAATAGCTCAGTTTCTAAGTTAATTTGAAGAAACGTTGTACAAAAATTTGAAATTATATAAAATTTAATAATAAAGAGGCAGGCTCACAAATACGCTTATAAAAAATGTCTGTAATCCAGCTTTTAGTTTATGTTTTCATCTTCAGTGAGTTTAATAGATGAACTCTCACCTTGCCCCATACCTGCCTGGCTTTGGGTTGGAGAATACAGGAAATGTGGCCTGGAGTTGGGGACTTGGGGTGGTGGTGGTTGGGGGACGAACGAACATAAGATGGGGGGTGGAGGGAAGGAAATAGACCAAGGGGAAGACGAACGTCAGTCCGGGGAAAAAGACGAACGAACAAACCTAATGTGTGTGGAGAGACACGACCGGTAGACCAGGGGACGGACTTAAGAACGAGGGAGCAATACGGATATTTGCGGCGCCTTCACACTCAGAACTCATCTGCAAGCCATGTACCGCCATGATGCGCTCCGCCGCCCGTTTGTTCGGACCGGATATGAAATGAATTGTGCGGTTCGTCCGTAAAGCTACACTTGCACCGTAAGCATCAACTACTCAGCCACCCGCCGTGTTCAGTCTGTCCGCTCACCTGTATAAATCCTCCCGCAGCGCGCGCTCTTCCCGCCGTTCGCTTTGAACCAGCAGCTTCCGGTGGAGAAAGGCTGCCGGACTCCAGGCATCGCTCCCGTCATTTTAAGGATGATTATTGGTCCCCCAAAAACGATGAAAACCCGGGCGTTACCATCAATCAATAAAATCCCCACTCGAACTTAAAGATTATGCCGCTAACACTTGGCTTTTGTCAACAACTCAGAGGCGGAAGTGAGAGCTCAGCGCAACCAAAAAATGTCCCGGCTGGAACACGGTGCGCTAAATAATGAAACATAAATTAACGAAGAGGCAGGTAAATTTTCCTTGAGAAATTTTAATAATGGAATTACTCGAATCACTCGAGGAATCGTTTCAGCCCTACTTTCGTGTTTAATTCAGGAGTAAAGTGAACGGCTGTGTTAATCTCTGACGCCAGCAGAGGTCGCTGTTCACCCAGATCATGAAACAATAAAGACTTTTTATTTTCTTTGTGTTGAAATCCAGAAACAGGAGTATATTTGATGTTTAAAATGCTGCCTTATGTACTTTCATTAGCAATGCAACAAAATGTACATGTGGACCATTTACAACAATGTTGTGAAACAGATTTATTGGTGCCATTTATTTTTGTGAATCGAAACTTACTTTTCTGTCTCTGAATACAAACTGGTGTGATCTCAACACCCCCTGTCGCACACTTTATCGTGTTTTGCTATGAGATTTGTGTCTTACGCCATAAAAAACAGGCTGTTTTTTATGCAGTTATTCCAGAAAAATTATATAAATTCCACATTTTTATTAGATTGTACTATTTAAAAAAATCTTTTAGAAATGTTGGGAGTTATCTGGGACCTGTTCTTGATTGCTTGCTTTAACTTCCTGAAGAGCTTTCCTTTCTCCTGCTGCTGAGGACTTTTTGCACAGTACATTATATTTACCTTTGTGCCAAGAAACTGACCTGAACGATGATGTTAGAGACAACTGAGGTGCCTTGCAAGAGTTTAGGAGCACCTAAACATTGAAAATAAATCAGGGAATCAGTCGGAAGACTCAACGCCTTGTTATCATCTGCTGAATTAAATCGTTATAAATGTACTCTCAGTTATTGAAGAAATAAACTGAAGTGAACAATCTTTTTTCCCCCCCCCCAACTCTTGCAAAGTGGTCTTTATTTTATGTTTTTGTAAGCTTTCAGTTTGTATCCGTTGCTAAGCGATGAAACTGCACACATCTTCACACCTTCCCAATAGCTTTTGTATTAGTTATTTAACATTCATAAGTTGTAATGGGGGCTTGGACCTGTTATAACTACCTACTGCTTTATTATGGCCTGATTTTAAATGACACTGACGTTAAAGACAGAGTGTTTGTATGACTTGAAAACCTCAGTATTAACTTTTAATAAATATAATTGAACCCAGATAGTCACATACATTGTAAAAAAAAAAAAAAACATGCAACTTTTTATTCCTTTCTGACACTAAACCAAACCAACCTGGTCAGGTTTTGGGTCAGTTAAGATTGCAACATTTTCTTTATTTACTTAGTAACGTTGCAGCAAGATATGACCTTTTTTAAGTAAATAGTTTCTTAATATTGATAAGATAAAAACGACTAGCTTCACTGCCAGATTATTTCACTTAACATATTTTTCACATGTTGCAAGTGAAATAATCTGACAGTGAAACAAGGATTTTTATTTGCAAGAGGGAATTATTGACTTAAAAGAAGCTTGAATATCCTGCTGAAAAGTGACTAATTTAGTTTTATTACAAGTTTACTAAGATGTTTGCATAAGAAACTGACTAAAAATGTTTTTGCAACAAAAATATAGGCAATTAAATTTATACTGAATGTTAAGTCCAATAAGTTTTTACTCATTCACAAAAAAAATTTGCATTTAAAAAAGCAAGCAATAGTTTCCTTTTTGTTTTCTGTCTGGTTTCTACTCTAAATTTCAGCCTGTTTGGTTTGGATTAAATATTAAAAAGTTGCAGTATATTTAAATAACATCTTATAAATACACTGGAAAAAGATAATGGGGCTCCAACAGAAAAATGGTTTTATTTGTTACATGTATTTAAATTAAGTTTGTCAGACTTAATAAACTTAATGTTATTACTTGTGACCAGTTAACAGAATATGTTTAAGTTAAGTTCTTTTTTTTTTAGTGTACATTATAAATGACTCAGAAAATAACTTCCAGATATTATTTTCCATGTTCATTTTTATTCATACAAATAAAAAGCATTTGAAACTGTAATCAAATGGGTAAAAAAACAATATATTAAATAAGCAAAACGTAATTAAGGAAATACACAACAAATAGTAAAAAGATCCCTCACAAAGGGGAATAAAGTCCCAGTCAACATGACTGAACGTTTCAGCTCAGACTCCATTTTCTCGTATGCATAGCATAGAAATAGCAGGCGATCAGTGCAGACATTAATACTGTGCGTTGTCAGCGTCTCTTCAGGCTGTCAGTAGTCAAGGACCCAGACGTTCTCTGGGTTGAAGTGAGTTTAGTGTCGGCATCTTATTGCGACTTAGAAAACCGGAGCGATTTTCAGAAGAGTGGAGCTGAGCGGGCCGAACTGTCCCTGAAACATGGCCCGTCTTCCCCCGTGGCGCTGAGGGAACTTCCCGTTCAGATTTGACTCTCCGCAGTTGCTAAACCACCAACCGCCTGGAAAAAAAAACCAGATGGAAAATCTCTTTTAGTTTAAATCGCTGGTCTGATTGGAACGATTTGTAATCTGGATTCTGAGACGGTTCTGTACCCGAGAGCAGCTCGGCGCAGTTGGCGTCCGCGGCGAGGTCGTTGTCTCTGTCAGCTGTGGAGAAGGGACGTCTGGACGGTCCGGTGGACTCGATTCCCTCCTGAACGCCAGATGAGGGGTCAAGGTCAAGGTGCAGAGCGAACTGACTCTCCTCTCCGTCAACCTGGAACCGGTAGCGAGCCGCCTGGCGCCGCCCGGCCTCGTCGGAGAGCTCGACATGAAGAATGTACTGGCCTTGCTTGGAAATGGAGTGGATGTGGTTCAAACCGAGCCAGAACTCTCCTGGGAGATCAAGAATTATGTTTAGTTTTCGAATGTTGGAAAGTTCTGACCTTCTTTTATATTAAAATTTGTAAAACTCACCATTGAGGTCGCCGAATCCGCTCCTGTAGCTCTCCCAAAGCTGGTTGAAGTTTTGAGATCCATCCTGGCGTTTCTGGATGACTGTCCAGCCGCCGTCTGCAGAAAATTAGGGAAACAAATCAGTTTTTCCCCTCCTTTTTTTTTATTTGTGGAAAAATCTCCTGATAAGTTTCAGAAATGGAGTGAACAAACTCACCGGGAGTCATTTGACACAGAACGTTGAAGGGTTTTGAGTTCTCAGGCTGGATGGTGTAGATGCCGCTGACTCGTCGTCCCTGTGCAAACAGATCCTGACAATCTCTGGCCAACCCTGCAGACAAAAGCACAACATGAATCAGACTTTTATTTTAGCACCTTTTTATCCATAAGTCACTTTTAACAGCCTTGTTTTTGTTGTAATGTTGCAGCCCTTTCTTCTGAACTTTGCTCTGCCAGCGAGTCAAACATCATAACTTAAAGTGCAAAGGTCAACCGTTCGGTTATGTCTTTTAACAGTCCATTAATAGCCGTTCCTCTGCAAAAACACAAATCTGGTCTTGTTTACATTCCATCAGCGCATAGGAGCTAGTTTGAAGCAAATAGTTCCTTAATATTGATTAAGTGGAAGATTATTTAACTTATAGCAAGACATTTTCACCAAATTATAAACAAGCCTTAAATCTTGCTGAAACATTACTTATAAGTTTTATTCCAGGTGTACCAACATGTTTGCATTAGGAACTAAACCAAAAAACCTGGTAATACTTTGTGTTTTTGCAGTGTGTGATTTAATTAAAATCTACTCATTAGGTTTATTGTTTTGTTTGTTTGTTCTACAGGAGGAGTGAGTTTTGACTCGCCTAATGTTTTTTAAACAAGCTGAAACTGTAAAACGTTACCTGCTGGGTTGAGCTGTGCCTCGCCTCTCAGCGCCCTCTCTTCATCTCTTCGTCTGTGGGATTTCACTCTCTTATGCGCAACCTTCAGAAAAACAAGCAGTGGAAGATTAAAAAACATTCTGGGGTTTGTTTGTAAAGCTGCAGTGTTGCTTCCAGGCGCCTCACCTTGTTCTGCAGGGCCTGCAGGTGCAGACTCTGTTTCTCCAGCTTGTCTTGCTGCTGCCTGATTTTCTCCACCAGCTGGTCGATCCGTCTGTTCTGAGCGACCATCAGCCTCTGGATGAGGGGAAAAGACGCTCAGCTTCAAACTAATTTACATAAATCTACCTCTAAAGTGTTAAAGCTTTCTTCCAGCTCACCTGGATGAATGAAGCCCTCTCGTGTTCGCTGTCGTTGCCATCCTTCGTCGGCTCTGTCAGAACCTCCTCCAGTCGGTCCATCCTGGACGTCATGACCTCCGCCTGCCTCTTCACCTCCCCGACCTCCAGCTTCACCTCCTCTCCCAGTTCGGACAGCAGCCTGTACGTCCCCTGCGCCTCCTTGCTCTGGGTCATCAGCGCCTCGCCCTGCTGCTCCTGCCTCCTCTCCAGCTCCACCAGCGTGCCGTTGACGGCCTTCAGCCGGCCGCTAAAGTCTCTTATCTGAGCTTTGGTCTTGTCCACATGCTCCTTCAGGCCCTGGCCGAGCTGCAGGAGGCCGTGGGCCACGACGTTCACGTCGTCCCAGGAGGCGTGCTTCTCCCGGCGGGTTCTGTCCGACGGGAAGCCGGCCCCGGCGTGGACCAGGATGGTTAGGAGGAGGACCTGAGGAGTCTTCATGATCCTGGTTGTTTTGAAGTCAGCACTTCTTCGCGTCGAGCTCGAGTCTCTTCAGTTGTCTGCTGGTGAATGGCTTCATGAGGTTTTTATAGCTCTGAGCTGCAGCAGGCGGCGCACCTGATTGGCTGCCTGGAGGTGGAGGAGGAGACGGAGCGAGGACGGAGGAGGAGACGGAGGAGGAGAAAAACGTTCATAGTCAGGAGCTCGGCTATGATGCAACAAAACATCTGAATTTCCAGTGATGTAGTCCAAACTACACTTTATGCTTTACTTTATACATTACTTTGTTCTGCATTCATACAGGCTAAACAAAAAAAAAAAACATTGCACAATACACTTTGAAAAAATAAGAAAAACTGTGAAATGTAAGTTTTCAAAGCTGCAACAATGGAAAATCTTAATAAGTTCTAAGATTTCACTATAGACCCAAAATAAGACAAAACTGATTTAAAAGTAACTTTTCAGCAAAATACAGAGCTTGTTTTAAATAAATTATTCCCTAATATTGATAAAAACTAATAGTTCCACTTCAAACATGTTAAGATATTATGTGATAAGTGAAATACTCTGGTATGTTTTAATCAATATTAGGAAATATTTGACTCAAAAATCAATGAAATGTTACTTTATCTTATTTCAAGTGAACTAACACATTTGTTGTACATAATTGACCCAAAATACGATTTTGTGTTTTGAGGTGCAGTGATAATTTAATTTAACATTTATTCTGACAATTAATTGGATTTTTTAAAATTTGTAATTACATTTTTTTATACAATAGTAGAAATATTTTAAAAGATGCAAACAAATAATTAAAAAATCCAATAAAATTGCATTAATTTGTCTTATAGCAAAGGAAACATTTGCAGCTAAATATAACATCATTACATAGTCGGCCTAATATGCTGTTTTTTTTATTAACTGAATAATAATTTTTTTTTACAGAATTTGAATTTGAACCCCTGGTGAAGCAAAAACTTAGACATTTTATGAGTTTTTTTTGTTTATCTTAAATGCTAAATGTAGATATTTAAAACATTTCTCACCAAATGTCTTTTTTTTTAGTCCGTTTCCTCCAGTTAACGACTAATCGGTTCCTAAATTAGTTGATCAGCTCCTTAATTTATTCATCATGAATAATCCGATTAATCGTTTAAGCCCTAATAATTGTAACATTTTTAGCAGCCTAGTGTTGGAAGTCAAAACGACTGACCTTTAACCTTTAACCTACACCCCATGTATCTGCCTCAGCCTGATTGACGGATGCACTGCTCACTTCTCACTCGCGTTAACATCCATGAAACGCTGCGGAGTGGAAACGTTGCCGAGCGAGAAATGCAGTGGAACATTTTCCAGTTTGTGTGAGAAGTAGGGGAAAGTTCAACCCTGAGGCCATTTTACTCACAATGAAAACCCTACACTAGTACACACACGCACACAGTCGTGTTTTCATCACTTGTGGGGACTTCGCATTGACTTCCATTAATTCCTACAGCCTAACCCTTACCTTAACCTTTACCCTTACCCTACCCATCACAGACCTAACCACTAACCCAAAAACAACTATTTCCCTCATGTGGACCAAGAAAATGTCCCCACAGGAGCAATGGTCCCCATAAACACATCGTAGACAGAAATAGGTTCCCATAAGGATATAAAAACCTGGTTCACACACACACACCCCGCCAGACAGAACAACACACACACACACACACACACACACACACACACACACGAGGCGTGCGTTGTCCTGACTGACAGAAAACGCTGAGGCTTGCATGCTTTGTGTTCTGGCAAGTCGTAACTGGAAAACGTCTTTACTCACAATGACTGAACGCTCATTTGACAAGATTAAACCAGCGCAGCTTTAGCAATGAATACTTGAGTTTAAGGTAGATTAAGTTCTGCCAATTATCTCTAAAGGGACACAAAGGCTGATCTGAATTTTACAAGATGTTTGTGTCAAATCAGATGATAATTTTTGACGCCCTAAGTTTGTGTTTTATGAAATTAGTATCCCAGTGGTTAACAGTTTCATGGTAAAATGTGACTTACATGAAGCATGTTATCTTCCAAAACATCCTGTAATCTCAATTTACAAACTGAAATTAAATGAAGTTACTTGTAGACAGAACAGATTTTCTGTTGCTTATTTCAGGGAAGAGTGGGCACCCCAACATGGCCGACCGACCAGAGATTTCTACACTTTCGGTTTCGAATATTTTGATTAGGTTTTTCTTTTTTTTGCTCAAGGAAACTAAACCATTGTTGACCGTCTGTATTTTTACACCAATCCTGTTTGGTCTGCTTTAGTCAAACTCCAGTTCGTTTGTCTAGGTCACATGTGCCAAACTCAAGGCCTTGGGCCCAAATCTGGCCCGCCGTAGCTTTTTGTGTGTCCCTCAACGCGCCAGATGCTAAATTACACCAATCAGTCCATCCAGTTTTCTGTGATTGTTGAAATTCACATAAAATCAACAGATTCCAGCATTTTTTCCCGCTACTTCACAACTGTAACTTTATTGTAAATTTTCCGCAAAAATGATCAAAAACATTGGATTTACTGACCTCTAACTCCCACCTACTATAGGCACTGTAAACTTGGGCCTCAATTATTAATACACAACAAAGGTAGTGTTCATTTTTGTGTTCAAAGGTTTGTGTTCATTTTATGAACACAAGCGAATATGCTTGGCCAGTTTGTCAAGCATATTGGAGACTTGGCAAACTGGCACTCTGTGGAAGGATTTAACAGTGCCACCCAAGCTCTTTAAGTTAGTTACATAATCTGAAAGCAGATTCAGTGAAAGAGCTTCATTCATTTGGCTCAGACACATAGAAAACCAAAAAGTTGCCACAGCTGAAGCTAACCCCAAGCTGAACATGTCTCAATCTGGGGACATCAGCAGGAGTTTACTTAAGAATGACAATATAAGAAAGTACTTTCTCACCTGCTGCACTTTATGCTCACAAACAACACCTGTGGCCATCTCATTGGATGGTGGTTTACAACTTGCTCAAGGTTTTTATACGTCACCAGGTCTAAGACTATTTTAGATTGTCGATTAGGTTGATCCTTCCCTTAAATAGAAAATTAGCAAAAAAAAATAGTCTGGGTCCTGAACACAACAGAAGTTCACTACACACTACTGATTGAGATAGCATCATTCTTATGTTGAAATACCGCTACAAGACCATTTTTTGTTTGTCAGAAAGTGATTTTATACGCATCTATGCTTCAAATTTCCAATATTTCATATATGTCACTTTAAACTACTAAGTTAGCCTTTTAAAAACAAGCCACCTGAAAAAGTTGAGGACAAAGGTTTGAGGATTTGAAAGCCATCTGCAAAAGCCACAACACTAAACACTCAATATTTTCAATCAGTCCATCCATCCATCCATTTTCCTACATCCTTGTCCCTTACTGGGGTCGGGAGGGTTGCTAGTGCCTATCCAGCTATCGTTTCGGGCGAGAGGCGAGGTCACCCTGGACAGGTCGCCAGTCTGTCGCAGTTAAGTTTGTTTATCACATTTCAAGAATAAGGCAGATCAAAGTGCTTTACATTATAAAAACACAAAAACAAAAAGTCACAACGTTTTATAACATTTCATTTTGTCGAGTGGCATCAAAAATATCATATATGTTGGTCAACTTCCCATAGATTATGGGTCAAAATCAACTCTTACCAGGTGGGTTTTTACTCAGTGTTTCGGCCACGTTGCAGTTTTCTGGGGTTTGTTCCAGATTTGTGGTGCATGGACTGAATGCTGGACAGGAAACTAGTGAAAAAACATTAAGAACAATTGATTTGAAACGCTTCTAGGCAAAACTGAAAGGAAAAGATGATGACTCATGACTTTGGCACAGGACTGTAGGTTTAAAGCCTAATCTTCACGTTGCCAGTGATCCTGAGCACGTAGCGCTGCGTGCCGACTGCTGCAGCGGCGCACGTACGTCCTCGAACCTGCTGCCCCCGCTATGCGCCAGGCAGCGTTCCAAAAGGGTCCAGATTGAGCAGCGGCAAGAATCACTTTTCCTATCCCAGCTGTGTCGGGACACAATTTTCGACTCGCATTACCAGGCTGCGTTTGGAGCCTTGGCTGTTTCCTGCCGGGGATGTGGAGGAATCAGCAGGACTGGACTTTCTGTCCAGGTTCTCTCTGGCTGCGAGGGCATCTGAAAATCATTAAACCAAACCTGGATGCTGTAAAGCTGTCTCTGGTTATATAAGGGATTTTTTGTTTGTTTATTTTTTGTCTGGAGTTAAACTTGTGGATCTTTAACCTTTTTTTAGCTCATCGTCTCCAGGCAACTCATTGGCTTTATGTGGAAACTTCAAACAAATGGATGACTGAAACCTATCCAGGAAAAGAAAATATTGCCTGAAACAAGAGAATGCACTTCAGCTTTGCTAATTAATTAGACTTGTTGCAAAATATGTAGATTATTGCAAAGCTAACATGTTTTTGTTGAAATTTACACCAGAAGACACTCTCTCCTTTTATCTTCGCCAAATAAATGTCATTTATTTCGACTGGATAGAAAACATTGAGGTCTGGACTTTGATTGGAATATTTTAATGTTTTACATGCTTCAATCCAACCATTTATATGTTATGGAAAGCAAATTCGTCATTCTACCACCACCATGTTTTACTGAAATGCTGCCATTTCATGGATGCAGATAAGCCGTCAATTCTCTCTTGGAGTGATTTTGGTCCACCACCCGACTTCCAGGAGCGTTTACTGCTGTCCCAAAGCTTAAAAAATAGCTGTTTATTTTTGTTCTGTTTTGGAAATTTCTGGCTTTGACATCAGACCCGAGGTAACGGCGCTCTAGTTAAGAAGTCAGAATTTCAACATGGCAACACCCCCTCGCTCTTACTGACATTATTTTAAGCTTTACTTTCCATAACCAAACATCACTTTTAATTTGTTCAGTTTAGAGGTATTAGAGGTTACTACTGTTGGTTCGAGGAGCGGCCATATTGAAACGCAAAGTTGTAACTGGGATCAGTTGGAGTTGCTCCCAGTAGGAAATTCTTCTTCAAAAGGCTGCAAAACTCACTCACTCTTTGGTTACCTAGCAACAAGCTGATGAGTAGCTTGTGCAGCAGCAATTTAAGGTTGTGCTACCGTGCCTCGTAACTGCTTGAAAATAAAAAATAAACAGCATGGAGTGAAAACTGGGGATAAAAAGTTCAGGTTGGCAGTATTTCAAATATTTACAACAAAACCTAATCAATAATTATTGATATTGACTGATGTGAAACCCTTATATTGTGATATATTGTCAACCGTATCGTCCAGCCCTGTTGATCAGTTATCTCGTAATTTAACAAGATAAATGATAACTTTTATTTAAAGGTTGTCAGGTTCATTCAGGTCATATTTTTCAGTAGATCTATGAAATCATTTGGAAACTTGTCTTGTAAATTTACTCTGCTTATCTTTGCAAACAGTGAAAACGTGATTACCTGAAACCTTAAGCATGACAAAAAAGAACTGTAAGGGTGGGACAAATATTTTCCAAAGCACTGAACAAGGAAACTTCAGATCTGCTAATGAATGGGAAAACTTTGTGCTTAGTGGATTGGATCTCACGTGCAGACGTACACACACCAGGATTACAAGATCTGGACAGGAGCATGCAGAACGTGCACTGCTCGTTGTAAACAATGGACCAAGTCCGTCTGTTAAAACACTGAGTGACTCATTTCCTCCTTTCTGCAGGAGGAAGTTTCAGTTTTCTCAGGTCACCAATTGATTTACTATATCACAATGTGTCAGTTATAAAACTCAAAACAACTAAGATTCACATCAGGCAAATGAGACACAAGTTAAATGTCTTGGTTCAGATGCGATATATAGCCCACATTTTATGGCAGTCTGAAAAACCCAGTTCTGATCTGTTCACCCAAAAAAAAGAATAAAATTTGAGCCACTTCCAGAAATATCTGATTGTTTTCAAAGCGCCTGCAGTCTGAACGATGAAGCTTTATTCAACTTTTATGTGATTAATGTGGGACATTGGTCATAATTCTGCACCAGAAGAAGCCAGATCGGACGTAAACAATGGCTCAAAAATTTAAGAAAAAATGTTTAAGAATGAAGTTTGTTTCACTGAAGATAATCACTTCACAATCCCACCACTCCTGACTTTGAGTCAATGCTCCATGAAACGCTGCTGCTATCAGTTGTGATTTCTTTTTATTAGATTCCTTCACCTTGGTTACGCTGTTGTAATATTGTCATCTGCCATTGTTGAGTAAACTTCAAAACTGATGCATAGACTGCAGGATCCATAGACTGGATGTGCATTGAAGTCACAATGAGCTGCATTGTGACTTCAATGTTCTTCTGCGTACGCGGGTCACTTTGTAAATTAACACAGAAGTCTGATTGCAGTCGCATCATTTGGATAGAATAGAAAAATATCCTTTATTGGACCACAATGGTTACAAAACTTCAGTGGTATGAACCACAACAATCTGATTTCAGAAAAGTCTTGGCATGCTGTGTGAATGTCGCCCTAATTATCACCTTCCGATTTGTTTTCTTTGGCATATTGGTGCAAACATTTATAAGCAGAAATGAATGAACATGGTTAAAATCTGGCATTTTATAAATATATGCAAATTATAACATAAGCAGAAAACAAAAAGGCCTGATAAAATATCTATAGCACAAACACAGACGGCTCCTCTATCGCAGCTCTGGGTGACACTGACTGATGAAATGTGAACTGATTCTGAAGCTTATCTCAGAGTTTATAAACCAAACGCCAGTGGAGCCGGTGTCCCGTTCGTTAAAACGTCCTGAAACATTCCTGAAATGTCTGATTCATGATGGGAGGGCTGCACAGATTACAGCAACACAGCATGTTCCCTCACGCACATGGGCACGCATGTGTTTCCACAGAGCGATGGAGGTGTTTTACAGAAACCAGTGGGTTAGTGTGTGAAAGGTCGGGCTGCTGTTACGCGCCTGGTATGTTGCATCATTCCCCTCGGACCGTGTTTGGGATCAGGCGTGCACAGCTGTGGGGCCGCATGCGACGAGACAATGAGACCCAGAGAAACGCACGCACACAGGGGCCGCTGACTGATCAGAGGGTATTTTTAACTCCCGTTGGGACCTTTGACCTCTGGTTCTAGGAGTTACTGTTTACTTCACAGAGCAAACACCAGAATGGGGCAAAGGGAAACAAGATGGCAGAGAAGTTGCTAAAACACCAAAATACATTTAGGTAGATCTCAGAAACAAAAAGGTTGAGTTATATCAGTAAATTAGTTGCAAAAGTTAATATTACACAGTTTCATTACAAAACTGATGCATTTCCTACAAGGAGTATTAAGAAATGAAATTATGAGAATAAAGTTGTAATATTACAAGAAAAGTCATAGGAGAATGTCATAATATTACGAGAAGAAAGTCATGTTTAAAGAATAAATTTGTACGAGAATCATGTCATATTATGAGTATAAAGTTGTAATATTTTGACTGTATTACGAGAATAATCTTCCAACTTTATTCTTGTAATACTATGAATTTACTTTGCAATTTAAAAATAAAAAGTTCTTAGCTTACGCTAATACTCAGTAACTTCTAGCTTTGCTGTAAATTATGTTTTACTCTGCCTTACAGCTAATGAAAATTCAAAATTTAATTCCTCCATTCACTCCAACACGTGTCTAACTTAAAGCCAGGCTCATTCGGGTCAAATCTGACACGCTGCAGCTATTTCTATTCTCTTAGCAAAAAGAGTGTTGCTCTGTGTTCCTCAGTCCCATTTTTAAAGATGAAAGTAAATTTTGCGTTTTATTTGGCAGTCGATTTGGTTGACTCCCCCTAGTGGTCTGGAGGATGTACGTTTTCTGGAGCGCTTCATACTGGTTTGTTTTTGCTATTTTTTTCCTTGGGTCTTATTTATTGTGTTTACAACATGTTGTGTTTGGTTGCAGTATTCTTTCTTATTGCATTTTTTTCTATGGTTGCTTTAGTCGTTATTACAGGCGGGGACAAGACGTCATTATCACTACTCCAATAATAAAATAAGACAAATCTACAGCATGATTTGTTCCATTATTTATCACATTCTTGCCTCCAGGTCTCACAATAAGCAATAAATCAATTAAAATAAATCAATTAATCGCTTAAATTAAAACAGAAAATTATTTCCGTTTGCATGGTTTAGCGATTTTCTCTTTTCTCTCTTTCTTCCAAAACTGGATGACAAAAGTCTTCAGTTTGGTGCTTTGGTCTCAACCAGGCTTTTTTGAAGAACAATTTTGTTTCAATTGTTGTTTCTGTCGTTTTGTTTCTTTATTTTGGATAGTTTTCCCGCTCCAGTGTAAAATGTTCATTAGAATTTAAAGCTTATTGATCTTTGACAATATGTTTGTGCATTATTGTTTATCACAATAACCAGCTAGGTTTGTTTTTCTGACAGGCCTCCCACAGTGGACGGTCTGTTTTTGTTTTAACTGATTCTTTATTTTGGGCCGGGCTTCTGGCTCGTTTTAACGTCTCGGTTTCACGTCAGTTTTTGGCTGAGCAGCAAAGTGGGTGAAAGTTCGCGCTCGTGCACAGCTCTTGTGCGGTTCGTTGATGTCACGAGGGATTCAATAATAGCAGCTGTTATTTACAAACCAGAGGCCGATACTCCATCCTTCCCATCACTGCAACCTTTTACCCAGTTTCCTCCTCTCCTAAACTCTCTGCATCCCCGTGTTTCTCCTCCTCCCGCCCTCCTTCCCTTCACAGGCTGCCGTTGCACTTTCACCCAGAGAGAAAAGATGTTTCCCCGAGGCTTCCTTCTCTGATCTCAGACTTTGTGAGTCAAAGGTCGTCCAGTGTGTTGATGGCGAAAGCTGCTGGTTTTTTCCTTGTTTTTATGGGATGCTGGTTCATTCCTTTGGGTTTTATGAGAGCAGTAAATCATTGAAAGGAAGCGTTAAAACCCACCAAAAAAAAAAAAAACTGTGTGGGAATTATTACCGTTTACAAATTCTTGTAGGGTGAGAAACTGTTGACATGTACGTCATTACTCTGCCGTGTTTGTTGGTGATAAACTTCCTGTGTGCTGATTCAAAACAAACGTGTCGGCTTTTATCCGATCCTCCCCTCAGGATCAAGTTCTGGTCAACGGTTCCTTTCACCTTTCACCCACTTCTACGTTAACTGTGATTTTTGTTGACATTTTTTAAAAACTAAACTATATTTAGCAAGTTTTTATTAACTTATTTTAAAATCCAACAGCTCTGCTTGTTTTTAATTTTATTGTTTATTTAATAGGGACATAAACAATAAACACAAGAGAAGGGAAGTAGGAGAGGGAAAGAAATCTTTAAAACTCTTGTTGTAGAACTACAAGAGTTTTGCAACATTTTTAGGGTATTAAATGTCACTAAAATGAAGTATAATCCTTCAGTTTTTTGTATGTTTTAGAGTGAGGAACAGGGACAAAACGTGACCAAAAAACGTGGCTGCATATAAATTCAGCTTAATCTGTCTGTTCAGAAATGTCTGACACTAAAAAAAATATTTATCACAATATTAAATCATCACAAAAAACACAATAATCCAGTTGGTTTTATTATGTAATTCTGATAAATAATGATTTAGACAGAAAAGAAAACGTATCGGCGTGCTTTAATGTAACTGTTTCTTGTTTGGTTTTCTCAGTGGAAGATGAATAAATGTTCTTATAAAACAGGCCTCAATGGGACAAACCTGGTTAAATGTTATTAAAAGTTTGGAGAGAAGCTATTAATTGAATTTTGATGATAGAAAGTGTAATAATCTAAATTAGTTCTGGGTATCTTGACAGAAACATCTTCAACTCGACACCATTTTTGAGTTTAATACTCAGCTTTCAGAAAGTTTAGTTGGTTCTTTACAGCAGATAAAAACCTTTTTCGTCTCTTTTGTGGCGTTAGATTTTCTCTTTAAAACGTAGATAAACATCTAAAACCTGGAACACGCCGTCTTCTTCATCTTTTGTCCATGAGACGAATTCATGCTCACAGTTTGGACTTTCACCTCTGACCTTTGACCACCATATTGCAAAACTCACATTTTCCCCACTTTAAAGTCCAATAATGGTGATTAGTTTGCTGCTGCAACCTGACCAACCTCTGCTCTATTTTTAAAGGTGAACCCCTTCTGACCTTCCCGGTCTTCGGCGGCGTTGGGCCGATCAGGTATTGGGTCCAGACGGCGGCTGTTTACTCAGACGGTTGGTGGGTTCGCTGCTCGTCCAGCACCGCGGCTCCCACTGCAGGTCATTCTGCTTTTTTATTCGCCTTTTGCCCAGAAACCACCAGGTGAAACCAGCGTGTGAGAAAACACGTGTTGGTAACGGCACATGGAGTCCAGACTTACTCAGGTTGGCGAAAATCGATCGATAAAAACTGGAGAGCGGTTTGAAGTGAGCTTGAAAGTTCTGATAAGATGGACCTTTTCATGTTTGAATCACCCTGAAGTTTATTCAGACAATCATAATTCGTTTAAAAAAACGAGTTAGACACAAAACTAACATTTAAAACATTTAATTCCTCTGTGGGATTAATGAAATATTTTTCAAATTGAACTGAATTTGAAACCAATAGAAACACTAACTAAATAACCAAGTTACGCAAACAGACTAACAGTCTAAAAATAATAATTAAATAAGAGACAAATCAGTCAATTACAGGGAATGAGGAACTATGGAAATTTAATTGTGTAAATGTAATGTGCTCTTAATAATTTGGACTAAAAATAAAAAGAACCAGCGACTGTTTCTAAATTTAGACAACAACAAACATTGATTTTAACAGTTGTCAGTTTGTCTTCAATATCTGCTTTTAATTTTCAAAAAGATTGACACTAAAACTACTAATAATATGATTTTAGACCAGTTTTTCTTGTCTTTCTTTGCTTAATTTCATGTGTACCTTTATTTTAAATCCTAAAATAGAAATTTGTGTCTCTAAACAGGTTTTATTTGGCTGGCCTGAGAATAAAAATGGCTCTATAAGTTGTAAAGGTTGCAGACGTCTGATCCATCACCTTTTCTACAGTTTTGATCCTGAACTATATAAACGTCAAACAAACTTCAGTGAAGTTTGTGAAGTTGAAAACTTTGACCGATTCTCCCTCACAGGATCGATAACCTATAAGGTGACCTTTGACCCTTTGTAAAAACGAGACGCAACTTCTCCGTTTAATAATGGAAGAGAGCTGAGGAGGAAAAGGACAGCGATTCTCCAAAGCTACACATGCAGTTCTCTGATTCATAAAGTATCGTAACATTACAGTCATAATATAATAACTGATGTGGAAAAATGGAGAATGTTCCCGAAACCTTTGAACAGTTTGAAAATCCCCATGGTATCTATAATTGGATAAAAGTAGTTTACTTTGTTCATTTAGCACTTATGCTAACTCTGAAAATGTTTAGCACATGTAATTTTCCCTAATTAAAGTTTTCCAGATAAATTCTAATGCGCTAATTTACTTTAATTAGTTTGCTGTTTTGTGAATGTTTTATAAAGTTTGACATCTATGTTGAAGTTTTGGTAATTGAGTTTTTACAAATCTTCAGGTAGGTAGGTGTTTGTATTCATGCTCTTATTTTGAAGTGAGAGAAGACTGCTTCCGTGGAAGCTTAATTTCCGTTCCTCTCCTCCATCCATTTGCTGATCTAGAGCAGCAAATGACATTTAGTCTGTGCCCAGAATGCATCGTAAACCTAAAGTAACAATTTAAAGTCTACTGATGTCCTGTTGGTGTATGGCCCTTTAAAGTTAGTAGAACTAATGTTGATGATTTGCGCACCTAACTTTAGAGTTAGCGTCGCCCATCGCTTCTGCAAATTTTACCAATGAATGAACCAGATTAGGCCACAGAATTTGATTATGGAAGATTTCATTTTTTTTAATATACATTTTTGGACAAGAGGTGGAGCATAATCTAGACAGATGGGCTATCCATCATAGGTGAAGATGGGGTTTTCTTCTTATTTTCTCCGAACTCCTCAGTTTCCATGTGTTGCACGCTTAATAATTAATCGTTGTGATTTCGCAGGGGTTTTTTTTATTATTATTATTATTATTGACAACATTTAACAACAGAGAAGAAGGACAGCGGTAGCCTCTGCTGATCAGCCGTTACTCCGCTGAATTTTCGTTGGCCTGCTGAGTAAATCGATATTTACAATCTGGCTCAAACAATTAAACACTCATAAAATTTTTGTTCATAAAATATCAGGTTATTTCACCTTATCTCACTTCTTCTATACAAGCCAGCTAACATAAATAGTAGCGCTTATTTATATTTACCTGTTAGCAACACAGAGCGACAGTTAGCGCCTCGGCTGATCAGCGGTTACTGCGCAGGAGTGCTCACTGTGTTCTACCGCCCACTGGTGGCGAACTGCTGTAACTGCAGTTTAATGATTCCCTCAGTCCGAATAGAATTGCAGCTTAAAATACTTTCTATAGTCAAACTATAAACGGAGGCAGTGTAACTATTTCTCATTTCTAACACACGAAGACTGCTATGTCTTTAAACGGTTTTGGAAAAGCTTTATGGGCTTCTGAGGACCAAAGTGTTTATGATTCCTTCCTGTCTCACGCTGTTTGGACTCTTCTAGAGAAAGTAAACATGTTGTTCTGCCATGGACTTTGCTCTTTGAGGGCTGACGGACAGGTATCCTCCTATCTCCATCCTGTCAGTAACGGTCACGGCTCAGTGGGGAAATGACTTTATGGGTTATTGTTCTGATAAGGAGCTGGAAAAGGTTTTGGCATCCAGGTTTGTTTTTCCTCTCGGGTCGGTAAAAACCTCCAAAGTTTCAACAAAGTTGTCAAAAAGAATTGCAGTAAAAGAAAGAGCACAGTGGTGATCCAAAGCTGAAAACAAAATATGTCAAAATATTATGTCTGATCTTTTGATGCATTTCAAAACATCAGGAAAAAATTAGCTAAACAAATTCTCTAAAAAATGGATCTGTCTCATAATCTTGGCATTAAGCAAATATAAATAACTGAATTAAGTCTGACGTAAAACAGGGAAACCGATTTAATGTCATTGAGGACAAAGTGCGTTTTTTATGCAGTAATGTAAACAACTAATTTCAATACTTAACATCGAGCAGAAGATACGGTATCTTTGTTTTATCTTTTAGTTTGTTAGACACGGATTCTGTTTAAAGATGAATGAAATGAAAAAAATGAAAGACGGGTTTATCATTTAAACAAACAAAAACAGTGTGATAAATTGAAGTGAAATGCAGCTAGATAGACGTTTTCACAACATGGAAATTTAAAAGCTGAACTCTCTGCTCTTCCTGTCTGATGCCTGTGCACGTGAATGGGGTGTTTAGTTTTTTGTTACTTAGTTATTCCTTAAGGCATCTTCTTGTTCTTCCTGCTGGCTCGTGACGACCTCAACGCATTGTTCCCTGTGATCACCGGAGAACTGAAGCTTCCTGCCTGACAGCTCAGCAACCCGAGACGCTTGTGAGTTCCTGCTACGTTTCTGCTAAATGTAACTCTGCATAGCACAGTGGAGGGTGTTTTTAGGTAATGAGAAGAGAGAATGTTGCATTTTAGAAAAAAAGCAACACAAAAAAAAACCTCTGGCTCGATCATAGGTAGCCAGATATTTTGAAAAACTAATACATTTTCATGCATTTTGGCCGTTCAACCACTAGAAACTATTATTTAGAAAAACTCTGACCAAAGTGGAGATTTAAGAAAACTCCATCTGTTTGCGTGCATGGGAAAACGGATGTGGGGTTTTGCAGTCTGTGGCAAATAATGTGCTAATATATCCACATACTTTGACACGATTCCCAATCAGCATCGGCATGTTTTAGTAACTTTAATAATATGCTAACACCCGATTTAAAAGTAGCTACACAAACATAAACTTTCTGATGCCATGTTTAATTGCTGACTGGAAGTTGTGGTTGTTTTGAAGCACTCTGTTTGACAGACAAGTTATAGCTTTGCACTACACTGCCCTCTAGAGGTCAGGCATGTTTAAAACAATGATTAGAGATGGAATTTTGCAGGTTCATGTGGATGAAAACGTTTCTGAAACAGAATCTGTGTACGATATTTTTTAATCAATGTGGCAGGCATATTCTTATATGTTCTTACATTTTCCATAAAATACTTATCTCACATTATAATAATCTCAGTAAGCCCAACTTGATGACCTTTTACCAACGTTTTTCTAGCTGTTAGCCAAATTTCATCAATCCAAAGGAGTCGTTTGTTTTGTCCGACTCTGACCTTCTGATGAGGTTTCTTTAATCAACAAACAGCTGCAGTGGTCAAAAGAAACAAGGAAATGTGTGGAACAGATTAAGACGTTTTTATGAAGAGAAGGAACTGAAGAAGATATAAATATCCACCATTTAAAAAAAATAGTTGAATAATGTAAACATTTTAGTGCTTTAAGGAATATGACATTAAAGCATGAGAACTCATATCTCATTTCTGTATGAACTGAGATATTCTTCAGTTAAATCTTCCTTTCATCAAAACAGCCTCAAGAAACAACTCACTGCTTCAATTTGAGGCAACAGCGCCATCTGCTGGTAAGTAGACGTTTTGGGCCTTTTCAGGGCTTAAGGTGTCTATGTACACGGTCCTAAAATTAAATAATTAATCAAAAAAATTATGGAATTATTTACTTGAGTAATTTTAAGTATCGCTTAAAATTTAGTGAAATTTCTGGATTCTGGAATAAGTCACTTATTTGTTTGTTTCACTGTGTATCAGTGATTTGATCAACTGTCACAACCTTGTAAATTGTCTGAGCTGAATTTGCAGTGAAAAAAGGGAAAAATACTTTCACAAGGTTATGTTTTGTTGACAATTTGGTCAGTCAATCTTAGATCTGAAACTACCTTAAACTACTGAATAAAAATTTATTTATGAGAATTTAGCCTCAAGATAAACCAGTTTTTGTTTTCGTTCTGTGGAAAACATTAAACAACCAATTAACCAACCAACTCAAATTTTTATTGATTTAATACACAAAATATTTTCAATTCACCACACAAACTGCATATTCTGCAGAGAATTAAAGCAACTCCCTGTTAACAGGCACAGGGCAACAATTCAAACATTTTACAGAGCAAAAATAGTCCCTGACTATTTCAACATGTTAAATCTAATTTAATAAGGCAAGACAGAAAACTGACTCGAGATATTTTCCTATTCATTCATAAACATGTATTGATTAAACAAAAAAAAAAATACAATTGGTTTTTTCATAGAAATGGGGATGAAAGGTTAAAACAAACTCAAGTATATTGCAATCATAAACATCCCCATTCAAAATTGGCTGTGCTCTTTAAAAGTGTTGTCAACATCTCAAAGCACTTGAGCACTAAAACAGCAAGTAGAAAAACATCAGAATAAACCGAGAAAGACTTAAAACACACAACTTGTTTCAGGAGGCCATTTCAATATTCCCCTCCTTCTTCCTCACCCTCTCCTTCAATAGAATCGGTTCCGACTTCTTCATAATCCTTCTCCAATGCAGCCATGTCCTCCCTGGCCTCAGAGAACTCTCCCTCCTCCATGCCCTCACCCACATACCAATGAACAAAGGCACGCTTGGCGTACATCAGATCAAACTTGTGGTCGAGCCGAGCCCAGGCCTCTGCAATGGCTGTGGTGTTGCTCAACATGCACACAGCCCTCTGGACCTTGGCCATGTCTCCACCGGGAACCACAGTGGGAGGCTGGTAGTTGATGCCCACCTTGAAACCAGTGGGGCACCAGTCCACAAACTGGATGGTGCGCTTGGTTTTGATGTTGGCAATGGCAGCGTTGACGTCTTTAGGCACCACATCTCCACGGTACAAAAGGCAGCAAGCCATGTACTTCCCGTGGCGAGGGTCGCATTTCACCATCTGATTGGCTGGCTCAAAGCAAGCATTGGTGATTTCAGCTACGGTCAACTGCTCATGGTAAGCCTTCTCTGCAGAAATGACGGGGGCATAGGTGACCAGAGGGAAGTGGATCCGTGGATAAGGCACCAAGTTGGTCTGGAACTCCGTCAGATCCACGTTGAGCGCACCGTCGAAACGAAGAGAAGCCGTGATGGAGGACACGATCTGACTCATCAGTCTGTTGAGATTGGTGTAGGTTGGGCGCTCGATGTCCAGGTTCCTACAGCAGATATCGTAGATGGCCTCGTTGTCCACCATGAAGGCACAATCCGAGTGCTCCAGGGTGGTGTGAGTGGTCAGGATGGAGTTGTAAGGCTCCACCACGGCTGTGGACACCTGAGGAGCTGGGTAGACGGAGAACTCCAGCTTGGATTTCTTGCCGTAGTCGACAGACAGGCGCTCCATCAGCAGGGAGGTGAAACCAGAGCCAGTGCCTCCTCCAAAGCTGTGGAAAACCAGGAAGCCCTGAAGACCATTACACTGGTCAGCCTGAAAACAGAGAAGGCTCATCAGAATCCACACATCACACAAATTTACTTAATTCCATAATCTTACCAGTTTGCGAATCCTATCCAAAACAGGATCGATGATCTCCTTTCCGATGGTGTAGTGCCCACGAGCGTAATTGTTGGCAGCGTCCTCCTTACCACTGATCAGCTGCTCAGGGTGGAACAGCTGGTGGTAGGTCCCAGTGCGCACCTCATCTATGGAGGGGTGGAAAATAAATAGTAACACATCACATAAACACATATTCCAATCCCTGATGTCAATTGCTTCATCCAATGCTCTCCAGCAAGTGCTGAGACTTACCAATGACGGTGGGCTCCAGGTCCACATACACGGCCCGGGGGACATGCTTTCCAGAACCGGTCTCACTGAAGAAGGTATTGAAGGAGTCGTCTCCTCTCCCTGCGGTTTTGTCACTCGGCATCAGACCGTCCGGCTGGATGCCATGTTCCAGGCAATACAGCTCCCAGCAGGCATTGCCAATCTGGACTCCAGCTTGACCAATATGGATGGAAATACACTCACGCTGGACAGGAAGAAAAGAGTCATTTTAATTCGGGTCACAGACAAAACATGTCACCTGGCATCAAAGTGAGAAACTAAACCATTATACAGCTAACTGAATCGATACAGAAAATGGCTCATCAATAAATAATCTACATCACTAAGTTTATTAGACCCTAAACTAATGAAATCAGCCAGCTACACTGATATGAAATATTTGACGAACTGTTTAGTTTTGTACTTAGAAACTGTGGTTGTTAAAGAATGAAGGACTTCATTCTAAATTGGACCGTTAGCGGAACCAAATGTTTGTCTTCAAAGATGAATAGACCGTTATATCAGATGAAGAAACTTCTCTCCGTTAACTGTACACCGGCAAAAAAAAGGCGGGAGACCAAAGACAAGTTTCTATTAAAGTGTATTTTCTTTACTCCCAAAACATCTGGATGTCTCGAAGAAAAATAATTTTAGTCAATACTAAATGCGCGCCAAAGTCCTTTAAAAGCGATTAGGCTAACGGTCAACTGACGAGTAACAGTAGCAGTTAGCGGTTGGTTTGAGCCACCGCCACAATAATAAAAAAAAAAGCCTGACCATTTTAAAAGCATTTACACTTACATCAGTATTTATAATACCGTGGATAATAAATTGTAGTTTATGTTCAAATGAGCACGCAAATTTTGAGAGCTAAAATCAGCTCAGTTTTCATTTCCCTTCCCGTTAAGTTTTGACTTTTACTGCGAAAAGTCAAAACGACAAAAAAAAGTTTAATTATTCTTACCATTTTCTCTCTTTTCTGGACGTGTGAGGACGAAGCAGAAAGTAATGAGCAAGTAGACTTACAAAACCAAGCGGCTTCGGGTAATCTTCAACACCATAACGGTTAGTTGGTGGCGGTTAGGCGCTTAAGTTAGCCGGATCATACCATTATGTGACAGTTTAGGGATTGTATAAATCTTACGTTTTACGGTTTTTTTACAACTAGTACAAATTTAGTATGATAAACAATAATTATTTATAAAATTAAGCAAATATAAATCATTAACCGTGAGTAGATCCATAACAAATAAATAATATAGTTGCACGAATCCCCCCTACATATTTTCCAGATGGAATCGACCCACTGCAAAGCCTCTGCTGCCCAATCCAATCCAGTAGGAGGCGGTAATGCGCCTGTCTAATAATGCACAGGTTAAAATAGCCGACAAAATCCAGATGATTGATTAAAAACACGTCTTAAAAGTACAATAGTACAGAAAACCTCTTCACTGTAGTTCTCCAAACATTAAAGCCACTTATTTCCAAAAGAAAAAAAAAAACAAAACCCCAACTTTGAGACATTGGTTGCTGCATTTTTCTTTTTGTCTTTATAATTTTAAAGCATCTAGTGAGCTAAAAGCACGTCGCAACTTTACTCGCCCCCTTCACTGTGCCTAGTTATTCCATTTAAAAGATGGATGGATGAATACAAATAAATGGATGGATGAATGAAAGGTGGATGGACCAACAAGTACAAAACTCAACACATGCACATTGGGCTAGCGTAGTTTAACTGAGTAGGGAAGCTTTTTTTTGCGAATTAATACGTTGTAGTGCATCTTTTAAAACATGCATATTAAATATGTAGCTATTCACATAATGCATTTAAAATAAGTTATGCTTTATGATATTTTCTTTGTACACAAAGACAATAGAATAGTAGTTAATTCAGAATTTTATATGCTCTTCTGTGTGCAGATCAGCGCATGTTAGGGAATATTAGAAGAGTTTGCCATATATTTCTCTGTCAAAGGATTGGTGTCCTGTCAAAGGAACGATTTTAATTTTTTTCTTTAAGGAGGTGGAGAGAGGAAGGCATCTGGTCACTGGACATTCAAAGCAATTAATTATTAAGGTCATAAATTACTCCATCGATTAAATGTTGACATAAGGGTGTCTATATTGTTTTGATTATGCACTTATTTATTTTACTGAAACCTGGTCCTAATACGCGTCGAACTTGAATTGTCTGACGTGTTTTTGAAATGCATAACGCATTTGGAATCAACGCACCATTATGGTGTGTTTATCACGAGGCAATAATTAATAGCAATATTAAATTGCTATTAATATTACATTATAGATACGAGATTACACAGAAAAGCTAATACAGTAGTTGTAAAAGAAAAGTAAGAAGTCAGCAGGCTTATCTCAGCGCAATCTTCATGTCAAATCTCTACATTCAGAGAAACTTTTAGGATTTTCTGATTTTATTAATTTTTATTTCAACAAATTGAGAGAAAATCCCTGTAAGAAAAAAAGAACAAAATGGGCATGCAACTCCCAGGAACCGAAAGGAACCAAGATGGATTTAGATGTATTTTAGAGGTTCAGATGGGTCTGAAATAAGGTCATATCAATATGTTTTCTTCTTTCTGATCTTTACTTTCAGGTTGTCTCATCTCAAATCTTCCCTCAGCAGCGGTGCCTCAGATGAGCGAGTTGCAGCGACGCTCCAGTGAACCAGTCACCTCATTAGACGGTACTGGAGTATGACTGCAACAAGCTGCTGCTTGATGCAGCAAGATGAAACTCTCCCACTGCTCACAGGACAAAATAAAAAGGACAAACAGAAACTCAGAAATTACTTATTTTCAGCAGACTCTTTATTGTGGAGATGGAAAAATCCAAGGAAGCTGCTGAGTGGAGGACCAGAGGGAAGACATTCTCTTCTTCTGGTCCAAACAAGAAGAAATCCACTGACAACTGAATAAATAAAATACTTAAAGCCACGTGTAACAACCGATAGTCTGGTGGAGGACAAATAAAAGTCTGGTGGCCCACCAGGCCGATGAAACACTGGTGGAGACCCTGACTTCTGTCTTAAACGGGAAAGCTGTCTACATTTCGAAGCGATCTTTGGGCTGCTCTTGGTCCGATCCCTCACCGACTGCCACTGTGGACCCGTGGCAAACGGAGCTGTCAAAGGCACGAAGCCTCCGATGGCTCCTAGGATCACTGGGACACTCAAACCCCTCCACCACGATAAGGTGACAGCCCACGGAGGGGATGAAGAAAACCAGAAACAGTTACGGCTCTCTGATGTTAAACCAAAGAAGACCGTACAGTATTAACTGGACTAAAATGGCTGCTTTGAATCAACTTGGTACTGGTTCTGTTGGTTTGTTCATGTTCCTTCACTTACAGACTGACTTTGTACAATCTGAATTACAAAGTTTTATTACATGTAGGATCAAACTGGACATTGTGTAGGAGAACATAACATGTCTATATTAATGGATAGTATTAGCATCAACATAGCTTTTGTTTTTTCTCCATAGAAGCCACACCGGGTCTGACGTTCTGATTGGCTGTGGTTCCTTCCTGGAGGAGGACATTGGCTGACATGATGCTGCCATCACCTAGTCCTTCTCCTTCTCCTGCTGTTGGCATTTCCATGAGCATGGTAAGTTCTCCTGAACAGTTGCTCTGTTATATTTCTGCTCCGTCGTCTTCTCAGCTCCAGTAGGTCATGGAAGATGGCTGCTGGTACTGAGCCTGGTTCTGGTTCTGCTGGAGGTTTCTTCCTGTTTTGTATTGACTTTTGAAGGTTTTTGGTTGTTGGCACGGCGCATTTGTTGGTTTAAGAGTAAAATTATATATAGCGTCAATTCACAAAAAATTTTGTCTCAATGAACTTTTAAATAATTTTAGTTCACTCACATATATTCCAATTTCTATTAATTCACAGTGCAATAAGCCAAGTTAATTATAGATTAAAAAGTTTGTACCAAAAAACCCAGTACATTGCATGAAGTTGTTGCTTACAGCATTTGAGAGCATCATGTCAGCCAATGACCTCCTCCAGGAAGGAACCACAGCCAATCAGAACGTCCGTCCGCCCTTGGGAGGCGATGAAGGGCGAAATCAGAAACAAAAACAAGATGATTGAGAAGGATTTCTGAATAACAACAGGACGGCTGCAGGTTTAAGGTCAAACCCTTTACAGACTCAGAATGAAGATGTCACTTTTCAAAAATACATTTATGAATATCACTTAAAAACAGCAGAATGCCTGCAGCACTTCTTGAGGAAGACTGCTGAGAAAGTTTCAAGTCAGAATGGAGAACTGGATCAGGAAGAATCTGCCTTACCTGCTCATCTGGGAACACTGCGAGGGTTTCTTCACACACCTTTACTCTTTGTTCTTGACTTTATACAGGTAAACTTTAAGAATGAATTACACATATTTGATCACACACTAGAGAAAACAAGATCTGTTCTGGTTGCTGTATCCAAGGTCAAAACATCTTCCTTTCACCGTGTTTTTCCTGCATGGAATGGATTCACCGTTTCGTCATATTCCTTTGTTACCAATTTCCTCTAACTCATCCAACGAATTCGAAGCCTTGAGAAGTGGCTCCAAGAAGTAGCAAGCAAGGTTTCCTTTTGCTGGGTTCAGAGTCCAGTACCATAGTGTCCATCTTGATACCAATATTAACTACCAGTCCGAGGCCATCTGGCATCTCCACAGTCTCCATCTCAACAAAAACTGCTGATGAGCTTCTAAATCCTATGCTGTAACGGTATTAATTCGTCCCAAAATGAATAATTCACCTAAAGCATTTCAGAAAGAAAAAAAAAATTACATAGGTGCAAACTCATTGAAACTGAAATCAGTACTCTTTACTTCCTTTTTCTTCAGTTCAGTTCAAAGCTGAAATTCAGACCACAACTGGTTTAGGCATACGCCACACATCATCATTCACAAACTTATTCACATAGTTGTGCAATTTCAAAAGCTGCGTAACGGACAACACCAAACAATAAATCCACTCAGTTAGCTATTGAAGCTTGGAAAAAAGATAGCTTGCTTGAAAGTTTGCTCCAGAGTTTATTCCCCTAAAGTCCTCATATCAGACTTACTTTTATCCTGCCAAATTCAGACTTATTGTAACGCTTAAACAATTCATACAAACTGAAATGGCATAGCACAGTTACAGTTTGTCCAGGTTGAAACTTTCTGATACCAAAATAGAAATCTGTTCAAGTTACTGCTAAACAATAGGTTTTCTGGCAGCTGGTTTGTTTTCTTTATCAAAACTGTTTTACCTGCTGGTAGGTTAGTCAGCCTGGTCAGTAGAACTATATTATGAATCAAACAATTATGGAGTTTGATTTAATGAGGAAAAGTGCGTAATTTAACAAGAACAGCAATTTATTATTACAAGTCAACTTTTCTTACAATGAATGTCCAAAAATATGAAAAACATTCAAACAAAAGCATAATGTTTGAAGAGCTCAAGTATCACATTAACTTTGACCCCGTGTGCCGAGGCGTGTAGTCCTGGAAAAACATGTCGACGTATTGCAGGATGTGGTCAACGGCGCTGAGCAGAAGCACGTCGGTGTTCACGTCCAGGTCCAGTTCTGACGCGTAGTTCTTCACTGGAACGATGTAGGAGGTGGACATGCCCAGAAGAGCTCCTGCTCTGTTCATCTGCAAACACAACACAAACTAAAACAGTCGCAAAAGTTGTCTGAAATTAAACTTAATAAACTTAGTGCAACTTTTGTTATTTATTGGATAAAAAAGAAAATAAAATAAAATAGAAAAATGAGGCCCTGGGGTTGGAGGTACTTTTGGTGCCCTAACTTCAAACAAAAAATTATTTTACTGATGCAAACAGCGATACATTAGTAGGTAGTCCTATCAGCAGGTATGAATTGATGCATTGTAAGTCCAATACATCCCTTAGCCAGTATCTCCAAAGACATTTACTACTTTGTAAATGACTTTACAATATTTTTACATTGTTTATTGGGTCTGGACTATATGGTTGAAAAAAATTATAATCTATGTATCTCATATCAATTTATAAATAATTATCAATTAGTTTTCTGTTTCAAATATCTGAAACAATAAAAAGTCTTACTATGTAATAAGAATCTGGCAACACAACATTTCCTGTTTTGTCCTCAGTTTTCACTCCACACCATTATTTATTTTTAAGCAGTTATGAGGCACAGTGGCAAAACCTTAAACTGCTGCTGCGCCAGCAACGAGTTCAGCAGCTCATTGCTAGGTAACCACAAGTTACTCAACAAGTTGTTGCTAGGTAACCAAAGAGCGAGAGTTAGTTGATGCCAGTAATCTTTTTTAGTCAGTCTTGGCAGTGTGAGTGGCTAATCTTTCCTACTTTTGTCTAACTCTTCCTGTTCTGTGCATTTCTAGATCAATGAAAGTATTGAATATTCATATTGATCCAATTTATTGCGGTATATGCTGCTATGGATTTCTTGTCCAGCCCTATTGTTTACATTCATAAAAATCCAAAATTTTAATTCAACTCCCCTCATTTGGGCCAATGAGTTTAGAGAAAGCATAAAACCCGAGTTTAGATTACACATTTCCACCCACCGTCTCTCGAACGTTCAGGCTCTTGTAAACATTGCTCACATCTTTGGCCGTTTCTGCACAAATTTGGTCAACGTGGGTCAGCAGAGCCACCTGGTGAACCCCTAAAACATAACAAAAACTTAAATGTGTCAATCTTTTAAAGCTCTTTAAAGACCAGTATATTTACACTGCTACACCCTTTCCCAAAATAAATAGCCATCATCCACATCATTTTCATTACAGTAGAGATTTTTATTTTCTTAAAAATGCACCTTTGCAGAAAATTTAATTATCACATTTTGTAGTACTGTCATCTGGTGGACAAAAAAACAAACGCTCAATAGCAATGAATGTATAAGTTTGTGTTAAGATAAGTGAACAAAGCCAGTCTGTGTGACTTAGTTTAGGATTATTTGAAGAACTGAGATGGGGAAAAAATTT
Source organism: Phalloptychus januarius (assembly GCA_902982915.1). Taxonomy (NCBI): domain Eukaryota; kingdom Metazoa; phylum Chordata; class Actinopteri; order Cyprinodontiformes; family Poeciliidae; genus Phalloptychus; species Phalloptychus januarius. The sequence goes on along the minus strand of CADWAE010000076.1, from coordinate 6,835,375 downwards.
TTAATTGCATTCTCTCAACACAGCCAAAATGCTTAAAAAGCATAAAATGTCCTAAAGATCTGTTAATAATGATTATATTCTTAGTCTTAGACTCCCAACACTTCGATTACAAATACTTTATGACTTTCTATGAAGTGTATTTCTTGTACTTTTGTTTCAACTTACAGAAAATGAGACTTGAAAACCTTTTATTTCCTGTTAAAGTTACATGCAAAACAGTGAATAATTTACATTGTTTATGCCTCTGTATGTTTGTTTGCTCACCCAGCTCGCTGATGTACTCTCGCAGCTGTTTGAAGGTGGAGCCGAAGCCTTTGTGGTAGGAGGAGATTTTGGAGGCGTCCACCATGAAGGCCACACAGTGGATTCTGTCCCGGAGGCTGGGCGTCTTCACGTACCCCGCCGTTTCTGTGCCGACTGGTTGATCCGGACTGAACTGAGGACAGACAAGTTCAAAGATCAAGCTGCAAACGTTAAACCGTGATGGCAAGAATATATAAAGAGTGAGTTTCTCCCCATAACTTTGAGGAATATGCGTTCAGAAGATTTAAAAAAATAATAAGATATAATCCTCTTACCTTGTGCCCTTCAGGAACGTGGCCTTTAATCACAGACAGGATGTCATGGAGAGTCAACCCGGTCGTCTCTCCATCGCCGAGGCCCATGATGTCAGACAGCACCAGCCCAGTGCTGTCCTCCCCCTTCTGACCACGGATGTTGAAGGACTGTAGCTGACAAAATGGGTCAAAGTTAATGATGAAAAGCTCATGAGCAAAATCCGTCAACAACAGAGAGGAGGGGCAAAAAATAAATAAATCTGCATTTCTACTGTTTATTAAAGGAAGTGAGAAATAAAAAGGTAGGTCTTCAATCTGCAGAGTGGAGTGTTGAACAGCAGGGTGTGGTGGACAGGAGAAAGGAAACCGGTTGCTTTGTTTAAAATAACCGCCTTATGCTAGGATAGCTAGTCAGAACATGTTCACCACAATTTTTTTTCCCACAAAACCATTCTTAGATAATTAAATTTTAGTTCTGTCTATTCTGAGCTCCTTTCAGAATGAGCTCTTATAGTTCCTCCTATCACTTTAAATCCAAATAAGCTGCTGCTGGCCAGCCCCCCCCCCAACTCAATGTTGAAATGGCTGCAAACCGATGCATAATTATACAACAGTACATCTTTGAAAAGTAGAAGTGGAGCCTCCCGCACCGACAACAAGAATGCAGCAGCTGGTTTCTGGATGGTAAGTCGACAACAAAAACACTCGTCTTTTCCAGCAGCCATTGTACAGCCCATACAGCGGTAAAATCAGCTGGCCAAACGTCCTGAAGCTCTGTTTGTGTTGCTAGGTGACGAGGTGGGCTTTGCTTGGGTTGCTAGGAAACGGGGCAGTGCCTGCTGATTTGTGACGTTACATTCATAAGGTTTTTGAACCGGCTTGTTTTCCAGACACCAAGAAAATATCAACTTATTTCAAAGAGCTTGGGTTGTTTTTAGGAACAGCTGAGACCCAAATGGAAGTACAAGAATCAGTAAAATGTTAATTTAGCAGAATACCTCCCCTTTAAAAATATGTTTTCAACATGAATGTGTCACTTTCTACAATGAACCAGAACATTGGGGAGGTGGAAGAGACTAATTCAGGCAGAAACTTTTCATTTGGAGGTGTAACATGTCATGGAACAGCACAAAGTAGCTGAAGACAACAAAAAGACCCATGCTTTAAATTTTTAAAAGAGATAATGTGCACAGTTCTATTTTATCAGAACATTAACAAACGGTCCATCAGACGTGAGGACGTGTCCGCTGCTGGTCAAGCGTTACCTTTTTAGTGAAGCTGGTGTTGAAGGAGGAGCCCACCATGGCGCGGTTTGTCACTCTCCCATTGAACACAGACTGGACTGAACTGATGAAACTGGACTTTCCAGAACAGACTGGTCCGAGGAGGAGAACCCGGGCCTGAGGCACATCCTTACAGCTAGGTCTGTAGGAGCTAACAGCCTTCATCAGGCTTTTCCTTTGCCTTTAATTTAAGGATTAAAGGTTCAGAAGACGATTGAAAGAGCATTTATCTGCTGGAAGATGGAGGCGAAATGTACTCACTCTTCGGTCCACTGAACATCTCTCCACTGAGATTCCAGCTTTGACTGAAATCCTGTAAAAACTTCAACAATTAAAAGATTATTAACCACCAGCTCAATAATAGCTGCTCCAAAAAATACATAAAAGCAAATGTAAGAAAACCCCTTATATTTCAAAAGCTGCAAGTTAGTGTGTAAAATCATAAAAGTATTAAACAATGCAAATTACCATGTCAAGATATTACATGGTACTTTAATTTATTTTAACTTTGTAAACCTTTAGACAGACTTAATATCATGTTTTTTTGTCTTTACTGTTTTCTCAAATTTTGAGTTGACTTTGAAAAATACAGGATGGGTTTTAAATCACAGAAACTTAAAAACCAAAAGCTGCACATTTACTCAAAAGCTTTAGCAAATAACTTGGGTTTATTTCAAAAGGCCATATATTTGGTTTCTAGGAGGTGTGTTTACTGTACATAAAAATCTATGAAAGTAAAGCAGTGACTGATTTTAACATAAATGTGCAAATTTAGTGTTAGAGATGATTTTTAAAAAAAAATGGAATATGTAGCTTACCTGGGATTCCTACAGGTTTTTCCTTCTTTTTCTCTGTTGTGCTCTCATTTTGCAACTGGTTGGAAATAGTGAGGCCGGTCAAAGTAAGAGCAGGAGGTGAAGGATTGCTTAGAGGCACAAAGGAGGAGGAGTTGATGGGACATCCAAACGAGAAACCCACACTAATAAAAGGAAATATATGTCAGACTATACACTGAAAAACAAAACAACAAATTTCTTCTTTTTCTAAAATCTGCACTTTAGAAAAATAAAACATTACACTGAATAGAACTGGGCTCACAATGTTGCTGATCTACAAGGATTAGCAAAAAATACATTTCAAACTTCAGAGCAAAAGTAAGTACTCTGAACTCAGCAATTTTTATATTTTATAAACAAAGAGACCAGAAAACATAACATGAAAAATAACTAGTTTTTTCTAACTTGTAAAAAACATGATGCTGTGCATTTCACACCTTTATTATTCAATATTTTTGTAATTTTGGTAATCTTGTACCTAATGGAACCACCTATAACTATGCAGAAATTTACATCAATGTGAACTTAGAAAAGTGACAATTGTCTTTATAAATGATGGGAACAAAGTGACTGTTGATATAATTGAATGGGTGTCGAAGAAATGTTACTTTAAGCAAAAACAATTGATTTAATTATGTCTGTGTGGCACAATTAATGGGGCAGAAGTGTAAAATCAAGGCGCTATCATACAGTACATTTTATTATTCAATATTGTTACTTTACTGATCAAATATAATTAAGATGATAGCATTTATACAGAAAGTAAAATTCAATTGATAAATTAAAATTTTATAAAATCAACATATCAAACTACACACAATCATTTTTATGAATAGGCTTCTAGTATTTATTTAGTAAATATCAACTTAGCCCAGTCACACTTGGAGTGTGGGGAAGTAGGAAGTAGTAGGACATCACTAATTTGATTTGATCAAAAATATATTAAAATGCTTCAGGAAATAAGTTAATTTGCTTTGTTGTAATTTATGCTACCTGTTTGTGCTGTCCATGGGTTTGTATTTTGTAGCTCTTTATTTCATATCTTCTTGTCTCTGTCTGATATCTGGTTTGTTTATGAAAGCTTTTCCTTTTACCTAATGAACACAGCTGTGCCACATTGCTAATTTACTCTCACTGCGTTTATTCCCAGGTTTTCCCTTTGCAGAACCTCACCGTTGTCCCTCATCCTCCTGTTTTTTCTTCCTTCCAGTTTTTTTTATTCTTTATATTTAAGGACACCATGGTAGTTCTATGTTTGCTTCTGTTTAGGTTAAATATTGCTACAATATTAGTTACTTTAATGCAAACAAAAGTGTATAAAATCCTGATTGGTTGAGCTTATTCTGCTGGCACATATATTTCTACAATCAGGTTTGTATTTGCAATTGTAGAAATGCATTTAAATAAGCTAGAATAGGTGACAATCACTTTAGCACAATTTAACTCACTTGAAATATACTTTGTTGCTTATGAAAACTCAAAGTTCCACCTTTTGCTTCCTCTCAATTTTCCATTTTTGGAAACAGCACTCTGTAAACAACCAGCTTCTTTAGCAACAGCGATTCTAACTACTGCCGCTAAAGAGGAACTGTCAATGTCATTGTTTATGTTTACAACATAATATGTCTTAATTATTAAGCGTAATGGTTTTACATTGTTTGTTGTTTGAGAAACTGCGGTTTTTGTTTTAAGTATCTGTAAGCCATAAACTCACAAATGAACACATCTCAGGCCCATATGAGTATCACTTTTTAATCGAATCGCGAAAATAAATAAACTTTTTGAATATTCTAGATGGTTTATAAGGATCTTTCCTGCTGTCATTTCCATATCCAGTTTTTACAGGAACCGATCAACCCAAGTAGGTCGAAAAAGTGCAGAAGGCTCCTGCAGGAATTTTAAAGCAAATCAAAATGGTAATTTACTTCTTGCAATAGAAACTCTGCCTACCCGGGTTTGTCTTTGCCTTTTTTCTCCATAGTGACCTCTGCGAGAAGACGTGAGCAGCAGATGCGTAGACAGACGAAACTTTAATTTCTCCACAGCGAAGTTTTACCAAGAAAAGAAAGTGAAACCGAGAATTTCATAAACCCACACAGCCGACTGGTGGAACAAGCGATGCATTCACACAGACTGGAGTTCTTAAAGAGAAACTCATCCCCAAATCAACATTTTTTTTTATTGTAATTTAATTACCCAAATAGGTTATTTGAGATTGTATGCTTATGATTCTGTATGAATTTGGACATCTTTTTAATTCGGCATTAATTTGCATAAAATCGCCTCACTACTGGCCTCTCCGGTCAAACACAGTTTTGGTTTTGTTTACGTCCGGATGTTTCGCGCATGCGCATAAGGCTGAAGGGCAGAAGTAGGCGACTTTTCCACATGCCATCCATAGCCTCGGAGTTTAGCCATCAGAGCGGGAGTTATAGACATTGCAGCATGAAGTGACCCAATTCTATTTGTCTTTCAGGTCGTTTGCGGTTCACACTGGAGATCACGTGCAAGTCGCATATACAGTTTTAAACACAAGTATATTAAACCGGTGGTTTTATTATGCTTTTGTCGTTTATTAAAACACATTTTATATTATTTTTTTATTTTAAAATGCTGGTAAATGAACTCCTGTGGTTGCGGTTTATCTCCTTCTGCCGCTTATTTACAGCTTACTTCGATATTAGCGATTTAAGCTCTTTCTCTTATGCTTTAGGAACCAAAGAGAAGATGGTTTCTTTTGGGAGAAAAATATCACCTCTTCACCATGGAAAATAATATGACCCCGCTGGCAAGGAGGTATGAGAATTAATCCATTACACGCCCTATGCACATATTATTTACAAATAAAAAGAAAAAACGAGGAACAGAACAGACTTCTATGAAAAATACCTTAGTACACAAAAAAAAAACCCAGTTCACATTATGGTAAGTTGAAAATATTCAATGACCTACATCATTCATGTGTACCTATTTTTTGTTTGTAGTCTTGTAAATGGTGGATAATAGTTTTATTTCCTTAACTAAAACTGTAAGAAAGGGCAAAGATTATGGAAATTTACGTTTTTCATTGTCTTCTGTTTTCATCTTATTCTTTGCATGAAAACCAAAAATAATATTCTCATATCTTAGTGAAAATTTTGTATCAGTCTTATAAATTATAAACTTATTAAGCAGAGCAAACAACTTTAAAAGTTGAAGTCACTCCTCGACGCTAGAGGGCGCTCCAGGCTCAAATTTGAGTCTAGTGATCTTTACCTGCTGATTAACAGCAGGGGTCAACCTGAGGCCTTACTGGTGTTTTTTTTCCACTCTTTCCTGGACAGTCCTGCTACCAAATAAGATAAACTTTCTTCCACTACAGTCCGCCCTGCTGCACTCTGACCTTCATCAATCAGCAGCTTTTAATAACCTCAGGATATTCTGTACTGAATATCCATGTGGTAATTTTGGTGCTGACTGCTAGACCTTGGAAAAGAAAAGAGACTCGTTATGTGTTTCTTGTGTGTGTCCAGGAGCTCCACTTATATCTCCTGTAAACTCAGTCTGATTCATAAAATTAATCCTCAGTTTCAAACAGGACAGGTTTCATTTGTGGTGATAAGTTTTTATTTGGCGAGTTTGACATAATCCTGTTGGAGTATTGAAGAAATGCACAGAAATGTTTTCCAAATGCTTTAAGAAGGCCTCTATCCAGAAGACGCAAGTTTAAAAATACAAACAAACAAGAAAAGATAAAAGTTACACAAATCTTATTTTATTCCAAAATAGTTCAGGTTGCAAACATTTAGACTGGATTTTCATATTCTTTTCATGCATTAAAATTTTAATGTTTTAAAAATATACATTAAGCATAATCTCCCAAAACATCCAATTAAATGAAATGAAACTTGTGCTATGCTGTAAATAGCAGCAGAGATTCCACATAATCTCTGTTATAAATAAACCAAATCTTATGATCGTCCATCTTTTTTTATTATTTTTGGTGACTGGTTGGAAATAAGTGCAGACAGCCACACTAAATCTGAGTAACACTGGCAGAAAAACATTTTCAGGGTCACCTTTCTAATCTCGGCTGTGATGATTTGTTTGCCCCAGACTGAGGCCATGAGGAGCTTTTATTGTGTCATCAGATATGAACCAGACCCCAAACTTTCATTTCAAAGTATTTCAAGACCCTGTTCGTACAATATCAATCTAAAGTGGTTGTATCTTTGCTCCTAAAAGACTTAAAGAAGCCAGCATTGAGTTTGGAGCTGCTTTGTCATTCGAGGTCCTCACCTCAAACTGAAATTCAGCCTTCAACCTTGTGGTCATGACTCAGTGTCATTTTAAGTTGGTACCAGTGCCAATTATGTGAAGGCACCATCTGCAGCCTCTCATCTGTGGATGGAAGAGGTTGTTCTGCAAACACCCCAATGCGCCAATAACAAGATCATGATTTCATCGAGCTGCAACCCGAATGCTGAATTCAGATATTTATAAATGCGTGTAATGTCCACCTTAATGTCCTTCAGCTGGCTTTGAGTTTAGAGTCTAGCATGCTCGCCATTAAAGTTTCAGATTTGGTTTGAGTTTTCTTCAGCTGATGTAATCATTTTCTCAATGGCACAACGAGGAGCTGATTGCTTGTTTTTAATGTTTTCATTAAGAAAAAACAAACATTAAACCATAGGCATTTACATTTTTTACAATGTTAGGATATTTAATTGGGTTGCTAGGTGAGGGGCTGGGCTTCTCTGGGGTTGCTAGGTAACGGTCTGGGCTTTGCTCAGGTTGCTAGGTGACGCTCCGAAATGTGACAAATGGCTAATTTTTCAAAAAATACTAACTTATAGCCAGAAGCTGCCTGCCTTTTTTTTTTTTTTTTTTTTAAGTTTGGTCTGTTTTTAGAAGCAGCAGAAACCCAAATGGAAGTACAAAAATGTGCAAAGTATACATTTTCCCTTTAAGTCCAGATTACTGACCCCTAGTCAATTATTACAAGTTCCACAAATGACCTGTGGACACTCATAGTTTAAATGACTTATTTGATGTTTTATTTAAAGATACTAAGATCAAAATAGATATGCTCCAGTGTCTGCGATTGGCCCTCCAGCCACGTTCTGTCAATGTGTGATCCAAATTACGAAACAGTCCAGGACATTCTCCGCCAAATGTCAGCCAGCAGTTACCTAACCGATGGGACAGAAGTCACTCTCTTTACCTGTTTACTCTGGTCATTTCTCAATTTCATAGGAGTGTCAGTGATCGGCTGATAGCTAACAGGTTTCCAGCAGCTCGTCTTCATCATCTGAGGAGTTCAGCCGGTTTAGGCAGCTTTGACTCAGCAGCCGCTAACAATATCCATGGAGAGAGAGGAAGAGGAGGAGGGCGAAGGTCTAAACAGGGAGTCATCCCTGCTATGCAGCCGTGTGACACAGCAGTCTGTTTTAAAAGCAGAATCTCCCCTTCTCCCCTCCACACACCTTCACCCCTACACTGCATACACTGCATCCCTACCAGCCACATTAGATGACACACATTGACTCAAGTTCTCCCTCTGTCTGACTGAAAGCTTGCCAGCGGCCCCGGTAACCCGAAGTGCAGCGAGGGTGGAAATAAAAGCGCTGCGGTGATCTGGATGGAACAGGTCGGAGCCATGGGTAGGGCTCTCAGAATAACAGCTCAGACAGGCACTGCTTTTCTAATGCTGTTTACCTCACAGCCAGAGGAGCTACAGATGTATACAGTCAAGGAATTAAAAATGAAGTAGATTCATAGGTAAAAAAGCATAAATTCAAACAAATAGAAAGTTATCCTTCCTATTTTATGAGTTTTTTACCAATTTTATGATGGCTTTAATTTGCTTCCAAGGAACTGGACTCAAGACACTTTCTTGTAATCGTCAAAGCAGTTCACTTCAGTAGTCTTACAGGTTTTTTAATACTGCGGGTCTGCAAAACCGCAAATGTGGATCTTCTTTCATCTGACTATTTCTTTAAGTATTTATCAATTATCCCACTAAAGAATCACCTTGTTACTACACTACAAAAACACAAAATCTTGCAAAGTATCTCAGGTCTCAGTACATTTGAAATAAGACAAAACTAACAAGTTGCTTGTCAGCTAGAAAGAGAAGCTTGTTTTAAGTCAATAATTCCTTTGTACTGATGAAAAATACTTGTCCCACTGGCTGATTATTTCACTTACAACATCTTGTGATAAGCGAAATAATCTGCCAGTGGAAGTGCTGACCAAGCATTCTGGAACTCCAGTTGGGTTGCTAGGTAACGGACTGGGCTCAGCTGGGGTCGCTAGGTAACGGCGCAGACTTGGCCCTTGAATAAAAGAACAGGGTGGTTTTTGAAACGGCTTGTTTTTCAGACACCACAAAACATGAACTTACTGGATATTTTTTAGGAGCAATTGACGCCCAAATGGAAGAATAAAAAATGTGTAAGATGTGAATTTTGCATGATAAATCCCCTTTAAAAAGATGTTCTGAAAACCTGGAGAACTCTCTTTTTCATCAATCTTAACAGGCTGAAGAAGGGTCTAGCTCCCAGGAAGCAAAGAGGGATGACTCAAAACGTTTGCACAGTTTCGTATCTCAATTTAATTTCCTTCAAATAAGCATAAAAAACAAACAGCCTGAAGTTACCCGTCAGCTGACACCACACAAAGGGGAACTTCTTCTTCTACAAGTTTGACGTTTTATGAATCTCAGAATAAAGCAGCAGAGTCGAAGCGTTTCCTGAGGGCCTCTGCAGATATCAGCATGACTGTCTGTTTGGCTCAAACTAGTTTTCTGTTCTGCAACTGTTTTTGCTTCGAGGGACTTATCCCCCTTTAATGTTTTTCCTAAAGTCATGTGAGACAGGAAAAGCTTTGTTGTTGCTTAAAAAGTTGCAGAATTTTCCATTAAATTGCACTCAAACAAAATCCAGTCTGATTATCTGGCCCATGTCTCTCAGTAAAAACATGAAGTAAACGTACTCCGTTCCCTCGTCGGGCCCTTGAATAATGAATACGGGTAAACACAACACTGCAGGTAGTCTCTCCTTACATAGTGAATTTTAACTTTCACTCTGTGGGGATGAGGTTTGAAAGCTCATATAATTTAGTTAACATTTTAAATGTGTGGCATATAGTTATTCAACATTTAGTCGGAGTGTTTTCAGCTGAAATCTGACCCACATCTAGAGGGTTGTTTTGTCTCTTGAATGTTGCTCAAACCTGTTTACAGTTGGAACATTTAAATTGTGAGGTGGAGTTGAGACAATAAATCATTTTTATGTTTCATAAGGAGACAGGATATTTCTTCCCAGTGACTCATACTACAACCTGTGAATTACATTGAAAAACCTTGTGTGTTTCAATAAATTCATGTGGAAATTTATTATCTTCTGCGTTCGGACAAATTGCACGTGTCTAGTTAGCACACAGAGCGCTCGAGGTCCTCTTGCTCCACAGCTGGCAGCAGTAAAAGAGCAGGTCTTTCTGCATCAGAGGTTAATTTCTGTTGTTAGAACATTTTCTGCAACCTGTGGCTCTTAAAAAAAGGAAATGATTTTGACTAAGCACACAAGGAGAAATGATAATTTTAGGAGTTTTTCTGTAAGCTCTTATGGAAAATCTGAATGCGATATTCACAGTGGGCAACAAATTTCCTTTTTTGTTTGTAATAGAGGATTAATTTTGTTTTAAGATCTGAAAATGAAAAATTTGGTTTAATTTGGGGTTAATAATAAAACATCTTATATAGAAAATCTTTTTGTGGCTTGAAATTAGTTTTATTTTTGTAGCAGTGGGGGAAGACGTTGCTCCTTGAACGGAAGGGCTGCTAACCCCTGTGTTCGTCAACGAGCAACTGTTGCTATGTTGCAATAGCGTAAAAGTTTTTTTTAATTTTCTAAACATTTTTTTTAACCCTCTATTATTTAATTATTTAGTTTTTATTCTCACAACACTTTTCTGTCAAGCAGACATCTTTATCTTTATTGCCTTCTGTGAGGCAGCTAGATGCTAATGTACCTTTGCTAGCTAGATAGCTAGCTTTTTTTTGCCTTTATCATGGGCACAAAGCCAGGTTCACGGTTTTTGCTCTGCTTGATTGTAATGTACTCCCCTAACCATTCCAGTTGTTTAAAGATTGTTTGGTCTTAAAAGACATGATGACCTTTTCAAGCAGAAATGTTAGCTTGTTTGTTGCCTCTGTTCTTGAATGACCTTCATTAGGAATGAGTAGAGTGACACCCATGCTAATAGGAAGGAAGGCTTCTCTAATAGCTTTACTTAAATCCACCAGAATGCTTTTGCTGAAAAGCAGAAACTAAAAGCACATATTGCAAAACTCAGAGACCTTGTGGGTCACAGTAGAAAGGGATGCTCTTCAGTCCATGAAAAGAACTGCCAAGACAAACTCTCAGCCAAGTGATATAATATCTGAGGTGGAAAATTAGAGAAGCATCATCAGGAGTTGAACATAAAGTTCTTGTCGTGTACTGAGTGTCCCAGAGAGTGATGGATGAAATGGCTGCAGCTGCATGCCAGCGCCTGTAAGCAAGACAATTGTCGCTTCGCATCCAACAAGCTTTGGTTTTCCCCTGCTCCCTTTTGAACTGGATATGAAACCCGTGTTGTATTTGATTATTACTTTTATTTATTTGTTTGTTTTCTTCTTTTTTATTTATTCTCTATTTTACATGTTTTAAATGAATAAATATTTCATATGTTTGCCTCATTTAGTAAAATAATCTGCTGTCTTTCGCTGGAGCTGCTTGGTTGCAACAGAAATAAAGTCCTAACCTTTAGAAAATAGCAATTTGGAAAGGATGTTTTTTACCTGTTAGACACAGAAAACACAAAGTGTGTTATCATGCAAACTAACAGATCTGTACTTGAACAAACTGCTGAAAAATGTTAAGCAGATCATTGTTGGCTGAGTCGTTGCTTTAAGAAAAGTCAGAATATCTCAGTGGATAAACTGGCTGGTTTTGAAAAATAAAGAATACCAAATACAAATAAAAAATCTCTTTTAAATCTTCAAGACTAATCAGGGAGAATTATAACTGATTTTAGCTTGGTGAATAATTGAATTAAAGAAAAAGACAATTCTTGTCAAAATCTAAATAAAACACACACATTGCATATTTAATAATAAATATGATTTAATTATTTAAATGAGTCAATAGTTTAATTCTGCAGTTCAACAGCTACATTTTGAAGTTATTAATTTATGATGTATTATAAATTATATAACACTTGATATTCCAGTCCGTTATAAAATAATTTAGACTCTTTGTTCTTATCATATTAACCCCAACATCTGATTAGTTAACCTTCACCTTGCATGTTGGCTCACTACCTTGATGATAATGAATACAAATCAGCACACAAACACATTTCTTTGTGGTGACTTATTGATGCTTTGACTCCTGTCAGTGAACAAGCAGCTGCAGTACAAGAAGTTTTAATCAATGTTTATGTCTTTTTCTTTAAATGATTCCTTATATTGAAGGTGTGTTAAGTCAGGTTTTTATTTTTGTGAATGTTAAACAGGAGGAATTTGATCTTATGTCAAAATATTAGATGTGAAGGCTGCATATTCTAGCTTCTTTTGGCTTTGTAGCCACAGGAAGGGAGCTTGCAAAAATAAAATGGTGTAAAAGTGAACAGAACAGAAATAGGAGAGGAACAAAAGAAGAGGAGGGCAAATGTGATAAAGCAAAAGAGCTAGAGGTTATAAAAAATTGCAAAAGAAGGGGAAGGAAAAGGGAGCAACAAACTGGTCTGAACCAGCTGACTGCGGGGTTTTTCATACTCTCCCATACTCCTCCTGCTCCTCCTCCTCATCTTTCCTCTGACTCAGACGGGATGAACTTTCTCTCTTAGCGCTCCGTCATGTGCTCATAGTCACAGGGAAAAAAACGGACTGTACAGACTCCCAAGAAGTGAAAGAAAACCCGGAGCGGAGGGCAGGGCGGGGTGGTGATGTTCGCCGGACTGGCAGGTGTTTCCCATCGTTATGCAAGGATTCAGAGAGTGTCTAGAGAGTAAAACTGGGCGTTCTGAATTTTGAGGACATGCTTGGGATTTGTTGGATACTTGAGGTGGGACACTTTGTCCCCCTGCTGCACCCGCTGGAGGGTCTATTTCTGGGTACAAGTTGTAGATCTAAATTTAGCTACTATATAGGAGGAAGCTTAAACTCTTGAGATGTTTCTAAATGTCTTGCATGACTTACATGACATGATTTAATGCATTTTAAGTCAAAGGTTATCGTAACAAAGGTTAAAAAGAACAAACGTGAGGAAAAATATGTTGCAGTGAAACTTTGTTATAACACTTTATGTTACATAAAATGTTGTATTTACAGAACGCTTACATGATAAATTTTTAAAGTATATTAAGAAATAATCTTATCAGAGACAAAAACATGTTTTATGTAAGAAAAAAGATATAATGTAAATTCAGGATTTTAAAAGTGACATTCTTTGATCAGCCTGTAACTTTGATTCATGGCTGGTAGTGGAAGTTACTTTTGTCCACTCTGATCTGAAAACCATCAGATCAACATGGATGGATGGATGGGCCGGCCTATAGACGATTGGATGGATGGATGATACACCTTTGGACAGTTGGATGGATGGATGAATCCATAGATGATAGACCTATGGATGGAGAATGGATGGTTCTACAGATGGATGGATGAATGCATGATTGGTTGGATGGATGAGCTCTGTTTGCTCCTTTGGTAATGATGGTAATAATTTAAAGCTGTATCTTAATTTGGAGCTGTTGTCACTTTGCCCTGTTCAATAGTTTCTGCTGGTTGTTGAAAACCTTGATGATGGTCAACCAGATATTCTTTCAGGACAGGCTAAGACCGGCTCCTGTCTTCACTCACATCTATTAATACACTCTTCTTCTCTGACTTCACTCACTGCCACTGACAGGAACACTGCAGCGAGTCTGCAGCCGTTCGACTCAGTTTCCATTCTGGGCAAATGGAAACTGTGTAGCTAACGGCTACTGTTAGCAAGCTGCTCTTTAAAGCTTCAGGGCAAATTTTATCAGGTTTTAAACCCAAAATTACAGAAAATCTTAGCGATGTAAAGCATTGTTTTTTCAAAGTGTATTTGAAATACACTTTGAAATACAGTGTTCTGGAAACACTGGTTTGATTCTGCTTGGTAAAAACAGACTTTCCAAAGGATGTAGAGACGCTTATTGGAAACAAAGAACAGGTTGGAGTGAGTGCTCTGTCTTTCCACAAAGATTCTCTAAAGTCTGTCGAAGCACATTTGAACTATAATCTTTGTTGTAGAAGACAGTTTATACCACTGCTCCATAATATTTCTCTAGGTGAATATGTATCTCGTGTCAAAATGACAGGTATGCTAGTGCAGAATGTTATCAAGCTAAATCAATGCTAACTGTCTCCTGGCTGTACAAATTCTTCCCAGCTGCAGGGAATTTTATTCCCAGTTACTGAGCCAAATGAAGCACTACATTACATTTAATTTAAAATAATAAAAGACTACATGTTTTATTAAGTGAGACTTTCAGCTGCTTCCATCCACTTCCAATAACAACTCCACGTTTTGCCTTATTTCAAATGTACTAAGATATTTGCTTTAGAAATTAGACCAAAAATTCTTGGTAAGATTTTGTGTTTTTGCAGTTTAACTATGTGTTTGTCTTGTATTGTGAATAAAGCTCATTGCATTTGTCCAAAACCTAAAATACTTGAACTAATCCAACAATGAAGTAACCTTTTCATCCAGTTAGACGCTGCTAACCACATGCTAACTTCGGTTCTGTTAGCGCTGATAGCTTTTATAATAGCCACTGTTTTGTACTTTGCTAGTACTTTGCACATACTTGCAATTAACTGGACATGCAAATACACAATAGAAAAATTGTTCTTGTTGCAAGTGATGTAACTTTTTTTTTCCCCCTCCAAGTGACTGTGCCACCCCATTTCCATGCCGCCCTGGGCATTGAGGTATGTGGGCCAAAATTAAAACGGTCAACTTGTATTTTTAAGACAATGCTAAAGCGCTAACAGTTAGATCATGTTCAGTGTTTTTAGTCAACTATTGATACAAGAAAGGAAGCCCCGTTTGAACTTTGACTCCTGACCTCTGACCTTTTCAGGATCCATGCAGCTTGCAGAGCACACATCACTTCTCTTCTTTGTAAGAGCTACTGACTCCTCAGTGCTGACTCGGGTTTTATTAGCGTGGAGCAGCTGCCTGAAACGCAGTGAACTCATCTTTGTTTTATTCACTGGCACCAACACCAAGCCTTCTTCCTGTAAACCACGGCTAACATTGGCTCGGTATTTAGTTTATATTCACAACAAAGATTTTATTATCAGCCTTACATTCTTTCCAATATCGGAAAGAAAAGGTTCTCTAACAGATTTACAAGAAGAACATGATATTATGTTCTGATACTTAAAGCGCAGAAATAAACTTATTTAACCACTGAGATATTATCTAGAACTGCATCCTGGAAATTCAGAGTTAGGATTTGTACCCAAGTTCTTCAGTAACAAACAGCTACAAAAATACACAATCGTACTAAGTTAAGTATTTTTGTCTAGTTTCTAGTGCAAATATCTTGGGACACATAAACTAAGACAAAACTAACTTAAAAATAAAATTTCAGGAGCATAACAGGAAAATAAAATTTCAGGAAGTGGTAAGAGTTTCTTTTAAGTAAACAATTCCTTAGTATTAATGAAAAAGTACTAGTTTAATTTGCAGATTATCACTTATTTTGTGGGGAAAATTTCTTGTTCCACTGCTGGATTATTTCAGTTACATCTAGTAGTTTTTTTTTCTGAAAAGTTACTTGTAAGTTAGTTTTGTTTTATTTCAAGAAAGATATTTTCACTAAAAACGGGTCCAAAAATCCTTGCAGCTGACTACAATCAGAATCAGATTTAATCAGGCTTTAATGAAGTGTTGAGATCATTGCAGCTCGATCATCAGATTTACATACCTGAGTTTCAACCAGGTCCCATAATGCAATCATCAAATCAACTATGATGAATACAAATGTAGGTAAATGTGGTTTTAGAAAGCAAACTTCTTTTTTGTTTTGAACTCTTCAGGAACTAATGTAACAAAAACTAAGCTCTGCAGTCCAAGTAAGTAGACCGTCTCCCTCTGACAGAGCTGAAAATCACTCCCACCTGTAGAGACGTGACCTGGTGCCACTTAGATTTTCCATTGCATAGTTATCCAGCTGCATCTTATTTATTACTCTAAGGATACCTTTCCATGTCCAGCAATCTATGCTTTACTTGTCTCCAAAAGGAAATGTTTCTTTCTTTCCAGCTTGCCAGGACTTACATAGATTTTCCATCCTTAATATGGGTCTTAAAAATGTGCAACAGGACCAAAGCTTGGATAAAGTGCAGAGAAAGAGTGAATTTAATACCTAATGAATCAGAAGGCTTGCTCAGTTCTTCCACACCTGTTAGTCACATAGACTTGGTTCTAGAGTTCGCTTCGATTCTGCCTTCACACCTCTCCAAACAAACCAGACTTTCCAGGGAAAGGAACTGGAGTTTGATTAAAGTGGACTAAACCGAGCTGATGTGAATTCACAACCCTGTTTAGTCCGCTTTAATCAACTGCTCCAAAAGCAGGATGTTGACTATAACACAAGGCATTCTGGGTAGATACAATCAAAACAAATGTGAGAGTTTAATGCAATCGGGAGTCTTTCTCTTTTGTCTTCTGCCTAAGACTAAGGAGAAATCATACAGCTGCTAAAATCTCATGCCACTCCATTTTCTTTACATTTTGTGAAGGAGGAAATTATGCTCAGAAATTGTTGTATTATTTCCTTCAGTGGTTCTTGTTGCAGCGCCCCCACAGGCGAGGAGGGGAACAGATTCTTCTAAGAGTTTGGATGATTCGACACAATGTAGTGTGAAAGTGAACCGAACCAGCTGAAAATTTAACAAATGTTGCAGTTTTGGTCCCAAATTGAACCGAATCTACCAGGACTCTTCAAATGCTGTTGATGGACAAATTCGGACCATTTGGGTGAGACCAAAATCTGTGGTTGATGCAGTAATTTTATATTGGGATTGTTTCACTTTTTACTGATTCAGAACTATTTGTCACTTTCTCCTGTGGAATATCAAGAAATTTTAATATGTTAAAATAAAACTGGTAAAATGTTGACATCTTTGTTCACTTGAGTTAGTTTCCACACATCAAGCATCTTCACACATATTACAACTGGAGCGATGTACAGTTAAAACACACCAGCGTTTCTTTAAAACTCAGATCCACTGACTCGTCAGAACTGTTTTTGCCACTAAGTTTGCTTATTTCGTATTATTGGATTCACCTTATTCACCTTATATTGGCCGATCACTATATTTATTCTTTCACGTGTTTAGAGTGTGATGCATAAACCAGAATATCACATGGCTGAGTGGTTCAGTCTGCTCAGAGGGAAGGGTGGTAGCTGCTGCGTGCTTTCAGATAAAGCAGATAACTGCCCCACATTTCAACAGGCGGCCCTGCTAAGAACCTCAGAGCTGCAAAGGGCAATGGAGGCACTAAGTGCCCCCCCTCCTCTCGAGTCAGCCCTCCTCCTGCCCCGTCGGCCTCGCTGCGCCAGTGAGAAGCGGTGCAAACCGGAGCGAGCCAGCGCTGGGAGCTCGTCCCCCTCCTCTCCCCTCCTCCGCCGCCTCATGACTTCTTCCTTTCTAAAGTTCACACTCGCAGACTGAGATGCTTGGACGCACGAGGACTTGATGCGCGTCTCTTTCTGTGATTTCTAGCTGAAATGAGGCTGAAATAGTTTCCAAAAGCTTTATTTGTGATGTTTGATGGTGAAGTTGTTGCACCGCAGAATCTTAACAAATAATTTTGGTGTAATTTCTAGTTCAGATATCTTAATGCACTTGAGATAAGACAAAACCAACTTTTCAGCAAGTCAATTATTCTTAATATTGATAAGGAATAACATGGGGAAAATAAGTCAAGTAAAATGCTAGAGGAACTTTTTTATGTCTTGTAAGTTAGTTTGGTTTTACTTCAAGTGTATTAAAGTATTTGCTCTAGAAACTAAACCGAAAACATTTGGTAAGGTTTTGTTTGATGCTGAAACTTTTTTGTTTCACGCAGTTTACAATTAGAAGTTAAGAAGTAACTAATTTCTTCTTTCTCCATATATTATGTTAGTTATAATATATTGCAGTTGGGTTCTGTTGTTTATCTCTCCATTTAATTCTCTACGTTTCACCTATCTCCTACTGTATCTTCTGTGTTTACATGGATTTAATCATTGCTCTTTCAGCTGCATCACCTTCACTTAATGAGACTCGCCTGTTTATTGGTCCGTCCTCGTTATATGAACTCTATTTCATCCTGTTGTTACTGGACTCCTGTTTATGATCCCCTTTGTTTCCATCTTGTGTTTTTGGTTCCAGTTTTGGACCTTACACATTTACCAGTTCTTTTCTTGAGCCAAATATAAAGATAAAATGATCAGGATAAAAATATAGAGCATGCATAA
Source organism: Phalloptychus januarius (assembly GCA_902982915.1). Lineage (NCBI taxonomy): Eukaryota > Metazoa > Chordata > Actinopteri > Cyprinodontiformes > Poeciliidae > Phalloptychus > Phalloptychus januarius. Next base: position 6,817,165 of record CADWAE010000076.1, on the reverse strand, counting down.
ACCTCTCACTTAGCAAGTAGTAGTTTATTTAATGGTACTACACATATACTTATTTTATATTTTTAAAAATAAGGCAGAGTACTTGAAGTTTGCGTTTTGTAAACTATATTTAAAGTGCATCATTCTTGGCTTATATCGAAAAGCCAAAAGAGAAATCTAATATTATGTATTTAACTTGTACTTTTAATGCTAAAGCTTATACTTGGGTGTAGGTTACTTTGTACTTATTTCTATGACAAAGTACTTCAAGTACTTTTAAATTCTTCTTTTGCTAACGACTGACTGGAGATGGTGGAGAACTTGGATTTTTTTAGGGACAAAATATGGTGCAGCTGATATCAAATGAAAACTCAAAACACCCAAATTTGCTCTGTATTGTTTCTCCTGCACCTTTTCAGATGATAAAAATGCTAAAGATTCAGAAAATTTTCCAAACTACATTCTAATCCTGTTTGTTTAGCTTCACTTTGGACCCGTCTCCTGCCTGCTGTCGGGTCCAACAGCGGGCACAACTTCATAAATTCAGCAGTTTACTAACATTTACTTTAAAATCTAATATTCATGAGTGCTTTGAGGGGACATAAATTAATAGAGAACTTATTTTCCAAGCTAAATTGCTTTTACCAAAAGCTTTTCCTGTTATGGAAGAGAACAAAAACGTCCCTTTGTGTTTAACACGGCGATATAAACACACGTTTCCTCCAGAAACACTCTGAGTGATAAATAAAGAAAAGACGGCCTTGGAGAAAGGAAAGAAACAAGGGTTTGAAAGTCTTTCCATGAGTGTCAGATTTTGTCTCTGGGGCAAAAAAAACCCTGCAAAGTTTTGCTTTGCAGATCCGAGTTGACGAGCCGTCTTCCTGTTGTGAAAGAACTGGGAGTATTTCTGGGAGTCAGTTTCCCTTTAAATGCCAGGGACACTTTACTCCCGTCACACTCAACTCCTGTTCTAACGGGCAAATGTGAAGACCATCCATTACTAAAGATCAAATATGGAAGCATACCTATTAATATACCTTCACTGTAGGATTTATAACAAACAAAAACGTTATACTTTAAGTGAAGTCCAAATGTATTGACTGTGTTGGTTCACAATAATGAAAACGACCCCTTATGCATATTTATAAAGTGCATCATTTATTAATGTACCTCAGCTAAATGCTAAACATGTTTCAGATTATGCAAAACAAAAGGAGAAAACTGAAAATATATACACTCTAATGCCTGAAAATATGTTAATTTTGCAGTTTTTTATTGTAGTTTTGTTTAAACATAAGTAGGGCTGAAATGATTAATCAGGTTAATCGCGATGAATTGAAATAATTGTCAACTAATTTAGTCATCGATTAATCATTACAAACTCCAAAAAAAAGAAATTTGATGAAAGAATAACTCAATAAGAGCAGTAATTAATGCAAAACTGTGCACAAAAATATAAACATTTTGCATGCAAGTTAAAACTTTGAACTGAACTGTTTATTTGCATCTTTTAATGCATTTCTAATATTTTATAAAAAAGGTTTACTTGGTGGAGCTGCACAGTGGTGCAGTTGGTAGAGCTGTTGCCTTGCAGCAAGAAGGTTCTGGGTTCGATTCCCGGTCTCGGTCTTTCTGCATGGAGTTTGCATGTTCTCCCTGTGCATGCGTGGGTTCTCTCCGGGTACTCCGGCTTCCTCCCACAGTCCAAAAACATGACTGTCAGGTTAATTGGCCTCTCTAAATTCTCCCTAGTGTGTGTGTGAGTGTGTGTGTGCATGGTTGTTTGTCCTGTGTGTCTCTGTGTTGCCCTGCTACCGACTGGCGACCTGTCCAGGGTGACCCCGCCTCTCGCCCGAAATGACAGCTGGAGATAGGCACCAGCAACCCTCCCGACCCCAGTAAGGGAGAAGGGTGAAGGAAAATGGATGGATGATTTAATTGGTTACTAAAGTAATTGTTAGTTGCACCCTAAATATAAACAAATTGTGCATTTTTTTTGCTCACATTATCTGATACCACATCATTTAGCAATCAGTACAAATGGATTGAAAAGTTTTCGCCCATTTCATGGACGAACCTGACTATATTTTAGTCAGGTTCAACCAAAGCAAAGCAGCAAAACAAAGCATCAGACGTCAGCATGTTTTTGTGTGAGAGGATTGACTCGGTGTTGCAGCAGACTGGAGGAGGGTTCCTGCAGCGCACGCTAGCTGATGAGTCACATGTTTAAAGCCTCCTGGAACAGGAAACGCTGCGCAGCTCTGTGAGCATCTGCCAACCACATGGGTCAGGTATCTCTACCTACAGAAAAGAAAAAAAAACAGGAAGCTTGGTGTTAGTTCATAAGGTCACAGTTAAAAAACACAACGTCTTGAAGATCAGCGCTGCTCTGAAGGCTTTAAATCCATGCATGTAAACAATGTCACATGTTAGCGCTTTGCATGGAGCAAAGGCATGACAAGCTGCTACTGAAACCACAGGGGGAAGGAAATCTGCAGCAAACATCACAGATCTACATGGGAAAGATACAGCAAAATAAGATAATACTTTATTAGTCCCACAAGTGGGAAATTGAAACTGTCAAAGCAGAAAGAAGTGGACAAAACGAGTAATAAAATGGAAAAACACAAGCAACCAGTACACCGTAGAAAAAACGCCACATAAGCTAAGATAGAAATATAAAATAAGAAAATATTTATATATATACAAAAAAGTACAGATATCTATATATAAATGCATATATACATTATTTAGCCCTTCTATGTTGATGTCAGTAGGTTGATTTCACAACAGACACATTTAGGTTCATTGTATTTATTCTAACAAAACAGGAAATCCAGTTGGCGGTTAACATCAAGCTTCTTCCCTTAAATACAACACAATTTATAAAACTAAACTAAGCAAAAGCTCCCAATGAGCCGTTAGCAATTGTAAAATTAAACAGCAAAAAATTTTGCTATGTTTAACAACATTGCACAACATTAATAATAAGTTAGACATATATAAAGCATTTCAAAAATAATTCAAGAAACACTGTACATGATTTAATCTAAGGGGACATGGAGAAAAAAAAAAAGGAAGGAAATCCCGACTTATTATCTCGAGATCCCGACTTCTCGAGAAAGTAAGTCGGGATTTCGTTCCTTTTTTTTTTTCTCCATATCCCCTTAGGGGCTCCGTAAAATTATCTAAAATACATGTAAAAAAATAAAACACTACTTGTAAAGAAAAGACCACAGTTAAAAACAGCAACGGAAAAACGGGGAGGAGCTGCCGGTTACTGGTTGCTATGGTAACCACCAACCGTCAGGTGTGTAACCGAAGTTAAAACACCAATAAATGTTTGGAGAAACAACTTCTTTACTAAGCAAAATAAATGTTCTGAGATATTTACTCTAGAAAGTAGACCAAAAAAAACCAAACTCAGTATTTGATTTTGTGTTTTTGCAGTGGAGATTAGAAGCTTTTTCTTTGTAAATATTATGACATTTATGCATAACCTGAAGCAGGGAACCTTCTGGATTATAGCTGGACAGAGATGAGTAGTTATATTTACTCAAATACTCGAGTAACTTTTTTGAAAAAATTTACTTTTCGGAGCATTTTTGCAATGCTGTGCTTTTTACTTTTACTTGAGTAATTCTATTTTGAAGTTTCTCTACTCTTACTTGAGTTAAATTTCTGGATTTTGAATCAAAAACAAACATCTATTAACCAAAGATTCACCAGACAAAGACACACTGCTGGAGATTTTGTTAAAATTGCAATAAGTGCTTTTTTTTATTTGGAAAAAATAAATTTTGTCTGATTTTGTTACTTATATGAATCATTGTCATTTTGGTCTTTCAAATACCAAAATGTTTCTGTCTGATTATGTAATTTTTCAATATTAAATGATTGATAATTTTATTAGTCACTCAGTCACTTTGACCAAATACTTTTTTACTCTTGAGTATTTTTTTGGATGGTTACTTTTTACTTTTACTTTAGTAAAAATTTTATTTTTTTTGGCACTCTGTCCACTTTTAATTTGAACAACAAACACACTGGACTCCCTAGTGACTGTCTTTCTATTCCTGCATTTTGAGAGTTTTTCTGATGACTAAATAACCTCTGAAACACCAGGCTCTATTGTCATAACGAGGCCAGATGTTAAGACGAAAGCAGCCTGAGGCTTTGTGTTTTTTCTAGGTGTGTTCTGCCTCTTTGGGCCATTTAAACCCTGCGGTCTGCGTTTAAAGGGCCATGTGATGTCACCACAGATAAGGCTTTCTGGCAGATCAGGGGAATTTCTCACTCTGTAGCGATTGGCAGAGCAGCGACTTGTTTTTTGTTAAATGTGCTTGACAACAGACAGCCGGCCAATGAGGAGCGGAGCAGTGGGTGTGACTTCATGTTCCCAGCTGTCTTTCTCTTGCAGAAATACACAAACAGACACCCACACCCACACGTTCTTGAGTTTCACTTCCCCTTTTGTTGGCCAGGTTGAAGCTGGGAGCAAGTTTGGCCAGTTTTTTGCCCTGAGCTGCAGCGAGTTTTTACAGGTTGGCTTTGAGCGGCACGAGAGTCAGAAAGGAGCAAATGGTTCGATGCAACAGGCTGCAAAGACGGAAGTTTATTGCTGCTTTGCACAGCAACTTGCATCATCATTTGTTAAAGAATGATGACGCTGTTTCTATGGACTTGAAGGCCATCAACAAAAAAAGCCCTATATTTTCAACTGTGCATCATTTAGTTTGGGATTTTACACTGCAAAAACACAAAATCTTACCAAATATTTTTAGACTAGTAGCTAGTGCAAATATAAATAAGACAAAACTAACTTACAAGTAATTTCTCAGGATGTTATATCAGTAAAGTCCTTGATATGAATGAAAACATGCTGCCAGATTACTTTACTAATGGGGAAAATATCTTGTTATAAGTGAAATAATCTGCCACTGAAACTAGCACTTTTAAACTTACAACACCCTCCTCTGTTTTGCTAAAAAAGCAAGTTTTGTCTCATTTCAACTGTTTTGAGATATTTTCACTTGAAACTAGACCAAAGTTACTTGGAAAGATTTCATATTTTTGTAGTATATAAAGTGTTTTATCCCCTTTAAGTCCTTGTGTTTGGCTTGTTTATGAGGCATTTGTGGGTTAAAAGTTTAAGTGAGTTGTGAATGCAGCAGACTTCCTGGAAAAACTAGGTCAAAAGTCCGAGTTGTTTTTGTTGCAGGAAAATCTCTTAAAAACACAATTTGATTTAATGCCTTAAGGTTTTTTTAAGAAGAATCAAAACAATAATAAATATGCACTGTTTCTTCAAGTATTATAGAAACACATTTTCTAAACTTTTTGCAACAAGTTATGCTGCATTACATTTCTACGCACAGCTGTTTTTATTAAAAAAATTTTTTTGCTTTTAAATTTGCATGACACTTAATACTCAGTAATTGTTTTGTGCATGCAAACACAACTTTCCTCTGCAGCACAAAGCAGCACAGACCCACGCCAGCTAAAATGCGCTAACAAAAACATCCAGAAAGGCCGCCCACATGAGAGAAACACGCTCCTGCACATTCTGTACACCGTCACACAGTCAGGCACGCACATCCTCCATCTGCTGTTGCACTTAACTGTTTGTAACCTCAACACAGCTGGAGCTGCAGAGGAAGTGTGTGTGCGTGTGTGTGCTCACATTGCAGCTCACGTCTTTTTTGTGTAAATCAAAGTGACGGTAATTTATGTTTTTCACGTGTTTGCCTGAGTTTGTAACCACATACTGTATGCATGTCAGTTGAAAACGGTTGTTTGTTGTTTTTTTTTGTACTTTGTCCTCAAACAAGACACACAAAGCGAAAGCCGGGTGAAGTTGAGGAGAGCTCAGCTTGGTTTGTGGCACCTGTAATGATTAAACAATCGCTCCAGCCCAGATTAGGCTGATGTGACTTCCTTAAATGTGTGAACAAACTGTTCTGTTTGTTGTTCACAAGTTCAGCGTTTTGTTCGAATTTGATTCATGCTTTTCAAATTGAGCTGCGCTGCAAAAACATAAAGTACTACCAAGTATTTTAGGGCTAATTTCTTAATGTAGCTGAAGTAAGACTAAACTAACTTTTCAGCAAGATATAGAAGCTTGTTTTAAGAAACAAATTCCTTAATGTTGATGAGAAACGGCTAGTTAAAAGTGAAGTAATCTGCTAGTGGAACATATGGGAAAAAATTAAAACTAGACTAAAAATACTTGGTAAGGTTTGTGCTTTTACAGTCAGAGAACAAACTCATTATAAATTCTCATTTAAACTACATATTATTTATGTTTTATTTTAGAGAATAATGGTTAAACTTGTGTAGCCTGTTCATGGTTACACATACATTTTTCAACAGCCTGATGCAGGTCCTTTGGGACATTTTGGGGGCGTGTTTTAGCATCTTGCGGCCTGCTTTCAGGGTGCTGTGATAACCAGACCAATGGGATCACCATTATATTTTCTGTACCAAATAAAGTAGTTCCTAAAGAGGAACTACTTTCTGTTTTGGAGCATCCAATATAAAATTTCTCTATATGATTTTTGCGGTAATAAACATGGAGAAATTGTGATTTCTTCCTCGCTAGAAATAGAATATTTCCAAAGGTCATTTTTATTGTTTTTGGTTCTTTATTGCCTGAAATGTTTTTGCTGTGCTAAGACTAATATTAAACATATACATATTTAAATGTGAAAAATATGTTTAAATAAGAAAATAGTGCGTAAATGCAGATAAAGATGTTTTTTAAATGTTCTCACTAAGTGATGAATAAATACATTATCACACCACACTTTTTAGATTTGAGGTAAACAGAGGATCCAGAAATGTTACTCAATTTGTTAGCGTTGCACTACGTCACATGTGTCAAACTCAAGGCCCGTGGGCCAAATCTGGCCCCCCATAACTTTTTATGTGGCCCTTAAGCATTAAGTGTGCTTAAATATTCTGTTATCAATCAAATCAGTGCAGTTTTTATCTGTTTACTGCCAAATTATATCAGTCACTAAAATTTCTTGAGGATTATTATGAAGATTCATGCAAAATCAACAAATCCCTGCACTTTTTTTACACAAGTTTTGTTCAGATTTTTTTCAAAAACTTTCTTACTTGTACTAAGAAGCTGATTCAGCCTTAACTAATGTCAGATTATAGTCTGTAATCTATAACGCGAGTAACAAAATGTCCCATTAATAGTCATAAATAGGAGCAAATATTTCCAAGTTAGTTCCACAAACACTTTGATTTTTGTTGAAAAAAAAAATCACAAAAAGAATCACAAAATCCTGGAGGGACTGAAAAGATGTTAAATAATATTATTTAATTTGGCCCTTTAAGAGCTTTCATTTGGCCCAAAACAAAAATGAGTTTGACGCTGTTGCACTACGTCAACATATATTTTTACTCAAATAAAATCATAAAGTTGCCTTTGAAGAAATTACTGAAGTAAAAGTAAAAAAGTATTTGGTATCAATCATATAATATTTGAAAATTGCATCGAAATACAAAGTTAAATGGAAATCCTAGTGTTATAAGGACCAAAATGAACATAATTAATATAAATAACATAATTAGAAAAGAACAAAATCAGGCAAAGAAACATTTTTCCAAGTAAATTTATTTCAATGTAAAACTTGAGAAATTTCAATGAAAATTACGTGTTTCTGGTGAATATTTGGTTAAAACATGTTTGTTCTTCACTCCATAAAGTTACTCACAGTGGGTGGAGGATCCAGAAATATTACTCAACTAAGAGTAGAGAGCACAGCGTAGTAAAAGTACTCCTTTTTTCCAAAAAGTTACTCAAGTAAATGTAACTAGTTCCTACCCAATTCTGTGTTTTTGTATTTCCCTGAACTTTGTGATGGTTTATTACATAAAATCCCAGTAAATCACATTCATATCTGTGGTTTTAATGCTACAAATTGTGATATACCTTCCAGTAGCATGATTACTAATAAAATGCAAACATTTAGGTGGATGTCTCAGCCTTTAACTTGTTGTGCATTGTGATTTATTGTGGCTTGACTTGCAGCATTTGTTCATTTAAGTACCTTGAAACCACACAATCCTCCAGCAGTCGCCCAGGTGTGCTTGTTTTTCTTTTTTTTTTCTCTTGGCCAATGTTTAATTAGTCAACATTTAATCTCAAAAATAGCTGTATGAGTAAGACTTTGGCTGCAGAAGCTGGTTTTCTAGATTCTCCTTAGCCTTTGCTCAAGCATGTTGCCGTGCTGTTTTCGTAAACACGGCTCATTGCTGTAGAGAACTTGACAATCCAGCTTGTTTTTATCGCTCCTGTCAGGGCAGAGAAAACCAGGTACAGTGTGTTCCCGAATCAGGTCACAAAGTTTGTCTGCTTGGTCCCTCCATCCATCCGGCAGCAGTCAGCCAGCCTCTCTTTCTTCTCCGCTGCTTGTTTTGCAGATTTTGGATCAGATATGGCACAATGGGCCCAGTGTGTTGCAGGTATTCTCATGCTTCCCTGGTGTCAGGTACAGGCAGCCCTTGCTCTGCCGCCGCCGCCACGATGTCACCAAGCAAGTTTAATCTTCAACGAGTCGATTTCACCCACTGAGCACCAATCAAACAGCCATTATAAGTTAATGATCTCTCTGCAAAACCATTAAATCTCACCAGGAACTTTTCAAACAAGACAACATTAACTTACAAGAAATGTTTCAGCAAGATGCACAAGTCAATAATTTCTTAATATTGATTCAACTAGTTTCATTGGTAGATTAATTACAAGCTCCTATTTCTTCCTGAAAAGTTACTTCCAAGTTAGTTTTATTTTATTTCAAATAAAATAAGATATTCGCACCAGAAACTGGACCAAACGTTTTTACAGATGAAAAATCAGAATCAGATTTAATCAGGCTGTAAAGAAATGCTGTGATTATTGCAGCTGTATCATAATATTTACATCGACTGTCCACAGAAGTGATGTTTAGGATAACTTGAGTTTCAACCAGGTTGAGTTTCAATCACCTGGTTGAAACTCAACCTGGTTGATGCAATCACCTGGCCATCACCAATTGCGTTCAACCAATTGATGATTGCGCAATCATCAATTCAACTATGATGGATATAAATGAAGGTAAATGTTTTTTATAAAGAAAACTTTTGTTTCGTTTAGAACTCTTCAGGAACTGGTCTGGCAAAAGCTAATCAACCAGTGGAACTAGTACTTTTTAAAATCAATATTAAGGAATTATTTACTTAAAACAGGCTTGTTTATTGTGCTGAAAAGTTACCTGCAAGTTAGTTTAGTCTTATTTCAAATTTGCACCAGAAACTAGACCAAATTGCTTGGTGATATTTTGTGTTTTTGTTTTGTTTTTGTGTTTCTTCTTTCTCTGTTGTGATTTATGTTCTGCTCTTTCATAATATTTCTTGTGAATTGTTACTGAATGCATTTGCCTTCTGAACCTCCCCAGGTCATCTTTCTGCAACTATTTGACTAATTTCTCTTCTCACTCCTCTGCTTCTGTTATCTGTGAGCAATCAGAAGATAAATATGTGGCTTTCTGATACGTGACAAAGAACACATTAAATACAAACAGCTGTTTTCTCTCTGACGTACGTACGACTCCAAAACACTTGATGGACAGATTTAAGTTTAACATTTCTGTACAAATATAAACCCTTAGTGTGTTTTTTTGAGGTAAGTTGCTACCAGCACATCTACAGGCTGAAGGTTTATGACTCTTCTTGTTTGCAAAATGGCTCAGACTCAGTCTGATGGGATCGGAGCATCAATTTTATGCATCACTGTGTGTTTTCAACTGGGTTAGCGTCTGTACTTTGACTAGACCAGGAACATGGTTTGATTGAGACCGTGTCCTTGTAGATCTGGCTCCTCCATATCAGTCTCAAGTCTTTAGCGTCAGTCCTAAGGAGTTAAATAGGAGGCCACTGGTCTTCTCCTGGTGTTTCACCAGTGAAACATTGGTAACACTTCATTTGACGGGGTGTGACTGACCTGACACTGTTATAAAAGTGACATAACACCTGAACATGAAGGAGTCTTTATGAATGTCTATGGCTGTTGTCATGAAGTGTCATTCAGTAAATAATGACACTTATAATGCAAAGTTGACCATTTTAATGGATTTTTAATTCACGTTTTAATGCAACTTTGCATTAAAACTTCTACTTAACTACTTACTGTCTTTAACTCATTGAAGACTCGTGCCTCCAATGAGTTTTCTTCCATTGGAAAACCCATTGGCAGAATTTATAAAGAGAAGACTATTCATCAGAATTCACATTTTTGCACGTTTTTATGTTTCCACTTAGGCCTCAACAGAAAACAGTGACATTACTTATTAAAGAAAGAATCAAGCTGTTTTTTGGCAATAGATCAATGTTTCTTGTTATTTGTTTCAAAACCTGCCAATTATTAAGTCACAACTACCAGGCGTTGCCCCGTTACCTAGCAACCCCAGCCAAGCCCAGCCCCGTTACTTAGCAACCCAAGCAGAGTTCCAGCACATTTAGCCTCCTGCTTTTACCGCTTGTCAGAGTTGGGTAGTAACTAGTTACTCTACTTGAGTAACCTTTTGGAAAAAAAGTACTTTTAGGAGTATTTTTACTACACTGTCCTTTTTACTTTTATTATGAAGTATTGCTACTCGTACTAGAGTACATTTTTTTAGGACTTTTTACTCACTGAATGAAAAATAAACATGTTTTAAACAAAAATCCACCAGACACAGAGACACACACCTGCTGTTTTTGTTAAAGTTTCAGAGGTTTTTATTGAAAGAAACTAATTTGGAAACAGCTTCTATTGATTGATTTTGCTAGTTTTTGTTACTTATATGCATTATTGTCATTTTGGTCCTTAAGGTACCAAAATTTTCACTCAGCTATATTTTGGTGCGTCTGATGATGTAAATTTTAGATATTAAATGATTGATAATTTGATCAGTTACTCAGTACTTGAGTAGACTTTTACTAAATGCTTTTTTAATAATTTCTTCCGTGGATACTTTTCACTTGAGTAAAACTATGTTGAAGTTGTGCTACTCTTACTTGACTACATTTTTTGAGTACTCTGCCTATCTCTGCTTGTTGTAAACGAGTCTTTTTAGGACGGCATCCTCTGGCAGGTGGGTAAAAGACGAGCCTTTCGGATCGTTCACATGGCAACTGCTTCTGGAAAACCAAGGATTCCTGCCAGAAACGATCCAGTGAAACCCCTCGGAGCTCTTTTGGCAGCTTTAATTAGACGTTTTCCCAGTCTGTGTTTATGTGACCCGAACGACGGATTAGATCAGCTGAGTGACCTCCTGACTTCCCAGCTGGCCTGTTGGCTGCAGGAGAAGCGAGGAGGAGGAGGTGACGGGGTTTCCCATGGCGCTGAAGGGGACGCCAGGGGCTGGGTTTGTTTTCCCAGCTTTGCTTCCAGCGACGGTTTCCCGCTGAGAATCGGTTTTCCAGCAGGCTGTCAGCGTCCTGCTGTGGCTGCCACTTACTTTTCTTAAAAAACCTCTAAATGTTTCTGCTTCTTTCTCTTTCACTTCATGTTTCCATCTCAGCAGGTCAGTGCATGACGGTGTTGCCTTTTATTAGCAGTCACTCTTCGCTGGCACGAAGCATGACAGTGATTTCTCTACTGGTGGGAAACTCCAGCTGACTGGCTTCGTTTTACCTGGTCAGGCTGGTTCCAGTAATATTGGGAAAGTCCTTCCTGAGCTGCATCGATGTCAGCGATTCCAGAGGCTGTTATGTTTCTGCCTGAACTTCGACTCCAGGAAAGGTTGAGATGTTGGGAAGTAGCAGTCACCAGATGAGTTTACAGCAAGCAGGAACAAAAACCAACAATGACGTAAAACAGTGCTGCCTCAGCAACTCTTAAATGTTGCAAGAGATGTTTCCCCTTAATTCTGTTTACTAAAACACTAGAAAAAGTTTCCCGTCTGAAACAAGAATTGAGTATTTTTTCTGGTTAACGTTGATAAAACAGCAGCTGAGAGAATAGAAGTTAAATGTGCCTGAAGTTTACAATCCAACATGGCTTTGTGAATATAAAATGTAAATAATGTTGTAAATATGATTTGCAAATCTGAAATTTGTGATTTCTAGATTTTCTAATAGCACAAGTCAATAACAATGTTGTTCTCTCCTTTTTGAGTGTCCAGGATAGTGAATGCACAACAGTGTTTGTGAAATTAGTTCACTAAGATACAAACAGAAGTACGGAAGCCCAGAGCAGACATTTTTATACTTTTTCCGATGGTTTTCTCGAGATAACGAGTTAATCAAACACCAAACGAGATCATTGATGTGTTGAGCCTGATTCTGTCTTTCACATGAGAAAACGATCTGGAAATAAACTCATTATTACAACCAAACCATCTGGAGATTAACCAGTTATCCTGAGAAAACCACTGTGAAATAAACTCGTTATTACGACAGAACCACTGAGAAAAAGTTTATGCGTAAAACGTCCGCACCTTGTTTCTGTAAGTCTGACTGTTTGTATCTTAGTAAATAAGTTTTACACACAATAAAGTTCTGGAAAAGGAAAGAACAACATAATCATCGGGTCGTGTTGCTAGTAAATCTAGAAATCACTCATTCCTAATTTGATGTCATTCCCAGGTTCAAACTTTCTGAAACAAACTGAAAAAACCCCCACAAATCTATGAGTCAGTTTCAAAACTTTTCCAGTAACCCAAAATTAGAACACGACTCAGGTTTAATTTGTTGAAAGCCGAGTGAGAGACGAGCAGCAGCAGTTTGGTGAAAACAGGCTGGTGGAAAATGAAAATGTTTACCAACACATTGGTGACTAAGAAGGTCGGTGCCTGTCTGAACAATAGCAAGTTTGCTCAAGATGGGAACACGGCAGGTTATGACGGGTTCGTCAGGCCCGCTGCCATCTGCACCGTCACAAGAATGTGTTTCAGATCAGCAACAAAAACAACCAAGCTGCAAAATGTTCATAAAGGTAATAAGCTGGCATGGCAGTGGAGAGGGAAAATCAGTTTCCAGAACAGTCAAAAAGTTCCCCTTTCTAGAAAGAAGTTTTATAAATGACGATAAGAACTGGATGCTGGATTTCCAACCGGTCTTAGTTCGTCAAAACTTCCAACGCTTTCTTCTCCACAGCAACTTCATAAAAGTATTCACACCCCTGTAACCTTTTCGAATGTCATGTTGCAACTACAAACTTCAATGTGTTTCTGTTAATATTTTGATTTATAGAGCAACAGAAAGTGACAGAACTTTGAAGTGAGAGAAATGATACCTGGTTTTTATAACGTTTAAGAAATAAAAACATGGAGATACGCTGTGTATTTGCCCCCACAGTAAACATAAAGTATCTCTACCACCTTTAGAGACTGAAGGTTTTGACCATTCCTGTTTTAAAAAGTTCAGTCAGAAACTGCATTTGTGAACATCAGTTTTTCAGATACTTTGACCAGGCCATTTTAACAACTTGATTTGATCTGAATAATATAATTGTAGATCTGTCTGCATGTTTAAGGCCAGTCTAAAGTTTTCTTCTTATCAACTTATCTCTTCCCCACAGCATAATGCCTCCATTTCCATGTTTTACATTGTTTTTTTCTAAATATTTAGGGGTGGAATCTGGTAAAATCTATTTGATTGTGGACCAAAGTTGCAACATTTGTTACATTTTCAGCTGGTACGGTTCCCTTTTACACTGCCCCGTGTCACAAGCTATTTAAACAACCTGTTCACCTCCTCACCTGTGGGGGCGCTGCACCACTGCTGAAGGAAATGACACAAAAATCTGAGCACAACTTCATTTTTCACAAAAGTAACAAAAATGGAAAATTGCCAGATTTTAGCAGTTGCAGGATTTTCCTTTTGCCTTAGTGCTAGGCTCTGCCGTTGTTTGCGTTGTTTTTGCCCAGAATGCCTTGTGCTGTAGTCTACTTCCTGCTTTTCGAGCGCTCTCTAATCCGCTTGCACTCGCATATGTATTTAAACAGCACCAGAGTTCACTTTATTAGAGTTTGATTGCACATTTGCACTTTCCCAAACGATCCGGACTTTCAAGAGAAACGAACTGGAATTGGATTAAAGTGGACTAAGCAAAGCTGGTGTGAATGCACCCTAATATTAATTTAAACTACACAGAGTTTTATGCTGCTCACTATAAAAATATCTTCTCAAAGTCAGTTGGTTGCACTGAAGATTAAAGAGTTGTGATTGCTGAATTTGTAGCTGTAATATCACAAAAACTCAAAGGTTCACAGGATCTGCATATTTTACTAGGCTCTGTACATCCAAGCAGTTTGCTACCTGTTTTTCAGAAAGATGAGTGATGTAATCTCCAACACCGGGGCTTAAAAGTCACAACCAGAGGCTGCGGTATGAAGGAAGAGTGAGAGACGTGAGGATGAGGAGCTGTTTGGCCTCTTCGCCTTCTGAGAAAGGACTCTGTTTTGTTGGCCTTTGACACAGAACCAGCAGGATTTCTCCTGAAGTAGCAGTTTGCAGCGGGTGGGGGTGGGAGACCTGGAGAGGAAAACAGAGGTCCAATGGCTGGTGGACGTGAAGGAGGAGGGAGTTTGTCCACCGTTTGACCTTCTTCCTCCTGGTAGAAAACAGCTCCTAATTCCACAAATTCACATCCACTTTCCAAAAGTTGGAGGGTAAATAAATACACGTGCTGGGAGAAGAACACGTGATTAATGGTGATTACAGATAAACGTGAGGAGATCCAGGAATCTCTGGGAGAGCAGATTGGTAATAATAATCTAATGTGTAAAATGTTTCCACCACTTGGTTAACAAACACTTTGTTTTCTTTGTTTATCAATGAGATTTAAAAAACAAATCATACAGCTGTCTTTATGGACCATCAGCTGCTCTGAGGTTTCTGCTCTGGTTTGTCCAAAACAGCCTCTTAATGCTGCATCCTCTAGCTGAAGCAAAACACCGGTCCTCCTGTCGCAACACCAGACCCAGCCGCTGTTCCTCCTTCAGCCCAGAGACGCCATGTTGATACAGAAACCGAAGCTGGAGAAAAATTCATCAACTTCTCAAAGACAGAGTTGAACCTGGAGCTTGATCCAAAATGACACATTAGTTTCAGTTTCCCTTTTGAAATGTTATTTTATTTTTGTTTTGTTGTTTCTCAACTCTACCGTCTGAAGATTTTTCAGGGATTTAGTGTTTGGACTGTTTTTAGTAGCATTTTGGACTCAAATGGAAGTAAAAAACATGTATAGATTTCACATAATGGTCAGTTCAACCTGTACGACATTCAGGCATTTGTGCAAACATGATAGTTTCTCACTCTTGTAGTTATTCCCAATAAAACTAATAGTCCTCCCTTCATTGTGTGAGTCAATGCAAACAGAAAACGTTGAGCTAGTTGTGAAATTTGATTAATTTATTTATCTTTCCTTCCTGAAATTGTCCCTCAAATTTCTCTCAGCCGAACCCCAGCTTTCCTGGTATTGTTTGCAGTTCCAGCTTCTCCCAAAAGTTTGTAATAATTAAGTTCACACTTTGTTTTCACCCAGTACTGTGGAGGAGTCTGTGTGGGACGGGGGGAGTAAAGTATCGCCCAGGGCAACATTTTATCTGGAGCCGCCTCTGCTGACGGTGCTGCTACAGCAACGAGCAGCGGCTCATTACAGATGATCAAAGTTTACTTTATCAGGACAATTTATCAAGGAGTCGTTAGCAGACTGATAAACAGAGCACCATACTCTGGAGCCGTGCTGCTGGGTTCTGGAGAAATGTGAACATTTAAACTGTGTTTACAGCAGCAGATAATCTCCTGGTGCATCAACGGATGATGTCACCCAGAAGTCGGCCTGACTCATTAGCTACAGTTTACCTCACAAAGCAACTCCTGCATGAGGACAGTTCATCAGCCCATTTCATTCTTACCTCGCTGGTTTTATGTTGTTTGCAAATAACTAAAATGTTTTTTTAAATCGATGTTCTGCAGAAAGTACTGCAGATGGGAAGAAAACTAGATGGATCTCACCAAATGTCCAAATTCAGCTGGTTTTGCCTTATCTTTGTGAGTATCACCCGTCAGAGCCGTAAACCTTTTCAGTTTCACTTTTGACTTCCAAGAAGTAAATTGAATCAGTAATTGTGTTTGTTTAATAAAACATGTTGGATACTTTTCTTGTAAAAGTAAGTAATTCTGTAAAAGTAAGTTTTTGAAACTAAAGGTGTTTTCACTTCGGTAGACTTAGTTTGATTCTGAACCAAAATTGCAACATTTGTTACATTATCAATCAAATTCTCCAAACCATTTGAAAAACCTGTTCCCCTCCTCGCCTGTGGGGGGCGCAGAACAAGGACTACTGAAGGAAGCGACACAAAAACCTGCAAGAAATAGGTGAGCACAGCTTTTTCTTTATGAAATGTAAACAAAAATGCAGTAGCGTCAGATTTTAGTGGTTGTAGGCTTTCACTTTTGTGATCAGTAAAAAAAAGTCATTTCTCCCAGTAGTGTTTGTTTTTATTTGTATTTACGCGATAGTTCACTTCCTCCTTTGGAGCGGTCTCCAGTCCATTTGGCGTTCACATATGCATTCAAACTGCAGAGTTCACTTAAGACGAACTGAGACCAAGGTTTTTGGTCTGCATTAGACTTCATGCCTTCTCAAGTGAATCAACTTTTTAGGCAAACGAACGAGAGTTTAATTAAAGTTTAATGGCTGTGACTGCATCCTATGTCTCTGTTCGGTTGAAATTAGCTTGAATGAATTTGCAAATGCCAAGTGGAGTGAAGATGGCTCCTCAAGCAGGAACTGGAGTATAGCACAGGACATTCTGGGTAAATTCAATCGAAACAAATGCAAGAGTCTAATGCTAGCAGGAGAAATGGTTCGTTGTCTATTGCTAAAGACAGAAGTGAGGTTTTCATGTCGTTTCCTTCAGTGGCTCTTGCTACAGCGCCGCCACAGGGGAGGAGTTGAACAGCTTTCTCAAATTGTTTAGTTCAGTTGACACAGTAAAGTGTGAAAGTGAACCTCTGCAACTGAAAATGTAGCAAATGTTGCAATATTGGCTCCCAATCAAACCGACTCTGCCGCACTAGAAACACCCTAAAGTCAGAACTGGACCAGAACAAACCTGTTTGGAGACAGAAAACCTTGGAGGCGATACCAGCTTACAGGAAAGGACGTTATTTTCTCCCTGGTTTTGTTTACATCCTCCTTGTGCTTCCCAAACTCATATAGCAGAACATGTGGGAATATCCTGTGTTAGCGGGCATCACAATGGTGGCAGCAAATCCTCTGGGTCCAGTAAGCAGCAGGACGCAGACGTCCATTGGTCTGACTCGCTTTGTGTGGAAGTCGGGTTAAATCTCTGATCTCGCTTTCGTCAGACGTTTGTCCGGTTTGGCAAAGAACGGAAACTCTCGGGGGACTGTGAGGCTTTGGGTCGAGGTTTTTGGTTTTAATTCAGTATGTTTATATTGAATTAATATTAATATTCATGGCTTAAGCTCTTTATTTTTGTTTCAGATGAAACAGGATCTTCCCAGATTCAAAGAGATGCATTGACTCATCTTTGGCGTCACATCTGGACTGAAGTGTTGGAAATGTAAACAAACCAGCATCTGGGGGGAAATATGATCGGTAGCCATGTTTCTTCTGGAGATATGAGACTTGATGTGTTGGTGAAAGTGTGTCCATCTCATTCAAATTACATCCAAACTGAAATATCTTTAGAAATTTAATTAAAACATTCTTTTATTCTATGAACTACTAACATGTCTCTGAAATTCAAAGCAAACATTTTTTATTTATTTGCAGAAAATGAGAAATGGACAGAATTACAAAAAACATCAGCGCTTTCAAGCTCAAATAATGCAAAGAAAACAAGTTCATATTCATTTAGAAACAACAATACTAATGCTTAACTCGGGAAGAGTTCAGTCAACATTTGATGGAAAAACCAGGAGGTTTTCAATGGTGTTCAGTTTTTTCCAGAGATGTACATATTTAAAGTGTTTTTCCTGTTAAATTTGGGTCTTATAGCTTAGAAAACCCAGTATTACTTGATGATCCTGAGAAAGACTGAAATCTTCCTTTGAATTATTCTAGCCGAGAGGTTTTACTAAAAAACTAATCATGCTTGGACGGATGTTGTTTTCTTTTCTGCAAAGTTAAAACTCTTAAAATAACTCTGTGATGCTTCAAAATGCCACAAGAAGAAATGAAACCAAACGGCAGTTGTAAATCTGAATGCCGTCATCTTGCCGGCTCACACCAGACAGAGGTGGTGGTGAGTTTGGCAAAGCGTGTCTTCACTTCCTCCTCAGATGGTTACAGAACAAAATGTACAGACTTTGTTCATCCTCGTAAAGCTCCTGGGTAGCACGTACAACAGAGCCACACAGGAGCTTTATGTGGGTTACAGCTGATGAAATGTTTTACTTCAGGATGTGAGCAGAAGGGCCTTTTAAACGGTTTACTTTCTCTTCTCCTGTTGTTGATTTTTCTTCTTTTTTTTTTAACCACAACTTGTTCAACTTTTGCACATCAATTAACATCTTGGGCAACAGCCTGCAAGATGGAAATCACCGAGAATTTATCACGTTATGTAACTGGTGCATTAATCACGACTAGCAACAGAAACTATTTCTTTCTGTTCATTTATTTATCTGAAGTCACTTAAAGCAATGGAAACTGTTCTAATAAGATTTCTAAGGAGAAATAAAAAAAAGTTGTGGTAAAAAACCAGAGAAAAATTGAAGTATCAAATCTGACAGAATAACAAGTTTATGGGGTTTTAGAAGAAAGACAGCAAAAAAAAAAAGTAAACATCCAAACCACCAAATCTGGATAAAGCTTCAGAGAAAAATCTCTACTGGGAATAAAACCTCTTAAGAGACATGAGCCGGAAAAGCTGGAAAAGTTTGATTAAAGGAGCAAAACAAGCTGATTTTCTGTTCATTATTAAATGATGTCAGTTTTTGACGTGAGTAAACAGAATCTGATCATAAAACTGCTATTTAGCCCAAAGCAGCTGCAGCTCCAACTGCAGTGAAAAGGAAGTTTCACTAAGTATTGACACGTCAAAGCTGAATATAGATAATGATTGACACGAGTTTAAGATTTTTATATGTAAGAGAAGTTCACATTTCTGCACTCCTTTTTGTTGCTGCATCACAAAAAAAACAAAGTAAATGTTTGAATGTGTTAGCAACATGCTAGCTGTTTGCTAAAAACCCAAAACTGCAAAAATACAAAATATTCCCAAGTATTTTTTGCCGAGTTTCTAGCACACTTAATTGAATAATTGTTTAATATTGATTAAAAAGTGCTGGCACTACTGGCAGATTATTATCATAACGTTGTTGTAAGTGAAGTAATCTGCCAGTGAAACTAGCACTTTTAAAATCAATATCAAACTATTATTAACCTGAAACAAGTGTCTGTATTGTTCTGTGTTACTTGTGATTTAATTTGATCTCATTTCAGGTGTGCTAAGACTTTTGCTGTAGAAGTGGGACAAAAATATACTTGGTCAGATTTTGTATTTTTGCAGGTTTGGGGTTTTAGGAAACAGTTAGCATGTTGCTAACAAATTTAGACATTTAATTTGTTTCTTTTGTGATACGGAAGCACAAAGGAGTGCAGAAATGTGAACTTCTTTTACATGTAATAAACCTTAAAATATGCCAAGTGTTATTTATGTAAAACCCAAATATACTTGGTCAGATTTTGTGTTTTTGCAGTGAAGATATTTAACAGGAGTTTGATCCTCAGTAGTTTGTCTTCGCACAGTAAATGTTATCAAACAGAAAAACGTGCATCGCATGTCATGCATGACTGATCAGGAAACAATTTTCTACACCATCGTGTTTTCAGAGTAACAGAAATCCAGCATAAAATCAAAGGTCTGGGTGACACCAGTCCTCCAAACTTGACCTGCGTCGTTGTTTGGTTCTTCATCTGCGTCTTATTGACAGTGACAACAGCTCTGTTTACACGGATACTCTTCCCTGATTGCTCTTTGTTTACTTACCAATGAAGGCTGACGTCAGAGCCGGGGATGGACGCTCCTCTGAGAGGGTTTCAACTGTGAGAAGCAACAAAATTAAAGACGTTCACAGAGGAAAGAAAAGCCACAAAGAATTTTATCATTTGTCTTCTGAAACAGGAACGTCAAACTCATCTTCGTTCTGGGTCATTTTGTTCTTAAAGGGCCAGTTCGTAAAAACCAGTAAACTGTTAAAATATCAATAAACATCTGTTTATTTCTGCCTTCAAAAAGTTTCTTAAAATGAAATAACATCAAACATCTTTTCACACTGATCAGTCCGGCCAGGATTTTGATTGCTGTTGCGTTTCTTTGTGGTGCTAATCTAGAAATATTTGTAAGGAAGTTTTACTAAATTTGTGCTGCTTTGGCTTTGAAGATATTAATAAAGGTCAAAAGGTCAACTGGCTCCCCTATTTTTACGAAATCAAAATGACCCTTGAACTTTCATCAATATTGTTCAAGCCAAAGCGGCACAAACAAAAATGTTTGCTGCACAAACGTAGTTGAGTTGATTTACACCAACTTTGTCTGATTTGAGGAAGGTGGGGCGGCTGGTTGACCTTTCATGACCTCTGGAAACATTTCTTGACATCTGATAGCAGCACAAACACACATTTTGTCTGATCTGAAGAAGGTTGGGGCCAGCTTTTCTCAGGCCATTCATCTCACTTTTAATTCAAATTTGATGTGAAGTTTTGGTTTAAAACCAACATTTCTTCAATGCAGAACCTCTAAACTGTGCAGAAAACTTCACTTTCTGCTCACTGCAGGATCGTTTTGTGGGTCTGAACTCTCCATCATGTGTTGTTTACTGCAGCGTATGTTGACTTGCGCTGCCTCAAACAGGCCCGGCGCTCCTGCTCGTCTCTCTGCGGGAGTTTCTCCAGTCGGTCAGATCAGATCTGTCCAAACAGAGGCACTCTTAAGCGTAACAAGTCCTGCACAGAGGGAGTCGAATTACACTCTGAATAACATTTATATTTATGGTGTTCAGTTTGCGCCCGTATCCAGGCATTCGCTGCACGCAGGAGAGAAACCTGCAGGAAACAAGAGACGATGATGATGAAGATGATGTTGACCTGCAGAGATTCGCGAGAGAGGACTCACAGAAGAAGTGAAATCAGTTTTTACCCTCATTAGCTGCATTTGTATTGCAAATGTGAAAAAGCTGAATTTCTCTATTGCAGTGTTTCTATTAAATAAGAAATTAAATTAAAATCATGCAATAAGTAATTACAAATCATGATGGATGTAAACATTTATATGAGATATATTCATGTTTCAGCCGTGATACTAGCATCATCCATCAGCCAATCACAGGAGGCATTGTAATTCAGATATTGGAACGGCTACCCAGCTGGCATTCTGGGGAAATTGTACTTGGTGATTTTACAGAACAGCTTTGGATTCAACAAACGTTTCATGAACTGTGTGATGCTGTGAGGCGCGTTAGAAAAAAACAAAATGAAACCTTCATCCTCCTACCACTTCCTGTCATCTTCTTTGTCGTTTTCGCCTGTAGTAACATCCAGATGTTGATCATGTGACTCATATAAATTATTAAATGTTTGCATTTCAGTTTTGTGAAGTGCATCCATTTTGAAATCAACCAACTAATTTATTTTTTAATTGTTATTATTTCATTATTTGCGGAAATTTGTTGTTAACAGAATCGCGTGTGACAAAGTGATATTTAACATATTTAATTACTACTTGTACTTTAAACATTGCTAATTTATTTCATCTTTTTGCCATAATGCTTTAGCTCAAACTTTTTTCTGTTGTAACTTTGCACGCCACACTTCTCAGATTTTTATTCATAAAAAAATTTAATTCTGACAAAGTTTATGGTTGCAACTTTATAAAAAATTTTAAAGTTCAGAAAATAATTTTGACATCAAGCTTGAAGCTAAAATATGTAAATATGGAGGAAAGTTTGAAGCCTTGGGAACATTTACTGGAGAGGAAACTCACTGCAGCAGCTGTTATTCCAGCCGCTCCTCCTCCTTCCATACATTTCATCATAATCCATGTCATCTGATGCCGCCCCGCCCCTTTTCCTCCTCCGACTGTGTTTACATCAGACTTATATCACCTTCATGGGACATAATGTTCTTTCTGATGTAAAAAGTGAGACGATTGGGTAATTTAAGTCAAAACCGACTCGTCTCCTCAGCTTATCCCTGGAAATTGTTTTTCCTTCTCTGAGGGAGCTACACGATGTGCTAATCTGCCTCCTTTTCCAAGAAAAACACATTCCTCAGCAGCATGGCTTTAAGTTTTGTCACATTTAGCAGTTTTGTCTTGTGGATCTGGCCGGGATCCAGTTCCCTCCAAGCCAAACAGCCGAGCCATGTGCGCCGCCGCTCAGAACCAGAGGGGAAACAACTGGCATAAGTCTGCAAAACACAGGAGGAAAATGTTTTCACCGTCTGACCAAACCTGGCTGCAGCCTGAGCCAATCAGGCTGCAGTTTTGCAGCCAGGTTATACCGACACTGTAGCCAAAATTTATTTTTCTGCAGATTCTGAGTTATAAATACCTATTAAATTACCTGAGGTTGACACAGTTAATCAAATTAATCAAGTTTAATCGATTAATGAAATGATCGCCAACTAAATTAGTGATCAATACAAAAAACTGTACAAAAATACAAATACATTTTGCTTTTAATATAAAAAAAATCCTTCATCTATAGTTTACTCCCAAACTCCTCAAGTGGAAAAGTTTTAGGTTTATCTGGGAAAAAAAATACATCTCCGATTAGAACATTTTTCCATCTAACAGATAGTCAGTTAGTAGAAAAACAAATTACATTTATATTATATTTGTGTTAAGTCAAGCAGAAAGGATTTTTCACATGTTGATGTTTAAAAGTATTTTTTTCTTTTTCAAATAATCAAATACACACTAAAGGAAAGCAAATAATTTGGGTTTCTGATTAAGAAATGGTCTTTTAATGTATTTCTAATGTTTAAAAAGGATCAACATGTTAAATGAAAAATCTGCAGCATGTGCCAATTATTTATCCAATTAATTGATTAATTGTTGGAATAATCAATTAATCGATTATCAAAATAATTGTTTGTTCCAGCTCTAAATTTACAGTATGATAGTGAATTTTAATGTTTAAGCAGAGAAATAAAGATCAATTACTTCTAACATTAACATGTTTTTGCATGTTTTCCCCAGTAAAACATTTATGCATTTATACTTTTCAGTATTATTTGACGTTTTGTTGCCAAATTCACTGTTTTGTTTTTGTGTAATGACAGTAAAGTAAGTTAAAGGCTCAGTTCATTCATTTGAAGTAAACAAAGATTGTTTTCTAAATTTTGACTTGCTTGATTAATCATAAACTAATGAAACAAAACCTGTTTAAGCAGGCCACTGTGTTTGATTTAATATAAACCTCTTTAATCATCCATTGTGTTTGATTAAATCTATCTGTGCCTGCTGGCGATGGCACCTTATGACACACAGCTTGGATTTATTTGACAAAATTCATGCTCTTTGTGCTGAGCCTCTATTGTGTCACGGAGGATTCACAAAAACAAAGGGCGTCGCAGAGAAACACAGAAACAAAGAGAGAGACAGATCATAAGCACCACAAAGTCGATTTTCTCTGAGCCTTGGAGTCGCAGCCGGAGGCGGGGCGGATGCACAAAGCTGCTCTCATGGCCTGTTGTTTGGGAATGTTGTTTGCTCCGGCGTGGTAATTTTCCTCTTCTGGAGTATTTCGGGGAGCAGCCCGTTCTGCACCCCGACCCCGATGAAGTTACGCTGCTTTCCATGAAGCCTTGAAAAGCAGCAGGGAGGGAGGGCTGCAAATTGATCCCACTCTGCCCATGTCTGACTTCAGAGGCGACGACACAAACCAGGCTGACACTTCTGTCACTTTGGCCAATTCCTGTAGAGGCCAAAGATTATACTCCAGCAAGAGTAAAGAGTAGTAATCCACGAACTTACTCAAGTAAGAGGAAAAATACATTTGGTAAAAAGTCTACTCGAGTACCGTGGAACTAATCAGTTTATCAACCATTTCATATTTAAAAATGACAATCAGACAGAACAGAATATAAAGTTAGGTGGGAATTTCTGTATTTTAAGGATGAAAATGACAATAATTTATATAACAACAAATAATAAAAGAAAATGTTTCCAAATCAGTTTCCTTCAATATAAAACTTATGTAACATTAACAAAAACAGCAGGAGTGTGTCTGGTGGATGCTTGGTTAAAACATGGATCCAGAAATTTTACTCAATTATGAGTAGAAATACTTAATAAAATTGCTCAAGTAAAAGTAAAAAACACAGAAAGTTTAAAGTTTCATAAGCTTTACGTTGAAAGAAACTGATTTGGAAAAAAAATATTTTGCGTGATTCTTTTATTCTTTATTTATATGGATTATTGTCATTTTAGTCTTTAAAATACCAAAATTTCCACTTAACTTTAATTATTTGATCCACAAATTTTAGTTTAATGGTGACTCATTATGCTGCAATAGGTTAACAAACATGTTCATTACATCTTTTGCACAAAATAATTCTTACATAAAAATGTTAGTCTGCTCAGTTCAGCACTGCAAAAACACAAAATCTTACCAACTATTTTTGGTTTAGTTTCTAGGGAAAATATTTTAATAAGTAATAAACACTTATAATAATAGTTTTTTCTTACTTATTACTTATTTTCACTCACTTGTATAAGACATTTTCTCGATGTTATAAGTAAAATAGTCAGTCAGTGAAACTAGTACTTTTTCCATCAATATTAAGGAATTATTGGCTTAAAACAAGTGATATCTTGCCAAAAAGTAGATTAGCTTTGTCTTATTTCAAGGGTACTAAGATATTTGTACTTAAAACTGGAACAAAAATACTTGTGTTTTTGCAGCGTCCCTCTCAGAATGAGCTGCTTTAAGGGTCTCTTGTCTCTTTAAATCCAAATGAGCTTCTGCTGGCCACGCCCACCAACTGAACCTTTCTGAAAATGGCCACAAGCAGTCGCGCTATTAATCAACCGTCTTTGAACATTATATAAACATACTTTTCTACGGAGCCCTTAAAGGGGACATGGAGAAAAAAAAAGGAAAGAAATTGCGACTTACTTTCTCCAGATCCAGCGAAAAGAAAAAATAAGTCGGGATCTCGACTTAATTTCTCGGGATCTTGAGATAAAAACTCGGGATCTCGAGAAAATAAGTCGGGATTTCTTTTTTTTTTTTTTCTCCATTTCCCCTTAAGGGCTCCGTACTTTTCTGAATACTAGGCAAATGGTTTTTCTTCTCCGGCAGCGATACAGTGGTAAAACAAGCTGACCAAATAGACTAGCGATCCATGTAGGTTGCTAGGTAACGGCACTGCGCTTCACTGAGGTTGCTAGGTAACGACACAGTGCCCGTTGAATATGACTTAACAATCAGGAGGTTTTTGAAACGGTTCATTTTCCAAACAAAAAACAATAACTTATAGGTAAAAAAAAAAATGTCTGTGTTTTTAATGCTTAGACTGTTTTTAGAAGCATTTGAGACCCAAATGAAACAATAAAGGTTAAGTATAAATGTTTTTGTCAATGAGGTAAAAGGCGTACACAACCCTCTCATTTTTGGCAAATGTCCTTCAGCAAGCTGCAGGCCTTTTGCAATCATCAACAAGATCCAGGCATGACACTGACTGGATATTCCAGCACTTTTCTCGTCAGCAGAGTTAAAGTTATTTAAAATGGTCACCTGGTATTGTTTTGAGCAAATAAAGTCAATTTATTTGCATGTAGCTAATAAATTCACTCTATCTTATAAACCTGGTTCACCCACTGTCTGCTTCAATTTCCAAGCTTTTATTAGTCTGCAAGGCCGAACCAAACCAAAGAGATTCATCTGGATTGCAGACGATATATTGTAGTTCTTCCTGGATCTGTCTGGTCTCGAAACACCATCAAACCAGCTTTATTATTGCAAACCCTTCTAATCTCTTCAAAAACAAAACGTGACCTTTTAATCAGAGACAAAGGAGGGGCAGTGTCTTGTTTTGATCTGTCTGCCACTTTTTCTGTCATCTGCATTAAATTTACAGACTTTAAATGGAATAAGGAGAAATAAATGTGGACATTTTTCTTCCTCTTGGAAACCTTAACAATCTGTTTTCTTTAATAAAGAAATGTTCAAATCATGTTTCTTTTTTGTTTTTATTTTATCAAGGCTGCAGACAAATTGGGCAACAGTGACGCAGAACCTGGTCTGGAACAATTAGATGATGCAACTGCAACATTTTTATAAACGGCATTTCGTTAAAAAGTAAGAGGAAGTTTGTTATCAGGGGTCCTTGGTTTGCTGACGGTTCAACGTACATTGTGTCCCAGACTAATCATAACATGGTTTAAACAATTAGCATGCAATAAAAAAGAAAAGCAACAAGCCAGAAGAAAATGATCTGCAGATTTTTGTCTTTGCAGAAACAGGAAGAACTGAAATATTAATTTTTTTCTGCAGATACATTAAAAACCTGCAGAATTTGAAATTTGCCATTGTTGTTCCAGCCATTAGCAAATATCAAGTAAGTCAAGAATTAATTAATTAATAGTCTTCATTTGCTTACATGAGATATATTAAAGTTGGAATAGTTGTCTAAACATGAAAATGTCCCCCAGATTTAAGAACTTCTCTCAGATAAACCTTCACTTTTATGGATTATGTTGCTTAAAGTTGTGGACAACTTTTACCAAAGTTTGTTTTTGTGTTTTTTGTACATAAGTTTCTACTTTGTTTTCGCATATTTGCAAATGTGAAACATGCATTTTACCTCACTACATCCCATAATATGAACTTAACTCTACAATTCTAAAGTTTGTGCAAATATTACATTGCGCTATTTTGAGCATTTTCTGGTTGTGTCACCAAGATTGGACTTTCCTTTGGAAAAAACTTCCAGAGTGAACGGTCTTCATGGAAACATGACAAACCCCCTGACTCGTTCATAAACATTAGATCAAGATTTTTCATTCTGATTCAATGAAATCTGATTGCATCAGTTTCTGATCTTAGTGTTTAATTACCCTATTTCCATGTTTTGACTGTTTGACAAATTGCACATAATCTTTCTTTGAAAAATGAAGTTTCTCCACAAACTGACTGAGTAACATAAAACCATGCTTCTTGTTTTTTATGTCTTGTTTTTCACTGTGTATCATCAAGGATTTGCCCTGAATTTAACCCTCAAATCCAAGTCGTTTCTCAGATCATTTAACATTGTTAAATGATGCATAAAAAGCTTTTATTGCGTAGATGTGACACTTAAAATGCAGCTGATGCTGACAAATCCAGGTCATGATGCAAAATTTACAGGAAAGCTCAAAACATCAAATTAAAATCTTACCATTCTTTCCTTTTTAGAGGTGTAGAAACCATTTTTTTCAGGCGATGTGGAGATGAGATATTTGTTTTTTTATATTTGAAATTCATGCTTAATGTTGCATTTTAACAATCAAACTCCATAAAACGCTGGTGGTTTTTGAAAACGGTCCATGGCATCATTTTGTCAGGAGTCAGAAAAAGTTAATTGGTTGGTGAATAGGGCTGCACAGTGGCGCAGTTGGTAGAGCTGTTGCCCTGCAGCAAGAAGGTTCTGGGTTCAATTCCCGGTCTTTCTGCATGGAGTTTGCATGTTCTCCCTGTGCATGCGTGGGTTTCTCCGGGTACTCCGGCTTCCTCCCACAGTCCAAAAGCATGACTGTCAGGTTAATTGGCCTCTGTAAATTCTCCCTAGGTGTGAGTGTGCATGGTTGTCTGTCTCTGTGTTGCTTTGCGACAGACTGGCGACCTGTCCAGTGTGACCCCACCCAGAATGTTGGCTCCATGTTAAATTATCTTTTTGTGGCAGGTGTTTTGTTTTAGCTCAGGGAAGGGCATCCATCATTAAAACCACCACATCTTACAGTAGTCCTGTGCAGCATCCAGGTAACAACCTGTTCACTGCTGTAACATCATCGGCTTAATTAAAGGTGGTGCTAAAGTAGGCGTATTATTTATGTGCACCAGGAAGTGGCATGTTGGGTTTGTGGGGGGTGACATGTTGGAGCTGTTAGTCTGTAACCCAAGATGTTGGTATTAAGTCTTAAATCTCCCTGGCTTTAAAGTTCTTCATAATTACAGTAAACACAGCCGGCCCTCTGAATGCTCATTGGCTGACGCAGGTCAGGTGAGGCACAGGAAACAGTGATTGGCTGGCCTGCAGCCGGTGGGCGGAGCCTCAAGTGTCCTTTCAGAGGGTCTGATGCAGTTTGTTTGTGTCTGGAAGTGTGATCAGAGCAGAACCGGCTGGCTGTTCATTATTACTGAGGCACATAAACACTAAACTGCATATTAAAAGTGCAGGTGGAGCATAAATACCTGTATGATGTCTGAAACTGAGGTGCAGGTTGCAGCAGCTGCAGCTTTCTAAGTGATAGTTTGACAGAAATATAATTCTGCACACATTTACAAATGACTCCCGATGGAACCTGTTATTTTGCAGTCCACACATATCTAATTTTGAATCAAAAGTGACATCATTGTTTAACATTATAATAAAAACAGCAGCCAGCAGAGATTAGTTCAGTTTTCTCCTAAGTTTTTTCCAAAATCTGTGCCTGATGGGGCCGCAAAAATTTTAAAAAGGTTCTCAAATAAAAAACTTTTCATTTTATCAGCTCAATCATGAACTAAATTTTTAAGATTTTAATTAAAGAAACAAAATAGAGTTTTGTAAAACACTTCTTTACTTTTTTTAAGTATTTTCGGTTGAGGTTCAAGTTCAAATATCTTACTACATTTGAAATAAGACAAAACTAACGTAGACTTTTCAGCAAGAAGTAGGAGCTTTTTAAGCAAATTGCTCATTAAAGAAAAGTTATACTTTTAATAAGACATTTTCTCTATGTTATAAGTAAGATCATTTCCCAGTGAAAGTAGTACTTTTCATAAATATTAAGGATTTATTGACTTAACACGACCTCAGACTGAAAGACCAGGAGCTTCTTAAAGAGACAGAAACTTTATCAGGTGTAACATTCAGTTCAACAAAAAGCCCACTGCACTGAAAACCTCCTTGTTTTCCCACCAAATATTGATTTCTGAGCTCTTCCTGAGTTAAAACATTAGTTTTGTTGTTTCCTTTGCATTATTTTAGGTTTGAAAGCCTTGCATCTTTTTTTCATTATTTTGACCATTTTTCATTTTCTGCAAATAAATACAAAACTTTTACTTGGAATATCAGAGACATGTTGTTCATAGAATAAAATAACAATGTTCATTTTACTCAAAAATAAATCAGAGAAACTTTTTCCCAGAGCTGCATATGTAACATTTATATAACAATGAAGGGAACTTATATGTCATGGGAAGAATTAAAGTCTGGATGAGAATAAATAAGAAATGTATTAAAACCTTGCAAGGTGAGAACAGAAATAGAGAATCAAAGGAGTCTGTCTGTCTGTTCTGTCCAACAGTGGATCTGGCTTCCTTTGTTCGGTTCGGGTCAGAGAAGAGAGACTTGCTGGGACAATAGATGTGAATCCATGATTGTCTAATCAGGGATTGTCCCTGATTGGATAATAGGTGCTCTCCTTGACCAATCCGATGATGAGATCATGAGATGATGAGATCATGCAGACACATCATGTATCATCAATGTAGCTTAAACTTTGGTGAAATTTGTGCACTAAAATTAATTAGTTCATTAGTTCATTATTAATAGTTTTTCTCTTTTCTCTCTTTGTTTCTCCCAAAACTGGATGATAAAATTTTTCATTTTTCAACTAGACCTTTTTTTGGGACAGTTTTGTTTAACAATTAATTAGATTTTTGATTTTGTATTTTGGATATTTAAAATGTTTTCCAGTTCAAGCGTTGAATGTTCATTTGTATTATAAGTTTAATATTTATGCGTTCTTGCATTACTAAGCGTTTATCATCATGTTACTTCAAAATAGTCTCAAAACAACAGTGTTGTTGTTTATCACGATAACTTCTGGAACAATTTATTGTTCCAAAGAGCAAAATTTCTAATCGTGACAGACCTGTTCATAACGGAAAGATAAGAACTAATAGGCTGGGATTTAGCTGTTTTGCTTTGCACCAACTTTGGTCTACTAGTAAACATAATAAATGGAAAGAAATAATTTTCTGAAGAGACTTAAATCTTTATCATCAAATGCTTTTTAGTTAAATGTTGACATTTTTATCTTAAAAATGAACAAATACGCAAAATTTTACGCAAAATGCTAACATATTGGAGTGGATCCAGCTTTTTTGCCTTAAAACATCCAAGAATCTGATCAATGTGAACAAACAACAACAGAGAAATTACATTCAATCTGATTTTACTCCTGATCAATAGATCATAATTCATAAAACAAAGCTCTGCAAATGCTTAGGAAGAAAGAAAACCCACAGAACAAATGAACCTGGCATGTAGAGTGAAACCAGAAATATTTGTTCCCATGTTTACAGCACCAAAAGGTTCGGATGGTTTGTTTGGTTCTGTTGCACAACGTCGTGATCGTGTGTTTGACCCGAAGGCCTGAAATCCAAACTCCTGCTCCTGTTCCTGTAAACGAACTGTTTTCCATAAACTCTGAGTCACTCGTGAAACCGTGAGGGGAGCGCCGTAAAAATGCTGTGGAGTCAGAGCCACAAACTTCCCGACAGAACCGGATCACAATTCACGCCTTGATCCGATCTCAGACTTTGTTTCTACCAGTTGAAGCTTCAGAGAGAAAATCCTAAAGTCTTCATCGGCTCCTCCTTTTAAAAAGTTCATTTTCTGTCATAAAAAAACCTGAAGCGTTTCTAACAGCATAAAACTACACAGCAAATCTGAAGAAATTTGATTTTGTTTTCATGAATCCAGAAACTGAAACTTGTAAATTAAATAGATCAAATCCACTGTTACATTTGGTTTGTTTTTTTTTTTTTCTCTTAGATTTGAGGATTATGGGGCTCTCTCTGCAAAAACACAAAATCTTAGCAAGTATTTTTGTCTAGTCTCTACTGCAAATATCTTAGTACGCTTGAAATAAGATAAAACTAACTTACATGTTACTTTACAGCAAAATACTGAAGTTTTAAGAAGATAACTACTTAATAATATTGCTAAAAGTACTAATAGAACAGAAATAATCTGGCTGTGAAACTTGCATTAGGCCAGCATGAAGATGGAGCTGCTAGTTATTCTACCACAGTTTTTCCGTCCACTTAACTTTTTTTTATTATGCTTGGACACAACACCATTATTAGAAATTGTTACCTTTTTGATACATTCTTCCTTAGTTTTGCAGCATTTCTGCATTAAAATAATTTTTTATTATTAAATTAAACTTTTAATTAATGCATTTTCAGAGAAACTGAAGTTTTGACTTTCATAATAATCAAAATTATTGGAATCTATCAATATACCAAAGTGTTGAAGCTTGATGTTTTATCCAGGCTGTCATCTGTCTTCATCTCCGTTAAATATTTTCCATGTTTCCGGCTCAGTGTGGGAATTTTTCGTACTGTAATTCACTCAGTAGTTTATTCATTCCTGCGTTGTCGCACAAACCAAAACACGGCTGAATATATCCATGTGACCAAACTAAGAACTGACCAAGAAGATCCTGGATAAAACCTAAACAGCAGCTTTAGAATGAGAAAAAAATAAACAATGCACATTTAAACTGTCACCACGTTAATTTTGGTCTGTAATTACGGTTATTTTAATCGAGAGTGCAGCTTGTTCTTCCAGTAAACTGCAGAGTCGAACATGGCGTACCCGTATGCATCTCTGCAAGCTAAATTAACTGAAAGAAATGTAGTTCAATTGTGAGTATTTATTTCTGTTTTCACTTAAAGCCAAGTTAGGATATTACATAAATTTAATTTAAAAATTAATGTTATGCAAGTATATTAGTGAAAAGTTGAGTGAAAAGAAAAATCGTGGCTCTTACATCATGTGTCAAACTGAAGGGCCGCCACAGCTTTTTATTTGGCCCTCTGGATTCTAGATTAAACTCTAAAACATTAAATTATCAATCAACTTAATGCAGTTTTTATTTGTTTACTGCCAAATTATGTCAAACTGTCTCCAGTTTCTTGAGAATTATCGTGGAAATTCACAATAATTTCACAATTTGTTGAAAGTGCAGGGATTCAGCAAATCCCCACACTTCGTTGCCCTAATGCATAATTAGGAGTTTGTTGAAATTTTTTCGCAAATGTTGTCAAAAACCTTATTTGTACCAATCAGCTGCCTCAGCCTTAATTGATGTCAGATTATAGTCCCTGATCTATGCAGCGAGTGATAAAAAGTCACATTTACAGTATTAAAAAAGTGCAAATATTTCCAAATTAGTACCACAAAAACTTTGATTTGTAAGAAAAAGAATCACAAAATTCTGAAGGGACTGAAAAAATGTTCAATAATATTATCTGATTTTAAGAATTTATTGATATTTGAACTATTTAACAGGTTTAATCAATATATTCTGGCACAACCGGCTCTTTAAGAGGAGTTGACATCCCTGTCTTAAACTTCTATCTTTAGTCAGTGGGGATGATGTTTAACCATGGCAACGAGGTGCTATTTTACAACCGGGAACAGCTGATCAGCATCTCAGAAGCTTACATAATGCGTGACCTATGACCCCAAAACCCCAGAGCAGTTAAAATGGAGGCTTGGTGGATGTAGAAGGGAAAAGAGCAGAGAAAGAAATAGTTCAAAACCTTTTCAGTCGTAAAGGACAGAAATCATATTCCAGACTTCAACGTCTGTCTGAGATCTAAAGAGGAGCGGCAAAAGCAAAAGAGGCGGATTAGCAGCTGATGATGATGTCATCCACTCCACGATGCTGTGAAACATAATCTCTGCTGGCCAGATTTGATGTTGTTACATAACGGTCATTATGTAACGGTGTCTTCAGTCAGAGGCTTCTTAAAAGTCACTGCAAGACTGACTGCTACTGGAGATCAAAAATAACTGAATATGAAAGGATGATGTGAATTACAACTTTTAATTTTCTTTTTTTAAGTCGAATCTTTGTGATCAAATGAAACTTCAAAATCTGAATCTGACGGGGTGTGAATAATTTTTGAGCTTTACTCAGGAATTAGAATGAAAGTTCAGTTTGTGGTTTACAAAGGTTAAATGTAAACCGTACTAAGTTTTCACTTAGTGCTGCATTTAAACATATCCATGGAAAGTTCAGTGGAAGGAAAAAGTATAATTTTCCAACTTGAACTGAATTACTACCTTTTCAGTTATGTAGGAAACTAAATCTGCACCTAAAGAAGCACTGAAGGCAGATATAATTTCAATGTTTTATTAGGAAAAACAAATAGAAAAAGTTGACAGAACAACATTTTGTATAAAAATACATTTTTCATTTAGCGTGCCCTGAAGTTGCACATTTGACCCTGAACTGATACAAACTGACTTCTTTTTGGAAGTTGAGGAAAATAAAAAATCCTCAAAGTCAGTCAGTTTGGTGGAATGCTTCAGTGGCGTCTCCAGCTTTCATCGGCCGACTTCTCAGCACCGAATCGCTCAGTCCATATGACTCTGAGGCCGCCGCGTATCGCAAAAAAAAACAAAAACAACGCAACATCCTTCCTGTTGCCAGTCCGCTTAAACCAAAACACCATGTTTTCCACACAAAAACCGCTCTCTGGTTTCAACCGTTTTGGTTTTTCCGTCTCAGCTTTTTCCAGCTCTGAGAGGAGAACGTCTCTAAAACTCTCATGCAGATCATTAAGGCGAATGTTTCCCTTTCACACGTCTTCGCCGGCATGCATTCAAGAACAAACATCTCATCCTCTGCTCACATCACGTGACGGGACGCAACTATCCAGTCACAACGCACAGCAGCGTGGGTTAGCGTCTTCCTGCTGCCAGGAAACGGCAAAGTTACAAACAGAGTCGAGAATCAGCTCAGAAAAAGACTGCCTGATAAATACCAGGTGATCCTGAACCGCCCAGCGTGTCCCAAACTCCTCACAGAAAGAGGGGAATCGTTGATTGGGGCTTCGTCTCCCCTTTCTCCGAGAGCCAGAAAAATCGCAGAACATTTTTGGAAAAGAAAAATCACTTGTAGAGGACAGGAACTGGTGCAGAGAAGACGATTCCCCATGTGGGCAGAACCGTTAGTGTCTGCCAGCTTTTTAGTTCCTGTGACCTCCTTCTCCTGCGGGTGGCGCTGCAGTCCGGCTCTGCGGTCCAGGCGCTCATTCAGCAATGAGGATTACATCCAGAAGAAGACAAATCTCTCGATTCGATTCGTTTCACTAGTAACGCAGCTCGTCGCTCAGGCGGGGCTCGTGGTTCAACACGTCATGCAGCGCGGTCGCATGTTGGGGGGCTGAGGGTTCGGGTCGACCTGGACACCAGAAGAAGAAAAAATAACAGACGTCAGATAAGTAAGATTCAGCCACACACAGCTGGAGTTCAGAGTTTCTCAGAAGAAAGTCTTCAGTCAGAGGCTTCTTAAAAGTCGATGTATGACTGACTGCTACCGGAATTCTTTCCAGCCAAAATCGACTCTTTGTCCAAATTTCCCTTTGGGATCTATAAACAATTTATGGGAAGTTTAGTGGAAGGAAAAAGTAAAGTTTTCCTGATTGAACTGACTTATTGACAAACTTCAGTTATATTTGGATTTTATTTAAGCTATTGCAACAGCTATCTGGCTATAAAGATACTTTTTTAACATTTTTTCTTCCTTTTAATTAATAAAAACTATTTTCTCTTTGGAGTCGCTCACCTCGCTGTAGACCGGCGGAGGTCTGAAGCGAAACTCCTGAACGAAAGCCATGAGCGGCCGCTCCATGATGCCGCTCAGGTCTTCAGTAGCGGGCGGCGGGGCGATGCCGTTGTTCCGCTGCTCTGCCTCCTCCTCCGTCACCACAGAGCTGTACTCTGGAGGAGCTGCAGGGGAAACAGACTCGGTTATCCAACCGACCCGACTCAAAGCGGCGGAGCTTCCAGTTCGGGTCGCTGAAGGGACACTCACGCTCGGGCTGCTCCGGGATGGCCATGCGCAGCCACTCCAGGTTGACGCTGTAGTTGCTGCTGATGCTGGATGTGCGGCTGCCAAAGGGATGCAGCGGGATGGTGCCGATCACGAGCGGCAGCTCCAAACACAGCTTGGAAGTTCCCGGAACGTCGACACAAACCTTGGTGAAGAAAAACAAAAAGTTAGCACTAAAATAGAGACAATGTGTGTGAATAAACCTGTTGCAATAAGCAATAAATCAACTAATCGCATCATAAATTAAAATAGGTTTGATGATTTTCATTCTGGTGGCTGATGTTTAGAGAGTTAATAATCTGTTTTATTTATGTTTCTGATTGCTGTGTTTTACTTTAGACATTTAAAATTAAAGCTTATTCGTCTTTGAGATGGTAAACTTGCATTATTAGGCGATCCTTTGGTGAGAATTTATCGTATCGTTTATCGAGTATTGTGTGAAATTTATCACCTTTATGAAATCGTTTTTGATGTCTAATATTTCCAGTTAGCCATATATTGATGACATTACTTTCTCACGCAATATAATTGTAATGTTATAGTTATTATCAAAGATCAACAAACTTCAAATTCCGACCAACATATAAAACTGTTGGTTAGTTTTAAATCTAGACATTTTAGGTCTAAATTGTCTAGATTAAAAATAAACAAAAACAAATAAAATTAATTATGACATCTCTGTAGAGAAATGTGAGGCAAAGCAGCAGACTGAAGACTTTTGTCAATCAACATTTGGCAGAAAAAGAGAGAAAAGT
Organism: Phalloptychus januarius; assembly: GCA_902982915.1. NCBI lineage: Eukaryota > Metazoa > Chordata > Actinopteri > Cyprinodontiformes > Poeciliidae > Phalloptychus > Phalloptychus januarius. Next base: position 6,781,368 of record CADWAE010000076.1, on the reverse strand, counting down.
GGAAATCATTGAGCTCGTTTTAATTAATCATGCGATTTATTGATCTATTGCTTGTCGTGACCAAAGTGTGAACATAAGTTCAGACTGGACTCACCTTCAGCATGTACTCCACCTTGATGATGCGGCACTGCTGGATGGACGGCCCCACCGGCGGGATCTTGATGGCCCGACCGTGCCACGTCTCCCGGGTTCTGGCGCCCACCACGTCGCCGCACAGCGTGGCCACGACCGAGCGCTTCTGCTTCATCGTGCCGCGCGCGATGAACGTCTGCGTCTGGGTGATGAAGGCTTTGGGCACGATGGACCTGGACGTGGCGTTGTCGAACTCGGCAAACACAGGTATGACCTCACCTGCAGCGGGGGGCGGGGCTTGTTAGAACCTGCAGCCAGCCCCTTTTGGGTTGTTCAGCGTCACATTTGTGGAGGGGTTTCTTACCTGGAGTGTAACCTTTGCGGTCAATCTTTGCGGTCACGGACACCTGTCCAAAATTACGGTACCACGTCCGCGCCAGCTTGTCCTTCGTCCCGGCCTGAGGAGCCTGAAGATGAACAGAAACCAGTAAGAACCAGTTTGAAAATCCATGAGGTCCAGCATTTAAAACAGAGATGCATCGATATTGACGTCCGTATCGGTCCAATTTTGACAAAATATCTATATTGGGTATCGGTGACAACAAGGGCCGATCTATTCAGCCTAATTCTATACTTTATATTTCTAATTCCTAATATCACTTCCTGAACCATTTGAAAGAAGGTTTGTTGCCTTTTGCTTTGGTCAGTTCCAGATTGTTTTACATTGGATGTTATTCTACTAGCTGCACTGATTGAACAAATCAAAGTTGCTTTTACATGTTTGACCAAGTTTCTACCGGTGTGTTAAAGTGTGCTGCACTGGTGCAGAGTTCTTACATTAATGCATAATTTATTAAATTTACTGGATTTACCACAGAAAGCCTGGCTGGAGGGGCACTAGGCCAGTCATCAAGTGTGATTGTGGGTTAAAAAATGTTTAAAGTTGACAGGAAATTTGAAAATATCACGAGTGAATTATGTGTTTTGGGAAAACATCATTAATAGGGCTGTTGTAAAGCAATATTTTAGTAAAGGTTCGAAGTGAAGTCAGCTCTGTTTGATGCTGAACCTCAGACATGGGTATCGAACGCGCGTCCCGAGCTGCTCACCAGCAGGCTGGGCGTGTTGATGTCGATGGGCTCGATGACGGTGAACTCCTTCTTGATTTTCCTGACCGGGCACCACGGCCTGTGCAGCTTCACTTTGACCCAGTAGCGGATGCTGCCATGCTTCCCCTCGAAGGAGGTGACCAGCGTCTCCTCCGGCAGCTGGAAGCTGAACGGGAACTCGTGTCTGCCGGCAGGAAGGACCGTCAGCTCGCCGTTATCTGAGGAGACGCAGAAAAATGCATTCAGACTTCTCTTCTTTTACACAGGAGAGAATAAAGGTGTTACTTTTGTAACTGAAGTGTTTGCAAATAAAGTTTGCCTGGCTAAAGCAGTAGATTCAGTTTGGTGAGGCTCTCTGCTTTTCTTTCAAATCACATGGGTTCTGTTTTTGCTCTGAGGGGGTGGATCTTGACGGAGAACACGCTTTTCTGCCTCAAGCTATTATGAAGCCCATTTCAACCGCTGTTTGTCTCCCAGTCTTGCAGAACAGGTTCAAGAACACATGTTTGGGTTCAACAGACCGGATGTTTTCCCCCTTTTCTTTCAGCATTTGAGCCTTTTTGCAAACTTTCAAAAGTCAAACGGATTTAAAATAAAAACCCCCAAAACAACAAGTTAAGATTAAGATGCTGTGTAAGCAGGTTTCTGCAGGACAAAGTTCAGCCGCAGCATAAACGTGCCAACTTCCTGGTGTGCCCTTTAAACCAAAACAGCTTTGTGCTGAATGAATGAAGGCAGGAACCCGAGGCTCCAACATTCTGCAGGAGAAAACCAGCCCGGCTGCGCCAGCAGATGTTTTCACATGAGGAGGCAGCTGCTCGGCTGCTTGCGCTCCCTCTCACTAAACCAGGATGCAATTAGAGTTTCTCAACTTTTTGCAAAAAAAAAAAAAAGTAAACACAACATCAATCTGATTTATAAAGAAATAAACAGTTTTTTGGGTCTGATCCAGTTTGCAGAACAACAGGCGGCGCGGTGCTGCCAAGCTCATCCCTCAGCAGTGGACTGACCTGCCTGCAGCAGCACCTCTCTCCGGTTCAGGTACTCCACCTCGTCGCTGTAGTTCTGGGTGTACGCCGTGCTGGAGCCGGCGGACCGGGACTCGGTCCAGTGCACCTTGGCGAACCCCTCCGCGTGCAGCTTCAGGGACTCCACCTTGGTGACGCCGAACAGCTCCAACACGACCCGTCCCGACACCACGTCCCCGCTGCTGAACACCGGGGCGCAGTCCAGCTCCGGCGAGTCAAAAACCACCAGGAACTTTTTCAACTTGTTGAAAATCATTTCCGCAGGTTCGGTGGATCTTCTGGGAATCGGTTCGGTAAGTCTCTCTTGTGTTGCGCAGAAAGTTTGAACTTGCTGTTGCGCTCGCCCGTTGTCTGGTTGCAGACTCAAAGTGTGCAGCTTGAAGTGACAGCAGCCCTTTTTGGAGGCTGAGCGAGGGGGCGTGGCCTCATAATTTATTATGTAAGGCCTCAGGAGAGAGAAGGCTGCGTTCACGGACCCCTCCGTGGCACAGACATTACAGAACTCCCCATTCCCCCACTCAAGAACCCACGCTTTTTATAGCTAATGCCGCCTCAGTAAACATACGCTTCCCACCATAATGACTCTAAACAATGTCATAACCAGAGCTAAACTTTTTCCGCTTGTTGTGAATTACTATGAAGATTCAACTTTATCCCAGAGTTAGGGCTGAAAAACACATTTTACATCAGATGATATTGATAGTTACTGATTAGTTTTTTGTTCTAAATAACTGAAATACTGCATAACCTTCCCATTTCTATCCAGTTTTCACTCCACACAATGTTTTATTTGTATTTTTAAATAGTTAACACATAAAGTGGTGAAACATGTAAATGCTGAGTGAATATTCTACATTGAATATTTAATATTCTATGATTCAGACATGTTATCTATTATCAACTGATTTGATTTGTTGTCCAGCCCTTCACACAGGTAAATTAAACGCTGACATGACTCACATCATTCAAGTATCTCTAAAAGGTTTTCGATGGTGATGCAGGGGGCATGAAGGACCTCCAGTAGCAGTCAGTCTTGCAACAAATCTGAAGAAGCCTCTGATTGAAGACTGTTTCTGGCATGGTGACAGTTCAATTTCCAAGCAGCAGGGATAATATCCCACATGAACATGTCCTGGATGACACCATCAGTTTGTTGGCAAGCCGGACAGAGAGATGTTGGAGTAGGGGATATGACTGAAATTCCTCCTCTTCTCTCTCTGCTCTCTGGTCATGTTCTGCATCCACAAAGCCTCCTTTTCTTAAAATCCTCACAGGATTCGGCAAAGAAGGAGGAAAATACACTGATATTAGCCTGCATTTGAGCTTTAAATCCCATTTCTGACAATTTGTACCTCAACACAGAGATCAATACGTATGAAAAATGTTACAGATATTCAACCAAATCAGAGCAAAGCAAGATCAGGATGCCAGAGTTTGTGAGAACAAACATTATACAAAGAGAAACTAAAAGCACCCATTAAGCACAAGACTTCAAAACTCCCGGACCGACCCTGAAGGCAGCATAATAAACATCCAGACTGGGTGTGGAGCCAGAGGAGGAAAACAGGGTGATGATTGATGGTTACAGGTTCTTAGAAGAAAACAGGCTTACTGAGCATGCCCCGTTCTGGCAGCGCTCAGGAAAAATTGTTTTACTCTTGACTAAAGCTGTTTACTCCACTTCTTCAGTGTCGATGCGTGGGACGCCTCGTAGATGAAAAACACGCAGCTAAGCACAAAAGTATCCCAGCAAACTCTGCTATGACGGAAACAATCACAAACAAACTGCAGCGTTTACTTTATGAACATTAATCATACTAATGATTAGAATGAATGGACAAAACCACCTCTGAGCAAAATCATCCTAATCTACCAAATCTACTAGAATTTTATTTCAGCAGCTGGTAAATTATTATCTTTTCAGTGCAACTTCTTCAGTCAAAAGCTATGACTTCTCTGTGAAAAACAAAGTTGTTTACTCCTTTGTTCCCTGAGACAGGGCTCTCTACTGCCACCAACTGGAGAAATGCTGCAGGACAATCATGCAGAAACAGTTTTGCAATGAAAAAAAGAAGAGCAGACGTAAAACTGAGGTTTGATTTTCTCATAAAAAATTTAAAAGATTTTTTTTAATCAATTTCCAAAATAAATCCTTTTGACACAAATTATTTTAGAGGTGTTCAAAAGAATACAAGAAAAATTTCTTACAGGTGACATGTTTCATATTGAAGAGCAATTTAACATTCTGCTTTAAAATAATTTAAAAATGTCATAAATACAAGTGCGCCACCTGCTGGTGAAAGTGAGCAGAAGACCAGCTCTGCCACAGGACGCTGACGGCGAACTGATAAGAGCCTCATGAGGTTCCCGAGGTGGCAGATAACCCGCGGCTGGTGTGATTAGCCCGACGCTGCGGCTCAAAACACGCTTCAACGCTGATGCAGGGGGAAAGCAGACGCATTTATTCATGCCAGCTCGTCTCGGCTCAACCAAAAGGCTTTTCTCAGTGTTGTGACACAAACAGTGACACAGATGAAGCTGCTTGCCTCAAAACATAGAGGCATTTCGACCTTAAGAAGAAGGTGACTCTTCTCTGAAGTTTAAATTAAATTTACATGAAGATTTTGTTGGAAATAAAATAATAATAAAATATGAATGTTTTATAAAAATAAATTTTTAAAATATTGTAGAAAAACACCAGTTTTTATGAGAGAAGTAAAGTTTTGTTTTGAAAATGATATGCAGCAGCTCTGTTGATCTGTTGAGGTGGGCGGGGCCAAGCAGAACCACGTGGTGTTTTCCTAGTTGCCATGGTAACCAAGGCTGTGTCTTTTTAAAAAGTTGGCTCCATTTCCTCACATTTGCTTTGAAAACAAGATTTTTTCACCATTTATTCCTTATGTTTTTTACTTGTTTCACAATTTATATGCTAAATCCATTTAATTTTTTTTATTATAATTTATGGTGAATTCAAGTCAAGACAGCTAAAAAAAACCCACTATTTTATATTACTTATCTCCAATTTCAGTATTCAGATTATTTATTGATCACTGAGCAGTTGAGACTCACATATTCTTTCACTAATTCTCTTATATTTGCAAATTTGTGAAGAAATGGTCTGAAGACTAAACATAATATTTAAAATTGAGACTCTAAACTTTAGACAATTACTTTTCTAAAAGTTGAATGTAGTCATTTAATGATTTCCTCTGCTAAATAGTGTCAAATAGATTTTTGGTACAATAAAAATAAATAAAAGGGCATGCAGTTTGATTACTGTCAAATAAAAACATTATTTAGAGTTATAAAATGGATTGACAGCCTGTAAAGCGAGCTGACCTACCAATCTGACCAAACATTAAAACCCATTTTCGGTTTCTTTACTCAGCCATTGCTTATTCTCTGTTTCCTGCATGATTATAGCTGCCTGTCTTTTAAACACTGGGGGAATTTCACTCCTTTTACCCCATAGTGTGTATTTGGACTCTGCACTAATGGATTTGTGCTTAATGTCAAAGACTGTGTTATCAGGCAGATCCATCTGACCTTCTCCCAGGTTTCTACGCAACACATTTGGCTTGAACGTGTTCATTCTGTAAACCTCAGGGGCTGCAAGACCGTTCAGACACAGTGGCTGCTGCCTGATCAGGAAATTTAAATTGCTCTTTTCAGAGGAATTACATCCTAATCCTACAAGCTACATTGTAGAACCTTTGAAACTTCATCACTTAATCATTCAAGGCGCCATGACGGACATCAGAAATGAGTATCAGGAGTACAGAACTGAGCGACTGAAAGTTGTTTTTGCCAGTTTATTCATGGCTTCTTGTTGGGGTCGAACTAATTTGTCTGTGAACGTATGAAAACCTGGTCGGGCGTCATAGATGGCGGTATTTACAGAAACTAGAAACAGCTAGCTTAGAAACTGACCCGCACCTCTTCCCTGATGATGTGTTGATCAAATTACAGACTTTGCCTGAATTCACACCACATGATTCATATCAGTATGTCATTTCACCTGAGCAACCTTAAGACCATACAACAGAGGAGATGCTAACCATCAAGTAGCCATACATGTTTGGCTATATGATGGTGGGCGTTGTTTCCATGGTTATTAATGGTTAAACATGCACTTCCTCATATAATATTTGATATCTTTCTAATCATACTGACTTATAAAGTATCTAAATGTTGATCATGTTACAAAAAATGTTCGCTGCTAATTTGTGGTTACACCGAGGGCTGACAGTTGTTGTGACTGACAGCTAGTATCCATCACCGCCGTGTTTTTCTCATTAAAAGTTATTCAGTAAAATGACCAGTTTGGTTTTCACCCATGTCGGTAGCCGACCGCGCAGCACCTATGACCATTTATGAAGTGAAATCAACTTAATAAAAGCGATATTAGTCGACAGATGTCTGTTTTTAGACGGGCTTTACAGGAGCATATTGGTTGATTTGGTGTCCGTCATGCGCAAAGAGTTCATAGGGATTACTAATTAAAAGCCACATTGTGCCTCCATTAAACGTATGATAAGTGTTGTGCAACCTTATTATCTACCACCACTACTGACCTCGGATTAGATTTTGCCTCTTCCTGAAATAGGTGACTTTGGACGTGTAGTCGTTGTACACAGAGTTCATGCCGCGGTTCTCCAGCCAATGCGCCGTGGCCACCCCTCTGCCCTGCACCTTCATAGACTGCACTCGTATGTCCCTGCCGAGCTCCAGGACCACCTGGCCGGACACCACCTCCCCAACCGTGAAGGCCGCGTCCGCAGGACCGTCCAGCTCCAGGGTGAAAGTCTTGATGGATCTCAGAGACATTCCTTCATAGACAGGACAGAAGAATGATGATAAGACTAGTAAGATCCAGTAAAGCCTATGCAAAAATAATCCAAAATAGTCTTTAAGGGAGCAAACAAGAGAAATTATGCTACATTTATTCATAATCTGTTAGAGTGGTCCTAAAACAAAAAGACATAAACAATTAAGGTTCTCTATTGTGTTGTTCCTTAAAAAAAACAAAAAACATGAATACTAATTGTTAAGTAATATACGATGGTTTTAAATATCTGGCACAACTTTATTGTCGTCTTTTAAAGGCTTATCTTTAGGGGGGAGTTTGGATGGGTGGATACCTGATGGTCTAATCACTATCTGCTGCTGCACAGGCTGTTTTAATATAAGGAGCAAAGTTATTAACAATATTTTTTTTGTTGTTGTTGGCTGAATTTTACCAACAAAATAAAGTCCACTGATTACATTCAATATGTATTAAAATGTAGCTTAATTCAAGTAAATGTACATTTTAATCTGAGAGAAACTTTCTTAAGACTTCTTTAAAAACATTTATAAACTGTTCATTTTAGGAGCACATTTTTATTCAGTTTTATTCAAAACTAAAAGGTAATTTAGGTTTAGTCAAAATTGTTTCAGTCTTAGTCAATTAAATCAACAGCCGACAAAATTATATGTAAAATGTAAACATTTTTCATCAATTCACTTGAATTATTAACACAAGATAAGTAATGCTTTTAAACAGTTATGGCCATATCTGAATATGCAATACATAGAAATGCAGATTTAACATTTTCCATGTCTTTAATTTTTTTTCCCTTGCTTTCAAATTGCAGCAAATTCCATATTAAGTTCCTCATATGTATATTTATTCACTGTAAATCAAACATAAACACCAAACATTTAACCATTAACCTATTAAAAATAAAATTAGCTAATACTACTGCATCAATGATCGTTTAAATTCAACATCCAAAACAATTAAACCACAATATTCTACTGAAGCACATCTGGAAACAGAACCAGTCATGAAATTCATGTTCCACCACCGACTTCCCCATTATTAGTCTCAGGAGATGATTCTAGAAGAACTGTGATTCTGATCACTGATCATCTCCAGTGCTGATCCATTCTGTCTGGTACCAACCGGTCCACTCTATACCATTTAAAACAATCACGGACACGTTTTCAAAATGGTCTTGAATTCAACTTCATTGATGCTGGTCATCCAGGGATGTGCATCTTCCTACTCACGTCTGTACCTTCTGCAAGTTTTCGCTTTTGAGGACGCGGTGTAGTACCGGGTGGACGTTTTTAAAAAAGGCGCATTTGTTGAGAGCAACGCGATGTTTGTTGTCTGTTTCTAGGCAACCGTGACATCGGCACCTGAAGGTTCCGCTGGTAGCCGCCATGACAGTTCTGATGTCCTTATGTTTCCTATTTAACTACCAAATAATGAACGATTCCGTATTTTACAAGACTAGATCGGTCTTAAAGTAAAAACTTTCTACATATAACAGTAACGCATAAGCGAACAAATTGACCTTATCACGCAACCAAGCACACTTTAGCCTGATGTTAGCGCCCATGTGCGCCAGGAGTTGTGCGGAATTGTATGGCTTACTATGAAATTTATCACAAGCCGATTGTTGGTAACATTGTATGCATATTTGTAATAATTTACCTTTGAAAAAACATCAGTGCTGTGAGCCTGTAAGATCCCTAACATTTTGTCCACCATGTTTAAATCCATGTGTACCTCTGCCTCCCCTAACAATTAAACTCTTCTTTCAAAAGGGTTACGACCTATTTAAAATAAGTCCATAAATCATCTTAGTTTGCGTTCATTTAACCCTTCCTATAAGGTCTCTTCAACAAAAAAACTCAGAGGTTATCAAGAGCCACGTTTATTTTTGTCATGGTGTAATGAAAAAAGGGGCGTCAACGAATTTCGTTGTCCTCATGTAAACGAAGCAACACATATTTTTTACTTTAGTTGAGAAAATTAATTGTTTTGACCAAATAAGCATAAGAAAATTACTGCTTATTATAATGTAATTTATAATAATAAAAAAAACGTCAAATTGTCATTTTAACTATGGGGGATTTCATTTTGAATTCAGCACTTTACACCGATACCACCAAAAATCCATTCAAATGCAGATTATGTCAACAATAACTAAGCATTTATTATTACTTTTCTGCAAGCATGTTTATTCAGGGTGTGTGCTAAAAACCTAAATAAAACTGGTTTTCCCTTTTGGACACACGTAAACCTTATTAAGCACAGTATCAAATATGAATTTGTGCACCTATATATGAACATTTAATATTATATAAGGCACATAAAGAGCAAAACAATAATGATAACACCAGCTACTGTCATTATGTTGATTTTTACGTATTTTTGTTTCACTAGTGTCAGCCAAGGACACTTTTTTCAGAAACGGCCCTGAGCTTTATAAACATCTGACGGGATGAATGAAAGTCTCCACACTCACCGATTGGACGTGGGCTACGTGAGCGCCGTCACGAAGACGCACTTCTCTGCGGAAACACTTTTCTCTACGGTGGGTTTCCGATGTAAGTCCCCCTTTTTAAACGACAGCGTGGAGCAACCCCCACTCTGTTTTACACCAATGGCAAGGAGATTATGGCGGTCACACCCGCCCTCACAGCCAAAAGAGAGGAAGAGGAAGAGGACGATGGGACCCGCGTGGGGTGGGCTGAGTCGGTCACGTGACAGCCAAAGCGTGGCGTTAAACACGCCTCTGTTTTTATGTTGACGCTTCAGACTCTCAGGGATTTTGCACAATGCAAGAAGATTATATTTCTTTTTAAAAAAAGAGAAGATATAATCTTACTTTTTGCATTATCTTGCAAAGTCCGCACATCTTTTACTCAAAAGAAAAACTTAGCTGCTCCCAAATCGGCTTTCAGTTAATTTAAAACACTTGACTGTTTACAGCAAGTATTTTCAAGGAAAGAGTGACAGAAATCCTGTTTTTATTGGCTAAATTGTGTGGGGTTTTTTAAAATTGCTAACCAGGAAATGAACAAAATGTGTTTCTTTTAATAAGGAAAGCATGCAAAGCCCTTTTAAAGTTTTGGACCAGGAATAATTTACACTTCCCTTTCCATCAACAAATCTGACCACTTTATTAGTTTAATTAAAATATTGCTAGGTAAAATACCTTTTTTTGGTCCTAATGTCATTTTGACTTAACAATTTTGCTCCATGTGGCCAAAAGTTTAAAAGAATGGCCCCCATGTGGAATAGTCCATAACTTATAAAAATACCCTGAGATGCCACCCAGGAAAGAAGAAGTCATGACTCAAATAGCTACAGAAAACCTGATTATAGTTTTCAAATGCACTCAGACAAATGTAATTTTTAGTGATATTCCCTGTGGTCTGATAAAACTAACATTTAAATGTTAGCCACAAGACCATCAGTAAATATAAAGTAAAATGGGGACTTTCTAAGTCTAATGACCCTAAACATTGGTAAAGGATATCAACGTGAATGTTTTGGAGTAATAATTTAAAAACTCTGATTTCACTTCAATGGAAAAAGTCAGTTGGCAAAGTAAGCCTTTCCCTTTGACCCTGCTGCAGTTCTGCAAACAGGAATGATTAAAGTTTCAGAATAAAGTTATATTTAAACTTTTTAAACCTTTAACTCAAGCTACAGTTTGGAAAACAATTCTAAGAAATGTAGAGCACACATTTATACACCTCTGAATTTGAAGACAATGAATAAAAAATACCCTCTTTAATCTGCGGTTTAGCAAACAAAAATATTATTTTGTGATCTGATGTGGCCTTAAACATGAACTCGTTAGTCTCAGTTAAGGTCAAACAAAAAATAATAATTCTATAAAATAAATTTTGACTGTAATCTTCCAGCTGACTTTCCAGCACTGCTGCATTTAAATTGTTAAATGGTTAAAATTATGGCTTCAAATAAAAATGTTGGAATTGCTTTAAACATTAAAACTGTTTAATATTTAAAAAAATCTTCTAGTATTTGCTGATTTATTTCTGAAAAACAAAAAACGGTTTTTGTGGCCTTTAGACCTGGTTGTTACATCACTGCACCATTCTGGCCAGAACCGTCTGGGTTGCTTTTTTTTTGGCAGGTTGTTGAACTTCATTTTCAGTTTATTTGCAGCTGCTCACCTTCCTGCCAACCTTTCCCTCTTTTTTCATCTTCTCAGGCTCAGGGCTCTGTTGTTGCTTCAACATGGTAGATAATAACCTTGAATACAGCTGAACTTTACAGTGTAAACAGGGTGGAAGTGCAGGGCAGCAAGGAGAGGATCCTTCTGCGAAACAGTAACTTTCTTACCACTTCCAAACGTCTTCAGAGGAAAAAAACACATTACGATTTGAAGCTGCTTCCGTAGAAGACGTTCACTTTAAGTTAGAGAGGTGGTTGCACACTGCTTCAATTTTTCACTTTTCTGGGAATTAGTTTCTTTAGGATTCCAAGAATTTGTCTGCAGTTCATTGAAAAAGAAATGGTTAGCCGGGTTGGTGAGGTGAATAATTTAAGTGTTCAATCCACTTTAACCAAACTCATGTACCAAAAAAAAAAACACATCTGATGTGATTTGAAGGCATTTGTGGATGCAAGCAGACTGGAGATTGCTCCAAAAGCAGAAAGCAGACTATAGCGCTGGGCATTCTGGGTAAAAACAACCAAAACAAACGTAAATATGACGGGAGAGACGGCTCGTCGCCTTTTACCAAAGAAAAAAATTAAAAAACTTCTACTTCTAAACCAAACGCCACTTCATTTTAGTTTAGATTTCGAAAAAAATTGCAATGATGTCTTCTTCAGAGGTTTTTGTGTTGTTTCCTTCAGTGCTTCGTGGTGCAGCGCCCCCACAGGCGAGGAGGGGAACAGCTTTTTCAAATTTTGTTGCCTTTATTAAGAGTTGTCAGACAGGAAAGCGGGTTATGAGAGAGAAGGAAGACATGCGGTAAAGATGATCGAGGACATATAGGTTGCGTTTTACCCCTTCGCCACCGCTGCATCCAGGTTTTTTAAAGGCTTTGGATCGTCTAATACAGCACAGTGTGAAGCCAAACCACAGCAGCTGAAAATGTAACAAATGTTGCAATTTTGGCCCCTAATCGAGCTGAGTCTATCAGGTGCAAAAGAACCGTAAATATAATGAGCTCTCCCCACAGTCTGGATTTTGATCACTTTTTTGGCTTTGTAGTGGCAAAATAAAAGCAGTTTTTAAATCCCAACATTCCTTGACTTCTAATGTAACATTTAAAAAAATACTTGGAAAACATAAAAACACTTCATATTATTGTAATACATTTCATATTTACTTCTTAATGTATGAAAACTGTTCAGATGTATTTATTATGAGCTGAAATCCTGCTTTGTTTCACAGTCATCTCAGCTTAACATGGCTGTGGCGCTGGTCGTACGGCGCAGGCGGCGGGAACAACGGCCTGACAATGTACTCGTCCCTGTAGCTTGTCCTGAAATCCATGTCGCCCAGCGGGAACTTAAAGTTGGTCTGTTTGATTTAGGGAGAGCAGATTAATCACCAAGCTTAGACATTCCTGCACAAGCAGAGATGTAAACACTGGTGCTTTTTTAACGGTAGTGATATCAGTCACTGCAGCAGAAAATCTAACAAGGGATTTTATTTTTCTCACCCTTAGCTGCGACTCACATTGCTCTTGTTGGATGATCTGCTTAGGCTTGAAGTCAGACATTGTGACGGTGATTTTTGGCTCCAAATCTGCAAAACAACAAATCAGTATTATATTATTATTATTATTATTGTTATTATTGTTATTATTATTGTTACACGTACCATTTCCGATCAGTATATGACTCTTCGGATAGGTAATTGCTTTGGGTCGAACTATTTCCTGTTGGATGTTCTGCTCAGTTTTTTGGGGTTTGTAGCTTTCTTTTGACACACTTTCTGGGCCAAAATAGACGTTACTTTTCGTAATCAAGCCGGGATCAGGTAAACACATTGGAGGCTGTGAGCCGTCCTGCAGGTATGTGAGTAAATGTGACACCTTCAGATTACTGAATCAAAATAATCTATGTTAAATAAAACTCCCAAGCTCTACGAAAGGCCCCAAATGGCCTTTTATTGATTTAACAGTCATAGATTAAGCAGTGTGTCATGTTTGTGGTAATGTAAATACATGAAAACTGTGAAAAGTAAAATTTGTAAGCTTACTCTTGAGAAGAAGATGTTACTGGTGGTGAGAGGAATTTTTTCTCTGCTTTGCTCCTTGTTAGTGTCGGCAAAGGGCAGAGAGCTGACATTCTGGACGTGTTTTACTCGGACAATAGGCTCTGTAGTCAAGGAAACAACATTTGATTAAGTAATGCGCTAATGTTTCATCAGTTGACATGATTTATTCATAAAATGTTGCTATATGATGTGGTCTACTGTCACACATATCTTTTTATTGAAAAACTTTTGTTGTGTTGAGTCTAGAAGTAAATATAGCTGGGAAAATGTGTTTTATTTTATCTATTGACATGAGATTCATGCCAGAAACCTCCAAGCTATATACAGTAAAGCCAGACTTATTCACACTGTTGGAGGATTTAGATTTAAATGTATTTTTTTAAAACCAAGATATTTCTTTCTGGTGTAAAATTAGATGTACACCTCTCAAAAACAATAAAACAAAGTAAAATGAGTGTCAATTAAAACACCTTTATATTTTATTTTCAAAATTGGATGTTGAAAAGTGTTCAACAGTGCTCCACATACCAATAAAATGTTTATTGGTAATACATCTATTAAACCAATGGTGTCACTGCTTTTATGAGCGTTTAAAATTTTAGGTCCTAAATTATGTATAATTACATGGGAAGAAAAAATCTTGAAAAGTTTCCTCAAACTCTATCTCCTTTGGAGTAGGATGACTGGGAACTTCAGGAGTTTAAACTTTAACTGTAATCAAGGTTTTGCAAATGCAAGGATGCCGAAATCTTTACAGAGGTTTTTGCTTTTATTGATTTGTTGCCCCCTATATAATGATCAACTATCAGTTTGGCTAATCCAGCTCTCATAATCTGAAAATAACAGCAGGATCACTTTCCAAATACTGACAGATTCCAGCTGGTTTCCTGGATTTCTACGCTATTTTGCAGTTTCTTTTTGAGATTTTGTTCTTCCCATGTCGTTTCCACTTATTACACATAATTTAGGACCTAATTTTTGCAGATTTCTTTTTGTGGTAGGATTTCTTCGGTTATTGTTGGCCCATTAGAAACATGTTTACTGAGAAAATATTCAACACTTTTTACTTGCTGTAAATTGCAAAATGTTCCACAGTTTCTCTCTGTATCTAATTCACTTAGTAAGCTGCATTATTATATCCAGAACCCATTTGAGCATGGACAGAAGTCAAGATGAGGGAAACGTACCGACTGTGTGGGACTTAAAGTCGTCTCTGAAGGAGGTGGCCCAGCTGTCTTTGTAGTCATATCTTGGTCTCAACTGCTCCTGATTTATCGGCTTTATTGGGCTGGAAAAAAGTTTCAATTGTTCGTTAGACAAAATAAGAAAAATACAAGATGACCAACATTTTTCAAAAGCAACAATAAGAGTCCAATTTATAAGTATTCAATGCTTCCTAACAATACAGAGATATTAAAGGTTTCAGTATTTCAAAATCTTTTTCCTCTTTATTTTGTTATTGCAGTAAAATGTTGTCAATCTTAAACTGGATATCTTTTCTTTTGATCCACACTTCAGCATAATGTCTCTTGCTCCTTGAAACAATCTTTCACAATCTGAACCTGATCATAGAAAAACTCTTAACTTTTCAGACTCAATTATCTTTTTTAAGAGATCCAAAGTCTGTTTTTTATGCTGTCTGTTGCAGATTGAAGCAGTTTATTGAGTTTATTCAATGCAGAATGAAAAGACAGAACTTTAATCCTTAAACATTCAAAAGTGTTTCTGACCACCAGTCCATCTATTTTACTTCCTTGAAAATGATTAGTTATGACTATAACTTATTGAAGTTTTAACATTTTTACTAAACGACCTTTTAGCATGAAGAAATCAGTTGTGTTTTTAAATAAACTGAGTCATTTACAAAAAACCTTCCAGAAAACCTTCTGACCTGTTGACAGAGATCTGAGGGAATGCCGATGAATATGATGTTTGTGTTTCCGAACCCTTTGCAGGATTACCCATACAGACAGAGGAGCAATGCTGAAAAACAACAAACAAAATGTTTTAATCTAGTGTTAATTGTAGATTTCTATAAGATATTTTCACCAGAAGACCGTTCTTTCATACATCTGGACATTTAAAGCTGATCACACTGGCCCATTCAGCCACATTTTAGTTTAAAGGTTCTTTAATAATTGACTGTTTGTGTAAATTTCTTATCTGTGCTGCTATGGCGACTTTCTGAAACAATTAAATTATCTCAGCAGTGAATGTTTTTATTTCCCACGTATGTTTTGTGTAGTACCCTTTCAGCTAGCTCTACTGGTTGGACAAGATGCTTCCTATAGGCGTCTCTGTATTGGGAGAGAAAGTTGAGAGCACGTAGATCTCCTTTTATTGTTGGGAAACCGGTTTCTACAGAGGAAAAAAAAACATGATTTGACATTTTTGTTAAACATTGCCAACAACAGGATCAAGAAATAAACCTCGCTGCAATGGTTTTAGTGTTACTCATTACAAGGACATCAGGTTAAAAGGATAATTGTTCAATGTTTAACTTATTGTTGGAAAGCAAATCTTAGCAAAGTCTGGTAAATATTCAAATAAATCCTGTGGCCATTAGCTCATAATTTAACATGGCTTTTCATTTAAATCATGAAGCAAATGTAAACAACATACCTAAATGTTTGACTTTGGGTTTTACCAGTTTTGATGGTGGATGTGGAATAAAGCTGGCTCGTGTCATGCTCATAGGAATATCTTCCACCGACTGGATGTTTATTTTCGGTTGAAAGTTGCTAGTGGCTCTCTGGAGACGAGTCAAGTCCTGGGAGGAGGGTCCCTGAAGGTCTGCAAACATGTTAGTTATCCTTGTGCATGTTATGCATAGAAAGATATAAATCAGGACACCTACCTCAGGCATGTGTGGGGTACCTAAGCTGGTTATGGCCTAAAACAGCTCTAGTAATCTGACTATGTTATGAGAATTGCTTTAGAAATGCAGACTAATTTTAGTGGATTCTTGGCTTTCTAAGCTGTTTTGTAGCTTCTTTTCAGTATTAACCCTTTGCACGTGACGTCACGCTCTTCAGAACTGACCAGCTCCGCCATGACAGACGTCAAATCAACCAATGCGCTCACGTAAAGTCTGTCAAAAAACAGATATCTCTAGCCTAATATCGCTTTTATTTAGTTGATTTCACTTTAGAAGGTTGTAGGGTGCAGTGCGGTTGACTGCACAAAGAGACAAGTGTGTCATTTTATTGATAGCAGCCATCAATCGTAATAACAAATCGCGGATTAGCAGCGAACACTTTTTACAAGGTTAAAAAGACTATCGTTTATATAATTAATAAGTATGATTAGAAACATATCAAATATTACATTATGGAGAAGGTAACCATTGGTAACCACGGAGCCGTCATGTAGCCTAGCATGTATGGACAAAACTGGTTAGCATCTCGTCTTTTATATGTTTTTACTTCTGCTCCGTTGTACGGGAAAACGCTGTTTATGACACAGCGATATAAATCATGTGGTGTGACTTTAGAGTAGTCAGTAATGGGATCAACACGTGAGGATGGAGGAAGTACAGGTCGGTTTCTAAGCTAGCTGTTCTGTAAATACCGCCGACTGTGAGCCCCGACCAGGTGTTCACAGATAAATTAGTTTGACTCGAACGAGGAGAAGCCACGAATAAACTGAAAACAATGTCCGTTGCTCTGTTCAATACTCCCGTCCCTCCCTTATGACGTCCATCATGGCGCCTCAATGATTAAGTGACGTAGTAACAAAGGGTCAATATTTTCAGGAATTTTTTTCTCCAGTGTCATTTAATTTATTACACATGATTTACAGCCTATTTTTTGTTTTTCTTGTTAAGCGTAGACTATTGGTGAGTTTGATGTGGATTAGCCCATGAGAAACATATTTACTGAGACAAATTAACATATTTGCCGGTTCACTTTCATTTTGTAAAACTATCATTGTATCGAAAAGCCATTTTAACAGAGATAATCTCATAATAAGTAAAAACATACCAACTTTGTGGGCTCTAAAGTCATCTTTGAAGGTTGAGATCCAGCTGCTGTTAAAGACATTGCTCGGGTTGAGCACCTTATTGTCTTTCTTCTTCTGCGCTCTGTGAAAACTATTCAATTGTTCTTTTGTTAATTAAAAACAAGAAAAATACAAGATCATCTACATTTTTCAAAAAGCAACAATAAGATTCAAAATTACAATAATTTAACGTCGCCTGGCCATAAAGAAAACAACCATGCACAGTGATATCACAAACAAACTTTAACTTTACACCATTTGCAAAAAGATTTCAGTGTTTCAGTGCAACATACCAAAATGTTTTTTTCTCTTTTTTTGTTATTCAATTAAAAATAATTTTTCTCCAGTCCTCCTTTAATTTTCCTCTGTAGGGTTAAAGTTTGGACAGATCCTCGCTTCTGCATAATGTCTCTTGCTCCTTGAAACACTCAATCTGAACCTGATCATTCCTGATATTGATGTCCTGCTTGCACTGATGCACACATGAATGTGAAACAGAAAAACTCTTAACTTTCCAGACTCAACGATCTTTTCCTTGCGAGTCAAAGTCTGTTCTTTATCCTCCCTGTTGCAAATTGAAGCAGGTTATTGAGTTTCTTCACTGCTGAGTGGTTTTCTTAAGGCCAAGCAGCACTTTAGTCCTTCCACATTCAGAAATGTCCTTCAATCAAAAAACTTCAATCTGTTTTTTTACTTTCTTCAAAATTATTAGGATCTCTCGCCACATTTCATCGCTTAAAATTGTAGTTTTGGCGAATTTTGTTAGTTGTTTGCGTGACAGCATAAATCTTTAAGGTTTGATTAAAGTCTCTATATCTGAGATAAATAACTTTGAGGTGAAAAATACTAAACATACTCTTCTAATGACAGATTATTACATTTTAAGATAGTACAATTATTTAAAAAGACATGTTTAAATTAACTGAATAATTTAAAAGAAACCTTCTAGAGGAGGAGAAAAGTCTTATACCTGCTGAGATTGAGGTTGGGGTATGACGCTTTATATATTGTCTCTGTTTCTGAACCTTTTGCAGGATCACCCAGAGTGATGGTGGAGTAATGCTGAAAAACAAACAAAAAAACTTTAATCAGTTATTTTTAGTGGATTCCAAACTTAAATTAGTTATAACAATTAACTAAATGTTATAACTAATTGTTATAATTTTATGGCCTATTGGATACACAAATATCTGCCAGGATACAGAAGGAAGGAATAAAGGAAAGATGAAAGGAAGAGAGGAAGGAAGAAAAAGAAGGAGGAAGGAAGAAATGAAGAAAGGACTGAAGGAAGGAAGGAAAAAAGAATTCATGAAGTAAGTTAGTGAGTGAGCAAAACGTAATTTAGGCAGGAAAAAAATAGGTTAGTAAGAAGATGTAAGTAAGCAAGTAACTTAGCTAGTAAGGAAAATAGTTAGTTAGTTAATTCATTTTGCTACACCTAACTGTCACATGTGTTACACTTGTGTCTCATCTCTTTGGACCTGAAGCTTATTTTCTACTATTTTTTCCAATTCACAGACTGGTTAAAACAAATGAGCACCTGTTTATGGGGTTATATTTATACAAAGACCACATTACCAAATTAGATGAACAACAAATAAAATGCATCAAATCACAGAACTGAAAAGCTCTTTGGAAGCACTTATAGTGTTGAATTTCTGTGTAACTCTGTCACCTGTTCTCTCATTAAATTATATCAAAACTGAATGTTTTATTCTCGCCATGAATCCTGTGAAGTACCTTTCCAACAGGCTGCACACGTTCGAGAAGATGTTCCTTATAAACATCTTTGTAATGGGTGGTAAAGTTTAAAGTGCGTGGATCTCCTTTTATTGTTGGAAAACCTTCTTCTACAGAGAAAAAAAAACAAAACAAAAGCATGATTTGACATTTTTGTTAAACATTACCGACAACAAGATCAAGTAATAAACCCTCACTGCAATGATTTTAATGTTACTCATTATGAGGCACATAAGGTTAAAAAGTTCACTGTTCAATGTTTAACTTGTTTTTAAAAAGCATATCTTGGCAAAATCTGGTAAATATTAAAGTAATTCCTGCAGATATATGAATTCATGAGGTAAATCTAAATAACACATAAGAATGTGACATACCTAAATGTTTAGCTCCATATTTTTCGAATTTTGATAGAGGTTGTGGAACATAACTGGCATGTGTGACGGTTTCAGGAAAATGTTCCATCGGCTTGTATATTGTTGCGTCTGTTGGTCTAAATTTTTTGACAAATAGCTGATGGCGAGTTAATCCCTGGGACTCCATGGTAAAAGTCTCCCTTTGCCTGAAAGTTTGTAGACATGCTACAGTTATTCTGCTGCAGGATATCCATGGAAAACGATGAAGCAGGACACCTACCTCAGGTATTTGTGGTATCTAAGCTGTTGATGCTCTGACAATACTGTTCTGCTGCCTCCAAGCTCAAAGTCTCCCCATATGTAAGTTGCATTAGCATATGGCTAATTTCTGTCTCAGCAGATGTTACAGGGTCCTTCTTAGAGCAGTGTTTTTTGCTTAAGTTATGTGGTTCTAGAGCATTTGAAAAATGCTACAATGCCTCACCGTGGAAACGTCTTTGCTGTGGAACATGATAGTGTCACTTGCTGCTACCACAATGAAACAAACATGGTGTCAAATAACATGTCAAAATGAAAACAATAGCAAAAAATGTTCATTGTCATTGTGTGTAAATCTACAAAGGGACATGTAGCAATAGGGAGGTGGCAAAATCTTTTAAGGCAAAGGAGAGACAAATATGATGCAACATGATGTAATGCACCTTTGCTCATGCTTCAATTGCCTAAGCAATTGCCACAATTCTTTTAATTATCTAATTAAAATGAAAATGCGAGAATACAAAAAAATAGTACAAAAACTTATTAAAGATATGGAAAGATTATATATATATATTTTAAATCAATTTCAGTATTTATACTAGTCCATCCATCCATCCATCCATCCATCCATCTTCTGCTGCTTATCTGGGGTCGGGTCGCTGGGGTAGCCCAGGCAGAGTCCAACCCTCACCAGAAACGAGCCCGACTTACTGCCAGCAATGCGGACCGGGCTCTGACACCGATCGTACAGGGACCTGACAGCCCGTATCAAAGGGCCAGGTACCCCACTGCACTCCCCACCGGACTCCCTACTGGACTCGCATCAGCCAAGGACGCAGCCCATGGAGAGGTTTATACTAGTCTTCATTGTAAATATCAAAAGTGCATTCCTGCAATGGACAATTTAGTGATTAAAACTGGCTTGAATATGACAAAATTAATTCTATATTTACAAATTAAATTATACTTCTGATTTTTTGCAGGGTAAGTTGGAAGTAGGAAAGGTGGTTTGCATTTTTAAGGGAGTTAATTCACCAGTACCATATTTGGACATAGATAGTTCTTTTTACTTTTATAAGGAATTTGACATGGAGATTTTTAAAAATTCCGTTGTGCTTTATTCGTGCATAACGACATTCTGATTTAAATTCCCATTCAATAAACAAGCTGAGAAAGATTTTATGCCATTTGCCGTACCCACACCTGAAAATATGTGAAAAATAAAGTACCTATATATATTTTAAAAATATTTTCAAATTTACAATGACCCATGGTACTAAAATAAGTGAAATTCTATCCAAATTTTTACAAGCTGTACCACCAGCTACATTTGCCCTGCCACGTAAAATCAATTTCTCCATGGCAACAGCAGAGGTCAGTCAAATTCCATTTCAGTTCAGTAATATTTCAAATCATAGCAAATAATAATACAACTTTCAAAAATTTAAAACCAAATGTATGGATGTGGTGAAATGTTGATTAAAGATTAAAGCTGCTTTGTAGAAAGAAAATATATATATATTTTTCTCCAAAGTAACCAAGAAAACGGAAGTGACGTAGATCAGCGGCATCATTTTCCGCTCTCTTTTCGGTGAGGCTCAGCTAGCGGCCGGGTGGGTACACGTTTTTTCCTGGTTTTATTTCAGGATTTTTAACTGTACTGAACATTTTTATACAAAAAATATTTTGCTGTATCGTCTATTAAGTTAAAAATCTCCCCTGTTGTGTTAGTATTATTAGTGTTTTTGGTACAGAATTAGCGTAATCGTATTTAGATTTTACGTTACCGACAGGCATGTGGCGCGGCCCTCCAACGAGTTCTCCGAGCTAACGGCTAATGCTACGTTTCATATCAGTCTGTACTGGTAATTTAGATGCATTTACATCATTTTAGATAACACAAATATGGCCAGCATAAAGTATAGAGTTTCTGTAGGTTGTGTGTGCGAACAATGTGAACGCTGTAACAGCTCTGAGATGCCATTGAAAGAGCTAGCCGTATGCCAAATCTGACCTGAGTTTGTTTCCTCCAGCCTGCAAACATGCAGATCTTCGTGAAAACGTTGACGGGGAAGACCATCACCCTTGAGGTTGAGCCCAGCGACACTATCGAAAATGTCAAGGCAAAAATCCAAGATAAGGAAGGTGAGTCCTGGCATCTTCACCGCACTCAGCCGTAGAGAAAAATATCTACATTATTTTCTACTCGATCATCGTCGCCAGTATGTTGGCAACATTTCTAAAGATGTCAAATGACTTAATCTGGAAGAGGATTTAAACACATTTTATCTATACGAGGTTAAATTAAGTCATGGTTAGAATTTTTAAAATGTGGGATAATTTATTCCTCAGTTTGAGCTCATGATCTAGTAAGATTTTTCAATTAAACTTGAAGCTTTGTTCAGTTTACTACAAATGTCGGTAAATTGTCTTCAATCGATTGTTTAATTTGGCCAAAATGCCAAATTAGTCACAGTGTAATGTGGTATTTTGTTTGTCAATTTTATTTACTTCACAGCCAAGGCAATGGGAAATACCAAATTATCTGGTATTACTTTGTAACGAACTTTAAATCTGTAACAAGAATGCAACCACGAACCATAAATTTGTTCTATATCCTCACACAGTACTGCATCTGCTTTCAGGCATATTATTAAGTCACATTTGTTTTAGCAGTCTTGTATTTTTCCTTACAGTTCACAGTAAGGAAAATCTACTGTCTTGCAGGGCAGTTGCGGGTTTTAAGGTGGTTCAGTGGGTAGTATTGGTGGGTCAGCTTCGTCTCATTTCAGTTGATGGTGAGGTGTGAAGAATGTGACAGGGATCCTAATTGGTTTATAAATGTGGAGCAACAGAAAACGTTTGATCGCTAATCCATATTAATTTGTGATGTTATCTTGGTCTTATTATTTTTATCAGTTTGTGTGGGCTTAAACACAAACTAAAACAGACCAATGTGCATGCTCTGAAAATTAATTACTGCAAGTACATATGCCATCATAGATCTCTGATGAAAAAGGAAAAGTGAAAAAACTCAGAATATTCATTCTGTGTTTTAATCAGGATTAGTTTATATACAATTTTACATATTTTAAATAGTTTTTAAAATGTTTATACTCAGTCATTATGCAATTTGTTTGTATTTGCAGGTATACCCCCAGATCAGCAGCGTCTGATCTTTGCTGGAAAACAGTTGGAAGATGGACGCACACTGTCAGACTACAACATCCAGAAAGGTGAGGCCCAAATATCCCAAAATGCACAGAAGATCTAAAACACTGAGTCATGACATCATAAACCATGGTAAATAATCTGTAGGATAAGGTCGGGTTAACATTAGAAAGCATGAGTCTTTCTGTAGATCTGGTATCCCTCCTGTAAATGTAACATATAAATTAATTTATTCAGTTGTTTGGAAAATAGTTTTGAAATCTTTTTGTGGTATAAAAATGTGATGACGTTGTGTTTTTGTTGTGTTCCAGAATCAACCCTCCACCTGGTTCTCCGTCTGCGCGGCGGCATCATCGAGCCGTCACTCAGGCAGCTGGCCCAGAAGTATAACTGCGACAAGATGATCTGCCGCAAGTAAGTCGAGTTATGCAGAAGTCTGTGCCATTATTTGGAAAATGCTCTTAAGTCACCATGTTGAGACCAAACATTTTTTTAAGTTATTGCATTTATACACCTGAACATTAAGATAACTTTGATAACTTTAATTTTACACTTATTTTAATTTCCACCACATTTACATTTATCTGTATTTAATAGATTTTTGATGCAATATATTCTGACTTTATTGCGATTTTAACAGAACTATGTCTTTTAGTGTGTGAGTTGTTGAAAAGCGGATCATTTTTCCTCCCAGGTGCTACGCCCGTCTGCACCCTCGTGCTGTGAACTGCCGCAAGAAGAAGTGTGGACACACCAACAACCTTCGCCCCAAGAAGAAGCTGAAGTAAACACTTTGGTTGGATTGGCACTGTGCGCCATTTTGCGTTAAAATAAATAAGAAAATTATGTTTCCAGCCTGTTGTGTGTGTTATTTGCCTGCTGCATAATGGTGACATAATTACCTGGAATAAGCCACAGCTGGTCCAATAAACTCTTTATTACTGTTCGCCAAATGTTCTCAAATGAAGATGGAAGATGGATGAGGAGTTCGCATTATTTCTGTTTGCAGAAACTTTCCCTCTTCATCCTGGATAACTCATTAAGTGATTTCCTGGAGCTTGTCAGCATACTGATTACGCTGGTCTGAGCGTAATCAGTACAGAAAACAGAATATTACCTGGATGAGCTCATTAAAACACTGAGGAAAGAAAGCAACTAGTTCAGCAATAATTTCAGAAATCAAATGTATAAAAATATCAAACTTCACATACCTTCATATTTAAACTGGGAAGTAGCTACATTTCTAAGTAGTTAAATGAACCTTTTTAACATGTTATAAATTCTGAAGATTTAATTTCTGTAGAAATTGTAAGAAACAAATCAACTTTTTCCATTAAAAGAACCACAGCCGAGTTATTGCAGGGCAACGTTTTAATGTTTAAAACAGCTCAGTACAAATATAATGAAATCCTCTCATCACATCCCATTAAAGATTTAGTTAACGCTGATAGTTTAGACATCGGTTCCCTTCCTGTTGGGCGGCTTGCCTCCGCTTGGTGGACAGTTCTGAGGTATTTTGAGTCGTTTTTAAAGGTTAAGCATGTTGGACAGAAGGAAATAAAACCTGGAAAAATAAAATTTAATGGAGGCAAACATCAGATTCCTTCAGGCGGAGTTTGTTTCTGTACATGTGGCTACATGCTGTTACCATCTTTATCCTAATGTGTGAAAGAAAAGATAATTTCATGTTACTGCTTTATCTTTTATCCCGCCTTCTAATATTTCAAAAAGTATCTATACTCACACGGTACAAAATGGTTTTTACTCTTCATTACAAGCAGATTTAGAGAAAAAAAACCTAGCAAATTTAAATACTCCAAATGTTAACTTTATTCTGATACTTTATTACAATCTCCATCAGAAATTTTTGAATGTTGGCTACATGAAGTCTAATCTGTTAGCAGTAGAGGGCATCCTGCCTGTTTCTGCCCCAGTCTGATGAATCTACAAGGTCGCTGTGCAGAAGTCAAACAGACGAGGCTGTTGTGACGCAAACGCCTGACATTAACCTTGCAGAGGTTTTTTTCCTTCCCTCCCTTTGCACTGCATAAAAGGTGGCAATTCATCATAATCTATTAACATCATGAAAAAAACCACTCTCAATCTACACATCCATTTTCTACGAACAGGCAGCTCTGTCAGGACTGTTACTGCATCGGTTGCAGGCAGCAGCTGAGTTTTGATCCTTGGATTGGTAACGAGGCTGAAGAATGTATTGTATTGTTAATGTGAACAGAAAAAAATCAGAACAGATGAGATTTTACTTAAACTGTATAAATGACTAAATCAAAAAACATGCAGCGACTCGTACCGCTTAATGTTCACATTTTGTTTGGATTTTATTACACAGAAAATGAAGTGAAAGGAAAATAAATAAAATCAGATTTAAATGTGAGGATCAGTTTTCAGGCTTCCACAATGATTCTCACTTTAATTCAAGTCTGAACTTTAAATAGGCCGTTTTAGGACCTAAACCCAGATGTGATGTTTTCTTTAGCCACTTTTTTTTTCCAGAAATAAACGGTTGACAGCATAATGCTGCCACCACCGGTCACCCTTTATACAGAATCCATGGTGATGTGCTCCATTAGTGTAGAGCCACTCTTTGTGTTCCATGTCTGTAGATTTTGGCATGAAGTTTTAAAGCAGCAGTAGGAAACTTTTACAAAATAACTAGTTTTTACATATTTGTAAAAGCTGTTGTGATAGTTTAACAAGAGACAGATAATCTGTAAAAAGACCGATCAACTGAGCTACTATGTAGCCTTTTGAAGAAAGGGACTCCTGACCAAAAACAACCTAATCTTATTGCTGTCAATCAAGCTCATATACTTGCTACTAAATGTGCTAATGATGGAGAAACGACTTACCATTACAAGAAACCATTTATCCGCTGTCATCGGTAGCCATGCTAACTACCCTTAGCATTCATTGCAGGCTCTGTTGTGGTATTAGCTACTAAGTGCAGCGCAGCATAGCCTGTCGTGAATGCTAGGCTAGTTAACATGGCGTGTAAACGATTTTCCTGTAACGGTAAGCTGCTTCTCTGCCACTAGCACATTTAGCAGTGAGTACATGAGGTTGATAAACAGCAGCAAGACCCTCCTCCTGGCTCTGATTGGCTGTCTCTGGTCAGGAGCGTTACATTTCTTCAAAAGGCAAACGAAGCTCAGGGAGGAGATCAATTCAGATTCTCTGTCTCTTATTAAACTGTCATGACATGGTGGCAGTTTAACAAATATGTAAAACATGATTTTTATAAAAGTTATTACTGCTGCTTTAAGGTTTTCTTTAAGCAACTGTTTCTGACATCTTTGTACAGGTGGCTGAATAAATAAATGAATAATTAATTGTGACAAATTGGATTTTATTAAAACTGAAATCATTTTCCTTCCACTTCACAATCATGGACTACTTTATTAGTTTATGATATAAAATCCTAATAAAACACTGAAGATTGTGGTTGTCCTGCGCCAAACAGTAGAAAAGCTCAATACTTTTTCAGATGACTGTGTACATCATAAAGCAGCTTGGTACTCAAACTGTTTTCACATCTTGATGCTTTATGGCCATTCTGGCTGTCACTGCAAAACAACAAAAAAAAGCAAACAAAGACCCAGCACCCTCTTTGTACCTATACAACTGTCATGGAGAAATCAATAACTCATCAGTTGCAAAGAAGCCACAAAAAAAAAGAAGAAATCGATGGTTTTTGTACATCTGGAGTTCACATCTTACGCTGACAGACGGGTCAGCTAAGTACCACTTTACTACTGCGTTGTGGTGTTTGGACCTCAGGCTGCACTGCAAAATATTACAAAGTAGTTTTATCTAGTTTCTAGTGCAAATATTGTATTACACTTGAAATATGGAAAAACTCAATTCTAAGATGTAGGAACTTGTTTTAAGTAAATACATCTTTAATATTGATGCCAGATTATTTAACTTAGATTATGTGAAAAATTTATTTTAAGTGAAATAATCTGCCAGTGAACTTTTCATCAATATGAAGGAATTATTTACTTAAAATAAGCTAATATATCTTGCAGAAAATGTACTTTTACAGTACTTTTGTCTTGTTTCAAGCTTACTAAGATATTTGCACCAGAAGCTGGATAAGAATGGTTTGGTGAGATTCTGTGTTTTTGCAGTGTGCTCCCATCCACCGTCTCATTGGTTGGCAGGTAAAGGGATGCTACAGGGCTCATGCATTGTTACCTTAGCGACCTCAGTCCTGCATGTATGCTGAGCTCACAATTATTACTAATATTGGTATTAATAGTGTTTAGCATCACAAAGTATATAAAGTTAAGCTTAATCTTTCTGTGTGTGTGAATACTGACAAACGTAAACAACTAAACTTGGCACAGATATATGATGAAGTGCAACGTGATTCGACGTCAGACAAAAATCATGCGGACTTCTGTTAAGCAACTGTAGCTTGAATTTAAATTCAACACTTTTTTTTTAAGTTACATTTTTTCTTTCCATTTTTGGCTGCAGGTTTCCCATCCCGGCTCTTGCGCGCAACACTTCGATGAACATGAATAATAGAACAAGTTGTGAGAAAGAGCAGTTCTTATAAAATATAAACAGTTTTGTGCTGGCGATCCTCGGAGCTGGAGCGAGTTGTTGCATCTCTTGAGTTTGCTGATGTGCTGGCTGGTGTGATTCTGCTGCCCGTGGATGGTGGAGAGCTGGAGGTCAGGGTGTTTGTCTTCATGTGTCCAAACCCTGACCACGCTCCTACTGGGTGCATCTCCACAGCCTCATGGTAATTAATGCAGGCGTTTCACTAGTAAGTAGGGCTGCGGCAAATGATTATGTTAGTAATCGATTAATCGGGTGAAAAAAAATGGAACATTCTGCAGATATTTCGTTTAACCACTTAGGTTTTTTTAAAAAGATGCTAATAAACAATCCAATAACAAAAATAAACATTTTATTGCCTAAAACGCAAATAATTGCATTCCTTTAGCTCACGCTTGATTGTTTGTAACAAAGAATGCATCTACAGTGAAAAAAATAGTAAACAGTTATTTTTTGAGGAATAAAAATATACTGACACTGATCCTAAGGTGTTTTTGGTCCGCTAAAACGTCAAAATTACCTTCATTAACAGTATTAAAAACTATCAAGACAAAAGTTGTTTGCCTGCTAACGATCGGCAGACGGTTAGCAGGCTAACGATCGGCAGACGGTCAGCAGGCTAACGATCGGCAATCGGTCAGCAGGCTAACGATCGGCAGACGGTTAGCAGGCTAACGATCGGCAGACGGTTAGCAGGCTAACGATCGGCAGACGGTTAGCAGGCTAACGATCGGCAATCGGTTAGCAGGCTAACGATCGGCAACTTTCAGGGGACATTGTTTGACTGTTATTTTTTTTTAAAGAATTTGAACCAAGTGAAGTTAAAATGTCACTTTCGGAGTTCTGTGTAGAACATGTTTACAGGCAAAGAAAGTTTTACATCTAAAAGGCAACATGCTTATATTTTTGTACATTTGCTGCTCTGATTTGCTGGTTTCTCAGTAAATGGCCATTTGCCTCAGCTAACAATCAATTACTAAATTAGTTGATGACTATTTCATTAATCGATCCAGTCCTACTTGTAAGCATGATTAACTTGAATCACTAATAGTAACTAGGATATTTTAAACCTCATTGCTGCATGAGGAGTCCATGCATGTATTTTAGGATTATGTAGACTTCAGAGTAAACTACAAGATAAGAAAATAGACCTTTCGCTCTCTCTTGTTTCTTGGAACCACACATCTAGGATTTTGGTGAGGCGCTTGTCTGATGTAACTCGCACCCTTGAGGCTCAGTTATCTTACTGTCTGTCCAGACATGCCCGAGCGCTTCAAATATATACACGCAGCTCTGGAAGCAGAGCCGCTCTATCTCTGTCCTTTTCTATTTTACACATATTCTCAGGTTGTTTGGTTTCTTTGATAATTCAATTACCACTCTGGCTTCCTAATTAAGGAGAACATAACACCACCTTGAGCCTGAACATTTAAGCAACAGGCCAAAATCATTAAATATTTAGTGGAAATAGTGTTAAGTAGTAATCCTCCTAAAAGATGCTCTCCCTTATCTTCGGTCAATGAGGCTTCACATTATTCATTTTGGCTCATTAATTTCATTACTATGAACATATAAAGCTGGAAGGCTGGCAGCTTTGGTCCTGCATTTTACTTAACAGGCTTCATTTATAAAGTGGATTTAAAACAGAGTACGACCTTCCTTTGATGCTGAAGTGATTTTTATCTCAAAGGATAGTCCACGGATGTTTCTTGCCAAATGCTAATTTGAGTTGGCACTGTCATTAAATGAGTCATGCACATGCAGTCACATTGAGCAGGGCCAATAGTGAGATACAGAAACCTTGGCTGCTTCCACACAGCAGGCAAATGTGGCCTAATGGTATATCTGAAAATTTTCACTGCAGACCCCAAAACAAACCTGATTAGAGCCACTGGTACTAAATCGAATACATACTCCATTGTTTTCTGTGTTTGCAGGTTGAACGGTCGTGTTGCACTTTATCCGACTTTTGCTTCATTAACATGAGACATGCGTCATAAATCCGCTGCAGAAGAAGCCAGACTGGAGATAAACAATGGCAGAAGAAATTATAATTTTATAAATGAAGTTTGTTCCACTAAAGCGCATCACATCACAATCACGGCTCTCGCTACGAAACCGAACAGATTTCCCTACAGTCAATGCTCCACAAAAAGTCGTTGCTATTAGCTGTGTTTTAGTTTTTTAGCTCCCTTTGTGTTATGATCTTGTGACGATACCGTCACCTCGCATCGCTGAATAAACTTTCAGATGAATCAGTAAACGGCTCCATCCATTTTTACTTCAGTAAACAATGCGCTGCTGTGTGACGTCAACGTTCTCCTTCTGCACTGGCGGGTCGCTTTGTAAAACACAAAAAGATCAGATTACAGCTTGCTGTGTGAAAATAGCCAGTTATTTTGCTTTAGGATCCCCAACCTTTGTTTCAGTATTGATCCAACTTGAAATCTATTCCTGATTTTCCTGACAACACTGAGTCAAAGTGATCATTACTATATTCTCTTTACTGATATTTCAAGTCTTGCTAATGTTTTGTAAAAAATCACACTTTGAAAGATTTTAAGATTATTTTTTCTTTTTAACATTCATCTGTCCATTGTTTTCTGCTTATTTGAAATCAGTTAGCAGAGTCCAGAAGGTCACCTCTTCTTGGTGACCAAAGTGTTAGCAAAAAGGCGATTAATTTAATCTGGGGTCTCCTTCCAGCAGTATATTTTTACAAAATGCCGTGGCGACATCTTCCCAAGCACCTCATACATCTGTCTTTGGATATTGTACAAAAATTTTACCAATTGGTTAGTCAACAACAAAACACTTTTCTTTTCCAGCAACCATTGTACAGCACATACAGCGGTAAAACCAGCTGACCAAACGTGCTGGAGCTCAGATGCGGTTGCTAGGTAACGGGCTGGGCTTGGGTGAGGTTGCTAGGTAACGGAGCAGTGTCCACTGATCAGGAGGTTTTGGAGACAACTAATTTCCCAGACAACAAAAAACTTAGTGCCAAACCCTGGCTGGGGTCTCAACTGCTTATTATGAGGCAGTTGAGACTAAAATGGAAGTCTCAACTGATCAGATCAAAATGGAAGTAGAAAAATGTGCAAAATGTGAATTTTGCATATTAGGTTTTCTTTAATTTACTAGCAAAATGACAGGTCACTGTTGTCTTGCAAGAAAATATCCTCTGCAAAAACAACGAGCAGCTATTGTACGTCTACATGGGCTCACCTCAAGCCTGGAGGTGAGTTGAGGTCAGGTGTGTGTTGAGTATGTGTGTCAAAATCTCAAACTGTAGACCCAAGTTCAAACAGCTTGTCACTGTTTGAACTGGACACGAGAGGCAATTAGCTAACATAGCAGGACAGAAACAAATTAAAGCCTATGTGGGTCGTCTGTACGTACTGTGTTGGACTTCATCCACTCATCGTTTGGCTTAAGTACTTTCAATTAAATATTTTCACTGTGTTCTGATGAAGCAATGTAAAACTACCAAGGAAGCAAGTTAAATAGCAAAAAAAGGGACAAATATTCAAACCAGAAGACTTCAGTGTGGGTATTTTAAAATGCAAGCTTCTCTTGATGGGTTCAGAGGAATGTGAAGGTTTATATTACTGATAGAAAAGCTTGTTCTCTACTGGAATGAACGGACAGACTGCAGATAGAGCAGAGTGGGAGCAACTGCAGTGTTTGTTCTCATAAAGCTGTGCATTCTTTACACGTTCGATTGTTGGCTCCAGAAGAGGGAAAGCAATCCAGGTTTGTTATGATTTCCAGCTTTTGTGAATCATTTATGAACATCTAAAGGGACTTAAAGACTAAGTGAATATAAATATGTCTGTTTTTACTTGTAAATGAGGTCCCAGGTGAGACTTTTTACTAACAGCTACAGCATCAAAAAGCCGTAAAGGGTGCTGTTGTTTTCCATAGCAGACAGATCTTCCTCCTTCAGAGTGGTTAGTTAGTTAGTTGCAGATGATAAAACAGGACAGGAAGTTTTTGAAAAAGCTGTCAATCTTCACTGATTCTCACAGAAAAAGGTCAGCATCAGTGTGATTTCCACCTCATCTCTGTGATCTCTGCTTTCCTGCTGCACCGATTCAACTCTATGAGCACAGACTGTGGAGATGCATTCCAGCTCCAGCTGTGGCTACTTATCCACCAGTTTTGCGAGACTTTCTCTCAGCCCTTTCAGGTCACCGATCTTGACGTCCAGAACCCCAATGATTCGCTGGACCTCAACCTCTGCTTGCGCCTGCTCCTCCAGATTTGTGGCCAACGTTTTCTCAGCACTCTGAGCACGACTCTCCAGCTCTGTGTTTCGTCGCTCCACGTCCTATTTGAGCAAAGAGAAAGAGGCTTTTGTTACTCACTGATATAAACATTTGATTACTGAGTATACAAGATAAAACAAGAGATCACCTGGTGACAGGTAAACTGGCATTTAAATAAAAACACACCACACTTGACTCTCTATTCCCCAATAACAGATTCTATTTGTAAAGCTAGACAGTCAAAATTTAACAACAATAATCAGGGTTATTTAGGCTGTTAAGAGAGGAAAAAATGGGGATTAATTTTTCAAAACCATGCGATTCATGCATAAATGTCAATTTCAAACAAAATATTTTATTAGCTTGCAATTTTAACAAGCTAAATATTAAGCCTCAAAGTAAATATTTAGTTTGCAAATTAATAACTATTAACTATCAAGCTACATGCTTAGTTATATTTAGGTTCACATTAAGTAACCAAATATTTAGTTTACAATTTTATGAAGCTAAATATTTAATTTAAGTTATATATTTCGCTTCAAACTACAAATACTATAAATACTAATACTAAATATTATGTTATATCATAGTTTGCTAATTAAATATTTAGCTTTGAAGCTAAATTCTTAGCTTCAAAGTAGATATTTACCTTAGAATATTTAGTATGCATAAACCACTTTAAACACAATAATCACTAATATTGAGATGATCTTTTGTCATTAGTAAATTTTACTATTTTAAAATAATAGTAAAATAATAATAATAGTAAAAGTTTTTTTGCGACTGCCTTCTCAAACCAGCTGTGTGATGTCATTTCTGCTACTAATATAAATATAAATATTTTCAAATCAGAGATACTGAAAAAATATTTTTAGTGCTGTTCTAATATTTTTTTGTAGTACCGAAAGACGAATCAGATCTTCTAAGAAAAATAAGGCAGGCGCATAAAAACAGAGCACACCTGTTTTTATAAATTCTTCTATGAGTAATTTTACTAAAACAATCTATGGAGCTGCGCTTTATGAAGTGAGTGTGTAAAAAAAAAGGCCCAGGATAAATTGTGGAATGAACACAAGGACTACTGAGGTCGAAAGCGATCATCCATAATTCATATCGGACACCACAGCTAGGAAAGATAGACGACCTAGTAGAGGCTATGCAACACGCGTCAGATACAATTTTCAACATTAATAAGGAAATCCCATGTAATCTGTTGTCCTTGAAGGCCTCAGTTCACCTCTTCAGATCCAAGTGGGTTTCAAACGTCAACCATCTATCAGCCCTTTTCACTGTTCAACAACGTCTGGTTTGAGGAAGATGCATGTAGAGCATCATGAATTATAAAAAAACGCTATTTATGTAACAGGGTTTTATAATACAAGTGAAGTTTGTCAAAATGCGTTTATTTAATCGTTGAGTTAATTTAGTTTTGTAAAGAAGTTGTTTCTCCAGACATTTATTGGTGTTTTTAGTTTTGTTGTGCTGCTCTTGGCAGTTGGTGGTTACCATAGTAACCGGTAACTGACAGCTCCGCCCTCTTTTCCTGTTGCTGTCTGTAACCGTCAATCAGCTGTGTTTTCTTTACAAGTATTATATTGACATATATTTTACATAAATTTAATCATATACAGTGTTTCATGAGTAATTTTGCTATCTTTTGTATGGGTTTTTAACTGTTATCATTGTTAATGTTGCCTATTTTAGCTATGTTTAATTTGACAAATGTTAGCTGCTGCTAACTGCTCATAGGGAGCTGTTGCTATGTAGTTTGTTTAGGGTTATTTATTGTATTTTATTTAATGCATTAGAGCAGAAATTGCTTCTAAGAATAAATACAGCGAACCTGAGTGTGTCAACCAACTGGATCTGAGACGAACATAAAAGGGCTACATATGGAGAAACTATGGAAACGCAAAAACAGACCAAGCATCTTCTGAAGGACTGAAAATTATTTGATTGCAGGAATAAAATTACCCTATTTGCTGTGAGAAAAAGCACTAATTAAACCTAAATGATTACTAATTTCACATGTAAATTAAATTTAGCAACAAATTGAATGGTAAATTAGCAAAACTGCCACTAGAAAAGCACAAAAGACTTTATAGTTGGATAATTAACCATGAGTGGATAATGAGGTGTTGTTCAGCTGATTGGTCTCTTGAATTTAAATGAAACCAACATTCAACTTACCTGAAGTCTCTGCATGATCTCCTCTTTCTCCTTTTCCAGTTCGCCCACATCTGTTTTCCTGCACTGCAGATTCTGAATCTCCTGGAAATATAGTAGTAATATTAAAACACTGCCGCTTCCTCCTACTATAAGAACATGAACCTGTCATCTAAATCACAGATTCCCAAACTTTTACCACAAACAGCATTAGCTCCCTCTGTAAACCTACAGCAAATGCTGCACATATATAGAAAGAAACATCAACTTTTAGAATTTATTTGTCTCACGTTTATCCTCTACTCAATAATTATCATTCGTTTATACAGGGCTGACTCAAGCCTTTTTGGGGCCCTAAATGGATTTTCATTTGGGCCCCCCCCAAACATACCAACATGTCAACACCAAATGCTTTATCATTTCTAAGTAACTATGTGTGTGTAACCTACGTATTATAACTAGTAACAAGCTAACATCATGCCAGTGTTATTATTGCTGTTGACTTTAACACAACCAACCAAAACATTATTTGGATTTTAAGATGCAGAGTGCTAAGTGTGCCATATTATTTAATGTAACATGAGCTAATAAACATTAAATTTACAGTAAACAAGTTAATAAGTTTGATATCTTATATTTTTCCAACAGTGGCAGCATCCAACAGCAGAAAGAGATTATATTATTAAATAATTTCTGTACCAACTACAAAAACGACATAGAAATTGTTTTCCATGTGTTATGTATTAATATATTTTATTATAATGCCTTTGGGGCCATACCTTAGGCCAGCTCTGTGTTTAGCATAAACGTTGCCTCATACCTTCTGATTTTAGTTTGCTCTGAGTTCTTAGTGTTTTTTGCAACAGTGTTCCCCAGCTGGGCTCCTGAACGGCTTGTTCTGTTGTTTTCTTATCAAAAACGTGACCTAACATTAGCTTTAGGAGCAGCTTGATAAATTTGACCGTGTGATTACTTTGTTCCTTTAAATGTATTTAATATGCATGTTTATCGAACATTAAAGACAATATTTACAAAAAGTTGTGTTTGTTTAATCAAACACAGTTCATTTTATGTGATTTGGCCCAAACAAGTAAAAGATATTCACGGGGTATAAACATTATTTCCATAAACAGCTATTTTTAAGATCTTTTCAGGACAAGATACTTGTGTAATTTAAAGAGGGATCAGTATCTCTAATGATGCTAAAAATGAGAAAACTCCCTTGAAAATCCCTTTTCATTTATGCCCAATTTAATTGATAAACATTTACTTACCAGATAATTTCTATCCTTATTGAGCCAGAAGGATTCTGGTTCAATAAAGTTGATATTTTTCAACATCAAAGATGACTTAGAGAATAATTACTTAAGCTGACACTTGCTGTTTTCTATCCCTTCATATCCACAAATGGCTGATTTATGAACGTTTCAGGAGATTTTTCTCCAGCGAGACGAAGGCTTGACTAACCAGCTCACTGCTGGCAGAGTACTATATCTGCCGTTGTATTTATGGGCTAGCTTTCCACTCTTAGATTCCCTTTAATGAGATGGGAAATAGCTTTGGACAGCGCGCGGTGCAGGGGGCGGACTTTGCTTCTTGCCTGCTCTTTGGCTCTCAGCGAGGCTTCCAGCTCCTCCAGTGACCGGCTCAGCTCCTCTTTAGCCGGCTGACCAGCAGCAGGACGCCCCAGCTGGGCCTCCAGGTCAGCCACCTGCAACACAAAAGCAGTTAAATATTATGAACCAGAAGACCCACACTGACACAAATGTCAAAAATGTGGGGGATTTTAGAAAACTTTTTTTTCCATTTCACTTTTAGTTAAAAATGTAAATACTTTTGAGAGGTAATGTCTAATTTTTAAGAGCTATTTCATTCAAACAAACATAAGATAACATGTTAAACCTGACTGCACAGTATAATTCAGAAGATCGGCTTCAGGTGCAACCACTGGCCAATCACTGACCTCCCAGAATTAGGGAGATCAGACCAGATAAATTGGCTGGCCGATAAATCAATGCACCCTTAATGAGATGTTTCATATTTCGTGAAGCACATGAACAATGCTTGATATTAAATATTAGCATTGTGTTCCAAGAATAAAAAATATATTTGCTTTAAAAACTCCTGCAATCAGCTATGATGCACAATGTTTGCATAACCCTGTAAAATGTAAGAAGAAACATGTTTTTAGATGACCAGTAAACTCAATTCACATTTTGCTGAAGTGAATGTGAATTATATAGAACTGACATAAAAAGTGTTTATGTTAAGGCCGATCCTGCGGTCACACACACTATTGTTAATTGAAAAACTGGAACCAAACAGAGGTTTATCCATCCACAAAGAAAATAATTGAGGTGATTTTCACAGCTGATAAACACCTTTCATTCAGGAGTATCATTTAGATGAAAGCATCACTCCTCAATGCAATCTGCAAAAAAATCAAGGACATCTTTTTTCCTTTTCTCCCTCTCATCTTGTCCCTCTTCATTTTTCTCTTGAATGTGCAGATAAACAAAACCCAACACACACACACACACACACACTCACACCAAGTAAAATTACTCTGTGGAGAAACAGCTTTGCTGCCAGTGGGCTCAAAAGTGACGCCTGGAAGATTCCTCTAATAGAGGGATGTGACCTGGCAAAAGATTTCCACAGAAACCGTTTTCCCCAGTCTGACCCAGTTCCCTGAGTTTAACATATTAATGGAAAATCTCAGAGAATCTGAGTGACAGCTTGACAAAACAAGAACAGCGCTGTTCGGCATCCCGATGTGATCGTTCAGGCCTCTGCAATCAGAGCAGCAACACTCTGCGATGGGGTTCGGTTCCCTCTTGGCTCTGGATACCTCAGATCTGACTGGAGTGTGATATGTTCTGTTCAAAGTGGCAGTAATCAGCTTAAGATGTTCAACTAATTGGATCCCAAGTGTTTACAGAGTTTAAATCTGCAGCAATTAATGGGAATCCAATTTAAATCAGATAAAGGTTGAAATGCATAACATTATTTTGTAAGCTCAACACCAGAGTTGCTGTAGTTTGGGGTTTGTCATTATGGTTTAGTTTTATTTCTTTGTAACTTTTTGTTTGTCTAATTTAGCCAGTTTTAATTAGTTTTTAGAATAGCCTTTCTAACAGTAAAATTATTTTTATTTTATTTTTAAGCAGTTATTAGGCATAAAAAACTGCTGCTGTGCCAGTTACTCAGCAGGTTGTTGCTAGGTAACCAAAGAACCAAAGAGTGAGTGAGTTGCTAGGTAACCAAAGAGTGAGCGAGTCAGTTGATTCCACCGACCAAATAACTTAGGCTGCATTCACACTGCAGCTTGAAGTGACCCAATTCCGATTTTTTGTCAAATTGGATTTTTTTGCCGTGGCCGTTCACACTGCCAAATAAATACGACCTGTACGCGTTCTGCTGTGAGCGGGCAAACAACCTGAAAATGTCCCGCATGCACAGTAGAGGGCGCAATAACGGCAGCGTTCTGACAACCAATAAAAAGACGAGGTGCTCGGGGTCTGCGGTAAACATGGATGCTAATGGTGGAGCAAAGCTTACACAATTAAAGTTGTTGTCCGACAAAAGTTGTTAATATTGCCAGCATATTAACAACTTAATCCTCATTATAGTCCGTCGTAGTTGTTGTTTTTCTCCCCGCTTGCGCGTATCAGGACGCAGAATAGTGACATTTGACGAGTGTCCGTGATATTCAGGTTGGACGAATTTGAACTGGACATTGGTCGCATTTGAATCGGATACATATCGGATACCCAAGTGGCCTGGGTTGCATTCATAAAGATTCCGACTTGTGTTGTTCAGACTGTCATGAAAAGATCAGACTCAGGTCGCATTACGCCAAAAATCTGAACTGGGTCAGTTGAGGCTGCAGTGTGAACGCAGTCTTAGTTAGCTGTGAGAGGTAGAGCGGCTAAAGGCTTTTCTCTCCCCCAGAATGCTGTGCAGTTTTGGATCGGAGTTCATTAAATTACTGAATATTCTATCAGATGTATTAGCTATTGACATTGATCACGTGTCTATTATCATATTGTTATTGATTTATTACCCAGCCCTACATTATACATTTAATAGACAAGTGGCAAACTGAGCTGCAAAAACATTGACAGTTTTCTTTGAATAAAGTGTCTGTGAAGATGAGGAATCCTCTTTTCTCTTCCTTTTCCTCTCCTTTAAAGTTGTCCCCCACATCTCCACCAAGCATTTCAAAGTAGCGGTTTAGAGATTCAACGCCACACTGCATCCTCACCGCGCTTCAGAAAACCTTGGCAGGTTGAAAGAGAGGATTGCCCACCGTCCCAGAGGCTTCAGCCCCTTTGCATTATCAGCTCTGTGTATGTGTGTGCCTGTGTGTGTGTGCGTGCCACAGCCATTGTCCCCAGATGTACAAGCTCGATCTCTGAGCTCCACACAAACATTCACGGATAGAGAAAGCTCTGAAATCTTTCTCAATTAATGTTCCCTTGGAACAGTTCAATCTTAAAACCTAAATAGAAAATCGAGCAGCAGGGAGGTAATAGATATTCCTGGTGCCAAGAAAGCAACAAGGTTCCCCCAAAAACTTCTCAAGTGGAACAAGCCCAACTATAAATATATTGAATTACAATCATCCTCACGATGTCAATGTGTGCAAATAAGACAGCTAGGTCTGTAACAATACGCAAAAAATCAATCGCAAGATAACTTAACACAATCTCAATAATTACCATTTGTACAATTGTTTGTTTTTCTCTAAAATACTAGATAACAAAACTATCCCCTTTTTCAAAGGGCAGCTTTGTTTACAGATACTTTAGTATCCCTTTTAGTTGTTGTTTCAGTTGTTTATTTACTTTGGATATTTAAAATGTCTTTCAGTTCTAGTGTGAAATGTTACCTTAAAATTAAAGTTTATTGATCTTTGATCGTGTGTGTCTTACTATGCCTTTAGCGTTGTATTACTTGATAATGCTCTCAAAACATTATTATATATTATCATCACAGTTACTAATAGGATAATTTATCATCTAGCAAATTTGTTATTGTATCTAGAAATCTGTAGTATTTTATGAGCTTTCTGTAATGAAGTACCCACTGTGGAAACCATACTAGCTGATTGGCCAAACTGCTCTTAGGAGTATGAGCAATGTGCCAATCAGCACCAATCAGCAAATGGATGGTATTGCTTGATTGGCTGATTTGCAAGCGGCAGCCAATAGCAGATTTAGTGGATGTTCTCCGAAATACTTGGCTGTTCTGATACTAAAAATGCAACATATATGATGTGTATTAATATTTGTAATGATGGCACTCAGCAAAATGTATAATGTTTACTAGTTTCTCAAATTGGTGGCTGTGTTGTTTTTATTTTTGTGTTTTTGTGATGCAAAGCACGTTGAACTGCCTTGTTGCTGAAATGTACTGCACAAATAAACGATTGAATGATTGATTAATTAATGTAACATTAGTGTTTTAAAGTCTGTTTTCGGAGCGACAGCATGTCAGTAGAAGGACTTTATAACTGCGGTGATGTGCTCTGTCTTCCTGGTTTTAGTCAGAATGTGAGCAGCAGCTTCTGGATCAGCTGCAGCTGGAGGCTTGAATTTGAGGCAGAACTGTGAAGACACTGTTGTGACTAAAGATAAATATATTGATGAGTTTCTGTAGATCTTGGAAATGTTCTTCAGGTGGTAGAAGACTGACTTTATAACTGTCTCTGACTTTCTATCTATCTATTTGCAGTCTGTCTGACTTTGAACATGTCAAGTTTTCTGAAGCAGAAAAATATCAAAAAAAGGATAAACATCCCCAAACACAGCCAGGTGAGTAAAAAACTGTAAAGTACTTCTTATTAAAATGCAGTACACAGACTTCCATGGTGTCAACTCTCATTAAACCTGAACAGAGGTTGCAGTAAAAGCCAGAAACCCAGAAAATAAACCCAGAGCGTTTCTCCAGTGGATGAACGCCAGCGTGGCTGAGAGTGTGACGAGCGAGAAAAAAGCCAGCCAACCTTGCTCTCCCTCTGCTTCTCCAGTGATTTATCTTCTTCTAACTGGGACAAAGTGGGGAGGATGAAGAGGAGAAAGAGGGTCCCAAAAGAAAAAAATAAATAAAAACTACTGCTGCCCTTCTCGATATCCCACTGCCAAACCCTGGAGGCCTGCTCTACTTCCAGCCACCTGGTTGACTTTGCAGCAGCTCAGAGTGTGTGTTCAGGCCTGTGATGTGTGTGTTTGAGGCGTAACCTTCAACTGGACATGTGCAGATGGAAAAGGAAAATAGAGGGAATAATGCCTCAAGCTAAAAATAAAGAGCCACGTTCTGTCAGCGGTGATAACGTTTCACTCCAGACTGTTGAACTGTGCCACTGAAGGCGCGTTGTTAAGCCTGACCAGGGGCATAATTTCTTCCCTCTAAATTAAAGATGAAATGTCTGCGTTCTGGCCCCGCTATTATCACGGGAGCCTGTCAACAGAAATATGCCAGTGAGAGGGGAGCTGGATGAAAAATGAATCTGCAGTTTGAAGCAGTCTTGGGGGAAATTTTACTCTCATACAGGCGTACTATAAGGAAGAAAATGTCTAGTTACTGTCTGAGTGGCTATAAAGGATGAACAATGACGAGCAGATCCTGTCGATTCGCAGTTCTTTTTGTTCGACTTCTCGCTTTATTGAAGCATCCTGTTTTTAAATGTTAAGTAGAAAGTTTTCTTGACATATAGGAAGTAACAAAATGATTCTGAGCCAATGTGCAAAACAAGCAGAAATGAAACAATGTTTTAGAAGTGGCATGTTTTCCAGCGCCTTGATAGAAAAGAAAATCCTTTGGGAGTGAACGAACATAAAACAGAATCTAACAAGAAGACATGTCAAATTTAATCAAAGTAGTTCCTTGAATGGTAAACTTATGTTAAAAACAAACCATTTTTTTGTCTAAGCCATCCAAAAACAATATTTAACTCAGAAGCTGCTAATAAAACATAAATTAAAGCACATAAACATTAATTATAATTTCTGGCCAATCTAATGGTTACAAAACCTTACAGGTGACCTCTTATTCTTCTTTGAACAGGTTAGCATTGGTTTATAGGCTATACCAAAACATATTTGTTAAATTCTTTGCACAAAATCATTCTTAGATAATAAGATTTAATCTCTACTTCAGAACGATCTGTTTTAGGCTGTCTTGTCACTTTAAATGCAAATAAGCTGCTGCTGGCCACACCCCCAACTCAACATTTACACATGTACATGAACATGGCTGCAAACAGATGAGCTGTTATACAACCATACATCTTTGAGAAGCAGAAGTGGGGCCTCCTGCACGACCAATGGTAAGTCAACAACAAAACACTAGTCTTTCCAGCAGCCATTGTACTGCACATACAGAGGTAAAACCAGGTGACCAAATGTGTTGGAACTCAGCCTAGGTTGCTTTGTTACAGCACGGTTCCCGTCGATTGTGATTCAATGATCAGAAGGTTTTTAAACGGCTCATTTTCCAGACACCAAAAATCTTATTGCCAACAAAGAGCTGGGTGGCTGTTTTGTGAGTGGACTGGTTTAAGACCTAAAAGTGAATTGCCTTTAACAGGATAATTAAAACAACATAAAAAGAGAGACACCACAGTGTTAAGGATGTGGATGGTTTCAGCAGGGTTGCATCAAGGTCTCACTGTGAAACCCTTTTTGCTTATTGGAGCCTGAGAGATCGCGGATTTCTTTGAGAATGCAAAATAATGTGACGTTGGTGGCTCATTATTGTGAGTATATTAGGCTGCTTGTTGCTACGTGGATGAGCTTGGTAGCAGCCGCAGCTTGACTATGACATTCGGCCCACTTGTAGGAAGGAGGACTGGTAAAGCTAGAAACCATTATGCCATATTGGGCATGATGAGACGAAAAAGTGCCTTGATTGCACTCAGATTGGTATCAGTTGCACTCCCGAGTGAGCATGGATCAAAGCTGAGGAGCAGCACACACCCACCTCCCAATGGTTCATGTATGGTTTAATGAGGGCAGGGAGACCAGAGAAGGTAGAGAGATTTCAGGCAAGCGCAAATGGAAAATGTATTCATTGTATTGTCACAGAGAAGCACTGGCCTTTACTTAGCAACAATGAGGGGAGAAAAGGAAAAAAAGAAAAGGAGAGAAACCCATACCCAGCGACTCAGAGCCTGAAAAAATAAAACATTCAAGACTCATAAAGCCTCTTGAAGTCCTACTTTTTGGTTTTCCAGCCTTTTCTTCAATAACAGTCTGAAAACCAGACAAGTTAAGAAATTCTTATGATTTTCATCAGCTAAAATACTTTTTCCAGTCAGCTGCTTCTCTATAAAGAGTTTGACTAAGATTTATTTTATAGACACATTGGCCCATCTTAATACGTAAAACAACCAACAAATTTCTCTTTAATGAGAAAATCATAGCCATAAATAACAACAGAGATGCATCTTGGGATACAACCATAACCATGTGTAAACAGAATTCTTTCCCTTTGACATCCAGATTAGAAATATTAATGAACTCTTCTATTTTTAAACCAAGAAAATATTGATGCTAATTAGTTATTTTCTTACCCAGAGTGCATTTCCTAAAGGCTGCAAAGTAACCTGCAGTGTATGATTTTATCCAAAAATAATACAGAAATATACGGATAAGAATTTATTTTAAAAAATGCAATAAGAGTAATCCTAAGTCAATTTTAACGCTGAGGAAGGAGCAGCAGAATTGGTCACCAGGTCTCGGAGGCGATCGGTTTCCTCCTGGTATTCTGCCAGCTGTTTCTTCCACTGCTCCACACTGCTGTTGGCTTCCTGCAGCGCCGCCACCAGCTTGGCGTTGCTGTCCTGCAGAGTGAAGAGTTCAGCCTCCAAGTTAAGCTCACACATGGACCTGCAGACAAGTTCCAGAAAAAAACAACACAAGAGTTTTTACTTCTTTTTATGCCATTCTGTTGTGGAAATTCCAAGAAAAACACAAAAACAGCAAAAACGTACGGAGATAAAAAACAAAACAAACAAACTTGCATTTGTTATCACATCTGGTAAATATAGACATTTATTGTATCATTCTCATGAAAAATATCTTGTAAAAATTGTAATAATTAGAAATTTCCAATTAATTATGTTTTAAAACATGAAAAACTGGCTGTACTCTCAGACATCAATAAAGTTGAAAATAAATATAAAACAAGGCAATATTATAAAAGTGTAAATACTTTTTAATTGTCACTTAAAATATCATTAATATAATAAATATCCAAGATAAAAATTCAAGACCATGTTTCCTAAACCTAATTTCTATCATTAAAACCATTAGTTCTTTATCATTTTAGCCAAACTTATTTATAGCTGTTCAAAGAGCCACTTGCGGCTAACAGCAGCAGTGCATGTAATTGATAAAACTGTCTTTTTTTTCCCTTAAATGTACACAAATTAAAGGTTTGTTTTTCTTTAAAATACCCTATGTCAGATTATATTACTGCCGTAAAAGATTATTTTATTTTAATTCCAAGCTTTTACCAGGGTGCTAATAAAGTATAAAGTGGATCAGACTCAGATTATGGGGCAATAAAGTATTATGTTAATATTAAAGCACTCTGGTGATTATGTGGGTCAGTTTTAAAAGACTGGTCTTCAATGTGAACCAAAGCAGAGCAGCAGTGGAAAGTTACGCCGCTGGGTGCATATATAAAAACCAACACAAGACAAGTAATGTGCTATGCTTTATTACGGAGTGGAAAAGATCTGGTGCGCCGGTAAAGGTCAGGATTCAGCGGGGATGTGTAATAAAGCAGGGCTTTCAGCTGAGACGATGCAGTTCAGGAAGAAATCTTTGTCTTGATGACAAAACAGCTTGGCCGTCATAAAACCATAGCAACAGGAAGGAAGAATCTCCTTAGGCTTATGAAAATCATAAAGTAAAATCTCTGGGATAATAGACAACAGAGAGTGGCTTTCTGTTGTCACATGAAAGAAAAAAAACAGAACAGGTGGGAAGGTGTACAAAGGCAGTCAAATAATAAGAATAAAATACAAAAAAAGTGTATTTTGAGCAACTAAAAGCCTAGAAACAACCACGTATGTGCAACAGGATCTTATTTGACCAATATTATAAATTTTGTCAAAATTAGATTAGTTATTTGTGTTTTTTCAAAAAGTAATTTTCCCCTGACATTTATTGGTATATAAGCGACACTATGTTGGTCTTGTCAGTTGGTGGTTACCGCAGCAACCAGTAACCGACAGCTCCTCCCCCTTTTCTGTTGCCGTCGGTAACTGTGGGGCAGAAATTGCTGGACTGATGTGACCAATAACTTGATTTTTGTTCTCATTTTTCTTCATTGTTAAAATAAATATGGTGAACTTGAGTTTGACCGACTGGACATTGAATCCAGCAGGAATCGGTGCCCTCCTGCAGCAACTATTCAAGGCGAAGTAAATATAAATGGGATGCAAATATGTCTGCCGCCACTTTCTGAACTCCAACAGAAAACAAAACCCGGCTCTGAGACACACAAACATCTGCTACTCCTGTTGTTGTTTAATTTTAATGTGCGTTTTCTCAGGA
Source organism: Phalloptychus januarius (assembly GCA_902982915.1). NCBI lineage: Eukaryota > Metazoa > Chordata > Actinopteri > Cyprinodontiformes > Poeciliidae > Phalloptychus > Phalloptychus januarius. The sequence goes on along the minus strand of CADWAE010000076.1, from coordinate 6,736,992 downwards.
TTTCTGGTTATTATTTTGTTGCTCTGAACAAAGAACTGCTTGTCAGATATTGGTCCAAAACAATCAGAAAGCAAGAGCGCAAACACAACAAAATCCCGTCTCTTTAGTGTTTTTTTTTTTCCATATAAATATTTGAAGCAAAATGTAAATTAAGTCTTGTGAATTTTTAAAATAGCTTCTCGTCATGTTTGTGAATCACACTGTCAAAATCCCCAATGCTAGTGGCTTTACTCTGGAGTAGGCCCAATTTTATGATCAGATTTTAGGTTATAAAACATTTTATTCCACTCAATACCAGCATGTATTTCTTAAAAATGAATTAAATTATGTTGGGGGGGTTTTTTCTGTTAAACTCTGCTCATGTTTGTTTTGCTTGTGCTTTTTAAGTAGATGAGGGATTTATTGAATTAAAATTTAACATAAAAACTCTTGCTCCACAGCCTCATAAGAAATATGCACTTACTGCATAATTTGCAGCATATTTTCATGATTAATTGATAATGGTATATGGTTTTTAATAAATAATTACATGTTTTCCAGTTTAAATTCTCCTATACATGATCTTGAAATACTTGAGTTGTTTGTAAATATAAACCAAGCAGAACCATCTGCATATGAAATCTTGAGACATGCAGAAACTTTAAATTAGGACTTAATATTTTTGTTCACAGCAGATTTTGACTGCTAAACTTTTTGGTCCTATAATAAGGTATTTTTCCACTTGCATGTTCCATCTGCTTTTAGTTTTTATCATAATTTTGTTTTAAATCATCAGGCATTTTTAAATGCACAAAGACAACCTGAGTTAACATGAGATGCAGTTTTTACATTATGATTCAACTAAATAAAAGGAAAAATCCCAAATTTTCTCCAGGATGTTTTGGTAGAGAGCACCATTTATGATCTTTCTGTATATCTGGCTGTAATAATTTAATTCATGGTTTAACAAGTGGTGGTCATTAGATTTTTGGGGGGCATAGTTATATGTAAAATTGACTTTTTTGAGCTTTATATTCTGTTACAATGTTATACCCTCATCAAAAACATGCCTGGAGTGCTACTTTGATTCATTTATGCAGGTTTGAGAAATCCTTTAATCTCTATGGCAACCATTCAGCTGGGTAAAATGCCTGGTTGGACCTAGCCCCGCCTTCAAGGCGCAGCTCCTCCTCCCCTGACTCCCCCACTCAGCTCCTTCAGACTAGCCAGCAGCAATTAGCAAACTCCTGGTGGATCTGCACATCTCCTGAGCTCATTATACGAGCTACTTCTCAGTGAGATGCTGGTAAAAATGTTGTTATAGGGTTAAGAGAGGAGCAATGTTGTAATGACGTAGCTTCAGAAAGAGGAGTAGTTTCTTAAGGAGACAGAAACCCAATTTCAAGACGATAAATTACAAAGTCCAATTTCTTTTAAGCCATATTTGATATGTGAAGCATTTTTATAACAACTAAAGTTAACATAGACACTTGATTATGCTATAAATATTCTATAATTTCTCTTTGGGATTAATAAAGTATTTTTAAATTAGAATTAGAATTTTTTAATAACACTGCCCCTTTAACATAGGATCAGTTTAGTTCGGAATTGTTTAAAAATGCATTTTGTAATCATCCAGGAACTATTTGTTGGATGTTAAAGTTCATTTGATCAGAAGCATTTGCATGAGAGAAAACATGAAAAAAAAAAACTAGAAAAAAACTGAAAGTGTCCAAATAAATCTTTGAACCTGAGTACTTAATGCATTACCTTTAAAAAGACAAAAGTAAAACCTAAAGACTGATTTCTATTGTCTGAAGTGATAGACATTTATAAACCCGAATCAAATTCCTGATCATTTCTACCTCTCAACTTTCCTATTGCCTGGTTTGAACGTGCCTGACATGTAAATGAAATTTTCCTCACCCTTCTGACAGCATCTTTTTGACCCGTTCCTTCTCAGCCGTCAGCTCCACTTCTGCGCTCCTGCTGCGAAACAGTTTTTCCTCTCCAGGCCCGTTAACTGTCAGCAGCGGCGGAGAGTGACGCTCCTCCGACAGCTCCTACAACAGAGACACAGACAACAAAACATTAGTCTAATAATTGTTTGTTTTTTAATATGTGCAAAAAAATAAAAAATGCTGACAGCAGGAAGCATAATGTCAAAACTTTTGTTTTACACATTACACATTCAATATTGATAAGTATGAGCTTATCAATATTCCCACTGTTACGACCCCCGTGGTCTAGGGGTGCAGGGGGTGTAACATAAAGGTGTGCCCGGGGGAATAAAGAGGGAAAAACGGTGCAAAGTAAAAATGTAAAATGATTTATTACAAACAATGCCTGCTCACAGCAATACAATGTAACCCAAATTAATTTAACGGAAAATACTAACAAAGTCAAGTTTCTTAAATGCCAAAAAAATAAACTTACAAAGAGCTCAAACAAATCAAGCCAAAATAAACCAAACAACCCAAAATAAAAGAAAATCACACAAAGGGAGCATGAAGCCTCCCAAACAGACTCTTTAGCCTAACAAGCAGTCCTTAGCTGTTTAACAGCAGCAGCAAAAACCCAACAAAAGGCCAACGGTGGGGAACAGCCTGACAACACCTCCTGCTACCAGCCGTTCCCTCGGAAGAATGGTCTGGGTGCCTTTTATGGGGAGCAGGTGGACCTCGTCACTGTCTGATTGGCGACACTCCCTCAGCTGGTCCAATGGGGTTGCGGTCCGCTGGCAGCCAATCAGGTCGCTCCCCGTCGGATCCCTGCACAACACACACTCTAGGGCGGCCTCTAGCGGCCAGGGGCCGTAACACTCCCCCCCTTAAAGTACAAAACCCAGTTTTGTACAACACTTAGTGTTACAAAAAAAACAAACATACTCACATCCTGGAAAGGCCATCTGCGAGAGCATTTTCTGTGCCTTTCATGTGTTGGATGTTCAGATTGTATTCTTGCAATAACAACGCCCACCGCATAAGGCGCTGGTTGTGGTGGTACATGCGAGACAGAAATACTAATGGATTATGATCAATGAACACATCAATTGGCAAACTACTGGGCCCAAGGTAAACATGGAAGTGCTGAAGAGCCAACACCAGAGCCAGGGTTTCCTTTTCAATGGTGGAGTAGTTTAGTTGATGTTTGCTAAACCTTTGGGAGAAATAGCATACGGGATGATCTACCCCCTGCAAGTCTTCATAAATGAGCACTGCACCAGCCCCAGCAGCACGGACATCCACCTCTAGTTTGAAAGGTCGGGTCAAATCAGGTGCATCTAGTCCCGGCGTGTGGCGGGGAAGAGTATGCAACCCGTTTTTGGTTTTGGGTGTGGGAGGACAATTTAGCAACACAGTGTTATCATTGACAGAAGTTCGACAAGAACTAGAAGAAATGGGACCATTTGTTCCCGGTCTGCCAGCATTGTTCAGCTCATCCACTTTCAGTGGAGTTCTGACTCCAACTCGAGCACAAACACCATTAGGTTTGGGTGCAGGTCGGGGGTGGTATGACTGTTTAGCTTTACTCCAATCTGAGCTTTCCGAAAGTGACGAAGCCCATCTACGCTTTAAGACACCTAGTTTCCTTTTATTGGCTTGTTCAGCACTTACCACGTTCTTGAAACATCTTTGTAATGTTTCATCAGCTTGCTGAGCAGATGACAAATGTTGTCTAGTCAGGGGGATGGAAGCTTTCCCACAGAGTGGATCAGGCTCCCCCAGTTCCACCAGATCCGGAGGTAACGAAATGCTGTTACTCTCGGACCGCACCTCACCCTCACTAGAAAATGGAGACATCAAAACGGAATCAGAAATGGGAATCCCAGGATCTTTGCATGCCTGTGCACGGGTCACCACACAGGCTGGGTACAGCCCAGGGTCTGCGGGAAGGCCTGGGGTGATCTGCTTTACAGGGTTGTCAACCACCTCCAGGTTTGGGTGCACCAAACCTCCCGCAATGTCATTCCCCATTAGCATAGCCACCCCAGCTATGGGTAAGTCAGGGCAGATAGCGACTGGGAAAAATCCTGTGACAAGTTTTGATTTTATGTAAACTCTGTGGACTGGTCTTGGAGCGTAACCCATCTCTATCCCCCTCAGAACAGAGTTGTATCCACAGGCACTCTCAGTTGAGAAAGGTAAAACATTTGAGAGGATGATTGACTGGGAGCCTCCAGTGTCTCTCAAAATACGTACCGACTTTAAATGAGAAGGATCAGCTGTCAGTGAGACAAAGCCATCAAAAATGAATGGTTCAAAACAAGTATCAGGTAATTTGTCACCACAACCAGTGTTCTTATTACGGGATTCTATTTTCACAAATCCAACACCATTAGTTTGTTGCAAATTTCGCTGTGTTTTTCGTTTTAAAGCTAAACAATCAGCGATGAGATGTCCAGGTTTGTGACAGTAGAAACATTCACGGCTTTCTTTTGGAACTGGGGTTTCAACCGACTGGGCTTGTGGCACAGGGCTAACCTGTGGCTTTTCATTAACAATGAACGACGACTTATGGGTAAGTACATATTCATCAGCAAGAACAGCAGCAGACGCAAGAGTGCTCACCTTCTGTTCATTTAAATACAACACCACCCGATTAGGAATGCACTTCTTAAAGTCTTCTAGCAAAACTAGCTCTCGTAAGGTCTCATAACCGTTGGCCTTTGATGCAGCACACCACTTATCAAAGAGAATGCCTTTCTCTCTGGCAAACTCAACATATGTTTGTCCCGCGTTTCTTTTGCTGTCGGAACCTTTGGCGGTACGCCTCTGGAACCAACTCATAGGCTTGTAGGACCGCAGCCTTAACCCGATCATAATCCAGACTGTCTTTCAAAGGGAGCGCGGCTAACACCTCTTGAGCTTTACCTGAGAACTTGCACTGCAGCAAGAGGGGCCAGGTTTCCTTGGGCCAGTGTAGGGCACCAGAAATGCGCTCAAATGCAGCAAAATATGAGTCCACTTCAGACTCTCTGAATGCAGGGACTAAGGAGATGCATTTACTAATATCAAATGGCATAGTGGACGTGGAACCGGGCATGACAGAGGCAGCGGGCGCCCAGGTCTGGGCCTCCAGCTCCAGTTTGCGCAGCTGGATGGCTTTCTCAGCCTCTATTTCCAGCTTCTTGATCTCCAACTGAGCTCGCCTGTCCTGAGCCTTTTCCTCAGCCTCCATCTGGAGACGTGCCAGCCGCACCTTCAAACGAGCACCATCTCGTCCTTCTAAGCTCTCGGGGGACAGTGGATCATAGCGGGGGAGCGTGAGAGGTGTCCTTCCCCGTCCGCTTCCTGCCGTCTCCACCCGAGGACCATCCTTCCGGTCCTCCCCGGACAAGGCCGTTGGGCTTGGTGCGGTAACAGCCACAGGCAGATCAGCCTCCCTCATCATCATGCCCACCTCCACCAGCTTATCCACTATTAGAGCCTTCAGGTCGCGTTTAAGGACCTGCTTTGGGACCGGCAGCTTAAAATGCTCCGCAATCTGCAACAGCTCACACTTACGGTAGCCCTCCAGAAGCTCAAGGGAAGGGTCCTCTAAGAAGCGCTCCACACTAAATGTAACTGTTGTTGCCATGGTTGGACACAGCCAACCCACAGAACAATGAAAGAAAAAAAATTTACCTTTTTTTTTTTTTTTTTTCCCCCCACTCGGGCACAGGGATCCTATGGGATCCCGGACGAGCCCCCACTTATGTTATGACCCCCGTGGTCTAGGGGTGCAGGGGGTGTAACATAAAGGTGTGCCCGGGGGAATAAAGAGGGAAAAACGGTGCAAAGTAAAAATGTAAAATGATTTATTACAAACAATGCCTGCTCACAGCAATACAATGTAACCCAAATTAATCTAACGGAAAATACTAACAAAGTCAAGTTTCTTAAATGCCAAAAAAATAAACTTACAAAGAGCTCAAACAAATCAAGCCAAAATAAACCAAACAACCCAAAATAAAAGAAAATCACACAAAGGGAGCATGAAGCCTCCCAAACAGACTCTTTAGCCTAACAAGCAGTCCTTAGCTGTTTAACAGCAGCAGCAAAAACCCAACAAAAGGCCAACGGTGGGGAACAGCCTGACAACACCTCCTGCTACCAGCCGTTCCCTCGGAAGAATGGTCTGGGTGCCTTTTATGGGGAGCAGGTGGACCTCGTCACTGTCTGATTGGCGACACTCCCTCAGCTGGTCCAATGGGGTTGCGGTCCGCTGGCAGCCAATCAGGTCGCTCCCCGTCGGATCCCTGCACAACACACACTCTAGGGCGGCCTCTAGCGGCCAGGGGCCGTAACACCCACTCATAAAATTATAAACTTTACTGTTAACACAAAATATTGAGATAAAATCCTGTGACCCCTACTTCATATCACAATCTTTTGACTTAGCGATCACATAAAATCCCAATAAAGTAAATTCAACTTCAGTTTGTAATGTGAAAATGTTTTAAATGTGTGAATACTTTTGCAAGGTGTTGCAAAACAAAAACATCTTGATTAAAAACGGAAGTTTGCAAGAGTGAATTTTACCGCAGTGGAGGTAATGCGGTTTAAGGTGTGATTTAGGTGCACAGATCTGACACTATAACGGATCAGAAAAGACAGGAGTGAGCTCAGTCTGCTGGTGCTGCACATGTCCCATCTGTGCTCCTGTAGAAAAGCCTTGAGCAGAACAAGCAGCCATGTGTGCAGCCCAGCTGTTTGTCTCCATGCAGCCTCGCAGGTCTGATTGGACTCAACAGGAAATTACTGATGAGCTGATTCTTGTACCGTAGCTTCATCGGGTGTTTATGAGTGATTAAAAATTATGTATGTTAAAAAGAAAATAGGTAGCGCTGCAGTTTGAGGGCCTGCTGATAAGTTCAATTTGAAGCACATCAACAGCAGTCATGAACAACAAGAGTGAGCCAAATCCTAAACCAGTGCTGGTAAAAGTTCAGGTCATTCAAGGAGCTGCTTGTTTTATCAGGTGGAATTGCTACAGAGCATAAAACTGCAATTAATTTCAGAAACAGTTTGAATTTTTTATGGTTTTTATCTAAACCCCATTCAGGCCTAAATACTTAAACACACACACCCGCACACCAGTGATATTTGGTTAATGTCCCGTTGCAATCTGTGGAGAGACAACACACTTTTGACTCGGGTGTTGAACATCTTAGGTTTTATGATCACTTGAGGCTTGGTGGCAGGTGACATTTTTAAAGATTCTCAACTATGATGACAATTTAATACGCAAGCTGCTTCCTCTGCACTGCACTGCTAAGTATTCCTCAGAAGACGAGCCAAACTCTAAACATTTTGTCTACAGTAAATATAAGTATGTCAAAGTGTGTCATTAAAACTTAAGGTGCAACTAACAATTATTTAAGTAATCGATTAATTTAGCAACTATTCAAACCGTTAACTGAGTAAAAATTCAGCAGCTTTTCCATTTAGCAACTAAAGCTTATCCTATAAATATTAAAAATACAAATAATTCAATTCCTGTTTAGAAAAAATACTTTATATTACTTCAATTATTTCAATAATCGACTCATCCAATTAATACAATTTATTGTTTCAGAACTAGAATGAATAAATGGATAAATGTGTGATCTATTTCAGTGCACTAACTAGATTCAATTGGGATTGAATTGCATTGACTTGTGATGACATGTCAATGCCATCACATTATTCAGTTATTTAAGTAAACTGAATAAAATTGAAAATAAAAATGATTAAAGTTGTTTGTTGTACATGTTTATTCCACACAGGAAGCCCCAAAGTAATATGGTACTAGTGTAAACTTGAGACCAGAACTATATTTAGACATCTAAGATGATAAATTAGGTATTTTCTCTTTCTTGCATAAAAAACTAAACTTGAACTCTTAATGTTGCAACCCTGCAGTGCAGAATAAGCCTTTATTATTCATATGAGCGAGCTTGGCTGCACTCCCCTGAGGACCAAAGTTGATTATCTTTTAGCTCAGTAGCTTTCTGTTTATTTTTTCCTCTGTGGATGGATGTGGAGTTAAAACGCATAGCTGAGCCCTGTGGATAGTCTCTGAGTCCCAAGAGGAGGAAAACACGACTTTGGTCCAACAGATCAGCCCGGTGTCACCATGAATAATTCATGCAACAGATCAAGTTGGAGTCATTAAGGATTTAAAATACTTGTGTCAAGTATAGATGCTCTCTGAGAGACTGAGATAAAATTATCAGCTGTAAAGAAACACATCTGTGTTCCTGTGTGTATGATCTAAAGACAGTTCATGTTTAAATAATTTAAACAGATACACTTAAATCCTGTACTGCTGTTACTGCCGCTCCTTCTCACTGGATGACTGCAGCTAACTATTCTCTGAAGTCAACTCTGATCAGCGTAAAGATGAAATATTAAGCCTGATAGGCCATGCAACATTAACGCTACCATCCGACTGAATCTCCAAGAGGCTCGTCTTTTTACTGCTCTTCGATTGTTGTGTGATGTGTGGCTGTTACACACCTGCGAGAGCTGAGGCGGATGAACGTATCCCAAGATGCAGCAGGGGGAGAAAACACAAGAAAGAAACGTGGATTAGATAAAAAAAAATCATAACAAGCGTTTTAAGACAACAGTGATCCATCTGTTTAAAGTTATGCTCCAGTCTCCTTGTTTTGACTGATGCAGAATAAAAGCCTACAGTCGGTTATGGACAAGGAAGGCAGAGATAATACCAAACTGATTCAACTTTTTTTTTATCAATACCATCAAGGTAAAAATATACATCAAGCATACCTAATGTCTAATAGTTTGTTGCTCCATCATTTGCTGTCAAAAAGGACTCAGTCCACTGAGGTTTGGACTCTAGCAGAACTGTAAAGGTCTGAAATCTGGTACCAAAATGTTGGCAGATGAGTCAACATCTTGACTGAGGGATTATTTGTTTGTAAACACAGTGAATCCGCGCACAATCTGACTGCAGAGAAACCCAGCCTGCTTTTAAGTTCTCACTGGTTGCCATGGTTACCTCCATTTATCTTGCTGTTTTAATATTAGCTAGCATGTTGTTGTCGTACTACAACTGTTTATTACAGAGTGATAAACGTGTTTCAAGCATGAAATGCAGGTGAAACAATAAATAAGCAGAGAAAATGGCCCAAACGTCAGACATTATTTACTAAGCAATATTAAAACAATTTGTTCACAGTAAGATCATCAGCTCTCAATATGTCGAGTCCCCCTAACATGTATGGTGAGAAATGTAAGTTTTCATTTTAAAAAATAAAATGGAATAAATATTTAGGATGCAAATGACAAATAAAATACAATAATTTCTTCCTAGTTTGGTCACAGTTAGAGGGACAATGAAGATGTAGCTGCGACCATCATGGTAGGTGATAAAGTAAGCCTTCAGGAATTAAAAATGCAGCGGATTGAGGGAGACAGTGGGAGGTAGAAATAAAACTACTGACAACTGCAGATGCAGCAAAGCTGCGTGTTGTAAATGGTTTTATTAGCCTAATAGTTTAAATAGTTAGAAAGTGCCTGCCTTCTGAAGGCGACATGCGCAGTAGGGCGACGTCCGCTGGTAATCCCTTACAAGAAACTTCAGCGAGAAAAAGGAGTTTGTTTGAAGTCAATAATTCTTTAATATTGATGAAAAAATATTAGTTCATATAGCAGACAATCTCACCTGTAACGTGGGAAATCTCTTATTAGTATTTTCATAAATATTAAGTAACTATTTTTATTAAAACAAGCTTCTGTATCTTGCTGAAAAGTTACTTGTAAGTTAGTTCTGTCTTTCAAGTGCATCAAGATATTTCCTCTAGAAACTAGGGGTTTCACTGACTACTCAACTAATCGACTACTGGACTAGTTAACTAGTCCAGTTAACTAGTTAACGAGTTAACTAGTTAACTAGTCCAGACAAAACTAATTTTTCCAAGAAAATGAAAGAAGGCAAACAAGGCGAGTTTGTCAAACAGCTCAACTTGTACAAAAATGTAAATAATTTACCAAAGAGAAACTGAGAATTCCAGCAAGAGCTACCGGAATAGGGGCTTTGGGTGGCGCAGTGATTAGCGCTGCGCCCCCCAAATAGAGACTGTAGACCGCGGTGGTCTAGAGTCCGACTCCCGTCCTCGGATAGTTTGGCCCATTCCTCACTCCGCCACTTCCCTCTCCCTGCCCCTTCCTGTCGGATTGCTGTCAAATAAAGGCAAATAGTGCCAGAAAAATTATTAAAAATAGAGAGAAAAAAAAGACTACCCGAGTAATGTGCGACAATGCAGCATGATGTCGGGCTTTTTTATCCATCCAAACTGATCAGCGTCACCCTGCGTGTTGAAGCTTTACGTTCTGATAAAAATACTGTTTGACAACATCTGGAAACGAACTTCAAGTTTCAGTCTGAGGATCTAGGCGATCTCTGCCGCCGTCTGCATGTCGCTTCATCCCGTCAGAGAGCTGCTGCTGAGTCAGCGGAGCGTCCTGCTGCGCATCGGGGCGAAGGAGCAGCAGGAGGCAGCGCTGGATTCAACACTAACCAAACAGGATCCCTTCATTTAAAGTTTGGTTTGTTATGTCCCAAAAGCACCATTGTGTCAGTGTAATAATTTGACTATTATATGTGCAGCTATTCAGCGATCATCAGCATCAGTCGGTGTTTGGAAAAAAATAAATAAATAAAGTCAGACCCTACATTGTGTGACTTTTCAGACTTTTCTCCGCTGCTCAGAAAGAAGTCCGGGATAGTGATTTGTTTCTTGTTCTTTTAATTCTGCATAATAGACTGAGTAAAAGCGGTGGCTTGTCAGTCAATATTGCTAGTTGATAAAGCCTCTGATGGTGCGTTGGCACCAAACGCGTTTTGAGTGTCAGGCGTGTCTGGTTTACATTCCCGGATGGGAAACATGTCTCAGAGGAAACAGAGTCGGCAGAAAGTCTGCCAATAAAATCGAGACACGTGAAAGTTACTCAAGAGAACATGACGGAACGCGAGTGTCGGTGTTTTCCACTGGGTCTTGATTGAAGTTCAGGTCTCGTTCTTGTTTGTAGATCCTGTTCAGATCTGTTGTTTACAATTTTTACAGAAATTGTACAGGTTCTGTTGTTTTTGAGCATAAATATTACCTGAACGGGGAAGCTCAATTAACAGAGAGAAACATCTCCGAAACCCCAACCAGTGGTGTGTTTGTGACTGTTCCCAAAGAGAAGACTGCCCCGGCTGGGGGAGCTCTGTCTAAGACGCTGGGACATCACAGATAAGGACAGAAGTCGCACAGCCAGGACAAACTGACATGAAAGACACAGAGGAGAACTGCTTTAAGTTCTCCAACGACCTCCAGAACAGTTGGGTGAAAGCAAACAAATGAAGAGCAACACCAGGAAATCACACATAGCGTGACGGTTTCTCCAGCCCCTCCTCTGATGATAAAGGTGCTTTCGGAAAGTAGCTAGAAATTTCTAATTTGGTTGAAGAAAATATCGAAGACGAGAAAAGAAGTGAGCATTTTGAGGTGGATAAGGGTAAGTGACAGGGACAGAACATGTGTGTCCCGATGGGTTCAGTTACGACCAGAGACACAAAAATTTATGGGATAAAAAGGTTTTACAGGTTTCCTGTTTGCAGGTTTCTCTCTGGGCGCTCCGGCTTCCTGCCCCAGTCTAAAATCAAGACTGTTTGGCTAATTGGTCTCTAAATTCTCCATTGGTGTGAAAAAAAACATTTATTTTGTGATTAAAATGGTTGCTCAGTGGTTCAGTTGGGAACTCTGTTGCCTTGCAACAAGAAAAGTCCTGGGTTTGAATCCCTTCTCTCACAACCCTCTTTACTAGACTATTTCTGACATTTATTTTGTAATTACATTTCATAAATAAAATGTCAAAAAGAAATTTGTTGTTTGCAGGTTCACTCCGGGTGCTTCGGCTTCCTGCCACAGTTTAAAATTATGACTGTAAACACAAAGTCTCTGAATTTAAGTTGTAGATCACTTTTATTGTAAATCATTTAAAAGCATTGATAATCTCAATAAACAATATTAAAAAGATATCATTATTATTTATGTGGTCTGTGTAAAAATATTAGCATTTATGGGGCCCTGAAGCCTGGGGGGACCTGCTGACGTAATTTGGATTAAACAGAATTGCAAATAACTGACATTCATTTACCTGTTTTTTTAAATTTTTTTTATTTTTAAGATTTTATAGTTGTAGGTTTAAATAGTGTCTCACTGGCGATATTTTCAGTTACTGTCAACATAACATCTTTTAATACAAAAACACGGAGGACCACCGATGGACCGGCGGTGGACCACCTGGGCGCCCCGACCACCACCTGGGCGCCCCGACCACTGGGCTAAGCTAATTTTCTGGGGGAAACCCTGTACTTCGTATGTCTAATTTAATCTACACTGATGATATCCTGGATATATTAAAATTTAAACAACTTCATGAGAGCTTTTATCACAAAGTCTCAGCAGCATTGTTTGTCTTAACTACAACCACACTCTTTACTTATTTATCCCAGAACTGGCCCCCTTAGCCCCCAGATTTATAAAGTTCCTGTGTTTCATCGAGACCCTTTCATTTATTTATTGATGCATCCACTCAGACCTCCCTTCATTCACCTGTACCACCCACTAAACAGCAAACCTGCCCTCACTCTCACACGGCTTCAACTCCTCCTGGTTGCTTTTTAAACCTTTAAAGTCGGAGGTTTAAAATATTGATGTGTTGGTTTTTGCTTCCTTCTCCTTCTGCCTCTCCATAGATTCAAACATACAACAGACATGCCAGCTGTAGCATTTCATCAGAATGCTACAGCCCGTTTCTATCTCCAAACACATCAGAGCTGGACGACGCCGCAAATACAGTAAGAGTGATTATTGCTGCTATGCTATGTTAAAGCTCAAAGTGGAGCTCATTTCTCTTTCTCCTGAAAGTTAAATTTAAATTTACGCACCTGTAGCCGTAGTAACTGACCAACTGTCACTTACTACGGTTGCTATGGTAACCACCAACTGCCAAGAACAGCCTACCAGAACTTAATGTATGGAGAAGCGACTAAATTCAAGAAATAAATAAAGAGATTCTGACAAACTTTACATTATAATATTGTTGAAATAAAACCCTGCTACACATTTAGTAGTTTAGTGAGAAACTAAACAAAAATTTTGCGTTTTACTTTCATTTGTTTTCCGTTTATGTTTTCCAACACTGCTTAAAAAAAACGTATAGACAAAAAATACCAGCGGTCTTTCAATTTTCCATTACAAAAAGCAGGCTTACCTCAATAAAAACCAGAATACACAACATTTATTAAAACGTCCCAGTAAATACGACAGCTCTCCAAAGATCTAATTACCGTCTTTCCTCTGGTGATTTCAGAGGTACCGTTAGTCGTTTTTCAGTCTCATCTCACTGACTCCTCCATCTCATGTTTGAGCTGTGTAAACACGGCAGAAAGCTGCAGCTTTACTGCAGGCAAATCCCCTGCTGCTGCTCGCATATCAGAGGCAGAACATGCACTCTGCAGAGCCCGAGGCTCCAAAGACTCGGCTCTGCTACGCGCGGTTGAGCCTCGCACTGACCATGGCTGCTACCAGGCAGAGGCGTTTCTTCCCTACCTTCAGCTTCTCTCCAATTATTTTGATTAATATTTGATTGCTCTGCGCTTATTTCTTCACTGAAGTCTGAACACGTGAGGGAAAGTTGAAGTAGACATCAATATGTGAACATTTCTTCTTAAAATAATGAATATTTAATGGGGTGCTCTGATTTTTCTTTTCACAAACTGAGAGAAAACTGACTTATTGGGGCTTAAACCTGAGAAAAAGAGGCAAATATGACAAACTGTGAATTAGGGGTAGAGGGTCTTAAAAGATTTATCTCAATACTTTTAAGATTATTTTAGCTCATATTTTAATAGCTTATTTAATAGAGTCAAATTTCTTATTTTCTTGTTTGGTTGCTGTGTTTGTAATTTTGTTTGTTTTTATCAAAACAGGTCAAATACTGCAGGATGATTTATGGCATAATATTGTCGTTTTGAGACCATTTTCAAGTAATACAATGATAATAATGGCATATTAATGCAAGATCACATTTTCAAAGATCAATAAACCTTAAATAATAAAGAACATTTAACATGAACTGCAAGACATTTTAAATATTCAACATAAACAAAACAATTAAAAAAAATGTATTATAACGTCTCCGTAAATAAAATTGTTCTTCAAAAAAGAGCTAGTTGGGATCAAAGCACCAGTTTGTCATCCAGTTTGTGGTGGAAAGAGAGAAGAGAAAAAAACAATAAGTCAAGCAAATGGAAATTATTGAGCTTCTTTAAATTTATAATGCGATTACAATAACTGATTTATTGCTTGTTGCGACAGGCCTACTCTCCTGTAAATGAGACTTGACATAAATGAGACAACCTGTATAAGTGAAGGCCAAATGAAAAAAAATGCTGTATTATTGTGATAACAATAAAAGTGACAATAACAATTATTTTTATTTCTTCTTTTTGTAACTTTATTGCTGTGGGAAACACAAACACCGCTCTTGAGTAAATGAATTATTAATTTATCAAATGAGTTACAACAATATTTAACTTTCCTATTGGGATCAATACAGTATTTTTTAATTGAATTTTAGGAACATACTCATTTGTTATACACTTCTTTAGGACACCAGTCACATAAATAAGTGTGATTTATATTACTAAACTGCTCACAGTAACTGCATCTCATCATATTTTCAAATTTATTGATATATGTTGATAAATATTCATTGAACAAACAGTGTAGAAAATACAGAAACTAATAAAGCCGACAATAAACACAGTTTTGAGTTTTAATAAACAACATTAATTGGACGATAAATCAAAATTCCTACCACAATACAAAATTTCTCACGATAAATGACAAACGATACAATAAATATCCACTTCTACTATAAATTATAGGAGAGGTCAAAAATAGTAAATTATTTCCAAGAGCTTGTAGGAAAGTATTAAACTGATTTTACACAATTGTAATTGTTTATGAAACTTGTAAAATTATTTTACAACGGTGAAGAAGATCTTTATATTTTCTCTGTATTCCAGAAACTGCTTCAATCAGGTTTCAATCTTCAGCTTTTATTCTGCTTGTTTCCCCTCACTAAAGTATTAAAGAACTTTATTTTAGTATATTAATTAAGACAGAAAACAGTTTGCAGTCAGACCTTCCTACACCGTCTCCTGCTGAGGAGACGGTTCATGTAAGATGAGTTTTCACAGCTGGGATTCCTCTGGAGTGGCATTTAGATAAAGAATGTGACATTTTTTTGTTTACATCACAGCAGGAACAGTTGAAAATAGCCCAACCCAGCTCATAACAGCCACTGTTGTTTGGGTGCTGACAACAACAGAACCCTGATTAAGAGAAAGAGGGAAATTATTTCAGTTCATTACAGGTTCTACTTGTATTTTTGCCGCATTTTTCTCTGTGCTGCAGTTTGATTCAGGTCTGAACTTTGGCCGGGTTTTAGTCACGCCACGACTCTTCAGTCAACCCTCTGAAAACCTGCTGCAATACTTGAGATCTGAACAAAGAAGATAAAAAGCAGCAAGTTCAAAGAACATTTAAAGACCGTCAGAAAGCTTCGAATGACACAGATCAAAACCAGCTCGACGGCAAAACATTAGGAAATAAGGGATGACTGAAGTGTTTTGCATAATAGAGGAGATAGGAAAACAATCTAAGGGTCCATTGAGTGCAAAAAAAATAAAAGTTAAATCATAATTTCTACCTCAATGCCTGACAGCTGGAATGAAATGCTTGTACCAACATGCTGGGGAGAGTTTTAGCTAACAGCGCGGCAGATTGTACCAAAACATCTCCACTTTTGTCTCAGCATGGTATGTTTGTTCAAGGTCGGTTTGAGTTTCTCCCAAAGAAAAATAAATATTCATATTTGTCGTGGCTTTTACACAAAAATGCATAAGAAAAATCAATAAGAGGATCTATTTTCTTCTATTTGGTCTTCAACATTATAACAATATAACAATAGGAATTATGTATTCATGTTTTGCTTAGATTATGTGATTTAAATAAAAAAAATTATGTGAACTGAACATAAATACCTTAAATTACAGTAACATTGCAAGCCTGTCTCAGAATAAGCTACCATTCATCCAGGGTTTTTTTCAGGATGCCTTAAAATGATTAAATAATGCACAAGAGCCAAATCATGCAGCTAAATCCTGAAGTTTAATAGGATTTAAACTTGACATTTTTGTGTTTATTGAAAATATAAATTTTACTGTCGACCTGTAAAAAGAAAATTACATATTCTGTCTTTTTCCAAATTTGATGTCATAAACTTTATTTTTACAAGTTGGTTAAGAATTAATAAGTTCAAGTTTAACTTTTGATTTTTTGCCACTAATTCTGATATTGCTGTAAATGTGTGCGTGTGTGTGTAAACAGGTAGAAAGATTGAACCAATATGAAAATGTATAAGTTGAATTTGAGTCAATTTGACCTGAAAAGACCTCAACATTTTTTTTGTATAAATGCACAAAACAGCAGCAAAAAACTTTGATGTACATTTTTTAGGATAACAAAAGACAAATTAGGGCCATAAACTCTGATGCATGCATCTGTATAATCATGTAATCCCCTCATATAATGAACCTGCACCCTTTTTTTCCTTTTATGTGTCAATCTTTAGAAAAAATAATCAATCAAACTGGAACCACACAACCAACCTCACAGACAAATGGAAAAACCATCTCTAGTAAAAATAGCTCCATTCATAACAGTTTTATCATCCAGCACCAGAACCCTGCTTATACTACAATGTGACCCAGATGGCACAAACTTTATTATTAGTAGCAACAGCAATCTATTGCATCGCTCCCTGCTCATATTAGATTAAGTCATCAGTAATATTGACTGAGGCCGGGGCTTATTCTCCAGGAAACCCATTTAGAGCAGTCCGCACAAATCCATCATCTGGGCCGTTAATGTGGAAACTTTATCTGTTTCTCATTGTGTTTAAATGCAACGTCAATAAAAGCGTTATATCCTATTCTTTAACGTGATAGAGCGTCGCAGATAAAAACTCAGCAAGAAAACGTTTTGACCTTGAACCTGCTCAGCTTTCATTTATTCCTCTGCAGCTCATTTCTGCAACGATGCCCTGGCAAAAGCACCAGCTTAGTTTAAAACAATTATTACCACACGGTGGCCATTAAATGTCACACACTGTGATAAAATATTGCTCCATTTCTGCTCTGGCTGTCTCGAGCAGCTGACCTTATCGGTATTGATGCTTCGAGTGTCGCTGCATCCAGGAGAGTTTTCTCTCAGCGAGGCTAAATAAAAAGCAGAGACAAACCATCAGAGCTTATCTGAGCGTTTCAGAGCCGAGGCCGCTGCTGGCAGCGTGACTCTGCAGTCTCACAGACCTGCTGAGTGGCTCTTTGTTAAGACTTAGACACAGCGCTCAAACCGCAGCACAAAAAACAAACACTCGTCTGTTTTGGATCCATGTAGCGACTCCAAGGAGACACACTCGTACTTGGCAGAGGAAGCTAATAAACAATCATAGCAACTCTGGGATTTCACAACCTTTTAATGTGAAATTTATTCCTACAATTTTACAAAATTAATCCCAGCCCTCCTGACGTTTCCAAGAAATTTGTATTTTATTCTGCTGCAGAAAAACATCTTTCTGTTTCTTATTATCACCTGTGGGGTAACACTTTATGCAAAAGGGAGTGCATAAGACTGACATTACACTGCCATGAACGTGAAGGAGTCTTCATGAATGTTTAGTACTGTTTTATGAATTTTGTTAATAACGACACTTAATGCAATGTTGCACTAAAAGTTGCATTAAAAGTCCATTAAAACTTTTAATGGACTCTTCCGTGCATTAACCGTGTCATTATTTACTGAATGACGCTTCATAAAACAGTCAAACATTCAGTCTCCTTCATGTTTATGACAGTGTCATGTCAGTCTTATTCATCCATCCATTTTCTAACACCCTTGTCCCTTAGTGGGGTCAGGAGGTGCTGGTGCCTACCTCCAGCAAGACGTTTCGGGTGAGAGGCGGGGTCACCCTGGACAGGTTGCCAGCCCATCGCAGGGCAACACAGAGACAGACAACCATGCACACACACACTCACACCTAAGGAGAATTTAGAGAGACCAATTAACCTGACAGTCATGTTTTAGGACTGTGGGAGGAAGCCGGAGTACCCGGAGAGAATCCACCATGCACAGGGAGAACATGCAAACTCCATGCAGGAAGACTACAGGCCGGGAATCGAACCCAGAACTTTCTTGCTGCAAGGCAACAGTTCTACCAACTGCGCCACTGTGCAGCCCGTCAGTCTTATTCAAACCCCTTCAGATAAAGTGTTGCCCATTGTGGAGGTGGAATGATTTTGGAGAAAATGTTTTTCACTTGAACGTCATCAAGTTTACTAAGAAACCAGCAGCGTTGACAGGATGAAAGTTGCCCGTTGCTCCAGCAGCAGCAGCATCCAGATTCCTTTCAATTATAGATGATTCAGCTCCCTCTTTAACCTCCGTCTGCCTCATCCCTCATTCTTCTTTCTTCAGTTTCATTCATTACTGCCTATCAGCACACCTTCAGTGCTGACATGTTTTACTGCCAACCGTCTCCATTTGTAATGCATGAAATCTTTTAATGGAGTTAACCGATGAGGGAATAATGGAGCAACCAGACGGGGATTTATCTAATCCCTGGTGGGTCTGTGTGAGTTTCAAATAGAAATAAATGTGCTGGATGTTACTGCTCTGCTGCCATGCTGACCCCGAGGTCAGAAAAACAGGACCGGGACCGGATTAAGAGAGCAAAACGACCGATGGATGGACGGATGGATGGACGGGGGAGGGAGGGATGGATGGATGGATGGATGGATGGATGGATGGATGGATGGATGGATGGATGGATGTCATCTGAATTCTGGATCTCTTTAGTATCTTAACAAATTCATCAATAGTTTAATAAAATAATCAATAGTTTAATAAAATAATCAATAGTTTAATAAATTAATCAATAGTTTAATGAAACTCCAGAATCCCAGCTGCTGTCACTCAGAAGTGAATTTCCTACGCTCATGACGAATCTCTGCAGAATCAGCAGCTTTAATAAGAACAAACAAAAGGCTAAAGTTCAAAAACAGTGAAATTAAAAGTGGAAAAACTCATTCTCAGTTTCCTCTTTATGCAACTATTTCTGTTCACTGGACTCCATCATGAGTCCAGTGAACAGAAATAGATGCCATTAAAGCTCTGGTGAAGGACTCGTTACATAGCGGACAGTGATGCAGTGCTTCTCAGTTTGGGGAAGATAACCCGAGTTTCAGCCTCTATTTTTAATAAGCCTGTCAGGATGAGAAAGTTCTTGTAACAAACACTTAAATGAAAAGTAGTTCATTATATTTAGTCGACCCAATAATACAAGCAGACAGCCACAGAAACTGCTGTAGTTTATACAGGATTTATACTTCCTCTAAACCACGGTGTCCAAACTTTGGATGGCAAAAATTGTTGACTCAAAAGTCAAAAGGCAAAAAAACAAAAAACAAACCTAAAATCAAGCAAATAAAGTAGCCCCGTATTTATTGTAGATCCAAAACCTGAAAGGGTTTTTTACAACTATGTATTGTTGATGGAAAAAAGGCATAAATTTCTGCCAAAAACTCAAATATTTTGGGATTAATCTTAGAAATTTTCTAGAAAAATTTTCAAAGGAAGTCTTTCCTTTGAAAATTGATTTGAAAATGAAAATTTCAAAGGAAATTTTTCCTTTGAAAGTTTTGAAAAGAAATGTCAGAGGAAAATGTTATTTTGAAAAAAGGAAAGCATTATTGGAAAGAAAATTAATTTTTTTCCTTTTTCAAACGAACATTTTTGAGATTATTCTAAAAATTTCAGAGTTCTTTTTTTTTTTACACTGGCCCTACAATAAGATGATAAGACTTGCTGCTAACACAAATCACACTTCTTTATGTGACTGGTGTCCTAAAGAAGCGTATTACACATGCATTTGATTATATTATGCATACACAGCCTACAGAAACACTAGTTTTACTTAAAAATGCTGCATTTTCTATGTTGTTGATGCTTTATTTTCAATATTTCCCATAAACTTCTCACATTTTTTAACACAAAGAACCACTGTGGATGGATTTCTGGGGGAAACTCTGTACTTTAAGGCTTTAATTCCCTAAAACAAACTAAGTGTAGTGCATCTATTTTAGCTCTAATGAGCCAGAGAAAGAGGAAAACTTTTACCTGCGGAGCTGCAATGTTGAGTCCAGGGTTAGCCAGTTCAAACCTCTCCTGGGATTTCTCTCTGGCCAGACGAGCCGCCTCCTTCACCTCCTTAAACTGCTCTGTAAACTTCATGTGAAGGAGGAGGAAAAGGAGACTTCAGACTCATTAAAATTGGATGAATTTACAGTTGTATTGATGCAGCATCTGTCCTCTATTTGTGCTTATGCATCATGCAGATTAAGACCCAAGTTCTGAAGAGCAAGCAAAACAAAAAAGGTCAGAATATAAATTCCAGGAAGCTTGGGTTGGGATAAAGAAAAGGTCGGTTTTCAGACACCATCTGAATATGTTTGTATACTTGCACAAGATGAGCCAGCACAAAGCATATTTACACTCCAGCGACGCTCCGTCAGTACCTGCTGCAGCTGCTGCTCCGTGGAGAAACCCAGACCGTAGACGGTGTTTGCCCGGCTGTCGGCCCACTGGCCGAACTTCTGGGACGTTTTGGTGAACGTCATGTTGGGGGTGATGGTGCTATTGATGATGGCCTGGTAAGAAAGAAAAAACAAACTCTTTTAAACATCAAAGTTAGATTAGGAAAAGTATTTTGTAGTTTTTAAATGATAAATAAAAGGATTAAAATAAAGAGAGAAAATTAGACAGAAATCCCATCTGTCTGAGGCGGAGACACATAAAACTTTACAAGAACAATGTAAAATTACTGTTTATGAAAGCTAACAAATTAAACTAAAAATCATTTCTGTTTTTACATTTTAGAACGAAATGAATCAAAAAGAAAAAAAACTATTTTTAGAATGATGTGAGCTTTTTCTATAAATATGGAAAATGAATAAAAATGAAGCTACTTTTAAAAGCCTTTTGCACAGTTTGGATAAGAACTTAAAGAAAAATTATCAATCTGAAACATTTATTTTTGGTTTTGTAAGAGCCACACGTGGAGGAGAAATCCTAAGCATCCATTTACACAGTATTTTAACCTTTCTTCCTTCTTGTCTACTGTTACTAGTGTCTGTTTAGATCATTGTGTCTTGCATGTCTTGAGACATTTGCCGCTCAAAACGAGTTTATTAAGCTGGAGTGAAAACAAAAATGGCTCTTTGAATTTTTTTTATATGCAATAACATCTGCAATGGCCGGGTTTGCTGGTGAGTTTGTTGCCAACCAATCCCAGTGAGAATCATCATGAGTAATGTAAATATAAGTGCTTTAATGGTTTAGGCAGGTAGTAAGTCTTGATGGAAAATTAAATCAACATCTCCAGAATCAGATGCTGTGATTACAGGGAAGTCTGGATTGATCTGAGGTTTCCTGAACATCCCCAAACCCTCCCTGACCGTCCCCATCCACGCTTACATGTTCTACTTTAATTTGAACAGAAAGGTTGGGATCAACTGAGAAAATGTTCAGGTCATTCGGATGCTTCTGGCGCCGCCCCGGGTTCAGAATATGACAGCTGGAGGCCAGTTCTGGAAACATCTGTGTGCGGCGGCCTTTGAAGCTCCAGCTGCAGTCCACGCTTCGCAAGTTTCCCCTAAAATGTTGAATGAACTTTGCCTCATAATCTCCAAGGCTTTAGTTATCCTTAATGTGTTCCCTGCTGCTTGTGCTATATTTAAAAACCCCTAGTAAGACATGAAAGCATCTTAAACATGTTGTATTTCACTGGTAATAATACATCAGAAGAAGCAGAAGATGATTCCTGTCAAAGAAATTAAATTTTTTTAAGAGATAGCAGCTGCTGTTCATAGCAAATACTAGTTTACTTAACTGGTTGTTCCTTTATTTATTCCTCCTTTCAGATGAACAAGCTAAATTAAGAGCCGCAAATAGAAACAAGTTCCCAGCAACCAGGACGCAGAAAGAGAGGGAAAAGCTTGATGTGCTAAAGCTGAGTTGTTTCTATAAAATCCTCCAGTGAATTGAATCGTTTCAGGTGCATTTGTTGCCAGATTTACTTCTTTTAGTCTCTCCTCCAAAAGCCTCCAGTCTCAGAGGGCAAAACTGGCACAACTGTCTTGTGTGTTCTCTTTTTTTGGGCCCCAAGATGAAGACGTTCTGCTGGAGTCCGTGGTGCTTTAAGCTATCGCACAGGACGCTGCGCTAACATGAGAAATGGGTTAGAAATATTATTCTGACAACATCGTACTAGCCAAATCCTCCTTTATTTGAAGAATCTAAAAACATTTTGACCAGAGCAGGGTAAACACAATTCAAGCAGATTCTCTCCTAACTAAGATTAGGGATGATGTAAACAATAACTTTATTAATTTTTATGATGATTGAGTAATTGAATAAAAAATTGTCCTCTTCTGTAGTAGCTACTTAAATTACATAAGAGAGAGAAAAAACTATTTAAAGTGAAAACATTTTAATGCTTAAAATGCCGTACAATTGAAGTTTGAAGCATAAAAAACTCATGAGAAAAACAGATGAGAAGTAAAACATTTTGAAATTCAAATACTTTATTAACCCCAAAGTGAATTAAATGTTGTAGCTCATTAATTCAGATTATTCAAAGAATTAGTGAATATGGTGATATCTGTTGGCAGGAAAGATCTCGTGTAGCACAGCAGTCTGTGCTGCAGCGAATCTGAAGAAGCCTCTGACTGACGTTAATTTCAATTTAACTTTTAAACATGAATGATGAAAGTTAAATTAAGACACTAGCAAACTCCACCTTATGTAATACACCTCATGTTCAGCCTCAGCATTTCTATTTTCAGGTCATTACTTGTCCTGATCAGAAAGTAAAAGTCATATTTCCTTGTCATTTTCTGTGTTATCACAGATAAAGTTTGTCTTTTTACAAAGGGAATAAAAACATCACCTGTCAGTAACTAAGAATGAACTCGATGCATGTAGTGGATGTTTTCCTAGAGCTCAGATTGAACCTGAAACGTCCTTGAATCGTTCAGTGAATCATTACAACCCCAGTGAAGATAATCTTCACTAAATGTCACATCAAGAAAAATGCTTCTTAGTCAATTAAAATCAGATTAAGTAACAGCCTCTATCCTTCCACATTCAACTTGAAACTCGGACAGAAACATAAATCCTGATAAACTGCGTGTCGGATGTGTGCTGACGATGAGTTGGGCTCCCCACCTTCGTCCCGCCCACACTGATGATGCGGTAGACGTTGCGGCTGGCGTCGTAGAAGAAGGACACGGTGACGGCGTGTTTACTGGCCGGCAGCCAGTTACGTTTGGTCGCCGGGTCGATCTGGAAGACATGAGCTCTGGTGCTGAAGATGGGCTGCTCCCTTAAAGCAACGAGACAGGAGCACAACGTCAGTCTGACAGATTCAGAAGACAAAGCAGCAGCAGTAGTACTACTACTGGAAAGTAAACATTTTATTTCACAACATGCAAGGCAGTAAAATACTTATAATAAAATACTAAACTTGGAGATTTGAATTTTCTGCTTGATTTAACATTTGTACAGTGCAGAGCTGATCTGTTAACTTTTTGTATTAAATGATTAATAATTGGATAGCAAAAGGTGCTTAATATAAGATCAAAATTTTTTTTCATCTTAATTTGAACCAGGTGCGGCTAAAACTTTGTCACGCGATGATTTCTGGTTAGAACATATCTACAGACAAAGGATTTTTATTTATTTATTTAAAAATAAATTTTCTTGGCTAAATTATTTTTCTAAATGTGTTGCTCCTTCAGCAAATGGTCTGTTTTAGAGTCTATACTCAAGTTAACTAAATTAGTTGATTATTTTAATAATTGATTAATCACAATTAATCCAATTAATTGTTTCAGCCCTAAAATATATCTATAGAAACAGTCATTTAATATTTGCTCATCCAGGTTCAAGAAATTCTAATTTGTACTTTGCTGTTTAAAATGTTAATATAAATCCAAACCTAAATCTTACATTCTTTATTTTACTAAAACGTTTGCATTTTCAGGGAAAGCTGTTTCCATTTGAGACCAAGATTTAAAGGAAAAACTGACTTAAAGGTATTAGAGATGTGTTAAAAGCTGTATTTCTGATGCTTTTAAGCACACAGCTGAAATCCAGCAGGCGAACACATCAGAGTTCATCATTAAGAGAAAACACAATATCATTATTGTTTTCCAAGGACCCTGAGGTCAGTGAAACTGTGATGATATAATAATGTTTTGGGTGCAGAGAGGCTGAAGATTTGCAAACCCCCAGCAGTCCAATTAGTCATTCTTCTCTTGTAAGACAAACTACAAACACTGGCTGAGGGGACGAACAGCAGCAAGAGACCTACAGGACACTGCTGGACCAAAGGAGGCCCAGTGGTGAATTCATGCAACATTACACATCTAATAGAGTTTGCACAATGTCAATGCATGCAATGAGGCGCTTCTTCTGCAGCTATATACCAACATTATGGCAATAATGTGAACTGGGAGGAGGCAACGGTCCTCCTCTGAACAGGAGAAAATACGATTTATATGGGTCAGCAACGTTCCAGGCAGATTTCATAAGCATTACTGAACATTTGCATTCAAACAATAGCCGTTATTGTTCCTGCCACAGTTAACAATAGACAATAGCAACAGAGCCTAGAAAGCTGATTTAGACGGTGTTATTCAGGTTAAGGATGACTGCAGCTGCAGAAACAAAGACAAACTTTAGATAGAAGTTTATTTCACGTCCTCCAAGAATCACAAAACAGAAATAAATAAATGTCAAAACGCCAAACTGTCTGTGGAGATATTAAAATAATTCTCAATACTACTAAACAACAAATGTCAGGTATTCATGAAAAACGTATAAAACAACTCATAACCCTTTTTTTTCATAAATGTCCACCATTATAACAATGCACAGTTTGAATGGTTGATAAAAGGTAAAATCAGCTAACCAGACATGTTGGAACTCAGCTGGGGTTGCTAGGTAACGGGGCTGGGCTCTGCCCTGGTTGCTAGGCAACGGGACAGAGCCTGGCAGTTGGAAGCTTTTTGAAAGGGATTGTTTTCCAGACACTAAAAAACATTGAATTATTTTTAGCACCTGGACTGTTTCTAGAAGTAGTAGAGATCCGAATGAAAATCCAAAAATGTTGTTTATATTGTTCTTAAAATTGATTTATGTTCAGTGGGGTATATTTTGTTATTGTGTTAAATTTCCCCACTGTGGGATTAACAAAGAACTTTTCTATTCTATTTTAAAAAGTGAATTTTAAGTAGTAGGTTCCATATACGTTATCAGAACCACAGTTGGGCACACATTCACATCAATTGGAGATGCAAATAATGATAAATGAAGGATAACCTTTTCTTCTTTGGGGTCTTTACACCCTTCCAGGCCGTACCACCTTAAAACCCCCCAGTCTAATAACATCTGCCAGGTTAATTACTGATTTTAAGGAACATATTTTTAAGGTCATATTTTTAGATTCAAATTTCTTGTCACAAATGAAGCTAAATGTCTTCAGAAACATTCAAAACATTAACTTTGGTCTTTTTAGTGAAAAGCTGTACTAACAGTGAACAGCAAAGCAGCTGGGAAAGACACAAATTACAACCTGGAAGAAAAACAAAGATGTTCTCTATGTTATTCTGTTCTTCTATAAAATCCTGTTTGTTGTTTGTAGCTGAATTTTGCAGTTGGACTTTGAAATGTGTTTTTAATATTCTTCCTCTGTTGTACTATCGCGCATTGTGCCCAGAAACATAACAGCCCAGTCTCAGCATGATCACACCCAAATCACCAATACTGAAAAACAACCTCCACAGCAATAGGAGACAACAATTCACTGAAACTGCACCCACAGCCACTCAGATAACGAGGAGGTTGTTGTGTCCTCGAGTTGCAGAGATACTCGGTTACAATAGGAACGAAAGCAAATAAAAGAAGCTGGCGCAGATGCGTCCTTTCACTTGGCTGTAATTTGGTTTTGTTTTGTTTTTATCTTTGCTCTGGATAAAAAGCCTTTTTACAGCCAGAGGAGTTAATAAACTAAAAGCTTATTGCCTCTTAAGAAGTCATCAAAACCAAAACCCAAACGTGGCGTTTTAATAAGAACGTTCTGTCCAAGCCCATTCCATCAAATCATCCAAAGATTCAGTTTGTGATTTATTGGTAAAACTGGGAAAGAAAATCACTGCCTCCTCCAACAGCAACCTGCATTTCACCTGCATGTCAAAACAACAGATATGATCAGGAGCTCAGAAACACCTCATTAGACTTAATTAAACGAATTATCTGGTTGCGCAACAAATAAAGCTGACAAAAAGCGAATAAACAGGGGGGGAAAACTGTCATTATCAGCGGAGTAAAGCAGGATTTCCCTCCTATCGTGGCCACATCTTAATGAGAAGCGATGACTGACGGCTCGTCAGCCCTGGCAGAAATTAATTGGCCCGTGAAAAGCCCGTCGAGGTAATCGGCTCAGACAGGAAGCGTCACGGCGATGTTTGATGAAATGAGCAGATTAAAGCTGGATTAACGCTCTCCTGAGGTGAGAACCGCCTCTGGATTCAGGAGTAATCCAGAACAG
The DNA here is from genome assembly GCA_902982915.1 of Phalloptychus januarius. Classification (NCBI taxonomy): domain Eukaryota; kingdom Metazoa; phylum Chordata; class Actinopteri; order Cyprinodontiformes; family Poeciliidae; genus Phalloptychus; species Phalloptychus januarius. Next base: position 6,710,233 of record CADWAE010000076.1, on the reverse strand, counting down.
GAACGTCTGCATGCGCCACAAAGTTACACATTATTAAAAAAACTTTATCTAATTAGTGTAGATCACATGCTGTGAGAGCCTGGCTGGTTGGATGGAGATAGGCTGCTAACAAAACAGGATTTTTAACCCTCCAAAGTTCAGAGTTCAAGAAATAAAAACCTGTTTAGTTCTGGTTGAAGGTTTGCAGGAGCTTCGCTTGAATGTCATGTCCATTTTGGGCTTTTAATGACTTCTTTTGGGTTTTGACTGGTGATGCAACATGCAATTTGAGTGAATTAAGGATTTATTTAGTGCAGAAATTATCTTTAATCTACACAGGGTCAACATACAGCTGCAAGATATAAGAAAAACATATAATTATAATATACAATAATGTTGTTTAATGTCTCATTAATGATATAACCTGAAAAAAGATTGAACGTTTTCTGTTTTAAATTCATAGAGAACATGGATCCTGGATAATAAGTGGGGAGTGTTCAAAGTGTCGCCTGGGGGCCATTTACGGCTCTTGGATAAATTTTTGTGGCCCTGATTGTAGATTAAGAACGAATCAAATTTGATCCTGCAGCAAATGAAGCTGATTTTTATGTTTTTAGGATAAGATTTGATTAAAAAAAAGTATTTTCCTCTTATGAGCCATGTTTTTATTTGATTTATAGCAAACATTCAGCGACTTTTTACTGAACTAATTTGAGTCGTTAAACTTGGCTAAAGACATGAAGAATTTTAGAAGAAAGTTCTCATTTTTGTTACTTAATTTCGACTAAAAACATTTTCTAAACTAAACATAAAAGTTAGAAACCTTTACTTTTTTAAATAATAAAAAAGTGAATAAAGAAACTCTGAAAACATTGGAGTTTTCAGTTCAAACTTTCTATTTTGTTTCATGAATATATTGCATAATTAAATCACAATGATTATCAATTTACAATAAAATTATTTTGCATTTTTAATTGGAAAAAATATTGCCACTGAGTTTGTTTGTCCTGAAGATTTTGGTCCGCGGTGCAGAAAGTTTGGACACAACTGAAATAAGTAATCCAGTGCCTGGAAAGAGATCAAATTAATCATTCTCATCCCAACAAGTTAAAACAAGAACAAGTTAAAATCTTTTTAGTAGCATTCAAATAACTTAGTGTTGTTTGAAAGCTGCAAATGCGACCCAAAGCCCATCAAATCTGACTTTTTTATGGTGTCTAAATGACACAAATACAATGTTTTCGCCCCACCAAAATCTGAAGTTGGCGGCTTCCATAACGGTACTAAATCAGACACGCATCCGATAGTTTTCAAAATGTCTGGAGTCACAAGTAACCACAAACAAACTTGAGGGATTAGTAGCTTGCTATGATGAATATATTTATTTATCTGAATGAAAACAATTGCTGCATTTTTACTTTATTAGAGAGAGAAAAGAAATGAAGCAGAAAAAGGAACAGAGCCGAGTTTGGACTGGAACAGACATGATTTCTGTTTCTCGCATCTGCAGAAACATAATTTTGATTCACTGACTGCTGCTTTAAGAGCAGCTCTTTCCTTCAATAAAACCTCTGAAAGTTTGCCTCAGTGAAATCTTTATCGCCGTTCAGCCGAGGTGAGAGGAAGTGTGAGTTTAATAGGTTGGTCTGAGCTCACACGCCCGCTGGAATTACAGCAGTGACGCCAGATAGCACAAGAGTCGCTAAGGCTATCAGCTGCATTACTCCCTCCTGATAAATCGATTGCAGCACAGATCTGAGAAAACGAACATCCTCTTCCTCCTGGTGAGCAGAGCACCTTTTTTTTTTTACAGGTGAAAATTTCTCTCTGATGTGCAGAAAAAATATCAAGCTGGACAGGAAGGCTGAGGATCCTACAGAACAAGGAGACTCTAATGGACTTCCTTTGCACTCAGTTTTAAAATATAACTATCTCCACTAAGAAATGAAAATACAATCAATATGATGGCATGAATTGCAACTTTCAGTGCAAATCTCACCTTAATGTTTTCTGTATTTCCTTCTTTTCTGACCAATCACTGCATTTTGACCAATCAACTTCTAATTCAACTTCCTGTTTCACGCGTCTCTCGAAAGCGGAACCTGAAAGATGAAATGTTTGATGCTAAATGGTGACATTTGCCTTTTTATTTTTCTGCAAAACAGAGTTGAGGTGCTCAGTAAGATTTGCTTATTACTTGTAAATAGTTCCTGTTATGTTGAATGCACTTGATTTAATGTGTATTAAGGGCACCATTTCAAAAAGTTATTTTTATATTTATTTTTAAAAAAATTGTAGCCTTTATATCACAAGGAAAATCCCATTAAAATCAAAAATTCCTGGCAGAACTTGAAAATGTTATTTAAACTTTAACACTAAATATGTTAAAAGGTTATGTGTAACTTTTTTGTAAGATCATGATATGGCAAAAATTCAGATTAAAAAATTAGCAAATTTGATTGCAAAGTTGCTGCAACATCAGTAATTTTAGGCTGCAGGAAACACACATTTAAATTTTTTAATTAAGTGAAATTATTTCAATAAAACTTAATTTGATTGAAATGGCAAACAATGCCAATCCATAATCGACTCTGTTCTGCCCTCTAAGTGAATATTTTGCATTTCATTGCTCTAATAATAAAGTTTTAAATGCATGAATGTAGAAATACTGACATCTGGTTATCTTACTACATTTGAGTTAAATGAAACCAGAAATGACATTTTCATGATGTCATGTTTTCTATAGTAAGTTTTAAGTTATGCTCTGTTGTGGGATGAAATATTTACCAGTTTTTAACTTTTTGGTTGTCCGTTTGTCTTGATATTTAGTTAATATTATCCGAATTAGATTGAAACTTTTTGTAATTGGAAAAAAGACAAAATCAACAGGAAATGCTTATTTCCCCACACGGTTTTGATGCTGAAATTAAAGTCACATGAAACGGTTTGCAGTCCAAATCAAACATATTATTATTAATCTCCTTGCCGTAGAGTGAAACTATGGATTATTCTGCAGTTATTCTGTGATTTTGGGATGAAACATGAAGCTAACGCAGTTGAAACAGTAAGAAGAAGCACCAACTGATAAAAATAAAGATAAAATGTGAGCTAAAAACTGCATGACGAGATGAAAAACGAAGCTTTAGTTCAGTTTACAGCCGGATAAAGTAGCCACTGAACGATCTAATTCTGTAGCAAATTGTCAGGAATTCATCTCTCAGCAGTTTTCAGCTTCAATAGACATTTATTATGTTGTATTTTGATCCTTGAATGTGACATATTTCAGCAATAATTCACACAAGTAGCAAAAAATCTTTTATGCAGAAACTTTAACTCCCTAAAACGGACTGAAAGTTTTCTGTCTCTGATATCAAAGTCAGGGGAAACACGGGAGATACAGGAGGAAACATTTTCCACAGAGAGGCAAAAAAATAATAATTTTCCTCTTTATTTCAGAAAACTCACTGAGAGAAAAGCTGCAACCAGAGAGGCAATAGCTGCTACATGTAGAAACTGCAACCATTAGAAAAATGCAACTAAAGATTATCTGGCTGTAATTTATCATGTAGACAAAATGGGATTTCTTTAAATCTGAGGGGATTAAATTAAAGACCACTATGGTTTAAATTTAGGGCCTACATCAATAAAAAAATAATATGTTACCAGCTAAGGATCTTTTCAACTTATGTTGGTATTTTTTGCTCTGGAATATGACTCTACCACACCAAAGTTACCTTAATCCAGCCCTTTTTAGGCTGATTATAATTTGATACATGCAAGTTATTTAAATATTTGCTTTAGGAAAATGAAAGTAACTTCTCCTAATATGGGAAACTTTGATAGGTCTTTAGGATTTGATTATGAGTTCTACATAAGTAACATAAACAAACACACAGCAGTCACCACGTTCACACCTTTGAGGGAAAACATTGTGCCTCTTTCTAGCAAAGGGGAGCTGAAGTTTTTCTAACAGATATTTCGTTTACTAATAGAGTTATATTTACTGGTACAAAGGTGAACCACTCTCACTACAAGTCCCACATTTTTCCATGCCATGACCCCCTAAAGAGCGCCAACCTCTGGCTGGGGATCCACTTTACAGAGAACCCTACAAAACGAGTAAAGAACTTTAGAATGTTTTTTATTCACTAATCAATAATTACTGCATTCATTTTGCATAAACACTGCCTCATGCAGTCAGATTTTAAGACGGCCATGAGTTCGGCCAGAAAATTTTACAATTAGATAATATATTATGACTTTATTACCACATAGTAATATTTCTCTTCACAGTCCCCTCTTTTGAAGAAAATATCTAATATTTTATTTTATTCCACAGTTCTTATGTTTTTTCCATTTCTTGCTTGCTACGCTAGCTTAAGTAGCGAAGCAACTTGATAAATTTGATCCAATCAGAAATAAAATTTACATCAATTATTTTAACTTTATCTTATAAAAAATTATATATTTTTGCATTTTTGCATTTTTGTCTTAATCTTTCCTCCAACTTTACGAGCACTGCTCTAGAAAGCTAACGCTAATGAAGCTAATGCTAATTAAGCTAATGCCAATGAAGCTAATGAATGCGCTAATTTGAATGCTGTTCAGCACAATGCTGGATGTGGCTTAATTAAAGCTCGATTTACAGGTGAAACGGGAAAAGTTCCCTAAAGCAGCAGCACAATAAATGTTTTATTTTTAGAGTCTGGAATATCTTACAAGTGTTTTCCAACCTCAAGCTGAAATATTTTAATTACGGTAATTTGCATTAATATGCACACCGACCTTAACTTGCAAACAAACAAAAACAATACACACCGGAGTTGAGAAGTACTTCTTATTCACCATTTAGTTTTATCGTAATACACACACAGTCTCATCCCTTCCCCCTATCAGTGAGAAAGCTGCTGTCTCCTGTCTGGCCATGCCGTCAAACACAATCAGCGACTCATTGAGAAAATGTACGTCAAACTGCCAGTAATGAGGCCTTCAGGCTTTGTGAGCTCTTAAAGAGCGTGGAAGCAGAGGGAGATTTTAAAGTGAGAGCCATAAATTGCACCAGTTATACCTTGAAACTGAAGTTCACACTTGAAATGGCCAAAGAGGACTGAGAGCTTGAGAAAGACGGGAGAAGGTGCGATTTTGCATGCTGTGCAGAGAGGCGCACAAATGATTTAAGCTGCAGATCTGCAATGAGCCCACTGTGAATATAAGTGGACGGGTTTTATAAGAACATTTCACTTCTGAAGAAACCAGAAGGTGCATGAAAAAGGTCTGGATTTTAGGAGAGGTTTCCAGTTTTTAGATCCACGATGAATCAGTTCATTTACTGCTCTGGATGTGTTCGGCCTTTTGTTAAGAATGAATCGATATCTGAATTAGTTGACGATTATTTCAATAATCACAATCAATCTGATTAATTGTTTCCGCCCTGCATAAATCTGAATAGTTTGTGGTTTCAAAGTGACACAATGTGGGGATGTTAAAACAGTATTGTTGCTCAGATGGCGAGAGGCTGCTGGAAGTCAAAGCGGACTAATTATTTAACGATTACGAAGAAAAACCAACATGTTTCAACTCATGAGTCACAAACACAGACCTTGCTTTCTGCATCTTTCAGAGAAAAAAAATGTTAATTCTGTCCAAACACATTCAGTCAGCCTTCATTTTCCACCATCTGCGCGTTCAGACGCGAGAAGCGAATGAGTGTGGTCGCTGTTCTTTTAAGCCGTTCCGCTTTTGCTCGTCAGATGCCACTTCTCCTTTAAGGGTCCACTTCCTCCGACCTCTCAGGCTGCAACCCCGGGTCCACTTATTGCCTCAGTTGGGCAACACAACACGCCCTGCTTTCAGCAGCGGATTAAAATAGCACAGCGAGGGAAAACGCCAGCTCACGCTGCTGCTCAGCAGGTCATCGCATTGGCAGCACAGACCAGAATCTGACACAAGCCATGTCTGATATTCTCTAACTATGTCAGGAATGCTTTGAAGGATTGGACTAAAAGTAGAGAAATCCTGAGAATGTGAGCTCTACTTGCAGGAGTCCGACTGATAACCAGCTGCTGTTATGGATTGTGAAGGTGACACAAAGACAAAGCATTTATTGCATAAAAGGTCAGAGAGGGAGAGCTGATCTGCACATTGTTCTGTAGCTTTACGGTGAGAAAATTAAGAGAAATCACAAGAAAAGGCAAAGTCTGGCAGCCTGTCCAGATAAATTAGCATGTCTCCTAAGCAGCAATTACAAAAGCTTCCACATACAGAGCAGCTGGTTCACTTAAAACTGCTCGCTTAGTTAAAATACGTAATAAAACATCAGCTTGATTCAGAGATTTATGAGAGTTCTAAAACCAAACTTCATTCTAATAAAATAGAAAAGAGGATATCAATTCTGTTTGCTCCTTTACTTTCAGTTTCAATACAAAACATTTCCCAAGTTGGGCTTTATTATCTGTATGCTGAGGTGGGAAAAACACTCAAAAACTGTAGCAATATCTTTTTACCCTTACTCAAGTACATGAAGTTGAAGCTGAATTCCACCTTTGTAATGTAGTGAAGGACTTTTTCTCACATTTTTTAGGCATCTTGACCAATTTAATTCAGTCCAAATCTAAACTGGATTTTCTACAACATATGCAGATTCTGTGAAGCAGCTTGGAATGTGTAATTAAAAACTCAAAGTATTAACCAGACTCATTTCCAAACTGAACCACGAACAGTAGCCATTGTCTTTCAACACCGCTCCACTCGATTTTCATCTACCTTCAGTGCGCCGTCTGAGATTTCTCCCATTGAACTAAATTTCTCCGGTTCATTCAGCAAACAGAAGGAAAAGTTGTGAACAATTATGTCCGTTTTCTTCAATGTTTTAGAACTGTAGTCCGCTATGGTTGCCATGTATTTTCTTTATTGATTATTCTGACAATTAATGAAATATAAAAAAACTAGAACATTATGCAGATTTTTCATTTACCCGTTTAAGCCTTTTATACAATATTAGAAATGCATTAAAGCACACAAATAATTAAATTCCTTTGTTAAATAAGAAAAGATGGCATTCCTTTAGTGAACGCTTTAAGATTTGTAGCTAAGATGCATCTTCAGCTAAACAATACTACTACTTGTGAAAAGCTCAATGCTTTCTGCTTGATTTAACATCAATGCAGTGTAGCAATTTTTGGATTAACCTATTAATAAGATAGTAAAAAGTGCCTAATAGGAGATTTTCTTTTATTTGAACTGGGTGAAGCTAAAACTGTCTTTTGTACAGGTTTGACTTAATCACTGGTTTGAGAAAGTTGTTCTTTCAGCATATTTATTTTTTCGAGTCCGTATGCATGTGTTCAAGTTGACGATTATTTCAGCCTTATGGGAGCAGTGGAGGTGAGCGGCCATCTTGTTCGGTTCGCCATTTCTTTCTCCTGAGTAGAGGATGGTTGCTTACAGTTCAGGCAATGCTACCAAGCAATCACATGACGGTCGTCCATGTTGATCATAACTGACATTTACAGCTAAACAGTTCGCTACTCATCATCAGTCTTCGCCTCCGAGTTACGGCACCAAATGCAGATATTTCTGCTTTTATGTTGATGGACGTGACAATAAACCTGTAGTTTTAAAATCAGTAATCAAGACAAAGCAGGGTGGTATAACCAAGGTTACAACAGATTTAGAGTTATTTATAATTTAGAATCAAAATAAAAGAAAAATAGATTTGCATTGCGTTGGCAAAAACAATCATTTTCTTTCAGGCAGTAGATGGTCAACATAATTTTACTCTAGGTGTTGAGATGCAGTTAATCAGGGTGAGCGCTTTCCGTTACTGTCTCATTCAGACCTAGATCTACATCGTAATAGTGTTCAAAAACAAAAGCTCCGCAACTCACCCCGAGGAACTTTCCGCCGGTACCTTCAGGCTTTCTTTTCAGTATCCTGGCCTTATCCATTAAGCCTTTGTTATTTTTAAACACGACCCTTTAGTTTGCTAACTGTAGCGTCGCACTTTGAGCTGACGTAACAGCAAATTGTCTACAGGCAGTACCTCGCGGACCGCTAGGGGGAGCCCGTGGACTATCAGTAGTTCAGAAAGACAGACCGAGAGAAAAAGAAGATAGCCTGGGCAGCTGACGTGGTCCCGAGCTAACGGTCTGTATCTCCCACATCTAGGTCAACTTCACAATGCGACCACCAGGCCTTAAGAATCTCCGCTATACAGCCTCTATCAAACTCTGCCGTGTGTGTAATTCTGTCTCATGCAGCATCTTCACTCACTGCTCCGCCAGCCAGACGCTAAAGCAAAAATCTGCAACATTATGGCTCCGTTTTTACTGCAAAGTGTTTGCCCTGTAGTGCCTCTTCTAGACGCAACATTTTAAAACTGAAGAATCATCCGCCTTTTATTACTGGCCTTGCTGATACTAGTAGTGCAACTAGTTTTGTCAGTGAATGCAAATTTACAAAACAAAACCTTACCAAGTATTTTTGGTACAGTTTCTTGTGCAAATGCTATAGTACAGGTGAAATAAGGTAAGACAAAATTTAAAGTAAGTTTTTAGTAAGATAAACAAGCTTCTTTTAAGTCAATAATTCTTCAACATGGATAATACAAGGGAGGCTTTTTTTCATTTTAAACTGGAAAAATATCTTGTTATAAGTAAAAAAGCCTGCTAGTCAACTAATACTTGGTTATTGTCGTCTCATTTCAACAATAATACAACATTTGAAATATCAATTAGGCAAAAATAATCTTGTGTTTTTGCAGTTGTATGTGACAGATGAACAATTTTGTCCTGTACACACTCCAAGATCCCAAAATCTTACCAAGTACTATAGTTTATAGAACAAATATTGTAGTACACTTGAAATAAGACAAAACTAACTGACGAGTAACTTTTCATCTAACTTTTCTGCTTTCTTCAAGTAATTAATTCCTTAATATTCTTTTTAAAAAGTACCAGTTCAATTGCTGGATTCTTTATCTTGTAACAAGACATTTTTCCATGTTATGATTGCAATAATCTGCCGAAGGAACTTAAACTTTTTCATAAATATTAAGGAATTATTTACTTAAACTAAGCCCTAAGCTCCTATTTATTCCTGAAAAGTTACATGTAAGTTAGGTTTTTCTTATTTAAAGTGTAAAAGTCATTCATACACTTTAAAAAGTTTTTTTAAGTTTTGATGTTGAAATAGCTTGTGTGGTATTTTATTATGTCTTTTTGTAACGTTTGTAAGACGCTGATTCGAAGTTTGTGTTTTAAGGAAAAGCATTATATCTTTTTTGTAATATTTGAAATAGATTTTTATTGTAATATTTGGTGTGAAACCCAAAGAATCGTCTCTACAACAGTAGAGACTAAAGGGGTCCTTAAATAAACAAAGTAAACAAATATTCCCACTAAAAACTAGAACAGAAATACTTGGTAAAGTTTTGTGTTTTTGCATTGTAAGCTATAATATTGTGATACAATTTTTAGCCATATCTCCTAAAAAAACTCAAAAGGTAAAATCATATCTAAACTGTCTTGTTTTCGTTTTCTGTAAACTGAAAATCAAGGCAAACAAGAAATTTTATATCAGTTGCCGTCAGTCGGCATAAACAGCAACATTTTGCTTGGATTAGCACATATAATTTGGTTCACTGCACATTCAAACAGCACTACATATCCATTAATCAGCTGTAGTTATTTTAAGCTTAAAGGTTTGACATGCAAAGCGAGTCTGATGAGCTGCTTAAAGAAACGAGCAGCAGACGGAGCGGCAGCGGATCCACTGACAGGAGGACGAAACACGATAAAAGGGACATCAGGCGACGACAGCAGGAGTTGCACTGACAACATCTGCACAACATGACAAGCACGAAGCGTCTGCAGCGCCTTGGATGCAGTTTCCACAGACACTCAGGGAAGGATTAACATCACAGCAATGAAATGATGGAGGATTTTCTTCATCAATGTTTCATGAAGCAGGGATGGGCGGATTATTCCCAACATGCCAATACCTAATGTTAAACGTTTGAGTTTCAAACCAAATGATTTCAAACTCAAATGTTTTTGGGTTTTTTTGGGCATTTTGTGGTATTGTTGACATCTCCAATGATAGTTTCTTAAACCATTGGTTCCTAAAGTCGGTCCTGGAGGCCTGGCATCTTGCATGTTTTCGTTCTCTCCCTGGTGGTAGTAACAACTTTTTCAGCTTGTCAATGTTCTTCTTAGACCTTCTAATGGGCCATCATTTGATCCAGATGTGCTAAACCTGGAGAGAACTAAACATGCAGGATGCCGGGAACCACTGCCCTAAACTATGACACAATTTATAATCACCCACTAATAAATTATGCATGAAAAACCTGGTCCTCGTAAACAGTTTTAGGGAGGGAGATTTTAGCGCTTCAGAGATTTGAAGCAAAGAATTGTTTTTGGATATTTTGGTCATCGCTCATCCCTGACATGCAGAACCACGACAGACACGGCGGCGGGTTTCTACCTCTCACGGTGTCGCGGGTACATTTTACAGCTCTCAGATACCTCCGCTGCAGCACAACCAGAAGAAAGAGAGTCCAAACTGTTAGGCGAACTGAAGCGTCAAATGAAGCAATGCAGTCGTTGTTGGTTAATTCTCGATTTCGATTCCTAACTTTTCCACAGAGAGAAGTTTCACATTTGAAGTGGCATTAACAGGATTTAGGTTAGATGTGCTTAGGAAGGGGAAAAAACTTTGAAGAATACAGATATAGCTTTGCTTTGATGTCTGTCAGAAGATGAAAATGCACATAAACACCATAGAAAAGCTCAGACAGGAAGAATTAAACTTATCAGACATTATTTCCACTAAATATCCATTTGTGGAAGTCGGTCGCAGAGATTTGCAGCTTTGGGTTTTGAAAATGTGGAAATGTATTGCGAGTGGAATTAAGGTACATCAATTTGACTTAAAAATAATAATAATATGAGCTTATCGCACAGTTTTAGTCAAGTTAAACATGGTATCAGGACCAAATGACTGATCTGTATAAAAGAGTTAAAACTGAGTGAAAGCAAATCCTGGTCTTCAAATGAATCCTATGAGGCGATGGAGACCATAGCAGCTATCCTAAATAAAAAAGTAACTTCCTATTCATAGTCTGTATTTTAAAATGCCTGATTTCTGACTAAGACTTGTGTTTTGGAGACATGTAGCATGCTGACAACGTCACAGGCTCCTGTGAACCTCCTGAGAGCCGTGATGTAGTTTTTAGTACAGCACAGAGGAAAACTAACTGCTGGAAAAAGTTTTCAAACTGTTTTACATGTAATATTTGGAAGCAGAAAGATTGTTTCTATGCATCATGTTCTGTATTTTCTTGCTTGATGTTCGTCCACAGATGCATCAGTATTATTGTCTTTCTGTTGGAAGCAATAAAATGTAAGAAACTACCCAGAAGGAGATGCATTTACTATTGATGGATGTATTTATCTATGTCAGCATTCAGGCTTTTAAACTTTTAACCAGGGTCAGACTCTGCGTCAGAGTAAAGTTGCTCTGGTTTTCCTATATAGGCATCTGATTCTGTCAGAAATCAGATCTACTCACTCTACAGCGAGGGGCTGTCCTGCAACGTTTAGATAACTCTGTGCTCCAACACACCTGAACCAAACGAAAGGCTCGTTATCCGGCCTGTGCAGAGCTGATGGACAGTTCAGGCGTGTTGGAGCCGAGACGCATCTAAAGCTGCAGGACTCTTGTGCTAATTGTGCTAACCTCACTAATCTTGCTAACGACAACATTTTAATCTGTTTGTTTGATCATTTAAGTGAAAGCTTGCTTAACTTCAGCTAATCCTGTGGTAGTAATATGAACATTTATTGAGTTAAAAATCCAGCATCTAACTTTGAATCACAGACTTTCTCTCCCATATTAAGTGGGACGTCTCTACTACTTGTTTGAAACTATCTTATAGAAAGAAAAAATTATATTTTGTGAAAATTCACCCTCGGAGAAAAGGGAACAGGCTAGTGAACTATAGTCTGTCTTAATAAGCAATTAATTGTGTGATAAATTAAGATAAGCTTGATAATGTCCATTCTGTCATTTTTTGACTTTATGATGTATCTATAAAAAGTGTTATTTCTGGTTTTGGTTGTGTGTTTTTTATTTCTGTTTTGTTTATTGATTTTGGTTTTTGTGTTTTATTTGGGATATTCTAACTGCCTCCAGGTCCAATGTTAAGAGTTTTATCCAAATTATTAAAGTTTCTTAGTGTTTTCAGAGGACAAACTTGCATTGTTATGCCATTATCAATATATTACATTTAAATATTCTCAAAACAACAATATTATGATTTATCACAATAATATTTGGGACAATTTATCATCCAGTAAGATTTGTTATTGACAGGTGTTGGCTGGATTTTATTTGGATGGTTCACTACAAAAACCTGGAATATTTTCAGAGATGCATCTTTAGGATTATTGTTATGATAAAAATTTGAATAATGTTTTATCTAGAGTAATTTGTCTATGTATCTTTTCCAGAATAAGCAAAATGTGGGATTAGCATCTTAGAGCTTCGACCACAACAAATCTTTAATTGTATTTATTTAGATTTTAATTTATTCTACAAATATTTTTACTAATCCAAAAGGGAAATCAGAAAAAAGTCACAGTTCTCTGATAATATGCAAAAATAAGAAAAAATGTAAATACAACCTAAAAAAAACTCCTAATCTGTGCAGGTAACTTAGAAGTGCTTTGAGTCCCATTATGGAGACCCAAAGGGGGGATTTGTGTGAGTTTTAGCTGCAGGCTAGTATATGAAATATTTACGGCTCAAACTCAGATGCAGAGTCAGATAGACAGAGCAAAGCGTCACCAGGAGATTCCCAAAGCAAACCCCAGCCGGGATCCTCTGCACAGAAATCGGATGGGAAATGATGCAAAGGCTGCCGGTGTGTCTGTGAAGCTGAGGCTGAAAAGTAATTTATTCTGAAGGTGCTTATCTGGCCTCTAGGATCAACATCCCAGGTAGAGCAGAAGAGGCTGCAGAGTGATCGCAAAGGCAGCAAATTAGTTATACCGTCTTTTTGACCTTTTTGTGGTCACAACTGTCATTAAGGTTTAAACAGAGACGTGAGGAAAGTAGGTCAGGCTCTGCGTGGAGGATCCCCCTCTCTGGGATGTCTTTTATGGTTTAAACAAAGAAAAAAGCCCAGCGTCTCATATAGACTGATTGGAATTACTTCACTGCTGCAGTTAAACCCCATCAATTATGTTGATTCCCTCAGAAAAATAAACAAAGTTCACTTTCAAACATTTAGCATTTTCTGGAGGATCTGAAAGGATCGGATCAGATATCTAACTCACCCCATGCTCCGATGATCTGGATGATGATTTTTTTTATTTTTTTTTCTAGGAGTTGTTCCTGTCAGAAGTCCGTCTGGCCCGGTTTCTCCTCTCTCCAAAAGGCTGACTTTCTTCCTGAAATCCTTTCCTCGCGTTACATTTCTCAAGAGTAGAAACACAAGTCACTTCCGACTCCAGATTCCTCCGTTTCCTTCCCAACCGCACTTCTCCTCTCTGAAGTCAGGCAGTGTTTCTCCAGCCTGCCTACCCGCCCGCCTGCCGTCCTTTGTCCGCGGGTTTCCACGGCCGGTAGCGGCGCGGATCCGTCGTGCCCGTGCGTAATTACGCACCGTGAACGTTTGGCTCAGCTGTGCGGGCGGAACAGACGGAGGAATGTCGATGAAAGTCGGGCAGCGAGCGGACCGCTTCTAGCTCCGACCTCCTCCAGAACTTGAGTGCCCTGCTCTCCCCTCCTGCTTCCAAGCCCGATCACACTGGGATCCCATTCAGCAACCTCAGAGGAGCCGGGGGCCTCCACAGCGCCACCTGACGGACACAATGCGAAGAGACGCGCCAAGCCTCGAAAACGTCAGCCTGAAATCAGCAGTTTGGTTGCAACTAGTTACATTTACTTAGTTACACATACCAGAGTAGCGATTGGGGAAAAATGTAAAAAAGTTTTATGAGTAATTCACTACACTGTGAATTACTTTTTACTTTTACTTGAATAAAATTTCTGGAACATTTTGCGGCTTAAAGAGACTTATGCTCTTTAAGTCAAATAAATTTAGCCAGTTTTAGATTTTGGACCTTAATGTGAATTTGTGAAAGGTAAACTTACAGTAATAAGTTCTGTTAACTTTCTATTAATTTTGTCAAACCTCCAAAAGTTGAATAAACCAGAGATTTCAGATAATCACTTAAAAAACTGAAAGAAGAAAATGACAGGAGTGGAAACTATTTCCCATAATGCTTAGCGGCATGTTTTGTGTTCTAAGTGCGTTATTTTGATCTGACTGTTGTTATATTAAGATTCAATGTGATGTTTAATAAATTCATTATCAGATCAGAATTGCTTTCATGAAATTTGAAATAAGAATAAAAACATTTCTAAAGTATAAAAAAAGTATCTTTTTAACTTGATATTATGAGTAAAATAATAAAATGAGGCTCTTTAACTACTTGAGGGCTGTTTTTTCTTCCATATTGTGAAATAATTATTTACAGCATTAAGTTAAAACTCACAATTCAAGATTAATTAACTTAAAATACAATGTTTAGATAACTTGTGTCTTATTACATAGACTTCATGAAGTTTCATTTCTGAGTTAAAACCAAAACAATTTTCTTTTTGACTTAAATTTCATTTTCAAGGCAGCAGATGGACTTTCATGTTCAAGTTAAACCACCTTCAGATATAGTGTGAATGAAAAAAACAAACATTTTAATCAAAAATTCACCAGACACAGATACCTGCAGCTTTTGTTAAAGTTTCATAAGTTTTTTATTTAATGAAACTGATCTGGAAACATTTTCTTGTGTCATTCTGTGTTGAATCTTCTCTGCTGTTTCCAAGCATATAAATGGAAAGTTGAGCGGAAGAAACTAAATTTTGGGATAACTTAAATGAATTTTGACTCAATAGCGTCTCTTTTCAGATAAAAGTACATTTTGTATTCCAGGTAGAACTCTAGGTCACAGAACCCGGTTCCACTTGAGGTCCGGTTTGAGCTTTCAGCGGTGATTTACGGAGCCATTCTGGAGCCGGTCAGCAGAGCTGTCCACCGGGGAACTTTACAGCGCTTCATCCCGCTGCTGAGAGGTTTTATGGAGACGCGGATTTCATTTTCCTGAAGGACTTGGCACCAGCCCACGTGGTCAGCAGCTTCGGTTACCATGGTAACGCATGACGCAAGCCGCCCGGATCGAAACCACAGAGAGGAGCGATGGACACTTTGGACAGGATGGTCCAAAGTGTGGCCGGGGGCCATTTGTGGCCCTTGAAATTAATTTGTTTGGCCCCAGACCTTAAGTCAGGAATGGTGAAAAAAAGAAAAGAAAAAAAAAAGGCCAACAAAATAGAAAACAACTGATCTGATAAGTCAAAAAATTTCGAAATTGACGATTTTTCTTTTGATTATGCAACAGTTTGAAGCCCTTAAATGTTTTGTATATTTATTTCATTTAAATAAAGACTTATGTTAATTGATTTGTGGACGTTCAGTAGTTTAAATTAGTCACTTTTGATCCCTAATTGATGCAGTAATTTATGCAAAAGGAGCCCCAACCTAGTATTGAGTCCATGTACCGTAAAGTGGAGATACTTTTCAGCAGGATGATAATTCTGTGCAGAAAATCTTTTTTTTATTGGTTTAAATGTAATCTTCTAATTGTCAAAGAAACTAAATTTGAGCGTTTTCTTCATTGCAAACTATAGAAAGCTATTTCACCTGTGTAGAAATGTAAATATTCAACAATATTTTGAGTTTGTGAGATGGAGCTATATTTTATATTCTTAGGTTATTAAAACTAAAAACCAGTGATCAGGTCGGAAACCTGGGAGTAGAGATGTACTCTGACCTGAACCTTCAGAGCTACATAGAGACAGTCACAAAGTCGGCCTTCTGTCTGAAGAATATCTCCAGGATTAGAGGACTTATGTCTCAGCGAGCTCTAGAGAAACTCATCCATGCGTTTATCTTTAGTCGCATTGATTACTGTAACAGCGTCTTCACAGGTCTGAATAAAAATAATTCTCCAGCTGCAGCTGATCCAGAACGCTGCTGCTCGTGTTCTGACTAAAATCAGGAAGTCAGAGCACATCACCCAGTTTTAAAGTCCCTACACTGGCTCCCTGTAGCTTAAAGAATAGACTCTAAAATATTGTTGTCAGTTTGTTAGTTTATAAATCGCTGAACGGCTCAGCTCCACAATACATTACAGATCTGCTGTTGTTGTATCAACCTTCCAGACCCCTCAGGTTCTGGTTCTGGCCTGCTCTGCATCCCCAGAACCAGAACCAAATGAGGAGAAGCAGCTTTCAGCTTCTATGCACCACAAATCTGGAACAAATTTCCAGAAAACTGCAAAACATCCAAAACACTGAGCGCCTTTAAATCTTGTCTAAAATCCCAGCTGGTTAGCGTTGCTTTTGAAACCTAATCATAAAACATTAATCAATAATCTGATGTACAAAATGTAATGTTGTTACTATTTGTTCTATTAATTTGTATTTTTGTGTTTTATGTTGTAAAGCACTTTGAAATGCCTTGCTGCTGAAACAAATACACAAATAAAATACCATTGATTGATTGATAGAAACTAGACTTGGTAAAATTTTGTGCTTTTGTAGAGGATTATTTTAATGCATTAGATCAGCAGGCTCAACGCTGATTTAAAATATCTGCAGTGAAGTTTTGGAGGCTCAGATGTGGAGGAAGAGCGCGGTAATCGTGCTGCTCAGTGGCCTGTTTCAACGGCGCAGCTGACTGCTCCTCTGGGCTGCAGGGAGGCAGTGTGGGGAACGTCGGATCTCTGCCTCACGAAACAAGAAACCACTGAGGCCGCTGGTTTGCAGAAACGGCGCTTCTTTGTTGGTTTTGGGCAGTTTGCAGCACAGCTGGATGCTCTGGGAAAGACGGGGCTAAATGTCCAGGCATCTGCCTCCAGCACAGAGGAAATAATCAGCTGCAGGAGACAGAGTTTGCAGACTGTCTCTGCAGGGATCATCCCTCTTTAGTCAAACAGCGGATGAGTCACACTCACAAGTTTCCATCCAGGCAAACAAAAATGTGTGCAATCAGAGAAATGTTTTCTTTTTAAAACGTTTAACGAGACAAGATTTCTGGTCTTCTGCAGATTTTAACAGAGAAAATCTTTTATTCTGTCTCTGCTGTTTAGTTTATCCTCAGTAAGGGAAATGGACCAAACAGATCAGCTGGTTTGGACACCTGGAGAATATTCTGCTTCTTCACCTCTATAATCTCCAGGTTCCCTCTTTGCAGTGTTTTGAATTGTTATCCGTATGTTTGGTGAAATCAAGTTTATTTGTACAGCACTTCGAAAACATAATATAATCACAAATTAACAAGTATTAAACATTTCATTTTCTGAAATGCCATCATGAAAATAATAAACACACGTCAAATGTTGGTCAGTTTTCCATTTACTATTAATAAAACGCAACTCTAACCAGCTGGGTTTTTAGTCTCGGTTTAAAGGCTCTCAGTGTTTCGGCTGTTTTGCAGTTTTCAAAAGTTTGTTCCAGATTTGTGGTGCATTAGAAGCTGAATGCTGCTTCTTCATGTTTGGTTCTGGGGATGCAGAGCAGAACCAGAACATCTGAGAGGCTCTGAAAGGTTACTCTGACAACAGCAGATCTGCAATGTATTGTGGTGCTAAACTGCTCAGTGATTTATTAACAAACAGTTTTTTAAGGTCTATTCTCTGAGCTGCAGGGAGCCAGTACAGTAATGTTAGAACTGGGTTCATATGCTCTCTATCCTGGTTTTAGTCAGAACACCAGCAGCAGCGTTCTGGATCAGCTGCAGCAGGAGGATTAATTTTTTAGGCAGACCATTGAGGAAACTGTTGCAGCAGTCAATGCAACTAAAGAATACATATGGACAGAGCTGTAGTTACATTTACTTGAGTAATTTTATTATGAAGTATCTCAACTCTTGCTTGAGTAAAATTTCTGTATACTCTACCTGTTTGGCCAAAAATCCACCAGACACTGAAACACCTGCAGTTTTTTGTTAAAGTTTTTTATTGAAAGAAGCTGATTTAAAAAAATGTTTTCTTTTGCCTTATTTTGTTATTTTTTTATTACTTATTTGAATTATTCAAATTTTTTATTTTTAAAATACCAACATTTCCACTTAACTTTGTATTTTGACCTGCCTGACAATGTAATTTTTAAATATTAAATGACTGATAATTTCATCAGTTACTCAGTACTTGAGTAAACTTTTTACCAAATACCTTTTTACTCTTACATGAGTAACTTCTTGGGTAACTACTTTTTATTCTTACCTGAGTAAAAATGTGCTGAAGTTGTTATACTCTTACTTTGGTATAACTTGGGGTGCTCTGCCCACCTCTGCTGATATGAAATGTTTATAGCGTGATTTTCAGCCATTTTGTCCAGCTGTACAGGTTCAGGAATGATTTGTGTAGCTACTTTTACTCGAGTATAATTATTGGATGCTTTACCCACCTCTGCACGTGGATGAGTTTCTCTAAATCCTCTAATCCTGTAAATGTTCTTCAGGTGATAGAGGACTGACTTTGTAGCTGTCTTTGTGGCTCTGAAAGTCGAGGTCTGATCTTTCCAGTTGTAAAAGCTGAAGTTGTGCGTTGACTCCAGATCTCTCCTCTTTAGGTCCAGAGATAATAACTTCAGTTTTGTTTCGGTTCATCTGGAGAAAGTTGTGTCAGATTCAAAAGCCTCTGTTCAGTCGTTGGATGTGTTCACAGTCACCCGGTGACGTCGTAAAGTAGAGCTGCGTGTCGTAGTTGGGTGGTGAAGTTCTGTCCTGCTAGGGATGAATCAGAGCACGCCAGATGTCTCTACTCATCAACGTTCCTCCAGCTGCTCCTGCCACATTTGGGACCCAAAACATCTGGAATGCATGTGTGCTCTCATCATCACAGATGTTGCTCTCCATGCATGCATGCATGCACTGAGTGTTTCACTTTGTTCTGTTTAATTTCCCCATCAGAGACTGTTTCCAACCTTTCCAGTTATTTACCCTTCCAGGTTTTGAGTCACTGATGCTTTTCACCTTGTGCTGCTCCTTCTGAATGAAAATCCCTGATTAAGTCTGGAGTTGGTAATGATAGGCTCACCTATTAGAGACAGTTTTTCACCGGCCTGCACGTCCTGAAGTGCTTTTTTTATTTGAACATGACAGAAATCCTGTGATCGTCACTGTTTTCTGAATATCCTCCCTTTTTAATCTTGTCGATTTTGCTGTTGCTTTTTTTTCTCTCTGAGTAAAAACAAATAATGATTTGTCCACTTCTCTGTTTACAGTCGATTGATTTATTTTGTTGTTGCAACTAAAAAGACAGTTTTCAGCTCACTAAAGCAACTTCATGTGCAAATGCTGACCTTTTAGCAGCCCGAGCATGTCTTTGAAATATGTTCTGTCAAGTCTAAAATTACATTTGAGTCGCAGGAACAAAAAGGTTTGTGCATATTCTCGTCAGACACACCTAAAAAAGAAAAAAAGAAGCATAAACTAAATTTAATTTCTAAATATGAAATATTTTACAAAAAAGAAGAACAATAAAATTAGGTTTAGAAGTTTTTTTTATAATGAACCATAATATTATTGTTATTTCTAGTTCAACCTGAAAACTTGAAATCAGTTTGAAAATCTTCATTAAATCATGACTGAAAATATTAATTCATACTGCAGCTTACAAAAGAAAATATCTTACAAAGTGCTGTGGCATTCTAAGGCGATTGTCCAAAGAAAAAGGAAGTACATCTGTCAAAAAACTCAACATTTTTTAAATTAATTTCAGAATTTATTTTATAAAAAACAATAACATTTCTGAGCTGATTAATCTCAGAAATGTTTAAGAAAGAAACTTGAAAATGTCCAAAATCAAAAATATTAAACTTTTGAAACTCAAACATTTCCAGGTTTCAGTGATTAATTTCAAATGTTTTAGAGTTTTTTTCTAACACATTTTTGACTTTTCAAACTGATAAGTTTCCACTCTATCTTTTTCAGAAAACATCTAATTTCTTCTAGCATTTTTTCTACTTTTGAAAATCAGAAATTTCTGAGCTTTTTATCGACAATGGCGCAACCAGCCCACTGGACTTTAGTTATTTATTTATGAATCTCACAGTTTGACATTTCTCAACTTAGACTTAATGCCAAAATTGTACACTTCCTCATTTTATTGCATTTCTTTATCTTTTTCTTTTTGTTTTCCTTTTGTACGACTGTTAAAACTCACCCATTGATTTTTACAGTGCTTTCCCTGTTATCACACCATTTTGTTTGTTCACAGACAATCTTGCAGGCTGCATTCCTTTGTCCTTTACTCTCAAAAACTAAACATGAAGTGATCAAACCTTCTGTGAAGCAGACTCAACCTAAGATTTTGTTGAAAAATCCTGCAGGTCTTTTCCTTCGCTCGGTCCGTCTGCATGAATCAGTGCGAGCAGCGCGGAGGCTGAGTGAACTGAAGTCAGAGGAGATGGAGATGAACAGAAGGCTGAAAATCCAGGACAGCTCTGATCAGTCAATTCTGAATATAACATGACAAATAAAGGTTACTAACATCTTACGTAGCACAAGAAAAGGTCGTGAGAAGATAAAAACACTAGGTATTAACTGTGTGGTATTTTGGGAACATTTCTGGTCATTAATCACAGTGAAAATTGAACAACCTCACAGTTTGATTTCTCTGCTACATGGAGAAAATAGAAAAGCTTTTATCGATCTGAGGCGCTCTGTCAGTTTATCATTAACTCCATAAAGATATGTGAGGACGGACAAGTGAGAAATCCTGCTGCAAAAACAAGATGAATCTGTAAAACTGCTGCATGTATCACATTTCAGGACAGAAGCAAAGTGAACATTTGTAAATTATGACGCCACAAATTAAGTGAGATGAAATAACAGCTGCTAGGTATTAAGAGCAGCTGATGAGCTGCTTTGAGATGATGAGCATTTAGTGACCTCGTGGTTTTCTGCACACTAATGTAGGTCATTGTGGCCATTAGAAAATTAATTTAATCTGATTTCACAGCTGCTCTCATTCAGCTTCAGCTCCATCCTGAACACAGTCCTTCACCTGGCGGCCATCTTGGTCATATTTCACTCTGAAATACGTCACTGATGTGGCCACCTCTGCATAAATATGCCATCATATGCTGGGCTTTGTTTTGTTGCTTTCATGACATCATTGAAACTTCAGTCCTTTCAGGTAAACACTTATTTCTAGCGGCCAATTCAGACACTTTTATAAACTCTAACATGCATTTTGAGTCCAAGATGGAGGTTCTGGTTGCCTTTTCCCTAAACATAAAGCTTGGGCTCAATGTTCTTTTTCCTTCAGAGCTTTCCATCTGTCTATAATCTTTCCCAACACGAGATGATTGACTTCAGATCCTCTTTGAAACCTTTCCAGATCGATTGGCAGCAATAATCGCTCCACTGAGGTCATTACTGTCATCTTTCCATCCTGTACACATACACACCTGCTTTTGTAGAGGTAATAAAAATGATTATTATCAATAAAACAAGTGCATTTTATTAGCAGCAACTGGCTATTCTATAGAAGCAGTATCGGTGTACTCTGTTTTCTTTTGATATAACTGCACGGATAGTCCGAATATGTATTGTTTTAGTTATTTATTGTAATGAAATACTTGTAACTTAAAACATTGTTGCCACCTGCTGGTTTATATTTTTTATTTTTAGTGATTTTATACATATATATCTGTATGTCATATATGTTTAATTTTAAATTATAGTAAAGAAAACATTTGAAGATTACAAGTGTAAATTGTTTTTTTTTGTTGTGGATTATTTGTCCCTCATTTTTATGTTTCTTCTTAGTGATTTCTATGTTGATAATATTGCAATGACTTATGATGGGTACCTTAAAGCAGTTTGATGTGTAAAATAGGCATAAACATAGGCCCTGTGCCTTTGCCTTTTTTAGTCAAGATGTTCAAATTGTAGAGTTTTGAAGTGTTGATAACAAAGTATTTGACTGATCTAATAAATAAAAATGAAAAATAAAGCACTCAGTCAATGGGTACACAGTAAATCAGAATGTACGTTTCGATTAAGCCCATCTGCCAGATCAAAAGGACATTTTGAACATAAAAATTAGTAATTATTCCCACCTTTCTCTTGAAATGTTTTTTTAATCAGGTTGGTGTAATATTCTGATATTAAATGTATGGTTTTCAGTAAGTGTGGGTGAAAATTATTAAAGTTAACATTAATAAAACATCTTGCATCACTCAAACCTGTTCTTGTTTTTTTCCTACTGGTCATTTGACATTTGACCAGCAGGGGGCAACAATGAGCGCCCGTCTACTTCCGTAAGCGTCACTTTCTTACGTAGCATCATGGCGGCTGTGGAACAAACACGAGGATTCGACTTTACGCAACAATAGTGTGTTTTAGCCTAAAAAAGCTATCATAAATGTTTATTTGGAGTCTTTTTGTATTAATATAATTTAAAAATGAGCGACCTGTCGTCCGTGGGCCTGTCGGACTGGCTGGTGAAGCAATGTAAACATCTGGGGCTCAACAAGCCCACTCCGGTTCAGGAAAACTGCATCCCACCCATCCTGGAAGGTAACAGCTCTTCTGTTCAACCAGAGCATAGAAAACTGCATTTACCCCACATTTTACCAGATTGCTTCATGGGTTTATGGTTTAAAGTAAAAGAGAAATGACATTGAGCTCTTTTTAAGCCGAATCTACAATCTGCTGTCCCAAAATGTGCAACAGACAGATCAACATGCACTAAAAGCACAAGTGCATTGAGATTTACTAAAATTATTTGTTTGGATATAGTCTTCATGTTCACATTTTGTCATGTTTCAACTACAAATTCCCATGTTTTTTTGCTGTTTTTTATGCACCATAGGTCTACAATTGTTCCTAAGAGTCATATTTGCTCCTTGAACAGCAAATGTTTCATAATTTAAAAAAAGAGATATCATTTTTAAATATCTACTTCAGGAAATATGTTGTCATTTTTAAAGAAACATGTTTTCTATCTGTTTTCAGGTTTTAAATTAAAGGAAAGGCAGAAAATCTTTACAGAAAGGTTTCCACATGTGGGATATTGAAACAAATGGACAAAAAACTGCATATTTTCCAATTTAATAAAAAAAAAATAGACTAAAAAAATCTAAAACAATATCTATTATTTTTAGTGTAATTCTATCTATCTATGGTTGTGATTGTAATATGATCAAATGTAAAGCTTTATAAACTTGGGCTTTCTGGTATTATGATGATTTATGATTTATTTCAGTTTGTCTATCACAGAATTTTGTTTTTGGTTTGTCAGTTTAAAAGTTATACAAGTTTGAAACAAATAACTGGTCATAATCATTTGCAGGCTGCCCAGTGGCGCAGCTGGTAGAGCTGTTGCCTTGCAGCAAGAAGGTTCTGGGTTCGATTCCCGGCCCCAGTCTTTCTGCATGGAGTTTGCATGTTCTCCCTGGGCATGCGTGGGTTCTCTCCGGGTACTCCGGCTTCCTCCCACAGTCCAAGAACATGACTGTTAATTGGTCTCTCTAAATTCCCCCTAGGTCTGAGTGTGTGTGTGCATGTTTGTTTGTCCTGTGTGTCTCTGTGTTGCCCTGCGACAGACTGGTGACCTGTCCAGGGTGACCCCGCCTCTCGCCCGGAACGTTAGCTGGAGATAGGCACCAGCAACCCTCCCTGACATCAGTAAGGGACAAGTGTGTAGGAAAATGGATGGATGGATAATCATTTGCTTAATACACTTATTTATTCTTAGAAAAGAAAAAGGCCATCAGTTTTTACCATTTTCAGCAGAACCACTCGCCTTGTGTTTGATCTGGTTCTGACCCGGATTTGTTTCTCAGGGCGTGACTGTTTGGGCTGTGCCAAGACAGGAAGTGGGAAGACGGCGGCCTTTGTGTTGCCGGTGCTGCAGAAACTGTCAGAGGAGCCGTATGGCATCTTCTGCCTGGTTCTCACTCCCACCAGGTCAGAGGTCACGGATTCACAAGACTCTTTCGGCTATCACAGACGTTTTGTCTCAGCATATAAATAGCATTTAAAATTCAGGTTTTTTAAATACAAACCTAAAGATTATTGTTTTTGAGAGAAAAACAGTTGAATAGAAATATGAATAATAGTAAAACAAAATGGGGTAAAAATTTTCTTTTTCAACCACAAACTCAGAGGAGCATAGTGAAATTAAACCCCACAATAAATAAAAACATGATGTTAGTGGTTGACACAGATTCATAGAGATTTGCTTCGTTTAGGAACCTTTCATGCAGGATTTATAATAATTTAAATTTATTCACAGCTTATAAACGGAGGTATCAGATTTCACAAATTGACCCTTCATCTGCTTGTCACTGTGGAAAAAAGCTGAAAGAAATTCCAGTCTGGATTTTTGCTGCGCAGAGTTAGATTCTCTTGCTTTGTAAATATTTATGAACTCAAACGGTTTCTAAGCTATTTATCATTCTCCTTCAAACTGACCTCAAATTTGCACCACCTGCTTTTATTAAAAATAAATATTTGCAAATTATGAGCATCACTTGCAGTATTTTTGAACTTATTTATTGGTTAAATCTGATGGGCTTTTATACAGATGTGGCTCTACACAGGAGGGTTGCAGAGTTGAACATGTTTTGTAATATTCATGCCTAAATTTTCAATTCCTTACTTTAGATTTTATTTATTAATGTCACTAATTAATAGCTGTAGATACTGAAGTTCAAATGTTGCATGTATCTTTTAAACTATGACTGTTATGCAAAATTCACGATTTGCATGTTATTGTGCTTCCATTTGGGTTTCTGCTGCTTCTAAAAACAGCATAAGTGCTTTAAAAGAAAACTCCAGACCTTTTTTGGCAACAAGTTAAAGTTTTCTAGTGTCTGGAAAATGACCATTTCAAAAC
Organism: Phalloptychus januarius; assembly: GCA_902982915.1. NCBI lineage: Eukaryota > Metazoa > Chordata > Actinopteri > Cyprinodontiformes > Poeciliidae > Phalloptychus > Phalloptychus januarius. The sequence goes on along the minus strand of CADWAE010000076.1, from coordinate 6,685,271 downwards.
GTGTCAGAGGTGCGCTGTTACCTAGCAACCCTAGCGGAACTCCAGCACATTTTGTCAGTTGTTTAACCGCTGGATGTGTTGTACAATGGCTGCTGGAAAAGATCCAGAAACCACTTTATGAATTCTTGTTATTTGTGCAGGAGGATCTACTTCTGCTTTTCAAAGATGTAGGGTTGCATATTTGCGCATCTTATTCAGATTTAAAGTGACGAGACGCCTTAAAACAGAAAATTGACAGAACTGAGCTGACTTAAAATCTCATTATCTAAGAATGATTTTGTGCCAAAAATGTAACAAACATGTTTTGTATTGGCACAGCCTAATCCCAACCTGTTTAAGGAAGCGTAATAGGTCGCCATTACAGCAATAAAATCTCTACAGATTCTCTGTTTCTGAGGTTTTTCTAAAAACTTGTCATGTGACGTCACACAGGGAGCTGGCCTATCAGATTGCAGAGCAGTTCAGAGTCCTGGGCAAACCTCTGGGTCTGAAAGACTGCATCGTTGTCGGAGGAATGGGTAACTACGCTTAGCATCATCGTCATCATCACTTAGCACCATTCAGAATTCAACATCGCTTGATTTCTGTGTTTAGATGAAGAGAACAAAACGTTTTCCACTTTGTTGAACAGAATAAAGTGTAAAATGTTGCTGCCATGTTGTGAGTGACTCGTTTCCTGTGTGGTGTCATCTGGACAGACATGGTGAGCCAGGCCCTGGTGCTGTCCAACCAGCCTCACGTTGTCGTGGCAACGCCGGGTCGGCTGGCCGATCACATCCGCAGCTCCAACACCTTCAACATGCGCAAGATCAAGTTCTTGGTGAGAAAAAAACAGTAAATAAGTAAATATTTGATCACTGATGGAACAAATTAATCAACTAATTCATTAATTGCATGAAAAATTTAAAGGAAGTCAATAATTTGCATTCTGATACATACTTTTTAAAGAGCAGTTTTGTTTACAGAAAATTCTTTACTCATTTTATTTATGGTTTCAGATGTATTTTTTATTTCTAATTTATCTTTAGTCTTTGGTTGTTTTATTTTGGATATTTGAAATATTTTCCAATTCCAGTGCTAAGTATTTTCTATAAAATTATGACTGGAACTGGAAGACATTTTAAATGTCCAAAATAAATAAAACAACAAATAAAATTAACGATAAAGTCTCTTAAACAAAGTTGTTCTTAAAGAAAGGTTGAGTTCAGACCAAAGCAGCAGACTGAAGAGTTTTATCATTCAGTTTTTCATTCAAAGACAGAAAAGAGAAATTAATTTGTTTTAATTCATCATGTGATTCATTTATTGCTCTTACAGCTGAAGTCAGAAACACTTTTTTGTTTTTGCCCACTTGTGACTGTTTCTGTGTTTTTCTGTCAGATTTTGGACGAAGCGGACCGGCTGCTGGAGCAGGGCTGCACCGACTTCACCAAAGACCTGGAGGTGATCCTGAGCGTCTTGCCGACCAAACGGCAGACGCTGCTGTTCAGCGCCACGCTCACCGACACCCTGCAGGAGCTGAAGGGCATCGCCATGAACAAGCCGTTCTTCTGGGAGAGCACGTCCGAGTGAGTCACGATTATTATCATCCAGAAAACAAGTCCATCAGTTTAAGTTCCCACCTTGTTGGGGAACAAAACATGGAAACTGTTGAGTCAAATGTAATGAAAATACTCCAGAAAAACTGCTGAAATTTGGAGGTAAAAAGTGTCGACTCAGCGAGGCTGAATGCAAGCTGTGTAGGGTTTTTATTCGAAAAAAGAAATTAATATGTATTATTTTCCCTCCACTTAAATATTTCATTTATCCACATAAGCTTCATTTCTAAAATACTTGAAATACATAAAAAATGCAAATGAACTATTTATAAAATAACTAAATAAGAATTTTATTGCCTAAAATGCAGAAACGACATTCTTTTAGTGAAGGTTTGTAGCAAACATTCTGCAGCTAAAAATGCTTCTGGCATCAACACTGTACTGACTTAATATCTTTGATTATTGTTTTGTTTAACTGATTAAACAAAACAATAATCAATCCAGCAAAAGATGAAGTTAAAACTTGAGAACTTGTTATTTACAGACGAAAGGTTCTTAAAAATAAAGTGTATATTTTATGTGTAGTTTCTGCTCTGACTGTTTTGTTTGCTCCAGTTAACAGTTAATCAGCTACTAAACTAGTTTTATTTTAATAATCGATTAATCGTTAACGTTATTGGTGTCAGGACGCGGACAGTGGAGGAGCTGGACCAACGGTACATCCTCACTCCAGAGAAGGTGAAGGACGCGTACCTGGTCCACCTGATCCAGACGTTCACAGACCAGCATGACGACTGGTCCATCATCATCTTCACCAACACCTGCAAGTACGGAGCCACAAACAGTTTAATTATTTAGACCTTGTGAAGCTCTTTGTGTGATCTATACGTCTATAGAAGGTGCTAAAAAATTTTATTTTACTTCCTTACTTTGTACAAAGTTGTTCATAAAAAGAATTCTGAAATGAAATAAGTGCAACTTATTAATATTCTGCAATCTGGCTTAATGGATGCATGCATCAAATTAACTTTAAATGTGGAGTAATTGGGAGGAGTTAAAACTTTTGTTTTCACTCTTGAAGTAAAAAACATAAAACTCACTAAACAAATGCAAACAGGTTTGATGATTCTTTATTTTATAAGTTTGTCGATTGACTCAGCCTTGAAGATATTTTTTAAAATATACAAGAAAGATGTATTAGTCTTGTCAAAATATCTTTTTTTGTTTTTTAATTTGTGTATGGATAAGTTAAAAATAAATAAATAATTAAAAGTGCATTGATCAGGTAGAGAAAAATTAATCATTAAATAATTTTTTTAGGAGCTGCCAGATTCTGACGATGATGCTGCAGGCGTTCAACTTTCCTACAATCTGTCTGCACTCCATGATGAAACAGGTGGGACTGATTAGAATAATCAATCGGTAATGACATCAAAGACTAACTTCACCCAAATCTGCAGATTCTGATCAGTTACACTGCAAAAAATCAACATTGTTTCCAAATACTTTTGGCCTGGTTTCTATTGCAAATATATTAGTTACTTGAAATAAGACAAAATTTACATACAAATGACTTTTCAGCAAAATATTGGAGCTTAATTTCAATCAATAATTCCTTAATGTTAATGAAAAAGCTCTTTTGGGAACAAAAGAGGAACTACAGCTCTTTTGTAGTTCCTTTTCAAAGTGAAAAAATCTCCCAATGGAACTACAACTTTTTCAAAAAAGCTAAGGAATTATTTACTTAAAACAAGCTGCTACGTCTTGCTAAAATGTTACTTTTAAGCTTGTCTCATTTCAAGTGCACTAAGTTATTTGCACTAGAAACTAGACCAAAATAGATTTTGTGTCTATGTTAGAAAGAAATATTCAGACTCCTGTCAGAGAAATGATCATCTAAAATAATTGGCTGCCATTTTGTTTCTCCAGAAACAACGATTCGCCAACCTGGCCAAGTTCAAGGCCAGCGTCTATAAAATCTTGATAGCAACGGATGTGGCTGCCAGGTGAAGTATCGCGGACTGGACTGGTTTCAGGACAGTTATCGGGTTCTGATGGTTTCTGTTTGCTCTGATTTCAGGGGTTTGGATATTCCGACTGTGCAGGTCGTCATCAACCATAACACCCCAGGACTTCCCAAGATCTACATCCACAGAGTCGGGAGAACAGCCAGAGCAGGTAGCTTTACGCAAACACCATGGCGGCCATGTTTGATCCACTCTGAATGGATTGATTGGATGAACTTGATGAGTAAATGTCATTGTAGGGAGGAGCGGAGTGTCAATCACACTGGTGACGCAGTACGACATCCATCTGGTGCAGTCGATCGAGGAGCAGACGAGTAAGTCTGTATCATAGTAAACTAAAGCTATAACTAACTGGAACTGCACTGTGTGTTTATAAAACTAGCTAAAGCTGAACTTACAGATGTGAGTGATTCTTTTTTGTGGCAACATTTCTGCTTCAGGACTTTTGAAATAAAAAATTTTAAAGTTTAAAATATTTTGTTACAACACTGACATGTTTAACAATAAGAAATGAATAATGAACAAGGATTGGATGAATTAAAAATTACCGGTGTTTTTTTTCACCATTGTCTCTGAATGTGTTGCACCCTGTTGGGTACAGACACATATAAATCACAAATAGTTAAACAAAATGTAAATTTAGAAAGATAATGACTTTTTCTAAAAAAAGAGTGTGTCCTTTTTACTATATAAGCTGCTTTATTCTTGAAATTGTAACAGATCATGTAGTTATAAATCATTTATGTCTGTATTGTAAAAAAATTTGTTTTTTTTATTAATTTTTACTGACAGCATAGAAAATATTGGTAATTTTAAAAACTTATACCAATATGTGCATTCCCAATTCCCATGTTGGGAATTGGCTTTCAATTCCCAACATGGCACAGAAAAATTCACAGTACTTAATGTGTCTGTAAGAATATTTAATAAAATCTTTTTGAAATTTTAGCCTTTTTGAAGGCAACAGGGTGGAAAGTTAGTAGTAGGACATGTAGAAGATGAAGAAAATATCAAATAAGATAAATAATTTCAACAGATTCAATTGCATATTAAAATAATGTTTAGTCCAGTCAATCAGTTTATTCAAGAAAAACATAAAATATATATATATTTTGTAGTTTAAACTTAATGAGTGTTGCTGCAAAAAAAGAATCATTCATATAATATCCTTTGTTCTTGTGTTTATGAATCCATTTATCGGCCTTTGAACTGATGGGAATTAGTTTTTCTTACCACACAAGCAGTTGTCGACAAATTACGGCTCTCCATAATCCTCCTGTCATCACTTTCGCTCGTCCCCAAAATGGCGACAGCGAAAGTTGGAATCAAGACAGTCAGTTGTTGCTCAACAATAATTGAAAAATTTTTTTTTGGAAGATAGTATTTTCTGTTGAATATTTATTACCCATTTGATGTATATGTATTCAAAATACAGAATTCAAAAAGGTCAAAGTATGAAAAAACTAAAATGACTACTATAACTGATAAATCTAAACTATTTATTTGTTTTAGATATCTGAAATACTGTCAGACTGGTGGCATGGCTTCTTCTATTTTATCCAGTTTTCACTCCACACCCTTATTGTTTATTTTTAAGCAGTTATGTGAAATCTTAAAACTGATACTGCTGACAGTTACTCAGGAAGCTGTTGCCAGGTAACCAGACCTTACTGGACAGGTTGTTGCTAGGTAACAGAAAAGTCAAAGAGTGAGTTAAGTTCTGACCTGGAATGCCCTTTTTTTCAAATGTAAAGAAACATTAAATCTTTCTCCTATCGCTTTTATTTATGGTTCAATAATTGTTACTTCCATTTATCCTTCTAATTTATTTTTTTAATCTGAGTTCTGTGTTGTAAAATTTTATTATAACCTTATTTGTCTGATGTTGAATATATTACCTCGATAAAATTTTCCACCACAATCTCCTCGTTTGATAAGAAAATATAATAATTTTATATTAATGACCTCAAATTTTATCTGATCTCCGCAGTTTGGGTTTCTTGCAGCAGTTTGCTGAACAGCAGGACGGCTCCTTCGGTCTTTTTCTTCTCATAAACTTTTCCATTTCACGCTTACTAAACTAGCTTGAGTAGCAAAGCAGCTTGATAAATAAATTACTGACTGGAGGACATTTCAAGTAGATTTTGTTTTATTTTTCCTGCAGAGACGAAGCTGAAGGAATATCCCATGGAGGAGAAAGAAGTCTTGAAGATCCTCACACAAGTCAATGTGACTCGGCGGGAGTGTGAAATTGTACGTTCTTCTCTTTACATTAAGGATTTGTGTATTTCATCTAAAAACTGCTGGAATTTACTTAATCTTTAAATAAAAAAACGTCCTCTAGTTGTTGCTTCGTGATGTAAAAATATGATTTTATTTAAAATTCTGTTACAGAGGCTGGAATCAACGGACTTTGATGAGAAAAAGGAGATTAACAAGCGAAAACAGCTGATCCTGGAGGGGAAGGTGACGAACAGCTGCATACATCACAGATTAATTCATTTATTAGTTGCATAGTTCAGAAAGAGAGGCGCTGCTAAAACTCGGGGGTTTTCCTGCTGATTTAAATAAGGTTTAAAGTAAGGCTGAAACGATTCCTCGAAGCTTCGTTAAGCCATGTTTTATTAAGTAGCACACCGTGTTCCGCCCGGATGATTATACGTGTGGGACCGCGCTCTTACTTCCGGTTGTTGTGACGCGCTCGCAGCACGGTGTGGAATTGCGCGGCGTTTTGGGTAGAAATAAGGATTGTTGCGGTGGCTGGATTACGGCAGCTTTTGTTGCGCCGGAATCGCGTCGTGACTGTTTTGGGGCGGAGAGAGAATTCCTCGGATAATCGTAAAAATGTTCTATAGAGTTCTCGATTACTAAACAGTCCTAGTTTAAAGTTAATGAAAAATTATTTAAACTTTTCCCATTAAATTAAAATGTCTTGTTCCACTTTCAGATTATTTCATTTCTAACTAGTACTTTTTGCAATTAATATTAAGGAATTATTTACTTAAAACAAACTCCTAATTCATGCTGAAAAGCTGCATGTAAGCTAGTTTTAAATTATTTTGAGTGTATATTTGAAATAGGAACTACACCAAAATACTTAGTAAGATTTAGTTTTTGCAGTGCGGTGACTGTAGCCAAAGTTCAGGTTTTGCTTTACAATTCCTGCGTACAATAAATCAATAACGATATGTATCGCGATAGAAATGTGGTCAGTGTTTATAGATAATACATCTGGTAGAATATTCACCGATTCCAATCAGAACCGCACAGCATTCTGGGGGATGTAGCCCCCCCAGAATGCCTACATTGTGGTGAAGTGAAAACTGAACATAGGCCACCACCACCAGTTTGGTAATATTTTAGATATTTAACAAAACTAATCAATTATTATTCATATCAACTAAAATGAAACGCTTATATCGTGATACGTCTTTCCATCCATGTGAAGCTTAACATTTCTGTATCTTTTTAATAAAATTTTTTGATATTGTATTTAAGCTTCATTTTTTGAGTAAATTAATGGTTAGCATAAGCATGTCGTGTCCAAACGTTTTTGCATTGTGTGTCAAAATAGGTTAATTTAAGCTACTGGTGATCCACAAAGATTTATCAAATGGAAAAATGTTATTTAACAAGGGGTTATTAAAAACAAAATTCACAATAATGATCTGGCAGAAAGATGGAGCAGCTCAGTTTTACCTACTAAAAATAAAATAAATTTAGGAAATCTAAATCTTTACAAGATCCTAAACATAAAAAGGCCTCCAGCCTGCTGCCTTATTGAGGGAGACAGTTTCCAAATTTCTGGGTCATGAATAGTTTTCTATTTTGTTGGCTGAACAAAATAATTTCAAGGGTCACAAATTTACGCAGCTTAGACACCCCAGGCTTATGCATATTGTCCCTGTTTGCTAAACTAAAATACCTCAGTGTAAATGAGACAGTAGGATCTTTTATTTACCACCTTCTCTGTTGTTGGGTGTTTATGGAAACTGAATCCATTCGTTTTAAAGTCCCTCCCGTTGATTTGCGACTTCTCTGCCTTTCCAGGACCCAGACCTGGAGGCCAAGAGGAAGGCCGAGCTGCAGAAGATCCGGAGCCAGAAGAAGAAATTCAAGCAGAAAATCCAGGAGAGCATTCAGAGACAGAAACACGGACAGCTGAAGAAGAGAAAACAGACCAAAAACAAAAAGGCAGAGCTGACCGCGTCATGAGAGCTGCCTCCTGTGTGTATATATACGTTTTATTCCTGTATGCAAATAAAGTTCATGTCATTGGAGCTCAAATCAACCACCTTTATTGAGTCAGTTACCAAGGGAAACACTGTCTTGTGATAAAACAGCACTGCAAAGAATATCCACTGCTTCAAACGCTATTTACATCACATTAAATCCACGAATTTAATCTCTGAACTCAAATATTCAGACCGGATGCAGATGTTTGAGCAAATCTACTGAGTCACTTCTAAAATAAAAATTACTGCGAGTTTCAACCGACCGCCGCTTCGATGATGGAAAAACTACGAAACTATATTAGGGCAGCGTTTTCCATTAAAGCTATCAACATGTTAGGCCTTAGGTGGAGCAGGTTAAAATAATTCATAGCACAAATGAGAGCCGGATGTCGACAAAAACTCTGAGTCCTCCACCTGGAACAGATTGTCACATGTCTGCAGACGTGAGAAGCAGGTGAGGACTACATTCTTACAGGAAGTGTTGCTTACAAAACTACAATCCCATTGGATAGTTTGAGGAGGATACAAAAGTCCAGTTGAGGGAAGGAAAACGGCGCCTGCCTCCTTCCTGTTGTCAGCAAAATGCTACAAAAGAGAAATCTTTGTAAAAATGGGCCAGAATACACAACACCCGCTGATCATGATGCAGCAGCAACTGACTGAGCAACAAAAAGGCTCTCAGATCTCCAGGAAGCCAAAACATCACAAACCTCCAAAAAGGAATAAAATACATAAAGCAAGCCGAACAGCTTTGGACAAATCAAAACACCACTGAAGGTAAAATGAACTCCACCAGCCTGTTTTTTCTCCACAGAGAAGGAAGGTGGCTTTTAATCACAACCAACATCAACCTCGCAGATTCAACAAAAACCCCTTTTTGTGGCGGCCATCTTGCTCTAATGGGTCATCAGATGCTGGTAGTTTAACTCCCAACTACATTCATGTCTGTGCTGCAGCTGTTTGTCTGAAGGTTGGATGGTTTTAGGCACTGATTAGTATTTTTATCTTTTTATTTCATCCCGCCATCATCTGATCAGCGCTAAAGGCGCTCCTGCTGATCAGGACGTTTTTAAATTACAGGGTTAATCTAATCCCAATTACAACTCCATGGTAGTTTGGCCCAACAGCCGCACCTTTTCTTTATAAATATTTTGTTCCTGAACTGGTTTCTCCCTCAGCCACCTTCCTTTTCTACCTCAGTGGATCGATTGCCTCGTCGTTTCCCTCCACACTTATTCCAATCCCGACTCAAGCGGGGATTCGTTCATCGGGTGTGGAAAAAAACCCACTTTCCCCCGAAGAACCCCTCAGCACAAAGCGTTTAAGCATTCGCCAATCTGAGCACACAGAGTACAGTCAAAAAAAAAGAGAAAAGAAACGAAATCTGGTCATGAAGCGAAACGCCAACAGCCCCCGCTGCCGTGAGATTACAGTAGGAAAAAAAAAGCCTCAAGCTGAAACATCAAATGACACCAAGCCAAATATTCATTGCTGGTCATGTTTTGATAGTTTCACCAACTATTTTTTTTTTTTTTGTTGCAATTTTGTGCTCTGTGGTAAGAAAGGTATTCAGAGAAGAAAAACTGTCCCGTGGCCATCACCACGTCGGTCGGCGGGATTTGCGTCTCATGCCTGCCTGAAGTCCGCGCGCCGCCGCCGCCTCGCTGGAGACCCTGTGACGGCGCCGGCGGTTCCCGAGGCAAACGAAGGCATTTCGACGTCAGACTGGAGTGTTCCTGCGTCCTCTGAGAGGGAGAGTCCACTGCTGCTTCCTGCGGAGGCTGCCGAGGAGTCCGGGCCCGGCGGGGTGTCCTCCCCTGATGAGCCGAATCGTTTTTAATTCTCTGGGACGTTGAGGCAGGGTGGCGGTCAGCCCGCCTCCAGGTGAGGTCGGGGGAGGGAGGGTCGTTTTGTTTCTGACTCCGTTTCTGTCCAAATTTTTAGAGTTCTTCAAAATTCCACTGATTGGCTTTGATCCTGGAGCGTTTCCCAGAAGCTTCGGGTGTGGTCGGCCGGGGCTGGGGGTTGGGGGAGCGGAGCCTCTTGGATTCTCAGGAGAGACCGCGGATCTCTCATCTGTTTCCCTCAGCAGCCCGACCTGATGCCGCCAGATCCTCGACTTTCCTCCTTCACTCAGCGCGGGCGTCGCCCCTCGCTCGCTCACGCGGCCTCTTTGCGTCTCGCTGCCCGTCTGTTAGCTCTCTCTCCTCCTCTTTCTTCTTCTACCCTCCCATTCTCTCGCTGGTCATCGGTTTGGTTTCGCTATCCCGTCGCTTTCACTTGGTGGTGCTTCGGATGTAGCAGAGGAAAACAGGTATCCATTTTATGTTTTTATTATTTCCCAGATTAAAAAGCTGATGAACTAAGCTCAGCTCAAGCCTAGCTCCCTTCTTCAGGCAACCTGGAACACAGAAAGCCTCTTTTCAGATTGGCTGATTTTTATTTGCTATGTATTTAAAGCTGCAGGATGTAACTTTAATATAACATATATTTTTTAAATATTATGTTGCTAGAGTGCGGGAGGAGACAGATAATCGGTGGAGGGAAAAAGAAGCTCCTCTGTCTTTTCCCAATGCTAACTGGAAACAACCACTCAGAGCTTGGAGGCGGGTCTTAACGCTGTCAATCACCCCTCTGTCTCCCCTCTGGTAGCAGCTAGCATAGCCTGTTGTGAACACTCAGACTCGCCACGACATGACGGCAGATAAATGGTTTTCCTGCAACACTAAGCTGTTGCTCTGCTATTAGCACATTGAGCAGGGAGTACATGAGCTTGATTGACAGCGCTAAGACATTTCTGGGTCTGATTGGTTGTTTTTGGTCCGGAGCTTTACATTTCTTCAGACAGAAATGTTAGCACAAGGAGGCTCTTCTCACAGCTTATCTTTCTCTTGCTGCCACAACATGGCAAAAGTTTTAACAAATATGTAAAAAAAAAATGTTTTAATCACCGTAACACACTGCAGCTTTAAAGTTTATTTAGATTTTGTCTTAATACTAAATCAAAAATAAAAACATTAATACTACTTTAAGTGTAAAAAAGCAACTTTTAAACATTTTATATATTTAATTGCTCATGTTAATTACAGATCTCTGTGTATAAAGGATGCTCCTTTATGAAAACCTAATGTTAACATCGGATCTTAACACTAAGCCTGTCATGGTCAGAAATAAATCAGGCAATTTTATGAAAGGAAGCTGAGAATTTGCAAAACTTTTCTTATGTCGCATCGCAATCTATTTAAAATATCACAATGAACCATTTCTCTAGTTGTTCCTAAGCGATTAAATAAATCCATCAGCTACTTACACTTTAGTACTGTGACAGTCCAGTTACCCCGCCATGCTGGTACGCACGTTCACCCTGGTAAGTCGAGTCCTGGGACAAAGCCACGTCGATCTGGGACTTGAACTCATCGCCCAGGTAGCTATCCTGGAGAAGAAGAAGACAGGAAGCATCAGAAATCCCTCCAGCTTTATCGACCTAAACATCAGCATGATTTGTTATCGGTGTAACGGAAAGCATATTTCCTAGGTGATTGTTCCCACAGCTGCTGGAGACAGAAAACAGATCATTTCCATCTCAACCACATGGATGTATTGAAAAGTGACGTCTTAATGTTTATTCTTTATTAAACAACAAGAATCTCCAAGTATATTACAGGCATGAAGAGCCTTAATTTATGGTTATACTATAATTAGCCAACAGTTTTTTGTTTGAATGTGACGATGCTAATGTTAAATAAATATGTTGTGCATCTCAAAAGAGAAAACCATGATCTTAGGTATTTGCTGTAACAAAAGGTAGATGTGGTTAAATCTCTGTTACCTGGGACAACTCTGGCTGGGAGAGGCCAGGTTGGCTCATCTGAGACGGCTGACTCATGGAGATGTAACCCTGAGTCAGCGGCCCCTGGGAGAAGGACTGGGAAGCCCCATCCTGGCTGGCCTGGCTGTTGGGCCCGTTGCCCTGGTGAGCCGAGCCGCGGACCCGCTGCCGTCCTCCACGTCCAGGTTTCCCCTTCATGGCACCGCGGCCTGCAGGCAAAGGAAGACCGCTCTAAAAGCAAGAAGTGGACTACAACGCAGGGCATTCTGGGTAAATACAACCAAAACAAACATGAAAGTCTCGTGGTAACGGGAGAAATAGCTTGCGTTTTTTTTTTTATTTAACCAAAGACAAAAGAGAAATTATGCAGCCACTAAAATCTGACAATAGTTTTCTTTACGTTTCATGAAGAAGGAAGTTGCACTCAGAAGTCTGCTTTCTGAGGTTTTGTGTTTCCTTCAGTTGTTATTGGTGCAGCGCCCCCACAGGCGAGGAGGGGGATAGGTTTTTCACAGGATCGTTTGACACAAAGCAATGAAAAAGTGAACTGAGAATGTAGCAAATGTTTGAATTTTTGCCCCCCAATCAAACATCAGGCTGGAAAAAAAAGCACTCAAAGTTTCCATGTTTTCCTCCTTGGCAGCAGCGGACTGCAGACTCTCCTGCTCACTGCCAGCGCGTCTCGTTTTATTTCACACCCTTACAGTGTGAAGTTACAAAGATACAAACCAATCAGAGAAAAATGTCTGAGGAAGACGACGTTCTGAGTACCTGCAGCCGGGCCGTTGGTCTGCCCCAGGTAGCCGGGCGGAGGCATCGGGGGCATCACCAGGTTGAAGGGAATGGGGATGTTCATGGCCGCCATCTGGCCCGGCCCGGCTCCGATCATCCCGATCTGATCGTGAGTTTGGAAGTACATGTTGGACAGGCGTCCAGCTGAAACACAGTTCAGCACATTAAACGCAGTCGAAACGTCTTGTGATTTTAAAACGGTAAGTAAATACCAGCGCTGCTGCGGTCGTAGGCGGAGCCGGGGATGAGCGCCTCGCGGGCGTCGTACATGGCGGTGCTCATGAAACGTCCTCCCTAACACACAACAACGTTAGTTCATTAAACCCTAAAGCCAGAGGAAGAATGACGCTCCAGACGTTACGGACCGGGTTGATGGTGTTGACCAGTTTGCGAGGCTTGCTGAACTGCATGAGGCTCTCCCTGAGGTTGTTGAGCGGGCCCTCCACCAGAACCTTCTGCTCCTTGTAGTAGTTCAGCAGGTTGTTCCACAGCGGCTGCTTGGACAGCGCTTTGGGGTTCCCCACGATGATCACGCCGTACCTTAAACACACACAGGACGACGGGTTAAAAGCTGAGAACGAGATGGAACCAACCTGGATATTGATGCCCGAGCCTCAAGTGGCTCCTCTCGATGTGGAGGAGCAGCGGCTCTACTCCGAGTCCCTCCCGGATGACTGAGCTTCTATCTCTAAGGGAGAGCCCAGTCACCCGGCGGAGAAAACCCATTTCGGCCGCTTGTATCCGGGACCTCGTTCTTTCGGTCAAGACCCAAAGCTCATGACCAGAGATGAGGGTAGGAACGTAGATCGACCGGTAAATCGAGAGCTTCGCTTTTTTGACTCGGCTCTCTCTTCACCACGATGGACCGGTACAGCGCCCGCACCAATCTGTAGCGTCTGCTGGGGACGACCCAGGACAGGCTGGAGGGACGATGTTTTTCAGCTGGTCTGGGAACGCCTCGGGGTTCTCCAGGAGGAGCTGGAACAAGTGGCTGGGGAGAGGGAAGTCTGGGCCTCCCTTCTGACGCTGCTACCCCCACGACCCGACCCAGATAAGAGGCAGAAGATGGATGGATGTTGCTGGTTCTTATTCATCAATATTAAAAAATTATTGACTGAAATCAAGCTCCTCTTTTTTGCTGAAAAGCTAATTTTGTCTTATTTCATGCGCATTAAGACATTTGTACTAGAAACTAGAGCAGAAAGGTGAGGTTTATCTGTCCTCTGCAGGGTCACTTACTTTGCTCTGGTCAGAGCCACATTGAGGCGCCGCGGATCGTTCAGGAAGCCGATGCCCTGATGCTCATTGGCTCGAACACAGGACAGGATGATGAAGTCCTTTTCTCTGCCCTGGAAGGCGTCCACACTGGCGATTTCCACTTGCTGTCAAGAAACAACACAAGCAAAGAGTCAAATCAAATAACGTCGTGCGACCTGCAGCCCTGGGTTTGTCATTACTGGGCTGTTTGCAGGCGTTTCAGTTTGGATAAACTGTACACGTTCAGTGCTGCTGGTACCTGATACAGCTTGGTGTGCAGGGAGCCGCTGAACTGCATGTACTGGACCAGGTAGGAGCGCTGGCCCTCGTACGGCGTGATGATGCCGATCTGGTCCGGTTTCGCTCCCGCCTTCAGGAGCCTGGTGGTGATTTTCTCCACGTTTGCTGCCTCCGTCCTGGAAAACATCAGCATCAGGTTAAACTGAGTGTCCATATTAAAACAGAGGAAACAACAAAAACTGCTGCAGATTGGATCAGAGGTTCTGATGTAAAAAGTGTAAAAAGAGCTTATTGACCCAGCAATAAACAGTGATACTGTTATTTTAAGACAATTTTCAAATAATGTTTTGACATAAGGGCATAATAATGCAAGTTATTGTCCTCAAAGACTAATAAACTTTAATTTTGTAAAGAAGAGTTCAAGCTGGAGCTGGAAAATATTTTAAATATCCAAAATAACCAGAAACAATAAATAAGATAGAAACAAAAAACACACAAACTGCAAAAACACCTTTTTACCAAGAACCTTTGGTTTTTAGTGCAAATATTAAATACACTTGAATTAAGAAAAACTAAAAAATAAGATTTTCAGCTTTGATATTAAGTAATTATTTACCGACTAATCCTCCTATTTTTTGCTATGATGATACTCTTAAGTTAGTTTTGTTTTTCTATTTTTAACTAGAAACAAAAAAACAACTAAGATTTTCAGTTTTTGCAGAGTAAAAAGGATTTTAATGTCTCTGTAAACAAAATTGCTCTTCAAAAATATGAATCGTCAATCAAAGGTGATCTCTGGTTTTTCTAATCAAAGTTTAGGTCACTAAACTTTGATTGATGTCCTTAACACTTTTGATCTTTGGATTGAATTATGAATGGAAGAGGATGTCTGGTCGTACCTGTTCAGGTATGACGTTCCAGAACTGGCGATTTCCTCCTGGCCCTGAGTCACGTAGAAGAACATGGGTTTGTCCGGCTGAGGCCACTGGAAGTCGAAGCCTTTCTTGATGCGATCGGCTGGGAGAAACACAGATTTGTTTTCTTTAACCTGCCGATCTGCAGGAGGAAACCAGATCGTCTGGGCTCACCTGCTGTGACGCCGTTCTGCAGGGAGCCCTCGTAGAAGATGTTGGACGGGAAGGCACTGAGCGCCGGGTGCATGCGGTACTGGACCTGCAGGCGGATCGGCCGGATTCCCAGCACCACCAGTCGCTCGAACAGAGACTGAGACAAACCTGCCTTCGCTGCTTTCTTACACATCACCACCGGACCCAGCTGGCAGTGGTCGCCCACCAGAATCAGCTGCAAAACAGGCGAGTCGGACGGCTGAAGCTCACGATCAAAACCAGAACCCATTTACAGGGCTTACACACAGTGAGGTTGGAACACTTTCAAAGCATCTCCAGGGAAGGTTTTCTGACTTTTCAAGCTACACATTGGAAATAAAAACAAAACTAATCAACTAAAACTTTACGACTATCTGGTATAATTTATTCCTACCTGTTAATGTCCTCTGATAGTTTTTACATTCTACAGGAGAGACAATATGAACTAAAATATAAAAAATTTATATTGGGAAACGTCTCTCTCCCTCTTTATGCACTCGATGGTCTGAGAACAAAACACTAATTTAACAACCTCATTAACGTAGTTGAATAAAGAAAGTCCAACGTTTAATTCAATCACACAGATTCATAATTATATTGAGAAATTAGGAATAATACTGTTTTGTTTCAATGTTTAAATTACCTTCCTGATCAAATTAAATGTTAAACCACAAAGAAAACCTCTAAATCTATTTGCTAAATGCCAGGTTTTCTGGCATTTAGCAAATAGATTTTAGATAATTTTGGAAATCTTAACTGACCTGAAACCAGAGAGGTTTTGTCTGATTTAACTTCAGACAGTGAAAAAATGTCTCTTTTCATCAGGTGAATGAAAATATCCAACTGTAAATAATTGTTGTTTGAATATCAAACACTTTCCAAACCTTGAAAACGCTGAATTGAAATTCAAGCATTTTCAAGAATTTCAAGGCTCCATCAGACTCTGATTTAACACTCGGATGAAAGAAAGTCAGGAACTGGAGTCGTTTCTGTAACGAAGCAGCGGTTAGCATGGAGACGGTCGTTCTGGTGCGTTCATGTAACGGTACCTGCTTTGCTCCCAGCACCACTGGGACCATGCACTCCGGCTCGGTGGCCTGGGTGCTCTCGTCGATCAGAATGGACCGGAACTGCATCTTGGCCAGACGGGGATCTCCGGCTCCAACGCAGGTGCAGCAAATCACATCGGCGTTCTGCACAATGAAGAGGAGACAGAAGATTGACTTCTTCTGTCTGCACTGCATCAGCACAATGTTCAACAAGCTAATTTAAAGGTGACCTGCTAGGATAGATCTACAGGCTGTACTAAATATGTTCTTTACATTTTCCTTGCACAAGCTCGTTCTTCACTAAAGATATTTTCTGCCTTTTTTGAGCTCCTTTCAAAATGAGCTGTTTTAGAGAACTAATAGTGAAAAATTAGTAGCTAGTTAGCGGTAGCCTCAACCAATCAAGATATCTGCGCACGACACAAACGACCCGACAGAAAAACAGCGGCATTTGAGGTGAAATAGTCGTGGCACATGAAGCCAACTTACTTCTGCTTTGTGGATGCATACACCATGAACAAAACAGAGTTTATTTCACAGTCAGTCACTGTTTTATGGACGACCTTATGAACCCTGAGCCCTCACCATGAGCAGCTCCCTCTCGGCGGTGCGCTTCAGGGCCCGGTAACGCTTCTCGTCGGCAGATGACAGCTCTCCGGTCTCGTCCTTCAGCTGCTGCAGCTTCTGGAGCTCCGGCATGCTGCAGAGACCAAGACGAGACGCTAAAACCTGAAACTCACTCACAGGTCAATGCTGTCCCCATTAGACGAGCAGAGCTTGAATCAACCATCTTTACATCTGGAACAATTACAGACATCGGAAACATTCAACCGAGCACATTTAAAATTTATTTAATGGTTTTGATTTTATAGTTTTAGTTTCTTTTTACTTTTTTCCATAATGTGACATGATGGGTCCGATGGAGAGTTTAGATCAGCCACAAGAATCTGAACAAATGAGCAAAGACTTACAGCGATGATGGTTGACGGGCTGCAGCTAACAACTGCTGTAGTTTAAACATTTTATAGAATAAAACTCAAAAGCCAAACAAAGCTGAAAATGCCACTTCAGGAGTTTTGGCTAAAACACATTTACAGACAAAACTGTTTTTTTTCTTAAATGCAAAATGTTTTTATAAAGTTTTGGCTTAATTACTACCTTAAACGTGTTGCTTTTTTCACCAAATGAAGTGTATTTTTCTGTCCAGTTAAATGTTAATTCAATTAATCGTTTGATTGTTAGCATTTTATGATTTAAGCAGAACCAAACATGGTTGCAGCATCCAGTTTCTATGCACCACAAACCTGGAATAAACTTCCAGACAACTGCAAAGCAGCTGAAACACTGACTGCTTTAAGTCTAGACTCAAAACCCAGCTGAAACATAATCAACAATCTGATGTGTAACGATGCCACTTGGACCTTGAACAGCCTTACAAATAAAGTTTGATTGATTAACTGACTTAACGACGACTATTAAGACAAGTAAAGGTGTTTGAAACTCCTTCTCCTCCGCTGACCTGTCCATGTTGCTGATCTGATTGTGGAGCGCCAGGAAAGAGACCGGAGACTCGATGGCCTCCCGGCTCTTGGCGCACAGCCTGACAACCTTCAGGCCGGTCTTATCGATCTTCTCCGTCAGCTGGTCCACGGCGATGTTACTGGGAGCGCAGACCAGGACCGGCCTGCAGGACCAAACACAGAAAACTGCTTTAGGACGTTACGGCATCCAGAGAGCGTCTAAATGTAAGGATGACGCGTCTCACCCGTTTCCCTGTCGGGACAGGTGGTACACGATGGTAGCGGAGGTGACGGTCTTCCCGGTGCCGGGCGGCCCCTGGATCAGACTGAGCGGCCGCTGCAGCACCGTCTTTACGGCATAAACCTGGACAAAGGGTGGAGTTTTTAATACAAATAAATGAGACAACACTAGAGGCAAGTAATGGAGGGTGACCAGAGTTTGTCTCCGACCTGCGAGTGGTTCAGGTCTGGCAGGCCTGGAGCGGTGAAGCGCTTCGGCAGCTGGCACTTGATGGTGACGTCTTCGACCTCATGACCCAGAAGCTTGTGGTAAATGTAGCCGGACACGGAGGTTTCGTCGACAGCAAACGTCTTCAGAGCGCTCTGCATCCTGAACAAAATAAACAAAGAACGGATCTCAGTCCGTTCAGATGTGCAACTTTTAGCATTTAGCTTAGGAAATATTTTAAAACTACTTTAAAATAAGGACTTTTAAGGAAGACTGCTGGTGAACTGGAAACTATATTGATGTTTAAATCAAGACAAAGTTTAAATAATCACCGGATCCAACCAATATTTATGCGGCTTTTAAGTTGATTTAATTTCCTAAACCTAGAATCAGTTATGTATGTAAATCTGTGACAGAGCAAATGTTCTCCATGCTGTTGTTTTCCAGACTTTGGGATGGTTCTGGAATAGTTTCTGGACGAACCTACTTGGATGTTATGACGCTTGCAAGAAATTACCAAAAGCTCAAATAGAGCAGGACTCAGATCAGAGACAGAGGAAAGGTGGAATATGTCACACCTGATGACATCACTGCAATATTTTCTAAAATCCTGCAGCCCTGTTTGGATCATTAAATACTTTTTCTGTCCAAAAGGGCTTTTAAAAGAAGACACACAACATCTTCTGATATGTTTAGGCGTCCGTGTTTATTTTTGCTCAATCAATCCAATATTGTTGCCTTAAAATTCAACAAACAAAATATTATTTTTCATAAATCTTTATTATAAATTCTGTGTTTGAGCGACTGAAGCTACAAATTATTACGATTATTTAATATAAATAATTCCTGCCACCTGATTTGTAGACCAGGATTGGCCAGAAGATCCACACAAGAAACTCGTTTTCCAATCTTCTCTGGACCAAATCTGAAGTTTTCAATAAACAAGGCCGTCGATCTTCACTAATCTCAGATTATCTCCTAATTAATCATTTTTAAAATGTTAAACTCAATTTATATATCAAGTTGCTTCACACTACAGCCACATTCACACTTTACACACTGATATGCAGCTCAAACTAAAATAGAATTGTAAGATAATTAAAATTTTATATATTATTTTTTAGACAGCTTTCCTTACTGCTCATTTAAATATGTAATAAGGAGGTTATAATGGAAAATTAAAGACAATAATTTTCCCAGAAAATAAGAGCATATATTAAAAACTGAAACAAACCAGAGATTTTCTAGATTTCCTGTATTTTTATTATTATTAAATAACGGCTGCACCGATTGCATTTTTCTGGCTGATTGCCGATCTTTTATAAAGCCTAACTTACCGATCCAATTTTGGCCGATACCAGTTTTTTGTCTGAAATGTTGTTCAATATATCAAAAAAAGCTGCTGAACTGGCAACAATGGGGTGACTATTGTTAACTGAATGTGCAGACCTGACCTGATCGGCCGGTTTGTCGGCCAAACTTCTCTCACAGGAGAAAAGAAAAGCACAGAGATTGATTTTTAGACTTATGCTGAGGTTGGTAACATCGGTGGGTAAGATGTAAAAATCGGCCAGCCACAGATTCTCCAAATTTAAGGAAATGGGCGGGGCGATAAATCGGTGCACCCCTAATTTAAATCTTTAGTCACAAACCTGTCAAAGGAAGTTGATTTCCAAACAAAATCCACTTGGAAGTTGTGAGGGATTTCCACAGGCGCTCCGACGCTGCTGCGCAGCTCTATGGCAATTTCATCCCCATAGTCTTTAAAAACAAGCCATTAAGGAAAAAACAACACAGCTGCACTTTTAATGATCTTTAAACATGACATTGTTTTGTTGCGTGCAGCTGTTATAAAAGATACTGTCGGGGACTTTGATGACGTGGCCGATGCCTTTCCACAGAGGAGCCAGGTCTCCTTTGTAGCGCAGGCAGATCTCGTCGCCCTGCATCAGCCGCATGTCTGGGATTAAAACAAGCAAGTTACCGACCGTTTTATGCTGAGAAGCAACAAAAATGTCAATCACGCCCAGTTACCCATGACAACAAACTGGTGACAAAATTTAAAAAAAAATCAACAAAAAAATCAAAAATATGTAGGGATGCCACCAAAAAATATGCAGGAAGGAGGGAGGCTGCATGCAAGTCTGGTGACTGAGGGGAGTTTGGAGGGAGCTACAGCGACACCACAGAACCACCGGAGGAAACAACGTTAAAAGCATTACCACCTGAATCCGTCTTGGGAAGCGTGAAATATGCAATCCGCTTTTTGTTTAACCCCAGGTCCCACCTGACGGTTATATTGTCTTGAGTCTGGAAAAGAAAACAAAGAACAACTGAACACCTGCAAAGCAAGCATAGGTAAAGCCACAAAAATAAAAACTCAGGTGAGTTTTTCTCATGCATGTCTCTCCTTTTTGGTGCTACAGCAACCAGGGCAGCTATGTTGACTTGCAGAGGAAGCGAGTTCAGTGATTGAGATTTTTTTTTCTGCTACTTTTACACACATCAGTCAAAAACAAATCAAGTCAACGCTAAGTTAACCTTCTCCACACGATGGAGACGTTTGAGCCTGGCCTATTTGGGTCTTTCCTGTGATGAAATGATTCCAAGCAGCAATCATAAAAGAGAAAAAAATGTGCTGCACTTTTCAAAATTATCAATTTTTATCAATAACAGTTCGTTCTTAACCTAAAAATAAGAGGCAGATTGAAGAATAAACTGAAGTGTCGGCTCATTTGGAGTTTATCAAGAGAGTTTTTAAAGTTTCAGTAAATGACTGACTGGTGCAGAAATGCTTGGGAGGTTTTGTTAACCTCCCAAGATTAAAAGAAGATTAAATCTGTGCCGTAATGTTTGAGAAAAAAAGCAAAAATCCCACTTATTAGTTTATTCATCCCTTATGATGTAAACTCTCCTCCTCGTGTGTTTTGCACTCGGTACCTGTGACTCCTTTAGCTTTTTGTCGTAGTCGGCCTCCAGTTTGACCAGAGGGCCGAAGATGTTCTGGTACTGGTAGGCGTCTTCGTAGCGCAGCAGCACATGCTGGGGTTCTTCATCCACTCCGGGTTTCTCCAGGTCTTCCAAAGTAGCGCCAGGATTGTCCTTAAGATGAAAAACAGTCAGATTGAGCCCGGCGTTTCCTGCAGCTGCAGGTCGCTCTAAACGCCTCGTGAAGCAGCTCTGCTACCTTCCAGAGCTCCTCCAGCTTGTTGATCTGCTGGGCGGTGATCTGACGGGCACGGAGCTGCTCTTGCTCCGACGGGATCTTCACCAACCAGGACAGGAAGCAGCGGTCCTGGATCAGCGGCTGCCACTGGGAGCTGTCCCAGTTGATATCTTTCAAGCTGCTCTGGCTCGCGCACGGCTGCCTGCACGTGAAAACGAAATCAGGAAGTAAATATTTAACAAGGACGATTTAATAACATGATAATCCATCTGTAATTCAGTGGGTATTTTATAAGCTATTGTGCCAACACACACATTGTGGCCCCAAACAACCCGAGCTTCGGCCTGCAGCTGGAGGCTGCATCATGAACTAACACATACGTAACAAACTGACCTGAAGGCTCCCACTTATCAGCTTTTCATTAATCTATTTGCAATTTTGTCTTTAGAAACAAATTAAATCAAAGTAGCCAGAAAACTTTCTGGCTTTTCTGACTTTTTACATCAACTTCTCAGATTTTCTTGCTCTGGAAAAGGCAAATAAAAAAGATTTTCAGAGGTTTTGAGATGCAAAGGAGAGCAATTCAGAAGCTGCTAACATTTCATTATCTTTGAATTTGTTGAACAAATTCTAGGAGACCAGAAAGTTCAGAGTGAGCAAATAAAGTTAAATGGACCAGAACATCCTGCACCTTCAGCGCCGCAGAGGAAACGACTTCAGAAGACAAAGCAGGGCTGCGACTTTTAGCTCAGTAAATCAACTATTCTGATGATTAATCGAATAAAAATCCTGCAGATTTTTCTTATAACAACCTTGAACTTTTTTGTATTATATTAGAAATACGTTAAAAGATGCAAGTAAACAAATAAAACATTCCTTTAAATAAGAAGGTAAACATTTTATTAGTGAATTTGAACCAGCTGACGCTGAAAATAAGCCTCTTCAGAAGTTTGGGTAAAAATTCAATGCTAAATAAAATATAATTTTTTTACGTTTTTGGCTTAATTTCTGCTCTTAAGTTGATTTTTATGCTCGCGTTAATTAATCAATCACTACATTAGTTGACAATTATGTCAATATTTAAGTGCGAGACTCTGGGCTCATTCATAGCTGAATAAGATCAGCTGTTTGCTGGTTTGTAAGGGGGCAAAGGTCAGCAAGTGTTTAAATATCCCCACCCACATTTAATTCTGCAGTGGAGCCTCTTTTACCAGCCGGACTGAGGCAGCCGAGGTTCATCACGTCACACTGCAACAGGTGTGCAAACAAACCCCAAAGGATCCAAAACCAAAACTGTTTTTCAGTTCCAACTTATTTTTAACTTGCCTGAAGCAAAATAAGTACAACTTTGTTCACCTAAGCTGTTTTTTTCATTATCTGGTATATGGGAATTCAAAAATACTTTATTAATCCCAAAAGGAAAGTAAATGCAACTATTATTACACAGTTCTGAGTGTTTCTGGTCTGACATCAACATTACAGTGTTGTCGCGGTTCAGTTAACTTCCTAGCTTCTTTTTCTATTAAAATGTCATTAAATGTATTATTTTCCACTATAGAGAACCAACTAGTGGATAAATAAGACAGTTTGAATTTAACCACCTAAACAAAGTTTTAAGCCTGTTTTAGGAGCAGATCTGAAAGAAAAGAAAATCTAAAACAACCTATTCTAGATTTTGTTAATCTCAGAAATATACATAAACTGTGAATCACTGTGTTTAAACTAAAACTGTTCTTTGGACTGTAGATGAAATAAGAAATAAGCGCTACAATAGACGTCTCTTCTCAAAGTAGGAACCTTCATCATATCTTGTTTGTAAGTGGAGAGCAATAGAAAGTTTAGGAGCAGTAATAAACCAGTCTCTGGTTGGTTGCCTTTACCTGCAGAGCAGCACCACCACAGAGTCGGCTTTGGCTGGGATGAAGCCCAGCAGGAAGACGTTGCGACAGCCGCAGTTGTAGCACTCCAGCACCGTTTCGCCTAGAGGCCCGTCTTTGTGCAGAGTCACCTCTTTACATTTGGCCCTCACCATGTGGTTCACAATGTGGCTGGAGGAGAAACAAAGGACATAAAGTCACCAAAGATGCAGGAAGAGTTTTTATATATATATATATATATATATATATATATATATATATATATATATATATATATATACAGCTCTGGAAAAATAAAGAGCCCACTGCATAGAAAACCTCCAGGTTATTCCACCAAATATTGATTCCTGGGTTAAAACATTAGTATTGTTGTTTCTAAATTAGTATGAACTTGCTTTCTTTGCATTATTTGATGTCTGAAAGCGCTGCATTTTTTTGTTATTTTGACCATTTCTCGTTTTCTGCAAATAAATACAAAGGATTTTTGAAACATGTTGTCAGTAGTTCATAGAATAAAAGAACAATGTTCATTTTACTCAAATATACCTAGAAAAAGTAAAACCAGAGAAACTGATCATTTAAATGCTCTCTAATTTTTTTCCAGAGCTCTAGTGTTTATTGATTGCATACTCCAATGCATGACAATGGGTCTACATACCACATTTTAACATTGGTTTAATGACACAGTACAGGAATTTAGTAACCACATGTTTGGTAATATTGGCTTCAATGTGATAGCATCAAGAGAAAAATACACAACACATCATATATATGCAACAATCTGACTGTTTTCATGTCAACATTTCCTAATTATTGCTGCCGCAGTCACGGTGTGATGATCGTACAGTACGTGTGACGATCAGAGGAAGATGAGACCACAGACCTGCCAGACGTGTTACCACGGCCGTTGCAGAACCACTTCTTACTGGTGTTGCAGTACACCACACACGCTGGGTCATGGATGCCGCAGTAGCTGCAAAACAAAGACACGTTTCATCCCAGAAATCTAGATATTTAGCATTTTACATCATTATTATAAATTCTAACCACAGACGGATCCTGCTAAAGAACTTTACAAACATATAATTATCTGATTTGCCTCCTTAGTAAAAAGTTAATGGTCAACAACAGCCTCTCTGTGATCACTGCTCCACAGAAAACCCCCTCCCATTATGGGTTACTGTGTCATTCACAAGTTAAAATCACAGCAGTGTGTGCTTTCAGAAAATGCAGGACAGATGTGAAAAAACAACTGTAAACAAAGGAGTGTTTATCTGAAACAAATCTGCAGAAAGTAACAAATAGTTTCCAATAAAACGGATATCACTAATGCAGGATGGTTACGTGCTGCACTGCTGCTACATCCATGAAAAATTATGCAACAATGAAGGAAACTATACATTTTTCTTTCCAGGGTTAGACTGCTTACACAACAGCAATAACACACAGAATTTACCTTTAGTGATTTGTAAAACACATAAATGTTTGCTATTATTCAAAGCAGCAAGATGTTGGACCACAGATCATATAAATTATGCTACATCCAATTCACTTGGAAGACTAGTTTCCTCTGTGAATCAGTTTTAATTTCCTTACACTGCAGCACAATTTAGAGCCAAAACCTATAAAACTTTAGCCTTATTTATATTCTATCTTTACTATCTCTATTCATGGTGGTTATATAAGATCATTTTCATTTAAACTGCTTGAAAGAAGCAGCTGGAAGAATGAATCCAGTGACAGAGAGGCCACGAAGAACACATCTGATCAGCTGCTGCATTTGTTTATATTTCCAGCTAACTGGAAAGACTCCCGGATGAGTATATTGAGCCACATATCTAAAGTGTTTCAGGAATTCCCCTCTGCATCTGTCTCCATCATCACTAAGGTTGCACTTAAATACAAGAAAAGCTCTGCATCACTCAACATGTTATTCTTCTAAAAATGTATGTAGACAG
Source organism: Phalloptychus januarius (assembly GCA_902982915.1). NCBI lineage: Eukaryota > Metazoa > Chordata > Actinopteri > Cyprinodontiformes > Poeciliidae > Phalloptychus > Phalloptychus januarius. The sequence continues at coordinate 6,660,229 of CADWAE010000076.1, read as the reverse complement.
ACAATGGATGCCCGAGGGAAGAAAAACACAGGACAAGCTGGAGAGATTATGTTTCTCAGTTAGTCTGGGAATGCCTGGGGATTCCCCTGGAGGAGTTGGGCTGAGAGCCTGCTGCCGACGCTGCTGTCCCCACAACCTGACCCCAAACTAACCAAAAATAACAGATGGATGACCAAAGACCAGAAGGTTCATCTGAAAGGTGCTACTTTAACATAGTTAGAATCATAAAATGTGCTTCGGGTTTAGGTGACACAAAGGATTAAGTGTTAGAGTAATAATATGGAGAGAAACAGAGCAACAGAACATCCCAGGATGTTCTGGTTCCTGGTACCTGCATGCATGTATTGGAAGATCTTTGGTGTAGTAGGTGTCTTCTTCATCCTCCTCAAAGTTGAGCTCGCCCAACAACTGACTGGTTTTGGCCACAGAGTCGTCTATTCCTCCATTGTGAAGACCCTCATCTGGACCATTGATCTGTCGAATGCGTAGGAAATAAATTACTGGTCCATTTTATGTGTGATTTCCATCTTTCACGTGCGTTTTTTCCATAAGCGCCATTACAGCTAACTATACTTTCACCTGAGCACGAGCTTCACCTAACATGTTTACTTAAAATTCACTAAACCTTCTCCAGAGACGCTGTTCTTCTCCTTGAGAATAGTATTTTAGCCTGTAACATGTGGTAGAGACGATCATTATCAGACAAACTCGGTGCTAACAGACCAGCTAACGGCTGAGGAAGGCGCACAGTGAAGATGTGGACACGTTGACAGATTGTCAACGGTGAAACTACTGTCATCCAAACAACCGGAGGTATTCCCGTGACTCTATTTTGATTTAGGTACCAGAAACAAGGAGATGAGACAACTGGAGCAACTTTAAGAGTGTAGTTAACGATCTTAGCAAACGTTAGCTTAAGCTATGCTAAAGAGGCTAGTAGGTTTAATAATAGCGGGCTAGCAGCGGCAAGCTAACGTCAGTACCGCGCCTTCTGCTGAAAATGAAAGCCTCGAACCTGTCCGTCCAACTGGCTCTGGGTCTGGCCTTGTGTTTGCGTCTGGCTCGGAAGAGTGAAGTCGGTGAAGTCGTACTCGGAGCCCTGGGTGTCCGCTCCGAGCAGCTCCGCTTCTTCGGTGTCCAGGAAGGTGAGGGTCTGGGAGCTCGGCCCGTACGCCTCCACACTCATTTTCGTCCCTTAACTTTCGCTTTACTCTGCTGTTTCCGGTGCTCGTAACAAACGACTAAACAGTGCGCAGTGTTTATTTGTTGATTTATCTCTCAGAAAGCGTCGCCAAGAGTCCTAATTTGAACCCAAACAAAAATGGAAACGATCAGAACCTCGATAGCTTCAGCGGGACCAACAGCCCAGCGGCGGTGACGAACTTCCCTGCGCCGCGCAACGTGTGACGTAACCGAGGGAGGTGGGGAGGATTGGGGGAACAATACAGACAGATTATTGAAAAAGAGTGTTCACTCTGTGATTTATTTATTTATTTATTATTTTTCTATTTTATTAAATTTTCTAGAATCGGGTTTGTGGCGACACCACGTTTCGTATCTCTGTTACGTTGATTCTGATTTATTCCTTTTATAAACTTTTGTTCAGTTTATAAAAGGATGCATTTGGATGCAGATGGAATAATTTTTGCCCTTAGCACTTTACTTCCTGACAGTTATAATGCATTGGCAACAAATGTATGTTTTTATCACTGGGAGCAGCTGATTAGCATCTCAAAAGCTCAAATAACATCTGATTTACCAAAGAAGTTGAAAAGGAGACTTTGCTGATTAACCAAAAAGAAAGAAAGCCCAACTTCAACATTTCTTTACCAGACAGAGACATAATGAAAAGCAAAAGCAAATGAGGTGGATTAGCACTGGCTGCTAACAACAACAGTTGGTGTCATTTAGAAAATGCTCCTGTATTGTCTCTGCTGTCCAAATGTTGAATGGTTGGAATGTCTGGAGTCATGTGGTTGGTTTACAGCAACCACATGACTCGGTCTTCAGTCAGAGGCATCAGATTACTGGCAAGATGGTCTGCTATTGCAGACCCCACCTGTTTCCTGGTTTATATTTGTGTTTGAATGGCAAAAAACCCTGAAATCGGTTCAATCTGTGCCAATACTTGAAAGCTGATGTTCAGAAACTCTGCAAGCTTGAATCAGTTTGTTAATGTGTTCTTAAAATAAAGTCAGTGCTTTCATTCGGCATCACCGCTGAGCTGTAAGAAAATGAAACAGATATGTAATTTTATCATTTAATTTCTTTATTTCAAAGCCTTTCTTTTACAAAGTGAGATTAAAGACTGCAACAGTGCATAATAACACAAAGAAAACCTTTCAGAGAGCCGTCAACATGTCACAGAGCAACAATGCAGGTGCACAACTGAGCACACACTGAGATTAAAACCAAAACAGTATTTGTGAGGTAGCCACACGTCTGTACGGACAGCATCGATAATACTTCTCGGTTCTGACCCACGGAGAATTAGTAAGGCCTTTTTCAGGACACAAACAGCAACAAGGCACAGGAGAGGGTCAGAGGTCACCTCAAAGGTTAGCTTGAGGCAGAAAATCTGCAGACAGCTTTCTTCACAACCCTAGCAAAGCCACACAATAACCTGCCAATATTTACAGCAACTCAGGAGAAAGCTGTGCTCTAAGGTTTAATCTCTGCAAAGACTTTTAAACAAAACGACAGGGTGAAATTTAAGAGGCTCCACGATCCAATTATGTCGTCACAACTCTTACCTGGATCCAAATATAAATGGCAGTGTTAAAATTAGACATAATTTACTAAAACTCAATGAATCCAAGCTGTGTAACAACGTTAAAACATAAACAAGTCTAGCTACAAAAGTTTAAAAAAAGCTGCTGAGACAAACTGAAAAGAAGTGAAGCGCTCTAGACTGACCTTAGTATTAAAAGAAACGAGAGTAAACGAGTTATGTACAAATCAAAACACAAAGCTCTGGAATAATAATAATAATAATAATAACAATAATAATATAAAAAGAATAAGTAAAACCCACTGAAAGATAAAAATCTTTTTTTTTTCTTGTTGGAAAGAAAAACAAATTAAAATGGTCGTGGAAAGCTACATGATTCGTTTTAAAGTGACAGAAAATAAAAAAACATGCAACCATTCACATTGTTTGACAAATGCTGTTTTAGAACAGATTAAACCAATTTACAGAAAACAGAAAGTGCAACAGAAATAAAGTTAAAGGCCCAGTTCTGACTGAAAACTCTGCGTCCGACTCCAGTAAGTCAACATCTCTCTTAAAATAAGAAGCTACAATAAATGTGACTCACTGAGGTCAGAGAGTTTGGATTTGGAGGGAAAAGCTGCACAGCCAAGACAGAAAAAGCTACATTTGGCTTTGAGCTGCAAACTGCTGGCATTTTTCTCAAGAGTTAAGATGCACTTAGTTTAAATCTTTAAGCGTCTCGAGTTTAAATACAAAAAAAGCATGAAATTGCATGGAAATGTAGCTTCAGTGTGTAGTTCTGGTTTTACACCAGCATGATTTTATTGCATTAAAACAAATAATATTCAGTATTCATATTCTTGGATGTTTCACTCTGTTTAAAGCTTTTATAAATCAATCATGATCAACAAAATTTGGACTTTTCTGACAAAAAAAAATAACCCAAAAAATCCTTTGATGTAAAAGAAAATCTGAGTTTGTTAAATAATTCAATTAAAAATTATAGCATGTAATTAAAAATACTATAACAAAGTGGAAAAAGTACAAATGTTGCTTTTTCATGACTGATTTGTCAAAGCAGCAGCAAAAGGATAAAACATCCAAGATACTTTTTGAATATTTCTGCTTTTTTGTCACTGAAATGTTCCAGGATATCAAACTAAACTTAACATCAGACAAATAGAAACTCTGTAAAAACAAAAGGATGTTTTTAAGTTACTTATACTGTTTTCTAAAACGGGGGAAAATGAAAAACCAAACTGGTTGTGAATGCAAAATGAACTTGCAAATTGCCAGATTGTTTCTTTAAGAAATAAAATTTGAACCACTGACTCAGCTTTTCCTCTGATCTGAAACACTAAAATGGGAGAAACAAACATTTTCCAGAATTTTCTTTGTTTACGAACCTTAAAGGAAACAATTTCTTTTTAAATTCTGCCAGGAAACGTAGAAACTTGAGCCTTTTGTCAACAGGTGTGCAGCCGTGGTAAAATCCTGACTTTGAGGAGGTTTCCAGTGAACGAGATCCGTAAAGTTTCATTGCACAGTCCGGGGCCAGATCTCAGCGGTGCAGATTTATTTATTTCTGTCAGAACTGGGCCAACAAACTGGGGAAGTATGAGCTGGAACCAACCCGTTCCCTGATTTAAATAACCTTTGTAAAGGAAGGCAAATTCACAACTTCTTATAAAGAAAACCGACTTGGAAACAATTCAACACCAAACGGAAAGAAGACGGATGAGTTCAGGACACAAAAGGTGGCGGAGAACGAAGCTTACAGCTACACATTTCTACTTAAACCATGTTGTGTTATGTACATGGACATCTTCTAGATATTTAGCAATTGAACATGTAAAAAAAGAAAATAAAAAAATCTCGATCTGATGCTACAGATTCCCAGATGTGTCTCCTACAGCCATCACAGTAACCCTAACCCTATAAGGTGCATTAATAGGAGCCACATCTGGGTTTTTAGATCGTATTTAACGTCACATCACGGACTCTTTGTATCTCCTCTTGTGATCAAATGTAAAACAAAAGCAGCAATTTGCTTTCGTGTTTCCTTGGTGTATCTTTTTTAAAATCAGATTTTAAACTGAAATGTTGCCGTTAGGCTCCCATTTTATCTTCTCACCGCTGGGAGACATTCAGCGACGCAGGTAAAACAGAAATGTATACACCGATTAAAAAAAGGCCAAATCTCAAAAGTTCAGTAAAAACAAGAGCAAAAAAAAGAACAAGAAAAGGAAGTTTTGGCTACTTGTGGTCAAGTGCAATTACTCTTGTGTGGCTCGGGCTGGAAACGCAGGAGGGAGGTCACTTAGTGGATGTGCTGCTGGCAGTGGATCTGGTCCTCCGCCTGGTCCAGGAGCTCCAGCATCTCCCTGATGATGGCCTGCAGCGCGCGGCCCAGCTCCTCCCCGCTGTAAGGCTTTCCCAGAGGAGGCACGTGGATGAAGGCGGAGCGGCCGCGGCTCAGGTACAGAGACGTGTAGTAGGTGAAGTCGCAGAGGTACCTGGGAAAAAAATAGGAGCAGAAATCGAATGAAGAGATTAAACCAAAACAGGAAGTGAACTGGAGGCAGTTAGGCATAATCAATAAATCAATTAATCACACGGCAAATGAAAACCTCGTTTTAATTGATCTTTTTCCTCTCTCTATTGATGACACTGGATGATAAAGGCTCCACTGACTTCCTCATTTCCTTAAGGGCGGAGTGAACGACTGCATCACCGTCTTCTCTATCTAAATCTATTGATTATTGAAGTACACAGACATCATCATCTGCACTCTTTTGGTTGAATGTAGTTTTTATTTCCACTCTGGTTTTATGTTGTGCTTAGTTTTTATTATTATTATTTTTAACAGAAACTGAGTCCATTTTATTTGTGAATTTGGTCGTTTTATTTAGTTTATTTAGTTCCAGTGTTAAGTGTTCTTTAGAAAATAAAGAGCATTTATTTTTTTGGCAGGATATCTCTTGCATTATTAAGTCATTACATCAGTTTAAAATGGTCTCCAAACAATATTATCATTTATCGCGATAATTTTTGAGGCAATTAATCGCGACAGGCATAACGGAAACTACAATCAGGTTATTACTAGGCCTGTCATAATAATCCATAAATCAGTTAATCACATGATAAATTAAAACAAACTATAATTTTATCGTTTTTCTCTTTTTCTGCCAAAAACTCGATGATAAAAGTCTTCAGTTTGGTGATTTGGTCTCAACTGGCCCTTACTTTAAAGGATAGTTTTGTTTACAGAGACTGTTTTTTTTTTGTTTTTGTTTATTTATTGTGGATATTTAAAATGTCTTCCAGCTCCAGTGTTAAACATTCATCAGAATTGAAAGTTTACTGACCTGTAACAATGTGTTCTTGCATGAAAATGGTCTCAACACAACAATATTATCGCTTATCACAAAATCTTCTGGGACGATTTATCATCCAGGAACATTTATAACCATGACAGGCCCAGTTATTACAGTTTAAAAAGCTTTGCAGAATTAAAATAAGCAAAAATATTGAAATTTGAAACTGAATACTTTAATCCTACTTTCAAAGGGTTAAAGTAATTATTTAGATTTATGTTGAAGCGACACAAATAAAAACAGTGAAGTCCCAGCACAGCGGCTCAGTAACAGCTTTTGGGTATAAATATAGCAGGCGAGTCGCTGCTGCAGCCGAGATCCATTCAAGGTTTTCATTTGGGTCTGTAGCAATTCTGCTGAAGTGTGATCACAGGAACAGAAGCAAAGGTTGCACTTTTATTCTATTTTTGTTGCTGCAACACATTTCATATGGAGTCAGAAATAATTTAAAATCTGCTCCAGTCACACGTTTTTATGAAAGTTTGTAGTAAATCATAATTACTATGAAACCATGAGAGATCAATGCTGTATTTTACTACACCAACAATTCTTCACTGTGAAAATACAAAGAGATAAACTGGAGTACCAAGAGAAAATCCAACATGATTCAAACCCAGGAACCTCTCCATACCAATAGATGTCTTTCTCCACTGTGCTGCCCTCGTCCATCTCTGGTCAAAGTGGGTTTTTATAATCCCTTTATTCCATTTTTGCTGCTGAAGCAAGTCAAATCTGGAGCATCTAAAGGCCAAGTCAACACTTCACATTCATCCTTATGTTGCACAAATTATTCCTGAATCTATAGGGTTGGACGATATGATTTAAAAATGTGTTACAGTAAATCGTTTCGTATCAGCAGAGGATTGCAGAGCAGCCGAAGTTATTCCAAAGTAAGAGCAGAAAAACTTCAGCACATTTTTACTCAAGTAAAAGTAAAAAGTATCCAACCATGAAATTACTCAAGATGTAAAAAAAAAAATTATCAGTCATTTAATATTTAAAAATTACATCATCAGATGATTCAAAATATGAGAGGAAATTTTGGTATTTTAACAATTTCCTTCAATAAAAAACTTAAGAAACTTTAATAAAATCTCCAGCAGTGTCTTTGTCTGGTGAGTTTTGGTTAAAACATGTTTGTTCTCCATTCAGTCGGTAAAAAAATTATGATTTTTACATTTTAAATGATTAATGTTTTGATCAATACTTTTTAATTAATTTCTCGGTTGGCTGCTTTTTACTTGAGTAAAAATACTTTGAAGTAGTTCTACTCTTTCGTGAGTCCATTTTTTGATTTCTCCACCCGGTTCTGATGGAGTCACAGAACAAAACAAAAGCTTCACCTTCCAGCATCTTTGGAGACGGTCACAGCTACTCCCAGTCCCGCTGTCGCAGTCACTCTCTTGCAGACCGACTCCATGTCAATAACTGAGTTGATGCAGTCTGGGCCTCCCACAATGCAACACTGCGAGTCTGGACAGAAGCTGCTGTTGTCCAGGCCTTTGTAGCCGTGATTTCTGCCACACTTCTCCAGCGTCACAGTGGTGGCCATCCCTGAGACTCCCACATGGACAATCAGCTGGACAAGCAACCGATTGTTAGAATCAGTAAGGCGGCTTTACGACAATGTTGCTGGAAAACTATTTAAATTGAAGCAAAACGTGCTATTTCGAATGTTGTTTCAAGGTCAAACTTTGTCTAATAGTATAACTGGATGTAGTTTTGTTGAATGTTTGCACACAGTGCTTATCCAGGAGTCTAAATTAAATCAAATCTGAGTCAGACAATATGCAGCTGTGGAAAAAAATAAGAGAGCACTTGGAATGATCAGTTTCTCTGATTTTACTTTTTATAGGTAAATGTTTGAGTAAAATTAACTTTGTTCTTTTATCCTGTGAACTACTGACAACATGTCTCTGAATTCCAAGCAAAAGGTTAGTATTTATTTGCAGAAAATGAGAAATGGTGAAATAACAATTAAGACGCAGCGCTTCCGGACCTCAAATAATGCAACGAAACCAGTTCATATTCATTTAGAAACAACAACACTAACGTTTTAACTCAGAAATCGATATTTGGTGGAGTAACAGGAGGCTTTCAGTGCAGTGGTGGCTTAGTGTTTTCCAGATCTGTCTCAGACATATTAGGAACCAGATTTAACCTTTAGAAACAAGGTAGTAACACGAGATGTACGTGATTTTTCCATCTTACCCGTGGATGAAACTGCTTCCACAATGAGGGAACCAAACTCTGTACTTTCTGGTACTCAACAGGAACCTCGTGTACGTGCAGGTCCACATTGTTCCCCAATCCAAGTTTCTTCATTTCCTGACAAAAATAATAAAACGAAGTTCAGCTGCGAAAATAATTACAGCAACTGTCACTCCTTGATAGAAATAAAACACATTTCTGCGTTGAAATTCCAGAATTATGGCTGATTTTTTATTTACTTTTAAAGGTGAGACTTTTGTAATATTTTTTAAAAGTTTTGAAGGTTTTTCAAAGCTATTCTTTAAAATTTGGGCAATTTTTAAAATAATTTAAGTCACAAATAAACTTGTAGAAGTTTCTTTTTCTTCCTTAATTTATTGCAGATGCATCTTTAGAGACTCTGTGGCCGTTTTCTTTTTTAAGACACCAATTTTAGAAGATTCTGATTTTCTTTAAGTATAGAAATAAGAAAATACTTTATACTTTCAGCACAAATTGAACTTGCATGTCAAAAGTTGCACACAAATTTGCAAATACAGTAAAATCCTCCAGGTTGAGACAGAAATAATAATAAATAAATAAAATAAAACTAACATGAATTATAGCATCACAGCTGTGTCTAATTCTGAACTGTTTCATGTAAAACTGTTTATTCATTTATTTCACCTAGAAAGTAGCTGTTATGTTACAATAACAATTAACGATCTATATTTGGATGATACGTGATCAGTAAAATTATTAAAGTGTCGACATTTCAGCTTCAGTTTCTATTTCCTCTAATTTCATGTTTAAACACTTCAGTGAAGCTGAAACATCATCAGCATCACTGAGTTAGCTGAACCTTCAGGTCAACTTCTATACGGAAGAGTGTTTTCAATCAGAGTTTACATATTCTGAGATTATTTTAGTGTCTCATCAATTCGTCAAGCCGATAGTCTAATAATATTTACAGCAGATTTCTTGCTGCATCTTTAGGAATGAAAAATAAAGTTGCTGGAGTTTTTATTGATGTAACATTTGTAACTCGTTTGTTTGCTGAAACTTCTTTCGTCCAATTTTACTGTTATTTTAGGCAGCCAGTGCAAAAAAAAAAAATGTAGAAAGACTGGGCAGAAAGAAAGAGAAAACTTCAATAAGCCTCAATAACAAACACTTGGTGACATTTTGTTGCATCTTTGTGCATAGACAACAAAGTCTAAAAAATCAAAACAAAGAATCTGATGAGGAAGAAAATTGAATTTGGTGATGATTTAAAACTTTTCCACCCACGCAATGTTTTTGCTTGAATGTTTGTTTGTTTGTTAAAAGGAAACACAGCAATGCCAGAAACCACAGCACAAAACATCAAGTTTCTTTAAACAACCTTCATGTAATTCATGAATTACCAACAACCACAATTTATACATGTTCCTAGGGCTGTCACAATAAACAATAAATCTATTAATCACATGATAAATCAAAAGAAACTCAATAATAATTTTCATGTACTTGATTTCTCTCATTTTACTTAAACCTGAATGATGATAGTTTTCAGTCTGGTGTTTTGGTTCCTACTTTCCCTTTTTTTGAAAGATAATTTTGTTCAGAGATTTTCTTTACTTATCTTGAATATTTCAAATGTATTCCAGTTCTGGTGTCCAAATGTTCATTAGAATTTAAAGTTCATTGATTTTTGAGAATGTCTTCTTGCATTTTTATGTCATTATTACTATTATATTACTTGAAAATGTTCTCAAAACAACAATATTATAGTTGATCGCAATAAGTTCTGGGACAATTTATCTACATATTTCCATCAAAAGTCTCCATTATTCATATTAAAATGATCCAAACATAGTTTTCATAAGGAAGACAACCTGTGTTGAATTTACAGCCAGTGGACGTCCACGTTCTCCCCGTCGTCTCGATTTAGGAGGAGTCGCCAAGGTCACTGACCCTCTCACTTGCATTAAAGGAGGTTGGTCTGGCCGTGTCTCTGACCCTGCCTCAATGCGGCCTTTTGTTTGGCTCTAATATCCTTATCAAGCCCGTCTAGACACCCTGACAACCTCCATCATCCCCCCACTGCAGCCCCTGACAAACAGCGCCGCGCGGTGTGCAGCCGGCCGGCCAGCGGCCATTAAAGTGTCACATAACTGTCTGAAATACAAACATCTCCAAATGTTAGACTTTACTTTCATTTTCTCTCTCTACGTCTTTATGATTAAACATATAATATTATTTATGAGGCTGAATAAAGCAAACAGATGAAGGAAATACCTGCACTGCTACCCAGCTGGCGTTGACAGTGTGTTCTCCAAATGGTCCAAAACCTGCAGGAGACCCAATGCTTACTTTACTCAAGATTACAATCATGAGTGTGTAAAAGTAAAAACAAAAACTTTTCTTAATTACATACATGCAGAAAAAAATTTGATTACTCAGTTTAATTTACAAGGAAGTCAAATGTTCTGTTTTAGCTCTGAACTGCAAATGAAACCAAGCCTGTCATTAAACAAAAAGGTGAAAAATAAAAACACTTTCCTACAGAGGCAAAAGTAATAATCACCACTTCATGTAGAGCATCATAAAGACTGAAGAAAAATATCTAGACAGCTAATGGCTGTTCAGCCAGGCTTGTTTATGTAGGGATATACGACTGATCCCCCCTCTCTCCCCCGCTCCTTCTCCACCACCCATCCCGGGGTCAGCGGGTCCCTGGGGGTTGGGTGGAGAAAGGATCAGTCTGTCTGACAGGCTGCTGAAAAGGAGCAGAGCGAGGGGCCAGCAGCTGCCAGCCGGCCCACTATTGTGCAGGAACTGTTCCCAGGCAAGCTACACATCCAGCCCTTCGGATGGGACTGCGAGACTCTGCACTCTTTTGTGTCTGACTGCACAAAATCTCAGTCTGGAGCTCCTGTGAGAAGGCAACAGTCAGGACTGTACTTTGTGCAGTTGGAAAGCCTTGACTTAACATAGCGAGATATGAATTCACACCTAGCAAATTTAGTTTTTCAAAAAGAATAATCGTAAAAACATGTTTTCATTTACCAAAACTGGCAATATTTTAGAATAACTTTGTTATTTACTGATGGAAAAGATATGAACATATTTGATAACTTGAAGCAAGGAGGAGTTTGCTGCGTTTTAACTAAAACAATAAACATAAGAAGAGATATTTTACACATAAAGCAATATAGTACAAATATAAAAACTCTGGAACATTATTGGGCTGCTAACTAATTAGAGCTCTAATGAGGATACACATCCTCACTCTTTAAAAGCAAATAAAATCAAAATATAAAAAGTTACAAATAAAGTAAAAACATAATTAAATGTATAAAAGTATCAGAAAAACATCTAAATATTATAAAATGCAGCTTTTTCTTTCCCTTTTGCTGTCAATACATATTAATAACTATTAATAAATATTGATAAATTACTTTATTTTGGTCAAACTTAATTTATTGTTTAAAAATCGAGATAACGTGGGTTAAGAAAATATATTACGTTTAAAGACATGATGCATAAACAATGCAAGAAAAAAACACTGATTTAAGAAAGACAACATGCAATTATTAATTTATGTTACAAATAAATAATTTTGTAAAGTCTTTTGTGCTGTCAAAGGGATAAGATGCTCAGCAGCTGTGTATTAAAAGCATGTGAATAACTCTGCAAAGTGAGCAACAAAGCGTTTCTTTCCGTGCACAAGTGCAGCTCAGAACAACCTGACGCCATTAAGGCGAGAGCAGCTGTCATCTTCTCCAACTTTTCCGTTACTTCATTCACTCCCGGAGGCACGACAACAACAGCGCTGAAACGAGGCACCGACCTGTCACCACCACAGTCCGGCTGCTGTTATCCATCGCCTGAAACGTCGCCTAGAATCCGTCGCTTCTCCTCGGTTCGTAAACTGAAGCAGATCCCCGCAGAGTGTCGAAGCGCCCCGTAAGCTGACGGCTCCTTCTGCCACAATCAGAGGAAACTAGCCCGTTCTCCTTCATTCTACTTGGTCGGTTGAACGCAACGTCATGACGTTGACGTGAAACGCTCTTCTTCTTCTGTGAAACGCTCTTCTTCCAGCAGCGGTCGGTAAACTACCTGCTGATGCACTTACCGTTACCAAGTGAATTATTGTTTTCAGAAATGTGTTATAATGTTTTCCCCGAATGTTTTTTTTTCCTGTAAACTCTGCATTAAATTAGAACGGTGCTATTTTAAGAGTATTTCCTCTTTTTTAGCGGTCTTTGCAAAAAAAAAAAACCTGAACAATGTAATTGTGATTTTTTATTCTAGGCTGCACTTGCTGGGAATACATTGTTGACACAACAATCCCCTCTCAATCTTTTTTTAATGCTGACTCCCTTTTCACTCACTGGACTCGCCTCATTGCAGTACAACTACTCAATGAAAGTAGTTGTACAGTGAAAGCTATTTCATCCATTAGAAGCAAAAAAGAAGCATACGCGCAGAGGAACTCAAAGCCATTGAAGATGCACGTTTTCAGCAGCAGGGGGCAGCACTATAAGATACGGTCCCCTCACATTAGGAGGCGAAGAAGAAGTGTAGGTGGGAAAAACCGTGTTATTCTTCGCAGGAGAAAAGAATTAGGAACAAATATAATCATAATGGTGAGTAAATAAGAATTAAGTGCGATCTGTTGCTTTCTTTTATTAATATAAGATGCAAATCGTAAGTTCGACTGGCAGAAACAAAGTTTCTAGGTTTGTAAACCAGGAAACTGTTAGCCGACAGCTAAGTGATGTTAGCATCTGTGTTTAAATGAGGTCTCCGTTACTCAAATAAGTATTTTATGGCTTAGAAACTTGGCTTATAATTTGATAAATATTCATACTTAGTTCTACGAAGGTCATGCTTGTCGTTGATACTGTAATATTTCTTAATATGACTCGTTGGATACTAATGGATAACGTGTTTGCTGCGGTTAAGACAGCAGTTGCTTTGATTGCACTATTGAAAATATAAACTATGTATTTTTTGTTTTTCAGCTTCCATTGTCTCTGCTGAAAACTGCCCAGAACCATCCCATGGTGAGGAGACACACTGACTCCTACATAAGTCGTTATGATGTGCTTGGCACAAACATAACTTAATTATCAGGCTGATCTATCCTATGAACTGTAATGTCTTCTGTGCTGAGGATTGGTATTAATTATTTATGTTCTGTGATGATGTGTTTTGTTTTCCAGCTGGTTGAGCTTAAGAATGGGGAAACCTACAACGGCCACCTGGTGAGCTGTGACAACTGGATGAACATCAACCTGAGAGAAGTCATCTGCACATCCAGGGTAAAGCCGTGGCCTTTAGTATACATACCTTCTAATGTATCCAGATTAAATAGAAACACTTTAAGCATCTTTGAGCTACAGGAAGCCAGAGGAAGGACTCTAGGACTGGGTGATGTGCTCTATCTCCCTAGTCAGAGCGTTTTAGTCAGAACGCGAGCAGCAGCAACATTCTGGATCAGCTGCAGTTGATTATTTATTTTTAGGCAGAGCTGTGAGGACACTGCTAAAGTAATCAGTGCAACTAAAGATAAACGCATCTATGAATTTCTCAATATATTGTTGGGACATTAGTTCTTTAATCCTGGAAATATTCTTCAGATGATAGAAGGCCAACTTTGTAACTGTCTTTATGTGTCTCTATTAAGCCTATGAGACATATAGCAGGAAAAAAATCCAGCAAGTTTTGGTAGAAGACATGCAAAAAGCATCATCTTTAAATAAAGAGACTACTGTGTGTCATATGTTTAGGCTAAAGCTTTTTGTAAATAGTTTCTTCATTCTAAAATCCTTCCCGTTTGTGGACTTGATTCTACCATTTTTCCTGAGATTTAAAAAAAAAAAGTTCAAGATGCTGAACTGATTGAATCATTTTTCCGAAATATTGATAGAAAATTGATTAAGAGCAAATAAAGTTTCAGAAAGGTTAAAACAGGTTTAATATTTGACAGGTTTAATATCACCTTAAAATACCAAATAAACTCTGTTTCTTTGTTCTTAAAAATTCCTAGCAGTTTCCATTTTTTGTCCTCATGATTCTAACTTCTCAATCAGTTGTTATTTTTTATCATTTTTTTGTCCTGTTTCATAGAGGCTTTCAGTCTTCAATGACTAAATTATTGACACTCATTTCCCCCACAGGATGGAGACAAGTTCTGGAGGATGCCTGAGTGCTACATCCGAGGAAGCACGATCAAGTACCTGCGAATCCCCGATGAGATCATCGACATGGTGAAGGAGGAAGTGGTGTCGAAGGGGCGCGGGCGCGGCGGCTCCCAGCAGAACAAGCAGCAGGGCAAAGGAAGAGGAGGGCCCGGCCGAGGTGAACAGAACCACTTCCTGTTTGTTTCCCCTGATAAATGTGCTGCTCAAACCTTCCACAGTTAAATCTCCTGACTGGTTTTACTCCTAGAGGAGATTAGCTCTGAGAGTTTAAACACGTCTGGTCTGCCGTCTGTCCTGCAGGTGTGTTTGGCAGCCGCGGCAGAGGGATGTCCGGTCCTGGACGAGGCCAGCAGCAGCCGCCGACCGATAAGAAAACAGGCAAACCTCAGGGAATGAAGAACCAGCACTGACCCAACTGAGCGGTTCCTGATACATTCAACACAAAAGCTGTTTGGTTTGGCACCAAAAGCTGTGCTGATTGTACAGATTTTTTTTTATTTACCTCCTCATCTCTAGAAATTTCTGTCACTCTGTGGAGGAATATCCACCTGTTGTGTTGTGATCAACTTGGCTTCAGATTTTCTCATGATGTAGAAAATATCCAGTCTGTACGAATATCTTTTAAATGTCTTTTTATTTACTTCAGTTGTACGTTTGGTATGACATCAGGAGAAACGTCAGACTGGGAAAGAGTTCTGAAAGAGTTCAGCTGATCTTTAGTTAAAAACATTTTCAAGGTGATGCATGAAAAGATTCTCATATTCTTCATATGGATATGGAAAAGTCCAACATATGTTGAGTTTCGTTTTATTTTTCTAACACACATTATTGTAATTTATGTACAGAAGAACATGAGAATAAAAAATGTTTTGAAACCGGTTTATATTTTCTGAAAATATTTATTTTTCAATTTCTAATTTACAAATCTGAGGTACTTTAGCATCTTTTTGTCTGGGTCTAAAAAAATAATTATTTGGCTTTTAAGGTTGTTTCATTTATTTTGAAACTATAAGAATGAAAGAATAAGCTCCAAATCAAAGTTAAAGTCTTACAATATATTTTATTTACATCAAATAGACATCGAGGATTATTTTATTCTCGAAATAAAATATTGGGCTAATTTAAAATGTATTCAAAGAGTTTAAATTTGTGACATGACAACTGCAAAGCAAAATGAAATGATTTGATCTGAATCATCCATGTTCACAGAAACAAAATAAAATATTTAAATCTCCTGACAGAATCTAATAAGTTTTTCACTTTTTCCAATGAAACATTACATCTTCTCACCCTTTATAAAAAGATCACTAAGCAGTCCAGATTATTTTTGATGATTTTAATTCCAGTATACAATCAAATAAAACAAACAAAAAAATCACTTATGGGTAAAACAGTTGATTTTCCTCCCTAAGTAATACCATATTAAATCACATAATGGTTCAACAATGAAGCTAAGATAATAGTAAACTAAAAGTAATCCCTAAGAAGAAAAAGTATTTTAAAAGTACCATATAAACATTACTTACATTCCTTAGTTCTTGACTTTATATTCTGCATGAAATTCAGCATGTATTGTCATTTTTTATATCAAAAGGTTAATATATTTATGGTTAAAGCATAATTGTCTCCACAAAAAAAAAAACACATTAGAATATTCAAAAATATTCTAATGTACAGAATATATTTTATTATATACATAAAATATTTGATAAATGACTTAAAATGTTTCTACACCTTATTACTGTCTCATCTGACTTCTCAGGTACATTATTTTCATCCTCAGATACAAACATAGGAATAAAAACATTCTAATTTATTACATGCATCACAATTTCATTGTTCTAAGCAGTGTCACAATTTGAAAAATTGATGTTTACAAAAACTAAATCCAATCCAAACCAGCTTGAAATGACTTGCAAAGAAGGTAAATATTTCAATAAGATTTGTAAAGAATGTAAAGACATGAATCTTTACTTAGAGTGAACTGTAGTTCTGCAAAGTACTTCCTGAGGGGTGTCTGAATATAAATGCACACCAAATTTTCAGTCAATCTGTAGCAAAGGCAACAGGAAGTGGTATGTTCAGACAACACACGATGTCGATGTCAGATATGGCCATCAGGTGGTAGTATTGGATTATTTTGTGTAATGACATATTCTTTTCATAATTGAATCTCTGATCCTTAACAGACCAGCATAATTTATGACACGTCACAACAAGAAAAGCACAAATGTAGCCATAATGTCTGTGGTTCACTTGGAGCAAGGTCCAAGATCTACAAATCCAATAACATTTATTCAGTGATCATTTTAATCATTAAAATCCAGCTATTTATGCTCTGACACTTTAAAACAAGTGGTAATGGGAAATGAATAAAATACACAACTGAACACATAACTATTTGTTCTGAATAGATGCTTTATGATTACAAAAAGTCATGTATGTGTTAAAGAAAAAAGCTGAATTACCACCATTGTCCAGGCAATAACGATGGTGATAAATATATATATATATAGCTATCTAACATTGCTATCTCTACAAATAATAATAATGTTAATAATAATGGTGCCATTTGATAAACCAGGAATTAATTACAATTAATTTGGTTCAACTCAAATAACTACAACCAGGGCTGATTATTCCCAGACTAGTAGACTAAAAGTCTTTCTTAAATATAACCTGACAACATGAAGCAGGTTAATAATCTCAAAAAGACACATCATGCACTACCAGTCTATGACCAATCATTGACAGCTACCTGTCTGAAAGGATTTTAAATACATTTCTAAGCATTTGCGTTTCCAGCCAACCTGATGTTATCCAGGAATGGAGAAAACATGGTAAACCTTCCCATTATTGGCTTGCCTACAAAATTATTAATCCAAAAAGTCACAAAAGCACCCAGAAACCCATCAGAATTTCTGTGAATCAGAATGAGAATCAGCTTTATCGGCCAAGGTTACTTACTCATTGGACCAGATGATAATTATCTGTTAGAAATTGATGTATGCTTTAACTCAGGTTGCCTTTGTCTGAAGTTAAATTTTGTATCATGTTCTAAAACATTTAGAGCAAAGAAAAGAGAAATGTTTGGGGAGGTAAATATTTTTTCTAACATTCTATATATATTATTTGGTTCTTAAGTCATATTCAGCTTTGTTGGCCAAGATTGTGTCCACAAAAAAAGAAATTTCAGTTCAGCGTGCTCAGAGAAAATAAAAGAATGGGAAAAAGGAACAGTAAGTACATGTATCTCTGTAGAGCCAATATTTTATGAGAAGAAAACGAAAAAAGAAAGGCAGGACATGGTCGTGCCTATATGTTATTGTTTAAAAATCTTGTTAAATCCCATATTTATTTCCTGGGTGAACTGTTAAAAATCATAAGAGGCGTGAACTGTGTGTATCTGTGTGATGCAGTGTGGGAGCTAATCTCAGTCCTGTGTTGCTGAGTTTTCCTCCTCCTCTTTTCCACCCACACATCTCTTCCACATACAAACGCCGCTGCTCTAGGCAGCCAATCGCCAGCTCTCCTCCTTTGTATTGCTTTTACCTGCGTCACTCTGCACATGTTACCGTGGCGATCACTGATGCTCCCCCCACACTCTGTGTGCCCGTGTCTCCAGTGAAGATGAAGCCGACTTGTGGCTGGTGATGCAGGCAGGCTGCAGACGTCATCAGTCCCTTGGGAAGAAAGCCTATTTTTACTGGTGGGCACAGAGAACACCAGGCTGCCAAACATATTTATGGAAGCTCCTCTAATCCCAGTCTGCTGAGAAACATCACTGCCCATGCTCTGCACCTCCCTCTCCATTCATTTCTCACAAATGCAAATCAGTCGAATACTGTGCCCAAAAATCAAGATGGCAACAACTGTAACAGTTTTATGTAATCCTGCTCTAGTATTTCTTATGTTTTTTCTGAGATGTTTAAGACAAATAATTTGACCTCCCTTTGAAATAACCAAAAAGTTAGCAATGTGACAGACAGCAGATCTGACAGATTTATTATGAAAAAAGTAAACATAGAGTACTGACTTAACAAAATACCAAAGTTACCTTAAACCGCTGGACATTTACACGCAAACTAATTAATAATTAGCTTTTCTTTCAAAAAGAAAAACTCAGTTGTTACAAGGTTTTATCCTAACTATTTAAGTTGTTTTCATTGTATCCACAGGGATGTGTTCAGGTTGGTGCGTCTTGCTCTATCTCTTCTGATTGTCTTTGTCAACATGTGTGTCCTCACACCTGGAGCTCATCAAACCGACTCTGGAGGAACTTTAAGAGGAGTGGATGCCACACTGTTTTACTCCATGAGTGGTTATAAAGCCTTCACTTCTTTGCTCTTTAATATACCACATTTCCCTCTTGTCCTTCTTTTCAAGAAACCAGTCTACATTTTATTCCCATCCTAGATCCTTGTACGCTGTCTCTACTTGCTCTCCGATTTTGCTGAAGAACTCGCCTGAAAATTGCCTGAAGCTTCTCACGTCCCCTTAAACTACTCCACATCCTATATGACTGTACTTACCTGCCTGTCCACCTTCCAGCACTTCAGAACAAAGAACCCACTACCAACAAACACCACTTTCAACCATTATCTGATCTAGGGCTCTGTGGGTGTACTCACCTCCTTCATGGGAATTCCACCATCTTTTCAGCAGTAAAATAATCACCTTGTTCATCATCTCCATCATATATCAATCAAACCATACTCCTCAGTGCTTTCCTACATTTTCATTCGCTGACTTGTGTAAATAAACTGTTAATTGCTGTCTGTAGTTGCTGCCAATATAATGGTCTCACAAAGATTCAACAAAGCCAGTTTTATTAGGAACTGACTGTGTCAACAGAAGCTAGTCATAAACTGAAGACCAACACAGAGACGAGGTATGCTGGAGCTCATCATTTTACACTTCAGGATCACTATTTTTAGCCTGGCCATTTTGCTAGTAAGAACTAAGCTAAGATAATTCAAAAAGCTTACACACCAAAGTCACTTTTCAAAGATAATGCTTTTAAAAAACATAAGAAATACCACACATCGACTGTTTAAGGTTGTTTTTTATTTGTGGTTGTTTTTTTTAATGGTTTTTGTAAGCATTTTGCTTTTTTATATTGTTTTGGTTCTTATAGAAATGGACACCCGCGTAGGTTGTGTAAATACAACCGAGATTAAATAGAAAAACAGAAAGATGGAAATTTTATAAACCCTTTTGGTTTGGAAGTCCGAGTTTTCAAAAGCGAACACAAATCTTAACGGTCAACGATCGCCAAGTTCCCTAGTAATCGGCCGTTACTAGGGAACCGGTAACGGTCGGTTATATCCATTTATAACTGTACGGAGATATAAAAAAAACATATGAAATAAAAACTTATTTTCAGAATATTTACATTTGATTTAAGTCATTGAATAGTGACGACTTACCTCAGAAAATGAACGGACATGAAGTGCTAACTTAGAATGTAGCAGCTTAGAGAGAAGCAGAAGCTAATGGCGTTAGCCCCGAGATGCTCCAACTGACCCTCCTAAACCCCAAGGGTCCAGCTCAATTCGTCTCTCCGTAAGCGTCTGCCTGGCTCTCTTTAGATAAGAGAACCTCCTCACATTTCCACGTAATGTTTTATTTTCTTTCTCTCCAACCACAAAATTTGAGTAATGTGTAAAACTTCCTCTTCAAACAAGGCACCACTTGTGATTCCCCTAGCATTTACGTGCGCAACGTAAACTATGAATACACGCAACGTTTAAATAAATTAAATTTAAAATGCATGTTGTGCTCTCTGGTATCTGCATTTTTATATCTTTGAGCTGCATAGTGATAGGGGTTGACTTAATCCTTATGATTCGTAAGTATAGTCATAAGTTTTTATGCAATCATGATTAAATTAACATCTTGGTTGAATAAATAAAAATTGAGAAAATACGACATTTTTTGCAATTTTATTTATTTTCTTGGTTTGTATGCAGACAAAAAAGAGATTACTGAGTTTAACCATAGTTTTTTTGTCTGAATTACGACTTTATTCTGAAAATTATTACTTTAATATCGGAATTTGTATTTTCCAGAAAGCCCACACAAAAAAAGTGATTTTTTTTGTGTGGGCATTTTAAATTAGAATTCTGCAAAATTTTGAGAAAAGTCAGATTTTTTTTTTCCTTTGGTCTTCTAATTGTACAATTGTTCAGTTGGCTTTATTTTTGCTTTTCTCTTTCAATGGCTACCTTAAATATTTAGATTGAATAAAATGTCTCAGTGTCATCCCCCTTTGAAAGATCATATTCCTTGGCATGTCAACAAGAAATCAAAATATTCAAATACAAAATAAAACACTTATTTAGTAAACTAAATGTTCAGTTCTGACTTATTACTACATCAATATGACTTAAGCTCCAAGGAAAGATGTAAGTAGTTTAGCATTATAAGCAGATGTCAGGATACAACATCCATCCATTTTCCTACACCCTTGTCCCTTACTGGGGTCGGGAGGGTTGCTGGTGCCTATCTCCAGCTATCGTTTCAGGCAAGAGGTGGGGTCATCCTGGACAGGTCGCCAAACAAACATGCACACATGTTTGTTTGTGTGCACACACACAGACAATTTAGAGAGGCCAATTAAGCTTACAGTCATGTTTTTTTGGACTGTGGGAGGAAGCCGGAGTACCCGGAGAGAACCCACGCGTGCACAGGGAGAACCTGCAAACTCCATTCAGAAAGACAGCGGGCCAGGAATCGAACCCAGAACCTTCTTGCTGCAAGGCAACAGCTCTACCAGCTGCGCCACTGGGCAGCCCATGATACAACATTATATTTATAAAATAATATAATGGCAAATGTTGAGTTTTCGCAAATAGATCTGCTTTTATGTTTTTGGGATGTGTTTCAGCCATTCATTCATGATGATTGTGGCTTTAATATAATCTACTTGGCTAGTGAAGTAATGCATCTATATTGTGCAGCAGCCATATAATTTGTTTTATTTTCCTGAGTCAAAATAATTTGAAAACCTGTATTTTGAGTCTTAACAGGTACTTTTTATGATAAAAAGCA
Organism: Phalloptychus januarius; assembly: GCA_902982915.1. Taxonomy (NCBI): domain Eukaryota; kingdom Metazoa; phylum Chordata; class Actinopteri; order Cyprinodontiformes; family Poeciliidae; genus Phalloptychus; species Phalloptychus januarius. Next base: position 6,638,702 of record CADWAE010000076.1, on the reverse strand, counting down.
GCAAATATTTAATCCGGTTGAAAATATGTAAAAAGAGCATAACTTTTTCAGGCAGCCAGGAAAAGTAAAGAAATCGATTAGAGTGTTGTGCAGCAAAGCAAAACCAAATCTATTTATAACAATACTGACCTAGATTTTTTTAAGCAATTAAAAATCTGCTTATCGAGCTTTTTTCAAAACAGGCATTTACTATAATATATGCACCACATGTTTCATCTACTTTTTGATTATTATTTTTGATTTCATCAAAAGAAAACGATACAGTGTGCAAGCAGTTCTCCATGTGGACGTTTTCAGAAACTCACCAATAAATCTGCCCAAATATCTTGTTAACTTGATAACCCACATAGGTAATTTCAAAGTTTGATTGGTCGACATTGTGTGGTAACCTATGAGCAATCTGTAGCATTTAGATAACCTAACATGAAACTCCGTCAATTGTGGGGACACAGCAAAGACTCCTGAGATACAGAAACAGTCATCCACACACAGCACTTTCAGGCTGCGGGGTGGCAGTAAAAACCACGGAGCCACTGCAGCAGCAACAGCAAAGTTTCTGTTCGGATGTGGCACATTAACACATTTTTTCCCACATGCTTTCCAAATGTCTCCCTTATCTATTAACACGATCAAAAAGCTTTCTGAACCAACCGTACTGTAAAAGACAACAACAATAAATCTGGAGTGTTAAGTTTAAAGGCTTTTTATTACCTCACTTCTACTATTTAAAATGAAGCGCTCAGTTCTGATGAGACTTTGACAAGATTTTCCATCAAATATGATTTACATTTTTTCAGTTTCAAATTTCAGTTGAAAAATGTGTGGAAATCTCCATTTGGGGTTCATGAGGCATGCTTCTTAACATTTACAGATAGATTAGATCAGGACTGCAGATCAGTACAGAACTGCTGGATCTTTTAATTAAATATTCCATGTTGTAATTAATAAAATAGACTGTAGCACCTAAATGCCAACATAAAGCTTCTTGGAAGAATTGATCAATTGTGGCTAAAGTAAAATATAATTTATAAAAAGTTGGTTATACTGGGAAGTCTAGATCAATTTTTGATACAAACAAAACTGAACTGATTGAATGCTTAGCTTTATGTTTCCATTTACACCAGGAAAAACATCAAATTTTACCCTAAAAGTAGCATGGAAAGTAATATTTAACAAATTCAGCATGTTTTTCTCTTCAGTGTTTAACAATGAAAAAATGTGGGCCCACACAGGTTTTGTGGTTTGGAGTTTGAAATTGTCAATGTGTGCTGCAGTCTGTTCAGGTATGTTGAGTGAAAAACCACCAGTGCGCACACTAATGCGCTTCTCTGTCACGGCATGGGGTTCCTACATCCTTCGTCACGGTGGAACTTCACCCACACTTTGAAACCACGTCATCAGGCCCAGTGGAGCAGCTTTGTGGCACACAGATACTGATTTATGTTAATTAGGACTTTTAAAATGGTGCATTGTGAAAAGACTAAAAGTTCTTTATTAGGTTTTTTTTGGATAAAGTGGTGGAAACAAGTGTTGAGCGACTAAAATGACAAAGAAATTATGTGAAGAGATGAACATCAATGATTGAATGAATGACCTTCATTTCAAAAGGTTTGCACACACAAATCACAGATTTACAGAAAAACATAAACAAAAAAGGAACAACTTGAATTGTAAACCATTTATCTTTATGGTGCACTACACAGAATATCAGCCCTAAAAAAAACAACAAAACAAACAAAAACAAAAATAACTTGTAATTTCAACTCAGTATTAACTCCATTCCAAATTTAAGTCCAAAAACTGAAATATACCTAAAATAAATATTAGTTCTCCAGTCAATACAAATAATACATTTTAATTATGAAGTTCTTGTTAAATTAAAAAAAAGGTTTAATAAAATAGAGTACAATCTGCTGTTTAGTACATGAAACTTTGCTATTAAACGTACAACTTCTTGGTATTTTAAAGATCTGGTTTGAATAATAGATTAACTATATATTAATTGTCAGAGTTTATGTTTATTATGAAGTTCCAGTATTGGATATGTATCAATTTAATATTAATTCCCCTAACAATACATATGTAATTATGATAGGAGTATAGTACATATATTCTATCTTAAAAATGTCCTTAATCTCTTACAAGCTAGATTTGATTTAGAAAACTTTGACTTTAATGCAACATCATTTTTCCTGAAGTGTTATTAAAAATGAATGTAGGATCCAAAAGCACTAGAAATCTAATGTTAGTTTTATTAATTGATGACAGAACCATTTTTTGACCTGTTAAATGAAGCTACATTTTTATGGTTTTGATAGACATCAGACGTTCTTGCAGATTAAAATAGATTATAGAAACGTTTACTACTGAAATCTGAAATTGAGTGGGAGAAAAAACTATCTCAGTTCCAGAAGAAACCGTGATCTGGTCTGTAAAAACTGTGCCAAAAGTTGTAACATGGGAGTCAGACGACTATCTCGGAAACTGTTGTAGAGCTCGCAGATATTTTTAGATTTTCTTTTATAAGCAGAATCTAAAAGCCACATTAGCTTTCGTAGCAGTCATCAGTTTTACAAACAAAATATCGAAACAACGTAGCTCAATAAACCTGCAGAGTTTGCGTGAAAAGGTGAGCAAAGGAAATAAGATCTAAGATAAGGTTTCAGTTTTGTTTCTGTAGCATAGAGTCTCGTATGTGTAGTTGAGGTACTAAATCAAGTCTGAACATTTTATTACCTTTAGGGACATTTTGAGCTTTTATTTATTCACGCCCATTCTCACTAATGAAACCATTTGTCAACTCAGTAATAAAAACAACAAAATGTTTCCTTTTCGTTCTTCATTTACCTCAAAGGACTCTCAAAGAGCCAGATGATAGATGCCTCAGGACTGTTCACATCTGCCCTGCTCATGTATTTTAATTACATTTCAAACCCACCACATATCAGTTGCATGTTGCTCAACTCAGTAGAGGCAAAAAAACAATGCAATTTTCTTTGGGCAGGGTGGAAGTTGAATCATTCCCACTGATGCCAAACATTCCTGACTGCGATTCATCATAATTTGTCTGAACATGCAGCTCTAATTCAGAGAGTGGGACGACAAATACCTCTGGAGATCTTAATGTGCTCCACAATTTAAAGCTGACTTATATTTAAAGGATTCATTAGTCATATGACTCATTGCTGTGAGCTGGATGTTAGTACAAGGTAATATGAAAATGTTTATTTTTCACCTGGTTAATTCTTTATCGGTTTGCTCGGGGGGGGTTTTGTTGGGTTTTTTTTCACCTGTCCAGGAATATTTGCATTTTAAGGCAAAGCTGAATGAGCTGATGTAGAAACTTTGGAAATGAAATCCTGATTTTCCAGTCAGAACATCAACAGTTCAGAAAAGTCCAAAGTTAACATGTTAATGTCTTATTGTGTGAAGAGCTGTGGGATAAATTTATAAATTATTTGTAAAACCCCTTCTTCCCAACTTTATATAAGAGTGCAAGAAATTTGTTTGTAGGAAAGCAGCTTCCATAAGTATTGGTGCCCTAATGGAAAGAAGCCTGAAAATGTTTGTTTTTTTCCCTTTTTTTGCACAAACATCATCTTGAAATTTTTTAAATTTATGTACATTTATTCACTGGATAAGAAATAATAGATTTGATCCAGATCACTTTCATGAAATTGTGAAATCTTACTGAACTCATAATCCATGACTTCCAGATTCAGTAGGGTAGAAAAGTTCACATGTTCATATGACATGTGAACATAAAGGTAGATTTATTTAGATAGCACATCTTCAGCAAGAGGGCAGTTCAACGTCCTTTACATGAATTAGAAATAAATACAAACTGAACAACAAACCAAAAGAAAAACAAAAAGACAAAAGTATGAAACTACATATTGGTTTCCTATGTTGAATAAGAATAAGATCAAGATCCATAATTTATAAACTGGTAAGGGTTTCTCTGGATTCCTTCACCAAACTAAATGTTAGTTCTCCATGTTTGATCCTATTTGTAAGTATAAAACTAAATGTTGGTTCCAGCAGATGTGTTGATCTTCATAGGTCATGAAATGGCTACAAGAAAGTAGATAAAATCTTAATGTTCCACAGCTGCTACCAAAAAAATTGTTAAAAAGTTAAAAAACAATCGAAAAGCCATCCCACACAAGACCAAATTTGAAAAGAAAAAAATCCAGCTGTAATACATAATGAAAAGTACAAAGGAAGAGAAAATATGTATGTGAGACACATTGTTCCAATCAGATTAAACCAAAATTATGCTTTTATGGCCTACATGCAAAATAAGTGTGGAAGAAACTAACATTGCAGGCCACCCACACCATCTCCAAGGTGAAACAAGGTGGGGGCAGTATTATGATGGAGGATTGTTTTCTTCAGAACTGATAGAGAAGCTGATAAAAGATGATAGAAAGAAGAATGGAGATACATTAATCCTGAAATTAGACTTGCTTGAGGACGTAAAAGACTTGAGAGTGCAGCGTATGTTAACCTTCCAGCAGCATGACAAACCTAAATCTGCAGCCACAGCTGCAATGGAAATGTTCAGATCTAATCATGTTTATGTGATAGAATGTATCAGAAAATTCCCAGGTAGAAATTAAATTCAGAATTTGTGAAAATGTTTGAAAACAGAAGCTCTCCAATCACTGACTGAGGCTGGACTATTTTTTCAAAGTAGAATGAGCAGAAATTTGAGTCTACATGCAAATTTAGTAGAGACATACTAATAAAAGCTCAACTTGCAGCAGTAAACAAAAGATGTTTTCATTATCCTGGGTGTTCCAGTTTTGGGTTTCATTCGTGTTTGTGCTTTGATCACTTTCTGGTTATTTATGTTTGTGGTCCTAAAACAGATCTTGTCATGTTTAGTTTCATTATTATGGCCTTAAAGATAGTTCTCTGTGTGTTCATTTTGTATTTAGTTTCCTAGGTTTTTCTTATGTTCTGCTTCTTCTACTCATTTCTCTTAGCTTATTTACCAGGCTTTTTGCCCTTTGGTTTTTGATCCTATAAACCACCTGTTTGGTTTCTCTCCCAGCTGCTCCATGTTTGAAATCAACCACCTGTATATTGGCAGCAATCTCACTCCCTAGTTTTTAAGTTTAAGTCAACGCAAAACACAGAAGTTTGATGTTGTAACATGACAAAAAGCTAAATAAAAAGCTTGTGCCTTGGTGGGAATAAAGAAGCAGCATTCAGCTTCTGGAACAAACATCCAGAAAACTGAAAAACAGCTGAAACACTGAATTCCTTTAAATCAAGACTAAAACCCACCTCTTCAGATGAATAATGAATGGAATATTGACCAACATATTTGATGTTTATTGGTGTTTCTGATGATGGCACTTGACAAAATGTAATGTTTGTTACTCGTTCCTCAAACTGTATGATATTTTAAGAATTTATGTTTGTGTTGTTATGATGTAAAGCACAGTGAAGTGCCATGATGCTGAAAATGTGCCATCTAAATAAGCTTCATAATATCTGCTATATGTGAATGTTATTCCACAATTGTTTCATAATTAGGTCATTGAAGGCCTTTAAACATTGGCAGAAGCAAATTTTTATTGTTTTTACATTCCATAAAATATGTATCTCAACATCCTCTATCCTTTTGTTGTTTAACAGTCATTGTTTACAGAAAATCTCTTTCAGTTTGAAATTTTCGACCACATATTTAGCACCACATTTATTCATGAGCAACATCTACAAAAGAGAGAATACCGTCATTGTAAAAGGTCACGTTTTTATCTTTTCCGTGCATTTTGTTTGTATTCTGTGTTATTTTGAAAGGGGAAACAATGAGAAGCACTGCGGTGTGTGTGTGTCACATAAATACATCGTTTCCCAGCTACCGCCTGCAGGCCCAGCACCCCCATTGTACTCTGAGAAACATCTTTTATATCAAAGTGCCTCTCCCGTGTTGGCTACCCCTCCTCTCCCCCTTCCCCAGATACACACATCCTCCATTTCCGCCAGAGATGTGACATCACAGGGTGTACCATGTGATCCGCCCGCACAAAGCTTTGCAGCGATGGATGGGGCCTACCTGTGACGCACAGACCTGCCCAATGCAAACTGAAATTTAAAGAGGAAAACAAGGGCCTTTATTCCATCACTTTGGAGTGAATATTGATTACCTGCGTAATAGGATGGCACAGATAAGATATTTACAAAGACCTGATATAGATAGTTTAAAATACCCACATGAGGTTTACCAGAGAGGGTTTAAAATTCACCCATGTTATTATAGTACAGAAATTAAAAGTGAATGCTATTTTGGTTCTGTACTAGAAAGTGAAATTGTGTCAGTCTGAAACAGAAACTTGGAAACTGTACAGTGGAAAAACACAAATACATTTAAGTGTTGTGACTGCTAGGTCTGAGACCAGATCTTAGCCAGAAACCAAAACAATAGTGCAGCACATTGACCAGAGGAAATGTTGAAACCAAACCAAGCTCAACTTCCCCGAATGCTGACGTCTAGAAACAAAACGTATTAACCGGGGGGTTTAAAAGAGAAGTGAGCAGTCTTGTCTCTGTTAATGTAAATATGTCACAATTAGCAACTTTTCCAAGTCGGGGCAGCTTTCTGTTGTGTAATAAAACATCTATGCATCCCTAAATGTATAACTTTTTTTTTTTTAATCAAATTGAAAAGGTTAAGCCTACACTCACACTTATGAACTTTTAAAGCTCAAATTAATTTGAGTCTTAAAAAGACTCAAATTTGAATTAAAGTGATTTAATTTTGCTTTTCAGCATTATCATGCTTTATGAATGTATTTGTTATTACAGATATTACAAACTTGTTTTGAACGTTTCATTTGTTTTCAAATCAAAGCGTGTAAATGTACATTTTCATGATAGCATTAAACCGCAGTGAGTCTGTTCACTGTTTGTACTTTATTCCTCTTTACCATGGCAACAGAGGCTATAATCAAAGATCGTCTATAACAAACACATGCGCAGCTCTGGATAAGAGGCCATTCTAGTCCGCGCGCTGCATCTCCAGGGAAACGGGGCTTTAAATTAACTCAGCAAAAGGTCACCTTAAATTACATGTTAAATCCAGGAGGATTTAACATGTTTTTAAATCCTTTTAGCTGTTCTTATCATTGTATGTTTGAGGAAAGAACATAAGGTTCAGAGGTAAAAGAATATATATTTTACCTGTTAACCGAGTTAAATGAGTTTGCATATTTTTATTTATATAACTGTAGACTGAGCAGCTAGTTGCCTTTTAGGGACAATAAAGTTAATCTGAACTGAAATAACCAGTTCAGATATTAATATAAATTACAAAAATATGCAGTAGATATACACTATAAAAAGGTATAATTATTGTTTTTCTCACTGTCTGACACTAAACCACACTAAACCTTTCCTGCTTTTGCTTTTCAGTCACCAAAACACTGACACTATCCTGTGATTCTAATGTGGAGTTATTTTAGAAATTAAAGAAAAATATTAATTGTGCATACTAGTGTACAGGTGCTCTGCATCATAACAAAAGAGGTGAAAAAACAGACAAAACACACCCGAAAAATCCGAGAAGTATAGTCTGGTTTTGAAAATATCTCCGGAGTGAGACCTCTGTCGTTTTTGCTTCTCTGTTCAGGCCGTTTCTTTCTGTAGTCAAATAACGTTGTGGGGAGAAGGTAATTTTTGTCCAATGCGCGTGCCGTGACGTGACATTATGGAACGTAACCGTGTAAAAACGCTCGAGGCGGAGCGTGCAGCGAACATTCTGCTTCAGTTGATCGGGCTGACGGCACCTCCAGGGTCAGCGAGGACAAAACCGACATTTACCCGCAGATATATCTCACACCGCAGGTCATTTCCCAGGGTATGGACAGGATACCGCTCTGAAGAAGTGTCGAGCAGGCTACCATTATCAGCGAACACTCGGAAATAATGATGAAGAAGGACATCAATCTGACCCTGGTGGACGACGCAGACCTCAAACCGCATCTCCGCGACGCCGAGAGCCTCCTCAACTCCCCGGATCTGGGTCTGCTCAAGCTGGCGTCTCCTGAGCTGGAGAGGCTCATCATCCAGTCCAACGGACTGGTCACCACGACGCCGACCAGCTCCCAGTTCCTGTACCCGAAGACAGTGACGGACGAGCAGGAGTTCGCGGAGGGATTCGTGAAGGCGCTGGAGGACTTACACAAGCAGAACCAGCTGAACGGAACCGCTCCGGCAAACGGCAGCCTGGACCTCGGGGCGAACATCCCCCCGGTAACCGTACAGCCGGACCTACCGGTGTACACGAACCTGAACAGCTACGGCAGTGGGCCGCTGGGAACCACTGTCAACTACTCCACGGACACTGTTCCCTTCCCGCCCCCTCCGTCACATCACCTGGGGGCAGCCCCGCTCCAGCAGGAGCTCTCCCGGGTCCAGCCGCCGAAGGAGGAGCCCCAGACGGTCCCCGACGTCCAGAGCTTCGGGGAGAGCCCGCCGCTCTCTCCCGTCGACATGGACTCGCAAGAAAGGATCAAAGCCGAGCGGAAGCGGCTCAGAAACCGGATCGCCGCCTCCAAATGTCGGAGGCGCAAACTGGAGCGGATCTCACGCCTGGAGGACAAGGTGAAGACGCTGAAAACCCAGAACACCGACCTGGCTTCCACCGCCAGCCTGCTGAGAGAGCAGGTGGCCCAGTTAAAGCAGAAGGTTCTCACCCACGTCAACAGCGGCTGCCAGATGTTGCCACATGAAGTCCAAGTGCACTGACGGCAGAACCAGACCGGAACCGCCGAACAGCTAATAAGCTCCACAGACTTTAAACGTGTTGGTTCTTCTGTATCGTATGTAGCCTCCGATGATGCGCCCCATTCTGCCAGGCACGTCAGCCGGCCATCACTGAGCCGGCCCGAGGCACTTGCGAATCAAGCAGGTGTTAAAGAACACTTAACCTGTAGGTCTTAAACTTGAGTCTGTTTATTGTGAGTTGGCTCATTTTAAAGATTTCAGATGGTTTAAAATTGAATTTGAGACTCAAAGGAACTGGCTAATGTTCTAGTTGTAAATACACAAAGAAATTATTAATATATTCACTACTTAAAGCTACAGTATAACTTTTATTTAAAAAATATTTTTACATATTTGATGAAGCTGTCACTATGTTGTGACATAAGGGTATGATACAGATGATCATAAAAAATTGTAACCTCCAATCAGAGCCAGGAGGCGGGGGTTAGCGCTGTCAATCGCCCTCCATACACTGTAGCTAGCACATCCTGTTGTGAATGCTCAAGCTAGTTAAGATGACTGTCGATGACTGATAAACAATTTTCCTGTAACAATAAGTTGTTTAATTTCTATTAGCGGATACATGATGTTGATTGTCAGCGCTAAGACCATCTGATTGGTTGCTTTTGGATGGGAGAGGTGCATTTTTTCAGACATCAATAGTGGACGGAGGATCTTTTTACAGCTTATCTGTCCTATACCAAACTGTCACAACATGGTAACAGTTTTAACAAATATGTGCACATTGTTTATGAAAGCTACATACTGCAACTTTAAATCTACTAGGTTTTCTATTGTTTGTGTCTGAGGTGGGCTCACATTTCATACACAGAGTAACTGTTTGCTAATGAATTTAAGAAAAGTTTCTGTGGTCGCGTTTAAGCTTTGGCCCTTTATTTCTGATTTTAAACCAAATCTTAATGGGAACTCTGTTAGTGTTTCCTGGTAGGCGTAACAGGAAGTCGGCATCTGAACCAAATTCCTCTAGGGCTAATCGCTAATGCTATGTGGGATTGGTCAAATGTAACCATACGAGGTAGAAAATAACTCAATAAAATGAACTTTAACAGTGTTATTGACCAGACAGAAGGGAATAATGTTATCCCTAGCGTTTTCTTTGAATGCATATCCGTATCTATAGGACTAATTTATTAGATTCCAGCTAGAACGAAGATGTCTTCTGCCTAATGTGGAATCCTGTTCTACCTCGTATGTGTGTTTGCTAGTGGGAGAAAGGGGAATCTTTTACTGGTTTCTCGATTTCCAGTTGTTTAAAGTGTTTACTTTGGCTGTATACAGTCTCAAAGCTGGACCAAACAGATATTTCTACACGATTATGCACATTTACCCTCATTATAAAGGAGGTGGCTGTAAGAAAATGATAAACTTTCTGTTGGTATGAGATAATCTCAGTATATAATCTATTTACTCTGTATTTCTGTAGGGAAATGTTTGCATGTATTGGACAAAGTCGAATGTTGCCCTCAGCTGTGTGCAATGGGGCACAGGTTTCTCTGTTTTTATCTTATTTACCTTTACACGTGTGTATTTTGTCTATTTTTTTACTCGGGCGTGTCCGTATTTCAGTGTGTTTTGGTTAAAAATAAAAATAAATGTGAAAAGCCGTAACCTTTCTGTTGCTATCACCTGTAGCTTACAGTTAGTTTTGGCTTTATTCTGTTGTGTTTTCAATTAAAATGCTGTTCAACATTTTGCTCTGTGTTTGGTCATTTTTTAACATTTGTGTTGACTGAAAAACGTGTTTGACACTTGATAGGAACAACATATACCTGGTGTTTCATGTTACATATGTGGAAATGACTTTGAAATTTCTAAATACTCTGTTTTTCTCTTTTATGAGAATAAATAAAATTGATAGACCAGACCTAAACAAGAACTGGAAAAACCTTAACTGGTGCATCTTCATGTAAAAACACACTTAACCCTTTCTAAAATCATTATTTTTAAACTGACTAAACCTTCATTTGTAAAATCCTAATATTTGGACACTTATTACTCTTATGACTCCTCATGGTTGTTCAGATAATGGCTGCTCCTTTAATGAATCCTTAATTAGTGGAGTCTACATTATGTAATATTTCTGAAAAATTCACTCTTCATTTTCAGATGGGCGCATTACTCCCTCTAGTGGCTAGATGTTGAAATTACAAAATTACTAACGATTTAATTAGACTAATTTATGCAAATGTTATTACGCAATACAACAGGGAGGGATTCATTTGATTAAAGACGTAATCCAATTCACTAAAAATGTTTTTCTTTAATCAAGCACTGTTTTGCTGCATTTGAATTAGGGATGAAAAAAATTATCTCTATTCTCTTCTTTTACAGAAACTATTTTCTCATCTGTTAAATTCATATTTCATGGACTAAAGATGATTTGGTTTTATATTGAGCTTATTTTAGATTTAGGTCTAAGCGTGAATGGTTAGCACTTGAACAGGAGGTTTTTCATCTCAATGGGACTTTCCTGGTTAAATAAAGGTAAAATATAAAACAAAAACTTTATGATTTTTAAAAAATTCATCAAATGTGAGACTGAGTTCAATTAACAAAAGAAAAGAACATTAGCATTTAATATTTAAAAATGTTCCCCTTTCATGCAGGTGTTCATTTTAAATGTCAATCCTGCTACAATATTAGAGAAAAGGAAAAATAATTATGATGGGCATCAGAAAATAACTGCCAAGATTATTAAAAAAAAAAAACAACACAATCCTAATGTACTATGTGAAGCATTTCCAATAAAAAGGAATAATTGCTCCTGTATCTTGCTGAAAAGTTACTTATAAGTTAGTTTTGTCTTATTTCCAGTGTACCAAGACATATATATGTGTAACAGAGTTTTATTTTAACAATATTATAGATGTGAAGTTTGTCAAAATTAGTTTATTCTTTGAATTTATTTTGTTTAGTAAAGATGTTGTTTCTCCAGACATTTGTTGGTGTTTGAAGTTCCATTGCGCTGCTCTGGTTGCTATGGTAGTTACCATAGCAACCAGTAACCAACAGCTCCTCCCCCTTTTTCTGTTTGTTTTTAACTGTGGCATTTTCTTCACAGATATTACATTTTATACAGTGTCTCATGAGTAATTTTGCTATGTTTTGAATATGTTTTTAACTGTTATCAATATGAGTGCTGTGCATTTTAGCTATGTTTAATTTTACAACTGCTAACTGCTGGTGGACTGATATTGACCATCAACTTACGTACTTAGTATATAGATTAAAAAGAATGAATTATTAGCATTAATTTATTATTAGCATTGTGTGAAATCAAAGAAAAATAATCAGAAAAGTTTTGACTAATCTGTTTCTTTAACTGTTCAGGTATAAATCCACTCAATGTTGGTTTGTAAAATCAACAAAGTAAGTGCTTTCTATTTTTTTTAATCATTTATTTTTATTGTTTTACCACAAAGTACAGATAAAAACATCCACAGCATATTCTCTCACTTTAATGGCCCAAACTGAAAGGTTCTGAAGAGGCAGTGATACAAGACCAAAAAGAAAAACAAACACGTTCCTGCGTGCTAGTAGAAGATCTACAGTCGGCAACCTCTACCAAGCTGGATGGCGCTTTGCGTCTGTGTTTTTCTGCTGCAGAGTGTATTGCTTCATAGCTGAGTGACATTCATTCACAAGTAGGCCTAGAAATGTATGCAGATACAGTGCAACATGGCTCTTTTGGGGGTTTTCAGGTCTTTTTCTTTTGTTGTTGTTGTTTGGATGCAAGCCTGAGTCGAGACAACACAATCCACACGTATGACTGAAAGGTACAGTATTTACAGGTAGAGGTTTATACGGGGAGGAAGACGTATTAGAAAGGATTATCAGTGGGTTTATCAGTTTGGATTTTACTCAAAACAGTCACAACCAGTAAGAAGTAAAATATTCACAGGGAGAAAAATCACTGAACGATGGCTGGGGGTTCATTCTCATTTTAGATGCACTTAAAGTAAAATAAAAACACTGAGTTCATTTTCATGTTATAGATTTTTCTCTTTTTTTTGCAATCTTAGTCATTTTATTTTTTTTCCTCATTAAACACATCTATCAATCCTCGTCCAGCTTTGTGGAGCAAAAACAAGCAAGCCACATCTACAGTCCTCCAATAAATGAGGGAAACTAGTTTCAGCTTTGGAAAATGCAGTAAAACAAGAGTAAATATGTTCTCAGGAAGGGCGTCCCCATAAAAGCCCGGCTGTGTTGACTTTTCGAACAGGTGATTCTTTTTTCGGACACCTGCCCTTCCTCCAGCTCCTAAATGCTTCCCAACGTTCAGCCAGCAGGAACTGAGATCTTCTCAAACAAAAATAAACCAACATTTACACGGCAGCCTGCAGCAGACGAGTCGAGCTGCTCTGCAAAGAAACTCTGACAAAGTTTCAGCAGAAATGCTGTTTGTGGCTGCGGATGTGGAAAAGCATCATTTGAGTTACTGCAGAAGACCAAGTCCTGCTGCTTGACAACGAGTCATTAGGTGCTGGAATTGATTCAGTTCAGAATAAAAGTTTGTAAAGTAAAACAGGGTTTGATACCTGACCAGACTGCTGAAGCTCAACCTCCTTCACAACTACCGCTTTTAAATATCAGATGTTTTTTTAGCTGCAAAATAATTTTTTCACAATTACTTTATGAAAACATAACCAGCTGGAGCCTTTTTGTAATTTTCTGCTTGAGTTTGATCTGCATCAATAATATTTAGTAAATAATCCTCGATTTTATGATCGGCAAATTAACCATTTTTGCATTTGATCAATTATCGCAGTTCGAAATAAAAAAACACCACCATATTTGCTAATCAGTGAATGCAACATATGTAAGGACAAACTGCAAAAACACAAACTGTTATCATATTTTATTTTCTAGTGCAAATATTTTAGTACACTTGAAATAAAACAAAACTAATTTATAAGTAGCTTTTCAGCAAGATGCAGGAGCTTTTTATTTATGCCATCAATTGCTTAATATTGGTAAGATTATTTAATTTATAACATGACACTTCCCTGATTATAAATGAAATAATCTCCCTGTGGAAGTAGCACTGTTTATAATTAATATTAAAGCATTATTTACTTAAAATAAGCTCCTATGTCTTGCTGAAAATGTACTTACAAGCCATTTTTAGTAGACAACTAAACTAGACAAAAAATACTTAGTAAGATTTTGTGTTTCTGCAGTGAAGGTAAGACATTTCCTGACTTTCAGGCTGCAAGTCAGGAAATTACAACAACAAATTGGCTCCTTGGTTGAATTTGTTTACATGAAGTCTAACAAAAACTGATCCGAAGCTCTGAAACAATATTTCATTGCAATGCTTTTTTTTTTTTCAGAAGTGCCAATGATTGTAGAGATCATTGCATATCCTATCAAAGTCTAGCTTCTAGATGCAATCTAAAGACTTAAACGTCAGGAAAAAAAAACTATAAACAAATTTAAGTGTCATTTTTTAAAAGTTTGATCAAATGCAAAGTTGTAACTTCAGCATTTTTGTAGCAGAACCAGCATCCTGTCATGTCCCACCGGTCAAGAACTAACACCTAAAATGAAATTTCACAAATGTATACCCTGTGACAACGACAAACTCAGTCAGCAGTAATCTCTCCTTCTGGTTCCTCACTGAAGACAGGCAGTCAGCAACGAGATAAAAGCAGAATAACGTAAAAAGGAGCAACCAAACGTTATTTTCATCTTCAAAATCAACTCCAAATGCATCTGAGAGCATTAAACCGATTTAAAGGTAGGTTGTTTTTTTTTTACACACAATTACTAAAGGTAACGACGAACTGTAAAATCTGTCACCATTCTTACAATCTTACTGACAAATCAGCCGACTTTAAGCTTAGAGTTACTTTATTTGGGGTTCATTTCCAGCTAAAAAACAGCACAAAAGTTTTTGTTCAGGATCAGAGTCGCATTTATCCTGAAACTGTGAAGTGCTGCCAGTGGCATCTAGCAAATGTATAATCTGAATTTTAATCAGGTTTTTGTTTTTGCAGTTTGCCATCCTGACTCTCTCAAGTGATTTTTCTTAGACTGAATGGAACTGAATCGTTCCTGAAAGGAGCCACAAACGGGGAAACGATCGACAAATCCTACAACAAAACACCTGTTTTTATCCAACACTATCCTCGTAGTACATTATACTTTTTAAAATCTTTTTCCAGAATTGCATACGTGTAGATATTATATGTATATATTTATATTGCACAACATTTATATGTACATCTGAAATAAATATAATAAAAAAAAATTCTATCCATTTATATACTTTTTTCCCCTCTTTTTCACCTTACAATAGCTTGTTTATCTTTTTTACTCTCTCTCTCTCTGGTTTAGGTCATGAAAAGAACAAGGCTGGAAAATATAAAATAAAAATTTGCAGAAGGAATTAGAGTAAAAAACGGAGATGAAAGATGCTCAGAAGAGCTGAGGAAATGGTCATGTTGGTTTAATTCCTGCAGTTTTCAAGTGTAAGTAGGTAAAAATACAAAATTAATTGTATATGTTGGATCTGAAACGTACGGCGGAGTAATAGGGCAATAATAACAGAATAAAAAAATAAAACCATGAGAATAAAGTTGAAATAATATGAGAATAAAGTCATAATATTTTGAGAATAAAATCATAATATTTTGTATTATTTTGACTTTATTCTCACAATTTTATGACTTTATTATTGTAATTGTATATTTTTGATTTTCTTAGCGTGACCCTAATGCTCCGTCGTAGAAATGCAACACATGGGTCTTGATTATTTCTCAGATGAGCTGAAAACACCTGTGAAACTCCACAGTCTTGGTCACCAGATCCAAGGCTTTCATCTCTTACTTCGAGACATGAAACTGTAAACTCTGGAAGGATTTAAATGGCACTCTGAGGATGATCGCCGTCAAATCCTTCTTTTAAAACCAAACTGAGGATCGGGGGAAACCGGCAAGAGCCTGGGCTGCAAAGAGTCTGAGACGCTCTGGTTTTACTGGGCTTGCTTTGGCATCAGATCAACACCTGCACCGATTGAAAACTCCTCAACGTCTCCAGAATGTGGAGGAACTCAGCGGAAACATGTTTAGTAAAATGTGGGGACGCCACCTGCTGCAGCGTCCCAGACTCTTTCCAGCCCTTCTCTTGTGATCATCAGTCAACAGAAAGGAGCAGGAAGAGGAGCAAACAGGATGCTGAAGTACGGATCCGAGGCCCGGGGGTCCGGCTAACGGAGCGGAGGGGAAAATGACAGCAGTAAGAGGGGCTGAGTCAGCTTTAACATGCACAGTCCTGGTGGGGAGGGGCAGCCTGCTCTGTCAGCTGGGGACCCTGCTTGGCTCCCGTAACGGCGGGATCGCCGGCATCCAGACTCTCAGACATCTTTTCACAGATGATATCGACGAGGCGTTCAAAGGTCTGCTTCACGTTGATGTTGTCCTTAGCGCTGGCCTCAAAGAACTCAAAGCCTGGAAGAGGAACCACAGGTTCTCACTAAAGATGCAGGATTATGTGTTTTCTAGGCACATAGTGCCATTTTTCAGCACAATCAAGTTATAATCAGTTGTTATAAAAATGCTATATATCAAATATGATTTAAAAGAAAATTGGCTTTGTATTTTAATGCCTTGAAATTGGGCCACTGCCTCTTTAAAAACTCCCGCTCTTCCTGAAACTAAGTCATCACAACATCACCCCTCTATTAACCCTTTAACCAGCGCTGCACTGAGAAGTAGCTTGTATAACGAGCGGTGCAGTTCCCCCAAGTGCTTACTAATTTCTGCTGGCTAGTCTGAAGGAGCTGCATAGGGGAGTTCTGGGGAATAGCAGCTTTGTAAGATGGAAGCTCTGAAACTTGGAAACTGCAGCTCTGAGGAGAAGCTTCATTGGATTAATCGTGATTAATCAAATAATAAAATAATCATCAACTATGTTAGTGATCGATTAATCACTAACTGAAGGATACAGTCAAACAAAAGGTAATTTGCTGAAAAAACAACTTAAGAGTAGTTCTTAAGTCAAAAATGTTCAAATAATATACAGTATATATTTTGCATTTAAAATGAAAACCCTTCTTTTTCTGTTGACATATCTTCCACTCAGAATGCAAAAGGCAGTTTTAGCTGCACCTGGTTCAAATATTGTGACTGAAAATCTCCTATTAAACACTTTTTGCTGTCCAATTATTAATAGTTAATAGAAAAAATAGGCTTCTCACATGTCTATGTTGGAAGTATTTTTTTGCTGTAGATGCGTCCTTTGCTACAAATGATCAAGGTACACAAAGGTATGCTGTATTGCTGCATTTTAGCCAGCAAAATATTTTTTTCCTATTTAAAAATTTTATTACTTGCTTTATGTATTCATAAAGTTTTATAAAATGAGCTTAAATAGTTAAATGAAAAATTTGTAGAACGTGACTAGATTAAACGATTAATTGTCAGAATAATTGGCAACATGCTCTACTACTAAAACAATCTTTAGTTGCTAGTTTCGTGCGTCATATTTAAAGCTGATGGGGGTTCAACTCACCAAGATGTTCAGAGAGCTGCCGGCCTCTCTCTGCGTTCACCACCCTCTCATCCTCCATGTCACATTTGTTTCCTACCAGCAGCACCTGGGCGTTGTCCCACGAGTACGTCTTAATCTGAGTTGACCTGGGAAAACACAGCCAGCTTACAGCGGAAACTCAAAGTCTGCAAAAGATTCCTCTGACGGCCGTGAGAATGGCAGGGCAACAATTAAACAGCCGAGAAACAAAAACGCCATCGCAGATGAAGAATTTAAAGATTTCTTTCTACAATAAAACACATTTTTTCCTTTCTGACGCATGCTTCTGCTCAGTCCAAGCACCAACCGTAACTCAGTCATGCCTTAAAGAGACATTGTCAACTTAGGGATGACCTGTTACGCTTCCTTGAACAGGTTGGGATAAATCTGTGAGCTACATAAACATGTTTATTACAGTTTTTGTACAAAATCATTCTTAGATAATGCGATTTTAATCTGGTCAGTTCTGCCTATTTTGAGCTGTGTTAAGGCGTCCTGTCACTTTAAATCTAAATAAGCTCCTGCTGGCCACGCCCCTTACTACACCCCCCCTACAGATACGTAATTACACAACCGTCTTTGAGCATTATACAAACACATTTCCTAGAAGGTAATTAATTTTTTTCATTGTAAAGAGCATAAAGTGGTAAAACCAGCTGAACAAGTGTTCCAGAACTCCACCTGGGTTGCTAGGTAACGGGGCTGGGCTTCGCTGGGGTTGCTAGGTGACGGCGCAATCCCTGTGGAATGTGACTAGTAATCAGGAGGTCTTTGAAACGACTCGTTTTCCAGATATGAGCGGGAAATTATCGCACTGCTTATCATTTACTGACATACATTTCTTGTCATAGTAAGAATTTTTGATTTATGGTTGTCATGATCAATTCAAATTGATTAAAAAAACATTTTATTCTTTTTTTTTCTGTTATTATGAGGGCATCAACAAATATCAATAAAATATGATAAAATGCAGTTACTATTCATTCAGTTACCTAAAAACTAAGAAAACATTTTTTAGTTTTTTTTATTGTTGCCACAATAATAACACAAAATATTGTTATAAAACTTGAAGTCCACGTCGGTCATCCCTATGTCCAGACAACAAAGATAAGTAGGCTATTGCCAAAAAAACAGCTGGGCACTTTGGGCTGTTTTTAGAAGCAGTAGAGACTCAAATGGAAGAACATAAATATGCAAAATATCAGTTTTGCATTACAGTCCCTTTTAAAGTTTTTCTGTGTTTTATTAACAAGTAAGAAATATTGTCTCTTTCTGAAGGGAAACACATTTTGTGGCATTAATTATTAGTTTGAGAGTAAAAGCTCCTCACATTCTACTGTCTCAGAAAGAGACTTAAAGGTTAAAACACGCATCTGATTCCTGCTCACCATCTGCTCCTTGTTCTTTTTGCAGCCACGTCTCTTATTCTATTTACAGACTTTCCTGACAACACTTCATCCATCATCCACACGCACCTCCCGCTCACAAACAGGAGTCGTCATACATTATTACCGTACAGAAAAAACAGAAACCCGCTGTCCTTGAGCCAAAAACGTACCAGTCCTGGACGGCGTTGAAGGACTCCTCGTTGGTGATGTCATACATGAGGATGAAGCCCATGGCTCCTCGGTAGTACGCCGTGGTGATGGTGCGGTAACGCTCCTGACCCGCCGTGTCCTGAAAACAAAAATAAAAATCAACCACTCCTCTATCAGACCATTAAGGAGGTTTATAAAACTAAGAATGTTTTCAGATGTTTAGATAAAAGAGAGTCTAGAGCATAATATAAAGATTTAATCTAACACTGAGTTAGCCAGAGTAGATATGCATCGATACGATATTAATATCTGTATTGGTCCCGATATTGATAAAAATCCTAGATCAGGAATCAGTTACAATGTGGTTGATCTAATTCAGTCTATATGTGGGCTCTCAGCAACTTCATGCTTTATAATTTATTTTACATTACATTTAGAAACATTTGAAAGAAAGTTTGCTACAGTTTATTTTTTATATGTTAGACTAAGTTTCAGTTTCTTTGTTATTTATTTTACATTGGTACTGACTGAACAAATAAAAGTCGTGTTGTTTTTACGTGTTTGACCAAGCTTGTAAAGCTATTGGTGCGTTTTTAAGTGTGAAGTGCGAGAGTGATCAAATAAATGCATTATTGAGTACATTTATCTGTGCAATTTAAAAAAATTACTCTTAAAGTCAATTCAGCACTGTTTTTCTGTATCGGATTAACATGTATCTGTATTAGTATTGGAAGTAAAAATTGTGGATCGGTGCATCTCTAAGCCAGAGTCGCTAACATGATCAGAAAACTTGATTAGCAAGTGAAGTTGTGAATTCAATTGAATTCCAATTCAATAATACTTGATCCTAAAGGGAAATTCAAATTTGTTGTAACTTGGAAAGAAGGAATGCAACAGGAACCTGTCCATGAATCTAAATTAGCAGAGTGATTTCTATAAAAAGGAGTCCATTAAATCTTTCCTTCCTGTGTTGGTTACATCTAACAAAACAAATGAAAGAGCATCTGAAAGAACAAACTGCAGATCAGGAACTGCAAATAAAAGCTTCATTTCTCATTCTGAGGAAGGGTTCAGGATTTCTAAAAGTTTTCAGCAAAGATCAGGATATTCTCTTTTTGAGGACTTCAGGGTTTTCCACAAGCAAAAACATCTTTCTTACAAGCCAGCGGGCAGAAATGCTGCAGTAAATACAAATTATTTCTGTAATAAATCCTTTTCTTGGTTGTTTTGGATGATCTGGGAAACTTACAATGCAAGAGAACTACCCTGGATATCAATTGGGTCAAATTGTCCTCAAACTTTTGTGGGGAGGATCTACAGTGTGTTTTCCAGCACAATGGAGCACCGTGTGACAGAAGTGACAACAAAGAGGCTCAGACATCAGAATAATTTACATTTTTTGAAACAATAATTAATCCAACAAATAGTTTTGGAACCTACAATGTGCTTTAAATGATCTTGTGGAAAAAGGATAGTAAATAGAAAGAGATACATAAACCAAGATGTGTTCATGGCGGCGTCTGACCTTCATGGTGTAAATACACAAAGCTGGACTTTTTGTCCTGCTGCAATTTAGATCCACTCATGGGGCTGTAGGCTGCTGAGGATAAGAGCTTTAGCGCTATACCTAATGGTTAGTGTAGGTAGTGTGGAGTGGCGTTATATAAACTCATATTATAAGCAGAAAACAGGACGCACACTGAAAAGTGAAAATATTCCACTACTAGTATGGATAATACATAATTTGGTGTTTCTGCATAGAAAAAATAACTCAATCTCTAATTTAATGTTTATTTAAGTAAAAAAAATATTTTATTTAATCTATTAGTGCCTGCATCTTTTCTTAAATTATTGTCTTTATAAAAAACTTGAAAAAAAAAATAATTAGTGATAAACGAATTGAACAAAAATAATACTGATCTTAAATGTGGAGATTTTATGTATTTTATGTAGGATAACTGTCATCTGTTCATTTACTATTAGACGAAACAATATCAATGCATAAAAGATTATCAAATCTCTGGTCCAACATTTTGATTTTCATGCTAGGAAAGTCTTATAAACATGACCGTAATAAACGAGAACAGACTGCAGACAACAAGAACATGAAGATAAATCAACATGACAGATCAGATTTGCATAAACTGCAGTAATTGCATACCAACAAAATTATAAAAAGCCTATTTAGGTTTATTTTTTATATATCTCCTGAAATTTGGACGTTTAAATTCACTACAATTGCAATGCAGCTAAACAATTTGTGACAGGGATGTCAAACTCATTTTCATTTTACTTTCAGATTCCTCAGGCAAAAACGAATTTTCTCAAATACATGTTTACTTACAAAGCAATAAAAGAGTGGAATCCTGGACGACTAACTCTAATTAAAGATGAACTGAAGCCGGTTTTTAAAAAGAAACTAAGAAGCTTTTTAATTCTAAAAACCTTTTTAGTGTGTATTTTATGAATTTTTGTTGCTACGCATGTTAAATTTGTCACCCATCATGTATTTGAATGATTTCTACTGAATCTGTGTATTAATGATGGATCCCAGGAAGAGTAGCTGGGTGTAAAGTTCAGCTAAATAATAAATATAAACAATTATTTTTTAAAGCAGAGCTGAAAAAGTGTTTATGAGTAAATCAGACATGACCAAGTTACACAAGATCCATCAGGAGGAATGTGACTAAACTCTGTGCTCTAATCAAATATTAGATCAGAATATAAATTATGTAATATAAATTACTTTTAACTGGTTCTCTGCTTTGCGTTTTGTTTCGGTCTTACCCAGATCTGTAGTTTGATCCTCTTGTCGTTCCTGTAGATGGTCTTCACCTTGAAGTCGATTCCCACCGTGCTGACGAACGCCGGTGTAAACGAGTCGTCGGCGTAGCGGAACAGGAAGGAGGTTTTCCCCACGCTGCTGTTGCCAATGATGAGGATCTTGAACATGTAGTCAAAGTTCTGGTCCGAAGACTCTTTCTGTCCATAGGTCGCTGTTGCCGAGGCCATCTGGAGGAAACGAAGAAAGAGGAAAGCTTTGATGGAGCATGTTGCATTGATCTATGGTGTAATATCTATTAAACGGCTGTAACATTTTGGGAATTAAAAGAAAACCAAGCACCTTTAATCCTTTTTTTTTAATATAGATTTAATGAGGACTTTTTGTGGCTCTGTAGCACAGCTCCCTGCAACCAGAAGTTAGAAAAGTGGCAGTCTGAAACTCCCTTTCTTAATTTAGCACAAATATACACGTAATTTAGTTTCTTTAAAAAAAGAAAAAAGAGCAGTGCAGATTGTCATTTTAACACACCCTCAAATCTTCTAACTTGGTATTAAAATCAGTTTAAAATTTATTCCAGTTTTCAATCATCTTTAGGGCTGCAACTATCAATTATTGGAGTTATTGATTATTCTTTTGATTATTTTGATCGTTACTTGATTAATCTTTAAGTAATTGGCCTTTTTTGAGTCCGTTTAATACAGCTAACAATTATTTGATTACAAAATTAGTTAGTAATCAATCTGATTAATCTGATTAGTTGTTTCAGCCCTAATAATCTCCCTCTCTATTTGCCTTATCTCTTGCTTCTTGCATTTGACACTCTGCTTAAATAAGTGGCTACAATCAGAACAAAATGTGAATATTTGTAATGTCATGCCAAGGTTTTCATCAGTAGTAAATACCAAAGTCCTTGTAGGAAAGAGCATCCTGAAGTTGATTAACAGATGGAAGGACAAATGACTGATTCTTTGAAATAATGGTTTTGTGTTGGTGTGACTGATTTGGCTCAAAAAATGTAAAGTTTGTTCCCCATTTTTCCAAGTTTCTGAGTTCGGATGAGATGTGAGATTCCTGCAGCATCTGTTTGACTCAGCATAAGAAGTGGCAGTGATTAAATGTTTGGCTTTAGAGGTTGCACATTTTCTGCTTGGATATTAATCAAAGCAGCACTTTGCAGAGTCAGGGGGAAAAAAACACCAATCTGAGATTTGTTATTGGTAAAACCGTGGAGGGAATCAGTCAAAGTGTCTGGGAAACAACGCAGCATCATCCACTGCTCAGATAGCGTGCTTGCAGACTGAAATAAGTGTTTTTATAGCTTTTGGATAATTATTTTAACCAACTATGGACAGAGACATGCAAATTTGTGGGTTGTTTTCAGTTTATGTGAATTCAGGTCTTCCACAAACTATTTGGAGGAAGTTTCATGTTTGCAGATAAAGTTACAGCCCGATGAAGCTGTAGCCTAACAATGACACCACTGATAGCTGCCTTTGTGACGGCAGTAACTTAAGAGTTTTTAGTCAAACAGCAAGTAGGTCCCTCAAATTGTAACCCAATCCAGCATGTCTGCTTTAAATACTGTGTCATGTTCTCTTGGCTTTGTTTTTTTTCTGGAGGGGGTTGCGACCAATTTTTGGTAGGTTTTTGGTTTGCTTTAAATCTGATTCTTCTGAGTTGGTTCCTGTGGAGGCCACTGTAGATAGGGAAAAAAGAGGAGTACATTTCTGCCAAAAAAAATGCAAAAATTTCTAAATTTCTGCATTTTTTTCTATCAAATTTTCTACTAATAAAACTCTGAAATTTACGTGTTTTTTTTTTTTCTAGAAGACATTCTGTCTCCAACAGGAGACAGATCACGCCACCGGTTTAATCAAACTCCAAATAAATTTAAAAAAGTCTCATCTGCTGTTGGTAGGATGTAAGCATATAAACAAAAGCGCTGAAGGTTAAAGACCTAGTTAAATCCTGAGAGAACTGCAGGACTCTGAGAGTCCCTGCACCCTTGTCTATGTTTAGACTGTTATCTCAGCTCGGCTGCAGAGGAACACTAGAACTCACAGCCAATAACACACAAACAAAACAACAGCTCCCATCTCACAGTCGCGGCCTATCAGCTTACACCCAGGAACAGAGAAATGCTTGTTAAAAATTGAACAAGACCCTTCCCTAACAGTGAGGCTGAATTAAGGTGAGAAACAACCACCTGCTGCAACCTGAACTGCACTGAGGTGTAGGGCTGAAACGATTAATCAGATTGGTCACGATTAATCGATTACTGAGACAATTACCAACTAATTTCCCAGATAGCAATCAAATGTTAAGACTACATCCGCCGAACGTACTCTGAAAGTTGTCGAATGTTAGGACTTGATATCTTTAAAACCTTTATGGTGGTTAATATTTTTGACAAAATTTCTATTGTTGTCCTTTTAGAAAGTCTGCATCTCTGAATGTTGTCTGAAAGTCATCTGAACGTCCGTAAGCAACGATTTAAAAATGCCACTAGCTTCAATACCGTATTTAGCCAGTAGGGTAATAATTTATATTTTCTCCGTTGTAATAAAGGAGCCGTGAAGTTTACAATCCCAGCTGTATCCGTAAATACTCTTCTTCTCGCTGATCTTCAAGACGTACCTGCGTTCTATCGCCCTCTGCGGTCACAGAAACTGAAGGGTCACAGATTTTGAAGTAACACCTCCTCCCTCCTGAAGTGCTTATCAAATTACAGACTTTACCTGAATTCACACCACATGATTTACATCACTATGTCATAAACAGCTTTTCCCCATATACCGGAGAGGTATTAAAAACATGCAAAAGACGAGATGCTAACCAGTTTTTTTCGTACATGCTAGGCTACATGACGGTGCGGCATTGTCTCCATGGTTACCAATGGTTAGACACGTGCCTTCTCCGTAAAACGACATTTAATATCTTTATAATCATACTTACTTATTAAGTATATGAACGTTAATCTTCTTACCTTGTAAAAAGAGTTCGCTGTAAATCCTTGTTTACATCGAGGGCTGACAGTTATTATGACTGACGACTTCTTCCTCATTAAAAGTTAAAAAATAAAATGACGAGTTTGGTTTGCATCCTTGTCTGTTTGTGCAGTCAACCAGCACTCTAATATTATTTTTTTTAACGTGAAATCAACTAAATAAAAGCGATGTCAGCCTACCAGATGTGTTTTTAGACTGGCTTTTCCCGCCATGGCGCAGTGGGCGGTGTTCTGGAGAGCGTGACGTCACGTGCAAAGGGTCATACTCTATATTTTGCATGTTGAATATCCTGTCAGATATATTATCATTGATATCGATCATGTGTCTACAACGTGATGTATATTGTTGTTGATTTAGCAACTTTTCTGTTGATCTTGCAGCAACGCTACAAACCTGAGGTACTGGGTCAAAGTGCTGGCTCAAAAATCAAAGCTAAGCAGAGATTACAAATGGGTTAAAAATAATTGGTCACTTCTGCAAGTCTGGATGTCATGAAAGACCATCTCAGACTTGCTGCCTTTCAGAAGTGGCTGTTCAGCATGAGCTGTGCGGAGAGATTACTGCAGCCCTTTCTCTGCCTCCCTGAGATAAGCTGCGAAGAAGAGAGCTGCTTTAACCTCCGCTAAACTAAAATTTGATTCAGGAGCTTACAGTCAGAGGCTTCGCTCTCTAATCTCAAAGTAATTAACAAATTCTCACCATGCAAATGTGTTTCAGGCTGCAGGATTCTGCAGCTTTCATTTGGTTTTTGACAGCAAGCTAAACGGAGGAGAGATTTTTTAAGTTCCCCTTATTTAGTTAATTTAAAAACACTTTACAAGAATAGTCATTCTTAAGACGTTATTTACATGTCACGTTGCAACCAGAAAGCATTATTTTACTGCAAAATTATAATGTAGTAGCATCTAAAAGTGTGATGGTGTCTTCTCTTTTCTTTTTGTTTTTATTATTGCACTGAAGTATTTAATTTTGATGAGTTGAACTATAACCTTGCTTTTATATTAGGTGTTATAATCTTTCAATAAATCATACCAAGAGTGTAACACTAAATTATTTATTAAATTAGAGTAAGATCAATGATTTTGCTTAAAATGATGGAGAAATATTAATTAATGGTTTTATCTTATTAGCTAAATAATCTGCAGTATATGCCCCATCAGACTGAGATTAAAGACTAAAAACAAGACACAGAGTCGAAACTAAATGCCAGAGAGTGAGAGTTTAACTCAAAAAAGACACTGATAGTCTCTGCTGTATTTCTTATCATCAATGTTAGGAGAGAAAAAAGAGGCACAAACACTGAAACAACCTGAGGTTTTAACTTAAGACGCAGAGCAATGCAGGTAATGGTTTGCTAATAATATGCATTGAATTTCCCATGTTGAAGTGATTACATTGTTATGTGGTGTTTAAACAAAACAGCAATTTCTGTTTTACACTGTCGACAAACTATTGATCAAGAAATAACAATGTGCCCAAAATATAAGTGCAGATCTATTCAGTCTAATTCTATGTTTTGTGCTCTCAGAAATGTCATACTTTATTATTTATTTTACATTATATTTGGATTTTCTAATTGCACTTTCTGAACCATTTGAAACCACACAGTTTATTTTTACATGTCAGTTTCAGTTTCTTTATTACATATTTTTCATTGGCTGTTATACTACTAATTGCAAATTAAAGTTTAATCGTTTTTACATGAACAACCTTGTGAAGCTATTGGTGTATTTAAATGTGAAAACAGTGCAGAGTTATCAAATAAATCTGTAATTCAGTACATTTATGTCTGTGTTTAAAAAGACAAACCTTTCAAGTCAAGTCAGCACTAATTTTCTGTATTGGAAGTGAAAAAAGTGGATTGGTGCATCCCTACTTTAAACCAAAACAGGTTTCCATAACCCTTCCTCCTTCCTGTCTGATTTTCTTTATGTCTTCCTCTAACCAAAGGGAGTCCCGTTCATTTTTGTAATCCAATCATTACTAAGAGTGTTGTTTCAGTGCAGGACGTTGACATCATCCAGCTCCCCTTTAAACCTGTCACCTAAAGGAGATTGACTTCCTGCAGAAGCTGGATTGATCCGGGTCTGAGCGGCGCTGCAGCTGCCTGGTTGGGCTGACTGCATCAGAATCAGCCGGCTTAACGCAAACACACAGATAATCCAGAGCTGATCCCAGATCATCCAAACACCTTCTTCTTTTAAGGAAGAGGACTCACTAAGATGTCTTCAGTCATTTCCTACTTACAATTTCTTCTTCTTTCTTAAGTCATAGTTAAGTGGCATAAATTAAGTGATTTAAATCTGATTACGAACTAATAGTGACAATAATTAGACCCACCCATGTCTGATTGGTACTTAATCTACAGATTCAAGGAATCAACTACAAAGAGAAAGAAGATTTCAAAAAGCAGCACATGCTCAGATGAGTTGAGACTCGAGAACAGATAAGAAACCAGGCCAGTTATCTATCAGTCTGAAGTGAGTGACAAAGTCAGTTTTAAGGCTTCAGGACTCCACAGAGAGACCTGTTAGCCTCAAATGGAGGAATTGTTAAGGGCAGTATTATGTATGTTTCAGTGTGTGTGTCATTTTATAGCATAATCAAATAACTGTGTTACCTTCAGTTGTTATAGAAATACTGCATATTTCAAATATGACTTAAAAGAAATGTTACTTCCTGATTTAGCGCATTGAAATTGGGCATCTGTCTCTTTAAAAACTTCTGCTCTTTCTGAAACTCCTCCTTCAGGAGGTCATTACAGCATCGCTCCTCTCTTAGGAATGTTTTTACCAGCTTTTCACTGAGGAGTAGTTTTTATAACGAGCTCAGTTCCACCAAGTGTTTGCTAATTGCTGCTGGCTAGTCTGAAGGAGCTGAGTGGGGAAGTCACAGAGGAGGAGCTGCATCTTGAATACAAAGCTAATTCCAACCAGGTGTTTTGCACAACTAGTTGGAATTAGCCAACCATCAGATGGAGATTATAGGATAAACATGCATGAAATAACATTATAACATGTTGTAAACCTTAAAAAAGTCAATTTTTACATAGTACTGACACTTTTAATATTAGGATTTGACAGTGTGCAGTTTGTAAAAAACGCCTGACTGTTTTAAAAATGATCTGCCTTCTGATTGGTCAGCTGGATTTGTTTCCACCAAATCAGTTTGATACTTTGGAGTCACACACAGAGGTGAGAATAATAAACACACAGAGTTATGTTACATTTTTTCTTTTTCCATCCACTAACTGGTGCCTGTCTCCAGCGGTCATTGGACAAGAGGTGGAGTACGCCCTGAACAGGTTGCCAGGACAACACAAGGCAACACAGGTATAATAATCATGAACTACCAGACATTTAACCTAACATGCAAACTCCAGGCTGGGATTTGGACACAGAACCTTCTTGCTATAAGACAAGAAGGTTGTAGCTGTTCCACTGTGCAGCTACAAATATAAATCTATATAAAACTAAAGACTGTATTTTCATTATTCAAAGTTGAGAATATTACGATGAGAGACAGAGGCAGCATGGCTGTACTTTGCTTGTCAGCTGCTTGTTTTGCTCTTGATCCAATCAAACTGGCAATCTGCCCTAAGACAGTTTTATGCAGTTTAACTCTGCATTGCTGGTCTTAAAGTCTCCATTGAGTTTTATTGCCTGCCTATTATAAATTAGACATTTTCTAACATAGTTGGGTTCATAGTGAGTCGCAGTGGATTCTCTAAAGCTCCTAAAGGTTTTTAAACTTTGAAATCTATACTATCAAGTCATTCAATTCAATTCAAACATACTTTATTGATCCCAGAGGGAAATTAAATGTAGTTGTAACACATTAATTTAGTATTTTTTAGAGTTATTGCTGGAAAGATCTCCTCTAACAGTCTGTGTTACACCCAATTTGAAAAAACCTCTGACTAAAGACCCCCTGGTTTTCTAAGACAGTCTAATGAAGCCTTTATATGTTCCAGTCATGACAGCAAATGTCATAAAAATTATTCATTTAAGTCTGTGCGTCAGCTTTTTATCATAAAGCATAACTTCTTAACAAATTTCAAATTAGAAATATTTTAGAAATTTAATATTAGCCTGCTGTTTCATTCCTTGAGCAGTTTTTATGTATGTTTGGGATCATTATTCTGTTGGAAAAGCAAATAGTATCCAAATTTAAAACATATATTTATTGCAAAAAATGGCAGTAATAACTCTTATATGTGGCAATTGTAATTGAACTTAAAAAAATTGCTTAATCAGTTATTTTATTATTTAAAAGCAATAGAAATTATATTTCAGTACATTATCAATTTGGTTTGGATGGGTTGTGGATGGTTTTGGTGCAAAATTAACATTTAGCAATTTGTATTTATGCAAAAATCAAGTATGTCAGAGGGCTAAACTGATCCCAGCCCAGTAAAAATATTAACTTTATGACTTGAGGTGAGTAAAAAAGATAAATAATTGTACTCTGTATTTAACATAACTAATGTAAAGCTAAAATGTAGAAGTCAAGAAAGAGTAAAAAAGTATTTAGTAAAACGTTTACTCAAATGCTGAGTAACGGATCAAATTAGCAATAATTTAATATCTAAAAATTACATCATCAGTTGGACCAAAATATAAAGTAAGTGGAAATTTTGGTATTTTAAGGATGAAAATGAGAAACAAAATCATGTAAGTAACAAAAAGAGGCAAAAGAAAAATTCTCCAAATCACTTTCTTTCAATATAAAACTCATGAAACTTTTACAAAAACTGCAGGTGTGTCTTTGTCTGGTGGATTTTTGGTTAAAACATGTTTGTTCTTCATTCAGTGGGTAGAAAATCCAGAAATTTTACTCAAGTAAGAGTAGAACGTCACAATAAAATTATCCAAGTAAAGGTAAAAAGTACAAAAAGACTCCTAAAAGTATATATTTTTTTCAAAAACGTTATTGAAGTAAATGCAATTGTGTAAATGTAACTAGTTACTATTAGCTCTGCTTGTCTGCAGCAGGACAAAAAAAAGGACTGAGTTTGAAATATTTTCCATCAGTTCAGGCTCTAAAAGCAAATCTAACTTTTGGATTTATTGGACTAGAAGTATTTTTTCTTGTCCACAGAGTCCAAACAGGGTTGGGAAACTGCAATCAGGAGGATTAATGTCTTTGTTTTGAACAGCAGCCAGTGAACGTCTCTGACTTCACATCAAGCTGCTTGTGTTTGACTAAAACCCACTGCTGTAAGTCATCTGTTCATGCTCAGATCTGAAGTTTAGGAGTAAAATATGAAGCTGTTTCTCCTGACGCATCCCTTACGGCCACGTCACGAACGCTCCGTAAACGTGTGAAACAGTAATTACTGATTAATACAAGCAGACAGCGTGTGTGTTAGTCAGCTGTCCTTCCTGCTCCTGCACAGCAGCCCAAGACGGAGATTTTCCTCCCGTTTTGTCCTCCAATCACATGCCTCCTCCTTCTTCCAGGAAGCGAGGGGATGCAGATGAGAGGAGTGGGCGCTATAAATAGACATCCTTTCATTTTTCATCTCTCTTACTCTGAAAACAGAGGCAGCAAGGAGAACAGGCAGGATGTGGAGGATGTGTGTGCGTGTTGCAGAATGCAGGTGAATTCAGCAAAGTTTAAATATAAAAACCTCGCCTCTGTTTGAGGAACACTTTGTGCTGCTTTTGGGCAAAACGTCTTTTTCCTAATTTTGTCTCTCCATCGCTCTAGTGCAGGTTTGCTCTGCACATTCTGCCTTTAAGGCTTCGTTTTGTTCTTGCTCAAAGGTTGAGCCAGTCGGTCCATTAATGCTTGAATTTGGTCCGATTCCAGTTCATAAAACCGCTGATGCTGAGAGAGATTCTGATGCATTCAAATGCTAGCCGACCCCACCTTCTGTCTGGCATGAAATCCTTATTTAAACAAATAACAATCTGAAAATTACCAGTGTTTTTATGCGGTTGTAGCTCGCTGAGCTGCCTGATATTTGAAAAGGCTTGAGAGGAATCGCATGGATGGATGCTGGTTTTGCAGATAACATCTAGTCATGCCTGCAGACCCAGCAGCTAATGTCTGTGCAAAGCATGTGAAGATATTTCCTTTAAATATCAATTAAGTTTAAACCACAGAGAGACTCAGCTGACTCAACAGATGCATTGTACAATTTAAATTTTCATATTTCAGCCAAGTTTTAAACACAAAAGCCACATTTAAAATTCGGCATTTTAACTACAAACTATCTTGTTATCCCTCTAAACAGATTAATAAATATAATTAATATAAACCTAACATGCAACTAAATCATCTCACTCCATATGTTATATGTTTGTATTGATGAATCATGGATTGTGTCTAAAAATATTTAAGTGTAAAGATTTCATGATCATTTTCTTTAACCATTAGAAACCCAGCATTAACTGAACGCATCTCGTCTCATTCGTTAGTTTATCCCTATTTCATTTCGGGCCCTGACCCGTTTGGACCCGTTTCAGAAACATCGGGAGGGTTGAAACGCCTTTTTCTTGCAGGACGAGACCAGACAGGCCCGGAGTCCGAGCAGAGATCCATTACAGCTTTCATTTATTCATTCATTCATTCATTCACGGATGCAAAACAGGCATTTTGCTGCTTGCCTCTCCGCTGCTTTTCCACAATGGGAACAGCTGTTTGGGCAAACGCTCTAATGCCAGCGGTTTTCATCGGAACCATTTTTTTCCTCTGGTTTTAAATGAATAAAAACGCGCAGAGCGAATCCAACAAGAGGCACATTCAGGTCTAAACACCGATGTCGAGTCAATGCAGCAGCAATAAGGATATTAAAACCTACCTTTGCAGATTTCTATCCGGCTGCTGCTGTCCGCCGTGTTCTGCACCCGCAAACACCAACACTGTCAAGAAAGGGAGGCAGAGCAGCTCCACATCCGGTTACTGACTTCAAAATAAGAGCACTTCGTGCAACCTCCAGTCAAGGAAGAAGAAAAGGGCATAAGTAGAAACAAACGAATGCTAACATAGTCAAGAGAAGAGTCAGGGCAGAATATACATAATTTAAAGAAAGTTCTGCTTGTAATTTATCTTTCAGTTTAAAAATGAGGTTTATATTGATTCATCATCTTCCTAAAAATAATTGCCTCATTTTTTGGCCTCAAGAAAAGTGATGTTTTTTTTAATTTATTTTATTATTATCTTTTTGCAAAAATAAGGGGTGATTTTTTTTCTTTCTTTGTCAAATCACTTTTGTAAAAAAAAATAACAATAATTGTCTTAAGCCATTATTGTAGGAATGAGATGATAAGCAATAATTGTTGGCCAATCATTGCCCCTTGTGGTACTCCTCAGACAACCATCTTAAATTCTAACACTTTATTTTGTATTTGTTGAATTATTTGTGCACTTTGAGCAAAATAATGATGAACTCTGTTTCATTTCCTAATTTATTAGGAAATAATAAATTATTATTTATTTAATAATTTATTAAATAAATAATAAATTATTAAATTTATTATTTAATAATAATCCAGAAGGAAATGTAATTCCTCCTTTGTAAAATGTAATTTTACAAATTACTTTCCTGGTCCTTCTAAATACTAAATTGTATGTTTATTAGTTGTTTTCAAGCACCCATTTTTATATTTTAAGAATTAGAAAGTAAAATAGGTACAGAAAGAATTAAATGCAGAACATTTTGCAGAATATACATTTATTTATATAGACTCACCATTTCAAATGTCATAAAATGAGGCGTATATGAACAATATGTTCATAAAACATATGTGAATATTAAAGCAAGAATTGAGTCCATGTGTTTAACATTTATTGTGTTTTTTATCCAAACTAAGCCAAACTATAAAATTCCACCAATATGGCTTTTTAATACATATTCCATCATTTCTTTTCTGGCTTTCAAAAACATATTTTAGACTGAAAAAATCTACAATAAAAAATAACATTGAGTGAGATTGTGAAAAGTTCACTGCATTAGTTTCTACAATTTAAAAAGACATAAAAACAATTTCTGACAACTTCAAATGTAAGTATTTTATGTTTTAGTGAGCTTAGCACTGACAATATAACACTACCATTTATTTTAGCATTTGAAATATATTTAAAAATGTTTTGTAGTCTCATATTTAATAGCCATTTTCTTATTTTTAATAAACATATTTTACGTTATTGATGGTTCAGTTATTAATCTTGCTTACATTTCTCAAAGTTTGCTTTTATGAGGCTAACATAAGACATAATGCATGTTACATAGCGGTCATATTATTTAATTGTCATTTTCTTATTTGTAATGAACATGGAATGATTTGCTTAATACATGTCGCTTAGATTTCTCAAAGTTTTCGTTGAGAATCGCTTTGTTTTGACAGCCAAGCTCTTTTCCGGTGTCACTGAAACGCCGCCATCTTAACTCGGCCTTTGTAAAACTGACATGTGGGCGGGGCTTAAGAGAACCCGCAGAGGACTGACAGCTCTTCTGACCAATCAGGAGCCTAAATGAGAGTCCTGAAACATTCTACCTCAAATGATGAACCGGTCATTTATTATTGATGAGCGCTGCCGGAGAGGCTGAATTATTGATCAGGAGGTCAGCAGTAACCACTGCTGCCATTTCTACAAAAGCAGACACCAAATTATGATTCTCACTGTGAGAAATATCACTGCAGGAAAATCAATACCAAAGGAACAGTGGAAAGAGCTGAATATAAATCTCAGGCAGTGGAGTGATAAAATCTATAGACCTAATTGCAGAAAAGTTAATTCGCTGGGTTTGACAGATACTTCTTTCTTCCTCTGAAACAGCATTTAAATATGATAAAGCCATTAATTATTTAATACATAAAACTTTGTGTAGAATTTCTATCATAATGATTTTAACTTTTTTATTCTACAATGGGAGAACACGAGAGGAGGGACTAGTCAAGTTGTACTTACAAATATCAATCATTTTATAAATGTTCTCTTTAATTTTTTTTCTATTTTCATAATTTTATAAAATTAATTACATTAAAAATACAACAATATGTATATTATAGATGCATTAAAAAGATGGTAAATGAAACATGTTTTAGTTGTATTTTTCAGCAGCGGCCTGCAGGCGGCGCTGTGATAGTTTGAGGTTGTGATTAGAACATAGGTATAACATTCAAAAGGACTACTACTGTTTGTTTTTGGGGGGTTTTCTAATGAAAAAACAGCAATAATTAAGGTATATCTATTCAAAATAAATTATTAAAGAAATCCAACAACAAGGTTCGGATTCATGGCGTACCTTGAGAGTCCACAACTCTTTAGATAATTTTATAAACTTTGGGAGTTTGGTCTTGTATTTTATTTTATTTTATTTTATTTAAGGATTTCTCAATCCTTGCTATTCATATAGTGAACTATAGTTCATACAAACCAAATAATCTAGTATTTGTTTTGTATTTTTACTCCGCTTTAAGCTGCAGTCATGTCTTTAATCCCAGATCCATAGTTTCCCTCGGTGTCTGGGCTTCCCAAGCTGCTTCCCATCTGCTTGTTAACAAAATAAATAAAGAAAGAAAGAAAGAAAGAAAGAAAGAAAGAAAGAAAGAAAGAAAGAAAGAAATGTACAAGTGGAGTTTACTGTTGATCACATGATTGTGTGCTATTCTTTACTGTCACTATAAAAGAAACTATCGTTCTATACAAATGGGTAAAAATATATTACTACTTAACTATTGAAACAATTGATACGCTGAAGAAACACTTTACATATTTTTTAAACATGACTTCTAGTAAATTTTAATAAGTAGCCAATGAACTATTCTGGTTATAGTGTAACGATAACATTATGACAGTTGATTCTCCTCCTTGCCAGAAGGTGGCGCATAAACTTTTTCTTCCCTCGTGTAAATCTCTTTCCTGCGCATGCGTTCTTTTTCCGGTCAGAACACGGTTTAAATTTCATGCAGTTACTTATCCTGTCGGTGTATTCTTTTTGTTTCTTTGATTTATTTAGACTTATTAAGGATAATTGTAATTGTGTCCGGTTAGTTAGAGTGAAGTGAGCGGAAACACAAATCTGTGGGGGAACGAAAAGCTACAGAACTCCGGCTCAGGTTTGCTCCTGTTCCTTTGGTTTGATACACGCGACATTCAGCAACTGATATTTATGTCTGATTAAATTGACATCAGTGGAACATTATGTATGTTTAGCAGTTCATAATAAAGCTGATTCCAACCGTGTCTGGAACAAATGTGTGATTAATTCTACCTTAAAATCGCACAGAAAGGCTGAAAGCTAATGTTTTAATAAAGTAGCAGCACCTGAATCTGAGTGCGTGAACTTTGACACACGAAGGATAGGACTCTTAACTAAATGAATATTTAACTGACTGTCTCTATTTCTAAATCTAAAACACTCAGAATGGCTTAATGTAAACTATTCTACTGATTTTTCAGAAGACAGTTGCTCTCTTTTTGGATTCATAAAAACACCCAATCTGATTCTGGGCAAAGTTATTTAATAGTAGCTTGTATTAAATGTAGTTTGTGCTTTATTAAAGCTTTATTTCATCTATTAAAACGTAATAAGAGCCACTTTAAGGCATAAGAGGGCATTTCAAACACTTAAGAAGTCTCCAAAAATCCCAAAATAGTTTTCTCCAAACTTTTTACGCTGGGTGCCAAAACTGGTAAATTTAAACTAATGGCGGTCCAGTAGTTTACATTACAGTGCTTCTCAATTCCAGTCCTCAGGCCCCCCTGCTCTGCACGTTTTAGATGTTCCTCTATTCCAGAACAGCTGATTCAAATGATTGCATGACCATGAAGTACTGCAGAAGCCTGTTAATCGCCCAAATATTCAATCCAGGAGTGTGGCAGCAGGGAAACACCTAAAACATGCAGGGCAGGGGGGCGTGAGGACTGGAATTGAGAAACACTGCTGATTAAAGAAACAAAAATAGCTTATTGTGAAATTTTTATTGCTATTTTTTTTGTTGTACCAGCTCAACAATAAACTTAAATTTATATGAAATCTGTTGAAGATCCAAAACTCAAAAAAGGCTTTGAACTGTTGCCTTATTAAAAGAAAAACAGACAATTTCTATACTTCTTGGATCATCACTTGTTTTTCATTTTGTTTGCCAAATTTTTACCATTCTTGACTTGTGTTCAGGTGGCCAAACTAAATCATTTCGAGGGCCACAAATGTGTTAGTGTTAGATGTTAGATGTTGGCTGAAACCAAACACAAAGCAAACATTATTCCCTTCTTTTCTTTGACAGATGAGAGCGTTGTCTCTGCGTTCTGAACATCATGCTTCCCCGGGCGGGCAAAGAGTTTCTGGTCCGGATTCAGTTCTCCTGGAGGCCTCTGTTCCAGGGCCGCTACCTGCTGCTCACCAACACGCTGAGCGGAGGGCTCATGCTGTCGCTGGGAGACATCCTGCAGCAGACTCGGGAAAACCGCAGGGAGCCGGGCCGAGTCCGGGACTGGAGGAGGACAGGTGGGGGTCGGGTAGAAGCACATCCTGGAGCGTCGCTGTGAAATACCTAAAATAATCTCTAATCTAAGCCACGGTAGTGTTAAGGTTATCTTTGACTGTAAATGAACTGTATCCAACATTTAGCTTTCTAGCTAATGTTTTAAATTTTTACTAAATTCTTGTGAGAGTCTTCTCAGTTCATTTGGGATTAAAAATTGGAAAATTTGTTACATTTTCAGCTGGTTCAAATTCTATAAAGTTCTCTAATTAAGCACCTTTTTCTATCCAATTATTAATTGGTTAATTGAAAAAAATCATCAACATATCAGCCTTAAACTGTATTGATGGTAAGTGAAACAGAAAGGACTTAATTAAGTATTTATTTAACTGCAGGTACGTCCTTTGCTACAAATGACCAGGCTTATGCTTAAGGAATGTTGTGTTATTGTATTTTAGGGAATTAAATGTTTTATTTTCTTATATAGGAAAAAATAATTTGTTTGTATTTTTTACATATTTTCAACATTGTATAAAATAAGCTGAAGTGGTTAAATTAAAAATTTGATTAACGTGCCATTTTTTTCCCCAAATAATTGATGCAATAATTTAATCACTAACTTCCTCCCCCCTAAAAAATCTGATTTTCAACTTCACTGTCTGCTTGATTATTTGGCACTTTTCTACTTTTCTCCACTTCTCAGGACCCAACATTTAGATTTTCATGACCCAAAGTGGGGTTCTGATCCACACTTTGAGAACCAAAGATGTATTCAGAGCTACACACAAAGAGCTCTGTTAAAGTACTACAGCGTAAAGTTGCCCAGATAAAAAAAAACAAGAAAATTGAAGTTTTCAACCTCGCCACCAGATGTCACTATTTCCTCCACATTGCTGCTTTAAAGGAGGAGGTTATTCAATAATCCTGCCCCTGATAACAAAACAAAAGAGATTACAGAAGCTGTATATGTCCATTAATGCTCAAGTTCATAATAAGAGTGAAATCCTTTAATATTTTCATAACGTCAGAGCTGCAATGCTGCACGCAATTAAAAATAATCCTCCTTTTCTGCACATAGTTTAGCTCAAATGTAAGAGAATAAACTGTTATGTGTTTAAACCTGTCCAGTGACTCATAGTGGCTCTTTTTCTTGTGTTTTCCATCACTTCATCCCCCTGAAGGCAGAATGTTTGTGGTTGGCAGCTCTATGGGCCCAGTGCTGCACTACTGGTACATCTGGCTGGACAGAGTCTATGTAGGCAGAGCCCTGAAGACGCTGAGCCAGAAGGTTCTGGTGGACCAGCTGATCGCCTCCCCGACGCTGGGAATGTGGTATTTCATAGGTAGGACTAGGAGGGGTGTTTTACTGGCGAGCAGGATGTTTTCTCCACCCGCTGTGCATATATACACACTCACACACACACATTTCTTAAGACTAGATCGGGTGTGAGCAAAGAAACGTTTTCATTATGACGCATGCTTGTAAGAAATCCTGCTCTGAGTCAAAGGTTGAATATAAAGTTGTGGGTTCAAAAGACATTTGCGATAAATTGTTTAGGATCTTACTGACGCTTTCAGCCGTGTTTATTAAAGTTCATTGCTCGTGTTTTGGACCTTATCTGATGCTGGTTTTAATGACGCATGTCTCTGGTTTTGCACAGGTATGGATCTGCTGCAGGGACGCTCCTTATCGGAAGGATGGGCGGAGTTTAGAGGAAAGTTCTGGGAGTTTTATAAGGCAAGTTCACCTGGAAGTGTCTCAGACACTCCCAGGTGTCTGAGACACCCTTTGAATGGGAAAGAGGTCAGCAACCTTTCCCATTCAAAGAGACACTTTTAACCCCGCTGCTACAAAATAAAACTCACAGAGAGAGAGAGAGTAACACAGAGTAAAATGTTTTATTATCACAGTTAACATAAAAGAAAAAATGTTTCTATTTTCATATTCTAGAACAAAATGAATCCTCTAATAAAAATTTAAAGTACTATATTAGCATTTTCTCTTAAAATGGAAAAATATATTGGGTCATGAATACTCAGCAGAGTATCGAGTAAAAGTGTTTGATAACATTTATTTTGATAAAAATGGTATCAAAAAAATACTTTTCAAAAAATGGATTCAATTGCTGTTGAACAACCAACTATTTCTAGCGTTTTATCCCAACTTTTGCCGTCACCATTTTGCGATCTAGCCCAAATGGCAACAGCGAAAGAGTACGGAGTGCCATAACTGATGAAAATCGCTTGTGTGAGGGGAAAAAACCCCCCAATAAAAGTCAGTTCAAACGCCTAATAAATAGATTAATTAACAGAAACGATATTGTTTCTATAGTTTCAGTATGTTTGTTGATTTAATAAACACATTTAGTTATACTTTTTCACCTTTATCACTTTTATTTATTTCAGTTAACATAACTGTTTTCTCAGTTTTGTTAGCTTTATTTAGCTATAATGAACTTGGTCTGTCGTAGAAACACACATAAAACCTCTAAAACAGTCATGTGTTGTTGCATCCATAATAGGAAACATTTCCTTTTTGGTTTTGTGAAAGCCGCATGTGACCGAGATCACAGAGCAGAGATTACTTGCACATCACAAACCTTTGGCTCTTAACTAACAAAAACAAGTTCACTCTCTGAATTTTATGTTATATAAAATAAATTTCCGTTCTCTTTGATCAGAAGAACACAAGTTTAAAAAATAGAAAATATGAAAAATGTAGTTTTACTCTTTTTTTTTTTACATGATCTAATAATGTTTAAAGCTAATTTCTCCTCTGTATCTGATAAAAAACAAAATAAATTCCTCAGTTATGTTAAATCACTTTCAGATGACTTTACATTCTCTGTTTTCATCCCATCCTGGATGTTTTGGAGTCCAAAATGAAATAAATGAATAAATAAATGCATTTGAAGCAACATGCTGGAACAGCTGCAGGCGGTCAACAACAACAACATTTCCTCTAGTTGTAATTCTGAAGCAGTAGAAGTAGTTTTCCACGCTGGAAACGAGCTTCAGAAAGGAAATAATACTAATCAACTGTGGTCGACCTCTAGTTGACCTCTCTCTCTGGAACAACTTTAAGGTTCCCAGAGGATCGCCATGGCAACTCGTCATATCTGGGAAATCTTTGCTAAGTCGCATACGAGTAACTGATGTCAAGACAACAAAACTGCATGTATCTGTCGAGTGTTATCAGTTTGATCAGTGTTAACAATATAAAGTGTTATCGGTTTGATCTTTGCAGAACCTTTGGCAACGATCATCTGCTTTGATAAAAAAATAAAACGAGGATTTAGAAGATCTTGGAAAAGTATTCACACCCCCTGAGCTTTCTCACATTTCGTCACCTTGTTCAACACATTTTACTGGGATCTTATGTGTTAGACGCAGAACAATACTAAATATGGAAGTGGATGCATGATTTCTTTCTTTTTTTTTTTTAATCTGAAAAGTGTGGTGTGTGTTTGTATTTAGCCCCCTTCATTCCCATACGGAATCCAGTGCAACATGCTGCAAAGAAGGACCAAGAAGTTAAATTGTTCTGGTTAAATGACTTCAAAATGGCCTAAACATGGAGCCATAGCAAAAGATCTTAACTTTTGAAATCAAACCATATTATTTAAGTGTTAGGAGAGTCTAGTCAAAGTCCGCAATTAAATCTGGAAGAGTTGCAGCTGTAACTGGAGCCACAGATGGTTTTGCAAAATGTTGATTCAGGCAGCTGAAAGCAAACATCTGTCACTCTTAAAAGATTTTTTACAAAGTAAAACTTTGACCACCTTCATAGTAACGGTCTGGTCTAAAATATTATATGCATTAAAAGTTGTGGTTGTAATCAACAAAACTAAATAGTTTAGGGTTAAATATGTAGCTGTCTCCTCAGAGCAAATGAAAATGAAAGTAGAAACCTTGCTAATGTAAAAATTGTCCAGTTACTGAACATGCTGACAAGTTTTGCACAACTACAGAAAAAGTGCTGTATATATCCAGATTTATGAACAGATACAAAAAAGAAGTAGTTATTGACAGAGTACAGTGTAATTTTTAACATAAAATGATCCGATTATTTTATGCTTGGAAGCATTTTTCTTAATTGCAGTTTGGGTTCAAATACAACCAGAGCTGCATTGTTGTTAATGAGCCAGGCTTTTTCCCTCCTTTTGTCTCGTTAATGGTGTTTGCTCTGCTAATCTGTTGCTTTTGTTCTCTGTTGTCTTTCCGGCAGATGGACTGGTGTGTTTGGCCGGCTGCACAGACCATCAACTTTTACTTTCTGTCACCCAAGTTTCGTGTCGTGTACATTAATTTCGTCACGTTAGGATGGGACACCTACCTCTCATATCTTAAACACAGAGTGAGTGATTTAATTTTTAAATTCATTTTTTTACCGTACCGTGTGAAAGTTTCAAATTCTTCCTGAAATCTTTTCTTCATCAGATTAGGACATTATTTTAATTCAAATTCAAAAATACTTTCTTGATCCCAAAGGGGAGTTAAATGAGTTTTTTTTTTTTTTTATTATTACTATTTCGGTTAATAGTTCTTGGATTTTCGAGAGTCTTTCATCATTTCTTTTTTACATTATTGTATGTATGTAACCTTTATTTATTCAGGTTTGTCTCACTGAGTTTAAAAATCTCTTTTTCAGTGGAGCCCTGACCAAAACTGACCAAAACCCACAAACAATTAAAAACCAAAACTACAGATATAAAAAAATTAGAAAAGCATTTATGCAAGCATTTATTATTAAAAAAAATGTAAGCAGAATTAAACACGAATTAGGGCTGGTCAATAAATCAATAACGATATTTGTCGCGATAGACACATGAATATCAATAAATAATTCTCTGATCCAGAACCGCACAGCATTCTGGGAGAAGAAGAAAGACTAACTGCGCATTCTTTGGTTACCTAGCAACAGTCTGTGAAGTAACCTTTGGTTACCTAGCAGCGACCTGTTGAGTAGCCTGCCTAGGGGTGGTTTTAGGTTCCAACGGTTTGGCGGTATTGCAGATATTTAAAATCAAAAATGATAAATTTTTGATATCTGCTGATATGAAACACTTATATTGTGATCCAGCCGTATTAAATATAAATAAATAAAAATATTTTACTCCATAAATGTGTTCTGATTAATTGGTTTGTGTCCGTTTTTATTTTTAACCAGCGGTGGTTTATGTAAGACAAAACATGTAAGATCAGAACGTGAATCAAAAATACAAGGCTGAGATCTTTATTATGGCTGTTAAATGCAAGAACATTATTTAATTTCCATTGAATTGGAGATTAAATGAATTATCTCCTTTGCTAACAACTCTGGTTAAAAAAAATATGAAGGTGGGTTTTATATAAAATAGTCAACTATAACACATAATTTCATGACACAATAATTAAATGTATCTGGCTACACTGTTCACTTCTCTTACAAACGTTTTTTCTTTTTATTGCTGGAAGTCGAATAAAGACGGACGCCGTTGCCGATGTCTTTTTTTTGTTTTGTTGGCAGGATGAAAACCAGCAGGTTGACCTGACAGCTGACAGCAGCCCTGATTCACAGCAGGAAGATCTCACAGCTTCTAAACCTCTGGAGGAAAAAGCTTAGCGTTCTTCATTATCTGTGACACTAATTAAATGCAAGAGAACATTTTAATTATATTTTCAGACTCTTAACTCCTCCTCTTGAAGAACACTGTAAGAAGAAGGCATTTATCTATGAGGAGCTGCATATTTTTAAATGTTCTTCCTGTTTGTGTGTGTGTGTGAAAGAGGTGCGCTCCCGTTGGAGCGTTCAGGGACGACAGCAGCTTCACTGCCCTCACCGCTGATAATCCCGTCTCCAGGCGTTGTGATTGTCGAAGCGTTTTGTCCAGACTAAAGCTATAAGCTGACGCGCTACCTCTCTGTTTCTGTGTTGTTTAAAATGTCTCCGTATAATTATCAGAACTCTTTTTAACCCAGCATGAGAACCTTTGCCTTAACATGCAGTCCAGCTTAAACATTATTGTGCCAAATAATCTCTGCTGACTGTTTGTCTTTTATTATTCCTGATAAATGATGCCTGACGGATGTATGTCGTTTATAGTTAAATCCAATATTACACAGAACTGTAGAATGTAAATATAAACTTAAATCCTGTTAACCGAATATTTATCACGTACGTTTTCAGTTTGACATGTGAAACAAAATGTTTCCACCAATTAATTGATCAATTAGGGTTTTTTGGGTGAATTTTATCAATTGAATATTTGTAGTTTTTATTATTTGTATGATTGCACTCTTCGAAATGATGTAGAAAACTGGTTGGAGACAGAAGTCTAGAAGTTATAGATTATTTTTAGTTTTTGTTAACATGTTTTGTCTTGAAAATGAATGATAATCGGTGTTGTATGAATATGGAGAAAATATTTATTATATGACATTGAAGCAGAATTAAACATGAATAATTAAAAACTTTATTCCCTAAATTTATTTCGATGAACTGGTTAGTGTCTATTTTGTTTCTAACCAATATGTTTTGCTCTTAGTGATAAGTTTATATCAGTATCTGAACATGAAAGTAGAAATTTATAATCTAATTCTTGAGTTTCAAAAGTCAAACATTTTTTATTTTAAATTCAGAAAACTTCCAAAAGTCATAAACTTGACTCAGAAATGTTAATTTTTTTTCTAGAATATGTATGAAATTGATCTCAAAAAATAAAATTTTCTAGCAAGTTTTTGATTTGTCAAGAAAATTTCTGAGATTAACCTTAAAATTTCTGAATTTGTTGGCAGAAATTGACTCTTCTTTTATATATACTTAAAAAAATAAAAATACATTTTATTTTCAACTAATCGGTTGCCAAACTAAAACTGCTGCAAATTAAGAAATAAATGTCAACAGATCAGTAGATTAACAGGTATGATGGGACAGAAACAAGCAGAAGTAAAACCTGAAACTAGAAAAGAGAAAGAAAGTGGAAAAGCAAACCAATAACATAAAGAAAGTCAGTTTAATCGGTGAAAAGCTGCTCAGGAGTGAGAAGCTTCTGCAGCAATGCAAACAAACTCCGCTTTGTTCAAATATTTGACCGGCCGCAGCAACTGATATGCGCCAGCTCACGTTCACAGCGCTCCTGTTGAACACATCCTGCTGTCAAGGATGCGAGCCTGCGGCTTTGTGTTTGAATGTCACTGATATGACCGAATGGCAGATGCTTCCTCTCCCAACATGCCGGCAGCGATGCACCTCACTGTCCTGCTTTCCCTGCTCTCAGCGACAGCCTGCCGCGGTGAGTAAACCTTTCTGTCTGCTAAATTCACAAGCTTAAAGTGCTGAGAGCTGAGTTTTACTTTTAAGTCCCGTTCAAGATGCAAATGTATGCAAACAGGAAGAGGGAAGTTCTGAAAGCTTGCTTGAGCTGGTTGTGTGGTGCTGGCTGTTTCTCTGTGAACAGGAAGGCGCCGTTTTCAGATAATTTAACCAACATTTATCATAGTTTACCCATTTTAAACTGTAAGTGATAGATCAGATTTATATTTGTAGTCTGTGAACAAAAGTAAAGTAAGATAAAGAGTAAAGTCATATTTGGTTAACGCTGTTTATAATGTAGAGCCTGCCAGTAACTTTCTCAATAAGACACAGCTCAGTAAATGGAATTATTATAGAAGCCACTGAATTGGAAAGCATGTCAGTCAATGAGGAAGACTCTTACCTCAGAGTTTGTTATATGGTTAATAAATGTTTTTTTAAAAAATGTATTTCGAAATCTTTACCACTTGTTGATATTTTGTGAAATTTGCATTTTTATCAAAAACAGTCAAAGCAGCCAATACAGAAGCGCCAATAATTTTCCTTATGCCAAATTGGCTGAGCAAACATTAGATTTTATAATTTTGACACTGAATTCTGGATTTCCATGACCTGGAAGCCACAGTAATTGAAATTACAAGATAAAAAAGGGGCTTCAACTGTTTTGCTCCGT
Organism: Phalloptychus januarius; assembly: GCA_902982915.1. Lineage (NCBI taxonomy): Eukaryota > Metazoa > Chordata > Actinopteri > Cyprinodontiformes > Poeciliidae > Phalloptychus > Phalloptychus januarius. Next base: position 6,594,632 of record CADWAE010000076.1, on the reverse strand, counting down.
CAAATGAATCCATGTAACATCACTTTTACTTACTCAAATGAGTGACTTTTACTTTTTTAAGGTATTTCAACGTTTTGAACTTGTATGTTCATCAAATCGATACAGAAACTGGTCTGAAGTTTTAAAACATGTGTCAAACTCGAGGCCCGGGGGCCAAATTCGGCCCGCCATTGCTTGTTATGTGGCCCTCTGTACTCCAGAGAATCTTCAAGATAACAGTTTTGTGCTTAAATATTATTTCATCAATCAAATTAAAACCGTTTTTATCTATATGTGGCCAAATAACATGATTGTGAAAAGATGTTCAATATTATTTAATTTTAAGAAGTATTTTCGGATGCAGAGATGATTATTTATTCATATTTTTAACAGTTGGTTATTGGGTCTTATCAATATATTCCTCCACAGCCAGCTGTTTGAAGGTATTCATGATCTTGATTTGACCCAAATTGAAAATGAGTTTGCCTGTTTTATTACATCTGTTACTGATTTTATCAAAGGGAGAGCAAGCTGAGAGGCTAATTAACTTAGCTAGCCAAAAAAGCTGGATGTTCACTTTAAAAATACCGGAGAGGCATAAACCCTGACATTGGAAACAATCATCTTGTATAAACAAGGTTTCAGCTTAGGCGCTCTGGATGAGCCTGCAGTCATTTTAAACTGAACAGGAAATATGTTTTTTAATGATTGGAATGTCATTTTTGCTCTCCAGTGATTGTTTATGAAGCTCAACCTGATCAATGAATACTTTAATCATGTTGTTTTATTTTGTTTACCTTCTTGCAGGGATCTCGGATTCCTCTACATCTACAAATAGTACTGTGACGCCTACAAGTGGTTCCAATGCAACCCAGAGCTTAGCAACGCCGTCCACAGTGAAAACCTCAACTGTCACACCCCAGCTTCAAACGACGACGCAGACGACCACTGATCTTTCTTCAGCTTCACCACAGACTGCCACAGCAGAGAAGACCGGCCCGAGCAGCGCTCCCCTGAACACAACCATCGCTCCCCTGAACACAACCATCGCTCCCCTGAACACAACCATCGCTCCCCTGAACACAACCATCGCTCCCCTGAACACAACCATCGCTCCCCTGAACACAACCATCGCTCCCCTGACCACAAAGGTCAGTCAAACGTCCAATGAGACCGTCACTGAGAACCAGACGGTCCCGGTAACATCGGAGTCTCTGAATGTCACAGCTGGAACATCGGGAAACAAAACCAGTTCAGGTCAGATTACTGTGTGGGCTCAGATTTATACTGAATTGCAATGTTTTTCAAGAGGAGATGTTATACAAAATTCACATTTTACACGTTTTTGTACTTCCATTTGGGTTTCTATTGCTTCTAAAAACAACCTAAGTGCTTTAAAAATAAACAAACACAGCCAGTTTTTAACAATTAGATAATGCTTTTTGGTGTCTTTAAAATGACCTGTTTCAAAAACTTTCTGAATGTAACATCACAAATTAGCAGGCAGTCCACCTCACCTAGCAACCCCAGTGAAGCCCAGCCCGTTACATAGCAACCTAAATAGAGCTCAACATGTTTGATCAGCTGATTTTACTGCTGAATGCGCTGTATAATGGCTGCTGGAAATGACAAGTGTTTTGTTGCTGACTCACCTTTTAGAAACCACTTGCCATATTCTTGTTGGTTGTGCAGGAGGCTCGACTTACGCTTTTCAAAGATGTATAAGTGCACATCTGTTTGCAGTCATTTTCACATGGGAGTTTAAATGTTGAGCAGCAGCTTACTTGGATTTAAAGTGACAAGACGCCCTAAAACAGCTCAATCTGGAAGGAGCTCAAATAAGCAGAACTGACCAAACTAAAATCTCATTATCTAAGAAAGATTCTGTGTAAAAAATGCAATGAACATGTTTTGTACACCCCACAAACTTATACTAACTGGTTCAAGGAAGCACCTCTAAAATGAAATCAACTATAAAATAACTTTTTACAAAAGCAAGTGGCATTGGAAACGGTACAGAAACCCAACAGGAAATGTTGCAGCAACATAGATGTTGGTTTCTAACCAACTACAGAGTGTTGCAATCCACCCACAAAAAGCATACAATATGATTAAGGCTGAAACGATTCTTCGAATGATTCGAGTAACTCGATTATTCAAATTCCTCGAGGAAAATTGATCTGAATCGAAGCATTGTTAAACTATATTTTATTAAGTAGCGCACCGTGTTCCGCCCGGATGATCATTTGTGTTGGGCAGCGCTATTACTTCTGGTTGTTGTGAAGTGCTAGCATAGTGCTGCTACTGCTATTGCTGTGTTTTGGGCAGAATTAAGGATTGTTGCAAAGACACACCAGATGTGTTTTGGCGTCTGATCCAACAGAAAAACATGATCAAATATGTAAGCTCAGTTTATTATTCAAATTCATTAAATATTTCTTCTATCTGAGGAAGCCCAGTAGCAAACTTGCAGCAATGAGAATAGTTAGTGCAGCATTGTGTTCTCTTTCCAGGCTGGAATAAAATGGGAGGTATATTAAAAATATTAAAAAAGACAAAGTCCCTTTGTAGTTCAGGGTGTTTTTTTCCTTTTGCTCCTTTTTTTTTCTTGCCATAATTTTATTACTTTTTCCTGCGGCATCTATCACAATAACTTCCTCATGGCCACTCATCCAATTTAGGGAAGAACAGTAAGATATGCAGGTCATTTAATTTCTGAAGACTTGGAAACAATTTTTTCCCATCGCCCTTTTCACCTAACTTATTGACATTTTTATTGTTACTTAACCAATGCAACTCAGTCTTTGGACCAGATTCTAAAATATTCAGAAATCACAAATTTACGTTTTGCACACTCTTAATAACTTATTAATTACAGTTTTTCTTGGTGTGATTGACCTCAGATATTTCAGGCAACAAGGGTAATTACAACTTGGCGGAGAATCCTGGCCTGGTGGCCGTCATCTGCATCTTTATAATCGTCTTTGGCCTCTTACTGGTGGTCATGACGGTGAAATGTGTGAGAACATCGAGGTCCGACTTTGAGAGGCTCGAAGATGTTCCCATGGTGAGTACGAAACCGTTTTGATTAAAGCTTTAAAGTAGATTTTAACTTGTGTTTTCAGTAAAGTAGAATATACAACTTTGCCCTGCAAAAATACAAAGTATTACCAAGTTTTTTTGATCTAGAGTCTAGTGCAAATATCTCAGCATTAAATAAGACAAAACTAACTTCTAAGTAACTTTTCAGCAAGATAAAGGGCTTGTTTTAAGCCAATAATTCCATGATATTAAAAAGTACCAGGTCCGCTGGCACATTATTTTACTTATTACATAGGTAACATGTCTTCTTATAAGTACAATAATCTACTAGTGGAAATAAAGCTTTCTAAAATAAATTTTAAATAAATATTTACTTAAAACAAGTTACTATATAATGCTGAAAAGTTATTTGTAAGTCGTCTTTCAAGATATTCTAGATAAAACTAGACAAACGTTGGTTTAAGATTTTGTTTTTTTTAACAGTGTTCATGCCTGTAATTATACAAGCATGTAAAATTGTTTGCATTATTACCAATCGCATGTTTTTACAGTGTTCATGCTGCAAAAACACAAAATCTTACCAAGTATATTTGGTCTAGTTTCTAGTGCAAATTATTACACTTAACATAAAACAGGTTTTGTGTTTTTGCAGTGTTAGCTAGTAATGGCCAAATTGTTAAAAGTAAAGGCAACAAAACACTTGAGTTTTGCAAAATTGACTGACAGAGGGGAATAAAGAGTTTCTGATGTATAGATTTCTGCATTTTGAAAGAATTTTAAACTTCAGTGGTCGTGTTTCTTTTTCTGTTTCTTCCCCTCAGCAGTGAACTCACTGGTTTGCTACTCTTTCTTTCCGCAAACAGGAAGTCTAAGGGCAACTGTCAGTGTGTGAAAATATGTCGTAGGACATTATGTGTGGTGAACGTTTGATGACAGAGCTTTGTTCTTTTCAAAACAGAACTTATCATCAACCTCCCATCAGTTTGTCAGCAGGTATTCAGACTCTGTCAGCATCCTGGAGTTGTCACATATTATTTCAGATGCAGGATCAAGCAGGGGCTTTCTCTCTCTGTGATGGCAAAATTAAACTCATTAGTTCAGGCCCAGTGAAATACCACTGCATGTCACAACCTAAAATAGTGCAGAATAATTGCATTTATTCAATCAGGTTAAAACAGAAAGTGTGTAGTGTTGGATTTCACCAGCTTGTCTGTTTTGTAAGTCTTTATTGTTCCTTCCAGTAAAACCTTGTCAGGACGTTGAGCTGAACTAGAACTGTATGCACTAACAGGGAAAACAACACAAAATACATAACCAACAGTAGGCGCCACGGAAAAAGCTGATTCTTCAAATTGTGATGGAAAGATTGCTCCCTGAGTTAATAAATGACAGCAAAAGAAGGAGGAAAAGGACCAACAAGTTGATGAATTATATCCTTTATAGCTGAGAAGTTTATATATAGCAATGTTAATGATGTTCATACCCATAGATTAAAATTATTTTTGTCTAACCAATAAGTTTGTTTCTGCTAAATGAGGTAGAGCTCTAGAAAGAAAATAATGTCAATTCAATTAAATTCAAATTCAAATATACTTATTAATCCCAAAGAGAAATTAAATAAAAGGTATACTAGAAGAAAAAGACTCTTTTTGTTTAGGTTTTATTACCAAATTTCATGCTTTAAATTATTTATACTCTTCTCAAAAAAATTTGAGGAAGAAAGGAAGAGGAAGACCCAATACATATTATGATTTATATCCGGAAATTTCGCGCATGCGCACAACGCTGGAAGTAAAAAAGACGATTCTTTTGCCGCGCTGCTTCAGCCGAACAATTCCGTTATCTGAATGAAACCAGGAGATGTAGGTAATATTAAGTTAGGGCAGCTGCACCACAGCAAAGGGGAAAACAGCGGAGGAAACCGTTTAAAGAACAATTCAAAACCACTTTTTTCCCGCGCTCTGTAACGGTTACGCTACACGCAGACTCGTTGTCATAGCAACCAACAACAATGCCGCTACACGTGTCCGGATTCGACACACCAAAAAATACTAAAGCATTCCCCACACAAAGAACGGAACAGTTTTATACAAAAGCGTATTGGTTTTATGTTTATTTTGTGATTATCAATAAGTGATCGCTGCGATACTGATGAACTGTCAAAGCAAGTTGTCAAAAAGATCCATGCTATTAAAATATGCTCCAGCAAAAGGACTGATTGTTTGAACTTCTGTTATCTTTCCTCCAGGGTAAAGTGAACGAAGCCTCTCCCTTCGCTCAGTACTCAAAATGACTGAAGACTCTTCACTGGACAACAACTCATCAACTCCGCTTCTGGGCTGTAAAACACCAATCCTGTCAACAACAGTCAGAAGGAACTCTTAAGTTTAGATATATAACCGTAAATTGCACTTTTGTAAATGCTAATGAAATCTTCCTATATTAACTTTGACTTGGTTGCTTGGCTGCTGGTAATTCAATTGACTCGGACAGGGATTCTTAATCAAATAACTCTTACCTCGCTCTGCTTTTCTGTCTTTTGAGAAGATAATTGGCCTAAAAAATAAAAATGGTGAAATGAATCCTTAAAATCTTCAGCTCTACGGGTCTGGGACAAATAGAATAATGCAATCTAAATGCACAAAAGCCTTGGTGGGTTTTCTTCTAGGATTTCCCATTATCTCCATCCTTCTTTGGTCACTTCAACTCTAATCAGTTTTCCTGTGTCTGCTGAAGGCAAACATTCCCACAGCATGATGCAGCCGCCACCAAATGTCACTAATTATTTATTATCTGTTATATTTACTAATTAGGTTACTTCAGTAGTTCATAATGGAATAAAAGTGGCTGAACACAAATGTATGCCAGACTTTCCACATTTTACTTTACAAGAAAAAAAAATCATTTTTTTTTCTGGTTCCTCTTCTGCTGTGCTCTACTTTTTGTCCATCACATAAAATCCCAATAAATACATTGACCTTTGTGGTTGTAAAGTAGCAGAAAGTAAAATGTTTACATAATTTTACAAGGTATTGTAATATACCTGTATAAATATAATATTGAATTCTGTAACATGTCTTTTGATGCTGTGCCAGTTATTATGACTGAAAGAATGAAGATGCTTTCAGTTTTTCTGATTGGTGCAATTCAAGGCTTGTTCTTTCAGGCAATAAAAAAAATCTAATTATTAATCTACGATATGATGCATGAGCGTTTTTGAAGTTAATATATCGTATGCAATAAAAAGTAGTTTATAGCTGCTGCTCTCTCTCTCTTTCCAAATAACCAAGAATAATTAATAGAAAACTTGTGAAGGCTTCTTACTACCTCAAATGGCTTTGCTCTTCAACTCAGATGACTTCTGTCTTTATTTAAACCTCTAAATAAAACCGATTTAATTTCTGTTAACATTATTTTATTGCAGGCATATTCTAGTATGTTGCTGCTGTAGTAATGACTCAGGGGTTTTAATAAATTGCAGCTGTTAAATAAATGAATGATCACTGCATCATCTTTGTGCATTTTAGGTTGGTAGATATGTAAACATACCAGAAGAGCCACTCGACAGCAGCCTTTTGTTTTACCCCGAAGCCCCCACCCGTACGATAACATATCAAGTTTCCCTGCAAAGATAACTGTGGGACCAGAGATAAAGCTTGCTGACTGCAGGTTTACCCAAAAAGGTCAGAGAAAGTGAAGCTACTGGTAGCTGTGGTCACACTGGTTCAGCTTATAAGGCTGCAGGTTTGTTCATCACTAAGACGATTAAAGACAAATTGACTGACTGTGTGGATACTGTGGGACCAGGACCTCTAAAATATTTCATTTTAATCTTTACTTCATTTATTCAATAATTATAAATAGTTTATATAACAACTAAAATAAATCATGAATGAAAAAGTATCTTAATATTTATATAACTGATTATTATGATGAGGATAGCACTTCTCTGTCACAGATAAAGGCAGAACATTTTCTCTTGGATTTATTTTTATGAGGCCAGGACTGAGTAAAAAGTTTTATTACAGAGATAGTGCGGATTAATAATTTCTCTCAATATGCCGCCAATTAACAGAAAGCTATATTTCAACTGCAGTCGCTTGACAGTTGATAAAAGTCACCCTCAAGAAATAGAAATAAAACGACACAATTACAATACACTTAGCAAAATATTTTACAAATTGTTTTCATTATAACTATCCAAAGAAACAAGACTCTATTATTTAGATTAAAACTAACACTGCATTTCAGAGTTATAATCTGCTGATTTGGCAAATCTATTCCTACAAACAAGGAATTTGTATTTGCTCCCAATATTTTTCTTTCTTTCGTTGTGTGTAGTGGTTTCTATTTAAAGAAGAAAAAAGTTGAGTGTTTAAGTGATTGTATATGTCTTAAAAATCCCTTCCTAAGAGTTTTATAAAACATGCATTCGTTTTATTAGACATAAACCATAATCATTAGAATAAAAATAATCACTTAAAATGTCCACACAGTTATATTTTTATAGGTGTGTTAAATAAATTAGAATATTATTGAATATTATTCACACAGATTTATTACAAACAGGCAAATTTTTAAGTATTATGATTCTGCTTGCAGCTAGTGGGTTACATCAAACTAATAATCAAGTTTATTTGTTTAGCACATTTCAGCAACACAGCAGTGATTCATCCATCCATTTTCTATACTCCCTTTTTCCCTCTATGGGGTCGGGAGGTGCTGCTGTCTATCCCCAGTTAACGTTTCGGGCGAGAGGCAGGGTCATCCTGGACAGGTCGCCAGTCTGTCGCAGGGCAACACAGAGACAGACAGGACAAACAGCAATGCACACACACACTCACACCTAGGGACAATATAGAGAGGCCAATTAACCTGACAGTCATGTTTTTGGACTGTGGGAGGAAGCCGGGAGAGCATGCAAACTCCATGCAGAAAGACCCGGGTTGGGAATCAAACCCAGGACTTTCTTGCTGCAAGGCAACAGCTCTACCAACTACGCCACTGTGCAGCCCCACAGCAGTGATTTACAGCATGAAAACCTAAAAAACAAACATCATATAATCAAAAGTTGTGAAAACCAAGAGCAGACATTACAATTTATGAAGTTTCATCGTTAAAATCATCAATACACATTGGTCAATGTTCCATTCATCATGTTTCAAAAACAGCTCTAAACAGGTAGGTTTTAATCTAGATTTAAATGAGTTTTGTAGAAATTTGCTCTTGCAGCTGCCTTGTGTTTGTTTCTGGAAATAAAACAAAAAACTACTGTATAAATGCGGGCTTAATGAAATGCATGTTTAAGACTAACATGAATGTATTTATTTTCAACAGGTAAGTTTAACGTGTCTCTAAAGAGGAGCAAAGCAGCAATGGTCAGACAGAGAGAGAGCCGCAGAGCAGACCTCGTGCTCCGCGTAGTAAAATTGTTTACGTGCCGCAGCTTCTTGTCACGTGACACGCACGGCCTACGTCACTGTGACGACACCGGGCGCGCAGCCCCGGTGGCAAGTTGCAGAGTTTGAAGTCTAAAGTTACCAACTTTTAACTGCAGCAATAAAATGGGACGCGGCGATAAGTGCAGCAGTGTAAGCTGACAGTCACCTTCAGAGCAAGCAGCTCCTCCAGAGGGAGAAAGTCCTCCGCCGCCGCGGTGAGTGAAAAACTGCTCGATGAAACTTTCCAACACTTTAAAAGCAGAGATGATGGGACGGAAGATGCGCTCAGATACGAAGCTCCGCTTCTTCCCTGGCACCGTTTGATTCAGCGCAAATCTTTAAAAAATGAAATAAAAATACAGCTTCGTGTTTAAAGTTGCCAGGTTACACGTATTGTAAGGCTGGCTTTCCAAAGGAGTTCGGTTGTTTTCTGTTATTCACCATGAGGCGCCCACTTAAAATGATTAAAGCAGTGGTTAACTCAACACCATACCAACACAAACATAATATATTCAGCCCACTGCACTGCACCCATTGAAAACCCATGGTTATTCCACCAGATGGAATAATCATAATAATATTTTAACTCTAAGTTATTGCTTGGAGTTTCATACAATAAAAAACGATGTTCATTTTAGTCAATCATATGCATGTAAAAAGTAAAATCTGGTCATTTTAAGTGGTCTCTTAGTTTTTTCCAGAGCTGTATATGTGTATATATAAGTGTGAATGACTGACTAAAGGATGTTGTGAATCTATTCACTTTGGTTTATTCATGCTGGCTGTAATTCACAACAATGCCATATTTATGTTTTACTATAAAATAAACAGATCTGCTTCATATAATCAATTCAGTTCAAGGCTATCCAGTTACATAAACAAGTTAATTCAGATAAATTCCCTCCAGTTTGATCCTAATACAAAATAGTTCAATTAAGGGTGGGATTTTAACTAGAAATGTCAGTTTTTAAAAAAATATATAAATTAAGTTTTAAAAATACGGTTGTCGCAGCGAAAACAATGAAAGAAAATAACTTTACATTTTTATATAGAATATTTAACATGTATGTAATCATATTTATTAGATATGGCATGTTTTTGATTAAACTACTAACTCTGTTGAAGAGGTTGTATAAAAAATTATGAATGTGGCGTTATAGGATCATAATCTAATCTCTCATCTGGAGTAAGCGTGTGGCGAGTGTGGCTATTTCAGTCAATCAGCGTATTTACTTTGCAGGAATCCACATCAAATATAAATACATATATATGAGGGATATATATGCCTCATATTTAATGTCCTTTTGGATCCATAAAATATTTTTGAATTTGAATCCCAAACAGGCAATTTAGAATTTTATCTCCACATGGAAATTTTTGAAGTTTTAAAAAGAAAAGCATTAAGAAAAAGGTCCTTCGATGTGAGGATTTAAAACTGAAATTTGTCGGTTCTCCGTTAATCTCAAACTCAAAACTCATCATGGCTGCCTTGTGTGCAGAAGAAGGCATTTGCAGCAGTAAATATTTGACATTAAAAACATAAACACTCCTTTTAAGTGAACATGAATCGTGAATGATTATACAAAACACAAAGAAATATGCTATTATTATACTTTGTTATCATTTCCACTAATGTCAATCCCAGATCCAACTCAGAAATATGTAAATAGCAAACATCAAAAGCGACTTTTGTTTTGCGGTTTCTGTCATTCAATTCAGTTTGTTTTGGAAACTTCAAAAAAAAAAAATAAAAATCCTCGTCTGAAAGTTGAATGTTAGAAGAATTCATGTTTTTGGATTCAACATCGTAGTTTCTCAATACACATTTCTACCGTAATTTTTGTCAAATGATCTCCAGGATGTTTACAAAGAAGACGTCGCTGTAGACACAGTTGCATTGTTTCCGGGTTGTTCACGTCAGTAATCCCTGTTGGACTCTTTGGATTCTGAGTAAACCAACATGGAATGTGTTTCCCCAAAATATTTACCCATCCTGCTTTCCTCCCTTTATCTCCTTCCTTCCTCCATATCTGCTTCCTTCACTCCGTCTCTGTGACCCCTGGCAGAGACAAAGAACATCTTCTCCACTTGACAAAGACATACGTTCTGCTTTTCCTTTCTGCTTTGTTCAGAAAAACACTGAAGTGATGCTATCTGTAGGTTTATCAGTGTATCTGTTTATGTTTCTTGCTCACTTGTGCAAGAACAAAAAAATCTGTAGATAATTGATTACTATTTTTCCTGCACGTTTGTGATTTCAAATCATTCCTCATTCCATTATTGTTGGTTTTACCTGTGAGAGCTTCTCCTCCGTCCATCATCAGATGGAGCTACAGACGCTTTCTTTGAGGGATTTTCTTCTTCTACATTCACAGAGGAGTAACTTCTCAAACGGCCCAAAGCAGTTTCCTCAGTCTGAGCTGTTTTTGTGCCGTGGGAAACTTAAAAAACTGTCAGTGTCAGTTTGACAAACGTAAACAGGGGTGACTGTCCCATCATCCCTTTGCTCCTCCATTAGATGGTGCTGTGCTCCAGCGCTCAGCCCGATTCCCCGTCCCGCTCAGCTCAGTCATTTGAGATCTGTTTGAGATGCAAACGTTTGCAGAGACATGCCTCAGTTTGCCTTTTGTCTGTCGTGCATGACTCACTGATAATATGTCGGAAAACGGGTATTTGTCTTGTCAGTTCCAATAAATTTACTGCTGAGAAGATGACTAAGCTTCGATTAAATAAGAAAAGATAAAGATCATATTGTAAGGTTGCTATAGGAAATAGATTTATGATTAAATCTATTTCTCTGAAAGTTACTTGAGGTTGTTTTTTTTGTGTATTTATATGGATATAAGGTCAGAAAGCTGGTTAAATGTTTGTTTTCTGGGAATTTAGATGTAAAACTCTGATATTATTTGTAGTTTAACGCTTAACTTTGGTCAATTCAACAATCGTTTCATGAGATCTATGAATATTTATGTAAAGAAATGTACTATTAGGCAATCAATTGCAACTTTTTAATATAACAAGTCATCATGAAGCAGCAAATTCCCTGAATGAAGGCCAGACGCTGGACCTTCCTAGCCAGTTTTATGTTTCACACTTTGCTCTAAAGCCCCAGCTGCCATATCTATATTAACTGTAATGATTCATGGAGGCTTACGTGAATGGCCGCTGTGGATGTAAGGAGCAAGTGAGTCACGTTCTTTTCTTCTGCAGCGTGTTTCTGGTGCAGCAGTATTTCTGTGTAGTTCTTATCAGCAGACGTTTTTAACAAGCACATCAGCTATCAGCTGTGCGTCACCGTAAAGATGGCATCAAAGACGCCTGGAGATTTCACCCCACACAGTGGCTGATTGGACAATCCGGCAGGGGCGCTTCACCTCCGAGGGGTTAATTATTACCGATGCGCCTTGTGGAGGGTTTTCCCTTAAACCAAACGTGAATGGCTACATTATGAGTTATGGAAAATGCAGTGACTGTTAGAAAATCCTGGCAAGGCAACAATTAAATGTAAATAAATGATCTTCTGCTTTCCTATCAACTTGATTCAAGATTGTATCCATTCATTTAAATGCAACGGTTAGCGCGGATAAAACAGCTTTAATTTGAGGGCATGATCAGAGCCAAAGAGGTAATTGGCGAATGATTTGGTTTGAAACTTTAGCAGTACCCGAACACTCACTGCTGTCCGTCGGCATTAAATTCACAGAGCTGCTAATTAAAGCTGTTGCATCGAATTAAATGTGTTATTAAATGTGTAACATAAAGGGCTGGACAATTTGACTGAAAAACGTATCAGGATACAAGCGTTTCATATTAGTCGATGTCAATAATTTTTATTTTTTTTAAATATATGAAATACTAGCAAACTGGTGACCGTTTCTATTTTATACACAGTGTTGTTGTTTCTTTTAAGCTGTTATTACTATTATTTTTAAGCAGTTATGAAGCACAGTGGCGAAATCTTAAACTGCAGCTGCGCCAGTTACGCAATAGGTTGTTGCTAGGTAACCAAAGAGCGAGCGAGTGAGTTGCTAGGTAACCAAAGAGTGAGAGAGTTAGTAGAAGCCACCAGGTTGTGAGGTTGAGTGCTGTGTGATTTTGTATTGAACTTTAGTGAAATTATTGAATATTCTTTCAGATGTATTAGCTATTGAAATTGATCACTTGTCCATCACATTGTTATTGATTTATTGACCATTGATTATGCTTTATTTGGTTCCATACAACAGCAAGAAAACCCAAAGAGTATTTAATATAAAGTCAAATTTGGTTTTTCAAAATTCTAAGTATGTTTTTTTTTTATTTATTTTTTGGCTGATCTTCCTCTTTTAAAAATTGAGAATCATGTTTAATTTCCCCTATATTTGTATGTGAAAACTGGGGCTGTAACAGAAGTGTGGGAGTCTGTCTGGTTCAGCTGCTTGTCTGCTCTGTTATCAGGAAAGACACCAGTGTTCTCTGTCACAGCTTTAGTGAAAACAGAAATGAGTCTAAGAGCTGAATCCGTTCTGTTTCCCTCTGCATGCGACAAACACGCATCACCTGATCTGTTTTGCATTGAAACAGCTCATCGTTATCACTGAATCAGCTGCACTCATCTTCAGTGCCAAAATGGACCAAATTTAATGTTATGGAACCGTTTCCATCTGGTGTTTTTATATTATATGCATTTTATTTTTTAATCATGATGCCAATATACTCTTTAACATTTAACAGGTTTTGTAACAAGGGTTGGAAAAGCAAGTCATTGTTTTTCTTACACTGTGTCTATTTATTTGATTGAGATAATTAAATACAAAGGCCTGACATGATAATTAATTTAATTTAATTTTTAATTTATTGTAATTATTGCAATAATTGCAACAATTGCAATAATTAATTGTCACCACAATTGTCCCTGTAATTATTGGGATAAACGATAACGTTGTTTTAAGGCAATGTTCAAGTAATATATTAAGAAAATTAAAGTTATAAAATAGACTTTCATTTTCTCAAGAACACATAACACAATAAAAACACAACAACCAGAAACAATAAATTAAACAGAAACAAGAATTACATAGAACCAAAACCATAAACAAAATGGATTATGAAATAATCCATTTTGTTAGTTTAGTTTTTAGTTGGTTTTTTTTTTTACATTTAATATGTTATAAACATTAACATTTAAAGCCATGACTAATTTGAAATATTGCCGTATTGTTTTGCACGAAACTAAATGGGAACATGCTTCACACTGTGGTTGACAGCTCTGTTAGCTTTCAGCATGAAGATCCTCGGTTTGGGAAGAACAGACATTCACAGCCATTTTTACATTTACAACCACAAACTTCAATGTATTTCATTGCACCTTTAGGGAAAACTGTATGTTATCGTGAAGCAGAAGAAAGAAAGGTTACATTGGTTTCGAAATGTTTCATAAATAAAAACTGGAGACTAAAATCTATCAGCCTAGAGATACAAATAGATATGTCTTTGCTTCCAGTTTACATTTATACACAACACTGTGTTCTTGTGTTGGTTTGTCCCATAAAATCCCAGTAAAATGCAGCTGGTGGCTGTAATGTGACTAAACCTTGAAAAGGTTAAGTGCTCTGAAGGAACACGCTCCTTCAGTCTGTCTTTTAAGCTCATTATATTGCAGACTGATATGGGAGTCTACTGAAACAGCCTCACTGGAAGACCTGAAAAGGTCCATTTTCTTTATTTTATCTGCAGTTGGCAGGTGGTTTCTTGCTGTTGATGCGGATGGATATGCATAATATGGGTTAACCATTGTGGTTGCTTTCACATTGCTGTGATCATTGTTTTAAAACTTCAACCAAGAGCTTGGAGAACCAAGATCTTGACACCAGCCTTTTGGTTTTCTGGTAAAGTTTATTTTTTCAATCTGCGCTTTATAATTGAACTGAACTGAATAGTTCACCTGTCTGATGTACCTACAGGATTAGAGACTTACTAGTCTCTAAGTTTTGGCCGACTCTGCTGCAGAACCTCCTGACATCAAAAAACCGAGATCATTACAGTCAGTGGTGTTACCTGAAGGATGGAGAAGTTTTCATTAATTAAGTTGTTAGAGACATTTGTGGATTTCCGTGGAAGTATGTCTTCCTTAGAGCCACAGCAAATGTCAGCTCTCACCTGAGAAAAGTCAGGCTGTCATTATTTGTGAGAAGTGACTCCCTTAGAAACGATCATGGCAGAATGTCAGAGTGCACTCTCACTGCTGTGGCTGCCACTGCCAAAAAGCATTTCTAAGCTGCAAAGAGCTCTAATGAAAAAGCTCCTGCAGACTGCAGAGGAGCATTTTAGGGGCCAGGAGGTTTTTCAGGGGGCCACTGAAATGTTGCTTTTCTTCTTTGGCAATACGCCGTTACATCAAGCTTCAAAAAGTTAAATCACCAGTAATGATTCACGATGTATGCTGCAGCTGCAGCTTAAAAACGAACTTCCTGTTTCAAAACAGTAGAACGTTATAAATCTAACTTTCCAGTGAAAGGCCCTTTGCTCTGCCGAGAATAAGACAGCAGTTTTACAAAGTTAAACGAGTCCTTCCTTATTCTATAGGTAGTGATAGCCAAAAAATGAATGTTTATAACTGCTAAAGAAAATAAAGTTTTGACTGACCTCTGGGTCAGCATGATCTGAATCAAAGATGCTGATTTATCACTTCTTTAAAGGGGAAGTGATATATATTTTTCAGTCACATGATGCCGTTTTCTAGCACAACCAAGTAACTGTTACCTTCATTTGTTATAAAAATGCTTTATTTATCAAACATAACTTAAAAGAAATGTAGCACGTTGAATTTGGGCCTCTGTCTCTACTTTTTCCGACACCTTGCCTTCATCACGTTATACTGTTTTTCTTCCTATTTCCAGGGATAAAAACAGCCAATATTACAATATTACAGTGTCTGCAGTTTAACAGTTTCAAAACAAAGACAAAAGGGTTTGGATGTTCACATTTTAAGCTTTTCTTTGCATCCCATATTAGAAGGTAGCATAAATAATTGAGTTAGCTCTGTTAGAAATTTGTTTTTTTACCATACTGTAGTACATTCAACTTCCTGTTATTTGCTGAAGCTTCTGCCTGAATGTACAGGAAACAGAGAAAACTAGGTTTATCATTTTAACACTTTTTTTAGACATTTTAGTCGTCCTGAAAATAGCAGTGAGTTTACTTCATTTAGTAACAACTTTCACACTGAATGTTGTTGTCTCTTTGAGCTATTAGTGTTTTTTTTGACTGGAACAAAGATCAAATTGGGCCAGTCACGTGTTGGACAAAATGTTTTTCAGCCATAAATAAATATATCATGATGTAAGTATTTCATATCCGTCAATATCAATAGGTGTTTATATATATATATATATATATTTTAAATATTTGAAATACTACCTAGTATAACCTGCTAGTGACACAACATTTCCTGCTTTACCCACAGTTTTAACTACAGGCCTGTATTTTTTTATTTTTAAGCAGTTATGAGGCACAATGGCAAAACCTTAAACTGTACAGGTTGTTGCTAGGTAACCAAAGAGTGAATGAGTGTGCCTTTGATTTCAACTAAGAATGATACATAAATTCTGTGTACAGTTGTCAATTTCTTCGTTATTTATACAGAATATTCAGCAGGTTGCGATTATCGGACCATAAGGTACCACAATGGAAGGAAACCCCATGCTTAAAAAAGGATGTGAAAAAGTTATTTTCAAAGCCTTTAATCAGGTTGAAAGGCAAATAAAATTTGCCTTTATGAGCTTCCGTATTTCACGAAGTTCTTTGTGAAATACGCTGATGCAGAAAAGATTGATCTGTGTGTAAATCTGCAGCTCAGTTCTCCACATCCTGCCTGAGCCACTGCAGCTCGCAGCAAACACACAGAGCTGGGCAGCTAATAATGAAACCCTGATGAAGGAAACATTAGAGCTACTTGATTTAAAGAATTTGAGAAGTTGAGGTTTCTTTTCTAAGAAATCCAGTGCAGTTTTTCTTCTGCTTAGACTCTTTATTGCTTTTGAGAATAGTTTGTTTTATTAAGTCCCGTTAAACTGAAAGTACAAAGTTATGGTTTTATCTTTAGAGTTTCTAGATGTTTTAATAAAAGTCCTGATTCAGGTTTAATATTAAATACTTTCCATGATTTGTTCTGAAAACTTGTTCTGCAGTTGAAATGACGCTCTAGTTGTCTGCATCGCCAGCGTAGTGATAGATTCTAACATATAGGAATAAAAGTCTTTAATCTGTAAATATCTTCACTTTAACTGAACTGAATATCCTGCAGAGAACTGAGATGATGAGAGAAACGGTTGAGACACAAACATCGTTTGTCCAGAAAAGCTTGAAGTGAAACTTGAACTAATTGTTTGTATTCACCTTCTTTATTTTAATAATAATTACTGTTACTCTACTGTTATGATGGATGATTTTGCGATATTCTGCCCTCTAGTGGAAATGTTTGTTCAGACAAAATCCAGAATCCTGTAACAATGGTTGCACCTTCATGGATTCTCATGTGAGAAATCCATGAAAAGATTGGAAAATGCTTCTGTTACAATAATTTAGCAGACTAATTTACATAAATTTCATAGTTATTGATATATTGTGATTTTTCAAAGAAGAAATTATTTTTTAAAGTGGCATTTTCCTCCACTAAATAAGAGGGTGAGTTTTTTTTAATTGTTACTGTGGGAGCCATGAAGTGTAAAGCATATCAATGACAATAACAGAGAGAAGCAGACAAACCCTGTGAATTAAATGTCAAATAAAAGTGCTAAAGGTCAAATCTATGCAGGAGTCCTTAATTGTAGCTCTGATTAGGTGTTAATGAAGGACGGTTTGATCTCAAGTTAAAGGGCTGCAGCTTATTTACCTTTTGTTGCCAATCGTCTCTGAAAAGCTGTGAGGTAATTTAAACAGGAATCTTTTGTCTGGCTGCAGGACTCAGTGGATCCGACTTTATTGTTAAATATATGAGCATAAAAAGTGTTTAAATATATTTATTTCAGTTTCTGGTTGGAGAGAAAAAGGCTTTTAGCCCCTCTGTCGACTCTTTCTGGTCCATTCGTTGGCTGGAAATATCAAATGAAGATTTTATAACTGACCCGCCTCGTTCTCCATTTGTTTATTTATTTATTATATATTTCATGTATTAAAATTCATAATGAAGTAGTAAAAGGTTTAAACCTTAATATGAACAACTTAAATCTCTAATGATGCGTTTGTCTTCAATGCTAGGCCTGCCACATTAACACATTTTGCTAGACGATAAATCGTCCCAGAACTTATAATGTTGTTTTGAGAACATTTTAAAGTAATATAATAGTAATAATGGCATAAAAATACAAGAACACATTCTGAAAGGTCAATAAACTTTAAATTATACTGAACATTTAAACACTGTAACTGAGAGATATTTTAAATATCCAAAATAAATAAAGAAAACAACAGAAACAACAAATAAAGTGAATTATAAAGTCAGTTAAACAAAATCATCTTTCAGTAAAAGGGATAGTTGGGACCAAAACACCAGACTGAAGACTTTTATCATTCAGGTTTCATTTATCATGGGATTAATTGATTTATTGTTTATTGTGACAGAAAGTTTCTGTTTGTGTTTTATGTTTTCTCTTTCTTTAAAGACATGATGTCCTTCACTTTAACACCGTGTTCTGGTTTTGTTTCAGCTCCTGTCTCACCGTTGGACATCGAACCAGCATCAATGTCTAGATTTCAGGTGAGTAAGATTAATATCTTCTTCTTCTTCTTGTCCTCCTATAAAGAAAAGGTCGAGTGATCTTCAGATCTTTCACGGCGCCATCAGAACAAACTCGTTTTAATCGGTCATCAGTCCTGGGGTTTTAAATTAGTGTCCCTTTTTACAGTTTGTCTGTGTTTCATGTTTTTATGGATTGGTTGACTGGACTTTTACATTTTTTAACGAGAATCTTTTGCCTTTTTGGCGTAGTTTTTACCAGTTCCGTTTTTAACAATGTTGTGCATTACAGTCGAGTTTCAAATCCCGGATTTCAAATTATTTAATTCCAGAAGAGGCTTTTTATGTAACTCGAAGGGACAAAATGCAGGCTGGACCTGAACTTGGTGCCGTGGCTCTGTGGCGTAACATCAAGGCCAGGATGAGGTTGGAGTTTTGTTTCCACAGAGCCGCCGGGGATTTGAAGGGTTTTTACAACTGTGGGATTTTAAGAGTGCTTTGTGCAGCATTTCTGATCAGGAAGAACTAAAACATAATCTGCTAATGTAAATATAGTTTTTTTTAGTGTTTTGACCTGATTATGTAACAGTATATTGCTAAATTATTGTGCTTTGTTAAAAATCTTTATGCTCCCCTCTCTCTGCATCTCTGCAGCTGTTATCTGTCTGCCTGTCAAATAAACATGTTAACTTGAAAAGGTTTTTTTTTCACTTCAGCTCCTTGTTCTAACAAAAACAGGCGCACAGAGGCGCTAATCAAATAATCTTTGCTCCACTGAATGAAAAGCCTTTTATGATAATAATACCTCCATCTAGCTGAGTGTGTTAATGTATTCAGAGAGAATATGTGATTGTCAATTTGTTCGGGGGAAGAAAAACCTTCATTTAAAAATGTATTAGCTCAACTTTAGAGCCTTTTCAGTGTGTTATCTTTTAATGTGCAGCAAACTAAATTTAATCTTTAAACCAAAAAAAGAACCACAGTCTCACAGTCATAGTTATTTGTAGAGCAGATATGATGGTTTATATAATAGTCCTTGTTTTAAACCATTTCCTCTTCTTTTTTGAGCGGCTGTCATTAATGCTAAAATTAGCTTCTTACAAGTTCACTACTTCTTAATTTTGCAGAAACTTCAAGCTTCGTTAGGCTGCAGCACCATGTAACAAATCTCCACAGTTTTTTTGGTTGTTCTTTCTGTTATTTACATCAGGCTACAATCTGAACGGGTTCTGACCCCATAGCGACCCGGATGCGCAGAAGAAGAACGTCGACGTTACGTAACAGCACGATGCTTACTGAAGTAATAAAGGATGGAGTAGTTTATGGATCGATTTTAAAGTTTTTTGAGCAATGGGAACTAAAAAGAGGAAGGAAACAGAAGAAAAAGTGAAGTTTTGTGTTGGTGCTCTTTGCTTCAGCCATTATTTACGTCCACATTTTGTGCGTCTCGCTTCTTCAGGTGCAGAATTAGTACTGCAGATACTTTGAAAACAAAATGGATATTTATTTGATTTAGTGTCACATTTGAAATTAGAATCTTTTATTTTTTGGATGAAAAGATTTGATCAGTCGTTCAGACTGCCATTAAAAAGCTGAATATGGTTGCATTTACCTGCTAAGAGTCAGTGAGCTCAATCAGTTCCCGTCGTCCTCCAGTGAGAAGCGGACGAGTTTTTCCTCCACCTCTAATTATGAGGAACATTTATGGTTCCTTTGCTGTAAACTCTGAGTTTAATGTTCCCAATGTGAAGAACAGGAGCATATTGAGAATATATACTGGTTCTGGACTTTGCTACATATAATTTTGTCTAAATATGGCATCCATTCTCTGGTTTTTTGGAGCCTGACCAAATTATCTGCTATGAATTCAAGGTGAAGGTTTCTCCATTTAGACTCTTTGGCTGAAAAACATGTGAAAACTCTGAAAATATTGTAGTTTGGCGTAAAAGGAAATCTGTGTCAAGAAAATGTTGCCGACCTCCATTCGTTCTCATTTTTAACCTCAATTCTTGAGTGTCGTTCTTTCATCAAAAGGCCTTTTCACTGTGATTAATTATTTCCATCTGCCCCCTGACTGAGTCCCAGCACAGCTTCCTGCTGCAGAAGCATAGAAAAGCAACAGTGGAACTCTTGTGAGGCTTTTCTTTAAAATATGTAACATTTTTCTTTTTAATTTCTTGGTTTTCTTTGTTGCTTGCTGCCTGTAGCTGTAGGATCTGTCCCAATGTTTAAGAGACGTTCGGTCATTTTGTCTTTTAGTATTCCCCTGGATGTTTATTTCTGAAAATAAACTTTCTTTAGTTTTAGAAAAAGCAGCTTTTTTTCAGCCTGCAGAGTCAGTAGAGTTAATCATGAGAAACTCGCACAGAGGTGGTTTAAAGTTAATCATATTCTGAACTTCTGGGCAACATCAGTAAGTTGTCGGCGTTCATTTTCTTCTCCAACACCGACTTCTTCTCTGCTTCTTTTGCTGAGTTTACGAAGGGTTAATGTTCTCTCGCACGCTGAGCATTTCTGCTGTTTGTGTGCCGAGTTTCTTGGACGTGTGAGCGTATGTTTGGTGTGTGAGACCACAGAGGAGTGTAGATGTCCTGCAGAGCAGATGGCGGCTGAGTGGAAATTTCCTGGAAATAAGATTATGATGATTCGACTTGGGAGCAACCTGTCTGCCCTGCTGCATTTAGCATATTTTATGTCATTATTATATCGAACCTTCTGACATCAACACTCACTGGTTCTTCATTCTGAGAAATTTAATAAATGGACTAGCAGTAATGTTTATTTTCAGCTTAAATGACTTTAAAAGATGAGTAGTAATGATAAAGGTTGAGATATCCTACATTCAATCTTTTTTATTTTAAATTTTAAGACTATTTTATGAAATATGTTGGTTAATTTGTGTTTTTGGTTTGATCATTTCAGCTCTACCAGCTGCTTCCTGATTAAATAGCTGAAAATCACTCCAATTTATTTACACTTTATCTTTTCCTTTATTTGAGCTTGCATTGACAATATGCAGATTTGGCTTATTAAGCCATCAGCCTCGTTAATGAGATGAAACATCCTCCTTATTCTGAGCACAATAGACTGATTGTTGTTTGTTTGTTTGTCATGAAAAACAAGGCCGATGGATGAAGTCTGGAGCCAAATTATGAGGATTTCTTTTGTGACTTAACAGCCTCTGATTAGCTGCAGCTCAGAGTAATTGCCGCATTTTTTTTCAAAAGTGCAAATAAGAAAACAGAAGATGTCCGAGAGACATTGAAAGGATAAAAATACAAGATTATAAACTTGTGGAGGCAAATAAATAGTTTAATAGGGAATAAATAACCCAGAGTAATTTTAAAAGTGCGACAAACTTCAACTTCCTGCTCATGAAAGAATACAGTTCAATTTTGACATTATAATTCTTAGATATTGTTATTTTTGTTCTTGTTCTCCACTGTCTATATTTTATTTTATTTCTATTTGTTTCTTGTTTGAAATGGATATATTTGGGGGGAAAAGAGAGAGGAAGTAGAACAATCTTCACCTACTTCAAAATAAGAGCATGAATATAAATCGATAACCAAAACTTCAACACAGAAGTTGAACTTTATTAAACTCAAAAGTTTACAAAACAGCCAATTAAATTAGCACTTTAGAACTGGGAAAATTAATTCACAAAAGCACTTAAGTGTTAAATGGACAATTAGCTTTGTTATTAATGGAAGTGAGCCCAGTGCCACTCGGACTTGTGTTTTTGGTTTGTAGTCAATATAGAGGCGTCTCGCCCGGAACGTTAGCTGGAGATTGGCACCATCTCCTCCTGATTCCACTAAGGAACCAGGGTGTTAGAAGATGGATGGATGGATGTCAGAGTTTGTTCCCGGACGATGTTGTGTCAGGGTGATCGCACTCAGCGGCGACATGCCCCATCTCAGTGGCTTAATCGAGGCGAGATGTGGGGTTCAGGCCTGGCTGCGTCGTGCCACACAGAGACAAAGCACTTGGGGTGAGTCGGTGACTCACAGGTATTGATGCAGCGCTGCGCTCTAGCCTAATGGAGAAGCGTGGCGAGCGCAGAACCCGCTGAGAACCCACCTTCTCTTCTGATCACAAAGCCTCTGCTGCCTCCATCTCATTCTCACATCCTGCGAATGTCTTGGCGGGAGACGGGCCAGGTGATAACGCAGCCAGCTGCTCCGTCTCTGCTGCTGATGGATGAGAGGGAAGCAAGAAAAGCTTCAACAGCGAGAGAGGAACATGTTGAAGCAAAACCAAAAGGATGGAGCTGCAGTAAATAAACTGTGAAGTCTTCAAAATGCCGACTTTAGCAAGAAAATAAGATCAGGAAAATTGCATTTAGTTCAGAAGCTTTGGTTTTTATTTCTGTTTGTGTCCTCTGCATCAATAACTAACTAAGTCAGAGAAAGAGAGTAATTCAGTTACCAGAAACTATGTTGACGCAAACCCAGAGGTGGAAACCTCGACTAACCAGGTTACTCTCAAATTAAATGTAAACAGGAACCGTGGTGATATCGTGTTTGCACCCCTTAACATGAGCTACTTTTCTCTTTACATGATACAAAAACCTGAAACATTAAACACAAAAAAAACAGATCTTTCAGAGGAATAAAGGTTTGCAGCCACCTGAAAAAGTTGCAACATCTCTGTGTTTTTCTTGCGTATTTAAATAGTTAAATCAGCTTTATTATTACTGACAACATAATGTAATAAAAAGAAACAATCTGCTGCTAAATTTGAATTAAGAAATGCTACTTCTAATAAGATCAGGAATCAGCAACTGATTAAAAACCACTGCCGATACTTTGACCTGTGAAGGGAAATCTTGTTTACAGAAACATTATGATCCATTTCATTATGGTTTTGGTTGTTTTGTTTAATTATTTTGGATATTTAAAATGTATTTGACTTCCAGTGTGGAGTGTTTTCTACAGAATTAGGCAAACTTGCATAATTATGCTGTAATAGATAGTCAAAAATGGTCTCAAAACAATAATATTAACGTTTATTGTGATAATTACTGGGACAATTTATCGTCCAGCAAAATGTATCTATCATCTGAACATATATTTAATAATCTTTCTAGTAAATCTGTTTGTCATGATAGAATTAAAAACACTACATACATAAAATATAAATAAACTGTTGTAATTTTGTTCAAATCCTCCCAAAGGCACTTTTTAAATCTGATTATTTAACTTCCTTTCAGGTCAGTTCAGTTACATTTTTGTAAAATTTAAGATTTGTTGCTAAAAAGAAAAGCACAAAAAGTTTCCATTTAAATAATTCCCAAACTTCAACCAGAGGCCACAAAACTACTTCGAGGGCCACAAATGGCCCCTGCACCACACTTTGAACAACTTTTATAATTATAGACCCCGTGCGTGTTTTTGTTTGCGTTTGGAAGTTTCACGAATGCGCACATCTTGAACAGCCCAGTTATTTTTCGTATTCTTCCTTTTTCTCGCTTCCCGGCCACGCTACGCACAGACCGGTTGCCAAGGCAACTGACCGACAACAGCTTCACTAATGTATCAGGAGTCAAAACCAAAAGAAAACAACCCAAAATGTCACGCAAACATTCCTCCTATGGCAGCGGGATCTTGCACATGTGACGTCACGTTGCAACGTGTCTGCGCTTTATTTTGCAGCTCATGTTCAAACGTCCACCTAAATAAATCTCTACTATGTATTCTTATTCTTTAACAGTGTGCAGCTGTGTGTGTTTCATCCATACGTCAGCTTCCAAACCCACTGCTCCACTCTGTAGCTTTGCAAAACAGGTCATTCAATAATCTCACCTTCTTCCCACCGACAGCTGTGAAAAGGTGAGAAATAAGCAGCAGATTAAAATCGTACTCTTCAGTTTCCTTCACTGTGGCTTGTGCAACGCCACAAATTACTTCCATTATTACCAGATCAAGGTTGGGTGACGTCTAAAGCAAACTTCTTCTGAAGCATAAAGACGTTTAGATTAATTTTATCTTATGTTGCTCTTATTTAAAGGTTGCAGTTTAGAGGTGACTGTAAACAAAAGTAAAAAAAGTCAAGTCAGAGGAGACATTTTACCTGATAGATAAGATCCCTGAAGTGAGAAGCTGACAGTCATATTTTGTTTCTCATGCTTGAGAGAACCAGTCAGATGAGATCAATATCCACCAACGTTCCTCTAAAACAACATAAAAAACAGAATTTCTTTGAGCTCCCGTGTTTTCTTTGTTCTCTTATCTCATTTGGCCTGATTAGTTTAAGAGAAGCCGTTTTGTTTTTTTATTGTTTACACCAAGTCGCACATTCAGAGTTGTTTTCTGAGCCAGACAAAGCTGCTGTCTGTCATCCAGTCGTCTTATCAGTTTGCTCTGCATCACTGGACGTTTAATGGATGAGAAGAGAGAGAGAGCAAACACACGACACACACACAGCTAATTTGATGCTTAGGGAAGAAGACAAACAAACTACTTACTTAGTGTCAGATGTGAAAAGTGTTTGTGTTGTGTTTGCCGTCCCCTGAGGGCGAACTGAGCAGATGTCCCTCCACCAACACATCGTTTATTCAAAGACTTATTTATTAAACTATTTATAACTGTGACAGTGATCATTTTGACTCACATCTTGTTACGCTTATCTAAGGAATTTACATAAAATATATGCACAGACTAGAGGTGATGGTTTTTAAGCATCTGTAACCGTAATAACTCATAACTGTGTCCTAATATGCATTAGAAATATGAAATATGTTGCATAGTTTTAGCTCAACTCGATTAAATTTCACTACAGTTCCTAAATAATTTGTGTAAATTTAAGTTAAAAAAATATACAGCTTTGGAAAAAGTTAGACAGCACTTAAAATGATCAGTTTCTCTGATTTTACTTCATATAATATATGTTTGAGTAAAATGAAAATTTTTCTTTTATTTTATGAACCACAGGCAACATGTCTCTGAAATTCCAAGCAAAAAATATTGTGTTTATTTGCAGGAAATGAGAAATGACCAAAATAACGAAAAAGATGCAGTGCTTTCAGGTCTAAAACAATCTTATATTCATTTAGAAACAATAATACAAATGTTTTAATTCAGAAATCAGTATTTGGTGGAACAACATGAGGTTTCCAATGGGGTTCAGTGCAGTGGTAGCTTAGTTTTTGTTGTATTTATTACTAAAACAAAAGTCTGCTCATGTTTTCTTAGACATTTTATCACTGAGATTTTTAAAATGCCAACTTTTACATCTATTAAGCTTCCCTGCCATCTGCTGAAAGTCTTGCTCTCTCTCGCTGCCTTGCAGCCTGGATGAACTGCAGACACATCTTGATCCTTATATTTGCAACTTTGAGTCCTCCTCATTTCGTAACAGCTCCTAAATTAAAACATGCAGCTGTGAGCTGAGATATGGAGAGTAAAAACCTAAAAATGTTTCTGTTGCATTAAACATCCCGGCCTTTTGATGGTTAAACCTTGGATTGGGAATTAACGCACTCTGCTTTCTCCTTTGTGTTGCAGAATCGTCGGGAGTCTCTTCCGGCCGTCCAACAGGCGGTCCGGCGCCGTTTCTCCGGCCCGTTGTTGCTGCCTCCTCTTTGGCGGAGACATTCGTGTCAGGACCAACAACCACGAGAGATGCGCCGTCTGTCCGCCATCAATGTCATCCCCCTGGAACGACTGCAGGAGATTTACAGCCAAGCGTTAGCCAGCCGCGACGAGCTCCGGTCAGTCAGACGGTTCAGTCTTTTTCTCTTTCCTCCTTCTTTTCTCTCCAGTTTTGAGCCATTTTCTCTTTTTTCTGTTGTTTCTCATGCTTTTTCAGTGGTTTATATTATTCTGTATGGATGCATCGGTAAATCGGCCTGCAGAAAAATTGGCTCTGATTTCTTTCATTTTGCAAGATCGGCTGATACTTAGGTGTAAAGCAAAGGCCATCATGTGCTTCTGTCTAAAGGAACAGTGAGTCTGACCTGATTGGTGTTTTGCAGCTTCCAACTCTTGGATTGAGATTGATTTCTAAGACATGTTTCTCTGACCCTTCAGTGTCTCCAGACCTCTGATTTATGACCTTTGTTCCTATCTGCCCTGCAGAAACTGATGCATGAATGTTGGTTTGGAGGAATGACGTGTGACACGTTTAGCAGGATGTTTGGTTTGTCACATTGATGGAGCCTGAATCTCATTTTGGACAAATGTCTGCAGCTCTGTATGATTTCACTGTCCGCAGGTTCACAGCATGCAGCCACTGAGGATATAACAGTTTTTTAACATCTTTTAACATCTTTATCTTTTTGAGTGACAGTAAATGTTGCAGCTTTGCTCATAGAAAGGTGATTTTTATATTTAGAGGTGATAATTAAAGCTACTGCAGCAGGAGAAGGAAACAATCACTGGAAAATCACGGATGTGAGACCTTGTGAATTTCCTATGTAGCAAAGGCATTTGTATTTCCTGAACTTTTCCACATCTCATCATGTTACACCACAAATTAACATGTATTTTAATTGGTTTTTATGTGATACATTAAGGTAGTGTTTAATACACTGTAAAACATCTGAAGGTGGTTTAACTTGAACATGAAAGTCCATCTGCTGCCTTGAAAATGCAACTTAAGAAAATAGTTTTGGTTTTAAATCAGAAATCAAAGATCTTGAAGCCTATTTAATAAGACACAAGTTGTCTAAACATTGGTTTTTAAGCTTTTAATCTTGAATTTTCCTAGCATGAAAATTCAAGATTATGAACTAACTGTAGTTCATGGTGCAGTTTCCTTGCCTCTACACACCTGAAGATTTTAATTTTGGTCTAAAATAAATACATTTTCAGGGTGCTTTGGTGGCGCAGGGGTTTAGCACACCCACATATGGAGGCCTTAGTCCTCGACGTGGCCGTCCCAGGTTCGAATCCTGGCCCGGCGACCTTTGCCGCATGTCTTCCCCCTCTCTCATTTCCCTCATTCCTGTCCACTAACTATTAAATAAAGGCCACTAAAACCTTTAAAAAATTACATTTTCTAATTCTTCTTCAAGAATTATTTTCCACTCTTCCCTCATAGTCAGATTTGTGGAGTTCACGGCTAAAAGCTTTCCTCCCCCTGAGCTATGCATCTCTGCAGCTCCTCCAGCGATGCATGCGAAGGATAATCTCCATCGGGTTTCAGCTGTTTTATGCCTTAGACATGTCATTCTGCTTTCTGTTGGTGCACCACATCCAACTCCATTGTACATTTAGTAAGTTTAGCATGAAAAAATGTGAAAAGTTATTGTGTAGAAATGTAGCAACGCTGTGTACCTTTGTCCTTTCTGTAAAACCTGCCGTTTTCGAGACCTACAGTATATGTGCCTCCGGCCTTTGGGACATTAATGAAGAGAGTTTCTCTGCAGCAGAGTGATGATCGCTGCTTCACATGTTGGATAAACGGCTTGTTAGCGACTAGCGCAGCTCATGATTTCCCCTCAGGATGATGAATTTCTGCAGATTTATGACATTTTATGACATAAGGCTGCAACAAGTCCTGTTAAAAGTATTGACTACCTGTCGCTCTTTCTGTGTATGCCGTATAACTAAAATAATTTCTCTTATTTTACTTTTTATGTTTGAGTAAAATGAACGTTGTTCTTTTATTCTATGAGCTACTGACAACATGTCTCTGAAATTAAAAGCTAAAATTTAGTATTTATTTTCAGAAAATGAGAAATGGTCAAAATAATGTAAAAAGGTGCAGTGCTTTCAGACCTCAAACAATGCAAAGAAAACAATATTCATCTAGAAACAACAGTACTAATGTTTTAACTCAGCAAGAGTTCAGAGATCAATATTTGGTGGAAAAACCATGAGGGTTTCAACGGACTCCAGAGTTGCATGTCCACTTTTAGGATGAAATTACTGAAATAAATGATGGTGGCAGCGTTTGTTTACCTGCTCGTCTAAATTCAGCAAAGACAGCACGTTGTTGTGTAATATCCATGATTGGCAGGTTGACTGTCAAGACAGCGAGTCGTGGGGAAGCAGATGGAGATGGCGGGAGGAAGTTGGCAGGCGGTGCGGGGCGGAGGTTGAGGCAGGGAGCAATAAAAGGGGGAGAAGGACCGAAGAGAAGCGGAGGGAGGAGAGACGCAGCAGGAAGCGGATTGACTGAGCGGCTCGCGCTGCTTTCAGCACTCCGGCTCGTGGACAGCAGCATGCCGCGCGCGCAGCTCCGCCACATTTGAAGCGCGTGCTTTATTTTCACGCTCGTTACCGGCGCCGATTTCCTCGTTTATTTAGTAGAAATTATCCCAGGTGTATTTTGTTGAAAAGTGGAGAGGAGAAGTTTTGTCGGTAAAATGGAGTGCGCGACGCTGAGCAGAGAGGGAGCCGGGCTCGCCAAGCCGCCCAAACATCTGTGGCGGCAGCCCAGGACGCACATACGGATCAAACAGCGCTTTAACTCGGACACCGAGCGCTACCTGTGCCGCAACCGGACCCTGGAGAAGCTGAGACCCGGACTGAAGAAGCCCCGCATGTCGTGGCCATCCTCACTGAGACGGTAACACTTCTTCTCCCCCCTGTGAAGCGCCTGAACCCCAAATATGCACACCCTCAAATCAAAAACACGGGTTTTGTTTTGTTTTCCTGTAAAGCACAAGTTCCCCAAT
This sequence comes from Phalloptychus januarius, assembly GCA_902982915.1. Classification (NCBI taxonomy): domain Eukaryota; kingdom Metazoa; phylum Chordata; class Actinopteri; order Cyprinodontiformes; family Poeciliidae; genus Phalloptychus; species Phalloptychus januarius. The sequence goes on along the minus strand of CADWAE010000076.1, from coordinate 6,565,828 downwards.
TTAATCCTCTAGCGTTCCATATTTAGTATAAAGAGGGAACTATAGTAGCTAAGCGAAACTATTTTACAATGTATGTTTTTATTTTAAATTGCAAACAAATCTGACACCATTTCTCCCTCTGGCCGTGTTTGTTTTAATTAAGTAGGGAATTAATTATTTTATGTAAACCTCAAGCACACAGTATCTTTGATAAGAATACAGGATATGAACCAAACTCACCTTTCTATTATCTATTATTATTGATATACAATTATTATTTTCCTCTACGTATTGTTTTGAACCTGTTAGATTGGCTACATAATGTAACTATCAGGACGTGTAACAATAAGAAAAGTTTATATCAATAATATTATGTAAAATTTCATTACGGTTTGCAATATTATTAAGATTTTGTTCAAATGTTTTGCAGAAAGTATTATTATACGCTGAGATTTTACTCAGTTTTAGTGTTGCCTAAATCTCATTTAAATCTGTTATTATTAATCTTACTGTAGTTTTAATACATACATATCGATTAATTACACAAAGACTGTTTTCTTTCAGTTTTTTAAGTCTTACAGGTAATGAAAACCCAAAATTCAGCTTTGGATAAGACATTAGATATTACATAAAACCAATTAAAAAGGTATTTTTACTAGAGAATTGCCACTGTACTGATAAAGTTTGTTCATGTACCTTATGTACTGTATTTACTCGTCATTTGAGGCTGTTTTGGATGAATTACTGTGGTACTGTGGCGTGACTTGGAGGCGATCCACCTGCGGCACTTCAGCTTGTTTACAACTTCTGCGCTCTTTTCTTCCTACAGACTCTACTGTCTTGATTACTAAATAAAACTAAATTATTTTAACCTGAAAAGAGGACGTTGAACCATTGAGCAACTATCTAGTTCTTTCTCAGATTTGGTAAAAATCGGTTCGGCTGTTGTGTCTGAATCAGAGCCTTATATGTTCTGGATGATGTGTGTTTAGGTACAGATCCCACATGAAGTTCACATTTTCCAAATCTCCTCCAAACCCTTGGTGCTTTGTGAGTCAAGTCAAGTTTATTTGTGTAGCAACAAGGCAGCTCAAAGTGCTTTGCACCCCAGCAACATCATACAGTCATCAATTATTATAAAGCAATAAATATGAAATTTTGTCAAATCCCACAATCAAGAATAATGATAAATATACATTAATTGCCTCCAGTTATTATGAATTAAATGCAACTCTAAACAGTTCATTTAAATTTAACTTCAATTTAAATGAACTCAGTGTTTCAGGTGTTTTTCAGTTTTCTGGAAGTTTGTTCCAGATTAGCAGAGCATGAAAACTGAACAGTTTATCAATGCTGTGGTTATCTCTGGTGCTTTTTGACTATTTTTTCCACCTCATTTTTTTCTTCCACTGAACTTTCCACATGTGACTTATCTTCCATGTGAAAGACCTCAGCAGCTGTCTGTTGTGTTTCCCATCATTCTCGGCCATAACATGGTGATTTAATAACTTTTCATCTCACTGGTCTCATGTAATTTTCTTAGATATTTAATTTAGTTCTTTTTAGCAGTTGTAAGTCACGATCTTGATCGGTTTACACTTAAATTAAATTAATATTTTGACAATAATATTACTTCTAGGATGTGACTGGAAACATTAGAAACGTCCAAGAGCTGATTATTTAACAGTAAATGTTTTGTGGTAGTTCTGCAGCTGACATGCCGATGTGTCATTAGCTGAAGTCGGTTTGCTATATTTCCTCTCTGCTTAAAAGCAACAGTTAAATTGAACAAATCAAACAATTAAAGTAGCAAACACAAATCAGTTTGTTTTTGTAAATGTGCAAAGCATTAGTGCATTTCTCAGTTCTACTCCCTAATGGTTAGTTTTCTTTCTCTTTGGATGCATTAGTCATTTGCTTTTAATTTGTTTTAGTTTTCATCCTAAGAGTTTGCACGCTGGCTGTAAATGTGGATCAATAGATATTTGCATAACTCTCATCAGCAGTGAGTTGTGCTCATTGATGGAAACAGTCTCTGGTGTTTAAAAGCCATCGATTTCACAGGGACAACTTCTCATGTTTCGCTCTCACAGTCGATTACTCCACACTCCAGTTTATCCCCAGTGGACACTGAGCTGGTCTTGAGGAGACATTGGCACAAATTATGCCCAACAGCTTGTATCCCCCAGAATATTTTATCCTCTATGCGTGTTGTGAGGAGCTTTATGAGAGAGTGAGCCCTTTCTAATTTTCATGCTATGTCCTGTTGTGTAGTTTCCTTTTCAAAGCAAACGTTTGGGTTAATTAAGCTACATTCTCTCATGTTTTCTTTAGCTTAGAAAACACGCACTCACTGGATTAAATTTACCTACAAAAACGATGCTGCTTGTTTTGTTTTGGTGTAAAAAGGCCAGGAAGTGAAGCTGTGTGATGGAGTGGGAGGCTCCTGCTCTCCAGGCTCGACTTTGGGTTCAGGTCTTCACACTTTGACGAATGATGGAGGAGATGTGAGGGATTGTTTGGCTCTCGGCAAACTCCTCTGTAACCCTCATCCGTCAGGCTGTGGCAAGGCGCCGACTCTCTCTTCTTACCTGTTTGCACACAAAGGCTGCCAGAAGAGATAAACTGTGCAGTTTCTTCGCTCTTGTGTTATTGCTTCATGTTCTACCCTCCTTTTAAAACCAGGCACAACCTGACGGATAAGTAGGGCCGGACAATAAATCAATAACAATGAGTATCGTGACGTGATGTTACCAATATCAATAAATATTTCCCACAAGTCTGAGCCGCCATCTTGGTAGGCAAATGCAGCGCAAAGCTTTGATGTCACAAACAAGAAGAAGGTAAATTGGAATAAAAAGTTTAAGACTTAATAGTTGCAATGTATTTATATAGCAACTATAAGTACATTGCAATGTACTTATTAGTGAGTTGGGAATGGGGCGAGAGCTAGTTTTAAGCTCGTGACTTGTTTATTGTTGTCATAGCAACTCCCTAGGTTCCAATGTGATAAATAAATAAATAATAATAAAAGTATCAAGATAAATATTTCACAGAAGACATAAGGCAAAGGTCAACAGGGTGGGACTCGAACCTGTGACGTACCATCTGCCCCCCCCAACCACCCGCCCACAACAGATTGAGCTCAACAGATTTCTCTGAAATGCCACATAGCTCCACTACTTCCTGTGTAGAAACTGTTTTTCTGTCTATTTTCACTTTAACACAATTTGCTGAGTCATGTAGCTCAGCTCTAATGCTGGGATTATGTGACAAATTTGGACAGTGTTTGCAAAGAGGAAGAAAAGGAAATGAAATGCTGTGAAGCCAACAAAACACGTTCGTGACTGGTTGCAGCAGAGCGAAGCCGCTGTCAGTTCGGCTCCGCTCCCCTGATGCCACTCGCTATCAGAGAGCGACGACTTGTCTGTCCCAAATCACAGAATCCCTGGACTCTGATAAAATATAACAGGAACACGGAGAAGCTGAAATAAAACCCACTTTTCTGTTAACAACCAGCCATTAAAGTGGACTGATTGTTTTTGGTTTGTTTATTGAACTCCTGGAGATTAATTAGAATTGATTTAACACTTAACAAACCAGCATGTCTTAGATTAACACTTAAATCCTTCTTGTGTGATTCACACTTACTTTAAAACAGGCAGTATTTTCTCACATTTGCCCAGAGCTACAAGTTAATGATTGTTTCTCTGATTTCATTGAGCTTCGGTGGAAAACTTCCATGCAGACGTGTTTTTGTGATTCATGAATTCAGTGTAAGACGTGCAGCAGGGAAAGTCACTTGTTCTTCCTTCTATTCTGGAAGATATTAAGTCCCTTCTGATGCTGAGTTCATTTCATCTCAGTCAACATCCATATTTCATGACTATAGGTCAGATTGGTAAATTTAATTTTTCTCCACACCAGACAGGAAGCAGCTGCATTGTTGCAGATGTGACCCCCGCCTGTTGAGTCAAGTCTGCAGAGGAGTTTTTCTACTTTTAGTGTATATTGGCGGATAAATGTGAATAGGTGAATGTGGGTTTAGTTAAGATACTTTGACTAGGACTGGAAACGGGCTATAGACCCTTTGCAACTATGTCACTAAGTTTTCCAATGCTGTTTTTTCCAGTTTATTAATGGTTTCTACTTGTTCAAGTCAAGCTAATTTATCTGTGAACGTAATAAACCTGGTTGGAGGTTCACAGTCAGCGGTATTTACAGAGGCTAGAAACAGCTAGCTTACAAACCGACCCGTACCTCCTCCCTCCTGATGTGTGGATCACATTACAGACTTTGACTGAGTTCACACCACATGATACATGTCACTGTGTCATAAACAAAGTTTCCCCTTAAACCAGAGCAGAATTAAAACAAAAGACGAGATGCTAACCAGTTTTTTCTACACATGCTAGGCTACATGATGGTGCGGCATTGTCTACATGGTTAGACGTGTACCTCCTCCTTATTGCGACATTTCATATCATTACTTAATAAAAGATTCTTACCTTTTACATGGTAAGAATCTTCTTACCTTGTAAAAAGTATTCGCTGCTAATCCGCGGTTACACCGAGGGCTGACAGTCAATATGATTGACGGCTGCTGTCCATCGCTGCTGCTGCATCTTTCCTCGTTAAAAGTTATTCAATAAAATGACACCCTTCTCTGTTTGTGCAAGTGACTGCACTGCACCCTCTGACCATTTGTAAAGGGAAGTCAGATAAATAAAAGCCATATTAGTCGACCAGATCTCTGTTTTTTGAGAGGCTTTACAGAAGCAGGCAAACGTCATTCAAAACAGTCTAAAAGCAGCAATATTATCGTTTATTGCAATAACTTCTGGGATAATTTATCACGACAGGCTTAAATATATTTATGTCTGAAATTAAGCGTTTCAGTAGCTAGGGAAACTTTTGTAATGGAACAGTGAAACGTCAAGAACTATGATTCATCTCTCAAATACAATAATCTTTATCTTTTGAAGGAACTGCTGCTTCATTCATTGCTCTGACTTAGTAATTTACTCTGGCCTTGGTTCATTAGTCATTCATGAAGTTGCATACGCAGGTTGCTTTGGGGTTTACACAAATGTCTGAAATGTGTCACCTCTTGGCTTAAAAAAACAGGACAGGAAAGGAAAGTAGATCAGTTATAAAGTTAGAAAATGGAAATTAATGTTCGGTTCAAAGAAGGAAGAGGAAGATAAGAATGTTCAATTTGTCTGGATTTCTAATCTTACTTTTCTTCTCTGCAAATGTGAATTTTTGTCAGAATACATTTTTCTGGACAATAAATAGCCAGCAATTATTGCGATAAATGCTGTTATCTCATGTAATGTATTAATAATGGCACAATAATACAAGTTTGCTCTCCTATTAGTAAAGAAAACTTAGCTCTGCAACTGGGGATATTTTAAGTAATAACAAAAAACAACAAATAAAACCATTTAGAGTCAAAACCACCAATAACATTCAATATGAAGTCTCTGTAAATAAACTTATCTTTCAAAATATGTTTATAATAGGAAAGGCCTTTATGATTTATTGCACACTAGTTTTCATAAAGTGCATCAAAATAGAAATAAGGTTTAGTAGAAAAGGGTGATGATGTTTGTGTGGATGAACGAAACATAAAATCTGCATCATGTTTGCTCAGCTGCCCACTGAAAGTTTTCCCTCAGTCTCTCTCTGCTTCAAGCACAACATATCGTTTCTCGCTGCCCAGAGTCCTCTGAGTGTGAATGCTCTGCGCTCACTACTGACTGATGATGGTAGGAAACGCAAACAGGCTAAGATGTGCAGTAGGTAGGAGTAAGAGCAATGAGTCAGCTGGCTTCGTAGCCACCGACGACAACACCGCTGGCATCACTTCATCCTCGGCCAAATGCGGTTTTTCAGTTTATGTGTCGCTCCAGATGACTCCAGTCACTTATAAAAATAGATAATTTGCAGCACAGGTGTGTGGGTTGGCAATTCATGCAGGGTCCAAAAAGCCTGAAAGAAGATTTTTTTCTTTAGCTTTGGACATAAACTTACAGTTTTGAAATGAAGAGTCCGCTGCACTGAACCCCATAGAAAACCTCCTGGTTTTTCCACCAAATATTGATTTCTGAGTTAAATTCATTAATGTTGTTGTTTTCTTTGCATTATTTGAGGTCTGAAAGCTCTGCATCTTATTTTCTGCAAATAAATACTACATTTTTTGCTTTGAGTTTCAGAGACATGTTGCCAGTAGTTCATATAATAAAAGAAAAATGTTCATTTTACTCAAACATATAGCTATGAAACGTAAAATCAGAGAAACTGATCATATTAAGTGGCCTCTTAATGTTTTCCAGAGCTGTATATGTTTATTTTGGTGCATCAATACATGTGGGAGTGTGATTTTAAAGAAGCAGTTGTTATTGTCTGTCAGTTTGCAGTGATGTTTGTGGTTAAAGTTATTAATATGTGGAGTTAGTAAGACGCAGGAGAATCACCATTATGTGAAAACCAGTTGTTAAAAGGTCCAATCTGCCTCAGACTCTATAAAACCCAATTACCTCACAAAAAGTGACAGTCATGATCCAGCCAGCGTGTGGGACATGTTTGTTTGTTTGGAGAAAGCCTGTGCTTTCTAAAGAAGGTGTCATCTGACAGGTTCCTACGAAAAGCTTTGGGGAATCCACAGGTAAACACTGATTACAATTTTTAAAGGGGCCATTAAGATGCTGCTTCATGTTATATGGGACCTGAAGCAGAATTTAATCTGAGGTCCGTCTTCCTGTTAGCAACATCAGCACCACTTGCATCACTTCCAGTTTATTTGGATAAACTTTGAAGACACCACAGATAATTGGTTATTATTTGCTGATTTTTTATTTTTTTTTAAATCCAGCTCAAACACAAAGAAAACGTTAAATAGCTAACAGTCAGATAGCAACTTTTTATAATATTTACCACACAATAAAAGAAGAAAAAAAGTCTGTATCAGCTTTTTAAACATCAGTACCGTATTCTTCGGACTACAAGCCGCTACTTTTTCCCTACGCTTTGAACTATGTGGATCCCGACTTATTTCCTCGAGATTCCGACTTTTTTTTTTCATTTCTCAGATCTCGAGAAACTAAGTCAGGATTTCTTTATTCTTTAATTTTCTCCATGTCCCCTTAGGAGCTCCGTAGCAATCTGACAGTACGTGTAAAATAGTATTTTACCCTTTTTGAGCACAATTTCACTGCAAACTATGAACACGTTTATCTTTGGTTCTTGTTGAATTGAATGCGGGGAGTTTTATCTTACCGATAATTTTCTTTTTTGTGTGTCTCCCCACATTTCTGCCAGAAGCAGATTAACAGGCTCATAAATGTTGCAGCCTGCTCCTCCGTGTCCACTGGGCCGTTTCCTCAGCATGGGGCGCATTGTTATCGCTTCTCTTCAGGTTGAGTCACTACGAATTAACAAATAGAGCAGCAGCGTCTTCCAGCCACTTGTTGGTCCTCAGGGGGAAAAAACTGGAGGCCTTGGCCAGCAAGAGGACAAGTAGTTAAATAAATGAAATGCAATCTGCACTTGTTGTCAACTTGTGGCAGGAGCAACCTGTTCCACAGCTGAAAAATTACATCTGTTGCTATGGAGTTGAACTTTCCAGGGATAATGTTTTAAATTGTTTCCTACCAGGTTATCAGTAGGAGGCAGGGCTTTACGCAGGAGAAATTAATGTTATCTAACCAGACTCATGTTAACAAAAGTCACAAACGGGGGGGATTAATGGGTAGCATGCAGTTTTGTTCGATACCTGCAGGTTAATCGGATTTATCTGCAGGTATCAGTTGTTGTGCGGACGCTGTTATAATCGAGTTGTGTTACTTAATTGGCACCATTTAATGGGGAAATGGAGTAAACACTGCAGGGAAGATGGTTTCTCAGTAAAATTAAATGCAGCTGATGGATATGTGTGTTTAAGTCAGACAACAGCCACTTTTTTGTCTTGCTTTGTTTGTTGCCTAATGAGATCAGGCTGATTATATTAAAGCAAACCAATCAAAATACAGGACATTATAACCACAGGTAATTCTTTGATGCTTTTCCAGCACGAATCATTATATTATTTTTTTTTTTGTACATAAAAGAAGAAAGTCACATTTGAAGTTGTAGCTGGAGACATTGATGGAGATTGAAGCTGTTGTGACAAAAGTTTTTGGTCTATTTAATCTTCCTTCAGCTCAAAGCTTCAGTCACTGACAAATCCTGCAGTCAGAAAAGCTTCTTTACACCTTGAAAGATTATTTTAATTATAAAACGTGAATTTAAGCGAGCAGCGCCTGGGACACGAGTCCATTATACTCTGATAGAGAGAGCATGTAGCAGCCTGCGCCTCTTCTCCCTGTCAGCCCAAAGACAGGGGAAGGAGGTCCAGGGAGACGCCTCTCAGTCTCTGGCTTGTGTTTCAGCGGGGGCTGTTAGCCACTAACAATTAGTCAGGACACCAGAGACAGCTGAGACACATGACAGGCTGCAGACAAGCGGAAAACACCCAGAAAGGCTTTTTGCTCCTCCTGATGAAAGCCTGAAAATGAAATGGTTATGATAAAGATCTGCCATTTGAGCTGCAAATGTTGCTTTATTTTTTCTTTAGTGAAACAAACTGTCGGGTTTTATTTCATGCATCTGCGTCTGTTTTATGTCTAGTTTGTAGCGGAGCACATTAACCGCACAGCTGAAATGTCTCCATCTGCTGCAGCCGCATGTTTCTTAACCGATTGAGGTTTTCCAGTTACATAAATGGATATAAACCAAAACATAAATGTAGCTCTGTACGGCAGGGTTGTCCAAAGTGTGGCCCGGGGGCCATTTCCTGCCCCTTGAGTGATTCTGTGTGGCCCCTGACTTGGACTCAGGACGGTTAATCCAGACAGAGACTTTTTATATTTAATTTGGACAAATTTATTACCAACAAGTTAAAATCTTCTTACATTGTGCAACATTTGGTACAACTCAAAGTATTAGTCACATATTGTTTATTCATCTGTCCTGTAACTTTTATTCAAAATCAGATCCAAATTTACTTTTAATTAGTTGTTTTCACAGAAAAATTAACAAATGCTGCTCCTGAGAATAGAGTAAATTTGTTTCAGCTGGAAACATTTCTTTTAACAAGGTAAATTTGCAAACTACTCATTTTTTTTGCTTAACTAAAATATTGCATTCTTAGTTTAGTGAAAATAATTCACAATATAACTTTTTGTTTTTTGTTTCTATTTTTGTTAATCTCTTTGACTTGACAATTTTGGCCCAAATGACAAAATGTTTTGATTTAAGAGATTATTACAAAGTATTTTTAGTTTTTCAACGTGCAGCATGTTTTTAAATAGCTTAGAAAGCTAATCTTTTACAACCAACATAAGTTCTTGCATTCAGAGTGTTTATCACATCCACATGAGGTAAAATCACAACATTTCACAGGTTTTTACATTTAAAGCAACAAAAGTTTGATCTTAAAATGCATCATAAAACGAACAGTGAGCCGACGCCACCGTTTGTCGTTGCTTCATTAGTTTGAACCCTTGGGGACCTCAGACACGTGCATTATTCTAATGACAAATTCATGGCATTAGAATAAGTTCTCAATGCATCTTCCTAATGTGGTAAAAACAAGAGAAACTTGCAGACATTTTCCTCCCGCTGCATCTTCCTCTGAAGCCTCCACAGTGTTTTTTTATGCAGATGGCCTTTCTTTCTGACACATAATGAAACTGTTAGCTTGAAGCCGGAGATGTTTTGTGATGTAGAGGATAATTTATTTTGTTGCCCTTCCAGGCTTTGTGTTTTCGCCGACAGCAGATGGTGGCGCTCATGCTGAACCGCGCTCACATTGCCCAGGAAATCAGTCAGGAAGGAGTCAGCGTCTGGCAAACGTCATGATTCTACAGTTTAATAAGTCATCATGACCCTCCTAAGAAAATATTCTGCACATTTTGTCTAAGCTAACATGTCAGAATCAGGTTGAGAACAATTTGTTCTGATTTCTTAGTTGTTTCTGTTCAACATCAGATGAACAGTTGTGTCAGAGGCTGCAAAAATGTGGAAGTTTTAAAATTCTCCAAGTTAGGATAAGTATGGAAACACAAAACTTTAATATGGAAAAATCGTGTTCTGATTTTCACAATTTTAAAACAGTTAGTTTTTTGGATATTTTAATATTATCTGTTTATCTTCTTGAAATAACCTTGCTGCAAATAAAATCACGTCCTGATGAGACGTGAAAAGCCAAACGAAGGATCCCACGTTGGTCGTTCAAGTAAACATGACCTGCACAGATAATATAATTAAATCATATCAGTGAGATGTTACTAATTCATCTCTAAACACTTTATATATCATTAATAACTGTTTATTATGCATTCATTAAGAGTGAGAAGAAAACAAAACCTACAGGTTTCTTGGCAGATACTGACCCAAATCTTTTTACCTACATATTTCATTTAGAGTTGTGATACTTAAGCTTTCAGACTGTAAGCACAGTAAGCATTTATATACATAATTATTTTTTAGCATATAGTTTACTTTTCTATGAGGGAATTTTTCTGGCATAATTCGAGAACACATTTTCAGTCTGAAAGCAGGATTTCATGTCTTTTGTTGTCAAAACAGTTTCAGACAACAAAAGTTTGTGTTGTCAAAACAAAAAAATTTGTTTTTGTCAAAATATTTAAATAAATAAATAAATGATATTTATTTAAATGATAAATGTATATTATTTATTTATTTATAAATAAATTTATAATAGTATTTATTTATGAATAAATGAATAATTAATTTTTTATTTTAGAAATACATAATAAGTTATTTTTATTATAAATTTTAAAATAATTTTTAAATAATTTTTGATGATTTAAAAAATTAAATATAGCATTGACAGAAGTAATGTAATGCTTTAGCAGGATGCAGGTTTGTCATATTTTGTCTAATCAGATTAAACTGAAGTCAGATTGTCTTCCATTTTTCTGTCCTCGTCTTCATCAGCAATGAAAGGGAGAAAAATTGTGCAGGAACATAAACTGAGAATTATCCTAAAACTTTGTCCACTCTTATTTTTGAGTTGTACATCTGCCAACTTACAAACCTCAGCAAAATCTGTTCCCACTTCCCACATTATTTTTAGAGGCGAGACATCACAATGTCAGCCACATGAGAGGCTGGATGGACAGGAATCAAAAAATGGACATCTGGAGTGACATTTGCAGGATAGTTTTCTTGTTGCTGTCCTTCCCAAACAGCGCGCTCCTGTCACCATATTTGAAAACACTCAATCATAAGAACTGATTCCTGGTAAGTTAAAAAAGCTTCTTATCTCAACCGTGACGACACACAAAGAATTAATCTAAAATAACGTCTGTGTCTCCTGATCCAAATTGTCATGAAAAAGTGTAAATATTTACTGCACATGATTTAATTCGCCCTGCAGGTTTAATGTCTCAACCAACAGCAAGCGGAAACCTCTAATGTGATCAAAGCTTACTTTCATTATTTGCAGAAACTCTCAGGGCTGTTTGGCTTCGATGTGGGTCGTGAGCCTCGCATGCATTTCTGAGTAGCTTGTAAAGACAGAAAATAGAGTTTCTGATCCATCTGGCAGCAACAGCGGCTTAGTTATTGAGCGCTCAAGTAGATGAGTAAAGCACTTTTCCTCCATGTGGAAACTGCGGCCTCTCAGTCGGTCATGGCACAGCAGGTCGGCGTGATGAATGCGGCAGCTCTCTGCAAACCTACATGACTTACAGCACAATCCTCTCCAAACCTAACAGAGATTTCTGTCCTTACACTTTCCCTGACCTCTTTCTCATTATTGCTCTGATCCCGAGTCCTGTTTGATTTGTTTTCCTGCTTTTTTTAAGCGGTAAAATATCAGAAAAATTGCACGTCACCCTTGTTTGTCTTTTCTGGCGTTTGAGAGAGCCGTCAGATGGCACACACCTGTGCCAACAGCCCCCAGGCTTGCTGTTGCATCATTGTATGGTCGTGTATCCTCTAACTGAGCTGGACTCAGTTTGTGTTTGTTTCAGGGATGAGGAAGCTGAACGCTCTGCAAAATCAGATGTAAAGCAGGACATCAGCAGCTCAAAATGTCAAAGTAACAAAAGAAAAACCAACTTCACAAAGCAAAAGAAGGTAGCAGAAAAAATGGTTGGTTGGATGTTAAAACAAGAGAAAAAATAATTTAGTGGTTGACAAACGATAAACTGTGGATTTTTAGACTTGGTTTAAAATTATAAAACTGACCAAAAATATAAATCGCATTGAAGACTAGATTAGAACTGCAACTAACGGTTATTTTAGTAAGCGATTATTCTGACGATTAATCAATTAATTGGATTATAAAAGGATTCAGTAGACTTAAGCCTTTTCTAATACAATATTAGAAATACATTGAAAGATGCAAATAAATATTTAGGAAAGAAAAACATTTTATGGCCTAAAATGCAATAACATCCTTCTGTGAATTTGAACCAGGCGAAGCTAAAGCTAATCCACCTGAGGGGTTTTTGCTGAAACATATTTACAGGTAAATGTATTTTTGTCTTAAATTCAAAATGTATAAATGTTTTGTACAGTTTTAGCTCAATTGCTGCTCTAAGTATTTCAGATTTGTTGAGTCTGTACTCTTCAGTTAATGATTATTTGACTAAATTAGTTGACAATTATCTCAATAATCGATTCTTCACGATTAATCTGATTCATCTGATTAATCTGATTAATTGTTTCAACCCTAGATTAGATTACTTTTGTGACACTTACGGGGTTCCTAGACTTTGAAAATGTCTAGGAACATTTTCAAAGTTCCTAGACTTTGAAAGTTTTTAATTTTGGTCTTGTTAAGTAAAAGACCAAGATTAAAATTAAAATGTTTAGAGAACATTTTCATTTTGTAGAATTTCTCCCACCTAAAAGTCAGTCTGTCCATCCATGTGTTGAATATGCATGATCCATACTTAAACCTTCCTCATCATAGTAGTCTCTTTAAATCACTAATTTTACTTATAGTTAAAATTAAAAAATGTTATTTAGATTTGAAAATGTTTGGGAATCAATGTTGAATGATTTATATTGAGTTTCTACATCAGAACGTGTATTTGGAAGTAATTAGCTTTCTCGTTTATCCCAAGTTTGTTCCTAAAAAATTTAATTGTAGCCGTTTAGATCAAGTCTGTTAACTTCCCCTCCATCACAGAAACAGATCTCCTGGAGTAAAATGTAGTTGAGAGGCTGCAGAGAAAGAGGCGACCTTGTGACCTTGTACTGATTGTGACCTTTTCCTTTTCGCAAACTCATACTCTGACATTAAACTATTTTACTTTTCACTTAAAGTATCACAGCTGCAATGCCACAGTGTGTAAAACCTGACAAAACAAATACGTTGCTGTGTCCTTCGCTGCTTCAGTTTCATTTATTTAATGTGTAGACACCAGATAATTTCTATTAAAAGTATCTAGCTTTCTTCAGGGCCCACTGTCCTGCATGTTTTAGGTGTGCAGGAGGTGTGAGCCCTTAGCCTTTAGTAAATTTGTGATGAACAGAACTTAATATCATGTAATGCATTCATTTAAAATAGATGGAGATGGACCCAGTTGAAACATGAAAACAGTGCATCCAGGATGCTGTTATAAATCCTTTTACTGTAATAAACTCCTGCTTTTCCCATTTCTGCCTTGTCTCAGTTATATAAAAAGGACCCTGCAGCCTGAAAGCACCCAAAGCCAAGGTCAGAAAGACCTGATCTGAACAAATCCAGAGGAGAAATGGAGGTAGAAATGTTAACAATACGTCTCCTCTTTTAAAACCTCAGATATAATGGGGAAAAAAATGATGCCCTGATGATGATTAAATCATATTATTGTAAGGATTTGAGTATTTCTTTGTGTTTATTTTAGGCTTCCGTGTCTTTTGAGTCTCCGTCTCCCACTTGATTGTTCCCAGGTGTGTCCCGTTCCCTAATTGCCCTCCGTGTGTTTAATGTCGCCTGTGTTTCTGTGTCTTGGTCGGGTCCTTGTTGTATTACGTCGTTTAGTCGTCACAGTCGAACCGTCGTCCTGTGTCGGCGTCAGCTCTCGTCTCAGTCGTGTTTGTGATCAGTTGCTACCAGTGACTAGCATTAGCTTCCCGTTCATTTATCTTCAACCTGGCTCTGTTCGCCGATCCCTCTCACCACCATCACCCACAAATCATAACAGTTATAATCATCTATTGACTGTAAACCTGCACAATTTAGATTAAAATGTCTAGATGCTTTAATTTCACTTTATTTACCTGCAACTTTGCTGCTGCAGCAGCCACACTCTTCTTCCTCTTCATCTCCCTTTGTCACTTCGCACAAACATAACAAATTTGCAATATCCATAATTGGTTTAGTTTGACTGGTAATATGAGATGTAAAACACAACAAATTCAAATCAGGAGCAAGTAGGGGACGGCAGGCATAATGCCACTGCTCCTGTCAGAGCACATCTGCTGGAGCAGTGAGTCAAAGGGAATCACTGCGATGCTTAGTCACAACGTGATCCGACCCGTCTTTGTCTAAGAATCGCAGCCTGGTTGAATGGGAGAAGTGAAAATCTTCTTCTTCAAATCATCGTTTCTCACCGGTTTGTTTTGCTTCATGGTAAAATTATGAGATCTGGGCAGGAAACAAAACAGAAAATCAAAATGAAAATGTAACAGAACCAAGCAAAGGAGATGAGTGATTTAATTAGTGGTTGATAGGAGCTGATTCACTGACGTATTGATGTAAACTATCGATTTTTAGATATGGTTTAAAATTATAACAAAACTAACCAAAAATATAAATCACATTACAGATTAGATTAGAATTAGGGCTGCATGATATGACTGAAAAACAAATCACAGCATAACAATTAATAATAATTTATTAGGCTTTTGTCTTAATCTGTTTTATCCTCAGTTTTCACTTCACATTATTGTTTTTCATCTTTTAGCAGTTTTGAGGCACAGCAGTGAAACCTCAAACTGCTGATGCGCAAGTTACTTCACAAGTTGTTGCTAGGCAACCACAGAGTTACTCAGCAGGCTGTTGCTAGGTAACCAGAGAGTGAAGTAGATTCCACCAATCGCACTAGAGCCGTTCCTCTGCCTACATTTCCCAGAATGCACGGCGGCTTTTTATTGGATTTCAGTGAAGTTATTGAATATTCTATCTGATATATTATCTGTTGATATTGATCACGTCTCTATTGTAATATGTACTGTTATTGATTTATCGCACAGCCCTACACATGTGATTAAATTAAAAAGGTTTGAACTCTTATTGGAGTTTGTAATATTTTTTGGTTTTAAGAAACACTGAGAGCAAGTTTTATTCAAAGTTTTCCATTTGTAATAAATGTAATTTTTTCAAAACCTTACAAAAGGTTTCCCTCGCCCTCCTGTTCCTTTCCTCCCATCTGGAGCATTTTCTTTTCCTTTCTCAATCAAACCAAATCCCATTTTGCCTCAAGATGCTGTTAATGTTTGATCATACTAATAATTTGCGTTTTCATTTATTCCAAACAGAATCAAAGCTGCATTAGACTTTATGTTTAGGTAAAACACAAACTGCTGCTGCTGTGAAGGCTGGTTGTTGATCACATGTGATTAAATTAAGGTACAAAATACTGAAATCTGGTTTTAGCCTGCATCTTCTGAAGAAGGAAAATGCAGAAGAAGACAGTTGCAGGTAGAATATTAATTCTAAATCTTTTGTATTAGGGTTTTATGAATGTTAACTCAATCATTTCTAACCTGTATTGGCCTCTTTAAGTTTTATTTACCTTTTATTTGGAGATGCTTGGAGACGTGTGGATCTTTCAGTTCAGTATTTGAGCTGCATTTGGTTCATATCTGAATATTAAGCTGCACTTTGTGAAATTTCCTCTTGTGCAGACAGTTTTCCCAACAGCAAACCTCTCCTTTTTTCTTGCTCTTCTTGTATTTGATGATTAGTTACTGCCTGATCTTTTTGACCTCCTTGAGCTGATCCTCGGGGAGTTTCAGAGTTTGGAGACAAAGTGCTCAGAACTGTAGGTGATGTCTGGCTCACATGTCTGATATTTTAGTTTCAGACTCGTTTCTTACCGGATTTTTAAGGTTTTTGATTGAGGAGTCCCGGATGTTTCTTATACTTTTGTTTTTTATGTTTTAATTACCTCTCATATACAACACATTGTAATACCCCTGATAAATTATTCTGGGAAACATTTCTGAAATTTGATGAAAGAAAAGAACATTTAATCCTAACACCAAATCCTAAATCCTCCAAGTAATTAATTCGGTTTGCAAAAAGTAGCTGAATCCATAAGTTGTTATCAAAACAAGGAATTAAAGTATTTTGTACTTATTTAGCAAGTTGGATACAAACATAAGCTTTTGGTTTCTTCTGTTTAATTTCACTGAGTTTCTGAGATTAGCAAATTTGATTTTTTTCTTAATTTTTCTTGTCTGCTTTGAAAAGACTTTCTGAGAGGAAACTCTTATTGCCATTTAACATTTACTAAGGTATTTACTTCACATTAGTGCAGAGCGAAGGATTTTAGGTGCTTTTTCATAGAGTTCATACTTTTATGTTTGCTGTGGTTACTTCATTTTTTACTTCGACAACATATAACTCCTTGTTCAAACATTTTCCTTTTTGTGATGTCGTTCTCTTGTTAAATTGAATCTGAGAGCAGCTGCTACCCCTGCTGCTCGTTAAAATTAGATTTGCAATCCAAATGTTTCTGTGAACTTTGAGTTTATTGAATCAAGGACGAAATTCTCAATTTAGACATTAGGGAGACATTTGTCTTTGTGTGCAAATGTTTCATAAACGTGCTTCTACAAGTGTTTGAGTTGGGCTTGCGGTGTGTTATATTTCATGCAGAATAAAACTTAAAGCATGAGGATGAGTTCGATTAAATGGAGGAATGTTTAACGAATGCTGCAAATGAGGAAAAATCTCCCAGAGTCAGTAAATATTGTGATGTTTCTTCTCCACTGGAGTAAAAAATGTTCCTTCAAAAGGTTGAGAACTCACTAATGTTCTCACCTGTTAATCTCTCACAGCTTCATCCCTGGTCTTCAACTCGAGCAGCAGAAGACAAGTGTGACCTTTTTATTTAAACATTATTTATAAACGGCCTCACCTGTGTCGGTGAACGTCTTCCTTTGGGCTGCAGCCTCTCGGTGAATATTTATTTCTACTGCGCTGCTCTTGGGTAAAACATTAAACCCTAAAGGTTTTTGCATCTGATCTGGTTCCCCTCTGCTTTGAGAGTTTGGCTGTTTCTCTCTTGAGTCTCCGTTGTGGTTCTTGCTTTCCCTCTGGGTATTCCAACTCTCTCCACAACCCTGAACAAAACAAAGCAGGTTTAGAAAATGGTCTTTCTAGAGAAGTGAATCCTTTTATCCTGTTATTCAGCTGGTTACCTTGGATTTTCTTTCCTGCCGAATCATGACAGCACAGAGTGCAGGATGAACTCAAGAAGGAAGAAAAATAGGCAAACGAGCAACAATAAAAAGCTTCTTGCGTAAAAACTACCTCCAGTTGACGGATATTTTTATTTCTTTTAAAAAATAAAATAAAATAAAAATACAGACCTGAAGTGACCTGGAACGTTTTCTTCTTATGCCTCTTTATTGAGGCTTAAGTACTTTATTCTGTTGGGTAGTTTTCATGTACACTAATCAAGCATTACATTATGACCACCTGCCTATGAGTGATAGTCCTTCAGACTTTTGAGAAAGACGATCCTTTTTTTTTAGTCTTCCTGGATTTGACTTGCACATCCTCTAATTTCTTCCTGCATTCAGTGAAAAAACTAATTTTACCAAGTACTTTTGCTCTAGTTTCTAGTGCAAATATCTTAGTACACTTGAAATAAGACAAAAGTAACTTTTCAGCATGAAAGAGGAGCTTGTTTTAAGTCAGTACTAATATTGATGAAGAAATTCTCGAAGAAATCTTCCAGTGAAACAAGATGTTTTTCTTCCACTTTCAGATTATTTCTCTTATAACTAGAACATTTTCATTAAGATCTGCCTTCACTGAAAAACGGAAAGCAAAATCTCCAGCTTCGACAGAGCATCTCTGGAAGGAAACTGGGCTTTTCTGTTCCTGCATTTTCTAGGAAAATTGGTTTAAAATGGCATCATTGTTATTACATCAGCTTTGCAATCCATCCATCCATTTTCTAATACCTTTGTCCCTTAGTGGGGTCGGGAGGTGCTGGTATCTTCAGCTAATGTTCCAGGTGAGAGGCGGGATCACCCTGGACAGGTCGCCAGTCCATCGCAGGGATGGACTGGCGACCTGTCAGTTTGTCCTGTGTTTGTCCACAGAGACACACAGGACAAACAACCATGCACACACACTCACACCTAGTGTGTGTGTGTGCATGGTCCCACTCACACTGTGGGAGGAAACCGGAGTGCCCAGAGAGAACCCACCATGCACAGGGAGAACATGCAAACTCCATGCATGCAGAAAGGCCAGGAATTGAACCCATAACCTTCTTGCTGCAAGGCAACGGTGGTACTAACTGCATCACTGTGCAGCCCAGCTTTGCAATCATAAATGATTAAATATCTAAATATGTTGCTCTTTGATTTATGGAGTAAGGAGCATAAAATGCTGGTAGTATATAAAATCCACAATAAAAGAGCTTAATAAGTCATCAAGATGATGTATTACAGTTTAGCATGTGCAGATTAGCGTAGCATGCTTATTAACCTTTACTTTGGTTCATTAGGATCTTGTAAAGGTCCAGACATTTGAACACAAATGTTGTTCATATCAAATGATGATGAAGCTTGTAGTTTATAAAAATAATCAAACTCTTTGTGGTTCTGTTTTTATTGACTTTTACCCTTTAATTGTAGAGCTGAGTGTTTGCTAACAAACCCAAGACAGCAGTAATTCACTACAAGACTAAAAGAAATGCTTAATGTTTTCCCCCCTTCTTACCATTTATTTCAGCAGCAGATTAAAGCAGCAGATCATTGAATTTAACCTTTTTATGAAAATTAGGTGAAATGCATCTTATCACGTAAGGCTGGCTTGTTTATCTCCAGACCTGCAGTGTTCAGTCACATCTTTGTCTCTGTGGTCAGAGCCGTAGGACGGGTCTGCAAGGTCGCCGAGCGTAGGTAGACTCTCATCTGACGTGGCGTTTCAAAGACCGTTTGTCATTGAGGAGTTCCCGGTTGTCGTGGAGATGCAACAGTCGCTGACAGACAGTTAGATCTGATGCTGTGATCATCACACTGATGGCAGAGTGTTTTCTGGCCTTGGCATTCATCATTACTGTCCTCTAACACAATGGAAAATGTCACAAAAAAAAAGAAAAGAAAAGTAAAGCTGTAGTTTGTGGAAACCAAGAATTGACATGTTTCCACGCTGCATAAAAAGACATGTAACATTTAGTCTGACTGAGATTTTTGTTTTTAGTCTTTTAATTCACTGACTTTACATAAATATATTTGGGTTTTAGGGTAGGGTTAGGGTAACCAACCAACACCAATATTCATACAAAATCGTTGGTGCCACTCGTTTAATGAAAACCCGCAGAAATAATAATTAACATGTCCCTTTGGGCATCATTATTTTCGTCCAGGCTTGTTTCATGAGTTTATTTTTTAAAATAATTCTGTTGAATCATGTTTGAAAAGCAATGTTTGGCTTTAATTTCATAGAATTTTTAAAATGATTTTTCTCATATTCAAGTGATTTCTGTGACCATCGTTGGTTTTTCTTTCATTCACCGAGCGGTCTTATCCTGGTGCCAAAACTTTCTACTGAAAAAACAAGAGCTTTTTAGAAACTGCTGGGTTTCCAGTAGGCAAATTTATTTCAGAAATGTCAAATTACACAGTTTGGGTAGACTTAAGTGACTTAATTTAAAATTATTATTGACTGGTTCACAATTACCAATCAAATTCTTGTAATATCATATAGATAATATAAATGAAGTCAGCTTTATATTTGCTTGCCAGTAGTGAATCCAGATTGCAGTTAATGAGTGAACAAACAGCCGCCTGAAGCAGCAGAAGTCAATGAATGACTTAAGTTAAGCAGAACGATCTGATGAATCCTCATGAATTGATCAGTTAAAGTTGTGCTGGACTGCAATGAGGAATACTAACGCCTTCAGTATCAGGATTTAGTCACACTTTACATGGAGACCTCTCATATTTTAACAAGCTACTAATTAGAGAAAATATGCTTTGTTTAAAAACCTACCAACTCTAAGTGGGAATGTGTCGTTTATAGTCTTTAATTTCATGTGAAATCCTTTTAGAGTTTGTTCAACAGTAGATTTTTTAAACAAGACGTTTTCCAGATGATCCTCATCTCTAAATCACTTTGTCATTTTCTCCGGATGAGTCCATGTCAGCGTAACCGACTGGTTTTAACATGTCAGTTCAAATTACAGAAACCCTTAACTTCAGCCATTTTTACAAAGGCTCACGAAGATTTTCAAAATTTCCTAGAATACTGAACATATTTAGCTTAATAGAGGCTGATTTTCTATGTATTTTACCTATAATTTAACAGGAACATGCAGCTGTGGATCTGATGTTTTTTCCACCAAATATTGATTTCTGAACTCTTTCTGAGTTAAAACATTAGCAATATTTTTCTAAATAAATAGGAATACTAAATCTCTGCTTGTAATTTTGGAGACATGTCAGTAGTTCATCGAATAAAAGAACAATGTTAATTTCACTGAAACATAGCTATAAAAAGAAGAAAAACTGGTGATTTTAAGTGGTTTCTCTCTTCATTTTTCCAGAGCTGCAGATGGAAAGTTGGTCCGTCCGTCTAAAAACATATTTATCTCTCCTAGTTTTAACAAGTTGTTCAGAGCGTCACTCAAAAGGCAACAGATGGTTTAATTTGGGAAATCTGCCTGTGCAAGATCCTCTGAATGACAATGTGTATTTGAATATTCAACAACCTTGCTTGTATATCAGCAAAAACCTAACACTAGTTTTGGATGAGCTGCTTTCTCCTCAGTCCTGTTTTTTTATTTTACAAGGAAAATGATGAGGAATGAAGGATGGCTGAGGACTTTTACCAAACACTGCATTGTTTTTGATTATTTTCCTTTTCGGTTCTTTGACATCCCTGTTCGCGCTCCTGTTATTTGAATAAGCACCACTTCTAAGAGTGAATATGTGCTGATCCTTGAAGAGTGTAAGTAGAGAAAAATCTCTGAAGTTGCTCCTCTTTATCTTTGTTTAGCCAGTTTATGTGGAATAAATCGTGTTTATATGGGAGTTTGTCATTCTACATTTAAGTGCCATTAATGGTCTGTTGGTTTAATTGAAATGAGTGACAGAGGAGTTCAAGGTTTCACCCTAAGATCCTTCTTGTTTTGCTTTACAGCAGGTCTGACTGCACGTTTTGGGCTGTTGTCTGGTTTTAAGTATTTTGCAGCTTCAAATGCATCTACACAGCATTATGCTGCCACCACTGTGCTTTAGTGCAGTGTACAAGTGTGACTCGTTTCTTCTTGTGTGTTTCACTCAACAATGACTTTCGTTTTGTCAGTGTCTTTCCTGAAGTCAAGACTAATGCTATTGTTCTGCTTTTAATTGAAATGTGAAGCGTTTTTGATGAGGTTTGTTGTTTTTAAATGTGCTGTAGAAAAACAACAATGTCTATGAAAGAAGGTAATGAATGTCATAATTCCTGAAAACTCAAAGTTAAGGTTCAAAAGTCGTTCTGTGCACTAGTCAGGTTTGAATCTTGTATTTATATAACTAGAGTTATACATACAACATATAAAAAATATGCAGGTTTTACTTTGACGCCCACATAATTCTGGGGGAAAACAAAGAAGTCATATTGGGAAGACATCCTTCATGTTTAGCTAAATTGGTCTCTACTAATCTCCACGGCTGGACGATGTGACTGAAAAACATATTACGATATAAGCGTTTCGTATCAGTCGATATAAATAATTATTGATCAGTTTTCTTGTTTTAAATATTTTAAATATTACCAGACTGGTGGCATGACCTTTCCTGTTTTGACCAGTTTCCACTCCATCCAGTTGTTTTTTTATTTTTAAGCGGAACCTTAAACTGCTGTGGTGTCAGTTACTCAACCAGTTGTTGCTAGGTAACCAAGAAATGAGTGAGTTGCTAGGTAACCAAAGAGTGAGTGAGTTGGTGCCACTGTCCTTCCTTAGGCGACCCTGGATCAGAGGTCACTGTCTGTTCTATCAGACATATTATCTATTGTTATTGCTATATATTGTTATTGATTTGTTGTCCAGCCTGATCGCTACCTGGTGGAATAATTATTGATTGGTTAAGTAAAACACCTGTTTGTGGCGTTCATATTCCCAGTTTCAGGAACCGACCTCACGCCTTACGAGACCTTTTGGTAACATTTCTGCTGGTTTCAATTACAAAGAGTTGAACTGGCATTCGGCGTGATCAGCGTGTCTGTAATTACTCTTCATCCCGGCTGCAGAGAAGAGGTTTGTTCCTGCAGAACGGTTTTTATAATCAGCGTTCCAACTTTTCCTTTTAAAAACATTCTCACTAATGTATGTTCAGATGTGCTTCGCTGCTTTTTTTTGTTTTGTTTTTAAATGTCACCACTGATGGCAGTCTGACTGAATGCAGCTAACATTAATATTTAATGCTGTAGATTTATCCTAGCCGTGTGTAGAGGGTCCCATTGGGATGAAAAATAAATCCTTGCAGAAAAAAGCCTTCGCATGCTGAAATCGTGCTGCTATTTGCTAAAAATTACAACTCGCAATTTTCTCGTTGATGGAGTTTGAAGGATCAGTTGTTCAGGCTTCTTTCCTTTCAGTTCGGCTGCGACTCTCCAATCAGTCACCTTGATGATCTGTCATCAGACACAAAGCAGCCTACACACTCAGAGAAACCCTCCAGAGGGGTTTAGATAAGTTCGGTGGCTCCGCATCCCCCTTCAGGAAGAGAAGGAGTACTGCACCCACCCCATAGTCAAAAATGTTTTATTTATAATCTAAACTGCATTGAATATATTCGTCTTTCTGCCTTCAGCTCCCGTTTCCTCTTTTCCTTTTGTTGTATTCAGACTTTTGTTCCAGTATGATTTATGTTTTTTTTTATTGATGGTGCCTTTTGTGGGGGTCGAGACCCAATTTTGATGCTTCTCTTTGCATCTCGACATTCAGCTCTAGAAAAAAAAATGAGACCACTTAAAATGATCAGTTTCTCTGATTTTACTTTTTATAGTTATATGTTTGAGTAAAATGAACATTTTTCTTTTATTCTATGAACTACTAACATGTCTGAAACATTTTGTATTTATTTGTAGAAAATGATAAAAGATCGAAATAACAAACAGATGCAGAACTTTCAGACTTCAAATAATGCAAAGAAAACAAGTTCATATTCATTTAGAAACAACAATGCTAATGTTTTAACTTCAGGAATCAATATTTGGTGGAAAAACCAGGAGGTTTTCTAAGGGGGTTCAGTGCAGTGGGCTGTCAGTTTTTTCATACCTGCAACTTTTGCTTTTTGCGTCACAGAAAATGTTTTAAAAGTCTTATCTGGAGAATGAATAGTGAAACCACATTAAAGAGAAAATGCAGGTTAATCATCAACATCCATCTTTTGTGCAAAGTCCATGTCGAGGATGTTTCAGGTGCAAACACACTGACAGAGAATGAAGCTAAAGTGAACATATGATCTCTTCCAGACGGGTTGTTTGTATTTGTGTTTATGTGTTTGCATGGATGTCTCTGATCCGGTTGGAGGAGGAAGGAAAGGTTTGTGACTCAGTAGGATAAATTGATCCACTTCAGGAAAATACATGATTTCAGCAGCCAGTCTTTTCTCCGACCTGAATCAACAGAAAGGAGTTTGGGTCTTGATTTCTTGTTTGAGGTGGATAATTGGACGGAGAAGGAAGGTTCTGACATTTGGATCATAAAGGGAAGAGAGAGATCCCAGTTATAAGAGGCTGAAATTTGATTTTTTTTCCCCGTGAGGTGGTGGAAAACTCCAGGCTGCGACTCGGATTCAGACATTGATGGAAAACTTAGCTCATCTTCACTGCCAGAAAAAAACAGAGCAAATATTTAGGATTACTGCATAAATCCAGAAGGATAATGACTTTTTGCTAAATATTTTTGTAAATATTTAGCTTTTTCAAATGAAAAAGATTATGAATTATCTGGAGCTTTTTGGACTATATACCATATCCTAAAAATACAAGCAATTTGCACAATTATTGAAAAGAAAATTTCTAATTTGTATTAATAAAGATCATAATTTCTTCTTGAAAAGTCCAAAAAAGACACTTCTTTGTCTTGTATAAAATTATCATAAACTTTGCAGAGACACTGGTACAATTATATCATTTTAATATAATATTTTATTTTAAGTGATTCTGGATGTGTATATCTGTTTGGTTTTTAATTCGGACTTTGAGTCAGAAATAAAGTTTCTATCGATCTTATATATTAAAACGATCAAACAAACATTAAAAATGAAAGTTTAATATATCTATGATCTTTCTGTAAATGCAAACATTTAATTTAGACTTAATCAGCTGATTCTCCATCTTGATTTGAATCAATAACAGGAATTAAAAAGCCTATTTGGGGGATCAGTTGTACTGTTTGCATCTTTGTTTGGCTGCATTTGTGTTTGTCCACAGGAGCCATCTACTGGCCTCTCCTGGCAGCATTTTATGTATTTATAATCTAAGTATAATTTACTACTA
Source organism: Phalloptychus januarius (assembly GCA_902982915.1). Classification (NCBI taxonomy): domain Eukaryota; kingdom Metazoa; phylum Chordata; class Actinopteri; order Cyprinodontiformes; family Poeciliidae; genus Phalloptychus; species Phalloptychus januarius. The sequence continues at coordinate 6,541,101 of CADWAE010000076.1, read as the reverse complement.
GACTAATGTATTGTTTAATTATTATTATTATTATTATAATTTCATAATTTACCCTAATTTTAAAACTGAAATAGTAAGACATTTTGAAAAGGTTCATATCATCATCTGCCTAAAATAAAGTACATTTTTGCTAAAAGTGATGAGAAAAAAAATCACCTATTAATCATCTTTTAAAAGATCGACATTTTGCTTCTTTCTGCTATTTGTTTCAGATGAAATTCTTAAAAACTGTTCATTAAATAAGAAAAAAGCCTTTACTCAAATCCAGAGAGAGAAAGTGTAAAGCTTCAGCTCTTTTTTTATTTTTTTAGTCATTACTAAATAGAAAACCAGTTTTTTTTTGTGGTTATTATGGTTGGAGATTATTTTTTATTAATTTTTAGTCAAGAAGGAGGTTAAAAAGGTTGAGAAATGTTCCTAAGATGTTGGAGATTTTGTGAACCTGAGCATGAAAACAGATTGAACTAAATCCTCCTAAAACTCTCTTGTCCTTTCCTTTGTTAAGTCAGCGACAGATATCTTCACTCTAAAGCCTTTATTGCTTGATTGGAGCAGATTAAATTGTGCGCGCTTTGCCTATCATCTGAATGTTTAGGCACAAGCAGATTAAGGATGTCAGTTTGTATGTTTTAGCTGGATTTACAAGGCCATGTTTTGGTTTAGAGGAGACTCGGGTCGCCGGGCGTCTGTGGGTCAAAGATGAAATGCAGTTTTTCCATTGCCACCCAGGAGTGCTGGGAAGGCACTACGCTTGAGATGACAGCAGAAGTTAAGATGACATTTCCACGATTGCTGTTATCTTTTATCTCTGGCGCTCTGCTTTTAGGCAGAGTTGGGCCTCGGTGACGAGAGGCGCCTCGGCTTTGGCCTCCCAGCGCTGCGCGGTTCTGGCATTCGTCTGCAGTGGAGCCGCGGCTGCTCCTCTCTGTTTGTGCTCTGCTGCGTTGTTGAAGGAAGCAGATGTAAACTGGTGCTTGTTGCAGGTTCTCTGCTGCGGGAGGACGCAGCGAGCTCCCCTGTGGCATGAGCTAACAACACTTTAATTCAGGCCTGGCCATATTTAGGCAGAGCTCAGTGCTGTGTAAACACGGCGCTTAGTGCCGAGGGGAGGGCTCACTCCTGCACTCATGTCTGTGTCCATCAACGGTGGATTGCAGAGAGCCCAGTGGAGAAAGGTGATGAAGATCCTGCAGCTGGCCGCATTCAGGGACCATCAGAGTATGAAGCTCATTATTATTGTGAAAAATTTTGCTGATCTGAGATGGATAACTGGGACTACCGGTGAAGACTGAAGAGTGCAGGGATCAGTTTAAAAGTTTGTTGAACTCTCACTCAGCAGCATGAGTGACGCTGTAATGGAAACCTCTGGAGCTCAGCCCGTCAAGCTGCAGTCGGCGTCCAGCTCGTCCTGCGGGTCTCCCAGGATGTCCCCCTGCGACTCTCCCCGGGACTCCCCTCGACACTCCCCGCTGCTGTTTCGCAAGCTGCTGGTGAACCGCAGCATCGCTCTGCAGCGCCGCTTCACCTTGGCGCACACGCCCAGGTAGGGCTTTTGATGTGAAGCTGTGTGAAGTGGAGGCTTAGCTGTGGGTTTGAAGCACCTTGTGGGCTTAGACGGAATAATGACAGAGGCCGGGATGCAGAGGGGAAGTTTTACTGTCTTAGTTGCCATGGGGAATTCAATAAACCTGAGGACAAACAGGTTTACAGTCCAAAAGTTATGGATCAGTGTGAGACTATTTTAGAGTGTTTGGTGATATTGTGATGTGAAGTGGTTTTAAAGGTGACCTGTTGTGCGGTAGGATAGATCTACAGGCTACACAAAAGTTGTGGTAACACTATTTGAAAGGATTTGCATAAGACTGACATGACACTGTCATAAGTATGAAGGAGTTTTTGTAAATGTTTAGCAGAGTTATCGTGATGTAAATAATGACCTGTTTCATTAATGCACATTTTAATGAAACTTAGCATTAAAAGTGTCATTATTTACCAAATAATGCAAGGTTGGCACTTTTAATTGACTTTTTATGCAACTTTTCATACAACTTTGCATCAAAAGTGTAATTATTTGCTGAATGACTTTTCATGACAACAGTCATAAACATTCATGACGACTCCTTTATGTTAATAACATGTCGTGTTTATAACAATGTCATGACAGTCTTAAACACACCCCTTCAAACAAACTTGTTAATTACATATTTTGCACAAAATTAATCTTAAATAATGACATTTTATTCTTCTCGGTTTGGCTAATTGTTCTTTGGGAATCAGGTATGTCTCTCAAACTGGATTATTTTTTCATTTTTTAAGGGATTTACATCAATAAAAGTGTTGAAACTATAAGCATAGACCTTTATATGTTTTATTAAGATTTTTAAAAAACATACCAACACAAAGCAGTGTGGTGAAAAGAGTTTTTTCCAAATTGAAAACACTTGCTTTAGGTTTGCATTCAACCCCTTTATCTTTGACACCCATAAATAAAATCTGGTGCAATGGACTGACTTTAGAAGTCATGTTGTTACTAAATAAAACAATCTCTGTGTAAACAGTCGTGTGAAGCCCTGAGATGTTTATTAGTGAACCAACAGTTTGGACATTTGCTAGATAAACAGTCTGGAGGCCCAAGGTAACTTTGGAGGAGCTGCTGAGATTCACAACTGGTGGGACGATGGTCGTCTTCTGCACAAATCTGGCCTTCATGAAGGGCATGAGAGAAGAAAACCAATGTTTGAAACGAGAGAGGCGATATATGGTTCACCTCAAGCCATAAGTCACAGCAAATGTGTGGGAGAAATTTATCAGATGGGACTAAAACAAAATGTTTTGGCCCACAAACCTCAGTGTGTGGAGCTACATCTGAATGCAAAATTTGCCTTTTGAAATACAGTGGCAGCATCATGATGAGGGGGTGCATGCTACAGTTTGAGAAGGTTTTGCAAATCCTGGATCCTTCTCAGTTTTGCACTTCTTTTTAGTGGCCTGTTACCTGAAAATGCTTTTAAAAAAGGATTTAATGCATTAGAGGGCAGTTTTAACGGGACAAATAATTAAACGGGTGCGAACAGTGGAACCTCATCCTGGTTTTTTGTCTTCCTCTTTTATCACGCCAATAAGTTGAGTATCATGGGATGTATTTTACAAAAAAAACAGCCTCATTGTTTCTGGAGAAAGCAGCGCTAGGACTCGGGAATCATGATTTTGTTGACGTCGGGAACAGTGTCGTCTGAATGGCCTCGTTGTTCTTGAACTAAAAAACAAGGTCTTGTTTAGAGCCTAAGGTGTTCAGGAGGCCCGGCTCAGGTCAGAGAAGTTCCTGTGGCAACAGATAGATTGCTTGTGTCTGACCTCAGGTTTCTGTCTGGCTGAGACAAAGCTGTGTTAGGGGAAAGAAGGAGAACCGCTCGTCACAGTTAGCACAAGGCTGGCCCTTCATAGCTACCCTTTCCCTTATTTGTCTCATTCCTCATGACTGCAGAACAGGCAGCTTGTGTCTAGTTTACGTCAGAAAAGAACAGGATCATTTGCTTATGTTATCACGTTTTGCAAGGATCTGCAAAGCCCCGTATGAATTTTGATGGATTGAGATTGCAGAAGGTCATGATCAGAACAGACAAGAGATTTATTGTGCGAAGTACATTAAGAAGAAGCAAGGGGCTTAATTTCCAGTGCAGAGCCGAGACCTGCAGACCACATGAAGAAACCCAAGGAAAGCTGCAAAAACTGGAGGTCATGCTGCTGTTTTATCTGCATTCTTCACACTTTTATAGGATTAAAGAAATGTGCAAAATGGAGACAGAATCCTGCAGAATTATTTTAGCATGATTTCTAATACAGAAATATTATTTAATGGAAGACTGCTTATTGTGAATATATAAGAAATATTTTCACTCATTGTCTTTACTACTACATTAGTGGGGCTTCAGATAAAATCTAATAATTTGCGATTCACTTTGACATTTACATTAGTAGCTTTAAGCTGAAGGCGAACCTTTTTTTTATTCCTCTTTAATCCACTGAATGCTTAAGTCAAACCCATTCAGCTGAAACATCTAATATGAACCTGTTAATAAAAATTACTGCACAGCAGCTAAAAAGCAATTACAGTTAATCAAGTTTCCTTCGGTGTGTTTGAGTGTAAAATTAAACAATCGCTGAGCTGCTGGACGTCTGTGTGGCAACTAAAGCATTACATTTATTACCAAAATAAAAGCTGTAGTTTGTAGAGTTTGCTGTAAATCCCATCATCAACAGCCAAAAAAGGTTTAACTTTTTTATTTCACGTCTTTATCAGAGAATAAACTCACCAGGTGTCACTTCTTGTAAAATAAAACCTTGACTCCAGATAAACCTGAAGCTTGGATGCCTTTGCTGCTTCACTACTCGCCGTTTCACAGCTGGTCTCTCCTTAGCATACAAACATTACTTGTGTTTACATCATGCATTCAAGTGATATTATGCCACTTGCTCATGAAATATTTAAGCATCTCAGGTTTGCAGGTATTTTGGGGTCAAGCAGGGAAACTGTTGAAATCTGTCCCAATTTTCTAGGCAAATGTTTCTGTGAAGTTTATAAAAAATGTGTGCACAGATTTGGTGGGATGTTGGAATAAAGAGAACATAATAGTATTTTTATTGTGCATTTATAATTTTTTATATTTATTTATTTATATTATAATTATATTTATATAATACTCGGTGCTTTATGGCAGGTTTATTACCAGCTTAGCTCATTCCTTTCCTTGTAATTTGTGCAATAAAAATGAAAAATAAAAAATAAACCAAGGTTAAGTTTATTCAGCGCTTTATTGCAAAGAAGCATGAATAAAATGTGACTGACACCAGTTGACCCACATGGAGGGTGTAAGAGGATGACTGGGTTTAATCTCACAACACAACACAATATATTCGTTTTCAGACTCCTGACTGCTTAATTTAAAGTGCGAGAAAGAAATGCCACTTGAGAGGTTGTGAAATTTATTTCCACACTTCTGTATTACTTCTGCTGTTGAGCGGTTTTCAGTAAAAGTCTCATGCAGCTCAACAGGGCATAATCAGTGGCTCTCACAGCATCAAATATTTATACGACACTTTATCTCAAGGATCCCAAGATACCCGAAACCAGCAGGACAGCAGCAGAGCTTGCAAATGCATGTCCAACACTGACTGACGCTGGTTTCCTTTTCTGTCAACGAGAAGGCTGGAAACCACCTGAATTTAGGAGTAGGATGGTGACAGTAAGCAAAGACATGAGAATTTCTTCACTATTTCAAGCTCCATCGTATTGGCAATATATTTGGGCCCCATGCTGAACGTATGTAGAGCACATGGAGCCTGGAGGCAGCAGGAGTTCTGACTTTCCAGACAAACCAGCAGGGTTTGCTTCAGCTGTTCATGGAGAATTTGAAACTGGACTGCCTGAACTTGCCTCATTCTAATGGTGCGTTCAAATACCTAGCGCATTTTGAGCGTCAGGCGTGTCTGGTTCCCAGTCAAAGTCTGTGTGGAGGCACAGTGAGGGCGAGATTGAAGCGCTCCCAGCATTTTGAGCTTACAACTCGATGCTGACGCGTCTGACGTTGAAGTTGAAAAAACTGAACTTTTGAAAAGGTGAAGCATCGACCAATCAGAGAGACTTTGCTATGTGACGTAGTGGCATGTAGCTGGCGTCCTGCCAGGAGACGCAGGAACCGATTCGGGTTAGTCAAACTGGGCTTGGGTTAGAGGAAAACAGCACTGATAGCAACCCTCGTCAGTAAAACTCACAAAACCTCTGAATCATCTGGTAGATCCAAACTATGCCCGACGGCGGCATTCTGTTGATTTCAGTAAATACAATCTAGACACTCAATATTTAATCTGCCGTTGTTCAAAGTAACTGGGAGAGCAAGAAAAAAAAAAGGCAAAAGGCTCCAATGCGCATTATCAGCTGTCACCGTTGTTTGTTCAACAGAAACTGAACACAAAATGTTCAGCAGAGGCATCTGAGCCTCTGTTATGATTGTGTAAAGTTTCTCTACATAATGTTTTGATGCCACTTTCTCAACGGCTCCTCCCAACATGCATCCAGAGTAAAATGTCAGGCGTCTGACTTCGAAGTGCAAACCTGTCAAACTTGAAGCATCGGATGGATTTTTGATCCGCGAAACACGTTTGGTGTGAACGCACCTTAAGGCTTCAACCTCAAGCTAATACAGCCTGGGTTTTTCTTTTGTCCTGCCCCAGAAAAGCTTGATTTGTGGCTGTTGAATTTTACTGTTGATGTTCTTGCTGACTTCCTGCTGTGGGTGAAGATTTACACAGGTGGATGCGGTTGCTAAAAAGCAGGTCACCGGAGCACTGCACTCAGGCCAAATGTGACAGCTTTTCCTCCTTCACTTACCAGCATTTCCACCCCTTTAAAGATGGCAGCGTCAACGATACAAACCTGACTTGTGACATACAGTATCTATATGTGGCACTAATTAGTGTTCAAAGCATCTGTGGTCTGAACTGTCATCCTGCATTTTGATCGACTTTTATCTCATTGACGTGAGACATGCGTCATAATTCTTCCTCAAAAGAAGCCAGAAGCAGTAAATCTGGACAAATAATGGCTGAAGCGAGAAGTAACCCTCTTTTTTATTAGCTTCATTCCTCTTGCTGTGATGTTGTGATAATACTCTGTGCTCTATTGCTGAACAGCTTTAAAATGACGCGCTGTCCAGAAACGAGCTAGCCCCCAAACACTGCGTCCATTTACAATTGTGCTGGTTGCTGGGAGACTGCAGGAAGTTGTGCGTGTGAACTTGAGATAACAAGTAACTTTTTTAGTAAGATATAGAAGCTTGTTTTAAGTAAATGATTCCTTAATATTGATGATTCTATTGACAGATTATGTAATTTATAGCAACATTTTATTTATTTATCTGCCAATAGAAAGCACTTTTTCACCAATATTAAAGAATTATTTCCTTAAAACAAGTTTCTATATCTTACTGGAAAGTTATTTTAAGTTAATTTGTCTTATTTTAAGTGTATTGTGACTAAATTAAACCAAATTACTTGGTAAGATTTTGTGTTTTGCAGTTTAATGAGTTTTTAACCAAAACCTCCTGTAGATTAATTGTGATTTAGAAGGAAAGTCGTGAATCTTCTATCAGGTTTAGCAAGAAATTAACCCTTTTCAGAATCACTCTGAGTATGAAACCAACTTTAACCTAAAGTCTGAGAATTTTTGTTGAATTATTTCTTCACAATTACAATATATGAGATAATGTTTAGTTACACTAGGTTCAAGCTGGATGTGGCGCTCTTTGTTATTATCTTACTAAGTCCAATTTAAAATCAGCATGCACTTAAAATTCAAACTCTCTTGTTGTTTGTGCATAAGTCATTGTGACCTGTTTCTATTTAGGAGATTGGTGGCACTAGAGTTCATTTAGTGCCACCAGAGTAAATGCATGACATGCATTATAGATTTATCTTTGAAACAGTCTTTAAAAACTTCTCCTCTTTTCTTTCCACTTATCAGAAATAATTCCATTAAAATACATTAAAGCTTCTGGTCGAAACGTGAGAAAATGTGAAATAGCCGAAGCAATTTTGTCAGTAAATATTCTTTCACACAACCCTAATAAAACAAGAAATGCTGGTGTCTAGTTTAAATAGCTGCATGATCATTTTGTTTTTATTTTACTTTGTGTGCCTCCCCTCTCTGCATCCCTGCTCGCCTGCCCAGCACTAACTCTAACAATATCCTGTTGGCTTCAGGGCAGCAGAAGGAGGGTTTCAGGTCGGGCTGCTTGCTGTTCCCCACGTGTCGATGAAAGCTGCGCTGAGCGGCTCTGCCAGAAAGAAAAACATCTGCCAGCCGTGCAGTTAGTGCCGTCAGATCTGTTTTTCACAAAGTGCTTCCTCTGTAACGACCTGTGATGTCACTCGGCTTGGAGAGAACCAGCACTTCACGGCTGAAAGGTTTGTTTTGGAAACCTGAAACTGAAGCTGAGAGGCAGCCTGGACCTTATACATGCTTGTGGGTATTCTGCATAAATCAGACGTCTTGACAGGGTGGGCCGTCCTCCGCTCCTCAGCCACCCCAGGGCACTCTGCAAACACTCGCCCAGTCAGAGGAAGAGGTTAACCCTTAGTGACGCTGCCCTGCAGTGTCACTGATATCAGCAGCAGATCCACGCTTCCCCTTTCTGCAAACACAGAGAGTGAGAGAATGACAGAGTTAGAGTAATCAAGCTACTTTTAAACATTCCTTTAAACTCTGAGGGATTTTTTTTTTTGCTTCCTGGACTGTTTGGATCTTTAAAGACCTCCGGCATGCAGATAAACTTTGTCACGTGTGGGATTATTTTGGTTGTTTTTTAACCACAACTGCTGAAGAGGCAAGACTCACTCGACAAGTCTCAATGCAGCTAAGTGTGCAGCTGCATTTCGTCGTTTTCCTCCTGGAGGAACCTTGGTGCCGTTGTTGGGGCATGCCTGACGCTGCTTCAGGTGAACTCTGCAGCATTCCTCTGTCAGGAGTTAAAAATGATTCCTAAACATTCTCCGTGGGACCCTTTCAGTTTTGTTTTAACCTCTGACCCAGATGACTTAATTTGGTTTTTTTTTTTGGTTTTTCTTACGACGGACCTTGTGGGATGAATCCAGAAACACCAGTCTATGCCTTGGTGTCCATGCTTTGGATTTAGCGCCGGACTGATATGCAATCACATCCACAGCTGAACTCCTTTTGAAAATGAACAGAGAGGTTCGAGTGGGAAAGTTGGGGCTGCCAAGTAGCTTCAGAGCCGGTCGGAGACACTCGTGCTTGGGGTATGTTCCCAAATTATCCTATGCATCCAGCTTGCAGTCATAGGAAGGCGTGGAGGGATTTGTGAATTAACTGAATGAAACATTGAGCTGCACAGAAACTAAATAGATATATTTTGTTTTTCTAATTTCAAGATTCACTGAACAGTGACAGGGTGCTGTCATAAATCTGAAGATAGAGAAGCTTTGGTTCCGCTTGAGAGGAAAAATCTGTTGAGAGGATGTAGATAAAAACACAAAAAGTAAAAAATTAACAAGGATTGATTATAGATTAACTATTCTCCTGTTTGCAGCTCACATGTGTTGGTATTTCTGACAAATTTCAAGGTTGTGTAAAGTTTTAAATGTGTTGAAAAGTAAACTGGAGTTGGAGAATAATACCAAATTAAAATCATATGTAAATATTCTGATCTGTTAAAAGTGACTCTAACTTGTAAACATCTTTTATTTTGTTTTTATCCAGACATTTCCATTATTCTGAAAGATAATATTCACCAATTCAATCCCAAAATATTACTTTATTTCAATGAACTACGACTTTCATAGTAACTGTGGAGGAAAAATTATTTGCATTTTATTCTGAAGAATTCACTCTTTACTGATCATTTTACTGATCGTTGAAGCAGAATTGAAGTGACACATGGTTTCTAGCTTTTATACAGACAAAAAGCTGAAAAATGAATTTAAAGTGCTAACTTCTTTAGTAGTTACAGGTTTTATTGAACCGGGTTTCTACCAGATTTGCACATTTATAAACTTAAATCTTTTCCAACACTCTAAAAACATAAAATCCTGCTAAGTATGTAATGGTCGAGTTTATTGTTTAAATATCTTAACACACTTTGAATAATATAAAACTACCTTACACGTAACTGTTCTGCAAGGTAAATGTAAAGTATTAGTTTCACTGGTAGATTATTTTACTAATTTTACAAGTTGTACGTTAATTCATTTGACAGTGAAACTAATATCTTTTTAATCAATATTAAGGAATTATTTACTTAAAATAAGCTCCTTAATGTCTTGTTGAAAAGTTACTTTAAGTTATTTTTGTCTTATTTCAAGTGTAATAAGATAACTAGATTAAAAACACTTGATACAATTTTGTATTTTTGCAGTGTATCTCACTCTAAAATAACTGTAAACATCAATTTTTATGTCTTGCTACATACTCTCAACTGGATTTAGGTCTGAACTTTGACTAGGCCTTTTTAAATTGTGAATTCTCTTTGATTTAAATTGTCCATTGTATTTCCGGCTGGATGTTTAGAAAAGTGAAGCTCCGCCAACAAGTCCAAACACATTTTCTTCCAGGATTGAATTTCATTTAGCTCCATCCATCCAACCAACAACTCTGACCAGTTTTCATTCGCCTGTTGGAGAGATGAATCCCCGCAGCATTATGCTGCCGGTCACTGACATCATTTGTTCAGCATATTTGTGTGTTTCTCCATCAATAACATATTTCTGTGTCACTTTGATGGCTTTTTACAAGCTTCAGCTGGGATTTGTTGCTTTCCACTTGCTACTCATTTGTAAAGGTCAGATTTTTTTGGAGACTTTGGGTCATTACAGCTCCTCCAGAGTCACCATTTGCCTTTTGGCTCTTCCACTAATTAGTGCTCTCTCTTTTTCTCTGAAATTTCTCCCTGTCTTGTTTGCTGTCTTCTTCATCCATCCATCCATCCATCCATTTTCCTGTACCCTTCTTCCCTTATTGGGGTCAGGAGGGTTGCTGGTGCCTAACTCCAGCTGTCATTTCGGGCGAGAGGCAGGGTCACCCTGGACAGGTCGCCAGTCTGTCGCAGGGCAACACAGAGACACACAGGACAAACAAACATGCACACACACACTCACACCTAGGGACAATTTAGAGAGACCAATTAACCTGACAGTCATGTTTTTGGACTGTGGGAGGAAGCCGGAGTACCTGGAGAGAACCCACGCATGCACAGGGAAAACATGCAGAAAGACCCGGGCCGGGAATTGAACCCAGAACCTTCTTGCTGCAAGGCAACAGCTCTACCAGCTGCACCACTGGGCAGCCTCTGTCTTCTTCATGATACGTTTTAATCACTAATGTTCAAAAACAAAACCTCTGAGGTCTGTGCACAGAGAAAGGAGCTTAATGCATGCATACGTGCATGCCACACTCTTCAGATTTTATCTTGTAGATAAAACTATTAACCATTTTTTTTGCTTTCACTGTTTTGTCTGGGTCTGGGTCACATAAAATCCCAATAAGATGAACTGAAGTTTATGTTTAGCGCTGTAGTTGTTGCTGTAGATGTTGTAGTTGCTGCTGCAGTTGTTAGCAGCGTTGTTTTTTTATTTGCTGCCATGTTGCTTAACGCTTTCTGAGAGGAAGATCGTTTTCTTTGTGGCTACGTTCTGTTTATAGACTTCCTGTTTTGTTTTGTTTTTCTCGGTATTTTTCTGCCACATTCTTTCAGCTCTTGAAATAAATTCTGATAAATTTGTGCCGGTGATGCTTCAGTTTGTGAGGAGCTCATGTTTCTGATGTTTCAGAGCAGAAGGAGGGGGTTGTGGATGGGCTTCCAGCCGGCTGTAGCTGACATCACAACAACGCGCTGACTCACTCTGCTCTGATGATAGCCCCACGCCGGCCGCCTTCTGCATGTCTGTGCTTGGCTGATGTTGCGATTGTAACTTGTTTTGTTTGATTTCTGCACATTTTGCTGCTGCATGTGTTGTAGTGATTCCGTCTGTACTGGTGTCAAACCTGAAGCTGGTTTGAGTTCACAGGAGAACCACCCAGTTCTTTACACCGCCTCTGGGTCATTTGGTGACTCAGCCTCAAGCCGAACTATAACTTAGCATGACCACAAATACACACCACACCTCTATGTCAAAGAAAACTTTACATATACTGTGCTGATATTGTGCAAACACTTTAAACCACCTTTCTTTTCTTTATCCTGATTGGTTTATGCGGCGCTCTCTTGGGATCTTTGGCTGTTTTTGTCCTTTTAACTAATTATTTCACATCAGCAGCACTTTGTACATTGTGTGCTTAAAACTGAAGGAAGTAGAAATGTGGAGGATAAAGGATGTGTCAACCTATAAATAATCTATCCACAGCAGAGGAACAGTGTATTACAGCTTAAAAATAGAAATAAAACCTTTAAGAGTTTCCGTTTGCATGTTTTCAGCTAATACCGCTTTAGGAATCATTATCACACTGCTGCAAATATATAGTCTCTCTGTCAAGCTTTATTATTTGCATGCTGACATTAGAAACTATTTTTATTTCTGTCAAAACTGGTCAAACATGCCAAAAAAAAAAAATCCAGTTTAAAACTGTTATTAGCTGTTGTTTGAAAACACAACTCTGGTTCTTGGATTTTTTAGACTTTTGATGCTCAAATTATTCCAATTTAGGACAAACATGAAACAAGTGGAGGCAGAGGTTTTTGTGGAGCTTATACTTTACTTAACTGACTGGAGCTAATTGGCTTCATAGGTGACGACGTCTATGCATGGTTTGCATAGAGGCTAATAATAATTAATAACATTAAGATGAATATTATTATCTAAAGGAAGCAGAATGAAGGCACAAAGCTTCATTCTGCATCAACTTAAAAGTAGCTTTTCATCAAGTTGTAGGACCTTTTTTAAGTAAATAATTCCTTAATATTAATTTTTAAAAAGTTGGTCATTTCACTTATTTTTAAGTGAAATAATCTGCCGGTGGAACTAGCGCTTTTAAAATCGACATTACTTTAAACAAGCTCTTATATCTTGATGAAAAGTTACTTGTAAGTTAATTTTGTCTTATTTCAGGAGTATTGAGATATTTGAACTAGACGAAAACTCTTGGTAAGATTTTGTGTTTTTGCAGTGTGTTGCAAAGTGGTTTTTTATTACCTCTGAAGTCTTTGTGTTGCAATTGAAGTTACAATAAAAGTAATAGAAAACTTTATTATAGCTGAAGGAATACATATTGCTTCCAGATTATGTTATGCATTATGTTTATTTTTTTTATTTTGATTCTATGCTACAGTGAAAACAGGTATTTTTGTCATACAGGGAGAAAAATATCAGAGATGATGCATCAATAAAATATTATTTAATTGGAAAAATCTGGATGTAATCTTCATTTAGCATTTTCTACAGGCTGCATTTAGTTGTGTCTAGTATCATCTACTCTTTAAGACAAATAAATGTTGCAAGTTAAGTGTTATTAAGGTAAATGTTGATTTTAAAGCTTGAGGATAATGTCAAAATGTTTTTGAGCTGAATTAATTGTGATGTTTAATAAAATTCATTATCAGATCAGACATTTTGTTCATGCAACTTGAAACAAGAATTTAAATTATTCTAAAGTAAAATAAGTTGTTATTTTAACTTGATATTGTGAGTGAAAGTAACAGAGAAATTAGGCTCTAACTATGTAAGGAGAGTTTTTTTTCTTGCATATTGTGAAATAATTATTTGGTTTAAATTGCAGTATTAAATTTAAGATTAATGAACTTAAAAAAAGCAATGTTTAGACAACTTGTCTTTAATTGTTAAATCGACTTTAATTTCTGAGTTAAAACCAAAACAAATATCTTGTTGACTTAAGTTGCATTTTCAAGGCAGCAGATGGACTTTCATGTTCAATTTAAACCACCTTCAGATGTTTTACAGTGTAGAACCTGGGCGGTCGGCTCACCACCCAGTTCAGGACTTCCACCAGGCCCAGTGCACCCAGTGCCAGTCCGTACCAGGACAGTGTGGGGGTGGGGAGAGGTGAGCGGTAGTTGGGCAGCGTCAACACAACAGACCCCCAAAATAAAACGGCCTGAGCCTGGAATAGTTCCCCAGCCCCGCCAGCCTGGCTGAACATGCGACACGTGAATGTGACACATGCTCCCCGCTCATTGTGTGTACAAACACACACCCTAAGCAGCAACCTGCCTTCGTCACCCGTCCCAAAATCCATATTGATTGTTTCACCAGAGAGTCGCTGTAGGTGCTTTTTGAGCCGTCTGTGTGTTTTATGCAACTTAACAAAACAAAAAACTATTTGTAGAATTAACCTATTAGATGCTACAGAGAGGAAGGCAAAGAAAATAGTCAATCTGAGAAGTTTTATTTCTGCCTCCAAAAATCAGGAGGTTTCATGAACCGGTTTGTGTCTCAGGCTGTCATATTGGATAATGTGACTGTCTGTGGACACGCAAAGCCTTTTTAGGCAAAGTGCGACCTCTAGTGGTCATTCCAACTCAGAGACGTAGATTTGTTCAAAACAAAAATCCTGTGATTGCATTTATTTTACTTAATAAATCAGGATTGATGTTGCTGCTAATGAATTTTGACAGAAAATCTATTGTGCAATGAAATGAGGATATCAGAGACGTTTTTGCTGAAATAACATTTTCTAATCGTCTCTTGGTTGTTTGTTTTGTGGGAGAGCATGGTTGTTTGTTTTGTGGGAGAGCATGAATTGAAGTCTCATCTAATGTGCCAAGTATTGTATGGTGAAAAAGTAGTTTTAATTTCTTTTGTTCTGTTTAATTGCCCTTTCAAATTGAAGTGGAACAACACTTTATCTGTGCACCTGATGAAAATTATCCAATTGATGGTATAAATTTGATTCTGCTCCATAAAAAAAAAAACATTAAGCCTTTTTTCTCTTTGTCTGATCATTTGAATGTTTTAGGTTAGTTAGGATTACCAAAATACTTTCTAATAATGCAAGAAAATAAATTATTATTACTTCTTTAAATTCAAATGCTTAGACACAGTAAGATTACTTTGTATTTAACCAGTCAGCGATGTCGCACATTTTTAAGCTTTTAATAAATGAATTCTGAATTAATTGTGTTTTTGATCAAAATCTTAAACGGTACTTTAACAGGTCTGCTTTAAAAGTAATTTCTGTTTGCCTGATGAAGCTGATCATCTCTCAATTATATCCAAGTACAAATATGGAGATGTTATTCTGAATCTCATTCAGGCAGGAGATTTTTCTGGACATGTTTGGTGTGAAATGTGTCCTTTCTACCTGGGAAAAACAAAGAAAAAATCTAAAGTTTGTCTGAAAATGCTGCTATAGGAGCTGGTAACAGAACACATTGAAACGAGACTTTTATGAACATCAACTGGTGGAGCAGACGTTTTGTTCTGGCCTTCCAGGAAACCTTTGCCCTTGTTTGACCGAGAACAAATTATTTTTTATTATTTTGTGCAACCATGTGGTCATCTATTGCCGAATTTTCCACATTTAAAAAAAAACAAACTTTCACTTAACTTGTTCTATGATTATTTCTTTGCTGGAAGCATGAGAACCAGTTAATGATTTCTTTATGTTTCTATCGAATAATGAAATAAAGATTTTCAGCAGGGATGCACTGATCCACTGTTTCACTTCTGATATTGATATCTGAGGTTTAGTATCAGCTGACACCAATCCAATAAAGAAAAACAGTGCTGAATTAACTTAAAATGTTTCTTTTTATTTGATAACTCTACACCACTACAGCTCACTTAAATGCACCAAAAGCTTCACATCTTGCTCAAAAATGTAAAAACTATTTTAATTTGTTCAGTCGGTGCAATTAGGAGTAAAACGGCTAATGTGAAATAAATAATAAAGAAACTGAAACAAAAAAATTGTAATAATAAACTACCACAAACCTTCTTTGAAAATGGCTCAGAAAGCTCAATTAGGATTTCTAAATATAATGTAAAATGAACAATAAAGCATAGAATTTGACTGAATAAATCTGGCGTTGTAGATCAGACACATTGTCACCAATAATCGATCTGCATCGATACCGTGATCGATGCAGATCGATTATTATCGGATTAGTGTATCTCTAATTTTCAGACTGCTTTCATATATATTTCTCGGTGGAACATAACATGACACGCCTCTTCTCCTTCTGTGATTATTTATTACATTTATCTCCAGTTCTCTACCTACAAACTTCCTCCCAATCATGAAACCACTGACCAATTTCTGACTCTGTTCTTCAAAGAATATCAGTGTAAACTTGATATTCACACACACACACAGGGACAGATGCATGCACATTCATGACACTCCTCCCTCACAGCTTGTTCTCATTAGCAGAAGTAATGCTGTCATAGGAGCCAGAAGCCAGCTGGGCTGGAGAAGTCATTTGGCTGCTGGGATTTGGTTACACTGTGGCCCAACACACACTTCATTCCCAGTAAATCCCTGACCCCAGCATCTGCTTCTGAGCCCGATACGTTTCCCAAACATGTTGCACAAGAAGGCTGGTGGAGGAAAATGGGTTTTATTTTAATGTCACTTTAGATTTACAATTGTGATACTGGAGTTTTCAGCCATGTTGTTGCTTGTTTGTGTTAAAAATAGGCAGAGAGGTCTAGGTTTTTACATTGCTGTGCTTTGTAGCCTAAAACTATTCAAACCCTTGTTGCAGATTGAACTTTACCCTGGAAACAGATTTAAAGTATTGCTTTAAAAAAAAAACATACAGGAAAAAATGCAGATTCCACTGCACTGAGCCCCATTGAAAACCTCTTGGTTATTCCACCAAATATTGATTTCTGAACTCTTTTGGATGTGACAGAATGGACAATAGAAATAATTACATCCCCTCTCATGTCTTAGTTACATTGAAGACTTCTGTTTGACTATAGAAATTATTTTTAAGCTGCACTTCTATTCGGACTGAGGCATTAAACTGTAGTTACAGCGGTTCGCCACCGTGGGGCGATAGAACACAGTGAGCACTCCTTCGCAGTAACGGCTGATCAGCGGAGGCGCTAACTGTCGCTCTGTGTTGCTAACAGGTAAATATATTAACGCTGCTATTTATATTATCGCACTTGCATTGGAGACGTGAGCTACGGTGAAACAGCTTGATATTTGAGCAAAAGATACGAATGATTCATTGTTTGATCAAGATTGGAAATATGTAGCAAGCCAACGGAAATTGAGCGCAATAACGGCTGATCAGCGGAGGCGCTAGCTGTTGCTCTTGTCTGTGTTGCTAACAGTTGTCAACAATTTTTAAAATAAAACCCTGTGGAATTATACTGATTGAAGTGTGCAACATTGAGTTAAAGCATTAGTATTGTTGTTTCTAAATGAATATGAGCTTGTTTTCATTGCATTGTTTGAGGTCTAAAAGCACTGCATGTTTTTAGTTACTCTGACCATTTCTCATTTTCTGCGAATAAATATAACATTTTTGCTTAGAATTTCGGAGACATGTTGTCAGTAGTTCATAGAATAAAAGTTCATTTTACTCAAATATGTAAAATCAGAGAAACTGATGCATTTAAGAGATCTCTTAATTTTTTCCAGTGCTGTATTTCCTCTGACTGGATGTAATATTTGCGGTTTTTAGAGACCTGAATTTGCTAGAAAATCTGTAGGTAGAGCTAAAGATTATGGTTATGGAACAGAGACTTTCCACTCTGTTAGTCACAATGGAAACATGCAAAAACCTTAATGGGAGCTATTTGATTTGATTGATTGATTTCAGACAATATTCTCAAATTTTCACTTAAACTAGGACTTCTTTTTAACCAATATTAAGGAATTATTGACTTAAAAAAGTTCATATTTCTTGCTGAAAAGTTACTTGTAAGCAAATTTTTTTCTTATTTCAAGTGTACTGAGATATTTGCACCAGAAACTAAACCAGAAATACTTGGCTAGGTTTTGCATTGTAATATATAGTAGGTTTTTTTTTTTAGCCTGATCATTTAAACAGACAAACAAGTTGATTTCTAAAGAACTGTAGGTGTAAGATTGAAATACAGTGTGTGATGAACTTCATGTTTGATGAATTTTCAGATTCAGTGTCAGGTCTTTGCAATTTTTTCCTAAAAAAAAAAAAAGACTTTTCTGCAACGTTTTGCTGCCGTTGATAGTTTTTAAAGTCTGATGTGTATTCACATCTCCTTTATTTGCACACTGAGTGAAAAATAAGCCAAAGAAAAACTTTAGAAATCCTCCATTAAGCTTAATAATGACGACCACTTGAAACATTACAAGGCTTTCATGCATTTCATTTTATTTGGACGCTGATCCGTGACAGTTTGTCGAGAAGCAAATGTCCGCGCCGTCTGGACCTGGTCTTAATGATTTAAAACAAACCTGTGCTGTTTTAGCTCTATGTTCTGTTTAGCTTTAATAAAAGGTGTGAGGTTTTAGTGCTTTTCCTGCCAGGAGGCTGATAAACAGGACGGGATGTTCTGCAGTATTGTGTTACTCATGCTCCCGAGGAAACATTATGATAGGGAGCCTTTCATCAAGTCATGCAAATTCAACAGGGCCAACTCTTTAGATGACAAAACAAATCTGGATCACAACTCCGCTTGAATCTGTAGCAGCTAGAGGGGAATTAGATGTTTTTGACGTGTTTTTGCTCAGGAGTGCTTGATTGATCTTTTGCTTTCCCGTGTCAGTTTTGTTTTTATTATTTTAAAACATCATTAAAATTCATTTTCAGTTTCCATGTTGGACTTTAGCTGTTGGCTCCACTTAATATAAGCAAAGAAGTGATTGTACTCATAATTTGCTTCAGCAGCACTGGAAAAAATTGCCGTAGTTTCTAGTGCAAATATTTGACAGTTGAAATAAGACAAAACTAACTTAAAAGTGACTTTTCAGCAAGATATAAGAGTTTGTTTATGCCAATAATTCCTTAGAATAGATTTAGAAAGCACTAGTTCCACCTGCAAATGATTTCACTTAAAAAAATAAAATTTTCCCATGTTTTAAGTGAAATAATCTGCCAGTGGAACTAGTATTTTTGATGAGTATTCAAGAATTATTGATTTAAAATAAGCTCCTTGATGAAAAGTTACTTGTAAGTTAATTTTTCACCAGAAGCAAAACAAAAATACTTGGTGAGATTGTGTGTTTTTGCAGTGAACCTGTTTATGATTACTAATTGCGCAACACATTGCTTCTAATTTTTCAGAAATGAGGAAATTATATCATTATGTTGTATAGACATGCACATGCAGTGAACTAGAGGTCAGTGGTCTGGTCTGGTAATAATTTAATATGCTGGAATGACAGAAGGTCTAGATTTCTTTCTCATATTTTTGAACAACGGAGCCGTTAGTGTAGCAGCAGGCCAAGTGATGTAACCCTGTTAACAGAGGCATCTGACTTTTAATTTAATTGGGACAAAAATAATGTAAGATTCATGAAGTTAGATATAATCAGAGTGTTATGCAATATTGTTATAGAAATTTAAAAGGAAATGGTAGCTTGGAAATGGTAGCTTTGCTAGTATTTCTTGTAAATGTTGGAGGTAAATGTTGAAAATTCTCAAATGTCGTGTTTATTTTAATCTTATTGTATTATATTTTGGAAACAGTGTCACAGGTTTTTCCATTTGCAATAGATCCCAGCCTGTTTGTGATTCAGTGTTTACTGTGTAATGTGATTGCAATTTATATCTGAAATATTCAAAGGAAATGCAGATTGGGAAGCTGAAACATCGAGGTCCAAAGATAGTCGACACTCTGCTGCTTTTGAGCTTGCATTGATCCTGATAGTTGTTTGATCTGTTTGGTACTATTTACAACTATTTACAGATTTACTGGCATTACATTTGATTCTCAAATATTTTGATAAACAGAGGAGTTCATGGTTGACTCTGCGAGGGGCCCAGACCTACAAAACTGTCACGATTTGCGGGTTGGTGAGGATAAAATGCAGAGGACCCCGGTTGAGAAGGAAAAAGATCAGTTTAATGAAAATGTCAGCCTACAAAAATCCAGGCAGCACAGGTGGGCAGTGGGAGAGGCCCTGACTCTGGTAGTAACAACTAATGACTACAATCTACTGACAAGAACCCGACAAGGAAACACACACACAAGTAGGATCCGAGCAGGAGCAGGGAATACAGGAGGAAGGTAATCAGGGGAAATGAGGGACAGCTGAAGACAGACAACAGAAAACTGAACACAAAAACCTAAATTAATACACAGAAATACCAAGTCCTCACAAAAACAAGCCCATCTCATCAACCCTCCACCAACACTGGTATGAGGTTTTTGTGATGACATGCTGTGCTTCGTTTTCTGAATGATCAATTCTTGGAAACATTGACCACCATCCTGCATGTTTTCCGTGGACCTCAGATGGTCTTCAAAACCCCACTTTGGTGCAAACTCAAAAAAAAAAATCAGCAGTTTTTCTAAATATCCATGTTGGTGTGGAGAGGTCTTCAAAGTGAAATCCCTGCCTCTGCTCTCCTGTCAGCGCCACATCAGCCCATCTGGTTAGACTCTGCAATTATTTATTTAAATGGTCTGTCGTTGCCGTCCACCTCCACTCCCGCTTGTGACTGCCAACACGTCCATCTCTTGCTGTCTCAAAAGACAAATATTTGCCTGCAGTGTTGACAGTGGGGGAGCTTGCCACTTTGTGACATCAGTGGGTTCCAGTAAGTCCAATCGGTCTCTGCGGTGAAAACGATCCCACTGCTGCCGTTACTGAACACCGAAACTTGTGTTGTGTCGCCTTCCAGGTGAACCTCTGCTATCTTTAAAATGAACTAAACTGAGGTTGTGTTAAAATTTAAAGTGTAAACCTGTGGTTTTCTTTACTAGACTTATTAAATGTTACAAAACTTGAGACGAAGCAGCTTCTTCATGGGTTTCTTTAATTAATGCAGCAAAATAAATTAGTATAAAAACTTAAACTGACTGTATAATGTGACGCAGTTACTTCTCTCCCAAAGTCCGTCTCTGATTGATTCATTTAGCTGGTTCACACGGCAGGATTTTAAAATTGTCAGTTGAATTTTAAAGGTTTTTGTACTTCCATTTGGGTTTCTATTGCGTCTGCAAGAAGAACAATCCACCCAGTTGTTCTTTGGCAATAGGTTAAAGTTTTCTGGTGCCTCTAAAATGACCTGTAATGTCACAGATCAGCAGGCGTTGCCTTTTACCCAGCAACCTCAGAAACCTAGCAACTGAAGCTGAGCTCCAGCACGTTTGGTCAGCTGATTTTACCACTGTATTTGCTGTACAATGGCTGCTGAGAAAGACAGGTTTTCAGTTGTTGACTTACCATTCAGAAACCACTTGCTGCATTCTTGTTGGTTGTGCAGGAAGCGCCACTTCTGCTTTTCAAAGATGTAAGGTTGTATATAGTGTGCACCTGTTTACAGTAATTTTCATGTGCAAGTTCAAACATAGAGTTGGAGGATGTGGCCAGCAGCAGCTTATCTGGATTTAAAGTGATAAGATGCCCTAAAACAGCTCATTCCAAAAAGAGCTCAACATAGACAGAACTGAGCAGACTGAAATATCATTTTCTAAGAAGGATTTTGTGCAAAAAATGTAGTTAATGTTTGTATCACCCATAGACCAATCTTGACCAGTTCAAGGAGGCATAATAGGTCACCTTTAGCATTTTTGTTAGAGCCATCCCGATAGTCGGAGTGTCCTTAAGATTGTTGGAAGGGAAAATCGGATCAAAAATTGACATACTTACCTTACCATGTGAAAAAAAATAACGGAGAAAAACAGAACCAACTTGAATTTTGCCCAACTGGAATCAAGTCTAATCAATATTGAGTTGTGATAAATGTTTTTGTGGCAGAAGATTTCAAAAGTACAAAAGACGAAGAAGCAAACATCTTTCTGATGCCTTTCTGATGCTGCAGCTTTCTAATCCAAGTCTTCATCTTGCAGTAACAACTTCCACACTGAAGATAGATCAAAAAAAGATCAGCTTTCCTGAAAGGCGTGAGTCTTTGCTGAGCCCCCGGACAAAACCGTCTGCATGCAGCAGAGTTCAAACATCACAAAGTATTCACCTTCTGCACACACATGGTGCAGCAAATCCAGCAGAAGGCTGCTCTCATCTCTCACCCTCGCCACACATACTGTACATGCATGTGTTTATTTTTTTAAGCCTGGAAGGAGGAGGAGGCACCCAGAAAGAGCCACAGCGAGTGAGCCGTGAAGGGAGGGATTAGAAGGAGAGTTCAGCTCTGAACTTGTCCATGTGGATTCGAAGCCGGTCGCTTCTGTTTCACCACATGAAGCAGCAGCATGCCGTGGAGGAAATAACTCTTTGAATCCCACCCTGTAGCTCCCTTCCCTCGGACTGGAGTCATGCAACTGAATCGCGCTGTGGAGGGCTTCCCTCCGTCCGCCCGCGTCTCAGTGGAGACATGTTGCAGAGGAGAGCAGAGAGACGTCAGGAGCCGAGGAGCAAAGGAACGCTCGCTGGAGGAAGAGGACAATTAGTGGAAAGCGAAGCAGAGGGGGAACTCACAGGAATCGCAGAGATGAGTTTACCGACTAACTGTATGTACCTGGCACCCTCGGTCCAGGATCGCTGCTTCAAAGTGCGGAGTGGGAACATCTGTGGGTCACCGTGTGCCGTCAACCGGCCCATAGACATCGTCCAGAAGCGTAGGCGGTAAGACCGATGTGACATCAGTCCAGATGTAGTTGTTACACAACTTCAAAGTGTTGTTACACAATGGAAACTGTTTTTTATGCAAAGTTGCACAATTTATATTAATTTATAAAAGGAGAAAAATGCGTAAAAATATGTTCTTAGGTCTATTTTTGGTCATCCACTCAGGGAAGATTTCTGCATGCAGTCATATTCAATGAATTAGAACATTGTTGTTATATAAGTCATAACTTAATTTCAGTAAATTCTCTAAGTGAAGAAACATTTTATTGATTAATTACACACAGATTAATGTTTTTAAGGCTTCATATCTGTTTATTATGATGCTTTTTAAAATATACTTTTAATTTGACAAATCTTCCAATTTATTGAAATTGACTGTGATGTTGTGTTGCGGAAATTAAGTTTTTGTATACTGCAACTTTATTAGATTTTTTAATAGCTTTTTTAAGCACATTCTCAAATATTAAAAGCACGAATCCCAATCTATCTAAAATGTAACCAGAGTCAAACTCTCACATCAACTCGCTTCAGGAATTGCTGTTATAATTATATTTTCCGACACCTTTCTCTGAATTACTTTTGTTCAACACCGACTTTACTTTTGTACCAGCCACAGATATTCCTGGCGATGTTTTACCGTCACAAGTCTTTGAATCTGTCGGGTTTAAGCTGAGGTCAGACTGCTTTAATTTGATTTCCTAAAAATTCGGATGGAGCATCGACTCTGGGCTCCTGTTACCTTTTCATGCACTTAATCACAGCCTTTCAGAAACTGTCAGGGTTTTGACCCACATAGCCCATCACAAGTTTAAATCCTTCTATCATGGACATGAATGTCATATTACTTTGGGGCTTTTAATCTTTTTTTGAAGTTTTTTTTTTTTTTTTTTTGCCAGAATTCAGTTGCTTATTTTTTACTGTCTTCAAACAAGCTCCAGTATTTTGTTGAAAAGTTGCTTGTAAGTTGTATTTCAAATGTACTAAAACCACAAGCAGGGCCACAAGCAGGTGGTGGCAGCATCATGCTGTTCAGCTGCATTTCTTCCAGTGAATGGGAAAATATTCAACTGTTTTTCTTTTAGATAAAGAAAACAAAGGAAAGAAGAGCACAGAATAGTAGCTGACAAGTCAGGCCACCAAAAAAACAGCCTGGAGGGAAAAACTGTCTCCATAGCGACTCTTTGTAGCACTTAAAAGTTTGTGCCCAGCATGTGTGGGATCTGCAAAGATCTCAGCTGTTCTTTTCCTGACTTTAAAGCTCAACAGGTAGAGGAAAGGTAAACCCTGATGATGCTCTCTCCAGACCTAATTGATCACTGCAGCATGTTCCTGTCCTGTTTGTGGACGAGTGATGGATGAAGTCAGAACAGACTGAGTAATGCTAGAGTAGAAGACGATCAGCAGCTCCTATGGTTGGCTTTACTTCTCGAGTTTCCACAGGAAGAACAGAGTTTCTGGGTGAGGGTCAATGATTTCTCTAATAGGGAGTGAGAAAGTTCAGGCTAGTTGAATCACGTCGTTTTGGCCTGCTCTAGTAGCGAAGCGCTGAATCATTTGGACTGATGTAACTCCATCTTGCAGCTTACAAGATGGATTACTGACTTACTTAAAGCTTCTGATCATTAGAAAAGTAGCCAAACTTTTCAGCTTCCAGTAAATGAAACCATAACGTAACAGGCTCATTTATCCAGGGTATTACCACATGCTCCTTCAGGATGAAACCATTCCTGCTGTTTTCATCTCTTATTTGACTAATTTCATTAAAGCATATCAGTACTTACTCTTTATCATAAAATTAAAACAAGCTTTTCAACATTTCATGAGTAATAAGAAGGGGAAAGAAGAAATGAAACCTCTTTTATGTTATAACAGAATTAATACAAGTGTCCAGTTAGCTAACTAGCTTTCTAAAACATTAGTTCATACATTTGGTGCATCTAAATAGTTTTGTAACTTTTTAAACTCTTGATCCAAATTTTTTTTATATTTTTTTGTACATAAAAATCTTTAATTTCTAATTTATTTTACTTTATACCTGACAGATGTTAATATAGACCTTAGAGGGCTTAGGTCCGAACACAAAACCTTGTGGAACTCCACATTTAATCAAAAGAATCAGTTTGCGCTCTGACACTTCATCAGTGAACTTCACAAACTGTTTCTTGTTTGTCAGTTAACTGCACAGCCTTTTATGAACATCGTTTCTGCAGGTGTTGTGATACTTTTGTAGAATTTAAAAGTCACATACGCGAATAATTATTTGAATCTGTGGTAGAAAAGGACTTTTTGAAACTTAACATTAATCTATTTTGCAAGCATGAAACGATTAGAAATCCGTCTGATTAATTTTTCCTGTTTTTTCCCACAGTTGGAGGTTTGGGAAACAGTGTAGCGTTTTTATTGATCTGCATTGCATGTTAAATCAGATTCACATGCCTCTTTAATTTAGTAGAGAGGGACGGGAGTCAGTTAATTTGTTAAAGAGGTGATTTCCAAAGAGTTTCCCAAACTCTCCCAAACTCATCAGAACTGAGAAATCCCTTATTTTTGCTGTTTAATTTAAACATCATGTTGTTTATGAAAACTCAGACAAAGAGGTAAAAGTCCCAGTTCATGAAGTTCATATTGTAGAGCTCCAAATGAAAACTGTAAATCAGTAACTAAAAGATTGACATTCCTGAAGGTTTTTGCTGTATATTAGAAGCACATGGTGGGCAAACTGAAACTAAAGTTGTTGTCAGTGATTGCGGGATGACGACACGTTACCGAGACCAGATGTTTGTCTGCCTCCTTACGAGTCACAGAAGGAAACACTGACTGTGCGGCTGACCTTACAGAAAGTAATGACGCCATCAGCGGGGAGGTGGGGAAAGGATCAAAGAAACTTTATAATGTCAACCCTGTAATAAAAGGGAAAAAATCAAGAGCACGCTGCAAACGAATGCTGAGCTGAACATATTTATAGGTACGATGGATTTACCACACGCATCTAATGATGAAGGCGAAGCAGAAAGAGCAGGAGAGTCTGTTTGAAGTGATTCATGCAAACTTTTCCTACGTTTTCAGAAAAGGGGAACACGTCATTTTGTTTCTTATTTAGTTAAAGGAGGTGTTGACTGTGTGGAAAAGGATAATTAGTGGCTAATTATTCGCCTACGTGACTTTTAAATTCTCCTTTCCCAAACTGGAGCTGATGTTTTTGATAGTCAGAACAGATGTTTGTACCTGAACCTAAAAGGAAATCTAAGAGTTCAGCTGAAAGATGCCATCAATGTTAAAGAGGATAACTTATAATCATTATAAGTTAGTGAATCAAAAATATAAATGTTTACATTTCTTTTTTTTATTTCAGAAATGTCATTGTTGCTCTGAGATTGAGCTTTTCTTCTCTGTCCTTTGTTCTAAACCTAAAGTCATTTTTTCTTTTGGAAAATCACAAATATGACAATTTTTAAAGGGTTTTTTTTGCCTATCATTATAGGGAAAGTCAAAAATATAGGTTGTATGTAATGATGCTTTAAAAGCATTTTAAACTTTTTAATGAAGACCTTCTATGAAATAAAACAATTCATTTGAAGGAAACATTTACATTTTAATCTAATCATGACATTATCAAAAAAATACAGGTTGACAGAATCTGAGTCACTGACTTCCCATTAAAACTCCAACAACTGAGCAAGTTGTATGACTTCAGAATCTCTTCATCTTTTGAGATTAATAGGAAAAGAAAATAAATATATATATTTTTAAATTTCATCAACTATTTAGCTATATATTAAGTATATTTAAACGATTTCTTTTTCAAAAGCTGCTTTAATTTCAATGCTGACCTTACGGAGGCTCTGCACTGCCAAAATTATAAATGTAATAAATGTGCCAAACAACTCATAAAAAAAAGGATTTTCCCAACTTATTGATTACTGATTATACAGTGACAATAATCATTTTCAACTCCATTAATTTAACGTTATTTTATTTTGTTAGTTTCATTTTTATTTTTCAAATTCTGCAGTTATCTATTACAATTATTTTTATTTACAGCTACTTTTTTAATTATATATTTATGTTCTCTTTTTTTTTTGCCTTTTTGTGAAAACTAAAGTTAAATTAAAAGGACAGAGTAACCTATAGAAAGATGCTTAAAAACACTATAAAATGACAAATTCAGGAGCTTTTTTACTCTAAATATTTGCTGGTTTAGATCAGTTAGTACTAACAACATTATTTATTTTGTTTTGTTTTTTTCTTAGCAATTCTAGCACTTTCTTCAAATTAAGAATTCAATATTTGGAATTTGTTAAGATCTCATTTTCATTGGTTAATTTCCAGTAAATGTTTCTTCAGTATTACTTTAGCCAGCTTCAAGTTATTTCAGTGACTATTCTGGGTTTTTTGTTTATATCCAGAGGAATAGCACTACTTTTATCCAAGTCTGAAACTCACACTTTCTACCGTTTCTGTCTCTGATTGCTCTTTTTAGTTGGGGACATGTCTCCTCAGCGATGATGATGATGATCAAGACTGAAGTCAGACTCAGAGCTGCTCATTACATTATGATTAATCTCACAGCAGGGATTCCCCATGATAACTAGACTCCGACTCATGCAGTCAGGAGGAGCTCGTCTTCCTGGGAACAAGCAGTTTAGTGTTTTTGACTTTCTGTAGATTGACAGAAAGGGAGGCAGTGAAGCTGCTGCTCCTCCTGCAGCTGATGTCAGACGGGTTTTAGTCCGAGGCGTTCAGTGTTGCTGTTTTTGAGAAAGTCCTGGTGATTTATGTTGTGTTAGGGGTTTTCTCTGCAAACGTCATGGCAGCTATGCAGTTGACGGTTTATTTCTCTCATGCAAAGCTTAGGGTTGTTAAAAGGTCGTCCACTTTTATGTTTACACATATAGAAGCTGTTGCTTTTTGGCTGCTTGTGCAGATTTACAGCAGCACACACATTCAGGGTAAAAACGTGGAAAAAGGTTTCAAGTGTGTTTCCTGTAGTGGCGGTAATATCACTCTGCAAACTGGAAAGGAATCCAATTTCTAATTTTAATTAGTTTATTCATTTTCATACTTTCCAGGTGCTTAGAGTTGGATCTAATGTAAAGTAAGGGAATTAAAATAAACTCCATTTAGGCAGCTTGATTTTTATTAAACTCAAAGGAAGTAAATCAGAGTGCAATCTGTTGATTGACAGGTTATTGGATTGAAAAGATCAGTCGATCAAGGTGCAAAAATTAAACAACTTCCGTGAGGACTGAAGCGATGAATCGTGATGCATCAATTATTGAAATAATTGCCAACTAATTTACCAATTAATTAATCAGTAAGTGGCGTAAACAGACTGACAAAAGGCAAATTGCTGAGAGAACAACACATTCAGAGCGGTAGCCAAGTCAACATTTGACTAAAGATTATATACATTCTTCATTTAAGATAAAAAAAAAACAAAAACGTATTTTTCTGTAAATATTCCCTACCCAGAACTCCTGAAGTGGCTTCAGTTGGGTCAAATTATATAAAAGAAATATGTCGTCTATTAAGCAGCTTTTTGCTATCAAGTTCATCACCGGTTAATCCATAAAACAGCCAACAGCGATAAACTGTACTGACGTTAAGTCAAGCAGAAACTTTTCAAATTTTGATTAGAAATAGTTTTTTTAGCTGCAGATTCATCCTTTGCTACAAATGATCAGCCATATATCAAAGGAATGCAGTTGCTGCATTTTAGGCAAGAAAAAGTTTATTTTATTCATAAAAGGAATTGATTTATTTGTTTAATTGCATCTTGCAACAAGTCCTCCTCATGTAAGGTGTTTGTTTAACCACGAGGAAGTGAAATGATCTAATCTTTATTAATCTAACGTTTCATGAACAAAATGACAGATAAATGTTGAGCCACATCTGGTTTGGATGACACTGACTCTCACCTGAGATTTTCTGACCCTTGCAGCAGAAGAGAAAGAAAAGCTGACCTTTGACACTGACGCAGCAGGTTGCCCCGCCCTCTGAGAGCTTCACCGCTTGCCAACATGCCACAACCTGACACACAGACCAGCCTACATCAGGTCAAAAGTCAAACCTGTCGGTGCTTTAGAACGTGGAGTCACGGCAGCAGAGACTGAGATGAAGTCGTGCACTCTGAGGTGATGAGTCATCTCTGATTATCATCATCTCTCTGCAGCTCTTGATGCTTTGCTCATATATTCTGGGAGTGCAGGCAGATTCCCTGCAGCTCCTGTGACGAATTTTCTGCTGAAGCGATTTAATAGCTCATATCTGGCTCATGTCAGTCCAGTTTCTGCATCAAAGAGATGCGCTACTGGGAAAAAGTGTTTTTCCACTTGCAGATTCCTTCTTTTTGTTTTGTGACTGCCGATCATCAATCAAACATCTAATGTTATGCTTGGATGATCTAGGTTTATGTTTGCAGTTTTCAAATCAGGATTTAAAATAAAAACATGCAAACCAGCCAGACTTTATGTGGAAAAAGTGACAAAGACAAAAGCCTCGAAGAAATGAATTTTGTTCATTTTTCTTTTAAATATTTGTGCAAATGCTGGGAGACTGAATTACTGCTTGCTACAAACAATATTTCTTTATATTTACAGTCTAGTTTTTAAAATAATATTTCAGTCTGTAATTAAAGAATAATTTGTTCTCAGTTTTTTTGCAGATCTTTTTTGTGGCTGTAATTATTGCATCAACAAGTGATAGAAATAGATTTACTTATATATTTAAAATTTTTTTAAAGAAACTCACCAGCTGTTTCTTCAAGTACAACGACTCACAATTTGTTCAAATATTGCATTTCTGAGCTTTGTCAAATCCAGATGGTTCTAGAAATAACCTCACATTTTTCAACTCAGCCTCAAGCACAACTTACAGTCATCTTTTCCATACGTACTCGGGTCATTTATATTCAAAATTCTTTTCAACAACTGTAATCAGTTGTGTTCACAGCTTAGAAATTAAACAGTGAGCGGCACTTGGAGTTATTTACCGCTGACTCCTCTTGGCTCTCTTACTGTAAACTGTTGCAATTCTTCTCCATTGTTGACTCCGATGTCTCCACGCCGATGCCACGAGTCCCTTCGGTTTCCTCTTTAAGCAGACACGATCTTAAACCAACAAGGTTCTTCGTTTATGTGCTTTTTTCTGAGAAGCCACCCGTCCGTTCTGGGTTTTTGACCCGAGGTGACGGCTGACGGGAAATATTGACGTGACAATGGCTGTTCCCTGGCTTTGCTCCCAAATCATTTCCAATTCGCAGTTAGAGCCTCATCCTGCTGAACCGCAGCGTTTCCCCCCGGACTCTTTCTCCTGCAAACAAACACGTCTCTACAGAAATCCCACAAGCTGGGCCAGCTGGTTTCTCTTTTGATTTGATTCATATGGCATCATTTTTCCTTACTTTTTTGGTCTCTGTTATGGATAAAAACAAAACTGCAGCGAGCGGAGCGATAGGCCGGGAATAATGTCAGGCCTGCCAGGCAGCGGGTCGATTGACATTTCAGCCACGAAACTCTAACTGACGTCAGCAGATGAGCGTTATTGTGTTTCTGTCACTGTGCTGCTGAGTATTGCTGATGGGAGAGTGGACTGGAGTGCTGTCCCGACATCTCTGCAACTCCAGGAATGATGATGATCCACTGTGGGGCAAATTAACACCCAGCAAAGCAGCCTTGTTCTGCCATTTCCTACCCCAGGCGAGAAGCTCGGTTCACGGAGTTTTGATGAGCGAGGAGGCAAGGCGTCCGCATGAGGCCTGGTCCCACGCTGTTAGTTACAGGTGAATTTTATCACCGACGTAGTCGTGAGTGGTCCGCGTACACAGCGGGACGCCAGGTAGGAACTGGGGA
This sequence comes from Phalloptychus januarius, assembly GCA_902982915.1. Taxonomy (NCBI): domain Eukaryota; kingdom Metazoa; phylum Chordata; class Actinopteri; order Cyprinodontiformes; family Poeciliidae; genus Phalloptychus; species Phalloptychus januarius. The sequence goes on along the minus strand of CADWAE010000076.1, from coordinate 6,511,032 downwards.
ACTGAGGGAACTGTTCAGTTTTTGTCAAAACTTAATAAGATGATAAAACATCAGGAATATAAACCCTTGCATTGTTTTTGTAAAAGAGACGGAGTTATTATGCATGATGGAAGTTCCTGCAGTTTCCATTGATGATGAGGAAAATTAAAGATGTATAGTGAATTCCCAACTTACAATGTAAATAAATTGGAAAGTGTAGGAGGGAGTTTTTTATAAAACACGTCTTCCTTGTTGTTTGAAGACATGTAAGGACATGATGTTTTGTTTTTCCTGTTTTAGGTTATATTGTAAAAACCTTAAATAAAGGCCGCTGATGCAGGTCTTTTTACCTGTAGTGCAAAAACATATTTATGTTGCTGCTTTCTCAGTTTTATTTGGATCGCTTTGCTGATTTGGGAACATTTTAGTAGCTTTGTTCACAGTTTGTTAGGAATGAATGAACAAAGTATTCAGTTAAGAAATGCTTGGATCAGATGCAGGATGAAGTTCTGCACTGTGTGCTTTATGTCCTTCTGACAAAAAGACAACTGTTGTTATGTATATATTTTAACTCAACTTTATTTCTTTTACTTTACTTCCCCCTGTTGTTCTAATAAAATCATAGAGTAGATCCTCTAAAGTGAATCTTTTCTCTAGACCTGGATGGGTTGATTGATGAAAATGTTTTAGTATTTATGGTAATGAAACTTCAAGAGGTATATTTGTATATTTGGTGGTTCAGGCTGGATTATGCCAGGAATTACTGAACTTTCCGTTTCTGAAGAGAGAAAAGTAATAGTGAATAAGCCTGAGAAAAATTATCTGATTTAATTTTCAATGGTATTAATTTAATATCATCCCCATTTCATTTTACATTTTATTTCCCAGTCTGGCTTTTTAAACATTTAAATTCCTTTTTAATTATACTTTCCTATTTTTCATATTCTGTATTTATTTAATAGGGTTTTTTATTTACTCTTACGTTTTATATTGATATTAAACTTCAAGGAACAATAAACACTTTTTTGGCAATATATTCACATCTAACAACTTTCAATTTGCAATCCTTCTTTTTATTTTTAAATGTATTAAAAGAGAAATAAAACAAAACAAAAAACCCTTCATATGATTTAACCAAAAAAGTACAGAAACATTTTTACTTTGGGAGTCGGGGGGACAAATTTACTCTTACTTTTTAACCCTACGTTGATTTATTTTCTCATCTAATTTTTCCTTTTTGCATTTCCTCAGCATATTAGCTTGTGCGCACATTCAGCTACATTGTCTATAAATGTTCATATTGTCAGACGGATCATCAGATACATAATGAGCTAAATATTTACTCCCAGTACAAACTTTATACATGTTTCTTTCTTTCCTGTTGTCTTTATGCATACACATCACCTGTTTTGTGTTTAAAGATGGATGTGTATGGATGGTTGATTGACGCTTAGTTGCTTTTGCTTTTTCTTCAAACCAATTCTTTTCATTCAAAACTTTGTTTAGGCCGTATTCAGAGCAGAATGTCTGTAACTGTTACATTTATTTATTTATCTTTAGCTTTTTTCCTTTTTTTTGCAGATTTATCCATCATGTTGTTGAATTCAACATTGATTTAGTCCATTAGAGAGCTGGTCATGACAGTGAACCTCAGTTCCTAACATGATGAAATCACATAAGCACATATAAGGCCCCTCCACCACGACGTTGTCTCCATCTTGTCGTGTCCTGCTGGTCAGAGATGTGATTGGCTGCTTTTGAGCTAATTAGGGAAGGAAGCGGCGCTCTCGTTCCTCACCTCCAGCCTCGATCACCCTGCGCTGAACGGCTCCAATTAGTGCCATATGTGCATGATTAGAGGAGCGCTCTGAGCCTGTCCTGTTGCTGGGCAAAGACGCTGCGTTTGTGTGAGTCTGCATGTGTGTGTGTTGTTGGCCCGAACGAGCCTTTCCAGTTGTGTACCAGTGTGATGCCGGGTTGTTTGATTTTTGGGTCGATGCGAGAGCCAAATCTAGATCTCTGCTGCTGGGGCCTGTAATTACACACACACTGCCTCTCTCTGAGTTTGTGTGTGAGTGAGAGAGTGGTTTTTCCTGGTGCGTTACCCCTTTCAACCAGTACCTAATGATGTTAATGCTGATCAGCCACTGTATGGATTCTTGCCTCGCTGGAGGCACAGAGCTAATCGCTGCAGATATGATCGATACCCATCCTGAGGAGCAAATCAACCTTTGAGGCAAACTCCAAAAAGTTTAACCTCTACAGCTCCACTGAGCCATATCTATGAACAGTAACCTTTCATATGTACGATTTAGAGCACATGTGTCAAACACGAGGCTCTGGGGCCAAATCTGGTACTTAGCATCTTTTTATGTGGCCCTCTTGACTCCAAAGTATATTTTAAAAATCCCTCCAGTTTTTCACAGACCTGCAAAATTCACACAAAATCAAAAAATGCCCACATTTTTTTTCTTATTTCTACAGAATATGGATTGTTGGTCCTTCTAAAACCAAATCTTTTGTGTTTAAACCTCAGTCGTCTGCTCTTTTCATAGGCAAGAGTCGATCCTCCGCCTTTAAGTCGGAGGTGACAGAAAAACAATAAATACCCCAGCTGCTGTGACTGGCTGCGCCGCTCCACTCCTGTCGGCTAAATTTAGAGCCATGAGCTGCTCTGTGATCAGATGTTGATGTTGGACACAAACTGCTCGCTCCGTTTGAACGGAAAGCCGCAGTAGATTGGTCAGGCTAATAGGAAGAGCAGCCGGCCTTTTATGGAAGTTTGCAGGTACGTCATAACAGATTGAACTCCCAGCACGAAGCAGGCTGGTTTGTATAATTATTATTAACAATATTTATAAAAAAAAAACAATCAGAAATCTGTTAGCACCTAGAAGAAAAAAATCATAAAATCCTTGGAAAAGTTCAGTTTTCTCCAAGATGAAGAGCTTAAAGTCCATCTGTTCTTTGCCTGGAAGATGATGAAAAGTTTATTTTTTTATAAAAGATGGTAGAAAACAGCAAGTACTTAGAAAAGTATCCGTATTTTATGATTTACATAATTTCGTATTAGAATAAAAAAATGAAAATGGATGATGAAAGGAAAGAAGAGGGAGAAATTAAATGAGAAAAACAAAGCAAAATTAGAAAGAATAAAACTACATAAACAGTGAACAAACAGTTAGGATGGAAAAAACATTAAAATATTGAAAAGTTAGAATTAAAAAATAGAAGAAACATATGAATAAAGAAGTCAAGACAAAAAAAATTAAGAATTAATAAATAAAAGTAAGATGTTTAGAAAGTAAGGAAGGATCAAATAAAAAGAATGAACAAAAAGAGCAAAACATGGAAGAAAAAGGGAACAGCAGAAAGATAAAAGATCTAATAATAGGTAATTGCAGAAAGAAAACAAAGATGAAAAACAAGAAAAAAGCATAAAAGTAACAAAGATGTAAAGGTAGAAATTAAGAGAAATGTAGAAAAAAAGAAAGACAAAAGCTATTGAACATTTCAATGAAAGAAAGAACGCCTAAAGGGCTGAGAGAAACAAGAAGATGGAAGGAGTGGCAGAAAGAAAAGAAAAGAAAACAGGAAGAAGGGAAGGAGCAAAAAAAGTTGAGATAAAGGAAGGAATCAAATGTATGGAAAAACATGGGAAGAGCAAAGAGAAAGATAAAGGAGGAAAAATTAAAGAAAAAACTAAAAGAAAAACAAAAAATCAGTGGAATAAAGAACAGAAGGAAGACAGAAAATGGAAAGAACAAACAGATGGAAGAGAGACATTTGGTTTTTCTCTCCAGAGTTTAACTCCAGGTGGATATTATTCACCTGGAGGTCTCTGGCTTCATGTTTATCTGACAGTTTTTACACCTTAAAGCTTGTTTTACATCAGAACAATGGCGTAAATACGAGTCTGCAGAGTTTTGAAACCTCTGCAAGAGTTTCAAAACGCTTTCCTATCTGAGAAACGTGAATCTATCTGAAAGCCAAAACATGCAGAACATCGGAAACCGGAGGATTTCTGGTGGGAATATGGCCGCTGGGTTGAGCTGAGGTGTAGATTAAAGGTGGATTAGTGAGTTCGCCTCCAGAGGAGAAGTGCAGCTTGAACTTTGCCGTCTTATTTTCTTTCTGCTCGCTTGCACCCTGCGGCCCGGCCACCCTCCTTTGTGTGTGCAGTCGCGCTGACATTTAAACACCCAGAGAGCGAGAGCGTTCAGGACAAACGAGTGAGAGGAAGAGATCTGCTTGGCACGGCGCTGGATGAGGGGGGAAGCGGCTTGTTTCTCTGCTGCTTTCAGATCAAATGCACAGAAGTCTTTAGGCGTAACGCAAGCAAACAGTCACTCACACACACACCTCGTGTTTTTATATTTAGCGCTAAACTTGCTGGCAGGATCTCACTGCGACGGTTTGCGCTAACCTGGCCTTCCTGGTGTGATGTTTCGGACTCCTTCAGCCCATTCCCACGCTCTGAGGAAAGAAAAGACACAGGAGGAGCAGTGTGTGTGTGAGTTTTGACCTCTGTCCCTCTGTCTGTGTCATCTCCCCATAAACAAAGCCCCTCTGGCCTCGATGGTCATTTTCTGAATCATTCTTCACATATGTAGATGAAAGTTTCTTAAGTCCCTGAGCTCCGGCTCCCAGGAGCCTCTTCACAAACACACAAGGCTGGACAGCAACTGGAGCTGATGGAGTTTTTCCCATTTGACGTCTTTTCAAGTTGAGATAAGGTCAAGCTTCGGTAACAGAGATCCCAAATAAAGAAGATGACTCAAGTTGGAAGATGGATAAATAGATAGATGGATAGATGGATGGATGGATGGAAAATGGCCTAGTCGAAGTCCAGATCTTGGTCAATTTGAGATCTTGCAGTGAGTTTATGTTCACAGAGGTTCACTATCCAATGTGACCAGGCCTGAAATGCTTCCTAGAAAACCAGATGTGGTGGAAACAAAAACCTCTAGATTAAAGCCAAGACTGGCTGCACCTTCAGATTTTTATTTTTTTTTAAATGTTGAGAAGATTGTCTTTGTAAAGCTTGTGGTTGCAACAATTAGAAACAGACAAATCCTTTTGAAAAACTATTTATTTTTAATGGAACCACTCTGATTCTTTGTTGGTTTTTTTTGTGTGTGTAAATCAATCAAACATCTTTTCACAATAGACAACCCTAACTCAGGAAACAAATTTGATATAAAGTGGATAAAAACAGATTTAAGCAACTCGTTCGATTAGCTTTTCTGGAGAATAATTCCCCCTCGGGCTGCAAACTAAACATCCTGTGAACAAAACGGGGAGGTGAGGATGTGGGTGTTCGGGCAACTCTTTGTTTACGGGAGAGGAAAGTTTAGTAAAATAGACTTAAAGCACACGAGAAAAAAGCTGCAATGTACGTCAGAGAAATGGAGAACAATGCAGAAGGCAGGAGACGGCCGAGGTCAAATGTTCATGCATGTTTTAATCGAAACGGCCTTCCTGTCAGTCTGTATGCTTCTTTAAGTGTTGTGAAGAAATATAAGCTAAAAGAAGATATAAAGATCATAACAGTTAAATGTTTCCCCAACAAATTCTCCTATTGTCTCTTATTGGTTGACAAAAGCTGACAGAAAAGTTTGCGAGTGGAAATATGTTGCAGTTCCTCATGTTTTCCACTAGTGGGCGCTGTGCCCTGTCAAAAGGTTGCTTTGCTCTTCACCAGGACTGATAAATTAATTCTGGACATTTTATAGCTGAAAAGAAAAATCCTGAATTTCTTACTACAGCTAAATGTAAGTCTAGCATATTAATTCATCAGTCTGAGGTCTGGATTTTGCTGAAATAAATGGAAAATAAAAATCTGAAGGCAGACATTGATGCCAATTCTTCTTCTATATAAAATATGCAGCCTTTTATGTTTTACAATTTTATAGTTTTATTATGAGTGTACATATTAAAAAATACATTTTGCCATCATTTAAATAAGTTATATAACTAATAAATTGTGTTAAATAATGTTTATCTTTCTCTTTATTGAGAAATGTTGCCTTTATTTATTAATCTGTTTTTGTGACTGTGTATCCATGCATGCATGTTTAACAATAATGCATCTGTTTATTTATTTCTCATGGTTTTGATTTTAAAAGTCAGAATTTCTTTTTGTTCAATGGCCCAAATCTTCTTCTGTAGTTCTAGTATTTATTTCCAGATGATCTTTTCTTGCAAAATTCATGGATCAACAATAAAATATGCTGCACTTTATTTAATAAGAGTGGCTAAGAGAAGCTGTGCAAAGGAGATGAATGAAAGGAGAAAAATGAGGAATATACTGTAGAGATGTCGGGAGGTGAGCTTTTCCTCGGAGTTACCTTGTAGGATTTAAAAATAGATTCTCTCGTAAACATGGCTGTGAAGGAGAAATCAGCTCAGCTGCCTGCAGAGAGAGGGGAGGGGGCGTATAGACGTAAGCATCGCCACTTGTCTCCCAGTTCACCTCTTTCCTGTCAGGTAGATGTATTTTTAGCCTCTGACGTCACTGGGCTCTTCTGATGGAGCCTGTCACGGCCCACTACACAGATCCAGGGGAGGGGAAAGCTGGGGGCTGGGGGTGCTGTCATTGAGGTAAACCCTGCTGCCGAAGCCCCGCCTCTCTCTGCCTCGCGGCGCCAATCCGCTGTGAGTCGCTAAACGCATCAGTGTGCTGGATGCAGCCTTCACCGCTACTCCTCGTCTCTCCATCTCTATCTGCTTCCGTGAATTGGACTGGGTCCATTCACAGTGAGTTGCATAATAGCACTCCTTCATTTATCTGGACTATTACTGGTGAAGCCCTGCAGGAAGGGCTAAAAATAGCTAGAAAGGCAACCTCAGCGCACTGGTTTCTATTGATATGGCCAGGGAAGGGAGCTGGCTAAGAATGGATCCCATTGACAGAAACGCACTGAAATAAATGCACAAAAGATCTGCTGGGGTTTCTGTTTAGTGCTGCTGCACAGCCACATGTCGAGTTTTAAAACATTTGCTTTTATTTTCAGCATTTTAAATCAAACAAAATGGGTGAATGGGTGTTCAGATTCTAAATCCTGATCTAAAGAATCTTTTTTTTTATTTATTCAGCCCAAAGAAGATGTGATAGTGTTTGATTGAAAGCGCCAGACTCAATTAAAGATGCAGAGTAATGATTTATTTCTGATCCAGTTGCTAAACTCAGATGTTCTCCTCCTAACCGTCATTGACCCGTACTGGAGCTGTCATCGTCGGTGCCGGGGTTTTTAGGTCATAATGTGCTGATGTAACGCGCCGGTGTTGACGTCAACAAGGAGATAGCGGACAGAAAGATGTACGCATGTGTATGTTTGATTGCAAACAGCCAGTAATCATAAGGTGACCCGTTCTGCAACTGGCCGGGCGTTTTTCACAAGTTCACTTTCCCATTTGGTTCTTGAACTTCTTTCTCAGTTTCTGTCGTCTTGTGCTCCCAATGCATTTGTCTCAGTTCATGCAATTATACACTAATATCTGGGCCTTAGACACAATGGTGCATCAAAACTGAGTTAATGCATTGTAAAACATCTGAAGGTGGTTTAACTTGAACATGAAAGTCCAGCTGCTGCCTTGAAAATGCAACTTAAGTCCACAAGAAAATTGTTTCGGTTTTAACTCTTTAAATTAAAGTTGATTTAACAACTAGAGACAAGTTGTCTAAGCATTGTTTTTTAAGTTCATTAATCTTGAATTGTGAGTTTTAACTTAATGCTGCACATAATTATTTCACAATATGGAAGAATAAAACTGCCCTCACCTCATTAAAGAGCCTCATTTATCTGTTATTTTACATAACATAATAATTAAAATATTTACTTATTTTACTTTAGAATAATTTAAATTCTTGTTTCAAGTTGCATGAAAAAAATTTCTGATCTGATAATGAATTAATGAACATTTCGTATGAACAGGACATAAAAATAAACATTCATCTTAATAAACACAAGAGTCAGATCAATGCAACACACGTCCATCTCAGGATACAAAAACAAGCCGCTAAGCATTCTGGGAAATAGATCCTTCTCTTGTCTTTTTCTTCTTTCAGTTTTTTTAAGTGTTAACCTAAAATCTCTAGTTTATTCGACTCTTGAAGGTTTGACAGATTTAACTGCTGTAACTTTCACAAACTCACACATTTAGGTTCAAAATCTAAAACAGGCTACATTTAATTGACTTAAAAAGTAGAGGATAGTAGACACAACTAAATGCAGCTCAAATGTTTGACAGTGTCGCATAATTTGTTTTAAAACTGTAAATTGTTTCATTTACTGATTTTCTGTAAATTTAACCAAAGTAATCAACAATAATATTCACACCAACCCTCAAAATCACATGACCTTTAAATAGTTTAAACTTTTCCATTTTATTAACTTGTTATAGCTGGAAATTGAAAATTTGAGATTTCTAATCAGTAAGGAAACCTATAATTTATTTGCGCTATTTGACCAAGTCAGCATTTTCACACATTTATCCAAATGGGCCCAATATAAAGTTTAACCTGGCATCATTTTTGTTAAAACTGTAATAACGAGTTAAAAATCCATGAAAAATCAGATTGTGTTGTAACCCATGTTGGGTATTTTGTTCTCCTTTTGCAGTTTTGATGTGGAGAATGGCCTGTCGGTGGGTCGCAGTCCACTGGACTCTCAGACGAGCCCGGGATCCGGTCTGGTACTTCAGGGCAACTTTCCTCACAGTCAGCGCCGGGAGTCTTTCCTCTACCGCTCCGACTCAGACTTCGACCTGTCGCCCAAAACTATGTCTCGCAACTCGTCCACTGCCAGCGACCTGTGAGTAAATAAACACAACTGAGCTTAATTTAAACCAGCTGCGCTTTATTTTCCTTTTAATTGAGTCTTTTGAAAAAAGTAACATCAAGAATAAGAAAAAAAAACTAATTGGACTTCAGAGGCTTCATGTTGTTCTGAACGGACCACTACACCTAATTACAACTCATTTATAAATCATTTAATATGCTGTTATTGCGTTACTGTAGTACTTATAGGTCTTTTAAATAGAGATGAACAGATCAGTTAATCAGAAATGATTGGTGATTATAAGATCAAATACTGAAAAATCTGTTTTTATGATTCTGTGAAAATGTCAACACACTTTTTTGAATTAGAATAAAAACCAAAAGAGGACCAGTATTTTATGCAAAAGTGATGTTACTCTTCATTTTCAGCTGGATACCAAATGTATACAACTCTGGAAAAAACTGAGAGACTGAAAATTATCAGCCGTCCCAACCCAAAAACAACCAATCACAGCCAGGAGGTGTGTCTTCGCGGTTGTGTACGCGCTGCTAAATGTGCCAATAGCTGAAAAATAACCAGTGGTTGCAGGAAAACAGTTTATCCGCTGTCATCAGTGATTATGCTAATTAGCTTGAGCATTCCTGGCAGACAGGAAGAATCTGTAACGTTAGCGAAGTGTTTGATGCAAAGGCTTGATTGACAGCAATAACACCCGCCTCCTGCCTCTGATTGGTTGTTTCCAGTTAGAACTGGGAGCACTGGGAGAAGACAGCGGATTTTATCGCGCTCATACTGTCCTGTCAGAACATTTCAACATACAGATATGCAAAAAATTAACACTTAAAATGATCAGTTTCTCTGATTCTACTTTTTATAGGTATATGTGTGAGTAAAATGAACATTGTTCTTTTGTTCTATGAACTGATGATAACATGTCTTTGAAATTACAAACAAATATTTAGTATTTATTTGTAGAAAATGAGAAATGGACAAAATAAAAAAATAGGCAGTGCTTTCAGACCTGCATCTGAAATAGCTGTACAGTGCAAAGACATAATGCAAAGAAAACAAATTTATATTAATTTAGAAACAGCAATACTAATGTTTTAAATCAATATTTGGTGGAAGAGCCAGGAAGTTTTCAGGGCAGTGGGCTCTTACTTTTTTCCAGAGCTGAATATCAATCTGCAGGAGAGTTTTTATGTTTTACATCTAAAAACTGAATCTGCTAGTCAAACTTTAAGAGCTATAATCAAACCTGCGACTCGACATTTTACTCTTATTCATTTAAATGTCTTGTTTTTAGGTTTGATTTTGCATTTTTTTTTTAGGAACACAGCTGAAGATTCAACTTCCAGCAGATTAAAATTTTGCCCTCAGTTTATGTTCATTTGTTCACCTAAAGGTTTCTGTGTGCAGCTAGAGTCTGTTTAGAGCCGCTCACTGTATGAATAGGGTCTCGCCCACCAATAGCTGTTGCTCCTTTGTTTTGAAGGGAGGAAGGATTGAAGCATTGGGAAGTTAATTGGCTACCTCGGTGAGACAACGTGTGAAGATTCCTGTGTTTTTGCTTTCCTGTCTGTCCCCTCTGGGCTTCCTCGTGTATCCTGACCCTTCTGCTTCCACTTCTCCTTGTCTTGAACATGAAGTCCTAGCAAGCATTCGACAGAACTGAAATCACCCATATTTCATTTTTCATTTGGAGAATGAATTTGGCGTTGATTTCGGAAATGTTTGCTAGAAAGCGAAGCACAGACTGGCTTAATTCTCCCAGCAGCATGACATATGAAGGTGCTTAAAGGGAAAGTTCAACTCTTTGAAGTGGAGTTTTGTTAAAAAAGGTACAGTAAATATCTCACCTGCAGAGAAGACAGAGATTTCCAAACGTCTCTAAAGTTGGTGCAATACAACCAAACACAAAGTAGTGCACAACTCTGGAATGGTAATAAAATTATAGGTTTTATTTTTATTTTATTTTATTTTTTATTTTCCATCTATTTACTAATTTGAGATTTATATTATTGTTGTTAACCTATAAAAAAATATCCAAGTATTTAGACAAGGAGAGAAATATTCTGAGGTTTTACTGCATTTGCAGCTGCAAATCATTTTGTTCACCGGTCGTGTATGGAAGATGGACCTTGCCAAAACTGACAGTAAAATACAGTCGTAAAAGAAATTAGTGTAGGTCTTGATAAAGCAATTAAAATGCCAATAATTGCATCAAAAAATGACTTTCTCATTTTGTTTATTCAATGAAACATGAATTAATATTTATCATATTCAACAATATTAAACAATATCACTATTTATTGTTTTGTTTTGTTAGTTTTTTATATTAATATTTATTTGTTCCCCCACATTGTCTTATTAGTTTTTTTTATATTAATATTTATCTTTCTGCTTTTTTAAAATATTTATTTGAAATGATTTCTCTATTCGCTGTCACATTTTATAAATTTTTTTTTAATATACATTGATCTATTTTTTTTTTTCACCGATGATGTTAAATTAAAATGACAAACACACTTCACAATAAAATCAGACCGGAAAGTTATTACGAATTAATTTTTTGGGGTGGAATATTTGCCACATTAATTACTTTATCAAAGCATTTATTTAACTGAAAGCTATTATTTGGATCAGGTTACTGCTAAAGATAATTACTCAAGATTTTATTTAGGGGTATGAGAATAAAAAACACATTGTTGCATTTCACAGTTATGCACTACTAAAGCTGTTCTGTCGCATAAAATCAGAATAAAACACTCCGTAGTTTCTGGTTGCATCGGAACAAGATGTGATTTAATCCAAAGGGTATGAAGACTTTTAGGAGAAATTGTACATCAAACACTTTTGCTTCTGCAGACTGTATTTGAGGTGTTTTAGTATGGCAGAAGTCGATTTTAAAATTTTCATGAGAGCAAAAATGTGAAGGACCTGCAGGGAAGATCCATAACCTGAAAGCCCTGCTTCAGAAAAATGCCAGAACTTTCCCTTTAAGGTGCATGCTGTGGGCACCTTTTCACACAGCACTCAGAGCATGAACACTGCTCCTCGCCTGCGCTTTGTTCTGAATACACAAACCTGTTTCTGAGGCCTTGTGTGATTTTTGAGCTGAAAGAAACACAAGTCAGACTCTGGATTTTCACTCACACATTTCAAGACATTTAGTCAAGGTAATTTTATGACTTCCTGCCCTTTAAAGCTTCACCAGCTGTTGAGATGAACTGCATTTATGTAAATAATACCTTTTCCTTTACTCAGTGTTAAGCTCAGATCAAACATGTTTTCAGCAAACTGCAACTTTCCTCCAATATCCTCATGTACTGTCTATTTGTCTATTTATTGTTAAGGATTTTGGTTCATGTGGTTTTCCTTTTACTTCACTTTTTTACTAGATGTTTGTGTGTGATATTTCAGGCATGGAGAAGACATGATAGTGACTCCATTTGCACAGGTTAGTCCCATTATTACTTATCCTTTAAAGTTAATTTTCAACATATTGGATCAAGACATGTAGGACATCTAACATTAATCAACTCTGGAAAAGACAATTATTGATAGATGTGTTAGTTAAGCCTTTAATGGAGCCATAAAAGCATTATTTACCAGTCCCTTTAGGATATTTTGCAATCAAAATCACTGAACGTGTGGTTCTACATATTTTTTCTTCATTGAATGCTGTCTAAAATCTTCATAACGAAGCAAAAAAGTTGAGAAAAAAATCATTTTTATTTAGTATTTAGCTATCTTAATTAGCTTGATATCTGCAGACACTGACATAATCCACTTGTGTATGTCAATAATGTGACGTTTTGTTGCTCTCTGAATCGATGAGAGTATTTCTTGACATAGAGTAAAGCTAAGTCAGCAGTTTAGCTAAAGTCAGAAACACTGCCACCTGCTGGTGGGAGGTAGCAGTTACTTAAATCCATTTTTTGACCATTTTGGCTGGAAATTTTCCAATTACAAATTGGAGGGACTGTTTTACCGACACAAAAGAGCAGAAAGCATCAAATATTAGGAAACTTTTAGGTTAATTATGTTTAGATCTTATTGGGTTGTTATAACCTAAGTTTCTACATGGCTGACAAACTGAGAAAAATGTTTTATGCCATTTTCTGCTGAACTATGTTTGATTTGAGGTAATTAAAAATTATTTTACAGTTTTCTTTAAATTCATATTGGAAAAAGGTTGTAATTCTGTCCATATAATCAATGTGGTGTTGGAGGTTACTCATCAGTCTGAGAAATAAGAGATGGTTCATTTTTCACAGAAAACACCCACACACATTCTCTTTGTACTGCACAGCTTGTTCTGACTATTTATCTCCTGAGCATTCTGTGTACAAGGGATTTTCCATTCATTTACTCTGGGTTCACCTGCAGGAAACACAAAATGCATTTTGCCCCCTTTAAACATTTACAAACTCATTTATGTTGATTTTGAAGTTGATTTTTGCAGCTTTGGACCCAAAATCTACATTGAGTTGCGCATTTGTTGTTTAATGCGTTAAAACCAATTTCCTTTTTGACATTTGAAGGATTCAGATTAGATAATTTGTCTGTAAAAATACTGATGATATTTAAATCCTTATAGCACCTTAAATCTAAATAGAGCCGGCATCAAGCTAAGGTATCAAAACTGCAAAACCTTTTGTTTGCTGTTCCTACAATTTAACATCCTTTCAGTGAGATTCTGAGAAAATAGCGGGAGGTTCATAGTTTTCTCCAGCAGAATAATGCAGTGTTCCCCCTCCCCCACCTGCTTACTTGCACTGCTGGTTAGCTGGCTGAAAGAACATGGTGGCAGCATCATTGTACTGTGAGGATGCGATCAATATTACTAGAGTAAAACTGTTTTGAAACATTTGCCAAGTTAAGAGGACAAATGCACAAAAGTAAATTTGGAAAAGCAAATTGGTGCAGAAAAAAGCTAAACACCAAGAAGTTATGATAACTCATTTTAGACCACACGTTTAATTTTCCCACATGTGTTTGTTCGTTCTCTAAGGAATATAATCTATTGTGATTTCCAGCAAAATATCAATAAAGCTATTTTTAAATAATCTTCCAGTGCAAACTGATGAATTTAAATATTCATACAATCACATTTGCACCAACACCTGCAAAACCTTTTAGAAAAATGTGTTTCTGCTATGACAAACTGTTAACTGATAAATTTATCTTTGTTTTGTCGGAGTAAAAAACATGCAATGCTCCTTTAAGAAGCTTCCTTGGCTTTCTGCAGGTTCTGGCCAGTCTGCGAACAGTAAGAAGTAACGTTGCTGCGCTGACACATCTCCAAGATCGTGTGGTGAACAAGTAAGAGCAGAGTTAAGGTCCGAATGACAAACTGCTGGTTGGTTTTGTTTAAAACTTCACTTGTTTCCTGTTCCAGACGACCATCGACCGCCAGTCAGCCACCGCTGTGCAAACCTTGTCTTTCAGGTCAGTTTATGATGGGACTCTATGAAATTATAGCCGCAGATTTATTTCTGTAAAGTATGCCGGTTTTATTACAGCTTTTTCTTTTCTGCTGTGTTTAGGCTTGTAGCTCATAAGTTTGCATACCCTGACAAAATTTCACATCTCTGATTGTCTTTCACTCATTTTTATCAAACAATCAAGTGTGTGAAGCTTCCTAAATAATTCTGATCAAAAGCTTACGTAAACAGCTTTATAACATTCCTGTTATAAAGTTGGAAACTGTATCCTGATCATCCTTAAAACTGAAATTTGTTTCACTTGGGTGGTAAACCTTCTGCTGGCCCCCCTTTTACTTGAAATGTGTGTTTTTCTTGACCTTTCAGAAGAGCCCTGTCAGAAGCTAACAATGGAGACTCTGGAAGAGCTGGACTGGTGTCTGGACCAGCTGGAGACGCTGCAGACCAGACATTCAGTCAGCGAAATGGCGTCCAATAAGGTAAACGGACTTCCTTTTTGCTGTCATGCAACACAACGTAGCTATTCCTAAATGTCCTACAGGATCTGCTTATGAACTTATTAAAGCCATTTTCATCACATTTAAAGCATGATTTGTCCTTATAGCTGCAGATGCAACTTTTATTTAAAAAAAATATTTTTTTACTTCTTTTTTAACTGCGTCACCATTTTGTGACAGTATAATATGAGATAAGTAATCAATGAAAAAATTAAGCTCCTCCATCTCCTCCCTGAGCTAATAATGCTGCAGGAATGCATGGTTCCCAAACAAAAACAACCAATCAGAGCCAGGAGGAGGGTCTGTCAGTCAAACTCGTGTACGCGCTGCTAAATGTGCTAATAGCTGAGAAATAACCTACAGTTCCAGGAAAACTGTTTATCCGCCATCATCAGTGGTGCTAACTACCCTGAGCATTCCTGGAAAAAGCTGCAAAGCTAATGCAGTGTAGCCTACAAAAGCATGATTGACAGCGATAAAACCCGCCTCCTGTCTCTGATTGGTTGTTTCTAGTTAAAACTGGGAGCACTGAGAGAAAACATGTTTCATCTGGTCCTGCAATGACATAATGTCAGTTTCAACATACGGCTCTGGAAAAAATTAAGAAACCGCTTAAAATGATCCATTACTCTGATTTTACTTTTTATATGTTTGAGTAAAATTTCTTTTATTCTATGAACTACTGACAACATGTCTGTTAAATTACAAGCAAAGGTTTAGTATGTATTTGCAGTAAATGACAAATGGTGAACATAACAAAAAAGCTGCAGAGCTTTCAGACCTCAAATAATGTAAAGTAAACAAGTTGATATTAATTTAGAAACAATACTGATGTTTTAACTCAGGAAGAGTTCAGAAACCAATATTTGGTGGAATAAAAGGAGGTTTTCAATGGGGTTCAGTGCAGTGGACTCTTCATTTTTTCCAGAACTGTATGTGAAAAATGTATTGAAATAAAGTTACATCTTGCAGCTTTAAAGAATTCATATTTTCTGCAGCATACAGTCTTATTTAAGCTGCTTGAAAAAGTGACATTAAGACCCCAAATGAACAGAAAAGGGTATTTATTATGAAAAGACACACCGGGGTTCTCTGAGTATCACATCCTTCCTCTAAAAGAGTCAATTAGCATCACTTCTTTCTGTTTCCCCGCTCTGCGTGGTTTCTCTGTCACACCGTCGGCCAATCAGCTCTCAGCTTTCCACCCAGCCTCTGAAGCCAGTGGAATATGATTGGTCGGAGGGAGACGGGGTGCCGGAGGCTGCATGCAGGACTGAGAGGAGAGTTCCTCGCAGAAACTCCCTTCGTCCCTCTTTCTCATTGACAGTGTGCAGCCGTAGCTGGATAGGAGACGGCAGTCAACACCCACCCTATCGCTCCTAATGCTGGAGATCTCTCTATCCCATCACTGAATCCCCCAACCTTATCAGCACCGGGACTGTGGCAACTAGGACTTGTTTATGGATTCGTCTTTTAGCGATCAGGCACTTCATGCTGCAGGACATGCAGGACATTTGTCATATTTTCTACAGCATAAAATCTTACTTGCATTGCTTGGTAACAGTTGGTTGGTAACAGGAAGAACTTGGATTTGCAACTAAGAGCAGCATGTGTTGGCTGACATGCTTTTGCGTGCTGGTTTGGACGTTCAGGCTTTGCAGGGGGGGGGGGATCTCAGATATAATGTTGAGTGAGGATGACTGTCAGATCTTTTCAGGCTGATGCAGATACATTGTGAAAAACTGAATAAGTATTCCTAATGAGCATGTTGCATGTCATAGATTCTGTGTTTTTGTGTTTGTAAGTTCAGGAAAAGTCATGTTAGAGGAAGTAATATACATCTGTCACCTATACAATGTTTTTGGACACACCCGTATTTGTGTCACTCATGTGAACGCCTCAGCATCCCGACCGCTTGCCTCCTCCCTCAGTCACCACGTGCTGAAGCCATTACATAATCATTGTGGACATCGCCACGGCGATAAATTCATGAAGAGACACTGAACATTATTGCTTCCCAAAGAAACTTTTTGGCAGGAACAACATCACTGTTTAACTTCTTCTTTTGCGTTGTAATTGAATACAGAGCAGAACATTTATATTTAAAATGTACAGTGACTACAGTAAATGACTGTTTCTGCATGATAAACATAACCAGACTCAAAAAAGCTCTTTAAAAACCTTAATTCAAAGGAAAAATATTCATACTCTTTGACGTCGCAAATATCTGCATTGCATTCAGCAGTATCATCTAGGGCACATTGCTTCCAAACTCGTTCAATAAATTGAATATTATTGAAAAGCCTAGCTATTTTAGGAACTTTATCACTCATTATTGAGATTAATTACACCCAGGTGGATGTTTAAAAGCCTTTATTTTTGTTAATTATGATTTTTCTTCACTAAAAGCTGATAAAAATATGACATTTAAAATTAGAATATTACATCAGACCAATAAAAAAGCTATTTTTAGAATCAGAATGTGGTTTTAGTGAAAAGTATGTTTAATGCCTGGTTGGAGATTATTTTCAAAAGATATTTTTAATCTGACAAACACGACTAATTGGGATGTATATTCTAATTTAATGAATATCACTGTACAGATGATTTTTCCCCATCTTTTCAGTCACATTCTGCTTATTCTAAGTGACTTTGGCTGGTGAAAATATTAAGTATATGGTTTATATTATTGTTTGTTGTGTCACCAAATTTACCACAGAAACTACTGAAAAAAAATTAAGAAATATTTTAAGTACATTAATGCAAATAAAAATGTTTAGTAATCTGTAAAAAGAGGCCATGGGGATTATTTCTCAAGTGAAAGCTAATGATGTAAATGTAGGAATTACAACGTTCCTGTTTATAGAATATTAACCAGCAGTATATTAAGTTAATTTTAGGTAATGTTAGCTAACATGGTAACAATAACAATAGCACATTAACTCCTTTATTAACCAGCAGTATATTAAGTTAATGTTAGATAATTTGGCCAATATGAACAATAACAGTAGCATTTTCCTCATTTTAGCTTTGCAGGTCTAGTAGGTTAATATTAGATAACTTGCTTGTAGTAGCTACTGGCCAACATGCTAACTGTAGCTTGTTAGCTAATGTTAGCAGGCTAGCAAATTTTACCATATTTGGTCAATTTATGTACTAGTTTAGTCATTAATGTGAGCTTTATTTAGGCTACCCACTCATTTTCTTATTTTCTTTTTGTTTTCTTGTTTTCTACCTAACAGTTTAAGAGGATGCTAAACCGTGAGCTGACGCAGCTATCAGAGACGAGTCGCTCAGGGAACCAGGTGTCAGAGTTCATCGCCAGCACTTTCCTCGGTAAGTTTGTCACGATAACAGAGTTTAAAATCTTGCTCAAGGCGACTAGCAATTTTTTAGTGACAAATGACTGTTTTATTTGTCTAAAAGAGGTGATTCCCACACAAAATTAAAATGCTGGTAGACTGCTATCAACACCAGAGACAAATATATTAAAATCTGTGATAAGAATGTGATTGTGCTGCATCTGTGGTGCAACTCATCCTTAAAATAGACGCAACTGCATGCATTTTTTCACAAATTTGAATGATGAATTAATAAAAGGATTATTATCTGATTAGAATTGAAACGTTTATGAGAAGTGAATACTTTCACAAGGCAATATGCATTTTCTGAGTTGTGCATCACGATATGATAGATTAAAAAAACATTGCAGAAAATAATGAGTTGTGTTTTCTTGGGCTTTATATGGATATGTTTTGAGACGAAAGCCTTGAGTCATATAAAAAAAACTGTTTAGAAATTATTAAAAAAGGACAAAATATTCAAATAAAAATATTTGAATATAAAAAAAGAAAAGAGAAAAATTAAATATGAATAAGGAGGAGGACATTTATAGAAAATAAAGAGAGAAAATATAGGGTCTTGGAAAGGGAAACAAAATAAAGAACAAGGACCAAACATTTCTGTCGAAATGAGGCATCAAAAAGAGCATTTTTCTGAAGGAGAGGACAGACTGGGAAGGTGAGGATTTTTCCGTCTCTGAGGCAGGAGGAGGTGCGGCAACAGACAGCATTCCCGGACACATTGTGTGGCGTTGTCATGGCAACTAGGTTGAGTATTATCCGACGGCGTGTTGCATCAATAGGAGGCTCAGTCTTCGGCAGCCCCTCTGGCAGGATGGTCCAGCCAAACGAGGATGGAGCCATCAGTCCGGCTCCGTTGTGAGATGAAAGCCTCAAGCCTGGCCGCGTTTGGAGATGAACCCCATGGCTCTGGGCGTGAGGAAGAGGAGGCACTGTGAGAGAGGTGAGGGAGGCCAGACGGTGCTTCCTGTGAGGATGTTGTTAGGATCGGTGGTGTGTCTGAACGCTGGCGTGTGCGCCTGCATCGGGCAGCCGCTGCTGCAAGGCTAATGAAACCAATTACAGCTGGAAGATAAAGAGGATAACTTGTGAACGTGAGGTAAAGAAGTCAAAGCAGGAAGATTGCTTTTGGTTTGTGCAAAAATGGATGAGTCATTTTAACGCGAGCATGTCTGCTGGGACAGCACCTTTTTGTCATCTAATGGTATGGAGATCATGTCTGCTGTGCTGTTACAAAACCTTCTGCAGGTTTTTTTGTCATAAGATCCCCTTTTTATTTTCCATTTTGGAAAACATGAGAAGCTTTTTGTAATTTGGATTAAAACAACCAATGTTTCTGCTTGCCCTGCGACAGACTGGCGACCTGTCCAGGGTGACCCCACCTCTCGAGATAGGCACCAGCACCCCTGCTGACCCCACTAGGCACAAGGGTGTTAGAAAATGGATGGATGGATGTTTCTGCTTTCTGTGACTCAGTCCTCTACACATCACAGAAACAGGACATGCAACATTCTCTCTAGCTTTTCTACACTCCTGAAGTTGGTGTTTATTTTGCCTCTGATGCGATGCGAGTTGTTCACAAGGTCATTGTCCTGTGTTATGTTGAAAAGACGCCAACATGCATGCACATCCATCATGGAAACATATTTTGAAAGACTGAAACTAGGACCTGAATGTTGTGGTCAGTTTTCTTTAGTTTTTGTAAATCTTCTTATTCCTCTTTAAAAACTAAATTAGAAAATCTAAGAACCTTTTATTTTAGCCCATCTGCTGCAACTAATTAGCTAAATTAAGAGTAGAGGTGATGCTGTGGCAAATGTGAGAATACAGACACCACAAAACACAGTTTTACTATTTTAAAACAGAAGAAAAAAGTTAACATTTTAAGCTAGTTTTATTCAAAATTAACCAGACTAGTATTGCTTGTATTACAAACACCAACTCTCTTTTTGTACATTCTGTAATAAGTCGACCCTAAAGTTACTGCTAAGCGTATCCACCATGTTCCATGACTGAAACAAGCTGAAAGCTCAGAAGGACAAAACAGATCAACTCTCCTGTTTTCACTTAAAAACCCTGCTCTCTTGCAGCCTGAAGGATAATACAGTTTTCTTAATATCTACTAATATATCTGTTCTTCATTTCAAACATCTCCTCGATTATGAAAATAGCTACTTTTGAGTTTTTCTCTCAGTAACAGTAGCCACACTAAAGAAGGTTTGTTTCTGGAGGGACACCAATGCACCGCTTCATCGTAAACTAAGGAGGATCTGAATTTAATGCTGCAGCATTTCTGTGTTGCGTTTGCATGTTCACAAAAGCGGCCGTCCTGTTATCTCCTGAAAGTATTGCTCTCTCTCAGCTTTACATGTCTTTACATGTAAGAATCATTTTGTTTTAAATAGCCTTGTATAGCTTAGTGGTTTAGATAAAAGAAACGGTAACTGTCACTGGTCAGTATCCATCTGAGGATCGTCTTAGTTAGGTCGGAAACCGATTTCTTCTGGAGAAAACTGATGAAAAGCTGATTTCTTCTGCCTGTGTCAGAGCCATTTCATGATTGTGAGTTTAGAAGGTGAGTAAGTTGGTTAAATAAAATTAAAAACAAACCTGGAGCTGCTGAAGCTGGAGTAAGATCCCATGGCACCGCCTGTCAAACCTGTCAATTGCTTGGACCACCATTTATTTTGGACACTGGAGCAAATGGCTCTGGGAGCAGGCATGTTTCCAAAGCTCATTTGTTGGATCTAGCCTGAACTTTTTGTCTGTTTTGTTTCTGTGTTTTTTGTTGCTGCAGAGAAGCAACATGACTTGGAGATCCTGTCTCCGCCTTCTAAGGAAAAGGAGAAGAAAAAAAGGCCGATGTCACAGATTAGCGGTGTGAAAAAGGCCACACAAAGCCCGAGCTTAGCGCCCGCTTGCATACCTCGCTTCGGAGTCAACACACCGCACGAGAGCATGTTGGCAAAGGTATGATCACACACTGAAACGCCAAAAGAAACACGCAGGAATGTTCTGCATAATTTACATGTTTTTGCTCTTCGCAGGAAATTGAGGACCTTAATCGATGGGGTATGGATATTTTCAAACTAGCAGAATATTCAGGAAACCGCCCTCTGACGGTGATGATGTACTCCATCTTCCAGGTAGGAAAGTCCTGCTGTAAGAAACAGTTTTCTCCACAAAAAGCAGAAAACAAGGAAAATGAAAATGGCACACATTATGCAAAAAATGTGTGCCGAGTCAAATCATCAAGTTTATGTTCATGTCTGTATGTTCATGCAAATGTCTCTCTGCACGCGTGTGTATGTGCATGTTTATGTTTGTAAATGCATATATATTGTGTGTATATATATGTAGAAATGTAATTATATCTGGTTTAGCTTGTAAAGCCAGTTTTTTTCTGCACTGTATATCTTTTTACTCTGTTGTTTTTCATTTCTGTTGACTCTTATTTTGTTCTGTCCACTTTTTGCTGTGACAGCTTAAATCTCTGATAAATGATGATCTTATCTTAATTAAAATATAGTTCATGCAGACAGTTGATGTTTTATTTGCTTGTTGTTCCATTGATAGGAGCGAGATCTCCTGAAAACCTTCAAGGTGCCAATTGACACCTTCCTCACCTTCATGATGACTTTAGAGGACCACTACCATGCAGACGTAGCTTATCACAACAACATCCATGCTGCTGATGTGGTGCAATCAACCCACGTTCTCCTGTCCACTCCTGCTTTAGAGGTGAGCGCTGTGGTTTTTTATTCTCACTCTTTCCACTCAGGCTACGTTTTTGGTTCGTCCCGCTAAAGTGACCTTGGTTTGACGTCTTTCTTCGTCCAAGGCGGTGTTTACAGACCTAGAGATCATGGCCGCTCTTTTTGCAAGCGCCATCCATGACGTCGACCACCCAGGTGTCACCAACCAGTTCCTCATAAACACAAGTATGTCACTTCCTGTTTCTGCATTCTCTGGGATGTAATATGTCCTGTATTAATTCATACATTTTTCTGTAAGAGTAAGCTGTTTCTCTGCCAATACCACATTTAGCAGCGCATTCACAAGGTTGATTAACAGCGTTGAAACTCCTCCTGGCTCTGATTGGTTGTTTTTGGTCAGAAGTCGTGCATTTTTCAGATAGCAACACTAGCACAAGGAGGAGAGGGAGGAAATTAATCTTTTATCTAAACGTGACAGTTTTAACAAATATGTAAAATAAGTTTTTTTTACATATATAAATTGTTCATCCTGCAGCTTTAAAATAGACTTTTGTAAGTGTTTAAATGAAAAGTATTTTAAGAACAAACAGTTTCCTGTCTTTTATAACAATTCAAACATACTAATAATGGCAAGTAAAGAGTTTAGTTTATGTGGGTTTTTAGATGTTTCCCACTCAAATAAATACAAAACAATAAGTATGATTATAATAAAATAGCTATGCTAAGTATGGCGTAATTTATTTAATGTTTCATTATTAAGTAAAACCAAAGACGAGGCTACTATGGGATTTGGCATAAGTCACAATGTTCTGTAAAATGATGTCTAAAGTTCTGTTATTGTTGGATAATGACAGTTTCCTCCTTCCTTCTTTGAGGTTCTGAATTGGCACTAATGTACAACGATTCGTCTGTGCTGGAGAACCATCACCTCGCTGTAGGCTTCAAGCTGCTGCAAGAGGAAAACTGTGACATCTTCCAGAACCTCAGCAAGAAACAGAAAGACTCACTGCGGAAGATGGTGATTGACATGGTGAGGCTCCTTTCTATCCTTACAGCTCTGGAAAACAATTTGAAAGGATGGAATTTCATTAAATATCTCCAGCATGAGAACAGAAAGAAAGAATTAGATTTAATTCAATGTTTCATTGTCTAAATATCTCTATATGTCCATCTTTGGACAGAACTACAGCAACTTTTTGTCTTGCTACCTCATAAAGTTTGATGTTTGGTGATTAAAGAGATTTAATTTGTTGTTCAGGATGTCTTGAGTTGTGTGTGTGCTGCTTTGCTTTGTGCAGGTGCTGGCCACAGATATGTCCAAACACATGAACTTCTTGGCCGACATGAAGACGATGGTGGAGACCAAGAAAGTTACGAGTTTGGGAGTCCTGCTGCTAGACAATTATTCTGACCGCATCCAGGTAAAGAAATGCCAAAAAACATGAAATAATTCTGACATTTATTTATTTATTTCTATTTGATTTTAAAAATATCTAAAAATTTGCTGTGTTGTGTTTGTTATTTAAGAGAAACGCTGTTGTGAAGGAATAAAGCGCTTTAGCGTGTTTTCAAACTTTGAAAACATGTTTCCCCATAAATGAATTACTCCAAATAAATTCTAAAGCACTAATTCACTTGACCGTTTTGTAAACTTTCAGCTGGTTTAACATTCGTGTTGAAGTTTTGGTTATAGACTTCTATCGCATGAAGAATATCTTCAGGATTAGAGGACTTATGTCTCTGAGATCTAGAGAAACTCATCCATGTTTAGTCGCATTGATTACTGCAACAGCGTCTTCACAGGTTGAAGACCTGTGAACCCAAACAGCTGCAGCTGATCCAGAATGCTGCTGCTCGTGTTCTGACTAAAACCAGGAAGTCAGAGCACATCATCCAGTTTTAAAGTCCCTACACTGGCTCCCTGTTGCTCAAAGAATAGACTCTAAAATACTGCTGTTAGTTTATAAATCACTGAACTGCTCAGCTCCACAATACATTACAGATCTGCTGTTGTTGTATCAACCTTCCAGACCCCTCAGGTTCTGGTTCTGGTTCTGGTCTGCTCTGTTCTGCATCGCCAGAACCAAACGAGGAGAAGCAGCTTTCAGCTTCTGTGCACCATAAATCTGGAACAAACTTCCAGAAAACTGTAAAACAGCTGAAACACTGACTTCCTTTAAATCTCGACTAAAAACCCACCTGTTTAGAGTTGGAGGAAACGTAATAAATTATTAATTTAATGATGACACTTGACTTAATGTAATGTTTTGATTGTTGATTCTATGTTGTTTGTTATGATGTTCAGCACTTTGAAATGTCTTGCTACTGAAATGTGCTATACAAATAAAATTTATGCTTTTAATTATAAATGGGTGCAGACTGTTTATGTTGCACTTCCATTTCTTTTACTTGCAAAATTTATTGAGACATTGACAAGTATACAACAAAAAAACTTTACATGTGTACAAGTTAAACAAACATACAAGTTAAACTTTACAAGTGTGCAAGTATACACCAAAAAACAAAAAAAGGTTGACAGAAGAATACAGCACTTAAAGAACAACTAGGACTGATAATTAAATACATGATGAACTCTACATATTATTTTCAAAGCACCCTCATCTTCTGCTTGTGACACATGGTGGGTTTCAACATGGCTGAATTTAGCGTGTTAGCATTAGCTTCCCATTAATACCATGTTGGTGTAGCTCTTTAGCATTAGCAGAACTAATGTGTATAATTAGTGCTTTGGTGGATCTGGTTGTCTTATTAGCAGAATGGAGTTCTTCCAGTTATTTTGGCTCATAAACACTGTGGAACAGTTATTGTTTCATTCTTCTGGCTCAGAAGTGTTTTTTGTTGTTTTTTTTCTGCTTCAGGTTTTACAGAACATGGTCCACTGTGCCGACTTAAGTAACCCAACCAAACCACTGGAGCTGTATCGGAAATGGACGGACCGCATCATGGTGGAGTTCTTCACCCAGGGAGACCGAGAGCGGGACAAGGGGATGGAGATCAGTCCAATGTGCGACAAACACAACGCCTCCATAGAGAAGAACCAAGTAAGTCAAATCTGACCTACATGGCTGCACATCATATTGTGGAAAAGTTCATATTTTTACAAGACAAACCGCCCAAACTCAGGCTGGGTTCACGCCGCACCCTGAAGTGACGCAATACAGATTTTTTTTAACATAATCCAATCTGTACCGGCTCTTTTCATGGCAGTCTGAACAACACAGGTCACATTCTTTTTGAATGCAACCCAGGCTACTTGGATATCTGATACGTATCTGAATCAAATGTGACCTGAATCTGAACGTTACTGATACTCAACAAATGTCACTATTCTGCGCCCTGATACGCGCAAATGGGAAGAAAAATAACAACCATGTGGCGGACTATAATGAGGATTAAGTTGTTAATGTGCAGGTCGCACAACAACTTCACTTTACTTCTGCAAACACTGAGCACTTCTTCTTTTTTGCCGGTTGGTAAAACACCGAACACGCTCTCGATGTGTGACGTTATTGCGCCCTCCACTGCGCATGCGGGGAACTTTCGGGTCAAATGCAAGTCGCATTTGTAAGTGTGAAAGGTCACGGCAAAAAAAATCTGATTGGGCAAAAAATTGTAATCGGGTCACTTTAGGCTGCAATGTGAACAAAGCTTTAGTTACTGGTTTTCCTCTATAGTCTTCACAAGCTTCATCAGTTGGTTCTGGTTTCTCTTCAGTGTTTTTGTATTTCCCCACCCAGGTTGGGTTCATTGACTACATTGTCCACCCACTGTGGGAGACCTGGGCTGACCTGGTGCACCCTGACGCCCAGGACATCCTGGACACGCTTGAAGACAACAGGGAGTGGTACCAGAGCATGATCCCCCGCAGCCCCTCGCCGACAAGTCCGGACGAGCCTCACGCTGAAGTGGGACCCGCAGCTGGCACTCCAGGGTCAGGAGGAGCCTTCCCTTCATCGGGAGCAGACAAATTCCAGTTTGAACTCACCTTGGAGGAGGAAGAGGAGGACGAGGAGGAGGCGGAGTCTGACCTCGAGAGCCCCTTAGAGGAGGAGTCTCAGACCAGTGGAGATCGGAGACATGATTCGTCCTCACCGTCTCTGTCCCCAGACCCCCGCGGCGGTGGCAGCAGCAGGTACCGCCCTCCCTCGCCTCACCCGTCTCGGACCCTGAGTCTGGCCTCCATGTCGGTGCGGAGCTCCCACCCTCACAGGACGCTGGGCTCCCCGGAGGCTTCGGACAGGAGCAGAGAGCTGAGCCAGGAGGGCGACGGCGTGGCCTGCCTGCGGATGGGAACGTAATGACCAGCAGGCGCCGCCCTGCCGCAGAGACACGAGCGCTGGAGGCTGGAGGCGTCGGCAGGGCGAGCCTTCGCCTATAATGTCTGTAAAATCACCACAGTCCCTTTACACTGGAGACACCTTCTCTGGAGAGCAGAGGAACAACTCGCCTCTGCGTTTTTCTTTCTTTTCCAGCAAGACTAAATGTTTTATCCTCTGTCCGAGTGCCTGACAGGCCTTCCTGGTTTCCTGCAGCTTCAGCTGATGAATAATTGCTGCATTTAAACCAGGAAGAGTGGAATTAAGGCTTGTACTCACACGCAAGGTAACAAAACCTAAAAGGAAACGTCTTCCTCCAAAATAACTGTGACATCCGAGCATGAGCGGCGAATGAGGACTACAGTGGTTTGACAGGGTTTTGGAAATGATTTTGCACCATCGTTTTAATTTAAGATTTAGGATAATTAATTTGGGATCGGTGAGTATGATTTATTTCTTTAAGAATGGCTTTTGAAACCAAATACGGGATGTAGATGAGAAAATCAACGGACCTAAACCTCAGGGTATGAAGTGAAGCATAAACCTAATGTAGCACAGATGTACTAAACCCCCAACCCGACCCCAAACTGTCCTTCCTGTTTTTCTCATTCAGAAATGAGACTTTGTCCAAAATGTGTGTCTTTACATTTATTTAAATCCCTTTAATAGAGAATTTGGCAGATGAAGCAATCAGATACTCAAACCAGCTTGTAGCACCACGGGAACCGAACACTTTAGACTGAACCCCAGTCGCGCCTGTTGAAAAGACACCAATGTATACTTAGTTTGAGCTTTATTCTATTTTTAACCTTGTACTTTAAATTGTTTATGTTTTAATTTCTGTACTGTTCCTCATTGTATGTTTGCTGGTCTCATGTGTGTTTTTGTGCTTAAGAAAAGCATTTTTTTAATCAGGGTGCCTCCAGTCCGCAGTAGCACTTTACCGTCTTTGCCGTTCTGCTCTCGTATTTAGTCACACAAAGGGCTTCACCCACTGTAGGCCTACTGATAATACAAAAAAAAGAGAAAGCTGTAAAGGACATCGGACCACAGCTTCCAGAAGGCATAGCAGGCCACAAACGAGCGAGAACGATCCCGGCTCTCCAGCAGCTTCTAATGATACAAGGTTTCTGTTGATTTAATGGAAATCAACCTTCTCACTATTAAATGAAAATACAATTTGCTGTGAACCTGAGTTCATACAAAGAAAACTCCCATCGCGGTACACAGGGCTCCTGCACAGGCTTGAAAGTAAAAATTTTAAGATAAGCTTTGAAAAGGAAAGTCGGGTTTGGACCAAAAATGCACCTGTAAGTTTTAAAGAGATTATAACTGGCTAGTTCTCCATTTGGAACATCAAATAGTGCAAAAAAAAAAAAAGTTTTTCCTCTTCATTAATGCATCAAAATTAGGAACAATCACCGTTTTTTATTCTATGAATGCATCAGGAAACCAGGCCCATTTTAGGTACTTTTTGTCCCTTTTCCAGGAACCAAGCTAGTTTTCATTTACAAGAACAAAACCCTCAAAAATGTTCTAGCAGAAACGGAGTAGTTGTAGATAACTCTTATAAAAAATAATCTTTTACAAAGTTGTTAAAACTGTCACAATGTCCTGACAGTGAAATTAGCTCCGACTGCCACTTCCAGAAAAGCACCGATCCCTTTCAAAAACAACCAATCAGAACCAGGAGGAGGGTCTTAGTGCTGTCAATCAAGCTCATGTGCATACTGCGCACACCCTTCCCCCACTTTGCCCGTACTGTCATTCAGGCTCTAGATTGCTGGTGTGCTGCAGCTGTGCTTATGGCAGAGAAACAACCAAACTTTACAGAAAAACTAAATTTATTGAGTTTTTCTCAGAACGTCCTATTGCAGCTTTAAATGATTCAGATTATGCTCTCAGCATCTTTATCATCAGTCATTTATTAGAGATTTAAACCAGGAACGTTACAGAATTTAACAATGTTTTTGCTCCTCAATAGAAAATAAAACAAGCACAGCTGACATGACAACACATATATAAATGCATTCAAATTCAAAAATAAGAAAATGTGTTATTTTATTGTTAATCATCCGGACTGAAGGAATGTAAATATTAAATGTTGCAGATTTTGTCCTTAGTTTGTCTTGATGCAAAAAGCTTCACACCGGCCTTTTTTTACTCCATTAGTGAATCAGATGTATCTTGAAATGTGGGGAAAAAAAGACAAAGAGTTTTGTATTAAAATTCCCAGGATATGTTAAAAATACCTGCAGAAATGTAAGTACCAAACAAAAATGGAAGCATGTGTAGCAACCCTGTGTACAGAGACATAGCAGTTTAAAACCGCAGCACGCTCTCCCATTCAGGCATCCAGAGCGTCACTGCGGCTGATCTTTGGTTGTGGTTGAGTCGGTTGAGCTCACACACCGTCCAATCTGTGCCTCTGGAGTCCAATGAAGTGTGTTTGGTTTGGTAATAACAGCTTTCCTTATTCATAAAAATCCCGCTAAAGAAATCAAAACCACAATTAAACAGCAACAACCGTTAGTTCTCCATTGCATTAAGAAAAGAACACAAAAAAAGTAAACTTATGAACTTATTGTGTTTTTCTGTTTGTTATTTTTACTATTTAAAAGGCCCAGTTGTCCAAATAAATGAAAAAGACACAAAAAAGAAAACGTAAGTGGTTTGTCATGAGTTTTACACCTGCAAAAGGATTTATGGTAAAGCTAATACATTTTCAGATTAATCTGTTATGTATTTTATTTATTACGTGTCATCAATGTGGCTTTTTTAGAGTTGTCATAAAAAGCAAGACATTACACTAAGTCTGTGTGTCAAACACTAACAGATAAGGAGAAACATTGGAGCAGTATTTATGTTGACATATTTTCATTTCATGTTTTTTATAACTCTTCGCTTTTTGTTTTTGGTTAGGTAACTGTATTTAATTTCAATATAATGAACAAATACTATGAATCAATAGATAGGATCTTAATCCAGCATTTAATTATTGTCTTTTACCTCACAGTATAGAGAAAGCCGCATTTTTCTTTTACTATCATACAGACGTTGTTTGTTGCTCATCTATTAGTCTATTTGTTAGACTTTTATTTTGAAAGTTCATAATTAGCTTTAACATAACTGCCATGCAGGTGTGAAACCATAAGTAACAAATTACAGATAATAGAAGCAAATTAGTTTTGTTCTTTGTTCAAGTTTTGTTTTCATTATTTGGAAATTTGATGGGCTTTGAAATTATTATAATTTCTGCAAGAAACTAGAAACTATAGAAAAAAACTACAAGTAAGCAAACCCTGGTTGGTGGAGATTCTCCTTACGATCCACAGTTAAATCTGTTTTTTCCATAACAACGCTGATTATCTGACTTGGATGTGACGCCATTCCCAGATCCCATCTTCAAACTCCAAGCGCAGCCTGATTTTAGGAATGTTTTTGAAGAAAATATTAATTTTTTAATGAACTGACCTTATGAAGCCTTTTTAAAAACACCGTGCTCTACCTGAATGATGAACTTGCCAAGGTCGAGTAAAGCGATGGGGATTTTTCTGAGGGAGAATCGATTAAACTGATGGGATTTAATTAAATATTCACAGTTTGATCACATGATTTAAAAACACAATGCTGTCAACTGAAGATTATCCATTGCTTTATCCAAATACAGTTGGTGCTCGCTTTTGGATTCATGCTAAACCAAAACAGAAAAGTAATCTTGGTTATTAAAGTGAAGGAGTGGAAACCCCCAAACCAAACCACACCTCAAATATCAGCCACAGGATAAAGGTTGCTGCCTAACTTTAAGCATTTGATCTTTTCTCACATTACAAATAAAGATGAACAGAAGAAGGTTTTCCTCCCACCATCCAACAGGGGCTGCTGCAGAGCCGAGACCTGCAGCACCAGTTCAAGAAGGTTGGGATTTGTGTGAAATGTAAATAAAAACTGCATTAAAATGTGTTAGAAACCCATATTTGAACCTCCCTTTTAAATTTATTAACAATTTTAAATGTCTATTTTGAGACTAGAGGACAGTTTTCTTTAGATTTTGGAAATCTTTTAGTTTTTTGATGAATGACAGACGGTATGATGTTCCTTCTTCTTAGTTCTGCATTGGGGAACATTTTTCAGAAATTTTTCCACCATTTTAAGAGATTCAGCCTCTTTTTATACCCAATATTCTTCCTGATCTACTGACAGCAAATCTTAGCAGCTGCAAAATGCTCCTCCAGCAGCTTAGTGTTTAAAACCTCTTACCTCTGCAATCTTTTTTATTTTATTATGTCCTTTTTTGAGATACCACCATCTGTTATTTTTCTCTGGAGATTTTTTGATTTCTTAATTTTCACTTTACAGTTTTTTGTGAATGCAGGTGCATCTCACCAATCATTCCGGTAATTTTTGAAAATGAAAACTGATATGGATTTATTACACAGTGAGTGCTACATTCCTGGCATTTGTTTGTCTTTGGTTAGTTAATCATAAATACTAGGTAATGACAAACCAAAATTTGCCTTTTTTTGAAATTTTGGGACGTCGCCTGAGACAAAAAAAAAGATTTTTAATACAGAAATGTCCACGAGAAACACTCATAAGAAGATTAAGCCACAATGATATATTTCTAAACAATCCTGTGTTCAAACCTGGAATGTTCAGTGGAAGGAAAAACTGGGGTAGAGAGACAAACTTAAAATGAATTATAATCACATGTAATATGTTTAATTTGCTGAGATGCACCTGTATTATATGGGTTTATCTTTATATTTCAGACACTTTTTACGTTATGCACAGTGTCCCAACCTTTAAGGAACTGGAGTCGCACATTGGTTGGCGTTCAAACGAAGCAGATTGTGTCCCGTCAGGTTAGGAGCGTCAATCTGCTTGACTGGGACGAAAAGCGTGCCACAAGTGTTGAAAACACTCAAAACACCTGCCAGCCTACGAAGCTGTACATTTTTACACTAGAGATTTTAAACTGATGATTGTATCAAAGTCATTAACTTTATAAGTGTTAGTTTTTACAGATGAAGCAGGCGTTTTCACCCCGATAGCTGAGAATGTTTGTAGTTTCATGGCTTTCATCTTTCTATACCAAGTACGTTTGGAGGCTGGAGCGCGTAGAGACACCAGGCAGTTAGCAAGCACTATAAGAGATCATTTGCTTCCTGGCTAAGCAGTTGTAGGAAACAATAGTCTTCACAGTATTTCTTTTTTTTTTAGGTAGTAAGCTTTATCGGACGGCCTTACGTGTGATAGGTTTGAGTCTCGTGTTAAAGGACCGTTGTGCTTTTTTTGTTTTGTTGGATGCTGACCTTCAAACTGTTTGTTTTTCACCCCTAAAGAAATCGGACTGGGTTTCAACTAGAAAATATATATATTTTTTAGCTGTTAACCTATCATTTAGGAATCCTGACAAGAATCAAAAATCTGTTTTAATTTCTAAAGTCTAAATGAATACCTTCACATGATGATAATGCTATCTATATCTTATAATTTAATAATTTCTTACCTTTTGCATTTTGATTCTGACATGCTGAAAAAACAGCAGGGATCTTTTGACATTTTGTGGACCATTACAAATAACTTCAAATTGTTCACTTTTCTTTTTTACTTTGTTAAACATTTTGGTTTCCAAACAGTAAAAGGTCCCAAAAAGTGAAACTCTGATCCGTCTGCATTGCATCGTCTAAGCTCATGGGATATGGACCAAAAGAACGAGATCCTGGATTCAAACGATGGAAATGAGCTTCAGTTGTAAGATATTTTGAAAAATTTAATAAAAAAAATATCACTTCTATATTAGCAATTTTTAATAATGCATCCTTAATTTTCATTTTTTTTAAATATTAAAAATCATGATTGAAAATTTTACAATGCAAAGGAGAATTTTTTTTTTTTTTTTTTTTTTTACCATTCATTCAAGTATTTTTTTTAGTGCAGAAAAGCTTTTGAAAAATGATGCATTGGTGGCATTTTCATCATGAATTCTTTAAAACTTGCTTTTTTTTTTTTTTAGACCCACATCTCCCAGTCTGAGGCGTCAGCTTGTTGAATTCAGCACCATGGCTCAACACAGAATAGACAACAACGCCACTTAGTGTTTAGTGTGTTAGTTGGCAGGAGAGTTCCAGCTTTCATTCTGTTTAATGCTGATACTGCCTTCATTCTTGTTAATGCAGTCTCGCTCTCTGTTTCAGTGTCGTGCAAATGTCTAAAGATATTTATTCTTTAAATGTGTCAAGAAGTACTGTAAGACAATGACTGATTTTATGTTCCAGAGCCTAAAAACAAGTATGCTTTTACTTGTATGTACTCGTCTGCCACTCCAATATTTGTTTTTGTCGGAAATTTTTATTTTGCTTTTGAAGCCAAAAGATTCTCGGGAGTTCAGGGTGTTTTATGTGAAAAATGCAAAAATTAAATGAAAATTTATCAAATTTGTTTAGTTTCTTTCAGACTGGAGTTCTTTCCTTATGAGAAAAATAAAAGGACATATCAGAGTTAATCTGGCTTCTAGAGCAAAGAATTTTATTAGCATTTTAAGATGGGATCTTCAAAAAGCTTGGCAAACAGTAATACTGCCACCAACTGGCAAGTGAACAAAACGCAATCTATTCTCAGAATATTGCCTGGTAGATTTTACGTTGCCGTTCTAAAATGGGAGATAGTTTTGACTGGATGATGCATGAAACACTCCCAATATTCTGCTGAAATTAGCAATACAATGGATAAACTATGCAAAACGATTGTCCATAAAGTGGAACTGTTGATCTTTCCAACATCTTCCAAGCTTAAGACACTCGAGGCCCAGCAAAAAGCCCCAATATTTGTCACAAGCTCTAAAGATTTATTTTTCCTTACTTTTAATCTCAGGAATCTTTTGGGAATATGGATCCTGGATTAGCTCAAGCTCAGATCATTTGTGCAGTCATTTCTTGAACCAATTTGGATTTTCTCATACTGCTCAGCTATTCCAGTTTAATTCAGGCTGTGTAGTCTCACTAGATGGCATCATTCTTAAAGTTGCACTTTAAGAACCAGTCAAGTTGCCATTTTCCCCATGCAGCAGACTGGATTTCCTACCATTTGCTAAACTTTTTTTTTTTAGATTAGAGCTGGATAGCTGAAGCCCAGTCAAACTTTGCTTCAAATTGGTTGAATATGAGCCCAAGTGCATCATTAGAGCAAGACACCCGAGTTTGGCTCTAGTGATATATTCCGGTCAAGTTACTTCACGTAGAGAAGTCTGGGGGTGTCATTTTGCCAGCCGCCAAAACAGAATCAAAGTCCATTGACTCTTTATCATCATTTAGTCATGTTGGAGTGAATTCATTCCGTCAAACAGCCACTTCTGCTCAGTTTAACAGGGGCGCCGGTGCAGACTGGAGGCTTCACTCCCTGTGGATGATTAAAACAGTTATATTAAATGCAACTTTTCAGTGGGGAACGGAGGAAAGAACCTAGATGGTTCTGACCTTGTAGCGATCACAGACCAGATGAAACAGTGAGGACATAGACTTTGGGTCGGTCTCTTCTGAGTACTCCTGCAACATTTTGATTAAAGACATTTATAAGTATAAAAACCAACCGTTAGTAAAGTCACAGAACTAGTCAAGAGTCTTGACACAGCAACAGATTCACCAGACCAGCCATGTTTTACCCCATCAATCGTGACCCAAGGAACGCTTGTGCGAGCCGGGTTCAGCGCTCTGGTCATGACGGCGTAACCATGCATCAGCTTGTAACCCAGACGTCCGGTCACACATGCATCAACGGCGGTCCAGGACACAGAGGGAGCGTACAGCTGCAGACACTTTATACAAAATGAACATTTAGCATCAAGCTACCAGACGGGAAACCCCAAGAAATTTGACACTCACAGGCTCTGCAGCATTCAGGACATTTGCAGCAGACTCCATGCAGTAGATGACTTGAAATGCCAGTGATGTTCCAGTCAAATGGATGAGGCAGGCCTGAAGGAGGAGGGAGACAGATGAAGGAAGTCTGTGCGTAAATGTTAAACCAGTTAAGAGCAGAAGTTTCTCCAAACCTGAATCATGTTTCCTCTGCATTCAGGCTCTCCATGCTGACAACTGAAGGGACTGTTTACAGATAAAACTTCCTGTAGAAGAATTTAATTGAAACAGTCAAGAGATGTCTTAGACATAGCCCAAGTAGCAAATCACCCTCCATTATTGTACGATTTGCACCTTGGCGTTTCCGTAAGGGACCAGAGTGAGGGACATGATGTCCTGCAGCATTGTCCAGGTGGGGAACAGCTGCTTGGTGATGAAGCGCCTGCAGTCTGGACACAGGCTCTCATAGTACAGAGTGAGGGCGACACGAGGAACCGTCTGGTTTGGCTTAATGGCACTGAGCTCCATGCATTGCTTCTGGACCTAGAAACAGAGGAGGAGACCAGGGTACAAACGGAGCAGTTTCCTTTGACCAAGTTTGGGTTGTTTGACCTAGAGCTGCTCTGCCTGGTCACATGAAGAGCCACTGGTTCCTAATTTCTGAAGCATGACTTTCATTTGAAGTTAGACCAGAGGATACACAACAAAGATCACTGTAAACAAACCTTCAGGGCTTACAGAAATAAAATAAAACCCCAAACAGACATTAAAGAGGTTAAATAAATACATAGTAAAAAATATAGTTTTGATCAAGTCTGCAGAAAACTTTACTTACCTCCCCACCAGGCAATTCCAGAAACTTTAGCATATTAATATGCAACCACTTTGCATTTGTTTAAGTCATTTTTTGTTCTTCTGAACATTTTAGTTTGAAATATCTCAGCTTAATTAAACACAGCCAACGCTCTCACCTTGCATTCTATGGCAATCTCCAGAGAACGACACCACTGAGATGGAGGGTAACGACAGGCTGGCTTGGGATGAGAAAGCTCAAAGCTTTTATGTTTGGTAGAGATCAGGAAAAGCACAGCAAGGATGCACAAAACCTTCATGATTCTCAGGAGGAAAAAATATCCACACAGCTCCAAGACAGACCGTTAGAGAAGACTGAGAGGGCCCCTCCTCCTGAGAGCTACTTAAAAGTCATCACGTCATCATTAGCTACCAGGTGTTGCAGATCCAACCCACATGTTTGAGTCTAATTATGGTAATAATACGCTTAGTAAATAAATCAGACTTTTTAGTAAATTGTGAAATTGTTCATGCAACCATGCATTGCTTACCAAGCAGTTTTAACATAGGCTGCAATTTTCTCCTTAAAATTTTGGAGATTTAAAAATTAAATGAAATAAGAATCATGATGAATTTATCTTAGAATGAGAAATATCCTCTCCTCCTTTGGATATGAGGATGGAAAGAAGGATTTAAAAGCAAGAAAATTATGACCATCCCTTTCATGAGACTGTGTTACAAGCAGTATCTTTAGTCAGAGGCTTCTTCAAATTCTCTGTAATACAGTCCGCTATAGGAGATCTTACCAACAACCATCACCAGCAGTAACATCTCTGAATAATTTAAATTAATATGAGTTACAACAACATTTAATTTCCCTTTGGGATCAATAAAGTGCTACTCTAAAATTTAACCCAACGCCGACTCATGGTGTGCAGCGCCGCCTACAGTACTGGAGTATGTAGGACAGAATTAATTACACCTGTTAGCTTAGCGGTTGTTGGGCTGACCAGCTGTTTTTGGACGAAGGATGACTTCCTTTTTTGCTTCCAGTGTTTTATTTTTAATTTATTTTTTTGTTATCTAAATTTTTAATCACTTCAGCAATGAGCCAGCGATCATATTAAAGTTTTCACTCCATAAAACACCGAAGAAAGCGACGCGTCTGAAGGTAAGAATCTGTCACTAGCATGTTGTGCTAATGTGTTAGCAAACAAGGCAGGCTGTTTTACTTTCCTATATACTTTAGATATATTTCGACTAGTGGAAGTCAGGAGCTTTTATTCAGTTTTAAACTGTCTGCTAGGAAGCTGAAGTGCAACTTTGGAAAAGCAGGGGCGGTTCTAGGATCAAGAGCAAGGTGCCCCTTCTCCACAAAAGCCTGACGAACATCAAGGATGTAGCCAAAAAAAAGGTAACATTAATATTTTTTGGACTGTCCTGAGCCCACTGATATGAAAACACATGTTTAATCTTACAAGGGTATCTTACAAATTGATGACAATTTCTCTTTTTAGTGTCTTTTATTTCCATCTGCTTCAGCAACGTTAAAAAACAGTATTTGTGATTTATTGTAGGTAGCTACTGAAGACTAGAAAGTGTTATTCATATCTTTAAACAAAACAGCCACTCATTAAACTATTTCAAATGTATTTGAGAACTGAAAGTGCTTACTTCAACATAATTTTCTCAGTTAAAGTCGGGTTTTACACCAACAGAATAGTTAAAATCCAGCTTTTCACGTAGGATCTTTTTAAAGAGAACTTTTTTTTTTCACAAGATGCGTGGCATTGCATAATTAATACAGAAAATAAACATCTACTGTAACAAGATTTCTTCCAAAAAACATTTTGATCAGTTCTGTTATTCTCAAAATCAAACAAGAGACACTTTTAGTCATCCACAAAGGAAAGGAAAATAACAAAGTCACAGAAACATCATCCTGACTGTGTTTTTAATATGATACAGAAATTAAAAATGGATTAAACCATATACACAGATCAGAGATCCTAGATAATGAATATTTTTACTAAGCTACTGACATTTTCATCAAATTGAAAGTAACACTATTAAAAGGAAAAAAAAAACACAAATGCAACATCTCATGGAAAAAAGTTTTGGATCCAAAGCCAAAAAAATTATTAATATGTAAAAGAGTCTTCCGATTAATTTTATTCTCAAAGTTAATTTCTATATTTAATCCTACCCAAACGCTTACCATCCAACACTTGCCTATAACTCTGGATAAGACTTGACCTCTGACCTTTGACTGACATGACATTTCTATTTAGCAACCAAGAAACTAAAACATTTAATTTATTCAAATCCGCCCAGGATTCTGTGAAGGAAATTCTGCACAGCTGCAGATATCCTTGTTTCTCCCCTGACTTTTCCTTCCACTGAACTTTCCATTAATTCCTCTTGAGGTTTCCCCTCCAAATGTCAAATCAGTAATTTTTCTTAGATTTTTGAGGGGAAGGAAAAGATGTGGATCTAAAAACAGCAGTACATGGACGTGCTTTTCAGAAGACTAACATTTTGGGGTTAAATTATATTTTTTCTAATTTATTTTTTGTAGTGTAATTGAAATTTGATGCAAACCTTAATCCAAATGAACAGAAATAAACACTTCAAATATGTTTATTTCAAGTGTACAGTGACTAAATACTGAAAATAACATTTTGAAGTTATTGTAATTTGACGTGTGATTATTTTCTCAAGTCAGCGCCCACTAAAATTTTTCTGATTTTAATTTCTAAGTTGCAAACATGTTCCATACTTCTACTTTCTATCAACTTCTTTTACCTGCTAAAGCCATTCTGTTTTCCATACACTACAAAAATTACTTCATAGGAAGAACATAAGAGTTAAAATATTCAAATCTGCATTGGCTGCATGGAAAGGACCACAATAAAAACACTTCCTCTTACACCTACAGCATTGCTCTCTCTCCATTCTCTCTCTGCAATATCTGTAATATCAAGCCTCTCAAGTCTCCTTTTAAACAAAAACCAAATGTAGAGAAAACCAATTCCATTTCGACCAGCTGTTTTCTAAATCTCAACGCGGCTAATGGATTTATTCTTCCATGCCACAAGTCCTTAATATCTTGCACAATTAAATTCAGGAACAAAAACGAAAACAACTACTAATTACAAGAAGTCGACTTAAGATAATTGTCCAACTGAATAGTAGAAGTTTTGAAAATAAATAAACATCCCAATAAATTCAGCTTTATTTTCTGTTGCTGCACATCTGCAGCTACAGCATCCAAATGGTTAAGAAGACGTTTGGTGCCATGAAGTATAAACTG
The DNA here is from genome assembly GCA_902982915.1 of Phalloptychus januarius. Taxonomy (NCBI): domain Eukaryota; kingdom Metazoa; phylum Chordata; class Actinopteri; order Cyprinodontiformes; family Poeciliidae; genus Phalloptychus; species Phalloptychus januarius. Next base: position 6,472,944 of record CADWAE010000076.1, on the reverse strand, counting down.
GTGCTTAATTTCTCCCAGCATCTTTTCTCATTTCAAAATATTCTTTTTTTTTTAATATTCTGTTTGCACAGTGATAAAACATTATACACACAGAAAGCAACAATGACACAGAAAAAGACCAAATTGTGCACAAAACTCTCCAACTTTACAGAAAATATCAATTATATTTCGGTAGTCATCTAGATATAGATGCTACTTACTTTTTTATGGTGCTACTACACATTAATCTCATTTGCAACTTTTTCCCCATAGATATATACAACTATGACGAGTCCACCTGCCTCTGAAACAGGGCTGGTGTACATGAGCAAAGTTAAAGTATCTGTAACTATTTGAAGATACTTCTGTGCAAATGATATGCTTTATTCAAACCCCACAGAGCGGTGGTCATGCCTGCTTCTGTTCACATACAACCCGTATATTCATTTATTTTATTTTTTTGTACTTGTGCAACAAAATCCACAGATATACAGCCTTTCTGTAAATAAATAAATTAAACATTTATGTTTAAAGCTGCAGATATAATCTATCGCTCGTCTTGTTTAATCTGCCAAAAGTACAAAATACACAACATGACTTAGAAGGGGCAGGCAGACATCTTCATTTTTTACTTTCATACACGTTTTCGTCTCACTCCGTTGTGGTGGTTTGTTCAAAACCTACCTGTGCATTGCAAGACTTCACATTTTAATACTGTGCAACATTAAACTGATGTGGTAGCAGGCACACCGAACGTTAAACGTGAGCCAGCTACTGCGTCGTTTAAAATGGAAAAACTACAACAAATCATGGCAATCACAAATCGCACAAATAAAGGAAAATCTTTTACATAATTTTGAGGTAAAAAGAAAAGAAAGTGTCTTATCTAGCTGGTGGTAAAATTGTAGAAGTAAAACTGATTCCTAAACAGTACCCAGCCTAACATATTATATGCATCGTAACAAGATCATGCAACTTATAATTTCTTTTTTTTTTCTTTTCTTTTTTCTTTTACGACCAAAAAAGCTAAAATCTGTCCAACTCACTTCACGGCAGTAACAGTCTAACAGAACTGACAACATCAAGTGACGGTACATAATGACAATCAAGCACATGGTGGGCCGTTAAGAGAGAAATGCATTAAAAGTGACCCATCATAATAGAGAAGAATTATTTATCAGCATTTAACTAATATTATGTACGCCTAAATATCAATATCTTTAATGTGCTGAACTGGTCATTGTGTTTTTTTTATTTTCAAGCAATACATCGTCACCACTCTCAGTCCAAAGTCCCTGGGTGGAAGACCAGTTTCCCCCAGAGTTTTCTATTCCTGGATAGCTCTGAAATGTAAACAATTTATATTGAAATGCCGATAATTATAATAGAAAACAAGCTTGGAAACGTTAAACTAAGAATCTCCTAACTTAGACACAGTGTTTCATCTTTTTTTGAGTGTTACCTCAAACTGAGGTAGTAACTATTTTAAAGCTTTTAGAGGTAATTCTTGCTTCGTTCTACGGATCACGTCACAGTGCTTCTGGATTATGATGAACTTGTATATATATGCAGAGCCGAAACGGCTGCATCTCTCACTACTTAACATATTGGGATGTAAACAATTTAATAGAGCTCTAAATATGTAGCTAAGGAAAAGGCTGATGAGCTCTAATAATAATACTACTAAAAAAGTCCTGACATAAAATTTAACTTCTATGTAAATGCTGTAACTTCACGCTGAAGATTTGAATTATTATTTTTTTTGAGTTGGAGGAATAATGTCATTCTAAAAGATGTTTGTTCTTCATAAAATCACCATTTCCACACTTGCACCAACAAAAACTCCTTCAAAATAAATCTAAGCAAAGCATTGTTAGATTTTATGCCTCAAACTTTAAATTTTCCTCAGAGCATCTTTTAATTTTGCATCTTTTATTTTGCGATGTCATTATGATTCAACACAAGCCCATTATTACTCATGTGATTCAAGTAAAGCAGATATGTGTTGATCTTCACAAAAAGCAGGTATTTAAAGATCAGCCACTCAAATTACTGATCTCTAAACTGAAATTGTGACAAACGGGGCTCAGTGACACTGAAACCAATAAACATCTTGAGATTATGCTACTGCAATGAGAATGCATTTTTAACAAGGGCACCAATAATGTGACACTGAATAATTGACTCAAACCAGGGTCCCTCTGTTTGTGGCTGGCTAGCTTCTTTTCCTCTGCTTAGTAACGTACTTAGCGGGTCATCTCGTCTGATCCGAGTTTGTCAACTTAACTTACTTCTTTCATAATTTTCAGTCATTGTTTATGTTTGTATTTACCATGATTGATGTGTGTCTCACGACAACGACATGAAAGTTGAATAAAATGTCACATGACTGTTCAGACTGCAATTGAAAACAGTGGGATATTATCCAATTAGTACCAAATATGGAAGTGGCACAAATTGGATTTTTTTTTTTTTCTTTCATTTGGGGCTGCGGAATTGGGCCAATCAGACCACAATGAAAAAGTCAGATATCAGTTGCAAATAGGCAAAAAAGACTTGATTTGCTTGTTGTGTGAACATAGCTTAAAGGTGTTTATATTCATGGCTATCTTTATTGGAAACGTTCCCTGCTCTGAAATGTAAACGCAGCCAAATTTAAACTGAAATTTGGTTGGCGGACTATTAGAAACTTGCATTGCAGTTTCAATAGTCAACAGGGAAGTCACTGTGTAGTTTTAGATTATCCTCGACACAAATAACATAGATGTTAGTAGTGGTGCGTGGATTATCTCCAGATTTTATTTAAAGTCTACAGGATACGGAGGTCTACAGGATACGGAAAGGATAAATTTACTTCATCCTTTATGTGCAGTTTCTCTCAGACATTTATGTTTGTGGGTCGTCCTTCAGATTGTACTGCTAAATTGGAGGCAGAGCCTCTTCTGATTGATTGTCATGGATGTTTATGAAATCATATCCAACCAGACAAAACCTACTGATTTCATCAAACCATTGTAGTTTGCAAGATGAATATTGTAGCTGGCGTAAAACTCTTAAAGGCACCTTTCAACAATTACTTAAAGATTTGTAAACCAGCTTTCTTAGCCTTTTGTAATGTCATCCATAATATAATCAATAAACCTAACAAAAAATCTGCTGTTCAAATGCTTGGGAAAGTAAATAAAAAGTTAAGAGAGTATTAATCTAAACCAGAGTGATTACTCGCTTTATTTAAACTTGACACAATAGATTGTTCGATCTTTGTCTCTCTTAATATACTGTCAAATGAGACATATTAAGAAGAGGAAAAAATTTAATTTGTGTTTATGTTCAATAAAGCAAGATGTTTCACTTAGCCAAGAGCAGCAAAAAGGAGCCATCTTGGAGAACCTGTTCCTTTTTGTATTTTTTTTTCTGGATAAAGTGCTTGAGTGTCTCCCCCGTCCCTGCAGTACCCTTCATGTTTGCAGAGTACCTTCCTGAGCTTAGTTTCCCTCGGAGCACCTTTAACACTCCTTCGTCCCTGAATAAACGTGTTTGATTGCATGGAAGACATGTCTTACTACGGAGAGATTAACCTTTGAGTTTGCTGTTTTGGACCATAGTTTAGAAATTAATATGATTCATAGGAGGATTGAATAGATTTTTCTGGAAACATTAGCATTTAGCATCCTTGTAAGTCTTTGAGGTGAAGTTGTTTAAAAATCCAGTATTTCTGGAAGTTAACTACTCCACTTCATGTTATTCAGACAGAAGATCAAAAACAGGCAGCCAACTTACAGTCATGGGAAAGGAAAGTCAGAAGATGCGCCATAACTCAATAGCAGCCAACAACGTAAAATAATTGTCTAGATGGAATTTTTCAACACCATTCACACCAGACTTGTTGGTCGCTTTAATCTTCGCTTTAATCTTTTGCTTTAAACTTGAGTTTGTTTGCCTGAAAAGTCTGGTTTGTTTGGGGACGTGTGGGTGTTCCACTGAGCTCTGATGGGGACCAAAATATCAACGTCTCTGCCAGGTTGAAGTGAACTCTGGTGCAGTTTGAATGAAAATGTGAATGCCAAGCAAACCAGGAGCCGCTCCAAAATCAGGAAACGTACTACAGCGTAGGACAGGGGTGTCAAACTCCAGTCCTGCAGTTTTTAGATATGCCACAGGTACAAAACACTGGAATGAAATGGCTTAATTACCTCCTTGTGTAGATGCGTTCTCCAGAGTCCTGCTAATGACCTAATTATTGTATTCAGGTGTGGTGCAGCAGAGGCACATCTAAAAGTTGCAGGACAGCGGCCCTTCAGGCCTGGAGTTTGATACCTGTGGTGAAGGGCATTCTGGGTACAACCAAAAACAAATGACCAGTCTCATTGTCTTTTGCCAAAGACAAAAGAGAAATCCTACAACCGCTAAAATCTGATGCTACTCCATTTTTGTTTACATCTTGTGAAGAAGGAAGTTGCGCTCTGTCTTCTTCGTAGGTTTTTGTGTCGCTTCCTTCAGTGGTTCTTGGTGCAGCGCCACCACAGGTGAAAGGGGTTTTTAAGGTTTTTAAACAGCTTTGGGTTGTTTGACACCTGCAGTGCGAAAGCAAGTTTGGTCCCCAATTAAACCAGGTCTACAGGACTGCAGTGAAATTTGCTGTGGTAGAAATTTGGTTTGAGATTCACTCTAGCATATAAATATTACAGTCATAAATATTACAGTCAAATAAATGGGTCTACACTAGGGGAAAAAACTGAATGATGTCTGTGCATCAAATTGTAACGTCTCTAATTTGGTCCCATCTTTCCAAACGACATGGATTGTTCCTTAAGTCCTTGTAGTTCAATGAGATGCAACTTTGCAAACCCTAATTATGCCATTTTCTTTTCATGGATCAAGAATTTCTCCTTCCATACCAGCCATACTTGTTTAGTCTTTTCTAATTGTTCAAACGTTTTCCAGGTTTGATGGAAAACCTGATGGAAAAATTGCTTCGCGAAGGTCATTGATATCTTTCAACATTAGCATTGTCCTGTTCTGCCATCTCTGAGGTCTGAACACTCGCTGATGTGAGGACCAATTAATTATGTGCCTTTGATTAGCAGTATTTTTTTCCCATGACTGTACAGCCGTCTGCTTCAACCGTTTTAGTAATAATAGTTTAATTGATGCTTTTCTGTTCCTCCTTATGTCACATAAGACCTCTAAATTTTACAAACGTGTGTATTATTGTTGAATGAGTTTGTGTGAATAAGAAGTGGTTCAGACAACAAATACGATCACTTGAAAGGAAAATGAATTGGAACAGCTACAGGTTGGATTTTATACTGACATGATAAACTGGTGTCATTTTTATAAGATCTGCATTGGACTGTACATCTTAAAGTGTACCAGCGTGTACGTTTTTAGGGGTGCAGACAGGCTGAGATGTAGATAAAGCTGAAGTTGCTTCAAATCTGTGTCATATCTGACTGCTGCTCATTCTTGCATTTGGTGTGAAAACATACCAGTTAGTTGTTCTGGCTGTGAATCACTAACAGGATCTTTGTTTTCATCTGTGTCTCTGTATGGGTGAGTCCTCCGTGCTAATGCTGTGAAACTTTGGGAATCAGGACGGCGTGCTGGTGCGTCTCAGCTGGACTGCTGACTGAAAGCGGGCCAGGCCAGGGTTACATTCAGCTGCTGGTTGTGTTGGATCAGTGATGTGTGGCGGTAGTGGAGGACAAGCTCCCTCAGCGATGAGTACAAGTTGTAGGGCTCAGCGAAGCCGTATCCTGTGGATGTCCTGTAGATCACACAGTGTTTGACGTCTCCGTCCACGCTGCAGGAGGGAACATGGGTCACTTTTCAGTTAAGATTTTTAAATCAAAATATGCATGAAGTAAAGAAATAAAAGTAAATCAAGATGCACAGAGTGATTATTAAGCTGCCTGATACTGTGCAGGCCAATGATATACTATTGATCAGCTTCTCTTGTGCAGTAATGGAGCATAAGAAAAGTGCATGACTTCCTGTCACCTTACACCACTTATTTATGTCACTAGGAGTAAAGATCAGGGAGCAATTCTGAAAATCTAAGCAGTTCTGCCTGCAAAAAAAAAAAAAAAAATCAATAAGGATCATTCAGTCATGACACAATGGCCCCACCAGGGGGTGCACCTAAAGAATCCCTGGTGTGTGGTAATATAGAATGTCAGGAAAAGTTGACCAATGTAAATCTTTTTTCTTTTTTTTAACTTGTGACAAATTGTGAAGATACTCACACAACAGAGCAAGCAAAGGATCCCCTCTGAGTCTGGCTGTCCCTGATCAAGAATGTCCCATCCCGCCTTCCTTTCAGCAGCTCCTCCGCCTCTCTTCGTCTCATACCTCCAACATACCAACTCCTCTCCTCCCCATGCGTGTCATCTTCCAGTGTGTAGGGGCTTGAATGAAGGCAGATTAAATTAGCTGAATTATTTAGTGATTCCTCATCTCATTGCTTGTCTGTTACAGTATTTGATCATTCAAAAATGACATCCAAATATTGATTACGTTACATCATAGTTTGCAAAAGTCTTCAAGGGCTGGTGTCCAACACAACTGAACCTAATGAGTGCTTAATTGATAGGCCTCTGCAGGCATTAATGTAGGGCAATAAATCAATTGTATATATCGCAATAGATGTGATCAATATCGATAAAATACTCAATAATTTCACAATTTCACTCAGTGAATTTCACTCAATAAATTCACTGACTAAGAAATTACTTGTAAGCAGAGGAAAGATAGGTGGCATCAACTAACTCGCGTTGTTGCTGGTTACCTAGCAATAAAGTGAGTAACTTGTGGTTACCTAGCAACAACCTGTTGAGAAACTTTAAGGTTTCTCCACTACGCCTCATAAATTCTTAAAAAAAACAACAACAAAACAGCATGGCGCAAAAACTGGATAAAACAGGAAAGGTAATGTCACCAGTTTAGCTGTTTAAATCAAAAACTAATAAATAATTATTGATATCTACTGATATGAAACACTTGTATTGCAATAGGTTTGTCAGACAGATCGTCCAGTCCTGCTTTTATGACGTATTGAGGATGTAAATCAGTAACTTGAGTCAGATGTGTTGGAGCAAAATCTAAAACATTCAAGACATCGGCCCTCAGAAACTGGAGTTGCACACCCTTACATTAGCGATGATGTAATAAAAAAAATCTTAGAACTTCGAAGTTGTTTTAATGGATCAAGAAAAGGATATTTACTCTTCTTCATCAGCTCTAACTCCCAACCAGTTGTTGATTTGACTCTGTCTCATGCCTTGCTGGGTTAGCCACCTGAAAACAAGGTCAGAAAGCTTCACTTTAAACATCTCTAAGTTACTCTTTTTGATTAAATTGTCCAAATTTGATTCAATAATTACTCATAGATAAATTCTCTTCTGGCTGTGATGTGCTGACTTTTATTTTTAGGACTATAATGCATAAAACAAGGCTCTTTGATAGCAGAATCTGTGGTGCCAATACTTACAGGAGGTATTGATCTCTGATTTTTCTGAGCTGCACAAGATCAGGCTTCAGCCTAGTAATTTTCCTGTCGACCTCCATGTGAGCCAGTGCTTTTGTCCTCAGTTCTTCCTCCAACATCTTCTTGCTGTTGTGGATCTCCTCCACCCTGGATTGTAGCTCATCAGAGTTGTTTTGAATTCTGCTGCCAAAGAAGCCACCACCATGGTGACTATTTGTTACTAGCAGTAGAAACATGGGATTGAATTGATGTCAATGGGACTTAGTTATGTCAGAAAACCCACTTGTCATTTTTTGTGCTGCTGTCTAACGTGAGGAACATGTCGATGTATTCCTTGCTGTAGCGCTCCTGGGTTTCACACTCCTCCTCAAAGATCCGGATAATCTCACTGAAAGCCTCAATGGCCGTCCGCTTACTCTGGAGCTCCTGTAAATGAGGGAAATAAGAGCTTAGATCCCCAATCTGCTGGTCTATAAATGCAATATTTGAATAGAGGTATAATGGTACACAAAAGTCTGTTTGATGGGTATCATGGTTTTAAAGGTGCGGTACTGTTTGCTTCAAGCACAGAAAAAAAATGTCGTTTTTTTTATTTTACTTTTTAGTTTCATCAGGAGCAAGCAAATAATCTTTAAATTTCTGTAATATTTTTTTTATGTTCTAGAAGCTTAGAACTTAAATAGAGACTGGTTTTTCAATTAATATAGCAGTATAAACAGGCACAGTTTAATTATAGCTAGGTTTTGTGTCAGTTCTGCCCATGAACATATTCTGGTTGAAAACAGCGTGGCATTTGTTCAGGAACACCACCATGCCATACGACTTAGCAGAAGCTAATGCTAAATCGCTAACTTCAATCCAAATATCTGCCCAGAACGATTGCAACCCTCAAGAGCCAATTTAATTTTGACATATTTTACACATCCTGTAAGGTCTTTAGGTATTGTATTTATGTTTTCTTGTTCTTGTGCGTTTTATTTTCTACCTGATGTTTCTTGTGTGATATTCTGCTTGGCACGCTAAACGTTTTCAAAGCTAGCTAAAGATGGCGTCAAATGAGAAATTAGCTCTGCTTTTAGCGGCTTAGCAAATGTTTTATTTTTTATTTTTACCCTAAAATAACCAGTGATGATGTAGTAACTATAGTTGTTTATGAATGTTGTGTTGGTACCTGTGAAGTTTGGTTCAGCTCCTTAAATAGATGGTCATACTCTTGACTTTTCTCCTTGTATTGATCCTGAAATATCCTCAGCTGTTCTCCGATGGCTGCAATATCAATCTCCATCACATGGTGCTACAGAGAACAATGTAAGATCACTCAGGAGTGTCTTAATGGCTTGTCTCAAATATTACAAGTGTATATCTGCACAAATATTAGTACAATTAACATTTTCAAATGAATTTTTACCTGTTTTTCTTATCAGGAAAAGTCAACACTTACCTGATAGTATCTGGAAACTGGGTAAAGTAACCTGATATCCAGCTTGGAGTTGTACTGGGCTAGAGATTTCTTCTGGTAGTGCTGGATCAGGTCTACCAGTGAGGGAAAAGTCAGTGGCTCAGAAAAGCCGCACTTCCCCCCTTGATGGAAGATTTTTATTAGTCGGTTGTACCCATCTTTTCTGCAAAAGTCAAAAATAGACAGTCATGTCTGTTCTCCATGTTCAGTCTCTTTTTTGTTTTTAACCTGAAACCAGTGCAGAACTATGGGTGAGGTCTGTTTTTATTTATTTTTTATTTTATTTTTTCCCCCAAAGCTAGTATTAGCAGAAGTCGTGGCCAAATCTAATCTCTTGTTTTTGTAAAGTTTGTCCCTGTCAAACTGATTTTGTCCAATGTTTATTTAAGAAGATACAACAACCTTCAAAATATTTTTTTCAGACTTTCTACCATTAAAAGTTATTTGTCTTTATATATTTTTCATTTTTATAATTTGTCACTATGCCAGAAAGCATCAGTCAGTGCTCACTTTTTGCAAATTGAGCAAAACATATAATGTTCTGTCTTTTTTTAAAGAAATATAAAATGTATATAAATATAAAAGCTTTTTCATCCAGAACCAAACTGTAGGCATAAATTAGCAATGCTTCTTTAGGCACAAGGGGTCGCCACTTGCTGGACTGATGGGACTGAAAAATCAGGACTTGGTTGCAAGCATGTACATGCAGCAATAATTCATTGAAGCAATGCAATCAGCTTTGATTAAAGTGTCTGTTTCTTTAGAATATAGTTTGTTAAACGAGTGGGAAAAACGCAAGTGAAATGCATCTCGTTGCTCCTGTTTCCAACTGCTGCAGTTGGTGCCAAAATCTAATCAGCAAAATTTAACATTACAAAAGCAGCTGGTTCTGATTTTACTCAATTGGGACAGAAACCACAGAATGTCTAAAGGTATGAATGAAAATTTGAAAAAGCAAAAGTTAAACTTTCATTTCAGGGAATAATGGATCTGTGATTGCAGAATTTGATATTCATCACAGCCTATGCCATTACAAGAAAGCTCATTTATTTTTTTTATGTACCAATTCATATTTATTATGCTGTTACAATAACCATTACAAAACAAGTAATATGATCAGATTGCTCTGAATAATATTTCATAATTACTGGACTGGAACAATTCATGGAGGAAAACATGCAATTCAGTTTCAACGATATTGACTAAAACACCAAAGAGCCAACAGGATATTTAAAATGTTTCTTTTTTATTTCAGAAATATCCTGCCCATAATTGGAAGACCTAGACAAAAAGCACCAGCTAAATGTTGTTGCTGTTCCAAAGTAAATGTCCTTTTCTTTTATTCCTGACAAGTTCAGTTTAAACTTGTCTGACAGCTTGAATATCTCCAGCTTGTGTATAAGAATACTGCTGCCTTTTTAAAAATGGCGGCTAAGTGGTTGAGACAACCTGGATCGTCAAACTTGTCTCTTTTGTTAGAGCGGAGAAGCTGAGAAAACCTTTCCTGTTTTTTTAGCTGTCAGCTAGAAGTGAAAAGGGAAGTATAACACTAACCTAAATATGATTAATGAACCGACGTTCTCTGGTGTGTCAATAAGAAGTTTACATTGCAGGAGCAAACCTTTTTGTTTTTGAAACTGTGGCTCTTTAGATTAAGATTTAAAACAAAGCTTACCGTAGAGTTAGCGTGTATTCCCCTTTAATCCGACTAGAAGCATTTCGTACCAGAAATGTACCATCAGGAGTGTTTCTCATCATCTCATTTACCTCCTCTCTAGGTAAAATAAAAGATTAAAGATTAAGATTTAGAAAGACTGAGAAAAGGAGACCAAAATGAAAAAACAAAATAGCAAAAATACTAGCCGTACAAAATTTGATTTTCAATTGAGATCAGTCTTGAAACCCAAACGTTGTACATTTTCTACTTTTTTATGGTTTCAGGATTGCAGCAGAAGTCTTAGAAAAGTGCTAATTTGGAGCCTTGCATCCAAATTAACCCTGATTATATAAGTGTTTCATACCTTGAAATGTTGCCCCAGTACCACTCTGCATCAGACAGCTGCTGGTCATCAGTGCTGCTGTCAGAGGCTGCCATTGCTTTGGTTGTGTTGTTCTCTGGTGGGATAACAAAACGCAGGATAACTTTATGCAACGACAAAATAAAAACAGGAGTAAGAACTTTAAAATGTTTTCACCAAATGTCTCTGATCAAATAACTGATTTTAATATCGCATAGATAAGCAGAATAATTAGAAAATGTATTTTTCTAAAATTGATTTAATTTATTAAGGAGAAAAAACTATCCAAACCAACCGTGACTCTATTTTGAAAAATATATTTGAGAAGTTGTGAATTAACTGTGATTATCCACATATTTTTGGAAAGCTGAGTTTAATTTCACTACCTGCAGGTTTGTTTACTGTCGACCTGTAAGATCAAGAATAAAACATTCTGACAGCCTGATCAGAGCTGCATTTGAAGCACTTCAGGCCTCACTTGCTTCTCAAATCAGCATTAATGATTCACAGATGTGACAGTGACTGGACAGATGTTGAAGGTCAAAACCACAGCTGACCAAAAAGAACCCAAAGGTCAATCTCATATCTGCTAAAAACTATCATGATGATCCTACAGACTTTTGGAAAAAATGTTTTCTAGCTTAATGAGAAATAAGTTGCACTTCTTGTAAGTCTTGCTTTCCATTACATTTGTTTTAAAACCTCCAGTAAAACATGGTGGTGATGGACTGGATCTGCTTTGCTGGGCTGGAGCCTGATTATGGAGCAAGTCAGGCTCAGATGCACACAGTTAAGATGTTGGAGTGGCCTAGTCAAAGTCAAATTTCAAATTACCCAAAGTACTCCCTTTATGCTTATAGAAAATACTAAAAAGAGTCAAAATTTCTCCACAGCTGTGTGCAAAATTCTTTGATTGGATTAAAATGTATTTGGCATAAATAATCCAATGTTTTGTTCACACAAGCTTGAAATTGATTAATCCCATCACGACATGTTTACAAGCACAAGTTTATTCAGAAAAGAAGCGTTGACATGCATAGTTATAAACATTCCCTAAAAAAAACACAAAGTTGTACTTCAGTTTGTGCCATAAAAACAAACGCAGTAGCGTCTTCGTTCTGCATCTTCTGAGTGCCCAGAATGGACCAGCGCCAGGTTCTAATAACAGTCGAGACGTTACTCCACTCCCTAATTAAGCTACAGACTAAGCAACACAAGCTCTTGGTCTTCCATGGATCAGGATGAAATAAACATCCTTCAGCGTTCGGTGTTGCCGCCAGCTATCCAAGCCAACTTTATTTTAGAACGGCAAAACTCACCAAAGTTCTGAACAGGCATGAATGAGCAAGTGCATTAAAGATATTACACACAACTTCTGCCTGTCTCTTATTGAACAAAGGACACAAAGGTCAAGTTAGTTTGTCAGGATAATCACAAATGGTTGGATCATCAACCAGCTACAGTTTCATTCTTGATGAGCTGAATGCAGTCTGAATATTCCAGTTGGGATTTATTCCAGTTATGCCCAGCCTGTTTGGTTATCAAAAACGCGTAATGACAGATGTTGGCGCCAAAGGCGGCACATCCAGTTTGCGGCTTCCAGTGGTTTCTAGCTGATTTGGGCATATTTTTTAATAAAATAAGTCAAGCTGTTCAAATTTCATGATGTTTTAAATTGTTTCAAAAGTGAAAGTCAAAAGCCTTTTTATTGTCATTGAACAAAGTGTAAAATAAACAGAAAAATAAGATAAAAGGAAAAAAATCCCATCAGACACCAATCTTCTTAAATATCAACTTAGTTTAAAACCCCAATCAATAACAATGTAAAAGTCCCATATGGAAAGAACCTAATTAAATATCTGTAAGTTCTGGTTGTGATAGACCGGCATCGCCTCCTGGAAGGCAGCAGGTCAAACAGATGATAACCGGATGGTCTAAAACATTTAAGTTTGAGTCAAAGCAGAACTTTCGGAGGCAGCAGCAAGCAGCATGCTTGTTTCCATTATGATTTAAATGCTATATTAAAATTGTAGGATGATTGTTCATAGTAAACATCCTTCATCTATGATCAACTTTGCTTTTTCAGACATAGCCATCAGAGTTGAAGCACAGCAACATGATGCATAACACAGAAAAATTGATCTTTTTCAGATGAAATGAATTCGTGATGCAGAGTACCTCCTTCTTTGCTAGTGTTGGTTGGTTTCAGGTCAGGATTCTCATGATCTTGAGCAAAATGGTAGGAGAGCTGCTGAGGAACTGGTGTCCGAATGCAAGCTTTCCCCTCGCCCTCGTTTTGGTCCTTTTCTGTTTCCAGGAACTCTGAAACATCAACTGCACAGCAAACCTGGTTTAAACGTGGTGTCAGCTCAGGACACTCAGTTTGTGACCATCCACACACTCTCTGGCTGTCTGCACACACTGCAGGTCACCCAGCGGGACTGGAGGAGATATCCTGTCTTGCAGCTTGCAGGAGACTCTGTCCAGACTAGTGTGCTGACAGGTGACACTGTCTGACTGCCTAAAATACCAAAACTGGCACTCCTCAGCGCCCGGGCGCACTCGGCCAGACCCAGTTCTGCTTAGCGCTCAACCTCGCCTTGCCTCGCCTAACAAACAACAGCTGTCTGCATTGAGATGCCATGTCAGTGTGGCAGATTTTAGGATGACGTGCTGCTTTCCCCGTTTTTTTGAACATATGCATGTCAGTGTGAGATTCTGAATGCAGATGAAACGTGAGAAGTTGTCAGCTGGACATTTCTTGAAGCAATGTGTAGCTTGGATCGTTTTCATTGAGCAGCATGTAAACACACCCACGCCTGTGCTGATAAATGTGTGTAGTGAGAGCTGCTGTTAACAGTTGATGTAAGTTATCCCTTCTGCACTTGCGATGGCATGCCTGGAGATGTTTTGAATTGCTGCGGCAGGCAGAGCCGTACGCAGGAGGAATCGTACACATGCTGTTGTAATATAAGAAAGGGACAAACTAACAAGCTCATGGCCTCAAACTGTCCAGCTCTGTCAAAACTTGTCTGATATTAAAAGCTGAAGAGCATCTAAAAAAAAATCCAGATCTATTCATTCCTCTTGAACATTGCCCTTTTACAACCATAAACTTTAATTTGTTTTATTGGGATTTATAGTTGAAATCACAAGTTTATGTACACCAAATAAAAAGATACCATTATTTTCAACTGTCTTGTTAGGTTAGTTTGAATGACTAAAACTATTAATTATTATTATTAAAGCTGCAGTATGTAATATTTCTAAAAAAAAAAAAAAAACTATTTCTTGAATCTGTTGCTACAGCATGATATGAGACTTATAACCAGTGGGGAAAAAAATCACGCTTCTCTGCCTTCTCCTTGTGCTAGCTGGAAATAACCAGGAGGCCGGTCTTTGCACTGTTAATCAGGCTTATGTACGCGCTGATCATCCTACCTCACCTGTCCTCCTTCCTTACAGCCTGTTGTGAATGTTCAGGCTAGTTTATCCAGTGACAATGGATAAACGATTTCTCTGGGATGATGTGTTGTTTCTCCATCATTAACACATTGAGCAGCATGTACAAGAGGGTGATGGACAGCATTAAGACTTTCCTCCTGGCTCTGATTCGTTGGTTTTGGTCGGGAGTGTTGTATTTCTGCAAATGGCAATAGTAGCTCAGCGATGAGGTGGAAGAGCTTGATATGTTGACAGATTATCTGTCTCATATTATACTGTAATGACATGAGTTTTAACAAATTTATAAAAATATGTTTTTTACATAAGTTACATACTGCAGCTTGAAGACTCCCACATACTCAGGCGTACCGTGTGATGATTGAAATTTCTTAGTGGGGTGTACTGATTGCCTAAATGTTTTTTTGTGACAAATTCCTTTTTTCCCTCAACCCGAATGGATACTAGCTGAACTAGCCGGGTGCATAGCCCCATTTCTTCCCCAACAGCGCAGCCACTGCACACCCATTACTGCGGCACAAAGTGGAAGTCTGGCTGACGCGTGTCGTCGTCACTGGTAGCGCTGAGTGTGCATTAAAATCAGTTCAATGTTAATACTGTCACCTGCTGAGCAGCTTACTTTGTGACACCAAATACATCGTCATAAAAATGTACGCAAACATCCATGTATGCCATATTTCCACATACTCTTCTTTCCTTATCATGCTGTCTATTTTATGAAGTTTACCAAATCCTTCTGGTACAAAAAAGCCCCACATCATGATCCTGCCACTACCATACTTGACAGTAGGGATGGTGTTCCTCTTTTTCCTGCAGACGGTCATCATGGCCAAACAGCTTAACTTTAGTCTCATTGGAGGACTTTGTCCCGAAAATGAAGGACTTTGTCCCTGTCTGCATTTGAAAACTGCAGTCAGTTTTTTTTGTTTCTCACTGTTTTACCAGCTTCAGTCAGCATCTCTACAGGGTCTTTGGCTTTAGTTCTGGGGTTAATCAAAACATTTTGGACCAGAATACATTAATGTGCTCAACTCGTCTTTTTGAACTACATCACTGACGACTGTTTTAGTTCAAACTCTCTGTGTTCATTAATACACCGAGATTCAATAGATTTTTTTTTATTTTATTGACAATTGATACACACAGACACATATTCCAGCTTCAAGTAAATCAAGAAGTTCATATTCAAAGGGCCGACGTCTCTGTAGAACTTTTAATGTCATTTTACAAACCAGATGACAAGTCTTTTGTTTATGTTTGAATTTTAATCTGGTCTCAGCAATTCACAAACCAACTAAATTCTGCCACCTGCTGGTTATTCAGTCGGGAGCTGAATGGAAAGAAATTTGATTTTATAGCAATTTAGGGTTTGAGGCAGCATAACATTGGTTCTCATGTCTTTTAGAGATTTAGTTTTCTCTTCCAGTTTTGTAAGCTGTTCACTTGTGACCGAATCAGTTGGATCACTTCTGTATGTAGGATCATTTGTAAAGTTACACTGTCATAAATAAACAGTAATAATACGGGTTATTTAGCCTGAATTAAGGGAGAGAAAATAGGGGGCAAATTTGTCAGTATTTTCACCATCTTCAATCATCACAATGGCACAATTTAAAACTAAATATTTAGTTTGTAAGTTAGTATTTATCTTCAAACTGAATGCTTAGTTTGAAGATAAATATTTTGCTTGAAACTATATATTTGAAAAATATCTTTCAGCAGCTCTAATTTAAATGAAATGAGTGAGAAATAATTACTGAAATATTTTTCAAGCTAAATAAATGAAACTAAAAGTTTAAGTGAAATATTTAGTTTACAAATTGTGATTATTTATAAATGAATTAACATGCTAGAAAAACAATTAACCCCCATTTTTTCCTCTTATGAGAGCCTAAGAAACAAAATAACACTTTCTACATTAGAGCCAGAACTTGAGGCCTTACTGTGTCAAACTCGAGGCCTGGGGGCCAACTCTGGCCGGCCGAAACGCTTTGTGTCCCCTTCTAGACTTTGGAGGGACCCAATTGGACCTCCCACAGTTTGTGCGCTTGAATGTTGCTTATCAGTCAAAACAAAGCATTTTTTATCGGTTTACGGTTTAATTACTATGCTTGTCATAATCGTTTATTGTGATAAATTATAATATTGTTTTAAGATTGTATTCAAGTAAAATATTGGTAATATTATAATAATGAAAAAACAAATCTCAAAGATTAATAAACTTTAAATTGAAATGAACATTTACCAATAATATATTTTAAATATCCGAAATAAATAAACAGAACAACAGAAACGACAAAATTATGAAGATGGTAATCAAGACTGTCCTTCAAAAAAAGGATTAGTTGAGACCAAAGACTGAAGACTTTTATTTCCCAGTTTTTAGTAGAGAGAAAGAAAAGAGAAAAAAATATAAATCATATAAATGGAAATGATTCAGCTTGTTTTAATTTACCATGTAATGTAACAGATCTACTAGTTGCATCAATGATAACACTTTGCAAATGTCGAGCATATTACAATATTTATTAATATATTGTAACAATTTATCAATTCATTCTACCACAATCTTAATATGACCCAAAAAAAGAGATTTAACCCCCTTTTTTTTAGAGAAACATGATTCTGTTTTCATCTGTTTTGCTAAACATCACAATGAGATCTTCTTGATGCATCCAAACTCTTAAAACGGTACTTTTAATCTTACCTTGATCTGCTGGCGAAGCGATCTCCGCTCGCTGCTGTGATTGGTCAGGAGGTGGTGATGTAATCACAGGAAGGGCAGCGTCGGGCTCAGGATTGTCCTCTATGTGGCCAGTGTTCCCGATTCCAACGCCGTCCCTGAGATGGAGGGACGCTAGCGATGACACAGCCTGGAGCTCGTCGTCTGTCCCCAGCTGGAAACTCTCGGCTGCCATTTTCACAACGTCGACTGAAATGTCCAGCTTGGTTTTATTGAGGGTGAAGCAGGAAGTCGGGCCGCATACTATCAGCTCAGAGTTGCCCTCATGGCTGACCGATCAGATGGTGGAAGATCATGGCTGCTCAGTGTTGCCAACGTAGTCCAAGGTCCCGTTGCTCAGCCACAGTTTTAAACGCATCGTACAGCAGGCTGATGGCATCGCCAGTCGATCCGGTCTGTGCCCGTCTTTATCTAGAGCTTCTTCGCTCAAGCACAGTTCTGCTTATTCATATCAGAAGTAATGAGTCCCATTAACGAAGCTCGAGGATGCGGATGCACCACAGCTTGATTTCTTCAAGGATTCATGAATAAACTTTTCCCAAGAAATCTAAGAGAACAAGGCAAAAAAATAATAAAAAAGACAGAGGAAAGCGTCTGGTTAAGAGAACGAAAAGGCCAGACGGCAGCGCAGGGTGGAAATGCAGCAACCAGCATCAATGACGCTCACGCTCAACATTTTTATTATTTATTCTAGAGCAGATTTCAGCCCCTTACTCAGCACATTTTCCCAAGATTATTTTTATTTTTGCTTTAATTATTTATCTGCTAAACATTTTTTGTTGCTGAGACATTAAAATGGCAGTTACAATTAAAATAATAAATAAAAATGAGAAAAAGAAACATAGCTTTTCCAAAAAAAAAAAAAAATGAAAGCACAAGACCTGAAGTCACAACAGGATTTTTAAACATAGTTAAATTTGTTCTTCTCACATAAAAATACCCCAAAGATTAATTTAACTTGCATTTTTTTATATCTAAAAATAAAATATAAATCAAAATTAATGTCATTGTGCACAAATACACAACAACATTTTAAAAATGGCAATTCTTCAAGAAACACGGAACAACTGAGATATTAAGAATAAATAAATATTGTTCTTCCTTTTATATTGTGCATTCCTAAAAAAAATTTCAGCATTTTTTTTTGTAAAAATGACCACAGGTCATTCAGAAGAGCAAAAGTTTGAAAAATTAAATTATCATTAGGAGATTTCTTAGGAGGCATATATAGCTATTATTAATAAAATATTACATGTACACAAATATTTTATCTGTTGAAGGAAAATTGCTTTAATACTGTTTCATTTTTTTTCCAAAAAATTTGGCAAACTACAATAAAAATGTACATATTTTTATCATTCTTTAACAATAGAATTTTAAAGAGTCTGAAAATGTAAAAGTGAAGCAGAAAATATTTCAGTTTGAGGTCTTTTTTTTCTGTTTCTGCTCAAACTAAAAAAAAAAAAGGTGTTGATGTAGTTTTATGTTACAATTACAGTTGTCTTTGAACTAAACTGTTGCTGTAAAATGTTTAAAGATAGGAATAAAAAGAGAAAAATGTAAATAAAATCAAAAGCAAACAGGGACTGTTCCCCATTTGGGATTTAGTGGATTTCTCTGGACTTTGCGCCATGTGAAGTCCTGCTCAAGGCTTGATCTGTAGATATACACATAATGTACAGCATTATGTTAGGAAGCCCTTTACGTGACAATGAATTGAGGGGAGCAGCAGCTAAATCCTGCTCCTATCCCATAGCGATGGATTAGTCAGCGTATTCTCCACAGTGTAACCTCTTATGGAGGGATTTGTTTGGGGATATCCTTTAGTTGCCCTAGAAGGGAGAAAGAATTACCATAACGGCATGTTTAAGGCAAATATTTAAAGAGTTGCTTCACATGACTAATGATATTCTATCCTGAGGGATGAGGTGTGCAGAAAATGGGGGGGAGATTATTTTCAGAAATGGAAATGCAACTGAAACACATCAAATTTAAATATTTACAATATTCTGTTTCAAAAACTAAAGATCTGAGCCTTTAAGCATTAGATCTGTTAGATAAATGCATACTAATAGGTTGTTTTTTTGGTGTTTTGTTCATTGTGGGGTTTGGTTTGAAGCAGGTGAAAGTTTCTACATTCATCAGCTGAAGCTTCGTCCCTCATCCGAAGCTGAAGAGAGAAAATGGCGTCGTGTGGAGATAGTTGGGATGGTACGCAGACGTTAAGTCGCCATGGCTTGACGCTCTTGGTTGACCACGTTGAGGTCGTATCAAGTCGATTATTGGTTTACCGATGCCAACATTAAGACAAATCCCTTAAAAACAGTTAATTTGAATTTAACCCAAAGTAAGTAAACATCCACAGAGGATAGTTCAACCAGATTCCTTCTTAATCAGTTATTGCATTTTTACTGACATCCTCCTATTTTATTTTCTTTACTGTTATTTGTTTTCGGCATTGCTTTCAAATTAAATAGCCAATGTAATGACAGGTGTTTAGTTGATTTATTTATTTATTTAAGAAAATCCAATGACGAGGATTCAAACCTCTTCAGACGTCCGATTACACTGTCACTAAAAATGTCCGAATTTCAGGTATTTCCCTTCATGCTCTGTTTTTAGTTAGCGTTTTTGTGGAAAAGTTTATATTTTTCTTTCAACTCTTATTGATCGTGTCGCATCCAGAACTGATAACGGGACATCTGATGTACGCCATATTTTCCCAACGCCTTCAAGCTGCCCCCCCCCACCGATTACCCTGTAACTAAGCTCTGAACGACGAAGAGCCGTGGATGCAGAATATGCAGAGAACTTTCAAAATGGCAACTTTTGGAGCGGGCGTCATCCGAGCAGCCCTTCTACAAAGAAGAGGAATCAAACGCCATCAAGAAGCTCAGCCACGCAGGACAGCATGCACCTACCTGGGCCAAGACGGAGGAGACCGGGGCAGCATGGGAAACCAGCGTCTCGTCGACATCCATGAAGCGGCGAAGAGACGTTGCCGGACGCACACGTGGCTCCGATCAAACCAACCACCGGCCTATGTCCTCACGCCATCCTGTGTCCCTCCGCCCCCCACCGCCTCCCGCTCCTCCTATCCCGTGAAGCGTCTCCTCCACAGCTCTCCATCTTCTTCAGATCCTCTCCTGTTGGGTGTTATCTGTCCCTTTGAAGCAGCGCATTTTCCCACGCTGTCATTCCTCCAGGTTTTCCGTCTCCTCCTCACGGAGCTTCTTGAATTTCAGCCTCATTCAAAGTCAGTGGCCTCACTTCTAAATGCCATGTGCAGGAGAAACTCCAATTATATTTAAAGTGCATTCTAAAGAAAATAAGGGGGAGGAAAAAAAAAAGACTACAAAGTGTGAATTTTAGAGCCAGTGGAGATGAAGGAGGAGAAAAAGCTGCGCCGGTGTAGCACTGCTCTTCACACTGCAACTCTTTTTCACAGTTTGAGCCACAGTGAGGATGCACTGTTGGGGGGACACGAGCATGAGAATGAGACAGCAAGGGGAAAAAAACTCCTATATAAATAAATAAATAAGGAAAGGATGCCACTGTTGCTATACAGAGGAAGGGGCTTAGCAGTCTCCTGAAATCCTATTGGTCGGCCTGTTGCCATGTGCTCAGCAGTCAGCAGAGATGCTGCTAACAAATCAAGGAAATGTTCTAATATTAGACTGTATGTTTCTAGGCAGCGGGAGCCCCTGACCTCTCAACTCCGACTGCGTTACGTTCCACTTCACGGATCAGCATAATGAAACAAGTGGTGTGGAAGTAACTGGTTAAAAAAATGTTTAAAAATGTTACGGCGCTGTAGACAAAACCAGACACCTGCCCCCTCCACCCCAATGCCAGGTCTCTCTCTGCGTCATGCCAGGTTGACTGATCGCAGGAGCAAAATGAGGATGAGACGGGAGGAAATCGTCTTTATTTTAGCCAGATGGAAATCATTCTGTATGCATCCAGTCATTACAATTTTAACTCTTTTTGACAGGAGAAAAACACATCACTGATGAGGCAGCAATTATAAAGTGGTGAAAAATTACACTTCTTTTGCATTTAAAATTTCCTGCTGTTTGAATTTTCCCTGAGAACAGGATCTGTCTTTTTTTTTTTTTTTTTTTTAAATAGCGCCTTAGATCAGCGTTTCCCAACCCTGGTCCTCAAGGCTCACTGCCCTGCATGTTTTAGGTATTTCCTTGCTTCAGCCCAGCTGATTTCAATCGATGGCCGAACTGCAGTCAGTTGAATCAGGGACATTAAATCAGAGAAACCTCTACAACACATAGGGCAGTGAGCCTTTTGGACCAGGGTTGGGAAACGCTGCCTTAGGTTGTAATTTTTACAGCTGGAATTGCCCAAATGCATAGATAAAACTTAACAAGATGTTGTTTTTAGAAACCTTACCCAAACATTTCTTTAGCCCTTAGTTCCTTCTTTCTGTTCTTTTTGTTTCTCTTAATTATTCAAGATAGTTTTTTTTATTTATTTTGAAGGTTTTTATTGGCTCTAGTGGCCTTTATTTAACAGTGAATGGACAGGAAAGAGGGAAATGAGAGAAGGGGAAGACATGCAGCAAAGGTCGCCAGACCGGGAATCGAACCTGCGACGACTGTGCCAAGGACTAGGGCCTCCGTATGTGGGTTGTGCTAAACCCCTGCACCACCACAGCACCCATTCAAGATAGTTTAACAGAACATAATGTACACATCCTCCTCCATAGTTTGATGTATTTTTACAACAAACTATTTAGTTTATGTGAACAGCAGAGATCCCTGGACTTCTCCTCAGCTACATGCTAGATATGGGGATGGACTCCAAACTGATTTAATCTATAACCAATTTGTCTGGCTTCTTCGTCCAGTGGAGAGTTTCAGCCTTGAAAAGCCATTGATCATAATCGATTTTTATAAGGGTAAAACATGAAAGAGGATGAAAACTTTTCAGTTATTACGTCCTGACTAACACAAGCTAACAGACTTTGTTATAGCCTGATAAAACTCTGCTCATAATTGGTAAGGCTACATAGTGACAGTTTCCACTAGCTGCATTTCCATTAGGAGTGCTCTGCTTGCAGTTTGTTTTTGGCCAATTGCTGATTACTGATCTTTAAAAAGCCTGACCTGCTGATTCCTATTTTGGCTGACACATATTTTTTTTTTCTGAAATGTTGCCAAATAGTCGCTGAATTGGCAACAGTGGGATGAATATTGGTAACTGCAAACCTGCAGACGTGAGCTGGAGGGCCAGTCCATCAGTCAAACAGAGCAGAAGAGGATAGTGGCTGATTTTAAGACCTTTGCTGAAGTAAATGAGATTAGGGGATAAAATCTAAGTATCGTCTGATCCTTAATTTCCCAAAATTAAGGAAATTACACCGACAAATTGGTGCACCCCTTGTTTCCATTACAAATATGCGCAACTTTGTAATATTCAGGCAATGTCGAAAAAACACCATTTGATTAATGAATGTTTCTTATTCATTAAATAAGAAACGTATTTTAAATCACACATGAATATGTTTGTTCTTGTAATAGTAATAAAAAAACACGCCATCATCCTCCAACTACTTCTGTTATCGACGTCTTCGTAGTTTGCGCCAGTGTTGACGTCCGTTGTTGATCATGTGTGAAAAAGGCTTTTCATTGCAGTTTTGTGAAATGAACCAATTTAGATACGGTCAAAAAAAAAAACCCACCTCATCCTAGCGTCATAGCTTGAGGAAATTTTTTTTTCTTTTTTTCAAAATTGGTGACTGGGCGAATTTATTTTTAAAATGTCAAATTAGGTGGTTAATGCAAACACAATATTTTCTTGTCTTCCAGCAAGAAAGTTCAGCATTTGATTTCCAGCCACAATATTTATGCATGGAGTTTCTATGTTGTTCTTGTTCACTTCAGTGAGAACAATCTGCATATTTGGTTCATTATCCTCTCTAAATGCTTGTTATTCCTGACTGTATGTTTCTGTTGTCCTGTGATGGACTGGCAGTCTGTCCATGGTGCACCAGGCTTCATTTCCAAAGCCTCTGTAGAAAGGAACTAGTCCCACATGACTCCAGATGTTCTGGCACATAAATGATTGATTCTACTCTAATGTAGGTGTTTTTGTTGCAGGACACTGATCTCAGACAATGGAGCTGTCCAGGTAGGTTGCACCTTTACTAAATTTATACACCAACAGCCTTCATTTTGTCACCTTTTCTCTATTTTTGAGTCAACTTTTACAGCTTGTACTCCAGTAGCTAAAGTTTGAAGAGAACCTCGTATTAGAAAAACATCTCAGGTTAAAGACTTGATAGAAATGTGCAATTTAAATTATGTTTGAAGCTTTAAATGACCGTAAATCTTGATTTACCTCTAGCTGTTAGGGTTTTTTACTTTGAGAAGTTCATTTATAGGCAATTTCTGTGTTCTACATGTTTCAAATTTAAGCTTAATGTAATGAGGTAAAGCCTTTATTAGCTAAATCCAGAGGTAATTTTATGCTTCCTTCTGAAAATCTTACATTAAAGCATATCCTGCAGATTTTGCTTTTCACACAAAACTCATCTTAATTGTAAAATTTTTTTGGAGTGAATTAAAACAAACATTTAGATGAGACAAAATTTATGCAAATATATTTAATATATCATTTATATATATTTAACATACAATGCTGATCACAATTTTTGACACACCTGCTTTTTAAGCACAAAATATTGTGAACTCTGTGTTTAAGATGGAGGCGTGTAAATCGTTCTGACCGACAGATAAAGCGATGTTACAGGATTGTGGTGCTTTGCACATCCGTTAAATAAGACAAGATAGGGAAGCAGGAGTGGAGCAGCAGCACACATCCGGACTGTTAGGATCGTAGCTGCATCTGCAAATCAGTGACAGATTTAATGTAAAACAATGATGGCCACTTTTTACATGCACATCATTTAGCCGGTGTGAGTGTGCTGCCCTAAACAGTAAAATGTTAGTAATGTGCAAATATTGTAATGTTTTATTTCCCATTACAGAAAAAAAAAGAACTGAGCTACAGAAAAGAACGGGTAAGCACATAATATAACCGCCCGCAACTTTCTTGGAAAAATACTATTCTCATATCAACAATACTTATAAATGCAGAACATATAGCAGTACATACGCATTTAAATAAATGAGTTTAAGGTAAATTCCAGTGGAGCTTTTCACAGCTCAGATCCAGTTAAATGTTCTGGTCTATCGGGTTCGATAAACCGCAGAGATGCAGTCAGTCTGCAGGCCAGGACTTGTGGGGGTTTGTGGGGCTCCTGGGTTGAGCCTTTGGACTCCCCTGAACAGAGAAAATGAGGAGCGTAAGGGTAGAAAGTGAAGAAATCTTCATCCTGCTGAATACACAGAGTGCTTATTTGACATTTCTGCATGTATTTACATTGTGGTCTATTCAAAGCCTTTCGGTTCCACCTCCATTCGGTTCAAGTTGGGACAAGAACATTCTAATGAAATTAAATGTTATTTTACGCATGAACCTGCCAGCAGTATGAATCATTTTGGGATTAGCTGTGCAGTTGCAGATGGGGTTGACAAATTTTAAACTTTATGCTTTGTTTTAGAAATATCACAGTGGAGGGAAACTGTAAAACTAGAAATCTCCTTAGAGCAAATGCCTAAAATATTGCAAAATGTTAATTCATGTTGAGCTTTCTTCTTTCAACTTATTAGTAAAACTTAAGAGACACTTGAAATGATCAGTTTCTGTGATTTTACTTTTTATACGTACATGTTTGAGTGAAATGAACTTTATTTTATTCTATGAACTACTGACATGTTTCTGAAATTCCAAGCAAAATAGTTAGTGTTTATTTGCAGAAAATGAGAAATGGTCAAAATAACGAAAAAGACACAGAGCTTTCAGACGTCAAATAATGCAAAGAAACAAGTTTATATTCATTTAGAAACAACAACACTAATGTTTTAACTCCGGAAGAGATCAGAAGTCAGTATTTGGTGGAATAACCAGGTTTTCAATGGGGTTCAGTGCAATGGGCTCTTTGGGGTTTTTTTCCCAGAGCTGAATGTCTGTTGTGCTTCCTAAAGCCACAACATGCACACAGATCTTCAAACTGTCTGGGTCGCTGGATGAAGATGCCCCTCTTCTTTGGATGAGAAGGAACTTCATGCATAGATTAAATAGGGAAGCTTCAGTTTGCTTAACATGGCAGCTTTAATTTTTCTAAACTATTCAAAACTTTAGAAAAAGTGTCTCTGTTGCCCATTTTTGTATTCATCTCAGATATATTTCATTTTAATATTTTTCTTGGCAGAAGTGGCTCCTTTCATGCTTTTTCTCAACTTTATCCAGCTGTTCATAAATCTTTGCTTCTCTCTCACATTTTCCATTTGTGGGAAAAACTCTGGATTAGTCAGCGTAGTGTCCCAGTGGTTAACAAGGGTTGGTGCTAGAACCAGTTCTTTATTGGTCTGGTTCTGCAGCCAGAGTCTAAAGTCTCCTCAACTAAATGTTTGGATTTTCCCTCCTTTGTCTTCTGAATTTAATAAGCTAACAGAGTTCATTTAACTCCACAAATGCTTTATTTATCCCAGTATTCCAACATAGAGACGCTACTGCTACTGTCTTGGTAAATTAATTTATAAATTGCTTATTTAAAAGTGTTCATAAAATCAGCTGAGAATATTTATATCCAGTGCAAAACAGTGGCTTTTTTTCCGGCAGCTTTGTTGCGCTGACATACAGAAACTGTTTGACTGATGAATAAGCTTTGGGAAGAGACTGAGTTAATGCCATCCCAGTGCTAATTGGACTTCAAAGCTCAGTTCTTGCTGTTTTTTGATTTTGTGCAAATTTGAAAAATGGTGTTTTTGTCTCTGCTCTGTTTTAAACCTGCAGGGTCAGCATCTCCATGCAGTCTGCTGAGTTTCCTTAGGAAACTTTATTTTTAAGATCAACGGTGCAAAAAAACTAATCCTGGCCTCACTGTGTTATAGCAAGGGCAAAGCGGTAAGCCTGTAATTTTAATATTTGATCAATTTGACCTTATTCTTTTGCTTATACATTCAATGGGCTTGTCTTTTCCAAGAGATTGAAATTATACTATTTAATTGGTGCTACATGAATAAACTTAATTGCTCTTTTGCTAGTATTTAATCCGTTGTTTTTAGTTCTTTTTAGCCAGTGTCTGCTGTTATTTTAAGTGTTTTATACATGCATGCATGCATGCATTTAGCTTGCCTTTAGGACACATTTCAACTAAATTAGTGCTAAAAAATAACTTTGTAAATAAAATAGTTTCCTAATTTGAGGCATTTGTCGGCATTGATCGGTGTCTAGGAGTGGATAATAATAATTTTAGCTAAAAAGTGTTTTAAATAATAAAAGTAATAAAAACTATACCTTTTATAGCATTTTCTCTGTTTTCATGCAATACAGACATGGCATTCATTTTCATCTTGCAAATTTTGACATTTTCTATAAAAATATATATACTATATATACTCCTATCATGTAAAAATAATATCTAAAAGCTAAATAGTCTTTTAACATAAAAAAATCAAATTTCCTATAGTAGATATGGTTGAAAATAAGCTGAATTTTGAGTAGCTTTAGTAGATCTAAACAATTTTGTTTTTAGTTGGACCGAGGGTAAAATGTGCTCAGAGTTACTGGGTTCACCACAACTCTTACTTTAGGAAACATTAATTTAAATATGCAGACTGGTAAAGCCATGCTTATCATTACATATTACTCTTGTTTGCACTGGAAATGCTAATGGCTATGTTGCCATACATAGACGTACAGAAAGTAAACAGACTTTAGTCCATCCGCAAAAAGTTTGTGATTCAGTGATTGTAAGCTAAGCAACTATTTTGATTAGTTTTACTTCCATAATAATTTTTATTATAAGAATTACCATGAATTAAAATAACTATTCAAAGGTTTAAAAAGTTATGATGGAGTCCTTTAATTAATTCTTCCTTCTCACAGTTCTGTCTGCAGTAGCGTGGTAAAGCCTAAAGGGGGCAGCAGTGTGCTATAAATCAGATCATCCACACCCGTAACACTTACATGAGCTGCACCAACTCATGTAAGTGAATATGGCTAATACCATATTTTCCCTCAAACTCTAAAGCATATGATTTTTTTTCTTTTTACCTTCTATATAAACTTCAGCATGCTTTTCAGTTATTTTATTCAAAATCATTACATTAGATATCATTTGCATGTTGCCTACGTTAACATATTGTCTTTCCACGAAGCAACAGATGCATGAGAGGATGAACTCACCAGAGTAGTCTGGGACTTTGCATAGTTCATGTGGGCATAAAGCAGCACCGCTGTGTCGTTGTGTGCCGCTTCCAGCGCGATGGACAGAGCGTTACTGCCGTCCTGCAGACGGAGGGAAGCAGTGCACAGAGAGGAAGCATCAGATCACTGCCCATGAAATCCCCAGAGTCTGAACAGAGAGCACTGCAGTTTCAAAAGGGCCGCGTGATTCACATTGTGGATGGTTTCAACGGTTGGGTAATTTGATAATTATGGTCAGGCAAATTAGTGTCATACATCTGTAATTAACCAGTTAAAAACAAAACGGGACATTCCTCTGAAATCCTTCTTGATGTCCTTTGTTTAGTTTTTTTATTACTAAGCGAATTACTGAATCGGTATTTATAACATGTTGGAAATGGAGAGTCATCCAAAGGTACTTTTAGAACAGTTTCACTGTTTTGTTGAATTGTGATTTTAGTTGTTAAGCCACAGTAATTCCAACACCACATTTGCTTGGGGTATGTTTTTTTTTTTTTTTTCACTTTTAGAGACCTTAATTACTTCTTTTTTTTTTTTTTATTCTTTATCTGCTGAGTCAGATTAAGTGGATAGTCTGTCACAAGTGTCAAACCTTCCCACAATTGTATTTATTTGGGTTGCATGATATGATCATATCTTTACTCCAAATACATAAGAAAGCTCATAGTAAAATAAAAAAATAATTATTGGCGTCAGTAATGGTTGATGTTGGTCATTTGCTAAAATCAGTTTTGACCCAACAAGTAAAACTGGGACGACTACTAACGTAAATTTTTGCATCTCATCATTCATCTGTGACATCGACACAGTTCTGGATTTGAGTTGTTTCAAGCCAAGA
The DNA here is from genome assembly GCA_902982915.1 of Phalloptychus januarius. NCBI lineage: Eukaryota > Metazoa > Chordata > Actinopteri > Cyprinodontiformes > Poeciliidae > Phalloptychus > Phalloptychus januarius. The sequence goes on along the minus strand of CADWAE010000076.1, from coordinate 6,444,666 downwards.
AGCAACTTAATGTGGCAATTTTTTCAGTTTTGAAAGTGTAGGGAAATCTTGGTAATCTGCCACAATCGATGCTAACAAGCCTGAAACAGGTTCAGTTGTAAAAAACTGGAAAACTCAAACTTGCATTGTGTAAAAAGTTTAAAAGATAAAATTAAGGGGCTGTCTGTTTCCACAGAGTAAGTCTTCAAAAATTAATGTTTTTTTAATCAGTGTTATGAAATCTGACTGCTAATTGTTGCAGATTTATTCATGCTTTTGTTTTAAAGGGGATGAAAACTCTAAGCAGCAGTTCTGTTTCCTCTCCTCATATCTGTTTTTTTTCTTTTATTATTTCAAACAAACATAACTAGATGTTTGTTTGAAAACATAAATAGGAACAAAATAAAACACGGACACCACAGAAGAAGATATGAACATAAATACAACATGTAAGGGCGTTATAGGACATGTAAATTATGCCAAAAAATAAATTGGCGCTCAAGAGTTGTAGTTTTTAGAGGGCTGATACCATTTGAATTTAAGTTAGCACTTTAGCATCAGCTTCTGCTAAATGCCATTCTGATGTAGCGATTTAGTGTTAGCTTTAGAGTTAGCATGTCTAAGTTTTTATTTAGCGGTCCCCACTACTGCTTCTCCCTCGCCTGTCACTAAAGGTACATATTGATGAAAAAAGAAAATAATAATTAGGTATAAATACTTTAGTCAAGAATTACATTTGTCTGCAACAGACAGCAGGACTAAATACAGGGTTTCGTGTTTAAGCAATTGATCCCAGAAGGAAGTCGGCTCTGACACAAACCTAGTTTTCGCACACTGTAACTCAGCCGAACTCTGTTTAACATGCTGCTTTGTTTTTTCAGTGGAGTTGGGGGGGAAAAGGGGCTTTTCCAATCGTCCAGCTGTGCTGAAACTCTATCCAAATGGCCGACTCATTCTGGCACAGATGTGAACTCTCAAATATCTGTCTGCCCGGTTTCTCCCCAAGTATCCAGACAAAACAATTCACTGTAAATCACTTTAGGAATCACAGGCTGAGCTGGGAGGGAAAAAAAGAGGCTTCAGAGGAAGTAATGAGGAGAGTTTGGTCTCTAACAAGATTTTCACCAGGGAAGTTTTCTGTTTGGCTACTGGAGCCTTCGGGAGACGCATGAAACCTCTGCTCAACATGTTTTTCTACAAACAAGCAGTTGGTTTGTTTACGGGTCATTTGATGAAGTATGCAGAGAATCAACCAGAGTCTGCAGGGCCTTGTGTCTGAAACGATGAAGGCTGTGAACTGAGAGGGTTTTAAGTCCTCCCCAGGGACGTTTGAGTTGCGTAGCGACTGTGTTTCCTTCCAGCAGCACTGATGAGTCAAAGGCAGATGACACTAATCTGATTGTGGCCCTTTCGGGTTTGATTATATCTTCTTAAGTGAGAATATTTCAAATGGTGTGAGAGAAGAGCAATAAGATATGAGGTCATTTCCTGAGTAGATTTTCAGAACTTGAAGGCGACAACAATTGGATGAAGGTATTTGGCTCAGAGTGGAAAAAAATATGATTTGTTTTTTTGCTGGGTCAGCTAAGAAAACAGCCTTACATTGTCCACGATGGATATGTCGCACCCTGGCTGTTCCAGGAGCAGCTTGACGATCTCGGCGCGGCCGTGTTCGCTGGCACACATCAGAGCCGTGGATCCCTCATCGTCCTGGACGTTTACGTCAGCTCCACACTCGAGCAGAGCCTGAACCATCTCCTGCCGTCCGTGGCTCACCGCCAACATCAGCGCCGTCTGGCCTGCCTGGTGGACAGAAAACAGAAAAATAATTTTATGTAAGGCACAGCCATAAGCAGGCTGTCGAGGGGCAACTTCTGCAAAAACTGCTTGCTAAATTGGATCAGGTATCTGGCCAATCGCTGATTACCAAACTTTTAAAAGGCTAACTTGCCAATTCCGATTTTTGCCAATATCAATTTTTACTTTGTCTGAAATGTTTCTAAGGATAGCAAGAAAGTCGCTGAGTTGGCATCATTGGGGTGACTATTGTTAACGATAAACATGCAGAATTGACCTGGTGGGCCAGTAGGTCAGTCGAGCCTTTTTCACAGGAGAGCAGAGGACAGTAGTTGATTTGCAGGCCTTTACTGAGGTACTGTAGATAAGATCGGCTTCACATAAACCAATCACTGATCTCCCAAAATTAAGCAAATCTGCACCAATATATCAGTTACCTGGTGAATTGGTGCACCCTGAGTTTGTCCCCATTTTGCTGCCAAAACAACCTGGAATGAGACTTGCCAATTATTTGGGAAGTTGCATTTTATTTAGAGATGCACAAATTACAGTTTTCTGGCCAGTCAGAGAGGTGGAGTACCACTTCTAAAAGTATTTTCTAAAACATGTTAGTTGATTTTAGGTCCATCTTCAACCCCAAAAGGTCCAACCCAGACCAGTACCTCCACCTTGGGAAAACAAAACTTTTAAATGTTTTTTAAAACATTTCCTTTTCCTTAAAAAAAAAGGAAACATACATATAGGGGTATAATTAAAATGCAGAAATGGATACTAGCTAGTAATTTACTTTTAAGAATAGTTTTACTGCACTGTGCTTTTTAAAAGTATTTTGAAGTACTGCTACTCTCTGGTAAATGCTCCTGCTGTTGCTGGGCAGAAATAAATTAACTACGGTTAAGCAGTTTTTGACCCATTTCTTTGTTTTGTTTTTTGCATTTGTGACATCCTTCTGTGTGTGCAGTTAAGTTTCTGCTGCTCATATTTGACATTTATTTACACAAACCAGACCCGCCAGCTCTTTGCCACATTCTTTGTTTTTGCTGCTAATCACAGAAAACTTTGTCCTTTTAGTTAATTTTCACCCAGTACCTGTCACTACTCTCTTCCTTGTTCTCTCGTTTATCATCTCCTTTAAAACAATATTAGAGCATATAATTTAGATTTTCAACTCTTTATTTTATTTGCTAAAAATGTAAGAAGTCCTATACGGTTGTATTTAAATTGGACACATTTTCCCTAAATGATCAACTGAACTGCTTTTTCCTGCTGCTTGTGATTAGACTGCACATGGATAAAAACTTAAAGCCACACACAGTTCATTAAAAGTAAAAACAAACTTTTACGGCTCCTTTTGCCCGTTTATTCCTGCACATATTTCCATTTGAGCAATTGTAAAGTTAATAAAAAACAGCAGAAACTTGTACAATTTTAATTCCCAACCTTAAATTGTTTTGCCTGCCACATGTTTTGTTCCCTGCAGCAACAATAACAAGCTCCAGTAATTGGATTTATAGAGAATGATGCCATAAATTCAGTCCCATGACTGAGCAGTCAGGCGCCACAAACCCTACACAACCTGATTTAATCAAGTGCAGAGATAAAACCACTTGAAACAGAGTCTCACAATGGCTGCACATTTTTGCTGTGCAACTTTTAGCCTGAAACAAAGTACTCTGAGTTGGAAGCACTTCATCAGAATGTGAGAAATTAATTCACTCCGAATGTGAAGAAAAGAAGAGAAGACTGCTTCGTCTCATTTGTGGTTTAAAAGGCAGGGATTAAAACAAGAATACAGTCGTCTGATCATTCAGATCATCTGACTCATGTTTCTAATCAACTCTTTTATTTCCATCATCAAATCAAACTGCTTTGACTTTTCCATCCCGACACTTTTAACATCTTGGTCTATCTGGAAGTCTCCAATTAAGTATGCACTCAATTCAAGTTGTTTTTACTTTTGTTAATATGTTATTTATTATTTCCCAAAGTGTTAATGAACACTTCCCTGTTTATGGCCAGGTTTCCTGTTAATCAGCCATCTGCAAAAACTCGTTAAGATCTGCGAGCACTCGAATACAGAGTGCTTACACATGCGGGGGTTTGCTTTAGAAATACAAATTACAGGAGAAGTCCATATTTTTTTGCTGCAAATATACAGATTTTAATATTTACTGTGAATATTTGTTAGTCGGTTTTGGAAAACAAGAATGTTTGGCTGCTTAATCGTAAGTTGAAAACGACTCACTGAACCCTCCTCAGGACATTTTGCAGCTGTTTTAAATTCAGAAGAGCCATAGAAACAAGTGAACAAATTAAAGTAAATCTATTTACTTAATTATTTTACTTATGCTTTTGTTGGTCTCTAATTTGCTTCTTAGGATCGCCACAGTTACTTTCAATTAACTTTGCTTTGTCCTTTTCCATTTTTGGCCAATATTTTTAGTATAAAGATAACAAAAAATTTTGATTTTTGCCTTTTTCTGTTTCATTGCAAAATTTAGACAGTTACCCTAACATACTAATAGCGCCGTTTATTTCTTTATCAACTCATTTTAATGTAATTACACTGAAAAGAGAATCAATCTCCAACCTCTATTAATTGGTCACAAGTAATTTAATGATGTTTGTCAATTTTACTTTATTATTGTTTGCTTAACTTGACAACTTGATAAATTAACGTGGATAAACTTAATTTGATTACTTGTGACTAATTAATGGAATATATTTCATTTGGGTCACCTTTTGTCAATGTAGGATGTATATGCTTTTTTGATACCATGTAAATATGGCTGTATTCTTCATGTTATTCTTCATTTTGATACAAAAACATTAAAAAAGTAGATGATTCTTTAAAGCATAAATCAGAACAGGATTTTTATAGAAGGCATTAGAACACTTTTATTTTTTGCAATTTTAAACTAATTTTATTATGTCTACCAAGCAGAGAAAGTGTCTTTTTACACCTCTTGCTCAAAAAAAATATAGTTTTTAGAATAAAGACTTGTATTCTTGTTCCATTTGAGGGAATACAAAACAAATGTAAATATCTCTTTTCAGTGTTTGTGAAGTGGAATCTGTATCTGACCTGGCTGGCCTTGGCGTTGACGTTTCCCTGACCGAAGAGCTTCTTCACCACAGCCATGTCTTCCTCTTCCTTTACGGTGGAGAGCGCTGCCAGCATGATGGCCGTGTAGCCCGCCTTGTTCTGCTTATCCACGCAGCACACACCTGGAAGAACCACGCATTACTCTGCAGGACGAAGAAAATGGCCGCTTCCTAAAGATTTCTCATTTTACCTGGCCAGTAAATGATTTGCTCTAAGCATTAGATCAGGTAGAAACTAAAGAACATGAAGGTAATTTTAAGGGGAAAATGGTAGAATTGTGCTACTGTGAAAAAATTTAAATGCACTGCAAAACATTCGTGCTGTCAAAGTTGATCGTTTGCTTCATAGACCAAAAACTCTCAGCAGAACCAAATTGCAACAGACAAACCAAGTTCACAAACTGTGAGGTTGGTTTTATGTCACACTGTTAATTCCTTGCAGAGCCGCTGAAGATGCATCACTCAGTCAAGATCTGAGTTACTACACAGGGTTTCTGTTGCATAGCGCTTTTAGGTTTGATTATTTTAAATCATTTAAATTTAATCAGAAGTGTTTTACATCTGAAAAAGATGCTATTGGTGTTCTATTTGCCCTCAAGTCTTTATTTATAAGGTTAAAATATATAAAAAAAAAAAAACACATGATCAGTTTCTCTGATTTTACTCTGTAGATATATGTATGAGTAAAATGAACATCGTTGTTTTATCCTACAAACTACTGATAACATGTTTCTGAAACTCCATGCAAAAATTTATTTACTTGCACCCCAGTATTTACTTGCAGAAAATGAGAAATGGACAGAATTACAAAAAAGATGCAGTGCTTTCAGATGTCAAATAATGCAAAGAAAACAAGTTCATATTAATTTAGAAACAACAACACTACTCAGGAAGATTTCAGAAATCAATATTTGGTGGAATAACCAGGATGTTTTCTATGGAGTTCAGTGCAGTGGGCTCTTTGTTTTCCTAGAGCTGTATTATGTAAAGTTTTAATTAAACTTCTGAATGTGAGGAAAATATTTTTAAAATCTCATAAAAATGTTTATATTTATTTTGCATTTAGCCAGTTGGACTAAATTTTGGCAATCGATGCCTGATTTATTTTGTAAATTAACTTTACGGGACAAACAAACATTTGTTTCAACACAGCACAATGTACTGTAAATTGTAAATGATCTGCCTTCATTTATAATAATGGAACTTTCAAGGAGAATTTCTTGCAATGTTCAATGTCAAGTTTGATAGTTTTCCTGCAGAAATAGGAGACCAAAATGTACAAAACAGTTACATAATGGACAGACGGTGCTTCCTGCCAGCAGTTCCCTCACCTGTGTCCAGCAGCAGTCGGACCACCCCAAAGTTGGAGTGGGAGACGCTGTAGTGCAGAGCTGTGTTCCCGTTGCCGTCCGTCATGTTGACGACGTGCTCCAGCAGCGCTGACGACACCTCGGAGAAAGCCATGAGGTAGTCGGAGACCCGCGAGGGCTGCGCCATCTTCGCGCTGGACACCCGGAACCACTCGAGCTGGACCGTGTGGGTACTGGACAGCTGGAGCGCGAGACACGTCAGCTTTACTGATACAAATCCAGTTTTAGTCTTAAGATTACGTTAATTTATCTATGTCCAAATATTTTTGTGCTACCAATGTTTAAGTAAATCACTTTTTTTAGACACCAAGTAACTGCTGTGGTTCTAGCAACATTAGCTGCGTTTCAATTACAAATGTCCGAAAGCCTTTGTTGCCAATGTCGACATTGAAATCACACGTGAATACGCTTGTTCAAGCGATAAATCGCCACAAATAACTGCAGCGACTGATATAAGCAGTTACGTGAGATATATTCACAATTCAGCCATCAAAATATACGTCGAGTTATTGGCGGTTGGCTAAGCTCTTCTTCTTCTTCTTCGTTTGTAACGTTAACAGCAGCACGAGCAGCTACCGTAACTACTGCTGTTGTGCGCAACACGCTCACTTGCGCGCAACAACCATTTCCTGCCACATAGAGTTTCCAGCTACCGTAATAACGATCTATTATTATAGGAAACTTTTTATAATAGGAAACTTTTTTTTTCTCAATCATAAAACGTTAAATCAGGCACTTTTTTGGGGGACGGCTTTAGCCGGGGACAGGTCACCTAAAACTGGGACTGTTGATGGGACGTCTGGTCACCTGAAGTTGTAAGTTAGTTTTGTCTTTTTTTAAGATGTTTATAGTAGAAGTTCAACAAAAACTGCTGGGTAGGATTTTGTGTTTTTGCAGAGTAGCCTGTGCTTTTGTTTCCAAACCTTGGATAAATAGACATTTATCCAAATATTTGACAAGGGGTATGTTTATATTTGATCGTGTGTGGATTTTAGAAATCCAAACTTGTAGATCTAGTAGTTCTTTACTGAAATCAGAGCAGCTTTGTTTCCCAGTACTCCATGCTGGTAACAGAAATGTTCATATGCATTAAAAAAAACCCTAAATTGAGATGACATTTTTGGCCTTGATGATTGTGCTACTGTGTGTAAAAGCAGCTTTACTTTGAAATCAAAGCTCCGCTGCAGTTTATAAGGGAAAATCAACTGATAACAGATGGCTTTTGCTCCATGTCTGACTCACTTCCTTTTTTACTGTAAGACATTGTTCAGACGCTCCTATTGTTTGGTGTTTAAGGGCTAGGAAGCTCCTACCACAAAAGAATGCACTCAAACATTTTACAATTGACCTTAAGTTACATAGAGTCTTACTTGAATTATTATGAGGTTTCAGAGGTGAAATATTGTGTTTAAAGTGTGTGTAGGAGAACTGCGGGCACGCACCACTTCCTTACTCTTCAGTGTTTTCACGTCATCATTCAGGTGGTTCTTCAGAATGAGACAGGCTTCTCGCATTTTCGAGCTGAACTCAAACCTGTAGCAAATAAGCTAAATGTTATTTCAGGAAGTCAGGAATTAACACTCACAAGTAAATCTGTCAGTATATAAAAACTGTTTCCAGTCTACTTTTTAAACAACCCACTTTTCTTTCACAGCGTCTGATGAATAATTTGGCGCTCTCAGCGTTTCCTCATCCGTGTCGCTTTCATCCAGGTTGACGTTTCTCTCCTCCTCAGAGGTTTCTTCCTCCAAAGCTGCCTCATCTTCCTCAGTGCTATCCAAGCACTCGCCTTCTCCACTTTCTCCAGAAGAACTCCCAACTTCCTCCTCTTCCTCTTCTTCCTCTTCCTCTTCTTCTTCCTCGCTGGAGGTGGATTCATATCTGAAGGGGACAGCATCCCAATAAATACCAAACACAATAAGGAGCTAATATTTTAACTAGCTGGTTGTAATGCAACAAAGATTTATTTTCATTTATTAAACTTCTGTGACCTGAACAAAGTTATGACGGCATATTAGGGCTGCACTTGAGGAAAAAAAATTAAATGACAAAAATAAAGTCGGACGAAAATAAAGTAAAAAAGAAAAAAAAGTTGTAATATTATGACTTTATTCTCAAAATATTATGACTATTCTCATATTACTTATTCTGTAATTATTTCTGACTTTAATCTCAATTTAATTTTATTAAATTAAATATTTAACAATTTCCCTTTGTGATTCAAAGTGTTTTTCTTGAATTCGAATCATATGACTTTATTCTTGCCGTAGTATGGCCTTATTCTAGTGAATGACTTCCTTCTCAAATTAATACCTTATTCTGTAATTATTTTCAGCTTTATTCTCATACAAATTTATTCTCAGAATATTATGACTTTATTGTAAAATAATTCAGATTTTTCCAATATTATTCTGGCTTTATTCCCATAGTAATATTTATTCCCATAATAATAATGTGATTTTATTCTCATAATTTTACTTATTAATTTTATTTATTAGAATGGCTCTAGTATTCCGTCATACAAAATGTTCTTTGTAATCTTAAGATTTATTTCTGCAAAGGTAAAAATAAAAAGTAGGTGTTGTGTTGCCTTCACGTACCCTCCATTGAGAATACCAACAAACTGCAGGCTCTTCTTACGATTCTCGCTCGAGTTACTCCCATCCTTCCTCTTCATGATTGATTTCAGCATACCTGTTGGCACAAACAGATAAACAACAATTACATATTTTCCTAAAGATCTGGAAACTGTCTTTTCTTTTCATTTCTAATTGGCTTTAAAATAATGGGGTAAAGCCAGTCCTTTGTAAGCAATAACAACCTTAAACCAGAGATTAGGTACAACAATGAAGCTACATTATTTTTGTAATCAAGTTGACATCATTTCCTGAAGTTTACATGTTTACATTCCCACACTATCCCTTTGTGCCCTGTCTCAAGCTTTCTTATGTAGACATAAACATTACAAAACTTTAAATAAAGAGTGCAGTATTCAACCAATGATGCGCAGAAGAATTAACAGATAAATAAGCAAAGATTAGTGCCAAGAAAACTGATCAAATATGTAATGAGGATACATTTCCAGTCAGAGATTAAACTGTAAAGCATGGCATTTGCAAACTGTTTTGCTGAAAGTGATTGGTATATTGCACAACATACATTAATTAAATAGCAGAATTTCTAAATTTCTCAATTTTCCTTAAATTAATCATAAATTGTCTTAATTTTGGAAACCTTACGCTTTCCCTCCAGTACAGTGAAACCAAAATTTATCTGGAATGGATAAAGCAAAATAAAATACATTTTCCGGAAGAGTTTATTGATTACACTTACAAGCTGATCCAGGAAACCAATCGGTTTAAATGAATTTTACCAAACATTTTTTACAGCTGCATGTTCATATTTATGTCAACCCTCTGAGTATTAGAGAACATGCATAATGAATTTAAACTTGGGAAGCCAATGCCTGTTTTAATGCTGCACAGTCACATCCCAAAGAAAAGAAACAATGGTTTCAATAAAACCATTAAAAACTGAATAAATTTTGATTCTCAACAGAACTGCATTTGGACTTCCCTCAATTTGTGGTTCAGCGATAAACAGTTGGTGGTGATTTTTCTTCTCAGTGCATAATCTTGTCATGAGTAATGCATTTAATTTGTTTGACTCAATAAAAACAGAAGCACAGACATAAACAGTGTGAAACATAACAGCCAACTGGGCCAGTTAAAGCACCAGCCAGTTTTTCTGACACGTCGGCTCCATAAATCCAGAGCCTCACAGTGGGTCCATCTCTCTCCTGCTGCCTCAAGTTTTTAGTGGCTGAAAGAACGACTGGGATACATGAGACATTTTAAAACATGTCCACTGTTTATTCCAGACAGCGACTTTACTTACTGTACTGTAATGAAAAATGAACATCTGAATTTAAAACCTAAAGAAGGCCTTTACTAGATTGGGCTTTGTGCTTGTAGAGCATTAACACTTGGTTTCTTTTCTAAGTAAATTGTTCAGTAAAGGAAAACATCTACTCCTCTGAGGTTCACTGAGTGCATCATGATTTCAGGTGGATGTTAAAGGAAGGTCATCTGTTTCAGCAAAAATGCATATATCATTGCATCAAAATGTAGAACAAAGATTATACAAAACAATCGATTAAAACAATTCACACCAGATGTCTGCAACTACAATCCCAGAAGACATCAACATGTTTGCAAATAAATTTAGCCATGATTATTACAGAATACTAATACATGGAATAATTATTGTAAAGATCTGGGATTATGATGTACAATTATTTTCTGAAAGCAAGGAGTAATGTAAATAATTGCTATCATTTCTAGATACACTCCACTGTTGAAGAAAAAGTCTCTTATCAAGCCAACAGTGAAGTTTCTAGGCAGGAAGATCACAATGTGAGGATTGTTTTTAAACTTCTTATATTTGAAATGAGAATAAATAAAAAACTTTCTAAAGATAAATTTGATCATTTTATCTGAAGATAAACAGGGTTGCATTTAGTTAACAGTGTGATCTATTCACAGGTTTTTCTGTTGGAACATAACTCCAAATTATTTGCGGAAAAATTGCTTGTTTGCGGGTTTTTTTTGCAAAGCATATGTAAAATATTCAAAAGGAAATTCAGCTTGTAAAACTCTGACCTAGCTGCAATGCTACTTGACAATTAGCTTTTATTTGCTAAGTAGAAATTCAGGTCAAGAAATATAACATATATATACACACTAAGTCGGCTTCCCAGTGGCGCAGCTGGTAGAGCTGTTGCCTTGCAGCAAGAAGGTTCTGGGTTCGATTCCCTGCCCGGGTCTTTCTGCATGGAGTGTGCATGTTCTCCCTGTGCATGGTGGATTCTCTCCGGGTACTCCGGCTTCCTCCCACAGTCCAAAAACATGACTGTCAGGTTAATTGGCCTCTCTAAATTCTCCCTAGGTGTGAGTTTGTGTGTGCATGTTTGTCTGTCTCTCCCTGCGACAGACTGGCGACCTATCCAGGGTGACCCCGCCTCTCGCCCGGAACGATAGCTGGAGATAGGCACCAGCAACCCTCCCGACCCCAGTAAGGGAGAAAGGGTGTAGGAAAATGGATGGATATACACTAAGTGTTGGGCCCCAACTCCTAATAAGTAGTTGAATTTTGTTTGAATAACTCCAGTTACCCAGGGTATATATATTCCTGTCGGACTCAGGAAGATTAGCACTTTCAAGCACACCACTTGTCCGCCCATCAAATTACTAAACATTCCACAGTCAACTGTTAAAGGTATCATAACGCTGTGGAGACAAACAGGAACAACAATAAATCAGAGTAGACGACGGTTCATACTGAGGACACCAGCATTCTGCAGAATCAACAGATACAGCCGTATAAACTTTATATGCTGTTCAGATTAGTTCAAGAACAGCAAATAAAGGATTTATTTGTTTGTGGCTGAGCACCAAGTGGTACGGAAAACAGGGGATGCAGCTGTGCAGAATATGCCACAGTCTGACTAAGGCAATCTACATTTATTTTGGTAATTAAGTTTGTTTGTTGCTTCCAAATAAAATAGCATTTTTCAGACATTATTTTTCAAATTGTAAAGTTTAGTGGAGGAAGATTAGCGGTCTTTGGTTGTTATTCAGGAGTTGAGGTTGACTCCTTATTTCTACTGAAAGGATATTTCCACAACACCTTAAGACATTTTGGGGAGATGTTTGCTCTCCACTCCTTGTAAACAGTTTGAGGATGGCCACTTCCTTTTCTACCAACAGCGTGTAAAGTAGGGTGCATATAGAGCTGGTTGAGCAAGTTTACTCTGGAGAATTCTGAACACCTGACCTCTGATCAACAAAATATATTTGGGGTTAGCTGATGAGACCATCTCATCCAACATCAATGTTTGACCTCAAAACTGCTCTCCCAAAAGAATGGCACAAAGATTCCTATAACACTTCTCAACTGTGTTGAAAGCCTTTCCAGAACAGTGGAGGCTTCCTTCTCAGCCGTGACTTGGCTCCAAAATAGCAAAGTACCAACTCTTTGTAGCAGTATAGTTTATTTATACAGAAAAACATTGACATGTTGAACACATAAATGTACATGTTTTTATATATGAGAAGCTGAATGGCAGGTCTACAACAAAACATGTCTTTTCCAGCAGCCATTGTACAGTGCACACATGGGTAGAACCAGTCGATCAAATGTCCTGGAGCTCAGCTGGGTTGCTAGGTGAGGGTCCAGACTTGGCAGCGATTTAATGTGGTTGAATGTGACTCAAGAATTGGAAAGTTTTTGAAACGGCTGAATGAATTGGCCAAAAGTTGTTGCCACAAAATGTCTGGGTGGTTTGTTTTGTTGTTTTTAAGTGCCTGTACCATTTTTTGAAGCAGTTGAAACTCTACTTGTTGTGGCCACTTATGCTAAATGTGTGGATTGCAATTTCTACCAATTTAGTTTTCTTCTTTGGACAGGTAGAATATATTTAAGTTAGTTTAAAACCAAAATCTGTACTTAATTTGTATATTTGCAATTGTTTAGATTACGTTGGTAATTGTTAGACCCTCCCATTAATTTGAGTAATCAAGAACACACCGGGTGCTTGGTGGGGGTCTATTGTTTGGCAAACGTTTGGTGTGTTGATGGGAGGTTTTGTAAAAGATTTTTACCACTTTTTAGAGCTTGAAACATCAAATTAAGATTATTTTCATTTTCAACTAAGTTGTAAGATATTTTCAGTAATTACTTTGTCACTATTTTTTTACAAGAAATAAAGAATATATTTTTTCAAGACAACCAACTCGGAAGTGCGTGCAAATCAAACACCTGATAACACCCAAGACCTTTGTTGGAAGTTTTTGGTTTTTGGCACATAGAAGGCCACAACACTACTGTTTATAAATGGAAGCCAAATGGAAGAACACAAACATGCGAAATGTAAAATTTGCATAAAACGTCCCATTTAAAATGGGTATACGTCTCGCTGCTCACCTGTTTTTGTGTCGCTGGTTCTGATCTCCTCCTCTTGCTCTCCTGTTTTTTCCTCCTCTGCAACAACCACCTCTTCCTCTGGTGAAACCTTGTATTCAGCAACAGTCAGCTGTCTCTTTTTTGGCACTGCAACTTTCTCCTCCTCAGGATTTTCACCACTCAAGTTCTCCCACTGACACCCGACGCTCACCCGGTCCACGGATGCCGGTTCTGCTTCTGGCTCTGGTGTTGCATCAGTTTGTGTTCCCTGCTCGGTTTGATCTGCGCCTAAGTCTTCGCCAACACAAACATGTGTCACCTCTGGACGGCACATTGTGGCGGTATGCTCTAATACAGTAGCTAAAGTCTCTACCTGGGCGTTTCTCGTGTCGGGTTTTGCTAGCGCTCCCTTCTCAGCCGTGACTTTTGAGGTTCTTTCATCAATCTGAGCTCTCAGGTTATTGAGATCTTTGTCAGCTACGGTAAGCCGGCTTTCTAAAGCTACTATGGACTCCTGCTGGAACTTTATAGTGTCCTGTAAGGTGTCTATCTCCCTCTGCGCCTCTGTGGTCAGCCCCAGCAGAGACTCCATAACCCAGACTTCAGCCTCCTTTGTCCCTGCTCTGACTTGTATTGCCTGCTCACAAACCACAGCAGCTTCTGTTTCTGTGGTTTTGTCACATACTTTCACCTCCGTGCACACAGATGCATCTTTCACACCATTCCTGTGATAGAAAACTACAGCGGTCATTGGCACGTCATCCCCAACAGCAACAGATTTCTTTTCTTTTTCTGCCAAATGCGGCAAAACTTTAGACAATGGCGGAGGGGGAGACTTCAGCTCCTTCCCCTCAAACTTCTCAGCCAGTCTTTTCAGCTCCCCGGATTTCACAAGACCCTTATGTCCAGTGGTGGTTGGTGAAGTCACTCGGCTGTAGTCAGGTTGGGGGATCTCCGTGGTTTGCGTGGAAGACTCTTTAGACTGTTGCTTCTGATGGGAAACCTCCACGGCTGCTTTCTTCTCTTCCAAGGCCAACAGGAGCATGTCTTTTTCTGCACGCAGCTTGGCCAGCTCTTTCTCTAGAGCAGGAACACCCTTCACTCGTTCCTCCATCTCCTTCAGCTGCTTCAAGGCAGTGGCCATCTGCTCTCTGACGGTCTGCAGCTGGCTGGGTGGGATCGGGGTCATTGTGGTGCCAGCAGCTGGAGTGCTTCGCCCAGACGTTTGAGGACTGGGCTTGGTCCAGCTGTTCTGCAGCGGCGGTATTGATAGGGAGGGCGTGAGCTGCTTGGGAGGATCTGCGAGCTGGAGGCGCCCACCATTCTGTTGCTGGTGGGTTTGCTCCTGCTGAAGCCGCCGGCTGGTTTCCAGGAGAGTCCGCTCAACTCTTGGGTTTCGCTGTGGTGGCGGCGGCGGCACTTTGGCCCCACCAGAAAGTGGAGGCATGTTGAGGAGCGCAACGGGGGAAATGGAGAGAACTTCACAGGGCGCTGACCCGAGGCGAAGGCGCGGCGGCGGAGGGGGAGGGACTCTCCCGTCTTCACTGACTGGGGAGGAGAGAGACTCTGTGGATGTCCAGCCACTGGTGCGTCCCCCAACGCTTGGACTTCTCTGGGAAAGCTTGAGTCCCCGTCCAGGACGCCGGGAGCTCAGGGGAGCCCGGCGGAGGTTGTGGCCGCTCTCGATCTCTTCCACATATTTAAGGAAGTCCAGGTCGAGCTGGAAGCCGTAAGGAGTCTGGACCGAGTAAGAGCCCGACTGGTCAGCCTCTTCCTGACTGGAATAAATGAATGCAGAGCCTAGGTCTGAAAAAGAAGGGACATTCACAGAAAACCTGCCATCAATTACTCTGGCAAGCAAGGTCAGCTTTATACGACAGAGTATTAGGGTCATACTGCGAAAAAAATAACTAAATAAAACTACAAAAATAAAGTAATATTATGAGAATAAAGTCATATTATTTCAAGAATAATATTGAAACTATTCTTGAAATAATTTCAATATTATTTTTAAATTATATAGAATTGTAATAAATAAGATGTATTATTATATTTATTAATAAATAACAATATTTATTAATATCTAACAAATATTAATAATATAATAAAAATATAGTTTTTATTTTGAGAATAACAAAAATATTTTTATTCTCTAAATATTAAGAGAATAAAGTCGTAGTATTGAGAGAATAAAATCCTTCAAGAAAAAAGTGAAAATAAGATGAATAAATATTAAAAATAATGTAAATGAAGTCACAATAATACAAAAATAAAGTTTTATGAGATAAAGTTGAAATAACATGAGAACAAAATTGTAAAATTGAGAGAATAAAGTCAAAATAATATGAAAAATACATAAATTTTCAATACTTGCTGAATAAAGTTTTAAATCTCATAATACTACAACCTTGTTCTCTTATGACTTTATTCTCATAATAATACGACTTCATTCGTGCACAACTTTTTTTCTCTGAGAAAACGCTACCTATTACTGATTTAATAACGGTATTTTAAAGGTTCTTAAACAGACCTTTTAATTATCTTCAGCAAATTTTCAAAATATAAAAATGTTTACTATGGTAGAAATTTAGACGATTATTGAGCTTCAAATTTGGAGGAAGGTGCAAGGATAAATATTTGACACTATTGTTGAAACGTATTTTACTCACTAAACAAAACTCTTTAAGTACTCTCCCAAACATTCAGGTTTATGAAATCACAAAAAGTATATTAAAATTAAAGTTGTAGCTCCGTACCAGGCACCTTTGGATTAACTTGCACCGATTGGGTCATTTTTCAGGACTTAACCCTCTCTGTGCCACAGATCTCCAGTAGGTGCCAGGCTGAAGAAAAGCAGACAGAGAGAAAGAAATCATTTCTGTAATAATTCACTAATGCTGGTTAAAAACAATCTGAAAACATAGTGCAGAAAATTTCTATTAACAACAGCACTAAGCTACTTATGTCCAAAGAAACATCCAAACTTTGAAACATTGTTTGCTGCTTTTTTCTTTTTATATTTAGACTGAGAACCCAATTTAAAAATATAGAGCTCCTTATTAAGTCCCAACAGCTAGAAGCAAACAGCAGCTTTACCTGTTCCCCTCACAGCCTAGTTATTCAATGTAAAATACACTTTTCTTCTGTGGGACAAGTCTTGACTTGGATCTTTCTAGAAAGTAATGACACATTTTTGCTACAATCATATGGCCAACAGAAAATGGCAACCTGAAAGTAACAGATTGAGACTTGAAAACAGAACATTATGGGATGTTTACCTTCCTCAGCCGCTTAATGAGAGATTGAAGCAGCTGGAGTTCAGGGAGGTTTCCTCCTTCCTGCTTCACACAGCCCTGTAAAACAAAGACGAGAGGTATGCAAAACACCGCCGTCAAGAGAAACGATCCGTGGATCAGAACAGGTCACAGATAGAATGATCATCCAAACAATAAACGAGAATACTAATGTAATCCAGACTAATGTAAAGTATGCTCTGTATTTATTGCTTTAGGTTTTCATCAGCGTAATCTATGAATGCATCAAATGTCTCAGATGCAGCAGCACCTTGTAGAAAACAAGAGCCAAACCTCAAATACAAGCAGTGAGTTATTTAGTTTCAAACATACACACGCGTGTTCCCCCGCAGCACATTCCTAACACATGCTGTTGAAACACGCCTGTCGGCCTTGTAGCTCACCAGCCACTGATAACCCGTGAACACATCTATCATTTGTTAGCTCAGACACACTTCTTGCTGTCAAAGAAAATCCCACTATCACTCACATAGACAGGAAACCTGAATCCACAGCAGGAGCACCTTGGGGAACTGCTGCAAACTCTAAACGCGTAATGTTCCCAAAGACGAAAATAAGGCTTACACAATGAAATCCAAATGTCCCAGCTCCAGAAACTTGATGCTACAGAATCTAAACCAATCGTCCTACAAGTTTTCCATGGAAAAAAAATTACTCTCTTTTTAGTTCATTTTAAAGAATAAATACAAAACTAATCGATGGCAGATATTTCAACATCCATTCATCCATCTGTCCATCCATTCATCCATCTGTCCATCCATTCATCCATCTGTCCATCCATTCATCCATCTGTCCATCCATTCATCCATCTGTCCATCCATTCATCCATCCGTCCATACATCTGTCCATCCATCCATTCATCGATTCATCCATCTGTACTTCCATTCAT
Source organism: Phalloptychus januarius (assembly GCA_902982915.1). Classification (NCBI taxonomy): domain Eukaryota; kingdom Metazoa; phylum Chordata; class Actinopteri; order Cyprinodontiformes; family Poeciliidae; genus Phalloptychus; species Phalloptychus januarius. The sequence continues at coordinate 6,427,249 of CADWAE010000076.1, read as the reverse complement.
CCACAGTTTTTGTAGGTTCCATTTTGTAGGTCAGAACCATATCCAGTGGTTCTGACCATTGGATGGATGGATGGATGGATGGATGACATGTTGGGAGTTTTCTGAAATGTGAGCAGGATTACAAAAGCTGTTGTAGCAAAATTAGATTTCTTTGTTTTTACAAAAAACACTTATATCTTCCTCCCTCCACTCTCCAAATCTCTCTTCATTTCTCCATCTTTTTATTTGCCCACATCGGCAACCTTTAATCTGCTTTATTTCTCGCTTCATTGTCTCAACCCTGCTCCTCTCGCATAACTCTCTTTACTTCTCACCCAGAACGTCCCTCAAAACACACCGCTCTCTCTCTCACACACACACACATACACACATTTCTGCTTGAACTCAAGTGTTGTTGTTTTTCTCTCTGATTTGATGACACCAAATTACAGACTGGATGGAGAAGATGCATTCCTTTCCTTTACTCCCCCCTGCGGTCCTGACCAGCTGAGAGCCACGCTGTCGAGTCGCTCACAGCAAAAGAAGTGCAAACATAAGAACGGTTCTCATAAAGACAAACCACAAACACAATCATAGAAATGGCCGTAGAAAGCGTGTCTACAGTGTTTAACTCTAAATTTAAAAGTCTCTGAAATTATGTTTTGAGAAAGAGGGTGACACTGAAGCCAACATTTCATCAACATTGGCTTAAAGGAAAATATTTAAATCCTAGACACCAATTATACAGTTAGAACCAATTTGTTTTTTCCCGTTTTTACCCACCAATTAAGCAAATTCAATACAATTAAAATGTTTGTAGTTTAATCAAATGCTAGCTTATTGAAAAGATAGAGAAAAAAAGATTAATTGAAAGCACTCAATTTGTTTTGAGAAATAATTTATATTTCCAATTCTAGTTGAGATGTACAAAGATGTATCTATGGCATAACATGATAAGCTGCTTTAAGGGAGTAAAACTTTACAATCAGCTTTCTACGCATCCGATATTGTAGCATACATCTTTATATTTCCAGGCTGCCACAGATTTCTGGGACTTTTATGACAGCACGTTGCTTCAGAAATCACATAGCAATGACCCAATTAAAACTTTCCTAAACTTATAATACACTATGCAAAAACTCTGTCTGCACTGATGAAGATTCACTCATATCAGCATGTCAAACGCTTAAAAATGGCTGGAATGTCAGCGGCCTAATTTATTGAGCAAACGGACCATTTCTCACCAAACATAAATTTGAGAACTCGGCTAGACAACACAGAAGTGTTAAATAGGGCTGCATTCCACTTCAGTATGTTTGCACGTTACTGGTTAGAACGTGTGCTAAACCATAACGTGGATGAAACAAACTCAGCACAAAAAGTAAGAAAATTTGTGCTTGGCTATTCTATTTTTTGTTAAAACAATGTTTCTTGGTAATAAATCTTATACCGCTGCATAACCCTGTTTAATTCCCTTTAAGTGGTGACACATTTATTAGGAAAATACGTTTCAAGAGAAGATTTTATTAAAAACTTGTCAAACCCTTTCTATCAATGTTAAACTGCTTTTGTTGGCAGTAGTGTGATGGTGTGGGGTGGCATCTTGCCCACTGGAGAAAGCAACACCTGTCATCGTTTGATGCAATCTCAAGATGAATGTCTGCAACCAATGGAAATCTGTAACTCTTTGGGGCCAAAGCTACCAAAACACAACAATGTTTATCAGAAATAATTCAATGGCCTAAAGTCCTGATCTCAACCTCGTTCAACTCCAGTCAACTCCAGTCAACAGCTTGTCCATACACTTCACCCCTGGGCCACACAGCTGGATTTGTGAAAAATACTGATTGATGATTAGGTCACCATCCCACAGCAGGGAGTGACTTTAATCATTTAGTCCACATGTGTCAAGCCCAAGGCCTGGGGGGCAAATCTGGCCCGCCGTAGCTTTTTATGTGGCCCTCTAGACTCCAAATTACATGAATCTCCACATTTTGCCTGGTTTTACTGCACATTTTCTCAAAAATGGTCAAAAACATTGAATTTAAGTGACTGCTGCCTCAGCCTTACTTGAAATCAAGTTAGTCTGTAACTGATAAGGCAAGTAACAAAAAGTCACATTTAACATGATACATTAGTACCAATATTGTAAACACTCCTTACAAACATTTCTAAATTGGCACCATAAAATGTGCAAAACAATAACAAAATACTGGAGGAGCAGCTCTGTATTGATATTTTAACAGTTGAATTGATTTTATCAATATATTCTGGCACAACTGGCCCTTTAAGAGCGCTGGCCCAAAATGAAAATTAGTTTGACGTCTCTGATTTAGTCCACCGAACAACACTCAAACTGTTCAATGACTGTTTGACATGAGATGGTCAGGTGATCAAAGTGTATGGAAATAAAAAACACAGAGTAAATAAAAATAAACTAACTTATGCTGTGGGACAAAGTGAACTTTACCCATTCGCCCAGTATATGCACAGTAGAATACACATAATTGGCTTACATAGGATTTGTTTAACAAAAATGCTCCTAATTCATTTTAAATCCTGACATGAATAAACATTTTTTATATGACAACATAAATGCAAAGATGAGAAACAGAGTAACCGAAGCTTATGAAACAACACATTGAAACTCGTGCACATCTGGTTAAAGGTGAAATTATTCAGCAACAGATTGAGTTCTTACAAAGGCGTTCCTGTTTTAATGGGAAATGTTATTGAGCCATGTCTGTTCGTGTAATCCTGTAGGGATAATATCAGGGCTTTTAAGAGACTGTACTGAGTCATATGATGCAGAACAAGTTTGCAGCCGTTGGATAATTTAAGACCACGTTATTTGGCTGGTGCCGACTGATGCATCCAGGTGCTATCGTGTTTACATCCCTATCAACCTGCCTCAAACCTGTGCAAATGTGCACAATGTTTACTAGCTTACATGTTAAAATTATATGTTAATATTGGTAAATGATGGCCAAAAAGTGTCGCAGTCAACACAGTTAACACCTTTTTACTCCAGAATCTAGACCAATTGTTATGGTGGGACTAATAAAGAATGAAGGCTGGTTGAGGCCTCTGAACATGGCCACCGATGACTGTAACGGTAAGTTGTTTCTCCGCCATTATCAGGTTGAGCAGCATGTACTCGGAGTTGGTTGACAGCGCTCAGACCCTCCTCCAGGCTGTGATTGGTTGGTTTTGGTCGGTGGCGGTGCATTTCTTCAGAAGGCAACAGAAGCTCAGGGAGGAGGTGAAGGACATCGATCTTTTTACAGATTATTTCTCAAACTGTCACGACATGCTGATAGTTTTAACAAATATGTAAAAAGTTACATACTGCACCTTTAAGCTGGTGTGAAACTGTCCGAATTTACCTTTCATCCGATGAGCAGCTCTACTCTGAGCAAACCTTCCTGCCACACCAGTGAAAACAAGACAAATTAGTATTCATGCATTTTTCCCTGCAAGCTGAGAGGGAACATGTGACGCCAAGTGCAGAAGTTTCCTGCTATCCCAGCACAGCCTCACAGGCGTGCCACTAATGCAGAGGAAGACACTGGTTTGTTCTGTATTCAGCTGGACTCATGGAAGAGGAAATGTTGTGCTGTTGAAAGAACTGGGGCCATGTTTTGAAACGGTGACCTCATCGCCAACACCACCCTTTCCCCAAGAAAGGAAAGCCAAAGAGAGAGTCGGATACCCGATGTGACTGACAAGGAGGGGAGGGAGTTAACACCAACCTCTCTGACAGAAACTTTCACAATCTGACTGCTTTACGTGAGAAAAAAAAACCCATTCAGAAACCTCAGCATGCACACATTCACAGAATCAGATCCAAACCATGAAAACGCCTGCAGCTCCAAATGCATACCATCCTGTCAGTCATTTCTATTACAACGGCAGAGTTCAACTGTTTCAAGCCCCCTCAATTCTTCCCTTCAGTTATTCCAACTGTAATCCAAATGTTTTGCATAAATCTTCGCATACAGATAAGCCCATAATTATTCATATCCCTGGGTAGATTTATTAAAGTATGGTTTTAATTTTGCCAACACGTTTCTTCTGGTTGGAAGTAATAAACATTCTGGAGCGGCTCGGCTATTATTGAATCCAACTCTATGAGGGGAGCTAAAGATTAGGGTGATGACAAAGAGGCTTTCTGAACTCAGGCTGGAAGCACATTGTGTAAAATGATGTTGAAGTTACTAGTGGAATCATAAATAAAGCAATCAAGAGGGTTTAATTTGTCTAATTTAAAATATAAAGTTCCATTAATTATTGAAAAGATGAGAGACTTAATTTTCCTTTTTTTGTCTAATCTCCTCTAAAATTGTTTTTTTATATATCCCATCAGAAACAAACTTCTTGGTTGAATGAAAAATATCTACTACATGTCAATCTACCAGGGTTAAAACAAAACAAACAGCTGCTAATGCTGACTGTCTACAGATGAGGAGTTTTGTTTCATGTCTTCAATCTAAGAGGACTTTCAGTCCGACACTCAGACAGGAGGGCCTCCCTGCCGCTGCCATAAATCTGCTGTTTCCTGAAGGAAAGCCTAAAACTCCCTCAATAAATCCCCCAACATCAGTACAAGCATACAAACATAACTCCATGCACCCGTTAGAAACCTCCCATTGTCTCCCAGTAGGGGATGTGGGGGCTGTAGGGGTCCTGTCAGGAAAGGCACTGGGTCATCCTGAAAGCTGCTTCCTGAAGGCAGCAGGAAATCAGAGGAGAAGACAAGCAAAAGCTGAGCGCTGAAAAAATACTGTGATACAAAGACACACACACACAAACACACACACACACACGAGCATCCTGCAGCCAGAAACCATCCAAAATCACATGACGCATCACGTTGCTGTTAGATAAAACACTTTCACACAGACGCTTTTCCAACATAAACCAACATTGCATCGCTAATATCCTATTTCTCCTCCATGTAAACAGGAAAAAAAAATAACTCCCTAATGACAATCAGGTTAAGTTTAAACATCACATGCATTGTGACGCTCCTCCTTCTTCCTTCCAGCAAACACAATCGGCCACATTCAGACCCCACAATGAGGCATTATGCCTCTTTAGTTGCTGCGCTGTTTTCAAACTGTTTTTGTGAAGCCTCATTGTTTCCTCCAAAATCAGGCCCCCAATGCAGTCCATGAAGAGTCTGTGCAGGCCCAAAATGTCACCAAGTGAAATCAATAAAGTCAGAGAGGAAGTAGCAGCCACTTGGAGAGTTTTAGGATGAAGAGGTGCCATTTGGATGCAGAGTGGCTCCTGCAGAGCGACTGAATCAAGGTTAAAAGGAGGCCCTTTTCCAGGAAAAATGCACGTTTTGAGGTGTTTTACAATGAAACGTTTATTTTCCGTGTCCGGTCTGTAAGTGCAAAGTCGAGCTCCTTTAGGTTTTACTGCTGAAGTTGTGATTACTGTACTTTTTCGTGTATTTAACATGAAACATTATCCTGCTGCTTCTCGGTTAGCTGGAATTAAACTCAAATATCGCCACAACATTCCTTTAAGGCAGTGGTTTCCAAAATTTGGGGTCGGATCCCCACTGTGGGTAGTAAAACACCAAGTGGGGGGTCTGGAGATCATCTCCAGACATATAATTAAATTTTCAAAACGAGTGCCAATTGCACATTTTATTGTAATCGTTGGATGAAATAAAGTGTGATAATCATAACGCGGTAAAACAAATGTAATGACTGTCGGGCAGTTTGTGAGGTCGTTACACTCTTGGCATGTTGGGTTTGTTTTAGTGTTTTTCCACCAAAGTGGTGCTAGATCAGAGCTTCTACCATAACTGGTTTTAAACTGGCTCTATTGGGGCGGGGGGAAAGGGCAAAGAACCAGTGTGGGTTTCCACAACGAAGCAGGAACCACACCGTTGCATTATTAAAATCTCTCACACATTAAGTTTAACTCCAGGTTTAAACCTGCTTTCATAACTGAAAAACTTTATGAAAAGTTTTTATAACTTTTCATAACTGGCAATCCTGACCAGCATTTCCAAAATTTGTCATTTTTTGTGTAGAAAATGAGCTTATGTTGCAATCCTACTGTACAGAATTTTTATTCTTTATTATTATGTTTTTATATTCTTTTGTGAGCTTATTTATCTGTCACCTTGCTGTTGTTGCACAGGAGTTTCCCCTCATACTCGGACAGTAAAGTATATTTTTAAATAACAAACGTATAGTTTGGGCAACAAATCTCCGCTGCTGGTATTTTGAATGATGGAAAGGCTTGGAAGCTTCTGCTCTAAAGTATGTTTCTACTAAGTTTGCACAACTGAAACATTAAGAGAGTAGATTAATAAACTCAGCTATTTGAGACGGTAGCTCAGCCTGTTAAAGTCAACACAGACTGATTGCCCACAAATTACATTTTTTCTCAGTTTGCTGCCAGTCATGTGAAAATGGGAACCAAACAATGCTGTCTTTCCCAACATGGCAAACCGAACTGTCATAGATTATATTTATTCAAATCTAATTTGTCTAACGTCCTTCTTCTCCAATCACCTCCACTCTGAGATTTCTGGTTATGTAAATAAGCAGAATAAATAGGCTTAAGGCCTTTCTAAGGAGCTGACCTAGATATCTGCTTCGTACATTTGTATTTTAAGAGGAGACTGTGACCCATTTATCTCCTTCATAACATCAGCTACTAGGCTCTCCAGATGTTTTATTGTCATAACTACAGAGAGAACAGGAACAGATGTCAGCCATTTTCGTGCCCAGAAACAACTGAGATGTTGTATGCATCTGTTATCATGTTATTTCCTTGGCTGGTGGAAATTACACTGGTTCTGCCTCTGTTTGATGGAAGGGGTCGGGGTAATGACAAGGCATGGGAGGAATATAACTCTTTGAAATATCTCTGGGAGAGCACACCTTAATCTCCACTGAGCTGCTCCAGTGGAAAATGCATGTTTATGGCTTCTAATTCAGTTTTCCAGAATGCACTGATTCAATCAGCCTTTGGATTGGGCTTGGTAATTGCTCCTGTATTCACTGGAAAATGTGATTTGAAGTCTGCCAGGCATGACAAAGTTTAATTGAACATATGATGTCGCAAGGTTTACTCCAAGACTTTCAGATAACCTGAAATCATAACTCACTTTTATCCGTTTTCAACTAAACTATGATCAATATATGTATGATCAAATCACCAAAATACTGATGAGTAATTTTGGATGTGATATAAAATATAAATCTAGTAAAAATTAAGATATTTCAGTTCTTTATCAATATAAAAATGACAAAAAATCTGGTAAAATATATTTTTTATATTAAACTTATTTTTTTTCATAATAATACAGATTTGGAAAATAATAAACGAGACAACTACACTTTTACAGAATTTTCAAGATTGTGTCAAGACCCTGCATTCAATTAAACATTAGAAAAATTGGGAACTATTTTGAAGATAAATACACGAAATTCGCTGCGGTTATTGAAACAAGTGATGACGAGGATAATAGGCAAACTATGTGAACTGGATGTTGCAGGCTTAACTGATTTTAGGTTTTCATCCTCCCAACATATTTAATATTTTAACTGTAACTCACATTAACTACACTATGCAGAGCTTCATACTTCTGAAGTGATTTATCACCTTATTACATTTTCCTTCCAAAGGACCAGATTTATTATTAACTTTTAAAGAAGGCTTCAAATAAAAACCTATTAATGAATACTTTAAATAGATCAGCTAAATGATACATTTTCTATGCTTTATTGTGGAAAAGGCTGCATAGTGGCGCAGTTGGTAGAGCTGTTGCCTTGCAGCAAGAAGGTTCTGGGTTCGATTCCCGGCCCCGGTCTTTCTGCATGGAGTTTGCATGTTCTCCCGGTGCATGCGTGGGTTCTCTCCGGGTACTCTGGCTTCCTCCCACAGTCCAAAAACATGACTATCAGTTTAATTTCCAACTAAACTTAAATGCAAAAACTAAGAAGTCAGTAAATTACAGGTTGAAAGGTAAACAGGAAGTTCAAAGTGGGACATAAAGACAGTTTTGTCCATTCAGGCCACTGCAGGAACAGAGAGGATCGTTAGGACTTTTTATGGGACTTGGGGACTTCATTGGACAGGGAAGCATTTCCCCAACAAGCACCACATTTATTCCACAGAGCCACCAAACAGAGGTAACCTTTGTGTTGATGGGTTTAGGTCTGGAGCCTGAAACGAGTGTTGCTGATCTCCCTTCACCTACAAGCAAAGTTTTTCAGGCATCTTAAAAAAGCCTGACCAACATTTTTTGAAGTGCTTTGCATAGCAAACATGTCATGAGATTCAGTTTGACCTTTTCCCATCCTGTGACCAGAGGGAGGATTTCTACTGGCTTCCCATAATGTCCCAGCAGCAGCAGCAGCAGCTGATGGGGGACATTTTCATCCTGTTGTTCCATTTTTTTTAAAAGCAGGACAGCAAAAAGCAGAAGGTCATCTTATGAAATGACACTGTGTTGATGTCTTGCTCTGTTCAGCAACACTTCACTGCAGAAACACACAATCTAAAAGTATTTTTAGTCTAGTTTCTAGTACAAACACTTGAAATAAGACAAAACTATCTTACAAGTAACTTTTCAGCAAGACAGAGGATCTTGTTTCAGATTAATAATTCCTTGATACTGAGATGTGCTTATTACTCACATTTAGAAGAAACAGATCACAACATCAGTGTGTTCAATATTGCAATAAAGACTGCTTATACTAAATTTGGTAAGTCATTAGTTTGAAACCTTAGGCTTTCATTTCAACTTTGAATCCAAATTATACATGTGGACGGCTGGACAAAACTCCTATTATTAAAAAATACCTAAGCTGATAAAATGGTGAGGAAATTCTAAGAAAGGAAAAAAGGGAAAATGTAGGTTTATAACTTCTCAATTTGCTGTCGCAATCATAAACAACCATCCTGAAGCCACCAATTACCTCGTCATGCTGCAAATGTTTTCATGAATTCATTGATTATGCTTCATATTTAAACTAATATGTGACCTCTTGGTCATAAAATCCAAAGGATAAATTACTTCAGATTGGATTTTGCTTCAGAGTGAATGTCAATTATCAAACTAAGCAGATGAGGAGATAAGAAACTTCAAGTTAAGTTGATTAAGATTAAACTGCTTTTCAATATTTAAATTTAATATATTATATAAAAACCCACTGCCTTTGCAAATGACTCAATCATGAACTCCTAGTGTCATCTAATTTTGGTAATTCACTCATGATCGCAAAACTAATCAACTTATGACCAACAGACCCGCTTTCTGTAAATAACCAACAAAAACTGAGAAGGTTCCCAAAATGCAGCTACACAGAAATGTTTTTTGTTAATTAGTTTGCACCTCAATATTTTAGTTTTAGAATACAAAACAGATTATGATTTTAATTCCATCCACATTCTTCAAAATAGTAAAGTATTGGTCGCCCACAAAAGTCATCAGTGGCACAATCTGAATTGTTCATCTCTCTCCAACAATCAGACCAAAGCAAGAGCAGCCTGTGACGAGTGAGAGAAATGCTGCAAATATTTTACCTTATCAAATCTGATTGGTATTCCTATATATACAATTGCCAAATGAAAAATAAGTGAAAAATTTGACTTTTGATTATTAAGATTTTTGTTAAAGGTTAAAAGTATGACGTAAAAATATTTCTAAATTGTTTTTCAAAAATAAAAAGATTAAATCTAATCCTATTTCCATCAATAAACATATCAAATTACAACAAAGTCTCAGGCTGAGCTTTCTTCAGTGTTCTAGAAAGCAAGAATTTCAGCAGATAACAGGAAGGCTAAAGTTATTAAGGTAAAGTCATTTTGTTTTTTCAGTTTGAACATTTAATATCAAGCTGTCATTGAGCTGGGCCTGGCAAAACTGGACTTAATCCAGTTTATTCAAGTTTATCTAGCTTAGAGTTAAAAGATGATTGTGCACACAGTGTAAAAAAAACCCATACTTTTAACGGCCCTTTTTGAACTCTTTTAAATGCTCCCACATGTTAAATAAAATGGAGTTCAATAATACAGGTGTGGCTGATTTATTTTACAAATAAGCAACAAGCTGCTGCAGAACTTCAGATGGGAAGAAGAAACATTAAAAAGTTTGAAGATTAAACTTTGGCTATGATTATGAACTGATATTTATCTAATTAACAGCTTAACTTATCAAGCTGAACTTGGGTCTCAAACATATCAGAGACATATCAGGTCTAACATTTAGGATATTAGTAAGAAAGCCTCCAGTTTCTACTCCAGACTTGACCAGTGTGCAGCCTCTTCATGTAAAAACATACCAGCTTTATTTCGCTCCTGACACTCCAGCTCTCTCTGTCCTCACTACATCATGTCACAGCAGTGCACAGACCGACTCTCAGGCCCGCTAAAATTAAAACCACTTGTAATAAAGCTAAAAATACAACGGCATGCAGCTTATCAAGCTACAGGACTCACGAGCACAGTCTCAGATTTGATTTTGCCCTTATTAAATAAACTGTCCTCCATCAACTCAGAGGTGTAAATAAGCTGGAAATGCATGAAGCAGGAAGATGGTGGAGGTTCTCATTACAAAATTAGAGTATGTTTGTAGCTTTGACCTGCAGACACCTCAGACTAAACTTTCAGGGAAGCTATTTTTGAGACGGCGGCAGTAAGTCAAACCCCAGAGTCCTGTTGCAGGAAGACAGTTTCTGCAGAGTGAGCTTCAGAAAGCTGCTAATAGCTTAACATGTGGATGATTTTCCTCAACTCTCTAATCAGCTCATTATTCATCCAAAAATATCTCATACAATACATTTTAAACTTGTTTTTTTTTCTTCAAAGACAAAGAAAAATCATTGTGACAAACTGATAATTTCTGAATGTATTGAGGTATTTGGCAAACATGAGAAATGTTTAAGGATAAATTATATAAACAAGTGCTACAGAGAAATTCTAACATTCAATTAAAATCGAACTCTTTGGTTTATAAAGACCACAGTTAACTTCACTTTTTGATAGCAGTCGTTTCCCCCCCCCAGGGATCCAATAATAATTCCTTCATCCAAAAATCCAGATTCAGTAAATAACTGCAAACTTAATTGTCTAAATAACAGGCTCCCTCTAGGGAGATTTTTCCACCACAATATTTCAAGGGATAAAAAAAAAAGTGCTGTCTTGACATTTGTTGACCTGCTCTGGATTCTGCTTTAAAGCAGATTTAGAGTATAAACACAAATATATATATATTTCTTTCTTATTCAGCTGGTTACTGGCATCAAGATGTGTGGAGTTTTCAAAAAGCTATAAAACCACTAAGTTCTTCTATTGCATTATTCTTACTGTTAGAACTCCAGAGTAAGTGCCAGAGTCACTGGAGCTTTTCCAGCTTTTTAGGGCATAATTACCAATGAATCCCCTCCACCGCCCACTGCTGATTACTGCCAGCCTGCTAGGTCGACACTGTGGCAAATCTATTTGGTCCTTATCAGAATTGAGGTTAATTTCACTTTTTTAGAGTTCTTCCAACAACAGATCATGTATTTCTAAAATTTGTAAAAAGGGGCAGCATTATGTGTTCTTCAGGCAGAGTGTCTTTTTACAGCACAATCAAGTAACTACGCTACCTTCAGTCAAATATTACTTAATTTAATGCTTTGAAATTGGGGCTCTGTCTTTTTAAAAACTCCTACTCTTTCTGAAACTCCACCTTCAGTAAGTCATTACAACATCGTTCCTCCATTAACACTCCAACAATGTTTTACCAGTGTTTCACTGAAAGGTAGCTCGTATAATGGGACCAGCTGTTTGGTGTTTGTTCAGGTGTTTGCTAATTTCTGCTGACTAGTCTGAAGGAGTCGAGTGAGGTAGCCATGCGCTGGCTGCTCTGTGAGGTGGAAGATTGGAAGCTGCAGCTCCGAGGAGAAGCTGCTTCTCGAAGGTGAGATGGGTTTTCCACTGGAGATTCAAGGATTTCTCAAACATGCATAAGGTAATTCAAGGCAACACTCCAGGTATGTTTCTGATGACGGAATAACATTATAACATGATTTAAAGGTAAACAAGTTGATTTTACATAAAACTGCCCCTTTAAAATCCAACAGCTGAGGATATAACGTTGACTGTAGCGTATAAATTATCATTACACAGAGTTTGTACCAGTGTGTACCAATGTGGTACTCTGATGTGGTACCAAACCCACATCAGCACAGCGACCTAGCAAAGCCAGAACCATGAAATGACCCTGAATTTGTGGACAACTTTGAGGGAAATGACAATCCTTTGCTCATCCGAGAGTTGTAACATCCTGTTTTTTTAGAAAGGGCACAAATTTATGGATGCGCTGCTATAAATACTACTTTCAACATAATATTTCATCGTCACACTAGTATTTATTCCAACACGCCCACACCAACGCAACCATGCAGGATGTTTGCATTTAAAATGCAGCAGAGGTTTCTGTGCCTGCTGGCTCTCCATCATCGTCATCATCTTTCAAAGGCTGATGATGAAAAAATGCCACTTTAACACTTTGTGTCAAGCAAAGGACACAGAGCAGCTTCAAGTTCAGCCACCAGCCTCTTCTGGTTAAACTGAATTATATTCTACTGTACATCACATTACAGAACCAGTCAGAAGTTTACACACAATTATTAACTACAGGTTTTTAAGAATGGAACTAGAAACCTTTCTATTGCCATCAACACGTCTCAATTTTAACTCTGACTAGATATTAAACCACAGTTCTTGGTACGATTGTTAAAAACAAATCAGAATCTTTCAAGCATAGCTGATATTTTTCCAACAGATTTGGTGTATAGGAGCCGATCCAGAAACCATCAGATTTAAATTCCAGCTGACAAAATCTTTTTTTTTTCCTCTAAAAACTTCATGCAAAGCAACAGTAACACCAAATCAATCCCACAGCATGATGCTACCAACATATTTGAAAGCCTCAAATACAGTTCTTGTCATTCTGACCAAACTATCTCATCAAACCGTAAAACTTTTCTCCAGAAGACATTCGACTTGTCTTTGAACGTTATAATTTTAGAGTACATGTCTCTTTTTTGATTAATAATCTTCATGTCTATATCAGAATCAACTTTATTGGCCAAGATTATGTGTAGAAACTAGAAATTGTAGGTTTCCAAGCACTCATAGCAGACATTAGGTATAAAAGTAGAAACTTTGAAGGACATAAAATAAGAATAAAGCATAAAAGGAAGAAGTATTGTTGTGCGCTGACCGGAAGGCAAAATTCTGAACAGTTTGTGTCCAGGATGTGTGTGGTCTGCAGAGATGCTACCTGCCCTTTTTCTGACCTGTACAACTCCTGGATGGAGCAAAGGCCAGCTTCCACTCTCTTGATCTAAATGCTGGTTGCAGTTTGGCCCTGTCATGTTTTGAGGCTCAACAAAAACACACCATGATGGACGAACACAGGACAGACTGAATAACTCCTGTGTAAAAGAATAACTTGCTACAGGAAGTACAGTGTTTATATCTCAGGAAGTCCCAAGAAAAAGTGGCTCTTAGGAACCAGAAGTGATCCACAGTAAACAATATTGTGGAGGAAGGTGAGTGGAGGTATTGTATGGGATGTTCTTCCCCAACTTGGTTTTAAGCTGCTGTCACCGTGGCCAATGATGCTGGTCTCCATGTATCACTGAATTAACACCAGGTTTGAGCCTTGATGGTTCTTTGGCTGTTTTGGGACATCCTAAATATCTCGATTTTATCTAAGAAAAGCAGTTTTGGATTAAGAGGTTAAAATTTGAGTAAATTTAGAAAACTGAACCTTAAGCAATACACCTAACATTGGGTCCATTGTAAATCAGCCTCCTTCAGTGCATCCTAATTGCACAGAGAAGTGTCAACATTTATTCTTCCTGCCAGCAGTTGGTAGACTATAACCATCACTGCCCCTAACAAACTCAACAGCTGCTTCATGTGCAGTTATTAGTATTATTTGTGCCATAATTTTGTGTGATTGTACAGTCGTATATTACTCTTAATTCTGTTTTTAATAAATGTTATATTTGCATCTTCTTCTATATGCTTTGCTTGCCTGTCATTTTGAAGCTCTTGCATGATAATTTTCCCACTTTGTGACAATAAACAATACTCCTTCCAGTCCTCTAACTTAAATGATTTCTAAGTGGTCAATTATCTAGTAAATATTTTGGCAGTGTGGTTCCTCTGCAACTTTCTGAGGAACATCAATGAGAGTTCGTCTATACATTTGAGGCCAGGCCTCAGAAGAGCTTGATGGGATGTTTAGATAGTATTTAGTCGCTAGTTTAGTTCTTGTGTGGATTAGAGGACAACTTTTATAATATTTGTATCATCAATTCATCCATAAAAAAAAAAAGAACCGTTCACAGGCGTCATTAAAAAGACCAACATTATTCATCCCAGTGATGAGCAGATGGGCTGTGGCTCTGTAGGTTCCCACAATGGGTCATAAGAGAACATGCTGCTAACAGACAGGAGATCAGCCAGAAAACTTTGAGGATGTTTAACAACTTTGACAACAGTGGGAGCTGAGGGGGATTTCCGTCCCATGAAGCTGCCTCACCCACAGCAGTGATTGAAAAAAGGGATGTTTACTCCAAATCTGCACTGCATTTACTTTACATTCACTCACTCAAAAAACTTCAACGACCTTACAGCACGAAAAAATTAAAGAGTTCAACTTGATTTGAGACTAGAACTACAGAATAAAAAGAAATCAAAAGTAACAAGATGGGCTTAAAGATGCAAAAAACTAAGATGTCCCACTCTGATGCTAAATATGTAATTATAAACTACAAAATATGTCTCCATGCCAAACACAACTTCCTTTAATTTCTGAAATACTAATTAAGATAGAGAATAAATAAATGTGGAAATAACAGGGGTTCTTTTGTGTCAAAAGATAAGTCAACATATCGCTGTCAATACTCACAAAGATGGCATTTAGATACTCAAAAACAAAATGTGTCACAAAGTGAAAACATGTTATTAATCAGAGTAAATTATAGTACAGTAAGATAAATACTATAGGAAGACTGCAAAATATTACAGGAGCATTAACTTCTGTGGTTTTACTGCAGCAAGCCCTGACAATAAACAGCTTGTTTGGAAATAATGAACTGATAAAAGCAAAGCCGTGCAGAAAGTGAAGCACAAGGCTCGTTGCTTACCTCCTGACTTGTCTCCGACCAGTCACACTGAGGTTTGTCATAACTTTCAGAGAAGGTAAGGAAAGTTTGGAAGGAGAAGCATGAAAAAAAAGCCTCCCACTTCTCAGGCTTCAGCTCTAATGTCAAGTTGTCTGAACTGTGAAACGAAGTTCTGGATTTTAAATTTCAAAATAAAATCAGTTTTGTATCAAATCAAAGGCCAAAGAGAGATCCTGATGTGGGAACCAGACATTTGTTTATGATGGGTAGAAAATGATTAAATATACTTAATAACAAGGGATTTAACTTGAGAATTTGTATTTATTTTGTAAGTAAGCATAGACTTTTATTAAATTCTCACTGTGAAAATACAATACTCAGAAATACTTTTATTTGAAAAAGTCACAAATGTAAATTTGACTCATGACTAACATGACACTTGTTGCCATATTGGTTTGCCAGTTATCATTTAAAAACAATATTACGTTAATAAGAATGCTACTTTAGCTGCTTTCTCTTTCTTGTAAAATAAGAGAATTGTTAGAGACTTCTTTTAGTCAGCTGACCAGCAGTGAGCAGCAACATTTAAATGTTTAAAAAGGACTTTAATTTCATTTTTATACATCTATATAATTTTTTAAAACTCTGCTTGTACCTCGAACGAGGCCATGTCAATTTGTGAGTTACTGAGCTACATATTAGATTTATGAAAAATGTAAATGTAATATGTTTTTCACTCAAAACAAGCATAGTTTGTGTGAGTGAGTTGGTTCTTTAGTTACCTCACCTTGGAGTAACAAATCTCAGAAGATAAACATGGTTCCTTAAGTGATTTAAAACATTTCTGATTTTTTGGAACTTGTTCTTTTTCCTCAATGAGTTCTCACCAATGCTGATGGATGGATGGGTGGATGGCTTTACAGACAGACAGTCATACTAGTAAGTTTTGTTCAAAAATATATTTATTGAAATCAAAATATCTCCAGTGAAAGTCTGCTTTCATTCTAACTAAAAACAATGTTAATACCAATTTTGACAGTGAGATAAAATAAATGAATAAGTAAAACTCCCAAAAAAGATGTCCAGTTCTTAGTATTTTACATCTGCTGTATCACAATTTCCAGATTCCTTTGTAAATATTCCGGAATATTTACAAGTGATTTAAAAAACAATCTGATGGTGTTGAGTTAAGTTTATTATAGTTTCGCTTTATTTCATTTTAGATTTATTTTATTCAACGTCAAATGCTGAATAAGCTTTTATTTTGAAGCTAAATCCTTGTGCGCTCCAGTGACTACGTGTCTCACCGTGTAGAATGACATGGTTGACTGTTGAACCAGTCACTCAGAGAGTGGTAAATCCACCAATCAGAAACTAGAACCTAAGCACGTGAGCGGTAATATTAAAGGGGTGGCGCTTGAGCTCCAGTTTGGTCAAATGGCGCCAAACTGACGAGATTATTGATTGCCTTCATAATGTTAACTAATACATGTAAACACCGACAGATATTTTCATTAAAGAGTCCCTGTTTTTCAATAGTACAAGCAAAATAAGGTCCGCTATAATTTCATTCTGTACTACAGGTTTTGAATTATTCATGCCAATCAATGTTAAATATATTACACTGAATAAGCAGAAGGACACGCTGTTTTTAAGGGACCAAAATGCAACTGAACGTATACTTAGCAGCAGATGGTGCTGTTGTCTCAAATGGAAGCAGTAAGTTCTTTCCTTGAAAAAAGGATTTAACTGAAGAACATTTCTGTACAGGGAAGCAGCCGCTTTTCAGTGGGAGAGTTACCATCTGGAAAAATATGGAGGGGGGGATTCATACACTTATATTATTTATGTATTTACTGTGAATTCACAACGATCGCAAATTATATTTACTTCATTTTATAAATGATTATCATTGTCATTGTTATCATATTAATTTTTATTCGTTGTTAGACAAATAAAAACGATTAAGAATAAGACCACCCCTCACTCTCATACGATGGTATGATCCAGCCAACTCAAATGCTCACAACAACTAACAGTTCTTGTATTTGTTGTAGTTACGCGGCAGGCCTTACTCCTCGAAATCTACTCGCTCACAGATTTCTGCCTTGTCCTCGCATATCCGAAAAATAAAGAAAAATGGTAAGAATATTTCAACTTTTTTCATTTTAACTTTTTTTCAGAAAGGGAATAGCGGACTGGGATGAGGTTAGCTTTCCAAATTTGTTCGTTCATTTAAACATAAAATGCATTTTATTATCCAGGTTTTTATGGGCAGATATTTTCAGTCCTGTTTGTAAACGTAAATTCATTTAAAAATTGTCAGAGGGATAGTTTATTTATTTATTTATTTTTATTTTTTACTGACTTAAACCAACCGCTAACTCAGTCGCAGTTAGCGGTTAGTTGGCAGTTACGTTACGTTAATAACTGTGAAAGGACTTTGGTAACAATTTAATATTTGTCAAATATGTCTTCCTCTTCGCAACACATTGATGTATCTATTCGTGTAAAAACAAACAAACATGTTTTTAATAAAAACTAGCGTATGGGCTCCCTTTTTGTTTTCTATTGCACGTTTAACGGAGAGAAGTTATTTCAACTGATGTAACGATCCAATCAGATTTCTGTTATTAAAGACAAACATTTGGTAACCAAGCTAACGGGCAGTTTAGAATGAAGTCCTTCATTCTTTCACAACCACATTTTGGGAACAGAGGTTCATCATATCAGTGTAGCTAGCTGATTTTTATTGGGATGGGGGGATCACCAGCTGTCTAGGCAGTCATTATTTGTTGATGTGCCCTTTGTATCAATTGAATTAGCTTAATAATAGTCCATCCTTGAGCACTTTGATGCAAGATGACATGTTTTATTTGTGTCCCAGATTAAAATATATCTTTTCTTCCTGTCCAGCGTGAGTGCATCTCAGTCCATGTTGGTCAGGCCGGCATCCAGATTGGCAATGCCTGCTGGGAGCTGTATTGCCTGGAACATGGGATCCAGCCAGATGGACTGATGCCTAGTGACAAGACAGTGGGAAAAGGAGACGACTCCTTCAACACCTTCTTCAGTGAAACTGGTTCTGGAAAGCATGTCCCCCGGGCCGTGTTTGTGGACCTGGAGCCCACCGTCATTGGTAAGCTCCACCACTTGCTGGAGAGCACTGAATTTAGTTCAGTTTAGTTTATTTGATGTGTTACTATTTATTTTCCACCCCAGATGAGGTGCGCTCTGGCACCTACCACCAGCTGTTCCACCCTGAGCAGTTGATTAATGGTAAGGAGGACGCTGCCAACAATTACGCTCGTGGGCACTACACCATCGGAAAGGAGATCATCGATCCTGTTTTGGATAGGCTTCGCAAACTGGTAAGATTATGGAATTAAGTAAATTTAATTTAAGTAAGTTTAAAAGTAAATTTGTGTGACTTGTGGATTCTGATGAGCCTTCTCTGTTTTCAGGCTGACCAGTGTAATGGTCTTCAGGGCTTCCTGGTTTTCCACAGCTTCGGTGGAGGCACTGGCTCTGGTTTCACCTCCCTGCTGATGGAGCGCCTGTCTGTTGACTTCGGCAAGAAATCCAAGCTGGAGTTCTCCATCTACCCAGCTCCTCAGGTGTCCACAGCCGTGGTGGAGCCTTACAACTCCATCCTGACCACCCACACCACTCTGGAGCACTCGGACTGTGCCTTCATGGTGGACAACGAGGCCATCTACGATATCTGCTGTAGGAACCTGGACATCGAGCGCCCAACCTACACCAATCTGAACAGACTGATGAGTCAGATCGTGTCCTCCATCACGGCTTCTCTTCGTTTTGATGGCGCGCTCAACGTGGATCTGGCCGAGTTTCAGACCAACTTGGTGCCTTATCCACGTATCCACTTCCCTCTGGCCACTTACGCTCCTGTCATTTCTGCAGAGAAGGCTTACCATGAACAGATGACCGTAGCTGAAATCACCAACGCTTGCTTTGAGCCAGCCAATCAGATGGTGAAATGCGACCCTCGCCACGGGAAGTACATGGCTTGCTGCCTTTTGTACCGTGGAGATGTGGTGCCTAAAGACGTCAACGCTGCTATTGCCAACATCAAAACTAAACGTGGGATCCAGTTTGTGGACTGGTGCCCCACTGGTTTCAAGGTGGGCATCAACTACCAGCCTCCCACTGTGGTTCCTGGTGGAGATATAGCCAAGGTCCAGAGGGCTGTGTGCATGTTGAGCAACACCACGGCTGTTGCAGAGGCCTGGGCTCGGCTCGACCACAAGTTTGATCTGATGTACGCCAAGCGTGCCTTTGTTCATTGGTATGTGGGTGAGGGCATGGAGGAGGGAGAGTTCTCTGAGGCCAGGGAGGACATGGCTGCATTGGAGAAGGATTATGAAGAAGTCGGAACCGATTCTATTGAAGGAGAGGGTGACGAAGATGCAGGGGAATATTAAAATGGCCTCCTGAAACAAGTTCTGTGTTTTAAGTCTTTCTCGGTCCTTTCTGATGTTTTTTCTCTTGCCGTTTAGCATTCGAGTACTTTAAAATGTTTGCAATCATCGGAACTTGTTACTTGTATTTCCACGTCTGAGGGCTGCTTCATAAAAACAAGTTTCATAAATCCAGGATAAGAGATAAAGCCAGGCTTCATCAGTTCATCCTGGATTTTATTGCACAGAGGCTGAGTAATTCAGGTGAATGGGTGTACATAGACTCCTTTAAGAGTCCATGGGATTGATCAGAGATGTACTGAGACTACAATGGGTAAATATCTCAAACCAAACCAACATCTTTTGATGTTGCTTGAGGAATTGAAACACAATACAACAAAAGAGATTTGATTAAATGGATAATTAACCGAAAACATTTATTTTCTGTACTTTTAACTAAAAATAGTCAAATAGCATTCAAATATTTACCTAAATTTTTGCTTAAATTAATTAATTTTAACTTATAAATGAACAATGGATTATAATGTTTACAAATCTGACATAGGAGTCATTGACGTTCATTTTTTGTTCCACATCTTATCAATATTTATACAGAACAAATATGACTGGATCAAAGTGGACCTGCCAGCACAAGATTAAATATAAGAATACTTTTCAGTATGTGAGAAACATATAAGATGTTGAGTACGACTTATTAATAACTCAGAAGGTGCCTGCTCACATATTACTTTCTCGTAATTATTTTAGTCATTAAAAAAAAAAAGATCTGGACAGCACCAGGCAACTTTACCAATATGTTGCTCCACATTCAGTCGGCATCTCAAACCACCTTAAGTTATTTAATGCACGTAATAATATAAGAGTCTGTTGATTTCGGTGGCAGTCGCCTTGATTTCATTTAAACTATAGCACACTTCTTGTTTAAATGTTGATGCTTTTATTTTGAAAGGACACTTTCCTATTTGACTAAGGACTTGATTCCAACACTTTTGCTTCTTTGCCACCATTTCTTGAACCTTAACACATGCAATAGTCTATGAAAGATCTTTAATCTGTCAAACGTGGAATAACAGTAGTCTGCAGCAACACAATCGAAAAGTAACAAAGCGCACATGAATAACTAACATCATAATATTAAAATAACTGCCAAGATGATTCAATGATATTATAATGCAGGCTGATTTGAAAAAAAAAAGGCCAACACAGACCGGTCAGAAAATTGAATCACTGATAAAACATATTAGTTTCTGATCAGGATGACTGCTGACTGAACAGATAAAGATATAAGTTAATAATTATCAGTATTTAACATGCCACTGGAAATTGTATGGGTTTTTTTTGCTTTTTTTGTTGCTTCAAAATCTATGAAAACATACGAGTATAACATACAATATTTAGGAATCATTTTCTCATCCAGTGAATGAACAAAATCTAACTTGATTGTCTTGTTAAAAGTGATTGTTTACTCCAAGTATGTGCATTTGATTAAGATTATAATGTAATGCTGCTCCCTTGCGGGAAATGTCAGTGCATCCGCATGTCAAATTACGCTACTTCATCGGAAAATGCCATCAAAGACAAATAATGTAAAGATAATACTAAATCATACACGACTCTTTTTATGTATGTGTGAACGA
This sequence comes from Phalloptychus januarius, assembly GCA_902982915.1. NCBI lineage: Eukaryota > Metazoa > Chordata > Actinopteri > Cyprinodontiformes > Poeciliidae > Phalloptychus > Phalloptychus januarius. The sequence continues at coordinate 6,406,024 of CADWAE010000076.1, read as the reverse complement.
AAATACAAAAATGGGGTTTGGAAATGAATAAAAGTTATTCATGTTAATTTTTTAGAACATTGAAGAAGAAAACCCCAGGAAGATAAATAGTGTTAGAACATTCGCCTTTCCAAGTGTATTGTCTAAACTTTTGGAACATTTCTACTAGAATGACTTCTAGAGTGTATAACAATAACCAATCAATTTGGTTTTAAATGTAAGCTCAATACTAATTTATGTATTTACTCACTGAAGAAAACTAAGTAAATATAAGATGCAGAGCACTTCAGCGTTTATGTATTTTTAAAATGCATCTAAAGCTTTGGACAGATTTAACCACCATATATTGTGGTCCCTGCATATTTAACCAGAACTTTGCATTGTTGGTATTCTCTGGGATTCGGAGGTTCAGAAACCAGAGGTTCTCCTGTGTTTTTTAATTTGTACTTTAATGATTTATCTGTTGAACTAAGTAATTGTAAGACTGGTTGTATAGTGGGGAACCATCTTGTAAGTAACTTAATGTGTGCAGATGATGTGGTCCTCTTGTCTCCCTACAGTGCTGGCTTGCAACAGTTATTCACAATTTGTGCTAGACGTGGTGTCCAGTTTGGCATCATGTTTAATCCTAAAATGTGTTTTTAATATTGCTACAATTGAGGATCAGATTATGAATTTTCCTTCTTTTTATTTAGCAAATCAAGTTTTGAGTTTTTTGAATAATGTGAAATATCTAGGTTATATTCTGAGGAGTGATATCTGTGATGATGCTGAGAAGTGACAGAGTTGTAAATTGTGCATACAGCTAATATGTTGGCCCATAAATTTAGCATGTGTACAAACGAGGTTAAAGTGTCCTTTTTTCGGACTTACTGCACCTCTTTTGACACAGCTCACCTGTGGTTTAAGCTACAATGAAGAAACTGCAAAATCCTATCAGGATGCTTCCAGATTTCCAAGATGGATGTCTGCACAAATGTTTGTCAAAAGCAACATTCCAACTTTTCATGCTTTGGTGAAGAACTTCATGTATACATTTATGTGCCGCTTGGCTCTATCAAATAACTTAATAGTATGAGTTCTGTCTACTGCAATATAGGGATATTAGATATACCTCAAGCTTTTTAAAATATTGGAAGAATTGTTTGTGTACTTTGTGATGGACATGTTTGTTTTTTTTACTTAATGATTTGTTTTATGTTATTTTTTCTAAATGGTGTGGACTACTTTTTGTCTCAAAATAAAGACTTTCTATGTCTGTTGTGGAGATGTTATCCCGATGCCCCCTAAAGCTGTTTTATAACAAGGTATTATTCACCCTTTGTGTACTTGTTACACATTAAAAATAATTTTAGAACAAGTCATTTTCATCTGATCGAGCTATGTTGTGGTTTTGTTTGAGATGAATTCAGGAATATTGGGACATCAGCTTATTCAGAACAGGATAGGTTAAAATACATTTGTTTTTATATATAGCATACCCAGGTGCATTTGACTCAATATAGAGACTTTCTGTTATGTTTGGAAGGCAGGACACAAAACTTTCAACTTAATAAAGGAGGTGGAATTTAAAGATATGTTTTCAAAAGTAATTTATTTGACATAGACTTTAGTCACGTTACTGTTTATGAACAGTTTATGAATTAAAATGGGCTTACCTTTCACACTATACTAATAAAATTAGAAGTAGCAAGTGAAGGAGGTGCGTGATGATATTTTTTTAGTTGGAGATCAGCTTAAAGGTGTATTTCCGCCGCCTACTGGATTGGATTGGGAACAGCGACTTTGCTCTGAGCGTGACCATCTGGAAAATAAGGAGGGGGAATTCATGTAATTATTTATGTATCTACTGTGAATCCACAACGATCACTGATTATATTTACTTTACTTGATAAATAATTATCATTATTTTTATTATCAGATTAATTTTGTATTAGTTGTTAGGAAAATAAAAAATTATTAAAACCAACCCACCCCCCTCAGCTGTCAGAAAATGGTATGATCCATTTAACTCAAATGCGCTCAACTACTAATAGTTGTATAGCAGTTGTTCGGGTTACGCTGAAATCGCCTTGTCTTGAAAATCTACTCCTTTTCTACATTTCGCTTCGTCCTTGCAGGTCCAGAAAATAAAGAAACATGGTAAGAATATTTCCATTTTATTTTTTCTCAGAAAGGAAAGGCAATCGAAAACTCATTTTAACTCTCCCAATTTGCGCGCTAATCTGAACAGAAATTGCATTTTATGATCCAGGAATTTGTGGGCAGATGTTTTCAACCCAGTGGTAGATGTAAATTAATGTAAAATTTGCCTGAGGGATATTTTATTATTCTTTTAAATCGTGAATATGCTTCAAAATAACCACTAACGTTGTTGCAGTTGGTCGTTGGTTGACAGTTAGCCTAACGGTTGTTGTACTTTGGCGCGCATTTAGTATTTGTTTGAAATGTCTTCCCTTTGGGACAACTTGATTCTTTGGGTTATATTTCCCACACCCCACCGAAACAAACAAGCAACAAAAAACAAAGTTTTTAGCAGAAACTGGCCGATTTGCTCCCTTTTTTTATTTGCTGGTCTTTGGTTAAATGAGAGAAGTTTCCTCAACTGACATAACGGTCCATTCATCTTTCTGTTAAAGGCAAACGTTTGGTTCCCACTAACAGGCAATTTAAATCGCCCGCTCTTTCACAGCCATATTTTTTGACACAGCTCTTAATATTTGAAGTATAAAACTGAAAACGGTTCATCAAATATTTTATGTCAGACTGATTTTATTAGGTTAGGTTGACTCACCAAGTGATATAAATTATTTTTTGATGAGCCATTTTCTGTATCGATTCAGTTAGCTGTATAATGGTTTAGTTTCTCACTTTGATGCCAGGTGACATGTTTTGTCTGTGACCCAAATTAAAATGACTCTTTTCTTCCTGTCCAGCGTGAGTGTATTTCCATCCATATTGGTCAAGCTGGAGTCCAGATTGGCAATGCCTGCTGGGAGCTGTATTGCCTGGAACATGGCATCCAGCCGGACGGTCTGATGCCGAGTGACAAAACCGCAGGGAGAGGAGACGACTCCTTCAATACCTTCTTCAGTGAGACCGGTTCTGGAAAGCATGTCCCCCGGGCCGTGTATGTGGACCTGGAGCCCACCGTCATTGGTAAGTCTCAGCACTTGCTGGAGAGCATTGGATGAAGCAATTGACATCAGGGATTGGAATATGTGTTTATGTGATGTGTTACTATTTATTTTCCACCCCTCCATAGATGAGGTGCGCACTGGGACCTACCACCAGCTGTTCCACCCTGAGCAGCTGATCAGTGGTAAGGAGGACGCTGCCAACAATTACGCTCGTGGGCACTACACCATCGGAAAGGAGATCATCGATCCTGTTTTGGATAGGATTCGCAAACTGGTAAGATTATGGAATTAAGTAAATTTGTGTGATGTGTGGATTCTGATGAGCCTTCTCTGTTTTCAGGCTGACCAGTGTAATGGTCTTCAGGGCTTCCTGGTTTTCCACAGCTTCGGTGGAGGCACTGGCTCTGGTTTCACCTCCCTGCTGATGGAGCGCCTGTCTGTCGACTACGGCAAGAAATCCAAGCTGGAGTTCTCCGTCTACCCAGCTCCTCAGGTGTCCACAGCCGTGGTGGAGCCTTACAACTCCATCCTGACCACTCACACCACCCTGGAGCACTCGGACTGTGCCTTCATGGTGGACAACGAGGCCATCTACGATATCTGCTGTAGGAACCTGGACATCGAGCGCCCAACCTACACCAATCTGAACAGACTGATGAGTCAGATCGTGTCCTCCATCACGGCTTCTCTTCGTTTCGACGGTGCGCTCAACGTGGATCTGACGGAGTTCCAGACCAACTTGGTGCCTTATCCACGGATCCACTTCCCTCTGGTCACCTATGCCCCCGTCATTTCTGCAGAGAAGGCTTACCATGAGCAGTTGACCGTAGCTGAAATCACCAATGCTTGCTTTGAGCCAGCCAATCAGATGGTGAAATGCGACCCTCGCCACGGGAAGTACATGGCTTGCTGCCTTTTGTACCGTGGAGATGTGGTGCCTAAAGACGTCAACGCTGCCATTGCCAACATCAAAACCAAGCGCACCATCCAGTTTGTGGACTGGTGCCCCACTGGTTTCAAGGTGGGCATCAACTACCAGCCTCCCACTGTGGTTCCCGGTGGAGACATGGCCAAGGTCCAGAGGGCTGTGTGCATGTTGAGCAACACCACGGCCGTTGCAGAGGCCTGGGCTCGGCTCGACCACAAGTTTGATCTGATGTACGCCAAGCGTGCCTTTGTTCATTGGTATGTGGGTGAGGGCATGGAGGAGGGAGAGTTCTCTGAGGCCAGGGAGGACATGGCTGCATTGGAGAAGGATTATGAAGAAGTCGGAACCGATTCTATTGAAGGAGAGGGTGAGGAAGAAGGAGGGGAATATTGAAATGGCCTCCTGAAACAAGTTGTGTGTTTTAAGTCTTTCTCGGTTTATTCTGATGTTTTTCTACTTGCTGTTTTAGTGCTCAAGTGCTTTGAGATGTTGACAACACTTTTAAAGAGCACAGCCAATTTTGAATGGGGATGTTTATGATTGCAATATACTTGAGTTTGTTTTAACCTTTCATCCCCATTTCTATGAAAAAACCAATTGTATTTTTGTTGCTTATTGAATACATGTTTATGAATGAATAGGAAAAGATCTTGAGTCTTTTCAGTAATCAGTTCTCTGTCTTGCATTATTAATTTATATTTAACATGTTTGTTATGTAAAAAGTTTGGATTGTTGCCCTGTACCTAACAGGGAGTTGATTTAATTCTCTGCAGAAAATGCAGCGTTTGTACGGTGAATTGGAAATGTTTTGTGTATTTAAACAATAAAAACTAAAAATTGAGTATTTGAGTTGCAAGTAAATACTAGTTTTTTGTTTTAAGGAAATATTATGAATGTATAAAATTTTTTTAAAATGTACTTTCGGCACCTTGTTAAAAGTGATGTTTGCTTAAATCAGTGCTTCTCAATTATTTTCTATTACGCCCCCCCTAGCAAGAAGAAAACTATTCGCGCCCCCCACTCCACACCGTGACTATCCATCTCTGCATAACATTTTATCCTTATTAACATTAAGAAAAGAAAAAAAGAAAGACATATGGTCAAACTTACAAAGAATAACTTTATTAAATCGTGTTTTAAGTCTGTTTTAAGACGTGTTTTAAACATGTTTAAACTGTAAACATGTTTGACCAACTAATTGCACCATTGCAAAATTAAATCAAATCAATAAATAATATTTAATAATTATAATAACTATATATATAAAAAAAAAAAAAAAAGCAGCCTGTTCCCCAGGGTCACACGCGCCCCCCACTATTTGAGAACCACTGGCTTAAATCAAGTATTTGCATTTGATCAATGTGTAATATAACACTGCCCCCTTGTGGCGAATATCAGAGCGTTGGCATGTCACATTACTTCATCGGAAAATGCCACCAAAGATGCAGAATGTAAAATAATACAAAATCATACCGCACTTTTTATGTATGTGTGAACGAATATTCAAAAATTGGGTTTGAAAATTAATGTAAAAGTTATGCATGTTTATTTTAGCTTCATTTTCAGCTGAACCAATTCAGGTTGCAGTTGTTTTATATTTGATGCATTCAGGAATATTATTCGCTTCTTAAACTGTTTTCACAAATGAAAGGATGTGCAGAGAGTTTCTTCAACATTTAGTCTATTATTGCAAAATCAAGTCAAATTCATTTACTGCTTACTTACTAACTTCTAATTTATAATAAAAATTGACTATACATGTATTATTTAGAAGTTTCTCAAGGCTTTAATGCTTTACTGATACTAATTAAAGCACTGATCCCCAGACAAATGAAATAAAACAATGAAACATGATTTTCTGGGTTTGTGAGATAGCAAAAAGAATAAATTTTATCTTTAATTGAATTGATATTCACTTCATCAAATGATCAATTTGCTGTTAGTGGAAATAAAATTAACGGATAACACGTAGACGGCCAGAGTCCAAAACCTCCCTGTCACCAAACCTGTCTGCATATTATAAACTTTCAACTTAATAAAACAAAAAATTGGAGTTTAAAAATAAGTATTGTAAAAGAATTTCTTTCACACTGAATCACGTTAGTGTTGTTTCTGAACTAAACCGGTTTTACTTTTCACACAGCTAATCATTTACAATCGAAGTAAAAACAGAAGGTACCTGTTGATGATTCTTTTTTTGTAAATGAGTTTAAAAGTGCTTGGCAGAATTGGGGAACGCCGCATAACAATTTATGTTAAAACGGCTTGCCATAGCCTGTTAATCGAGTCGAGCCGAACTGAGAAGAGCCGTAGGCGAGCCGAGTCGGGCTGGAAACCTGACGTCAGAACACGTCACTCCATCCGATCCTGTATGGATCAGACTCTCTATGGAAACCCGCAGAAGGCATATGATTGTGCTTTAAACACAATGGAAGTGGTGTCATGGATACCGTGGTCCAACAGCGAGGTGCAGACATTTTTGTGCTTGGTGGGCCAGGAAAGGATCCACAGGGATCTAGACGGAGCAACTAGGAACGAGAAAACATTCAGAGAGATTTCCCAGCTGATGGCCGCTCACGGCTACCAGCGGACATCAAGGCAATGCCGAGACAAGCTTAAAAAAATGAAAAGTGATTACCGGACCATCAAGGAGAACAGGGAGCGCAGTGGTCCGAACAGCCTGAAACATTGGAAGTGGTTCGAGCAAATGGACGCCATTTACGGGAAGCGACCAGTGAGCATTAAAATGGAGAGTGGACTGGACTCGACCACTGCGGTACTGGACCCCATGATGGATAACAGTGAGTGTTCAGTGACTAGATATGGCAGGCCGTTTTAACATAAAATCGGTTCACCAGTCGTCTGCAAGCTGCGGCTCTAGAGCCGCAAGTGGCTCTTTGGACTTTCCACAATGGCTCTTAAGAGCTTAAAAATGATAAAGAACCAACTATTGTCTGTAAATATGGACAGTAGATATAAAATAAATGCATATCAGTTTATTTCATGGAACTCAATTTCCACAACAAAATGAGACTAGTTTATTTTAAAACATCTTTTATTGTCATTAGGTTGACAAATATGTGCTTTAATATATTTACATATATTCTGTAAATGCCAAAAATCCATAAAAAAGAAAAAGTATCCATCCTGTATTTGCTAAAGGGCCACAACCAAAAAGAAAACAGACACAACTTACTCCATATTTTATACTCCCTGAGCTGCAGGCACATGTTTTACATTTACTTCAAATCTTTTATTATTATTCCAGGATGTTTTTCCTCGTGCGATGGTTTTTCTACCACTTCTCATAAAACGGTTGACAGCGGTGCTGCTTGTTCTGGGGTTCTTGTTAACAGCAAACCCGCCGCACCAGCGATGAACCTGACACAGTGTGAAGTCTATCAGGTGGTGGGTGAGTTACTAGTTTGAATATTACGTTATTGTGGATATTTTCATATTTTTATGGTGATCTGCTTTTGCTTTTCAACAGTGACCCCAAAGGAAATGACTAAAATAGAGAATCCATGGAGGACTTTAGTCTGGAGCCCTGAGTAAGAACAGAGTCACACCTGCATATACAAATCAGTTGTGAAGTAACTAGTTACATTTATTCCAGTGGTGATTTGTCATTACGGATTTAAGAAATTAAATTAAAATTACATTTTAAAATCAATAAACATATATTCCATCCATCCAAAAATATAGCATAGTCTCCATTCTTAATACAGAATATTTTGTGAACGGTTTATGGTCCATTTTTGATCCTTTTCAAATGATTTCTCAAAAATAGTATGAAGATTCAATGTGCATGCTCAAAGTATTTTTCATTATTTTATTTCTACATTTGTACAGGAAGAGGACAGAGCTGATGGAGAGCATCAAAACCTACAAACCCACTGTCAGTTCTGTGCTCCAGGCTCGGGTTTTGCTCGTTGGACCAGTTGGCGCTGGAAAGTCCAGCTTCTTCAACTCCATCAACTCAGTATTCAGAGGCCATGTCACCAGCCAGGCCATTGCTGGCTGTTGCTCCAGCAGCCTCACCACTCAGGTCTGACTCTGCTTCTCGTTCATTTAGTATCCGGTGTCTCAGCATGACACAATCTTTCCAATAGTGTATTTTAAATGTTATTTATTCCTTTCTAGTTTCGATCCTACTCTGTGAAAGCTGGACGAGAAGGCAAACCCCTGCCGATCATCCTGTGTGACACCATGGGACTGCATGACAGCAAAGGGGCGGGGCTTGATGTTGATGACATCAGCAGCATCCTTGATGGTCATATGCCGGATCGATACCAGGTTGGACTCTTGATTCCAAACTGGGTAAAGCAGCAGTGCGGTAAGCTAATGTAAACAAACCCTGTCTTTTCAGTTCAACCCGTCTGAACCGCTGCATCCTGATGCCTCCGGCTATCGCAGGTCTCCAGACATCAAAGAGAAGATCCACTGCTTGTCATACATCCTTGACGCCACCAAAGTCTTCGTCATGCCTGAGAAGCTGGCAGAAAAGCTGAAGGCCATCAGACAAAAGGCCAACTTGTTGGGTCAGTAGAAAGAAGTTCTGTCTCTTTTAAATGATGCTGTTGTACAAATTCAGTTCAGTTCAGTCAAAATTTAAAAATACTTTATTGATCCAAAAGGGAAATTGAATGTTGTTCTAACGTATATTAATTAAAATTCTTCAAAGAGTTATTGTAAATGGTGATGGCTGTTGCCATGGAAGATCTCTTGTAGCAGTCTGTATTACAGTGAATTTGAAGAAGCCTCTGACTGACTGTTTTCTGATTTAAAGTCAAACACTGAGAGGGAGATCAGGTTGTGTCGCCTTAAGCTGTGATTCTAAATATCTGCTTTCACTTGTATGTGTGACCAGAGTTTCACCTTGTTTAAGTCAGCCAGATGCCTCAGCAGATCTTTAAAATCTGCATCGGTTTCATTTCTGCTTGTGTTTCCAGGGGTTCCTCAGCTGGTTGTCCTCACCAAGGTGGATGAAGCTTGTCCCTTAGTAAAAGAGGATTTGACAAACATTTATCGGAGTGTCTACATTAAGCAGATTGTGAGTGTTTTATCAGATTACTTAAGTTGTGAAATTTTGAGTTGAAGAGTTTGTGCTTTGTGGCCCAGATGCAGGAGGCCAGCACTAAGCTCGGCATGCCGCTGTCCTGCATTGTTCCGGTGAGGAACTACGTCGAGGAACTGGATCTGGATCTGAACTCTGACATCCTGCTGCTCAGCGCCGTCGTCCAGATGCTCCGGTTTGCTGATAACTACTTTGATGAGATCAGCGACCAACTCAGTAACATTCAAAACAAGCAATGAGGGTTTTATGGACAACCATAGCTGCCCAGATTTAATACTCTTCATCTTATCAGAAAGTGGAGAAAGCATTAGTAAATAAATATAAAAAAAAACAACCTTTGGACATTTTGTGCTCTTTTAAAAAAACAAGCAACCATTTATCCACATATTTTTATTATGTGTAAAATGTTCAAAGATGTAATTTACATATTTAAAAATAATTTATGGAGGTCTTATTTTTTTTAGTTGTCCTGAGAGATATGTTTTTAAAATGGTTAATGTTTTTAATGGTTAGTCCTACTGTGGCCAAGACTCTTTGACAAATAATGCTTGCAACAAAACATATTGTTGGAGCAACAATTAAATCTTTGCACTTTCTTAAAAGCTTTTAAAAATGATTTTTAAAGCTAAACTTTGGCTAAAAGCACAAACTCAGTACAAAACATTTAATTTTCTCGTTTCAAAACATTTTAGATTTAAGTCACTCTTCAACTTTTTTTGGAAGAAAGTCAAATTGTTGTTACTCCTTTGTTCTTAAACATGGTCATTTCATGCTGGCATGAGATTTTCATTCTATTTGTGCTCGACAGTGACTTCTTCTGGTTGGAAAAATGTTTGGAAACTGCAATAAAGATTTCAAAACCACCACATAAACTCTTTTATGTGCAACAGTAGTTTAAAGTTGTTCGTGTTATGCAACCAGGGTATTGTGCGTTTTTTATTCAGGGAGTGTAAAATTTTCAGAGGCCTTGTATCTCTTAAGTAACTTAACTATCTGCAAAATACAGGAATATACGATGATGGATCACAAATAACTGATGAAATAGCTATGAGTATCAAGCCTTATGGTCACTGAATATTAGAATTTAAAAATAAATGAGCAAGTATTTAAAATAGATAAATTTAAACAAATAATATGTGTGTGAGCCAAGTTGATTGTAAGTGTTTCTGAGATGATGTAGCTACTTTCATCAAAACAGGATGACAGCTTATTGCTCAAAACCTCTGAGAATTCATATGCATCAAGTTTCCAACCTCATTTAGTTGTAAACATCAATATGCTGAGCAATTAAATCAGCATGTTTACAACTAAATGAGGTTAGTGGTAAATTTATATATATATTTACATATATGAACATATGTACACTTGCATGCACTTGTATATCTCCCCTGCCATCGCTATCTACAATAACTGAAGAATTTGAATTAATATGAGTTACAACAGCATTTAATAAAGTCTCTTTGGATTTGAACTGAATTTGAAATGAACAAAAGATTTAGCAGAAATCTGATAACAGAGAAGGAACAAAAAAGAAACACAGTAGTTTGCCTGAAAATGAAAGTGTGTAAAGAGCATTCATTCTTTCCAGAAGTTTGGAAAGTACAAGTAATTCTGTTACTATCAACTCTTGCTATGTACTTCACAAAATGTAGACACAAACAAGCCTTATTTTTCTAGAGTATAAAAATAACGTGACGTCATCTTGTCAGTTCCATGCTGAGGATGGAGTTTAGCTGAGAAAGAGTGCAGCCTGAAGGAGTATAAACTATCTAAATTTATTTCAGTGGGGACAAAACATAAAACTATGTTACATTTAAAAGAAGCTGTTGTCCTGCCTATAGGCCCTCTAGTCCAAAGCTGATCTTGAGAACCAGAATAGTCTAACCTACAGGTCTAACCTGCTAAATGTCAGGCCTTTAGCAATCAACTAAAGGCCTACCTAGCTTTGTATTAAGCCAGTAAAGCAAAGAAACTAGAACAATAGTAGAATAAGATTCAATGCAATCAATAAGACTGTGCTTATGTGCTTTGTCTTATCTACAGCCTGTTTCAATACTTTCTCAAGTGTCACATGAGAAAGTGTCTCACATGGCACTTTTCACGTGAAAAGTGTTTACATACTTAAACAAATCCATACATAAGGCACAGAACAGTTCATTGGCTGTTTTCAGCCAATAAAGGGGCAAGGATGTATAGAAAATGTGACCATGTTTCCACCTTAACTTGATCCAAAATGACATTTATTTTAGTGGAAAAACTCAGGGATTGCAGAAGTTGCAGAAGCAGAAAGATTTTGTTTTTCAAGCACACGCTCAACACTGAGACTTAGTTTCTCTTTTGCTGGGTGCAGTAGGCTTTATTATGCTTTGAACATCAGCCTCACAGTCACTGAGCTCTGCCTGTCATCCTGCAGCTGTTTCTAAAAGAAGCAAGGTAAGTTTATGATTACTGACTTCTTCTACTTTTCCTATTAGAGGTGCATGATGATGAGTTGAAGTTACACTTAGTTGGGAACTATGCACTTTTTAAACTGAGAACTACCAGCTGTTAGTTTTAAGCTTAAAACTATCAATGAATACCTTATTTCCGGTGAGGTATTTTAGTGAAGCACAACAGAGCAAGAAACAAAAACTTAACTATGTTCAACTGTGTGTAAAAGTAGATTAACTTTTATTTCTATCCAATAAGTTATTGAAATGTGAATCACAAATAATGAGCACTCCTTTTGATGGTAGAAATACTGATAAAATAGAGTAAAGATTTATTAAGACATCTGTAGAAATGTTGCTTGTTCTCCTTAACACACAACAAAGTGTAACGTAAATACAGCCAATCACCACTGGAAGGTAAAAGAGATTACGGAGAACGCTGGGTTCCTGAGCAGACGTTTTGTGATCACCAATGTTAAACACTTTATGCTAACTGGAACAAATCAGATGTACAAAAAAAATTACATGAAAAATCAAAAGAAAAAAATTCCAAAGGGGGGCCAAATCAAAAGGAAACTTTACAAAAAAATTAAATAAACAAGACAAATGACATGTTTTATGTTTGGCAAGATTTGATGGCGTTGACTTCTCAAACTAATTTTGAGAAGTCATCAATATACATATTAGATGCATATTGGCCTGCATCTAATATGTAGTGAGAGGAAATAGGGAATAAACAAATCTGCAGCTGTACAGGGAAACTGACTTCTCACTTCTTTTAAGTTTGAGTTTGTTGCCACCTGGTGGCTTTACAGAGTCTGCAAATACTTAAGCTTTGCTTCAAACTGCATTTTCAGAAAAACTTTTAATCTGATTTAAATTGTAATTCATTAATGAAAACACAAGATGAATCTGTAAGAATCCTTGAAACATTTAATGAGATACAGGAAGCTAGAGCAGATGTAGACACAGATCCTTTAAGTATAAATAATGTCATTAATGAGATTATGCATCCTGTGAAATGATTATCTTTGCTTCCATCTATAGGATGCACATTGACTTGAGTAGCAAACTGCAGATGAATATTATTCTTTTTAATATTATGTTCTATTTTAAACTTTTTTCAAATGGATTTTGTCCATTGGTTTATATTTTAATCCAGAAGAGTTTTTGTTTGCTGAGTGATCATTCCCTTCTTCTTTTTTCCAGTGAGCGAACATCAAAGGTTCCTTCAGCATTTTTAGATAATCAGTCCTTTTAAACCTGCAGCCCATAATGAGTTCCAAACTCAACAGTACTGAACAGAACATAATCTGCTCTCAGCTGGGACGTTTTGAACTGAAGCTGCTCTACAAAGCCACTGTTCATGGTTTTACTGGTGCTGCTTTCCATCAGAGATGTGACAACCAGTCACCCACTCTCTCTGTGGGTTATAATGCCAGAGGCTACATATTCGGAGGCTTCACCAGACAACCTTTTAATCAGTCTGGAGGGTATGTGAATGATGACCAAGCATTTGTTTTTAGTTTCGTTGGTGGAAAATTAAATAAATATCCAGTTATTAGTCCTCCACATGCCGTCAAAATGCATAGAAACTGTGGTCCGTATTTTGGGGAATCCCTTGTTCTTGTCAACGGAAATCAACCAACAGTCTACAGTAAACCATGGGGTCATTATAACTTCAATGCTGCAGAAATGCATGGCAATGACCTGAACCTGACAGAGTGTGAAGTTTACCAGATTGTGGGTGAGTTACTTTCTGTTTGAAAAGCCTTCTTTGAAAGACTTTTTCCACATTTCATATGATGATTTACTTTTGCTGTTCAACAGTTTCAACAAAGGAAATGATTAAAATTGAGAATCCATGGAGGACTATAATCTGGAATATTGAGTATGTTGGAGCAAGACACAAACAATATCACATAAACATCTTAGTTTTCTGACATTTACTGCACAATGTCATTAACAATAGAGTTAGTAACACTGGATAGCAATATAAGAACTATATTGGTAACAGCCGATGTTAGTCCTTTTTTAATATAGCTAAGCTAATATTGGCATCTGATATTCATTCCCATCTTGTTGGAATTTTTTGCATGTTTTGTGATAGGTATATATAAGTCTAGTTTAAGAAGGTTTTGTATCATAAATGCATTGTTTAAAGTATGGAAGCCTAAATTATTAAGCCCGTAATGTGACTTCTCAATGTAGTGTCTGAAAACAGGTTATATCTTTATGTCTGACTAATATAGCCAAGCCTTTGCTATGAACTACCTACACATTTCACATATGGATAAAGACTACGGCCGGGAGGTCCAGTGCAAACAGTGGAGCTAAATATGGGAATCTGTGGGTATGCTCCGTGCACCCCTATAAAAGGCAGACAGATGCTAGTTTCAGGGACACTGCTTGGCTTTGTCTCTAATACCGGTCTCTAAATTTTTACTCACTCAATCTCAAAATCTGAGTATATATGCCTAATCTGTAAATATACTTGGATTAAATGCATTGACTCTAAGTTGACTTATAAAATCGAGTCATTCTTGATCTTTGGTCTTGCAGCAAATGTGTTGATCAGAACCTTTAAAAGCCATCTGTGCTTTCTTCGCTCCATTATACTGGGTTTTATTTTCAAGGGTGGAATAGCTTGATGATTGAATAGATTTCACATAACAGGGAAAGATCAGAAAGCTTGGGCTTTTAATTTCTGCTGTCAGTATCTGCTAACTTAAATATGGCTGAAGTGGACTTCTTGATGGAAGAAATCCTCGGTTTGAACGAGGAAGTCAAAACAAAACTACTTAATGACCACCAGTCCAGAGTCAGGCACCACTCCAACAAGCAGTACCATTTATTTAACATTGAGTGATTTACTTGAGTGGAAAAGTAAAGAATTGATGAGGAACAGTGTGCTTATGTTTTGAGAGAATAAAGGTTCATAGTAAATGCAGTAGGAATCCATCTTCTTCATTGACCCATTACTTAAATGCCTCAATTTTTTTTTGCAGTACTCTTTTTTTGTGTAAATTATTTTGAGTATATTTTTTTTAAATTTACATTTGTACAGGAATAAGGTCAAGCTGATGGAGAGCATCAAAACCTACAAACCCGCAGTCAGTTCTGTGCCCCAGGCTCGGGTTTTGCTCGTTGGACCAGTTGGCTCTGGAAAGTCCAGCTTCTTCAACTCCATCAACTCAGTATTCAGAGGCCATGTCACCAGCCAGGCCATCGCTGGAAGCTCTTCCACCAGCCTCACCACTCGGGTCTGACTCTGCTTCTCATCAAAATAGTTTCCTGTGTCTCAACAAACCAAAATCTCTCCAATAGTATATTTTAAAAAATCTGTTTTCATTTTTTCTAGTTTCGAACCTACTCTCTAAAAGCTGGAAGAGAAGGCAAACCCCTGCCAATCATTCTTTGTGACACCATGGGACTGGAGGACAACAAAGGGGCGGGGCTTGATGTGGAGGACATCAGCAGCATCCTTAAAGGTCATATGCCGGATCGTCACCAGGTTGGGGTCTTGTTTACGTCCTACGTAAAGGAGCACGACTGTAAGCTAAACAAACCCTGTCTTTTCTTTAAATATCGATAGTTCAACTCATCTGCTCCTCTTCATCCCGAGTGTCACGGCTATCGCAAGTCTCCAGATCACAAAGACAAGATCCACTGTTTGACATACATCCTTGATGCCACTAAGGTCTCCATCATGCCTGCAAAGCTGGCAGAAAAGCTGGAAGCTATCCGCAAAAAGGCCAACTTGTTGGGTCAGTGGAAGAATGTAGACTTATGAATATGCCAGGGTCAAGGCTTATTCCTTCAAAGCTGCTTCACAAAAATATATTTGTTTCCAGATCATAGCTATACTTGGTTTGGAAATGATGTTTAGGTCAGCCAAATACTTGACGTGGGCACACATGGGTCTTTAAACATCCATCCATTTTCTAACACCCTTGTCTCTTACTGAGGTTGGGAGGGTTGCTGGTGCCCATCTGCAGCTAACGTTCTGGGCGAGAGGCAGGGTCACCCTGGACAGGTCGCCAGTCTGTCGCATGGCAACACAGAGACACACAGGACAAACAACCATGCAAACACACTCACACTTAGGGACAATTTAGAGAGGCCAATTAACATGACAGTCATGTTTTTGGACTGTGGGGGAAGCTGGAGAACCCAGAGAGAATCCACGCATGCACAGGGAGAACATGCAAACTCCATGCAGAAAGACCGGCCCCGAATTGAACCCAGAACCTCCTTGCTGCAAGGCAACAGCTCTACCAACTGCATCATTGTGCATCCCAGGTCTTTAAACAGACCTTTAAATTGTTTTATTTCTGCTTGTGTTTCCAGGGGTTCCTCAGCTGGTTGTCCTCACCAAGGTGGATGAAGCTTGTCCCTTAGTAAAAGAGGATCTGACAAACACTTATAGGAGTGTCTACATTAAGCAGTTTGTGAGTGTTTTATCAGATTATTTCTTTTAAGTTGTGAAATTTTGAGTTGAAGAGTTTGTGCTTTGTGGCCCAGATGCAGGAGGCCAGCACTAAGCTCGGCATGCCGCTGTCCTGCATTGTTCCGGTGAGGAACTACGTCGAGGAACTGGATCTGGATCTGAATTCTGACATCCTGCTGCTCAGCGCCGTCGTCCAGATGCTCCGGTTTGCTGATAACTACTTTGATGAGATCAGCGACCAACTTGGGAACCTTCAAACCAAAGAATAAAGGTTTTATGGGCAGCTGGCCAACTGCTGGTGCCATTAGAATGATGACTGGGGTCTTTAGCTTCTTGAAAAAATAGATTACCCTCTATATGTATATTTTTACTACAATTAAAACGTAAAAAAGCCAAACATGTAATTCTAACCCTCACCATGTCTGTCAGTTAATAAAATAAATAAACAAATGAGTAAAATAAATCAATAAGTGAGTGAAATACATAAAAAAATGGGTGAAATAAATAAATAAATGAGCAATTGACATTTTTATTCCCATTTGTATTTATTCTTTTATACATTTATTTTTTCCCAAATTAATTTAACCATTTTTTATGTTCCCATTTTCATTTGTCCAATTTTAATTTTTCACTTTTTCAATTACACATTTTTCATTTATCCCTTTATCCATTTACCCATTTTTCATTAATCTATTTTTCATTTAACCACTTTTCAATTTCCCTTTTTCATTAACCCAATTTTTTTATATATTTAATTTTGACTGAAATGGCTCTCCATAGAAGTGGCGGTACAGGAAGTCTTCATCAGTTGCATTTTCTTCTGCAGACTGTGAGGCACTGACCTCATCTTTATTTTGTCTGCTCAGCACCAAAGCACAGTACCCGTACTAGGGAGCTCTGGAGTGCCAAAACATTTTAGTTTTAACTCACTCATTTTTATTTTTTATTTTTGGAGAGGCTGGCAGTGAGAAGGAGTCTTATTTTTCTTACCTATATAATTTTTTTCTGCTTAATTGTGATCATTTTGGCGCTTCCATAAGGTTTTTATTGTTGTTTGTTTATAACTGTGACCCCTACTGATTTTCAACATGTTTGGAAAGGGAAATAAAGATTTCAAAACCACCACAGAAACTAAGTTATCTTTATTTTTCTATAAATTACTGTGCCTGTTAGAGAAAAGGTCAGGTTCTCTTCTAATAATAACAAATCAACTTTAAAAATATATTTTTTCCTGAGGTTTTCTGTCTGTTTTCAAGATTACAAACAATGTATCATAATTGAGATTTTTAGTAGACTGGCATGAGGAAGATTTAGCTGGACTAAAATAAACTGCAGGTTATTACATTTCACATCTATATAATTGCCAAAAGTAAAAAAATGTCAAGTTTTACCTCTAAATCTCTCCAAATAAAAAAAACTTTATTTTATGAAACTGAAGACACAAATCTGAATGTGAAGATCTATTGGTGCAGTCATTACAGATTATAAGGAGATTTTCTAACGACTTTTTCATGTCATGTAGAGTAACTAATAATTTCCTGCTGTAAACCCGTCATGTAGTGAAATGAGTTGAGGTAATTCCCTTTATGGCCTCTAGGGGGCCAGTACAGGAAGTATGAGCTTTTAAGTTTCATTTCTTCTGCAGCAGCGAGGCTCTCAGTCTTTGGTTGATCCGCCTTTAGCCAAATATCTGCTGACTATAAAGGAGGTAAGTCTTACACTGTGACTGAGCTTAAACATGTATAAATATATGTATAAATGTGTCCGTGGTCCACCGTCACATTGACTGCCTTCCTGTGGGATTTATTGAATTACGCTTAACCCATAAATTCAACCCAGAGATTATCAAACATGAACAGACACCAGGACACAATGTTTGTCCTAATGTCTGTTTGTCCTAATGTCTTTTTGTCCTCACATCTGTTGGGGTTTTATTCTCCAGCCCCCTAATATATATTTATTCAATGATTGTTGTTTTTATGTGTGGTGTTTCAGTCACCAGCCAGGAAAACAAAACTTATCGCTCTGTTACTAAACGATAGAAAGTAAGACATTACTTGAGGTGTAATATGGTGTGATTATTTTAAAAGCATACACGTGTATCTCAGTAAAAAGAAATAAAAAGTGCATTTATTTTGGTATTCAGTTCCAAATATGGTACTCAAAAATAAATTCATTACACATACTGAAACATATTTTGTTTAAATGTACTTTATGTGTTTATTTCGCAGATTCAAACTTGAGTTTACTCTAAAAGTTGCGATCAGATGGCCACTCTGAACCCACTGCTCTCCAGGAACCACCAGAGAAGCATCTGCTCTGACCTGGGAAATGTCAAACTGAAGCTGCTCTACAAGGCCTCCATCCACGGCTTTACTGGTGCTGCCTTCCACCAGCGATGTGACAAACAGGCGCCCACTGTGTCTGTGGGCTACAATACCTCTGGTTATGTGTTTGGAGGCTACACCAGCCAACCTTTCAGTCAGTCTGGGCAGTGGGTGAATGATAACCAGGCATTTCTTTTTAGTTTTACTAGTGGAAAACTCCAGAAATATCCATGTGTTAACGCTCCATATGCACTTCATAATGAAAGCTAACAATGGTCCTTCTTTTGGAAACAACCTTAATCTTGTCAATGGAAACCAACCGGTGATACACAGCGCTCCAGGGAATTATTACAACTTCAATGCTGCACAAATGCATGGAAATGACCTGAACCTGACTGAATGCGAAGTTTACCAGGTGGAGGGTGAGTCATTAAAACAATTTTTATTTCACGGTCGAAAATATATAAGAACAGAAATATTCATACACTTATGTGTTCAGTCTATTGCCTGCTGCACACTCAACATTTCAAGTATGTTAAATATGCTCTCTAGCTAAATTTAAAATGTGAATTTACATAATATCTACACACTTCTTTGGACAAGTAATGTTTACAAGGCAAAAACTGAGGAAATTAAAATTAAATTATGTAGCTCTTTACCAGAATCAGAACTCGAGAAGCCATGGAGGACAATCGTCTGGGAATCTGCGTAAGTGTAGAAGTTTTTACCCCCTTTCAACATTTTATCAAACATAAATTATTAACATTTATTAGGAAAACAAAATCTGAAAAGTTACACATGCATATGTTAAGCCCCCGTTACTCTGATACCCACAATGAGTTTTCAGTGCAACCCTCAGCCTTCAGAAATCAGTGAATAAGTAAACAGGGACCACATGTGTTTGCTGTCATTTTAAATCCAGTTGCTCTGTGAAAATATTCTGAATATGGTAGAGAAGGTTAGAGGTCAAACAGCATTACTAACACAATGTACATGGACATTTTCATCATAATCCTTAAAATGATATTCAGCAGATTTACTGGCAGTTTCTCAGTAATTTGATGTTTCTCTACAGCAAGAGGGCAGAGTTGATGGAGTTCCTCAAAACCTACAAACCCAGAGTCAGTTCTGTGCCCCAGGCTCGGGTTTTGCTCGTTGGACCAGTCGGAGCCGGAAAGTCCAGCTTCTTCAACTCCGTCAACTCAGTATTCAGAGGCCATGTCACCAGCCAGGCCATCGCTGGAAGCTCTTCCACCAGCCTCACCACTCAGGTCTGACTCTGCTTCTCATCCACATGGCTTCCTGTGTCTCAGGAAAATAAAGTCCTTCAAGTAGTATATTTTTAAAATCTTTTCTAGTTTCGATCCTACTCTGTGAAAGCTGGACGAGAAGGCAAACCCCTGCCGATCATCCTGTGTGACACCATGGGCCTGGAGGACAGCAAAGGGGCGGGGCTTGATGTGGAGGACATCAGCAGCATCCTTAAGGGTCATATGCCGGACTGTTACCAGGTGGGCTGTTGTTTACAGTTTGTGCAGCATAACCTGAAGTAAATTTAACATATTCTTGGTTTCTGTCCACAGTTGAACCCCACTGCTCCTCTGCATCCTGAGTCTCACGGCTATCGCAAGTCTCCAGCTGTCAAAGACAAGATCCACTGTGTGGCTTATGTTATTGATGCCAGCAAGGTCTCCATCATGCCCCCAAAGCTGGAGGAGAAGATGGAAGTCATCCGCAGAAAGGTTAACCTGTTGGGTCAGTAGAACCTGTCACTGAATCATTTTCACTGATGAATTTGAAGAAAGTTTAAGCTCAGATTATTGACAGCATGATTTAAATGTTTGTAGGGATTCCTCAGCTGGTTCTGCTCACTAAGGTAGACGAAGCTTGTCCTCTGGTGAAAGACGACCTGAGAAACATCTATAAGAGTGGATACATCAAGGACTTGGTGAGGATTCTTTTAATTATAGAGAAATTACTCTCGGTGTTCATGCAAAACTTGATAAAACTGTTCTGAATCACTGTGTGGTCCAGATGCAGGAGGTCAGCGTCAGGGTGGGCGTGCCGCTGTCCTGCGTTGTTCCAGTCAAGAACTACAGCGGGGAGCTGGAGCTGGACTTGAGCTGCGACATCCTGCTGCTCAGCGCCATCGTCCAGATGCTCCGCTTTGTCGATAACTACTTCGATGACCTCAGCGACCGACTGAGCAGCGTCGAATGCAACGATTAAGAATCTACCAGCTCAAGCTTATCCGCGTGTCCAGGTGTGTCAGTTTTACAGATTCAATGCAGCTGAATATATTTACCTTATACAGATTCGCTGCAACAACTGAAAGTGTTTCTTTTTGAGATTTTTGAGATACCGCAGTCAGACCTAGAAATGACTTAGCAACTCTTTCCAGAATGATTTTGTTTCTCATTGGTTCTTAAACATTTTTAAATTGGTGCATGATGTTTCTGAAACTGTTTTTGGCAGTAATCACATTCTGGAACATTTCAGTTCAACAAAAAAGATAGAAAATCATAAAGAATGAATGAATGAATCAGTCTCTTTGCTGCTGATACATTTATTACTTGGCAGGACGGATGTTTTAACATGCATGTTGTTAAACGCCTGCAAAACATAGGAAATATGTCTGTGAGCATAAAATTGAAGTAAAATCTAATTAGTAAAGATCTGATATTATAGCTTGCATGTGTAAAGATCTGCTGATATTTGACTTTCCTCGATTCCCTGGAATGTTGAAAAATTACTTAGCTATTTTTTTCCTTTGTACCTTTTTTTGTCCACCCAACTGTGTTGTTGTTTACAGTTTACTTATTCATGCTTTTTTGAGTTAAACAAAAAACTGACAGATTTGAGTTATTACATGAAAGTGTTGGTTTATACAAGATGGAAAAAATGCATACACTAATGGAAATGTTGGAAAAACATGTCTGACATAATTCTGTCTGACACAATAATAAAATCGATAGTTCAAAATATTTTGCCCTGTCACCTAATTTTAAATAAAACAATTTTTTTTTTACTATTTTAAAAAATATACTGTTATGAACTGATTCTGTGAAACAAAAAGTTAAAAACAAACCATCATCCTCCTACTACTTCCTGTTGTCTTCGTCGTTTTCGTCAGTAGTAACATCTGGCTGTTGATCATGTGGCTCATATGATGCGGAAAAAGTATTTCCATTGGAGTTACAAAATCTTTTTTATTGAAAAATTTTTTTCTTTTCCGAAATTGGCTTATTACCGTATTTTTCGGACTTTAAGCCGTTACTTTTCCCCCACGCTTTGAACCATGGAGCTTATGGCCCAGTGCGGCTTTTCTGTGGATTTTTCCTCAACCACCAGGGGGCTCTCTAGCAGGAAATGAATCACCGGAAGTCAAAATTGGAAATCAAAGAAGAAAGCGCAAATTTTCATTTAGAACAAGCACATGCTAGCAGCAGACAGGATGGAGAAATGTCTTCAAACTCATATGATGCAGCTTTTAAGTTGAAAGTACAGGAGGGAAATAGAGCCGCAGCACCGTAAACTCGGCGTGAACAAAACCACGGTTCGGCGTTGGTTTCCTTATGGAAAACCGAGAGCGACGGAAATATTAAACGTACGTTTTCAGGTTTTTTTAATTGTAGGTACGGCTTATAATATGATGCGCTCCATAGTCCAGAAAATACGGTAATTTTCGTACTTTGAATTTGTGCAATTTTATGGTTAATAGAAACGCAGGCACTGACGGAAAAATGTTTGGTCAACACGACACCTGGTTTTGCTTTACGATCGAAGTGTTTTATTTGAATAAGAAGCTGAGACTTCATGAACAAACTGAAGTTTATTAATGCAGCGGAAACAGTTTCTGTACAGTGAAGCAGTGACGTCAGACCAGCTGAGGAGCCGTCTGTAGCAAGACTGAGACATCAACAACAAACTGTAAACTACACAGCAACAGCCGCCTCTAATCTGACTCCTCTGCTGCTTCCGGGTCTCTGAAATGAACTGGATTAGATTAGAAACGGGCCGATCTCTTCTCAGCAACAGTCATCAGATAAAAACAAACATCTTAAAATAGTGTTTAAAATATCCACGTTTGGTTAGTGCACATAACAGACTAGGAGCTCTCTCCACTTCCACTCACAGACCGACAAGAACAGGAATGTCACGGAGAAGCGACGTGAATCCTGGGATTGGGATGTAATCTGTCTGGTAACGTTCAGGGTGGTGCAGAGGAAGACAGTGGAGAGGCTCTTATGGCACAGCTGATGCTCTCAGATACTCTGGTGGCTTTTCGTCTCTCCAGGCAGCTGCTTCAGTCGTCAACAGAAAAGGCAGCAACGTGAAGATGAAGAAGAAACAACTTCAAAAGTCTGAGTTACAGCAAAACACACACATAAAGAACATGTGGGATTGGTCCGAGTCCAAAGGCCGACGTCAGTGTCAACCAGAGAGAGGAATGAAGCCGGGCAGCTTCTCTGACATGAAGCTAAAGTGCATCAAAATGTACATTTTTGGCAAGAAAATCATCCTCAACATTTACCTGAATATGAAAGGCTTTCTGCTTTTGTGCTTTAACCAGACGAATTAAAATAAGTGTAAAAATTAAAGAACAAACAGGATGTTGGCACAATCATACCAGACGGCTTCAGGACGTTTTGGCAATGACAGCAATACTGCAACTGCATGTTGCTTATTAATGTCAGGAGATAAAATATCTGAGGATAAATTATGCAAAGTAGCAGACAAATGATAGTCTGGGTGCTCAGCCTTTTTCTGGCTTAAATAATTTTACAAGGAAGGTTTTGCTTTTTCTACTGTGGATTACAATAGTTGGATACCAGCTTAAAGGTTTTAAAGCTTTTTTCACATGAAAATAATTAATTTTTCTAGATCAACATTTGAATTTGTGTTTCTAAAAAGTCTTAGAAATTCTGCGTCACTTCTAGAGATCTGATCTATCCAACGAAACAAAACAAAACATCTTCACGTTTGTCTATTTTGAATAATTTCCGGGTGCACAAAAGTTGAACAGTCCTGAAGTGAAAAAGAAGAGCGCCATCTATCACTCCTACTGAAGTACTGCTGTTTTGAGAGTTTCACTGGCAAGCAGCCGACTGCAGACTGGCTACAACTGCAAAAGTGATTTGATCACAATCTACTTTTTGATAAAAATTCTTTGCAATATTTTAAGAGACGCATAAGCCTGCAGGCCTCCAGACGGGTAACTTTTAAGACTAACAGATGCTGTTATTTACCTGTTTGAAAGAAATTTGGCCACTTGGTGCTTTAACCGTAAAATTTTAAGTGCTAATTATGAACGAATAGTTAAATTGAATAATTAAAAGTTGCAAAACATAAAAGGTTTGCCGCATTAGATGTTCTGAGAGCAGAAAACCTGTTGAACACGGGTGAGCAGAAACTCTCCGCAGGTCGTCACTTTTTGGCTCCTCGGCGTTCGGACCCGAGCCGATCCCTCACACACTGTGCTTACATCAACATCTACAGAGATGAGATTCAACTTCCAAACAGTAGAAAAGAAATATAAGAGCTTTTCTGTGTCTTTTTCTTTTAAGGAACTGTACAAGATTATTTAAAATAAAAAAAGTCAACAAGTAGTTATACATATTTATAAGACAACATTGTTTACGTTATATTACTATAAAGAATTGCAACTTGTGTGATATTTTAATTTACTACAGTAGGCAGTATTCCTTTCTTTAGCGTGCTGGGTGTTTCTGTTTTTAATAGCAGATGTATAAAACTATTGTGATGGATTAAAATCATTTCCTATTTTGCGGTTTAAGTTTCAACGACTAGAAAAATCCTGACTTTTTATTTCTCTGCAATAGCAACAACTGTCCACAAGATGGTGCTAATTGACCTTTAAGATGCTTGTGATGAATTTAAACTCATTTCAGACTTCACCTTCACCAGACTGTAGCTGTAGAGCGGAGACTGTCTTTTCCTCGTCTGCAATTTAAGGAAGCTCGTCTTTTTACAACCCACTGAAAAAAAAAGGAATACTGCATTTTTCCTTCACTACTTTCTTCAGCCTTTGTTCGCAACGCTAGTGTGCATCCTGCAGGGGAATGTAGGGAGGGCGAAGTGATGGAGGTCCGGCTAGGCGGGCCCGTCCTTCGGAGAGGACGGAGTCTGGGACATGGAGCTGGAGGACGAGGAGGCCGAGCTCTTCAGGGAGCCCAGCGTCTTGCTGAACCACGAGTTCTTAGCAGCTTGGATTTCAGTCATCAGGACGCCCCGCTGATGCTCCAGCTCCTGCAGGGCAGAGAGAGGCACGGAGTAAACACGGGCGGAGAACACAACCAGAACCCAGGCCGGGCTTCCTCATGCTTCATTATGTATGAATAAACAAAAATGAGCATTTTCTGCAAATAAATACTAAACCTTTGCTTGGATTTTCACAGACATGTCAGTAGATCATAAAATAAAAAAAAATGTTTTTTTTACTCAAACTTTATTTATTTTACCTGTAAAAGGTAAAATCAGAGAAACTGATCATTTTAAGTGGCCTCTTAGTTTTTACATGTGGTTTCCAGCTTTACATGTGAAGCTGGATAAGATCGGCTTCACATGTAAGTATCGGCCGATCACCGATCTCCCAAAAGTAAGAAAGTCTGCACTGATAAATCTGTGCTTCCACAGATTTAATGAATTAGTTTGTGTAAGAAAATTACCTAATTTGAGGATTTTTATTGCTAAAGAAGTAATTGTTAGCAAATAAACCTAAAAAAGTTTGTTTTTTTGGTTTTCCGTTTAATTTTTCCTCATTGGACCACGATGCTCTGCAGCAGAGGGTTAAATCCCTTCTCTTGAAATTGATTTCTTCTCTCCCTGCGGAGCCGCCGGCAACAATTATTTTCAGCAACTTGGGTTCTGCTCACCTGGATTCGGCACTTTGCCTCCACCAGCTGCAGCTTGGTCTGCGCCAGCTCCAGCTCCATCTGTCTGAGCTGCTCCTTCAGCCCGTCCTTCTCCTCGTCCAGAGGCTCGCTGGACGACCCGTCGCCACCGGGGGACGAAGCCTGCAGCGAGCCCACGGGGCTGAACAGGTCTCTGCAGTGTTCGCAGCCCATCACTTTATTCTGCACAAACAACAGATCTGTTTATGGCGCTGATGTAAAGAACGTGAAGTACTTCTGCAAAGCAGGGAGCGTAGATGCAAGACGCAGAGAAAAACAGCTCCGACTCGAATGTTTAGTGTTCAAAATCAGGAAACAACAATATGCAACTTACACTAAAACCTAAATCTTACCAAGTATTTCTAGAAAAAATGTCTTAGTGCACTTGAAATAAGAAAAAATGTACTTACAAGTAGCTTTTTTAGCAAGACATAGGAATAGACCTGTTGCAGTAAGCAATAAATAAATTAATCGCACAAATGATCATAAATTAAAACAAACTCAATATTTTATATTTGAATGATTTATGGTTTTTCCTATATTTTCCTACCAAAAACAAAACTCTTCAGTCTGATGCTTTGGTCTCAACTAGACATTTTTTGAAGGACAATTTTGTTGACTGCATAATTCATTTTATGTATTGTTTTTGTTTACATTTTTGCAGTTCAGGTGATAAATGCTCATTTGAATGTAAAGTTTATTGATGTTTGACAATGTGTTGCATTATTATATCATTACCGTGATATATTACTTAGAAATAGTCACAAAATGGCGATATTATCGCTTATTGCAATAGCTTCAGGGATAATTCATCGTCCAGCAAAATTCGTTACTGTGACAGGCCTACATAGGAGCTTGTTTTGAGTGAATAATTCCCTGATATTGATAAATAAGTGCAAGTTCCACTGACCAATTATTTAACTTAGAACATTTTCCCATGTTTAAAGTGAAATAATCTGCCAGTGGAACAAGTACTTTTTAAATCCGGATTAAGGGATCAAATATGAACAGTTACTTGTGAGTTAGTTTTCTTATTTTAAGTGCACTGAGAAGCAGAAACTAAACTGAAAATTCTTGGTAGGTTTTTGTGTTTTTGCAGTGTGTCAGTGTGATCCACTGTTGCAACACATTAAAGTATTAAGAATCAAACAAAAAAAGAAATCTGCTGGCTCCCAGCGCCTGTTAGATGACGACTAAACGCTCGTGTGGGATTATTTCTGCATTCAGGCTCCTAATTGCTTCATGGTGCACAAAAATCCTCGCTGTCCCACTCAGCCCATTTGTGTCTTTATTATCAGAAATTTAAATGTCTCGTAGCTTTCATCTGTGTGTTAGCTCACCCTGACGATGTCGAGCTCCTCTTTAGTCGCCGCCTGCTGTTTCTCCAGCCTGGTGCTGAGCTGGGAGCAGATCTGAAATGGGGCGAGGAAGAGGAGTTACACAAGACATGACACAGCCATAAATGCAACGCATGAGTCAGTACTCCTCATATAACCTAGGAATATTTGAAATAAGCAAATCCTTATGTTTATGTAAATAAACCCAACAGAATGTCTCATGAATCTGGAAGCCATCATCTTTCTCTACAATTAAAGTAACATTTCTAAAATGAAACAAGGTCGTCCCGTTACCTGTTTGTACTCGGCTATGATGGCTGTGGTTTTCTTGATCTCCATCTCTGCTTTCTCCAGTTCCCGCCTGAAAACCTCCTTCAGCTGATGGAGACAGAGGAGTGATTACCACCCACAACAAAACAAAACAGATAGAACAGCTGATGTTCCATTCTTACTGATTAATGAACAGAAATATTATTTATTGGTGTAAAATGTGTTGATCAGTTGAAGCAAATCAACACATTAAACAGATTAATGGATAGTTTATCTGGCACATTCTTCTCCCCTCTTGATTTTTAGTCTTTTATTCACCACAGAGAATAAAAACTTCCCTTAACGAAACCTCAGACACAGGGTGAAAGGTCAATTATAATCGATACAAAAGATGCTCAACTGCTACAGTGGCTCACAAAACTATTATCAAAAGTAATTTCAGTTCTGAAGAGGAACAGAAATTTAAGCTGGTTTTGTAATTAGCTATGGATAAATATCTGTAAAGTGTGGCATGCACTTGTTTTTCAGACTCAAAACTTTAAAGAACCTTCTGTCTCAACCATCTTGAAATCTTTGCTCATTCTTCTTGGCAAAAGAAGCTAAACTCAGTAAGGAGACTGTCTAGGATTTAATTGTGTCTCACATTTATGTCTGGCCTTTAACTAGGCCACTCAAACACAGAGATGTATGTGTGGGTTGCTAGAATGTGAGCCTCCACAGCAGACTCTAAGCTGAGCCTTTAGCTGATCCACCTTCTCATCAGCTTCACTGCTGCAGCTACAGAGAAACATCCCCACAGCACCATGCTGCCACCACCCACCTGGGGTTACTGCTTTAGAAGAACAGGCGTTTTCACACCTGGTAGTCATTTTGATTCACTTTCACACTGAACTCTGCCAAATGGAACAACAAACCAATTAGAAAACCTGTTCCAACCACAGGTTTCAGGTGGCGCTGCACAGGCTGTGGTTATCTATCACCACAGACGCTGTGGTGATACCTGAACTGAATTAAACGGAAATCAGTAAAACTTGACTGAGTTTTTGAAGTTGCAACCCTCAATTTATCAGATTCTTGATCATAAATAAGACCAGAACGGCCTGCATAGCGAGAATATCCGATTTCTGGTTGATTTTTTTCTAAATGTGAGCTGTTAAAGTAAAATCGTTCTGGAGTGTTAATGTGACCTGCAGTCATCATCCTTCACCCAAATCAGTTTTCTCTGCTCACTGACAGCAGCTGAATGCAGCCATTAATGGACATTCTCCTCCTGAAGATGGGAATAGGGAGGCCATTCATGCAGCTTCATATGAGCGACTTTGATAATGCCTGAGAAAACAGGCTTTGTTCAGCGAGCTGCAGCCGTTAGCTGAAGAACGGGATGGTAACCTGAGGACGAACGCTACCTGAGCGGTCTCCTCCTCATGCCGCCTCTTCTCCTCCTCCGTCTCCACCAGCCGCTGTTTGGTGCTCAGCAGCTCTTTGTTCAAAACATCGGCCTTGTCTTCAGCCTGATCGAAACAACAGCACACAAGTTTTGACCTGTCCAGTGTAGACGCCTACATAGTTACCTAATGTCCAGGATGAACTGCAGAGTGACACTGTTGTCCTAAAGCGAGTCCAGTTACCTGGTCCAGATCGTTCCGCAGGGCGATCTTACTGGTGACCAGCTCATGTGCCAGATCGTCGTTCTCCTGCTCCAGCCTCATACTGGCTTCTTGTAGACGCCGGTTCTCTCTCTACACACACACACACACACACACACCCCCACACACACATTTAGGATCAATATCAGGGTATCTGCAGGTTTCAGAAAGTCAGAGGTAAGATTTCTTTTTAATGCCACCATGAATGAAACTTAAGACAGAAAAAAACTATGAAAACATCTTGGTGTATTACAATCAAGAATAGCAAAAGAGGTGAAATTTCCAGGACTGTTTGTGGCCTTTTTGCAGCGGCTTCACTGTAAAACATCTGAGCTGCGTTTAGTCGTTTCTACTGCCGTCTTCTCTTTAGGTCAAATAAATTTAGCCAGTTTTAGATTTTGAACCTAAATGTGTGAGTTTGTGAAAGATAAACGGAAAAAAAGTTAAATAAATAAAATAAATAGTTGTTTTAACTTTTTATTAATTTTGTCAAACCTCCAAAAGTTGAATAAACTCAAGTTTTTAGATTAGCACTTAAAAAAACTGACAAAAAAGGAGAGGGAACTATTTCCCAGAATGCTTAGTGGCATATTTTTGTATCTTGAGATGGACGTGCGTTACATTAACCGTTGTGTTACTAAGGAAAATGTTTATTTTTATGTCCTGTTTACATTGAATGTTTCTGAGCTGAATTCATTGTGATGTTCAATAAAATTCATTATCAGTTCAGACATTTTGTTCATGCAATTTGAAATAATTTAAAGTTTGATTTAGTTTTGTTGTCAACATTCCTGGCAGCGGCCATGTCCACACGGTATCCTCAAGTCCCTTTATGTCCCATTACTGGAGTCTCATGACTGCCAGGCTGGCAGCAAACGTGTCACATGACGCGGATCTAATGAGAGCAAAAAGCTATTGTCAAGGGTCGGTCGTCTGACCCTGATTTTCCTGTTGCTTTCAAAATAATGACATTTTCTAATGCTTGGGTGACACTAAACTTGCATAAATATACATAGATATATGCATGACAGACCTGAACTGATGGCTCAGCTTTTGTATATATAAAATAAATGCACGGAGATTATCAACTTGCTGCAGATACACATGCACCAAATCGATATTTTCATAATAGTCTGGTTTGTTACCACTGTCTAATCAAACAGAAACAGCAAAACTCTAAACATATTTTCATAAGAAAGTGTTTTGGAGCAGAGGAAGCTTACCGAGTGCCTGTCCGCAGTCAAAACGTCCAGAGATAGAGCGGCTGGAAGCGCTGACTAAACTTCAACACATGATCCTGACAGCCTCACTTTCCTGTCACACTCTTCCAGCCACACTTTCTCTCTCAATAGACTCTCTTTTTCCATTTGTAAATGCTTCTATTTTCTGTTGCTTTGAATACCAAAAGCATGACAGAAGAGGAGTAATTTACCAGACTTCACATTTACACATGCAAAAAAAATACATACCTCACACTTGAAATCTTCCAACTCCAAAGAGCTTTTTATTTTAATTAAATTCTGTTATCTGCACCAACAAAGCAGGAGGGTTCTGGATTTCTCTGGTGAGGAGTAAAAGGGTAGAGGAACTAGGGCAAGTCTAACATCTTATCTGCAACTATCGTCTTCCTTCCTTCCTCTGCTCCACAATTGGGTGTTTATCCTGCAGCGCATCGCCCTCGTCTCTGGGAGAAAATGACCACAATCAACTCTGGCTGTTTATGCGCTGCTTTAAGATGATTGGTTCCAATGCAACACATTTAGACATGTAGAAAACGTGTCTGCACTTTAGTAACTTATGCTGCCTTCTCTCAGTTTAACCTAACATTCAACCAACCCTCAATAACCGGTTAGATTAACAGAATAAAAAGTTATTCAGCTTGAAAATCTTAAAAAATGTTCATTGTTACGCAAGAACAGCAAGTTTACCAACTATAAAATGAGTAAGAAATCCCTCTAAAAACACTTTGCATCCATTCTCCCTCCTTTGACAAGCAATGCAGTTGAAGTCTACATTTCTTAAGATGTACCAACTCTGAATTTTCATAAATAAAAATAAAAACCACATAAATACTGCTTTTTCTCTACTGACTGTTGACAACTAAGTCGTCAGTGATGTTGAGAAAGGATAAAATATTTAATCATTTCAGATTGCAAGACTACTACGCCTCCCATTCAGTGACGCTATTAACTACCGTATTTTTCGGACTATAAGCCGTTACTTTTTTCCCACGCTTTGAACCAGGCAGCTTATGGCCTGGTGAGGCTTTTCTGTAGATTTTTCTTCAACCACCAGGGGGCTCTCTAGCAGGAAGTGAATCATTGGAAGTCAAAATTGGAAATCAAAGAAGAAAGCGCTGACTTTCATTTAGCACATGCTAGCAGCAGGTACGACGGAGAAATGTTTTCAAACTCATACACCCTCATCATGGAAACCACAGGAAGAAGTTCACATGATGCAGCTTTTACATTGAAGGCTATCGATCTGGCAGCACAAGAGGAAAATAGCTCTGCGTGAACGAAACCTTGGTTCAGCGTTGGAGACGCTGGGCTGCGTTCTTAATAAATCCAGGAGATTTATTAAGTGTCCTTGTCTAAAACCAACAGCGGCGGAGATATGAGCGGCTTATAGCCCGGTGCGGCTTATATATGTATGATTCCAGTTTTTTCTTTCCAAAAAATTGTAGGTGCGGCTTATAGTGAGGTGCGCTCTATAGTCCGGAAAATACGGTAAATGGTTAGCTGGAGGGGTGGATGAGCAATTGGAAAGATGGACAGAGAGCAGGATTAACAGAAGGATGAAGGGATGGATGGACAGAATGATGGATGAATGAATGCAGATGGTCGGACAAACGGATGGATGGATGACTTCTGAACAGACAGACACTGACATGATGGCAAATATTCTTTTCTTTGGGACAACCACCTAACAAATAACTCAGAAGTTTTTCTTTATATTTTGTAACAACGAACTATTTCCAATACGGAGATATTAAAGCACATCCTCCATCTTTGAGATTCTGCTCTTGAATTTAAAGACAAACCATGTAGAGCTGCTTAAAGCATCAGCAGTACGAGCTTCACTGTCTTCCAGCAGAAGATTAAAAATAAATCAATTTATCCCATCATAAACCTCCTCAGGAAATCTTACGGGTTTGCAGTGGAGATAAATATTTTTCCATGTCTCTGTGTTTAAAGGCTAAATTTTATTTTCATTTCCTGCACTTATCCAGACCTGGAAAATATTTAAAATCAAACAATCATTTTACAGAGTTTGTAGGAACTCTGGTGGTGAGTCAACTAGTATGACTTGCTTTAATAAAAAGGAAACAGAAAGATTGGTTGGAAAACTAAGAACAGAACTAAAAAGTGCCTCATCTCTTACATTTGTACCTCATCATGAACAAAGATGTTGCTGCTGAGCACATCTGACTCAAGGCAGAATAATCTACAACCTATTTTTAATGATGTTAGCAGCATTAACGACAAGTGAGTGCTGCTTGATGAGTCGCACTGTGACCAAAAATACTTTCACAAACACAACACTGGCTAACAAAGCAAAGCTGTTTCTAATATTAGAAAAAAAAAGATTGCCAGTATAAACCCAAAGATAAATTTAGCAGATACAAAAACACCGTCTCTGTTTTTCAAACCTGGTATCGATCGATGGGGTCTTCTTGTTGCAGCTGGCTCTCTCTCAGCGTCTGATACTCCTTCTCAAACTTTTTCAGCTTTTTGGTTGGAACCTGAAAAAAAATTATAAAGTTGAAAATTTTAACATTACTCAGAAAATCTGTAAATGCCGTTTTATTAAATGCCTGCAGGCTTAATAAAAAGTTAAATGTGCCAATCAGATTTATTCTGAGGAAATCAACAGAGCAGCTGCTGCTTAGCATCAATGTGACTTTAACTTCTTTGTTTTGAGACATGATTAATTATTTCACACAACCACTGGGAAGGTTAAACTTCCAGATTTGGTTTGGCTTCTTCCTCAAAGTGAGAGTCGTCTCTAAGTTCCCACCATTTTAGAGCTACAGTACTGGATCTTGATGCTTTTCTGCAGCAACAGGCGTGTGGAGCATGATGTATGCCTGGTCCAATGTGTCTAAACAAAGTGGCTGAAAGTGGTTGCTAAAAACCTACACATTTTTATTTCTAAAAGAAAAAATATGAAAATTATAGCCTTGTATTTTCCTTGGTAATTGTGAACCAATTTGGGTTTGTATTTCACAAAATATTCAAATAAAACCCATCAAAGTATGAGGCTGTAAAATGTGAAAAAAAGTTTAAAGTGTTTTTTTTTTTTAAATGTACCATAATTTTGAGTTGACTGTTAGGAAATGTATTTTTCTCAAACCTTTTTCACTCATCTTCATAGCAACACCTTTGGGTTACATAAACATTCAAAAATGGAACAAAATAGAGCTAAACTCTAAAATGAAAGTTCTCGGCTCTTGAAAATCAGCTGCACGTCTTGGAAACAAAAATCAAACATTTTTGACACACAGAAACCCAAGATTACCATGAGCCACAGTTTCACAAACAGCACAACACACTCGCACCTGTTTGCATCCACAGGTAAATGCAAACATCCACCTGCACATGTTTGCTGCATCAACTGAAGTCATTTCACACTAAACAACTTGCAGCTGTAAAAAAACGTGTTTAACAAACGGCTGTGAAGTATCGTTTAGCTCCACTGCGACTCATAATTTCAATACCCTACGCCTCGGTTTGTGCTGCAGGTAGAGATGGTGATGTTGCCTCCCATGAGTGGAAACAGCGTTGCCACCGTCGAGGTTTGGGATTGCATGTGCGACCCGGTCACATGACCTCTCTTTTGAGACCGGGATGCGTCTCATTTCAGCCTCTCACAAACTGCATTTGAATCCAAGGGAATTATCTGTGTTACATTTTCTAATAGGTGGTTTGTCCTCCAGTAAATTTCATCAAACATTTAGAGAGCAAGAGAAATGGTTTCATTTAATCAGATTCATTTACTGAGTCTTTGTTGCTCTATATGTCCAACAAAGAAAACAGAAGTGATTACTAAATTTCACAGATTCACCAAGAAATCACCAGAATCGGCTTGATTGCATTTTCTTTGCTGATATTGAAAGAAAATGCAGCTTAGGAAGCTGAAATACTTTGGCGAAATGCTATTTGACAGATTATTGGGTGTTGTCTGAAAGCAGCCAATCAAGGAGAGCCATTCATTCGTTTCTGATTGGCTGCAATGCAGATATAAGTTGGTAATTTTTCTGTCTGATTATTTACAATTGTCATTATTACTATTATTATTATCATCCATAGATTTTCTTGTTTTATGAGTTAGTTTGTAACCACTTTGTATTTGTAACATAATTTATTTGTTGTCTCTTTACCCCGATATATTAAACAGGAGCATGATTATAATAATGGTTTTAATTATACATTTTTGATAATTAATGAGTCAGTAATAAAAATATTTCATTAAATTGAGATAAGGGGTTGGATTAAATAAGCGTTCACTTCTTCCTATTCCTTTTCAAACAGAAAATAAGTGGTAAAATAATTATTTTTATTCAAACGATTAGCATTTGTTGAGGGGCTCTATAATCTTTGTGGATGTTATCTGTTTGTGGGCAGATTCCAGAATATGAACAGCATCTCTGAACCTTTCCAAGGCTAAACCTGATTGTAAACTTTAAAAAGGGCCTAAAAACTAAAGCAGAGACGTTTGTTTTCCAGTGAAAGAGCACATTGTGCACTTCCAATATTTATGTCAAGGTCAAAAACTGTTTCTCTGACTTAATAAGATTAGCAAATGTTTCCTATGTATAAATTTACATTTATCTTGTACAGTAGCATCCTAAGAGACAGACTCAATGATAAATTATTCCATGATTCTGGAGTTTCTAATCACATTTTGAGTTTGTTTTAAGGTTTGTTTCTACTGCCTTGTGTTAACGCAATGCAGTGTGCGAAAAACCTACTAAACTAGAATCGTCAGTACGTGGGGGTCAACGCTGACCCGTTAGTTCACCGTACGATCTAATGACCCGAATCAAGTCAGTGATGTATGCTAACGTCACAGCTCATAAATCAGATTCCCCTCAGATAATTCAAACTATGCTGGATGACTGACTATCGCTTTCTTCTGTATCTTTGGTGATAAACTGAACCGAAAGTTTCCCAGAAGGCATTGGCACAACTACGGAGCAGAAAGTCTAACTAGAGATAAGTTTTGAACACCAACAGCCTCAACACTCATTTATAAGTATGACCAGTTCAACTGATTCTTGTGTTTTGCCCTCTTGGTCTTTGCTGTTTGTTCCTGCTAAGGTTTGTTTACCTTATTGAGTTGCACCATGTTACCATAGGCTTGATCTATATGCAACAATATCTAAAAAATGCCATTTTATTACATTTATTTCTGTATGTTGTGATGTGACCTTAAAATAAAACCCAAACCGTCCCTACCATGCTTTTAATTGGGACCAGCTGCTTTATATTGTTGATTCAAAATTATATTTAAATTATGAAGCTTTCATTTCATAGGAAGTGATACTGAAGAAGTCTTAATGATGAGCTGATAAGATGGTTTGTTTATCAGCGCTTAGTTTCCTTTTGTGAAACATAGCATGACGAAACTAAATTAAAAAACGACCAACTTCCCTTTGGCTCATTTCTTCAGCTGAAAACTTTTACTTTTCCTCCTTTTGCAACCAAATAACCAGGATTTTTCTACAAACATGAACTTCATGAACCACGCACAACTTTTTTCATAGTTTACAAACTTTAAATGCTTTATTTTAAAACTTGACTCTACAGGCTGGAAACACAAAACTAAATGTTTCACATTTTATCTGACCTGTGAAATGTTAAGCTGCTTCCATATGACTTAATATATCTAAAGAAAGACAAAATTACATTCAAACACATGCAACTGTTTTCAGGCTGGCCTTTCATTCTATAATTCTCCAGCATTTTTATCATTTCCTTTTATTGTTGCAGCTCAATGACAATTTGGTTAAATAATATTTTTGTACAAATTTAACTCAGATGAAATATATTTGAATTCATGTCTCTGAAACCAGGACATGAACTCTGGCCTGGGCCCTGGGCACTTGGTATTATTCTTGACTGTAATTCAAGCTCCTGATCACAGGTGGTTGATGCAAAGAGGAGATTTTTGTTTTTAATTGCGGCAGAAATCTTGGTAAAATATAAAGTATTCATCCTTAAATAACCACGGAAATCTATTTACTTCCAATCACAGAGAGGCTATAAATGTAGTGCAGTAAAATCTTTATAAACAAAGAACTGATTCATGTCTGAAACTAGAAAAAGGAGTGAGGAAAGGAACAATCTAAACCTAAAAAAAAGAAAACAACAGTTCTTGGTACTGCTACTACCGACAGCTTGAGGACAGGTGCATATGCTGATGTCGTTTGTGAGCATAAAGTTTATTATAAAGTTAATCAGGTATCATTAACAGTAATTTTTCTCTTTTTATGTCCACCTTTAACCAGGAAATACAGGCTATCATCAGCAGATTGTGATAAATTAGCATTTGCTCTCTGTGAATTATTGTCCTGCATCTTTTATCAGGATAATGTGCTTCAACTACGCTTCTTTTTTTTTGTTAAAAAGAAAAAAAAGATAAACTGTTTGCAGTCTGATCATTATTTTAACCTCTTTTTCATCCATTATATGTGTAACATCAGCCTAAAGTTACTTTTTAGGACTCAACAACATATTTTAACAACGTAGCCGTTATTTTAACGCCATGACAGAAATATGGCGTTGCAGGATGCTTTGAAAGCTACATATGTGTAGTGCAGCAAAACCATTATAAACAAAGAACTGATTTAGTGGAGAAAAGAAAAACTTTATTCTATAGTCTTTTCCCATTAACTGCTGTGGTGAAGTAGAGAGAGGCTATGTTCTCCGCAGGGACATTTAAAGACCATGTAAGGCTGCCGGTTTGCTAGGTCTCCATGCTCATGCATTCAGGAACATTTCGCATAGCATCCTCCATCTCACTGGATAAACCTGCATGTAAAATCTTCACTTTGCGAACTCAAATTATAGACTTTACTTTCGTTTTGGGTGAATATTGTCAAAAATTGCATTCCATGTGCGCCATCATCGCTCTGATTCAAGGTTTGTTTTCAACAGGAAAATGAATTCAATCATCATGACACACAAGCCTGAGCATAATTACCTGAAAAAGTTGTAAAAATAATGAAATATGTATTAATTTTGAGTTATCATGAAGGTCAGAAGAAACTAAGCTCGTCTAAGTGGATCTGATGTTATCTGCTACAAGGATGGGAAATCTCTTATTAGGAGAAACATTCTTTAGTTAATATAAGTGATGTTTTTTTCCTTTGGTTAGAGGTCTTGTGACTGTAAATCTCTTAACATGTGATTCATATACGTCTCATGCTATAAATAAAGGATCTACAATTTGTTTTGGTGGTTATTCTTTAAGGGCTTTTTGGGATAAAAACAAAACGTATCAACTTACAATCAAATGTGTCACTGTAGGTTCCAAGGTTTTTCTGTCATTTTTACCAACATGTTCCAAATAAATAAGAGCTGAAGTTTTCACTGAGACATCCTTCAAATCTCTGACATACTTCACAGAAATGAAGCAATTTCACGACGTCATTTTTATTCCACTTTTATCCAAAGTGGATGGATTTTAGCTTTATATGAGTCACACAACAATTGACATTCAGAATGACACAGGGAGTGACACTTTTCTTAATCTTTGCTTCACCAAGAAACTTTTCATTTTCAAGACATTTCTAGATTTCCATGGACAAACTAAATTAGAGTTTGACATCTTCAGCAGCTCACATGACATCAATATGCACATGAAGCTTCAGAGGGTAAAAATGCATCCTCAAATGCTCCATTCCCAGAACATTTAGTGTGATAATGAGAGGTCAGGAGGTCAGAACTGATAGAGGACACACAATTAAAAGATGGAAAATGGTAACAGTCCCACTTTTAGCTTCCTGACCTGAATCCCTGATGCTGAAAATGGACTTTCAGTCCCAAAACTCCTGGCTTACATCTCAAATCATGTAATAAACAAAGCAGAACAATATGAACTTTACTGCCAGGTTACTGGAGAAAAGCACCAACATGACGGAGAAGCCTCAACGTTTGAATATTAAAATAAGGACAAAGCCACCTGGAGATTAGAAGAAAACGAGGCCAATGAATCAAATTACCCACGAGAAGGAAGCTCAAACCCATGCACACAATTACTCAATTTACCCCAAACGTCAGAAACGGTTCCTGAGATACAAACACCCACACGTTCATTCAAGAGTACGCAGCATCAACCACGTGGAAAGAAATACGTAGTTTCACTGAAAATGCATCTTCCTAAGAGCAGCCGGTTTTCTGAATTAAATAAAGAAGAGAAAGACGAAAGAGAGAAGAAAATGAAGCAGACGTACCACAGGTCTGAAAGATCGCAGCGGTTTAGAGTGAGCGACCAAACAAGCCAAGGTGTCCTCCTCGCCCGGACGATCCACTACATGAGCGTCGTAGGCCACCATGATGGACACCTCCTGCATCATCTTGGCTCCTGCTTGCTCCGAGCAGCGAGGAGGAGGAGGAGGAGTGGACGAAGAGGAAGGAGGGAACCAAGTGGGGAAGTAAAGCAGCCGCGGCTGAGAGGTTTTGTTTCTCTCTGAAAGTGCAGAAGGCGTCTGGCTGCCTTCAAGAGTCCCACAGAGGCAAAGCCACGCCCACTGAGGAGGAGGAGAGCGGAGGGAGAGAGCAGCACAACACACCTGTTTGTCTCTCCCTCTCCGTAACGCTAGAAGTGCGTGACAGAGGAGGATGAGTTTGCTATTTCTTCCTCTCCACTGAGCACTTCCCTCTTTCTGCTCACTCTCTCTTGTTTGCGCTCCTCCCTCCTTCAAACGCTCTTTTGCTCTTTTGGGGCTGCAGTTTTTTTTGTTTCCTGCTGCTAGTGAAAATAAAGATAAAGGCCTGTTTACACAGTGACACTCTGTCTAAGTGAGTATGAGCGATAGGAAGGAAGTAGTCACATCAACCACAGTGACTTCAGTTACATTCCCACAGTAGCAGGCGCAGAGAGAGAAAATTCAAAGCTGTCAGAGCTCCTGCAAGATCCCACAGGAATCAATTAAAGCTTTCAATAAAACTCCTTCAAGAGATCTGATAGCAGCTTTCCAATCTGCTGCTAGGAAAGGAACATTTGACATTAAAGAAACGAACCGCAAGAAATTATTTTCATCACCAACATAATCTTTTTACATCATTAAAGCTTTTATAGAAAATATATCTTTACAATATTTTCTTTCAATCTTTGCAACTAAATGCAAAACAAACTAACGATTATTAGTTGGTCACCGAGTGTTGTAATAAACCGAAACCAATCAGTTAAAAGTGGTTACATGTCCTATAATAATCTATATTAGCCTCACTTTTTATGCAACACAAAACCTGCTACCCTTTTTATCGCCAATGTAAATTCTAGTTATTACAAGGTTGTCCAACGTGCGGCCCAGGGCCCATCGGCGGCATCTGGTATTATTCTTGACTGTAATTCAAGCTCCTGATCACAGGTGGTTGACGCAAAGAGGAGATTTTTGTTTTTAATTGCGGCAGAAATCTTGGTAAAATATAAAGTATTCATCCTTAAATAACCACGGAAATCTATTTACTTCCAATCACACAGAGACTATAAATGTAGTGCAGTAAAATCTTTATAAACAAAGAACTGATTCATGTCTGAAACTAGAAAAAGGAGTGAGGAAAGGAACAATCTAAACCTAAAAAAAAGAAAACAACAGTTCTTGGTACTGCTACTACAGACAGCTTGAGGACAGGCGCATATGCTGATGTCGTTTGTGAGCATAAAGTTTATTATAAAGTTAATCAGGTATCATTAACAGTAATTTTTCTCTTTTTATGTCCACCTTTAAGCATGAAATACAGGCCATTATCAGCAGATTGTGCTAAATTAGCATTTGCTCTCTGTGAATTATTGTCCTGCATCTTTTGTCAGAATAATTTGCTTTAACTACGACTATTTTTTTTTAATAAAAGAGAAACTGTTTGCAGCTGCAGTCTGATCAGTATTTTAATCTCTTTTTTATCCATTACATGTGTTGCACTAGCCTAAAGGCACTTTTTAGGACTCAACAACATATTTGAACAATGTAACCATCATTTTAACACCATGAAAGAAAGATGGCGTCGCAGGATTCTTTGGAAGCTACATAAATGTAATGCAGTAAAACAAAGAACTGATTCAGTGGAGAAAAGGAAAACTTTATCCTATAGTCTTTTTCCATAAACTGCTGTGGTGAAGTAGAGAGAGGCTATGTTCTCCACAGGGACATTTAAAGACCATGTAAGGCTGCCGGTTTGCTAGGTCTCCATGCTCATGCATTCAGGAACATTTCTCGTATCAACAGAAATCCGACTCTTATTGCTCCAGACTGACAAAATATTTGCTACATTTTTCAATAAACACCTGATACATATTTCTTTAAATAATGCAAATTCACAAAAAACCTTCTTAAGTTTTGGCTCTACAATTGTTTACAATAAAAAAACAAATCTGACTACATTTATTTAATTAAACTATCAAGTTGGTAAACTAAAAGCATCCCAGTGCAAGCTTTTATTAATCAATCTGTTTGACTCAATGATTTTGTAACATGTAACAAAAAGTTTGTACTCCCCTGAGTTATTAGGGCAAAATGGCTACACATTTTTCAGTGTGATGTGTTACACTCATTTGTTACCAATATAAAAGACTTTCAAAGGTAAATTTGCATAAAACTATTCTTTAACTGGCTACTTTGTGAGTTTGGAGTTGCCTGATTACTCTGCACAGTTCCTGACCGACATTCTTGACCTTTCCTACACAGGACCAAACTAAAACCGACCACCAGCTTCCTACACACGTTTGTAGGTTTACATTTATCTTTAGATCTAGGAAGTTTAGAATATTACCACAGTTTCTGAGTATTCACCATAAGTCTGCGGGTTTTCAACACTCCTTGCTCTTATTTCGCCTCAGTTTGAAAAAGAAACAAAGATTTACTGAAGTTTAGATTCTCTGCTGGTTAATCAATCAACCCCATGAGTAGGAAATAAATGCAAAGACTTTCATCTGCTTTTTTAAAGTCATCACTCTAGTTGTTTTCAAAACGGCTGAGAAATTCAAATTCCTCCTAAAATCCGCAGAGAGCTTAAGCCACTCCACTCCCCGTTGTCTTCATCAAGCAAAGGTGCCGAGAAATTCCTTCGCCGTTTTAAGCCGCTTACGGAGTTCGGCTGATCCGATTTAAATGCTGACAGACGAAAATATGGGGAAAAGAGGGAGGGTGAGGAAAAGCAATGCATCTTGTATAAAATGATCTGCCTTCTGAGTAGCATGATGTATGAGTATTACATTCCTTTATGAAAAATATGGTAGTGTTTGCCTTCATAAAGAAATTAAAATTTTCAGCGACATAAAAGAGATTAAGTGTTGTGATTTATTTTCCCTGTGAATTGGTGCTATAAAAAAACAGAAATTAAAAATGATTGCATATATATTTATTTTTGAAAGCAAAAGCAGACAAATCTAACAATATTCCTACACATTGTTGATAAAAATGATGCTAAAGTGACCCTCAGGAAGGCAAAAAACAAGGAGAGTAAAAGAAAGAAAAGAAGGAATGGAAGGAAGGACTCATAGAAGGACGCAAGGCATAACACAAAGAAAAGTGTGCAAGATACTAGTGTATAAGAAAGGAGACAAGGAAAAGAAATAAAAGAAAGAAAACAGAAAGAACACAAGGAAGGAAAGAAATGAAGGGCATAAGGAAAGTTAAAATGCAAAAAAAAAGAAAGGAAAGGAAGGAAAGCAGAAGTGAGTGAGGAAGTAAGAATGATAGGCAACAATGAACTATATAAGTATATAAGTGAGGAAAGGAGGAAAAAGTGAAAGAAGGAAGGAAGGAGGGAAGGACAGATCAAATATTTCAGATCAAATTCAGCAACACGATTCTTTTATTTTTTCCACACTTATCCAGACATAAATAAATTCCAGACTGTTCCAGAAAGTAGATTATTATGCATGTGAAGCTTTAGTAGACAGGAAATGTGTGTGTGTGTGTGTGTGTGGGTGTGTGTGTGTGTGTGTGTGTGATGCTGTTACGCTGCAGGCTGATACGACCTCCTTTGACCTGCAGGGGGCTGAAGTCAGATGGATCAGACAAGTGAAAACAGAGTAAAGAGAAATGCATGAAACGAAGGACAGGCATCGTTTCATCTCCATCTCTATCCGACTCGCTTCATGCCGCTGCATCCACAGGGAATATTCTATTTAAAGCTTGAAAGTGGTTTAAAAATATAATAGAGGAGGAGCATAAATTCACGAGGAAGGCTTCAGGCACAGATGTTTTTTATGTTCATCCAATATGTGTTCATGATCTGTATTTTTTACTTCCTGAGTGTTGAACTGAAGGTTGGGTTTGGTTTGTTACTTTATGTTCCTTTAGAGCCTATGATCTATTTTTCAGAAAAATCCAAATAGAGTTTTCTACAGACAAGTACAAAAATCCAAATTAAGCAAAATTGGCAACCCGATCAAAGACGACGGGCAATTTTTCTACCAAAGTTTAGTTTGGAAAAAATGCAGGGAAACAAAAATAAATTGTTATCCAGAATCGGACAATTTTCTGCTTGCTTGGGCATCATCCATAACAAGCAGGTTGGAAAATGAAAAACTGCATCTTGTTCTGCTCTACCAAGTTGCACCAACAATACCAACCCACAGTGTGAAAGCTGTTACTGAAAAGAGAAGAAGCTTTTTTAAAGAGAAACTGTATTTTCAGAGATTAAATAAAACCTCTACAGTTAACAGGAACACCAAACAGAAAACCGCCCAGCTGCTTTCTTTTATTTGAGCTTTCAGCCTCTATCGGCAGATTTGAATGTCCTGGCACTTTGCAGGGATTAAATTTCTACAAACAAGAAAATGTCTGCAATAAGGTCCTAATTTAGTGAAACAATAAAAGTAATTTCTTTTGCAATTTCCCCTTTTTTAGCGCAAAATACAACACCCTGTTTATTTAGAAAAAAAAGACGAGGTTGTGTTTAATCATGCAGGCGGCCTTGCTTAAGACAAGTTGAAAAAGGAAGAAAAAGTGACAGCAAATTCTAATTATCCACCCAAAAGTTTAGCATTTTATATTTGCATTTCTGTTTGAGAAAATGCCAAAAAAGAAACGTTAGTCAAAAGGAACTCATGTTTCAGGAGTCAAGAAGGAAAAGATAAAATAAATAAAGAATAGATACAATGACGCAACAGGAAACTATTTGAGTACGGAAAAATAAAGAGAATGAGATACAAAGTCTTGATTTGTCCTGTGGCTTTGTTTTTGTCTCACCTATTCAGTAGCATAAAGGAAGACTTCAGGGAGGAATCAGGAAGTGATTTTTAATGTTTGAGAATCCAGAATATTGTTAAAATATTAACCTGAGCAGTACAAACACAGATAAAACAAGATAAAACCTGAGTAAAAAATATTTTAAACCAATATTAAACCAAATCAAGGAAGCAGGAACTGCAGAAAGGCCTGGGAATGGCATGATTTGACTTTTACTATTATTCAAAAAGGGAATGTGCTAGAAGGCAGCATTTCCTGCTCAATCATGAGAAGAAGGCTGACAAATCTGCATATTTATGCACATAAAATATGTTTCTACTTTTGTACACATTGTACTTCTGCAAGATTTCACAAGTAAAGCCAGAGATAAGAAGTGAGTCACAGAGTGGACATCCTGTATGTACTAAAACTAAGACAGAGTCACACATTGGGTGCTACAAATGCCTAGAACTTCTTACTCTAGATTGGAGTCTTGTACTTTTGTACAAATCTAACAAATGGAAAACTTCCCTGGTTATGCATCCCATCCCATCACTCCATACACTGCTAACATGCACACAGGCATACATATCAAGAACACGCTGTGCTGCTACGGTCTGTAGTGATTTCAGCAAATTCCCCAAATACCAGCAACCGACTTTCAGCAGCAGGATGATAACATGTTCTGCCTCCTGAGGAAATTTCATGAAAACAGGCACTGATGTTCTGAGAAAAATAGGTCTCCTATTTCCCAGCTGAAGTGAAGAACAATTAAATTAAAAAGTAAAAGAAAGGCAGTAAAGCATAACTTGGTCATAGAGAATGTCTTATTCTAAAAGCAAATGCTCGATTTTCAGTTTTTTTCTTTCTAAAAGCACCATTTTCTAACTGCATTTCTTTAAAAGAGTCATTCCACTAATACTTAATGACTCCAAAAGAATGTAAATAGACAAGTGAGTTATGAATGAAGAAGTCAGGATGGTATTTAGAGCATGCTGAGTTATTTTTCTATTTCATAGGTTAAAATGAAGTTTAGTACTGAACATATTAGCATTCTGGTTCCCCGTCTTACCTTGATGTTGCAGGCCTGTTCCATGAGCCGCCGCGCATTTTCTGCAGCTCTGTAGCGCTTGGGTAGCTGGACCCGGAAGAACTTGAGAGCCCCCTCAAAGTCCGCCTGCAGGAGGTCTTCTTTGGACGTCTGGAGAGACACAAGAAGAGGTGGATGAGACAAACGCAGCACAAACGCCGAGCACAGAGCCTCCACAACTTTCTGCATACAGAATGATTAACATGTCATGTGTTTATTGCGATACATATTGCAATTAATTGATTCTCCAATCATAATCGCAAATTAAATAATGGAATGAAATTTTGCTTTTTGTTGCATCCTGTCTTCAGAATGAGTCAGAAATATCAACAATGCATGTCGTGCGAATTTAATCCAGGATGTTTGTTCCAGTTTGTCTTGTCTCACCGCCAGTAGCCTGGGGACGAAGAGTCTGTGTCCCATCCCAAGAAGGTCCATGACCCTGCAGTAAGGGTCTGCTGAGGTTTGGCTGCCCTGGGCGCTCTCCTCCTCTTTTCCCTCGCCATCCTCCAGCGCCCTGCATGGGGCCGGGAGGGTCAGGTGAGGGCTCAGGGCCGGGACAGGCCGAGGAGAGGGTGGCGGGGAGCGTGGCGGAG
This sequence comes from Phalloptychus januarius, assembly GCA_902982915.1. Lineage (NCBI taxonomy): Eukaryota > Metazoa > Chordata > Actinopteri > Cyprinodontiformes > Poeciliidae > Phalloptychus > Phalloptychus januarius. Next base: position 6,361,437 of record CADWAE010000076.1, on the reverse strand, counting down.
ACGGTGGTGGGGTGGGACAGGGCAGGGGTGAGGGGTCGTCCCGCTCCGGGGCCAGGCTGGCAGCTGACTCCAGGGTGTCGGGCAGAAGTTTCAATGTTGGCGCAGCAATGTCGAGGTGCGGGAGAACTTAGTTAGCGGCGATCTTTTAGGGTTGTTTGAATTTGGTGGTGGACGTCGTGCGGCGCCCCTCAGCTTGTACCGCTGTCAGAGCCTCAGCTCGGCCCCCCGATGCCTCAGAACCACAGTCAGAAAACGATGAGTCGACATTGCCGACTGCATAATGCTGAGTCCTGCAGCGACGTGTTTATTCACTCTGGAAATCCAGTCACACTTCCTAAACTCAGCTTCCTCTGCAAAAACTCAGACCAATTCCAGCCCGGTATGCTGTCGCCTAGCAACAAAACGGCTCAACACGTGGGCTGCTGCTCCGTGAAACTGAAGCGGAGACGAGAACCCCACCTTTTTTGATTTCTTCTTTTATGTTAAACTTCAAACCCCGTCTCCCCTGACGACACTTTATCTTTCTTTGAAATGCAAACCAACAACATGGCTCTTTATCCGCTGTCTGAAGCTGGAACAGTCGGCGCAGAGAGACAAGAGGAGGTTTGTGAACGCTAGAAATATGGCACTTCTCCGCCTGCAGGAGGGGATGCTCTGTGTTATTTTATGGCTGAGTGGGCGCTGGACTCACGCAAACCAGCGATGCATTAAAAACCAGAATAAGAAGGAATAGAAAACATAAACTGTTCTTTTTCTTCACAGATCCACGCAGAATCTGTGAGTAAAATCATATTCCAGTCAGCCGCTCCAGCAGGATCCTACTGGCAGCCGGGCATCCGGTCTGATCTTTCAGATGAAGCCAGAGAGGAAGTTACTTCTGATCCACACAGGATGAGAGCTGGCATGAGTCAACGTTGTAGCACTGTCAGAAGTGTTGGTCCTGCCCGGCAGCCGGGGCGAGGCAGAGCAAAGAGACCTCACTGCTTCCCATGAAGCGTCTCCCAATCTTTGTGATGCTAACTGCTAAAACGCTAACAGCTGGCAGGGGCGGCTTCGTTGCAGATGGTAGACGTGGTAGAAATAAATATTCAGCAGAGAGAGCAGAGGAAGGGACGGGAGGAGAGGAGAGGAAAAGTAGGCAAAAAGGCGAGAAAACGAGGGAAAGAAGATGCTCCGAGCAGGAATCTGTGGAAGGTAGAGATGAAGAGGGTGGGATAAAAAGAACCGAAAGCTGAGATTTTCTCCCTCTGGCTCAGGTTGCTAATGCTAAAGCCAATGCTCCTGTTGTGATGAGGATAGCAACTGTTAGCTGGGCAGGGAGGGAGGCGAGCGCAGATGAAGGGAGGGGTGATGAGAGCAGGAGGAGGAGGAGGGAGCATCGGAGGAAAATGTCGTCATGACCGGCCAATAAGAGGCAGGCAGTGGGAGCTCCTCCACTGTTCTCCTCTTCATCATCACCATCATCCTGACCATCCTCATTTGTTCCCATTTCAAACCACTGAATCCTCAAAATCTCCACTTTGCTTCTACATAGCTCATTCTGTCAAAAATATATAAACATTTGCACAGTTTTACCAGGTGATCAAACTTACTGTTCCTTCATAGCAATATTGTTATATTCACAATGGTATTGTTTGAAATTTTATTTGCATTATTGTTGGATTTTTTTAATGTGTGCATGCAACAAATAAATTATTCTGTTCTATTCAAAACATAAAATTTGTTTTTATAAAATATGCAGCTGGTGAATTAAATAAGCAGAATATCTACTTTCACAAGAACGTTCTTTGCTATTTTCTAAGCAGCAGCCTGTTGTCTCTCTATAAAATTTCAGTTATATTTTATATACTCATATTTAACAATTTGGAGTAACTTGTGAACAAATATGCAATTTCTTCTGGGGGATTAATAAAGTTTATTCCATATTGATATAGAAAGAATCTTAACATGTTAAAAACGATTTATTCTTGCTCACAGTGGCATGTAAATAAGTGAAAATGAATTTTATTAGATGATGCTATTAATGTAAAAGCGGTGAGTGAAAAAATAAGGTTATACTTTTACCCACTGAATAAGCAAATACATATTACTGTTGTTCTTTTTCTCACTTTTGTTTTAAATTAATTTTTATCTGTATATAACTTTTATCTTTTTATTCCAATATGTTCAATAAAGTCAAACTCAAACTTATTCGTGTGGCTTGGTCCCCCTCATAAAAGAGATTTCTGAGGTAGTACCAAATTTTAGACTTATACAGCTTTTGAAGATCTTCTAACTAAGACTTTTCAGCTAATCAGTTTGTTTTGAAACAAAGGCCCACACCATTTGTTTCAGGTGTTTTGGATGAGAAACACAACTAAAATTTACAAGTCAGGATAATACACATTGGGGAAGCACTAATATGTACATTTGAGTCAATATCTACTAATATACACCTGTTGTGGCCAATAACCAATATTTACAGATATTACAACATGGAAAAATGACCACATCACTTTATGTGCTTCTAATACATGAGCGAATCAAGAATTAAATTTTCTTGATTTAATTCAAGAAAATTTAAATAATGTCTGAAAACCTTGATCCTAAATCTGTTCAAAAGTAATGACGCATTGTCTTTGTTTCTGCAAGATCTTTTAAAATTGTAAAAACAAAAAAATACATTAACATGACACTAAATGAAAAGTAAATGAGATGCAATTAGATCTGTAGTATGTCTAGTAGATGGGTAACAAATATGTATTCATACCAAAATTTTCAGTACTGAATGGAGACCTTAAAATCCAACTAAGTACATTTTTGTACCTTTAGACCCCTACTGCAAACAACGAACAGGAGGCCCCATGTTTGTCTTTACAGAACAGCAAAACATAACCTATAAATTACACAAAATCAATCACAATTCATAAAGACATGACAATACGACATGAACAAAGCCACTACGGCATTTTTTCATTTAGAAATAAAGAGTGAATTTGTCTTACTTATCCTTTCAATTTAAGAAGTTGTTGGTAAAAAAAAATAATCCCAATAACAAGAATTTACATCACTCCGATTAGCAACTGGATAAAATAGAAAGTTGTTTTTCTTACAATGTCAAAATCATTTTGACATTTGCCAAAGTGTGCAAAGGCATTTGCTCTCCGGATGGTTAGATGCAGTTCTTTTTATGTGCACTTGAGGGCGCCACATGTTAGAAAAGGAATTTAAATCGCTCCAGTGTTCAAAACAAATTTTAGAGAAGAGAACAACGATGTTGGAAGTCAAACTGTACAGTATTTTTGCAAAATCAAGATTTTTGCAACACAAATAATGTGTAAACAGTAATATAAAGCTTAAATTAAGACAAAAAATTTTACATAGAAGCTAAATGTATAGCTTCTATACATGTTAGAATTAAATAAATGCATGAATATATTACTAACCTTGAGCAAAGCCAGGGCCACGTTGAAGATGATGCTCAATCCCTTAAATACACAGAAAAAGATGTAAGAAGAGGAGAAAAACAACATGGACATAACTTTCCCTTTTATTTGCAGGCTTGGAAAACAAACATTTTAGTGAATGCAATAAAATGTTAAAGTTTAAGATTCATTACCAGCTTAAATTTTTCTTAACACATTCATTCTCCAGATTCAAATTGATCCCATTTTGAAACTACAAGTAAAAGACACCTTATAGAAACGCTAGATATTTCTATAGTGGTCGTGCTAAAGTATTTATACCTCTTGAAATATTTTATTTAGTTACATCTTAAGTTTCATTGCTTTTGAGAGGAGGTCATAGGAAATGTGTGTGACAAGTCAACACAAAGTATAGCATAATAGTGAATTGGAAGGAAAATGATGCACAGATTTCAATATTTTTACTCATAAAAACCTGCATTTGTGCTGTCACTTTTGGAGCAAATCTCAGCCTTAGTTGTCAACAAAACATTTACATTATTCTTAGATACTGTGAGTTTCATCTGGTCAGTTCTGCCTGAGATGTTTTAGGACGTCCTGTTACTTTAAACCCAAATTAACTGCTGGTAGCCACGCCCCCCAATGCAACGTTTGCACTCATGTGAAAATGGCTACAAACAGATGCACAATTATACAACCTTAAATCTTTGAAAAGCAGAAGTAGAGCCTTCTGCACAACCAATGAAGATGCAGCACATGGTTTCTGGATGGTAAGTCAGAAACGCTGCCTGGGTTGCTAGGTAACGGGCTGGGCTTACCTGGGTTTTCCTGCTGATTTGTGACGCTACATTCTGAAGGTTTTTAAAATGGCTCCTTTTTCAGACACCAAAAGGCTTATTGCCAAAAACCGACTGGGATTTTCTTTTTTTTGTATTGTATTGTTTGGACTGTTTTTAGAAGCAAAAATGTGAGTTTTGCATAATATGTGCCCTTTAAGATGAACTCAGATATGACCTCCCTATCTGTTAAAATTGAAAATATTGTCAACATTCTGTTAAAAGGTATTCCCCAGCTTCCTTTTTTAGCTTTGTGCCCATGGCCACTTTTGCTTTCCATTTTACTGTGACAGTTCTTCCAATTTTGACACAAAAAGAAAATGTAGAACCGATGCCAGCTCTGCATGGGAACACCCCTCTCCTTGGTCTCTGGGACAACCAGTTCACATGGCAACATGGAGCTAAAAATATCCAGAGAGCTCCGAAAATAACCGAAGAAAATGAAAAGAGGATGGGCTCTGCCTCCACACACTGATCTTTGTGGGCCTGAAGATGGTGCTACCATGCTGAGCCAAGATCAAAGCAGCGTGTGAGGGAAAGAAATACCAACTCATCCCAGCAAGGAAGAATGAGACGAGATGAAAGCCAAATATTCAGAAAGGGGAGGACATAGTATGGATGTGTTAGGAAGTTTTCACAAACACTAAAGTGTGGCGAATTGTGCAGATCCAGCAAGGTCACTCTTTTAGAAAAGACAAAATGAGTTTTGGCTCTGAGCTTTGGTTTCCAAATGAGAAATAAATATCTAGACTGAGAAGTAAAAACAAAGGCTGAACATTTTGAATAATAAAACAGGCGCATAAGATTATGAATTAGATGGAGATTGCTGCTAAGAACTGAGAAAATAAAGATAATCACTTTAATTTTTAGATTTAAACCCAAAAAGAAGAGGGTTTCAGCTGGATGTGAGAGCTGAGGTTTTACTGGCATGTTTTCATCATGCAGCTCATTGGCTGACAAAGGAAACTTTTAATTATTTTGCCTCAGGCTCACAGAAGGGAAGAGATGGAGGGAGGACAGAAGAGGGACAGCAGGAAAGAGGGGGAACATATTTCATGTTGATTATTTGTGCAAAGAAACTTTTCATTAAAAAAAACAACAATAAGTTATAGGGATGGTTTTAGAATCACTTTCTACTCTATAATTTATTTCTACTAATTTATTACTAGAAATATCAAAAACAGATTTTTTTTAAGCATTCTCAAATCATAATTCAAATCAGAAGTTCAAATGCTAAGAACTAATACTAAGATTGTTATGCTTTTTAACAATTTTGGAGCCCCAGATAATGATTTAATGACTTTAAAGCTTCTGATGAGGTTAATTCATGTCTCAAAACCTTTGGAGCGACACCTTCATCTGTCCAAGCACCTTTGTGTCAGCATAAAAAGCATATGAATTCCAACTATCACAACATTCAGGAAGAAGGTAAAGTTTTCAGCCTGCAAATTATTTGTACATTTTGGCAGAAAATGTAGAAATCAATGTAGTTTCTAAAAATATTAGGTGAAGCTTGTGAGTGTCAATATCCACAATGTTTCACTCAAATGTCTGATCAAAGTCATTCACAGTACAAAAGGCAACTTTATCAAACACCAAGAAAAAATAAACATCTGAATTTGAAGAAGGTTTAAAACTATCCTGTCAAATATTTTCTGGCATTCAGCAAATAGAAATAATTTTGACACTTAAAGTTTAATCCCATATTCTGCCACAGATAAAATAAAAAGTTTGTACAAATCTGGTTTCAATTATATAAACATACACTCCAATAATTAGATAAAATGCTCCATACCAAGCGAAGATGTATTAAAGCTTGTTTAAAATGATTGATTTTCTGGCACAAATCTCAGTTTGAAGCTCATCATTTTTAAACACAGTTGGCTAGTATGTTTGAAGGAGCCCAGATGAGGCTTTAAACCTTAAAACTGCACAAAAGGGATGGGAAAGAGGCAGATAAGATGAAATAAGAAGGATTACCTCCAGATTTATTTACTTCACCTTCAGCCAAGAGTTTTCTATTCAAACTTTCTTGTGCAAAATTAAATGTTCCAACAGGGCAGAGATCTCAGCACATCTTAACTTAAACACCCCAACCTCATCCCGATTGAAAATTTGATCAAGTATTTCACATCAGAATCCCTTTTATTGTCATTGTGCACGAAGAAAGCACAACAAAATTTAAAAAATAACTCTCAAAGGCATATCAAATAACTGAATAAAATAATAAGTAAGTACTTCTCAATAAATATAAAAATATAGTACAAATACAGAGCAACTGGGATGTTAAGGAAAAATAAATGATAAAAATATAAATAAATAAGCTAATTAATTATGTTAAATTTGTAAATAATTTGCCAGGAAATCTAAAAATTTTAACTCCTGCAGCACTTCGGTTATATCAAGTCAGAACTGTCAGACTTGACTATCGACGTTTTGAGAGAAGTGTGCGGTTTCTTTTAATTATACTTAGAAATAAAAGTGGATGTATGTACAGTATAAATTTGAGGTTGTCATTTTGACTCTGATTGGATAAGAAAAAAAAACACAATAGATTAAAATTGCGCATCCAGTTCTACTTTGGTTTAGTTTTATCATCAGCTCCAAAAACGTTAATACCAATGAGGAGTGTATGTAAACTTCTGACCACAACTCTACTTGTGGCTCTAGGTTCAGATCAACCATTTTCCTCCACAATCATCTCTTTTTATTCCCATTTGTAATCACTTCAGTCAATCCATAATGGTGGCTAACACACTAATGTCTGCCACTCTCCTTTCTTCCTATTAACCTTGCCATTTCATCTTATTTCATGTTTCCAGATGGTTGAATTTCCCATTAAGCGATTCCATACATACAATGCAGACTAAATCCCCCTCACAATGCTCCAAGTATACCACTTTGTGCTGCCTTTACCTCACAAAGCAGCAAGTCAGTGATGTGGAAAACCATGCAGAGAGGGAACTTGGCCGTAAAGAGGGTGAGGAACCACTGGGAGGCATACATGTGTGCCTCCAGGTTCAGCTCCTGGAAGTGGGCCCAAAGGTCTGGGAGCTGTTCCTGCAGGAGCAGAATGAAAAAGAGGATAAGGAAAGTCTTTTGTGAGAGATAAAACAACCCTCACAGCAATATAAAGCAAAGATGCAGTACTGCTTGTGGCTATACTTTAAATTTCAGTGACCTAACGATGAGCGTTTGCTCCGAAATGAAACCAAAATCATAGAGTAAGCTCTTTAAAAAAGCACAAGAAACTCTATAACCTGTACTGTACTTACAAAATATTGATTTGAAAAAAATTAGAAAATCAGCAATCTTTTAAAATTTGGTCAGTAAGGAGTTTTCTTTAATACAAGTAATCTGAGAACAATTATCAATGTTTATTTTTTTTTTTACTTAAAAAAATTTGCCAGAAGAAATTCACCTTCAAAATATTCTCCAAAAACTTTGGCTGCAAAAAGTCAGCTGCAGAAATTTGCCTTTGAAATTCCTTATATTACCAAACACAAGCTAATAATAGCATATCAACAGCTGTGTGAATAGCAGGTGTTATTAATTAGCCATATCTTAGCTACAGGCTAATATATTAGCCAATGTTAGCATAGCAGCTATTAGCAACCTCACTTTTACATTTCTATGGTTTGGCATTTATGTCTATTGAGAGTCTGTTAACATGTTACCAAGTCTAAATGGAATATAATTTAGCATAATAGGATCTAATCCCAGCATAGTAGAAAATGTTAATTGCTCAAAGCTACCATGCTAATGTTAGCACATTAACTAAGTTAGTATTTTTGCTAATGATAGCATAACAGCTGGTGCTAGCAGAACAGTGTCATGTACATTTACCTGACATGCTTTACTATTTGTTAATAAACATTTAGGCTTATTGCTTCCTATGATCTATTTTGCTGGTTTCCTATTCAGTTCCTTCAACAAAAGAGGACTAATACAGTTTTAAAGATTCACTTTGCATTTTAAAGGAAATGTAAATTCTTAGTTTTATTTTAATTTAGTACTTTGTTGTTTATGTTACAACTTATGGTCACATACAGTTAGAACAGTGGACTGACGCTATAAAGTCTGCACAAAGCCTCCAAGAGTGCCGTTTGCCACCTTTCATTATGTCCATTTAGTAAAGCCCTTATTCAGTTCAATGATAATTAGATTTTTTTAGTGACACTGAGGCTTGATTTTTAACACACCTCTCCATATTCTTGTGACATTCAAGTATATTTGGTGACCAGAGGGAAAGGTTGACAAGCAACAGATATGTGAGAAAATGCACCTGATGCAACACCCAGTAACACTTTTAAAAAAGTTTATATTAAACTTTGCAACAACATGTAAGACCAACATGTCCAATCCCAAAACATAAATTTATAAAACTCTACTAATACGTCTAGTTAGGATTGTGTTTTCCAAACATTATGCTGTATTTCATTTCGCTGTGACTTGTTTTTTAAAACATATGGGGCGGTTTCACCAACCTGCATTAGTTTCTCCAGCTGATAGAACTTGCAGTGAAGATCTTCAAAGTTGTTCTTGTACAGAGCTCTGAGGCCATATGCATACATTATTTTCACCAAGACACAGAACGCCTGCTCTTCAGGCATCTGAAAACCCATAGATAACGTCATTAATTACACTAACACACACACCTTGAACAACAAAATGCCCATGATGTCTCAATAAACATTTATATACAGAGGAAAGTTGGGGACATAACTTTAAATATGACCTAGTGTTCTTCCCTGTTTAGGATAGGTCTATACAAAACATATTCTTTTTCTTTTACTCAAAATCAGTCTTAGAAAATGAGCTCTTAGTTTGCTCAGCTTTGCCTATCTTGAAGACACAACAAGCTGCTATAGAGAATTTTGTCACTTTAAATCGAACTAAGCTGCTGCTGGTCTCCCATTTACACTGGCAAAATAGCTGCAAACAGACGCGCAATTACACAACCTTAAATCTTTGAAAAGCAAAAGTAGAGCCTCCTGCACAATCAACAAGAATGCAGCAAGTTGTTTCTGGAGGGTAAGTCGACAACAAAACCCTTGTGTCTTCCAGCAGCCATTGTAAAGCGCACGCAGAGGTAAAACCAGCTGGACAAAACATGCTGAAGTTCAGCTAGGGTTGCTCAGTAATGGGCCGAGCTTTACTGCGGTTGCGGGGTGATTTGTGACGTCACATTCCAGAGGTTTTTGAAGCATCTCGTTTTCCAGAAACCAAAAAAAAAACAAAAAACATTTACTTATTGCTTGGACTCTTTTTAGAAGCAGTCTAAACCCAAAAACAAAAATGTGTAAAATGTAAATTTTTTCCTGAAACGATTTCATTGTAAATAACTTCTCTTTATGTTTCTGTGTTTATTTGGGTAGATAAGTATAAAGCTTATGAGAGAAAATGAGACTGGGTCTTTGTGAGTATTAATGGCTCCACACAAACACACACAGAAAGGGAGGAGATATTTAATCAAAGAGACAGTGTGTGTTTGGAGCTGAATGCACTTCTGCAGGTAAAGTTGAACCCCAATAAATATCCCAGACAACTTGTCTATAAACAACCAATCAGCCTCCTTCTTTTACAGTGGCATCCCTATTATCCCTTCCGCTTCTTTCTTCCTTTACTGCCTCTTCCTCCATAACTTCCTCTTCCTCCTCCACACCAATTCCTTCTGTCTCTTCATTTAATCTCAGATCCCTTCTTCATGGCTCGCCTTCCTCATCCATCCTGACACCTCCCCTCCTTCTCTCGGCTCTTTAACCTCCCCTGCCCTTGGTATTTGGACTTTGATCAAACTTCCTCCAGTCTCTCCTGCTTTTGGGACTTCCTCCATCATGTGTCACCTCTTCCATCTCTCCTCCATCTGTCTTCACAGACTTTCTCTCACAAAATGTCCACTAGTTAAAATTTGTATAACATAAATAGGAAATAATAGTCACCTCATGCTAAATATAACACTTCATATACTGCATTAGTGCCTTTGATTTCTACCATTTCTAATGTAGTCATAAATGTTTACCCGACACTAACGACATCTTATATGTAAATTGTAACAGGCAAGGTTATGAGGCCACATTTTTGACTGCATTGATCATTAAGCTAATGAATAGAGATTTAATGGATGACAAGTTTACTCACATGTAGAAGAAGAACGGCAGCCAGAAAAGACTGACCCTGACAGTAACCAATTTCCTCATCATAGACAGAATAAGCCTGCAAAGAAATAAAAAAAAAAAAAAACAGAGAGGAAAAATTTAAACTGCTAACTTTATCACCAACAAACATGAACTCAATTGCATTTTTAAGGTTATTTACAGCCGATGGATAACCCAAAGTTACCAGAGCTTTTTAGAAAGAGAGATGAGCTGCAGACGTTAGCCGGCTGAATTCTTTAGTTCTTTATTTTATACCCAAAAGCAGAACTGGAGGATGAAAAGTTGTACTGTTTTTTAAAAAAATAGAAAAATTAAATTGCTTAGGAACAAGGGAGAACCACTAAGATTGTTTTAGGCAAAGTAATGAGGGACTAAAATTATTTATCCAAAAATGTACAAATTTGCACAGCAACATAAATATAGAACCATAAATAACCCATTTAAACTGTTTATCAGCAAACCCCTTGCTTTATGAATTATCGTATTTTCCGCACTATAAGGCGCACCTAAAAACCTTCAATTTTCTAAAAAGCCGACAGTGAGCCTTATATATGGGTCAATATTGAGCCACAACAGGTCTCGCAACTACGGTAAGCACTTTATTTTCTCCTGTAGAAGAAGAAGCACGTGCTGGGAAATATGATGGCTTGAAGCGTGCCGTTTCATTTCCATTCGTGTGTTTGTGTAAAGACCTCAGAATGGTTCCTATTAAGAGACACGCTTATGACACAGAGTTTAAACTCTAGGCGATCAGAAGAACCCGGGAATAAAACAGCTGTTCATTCATTTTGGGAGGAACGGAGTTGTCAGAACGCTGATTTGTAATCTATTAATAAAGTTAGACTGACCTATCTGACTGTTTTGTTGACATTCCCTTCAGCGCAGCGCCATCTAATGGATCATAACGTAACCCCAGCCTCTACTGTAGCGTCTATTCTATGCGTCTTATAATGCGGTGCGCCTTATATACGGAAAAAGTTTTAAAATATGCCATTCATTGAAGGTGCGCCTTATAATGCGGAAAATACGGTAGTTACACTTCATTAGTGAAGCTATAGATAATGAGAAATACATGTTCTTATATTCTGTGTGCTTCTCCTTTTTTAAAATGATCTATGTGCTCATGACATTTCCTACCGTTCTTAAGCGAAAATCTGAGCATCAGCAGCCATTCACATCTAGACCAATCGATCTTAAAAGCCTTGCTGCTCCTCCAGTGTATCGCTGTAATATAACTGTTGTCAGAACATCAGTGCCAACAGAGTGCATCTCCTGAGAAACAGCTTCTCCGCAACACTTCGGTTCTACCAGAGGAGTTTCCTCAGAGGAACATCGCTCAGTCTCGTTTTTTCTTCTGTGTTCGTGTCAACCTTGTTCAATGTCACTTCCTACAAGCTTTCGATTTTCTGTACGTAAAGCTAGGCTTCCAGTCTGCTAACACGGCACAGACGTTCTGCAGCTAATTAAACAGATTTTTTAAAAAGATGACTGAAGCACTTTAGAGCGTATAAACTCTGAAAACAGCATTGGATTTTTAGCCTACACTGCCTTTACTCCACCGCTGTAAAGGCATCATATAGACTGTCCTTGCATTCACCAAGTGACACAGGGTATAACTACAGTTTGCAACCTTGGGTTTGTGCCTGTTTGTCCAATAAATCAATGCAGTAAACTGCAGTAAAGTGGAGTGCTTATAAATGAGCCACAGACTGAAAAGTCTCAGAAAAGAAGAAACGTGACATAAAATTCAAGCAAATCCGTTGCATCTGTTTAGTTTTGGTGAATCTGTGTTTCACTGCAACAGCTAAATGACTCCTGGAAACATTTTTAGATGGTCAAAGCTTCACTGTTTTAGAAGGAGTAAACTAACAAAAAGAAGGAATAATTGTCAAGTTAAATAAAAACACAGTTTGCAATGTTTTCATATAAATAATCTGAAAAGTGTGGTGTGGACACATAGATTCCTTGTATGAATACCTTACACAAGCACTTTTTGCTGCAATTTTGATTAATGCGCTCATTACGTTTCCTGTTACTTTAGGTAAACAGTAATCTGTTGGTAGATTTGCAGCTGTGCCAAACTGTTTCCATTTAAATATTGGTTAATGAGACACTCGAATCTGCTTCTGCAAGACGATATTCTTGACCTGCCTCGTTGGTTTTTAAGAAGCTGTTGGTTCATTTATTATCTTCAATAATCATTTGAGGTCTTCACAGAGCATCTGCAATTAGATTAAATAGCAAAAAACTGACAAGACTCTTCCAATTTCACTGCCTTGTGTTGGTTTGTCACATAAAATCCCAATAATATCCATTCAACCTTGTTGCTGTACCGCAACAAAATGTGAAAAGGTTAAACTGAATGGACACACCCAGAACATTAGCTGCTGAGTTGATGCTCACTCTTTCTCATGTAAAGTGGCTGTAAGTTAAACGACGAGCAGAAAGAAAAGCGCAGACAGGAACAGTCCCGCTGCTGCTGCGCTCAGCTAATTTTGGTATTTCGACGTGGAGGTAATGGAGAAGTCTTGTGGCGCTGTCTGCGGTGTAATCTACAAGCTGACATGCTTGATGGAGTGTGGCGTTCACACGTCCCCAACTCGGCTGGGAGAAGAGCACGCCGACAGACGGATGGGGGAGGTCCTGGTGGGTGAAATCTAAATTTGTTGGCCCGGGCAGATAATGGACTCAGAGGGGGGGATTATTGCAAAAAACACCAAGTTTCTCAACTGTGGAGAAGACAGATTTTTCTGTTCTCAGACGTATAGCAAGTAACTGTGGAAATGTTTGCTGGTTCTAATGCCTTATTAATCCTTATGTAAAGTCCTGTAAGGTTCTGTGGGGCTTTATTTGTTAAAATGCTTAAAGTTCTCAAGTACTGTGATACGAAGTAAAAGGAGAGCAGCATTTGAAACTCCAACATGTTTTATAGTTGGTTTATATGATGGGACAAAACACACTCTATATTTGTGAAGTGGAAGGAGAATAATGTGTAGTTTTCACTATTTATAAAAATAAAAGGTGTGGCATGGATTTGTAATAAAGCTGGGTGATATTGCTTAAAAATAAAATCTCAGATTTCTTTAATAACAGATCTAATTTCCAATCTTAACTGCTGAATTTTTTCGTTGCTCGCTGCCATTTCTAAAAAAATACATACAAATGACAGAAAATATTTTCAAAAACTGTTTTTTTAATTCAATCATCCCTTCTAAAATTGAGAATTAGGACCCAGCTACAAGAATATTTGTTTAATTATGAGAATCCAGTCAAAATAACTTGACATATACATCTCTGGAAATAATTGATCTCACTGAACTCCATTGAAAACCAAATATTGATTTCTGAGTTAAAACATTTGTGTTGTTGTTTCTAAATGAATATGAACTTGTTTTCTTTGCATTATTTGACGTCTGAAAGCTCTGTGTCTTTTTCGTTATTTTGATTTTTTCTCATTTTCTGCAAATAAATACAAAATATTTGCTTGGAATTTCGGAGACATATCAGTTGTTCATAGAATAAAAGAACAATATTAACTTTTTCTAAAACATATACCTAAGAAAAGTAAAATTAGAGAAACTGATAATTTTGTCGTGGTTTATAATTTTTTCCAGCGCTACATGTTCTGCTGCCTGCAGTAAAACGCTACCAGGGTCTAGAAAAGTGCAAAATATCATAGAAAGATTTTGCTTTTTGCTAAAAAATTACAGAGCCCCTAAGGGGACATGGAGAAAAAAAAAAAAAAAGAAATCCCGACTTATTTTCTCGAGATCCCGAGAAGGTAAGTCGGGATTTCTTTCCTTTTTTTTCCTCCATGTCCCCTTTGGGGGCTCCGTTAAAAATAGGAAAGAGCTGCAGGTTTTATTTTCCATTTTATTGCTGATGGAGGAAATCATGTCTCAGGTTGTTTCTAAAACGAAAGATTTTAGAGAGAAAAAGTACCAAATCAGCCGGTGACCTTCCCCAGAGAATAAAGGTTGGAAACGAAGCACTTCAGGCACGAAACGGAAGAAGTTATAAAGATGAGGATGAACTTTGTGCTGGATCCTCCGTGCCTGTAAAGCCTGAAGATCCAACCAACCTTAACAGCTGAAAATCTACATGGATTTGCATACAAATGAAGGCTGGCACGACTCTGACCTAGTTGGGACCAGAGTGGATGTTAAACGTTCCTGACAGGTTCTCCTACAGCACTGACCAAACGTGCGGAAGTTACCGTACACCACATTAGACCAAAACTAGCTTTAGTTTTATTGAAGAATAACAGTTCATGGTTAATAAGCTCCTTTCTTTTTGAATTTCAGCTTTTTATTTAAATTAATATAAAGACCACATCAATTGAAAACCAAACAAACTTGATAGTTAACAGTTAAAGTAATTTCACACAATTAATTAATGATAAAATTTTGTTTAGGAAAATTTCATAATCCATCTTATTAAAGGTTTTGATTTTGCTTGGTTTTTATTTCCATTTTATTTATTGTTTTTAATTTTGGATATTTAAATTGTTTCAATGTGGAGGATGAAGCTGCATTATTATCCCATTATCAATACATTAGTTGAAAATCAGGGCTGCACAGTGGCGCAGCTGGTAGAGCTGTTGCCTTGCAGCAAGAAGGTTCTGGGTTTGATTCCCTGCCCTGGTCCTTTCTGCATGGAGTTTGCATGTTCTCCCTGTGCATGGTGGGTTCTCTCCTGGTACTCCCAAAGTCCAAAAACATGACTGTCAGGTTAATTGGCTTCTCTAAGTTGTCCCTAGGTGTGAGTGTGTGTGTGCATGTTTGTTTGTCCTGTCTGTCTCTGTTTTGCCCTGCGACAGACTGGCGACCTGTCCAGGGTGACCCCGCCTCTCGCCTGGAACGATAGCTGGAGATCGGCACCAGCAACCCTCCCTACCCCAATAAGGGAAGAAAGGGTGAAGGAAAATGGATGGATGGATGGATGGATAGTTGAAAATCATCTCAAAGCAACAATATCGCAATAATTTCTGGGACAATTTATTATCCAGCAAAATTTGTTATTGTGACCATCTTATTTGGTATTAATTAAGAACTTCTATACTGAACTACTTTTGCAACTTCTCAAAATATGAACAGTTTCAAATTACTTAAGGATTAAAAAGCATCTACTTGCTGATGAATAGATGAATACAAATCTAATCTAATCTAAGTTTGCAAACTTCTGCAAATTTTACAACAAATCTTGTGAATAACACAGAAAAATATTATTAATTTATTATGTCATTTAATATGCTGAATTTTAATTGTAACTGATCAATTACTTTGTAGTGACTGAGAGAAAAGCAACTGTGACCGTTTCATTTTAGGCAGGATGCTAAACTCAGGGGGGAGAAATGTTGTATATCAGTAACTGCACATGCATACCCAGTTTATTGGGTTCTTAAAAATTTAAGCAGATTTTTTCTTTTTTTCTCAACACAGAACCTTCTCACTGTGAAGATATTAATTTGGATGTTTGGTCATTTAGATATTAACATCAGTGAGAGCATGATATGACCCATCCTGCAGCTCTTATTTCTAAATGTGACAAAAATGGTAGATATTTGAGAATAACAAGCCATGCACCAGTTATTGCTGCAACTTGACTGACTGGAGCAGCGGGGAGATAATGAAGTTTGTGACAGAACAGCTGGAAATACATACAGGATGTGCAGAACGGTTTATAAAAGCAGCACCGTGGTTAAAAGCAGCACAGAGGCAGGGAGCAGGACTCACTTTGACACATTTCTATGGTGCTGACCTTGGTTCTGCCTGAAAAAAAAAAAGCGTATCTTCGTAGAAAATTGCCTCAGCATGTGAGAACGCAGGGTACCTCCTAGTTATAGAAGCGTCTTTCTTTATTTAGTTTTGCAGAATTGCATCAAAATGGAAGCTGCTTTGCAAAACTGTGAAATTATTTTTAAGAAGTTGGAGGAGGGCAGCAAACGCTTTACTTAGCTGATGACTCTTAGCATGTTTAAAGGAACCATTAGGCTATCCATTAAATTCTAAATAAGGTGGGCGGGGATTCAGAGTCTGCTTGTCTTCTATTGGTCAAATTCAAGATCCAATGCTGACCAATAGGAGAGAAGCTGACTCTGAATCTTGTCCCATCAGTCTTGCTCCTTTGTCACTGTGCATCTTACAGAGAGATAGAAAGAAAAACAAAACACGAGAAAAAAATCTCTAACAGACAAGGGAGAAAATTCAATGTATGAAAAAAAAGTGGCAATAAAAAATAATAATAAAAAAAAAAGCCAAGTAAATACAGAATATGGAAAAAAAAAGAATAAATAAATAAATTAATAAGAAAGGAAACTAATTAACAAAAGATTATATTAAATTAATACAGTTGAAAATGATAAGATGTTATTTTTTGGATGCAATATTTGGCAGATTACGTTCTTTATCAAACCATGTATTTATTAATCTGATTAATATTTTAGTTAATATTCATATTATTAATTATATGAGTAAAAATATAATTATTTATTAATATTATCTGTTGCTAATTTTGGCAGGATCAGCCCTCCATACTTGAAAGACAGACTGACACAAATGTATCAGTAAAGACACAATGTAAATTATAAACAATAATAATTACTAAGCTTGATGAGACTTGAAGAATGAGGGTAAAAAATGTTATGCATTATATTGACAGGCAAATTTATGACATTTGATAATTAGTAACTCCTACAAACATAGAAACGTATTAACTTAAAATATGTTTCTATGTATTTTAAGGTGAGGAGAGCTAAACAACTTATAGTAAAAAAATAGTATTTTCTGATAAAGAATATATAGAAGTCAACAGGTAATATTGTTTCTAACCAACTGCATGTTTTTCTCCCAGCCTCCCTGTTAGAAACTGGGCTCACCTTGCAGATCTTGTAGAGTGAATCTTGTCCATCTCCATCAGATTCTTTGAAGTAGTCGTGTGCTGGAAAAGTGCGATGGATGTCACGGGTGATGACGCTCTCCTGCGCCGAATCCTGCAACAAAGAGGGTGCGCACACTTTAGACAAAACCATCAGAGCTTAAATTTCTCCCTTTTAAAGTTTTGATTTGGCAACAATTAGCTTGACTGAACTGTATCACACCTTTTTTTCATGTACAAACAGCGATACGAAAAAACATTTGCTACATTCAGATCACTTTCAGTCCAGTTTCTCTCCACAATACAACGCAATATAAGCTGAATTGTTACAGGATTATGTGTTGCAATGTTTTGACCTCGTTGTCTGATACTCCACATTTATTCAAGCTGTTTCACAAACTCCACAAACATCTATCTTTTAATACCAGAACATTTTTCAGTTTCTTTTTACTCTGTTCAAACTTAGAAGTTTGTGTGTACATTTACTATGTCACTATACATTAGAGGGACTTGGGAGCATCCAGATGATATTGTCAAGGTTTTGTAAGTTAATTCACAACATTTGCATTTTAAAGCAACTCCTCAAACACACCATTTCCTTGTGTGACATCAATGTGCACAGAAATCAGCCAAAGTATCAAGACCTTCAACAGAAAGGTTTTTATCAAATATTTAAAAATATGTATGTGAACATTTGACTTTGAAGAAATGTTTAAACTAAAATCTCTAAGATTGCTCTCATTAGTTTGGCAATTATGACATAGAAATTATTTAACTACCTTAAACTGGTAAATTGATATCAGACAAAAACAAATATAATGTTTTATTTTATGGACAAGCATCCTAAAAGGTTCTGAGGATTACAATTCTCTGAGCTTATAAAAATAAGAAAAAGCAGGCTGAGCCTTAAAAGACTCAATATCCGTTCGATCTTTACTGTCAGTTTAAAAAAGTCCAAAATATATGCTTTGATTTAAAACTACATCCTTTTCACCTCACCTCATACAGGTTTTGACAAATATGAAGTCAAAATCTGAGAAAAGTTACACAACTGCACAAGTTTATAGTTTCATAAGCATATAAAGCCACTGCTAACGCAATTGTGCATCTATCCAACTGCCTACACCACTGTTTTTGATTGACATAATTTACTTAATTTAATTTATTATGTGTAAGACTCTGAGTCTTTTCATGTATCTGCAATACTCCAACTAAAGGATTTAAAGCTGCTGGCACAGCTGTGTGTTCTGCTTTAATGAGATTTGTAGTGAGGAGGTGGCGCTTTGGTCTGTATATTATGTGTTGGAAATGGAAGAACATTACATTACAGCCAAAAAAAAAGAATAAGGGGCAACTATGACAGCTTTATTTAGTCATTGATGGCAAAATTAATTTTCTAGATGTGAAGGACTTTTCTATAATAGGGCTAAATTTATGACAAGAAAAAAATGTAAGTGGAGATTTATAAACAACTGGAGATTTTATGAAAACATAAAAATATTCAAATCATAAAAAGAAAAATATTTAGGAGTATTTCACATTCTTTGAAATAAAGGTCAAGTTGCTGCCTTATGTTGGCATCATGTGCAGCAGATTTAAATATTTTCTTTCCAAAATGTGGGAATTCTCCAGAGCTTTTTAAAATACAAGATTTCGACAGGGGTGTGAATACTTTTGAGAGTGATTGTATGCTTTGATGCAATAAATAAGGATAATGTTAGATTTAATAACATGCAGCTCATTTTAACTTTCTTACCTTTGCTTAACGATTCCATCACAGTTAAACCCATTTATTACGGCCGTATTACCATGGCAACATTTGCAATACCATCCAGAATTTGTTTGACAGTGAAAGTTGTAAACACTTTGATTTAATAAACCATGCATGCCTCTGCTAATTAACGGACTCATTACTCAAAAAACACCCCCCCAAAAAAAGAAAAATTGGGAAAAGACGTCCTCTACGCTCCCTAATCCCTTTCCTTTCCCATCCTTTCCTCCTCTTCTCTGCAATTTCTGTCAGCACGGTCTTTTGTAGTGTTCAGTCCCCAGCCTTTTGTTTCTTTTTCTTGCTTATCGGCTGCTTTCTCCACTTCCACTCTCCTCCATTTTCTACTTCATGTCCCACAGTGCCTTTGCTTCAGCTGCTTTGTGTATTTTCTTCCCTTTTCAGCTCGTATCTGTCCTCTTTCCATGTGTCCTAAACGTTTGCAGCATCGCTTCTTATTTTCCAGGCAGACAGCAAGTAGACGATGCATTCCAAGTTCCCTTTTATTACAAACTAACAAGGTTCTTCTTTCAGAGAGACGTCCCACATATGTCCTGCACTAAATGAAACCTTGATAAGATGAAAACTGAGAATTAGGAAAGCTACAGAATTAACTTGGGGAAAACTATAGCTGCTACACTCTCACCCTTCAGTCATTTTTGCAGTATATCAGAAAAGAAATGCATCTTTACTCATTCATTGTGCTCTATTTGAATATTTATTGTATTGTAACTCACTCAGTAAGTGTGCCTTGCAAAAATTGTACCATGTCTATACCTCTAACCTCCATGTATTTAAACATTGTTTGATATGATAAGTTATTAATATATTCTACAGATGCAAATCTGTGTGGCATGCATTTACAATCTTCTCCATAAGTCATATTTATGAAGAACCACATTTTGCTGCAATTACAGCTGCAAATCTTTTGGTGGTTTGTCTCAAACAGCTGTGCACATTAAGAGACAGACGGTTTGCACAGGTGGTATTACTGACAAAATGCAACAAAGTATTCATAAACATTTTGTTTCTGTTTAATTTCATAGTAAACAGGAACATCTTTCCTTTTTAGTAAAATACAGACTTTGGTGAGTTCCAAATCTAACTAATTTAAATAATTTATTAAACTTGGCTCAATGCAGCATGCAGTTTCAAGGAAAGAGCAACCCAAATCCTGCTTTTATTGCTGAGAATGGGCAAAAGTTTTTAAAATATATATATTTTTCGATCAAGCCAAAAATAATTTCCAAACTGCATGATTTCTTTTAATTAAGCAGAAACTCTTTTTACACTTTGGACCTCCAGTGATTTACACATCCTTTCATAGAAACTCTGTTCATATTTCATGGTTAGTTTAGTTTTGAAAGAAAAAAAGATGATTTTTGTTTTATAACCTATGCTTGTTTTAGGCCCACGAGAAACATGTGACTTGACGATTTTGGCCCAAGTGACAAAAAGTTTGGACACCCCTGAGGTAAACCATAGGTCTTACCAGAGACAATAGACCAGTTGACCAGACTGTGTCGATATCCATGACTTATTCTCTTGAGTAACAACGATATATTTCTGTCTTAACACTCTTTTTTCTCCAGATTATGTTTTGCTCTTTTTGTCATTAATTTTGTAAAACAAAAAGTTTTAATGTTCAATCAGCAGGTTCTGATGACAGAAAAGAGAAGAGTCACTAACGGTCCTGCCGCAGTACATCAGCAACAAGCGAGCAACAGCTGGAGTGAGGCGTCTGCTCTCGGCGCACGCTGTCTGAGTTGCTGGTGTGCTTCAGCCCCAAGGTGTCCTAAGGAAACCGCTGCCTCGTTAGTTGCATCACTGCATTACACTGCCACAGCTTATCTCCACCACGGTAAATAACAAAACAGAATTAATCAATTCTAGTTTTTGCATCATATAACCTAACAACATTAGCAAATCCCAAAATAGCCTCCATGGTTTTGGGACACTTTTCCCGGCACTGAAAAGTAGAATATATTAGTTGAGTTAATGAGGACAGAGCTACTTGTTCCTCCCAGTGCTACTTTAATGGCCAGCAAACCGCTACCGCACATCCAGACCAATAAACTTAACAGGCAGCCGAGTGACCAGGCTGGGAAATGCTAAGGTCAATTTAATAACACGCCGATAGGTTTAAATGGGCCACTAAAAATCTATTATTAAAGTAATATAGCAAATGCTCAGGTGCACCTGAATCAATCAAAATTAACATGATTAATTTGATTAAAAAATCTACAGTTCTACTTCAGAGGTGACCTACTTACTATGCTTCCTTGAACAGGTTACCATAGGTCTATGATCTATACAAAACAGCCCCTCCCATTTTTTGCACAAAATCCCTTTTCCCTTTAAGATAATGAGATTTTAGTTCTGCCTGCTTTGAGCTCCTTTCAGAATGAGCTGCTTCAGAGCCTCCTATCACTTTCAATTCAATTAATCTGCTGCTGGACACTTGCACATGAAAATGGCTGCAAACAGGTGCGCAATTATACAACTGTGCAGCTTTGAAAAGGAGAAGTAGAGCCTCCATTACAACCAAGAAGAATGCAGAAAATAGTTTATGGATGGTAAGTCAAGAACCAAACATTCATCTTTTCCAGTAGCCATTGTACAGTGCATACAGTGGTAAAAACAGCCGACCAAACGTGCTGAAGCTCAGCTTGTGTTGCTAGGCAACGTTCCAGTGCCTGCTGATTTGTGATATTGCTTTCCAGAGGTTTTTGAAACAGCTCATTTTCCAGACGCCAAAAACCATGTGGCTTTTCTTTAAACTGCTTCTTTTTTAGAAGCTGCAGAGAAGTACGAAAACAGGCAAAATGTGAATTTTGCATATTATGTATCCTTTCAGCAGATTTTTAGCAAAGTGAGAGCTGGAATAGTGAAGCAGTTTGTTTTGGTATTTCCACATACCAAACACTCTGTTTCTGTTAAGTTTTAAACAGGAACTGGAAAAATTAATGACAAAATGATAAAATAAAATAAAAAAACAGGAACTAATTTCAACCATGAGGAAGAATATTCACTTAAAATGATTGTTCAGAGTAGCTGAGACCTTGGAGTAATCACTGAAGGTACAGAGTATGATATTTTCAGGTCATCTTTTATAAAAAGCAAACTGATAGCTGTGTTACTGAGCATCAACACCATCAGTGTCACCATCAACCAGAGGCTCTTTCACTGAAATATCTAACCTGATCTGACAGAAATAAAAAAAACAAGCGGCTGACAGAGTGGTCCGGGAGGCTGTTAACAATTGTTTGGTCCTAGACGGGAGAAACAGCAGGACAGCCGATCTGTAGATCTGATTAGAGAGGAGAGGAAGCGCCACGCTGGAATAAAAGACGAGGCTATTCTTAACTGTAAGTGATCCTCCAAAAGCCTCAAAGTGTGGACAGTGAGAGCAGCTACTGAAATTTACACTGTCGTTACCTTAAATACACAGTTGGATCATTATTGGTCGGCAAAGAAGAATATTTGTTAAATAGTTAATTTTATATTTTAAAAGGGGAAAATGTTTAAAGTACATTGATGATCGAACTTTTCATTTCCAGTTATTTGAATATGTGTTTTCCTGACAAAAGAGGAATGGTCAGTTATTATAGCTAGAAACTATTGATCCAGTTCAAAATTTGGGTGTGAAGAGGAACTAAGCGTTCAGAAACACATAAAGACAATAACAAAGACAGTCTTCTATCGTCTGACTACATTTCCAGGATTAAAGGATTCATTCGTTTATCTTTAGTCACATTGATCACTGCAACAGTGTCTTCACAGGTCTGCCTAAAAATTTTTTATCTACAGCTGCTGCTGCTGATCCAGAACGCTGCTGCTGCTGCTGCTGACTTTCTGACTAAAACCAGGAAGAGAGACCACATCACCCCAGTTTTAAGAAGAACAGACTTTAAAATCACTAAGTGTTTTAGACCTAATATACATTAAAGATCTGTTATCAGGAACAGGAATAATCATTTACTAAGCTTGTAGGGGAGAAGATGCTGTAATTATAGTACTCGTCGACCAAACTCCTCAGGATATTGGCAAATGTTACTCAAATAATGCATTTTAACTTTAAAACAAGTGAGAGTGCTGATCAATGTTTGCACACATACATGAAGATGAGCCCACAAAAACAAACATCATAGGCATTCTTTATGTGAAGCAGCAACAAAACAAGCATTAACTTAACTACTGCTCACACTTGAATGCAAAAACTAAAATTAATAATCCCTCATAACAGACAGACATGCACATAAAATTACCTTTTAAACCTCACAAAAATGAGCAAATACTCAAGGATAATATTGCTAATATAAAGGAATGAGAAAAGGAAAGGCAGGGTGTTCGCATCAGCATTTTCAACCATCAGCCTGAATTAATCACACAGTCAATTTGTGAGTCTGCATTTTAAAATATTGTGTGTACCTGCCAAATGCTTCCCTTGATGGCTTTTAAAGTGACTGATTGAAGGTAAAAGCCATGAATGAAGAGAGACAAATGAAGGCAGATAAACAGAGGAAGAGAGACACTGAAAGAGAAGCTGAGAAAGAAAGATAAAAGAGGGCAGTGAGTTATGTACACAGAGGGGAACAAGAGGTTTCCTCTAATTGTAGCCTGGGGGCTTGTTGGGCAGACAGTCCATTACTCAGATCTTGCCAACAGGTTACCTACTTAGCACATGGGTTTAAAAATAAAAACTGCTGATGAGTCCTAAGCTGCAACTCCACCTCTGACAGCATTTCATTTAGGATCTACAGAGACAAAGTTTCACCGTGCAGAGGAAACACTGGGGACTACAATAAATGTTTTACATGCAGAAGAACTTTAGTGTTTTTTAAAAGACAGAGCAACAAAGTGTTGTTCCCCCTTTAATGCCCTGTGAGATACTAATTCATACAAATTTTCTGTATTTAACTAAATGAATGAATGTTCTTATTTTCACCGTAATGGAAAAATCACAACAAAACATGAAACATCTGTCCTAAGAAGAAAGAAGAAACATATTGTACGAAAGTATGAACTGTACACAGCAAAGCAAAGACATGTTGAACAGGGAAAGTGTCGCCAATGATAATCAGCTCTTCATGCAGCAACGAGTCCCATAAATGTTCAGTAGTGAGTGGAGATGGCGACAAATCTGTTATGTTCACAAAGCAAATCTGATTTATTCGTAGCAGTGTGAACGACCCGACGGCGATATTTTCTTTACCCCCCAAATATCTGATTTGTGCCACATCCACGTGTCGTACTAAATCGGACTCATATCCAGTAGTTTTCAAAGTTGCGTAATAATTCTGCACTAGAAGAAGCCAGATGCTGTAAATCCAAACATGGGTAAAAATTTGGAAAAGTATGAAATTATAAAAAGAAGTCTGTGTCAGTGAAGTCGTTCACGCTTCCAAACAGACTTCTCAGTTGAAATCAATGCTCCATAAAATGCCACTGCTATTAGTTGCACTTCTTTTGTCTCATGATCTTGTGACAACACTGCTGAATAAATTAAAAGTCCAACCACGGATGCACCCATTCTTACTTCTGTACAAACTCTGTTGCTGTGTTACATTCTTCTTCTGTGCATCGCTTTGCATGATCGAAAAATAAACTATAAAATCTGAGTTTTTACCTGCTAATATCAGAAATGAGAAAAAAAGAGTCATGCAAAGTGTCTAAGAAAATCAGGCTTTCAGTATGCCTTTTGGAAGGCATACTGAAATAAAAATGATATAATGTCGACGCACTAAAGGACATGGAAGCTATAATGACACCATCTCTTTGCAGACACACCTGGCTCCAATAAAACCTCCTCGCTGCTGCTCATTTCTGTGGGTTGCAGTGTGATAATGTATTGGTGTGATATTCAGAGGACACAGCATGATAATTAAAAACTGGCTCCCCCAGAGACCTCTGTCCTTGGTCACAGGCGAGGAAGTTTCTGTAGGCTTCCCTGGAGGGTTAGCAGTGGGTGGTGCTGGTGTGGGAACAGCTGGCAGATTGCACATTCGTCTGTCTTGGTATCGCTGCAGTGGCATTTTAATTGTCTTGTTGCTTTTGCATTTCAAAAAAAGGCAGGTTGGGATCGCAGACACAATACTCAGACGGAAGCTTAAAGGGCAAATTTCTCATTTTGCTTGCAGTGGAATCAGCGACGAGCAAGCAAGAGAAAACATGACGCAACAGTGAATTAAAGAACTTTGATATGATGCTTATACAGCTATGATCCAAGTATTTTTGGATTAGATAAGTAGTGTTGAAGAATTAGTCAAATGTTGTTCATTTCAAATGAAAATGTTTCATAATAAGCTGATTTAATAGAAGAAAACAGCAATACTAAGAGCTCACTTATTGAAGTGATTCACATTTCATTTAAACATGGAAGAAAAATACAAAATGACATATTTGTGAAATATTTTCTTTCTCTTTCACTTAACTATGCCCTACTTTGTAAAACAACAAAGTGTGATCAATTTTGAGGGGTCAGAAGCGTCTGACTCAGTCGGAAGCTAAAATCAAACGTAACGTCTAAATGCAAAGAATGGGGTTCTAGATATTTTAGAACATTCTGTCCCTTTGCTCTGCTTTTAGTCAGGCAAATTTTAGTGCAGAAAATAGAAGAGAGGGCCTCCTCTCACACAAACAGAGACTCATGCACAAAGAGAGGTCAGTGGATAAAGTGCAGCCGCCCTGCAGGTAGCTGACATATTCTCTATGTTGTGCTTTTTACTGGAGGATAGGAGTTGCATCTCTGTTATGTGAGGGCGGAGGGGCTCAGGGCATGAGAAAAGTGAGGTGGAGGGTCAGGAACATCGTCCTGTAGAGAACACAACAAAACCCTGTTGTTGTTTTTTAAATTGTGGGAATTATTGTGCCTGCAAGTGTTTGAATCTTTTTATTGTTTGTCAGAAATACAAAACTTTTCCTGAACCAACATGCAGACAGCACACACCAGCTCATGGCTGCAGACTTTCTTCTCATATATAGTTAAAAGCAGAAGTTTACGTACACCAAATGAAAAGACAAGAACAGGTTTTTTTATCTGTCTGAATTTAAATCAGGCCAAACTTCTCTACAAAAATGATTTTTATTTGCTAAATGCCACAAATTCAATGTATTAATGTCTTCAAGATCAGAAGTTTACATATAGCATTATTACTATCTCTTTAAACACTGATGATGATGTCATAGTTTTTGTCTGATAAGTTAACTGACACATTTGAGTTCATTGGAGGCACACCTGTGGATGAATTTTATACCATGATGATCATCGTTTCATTTGGAGGAAAAATGGGGATGCTTGTCCCATCCCGACTACAAAGCACAGGGATGGCAGCATCATGCTGTGGAGCTGTTTTGCTCATTGTACAGAAATGTTGAAGCAACATCTGAAGACATCAGACAGGAAGTAAAAGCTTGGTTGTAGATCTGTCTTCTAAATTTAGAATAACAGCCAAAGTAGCTTTCAAAGTGGCTTAAAGACAACAAAGACTCTTTAAGTGGCCACCACAAAATCCTGATCACAATCCTATAGAGCACATGTGTCAAACTCCAGGTCAGGGGGCCAAATCTGGCCCGGCGTAGCTTTCTATGTGGCGCTTCAGATGCCAAACTACATCCATCAGCCACTTTGTTTCCGAAATCATGCAAAATAAACAAATTCTTGCATTAGCTGTGAGTTTAATGCAGATTTTTTGCTAAAATGGTCATAAACGTGATGTTTAAGCGACTGTTAACTCCCACCTGATGGGAAGTATTTCTTCTACTACTCTGCTGCCTCAGCCTTACTTGATGTCTCTCTTTAGTCAGTGTATGTAAACATCTGGCTCCTCAGGACGCAGAAAGTCACAACCCTCTTTATGCACCAGACCACTGCTTCACTTTTGTTTTTTAATCTCCTGTCACTTCCTTCTCAGTCCTGATGGCAAAAAGAGTAAAACACTGCAGAGGAAGAACAAGTTACATCACAGCAGCTCACAGTAAGTTACTGTACTATCTATGCTGGATTTGAGTCTCACAGAGACGGGCTCAGAGTGCATGTGTGCTCCAGGATAGAAGGACAGCGAGAGGGCAGGTGAGAGGAGGAATGAGAAATGCTGAGGAGCCAAGGGGGTAATTTGACTGTCTTCTGGTATTTAATTCATCCAAAAAGCCCTGAGAGGGAATTAGATAAGGTGCTTCTGCATCTGCTGGCAAAGCTTCACTTCCCAGGGTCTGCAGTGAAGCAAACAATAAAAAACTAATTTGTCCTTGACTGTCTATTATCCAATCTTTGCCTCTGTAGGAAAAACGTTGCTACAAATTAAGCCGAATAAAATAAACAATTACTTATTTCTCCTTACTAGGGGGTTCAAATGTATCCTGCACTCTGTGTAACAATGGTTATAAAAGATGATAATTGACAGAGTTTAACCTAAACAAACAAGACCTTAAAATATGTTTTAGTTAAATTTCTTAGAATTGCAACACTTCAATTTATTTTGTTATCACCCAAACTAATTCTTAAAACATGGCAAGTATCAGAAACAAAAAAAAAGGTTTTACTGGA
This sequence comes from Phalloptychus januarius, assembly GCA_902982915.1. Classification (NCBI taxonomy): domain Eukaryota; kingdom Metazoa; phylum Chordata; class Actinopteri; order Cyprinodontiformes; family Poeciliidae; genus Phalloptychus; species Phalloptychus januarius. The sequence goes on along the minus strand of CADWAE010000076.1, from coordinate 6,333,850 downwards.
ATATATTCATACAAAATGATGATCTAACAGGAATTATTTCAGTATTTTAGAAAAATATGTGCAGTTGCTTAGTTGGAGTATAAACTAGAGGATTTGCAGTATTTCTCAGAAAATGTAAAAGGTTTATTTGCTAAAAATTAATAATTTGCTCATTCAGTGGGAATAATTTTCTTTTTAAGCACATTATTCTTTTTATTGTGGTTTAATTTTCACTATGATGTTGGAGATTGATCAAAACATTTCTGAGAAATGTTTATTATACACAAAAATTTAATTGGAGTAAAATCTTAAAGCAAACACTAATTGCAGTAATTATAATAATGAAGCAAATAATCATCATGAAACAATAAACCAAATAATAATAATGCATTGTATTTAAGGTTGGAAATTATGTTTGTTAGAATATAGTTTTTATGTGTTTTATCCATCTAAAAACATGTTTTTTAAAATGTTCCTAACACTAGCATTGCGATCATAGAGCATTTAATGCAGGAGGAGGAATGCTGCTTCCTGTTTATTACTATATTTATGAGGGTCTGTAATATTTATGGTGTATGGGATTCCCAGCCAACACCCTTAAGCATAAAATTAACATGGTGGCATTAACCTTTCCCTCACTTAAACCAGATTAAAAATCTGACAATAAATGTGAAACCAAGCATCAGCTATTCAAAGAGTGCTCACTCTGCAATAAAGATCTACTCTGCAAGAAGACATGGCTATTAGCTCTATGGTTCAGTTTCACTTGTGCAAAGTGCATCTCAGTGTTCTGAGTCTGATGCCATTTAACCATTGTGATATTAGCATGCACTTCCTGGTAGTTTCAATCGGAGGGACGTAAACCAATCGAATGCGTTTCTGGTTAGAGAAGGAACTAAAATGAATAGATGGGGGATTTTAAAAGTTGACAACATGCTTCAAGGGGTTTCCTGTAGAAATGTTAGAACTGAAAACTAAAGGGGAGTTGAAACGAAATGTTATTTACATTTTCATACCCCAAATTTTGAAAAAACATCAAAGTACAGCAAACATTTTCTAGCAGCCAATTTTAGAAATTTAGAGTTAAATGTGATTGTTTTTTTTTATTAACTGTTTAACTTGTGATACGTAAACTGCTTTTTATTTATTACACCATTGCATTTTACTTACAAATGTGGCACAGTAAAAATGCAAAGAATCAGACTTTCCAACAGTATATGCTTTATTTCCAAGAAGCATTGCTATAATTAACCAAAACACTTTATTCTATTTAATTCTTGGTGCTAAGCTTATATGTTCTTAACCAAAGATTTCCGTTGTTTATTAGTAGATTTTAGGTCAGGAAACATCCTAAAAGGTTAATTATGACTAATAAGGACTATTTCAAAGTAAATTTCAAAGTAAAAGCTCTGCAAAGGTGATTAATCAGGTGAAATTCTATATAGTGAAGGGGTTAATGTCAAGGTTAATGTCACCCAAAAAAAGCTGAGCCAATATTGTTCCAGTTGAGATGAAAACAGCAAAGCACTGCTGACTCAATAGGAACTCAATGTTGAGCATAACTTGAAACCAGGGCAAATTTGGGCGAGTCAAGCACTTAGGAGAGACGGAAGAGAAAACTCTTACTTTAGGTAAGTGGCCTCTGATGGAGCATCAGCCCACCGAAGGCAATAGTCGGTCCAAAAGGTGAAATAAACGTACCGACTTAAAAGCAGCTGATGGACACTGAATAATCACACATTTCTGATATTTTTTCAATCCATTTCAAAATACAATATTTGAGCAGATAAATGTTCTTGCTGCTCCTTGATGAGCTTCTGTTTAAAAATTGAGAATATCTGTTCAATTATCAGGGCAATTAGGAAGAAAGTGGCATTTACAAAATAAGAGAGACTCCTGTTAAGATAATGTCAAGTCCCCCATCACGCTCTATTGAGACTTCTAACCACACTGCAGGCTGTCAAGCATCAAATTCTGTTTTCATAATCAATTGGGAATAAACACCAATTTATAAATTTGCATACAGAATTGAAAACCATATAATTTATGTGACTTAATCCGTCATTTGGTGGTACTTTATTTCACTTAAACCAATCAATAATGGTATTCAGGTGAAACTTTCAGTGGTGAATGAGTAGCATTCAGCTTGTCGTTTCATTCTTAACAGTGGAGAAACTGTAAGTTACGCTTAAAAGATAAAGTCAGCAAATCAATTTCTCTCATATGAGCGATCAAAAACCATTTGTTTCATTAATAATCAAATTGATATGAATTCACAAAATAAAGCTGCAGTATATTTTGAAAAGATTGATCTCCTCCACCTCCTCTCAGTGCTACTATAACCAATCAGAGCCAGGAGGAGGGCTTTAGCGCTGTCAATCAACCTCATGAACACTCTGCTAAATGTTCTAATGGTGGAGAAGCAACTTATTGTTAAAGTTACTGTTATCCCAGTCATCTGTGGCCTTGCTAGCCAGCTTTAGCATTCATGGCATGCTTCATTGTGATGAACTAGCTGTAGCGTAGCAGATAGAAGGGGAAAGGGAGGATACAAGCATGATTGACAACAAGATGGAAAGTTTTTGTTTATGTCTTAGGTGTGTGGTGCATTTCTACCCTGAAGAAAAAGATATAAAACTTCAGATATTTCATGAGATCTTAACATACATGGAAAAACTTTACGAAAACTTTATATTATAGCAGAAAGTGTGATGGCCTCCGTATGCTGCATAAACTGATTAGTACATTATTGTGAGGTAAAGCAAAAGTATTGCGAGGGGACACAGAAGAAAAACAAATCCTTCATGTTCCCTAGGGAGTTCAGTAAGTACTGGCCTAAATCATGTTTTTTGCCAAAAGTAATTTTGGCAAAAAAGAAATTATTTATTGCCAAAAGATAATTTAGGCAGCAATGATCACTTCTGGCAAAAAAAAAAAAAAAAAGACTTAGGCCATTATTTTATTGAAAAGATCCACTGAAATCTAGATCTTTCACAAGGATGACCTGGTCCAGAGAGGAAGCAGCACATCTCACAGTCTTTGTTCTTGTAGCAGAAAAGTTTCTGCTGTTTAACTTTCATAGAATCAGCCTCCATTTCTGCTCAGCTGATTCCACCTCCTCCGTCTCTCTCTCGGCTGGAAGGAGTCACTTTCTGCTCCAACAGCAGCTCTGTCTGCCAAAACTCACTGACACCGTCAGATGCAACTAACCTCTTTAAAAGCAGCTTCCATGCTGAATCCCCATTCGGTTGTATGCCGTGCAACAACGGTTTTAGCTCTGCTGAGCGCAGCTGCTACAGCGTGTTGGAGCTGGACCTGTGCTCAGGTCGAAGTTGAAACTTGTTTAACTTTGACCACCGAGTGCTTTGCACCCATGGAGCCATTAGAGACAAGATATCTATCAAACTGCTCCAGGCCGAGCAGATCAATGTGGAAACGCGGCTCTCTGAATCACATAATTTTCTCTCCTTCATTTCATCTCTTCCTCTGACTCACCATACAAGCTGAGCTTCTATTGTTAGTTTTAGCAGGAAGGAAAATGCAGATAAAATGTGCTGATTATCTATTTGTTATTTTTTTGGCTCGTCTTCTCTGTGGCAGGTCAAAGTGCTACATAGTCTATCAGGAAGCTGAGGAAGTGCTGCTTTCAACTGACATGACGCCACCTGTCAATCAATCCAGCAGGTTTGTCAGCAACTGACCAATCAGACAATAATAAAATGGACGACGAATATCTTCCAGCAATGCCAGTTTTAAGCAGCAGGATGAAGTAAAGATTTCAGCACATCCTCATGTTATGGTACATCATAATGTCTGGATGATCTGGGTCTAAAATTCTGCAAGAAAAACACCATGATTAGACTTTAACATGTTATTTAACCTTTCACAGAATGTCTTTTTGGTTCCTCCACTTGTATTTGAAAAGTGAAATCTGAAGACAGCAGCCAAAACATTAGCTTATGGGGCATTTACTTTAAACAAAAAGAAAACCAAGAAAAATTACCAATATAAAAGCTATTAAACCCCTGTTAGAATCCTTTTGCTCCCCTGCACAAGACTTTAACGCATATTATTTGAAATAAATTACCCTTTCAAGTCTGTGATTGAGAACTATAATTAGGCTGAACATTTTGCAAGCCAGTGGATGATTTTTAGCCCACAAATTATTGCCCCCATTAGAATAAAAAGTAGTAAATTCTTATCTGAGCCTTGATGGCTTCCATTATATAAGTTGTTTGGAGCTATTAAAGACGGTAAAGGACACACCTGTCAGCTATCGAACCACAGTCTGCAGCCCACATACTCAAAGAGTCATGCAAGATGCATGAGAGAGTCGAAGAGCGGGTGTGTGAGAGTGTCCTCGTTACACTATCAAAGGATTTTTGGTGACTGCCGCGAGGCTCCGCCAACAGCACTGCAAGACAGGAACTGGCTTCCTCTCCAATTATGATTCCCCCACCTCGACAGAGGGTCAGGTGGTCCTTTCTCAATCGGGACGGAAGGAGGGAAGTGGCAGGATGGAACGAGAAAGAAAAACGTAGTCGATTGCAGGCCATTTGTGGAAATGAAAGGGAATTCCTAATATAGTCTTGGATGTGAACACAGAGCTGGATCGGACTGGGAGCTGCTCATTTTGGGTTGGCTGAATGGTAACTGTGACTGCAAAGCTGCCTGTTAAAAAAACAAAAACCAAACAAGAATAAAAACGCAGATTGGGTTCCAGAAACAATTTATCTCTAAACACAGAGAAACGGCTCCAGTATTTTTTATTAGTAAGAATCTGTTATATGTAGTTTTGTAGAGCGGTAAAAAGTAACTTTAACATGATTCTCAAAATGTTTTAATATCTCTGTGGGTTAAAGTTGTACTGAACATTTGACTTGTGCCTAATATCCCACTTTAAGTCTGAAGGAGTGGATTATGAGGAGCTGGAAATGTAATCCCTCTTTATAACTGAAAAAGACTTTTGTAACTAACATTAACAATAACAATGAGCGTCCATGCTGGATCTTAATAGTCAAGTCAAAACTGTAAGAATGTAGATGGATGGAGAAACAAGGCAGAACTCCAAAGCATTGATATTACAGTCAGAAGAAGCATGCTGATAAAATTAAAAGATTACTTTAAAGCCAACTCTGCCAGGGGTGTGAATAAACTTGGGCTCAACCATTTTCTCACTGGACTTAATATAATTCATATCCTGTCATTTTGTCACCATTTCTACTTTCAATCAGCAAAACAAAATACTAGAAAACGATTAATGAGACTAATGCTTAAAGATGATGTCTGCTGACTCTAGGCCGGGTGGAGATATGGTGGATGCCACAGGAGCTTTGACTCTTCTGGAAAAGAGTGTTTCTTTTTGTTTTACCGTTTCTCAAGAAGCACATTTGTGAGATCAGACTTTGATGTTGGGCAAGAGGGCTTTGTGTCTGTAGTCTGTATGTTACATTTTATCCAACTTTCATGTCATTGATGTGATGCATGCATAATAATTTTGCACCAGAAAAAGGCAGGCACAGTAAATCTGGAGTTAAACACGGGCTATAAATTATGATTATCATCTTATCATTTGTCACTGAAGCTCTTCATAATCCCACAACTCTTGGCTCTGACTACATATCTAAACAGTCTTCTCTACAGAAGGTGCAGTCAATGCTCCACAAAAGGCCGTTGCTATTAGTTGTGCTTCCTTTTTATTATTAGTTTCATTTATGTTTTGAACTTGCGATGATACTGTTGACTGCTACAACTGGAAAAACTTTAAAATCAATCCATAAACGACTGCATCCATTATTACTTCTGTAAACGGTGCACTGCTGTTGTTACATCAACATTCTTCTCTTGTGCATGCGGGTCGCTTTGGGGACGCAAACCGTTTACATCATTCAAGAGAATGAAAAACAAAAGACAGAAAAAGAAGAAGTTTCAGCAAAAAAAATAAAAAATAAACAGTCAGAATTGAGAATCAAAATCAGCAGAGTGAATGTAACCTAATTTATACCAAAAGTGATCAAAATTCTGTGAAAGACAAAGTTATTTTATATGAAAAATCCATCCACTTGAAATGCTGTGAGATTCTAAGAATGACAAACGACAAAATATATTGTTTACAGTTCATTTCTTCATTTTGTAGCATTATTACCAAGATCTCTTGCTTTCTTTTTCTTTAACCGTTTCTACAATAAAGCTCTTGATTTCACTACAACTCTCTCAAAGCTCTATCCAACCAGTGCCACTCTTGCTCTAGTCTCCAACTTCAAAGAAATCCTTTCCAAGATGTTTCAGTTCTTTACTTTGAACTGTTTACAATCTCCCCTTAACGCTTTCTTCACAAAATCCTAGGATGGTTATATTCTGGAGGTTATAAGCTCATCTGGAGGATTTCAAAGGCAAATCTACAACCAGGACCAAGGCAAACTCATACAAAGTAAATAGAAGATATGATGGTTTGGAAGAAGAAATACATGTCCAAGATGACGCTACAGTGCAACATAAACTTACCACTCATTCGGCAATAAGGGGAAATTTTAAATCTTGAGTTGCATTTTCTTACAAGATGTTACTAAGAACTGGATATCCAGGAAAGAAATTCAATGCATAAGCTATGTGATACATTTAATACTTCTGAGGCAAAAATACAGAGCTACATGCAGATCGCAATTCTCCACAACTACTCACTCCTTTGAAGAACAACTGACAATTATTTTATTCAATTTATTGCAAATTCCTCCTTATAAAAAATATTATTGAAGAGAATTTCTTTATTTTTACTGAAGACTGCAAAAATCACAACCATTTCTGGGCTTTCACAATGGCTTCTGGTATTTATTGCATGTTTCTTGGGGGGATTCATTCCTTCAGTTTCCTCTCGGTAGGTAAAATGCATGTCCTATGGAGTTGAGGTGTGGAGAATGACTTGCTTAGACCAAACAGTTCTGCAGGATACTCCAAATAATCACTATCTACAGCCAGTGTTTGTGCAGAGGCTCAGATTGCTTGTTTTGAAAAACTCTCTGATTTTTACGTTGGTTACAACTCAAACCATAAATGCAGTCTGATCAAGAATAAAGCCATCTGAGAGCTACTTATTGTTTAACTTCAAGCAAAAAAAAAAAAATCACACAAAAATTAGATATTTGTCACAAATCTCCACAAAGCAGATCCACATGCAAGTATCTTTAGATAAAAGCTGGAATGTGTACCTATTGTCTCACTCATTATTGGATGTAAGACACAACAACAAAAATAAAAACATTATTCTTGTTCTCATACGTTTGGAGGAGGATGTCAATAACTGCTCCTTGTGAAAAGAATAAAAGGGCAACAACATGGAGTGTGTACGTCAACTATTTTTTTACTTTTATTTGGTTCGGCAGTAACAGCAAAACCATAGTCTTTTTGACACAGTTTCAAAATAAAAAAATATATATTGTGTAATATAACAAACTCACCTTCTACTCAAAACAGCAGCAGCCTATAGAGGTTGTTTCAACACAAATAGATGCACAAATATCTTGCTTTATCTCTTTTTGAAAAGTGAGGATCACAGCAGAGTAAAAACAAGTTACACACACTTTACATATAGTATTCCCATATACAGTATACTGTGTAAATATTTATAAACCATTTTATTAATAAATATCTATCACCCTCTAATTTATAGCCGTGTGCAAATGTTACTATCAATGCACATGAAATCAAGAGGACTTGTTTACAACATCTTACAGTTTTTCACTTGCTACCACTGCGGTTTGTTCAGTGCCGTACAGAAACATTAACTGATTGTTGTTGGTTTTTTGGGATATCTTTTTGAAATCTTTGACATACCCTGTAGCAAGACAAATCACACCAGATGAAGAATAATCTGTAATTTCAGTAAACAAAGTCAATTTTGTTAACAAATGAACTATGCAAGTTTACTTTTCTTTTTCTGTTTATGAGTTTTACCACATTAAGTTTAAACAGGACTGATCAGCACATTTGCTCTATGTGACCTAATTTTCACCTAAAATCCATCAGAACTAAAAAAAGAAGCACCAAAAACACATCCCATTAAAATGAAATGACAGAGTATTATGACAGAGCTGGTGCTTCCCTTTGTTATCCTTTATATAGACTAGACAGTAGAGATACAAAGGGGGAAATCTACCACAGATGGGATCAATCAAAGATTAAAAACAACTCATAGTTTCAGTGGTTGTTATCACAAGTCATGGCAAAGAAAGTCCAATGGGTGGTTTTAAAAATGCAGCATTTCATGTTTATCATTTCTAAACATCCATTTCCTACAAAACAACCTTCTTTTTTTTAGGCACATAAGCAGAACAATGTGTAGTGCATTAAAGCTGCATGAAAAACATTTTGTAGCATCACAGAATTCACCTTTGATTATTTTAAACAGAGATGAAGGCGGCAGATCATTAAGCTACAAGAAACAAATGTTTCCAGTCACATTACGATTCACCAAATCCTGGCTTAAAAAAAAAAGTCTCACTGATTCATAAGAGGTCTGAATGCAATCTGCTTTTTAACATACAACAATGCAAACAGCAGCTTTAAAACAAGGAAAACACAGTGCAAGCTGCAAAGAATAGCAAAAGGGCGAAACACAATCCTAAAGGGACACATGTGATCTGTTGCTTTTCTTATTAAACACAAAAATAATCCCAAAAAGTACCTAACATATTGAGGCTTAAACATTACTGTGAGTATGGTACTTCAATAGAGAGAAGCTCCTATTGGAAACATTAATTACATTTGACCAGGAAGCAGCTGATTAGGGCTGAAACTGGAATATTTTTGCTTAAGCAACAGATGAGAATAAAAATTTTATGCTATTTTTCATTTTATTTGAAGCTTGCATCCTAACCCTTACAAAATCTTCCATACCTTGATCTATTTTAACATGTTACAACTAAATCCATCAGTGTATTTTATTAGGGACATTATGTGATACACCAACACAAGGTTGTAAAGTCAATGAAAGAGGATGCATACAATGTCTTTATTTTTATAAGCAGAATAGTTACAGATTTAAACAAAATGGATTAGAAAGCACCCAATTAGTATGTAGGATTCACACTTGTGAAATTTAATAAAAGTATAAATACAAATAAATTCAGAGGTTTAAAGTCACAAGCTCAGGTTGGACATCTGTGGACAATCTGGCCATGATGGAAAATAGGAAATAAGTGATTAAAGAAACGCCATAAGATATTCTGCTTAAAGTTTGCAATCAGTCACGAAGAGCAAACGGAAAGAATTAGGAAGAACAGTCAGAAGGATGAACTTGGACTGCACACCATATCAACAGTGACACATTGTAGGGGTAGCATTATGCTGTGGGGATGCCGTTCCCCACAGCAGTCCCTGCTTTCTTCAGCAGGGACTGCTTTTCACAATTTATGAATTGATGAATGGAGTCAAATAAAGGAATATAATCACATTCAGGCAGGAAAACATTTAAGAGAAGGTCAGTTAACTTAAGTTGCATCCAGACTTACAATGAGATGCTTTCACAGCCTATTTGTATGTAATGGACCAGCAAGAACAAGACCTGAAATCAGTGAAGAACCACTGGCCAGACTTGAATGTTTACGTCCAGAGATACTTTCCAACCAACCTCACTGAGTTTGAGCTGTTTTGCAAGGACAAAGAGCTGTTTTTTTGAGGCTGGTAGAGACGTACTCTAAAAAATTTGCAGCTCTAATTACGGCAAATCGTTTCTCTATAAAATATTGATTCAGGAAGTCTGAATAAAAATGAATGCAACAATGGAAGCCAAGTTTGATGTTTATTTTCCTCCTTTACACACCACTTTGTGTTGGTTCATCCCATAATTTATACTCAAGTTTATAGATGTAGCATCACAAAATATGAAAAAAAAAGTTTAAGAGGTTGAAATATTTTGGCCAGGCTGACAAAACCGGAAAAGTAATTAAAATTACAGCAAAGAACTACAGTTTTAATTTTTTTTCTTTCTTTCTTTTATTTGTTTTAAAAACCATCAGAATCAGATTAAAAATTGTCCGGTCAAACGTTTTAATTTCATTATTTAGATCTGAGTTTTATCTCATTTCATTTTCACTAACCTTTGTGTGTGGGCTTTGTGCCATCTTTCCTATTTATCACAATGAATTAGTATTGACAAAAAGAGCAGAGAAATGATTAAGAGCACTATTAGAAGAAAGTGTAAAAAATAAGAAAAATAAGACAAAAAAACAAAATAAAAAGAATAATAAAGTACTACTCAATGCACAGATCTGCAACCTATAACCGTGTTCCTGCAGCCTTAAACATTTACACAAATGGGCATGTAATTTCTGGTCAGATTTATCCTTGCAGCAGTTTCAAACTACATCAGATTACATTAATTTAAACCCCCACAATTTGCTGTTCTGAAATATAATCCACTACTATCTTCAACACATCACTATAAAACACACAAAAAACATAAACAAAGATACATCAGGGCAACTGTCCTTAGATTTGGAAAAAAAATGCTTTCTTCCATTTATAGCTAATAATTAGATTAAAAATAAATAAAATAAATAAATCAAATTCATTGATAACTTTGTTAAGTCGCTGATTTAAACAGTCAGATCAGTGGTCAAAGGAAAACAAACTAAATAACTAGAAAAATGATATTTCCCTCAATAAATAAATAAATGAATAAAAAAAACAATCATGATTATGTATAATATTTATCAAAAAGCTGCTGTTTGTGTCTTTAAATATGTCTAATGTTAATAAGGGACGTTAAACTGTATTGAAATAGACATGACGATGTATTAAAAATCACAAGTATAAATAAAAGTTTGACAAGCATTAAGTTAAAATCAGATATAGGATGTTTAATCGTTCATTTTTGGGGATTTTGTCGTTTTGCACTCGGCCTGGCATAATGTAAAGGCCTGACTAAGCCTCTGTGGCGCGGTATAATAAAATCCATCACAGAAAGCCCACCTCTCATTAATATTCTCTGTCTAGACACTGTATCTGTCTCCTTGAAAACCCCAGTCACCATTTCATTTTGAGCGAGTCAAGATTATTGTTTGACAAAACAGGAAGGCCTTTCCAGATTTTCTACTGAAAATGAACTTTTTTTTAAGGAGAATTGCAACCCCATTAATAAAGCAGTCACTTAGATGGAGCATGAGTTTGCTCTTTTTCTCGGCTTGGGCTCCCCGAAGTCTCTTTCGTCTGCACCACAGTGGCTGAAAGAGCACATGGTCTGTGACAGTCTGCGCATGCCCAAGCGAAACACACTGTTCGACAAGCTGTAGATGACACAGTTGCAGAAGCTATTGCTAATGGCCAGCCAGGTGGTGATGAAGGACAGGGCGGGGATATCTAACACGTGGGAACTCTCTAGAATAAAGTAGATTATGTAAGGAAGCCAAAGCATATAGAAAACGCTTGTGATGCGGAACAGGACCATGGCGTAGCGTCGGTCTGGTCCGTGCCCTCCGTGATGCCCACCGCCATGCCCACCGCCATTCCCCTCTCCGGGCTCCATCTCCTGGCTGGGGAACCGGGCCCTCCGTTCGCTGATCTCCCTGTTGTGTTGTTGGCAAATGCGAAAGATGTGGTAATAGGTAAAACAGACGACAAGTGCGGCGGGTGCATAAAGAAAGCACACCACGAAGCCAGTAAATATGGCCGAGGTGGGCCAAGAGTGAGCACACCATTCAAATATATCCCCATGATACCCTGGCTTACCCCAACCAAAGAAGGAGGGCAAGAAAACCAGGCTGGAGTAAACCCAAATGACGGCGATGCAGCCTCGTAGTCGACATGGCGTCACCAGCTGGTTGTATGATAGTGGTTTAGTTATGGCGAGGTAACGATCCACACTGATGCAGGCCAAACAGGCCATCGAGACGCTCTTCAGAACAGAGATGACGTAGCTGAAAACCTGGCACGTGATTGGTTCCTGGACACCTGCTGGGTAGTGTAGCAGAGACAAGGTGGGCACAAGGCAACTGAGACCAACCAGCAGGTCAGCGTAGGCCATCGTCTGGATGAAGTAACTCGTGGTGTAGTGATGCAGCAGAGGGGCACAGTGAAACACGAAGATCACCGTCAGGTTCCCGACAATTATGAGGACCGTCAAAAGCACGATGACAACAGTCTCCAAGATGCAAGCATCCACACCTTCCTTCAACCCCCATCCCAAAGGACAGGAGTGGTTGGAGACCCTGCCAGAAAAGACGTCTCCATCGCTGCTGTTGGCAGTGACCGTAGGATCTGTCGTCAGTTCAGAGTGATTCATTTTATCGGTGTAGGTGAGTCAGATTTGCCGTATGCCACCCATAAGCAGACCGACTTGAAACTGGAGAGCTGCCTGTGTCCCTCTGGTTCTTCACCACCCCTCAGTTCAAAAAGCGTATTATTCTCTCAAGCACACCTGTGCTTTTGCTCAGCATACCCTCACATCGCTGGGTCTCAATCAAGTGAACGGTGACTGGAGGAAAATCAGTACGGTCTCTGAAACAGCATGACAACTTGTTCCTCTCTTCTTTCAAATTGAGCATGGCTGGTGATGGCAGTCAGTGGAACAGGAAAAATGGTCCAAACGAAAGTGAAGTGGCATTAGTCCCGCTACCAGCATCGATCCCAGAGGAGAGTTCCCCTGCTGGTTTGGAGCCCCGATCTGTGGCCTCATCGCATGATTTTAACAAGAGTTGCCACCAGGAGGCTGGGGATTTTAAGTCGTCACCACAGGGGCAGAGAGCACAGAAGATGTGAAGAAGGAAACCACACAAGGTTACGGGACAAAACTGAGAGCAAGCTGCCTCCAGCATATACTCTCCCAAAAAAAAAAAAAATAGTTTAAATTATTTTATAGAGCTTTATAAGGATTGGCTCTTCAGTTTAATTCAAAGTTTCAATTTGTGGTGAATAACAGAGGAGGCTTCCCTTATTTTGGTGGTTCTCTGTCAGCGTCTGGAGCCCATGTATACCCAGCTATTGTCCGAATCAAAACACAGACACAGGCTACAATAACAGCGGGATGTCCACAAGAGATAATGTCACAGCTCTTCCAGCGCATACAGCAGTGGGGGGAGAAACTGTTTATAAGGCATCACTAGAATTTGGTCAAACAAAGTGTGTCAAAATTTCTCCGTCATGCAGAAAAGGCGTAAATCCAAAAGTACGAGCTTGCCTCTCAGAGTTACTGGACTGCAAGTTGCACAAACAAAACAAAATGCGAAAACATCCAGGATCTGATAGGCGGGTTAAATGTCAGAATCCCACGGGGTTGGGTGAAAGGACACTAGGAGTAAGGAGAGGCCAGCTGACAAACTCAGAGCTCCACTCACTTCCACTCCTCAGAAATCCCGGTGGCCACACTTGCAGACAGTGGTCTCAGAATCAATCAGTGCACCTTTCAATTATCCCATGAACATGTTACTGACATAATACCTTCTCCACAAGTGCTTGATGCAACCGTGGCTTTTCTAACTACTCCTCGAAAACTGTACAGGATCCCATGCCTTTGTCTTTAAGTCCACGTCTTTCACTCTGGCCAAGACTCTGGAAGTTCAACAAAAGGGGGGGAATCCACTCGAGCAGCAAAGCAACAAAACAAAGTCCCAGTTCGGGTCCCAGTTTCTAAGCGTTGGGTTTTGGAAAAAGCCCCCTTTTCCTCAGTCAAACAAGGCAATCCATGTTTTTCAATTTTCTTTTTTTTTTAACAAATAAATCCTTGGATCCTGGAATAGGGAAAATGAAAAAGCAACGCAGTTATCCAAAGCAACAAGCGAAATAAAAAAAAAAGATGACTGCATTGATGGAGATGAGTTAAAACTGCAGCGAGGGAAGAGAGGGGACGAGGAGTCCCTCAGCCCTGGTGCAGTGAGGAGAGATGCTGCGAATGGCTTACACTTCCCTCCCTCCCTACACAATCTCTCTAGCTCGCACACTCAAGTTTCGCTCTCTCTCTCTTTCCACACACACACACCCAAACAAAACCCTCCCTCTTCCTCCATGATCACCCTCCTCCCGGCTGCACCTGAGGCTCCCTGAAACATTATCCCATCTCTCAGACCGGCTTTTTTCCCCAGGGGTAAATTTAGAGACATTTCCTATTTACATATCACTTATCTCACTTGCAGTCGATTTTCTATTAACTTTCCTCCACTCCCCCTTTTGCTCCACCTCTTTTTCCATCCTTTCCCATTTCAGCCCAACAGGTTCCAATCTTCATTTACTTTTCTAATATACAGAGCCTAAAATATGAAGTAGTGAAAAATACTGAAATAGACCCCTCAAAAGACCAACCTCAACTATCCTCACAATTTAATCCACGAGTCATCTAACCAAAGTCCCAGCATGACTGTAGGTCCTTTAGGTTACTTCATTCACACTACATTTAACTCAAACCTTAGCACAGTTATGTCTGGCCCTTGGTTACAGTTGCCAGGCAGTTTGGCCAGTTGGGAGCATCCTCTGGCCGACAGATGATAAAAAGGATCAAGTGACAGCAAATTGGCTAAGCAGCATGCCAGATGGAGGAAAGAAAAGGCATTACAGACTGGAGAGCAAATCTTTAACCAGGAATATTTACATTTTAATTATTACAACATCTAAGTGCATCTTCATAAATCAGAACAGAGCCAGTTGAAACGCATACACACAATAAAGTGGGGCCTATTAAAACGTAGGTCCATGTTGAGTGCTATAAACTTACATTAACTCACTCCATTTAGTCTGTTCACTTGGGTTTTAGGTCAAAATTACCTAAAAACGAAATGTTGGCTAAAATGCTCTCAATAACATGTGAGCTATCACTAGTATATTGACAAACATTAACACACTTCATTCAGTGTGATGAGCTTAGCTTTTTATCCAAATTAGCTAACATTAGTATAAAGGCTATCACGAGGATAGTTTACCCTTTAGTGATTTAGACTATTCACTATGCAAAAACCAGTATAGAAGCTAATATTAGCTAAAATGTGAATATAAGGAAACAGCCGGCTCTAGGTTTCAGCATCTGTCTCATTGCAAAGGCTCAGTCCATAACTCGTCCATAAAGCTCCCCAAACCCTGAAAAGGCTTTGCTATAAAATCGTCTAAATGTTTTCCTTCCACTAAATTTTTCATTCATGTATACAGCACTGTGAACAGCTACCCTTCTTTAATGACCACATAGCACAAAACCTAAAAATGCAAATCTTTTATTGCATATTGTTCATCAACTCTTTCCAGTGTATACTGAGCGTTTATTAAACCTAAAATTAAAGACGATAGGACTGAATTTCATAAAATGTGAGACATTAATGTCCAACTCTTCAGTTTTTAGAGACATTAACTAGATTTTAAAGATCACTTAATGAAGTAGAGTGATAATAAAATGGTCCTACAATGACAGAGAACATAAATCAAAAGATATTGCTTCATAATTACACTCATTGATTTATAAAATATTTAGATTAAAGAAAAAAATACTTGCTTATAAGTTAACTATTCCTAGGGGACTAGTCTGTTTGGCCTCTGCAAGAACTGAAGAAAAAAAACAGGTGACAACGTAAAGAAAAATTCATCCTTTACTTTTACATTTTACAGAAACTTGTCTTTTAAAATAATAAATAATTAAAAGAAAACAAGCTCGTCTACTCCAGTAATTTCCCAGACTATTTTATACTGGCCAGGCAATGAAGCTTACAAAAATATTAAAGCACTACATTAATTTGAGTGGTGCTCCAAAATGATGTGCTTGTGCTGCCCACTCAATCACCCAGGCTACAAGCGGAGAAAAAAACAAAAACGGATCAAACTCAGTTAATTTGCTGAACTCTTTACAACATGTTCCCTGATTTAGTTTACCTTTCCTGTGCATCTATAAGAAGTCAGTGGCAATTTAGCATAAATACAATCATTACAAAAATCCTAATATATTCTTTTGATATCTATTTAAAGCCTTTCTTTTCTTTATTAAACAGGTAAGGCATTAATTCAAATAGTATGTATTAGAAAACAGCACAGCAGTGAGGTACCTTCACTGGAAGACAGTAATGAGATTAACTGTTAATTCTGTTGAAATTCGACAACCTACTTCATAAGAAAACGAAGAAAAGCGGCGATGAAGAGAGGAAACTAAAAATAAAAAGGTGATTGTGTGAAAAACCACAAAACTTTCAGGTAAACAGCTCTACTCTTTATGAACAGAGCCAGTCAAAGGGGATCTCTCAGCACAGTGATCTTTACCTTTGGTGGTGGACACTGATGAAAAACATGACCAGAAGGCTACCGTTAATAATTCATTCTGCTCCAAAACAAAGCCAGCAGGGCCACTCGGAAACAAAGGTGGAAGCTGATTCACCTTTCGCTGCTTCTCAGCAGCCCACCCCCATCCACCCCAGGGCACCTGCTGATTTCAGTCTCAACCGCAACGGCTCTGCATAAGTGAGAAGCTCACATCGAAATTAAATGGTGTTTGGCTTCAAAGCGCATCAAAAAACTACAGCAGATAGTTGTCCTCTTGTTTAAAATCTGCTAACAATGAGAAGCTAGTTTCATGTTATGAACCATGCCTGAGGGAACTTTAATAGTCTGTAGTTACATTTTGTGATCATAAAATTGAAATGGGGTTCCGCAAGGGACCATTTTAGGCCACATTTTTTTCTATGATGTTCAAAGTAATGCTGGTGGTAATTTTCAATTGTGGACAGGAAAACATTAATATATTGGTAAGGGAAATACTGATGTATTAGAGAATTAATGCATAATGACTGGGCTGCGCAGTGACACAGTTGGGAGAGCTGTTGCCTTGCAGCAAGAAGGTTCTGGGTTCGATTCCCGGCCCCGGTCTTTCTGCATGGAGTTTGCATGTTCTCCCTGTGAATGCGTGGGTTCTCTCCGGGTACTCCGGCTTCCTCCCACAGTCCCTTTAAGATCATTTTTGATGCATCAATTAATAAATGACACTCACAATTTTCATGTCCATCTTCTATATCAGATCCTAATCAGGATCTTTTTCTATTGCTGTTAAAATCTAAATTATTTCAAGGATGCTTTTGTAACGTAAAGCTATGACAAAAATAATACAAAGACCGAAATGTTACATCTTCCATTTCACTTGCAGTCCGTTTCTCAAGCAGTTGTTTGATTGTGTAATTGTGATGTTTCTTGTCTTTTTGATTAAAAGCCCATTTTGTGACCTACAGGGTCCAGAAACTTTCAACCAATCAAAGCATTGCATCATCTTAGGTGGCTTTGTGTTGTTTTTTTAGAGGAGTGGCAGTCCATTTGTAGCAATCCTCTATACAAACAATAAACCTCAAGCTCCTGCATATCAAAATCCAATATATTTTATTCCTTATTATATTAAGGTACAGCAAGTGTTTCAGCAACTGTATTATAAAATGTGATTAAGTTTATACAAATGATTAAATAACAAAATGCTGTATCATGAGTAAAACTAAGGACAGAGGTTTGAGTAAACAATTAGAGAAATGTCTTTTTTAACATCTACAACAAAAGAGAAGCTGCATTCTGGAAGAAAAAGCTCGATATTTCCAGAGCTGTCAGAGTACAGTCTGCATAAGACTGAGACACAGAGATGTTGTGACCAGAGAAGATGCTGGAGGCAGGATCTTCCTAATCGGACCCGTCATAACCGTGTCACAGGAGCTCAGAGGCTATGCTAATTTACCCACAGTGGATGAATTCATCACTGTACTGCAGCACATTTACAGTCACAACAAATATCATGCAAGGCTGTTTTATTAGCTTCCTTATATAAAGCTATGAGAAGTATTTTCCTCTCCTATGTTGTTCTTATTCCTTTTGCTGTGTTTGAATTTAAGTAATTCTGTAAAAAGTTGTCCTATGTTGTGCTTGATAGCCGTCACTGCCACCAAAGTTGGCAACCATTATCTTAAACTTTTCCCTATAATAAATGAATTGAATGATGATTTTAAGTTATGTCCTTTCTTGGTGAGCTTTAAAAGAGCTCTAAAATGTAAAATTATAAAATCGTACGCTGTTATGTAGATTTATCTATGTATTGTGAAGATATCTTGGTAGGTATAGAATAGGGTAGGCAAGAATAAGCTTGGCTTCAGCCTATTACTTTTTTGGTAAATAGTTTTTTTTTCTTATCTTAATTTTTTTGTTTGTTTTGTTTCCTGTGTTTAAACAGGTAAATAATAAAGCTTAAACTTTATTATTTACCAAAATAAAGTGATTGATTGATTAAAGTTGTTCTTAAATTTTTTTTATTTGGTTATTCTTGTCATTTTTAAACATAAGTATAAAAAAATCAAAAGTATTTTGAAAAAATCTGTAAGATAACAGCAGTATAAATCTGGAATGACACATTGAATAAAAACATTTTGGAAATTGATAAATTTTTCTTGCTTTCAAGGTTATTACATGCATTTTCAAAAATACTTTTCACGTATTTCTGTTTTATTTTACCGCATCACTTTTATTAGTGAGCCACTTGGCATTTAAAAGTCATTTTAATAAATTTCAGATAGCCTATGTGAATGGGAGCATGAGGGATGCCGTGTAAAGAGTTATTCAGAAATTAGAAGAGCAGTTGTGCTGTTAATAGACTTATTTTGCAAAGAGGCTATAATGGAAACAGTGTTGTTGAGCTGTGGAGCTGCATTGCAGCTGGTCCCTCCAGATACCAGCATGGGGATTAGCTATAGAGGAGATTGTGTGTACTTGTATAAGAAGGCGTGATTGACAAGACTTTGGACATTTAAAAATGTATTTTTCTCCCCATTCATGACTGTGAAGGCGACTTAGATTTGTTGAGGACACGCCCATGCTAGGGTAACTATGCTTATACATGTATAAATATGATGCACGTTTGACCAGAGTCCAACTATAGATTCGCCTAAAGAGAGTCAATGTCAAAACGCCAGCACTGAGACCTTCAGACACTGCTTACGCTGCATGTTTCTAACCACCATAAATGAGCTTTAACTTTTTCTGCAATCCACAAGGTCAGATAGATGTACAAACAGCATGTTTGTGAATATTTGCATGGGGAGTTACCATAGCACATTGATTTTAGAGGATGCTAAAGGATGAAATGAGCTAGGATGAAATTTTACTGCAATTTAGAAGTATGGAAGATTACATTGTTACAAGATTAGCTGTATATTGTGGTGAAGGATGTCACAAAATACTTTTTAAGTGTTTTAGCAGAACCATGTTGATCAGTTTTAGTTTTTTATAGAACTCTTTTTTTATTGATCATTTAAAAATTTTAATATATTTTTGTTTCATTTATTGAATAGACTGATTGCACATTTTACAAAGAAATTAATTTGACAACAAACTGGCTACAGTGATTAAGATGTCTCTCTGAGTTTAAAGAACTTGTGCAGAAATAATTGTTGTATCAGGACCCAGGCTGCTTCTAACGGATTGATCCGTCTCTCCTGACGTTTCCTCCTCCAAACACGAAGCCTTTGGAGACAGAAATGGGACTCGGACCAAACCTGGGAATCCTTGAAGAAGATTTTACAAACCAGTTGCAGTAAGTGTGGTTTTTGTTTGCGTCCTTGTATGATTAGACGACTTCAGTTGAAAAGCTTTGCGAGATGTTTTTTCAGGGCCGAAAGTTGATGGATCAAGATTTGATCAGAATCATGTGTTACTTTTTGTAAGATTAAAGTAAAGATGAGAATGAGAATTATGATGTTAACACCTAAATTTGGGCTTTTGACAGGCTGGTAGTCTATTAAACGTTAGATGTCTTGTTGACATTTTCATATTTGCTGTCCAAGTTAATTGGTTGCTCATCTTTATTTGTTAGTCTTTATATTATCTTATTCATTTCTTTTGAGTTATTAATCAGAGGATATATTAGTAAGTAGATTATTATTAAATCCTCGAATGCAATAAACGCTGGTTGATTCTTCTAAACATCTCTAGCTGAAGTGTAATCATACTCTAAATTAGATGAAATCCTGAGAGATATTCAGACATGCATTTCTTCTTTGAATGTGCAGAGGAGACGACTCAATGAAAAGGGAGAGAGACTGCAGTTTTTCTACACAATGACGGCATTTGATTTCTCTTTGCAGCTGCAAATCGTTTAACTGCTGCAACTTATTAATCAGATAATTTCAAATAAAAACGAAAACACAGAAAACTGTTAAAATTATTTGGCATCTAAACCTCAACAATCCAAGCACAATGGTAAGAATGTACCTACAACCTATTGATACTGTTGAAATAACAAAGTGATTTATAAAAGTAAATTATATACATTTGTATGAAGGAATGACTAAATGTGTTTGTTATAGTTGTTCATATACAGCAAAGCAATTCCAAGCAACATGATTTTATTTTGTGGGTTTATCTGCAGTGAAGTAAGCAGACGTAATGCTGTCAGAGAACATCCACTTTCAAACCCCACACTCAAATGTCTGCAGTGGTTTCCAGAATACATGGGATTTGTGAGCAGCTCGCCACCTACACAGTTTCCAATTATCCAAATATCAAGTACTTAATCAAGTGAAGGAGAAAGTTGACACAAAGGCGAAAGCAGAGACAGAATTGTCATGGTGACAACTTCAAGACAAGAGAACCCCGGAGAACCTTGCAGTTACCATGGCAGCTCATCCTATGTACATTGTACTCCATGTGTGCGTGTGGGTTATCAGGCGGGGGCGTAGTATTATTACAGCTGGGCTACACGGCTGTCGCTACGTTTGAGTGAATGACAACAATGACGACCGTCACCGAGCTGGCGATTGGCCGAAACAGAATTATTGTAAAGAATATTAAGCAGTTTATGCCGCCAGATACTTCAATGAAATCAATGCTGCAAAATGGTGCTTTTTATCTGCATCACATGACCTACTGTAGTATTGTGATGGCAGCTTTATTTACTTTGTAAAAGTGGTAATCCCTTTCCATTTGGTGACGCGTAGTTTATGGAAAATCCCCGTACCTTCCACCAGTGAGATGAATGTTTTTCATACCAGAGAGTTAATGTGCAATTTGGAACAGTAAACATGCAAGAGGTGGAGAACAAGAAAGTATTAAACTATAACAGGTAAGTTTTGTTAAATTGGACATTTAGAGTACTAATAATTTTATACATTGTCATGTCCAAGCAGTAAAGCTGAAGTGTTTTTTTCAATCATTGGGGCATCACAGACAACCTGCACTGCTGCAAGAGTAGTGTAACTTTGTTTTGATGGTATTTTTAGCTGATGGTATACCAGCTAAAAAGCTTAATTATAGATTTTAAACACAGAAAGAGATCTCACCAACAACAAAGAAATGTGATCACTTTGATGACTGCCATTATTTACTCTGCCAAAATAAAGTAAGATGTCCAGTGACACAAATCACAAGGTTGCGGTTATTCTTGTTCCAACCACACATTTTCCTTCCACTTAATTTTCCTATAATACTCCTAGATGTTGCACTCTCTGATTAGCCAGCTTCTCACTTTTTGCTGTAGAAATGTATTCAGGAGTTTTCTGAATGAAATATAATGATTATTATATTTCTATAATAAAATTGTTTTTGTGTGATATCTTGAGTTTTCAGTAGCTGTAAGACATTTTCGATATAAAGAATTTGAAGCACACACCTATTTGCGTAATTAATCTACACAACATGAGTTCCACCTTTGTGATGATATTTTGAAATTCTCATTTATTAGGACGCACCTATATTGATAGTCTCAGATTAAAAGCTTTCAAAGTTGTAATTTTGCATACATAATCTTTATCAACAAAGATTTGTACAAACGCTCAGATTCTGCTCATCACTGCCAGTAAGAGTAACCCAGCTAAGGCAAATGGCTGAATGATTGAAACTGAAGTTAAAAGGGGGGGAAAAAAATCAATTTGGTTGACGAAATGCTCTCCTTGAAAGACCTTCAGCTCCATACCGCCTGCAGTGGTGGGGACTGCTGTTCCGGGCCGCTGGTTATAGCCATCAAACGTGAGGAGGAGGGTTCTTGACCCTCACTTAGCAGAATGCCTGTGCTTTAAGCAAGATTGGTTTTTTGGAAAATCCAAGGCTAGAAATAGCTGGCTGAGCTTTTTTTAAGCTGGGGGTTCAAGCATGGCAGCACACCTTGAGCTTGTTCAGCTCCTGGGATACGTAGGTTGTTCAAATGTCAACAGCAACCTCTCTAACTCTTTCCCCAAACAGAGCTGCACATCCAGAGAAAAAGCTCAGCTGCCCTGAGGCGAAGTTCTGTGCGACACGGACAGCATTTGTTGCTGTGAGCACAAAGATGAGTCCAGTTCAATAGTAAACAAGACAGAAGTGATGGGTGATATCAAGCAAGCTGGATGTGATGCACATATTGTTAAAACCTCTTAAATAGAACTATGCACAAATAATTGTATACTTCCACTTGACTGCCTAAAAAGTGCCTAAAAAAATACCCTGATGTTTTTGGCAAAAAGTCAATGTTTTTTGGTGTCTAGAAAACAAGGCATTTCAAAACACTCCTGATTGTTAAGTCACAATCGACAGGCAGTGTGCCGTTACCTAGCAACCCAAGCAGAGCTCCAGCATGATTGGTCAGCTGGTTTTACCACTGTACAATGGCTGCCCAGAAACTATTTTCTGCATTCTTGTTGGTTGTGTAGGAGGCTATACTAATGCTTTTCAAAGATGTACAGCTGTATAACTGGGCATCTGTTTGCAGCCATTTTCAAGTGCCAGTGTAGAGGTTGAGCTGGGGGTGTGATTTAAAGTGACAAGAGAACCCAAAACAGCTCATTCTGGCAAAAATTTGCAGACTAAAATCTGAATATTCAAGATTGATTTTGCACAAAATATGTAATGAACATGTCTTGTGTAGCTCATAAACTTATCCTAACCTATTCAAGGAAGCATAATAAGTTACTTTCAAATTCCTCGATAAATAAAAGACCCAACTTTCTGTTCCAAGCACAAAGTATGATAGAAAACACTTAATTTGTAGCTTAGATTTCTCCAAATAAGTTTAACAATCCTATTTGTTTGAGTTCCGTCAGCATTAAAGTAATCTCTAAGCACAAACAACAGACATTAACCAGCTCCACGTAGCTTTTGCCATTTGTCTCTATTCCCTCACTCTCCCTTCTCCATCTACCTTCGCTTCCATTCATTTGGTGCGGCTAATAATAGCTCAGCCTACCGCCTATCAATACCATCACTACTCTTGCAAGACAGAGGATGTGGGTGCGACGGAGACAGAGGAATGAGAAAGACTGCACTCCACAACAGAGGTTTGTTGTTATGTAACAAGAGTGAGGGAGGGAAAGAAAAGCAGCTGGGGAGGGCAAGGTTAGGCAGAGCAACAATGAATCAGAGCTCCGATAAGATGCAGAGGAAAAACTGACAGCCACAACCAAATGACGGAACTACAAGAAAAATGCGAGACAAATGAGGACAGACCCAAAGAGATCAAGGTACAAAAAAGAAAAGTAAGTTGTCCCAGAGCAACATGTAAAGGTATGAGAAACAGAAAGAGGGACAGCAGAGAAAAACAACACGCTCTCAGACAATAAACATATTAGCAAACTATTGATGTAATCCTTTACTTTTCCTTTCAACAACCTCATATTTCTGGATCTGCACTCATGTCTCAGCTCTCCCTCTTTCTGCCTATTGATTAAAGAAAATAGCTTCACCCAGCTGGGTGAAAAAGTATCTGATTGTCTATAAAGCCGAGGAGGGTCTCCAGTTAGCCAAGCAGCATATTTCAACCATATTGCACTGATCTTTTCTTACAGGGCTGGTCATTAATCTTAAAATTCTACCTTAACTGCGATTAAATTTATTATCTAAAACGCACTTCTGGAAAGCCCGAGAATGGCACAAACTGAGTGTCTCGGAGTTTAACAACAGCCAGTATTTTTACAAACAGTAGAAACCAGACACGTTTTGTTTCACTGAAGTTAAATCAGTCAAGTTAGAATCACCAAAATCATTTCAATTTACTAAACAACACTATAATGAGAGAGTCTATATGGGAGATTTATTTACTAATTTCTTCACAATCAGAAGTTTTTTCCCAGAATTTGGTAGCATTACCATTGAACTGCATATCTACGGTCAAAATGTTCTTCCATAAGATTCTCACTGCAGTTTGCAGGAGTTCCTCCTGTCAAATGCTGCTTTATAAATAAAATGAATGATGCCATTATTAATTAATTAGATGAATTACTAAATACTGAGGAAAAAAAAGCGTAGCCCATTGTTTGAAAAATATGGAGCAAATCAACAATTTGCTGGACAACAAAATGTGGACAACCGCAAACTTTGATGTATTTTAGTAGGATTTTGTCAAGTGGAAGGAAAATAATTCAGGTGCACATTATCAGGTATCTCTATCTGGCAAAGTTATATAAAGCTGTATTCTCATTCTGTGTTAATCGTAATTAGCAGCTGTGTCTGTGTGTGACTAATACTCCTACGTCTGAACTTTACTTCTCTCATTGAGTCACTTGTTAATTGAGCAGCACTAAAGTCCCAGAGTTATTGCAACACTAGACCAACTGACTATCAGTGTGAAAGTATTGTTATTCTATTGCAATGCTTCCTGTGATTATAAAAAAAACATACAACAGATACCAGGGATGTTCTAATCAACATTTTTTGGAACAAAATACAAACGCTGTGTCATTTTAAATTAAATATTTACAGACTTCACAAAAATATTAATTCAGATTTGAGGGTTTGCAAACATCAATTAGAGTTTGCTGTTGATAAATCATAATTCTTACCAATTCTTCCAAATATGAATCCTGATAACAGCAAATTACGTGATAACATTATCCCTATTTTTTTTTTAAAGAAGATTAACTGTTTTATTACCAGCATTTCACACTTTAGCAACTCTGCAAGAGTGAAGAACAGACAATCTAAGTCCAACTCTATCTTACAAACTAAGGTGAAGTCAAACAGAGAACACAACACAGGCTGAAAAGACGTAAACTTTGTTTTCAACACGTTTTCCACAACTACACAAAGTCAAGAAGTAATTTTCCTCTCCGAGTCTTTCTCTGCCAAATAATGAGGAGACAGCTATTAAAATGAACACTGCGTAACTATTAGAGTGTTTTCTGTATTTCACATTTTAAAGTCTGCATCCAGGCACTTGTGAAAAATCTGCAGGACCTTGTCTGTTCGTTTTAAGAAGGTGAAACTTGTTTGAGGAATTAAACCTTCATGTCAGAAACTAGATCCATGCTTTGAATGTTTTCACTCCACATAAGTGCTCAACTTCAAACGTTCTGAAGAAGTTTCCCCCTGAAGAAGTTGTTTAGCGAATACCTGTGATATAAACCTTACACAAGGCCATCTTGACCACAATAAAGTCAAACTAACCCATAAATTCATGAAGGATTAGTTTATAAGTGTGGGGACACAGCTAAAACTATTCTAAATATAAAAGGTCTAACAATTCATTTTGAATTCCTGGAAGCTCTATGGGGGGCAAAAGGCCACTTTGAGCTGTAACAGCAGTGCATGCACTTAAATGTCACAGCTAAATTGAAGTGATCTCTGACTTGCCACAAAGTTCAGAGGAACGGCTCTAACGAACAACAGTGTCACTGATGCTGCAAACCCTGGAGAACACAAATAGAAAACACTTTGTCCTCTCAATAACTCACAACTCAGCAGCTCTCATGAAAACACAACAAAAACTTCTGAGAGTGACTAGAAAAAAAACATCTGTACACTTCGCACATGTGAAATTCAAATTCTTTATTTGTGCTCACAAACTTAGCTATTTAAACTGTTTCTGATAATATGAAAAGAGAAAGAAATCTGCCTCAAGTTCACTTTTGAGTAATGAGATGCATCCAGTGGCTCTTATGAAGCTAAAAAAAAACGTTAAAGGAGGCTGAACACACATGCGAGCCACATTTTCACAACCGTGCATTATTTTCTTTTCATTTCACATATGCACATCACTGTTGCTCTGAAACAAAAATTATAGCTAAATACAATGACATTTGTGATTGTTGACATAGCATGGATACCACAGAGAGAATTGCATAAGTTTCAACAAATGCACAGAATGGTGTAATAAACCAGTGTTTCTCAGCCCTAGTCCTCCAGGCTCTCTGTCCTACATGCTTTAGAGGTTTCCCTGATTTAATGTCCCTGATTCAACTGACTGCAGTTCAGCAAACGCCTGTTAATCAGCCATCGATTGAAATCAGCTGGGCTAAAGCAAGGAAATACCTAAAACATGCAGGGCAGTGAGCCTTGAGGATCAGGGTTGGGAAACACTGCAATATGTGGTATACTATAGAATAAACATTAGCTAAATCACTTGTAGCATTGATATAAATGTGCTCAGTTGTTTTCCATCACTCTTTTTTGTTGAATTAAACTCTAATAAACCCATGTTTGATGAATTGCTGAGATTTTAAAAACAAACAACAAAAAAACAAAAATAGTAAAGAATTGCACTCCTGATGCCGTAAGCTTTGTTTGTTTGTACTAAACAAAAAGGTTGCCAAACAAAGCAGTCCAAGGATTTTGCGACATTTCACAGGTGACTAACAGCTTACAGGAAAAAATACGCCATCATATTCCTGATGTCTTATTAAAAGGGACCTGAACCACAGGAGTATTTTTCAAGAAAAATGTTAGTGGTTTTGAAACACCCAGCAAATAGAATGTGCATCATCATAGATAGATAAGTGGCTAAAAGGAAACAGAAAGTTTTTTACATTTAAACCTGAAGGAAATTTTACAATTAGTTATCAGCCTGTGCTGGTTGAGCTTCGTGAAAGATTTTCCGTCACAAAACTAAATTCCTGAAAGCAGCCGTCTCTCCAGGTCTATGTGTCTGTGCATTACCTTGGTGATGAGGATGCGGTATTGTTCAAGCAGGTCATGGTTGTCGTGGCAACCGGCCAGCAGCTGCCAGACTTCGGCTCTGAGTGGCTCGGGAATGCCGCTGCGGACCAATGAGGGCAAACCCTTCGGACGAGTGGACAGGTTCCCATGCCTTTTGAAAAAGAAAAGAAAAAAATGTGAAAATTTAAAGAATAAAATAAAAAGCACACAGAATTTTATTACCCAAAAGCGCATCTGTACAGCTCTTTAAAAATGTTCTTTTTTAATTCTCTCTTCCGGTGTGATCCATCCAAGCACATTTTTAATTGCATAGCATGACTAATTAAAGCATCTATTCTAATATTCTATATGATTTCAGCTGCATGCTACAAAATGCGCTTTGTTGGTTTATAATTTAAGCTGACTCATTGAATGAGTCATTGAAATGCCCTAAGCTTTTCCTCTGAAGCACAATCATAATTTAAGTAGTTGTTTTGGAGCAAATTTTTACGTACAGTTTTAATATAGTAAGATACAATACCACTGTAAATTTAATTTTACTGTCAATGTTACTATAACCAGACCCACAACATCTGGAAAAAGACAGACTCTCCTCAGTGTAATGATGCTTTTAATTATCATTACACAATTAACAATCATCACACGTTACTTGGTAACAACTTGAAATCTTGAAAGCTCTTTGCAAGTTACTAAAAAAAAACAAGAGAATTTCTGGAAAGAGAATTGGATCAAAATCATTTCTGTGGTGTGAGCAAACATCGGACAGGAAGTGATGAGCTTATTTCTAATGGGGTTGAAAATACTTGTGTCACTTTTCATTAAACAGTTTCATCTGGATTTTGGCTGATATTTTTTTCTCCATTAAAATTCCTATTCATTCTCTTTATGTGAGCAAAAAATTTATTGGGGAAGCAAACATATATTTTCAGGTTTTGGTTTTGTATGAAGCAGTGTTTGAAAAAAATGCATTGGAGCGAACTGTTACATCAGACTAATTTAGTGATACGCAGTTGTGATGGGGAAGTTTGACATGAAAAGCTAATTGCTGCCCCTCGGGCACCGTACCACCGCAATTTAAAATGAATCAGTGTTAAAATCATTATACTGTCAAACCTCAGGTTTAATAAGAATCTGTGGTGTGTACAAACTGGCAAACTGCAATAATAGAGCAGACATTACTTCTACTGTAAAACTGTTTCAGTAACTTATATTAGCAAACAGAGCAGGTAGCACTGCTAAGACTGCAATCTTTCTGTATATGTCCAAGAAAATATAGGCCCTTAACTGATTGTAAAAAGATTGAATTTTTGAGT
The DNA here is from genome assembly GCA_902982915.1 of Phalloptychus januarius. NCBI lineage: Eukaryota > Metazoa > Chordata > Actinopteri > Cyprinodontiformes > Poeciliidae > Phalloptychus > Phalloptychus januarius. The sequence goes on along the minus strand of CADWAE010000076.1, from coordinate 6,305,744 downwards.
TTTACCATAATTAACAGAAATAAAGGTTTTCAAATGTCCGTCTGTGTGTAATTAATATATATAATGTTTCACTTAATGTGATATAGTTCCTGAAATAAATGGATTAAAAATTTGAATTTAGTGAATGGGTCTGTAAAGGTTACAGTGATCTAGACAAGAGCCCAATTATCATACCGTTACCCAGTTTTTCTAACATAATTACTCTCCAACCTTCACTCTTCCCTCCAGCTGCCAAGATTCAAGGAACATGTTCCCATATCAATCCATTTTAATGTTTCTGGCATCACTGTGTTCAGATTTTGTCTGTTAGATGCCCTACCATCTGGTGAGGATTCCTCCCCATGACTCCAGTATTTTCTCCGGACAGTCCTTGGAGACGTCTCCAGTCCCACTGGAGATTTCGCTGTCACTATCTGCAGAAAACAAGATGCATATAGAGACACATTAATCCACTTTCATTAGATAAAACTGTTGCATAGTTGTACACAAACTCTGCACATGTTTGTTTTGTGTTACTAGCTGGTGCAGGTGAGGAAAATGTGCAGCGTAGGATTGTTTGAAATGTTTTATCACTCATTTCAAGAGGTCTGAAAATTTTTTGTTAACTCCCAAAGCCATTTCTCATCCTCCTGAAGGTCAGGTGCAAAAAGTTTGCGTTCAAAGTGGAAGCTTCGTGGGAGCCATCACTCGAGTGGAACAACAATTACTTTGAAATTGCAAAATATATATTAGGTACTAAATAATAAATCAATCTAAACCCTTTTTGAGTCTTGCAGCACATTTTAAAACCAGCTGGTATTGAACCCACACAGTTAATGGAGGCAGGAGTGTGTGCACAGAGCCTACACCTTCCATTATCACTGCTCTCCTGGCTGCTGGTTCGTGAGGCAGACAAGAGGCAATCAGCACGGCCAACCACTTGTCTTCTGAAGTAGACTGTAAGGCTGCATATGCTGCACAGGGACAAGTGCTGAAATGTATTTCCAGTACAAAAAAGCAGAATGACAAAAAAGGAACATAAATATCCTTTTGGCAGTCAATGGTGTTATTAGCTGGCATTTCACATTTACAAAATGAAAACAGATAAGGCAGAAATAAAATACTAAAAATAGTGATTATGTTCCACCAGGTGTCATATAGTTTCCTGTCACTTCTGGATCTAAAATCATGTGTATGCATGTATAGCATCATTAATATTACCATATTCATGTTTATATTGTACATATTTCTTACACCGTTTGCACCTTCTTAGGAATTGGCTTTAACCTCATTGCAGAGTGAATGGAAATTTGACACTTATGATGGAGCACAGTTTTTTATAGTGCATGTTCACTGGGATGAAGGGTTTAAAAGTTGCAAAGTTACTGCAGAAAGACTTTATGGTTCATTAAGTTTAATTTTCTATATATAATAAATGCCAAACCATCTTGGGATGAACGTGCAATGCTCTGCACATGATCTGGGAGTTTTAAGATGCTTGAATCAATCAGGCATTAAACTGTCCTGTCATAGGAGCAACTTTAAGCAGTAGGTGAGTTGATCTTCATTGGCACAAACCTATTATTTGCTCTAAATTAAATATTATTATTACAGTGGCATTACTGCAACCATTGAGAGGCAGGAGTGTAAATTTCATACAGAAGCACATATTCAAATTTAAAAATACTTTATTAATCCCAAAAAGAAATTAAATACTGTACACAAGATGCTTTATCTATAAGTTTCATCTATGATGCTACAGTATCTTTTTGCATATCTGGGTATATTATTAAGCAGAGGTCTGCGACTCCAGTCCTTGAGTGCCGGTGTTTACTGGTACCTCTCTTCAGAAAAGCAATCCAAGGGTGCTAATTACTATGCAACTGAAGCAAAAGGCTGATAAGTAACATTTTGACAGGAATATTAGCCCGTAAAAAGCTTGCCTCTTATATGAGAGACAGTAGCACAGATTGACTACCAAACTTCACAACCGTAGTCTTCATCACAGCGTCTGTCTTCCTCACACCTGAACTCAGATCAGAAAATGTACGAGTGATTGATTTATAAACCTGAATACAAACTATGCAAGGCTGGGCAATATAACTAACATATTCGATGTGTTGTGGTTTGTGCCATGCGTGCAATGTATAAGATGGAAATGTTGTGACTGTCAAGACTATAGGTTTCTATAGCAACCATTGCCCATCTGCATCTGATTTGCTGAAAGCCCAGTTTCTCTTTACGCTGCTAAACTCCCGTCATACTGCTGTGGAAAATTCCAGAACGTGCTGATTGTTTACCATGTGAGACGACGATACCATGAGAAACACAAGAGTGAAGGGGAGAAATCGGAATTGAGCATCAAGATCTGCAGTGTGAACGAAGCATCATTCTTTGTTTTGGAGCTGAACTCGTCAAAGATGCCGTCAACTGTTGCATTATGTCAAAAAAACTGCTGAAAATTTTGAATTCATTGTTCCAGTTATTAACATCTAAATTATGGTTGAACATAGTGATAAAGAACAGATTTTAAATATCACCATATATGTTGTGTATTGCAGTAAATCAAAGTGACATTGAGTTTAAACTACATCACCAAACCCTAATTTAATTGCACTAATAATCTTCTGTAAAAGTCAAACATCACAAGAAATGTTATTGTATTGTTTATCAGAAAAAAACAAATGAATTAGCACTTATTGATGTTTGCACACTCAAAAGTTGGTGTCGACCTAATTCTTAATTGTATCATTTATATTGATTGTATGGTAAGTAAGGCCATTAAAACATTCCTAAAAAAAGAGGAATTATGTTGTTAGTTAAATACAATAATATAATACAACTACTTCAATAACTGATTTGAAAAGTTTTATTTTTAAAAGTATGCAGTGGCATGAAATCCGAGCCCTAAAATCTACAAAAAGTAGATTTTTTTCATCGTCACTTTTATCATTACACCACAAAATATCACAAAATATCCTGGTAAACCTTAATGTTTATAATTCCATCCACTAATTAAAAACGCACATTTCCTGTTTGTCTTTTTTGCAAAGTGAGGAATTCAAGTAACATATAGTCCTTTTCAGCATGTTTAAAGCTCTTTTTTTAATACTGTCACAATATCAGAAAGAAACAGAAGTCACACAAGCTTAAAAGCAACAGAAATGTAGTAAAAATAAATTAAAAGTGGCAGAACACAGGTCTTCAGAGATAACTGAACAATACAACCCAACTGCAACCTTTCTGGGAGTTTAAAGGCACCGCTCATTCCCACTTAAGACTCTTACTCAGGCCTTGACATTTCAAAATGAGTAAAGGCAAGTGGTTATGCTGAATGCGCTGCGGCTCCAACATCCTCACAGCCTCAGCAGGAGCTTTTCAGGTCTTTATAAATGCTTGATGAAGCCTTTCAAATGTTTCAGAAACCCAACATAAAGCCTGCCTCCGTCCTCAGATTTGTTGGAGCCACGTGGCAAGAAAGCACGAGTCCAAAGCTGCTGCCAACTTACCAGGTGATGAAAGGAACCGGGCAGACAAGGACCATTACTATTACCTTTATATGTGACGGGGGGCATTAAAACAGGATCTGCGTGAGGATGAAGTCACAAATGGACTGGGTTTGTTACAGCACGCTGCCATTTCTTTCGTGGATCACAAAATGTTACTTGCAGAATAAAATGTAGCAGAAAAGGAGTCGGGCTGCAGACATAACCATATTTGTCCAAGAAAGTAGAAAAAAACAATGTCAGTGTCAAACCAATTTTCCATTCCAATTTTCAACTGGAAAAAAAAAACCTAACCAGAATTACATTTAAATGCGTTTACTGCTGTGGCGTCTACTTTGACAGTGTATTCATTGCTATTGCTAATAAAAGTGAGCTCCAGCTTCACAGCCCTGATAGCCTCCAATTTTCAGCAGAGGCAGAGGAGAGGGGCGTCGCTGAAAGAGGCTTGTGGATGTCGCCCACAGAGCTGCCTGAAAGGAGTCAGACGCAGCCTTGGCCGACGCCTCGTGACTGAGTGACTCGACAGATAGGAACAAAACAGAGCATTTCTCTCTCTTATTGTGCAAATACTTTTTACCACTCCAAGGAGAAAATAGCTGACGACTGTTTACACAAACAGAAGAATAAAGCCTCAATTTCTGATGCTTGAGAACAAACTTAATAAAAAAAAAAAAAAAAAACACCAACAAACGTGTGTAAAGAAAATTATACTTTTTAACTATTCATATGTGATGTGTTATATCCTCTTTAAAAAAAAGCAGCGCAATTAACTAACTTATTCTGAATTCATATTCACACTCTTTTGTTTTGTTTGTAAATCTTATGCAATATTCCTTCAAATCTGAAAGTATTCTCTAATTTAGGCTGGTCAAATCAGATAAAATCCAGTTAAAAAATTAAAAGTTCTGATTGTAAAACGACACAATATTTAGTTAATGGCAGATCAATATTTCAGAAATATCTCTGCTGCTCTGTGAGAACTGAATGGAAATGCCCTCCATGGGTATATAAGGATATGCTCACAAATACGCACACAAACCCAACTGCAAAATAAACAGATCCATTAAAATCAACGTTATCGAACAGCGTGTAGCCTGAATGATGACCAGGAGACACCTGCAGCATTTAGCCTGTGGTGAAGTGCCTGAAACTGGGTCATGTTTGGGGACCTCTGGAGTTATTTGGGGCTGTTAATATTACTGCTGTTTTGGCTTCAGTCCTTCGGCAAAGAAGGAATGAAGGTTGTTACTGGCGGTGAAATATCCAGTCTGGTAAATAGGTCAAGTTTATATATTCACCAACTTTCTCAAGAGAAAAAGTTGATGGATAACTGTACAGGCGGAGAAAAGTTCATGTCAGATGACTTGTAAAAGAATACATATATATAGGTACAATTTAAGTTTTTGTTATATGCTTGATCGGACGAGACAACTCTAGGATTCTTTATTTGTCACACAGTGCGGAAACTGACAGTATAACAGCATCAAAGGGATGGGAAAGTCGACACGAACCTTAAACGAATAAATAAAACAAATTACACCAAAAGAAATATATCAGTATAATTTGGTTATGTATAAAATATCATGTCCAAATGGTTCAAGCAGGTAGATTATGTCTGTTTTGTTTAAATTGTGTTTTTATGTGTATTTAAAGTACATTAACACAAACAAACATTGTTCTCAATGGGGCAGATTTAGATATAAAAGTCTGTTTCTGTCAGGAAATTAAATGGCCATTTCCTAAATAGTTCATTTTAGATGGGATATAATTGCTGAAAAAAGGAAATTCTTGTTTTTTTTTCATATTTGATAAAACTGGCTTTTTTTTTATTATTTACACCCTTTTTAGGAATGAATGGTCATTATAAATCCAGATCAGCTTTTTGTATGTTTCAGCAATTATTTGTGAAGATTTATCACCCTAATCTTTTGTTTTCTTCTGCATACAGATGTGCAACTCCAAAATCTTAATTTTACTTCCAGTTAGAGGAAATATGTTAGTAAAATTGAAATATCACTCTAAATATAAATCAGTCCTGGGTATGAATAATGTTGGAAAATTAGGAAAAGAGAAACTTTACCTCATCTTTTAATTGTTTTTTTTTTAAAGAATCCTGAGGAAAAAGTGAGATTTTTTTATTTTTCAGTGGCCCTAATCCTAGTTTTTGGTTCAACAGTGTTATTGAAAATGAACAGAAATAGGAACAAATGGTGTCCTTGACTAAAGGAGGCTGCTTACTTCATCCCAACAGCACTTTGATGTTGTCGACGCTGCAGTGTTGCAGGCGTTAACAGGATTGGGCCGGGTTCTGGTTGACACACGGACACATTCACAAGAGCACCCCATCACACAAATACCCCCCTGACTGGACCCGCAGCTAAATACTGTGGACAAATCAACAAATCAACAATGTCGAACTCATGCGTGAATATGTGCGCTGCTTCGCCAGTGTTTGCTTGCCTAACAGAATTAAGCTTTACTGCTGATGAATCTCTGCCACCGAAGTGTACACAAGGGTTTCTCTCAAAGCCTTGCTGCAGAAGGACGGTTTGAAGGTGTTTGTGACCCTTTATAGAAAACGAACACTTGCAATGTGAAGTCCAATTTAAAAATGCTTCATGATACACGGCAAAAGCAAAATAATAAGAGAAGGTAAATGTCGATTCTACAGCATATTGGTGAATCACTCTCCTGTTATTGTGCGTAGGAAAGTAAACATGTTTCTCTTCAACCCTGAAAGGACAACAAATTTGTAGAGTGAATGCTGTTATGTTTGTGCAATTTTCAATCTCACTACGAAGGACAAGTTATTGTGAAGCTATGTCTGATTCATCTTGTTTCAAACCAAGAAGGTAGAATATTTCACCCTGAATGGTAGAAAATAAAAGTGAACAAAAGCAAAACAAAAAGAAAAGAGCATACCTTCATCGACATCTTCTTCCTCATTATGGGAGGTGACCTGCTCCCTTCCTTCAATGTTTCTTTCTGCTTCCCTCTGAAGGCTGACCACTTCATACACAGCATCACTTTGACTCACCCTGTCAGGCGCCTGCTGTGTAAACAAACACATAATCACAAATGTTTAAATGTTAAATGACCTGCACTTGTATAGTGGTTATGTCAAGTCAGGGAACTCCAAAGCGCTTTACACCATATTCACTCATTCATGCACATTTTCACACGCTAATGGTGACGAGCTCCATTGTAGCCACAGCCGCCCTGGAGCAGACTGACCAGTGAGTAAAAAGAATGAAAATAATTTAACAAGAAAAAAAAAACACCTTTTGATTTCTATAAAACAAATGAAAGGGAAGCATTTTTTTTTAATTCATAAAAAAAATGTATGAATTAAAAAATTCATAAATAATCTAATGGTCAGAGTTCTTAGACACTCTGACCACTTAAAGTAGTCAGAGTGTCTCAGAATGACATCTCTGACTTCCTGTTTGCTTGCAGTAGAAAAACAAGGTGACCATTAACCATTTCTCTTCACCCTTCACTTTTCAAAATGGGAAATATAAGAGAACATGCCACTGAAGTGAGGCAGATTTCGGCTGTTCAACAAGACTCAGCAAGTGGCAACAAGAACATTTCTTCCACTTCTCCACATCTACCGTCAAAGCAATAATAAGAAGCTCAAAGTTTAAAACGACTGGAACTGTAACAGCTAAAGGTGGATGAAGACGAGAAGTTTATCTCGACATCATGCAATGATGATAAGGAAGGTAAAAAACCAAAAATGTTACTGTTAGAAAACTGCAGCATTTTTTGTGAGATTAAGCGGCATAAAACAGAACGATTACTTTTTATTGAAAGCCTGTTACACATATTTGTCTGAGGTGCTAACAAACACAGTATCTCTGTCTGCAGGAGATAAATATGAAGACTCCGACTCAATACAACATTCTTCTCTGGAAAACTAAAACTAGCACAACTAAAACTAACATGGGTCTTAAATGTACCTACAGGCAATAAAGAAAGTGTAAGTGAACAAAGATACCATCAGATCTGACCTTCTGTGTCACAGGCAGCTGATGTTTATTTCTAGTCTATTCAATTACTTTGGTGCTAGTGCCCATATCTTCCACCTAGAGGAAAAAAATGGATCAATTGGCTGCATTGATCGGCCCACTCGCCTGGCATCTAATGACTAACTCAAGTCAAAGCTGACAACTCGAAATAGCCGGGGATATCCAGCCTGGACTATTTCTGGAAAAATAATCTACAGAGACTTGAGGAAATAATTTGCTTTGGTTTGCTGTGGCCTCTTTAAACGATCAATGAACTACAAAAATTATTCACACCAATTTAAAAACCAAGAGAAATAAATTTGGACAAAAAAAAAAAAAAAGGCTCCCAGGACATACGTGACATGGATTTTGATTTATGCAAAAATAATCAACGCATCAACAGAAGCGAAACATTAAAAAGTCCTCCACTGATTATTTACTAACACAATATTACATCTACAGAAGACACATTTCTGTGCTTTTCTGTGCAGATTGATATATTTCTAAAATAGTTTTATGATTTTCCACAAATTCACAGTTAATATTACAGTTTTGCTAAATTGTACTGAAAATAAACATTTATTAAAAACTAAAGTTAATATGTAACTTTTTTCTGTATCTAATGAATATTTATTTCTACAATTAAACCAACATATTTAAAAGTATCTACTTTATACCTAAAACAGGCCTGTCTATTAGAAATAAGTCAGAAGAAGTGATCACAATAATTTTATCAGTAAGCAAGCACATGCTATGTTATTTTATTGTGATGTATGTAACAGGCCTCTCTTGTAAATGAGATAATGAGTCTCAAGAGATTTAGCCAGCATAAATAAACAATTATGTATACAGAGAATATGCTTGTACCTTTTGTGGCTTAGTAAAAAAAAAAAACAAAAAAAAAAAACCCCTATCTCTGCAAACTGAATATATTTGCTGCATGTGAGATTTTTGGAATGTGATTGATTAGAAAAAATCTAAACATAAAATATACGACAAATTAAAAGATTCTGACACCCACTATTAATAAAAAGCCTTCAAGTCAAATAGAGACCTTTCTGCTTTTCTGGGCATCAGTTGTTGCATTTATTCTGTAATCGACCCAACTCATTTTAGAGGAATTTTGCTTTTCTCCTTTTATTTCAGAATCTATATTATTACTGGACACATTTCAGGTGCTTTGGTTTATTACAGCTTTGAAACCAGGGAAGAACATTAATCACTGGCGGACTTGTTTAAAAGAAGAGCAAGCGGTTGAGCAAACAACTCCTAAAGGTCAACAGATGGGTCAATGGTACTTCATATTAATGTTTTCCTTCCCAAAATAAGGCAAGAGGATTGCATATTTATTGTGTTTGCACCACCTCTGATTGTCATCTTCAGTGAAAACTTCTACACAATATTATCTTTTAATTAGCTTGGAACCACAGAACTAGCCCAGCACCCTTCCATTTACCAAAGAGATAACAAGAGAAGCAATCAGGCGAACGAGTCAAAGCGCTGCTGTTAATTACCCAAAAGCAAATAATGAGACAGAGCCTCTTATTAGCTTTCACAATCCAAAGCTTCTCCACACCTCACTGATTCACCAGGTCCCTGTGGCCAACTAAAAGATTTGCTTTTTAAAACAGAGAAGAGGAAGCTTATGGCTTAACGGTTTGTTTAAGCACCAGCAGAAAACTGTTCAGGCTGCATGTGTTCGTGTCGGTGGGGAAGGAAGTGATCACACTCCTGTCTGAACGCTTTGGAAGGCAAGTCAAAAGGTCAAGTGTGGATCTCCTGTGTGTGCAAGAATAAATAAAATAATATAAATACTGTGTATTTTTTTATTTTTTGAAGGGTTACATTGTTTTAAACAGAATATTACTTTACCGACCTGAGAGTATTGGTCATTTTCCAAGAATCCTGCAGGTGAAAGCTGCTCCATTTTTATTGTTTTATACTTTAAATAATTTGACTTTACGAATGTGGGGGGAAAAAATCAGCTGACAATTTGAATCAATCTGACTTGTCACCTGCTGCTTCTTTTTTGTTGCCGTTATTTTGGGTCTTCATTGTGTAAAGTAGTTTGCATTGTTGCTATGCAAATATTGGCTTTGTCAGTCAAAAACACAAATATCTTAACTTTTTCTGAACATCGAACACACAACAGAAAAAGCTAAAAGCTTGCACTGAAGAGTGCTCGCATCAATGCTCTTCAGTGTGGATGCTGTTACTAAGGGAAGAAAACTGCTAATTAGCTATTTTCAGTCTCAGTGGTGTGACTGTTTGCACAGAAATGTAAGAAGATATTTAATGGGAAACTATTTGTAAGATAACCTTGGATTGTTCATCTTAAAACAGGAAACAGGAAGTCTGAATGAAGTAAAGTCAAGATATTCTGTTTTATCGCAAACATTATAAAATCTAAAGATTTTTGTCTGATTCACCAATCAGACAAAAATTCTGATTGGTGAATTTCTATTTTGTTTTTTTATTCCATTTCTCTTTTCCAGCTTTACCACTTTACTTTTGTAAATAGCAGAAGATAAAAAAAAAGTTAAATATACATTAAAATCAACAATTTATTAAGTATTTAAGAAGCAATGGAAGCGCTGCACATATATCCAACCTGCTTTGTGAATCTCTTCATCATAATAGTTACCCTCCAAAATGAAACTCTGCCTGCCTAGGGAGAACAGATCGAGTTCAGAATTAACACAATCTGGGCCGTTTTATCCCCCTGACACCAATTCTGAAATAAGTCAATAACCTTAACATGACCTGAGTAAAAGTGCAAAAAGATAAATCACTAATAGCCGACAGCTGACAGATTCGGAGCCAGAAGCCTCCGCTGAGACTCAATAGGTTGAGCTGACCTGCTCAAGTTGGCTTTTTAAATATTTAATAACACCTAAATGCATTGGCTCTGCTGCAACACAAACATTACTGCTCTGTATTTTACAAAAAAATGTATAAATCACTGCTGGCAAAAATGACCAGGAACATAGTTTTAGTTAATGCAACAAAACCAGTTTTTGGGAAAATAGAAACCCTCGTTTTCCAAACACTGATTCTCAAATTTTGTAGCAAGATTTCAAGAATAGGGCTGCACAGTGGTGCAGCTGGTAGAGCTGTTGCCTTGCAGCAAGAAGGTTCTGGGTTCGATTCCCGGCCCGGGGTCTTTCTGCATGGAGTTTGCATGTTCTCCCTGGGCATGCGTGGGTTCTCTCCGGGTACTCCGGCTTCCTCCCACAGTCCAAAAACATGACTGTCAGGTTAATTGGCCTCTCTAAATTGTCTCTAGGTGTGAGTGTGTGTGTGCATGGTTGTTTGTCCTGTGTGTCTCTGTGTTGCCCTGTGACAGACTGGCGACCCGTCCATGGTGACCCCGCCTCTCGCCTGAAATGACAGCTGGAGAGGCACTAGCACCTCCCGACCCCACTAAGGGAAAAAGGGAGTATAGAAAATGGATTTCAAGAATAAGAAATCCGGCTTATTTTAGCAATTTACTTTCCTGCAGATATTAACACGATGTGCCAGTAGTAGAAAATAATAAAAGAGACTGATAAAAAGCAAAGCTGCAAGTATATTTTGTTTTTGTCCAAATGTATAAAACAAGCAAGTCAAAAAAAAAATTATTTATAAAAATAAAAGCAACCAAGTTAAGAACAAAGTGCCTTTATGCCTCAACACTTCATTATTGAGCTTCTTTTTTCCACTGAGTGATGCCAGGGCACAAAGCATTTCACAGTCAGTGAATCATACACACCCACATGTCGCGTAGGTTCATCAGCCAACATATTTAATCAGAATATAAGAATATATAAAGGCTCAACATGTAAGGGGAGCAGATATTAATAGTTGCAGCAAACCAACCTGTCGCAGCTTGAGGTAGAACGTTTCGCTGAAGGTCTTTCGGCTGAAGTACCAAAAGCGTTCGTTTGAAGGATAGACCCTGACGAGAGTTTCCAACAGGAAGCGAACAGGCTCCACCACTTCAGTCACCACCAGGTCCACCGCCACCGTCATGTAGACCTGCTTATCTTGAGATAGAAACGAGCAAAAATGAAGTTACTGTGTTTGTTACTAAATTCAGTCACTAAAATCTGTCTACATGTTTATTTGGATAAAGCTGAAATTATAGCCTTAGGAATACTATAATAGAGAAATAAAAAACTGTTAAAGCCTCTTAGATAGAAAATGTTTCACATTTAAACTCCCAAATAAGGCTTTTAATGTCAAATATTTTTTTTTTTGCTTTTTATTTATTTTCCAATAACTCTCTTACACAAACACATACAGAGATCCATCCTTGTAACCGTTCACATCTTATTAACATTTTTATTAATTAAGTCCTTCATTTTAGACATTTGACCTACAGTAAGTGTACATGTTGATTAATTCTAACGCTGGCACGTCAGCTGTAGAGAACAGAGGAAGGAAAAAGCAAACAGAAATACATTTCCCTCAAATAAATATTAACCCCATTAAGAAAAACTGATATTCATTAATTACGTCCATAATAGTTACAGTGAAATTCACAACAATAGACATAGGGAAAATAAAAACTATAGTAATAATACTAATAAGAATAATGGTACAAAATATACTGAAAAAATAACAAGCAAATGAATAGAGGTATCAACTAGAAGGTTTCCTAAACTTTGCTTTTAATTAATAAAGATTACAGCAACTGGCTTTAATCTTGCTGGTTCCAACTAAAATGCAAATACTGAGTAAAGAAACTGCATCCTGTGTGGACGCCACACCCCCTGCTGGATAACAGCACGGCTCCCATTGCCTGTTGTTAAAAGGCTTGATGGGCTGTTAAGCTGTTAAACCAACCAGAAAACTTTTTTTGAAGACAAACCTTTAGGCGTGTCTTCGTTCAGTGGCTGGAAGGCGGCCATGTTGGGATTCCACGTTCCTGTGATGACGTAGGCTTTTCCATCTGAGCTCTTTCCCATTGACTCCTACAAAAGGAGTCGAGTAATAAAATGTATTTTATCCCCAGCAATGTTTACGTTTTTACTTGCGATCTTATTAATCATGCAATAACACCGGATTTGCACCGTTAAAGGCTGGTCAGTTTTCATGTTTCTACAAACTAATTCAGTCTCAAAATCAGCATAATAGATGGTTTATTTGATAAATTAATACATTTGTGCAAGGTGTTTCACAGCAACAGCCACATGCATTGATTTCTGTTATAATTAAACCCTTTAAGGCCAGTAATAAGATGCGTCAAATGAAGTCCCACCTACCATGTCAAGAAGATGCATGTCACTGTTGCAGACTTTCTGCCCGGGACTCAGCAGCATCCCAAAACACCTGAACAGAAGACAAAGGAGGCACAGCTCACAAATCAATACCCACTAATTCCAAGGCAGAGCTACAGCCTGCCTTCATCAGTCAAGTTAGCTGAGAGAGAAAACAAAATGGAGAATAAAAAACACTCAGGATGTGAATCCACAATCAGATACAGCATCGTATCTATTCTGAAGACATTTCAGACATTTGTCTTGTATCTATGCCTAATTACCATTGGATACTTTAAACTAGGAAATTAGTTTTAATATGTCTTAATAACCAGAGCAGATAGGAAACAGGCTCTGTTCTTATAGCCTTTAATCTTAGAGCTGGGTGATATGAACAGCATAAAAAAGGTAATTTCTTGATTGTTTAAAATCTAAGATAGCAGCTGTTTCAATACAAATGTAAAGAACAAAACAAAACAATTTAATAACAACCAATGGGATTTATTTAATAGCAATTTTCATAAACTAAACAATTCCCTTTAAAGAATTGCAGGACTTTATGGAATAATAAACATGCTTTTCCAACTTGTAATACATGGGCAGTAATGATTAAAAGCCCAAGCAAATGCAAACCACTGCTGTCTGAAGCCTCTTTTCCACGTCTCGTTTATCTTTAATGAGCTACAAAACCTCACTTAAAAGAGAGATTTCATTAGGTCCTTTCTCCACTTGTATGATGATGCGAGTAAGGAGAGAATATTTGGATAATGTATCTCTCAATAAGGTGAAATCCTCTCATCTTTATGTTGCAAAGGTTTTCCCAGTTTCTGAACCAAACTACATAAGGATGTATTTACAGTCTAGTTGGTCACTAGACTGTAAATGAGACTGAAGCAACATTTGTACAGTCAAAGCCTGTTGCAATTACAATTGCAAAGTTTTACATATCTGGACATGAATAATCTGCAATTTGCAAAGTTCACAAAAGAGACAAAATCATCCAATCACATCAATCTAAATAAAATAAAAACAGGCAAGGCCAAATTGAAAAAGCTATGCAGGAAAACTTAGGTACACACCTAATGTCTCTGTAGTTAGCTGGAAGCATCTTTAGCTACGTTAGAGGAATTTTATCCAAACATTCTTTCCTGCTTGTATGACCCATTTTTAGTTCGACGGTTTCATGTTTGGTTGTGGAATATTTTGGTGTCCTAGTCGACCCAATGAAAACACCCATTGGTGTGACGTGATTCTGAGGATACGCTGTGTTTGACATGCTAATTGAGACTTGCAGAGGCTTTTGCATGGTCTGACTGTGGGGTGAATTTCCCCAGAGTCTTCCTATTCCTGGGAAGACAAGCAGCAACCGTCCTAAATGGTCTCCAATAACAACAGTAATTGCTTCTCTGAAGTCAGTGTTGAAGTCTTTACTCTGTGGAACTGTGTTAATATCCATTTGTTGTTTCCAGCCTGGGAAACTAAACTGCTGTCACAGAGGTGGTCAGACTTGCTGATGTGCTGGCAAATTAAATCCGAGGACAAGTCTAACACCGTTTGACTGCCACAAAGTATTATGAAAAACTAAACTGTATTCCTAAGGAACAGATAATAACACACACAAATATATATATATATGTGTATATGTATATGAATTAAATAGACATAAGAATAATCTCTTTGAAGAACAATAGAGGTTTCAATGTCTGAAACAGGAAGAAGAGAGGGGGCAGCTTTTTGTCTCTGTCTGATAGCTACATAGGTGTGAAGATGAAAAAGGAGGAAATGACCTAGTTTTTCCAGTGGTACTCAAGCATATAAACATTTCAACAGTGGGCCGCAGAAATTTGGATGTGACTGTAAAACATAGCCTGCACTACTGTTCACTGAGTTCATGAGAAGAAAGCATTAAACAGCCTTTAAGCCCCAAATATTCTACTGTTGAAATCCTTTATATTGATCAAACTAATCATCCCAAAAACCCAGCGCATAAAAGATAAGTCTATAAATGTTTTGTGCACCATTAACTTGGCTAATGCTCTGTTGTGCAGAAAGAATAAATGAGTTAAAGTATAAGACAGGGAAGGTTCTATAATGGAATGAAGAAAAGTGGAACTATGTCAGCATGCAAAAGATTTAAACACCCAGTTTTTACAAACAGAATTGGAGCCTAAAGGTGGACACTTGTGGTCAAGATATCTCTGACTTGTTTATGAAATTATTTATTTATTGAATTGTTTATCCTAAAAGCTAAATTATGACAATAGGGTTTTTAAGGGAAGTCCATCACCATGCCAGCAGTTGCTGAGCTATCTAAAAAGCAGGGCGACAGGAGTGGAAGAGATTCTTCCTGAGATGCTGGAGGGTTGATGCTGATTTTCATCTTTAATGTTGCATGGAGGACTGAGGAAGAACCTGCTGATAAATTAACTGAACAGACTTTTTAAAGAAGGAGTTCCTCGGACAGTCTCCTCTTCGGTAAGGAAGACTCTGACTTTCAGACATCAGATTCACGAGGATCAGGGTGGCTCTTGTCTGCTTTTGGGTTTATTGCAGTTTAGTTGTTCAGTCCATGATTTACTCCTCGTTGTTTGTTTATATCCAACCTTGATCTCATTATATCAGCTCCTTCCTTTGTATTCAGTTTCTTAGATTTTCCTGAGCTCAGTGTATTGACTTGGTCATTGCTTATTTCCTCCTCAGCTCCTTTCCTGTTCATTAGTTTTCTCCCTTCAGCCAGCCTGCCCGGTCTTCCCTCACAGCTGCACCCTGTTCCCAATCACCTGTTCTTTATCAAATAATCAGGCTCATCAGTACTTAACTTTCTCTTTTGTTGAAAAAGTTACTACCTTGCCTCTTCCTTGTCTTGATTATTGCTATATTGTAAGCTTTTTGTTATTTTATGTAAAGTCTCTATTATATCTTCTGTCTCCAATTGTGCCTGTATTATGGGCTGAACTGCAGCGCTACATTGTGATGGTTTTATGTTCTGTACCTGGCTCATTATGTTATACTTCTGAGTTTGTTTTATACTGACCTTTCGATGCCCAGCTCCTTGTTGCACATTTGTTGAACAGAAACCAGCACCTTCTTCTGGACACCCTGTCGCAGCTTGAAGTAAAACTTATCCCTGTCCTTTGGCACTGGGCTGGGAACAAGCAAAAATAGGAGTTATGAAGACCAGATGTTTACAAACTATATATAACATTTTTTCTCCTCAAAGTGTCTGCCATCAAATAAGACAAAATCTTTTCTGATTTAATTAGAACTACAAAATTTTTGCTATTTGCCAAAACAATAAAAGAAATATTTTTTACAATTCTATTTACAATTCTGGTAATCCTAGCTGTCTAAAGTCAGACAATGACAATCAGTGGTGTGTCGCTTCATACTGCTGCGTACACAAATACCTAATATTAACTGAAAGTTACCAAGGATACTTCAATATAGCTTTGTTTTGTTTTTACTCTGTTCATTCTCTGTTGCTTTGTAACTGTCTTTATATTTTACTTAAGATGTCAAAAGTTATCTAGCTTTGACAACCGACATGATGAAAAAATTGGTCGACCATGTTTTCAATCATTAGGCTAGCAGAGTCAAAATTTTCAGCTGCAAAGATAATATTTTCTATCCAGAGTCCTGTTACTAAAAAGACAAAACAGGAAACTGTGTTTGTGCATTTGATTTGTGTGTTTGGACCAAGTACTTGTAGTTGCCTTTGCCATCATCTTCTCTGATCTCTAGTGAGACGGTGAAGGTGTAGATATCACCGTCAGGCGGGCCAGAAAGCACCGTGTCCCTGATGTCTGCTCGTTGGGAAGAACGCCGAAAGGCTGTGGAGAAACTGTAAAGGATGCGGCAGACCTGAATGGAGAGAACAAAAAGAGGACAGAAAAAACAAGAAAGGGAGGAAATGGAAAATTGTAAAAAGATGTTACAAAATAAATACCTAACAAGTAAACGGAAGCAAAAATAAAACTGGAAAACAAAGAAACAAACTGGGGGGAAGAAAATAAAAGACAATAGTGCCCCCTACTGGGCAACAATAGCTGGTACAACTAAATATCTTTGAAACAGTATGGAAGTTTTTACTAGTCATCTTTGAATGCTCCACATTACTTAAGGTAACTGCTGGTCTTTACCATTATTTTTTTTGGGACCTGTTGGACTTTTAGCTGCAGGATGATTTGTTTGTTTATTTATAAGTTTTTCAAATTAAGTTCAGAAAAAAAAATGGAGTCAAGTAACACTTTTCCAACATTGTTGTGAACTCTAATTGTTTTCAACTTGCAGGAGATCCAAAGATAATCAAAAGTACTACAAGTGCCGTACATATTTTGTAACAACAAAAACATTTTTATTGGTTTCACAGAACTAAAATGGAGTCGTAAGGTCCTGTTGGATAATTAGAACAGGATCTAATGTAGCTTTCCTGTCCGCATGCTATATAGGGACAGGAACAGGACTAGCAAGTACAGACGGCTTTATTTAACTAAATGCAAATCTACAAGCTGCAAAACCAACTATTTTGCACAAATCTGTATTTCTGTTGTGATTCCATTGCATTTCTGTAATGGCAACAAAGATCAAGTTATTGACTGGATTAACAGCTTCAAATGCTGGAAGGGAAAATAATCATTTTTAAAAAGTATTTTGGATCTAAAATATTAAAGAACTGAACTCATGGAGCCTGAGAAACTTGCTAAGATTCTGTTTAGTGTTTATCGTCTAAACAAGAGTAACTCACGGCCTCTTTGATGTGGCAAGAGAAAACGTGAATCTGGAAATCCTCTGAACTTCGGTAACTCTCAGTGAAGGAGAAACAGTCGCTTTCCACAGAGCCCTCCCGCCCACGGGCGCAGAACAGCACCTTGTAGATGGGGAAGGAGGCGATCTCTGTTCCTGAGGCCTGGTCTACGATTCTGAGAAGATGGAAAGAACAAAAATCAGACAATATTTATGTTGCTGTACATGAAGCTGATTATTTCCATTTTTTATTTATAGTGAATTAATTTCTAAGGCCTTCAGTTATAAATAATCAGTGCATAAATGTCTGTTTTATTTTTATTTTAGTCAACTGTCTCATTTCCTCTAGAGTACGTTTTAAATTCAATGTTCCCGTTTCACTAAATGAACAAACGTGGCTAAAAGAGTTTCTGTCATCTGACTTTACTTCATGATCTGTAGCATGTTTTTTAATTCTTGGACAATGACCTCTAGGGTCATTTTGGAGGTCTGAAAACTTGTGTTAACTGATTTAAGTAAAGAAGAAGAGTTAGATATGATAATTAGGCTCAGAAGTCTTTATTATCATCTTATGATTTGTATTTTAAAAATGCCATTTTATCCATGTGTATATTTATCCATAGAGCAGTTACACATTAAGCCTTCAGCTCCAGATTCCTGTCAAAGTTGAGACAATTTTTCAGGTGAAATATTTTGTGCTCCAACTTTAAATCTAAGCCAAACACAAATTTATACACCATGCTTTGCAAACAGTTGGACACAAGTGCTTGCAAAAAGTATTTATACCCTTTTGAATTTTTTCATAGTTTTTCACATTACAACAACTTCTGTTAATTTTATTGTTAATTCTTTTGTCAGTTCTTTTCAAAATAGCTGAAGCTCAGTCAGCTTGGCGAATCTGTGAATATCAATTTAGGTTTTGTTAAATAGTTTGGGTTTGTATTTTACCCAAACATCATACAAATGAACCTAAACCATAATGTTGTAACTCTGGCTGCCTGTTCAAGGTCGAGGACTTTAGCCTTCTAGACCCTCTCACAGGTTTTCCTCGTATATTTAGCGCCATCCATCTTCATTTCCACTCTGACCGGCTTTCCTGTCTCTGCAGCAGGGAAACATCCTGACAGCCTGATATTTCCATCCACATTTTTACTAATAGCTGTGGTGTATTCAGGGTTATTTTCCACCACTTGCAGCATTTTATTCTTTGGTCCAAAAAGTTCAACTCTAGCTTCATCTGATGATACAGCGTTGTCTTTATGTGGCCACAGGAGGCATTTCATTTGGCTTACCTTAACAAGTCAAATTCTTGAGAAGAAAAAAAAAGTGTCGACGGCACAACTAACATTTGCCCTAAGCTGTGAATCTCTGCAGCTCCTCCAGAGTTCATACGGACAACTTACTACGATGCTTCTCTGATTGATGGCCTCCACACCTGGTCTGGCAATTTAGTTGACCAGACATGTTTTGGTTGGTTTAAAGTTAGTTAGTTTGCAAATGTAACTGCTTACAACCAAACTAATTAGGTGGCGTTTGGTGGACTGTATTTTACTAAGGCATGTCAGAGAAAAAAATGGAAGTAATCACACATGAACATCACATTTTAAGACATATGAGTAAAAAATGTTGAAACCAATTTGTCACTTCCATCCCTTGTTAGTCGTTCACAGTAAGTCTTATCAAAACACACTAAAAGAGTAAAAAAGTCCAAGGGATGTGAATATCTTTGCAAAGCACTGTGTGCAACTTTCTGCTGTCTCAGACTCCTTTATCTGACCTGACAGAACCATCTGGACCACAGGGAACATGCAGTGTGATGGGAATCGGGATGGCACTCTCCGCTCGCAGGGTCGCCATGGCTCTCTGCGCCTCTGCCTCGTTGCGAGGAGCTTTGACCCAAGTGCAACCCAGGTACGACAGCTTGTTGAACTGGACGCTGTCCTCCTCTATGACACTGGGGCTGGATGGAGCTGGACATGCCTCTGTGTACAGACAGACAGGTTTCTCTCTTAACAGTTCTGGCCACTTGTTGAGAACTTAATGTGAACTTTTCTTTCCATGTCATGTAAACAGGAAACACTCTTGTACCTAAACAGATAGTGACAGAAAGAGCAAAGCTGCACTCACGGCACCAAGAAAAGGATGGAGGAAAGATGAGTTAGAATGATAGAGGAAGTTTGAGGGTCTTCTCTGAAATAACTTCCGGTCTGAAACTTTCACACTAACAAACAGGAAGCAGAACAATGAACCCAGCAGCTGAACTTCCACTGCTCACGTGTTCGCTTTTATAGCATGCTAACAGTTTCCCTCTCAGTCTCCCTGCAGCACAACAGCAAGATCTTACTGACAACACTGACAGTTTTCGTTGAAATGGTGACCAATACTTCCTCAACAATTTAACACGGTCTTAATTAGGGGAGCAGCGATACGTAAAACTCATTAATATCACATAGGACTGGGCAATATATCAATAACAATAGATTTCTCTGTGCACACATGACCGATATCAATACATAATACATCTGATAGAATATTCAATCATTTCATGAGAGGCTTTAGATCTTCTCATAATACTTTCAAGAATACTTCAATTTATCTAAAAAAGGCCTAAATTTTGACAAACCATTTTTTCTGGTTTGCCCACAAACTCAACAAACTGAAATCTTTTTCTGCCTTTTTATCTTTTCAGACCTTCGCACGCTGCTCCCACCATGCATGGTCTGCAGTTACAACATTTTCCATTTCTGCCCTCCAGCCATTGGTTGCTTTAGAGATGCTTTCTGCCTCCTTCCGCATCTGAAATATGATGTTTACATATCGTTTATCACTCGCCATTTATCTCTCCTACTTTGAACCCAAAATGCTACTAAACAAATTATCTAAGAATATTTGGAGCATATTATATTAGAATTTCATCATGTGAAGACTGCAACTGACTAGCAATCACCTCAGCGAGAAATACTGTAATTTTTTAACATTACAAGATCTTGTACAAAGGGATTTGGTTGCATAATTGTTGTTGTTGTTTTTTCAAAAACATAATAAAAGTTTCATAAACCTCAAACTGTAGCTCAAAATTATCTATCTCACCCAGTTCAAGCATGCCTGGACTGGGTAGTTCAGGTTTTTGGCAAGAGATGATTAAATATTGTCCCCAAATCATGAAAAATGTCAAGCAAGAGCTTTAATAATGCTAATCACACAGCAACCTTACAAAGCTGCTGTGCAGTCATATTTTCCTGAACAGCTAAATGAATCCCCCCCCACTCCAGTGCAGAGGTAATAGAGAGAAATATTAAAGATGACAACTATCAGATGAGTTAAACAAAAAGAAAAAAGAAAAGAAAAAAAGAGTTAGCATCCCCCCCCCACCCCCTCAAGATAGTGCTGCCCTGGGCATTCGCCACACATGAACACCGAACACGTGTTCAAGTGAAAGCAAAAGTGCATTCATCTTCAAAGTGGAACCTCACCGTAGCAGCCTAACACTAACACTACTGCTACATTTGATGTCCATAACTTTTACAAACAACCGATTAGTTTTGCTAGTAAAGATGTCTACTGAAAATAAAAGCTGAGTAGCTGCACTTGCATTTAAAAATGTTTCAACATACCTCGTCTTTTTGCCGTTTTTAGAGCAAAACGCTTCCTTCTGGTGAACATTGCTAACCATTTGCTTGAAGAGGGTGATAGTATGTGCTTATTTCCTGTGACACATTTCATCACTCTCCGTTTCATTTCACCTGAACTCATCCAAAAATAAAAAATTCTTTATGCTGGACTTCCTCTCCTCTGATGTGAAGAATCACATCTGCTTTTTATTTTGTCGAAAAATTTAATGAAGGATCATTAAAAGCAGTTGAAGTGGAAAAAAAAAGAGACTGAAACTGAACAAGTCAGACTGGGACACAGAGGAGTTAAAGCACAGAGCATCAGAATCACTCAAGAGTCACCCTGACATTCTCACAGTATAACAGAGTAAAAATACGTCTTTCAATGCTGGGAAATAAAATTTTACAACAAAAAGGTGTCCACTGATCTAAATGCTTTTATTTTAAACAGCTTGAAGTTGTAACTGTATTTTTAAAACAGTGCTAGCTTTTTATTCCTCCCCGAGTCTAGGAGTTAGCCTTGGTCAATGCAACTCTCACTACACACATTTACTGTAGTATGCAATATAACAACATTCAAACACAACAACAAAAGTAAATACAGCACAGTATAGTACAATAATCTTTAATATTTTTCTCTATTATATTTGCACTGGAGATTCATCTGGGATTCATCTAGCTGTACAGGTAAATATGACTGCTTAGCAGAAGATCATCAACTTTCTACGAAGATGATTTGTTTATTTAACTTTTTGTACCTTTTTTAAATTCAGAATTTCACAGCATTTGGTTGAATAACCTTTCAAATGTTCTTGCTATCCTTCCACAAGTTTCTCAATTGTTTGAATTTTGGTCCATTCCTCTTGACAGAACTGGTGTAACTGAGTCACGTTTGTGGACTAAGTTGCTCAACATACCAAATGGTGTCTGAAATCAAGGCTTTGTGGTGAACTCAGCATCATGCCTTTGTTGATGCTGTGCCACTTGGAAGGTCAATTTGTGCAAGAGCTTTAACTTCCTGGCTGATGTCTCAAGATGTTGCTTCAGTATTTCCAAATAATGTCCTTCACTCATAAAACCATCTATTTATGTTTGTGTAGCGCTCTATCCTGCAGCAGAACATCCATGCAGTGTGAGGCCGCCATCTTCATACTTCACAACTGGGATGGTATTCTCAGGGTTGCAAACTTGCCCCCATTTCCTTAAAGCTGCAGTATGTAACTTTAGTTTAAAAAATTTTGTTAGTTTTTTTAAATATCTGTTAAAACTATCACACTGTTGTGAAAGTATAATTTGAGACAGTCTATAAAAATATCAAAATTTGTATATTACCGTTCCAGCAATGGTTTTTTGGCCTATATTAGTACAGAATTAATTTACCCTGTGGTAAATGACTCCCTCTTACCAGCATCAGTCAGCATTTTCTGAAAATGTCTTGTTTTTCCCTGGGATTGTCCCATTAAGCACCAAAAACCCACATCACAGAAACCCCTTGGGTGGACATTCCCCTGGTTTCTCTAAACTTGTATATAACAAGTTTGAACAGATTAGCGCAGCACTTCCAGGCATTTGGGAACTGAACCCCAGGATGGACAAGACTTGTGGAGGTCCACAATTCTCTCTTATGATATTTGTGTTATTTCTCAAATTTCTCCTAACGAAATTATACACTCAGATGTGCTTTCAATTAATTTAAAGACTGTGAATTAACAATACGAAGCTCTAATTCACTACAGAAAACAGCTAATCTGTTTTAATAAAGAGAGAATAAAGGTTAGTTGTCCCTCAATATATACAGATGGGTTGTGGGGTAAAAAGCTGCCCTGGTGTCAGGAGTTGGAAACAACTCATGGAATTGTTTTAGTTTCCTCATCAGGACTGTCCGTGCTTTTTTATGACTGGAACTATTTCCAAACGGCTGATTTAATCTTTTCTGTAAGCATGAGATAAATGCAGACGCCTTCTTATAGTCACCCGACTGGCAGCTCACAGCAACAGAAGGAAGAGGAACAGCATTATGTTAATCCAGTCATTCCTGCATTTCCTCTGGCATTTGTTACAAAGGATCTTCATAGGAATAGCTTAGCAAAGCATTTTAGCAGTTATAACGTCATCTCTTTTTTAAAACCTCAATATACTTTCATATTCTTATATTTATAACCAGCATAGGGAAAACCCCATAGGAGCCAGTGTCCTTGTAGAACTGGTCTTTGCTCTTGCTGTGGCTGAGGTAAAGAAGAGATAATACACAATTAATTTCTTAAATTGGTCAAATAAAAATAAAGGTGTTGGACTTTTAGCTTGAGCCATATTGAGATACTTTTCATCTGCAGCTTCAAAGTCACAAGCAGCTCACTTAATATATTCAACAGTGAAACATTGCCCTGTTTTCTTGTTTCATGCTTTTGTTCTGTGCCCCTATTAAAAACAACACTGGCTCCACCCGACTAAAGTCGGTCTAGATCCACCGCTGATAACCAGCCCAGCTCAATGAAAATAATTCAGAACAGGCTAACATATTAAAATCTTGTGTGTGCACAAGATTTTATTACCAAAATATACAGTTTCAGTTAAATTTCTGTGGTTTTTCACTGTTGTAAAGAATCTAGCTAATGAAGTCAAGCGATATAGTGGAAGAGCAGGAAGCCAGTGCAAGAAATCATGATTTTCCTGTTGGACAACAACGTGGATTTATAATCACATTCAGCTGCAGTTCAGGTTGTTCTAAATTATTTAGAATCTTGTTGAACTTGATTTGTGCACCTGAACAGGTTGCATTTGAAAACAAGTGACCAAAACAGGACTGGGTTATTTGTTTAGGTGGAACAGATCCTTTTTGTTCCAGAACTGCACAACTTTACACCCTGTATGAAAACACGTTGTTGTGGTAGAACTGCCAAAATTAGACAAATAATAATAACTCTGTTTATTATTCAAGTTTGTACAGGTAATACTGAAAAGTAGTTCTGTTTTTCTGTACTGGGATTGTTTATTGAGTGATTTCAGTCACTGTTTACATACAAAGCAGCCAGAGTTCAAGTGCTGACTGTGTTGATCCAACAACAAAGAAAACCACGGGAGGGGCACGACTCTGGCAAATCAAGACACCGTTTTGTTCCTAAGTGTTGATGTTTCACCCGAATCTTTTCTGTTTTATACCTGTAAACAAGCCATTTTGTACCTTTGTACTTAACCATCTTAATTTATCTAAATTTCTCATAAACCAAACTAACTAAAACAACCTGCTGATAGACATTATTTAGCTACATATACAGTAGACCAGAGGAACCAAACCACAGCATTTTATATTTTAAGTTATAAAGTTTGTAAATTGGATTAATTAAAAAAAATACGAGCTAAGAGATTATGAGCATGCTAACAAGCTCATTCCAATAAGTAATTAATTAATTGCATGACAAATTAAAATAAGTTTGATAATTTCCATTCTGATGGAAGTCTTGTTTACAGAGATGTCAAAATCAATTTTATGTATAGTTTCGCTTGTGTGAGGTTTATAATTCTGTTTTGTTTTATCTTAGATAGTTACAGTATCTCACAGTTCCAGTGTTAATTGTTCTTTATAAAAATTAAAGTTTTTTCATCTTTGAGAGAGGAAACTTATTAGCATATTATGCCATCATCAACATATCATTTGAAAAAAGTCTCAAAACAACATTATCGTTTATCGCAGTAATTACTGGGACAAATCATTGTCCAGCAAAATGTGTTATTGTGACAGGCTTACATGTGAACCTCATTCAAATCTACTGGTTCCAGAGTGTTTACCTGCAGGTTGGGTCTCTGACACTTGGCTCTCTAGTTTCTTTTGCTTCTCCATCTGTTCCACGCAGCTCTTTTCAACCTTCACCTCATCATCGTCATCCAACACCTCCTCCATAGCCTTTTCCAGCTGATCACTTCCATTCCAGGACATCTGGAGGAGGAGACAAAATATTACAGGATCAGGCTATTTTTGGCTTATGATTACACAGAATCATATAAAATTCACATACAAATTTAATCAGCGCAGTTTACAGACTGCATATTTGGTGCAGAAGATCACTTAGTCTTGTAAAATATTCAAAGAAAGAGTTTTGTTTTATATTTTGCAACTTCAAATGTACTCAAAATATGAAGGGGACAATTAATTTAAACTACCGTATTTTCCGGACTATAGAGCACACCTCCCTATAAGCCGCACCCACAAAGTTTTTTTAAAAACTGGAAACGTACATATATAAGCCACACAGGGTTATAAGCCGTGGCTATCTCCGCCGCTCTCGGTTTAAGGACGCCCTCTGCTGCTATTAAGGTCGCCTCCAATGCTGAACCACGGATTCGTTCACGCAGAGCTTACGTTCAACTTAAAAGCGGCATCATGTGAATTTCTTTGTGTTGTTTCCATGATCAGTTTTAAAACATTTCTCAGTCATGCCTGCTCTAGCATGTACTTGTTCTAAATGAAAACAAGCACTTTCTTCTTTGATTTCCAATTTTGACTTCCAATGATTCACTTCCTGCTAGAGAGCCCCCTGGTGGTTGAAGAGAAATCCACAGAAAAGCCTCACCACGCCATAAGACGCATGGTTCAAAGCGTGGGGGAAAAGTAGCGGCGTATAGTCCGAAAAATACATAATTTAGTGATCACATGGTTCTCATTTCTGACCTTGAGTCTCGGTCTGCCCTCAGAGCCCTGCGGTGAACTGGCCGAGCTGGACTGCACTAGAACAAACTCTTCACTGGTGACGGTGGCCACGGACTCTGTTGAGCTGCTGACTTTGCCCAGTGAGGAGCTGTCATCCATGGCTAGCAGGTTCACTCTAGATCAGGATCTAAGGGAGACCAAGGTTAATGTTCTCCCCTTCCCTCCTGTCAGCCCAGCTGTGTTGGACGGCAGCCTTTATGAAAAACAAAAGGAACTAGATTAGAAATGCGGAGCTCACATGAACAGTGGGGCTCCTTCAGACTGAATATCCTATTGGCATGCAAAATGTGAACACATAGTATTGTTGCCTCCCAAACAATCATGTAGTTACATTTGCAATAGCCTGTCCAACCCTTAAAAGTTCATTATGAACCACAATGAAACAGTTCAGCACGTGAAATCAACAATATGGGTCACATTCTGACCAACAACTTGCTGTTTTCATTTAAAACTACTGCTTAAACAAATAAGACAAGTTTTATGCAACATCTCAGTTAATGATACCTGTTAGGATGAAAGGACCCACTTCTTATATAACAACATATTCAGTTGCATAATTTATAAGATTCAACTGCAGCAAAGGTCTTTGAAAGCCCAGCTGACTGATTAATACAATCATTGAGTTTCCATTAATAACATTTTATGATGGTTATATTTTTAAGCATGTTATTTATGTATGACTGAGTGTCCATCTGGCACTTTATCTTAAATTAAACTTTGCACAGAACTTGCAAAGTTTATCAAAATGCAACTTAAGATAATTATTCTTGTTTTACTAAGAATAAGTGTTTTTTAATTAAATTTAAAATAATAACAAAACTGTCAGATATTGTTAATACAGGTGCATCACAAAAATTTTAAATATCATCATGAAGTTTCTTTATTAATTGTAATTGTATTAATATTGTAGATTCCTTTTTAGATCTACAAATATCAATATTTTAATTGTTCAATAAACTATTGGGATTAGCTGTAAGACTAATAAAATAAGTTTGGAAATATGTTGCTTTTTGCGTAATCTATGTACTGGATGAATTTCACTTTGAATTAACTGATGGAAATTAGTTTTCAAATTCATTACAATTAAATGATATATTTAACTAATATACTTTAATTTAAACTCTTGCAATAAATCATTACTCAAACATAAATACATGCAAAATGAAGTGGGCTTGTACAAAAATAACATTAATAGCAGCTTTCCTAAAATCAGTAGTCTAAAAAGTATCTTAGTTTATTTTAAACATTAATGGACATTCATTTGTGGCCTCTCTGTTTGCACGCATTACAAAGCAAGTGTTGGCAGGGCCTAAATATCTTTAATTCCCCCCTTTACACAGTAAGAAACGGCTGGCTGAGCCACAAACACGCCTTTATGGAACAGTAGTTACTGAATGGCTGCTGGAATGTGAAATTAAAAGGTTACATTTCCGTAAACGCTCCCAACATCTTTGAAATGCTGTTCAAATAAAATGCCAGCATCAGAATAGCAACAGTCAAGAAAATAATAATCACTTCTAACAATTTTAATGGCCTGACTATTTTATTCTTAAAAATACATGTATTGCTCTGGCAAAAACCAACAAGCCAGAAAAATACAAGCAGCAGGTTATGTTGGGCATTTAATATGAACAACAACCAAATGAGAAAAAGTGGATCACAGCGACTGTAATAACATGAAGGCTAGAAACATGAAGATAATCACATCTGTAACCAATCACAACTGTGACTTACACTTTGTGGTAAAGGTATTCTAACTTTCTACCAGAGCTGTCTGACAGCAACACCTGTCAGTGTGATCTGATTATGATCTGATCATAACCAGTTACTCTTTGATCGGCTCTGATTGGTGAAAAATCTGAATTTTCTTACCCATTTACCCATTGACTTCAAAGAAAAGCAAAAAAAAAAAAAAAAAGATCGGAAATGCGGCATTTGGAAATCGGAGCATCTCTAGATTAAAGAAAAACAATTAAAGATTTTTTTTTATTCTGACATTACACATACAACACAAAATGAATCGCATTTACTAATTCAGGAATTGCAGGAATCCATCTGAAACTTTAGGTTTCAGGCACACAGACATAAACTGACAAGAGGGAATGCAGGAAGGAGCCATTCAGTCACAGATAGCGCCACGATTAGATGCACACAGAAAGCATTCATACAGTTAAGACTAGGCAAATTATCCTCCAGCCATCTGCAGAGGCTAAAATGCAGTAGGCAAAATAAGTCATGTGCTCATGTCACACATAATCCATTACACTCGCAAAAAAAAAAGACAAGAACAATCCGCCCATTAACTTTTAGAAGTTCCTGTGTAACAGTCCAGATAAGAAATACATTTGACTAAATGATTTGATTATCCTTCCCTTATACGGAGTCCTGAATGTTGTGTAGGTGCTGTATGTTATATTTATTCTGACATGGTAAGCATTTCCTTCACCTTTAGTCAGCTACAGGTCTCATCAATGTGTTAAACAGGCTCCTCCTACTACACTATTCATCTAAATAAGCCAGTGACTGTGCATAGAAACCACATGCCAGTGTTACACAAACAACTTGAGTCACACGGTTATTGTAAAACACTCCCTCCATTGAAATTAAACAAGCACATAATCAACTTTTACAAAGAAAATTACATAATAAAAAAATAAATATTTTGCCTGCATGCATATAACATCAACAGCTCACCAGACTTTGCAGACATGTTCATATTAACTGATTCCACTCCAAAATGACACAAACAGTCTCATCCCTTGTGGTCACAAAAGTGCAGCAAACTTGCAGCCTGTCATTACTGGTCTGTCTCTCCAGTTCAGGACTGGCTAGCAGGCAACCAGCCACAGCCTTTATGAGACCAGGAAGAGGCCGTGTGTTGGACAATGGCACAAAACATGAAGCAGATTAGGCTCTCGGAACAAATGTAGAATTCTCAGTAACAGAAAACAGCTGGACAGTTCAAGTGAAGCCTTCGGTGGGGATAAAACGAAGTAATAATAAACATTAATTGTAACTGAGTCAATGTTTTCCACCAAGGTGTTGTTTGTCTGAGTCTGTTTTGCTGGACTTCCCCACAAGCTGTATGACGTATTATGTAGCTAAGTGCACTTACAGTTCACTTGAAGAATGAGAGATAAGGGAAATCTTTGCTTTTGCCAAACTACTGAAAGGTGATGCATTGCACATGGTCTCTTGTCTAGCTGTAAATAATTCAGCCAGCATTTTGGACAGACAGATAACAGTAACTTTTCCTGCTTAATCATTTCGGTGGCCTCCTGTGAACCTGATCTGAGAACTTCAACATCCCCCTTTCAGATAAATAAATAAATAAGTTGCAGAAAGCATATGCACAGAAAGTGAAATGGGTGAATTTGTTATTTTTTAAAACAAACTATTTAAATGTTTACCTTTCTGCGATTTCCCTTGCTTCCATTTTGCTACTGGTGCACATGGATTTCCTCATTGAGAGGCATTAAATAATATTTTTATTTTATGGCTAACTGAAAATGGCAAATGGCACAGTAATAAAAACAGAATATAATGGAGTAGAATAGAAATATCTCTTGGTAATTTCATTGTAATAGCAGCAAAGTGAAATGCATAATTCTGCAGAATGTAGAAAGAATAATTGCAATAGGTTGTGTAAAGGAAAAGTGTAAATATCTCTTTTTGTTCAAGGTAAATGTGCAACTTTTTTCTTTTATGGAAATATAATTCTGTTGGACC
The DNA here is from genome assembly GCA_902982915.1 of Phalloptychus januarius. Classification (NCBI taxonomy): domain Eukaryota; kingdom Metazoa; phylum Chordata; class Actinopteri; order Cyprinodontiformes; family Poeciliidae; genus Phalloptychus; species Phalloptychus januarius. The sequence continues at coordinate 6,276,221 of CADWAE010000076.1, read as the reverse complement.
ACAGTGAGAATAGTTGTAGTTGTACTGCAGCTAATTGGGCTCTTAAACAAATAAGCTGCAACAAGCTGACAGGCAAGCAGTCATGTAGATTCACACAAAGATACAAATGTAATGCATAAAAAGCAGAATAATAACATACTGTGCAGTAAAGGCAAAATTACAATGTAAAATACTAGAAATATCCAAAGGAATGTGCCAATTAAAAATTATGCATATGTATTGGTGCATTAAAAACAAACTATTTACAAAAAGTGACAATAAAATTGTTCACATAAAAGCAGATATGTTGTTTGAAATGAGAAAAACTGTGCAAATACCAGAACTAGGCCGTAAACACCTAGTGAGTTTGTTGAGAGCAGCGATGGACCAGAAGTCTCAAAGTCCAGTCCAGTCTTTTTTCTCCCAAAAGTGGCGTCTGCTTAAATGTTTCAAAATGTGCACCGTCATGCTTATTTTCTGAACTTGTTCCTGACAGTTAGTACCTCTGGCTGAGGAATCAAACATTGTAGTGGTAGAACATTGAATATGTGTATGTGTCTGAATGAGTAACACTTTTCAAGAAAAAGGGCATGGCAATACTTCTATGAATGGGAGTTCATTTTACTGAATAATACTGGCAACTTGTCTTTGCAAAATTATCCAGGAAAAATACAAGTTACCTACAGCCAGTTGTAACATTGATTTCAGTAACGGTTAGGTTAGATTTCCTTTCCTGCCAGGGTTAAGCTAAGCTTTGAAATGCCTTCTTAAGCAAATGTTTCCATCTATCCCCTGATATTGAATCATTTCCTGTGAAATCCATAATAATAAAAAAACACAATCAATGCTATTTTTTTGGATAAAACTTAATGCATTGGTTATGTTACATTCAAAATTACCCTCTGCTTTCTAATTTTCAATTATCAGCATTTCTCCTAGCCAATGTGCTGCCAAGTCATCATTTAAAGCATTAAATTGAAGGAAAATTGTAAAAAAAAAAAAGAACTAGTGTCATAGGTATAATCTGTCACTATGTGCAAAACATAGTTGCTTATTATGACTTGAAAACAACTTATTTTGCTGTTAAAAATTGTTTTTCTTTGTACTAAACTGTTGCATCTCTGGGCCAGTTAAGTCATTTCAAGTTTATTTTAAAATACTTTTCACACATGCATGACTGGGGCAGGGGAAGAAAGAAAAAAAGAGGTCTCTATATCCATCTATAGTATGACACTAACATGTCTCCATTCCCTTATGAACCTGTAAACTGTGAAACTGAAATCAACCACACCTTCAGGAAACCATTTCTACACTAAAAGTATGTCGTGGTAGAGGTCCATCAATTGTCATTTAGTCAAATGCATCAAAGACAGCTGGTGATGCTGTGAGTTTGACATGACAACGTTGTTGTTAGGGTCCTAGGAGGATAAACTACTGCAGTAAACTGCTTTTGTTGATGTCTACAGGCCTGGATGGGGCAAAGAGTACCATGGTATCACCAGTTGGTTAGCCTCATTTGCTATTTTATCTGTAAACTGTACCGTGATAAGCATATAGAAAGCTGGACAGCTTTGACAAAGTGCTGCCTTGCATATCATTACAATGAGAGGCGAACAGATTGCTTTTGCAGCAGCTAAGTGAACGTAGAAACCACAAACAGCGAAAAATAATTAGCGAGGAGCAAGCTAACTCATCATAAATGTATCAGGGTTTTTTTTTCTAACGCTTCTTACAATAGCTTCCACAAGCCTCTCCGCTTACTCGAGAATGTCAAGACAGGTGATTGCGGGCTAGACAGGAAGTACCTGGATACGTGTGCTAAGCTACAACGGGGAGCTCGAGCTAACTTTGGCTAACGCTAACCAGCTCGAAGTCCAAAACAGTTGGACCACTGAGCTTTTTCAGGAGCACCCCGCCCGGCTCCGGAGGAAAAACATCCGAGAGCGAAGAAAGGAAACAAGTCTCCATCTTTATCTGCTCGCAGATGTAACTCTAACGTAAGCATAGGTAGCCGTTTAGAGAGTTGTCAACTTACTTATTTGAAGGTTTGTGGAGTTGTTTATTTTGTGTCCGATAAGTTGGAGCGAAGATCGTGTGTTGTGTCAAAGATGAATTACTCTGGAGTTTTATTAAACATTTTCCGGTGTAAAGTACGGCGCATGTGCGATATCTTCACAGCCTATCTCGCAGAGGAATTTTTTTCATGCATATTTTTACAAACAGAAACACGAAGAAAACATTTAATAAAAGACCAAAAATGTGAACTCACTCTTATGGCACTCTTCCAGTTTGAAAACGTATAATTAAGCAGGCCAGAGGAGGGATAGCTGATCAGCACGTCTCTCGTGAAAAATAACCAAGCAATAAAAAAAAGTTAAAGTCTAATCTGTTAAAAGTCTATTTCATGATCGTATTTGTCAAGAAAGTATACATTGTTGAACAGTGTTGTTTCAAATTAATTACACGGATATAAACGCTTAACCAGAAGTAGACAAAAAATAAATGAATATACTGTGAATATATTCACCTTTCTTCCTTTATCAGAAGGAAAAAAGGTGTTGATAAAGATTGCATTGACCTTTTCTAAAACACATTATTTGAATTAGTTTGAATCAAAGATAGTCAAATACATTATTTCGCCAATGTTTTGGAAAGAATCTGGTGATATTTGATGCTTTTTAAAATAATTTTGAAGCCATTCACTATGTGAAGTCTACTGTACGACTTGACCTGAATGCACCACGGAGTTAACACGCGGCCTTAAAATGTTGAGTAGACGAGCAGCTGGTAGGCACGCCGTTTCCATAACAACGCGTTCAGGAAGAACAGAATACTGAAGGAAAAGGCGCTTTCGTTCGTAAATTTAAAAAGAATGTTATTTAAGATAACCTACATTAGCTTCTCGCCTTCGTGGCTCGGTGAAAGTTGAAAGACTCTATCCTCTGACTAACAGCCTCGTTTGGTAAAGATGTCGTTGTCCACGGCCAGAGCCAGTCCAGCGCCAAGCTCAAGCAGGGGAGAGCAAGCAGACGGTAAATTATTCACATCCATCTGAGGGCCAATGCTGCTCAGAAAGTTGCAAATAAAACATTATATGTAGTCATGCACAATTAGTAGGTTAGAAAACGTCTGTAGAAATGGCTAAAACCAATCCAGTGCATTTGGAAAACAATTGGGTAAGTTTGCCAAATGTTTTACACGAGGAAAACTACTTTTACCTCAAAATACTATTAATGAAGTACAAATAAAATTGTGCCATCAGAACATTACTCAAGTAAGCAGACGTATATTGTTAGATGATTAACTAATTTGACAATCTTAAATAATTCTGGTATTTTAGCAAATAGGAAACCCAAAGGTTTTGGAACCTTGGGGTTTAAGCTACATGTGTATGCTTAAGCAGATCAAACTACTTCAGTGACAAGATTGTACTCAATACAGGCTTCTGGGCAGGCTCAACTGAGCCTTACAAGTTTAGTTTAGATAACATAAACAGTTTATAGAAACATAAGAAATTTCCCCTCCCAATAAACTGTGACTGTGCTTTTTGGTTAAAGTATGCTTGTTCCCGACTCAACTAAAATAATAGTATCACTTTGAAATAATATCAGAAGGTGCAAAACTACTCTTAGAAATAGTTGAATAAATGTAGCTGCATAAGTGTAGCTCATTACAGCCACCTGTGTAAATAAACCACTTCTAATTTCTTTTTACTATAATTAAACGAACTAGACTTATGTAATAATTTAAAGTGGCTTTGAAATCCAGAAGTTTGTCTTCCATCACTGTTACCTTGCAACAAGAATATCTTGAGTTCGAATCCCAGCCTATTTTTTTCTGCATAGAGTTTGCATGTTTTTTCTCTGTTTTCTTGGCATTAGGACCACATCAGACTGAGAAGAGGGAGCTTCCCAAAAACAAAAATGCATTCTCAAAATGGTCATACTGATAATGAGAGACAAGACAGATAAACTCCCATCAAGAACTTTGGAAGATGTTTAGAAAGCATTTCGAAATATTGACGAAAGCTAATTTTAATGGTGGTAGTAAATAAAAACACAGAGTTATGCTGAGTATTTGCTTGATCTTTCTTAGAGACTAACTTGAGAGTCCAAGTTCCACATCAGGAGATCAGGAAGGAGCCACTTCCTGTCAAACAAACAGCCATCCCAGCAGAACTGCTGCTCAGCCTCACCTCCACTGTCTCCAAGAACACACAGGGCCACACTGCACATCACCGAAGCTGTGAAGTACTTACTGCTCTTTCTTCTTTACATGATATGCTGTGATTTATTGCTTCAAAATTCTTACATGTGTGTCTGCTTTATGTAAAATGGAAACAAAAAATGTCAGTGCCCCCTCCTGGACCTTTTCATTATGTTTGACTATCTGGTTTGATTCAGTTACTCTTTATAATTTTTGTACATTCTGTAAAAACAATATGTATTTTTCCTTACACAGATTTCTATTTTATTTTGTTGCGCTTCAAAATTTCACATTATTAAACAAGTTTTAATTAAAGATGAATATCGCCTGAGTGAAAATGCAGTTTACAAACAATAATTTTATTTGTCAAAAGAAAAAACAGCTATCAGGCTAATCTCACAGTGGATGAATTTCTCCCCACTCAAGCTTTTTTGATTCAGTCATATTTCAGGCATGAAAGGCCTGATTGAAGTCATACTACAACATCTCAATCAAATTTAAGTGCAGACAGATCTACTTAAGCCAGTCTAAAGCCTTTATTTTGAATGCATTCTTTAACTATTCACACACAGACCTGTTGGTGTTTTTCATATAATTGACTTGCAAAATAACCTAAATAAGTTTGAGATTTAAAAAATGAGTTTATGTCGTCAGAGAGGCTCTATGTTATTAAGATTATTCTACAGGTCAGGCAGTAAACAGGTCTGAGTGTGATCTGAGAATTTGTTTAATTACACAGAATTCACCATTTAACATACTTATTCACATTGTGCTCAGTTGGGTTTCATAGCCGTTGATAAAGAAACTTTGGATTTGAAAACCATTTTATGTATTTACTCAAGTTATCTTGATCTGAAGTACAAAAGTTTGACAAAATAAGTTAAATCTAAAGAAATCAGAAAATTTTCTTGCAGCAATTTTTAAATAAAAAGACTTGATAAAAGTACATATGAGCATAGGTCTATAAAATAGCATTAACAAATTTTTTTCTACAGAAAGATGGAATCAGACGGCCAGATGGAGTTTGGCATTATCCACTTGGACGCACCAAATACAAATACTTTCTGGAACAGCCAACATCGCTGACAGAAGCTGGCAGGTCAGTGACAACTAAAGTTATTCTCAAATGTGACATGTTATATCTTTACAGCTCAGATTTTGGTTAAGAACATAACCCTTCTTCCAGGAGTGGATGTCGAAAACAAATTCAGTCTGCGCAGTAGGGGTGGATGATATGGACTTAAAGTTTTATCATAATATTTTGTGAGACTATTGTGATAATGAAAAGCGACAATAAGATATATTTATTATATAGAGGTCTAACTGTGTCTGTGTGTCACAGCAATTACAGCCCCAAAAACACAAATAATGCTCTTGGAAAACATTTTCATTAATGGGTAAAGAAGTTAATTTATCACTCAATTGGACTAATATATTTTCCAATGCATTAGTATTTATTAATGCTCTCATTGATAAAATAGTAAATTTATTCATCGCAATAATAGGGAGAGTTTTGGGCAGGTTTAAATATAATTAATTAGAATTTATTGTGGCAACAATAAATTTGAATTCTTATCATGACAAGAAATGTATCGTAATAAGTGATAAACGATACAATAACCTTAATGTGCAGTGGCCAGAGAAATCACAAAAGAACTTCAAAAACTCTGCAAGCCTTTGTTAGCATGGTACATTTTGAGGTTAATGACAGTAAATACATCATATAGCAACTGTGATTTGGGTTTATTTTTAGCAGCCACAGATTCTTTTCAGTCAATCACGATGAGTACCAAAGTATTATAATGTCAAAGTTTTAAGATGAGCTGGAGTCTGACCTTAAAGATGGTCATGAAACAATGATGAAGAATAAACAAAAAATCCTTCACACAGATGTGAGCGACACTTACTAACTCATCTTGCTACAAGCTGCGGAATCACCGGGTGGATTTAGTTTTTCAATGCAATGCTTTTAAATTTTGGCGTGTTCTTTGTATATTAGATCATATGAAACCTGTTGCATGTACGGGCTATGAACAGAAGAAATGACTCTCTTCCTTTAATCATTACTGCATGTTTTCCACCATAGCATCAAATGCTAACATGAGTTAAATCAGCAGTTGTTAAAATAATACAGTAAATATGTGTTTCCTCTGTGTGTGGTGCCTCTGTAGGGATATTTCATTCCTGTGCGATGCTGTGCTTACACAGAAAAAGATGACTGCTCTCCCACCACTGTATGAGAAGAGCCTCAACGGAGACCCAAACCACAGGGTTTGTACAATTAGGTGTTTTAAAAGTACTTGATTTCCATGTAAAGTCCTGGAAAGCACTTGATATTCAAACTGCATATTCAAACATTTGTTGCCGTAAAATGATATCTATGTTTTTAAATGATCCATTCTCTAAATTGGCTATTGGGTGAAAGGCAGAGCACACATTGGGTAGGTCACTATTCCATTTAGTTCACCTTTGGCAAGCCTTAGAAAAAAAAATCTAATACATATGAACAAAATTTACAGAAAATAAAAAGATTACCATCAATTATACATTGTGCATCAAAAACAACCACCTAATTTAGATGATAGTTAAGCTAACAGGAAGTTAGGTTAGGTTTTAGGTTGAAACACTTGAATATCAATGAAGGTGAAGTTTTCTGTCTCTGTCTTGCTTTTGGAAATTCAGACTGAGTTTCACTACCTAGTTTTACCATTTTCTGTCAAAGAAATGTTTTTATTATTTCATAAGAACATTTCCAACATGCCAGATTGCACATTGTTTCAGTTTCTAGTTGACACTGAACTGTTTTTCTTTCTTTTTCAACAGATTTTTGATCCCTGTATTTTTCACATTTTGCAATTTTGCTTTCTCCCACTTTTGCTTTACATGTCCATGTTTCATGTTTTTTTTTTAACTTTAACTGTTTATTCACTTCCTCATTTTAAAGGTATTCACATATTTTTTCTCTGTCCCATCACATATTTCAAACTATTGGTTTTGGATTTAACGAGTGTGAAGTATTCCTCGGGCAACCTTTGCCATTGATATGAGTAAGAAGGCAAGCTAACCACATAATGCCACCGTTCTGTGTGTCTCAGAACTTGAATGTCAAACAAAATGTGATCCCTGAAGAGTATCGTATTGTGAAGAACAAAGGAATACGATGCCTCCAGTTGTATGACGAGTAAGTTTCCTTAATATTATTTAGCGCAGTCCCTTCCTATATGATGCTCTAGCTTTTTCCTGATGTAATTCATATTGTACTTCTTTCACAGTGCATTCACAGTGCAACTGAAAGATCAGGAGCAGAAGTTACGAGTCCTCCCATCACTGTGAGTCCAAACATATAAATTAAAATGACAGGAAAAATGTAATAAGCAATTTACTTAGGAAACATACTAGTAAAACAGACCGTTAAGCATTACAGAACTCTGTATGTGTGTGGAATAATACACATCCTGTATTTGTTGGAATGTTCTGTGTACAGGAGGCCCACTGGCAGGCTGGAAGTGGTCCAGCTGATGAGGATGATGGATGACATGCTGGAAAAGGCCGGAGTGGATCAGCAGGATGAAGAGCTGACCGATCTGTGCCAAGTTAGTTTTCTACCTCTGCAACTCAAATGAAGGCTGTGTTGTCATTTTTGTTTAATACAGAGAAAAATCTTTAGTTTGTATAATTAAAAAAGTAAAATACACAAAGAGCATCCAGTCAGTGAAGCAACAAAAGCTACTTTGACTCGAGGGACCTTTGTGATCCAATTTTAAATTTTTTATTCCTTTTATTTGATTGTCAGGATATTGGCAATCTTAAAGAATGAAATATAAACAGATTATTTTATTCTGTTTTCCCATTATTCTATTATGAGATGTTTTTGTTTGAGCTGCATCTTTAAAATTATGTTCAAAATAGCAGGCATGCAAAATAAAATTCACATTAAAAAAAAAAATAATAATAATTTATGTATTTAAAAGAAATTATGTGAAATAATAAAAAAATAAAAATTGTGTTATTCAGTTCATTGCACAGTTATTGGCATATGTCCACACTTCTCTCTTGGGAACATTTTTGTCTTTATTTTTGATATAATGTAATCCACACATATATTTTTATATTACAAATACCTAAGAAAATAAAAAAAGAAAACAGTTTTTTAGGTGAAATAATTCTGCACATTTAGTGTTTTCGTCAATGAGAAAACAAGAGGTTTGGTGACCAAAAAGATGAAATTATACATAAAAACAAAATAAAAAGTATAAATATGTTTAGGGACAGATAACGTATGAAATCAGATGCTTTGAAAGTTTAGAAACAAACCTGAAAAAATATTTTTTATCACTTAAATGAGAGGAAATGTAAGCACATTTTAAAAGATGGTTCAAGCATTTACGTAATATTTAACAGTTACAGTTCTTAATCTGCAATGTAATATGCCAATGTAGAGTGTCTTTGTCATTTCTGTCAATACCACTAAAATGCTCTGAGACTTTAAGTTGTGTGACTTGTTGCGCAGCTCGAGAGCTTGTTGGATCTGGTGAAGACAGAGCAGAACATCTACAACGTTGTTTTCCATGAACTGATCAGGCAGGTGACCGTCAGCTGTGCTGAGAGAGGACAGCTCCTCGCCAAACTCAGGTTAGCAGGAACATACTTAACCTTATAAGCCAACCAGAAAATAGACAGACATGAACAAATGCTTGTGAAATGCCATAAAATATTATCTTACGGCAGTAGGAGTATTAAAAGAATGCTGACTGATTGTATGTGGATGCAAAAAACCTTTTCTGTGTTAATATGATAATCATACATTTTGAATTATCTGAACTTTTGTTTGGCATTATCTGGAACAGTACGTTTTGTCAGATGAGTCTAAGATTGAGTTTTTCTTTAATTAAACGCTCCAGGTGGATCTGGGAATATAGGGAAAATACTTTGATATTCCTGCTTAAACATAGTGGAGGATCCATGATGCTGTGGGTTTCTTTTATTAGAGAAGGTGGCATCATAATCTCTTTGAAAGAATAAGCCTAGCAACTTCAACCAAAGGTTTAAGGTTGTTTATTTTTATTTTTCAGTGTGAGATTGAAAAATAGTTTTGGCAAAGCAACTTTTTTTTTTTTAACTTAAAATCAGACATTTATTTTTATATTTTCCTATGCTGATACAGAATTTATTTCTTTTTGTTCCAGGCAGCGGTACCAGTCTCTGCTGGACCGAATCCCCCGGCGCCTGAAGGCGTTACACACTGAGGTGGTGGCGCAGCGGGCTCTGGACCGTCGCCTCATTGAGGAAATTTACCACATCAAGGCGTCCATCCACCAGATAAACAAGTATGTAGGTCAGGGTCAGAGTAGTAAAAGAAAGCAACCAATTTAACTGTGAACTCAGGGAGACTTTGATACACCAACTAGTTTAGGAAGAAATAATAAATGCCTTAATTTTAAATAATATCTTTCGTTTGTGTGCTTTTTTCTCAGGGAACTATCAAAAGTCAGAGAGCATGATGCTTTTGTTTCCAATAAGTTGCAGCACGCACGGGACGAACTTGCCAGAAGCTACAAAGAAACTCTCAGCAGCTCCGAGTCAGTCTGGCAGACCTATAATAGTTATTAATGGCAAACTACATCACCATTCATCAAGTAGAACAAATTTGAATTAATTGTACTAAATTGATGTATTAGTACATATACTTGCTTTTGCTTCTGGGCACAGTCTATATTTAGCTTTCTTTAAACATCGTGTAAATCAATGCAAACTTCTTTTGCCTTTTTTTCTTGTGATGGATGTGAAATGGGACCTTTTTTAAATATGCTTGTCAAAAAGCACAAAAATGCCACCTCTGAAATGATAAATATGCTTCTCTAAGTATTGTCCAGAGTTACCACCATCTGTATGAGCTACACAGGACTCGTCTGGAGGATCAGCTGCTATATATGACTGAAGACAGAGACTATTGGAGCCAGTTCACCTTCAACCTCGCCCTCAAAGTACAAGAAGCCATTTTGTTGTGCTGTTCTCCTTTTTTTGTGTACATTGTTCTTTTTCCATCTCTTTGTGTTACACAATAAACAAAGGAATTAGATTTTTAGGGATATGTTGCAAGTAGGGCTGGACAATATGGCTGAACAAGGTGCAACAACACAAGGGTTTCTTATCAGTTGATATCAATAATTATTAATTAGTTTTTTGTTTTACGTATCTGAAAAACGACCTTTACTGTTTTATCCACGCTTTTCACTCCACACCATTGTTTATTTTTAAACAGTTAGGAGGAACATGAAACTGCTGTTGCTCAGGTTACATAACAGGTTGTTGCTAGGTAACCACAAGTTACTCAACAGCCCGTTGCTTGGTAACCAAAGAGTGAATGAGTTAGTTGATGCCACCAACCTCACCTAGCTGGCCATGAGAAGTGGACCAGCTAAAATCTTTCTTGAGCCTATATCTCCCAGAATGCTGTGAGGTTCTGAATCAGAGTTCAGTGAAATTATTGAACATTCTCTATTGATATTGACCATGTGTGAATCAGGATATGTACTGTCATTAATTGTCCAGCCCTGGTTACATGTTAGATTCACATTAAAGCATATTTTTCTTATAAACATGCCAGCTTAGCCCACTTTTGTTCCAGGTTTTGTTAAACTGTTTTTTTTTCTGCCAGGTGATTAAAGCGAAGAAGCTCCGTGTTGTCAGTGAGCTGCATGTCAGTGAGGAAGGCTGGTTCGAGGCAGCACAGGACTGCCTTGTCTACATCTTCACAAAGGTGAAAATCAAACCACACTCTTTTTTTTTTCCCCACCACAGATGTGCGCTTGACTGTGCTCCTCCTCCTACAGGATGCACGTGATCTGGATGTCATAGAGGACTTAACCAACAGGTGGAAAGACCAGCTGACTGCCCTCATGTTACTTGCGAAGAAGATTCAGCATGCTCAGTTTGAACAGATCTCCTCCTTCCAGGAAGGCATTGGAAAGTGGCATCAACTCCTCAGCAAGCAGAATCTGTGAGGAAATTATTTTTAAAACACATTATCTAGATCTATTTGAATCTTATTGGCTTTTATTGACACTTATACATATTGTTCATGCGATTCTCATCTGATGTTATTAGGGATGACGATCCAGAATATGACGCTTTAACAATGGCAGAAATCCATGCAGACTTATGGAAGTGGTCAAATGTAAGACAGGATATTTATTTTCTTTACCTTCTTTGGTGTTTTTTGGGAGATTGTCTTTACAAAAATGCAGAATCTTACCAAATATTTTTGGTATAGGATGGAGTTGGATGTCCTTGAGCATAGACTCAAAAAAACTGATTTAAACCATTCGATTGTAGCTCTGGGTATGTTTAGGTTTAAAAGCCTGAAGGATGAACCTTCATTTCAGTCTAAAGTCTTTTGATGGGTCTAACAAGTTTTCTTTCCACGTCGTCTTGTATGTGGCTCAACATTCCTTGTGATTGAAAAGCATTCCCTCACCATGAAGCTGCCACTACCATCATTTACAGATGGGATATAGTCTTTACGACGAGGCATTGTGTTTTTTGCAACATATGTTGTTGTGCATGAAGCAGAAAATTTTTTGTTTTGGTTTCAGCAACCACAGCACCTTATTGCTTTTACACTGTAAAAAACAAAAAAACATCCTGGGGTCTTTACACAAACACACGAGTGGAAATGAAACGGTACGCTTCGCGCAGTCATATTTCCCAGCATGCACCGCGCGCTTCTTCTTCTACGGGGGAAAATGAAGTCGACGGCTGCTTACCGTAGTTGCGAGATCTGTTGTGGCTCAGTATTGGCCCATATATAAGGCGTAAAGTATTACAAGGCGCACTGTCGGCTTTTTAGAAAATTTAAGGTTTTTAGGTGCGCCTTATAGTGCAGAAAATACGGTAGTTTGTGGTAAAATACCAGCAGCTGTGGTTGCCAGAATTTTACAGTAATTCCGGCCACCAAAGGATTACAGTTGCCAGAATACGCTAAATTTTAGCACACTCTGCACAATTACAGATCTTATTTCTTTTTTCCGCTTGCTGTATTTCTTGGTCCTTGTGATCCAGTTTTTTTTTCCACTGACGTTCTCTAACAAACCTTCACAGACTGCAAATTGTGCTACTTCGTGTTGCTATAAAGTCCCAAGTTTGTAGTTGTAGCTTGACAAAATATGAAAGAAAATGTGTCCAGTAAATAGCAGTTGTTGTTTTTCTGAGGCTTTTCTGTCTTGTTTGTTTTTCTGCAGAAGCTGGAACTTGTAAGTGAGGAATTCAAAGGTGAAAGAAAGATTTTGTTCCATAAGAGACTGAGTGAACTCCACATTACCCTGGACTCATTGATAGAATTAAGCCTTCAGACTGTTGAAAGACACATTTTCGCTGATGTTGAGTCTGCTGTGAGCCTGGAGTCTATAAGAGAGCTGAAGAAAGTCCTAACTGAACTTCTTAAACAGTATGACACTCAAATCAGCGGTGAGAGCAGATATTAAGGTTGTTTTGCTATTGACACATGCACAACTGTTAGTGACTTACGTTTGGTCTCTGTTAGTCTTCATTGAATCTCATGTTAGCAAGGTAATTGTTGAGACATGGAATGAATTAAAAAGCTGAAAATAATCTCTTCTGCAGAGATCCACCAACTCATTGGATTCATGTTTAAAGTGATGGACTTCTGGGCTTCTGAAATTCACGATGCGCTGCAGCTGTTATGTCCTCAGTCAGGGATGACTGGCTCTGATTGGCTTAAACTGGAAGAAGCTTTTTTAAATTGCAAGAGCATATCTGAAGAGATATTTTTGTACTTCCCCTTCGCACAAACAGACAAGCGAACGAACAAACAAAAGGACCAACAAATGGGCAAAAAAACTGACAAACAAACGGACGAACAGACAGATGAACAAACGGACCAAAAAGTGGTAAAAAAAATCCCCGAGTTGTAGTAAGTGTTTTATATGTTTTAAAAGTGTTCATTTTATCTTCTTTTGGTCAAAAAGCAAAGCCGCTTTATTATTATAATTCTCATTATCACAATTGGACTGATCTGTTTTTATTAGTAAAGTAAGAGAGATTTATGAATTTGTTCAAAATACTTTTTATTTCAACATTTATTGTTCTAATTTCGTAAAAATAAAAACATAATTGGGATTTTTGAATAGTAGTTTCTCATTCCACAACAGAGTACGAGGCTAGTTTCTGTAAGATTATGAAACTAAAATAAGAGTGCATATTTACCATGCGGTTTCACTGCAATAAATTATTACCAGGATTACGTTTGCATGAGATTGTGTTCAGGAACATCTTAATGTACTATTTATAAATTGCTTAAAGTTCTGTGTTGTGTGTGTCTGTCCAAAAAGCTCAGGGACAGAAAAGGTGTTAGATGAAGTTCAGGAGCTCACAAAACGCCTGTTCAGCTTCACTGAGAATGGGAACAAGAAACTGCTGGAAGAGGTGAGTTTTAAACGCTCTTCAGCAAAATATCACATTTATACTTCTGTTTGTAGTCAGGAATCTTGTTCTTTTTGGTGAAAAGACTGACAAATATTAGCAACATCAAAAAAGAAAGGAGGGGAAAAAAATCAAAGAATTATTCAAAATATATTCTTAAAAAAAATTTAAGATTTGAAATCAATTTTTGAGCATTTTGGTTCGATTCAGAATTCCCAGGACTAGAATTTGAGTTCCTCTATTGAATTGATTTTTTTTTTCTCCTCCTGAACTTTGGGTGCCATTGAGATAATGAGATCCTGTCCATCAGAAAGGCAATTAAACAGTTTAAAGCTGCAACTTTCACAACATTTTCTGTGTGGCAGCCATATTGAATCTAACCTGAGCGTTGGCCCAGGCTTTCTGAATTTCAAGTCACAACCCTAAGTTTAAAAAGTGTTCAATTTCATTTTAGACATAGAGGTAAAGTAGGTGCCACATATTGAGGAGCTATTAGTCCTCACAGCTGTACTGAGTTTGATTCCTGACCTTCTGTCTCTGCCTATTTCCTGTCTGACTTCTGTGCATAAAGGCCACTAATACCATAACACAACAAACGCTAAATGTATCTACTACAAATAGATCACAATATAACTGTATCAAATATATTATCCCAAAATGTTGTCTTCACATTTTGTACAGTAATTGATTAATACAATTGATGTTTCGTCAGTGAGCAGCCGTTGGCCCAGTGTGGACGAGAGGAATAAATAACTAACGTTTTCTCTTTTTCCTTAGTTGACTGTAATGGTGCAGATGTTTGTTTCATTGGCTCCTCCCCTTTCAGGTGGCTTCTCTTCACAAAGGTCAAACAAACTGGATGTTGGATCTGTTGCTTGTCATGTTACCTGACCAGATTGAGGAAGAAGATAAAGATCCGTACCATGAAGAAAAAATAGAAAACTTAAGACGAGCTTTAGTTGAGGATGCAGAAAGGCTTTCTAAGAAATTGATCTATTACTCCAGATTTATTATCAGGTACCAAAAATTGCTACTTTCTATTGTTGCATTAATGATTGTATCAAAAAAGTTAATCAATTTATACAACAGAAAATGCTGTTTTTCTATTCTAGATCATGCAGATGCATTTTGGAGCAGATGTTGTTGGTGGACCCTAACATTGCACAGGTGGAAAGTAACACAGAACAGTTTGAAAAGCTGCAGGTAAATGAAACTGCAGCATCTTTCCAACATTGACTGTGGCCCTAAATGTTTCTGAAGATGTTTTAGAAAGCCAGTGCACAGGCCTGCAGTTGTGCAGTAGTTTTAGGCTTTTCCGTAAAAACGTCAAAATACCTCTACTGCAAAAATGATTTGCCAGTATTAAAACATGTGTAAAAGGAGATAATTTTATAGAATCTATAGCAAATGTGTGATTGACAGTAGACCACATCAGTAAAAGTTGCAGTTAGTCTGTAATTTTCAGTACGTGTGGTTTTGATATGACAACAAAAACGGCAATTTATTTACCAAGCTTACTTTCTATCCTCAGGCAGAAGGTGATAGATGGTTAGGAAGTTTAAAAATACTGCTCAAAGGAGTTGATGAGAAATTTGAGCAGGAACTCATTGAGCAACCCGAAGAAACTTCAAGCCGCTCTCAGTCACCAGAAAGAATGGAGACTCAGGTGACAACCCATCATAACAGCGTCCCAGAGTAGTTAGACTAAATGATAAATTATGAATGAAGTTAACTGGTTTTCATATTCATTAAACATGTGCTAGATATGTAAAAATCTTGACTTCTGCATGTTTCTAATTCTGAAACTCGACACAAAACATGGATCTGCTCTTAACCTCTTTATGAAGAAATAGAATCTCAATGGTTTACATTGTACTGTTTTGTGAAGCCCTGGCCTTGTTCCATAAATGATTATGACTATTAGCTGGGATCCTGTGTGTGTTACAGACCAGTGAAGGTCCTTTGCAGGAGCCCAGGCAACCTGACGAAACCAGAGATGAGGCTGAACCAGAAGAAACTGAGGTTAGTGATATGAACTAGACGAGGTTTAACAGGGTTAAGTTTTAGAGTAGTTAAATTACAAATTATGAATGAGTTAACTGTTTTTCAAGTTCATTAAACATGTGCTAGATATGTGAAAATCTTAGCTTCTTCCCATTTCTAATTCTGAAACCGGACACAAAGGATGAATCTGCTCCCAAACTCTCAACTCTCTTATGCAACTATTTAGAGGGAAAGTCCTTCCATATTTGTTATATATTTATAGTTCTGCATTACCTAAAGCCATTGCTGTTTGTATTATACATTGTGCAAAAATAAAAAATCTGCTGAAAGTTCTTGGTAACTTTGTTAGAGGAGAAGGAGAAAGAAACATTCTCTGCTACTGGTTTTGGATTAAAAAACTGATCAGAAATATTAGAAAAAAGCAGATGTTGTCATGTCTTTAGACATTTGCCTGATATGTTTTGTTAGTAACTTTTCTACAATCTATTTAAAAGCCTGAGTTGATGGACATTTTTGTGTCTCCATGTATTTAGTGCCGTCTGCTTTGTGAATCCAGTACAAAAAAATAGCATGTAGCACCTCCACAAGTATAAATAAATGGTTTTTATTCCATTGCTTTGTGAAGTCCTGGCCTTATTCTGTAAATGAATATGAGTATTAGCTGGGATCCTGTGTGTGTTACAGACCAGTGAAGGTCCTTTGCAGGAGCCCAGGCAACCTGACGAAACCAGAGATGAGACTGAACCAGAAGAACCTGAGGTTAGTGAGATGAACCAGATGAGGTTTGACAGCGTTAGACTTCCGAGTAGTTTTTTAGGTTAAATGACAAATTATGAATGAAGTTAACTGTTTTCAGGTTCATTAAACATGTGCAAGATATGTAAAAATCCTGACTTCTGCATGTTTCTAATTCTGAAACTCGACACAAAACATGGATCTGCTCTTAACCTCTTTATGAAGAAATAGAATCTCAATGATTATGATCAATAAATGATTATGACTATTAGCTGGGATCCTGTGTGTGTTACAGACCAGTGAAGGTCCTTTGCAGGAGCCCAGGCAACCTGACGAAACCAGAGATGAGGCTGAGCCAGAAAAAACTGAGGTTAGTGATATGAACTACACAAATACCTTGGAAAGAATTTCTCTTAAAGGAATACCTTAAAAAACTACAACTTTGAATAAAAATAAGCTAACATTAATTTTAACTTAATTGATCTAATTCTGAAACTGGACACAAAAGATGAATCTGCTACTAACCTCTCAACTCTCTTAATACTATTTAGAGGGAATGTCCTTCCATATTTATATATATTGATAGTTCCTCATTACCTAAATGAAGAACTATAAAGCCATGGCTGTTTGTATTACACATTGTGCAAAAATAAAAAATCTGCTGAAAGTTCTTGGTAACTTTGTTAGAGGAGAAGGAGAAAGAAACATTCTCTGCTACTGGCTTTGGATTAAAAAACTGGTCAGAAATATTAGAAAAAGGCAGATGTTATCATGTCTTTAGTTTTACCTATAACTTTTCTACAATCATATAGATTGTATTTTCTACAACCAGAAAATATTTGAAGAAAATACAAATATCAGGCTGAGTCCATCATCAGCCTGAGTTGATAGACATGTTTCGAGTTTGGGTTGTGAATCTGGTACAGAAATAGCATGTAGTACATCCAAAAATATAAATCAATGGTTTACATTGTACTGTTTTGTGAAGCCCTGGCCTTGTTCCATAATTGATTATGACTATTAGCTGGGATCCTGTGTGTGTTACAGACCAGTGAAGGTCCTTTGCAGGAGCCCAGGCAACCTGACGAAACCAGAGATGAGGCTGAACCAGAAAAAACTGAGGTTAGTGATATGAACTCGACGAGGTTTGACAGCGTTAAGTTTTAGGGTAGTTTTTTTAGGTTAAATGACAAATTATGAATGAAGTTAATCGTGCTAAATATATGAAAATCGTAACTTTGTTACAGAAGAGGAAAAAAAAACATTCTCTGATTCTGGATTTGGATTAAAAAAACTGAAATACTAGAAAAGGCCTGCTTTAGATATTTGCCTATTCTACAATATATTTGTAGAAAATAGATAGACAGTAAGTATTATTTTGATTATTTTTTAGATTATGAGTGAGGAACCTGAAACAAAACAGCAAGAGGTCAGTCAAATACATCATAGGTTTTTAGTTTATTTAAGGTCATGCTGGTTTATGCTCAGCATTGGGTTGTTTTCTGTTTTACTTTTGCAGAAGTTAGTTGTTTTCTATGAAAAATATAAAAATATGATTCAATACATGTTTTAAACAATTGGCTTTACTTCTATTTTTAAAATCTCTTGAGATTTTAGAAAAAAATCAGAAAACTGATTTACTGCTTGTATCATAACGCTCTTTGTTCATGGGATTATTAATGTAAACCTGTGTGCTAATTGGTGTTCTAATAAGTTAAATCAACCAAACTCTAACTGGTTGAGTTACAACCAGTTAACCAGTTAAAAACGCTGTATTTATAAAAATACAGCGTTTGCTGTATTTTACAAATACAGCAATGTAAAAATACAGTATTTTTACATTGCTGTGTTTAAATGCCCAATAAAATAAACTAATTGTTTTATCTTCATTATTTGTGTGTGTGGTTTTGAACATTGTCTGTGTAGTCAAAGAATAAAGTGCAAAATATGCTGAAAGAATATTAAGCGTTGTTGTTAAACAGAAATAGTTTTACAAATGTGAATTCCTTGTACTCATTATTATAGTAAAATGAATTATTGAATGTCGTCCTGCAGAGGCCCTCATTGAAGCTGATAGACTATGATGGAAACATCCTTCAAAGATATCAGGATGACCGCATGGTCCAGCTGCCTGGGGTCAGATGGTTTAAAACATGGAATTTTTTAATAATTTAGCAGAAAGATTTGCCTTTTTACAGAACTGAATCATCTGCCTGACTGAACTCAGTTTGTGTGTTTCTATCAGGGCGATGAGCTGATTCTGTGTCCAGTAACAGAAGAAGGTCTAAAAGCTTTCTCTGATCTAGCAACAATAGTGCTGCTGCAGAGAGAACTAAGGTAGGACATGTGTCTTCATTTTCTGTGCTTGATTTATAGTTTTTAGAGGCTAACAAAAGCAAAAGTTTAAATTGTCTTGAAAAAATATGCACTCAACATTCTTTTCCACCTGAGATCCACAAAACAGTGAATTCGGTTGAAAATGTTGTGTTAAAGCAATACAAAATAATAATTACTGTTAGCTGGAGTGGAAATGATACACACTTTAATTTTTTTTCTTTAAGAAATACACAAAAATGTGTATCCTAAATGTATATTTGACTTTCTTTACCCCTGATTAAAATCCTGTATGACCAGTTAACAAGTGAGCCTTATTTGAAAATATATTCTAATTTATGGAATATGACTATTAAAAAATTAAAAACAGCCCTGTATTTTTCTAAACAATAACAATTCAGTCATTTGTGCTAAAATGCTGAAAATGTTACAAAGTAAAACATATTTGTACATAGAAGTGATGCAAGGAAATGCATGTATCTTTTTTGATCGTTTTGAAATATTCCTATGATTAACATGCAGAGTGGCTTTCACTAAACTGTGCAACCAAAAAATGGAAGCATCTCATGTTTTTTCTCAGTGACTCTGAGATGATAACAATAAATGCTGAGAAGCGAGCTTTGGAAGCCGAGGAGGCTCTGACTGAAGCGCAGAATAAGATTAAAGACCTGGAGAGATTGCTCCAGAGTCAGCCTGCTCCCGAGTCTCCAAGCAAAGATGGTAAAACCTTGCTACTTCCTGGACAAAAAAGACATGAGCATTAAAGTTTATAATGCATTTTTTTTATTTATTTTTTTTTTCAGAGGCAAAGAAAACGCCACCTCAATCCCCACCTACAGCTGCAGAACCAACTTCTGAAGCAGAACCAACGTCTGAAGCAGAACCAACTTCTGAAGCAGAACCAACTTCTGAAGCAGAACCAACGTCTGAAACATAACCCACATCCGAAACCAAACTAGAAAGCAACACCACAAAGAAAACTTGTTGTGACTCTCTGCTTATGTTTGAGACTCTTATTTACTTTTGTTTTATTTGGCAAAGAGTTGAAAAATCTAATCGGCTACATTTAACAGCCCACTACTTCTCAGAGTGTGACGTATAAATAAAAACAAACGAAGAAAACAGAAAAGCAGTGTACATTTACAGTATGTAGAAGGATACACCTCACTTCCTGTATGCTGTGCATTTGCTTGCGGTGGCATCTGTCAAACCTTTGTCCCTTCCATGTCTGTCTTCTTCCTGCTGTATTAATAAATGTCTATGCAAATGTTCTTGAAGTTCCTGTTTATCCTTTGCTGTGTCAGAAATTGAAATTAAAAGGATGCGTATATTTTGATCATTCTTTATATTTAATGTCAAAAAGATAATATAGTTGTGCATAAGCTGAATATAAAAAAATGCATGCAATTTAAACAAATTAAAGTTTGAATAGTTCTAGAATAATCTACAGAGATTCATCAGTTTTCTGGTGAATATAGATATTTTCACATATGAACCTGATCTTGATTAAACTACACTGGCTTCCAGTTTATTTTAGAGTGAAATTTATTGGAGGGCTTTTCACAGATAATACCTGTTAGTTCTTTAAAAAATAGATAAGAGCCATTTTTTTGCATTCTTATATCTTGAAAGGTGCTCAGTAAATAAAGTTTTACTTGCTACATTAGAATTTTTATTCTATTTTTCTGACCATTCCAAAAAACATTTATTTGTAACATATGTATGTCTTTGTTACCTTGAAAATCACTACATTCAGCTTTTATTTAAAATGTTAAACAGTGTATTGACCCAATGTGTTTAAATTACATCCATTTAGCATAATATTTTAACCAAAATATGAATGAAATATTCGTTATGTCACAACATTGGTGAGTCTCTCTCTGATGACGCCATCATGTCCCCTCCGTCTTCAGAGAGAGGAGGTGGCGGTGGGAGGGAGGTCAGGTCAGAGTTCATGTTGAGAAGATCTGGAGCGAGAGGAAGGACCAAAGCAGGCTGGAGATGACGGAACGAGGCTCTAAAGCCTTCCCAGGCAGCTGTCTCCCTTTCTGATGCCTTCGTCTGCTAACAACCAGAAAGAAAAGACATTGTCCCCTTTCATCTGAGAAGTCAGAAATTATTTCAAACTGGACCTTAATAAAACTTACCCTAACCAAGTTTTGTTGTTTGTTAAAATAGATGAAACCAAACATGAATGTTAAGAAGAAAGAATGTGTCTGAAACTGATTTTAAAATGCACAGTGCCTTACTGTGAACTGCCGTTGTCTCTTGGCCTCGGCATCTGCAGCCAGACTCTGCTGTAGCTCCACAGGAAAACTGAGCTCATCTCTGAAATGAAAATCAAACACAAAGACCACCATCATTTTTTCTGGCTCTAATTCTCTCCTGTACATTTCAAGTAAGTCAACAGTCCTGGAAAATTATTTCAGAAGTTATTTAACAAAAGAGGCTGCACAGTGGTGCAGCTGTTGTGGTAGAGCTGTTGCCTTGCAGCAAGAAGGTTCTGGGTTCGATTCCCGGCCCCGGCCTTTCTGCATGGAGTTTGCATGTTCTCCCTGTGCATGCATGGGTTCTCTCCGGGTACTCCGGCTTCCTCCCACAGTCCAAAAACATGACTGTCAGGTTGATTGGCCTCTCTAAATTCTCCCTAGGTGTGAGTGTGTGTGTTAATCCGTCTGTCTCTGTGTTGCCCTGCGACAGGCTGGCGACCTGTCCAGGGTGACCCCGCCTCTCGCCCAGAACGTTAGCTGGGGATAGGCACCAGCACCTTCCAACCCCACTTAGGGACAAGGGAGTATAGAAAACAAAAGCTATAAGCCTCACATGTCAGTTCTTTCCACCTTGATTCCCCAGCGGCAAGTGACAGAGTCCAGCGTTTTCTGAATCTGCTCTCCGATCCTCCGCCGGTGCTGCAGGATGTGACTGAAAGGATGCTGGGCAAAAACATCTCTGATGGCCGCCTGAACCAGACTCTGCAGCACCGAGGTCAGGTTGGACAGAGCTGCGCTGCACAGAGCCACGTTCTCTATCTGGTAATAACACACAGCGCTCAGCTCTGGCCTCGCCAGGTCCTTCGTCACCACCTGCAGAAAGATATAGTAGGAAAAAGTCAGATGTTTCATTGCTACTTTTTGTGTGGCTATTTCTGACAGCCAAGTGTGTGCTGTACCATGTGAGAAGGAACCTTCAACATCTGGAGCCGAATGTCAACTTTGTGGCAGATGTCTAGAAGTGGAAGATAGAATAGGAGGCCTGGAGAGAAAAGACAGAATGTAAACATCAATGTTGTAGGATATATGCTGTTTCTGGTGCTATTATTGCTCACTAGATATTAATGCTCAAAGATAGGTTCACATTTTTAACAATCTACAAAGGTTGATGCATATGCAAATTGAAACAATGCAATAACATTTGGCAACCCATTCTACAATATATTGATAACTCTAATTGAAGAAGGTTTGATTTTATTTTTGTGTGATGAGATATAAGTCATGGGAAAAGGGAGATAGATAGGATATGGAAATGTCTTTGTTCAATTTTTGCCACTTTTGTTTTGTATTGTCATTACGGCTAAATCAGAAAAAGAGGACAAAATTGTATTGGTGATGCTTTGATTTTTCATGACTGATCCCTCAATAAAACTGTTTGACAAGGAATGCAAATACAAGGAGTGTGTCTGCATAGATGCCATAGCAGGGAATAAAAGTATTTTTTAATTAACATAACCCATTGAACTTAATTGAGTGAAGGAAGGAGTGCAACACATGTATGTTTGTCAGTCTGCCACTTTGATATGCTGACATATCCCTCTAGTGGTCTAAGGATAGACTGTTTGGCTAAGGGAGGAGAGCGAGGATGCCTTTTGTAACTGTGGAGGAGCTGCAGAGACCTTCAGCTCGGGTTCGATAATCTGACATCAGAGCAACTCTGGCTTGTATGTTAGAGTAGCAAAAAAGAAGGTAGAAGACATTAAATTGCAGTTTGCAACTATATGATAGGGGACACAGCTGAAGTCAGAGGTTCTTGGGCAACAAGTCAAAATGCCAGGCAAAAAAAAATAAATAAAAAAAACAGCTAACATGTCACAATAGCGTGCCTGACTCCATTCCTATTAACTACTCTCCTGCAACTCTTAGATGCATCTCTTCTTAAAAATTGATGTTCAGAGATGTTCTGTATCCAAGCTTCTTGTGTTAAGCTGGTAGAGACATAAAGTGTGAACACTATGTATCTTTGTCTTCATAATTCACAATTATGCAGCTTTTTTATTCCAAATCCCAGCAAAATGCAATTAAGTTTGTGGCCATAACAAGTTGAAATGGAAATAAGTGAAAACACAACATGTATTTGTGAAAGTAACATCAAATCATCTCTTCTGACCCATATTTTGTTGAAGAATTTGGGTTTCATAATCATTAAAACATCAAAATCAGATATTTTAACTTATATTAGAGCATAAAGAAGAACATTTGTGCCTACCTGGTCCCTTTGGTTTCCCTCGCAGTAGATGACCAAGTCTGAAAATCACAGCTCTTTCGTGTTCTCGGATTACCTGGGAATCAAGATAACAGCTTTCAACTCAACACTGTTTGTACTAGAAACTAGACCACAAATACTTAAGATTTAGTGTTTTTACAGTGTAGCTTTTTCTTGGAGAGCTTATGTGAATCTGAGATTCAGTTGAGATCTGATGACTACAAAGCTTTAAGTAAAAAAGTAGTGGATATGTAGTTATCCGTACAAGGCAAGCTTGAGATATATAGGTTCACACAACCATCACAAAAATGCATTCGTGTTCTTTCCATTCACTGATGTATTTGTTTCTAATTCTATGGACAGTTTAACAATTATTTGAAGTAGATCAATGTGAATTGATCTTGGAGTTGTAGCTCCTACTTTGACACAGAACCAGATGGAAATAGGAAGGAAGAGGAGAACCAAACTCAAGGCAAACACCATCAGCAGCCACTCAAACACTCCCAGGCTCTTGCGCTTTAGACCTGCAGAAATGGGTAGCGCTCTGTTCAACCACAACATGCTTCTATAAAATCTTGACTTAAGATTTCAGAACTCAATCGACTATACAAAAGCCAGCATAAATATGCTAAAAGGAAAACAAACAATTCTATTCCTCACCGTCCTGCTCCGCTGCTTCCAGCAGCCACAGGTTCTCCTCCTGGACCTTGTTTTCTCTGACACGGTCTATGTCCACCACAGTAGATTTCAGCTTAACCTCTGCCTCTTTCTCCACATCCACCTTCTCCTGGTTTGTCTCTGATTTCTCCATCTGCCTTTTCTCCTTCTTGACCGATGGAGGTCCAGCGTGGCGACCTGCCTTTGGCGGCTTCTGATGATGACTTCTTTCAGGCACTGGGGCTCCACTTTCCCCTTCCTTCTTCCGTGGCATTGCTCTGGATCTGTGGTTCGGCTTCACATTGGGAGGCTTCTCCATATCTGCTGGAAATTCAGCTGTAAACAATGTATGAGTAACAGCTGGGAAGCTGTTTTCTTTTGGGTCAGTACTGCTTTCCTGACATGAGGAGAAAAGAAACTTTGGACCTGGTTCAAATGGAAGTTGAAGCTCAGGTTTGAGGCGCTGCAGTCTGGTGATTTGATTGGATAAGGCTTGTTTGGACTGTCCAAGTGTGGGAGTTGAATGTGTAACCATTAAGACATTTGCATGTAAGTTTTTGTTTAGTTTCAACCATGCATTTTGCAAGGGTAAGCATGTGGGATTAATTAAGCAGAAGCTCAGGGAGTCTCTGAGTCTCCAAACTAGGAATGTGTTGACTCAGGCCACTCAAGAAATAATCATTGCTTTGACAAAGGGGAACATTCAATACCCTCCCCAGTGTGTCTCTAATTAAACAGAATATTTTGACAGGTGTCACTGCTGAACAGTAATGTACAGTATCAGTAGAGTATATTTCTACATGCCTGTCACATCTAGAGACTGTATGTTCTTTTATGGACAATAGTAAAAGCTCAGTTGGAATAGATGAAGAAGATATGTAAAGTTCTTGCTGTAACTTTGGTTGTGCTTTAGTGTGAATCTCCATCCGGTCTCAAGCCTTTTGCGCCCACTAACCTATCTCCCCAGCTCTTGCTGATAAGTATCCCAACAATGTGATGGAGCCACCATGTTTCACAGTGGGAATATGGTTTTCTGGTTATACAAAGTGTTAATTCTCCACCTATTTACACTTTTTCTTTGAGCAGTTCGCTATAAAATGCAAATTTGTAGATAGAAAAACTGTTAATCCTGTCCCATCTGAGAGCTTGAATAAAGTTAAGTGGAAACTCCGCCCACTCAGCACGCCTCTTGTCTCGCCCGCTTCTTATGGAGTGAAAATAGTCTCAAAAGATTTGTAACTCGTGTGACGAAGATTAGGATTTGTAACTCGTGTGAAAAAAAAATAATTTTAATATGTAAGCATCTTTGTGTGTAAGTTTGTATAGTTGTATCTGTGAAATATGATTTGTAAGCCGTAAAAAGAAAATAAACCTTTTCCTATGCCTACAAATGTTGAAAAAATACACACGAGTCACCAGATACACACACACAAAACTGCAGTTATGTACAGATCCAGTTACGAGTGCACAACTACTTTTGAGACGATTTTCACT
This sequence comes from Phalloptychus januarius, assembly GCA_902982915.1. Lineage (NCBI taxonomy): Eukaryota > Metazoa > Chordata > Actinopteri > Cyprinodontiformes > Poeciliidae > Phalloptychus > Phalloptychus januarius. Next base: position 6,250,895 of record CADWAE010000076.1, on the reverse strand, counting down.
CCATAGTTTCTCAATGGTGCGGAGCCAATGTCAGGATAGACACCTGGTTTATTGATCCTTTCTTATTCCCAAGCATTTTATGAATCCGAGTAGGTAGGTCAAATTTCCCGTGGAGTTATAAATCAGAGTTTTTATTATTATTAATTGCTTATTTGAGTTGTTTTAATACCCAACTGTTCTCCTGCGTGTTGGTGCTATACCACTAGGGTGTATTTTATGTATTTAAGCTTGGAGGGAAAGCGTTCAAGAGGAACAAGTGGAAGATTTCATTAGGTTTTCTGTAAAACTCAAATGTGGTTGTCTAACTGAAAACTTTTTTCCCCTCTTTTGGTTTTTCGCTGATTGTGCGACATGGTAGTCTGGTTGAAAGAAACAACAGGTGTTGAGAGATATATTAGCGATAGCCCTGGACGAGTGTGGTTAGAAATGTTCCCATTATAGCTTGGACTTCACGTAATTTTAATTATTTGTTCTTCATATGCCTGGGGAAATTGTAAATTAATTTAAGCATTAGAAAGAGGAGAAACGAATTATTTTGCTCTTGTGAAATTTGAGGCTAAAGCTAGCGGACAAGTTAGCTTGAAATTTTCTGAACACGGGAACCTCCAGGATACATTTTTCCAAATTACAACATTTTGCAGCGATAATGCATTAATTAGCAATTGAGTACAATGTAGAAAAACTCCCATATCATTTACCGCCTCGTTGTTGACAGAATATTATTGTGGCTAATATGCTAAAGAAAGATGGCGGACGCCTCGTTGGATTGCAGTGATTTTCTTAGCTAAGCCGAAAACTCCTAATTTAGCAAGTTAGCATTGAAGCTAAGTGGAGATTTATTTCCTACTTCATAGTTATGTAAAAAATTATTAATTTATGTATGTAGGAGATCCTGTGGCCGAGAAATCGCATGTTTTATTGCGATTTCTCGGATTGAAATCACGTTGAACTCAATATATGCGACTGCGTCACAGTTTTCAAGTGCAAAATTAAAGTCAGACTTCTGAAATTAGAGTCATGGTTTTAAATTAAAATTTTATGCATCATTTCTTTCTCAGATGAATGTTCAGAGGATCAACGACATGTTGAACTGCTATGTAGTCAGGCTACCTTTGGTACGCCATATTGTCTGTTACTGTATTAAAGTAGGACTGCACAGTGGCGCAGTTGCCTTGCAGCAAGAAGGTTCTGGGTTCGATTCCCGGCCCCGGTCTTTCTGCATGGAGTTTGCATGTTCTCTCTGTGCATGCATGGGTTCTCTCCGGGTACTCCGGTTTCCTCCCACAGTCCATAAACATGACTGTCAGATTAATTTGCCTCTCTAAATTCTCCCTAGGTGTGAGTGTGTGTGTGCACGGTTGTTTGTCTTGTGTGTCTCTGTGTTGCCCTGCGACACAGAGGCTGTACCCTGCCTCTCGCCCGGAACGTTAGCTGGGTATAGGCACCGGCACCTCCCGACCCCACTAAGGGAAAAGGGAGTATAGAAAATGGATGGATGGATGTATTAAAGTAGAGACTTCTACAGTCAGCAATAGACTGCACAAGTTTATGGGATCTTATTCTTCAGCAAAAATGAAATGTATTCATTTAGACACCAAAATGGAGGATATGTTTTGGAGTAAAACAAAAAGGCGCTTTACAGGAAAAAACAAACTGTAAAGCATGGAGGTGGAAGTGTTATGCTATGTTTACCTGAAGCAAAATCAGATAAATAGTAAGAAAAGCACAATATGTGAGCGTATGTTTTGGAGTAACTTAATATTTAATGTGGTCTCCTTTTTCACATGAATTGTAATTCTCAACTTTTCTTTGGTCTAATCCAGATTCAAGCAGACAAGATGAGCCAAGAGGAACTTTTAGCAAAACTGAAGAAGGATGTTCGATCCCTTCTCACTTCATCTAAACTGGGTTTGGACCCTGAACAGCTCAGACGAGACTATGTCTCCATGTTGGGACATCCGATGCCCCTGAAAGGCCTGGGTTTCAGGAATGTTATGGATATGGTTCAGGAGATGCCAGAGGTAGTTTCTGTGAACTTCAGGGACGATGGGAGTTTATATTTAAAGGGTAAGTACTGCTTGATGGTGCCACCACCGTCTTTCATTGTGGCAAATGTGCATTTAGGCTGAGGTGTAGTGTTATCTGTATCCACTCTGATGTACTCTTTGTCATTTTTATATTTTTATGTGTTTTTATGTTGTAATTGTAAAGCTGTTTCCTTTTAATTGTTTATTGAAGTTTATGCATTCATTTATTAACTAGGACTTTTCATTTTTAAGGTTTTCTAAATAGTTTTGAATCCCTGAGTCTGAAAGTAAAGTTTGAGGCTTTTAGTTCTTTCTCGCTAACACATTGTTGGACTTGTGTGACTCTCCAGCTGTGAGTGACGAGAACACCCAAAACATTGAGGAGCTAGTGGCCAAGCAGCGGATATCAAAGTCTGATAAGATCAGGAAGTTTTCTTCGACTCGTTACTGTCCTCGGCCTCCGTTTTCACCCCTCCCAAGAAGAGGTCGTCCTCCTCCTGCCCTCTCTGCCAACCTGAGGGCGCAGCTCCGCATCCTGCTCTCCCAGGTATGACTCTGAGGTAACATAACAATTACATCAATCTTTGACTTTTATTTACAATAAAAGTGACGGGCCACCATACTGACATGTTGTACTCGATACTGATACTAAGAAAAATACTCATTTTAATTCGGTGGCAGCAGTTTTGTAAATAATTTTATTTACTTGCAGGCAAAAAAAAGTTGCTTACAACATATTGGCAAAATTAATAAGTAGGAGAGACTTCAGTCCTCATTTATAAAAAATTACTTTAAACTGTTACTGTCTGGCCTGAGGAAAAATACATTTTTATCTTAAAGTTTTAAACAATGTCATTTCATAGTCTCAATGTTGCTGCTTACTACTGGAATCTTCCCGTCTTTGCTTGATGATCTTTATTGTGGTGAATGTACATTTAAGGCGAGGTGTAGTGTTACCTGTTTACATGTCTGTGAACCGAACCACATGAGAGCTCTGTGTGTAATTCATCTCTCTCAGGGTCCACTTAGACTGTCCGAGCTAGAGGCCTGCTATCTGCGCTTCTATGGCTTCCCGCTCCGCATCCATAACTACGGTTTCTACTCCACCAGAGAGATGCTGGAGGCAGCAAAGGACCTGATTGGAATCCAGCAAGGGAGGCTGGGCTCAGTTCTCTGTCTGAAAACTGAAGCAGGGAATCATGAATGGTCTACAAACGTCATGAGACCGTTCATGATTTCCAGGCCACCCGTGGGACTGTTCAACACACCAAGTAGAACCGGACCGATAAAGCCGCCATCGGTTTCCTCTCACAGGCCAATTTGCAATAACTCTGACATCAAAGTTCCTACGACGACAAAATCTCCAGGTTTGTTTTGGAAAATTAGGCATCGGTAGCTCCCGTTTAAACTGTTTTTACTTTTCTGTTTGTAAAACATTGTGTCTGGTGAAGTTTTAGTGAATCAGAGTCCTTTGATGCCACCTGAAACGACTTTGAAGCCTGACCATGACATGTCTTCTGGGAGTCGCTCACCAGAGCTGCTGGAGAAGAGCCCTGACTCTGAAGAAGCACCCTGTGAAGATGGTGGGCTGTTTCATCAAAATGTACTTAAGGTTTGTCCTCAAGAGGTTTTACTGATGCACCTTGACATATAACTCCTTACTGTTTAATCTTAAAGTATGCCTATTATGCAAAATTCATTTTTAGCATGTTTTTGTACTTCCATTTCGGTCTCTTCTGCTACTAAAAAAGTCCCATGTGTAAAAAAAAAAAAAAGCAATAATCCTGACAATGTATATCCCATTTGCTGGGGTTGCTTTGTAGGAACCTCAGGACGTTACCTAGCAACCCAAGTGGAGCTGGTTTTACAGCTGTGTTTGCTGTACAATGGCTGCTGGAAAAGTCAAGTGTTTTGTTGCCGATTTACTACTCAGGAACCACTTGCTGCATTCTTGTTTGTTGTGCAGGAGGCTCTACTAATTGTTTTCAAATATGTACTTCAACAGTGATGTGCATCTATTTGTAGGCATTTTCAGGTAAATCGGAGGCGTGGCCAGCATTAGCTTATATGGACTTAAAGTGACAAGAGGCCCTAAAATGACTCATTCTGAATGGAGCTCAAAACAGGCAGAACTTAGCAGACTAAAATCTCATTATTCAAAAATCTTTTTGCGCGAGAAATGTAATGAACATGTTTTGTGTTACCCATAAACCCATTCTAACCTGTTCATCAAGCATAACGGGTAACCTTCAAGGAAGGTGAATTATTGAAATGTTGTGGCTAATGTGAATATATTCAAAAACAAATATTGTAAAAAGTGTAAAAACTGCATGTATATCTTAGATACATGTTAATCTTTGAGGTTGAAATCAGCCAAGTAGTCATTTGTACATGTGGTGGCAGAAATGTCCATAATTGATTTGTTTTGTTTCCTGACGTAGTATTTTTGTTTTTCATATCTTCATTAGCTTGAGGAGGAGCTCCAACATCAGATCTTGGAGAACAGTGTTGCTGGCACTGTTAGTCAAGAGCTGAAGGACAAACTACGAAAGGTCAGACTTCACACCAGTTTATACACACCTTCCTTGAAGCTGATATGCTTTGGCAAAGAGACGCTGTGTTGATGTCTCCCACCTGCCTTCATGGTTCGTTTGTGTACAGCAGCACAAATTGCAAAAAGTGGGATGACATGGAGCATAAATCAGGAGCTGGAGTTCAAACCGTTTACTTCAAGCCATCACATCTGCCTGCCTCACCAACACGCTCACAAAAGCAACATTTTCTCACAAAGTTCATCACCTTAAATAAACTTGATTACAACCAGAAAACTATTAAAATTTTTTAATAAAAAACATAATAATCAATGAAGATTTCATATTCTCTATGTTATTTACATAGAGAAATTAATTCAAATTAAAAAATACCTTATTGATTTAATTCATTATAGTCATAGTATAATTTAGAATAAGGAAACAAAACTAACTATAACTAATAACTTATGTTTTTGGACTTAAGTTTGTACTTCAAACTCCTTTTCAAATATGTATAATAATGTTTTATTTTTGTTTATAGTTTTGTTTTTGTGTTGCAGTGTTTTATTGATATCTATTAATTTCTAATGTTAAATGTTATAAAATAAAGCTTTATGTTTACAAATTTATGACAATCTGCAGGTTGTTGGTGAGTCGAGTGCTGGAATATCGGTTCACGATCTTCCTGCTCAGTACAAGGTTAGAATATTAAAATATTATTGGTGTAATATTATTAGAAAATGTATGCATTGTATAAAATACACATTCACATTGGATTAGGCTAAATTTTTCATGTTTTATGGATGCTAAGATTACAAGAAATATGTAAATTTGGCATTCTCTTGTTCATGTTATATTGGTGAGCATAAAAGGCATATTTTAATATTTTTTGACGATTTTCCTCCATTAGAGGCTTTTTGGAGAAGACTTGCCATATTTACAGTGGGGCTTTCTCAGTGTAACTGAACTTGTTGGTGCCCTGAGTGACATTTTTCACCTACGATCAGCAGAGGACAACAGTGGAAACAGCTGGATAGTGGTAGACTTAAGGGATCGTGACAACATGGAACCGGGTGCGTATGCACACTTATGACTCCTAAATTATTTACCAACCAAACCACCTTAGTAAATGTGGAGATTTCTCTCTCTCTCTTTTTTTTTAATGTGACTATATAATTAATCCATTGTACTTACACTGTATCCGACTTCAACAATTAAATAAGAAATGTGATGCAGAAAATCCAACAGGAAGTCATGAGATTATCAGATTATCTACAATAAAGAATATTCCCTAAACTTTCTGATATTGACATAAAACAAATGGGTATATACAGCATCCAGTTTGTTCATGGGTTTTACTGACTGAAAAAATAAAAAAGATAATCTGTGATGAAAACAGCTAAGCTGAGCCTGATCACTTACATTTACAAATTGTTTTTTATTATTTTAGGATGAATTTAACACATTTTTTCCATTATAGACACTGTGCTGGGTAACATATCTTATTTTTAACAGACTAGAAATAACCATAATATTGAACAGTATCTTTGATTCAAGAGAAAACGGGAGTTGTCTTTTTAATTTTTCCAGGTTCAGGGGAAATTGATGGAAGTACTGACTTTAACATACCAGGGAAGAGCTACTACTTCACCTTAGAAGAATCTCTGTGGGAAAACGGAAGAGAGAATGTCGCATCCGATAACGGGAATAATGAGTTGGAGTTTTGTAATCAATCCAACATCCAAGAAATGGTAAGACAACACGAAGAAAAGCAATAATTAGCAGCAATATGGAGTGCTGCACTGTATCTCCTGTTACATTTTGTCAGTAAAAGTGACAGCAAACCTGTGTTTCCTCATTTTATGTTGCAACGTTTAATTACGTTAAAGTAAATTATACTTGCATGTAAATCGTTTAATGTTTAGAGCTCCACTGCTGCATTCTTCTGATTCTGCTCATCTTAGTGTGTCATCATGCAGATACCTGAGATTTACCCGGCCATGCAGGTGCACAGCAGGACGCCCGTGCCGCTGGACGCCATGCAAAATCAGCGTCTCAACCCGCCCACCCGCCACCGGGCTCGAGAGTTGGTGGAAGTCTTGGTGGAGCAGGTGGAATCGCCAGGATCTTTCTACATTCGGTTCAGTGAGACGGAGGAGGCGCGTGCTTTGGAGAGCTTAATGTTTGACATGAGGTGGTGGCAACTTAAACTCTGGTGAAGAAGATTCACAGAGACTTATTTTGGTTATTCTTTCTGTTTTTTCTCCCCCCGTTAGTGGTATATGAGGTTATAAAGTTTAATACATGACATCGTTCTCCTGTCTCTTAGACGTTGTTATACCTGTCCTGAGGTGTCGGAGCGGTACCAGCTTCTGGAGCCATTTATTAGGCAGGGTCAGGTCTGCTGTGTGTCGCCCAATGCAATATGGTTCTACCGAGTCGTGATCCATAAAGTTCTAAACTCCACTCATGTTGAGGTGTTTTACGTCGACTTCGGTGATGTAACATTGGTCCCGATCGCCAGCCTAAAGTTCCTCAAGTACGTATCGGATCAGGCTCTGCTGCACAAATGTTATTTATTATGTTTTCAGTGGCTGCACATTGGTGCAGTTGGTAGAGCTGTTGCCTTGCAGCAAGAAGGTTCTGCGTTCGATTTCCAGCCCAGGGTCTTTCTGCATGGAGTTTGCATGTTCTCCCTGTGCATGCGTGGGTTCTCTCCGGGTTCTCCAGCTTCCCCCACAGTCCAAAAAGATGACTGTCATGTTAATTGGTCTTTCTAAATTGTCCCTAGGTGTGAGTGTGTGTGTGCATGGTTGTTTGTCATGTGTGTCTCTGTGTTGCCTTGCGACAGACTGGCAACCTGTCCAGGGTGACCCCGCCTCTCGCCCGGAACGTTAACTGGAAATAGGCACCAGCAACCCTCCCGACCCCACTAACGGACAAGAAAATGTATAGAAAATGGATGGATGTGTTTTCAGTTTTCTTTTCCTCGCTATCGTTTCTCTCTTTTGCAGGTCGAGTTTTTCTGTTCTTCCAGCACAAGCAGTTCCGTCAATACTAGCTGGAATCAAGCCAGCTTCAGTGAGTTTAAGTGAAACAGGATGATTTGTTTTGTTTTCCAAAAACAAATGCAAAAGTGGCAAACACTTTTCCTGTGTTTACATGTTTTATCTATTCCAGTGATAAAATGCATTAAAAAGTAGATTATAACAAAGACGGATGGCTTCCTTCACTTAGATGCTGCTAAACAAAATCCAGTGCAGCCACTTGCTAAGTAAATAAAGGTCACATGTAGGTAATTGGATCTGGGTATAAATGTAACTTTGTCCTTTACAGACAAACATGATGCTGTTTGTAGAGAACAAACAACATCATGAAGAGCAAGGGACACAGCAAACAGGTCACAGATACGTTTGTACTGCGACTGTAAAAATTATTCCCCCCTTGGCCTGAAAATGGAAAAGAAATTGTCATTCTCACCCTGAATAAGCACTTTCAGGCTCCACAAAAAAGGGAAAAGTGTACAAATCCTGTTGAATTAATATTTACTGACAGCATAAAAGAATGTTCAAATTTAAGACGTTTTTAGGAGGGAACATTTTCTGACGTCCTGTTTCTGTTTCTGGTTCGCTGCAGGATACCTGGACTGCAGAATCCACAGCTTCCTTTCGGAGGCTGTGCTCTGATCAGACTCTGGTGGGCGCTTTGGACTGCTACACTGGAGCAGTGCTGCAGCTGTTCCTGTGTGATACACACACCGATCAGGACATCTACATACACACAGCACTCATTAACCAAGGCCACGGCATCGCCTGCGATTCTGCAACCGCTACATCAGTAAGTCTCACAAAATAATCCGTCTTTTCTCGTGTCATTTGTTCCTCCCTTGTGCTCTTCTTTCCTTCCTTTTTGTGTCCTTCCCTCTGTTTTATAAATTTTTTACCCCCTTCATTCCCTTTTTTTCTTTCAAATACTAACTTACAAGTAACTTTAACAACTTATAGCGTCTTGTTTTAAGTAAATGGGGAATATTTATAACTGACATTAACCAATTGGTACTTTTTCATCAGTATTAAGGAATTATTGACTTAAAACAACCTCCCATGTCTTGCTGAAGAGTTACTTGAAATAAGGAGACTCGCTTACAAGTATTTACACTAGAAACTAGACCAGAAATGTTTGCAAAGGTTGTTCTTTCACAGCGTTCTTGTTTGTGTCTTGTTGGTTTCTTGTTTTGTTTTTTTGTCTCCTTCCTTCCTGCCTCTTGGTGGTTTTTGCAGGTGGTGTATTTAAAGCCACTGTAGAAAAGATCTCCCAGAATTTTGCTGTGAACTTCTGTGTTTAAACTTTGAAATGGTTAGAAGACAGAACTCTGGAGTTTGCGAAAGTTTGGGAGAAGATGTGTAAGAACTCTGGAATAGACAGGAAAACGTTAAATATTTTAAATCAACTTGCTGATTTTATTTTGAAGCTGCACCAGAAACACATTTAAGTTTGTCCAGTGCACTGCAACATCTCTGCAGTCTGATGTGACGCTATGAGTCAGTATAAATTATATGCTGTGTTTGAGTCTAGGTTGTGATTTTTGGCCTTGTTTTCTCTCCTTAGCTCTGTCCCAAGGTCACACCAGTGAGTCTGTACATGGGAGAAGGACTGGTGGAGCTCCCAGAGATTGACGAGGAGCTGATTTTGTCTCTTAAATCAAGAGACAGTTCTGGACAGTCCAAGGTCCAACTCTTTTCTCATTTCTCCTCTTACTTCCGTTTCCACACGCAGCCTCTGAGTGTGGCTGTGGAGCTTTTGTTTCCCGCTGCCTGTCGCTCTTATCTTGCCAGCCATACAGTCAGGGCTGCTGGCCCAGAGCACCACAGGTACACACATGGACACAGCCAGTGTGTGCTGTTGGATGAAACACACACATCATCTGACTGAAGGAGGAGCTGCTGCCCAATGCTGCTGAATGTACAGTCGGAAGGTCACAGCTGACCTTCCGACTGTACAGCTCTCATTAATCAGAGAGCTGTTTAATGGATATTGGACTGTAAGACTGTCTCCCCATCTCTTTATGTGGGTGTGTTGATAAACTGAACATGCAAGGAAGGACTCTTTACATTGTTACTCTGACATTAAGCCATATTTCTTCTTATTGTTTGATTTACGTTGTAATTGATTAAATGTTGGTAATAAAACTGCCATAATAACAAACTTCGGCTGAACTGCACAATGAAATGGTGCAACAAAAGCTCATTACAAACAAAAATTACTGAAGTTTCCTTATGTTGGCTTGTTTTCATGTCAAATGTTTTAGCTTAGATTTATGTAAAGACTTTTGGACAACTAGTTTCAGAAAATCTGAGTCTGTAAAGAGAAAATAAAAGTTAACTTTTTCTTTTTAGACAGTGGCTGGAGGGATGGAGGGTTGTTATGTTGCACTATAATGCTGCTTCTAATCTTCACTTGCAAACTCAATGCAGAAAGTCTCCAGGCCGGGACTTAAACACAAAACCTTCTTGTTGCAAGGCGACAGATTTAAATACAGCAATTCTGCATAAATTGTAATTTATCCACATAGATAATAAAAACATATGTATATTCTTCTCAAATAAGCCACTTAAATTAGGAATGACAGTCCTTACATTGGCTGCCAGTCAGCTGCAGAATGCATTTTTGTGTAATGTTGCAGAAAACAATGTCTCTGCAGAACGAATATTAGAGTCTGAGCTTTAGACTAAACCTCCTGATATTTCTCTTCTAACTTGAAGCGCTTACTGGTTGTTTAAATACTTTTCCAAGCAAATAAGTAACATTTTTCTATAAAAATTTTTCAACCAAATAGTTAATTAGCTGTAAACCAACTGGTTCACATTGATGATGTTTCACAAGTTGAACTAAAATCCTGATCCCATTTTGTGTATAATTTAAAGTAATTTAAATGTGATTAATTTTTGCTGCTTAGGTTGATGATGATGATGATGATGAGATGCCGCCTCTGGAGCTGATTGAGGAGAGTGAATTCGTCCCTCATATTCAGGTATGACAACCACTACTTTCATTGTAAAGTGTGTCTATTTGACTGTTTGTATCTGCACTAATAAAAATCAGAAACCTAAATGATTTAAAATCTGTAGCATGGGTGTTTCACAGTAAAATTCCTCTCCAGTGTTTATGGGTAGAGAAAATCCTGCTGCATGTTTCTTATGTTGTTTGTTTTGTTTTGTTCAGTTTTTTTGTGCTGATGGATGAGCAGAAATAATAATGTCAGCATCTGAAATGAGAGTGGAGGAGCTCAAGTTATGTAGAGTGAAAGAAAAGCACCTGTGCTGCATGTTGAGAGTGAGGTGTGTCATTGTAAAATTAAGGATCTGCACTGGATGGACGGCTTCCCCATTGAATGTGACTTCATGTTGTACTTCTAGTTATTGTGAGAATATTCTATAAATAAACGACTTTGTTTCTATACCACAGGAAAGAAACTGAACTCTGCCTGAAATTAGTTTATTTATTGTAAATTAAAAAGCCTTTAATTAGATTTTTATTTTTATGCATTTTGCCCTTTAGGGAAGCTATATCAATGACTGAGCTTCAAACTGAGATGAGGTAATCTCAACTGCTTGTTGTGTATTTTGAAAGGTTACAGAGCTGGACCCATGCAGCGGCCTCCTAATGGATCAAACGCCGCCCTGCGGTGATCGAGGGGCGGTCTTTTCTGATGAATCAACGTTACAAACTTCTGCTCCTCTGGCGCCTCCAGACCTGATCCAGACCAGGAATACTGCTGCCGCTCTCTGCCAAACTGAAACTAATGTGACAAAAACACGATTTTTACTCACTTTACCAAAAAAAGAACAGCTTTAATTCAAGCTGAATTTTTTTTCTTGGCTCTTTAGGAAGTGACCATCGCTTCTCCACCCACTCCGCCCAGCTCTTACTCCAGCTGCTGCTCTGCTCCAGAGGAGCTGAATCAACCAGCGAAGGTCTTGACCAGCTCGTTTACTGAACCGTCTTCGATTTTGAAGAGACTGAACCAGGGCTGCACTATAGGTACGACACACACTTGGTACTTTTTGATAAGGCTTCCTCATAAAATAGTGTGAGGAACCCTAGAGCTAAAAGGAGCAGCCTTTCTGACAGCAGATATTTTGCTTTAATAAATGTGAAGCCTCTAATGATGACTCACACACACATCTCGGTGTTTTTGCTGCCTTTTTCTTCGCCAAACTCATTTTCCAGCATCAATGCAGTGACCTTCATTAACCTGCCCATACATATTCATTCACTTCTCCTCTTTTACTCGAGAAGCTCAGTGAGAGGAAGGCCTTTAATGAAATTAGAGAGCGTCCATGGATGCAGAAAGGGCATATTGATTTCTGTCCTGCTGCTCCCAGTGGTGGATGTACCTGCAGCGAGAACCTGACACAGATCCAATTAGGCCTGTTACCAGAGCTATTTGACCCAACAAGCGGCTTTCATTGCTTTTGCTGTGATATTGATATAGTGCTGCTCCCAACGCCTTCTACTTGCATCATCTTAATATGAGGATAAGCAGGGCAATGCACACACTTCCACAAATAAAGATAGAAACATTTGATAGTGATGTGGGGGAGTACATGAAAGTCTACTGCACATGGCTGGGTTCTCCATGGTTTATGTTTCCCAGGATACCAGAGACTTGCAGCTGAAAGACTTGATATTGCAGGAATTCAACGCTGAAAACGTAGATCTGTGGGCAAAAATGTCAGTAAAGCATTTGTGCTGTAGAAGCGGAAAAATGGCCATGGAGGAGAAAATGTCTGCCAAAAAACTCAGAAATCTTCAGATTAACACTCATGTACAAGAATAAAGCTGAAGATTTTGTCTAAAGGTTGTAAATTTTCAAGAAAAGAAATTACAATAATCCACAATTATTGTAATTGTGGATTATTGTACAATATTCTCTAACATTGTAAGTTTGGAAATTTGTCAACATATGCTTTTGAAAATATCCAGTTTCATCTCATGTAAATATCACTCATTGTCACTCATCACAAATGTCTGACTTTATATTTTCTGTATTGTATATTGTATTATGTTGTATTATGTGTATATATATATATTCCAGAAAATCTCCAAGTCTTTTCCTATGAAATTAATTTTATTATATCTGGCTTTTTTGGTGGAAATTTGCTTCTCTGTGGCAAATTTGTACTTCCTTTTATCTACAACAGACCTAAAACTCAGTTATAAATTTTTATTTTGACATGAGTATCAAGGATTATTGTTTGTGTTGGCTGAGTTTGACAGCTTTATATATTCTGTCCAGACATATGACTCAGGCTCACATTCTTCACACACAGAAATATTTAAAGTTGTGGACCAAATCTGGCACTGAAGGCATACAAACTCATATGAATGTAAATGTCAAAGATTAAGTTTAGCACAAGTTTTCTAAAGGTGTTGTAATTTGCACACCAAGAAGGATCATATGGTTTTTAATTTACGTTTTTGTTTTTTCTCGATGGTGTTCTCTGCTTCAACATGTAACCCCAGTGCTAATGTCAAGCAAAACGTGCAGGACACGTTGATCTTTGGAAGTTTATTAAATCAAATGCACAAATTACAAAATTCAAATTGTGAGATTTGGCCCACATTTTCAGCATAATATTCTCAGGTTTGGGTTGATACCGTATGCTATTCGATGCAGATCTTGAAAAAAGGTGAAGCTACAATATATGAATACATAAGTATCATATGAGTTTGAAAACATTTCTCCGTCGTGCCTGGTATTTCGTTTTTTCGGACTATAAGCCGCTACTTTTTTCCCACGCTTTGAACCATGCAGCTTATGGCCCAGTGCGGCTTTTCTGTGGATTTTTCTTCAACCACCAGGGGGCTCTCTAGCAGGCTGTGAATGATTGGAAGTCAAAATTGGAAATCAAAGAAGAAAGCGCAAATTTTCATTTAGAACAAGCACAGCAGGTTCGACGGAGAAATTTCTTCAAACTCATATGATGCAACTTTTAAGTTGAGGGATTTTGATCTGGCAGTTACAGGAGGGAAATGGAGCCGCAGCACATAAGCTTGTTGTGAACGGAACCAAGGTTCGCCATTGGAGACGGAGGGCTGCGTCCTTAATTATCCAGCAGATTTATTAGGACGCAGCCCTCTGCTTCATCGTTATGGACAACCGAGAGCGGCTTATAGCCCGGTGTGGCTTGTATTGTACATTTCCAGTTTTTTTTCAACAAATTGGCTGGTGCGGCTTATAGCATGGTTCGCTCCATAGTCCGGAAAATACAGTAGTTTCTGAGTTAGAGTCTGACTGTAAATTACAGTGGGGCATTTATTTTATTTTGCAGATGTGACAAAATAAATAACTGTAGTTCTTAACTGGTTCCTAATTGTTTTTCTAGGCTCACAAATGTCTCCACTCCTTGTGCGAAACTCTGGCATCCCGTTTCCCGTCTTCGGAGCCAGGTAGGCTCTGACTCCGGTATCTGAACAACTTTCATACCAGATGAGTAAAAATCACGGCCGAGATGATGGTTATTATTGCATCACAGAAGTCTTGAGTTGTCTAACAGATTTGAACATTTTTATTAGTGGATTTTTGTTTAAATGTAGATTAGTGAAACTGTTAAATTATGTTTGATTGTCGTATTTGCTGCTGTTTTCTAACGGTTAAGCTGAACAGTACTTCATATTTGTTTGTCTTTTTAAAAGTGCAAATAACTTTACAAAGACCTTCTTGCTTTACGTAAGACGATACTTTAATTTTCTAGAGTAATACTGCTGTTTAGGAAAAAGTTAACAGTTCAGAGTTCTGTTGTAAATGTCATGTAGTATGGAATTTGTTCTTGATAGAACATCTTATTTTATTCAATGTTTAAATCAGATATGTTTCTAATGTTGATATAAATGTGATGTTTTCCATTAAAACATTTTTTTTTACAACATATTCCATTAATTTAGCACCTGGTTTTGTTTTATGTCAAGTTCAGTGGTTATTTTTGGATGATTCCAATTAACTGTATCAGCTCTTGCCCACCAGAGGGAGCGGTTCTTTTTTCAGTCTTACACCCCATTATTTAAAGTGATTTTATTTCATATATCCATAATCTGTTGTAAGGAAATGTGGTTCTGTGATTCTAATAAACTACATCTCGGCTTCAAGTAATCCATAGATATTTTGGTTTGACCATGTATTTTTTTGTAGGCCAAAACTGGACAGGCTTTTAAGACATGTTTCAATTTAGAGAAAAAAATTAAGTTGTTTTTCAACATTTGTTTTGAAGTTATCACTTATTTTTTTGCCATCAGTATAACAAAGACATGCACTGTTAACCAAGCATTGTGTCATACACCATTGGTTTGTTTAATGTGGCTGCAGAAGGCTGAGGCTTGGTAATACTCTGTAAACCTTATTAAGGGTTGGAGTAATGAGGTTGCAGCTGAATTAGCTTCTAACAGCAGCAGACCATCTGAACCACGACGATCTGATGTTGGGATTTACATTCCAAACTCTTTTCTGTTAAGAGTTCAGAAAAGAACTCTTAACAGGTTTCTGTTTAATGTGTCAGGCTATATAGTTGTGGGTTTTTGGTTTTTGTCTTCAAAACTGTTTTTCATTTAGTCTTTATTTTTGACAATGTTAGAAATGTGAAATAATCTGCCAGTGGAACAAAACGTTTTTTTCCATATAAGTGAAAATGTCTTGTTCCACTGGCAGATTATTTCACGTATAACTGATATTAAGGAATTATTGACTTCAAACAAGTTCCTATTTTTTGCTAGTTAGTTTGGTTTTATTTCAAGGATACTAAGATATTTGTGCTAATTAGACCTGCTTGGTAAGTTTGTGTTTTTGTAGTGTCTGTCCGCTCTGTTGCATAGCTGAACAGGGTCAGGAGTCCTCCAGTAACCCCTCTAAAGTTGGTCTTAACCCTCTTTTCTACCATATTTATGTGGACAAAAGCGATGTTTTTTTTCCTGATCATTCATCTATAATCCATGCAGTACAAGTTCCTCCTCCCTTGCTGCTCTTCCTCCAATTGTGCACCTGGATCCGGACGCAGCCAGCCTCTGTTTGTGCGCAGTAACCAGCTGCAGCTGGCCTCCAGGCACAGTTAATATACTGTGGCAGACTCGGACAGTTCCATTAAGCAATATCTATGGCCGCCACAAATAATTGATATGCAGATCTGCAGGCCTGTGCGCATTCGCTGTATTGTCCTTTTATCAAGAGTGCAATGCATCAAACTGCCATGCTCAGTGACAACAGAGACAATATGTACTCTGTGCTCCCTGTCTTTCTTCCACATCTTTTCTGCACTCCAACCCTCATTGCTTTCCCTCTTTAAATAAAATAACATGGAGTTTAATTTATTATCATTTTAAATGTTATTTACCAATAGAAATATAATAAACAAAGTGATTCTCCTTCTTATTATAAGTGTTACCATCCTTGCTCTTCTCTCTCTCTCCCATCTGAGCCACTGCTGCATAAGACAGGATTTATACAACAAAGGATTTTTGAGCTATATACCATATCTGGCATGAACAGACTTGCATGCTTGCATGTTTTTGACATTAGGAATAGACTAACAAGCAGTGTTTCAGTTCTGGGTCTGCGCTGTAGATGTTCAATACAAACATTCAATATTTAAGCCCGTTTAAATACTTATATGAAATATCTAAAGGGAACCTAAAATTTTAAATTCACATTTTTATGCTTCTATTTGGGCCTCAACTGCTTCTAAAATCAGCCAAAGTGCTTAAAAAACACCCAGCTGTTTTTTGGTGTCTGAAAAATGAGCCGTTTCAAAAATCTTCTGAATGTTAAGTCCCAATGAATGGGCTTTGCACCGTTACCTAGCAACACCAGCCGAGCTCTGCCCCCCACATAGCGACCCAAATGGAGCTCCAGCATGTTTGGTGTGCTGGTTTTACCACTGTGTGCACTGTACAATGGCTGCTGGAAAATACATGTTTTATTGTTGACTTACCATTAAGAAACCACTTGCTGCATTCTTGTTGGTTGTTCAGAAGGCTCTACTATTGCTTTTCAGAGATGTACGGTTGTATAAAAGCGCATTGGTTTGCAGCTATTTTCATGTGTGAAACATTGAGTTGCATTTTGTTACCAAAATATTGCTACACTCAAAAACTATAAATGGATAGAAATTATATAATGGTTGTTTGCAGATGTAACATAAGACATGAACAGGTTTCTATTTTAATTGATTTCTGCCATTTACAATAGAAAAGGTTTAAAAGGAATGAATACTTTACAACCAACGAGAGCCAGGAAGAAGGTCTTAGTGCTGTCAATCAATATTGTGTACACGCTGCTCAAATGATAATGGTAGAGAAACAACTTGCCATTACAGAAAAAATGCTTTTTTTGCTGGAGAAGGCAGAAGAATTGCTTTTTGTCATTGTTCTTTGGCATAGATTATCTGCCTCATAGCATACCGTCATGACACAGTAACAGTTTCAACAAATGTGTAACAAAATGTATTTTTTAATAAAAGTTAAATACTGCAGCTTTAAAGGATTCAGACCTAGTGATTCATGCTTATCCCTCCTCTTGCATAGTTGATCTTTTAGGAAAACCTCATTTGTCATGACTTGTTAAAGTTAAACATCTGCTTCCAGTATAGAGGGATATTGATGGCAGACTGCAGTTTTTAGCCAATGTGCTTTCTCTTCATTTAGGTGATGAAATATTGTTGAAAATGAAAGCAGCTCTGAGTGAAGAGCACAGAGAGCTGCAGGTTGCCTGATAAATGGCTTTACTTAGAGCAAGCAGTTTAATGTAATGCTTAGTCATTATCAGTCATCCCACACATTTCTCTACTTTTCCTTTACTTCTCCTTTTTGTCATTGTAGTTCTGGATATTCTCTTTGTCCACTTTCCCTGTTTTTTGTCTGGTTTGACAAAAATTACCCACTCAGCATTTAATTAGTTTTGATTGGGTTGATCAAAATATAGATCATCCTTATTTTGCATAATATCAGACAATGAAAGCCAGAGACTGGATGTCTCCACCCTGAACTTCGTCCACAGATGTGCCTCTCTTGTCCTGAAATTCTGAGTGGATCAAGTGTTTCTTGCAGCTGATGCTCAGGATAATTTTTGCTGTATTTCTTCATTCTTGGACACTTCCAGGTAGATTTTCTTATGCTTTCAGATAGATGTTTATGTTTTTTAAGTTCTTCAACTTGCTGCACCACTTTAAACTCTGCAGCTGGCAGGCAGCCACTCTGATGATAATGCACTTGGGGATTCACTCAAACCCTGATCTTAATAAAAATGTCTTAAATCATCCTTTAGAGATGTTTCTCAGTTTAGACTGCAGCATATGTATCTCAAAATAATGCTTTTTTAAAAGTGGAAATTGACAAACTCTCTTCTAGTGTTTTATTGTTGCTTTTATCTCTCCAGTTACATACCAGGGATGGGCAGATAAACATCAAATCAGTGCTTCATCCACACACAGGAAACGGGAGGCTCTATTCTCGGTGACACCTCCGTCATTTAAACACTGAGACACCTGAAACTTTTCCGTCATCCATCTCCTGCAGCATCATGCACTTCCTGTCAGGCTAAAATGTAATTTTGTAATACTAAGAGCAGTCTGGCATGATGATGATGATGAGAGGGAAGGTCACTGCTCACTGATCCAGCAATCTGAGGCTCAGATCTAATGTCTGCACCTCCCCCTGAATACAGCACGGTTATTTCTTTCAAATACAATTATATATGGGGTATGGAGTCCTGGAAAATGCTGCCATGCTGTGCATTAGCTGGGTCTGCACTGCAGGGTTCTTTTACATGCTGAAATCTGGAAGAATTATTGAAATTGAAGTATTTATGGTCTGGAGTACTACTAAAACAGGGTGCAAAATATTTTTGCTTTCCACTTTTACCTCCTGTGGAAAAATCCTGTTTACTGGATCTTTCCAAGTGGGGGAAAGATCCAGTAAATTATCATTTGATTTGAGCATCATCAACACATCCTTCCCTCTGTCAGTTCATCCTTTCTGTCTAGTGTCTCTTGAATACGACAGAATAAACAATCTAAATTTGATCACGAATTTATGATTAATTTCTTAATTTAAACTTAAGAAGCAGCCCTACACTTCAGTGTTTGCAGCATATCTTCTATAAATCTGTTGTGGAGAGCGCAATCTCCTCTGCCTTTTCCTGCTTGGTCAGCAGCATCAGAGACGGACTGAAAAAAGCTAAATAATGTGGTAAAGAAGGCTGGTTCTGTTTTGGTGCAGAGAAGAACTCGATAAAAGATAACATGTCTGGACATTTGGACAAACCTGAGTATCCTCTTCCTGATGCTGTAATACAGCAGTGCTTTCAGTCAGAGACTTCTTCAGAATTGCTGTATTATGGACTGCTACAGGAGATCCTTCCCACAGATACCGACATCTACGACTCTTGTTTCAAAATGTGCAAGTTGCAACATTTTGTTCTTTGGCAAGTCTTCTGTATTAATAAAGTAAAAACTCCAGATTGTAAGATAGTGAAATTTAATGCACTGTTTGAACTGAATAATTAATTCTGACTGCTGCATAAATATCCCTGAGTTCTGTTGAATTTCTTTGGTGATACACAAAAAGGAGGAATGTGGAGTTGGAGTCCAGAAAAGTGTTTAAATTTGACCAAAAATGTTTGTATTGTCTATTGTTAGATTAGTTCGTTCCAGCTTTTATCCAAAGCTGAGTGGACGAGTTGCTCAAGTAAACATTTATTAGGCATCAGTTTATTAAGAACTTGATGTAATTTTAAGATTTACTTGAATATTAGTGCCCACCAAGTCTGATTTCCTCTTCATTTATTCTTAAAGGTAAGAGAAAGATGAAGATTTTGAATGCAGGTTAGAATAAAAAGTGCTGTGCCAGTCATAAGAACAGCAGATAATTATATTGACTATTTTCTGTTTGCAGAGTTACAATGGAAGGTCATTCTGATGTTTTCTTTGTTTGTTTGTTTGTTTTTTGAGACGTGGCCCTGGAAAGTTTGAATGAAGAAACAGTTTTAACCAGATTTGGTGAAACTCTCTGTTCCTTTTGAGCAGATCTCCTGCAGCTTGTTATACAAAAGCTTTGCTCATCTCGCTCCCTCAGCTTCCTCTACCTCTCCCTTTCTTTTTGCTTAAGATTGCTTACTCCTGCAGCATCGTGTGATCACAGACTTCCACCACCCTCATGTCCTCAGCTCTCCGCTTGCATCAATCTCTAAGTGCCTCTGCTGGTTTGTAACACAAGCAGAGCCCCGTTTAGTCAGCCAGACCTTCCTTCTCTATTGATATTTGCGTTGACTTGGTTGCAACAGTAAGTAGATTAAGGGAGCAGTGATTTAGGGCAAATCAATTACCTTAGCTCAGAGGTCTGTTTGTGATTTTACTGTAGCATTATTCTGCCTTGTACATCATCACATCGCCTACTTTCCTGAGAACATTCTGAACCCAGCTGAGAGGAATTTATATATTCATGAATAAAATCTTAAAACTCGCCATATTAAAGATGGTGTAAGTTATGTTTGAAATTGCAAAGAGAAGATTCAAAGAGGCTTTTGAACAGCTGATCAAGCGTTTGACAAATGCAAATTTGCGTATGAATCTGGATTTTGTTTTATGCATTCACACTTCCGTGACCCCTGATGACAAATGCCAAAAAGGTTTAATGTCTGAAATTGGCAGGATGGTTATTCTGCTCAATCACCGACATTTTTTATTGTTGATTTTTATTTTTAGCTTTGTATTTTCTGATTGACCTCTACTGCTCTTTGGTTGCCTTTGGTTTTTAAAGCTCTGTATAAATAAGTAAATGAATGAATCAGTGCCTCTTAAGATGCAGGAAGATTGCATTTTCAATTTCTTAAAAGATCCAAGAATAAACACAAAGTGGTAGACCCACACAGTTTCACCTGCACTGAACTGGAAGAGCTGACTGGTGTCCAAATCCTCCAAACAAATTAGGGCCTGATGCTGACTGCATCCCAACAACCGAATAACAGTGCCTGCAGGAGGAAACCTCTTACATGACACAAAGCTACCCATTTCTGCAAGGGTGCACCAGAGGTGGGTATTGAAAACTGGAAAAGTCTGATATTTGACAGTGAGTTTTAAAGAATTCCTTATATATCTGTGTTGAACTGTAATGGGTTACCATGGCAGAGCACATGGACAGAAGGACATATTGAGTGGTTTCACTAAAATTAGGGCTCTGTGTCATATTGACATAGCGAGTGGCTTCCATTGGATTCATTCCATCCAGAGGAGACATCAAGACCACTGAGATGCCCATGGATTAGGATCACTCAGAAAGAAACACCAGCATTGTATAAGCATACGTTTATTAATCACATTATACTGATAAAAAGACATGTAATCTGCTGACTTAATATAATCAGGAGAGCAAATAAAGAGCTGCTAGTGATGCAGTTTGTGTGGCGGCCATGTTGGATGTTGAGCTTGGGGACGGTGGGAAACCTCTGGGGAATTGTGACTTCACATAAAGGTTCATAAAGAGAAATTTGTTTGGGTTCAGATTCCATTAGTGAACAGTGGGAGGTTTTACTTTATTCTTTAAACTTTTTATGCGGGTTTCAGATTTTTACAGTAATGCAGGATGAGGCAGCATCCTGGAGACTGAGGTCATTGTCAGCAATAATCTACAGCTGAAAAGGTCAAATTAAGTCATTTGCCTGAAATTGCTCCCACTGAATTTTTGCAGCTATCCTTACAGTGCGGCTTGTGTAATAAAGGAGATCACGTTTTTTGTTTTTTTCTTTTTGCAAGAGAGAGAGCGTCTGTGACGCGGGGCGGCTCTTCTCCTCCCTCCTCTTCCTCCCTGTCTTCCCACCAGTGCTCTTTGCTTTTGCCTCCAAGTCCATCACTTGTTGGATGTTTGTTTTATTTCAACGTTTTCAACATTTTTCATTTTTTTGGTCTATTTCTTTACATCCGTATCTTTGGATTCCCGTGAAGATCAGAAGGTGAACCGGTAGCTTTAAAGGCTACATGCGCGTAAAAAGGCGCTTGTCCCGGAGTGTCTCCATCCTCTGACCCGTCTGGTTATGCACCTCCGGTCCTGGATGTCTCCACGCTGGTCAGCCTGAACTGCTGTGCG
The DNA here is from genome assembly GCA_902982915.1 of Phalloptychus januarius. NCBI lineage: Eukaryota > Metazoa > Chordata > Actinopteri > Cyprinodontiformes > Poeciliidae > Phalloptychus > Phalloptychus januarius. The sequence goes on along the minus strand of CADWAE010000076.1, from coordinate 6,229,210 downwards.
TTGGTCCCTCGGACTGCAGGGGTTTGTGTTTGTTTCGCAGCGGCGCAGTGCGCGCCGGACTCCGGCTCATCCTTGGAGAAGTTCCGCCGCAGTCCCATGCCCAGCGCTCCTCTGCGGCTGCGATAAGGATGCTGGCGGCTTTTCCCTGTCTGGATCCACTGGGTCGCTTCGAGATGCGCTGTCCGAGCATCTAACTCAACCAGGTATGCTGTTATGGACAAACAATCAGATTGTTTTTTTATTCCGACAGCGAATCGTTAGTATCTGTTAAATAGTACATAATGCAGTCACAGCGACTAATAGTCCATGTTTACTTTCAATGTGAAAATGTTTAACTTCCAGCTGTCATTGTAAATGAAGTGACTGAAGAAACTCAGTTAAGCACCCAGTCTTGGGGGTTTTGCCATTTTACAGCTGCTGTGATCTTCTGACATTTCATTAAGAACAGACCCAGAGAGCTTGATGTAAGGCAAAGATTGAAACTTATACTTAAGGCAGCCAGCTTTTGGGTAAAGAAGTGTTGAAAAGTTTAATAAAGCCACATAAATTAGTCCCTAAATGAAACGATGTTGGGATTTGAAAGGAATGAATCAGGTTTGTATGATCTTTAAACAGTTTATTTCAGTATTTCAATTCAAAAGGAGGAGTTGGTATAGAAATATTTTTTTTGACAGTCCACGATTCAACCTCTGAAATATTGCTGCAGAAGCTGGCTGTTTACCAAATTATGCATTCAAGGATAATAGGAGAAAGTTAAGTGGAAGGAAAAACTGAGGCAGAAGAATGTGCTAACCCTAAGACGTCAGTTCCTTCAGGATTCCATGATTGTTTTTGAGATTTTCCTTTTTTTCATTAAAAATCTTTCATTTTGTGGATTTTGTGGAAATATTTGCAAGAAATTTTAATATTTTCCTTCTTAAACCCCTTCCAAAAACTACATAGAAAAAAAAACAAGCAGACTGAATAGACAAATATGTTTAATCTTAGAAGAATTTAAATAGCGTGAGTTTTGTTACTTGTCACACTGATAACAGCTGAAGCTGTAGTGTAGTGAAAGTAAGAAATACTCCCACCTGCAGGTCGGAGTCAGCTGTCACCTAAGCCCAACGGTTTTGACTATTTTGCAGAAAATTTGCAGTAAACTCATAATTTGCATTAGCATGAAAACTGCTGGAGATGTGTTGATTTTTGCACATATTTCGATGTTCGCAGAATAGCGAAAATCTGGAAGGAGGGACTGACATGTTGAAGACTTAGGCTGCAACTGGTGACCTCTTTGAGTTAAGCAGGGGGAGCATCAGAACATCTTTCCACAGGTGAAGGAGGAAAAGGACTGAACTGTTGTCCAATAGTCCAAAGTTGTATTTTCAGATCAACATAAATCTAGCATTTCATTAGGAGATCAAGGTCCCAGAGGCACAAAATCAAAGTTTGATTATTAAAAGCTACATGAACAACACTAAAGTTTCATTCTAATATGTCACTTCAGGAAAATTAAATCAGCGTGTGAGATATGCCTGCAAACAAACTGTTAAAGACAGAACCAGATGTGTTTTCCTTCTGCTTTCTACACATGTGCAACGTGATGCTATTCCTGCACCTCCTTCTAAAGCAGTGAAAATAGTTAAATGTACAGTAAAGAGTTTTTGCCTTTGTTCTGCTTTTATAGCTTTCCATCCATCCATCCATTTTCCTGCACCCTTTTCCCTTACTGGGGTCGGGAGGGTTGCTGGTGCCTATCTCCAGCTGTCATTTCGGGCGAGAGGCGGGGTCACCTGGACAGGTCGCCAGTCTGTCGCAGGGCAACACAGAGACACACAGGACAAACAACCATGCACACACACACTCACCCCTAGGGACAATTTAGAGAAGCCAATTAACCTGACAGTCATGTTTTTGGACTGTGGGAGGAAGCCGGAGTACCCGGAGAGAACCCACGCATGCCCAGGGAGAACATGCAAACTCCATGCAGAAAGACCCCGGGCCGGGAATCGAACCCAGAACCTTCTTGCTGCAAGGCAACAGCTCTACCAGCTGCGCCACTGGGAAGCCCTTTTATAGCTTTCATCATCTGAAAATAGATTCTCAGAATAAATAAAGAAAAAAAAATGCTTCCACTTTCTCTTTTCTGTACATTACATGCAGAGAGCATCTAAAATACAGCCAGGAGAAGCCATTGAGCTTCCACATCACCACTCAGCAGCAGGTGCAGTGCTGTATGCCCTACATTGACCCCATTTCTCACACAGGAAGGATGAAAAGTGCAGCTTGACTAAATAACTGTAGCGCAGCCTCTTTGTATCCTCCCGATTTCTCCCTCCACTCGCTGCTCCTCCTCTGCCTCCAATGCAACAGGAAGTGGGCTGATTTCCCAGAGGAGTCTGTAGTCAGGGCTGCCACTGCCAACAGAGCAGCAACAGACAAAATATATCTAATACAAGTTGAATAATGAGCCAACAGCTCAAAGCTGACAAAAATACATCCTGCTGCAGACTGAAGGAAATCAGATTTAATTTGCCTGCATAACCTTAAAACCTCTGACATAGTCGCTGTTTGTAGTAAACAGATGAGTGTTTATGAGCTTTTACAAAATTTCAGCTTGACTGAACAAATGAAAGCTTTTTAAAATTAATGTATTCCTGACATGAAGTAATGCTCTGATCTCCCATGTTCTGTAGATGATTATAATACAGGGAGTCGCTGCTGTGAAAGTAAACAGTTTTTATTTACATTGTCACTTGATAAACAATAGGCGACTGTTGACTTTCAATAATTATTTATTCGAATAAATTCTACTTTTTCCAAAAAATGAAATTTCACATTTTCTTTCTGAGACATCACTGCAGGTAAATCAACCTTTCAGAGATTGAATAATTATTTTTTTTGTTGTTTTTGATTAAGTCTGCCTTGAGTGGCATTTATGTGTATATAAATAATCTGAGCTATGTGCAAGAACTCTACCTGGATGTCAGGATATTTAAATCCAATTAAATGTATTAAAGTAGTTCTTGACAAACACAAATGGTGCTGAACGTGATCCGATGCAGAAAAGCATTGCTGAACTGACATACATGTACTGAATTACAAATTTATTTGATAACTCTGCACCATATCAGCTTCGTAAGCTTGGTCAAACATGCAAAAACAAAATAACTTAAAGTTGTTCAGTCAGTGCAATTAGGAGAAACAGCCAATGAAAAGTAAATAATAAAGGAAATGAAATTGACAGAAACAATCGGCTGACTACCATGGTCAAAAATGTAAAAAATAAACTGCAACAAACTTTCTTTCAAATGGCTGGGAGAGTGCAATTATAAACATAATGTGTAATAAATAATAAGGTTGTTCAGAGCTCAAAGCATTGAATTCGCCTGAATAGATTTGCCCTTATTAATAGGGCACATTGTCATGATACCCGATCTAGATTCTTTTTCAGTACCGGACCGATAAAGATTTTAATGTTGGATCAGTCCATCTCTAATAATTAGTGGTGAGGATTTGTTACAATTCAACTTTTGTTGAACCCTAATCTTTCTCTTATAACATTCCAGTATCTTAGTCACTTTGTAGCTGAAAAATAGATGAAAAGCTGTAATATTAAAGTACTGAATGATTCCTACCAGCTTTGCGCTTATGTGGTTGGAAGAACAGGAGCCACATTCTTGCATCACGTCCAGATATGAAGAACATCTGAGGATTTGAGTGTGACATTTGGTATTCTTTAATTAATGAAGATCTTACCCTGCTGGAACAGACTCCCCACATAATTTCAGTGTAAAATGTTCTCCGTGAGAAGAATTTCAATTAGTTTTTCTTTTTATCATTTAAGCCATTTTTGCTGTAGAGAATGGTTAGCTGTCAGATTTGGTCTTTATCTGACCCTCAGGCGGGATAGAGTACTCTGTCTGGTTTGGTTGTAAAGCACTTCTGCTGGAACAACATGCATGGAAGAGTGTGTTATAGTTGTGCAGTGTTTATATGTTTGTGCATGTGTGCAGAGTCGAGAACCAGCCAGCAAAGAGGAAAGTGTTTCAGTGTTTCAGGGGCTGAATAATTCATAATCCCTTATGGGTTTTGTGGCTGCCGGATTGGTATTTCTTGGCGTAAAGTTGCCGGTTGAGTGCACTGTAATCACGCACTAAAGGTGACCAGAGCTGTGACCAATCAGTGTCCAAAGTGCAAACATTTTAGGACAGGACAGCCGCAGAAAGCTACAGAAAGTTAGATCAGACTGTTTCACAGTTTTCTGGGTGATGTTAGAAAAACCGTCCTCCATTTGAATCCACTTCAGTGAATTTATAAAGTCTCAATTCTCTGCAAATTTAATCTCACGTTAGAATGCAGGTCCGATTTATATCCAGTTAAATAGAATTCAGTCTAATTCATTTCTAAACGATAATCTCACGTACGCAGTGCATCTCAATACATGTTATATATCAGCAATGCAGTTAAATATGGAAATCTTATATTTATTACGCATTATTACAGACTGAAATATTTCAAGCATTATTTCTGTTATTTTTTTAATGATTTTTTTTAAACCTGATATAGATTTGATGTCATTTGGTTTTCTAATGTTGTTTACCAGAAAATTGGAATACTGCATAAGACTAGTGAAAGAAGATGATAAAAATATATTTTATTACGATGATTAGCTCAGCTGGTTACTAGAAGCAGTTTGGTTTCTTCTCGTGGCCTTCAGTTTGTCTGGATTGTTGATTCTGGTGTTTCTTATTTTCCTCTTGAACTAAACCTCATAGTTTCTTTTTAAGGTTAGACCACTTTGATAGCCAATCCAGCTCACTTGGTCAATAAAAGTAGCTACTGCTACTTCTGGCAGTGTGGGCAGCAGGAAAGTCTTGTTTGAAAATGAAATCAACCTTTCCAAAAACCCTATAAGCAGAAGGAAGCTTTTACGCTCTAAATTTTCCTGACTTTGGACTTAATAAATCATAATACACCAACACTAGCAGATGAAATGTCGCCACAAATAATCTCTCAAAGTGACAGTGAAACTGGCCTCTGAGACTTCAAATGCTAAATGTACTTTCATGTAAAAAGATTGTTTCAGAGCAACAGCCTGATTTTTTGTGTCTTGCCCTCCTTATGGGTTATAAATATTTACTTCTTCAAATGAGATGAGGAAGAAACATTATTGTTCACAAACCTCTAATCTAAAGTGTTTAATAATGGGTCACTCAAAAACAAAAGCAGCCTTTACCTGTCGATCCCTGTCTTAGGTTTAGTTTATGCTTTACAGGACCAGCTTTGTGCAGCCTGCAGTGTGGACGTGAACACGGCTGTGAAGTGAAGTCTTGTTGGCAGAGCCTCAGGCCGCTGGAAGAGAACCGCTGTTATCTGCAAACGAAGCTTAGCTGCTGCTGTATCTGTGGTGACTCATCAAAAACACGGGCACTTCCTGATATGATCAAAATGACAAACACATGCACAGTGAGGAAACTTTTAAAATGACACAAAACCCTTTGACTTCACGCTCACAGCTAGATAATCGCTTTTGGAAAGCAAGACAAATCCTCTGAATCCAGCAGCTATGCAGCAATTCAAAGTGTTTTAAGGAAAGTAGTGAAAAGTTGGAATACAGATAAAATTGATGGCATTATTCAAAGGCAGCTGTAAGCAAATCTTCAGCCTTGATTTAAAGGAACTCATTGTTTCAGCAGTTTTTCAGTTTTGTGGAAGTTTGTTTCAGATTAAAGGAGCATAAAAACTGACGGCTGTTTCTCCATGTTTGGTTCTGAATAGTCAAGAGCCACAAGACCTGAAAGGTCTGGAAGGTTGATAAAACAATCGGCCTATTAGGCCAATTACTGAATGTCAATAACATTCTGTAACTGACTGAGCATTACTGAATGTTAAAGTCATTCAGTAATTTATAAACACAAACGACTGACAAAAGTATGTTCAAGTGTATTCTCTGAGCTACACGGAGCCACTCTAAGGATTTCTGAACTGGAGTGATGTGCTCCATCTTTCTAATTTTAGTGAGAAGTTTTGCATCGGTCTGATTGATTTTTTATGCATATTGTTGTATTAATCAATGCAACTAAAAATAAACGTATTAGTAAGGTTCTCTTGATCTTGCTTCCATCCTTTAAACCTGTAAATGTTCTTGAGGTGATAGAAGGCCGTCTTTGTAATCGTCTCTATGTGTCCCTGGAGGTTTTGGTCCAAATAAGATTATTCCAGAAGTCCTCATCTTTTTCTATTGTCTCTCCTTACCTTTTTTCTCAGAAGGCATTGGTTTCCTTCTTGCAACAACTTGATCAGTCTCTTTCTGATTATAAAAACATTCACTGTTGGGTCAACAGGAGCAAGAGCTGCAGGTCTCACAATTTTTTAGAGTTTTTGGAGACTTCACTTAACATCTTTCAGTCTGCTTTCAGGGTAAACTAGCTTGGTGTGTGTGCTCATCTTCTTCTGCTCCATACAGAGGGCTGTCTTTCAAACTTTTGTTTCAAACTGCTAGGTAACATTTTGTATGTTGCATTCTTTTTTTCCTCATTTTAAATATAGATAAGTCCTAATTTTGCCTTTCCATTATCTACATCCATGACCAAAAACACTTGTCTCTTGACTATAGATCTGAGTGTTTCTGCAGAGTAATAGTGCATGTGGAGGAATAAGAAAACAGGACCTTTTTTTTTGCCACACAACTGCTTTCTCAGCTGGTTTGCGACCTGCCAGATCAGAGGAGCTGTTTGTCCTGGGAGTGTTGCATTTTCCGTCTGTCTGCCCGGCTGCTGGCAGGCGGTGCAGAAGATTTAGTTACTGTTCTGTAAGCTGAAGGTCAGCTTTTAGCCAACATGCTGAAGTTCATCCTTATTTATGTTTCATGAGGCTGTGGTTCCTATTGACAGCTGTGGGAAAAACTCATTAAGGACTGAGGGCTAATAAAACATAGTCTGATTTAAAAAAGGCTGCCTCCACATATATGTTGTTGGTGTGGCTCTCAGTTCATGTTAGCTCAATCTAAGATGAAAGAGGTCAGCTGAAGGAATCTGGGATTTTAATGTGAACTTAAAATTAGAAACTCAAAGAGGAAAAAAATATGCAGAAAGAAGTTTGGAAAGTATTCACACTTTTTCCACAATTTCCTACATTACAGCCTTATTCCAAATCGTTTTAAATCCTAAAAATTCTACACCCAAATACTGAATTATGATAATGTGGCAAAAACAGAAAACTAAGAAACATTTACATAAATATTCACTCCAAATTGAGCCTGGGAGTTATTTCTACAATTTAAATTGAGTCCAGCTGTATGAGCTCCTTCATGTGATGGAGCAGAGGTCAGAGGTCAAATACCAAGCATTAAATCAAAGGATTATCGCTGGACCTCTAAGACAGGATTGTGTTACGGATGGTGGTGGCAGCATCATGCTATGTGGATATTTTGCAGCAGCAGGAACTGGCAGATCAGTCAGGATAGAGGGAAAGATGAATAAAGCAATGCACAGAAATATTCTGGATAAAAACCTACTGTGGAGCATCTTGACCTCAGATTGGGCGACGGTTCATTTCTCAGCAGGACGACGACCCAAAGCTTCAGACCCACTCTGTGAATGACCTGGAGGACACAAACAATTTTGATTTGGGTTTTAGTCGTTCCTTAAAGTTAATGCACACGTAAAAACAATAGAATGTGCATTTAATAGGGCCAGGCAATTATGTGTCTATTAGGATAAATACATTCAATACAGCATTCAGAAATTTCACTGAACTCTGATCCAGAACCGCACAGCATTCTGGGGGATGTAGGCAGAGGAAAGACTTAAATCACTCAACGTCTTCTAAGCAGGGTTGGTGGAATCAACTAATTCACTTACTCTTTGGTTACCTAGCAACAACCTGTTGAGTAACTTGTGGTTACCTAGCAACAGGTTGCGGCAAAACAAGTTTCGCCACCATGCCTCATAAATAAAAACAATGCAGTGGAGAGGGAAAGTACCACAGGGTGAGGAGAAACCGTGGATAAAATGGGAAAAGTCAAGTCACCACTTTGGCAGTATTTCAGTCAGATATTTTAAACAAAAAAAAATAGCCAATAATAATCGATGTCAACTAAAATGAAACATTTATATTGTGATAAATTTTTCAGCCATTTCACCGAGTCTTAGTATGTAATATTCTCAGTATTCATTTTGTCCTTCTGTAGCTATAGAACAAGTTTAATGTATCAGTTATTCACCCCAAAAATGTCTGGTATCAGTTTCTAAATACTTAAGTGCATTAACATGCACTTAAGTATTTGCTCCTGGATGCTGATTTAGAAAGCAGCTAAGGTGTACTTATTTTAAACGTAGTAAAAACTAGATTCATTTAATGATGTAAAATCCATTGAGCAAAAGGAGAATGTGATAACAAAAGATGGATTGTTTCTTTATGTGTGAAGTCAGTCAAGGTAAGAGTGAGGATATACAGTATGGATATTCTGAATGTACTGTGTCTCTAATGCAATTTCCTCTGTTTAATGTTGAGGCTCCTTCTGAAGACTGATTTAACTCTAATGGAAACACTGAAGCTTAAGAAACCAGCTCTGCTTTCCTCATCATCCTTTCCTCTGCTTTCTTACTTTAGTCATTTAAGAAGCTTGATGTGAATATTAGCTTAGGTGCTATTTGTGGCACAATGTTCATTCAAAGATGAAAGCTCGACAATTTCAATTTGTTTTATGAGCCTGCCATGCTGACCAGCAAAATAGGAGTGGAGTAATTACAGCTTCCCTATCTGTCCTCTGCCCTGCGCTGCTGGATTTGCTCACAGCGATGCAGCACGTCTGCCAAACGCGAGGAGAAGCTGGCAGAGGAGGAGCTCAGCAGCCATAATGAAATCCTGTAAACCTCATAAAACGGGAGTGCAAAGCAGCCTGCATGTTTGACGTCAGGTGCTTTTCCTGCCCAAGTCCTTTACAAGGAATCTGTCTAAGCCGGACGTAAATTAGACGGAGAATCAATTCAGCTCGAACTTCAAGTGAGTCTATATCGTGGTTAGAAGTGTTCCCACTAGACTAGATGCAGCAATTTGCTTGTAAAGGGGAAGAAATGATCCCGACAAGCATATTGTTGGTGCTTCTGATTAAATATTTGACTTACTTTGTGTTCATGTCTCAGAAAGAAAAGAAAAGATGAGCCTCATTTCATGCACATTTTCAGGTCTGACATAAACCTGAAAACATCTTTGTTCCTGAACCGTCAGGCCTGCAGAAAGTCAACATTTGAGATTATATTTTGACAAGATGTGAAAAAGGTTTAGATTGTAAGGGGCTGTGATCTGGTGCAAAATGAGCATATAAGTTCTTAACTTCCTGCACTTTATGTGTGGGTTTGGCTGAGCCTATTAGAGCTATTTGCTTTGTGAATAAGATGCTGAATAGGGCAAAAAGCAAAAATATGCAACATTACTTATTAGCTGATTTCATTGTAATGATTATCAATTTTGCAATGAGGAAACAAATAGTTATTCAGTTCAGTTTTGAAAGGAAAAACAAGTAATAAATGTGTTGGCGATGGTAGGCTATTTGTTTTTCTGGGTTAAAATAAATATAATTGACTTTGATGACTTAAAAACGCTGGGAATTTCTGTGTGAGTAAAGGTCACAGCTATATTTTGACTGAAAATGAGTGTGTGAAAGGGCTGAATCAGGAACTGGCAGGCTTGCATACAGTACAGTAGCCTGAAGAGGACATAATGGTCTTCAGTTATAAATCTGCCATCAGGATTTACAGCTGCACAGCAGGCTGCAGGCTGCAGTGAGAAAATGACCTGAACTTTCTTCCCACTCCCCCTCATCCTATTTCTCCTCTTATCCACAACACATCTCAGTGCTGGTATTGATCATCTGGCCTCAGAGGGCCAACAGGATCGCGCTGGAGAGCAGTCCGCATTTTCTGACCTGAATGACCCTCAGCAAAATCAAGTAATTGAACCAAAATGTTCTGTCATCAATCTCAGCCTGCTGGGCTGCTACTGCTGCAAAAAGCTGCAAAATGGAGGACAAGTAATGACTACTCAAAGGACCAGAGCTTTATTAAAACATGCACTATATATTAGGACAAAATTAATTCATGTGGTGCTTAAATTATTTTGTGGACAGCAGAACAGGGCTTTGCTTTGGTTCACAATTCTTGTTTGTTTTGAGGCAGAAAAGAAGTCAAGACAAAGTTTTTATTAATTCTTTTGTGAAATACATAATCTTCAATTGTTCCGAGCTGAGCTAGTGTATTTAATATCACTCACTTGCACTGGTTGTCTTTTTTTATTTATATTTTTGACATTTGAACATTTCTTACTTCTAGTTACTCCAATAAGTTTTCATTTATGGAAGATGACAGAACTGGATATTAATGGGATCTTGGCAGCTTCATACTTGATTCTTCTCAAATCCTTGGAAGTCAATTTGTGTCTTTTTTTGTCAGCATGTTTCTTGCAACCCTGTTAAAACTCTTTGCAACAAAATGTTTGATGGTTCCCTGATCACACTCCAATATCTTAGCAATTTCAAGATTGCTGCATCCTTCTGAGAAACCTTTGGTAATTTGTGAGTTTTCAGAGTTAAATCTCTCTTTTCCATAATAATTAAACACACTTTGGTATTTAACCTCCTTAGGCCACAACCTCCCTCTTTACACAGGAACACCTGCTATGTTTAAATCCATTGAGGATTCAAATGTATTCAGCTTGGGAAGAGAAAATATGCCCAGAAATGATAATATGAGCAAATATTCACTTGCCTAATATCTGTGCACAGTTTAAGTATGAAGGTCATTGTCTCTGACCTTCAGCCACCATCATTTCTTACGCTTATCCAGACCTCCAGCTCCATCATTATGACGGATGAATGTCAGCTTGGAGGAAAACTGTTGCCTCCAGCCAAAATGGTACAGTTGCATGTTTTCAGAAAAATAATGACTTGTCTAAATCCAATCTAGTGTTGAATGAGCAGAGCCGAGAGCGAAGTACGACTCCCATTTGTAACAGAGTGACATTTAGAAACACATTTCTTACCCATTTAATGGAAACGAGGTTCTTTTAACCACATTCGATAAAATATTCTAGTTTTTATGACTGAATAGACGCAGAGAGTCTTACAGGGTATTTCTGACTGCTGTAGGTGAACTGCATGCTTCATATGTGTGTCATATATTTACTACATTCCAAAAAAAGAGGTTTAGCTGAAATGAGGTTCAATTAATTTGACATTGCCTGCATTTTCCTACAATTGCACAAACAATAGGAAAGGACACTTACAATTCTAGTGGCTGTATTTTACAGAAAACAGATTTATTTGGTGAAGTTTACCCTTTTTGGGATCCAGTGTGTTTTGGAGGCTTCTCAGAGGTATGGAGGCCACTCTGCAGTAAATAATCCAGCTTTACTTCTGCTTGCTGTAGCTCTTGTGCATTTGTAATGTGTGTGCTGATGCAGATAGGTTGTCAAGTGAAGTAAACTCAGATTTATTTAACCAGCGGGTTTGCTTGCGGAGCGTCACGTAAGCAGGGAAGCACGGATGAAAACTAATGTGTGTATAGCTTTGTGTAACGGATGATGCGATGAAATCAGTGATTCATTTCCTGTTCCTGCACAAGTCACTCTGCTGGCTTTAATTGTAGAAAATAGTTTGAAGAACCATGTAACATTTATTTTCCCTTTGGGAACTATAAGGTATTTTTCAATTTGAATTGCATGAGCTGGAGTAAAGTCACGGTGACAGAGAGGCATAGGAGAGGTGCCACACTGCATCATCTCTAAGATAAATAAACATGGTGTCCTTCCTGGCAGGTTTGTAGATGCTCATATTATTGACTGTGGAAGGGAAATGTGCTGTGTCTTTGTTGAGTTGGACAAACTAAAACAAACCAGGAGCAAAATACAACAAAAGCTGCAAACAGTTGCACAGCTAGAAACATTCAACGGTTTGAAGGCTGCAAACCAAAAACTGCAAACTTAAACTTAATAAAAGGATTTGATGCTTTGTGGCGTCGTCATTTATTTTATCTGCAGAAAACAGAAGTGATAGCAAAGAAAATAAGCCAAAATACATGATAACTCACAAACAATTGGAAAACATTCACAGTCCTTCACTTCTTCCACATCGTTTTGTTACAGCCTTATTTAAAATTTTATTAAGCGAATTGCTTTCTCCAAAAATCTAAACACAAATACTCCATTACGACAATGTAGAAAAAGCTTTTTGAGATTTTTACCAATTTATTAAAAATAGAAAACCAATAAATGTACATAAGTATTCACGTCCTTTGATCCAGCAGCAATCTCAGCCTGAAGTCTTTTTAAATATGATGCTACAAGCTTTGCTCTCTCAGTGAGAGACTTTCTGCGCTCTGCTGCTGAGCTGCCTTAATTACTGTTATAATTACAGGCTTCAGGTGAACTTGTCTATTTAGTCTTTTTTTTCCATTGCGTTGCTTCTTTCTCTCATTGCTTCAAATTACACGCTCTGCCTGCACACCAATCTGGACATGTTTTTATCAGCAGTAATAGATTTCACTTCACTTCACCTGGACAAGCCTCAGACTGCAGACCAACTCCAGTCAGCTGCTGTCCTCGTTTCTAAATCACTTTTACTGCTGCTGTCCTGTGGTGATCCATGTGTCTTTCCGTGCGCAAGAAAGAGAGAGACGCAGACAAGCTGTATGGATTTTACTGATATTTGTTCAGCAAATGTTTTTATTTCAATGCTCCCTCTTTTTGTCATAGGAGTGTCAAATTAAACAAGGTTTTATCCAGTTTGAGATATTTTTCTGTTCTTTTTGGCGCCACCTCGTGGAGAAAGACAATCAGTTCAATTTCTCTTATCCTGATTTGCTTTTTTTCTTCGCTCTTTTTAGATATGTTCATAGAGAATTTCCTTTGACTGCAGTTCAAGCCAAATAACTTCCAAACACTCCCTTGATGTAAGTGAGTTTAACCTATTAACAATACAACAAACTTCATGTGTCGCTCATTTTACATGGAACGTTGTTTGTCTACTTTCAGGTGTTAAGCTACTTTGCTGAACGTGAGTATTGCTTAGTGGCAACTAGGTCTGCACAACAGGACAAATTCTCTTTAATACATTAATTACAACTGCTGCTACTTTTGGCATTCACTGGAATTCACTATAAATTTTTAATCCAGTCACAGTGAATCAGGTATTTGAAATAAAGTAATTTTGTACCCAGTAATTTTGTAAACCCAGAAAAATAAAGACTTCTTCAATCTGTGAATTTCGACTTGAAATTTTAGATCTCAATCTCTAAACATATAACGATATAAAAAAATCTTTTTTTCATCAGTAAGGAAAAATGTAATCAGCTCAATTTCTGTTGGATAAGTGAAACATTTATTTTTGCTTTAAATGTGTTTAAAGAAAGCAAAGCCAACCATAGGATAATTTAAAATGTGAACACAATGTCTTAGTATCTCACATAGTTAAGGAATCCAAAAATAAGGTATAAGCAAAAATCCTTCCAACTGCTCAACATTCAAAACTAGAGGGAATAATTATCTAAACATCTAAACAGTTCAACCAAAAAACTGATGAGCTATTATAGTGATTCATTGCACATTCATTCCTCTGTGTGTATGTAAATCCCTGCACTGCACAGCACATAATTAATGTAACTCCTGAGTGTGTAAACTTCCTGTTTGCCCTTTGATGATTCCCGTTTCTGTATCCAGAGTTTGATGGAGAGCTGGTCGGATGACAGCTGGAACTGTTGTCATAACTGGAGGAATACTGGCCACAGTGATACTTCTGTGTATCATAGCCGTGCTCTGCTACTGTAGACTCCAGGTACGACACCGCCGGATGGGTTTCGCACAGTAAAGGTGTGGCACCACGACGGTTTCATAGAGAGAAGACCCACTTTCAGGTCAAAACAAATCCCAAATACAGGATAAAACAATAAAAAACTAGAAAGTAATTTTATATCTAGACCTTAGTCAATCACAGTTAATATTGTTTTTATTACTGAAAAGCGCACTTGTTATCATTTATGTTTCATTTTATAGTCTAACTACACATATAGTGATGCGGTCAAACCTTTATTTGTGTTATGTTACCATGTCTTCAATGCCTGCCTAAAGGTTGTTATTTCCAGAAGGTACTTTTGATCTGACAAAAGAGACTCATTGCGATGATTCATTTAATTTAGCAATTAAGACTCTATTTGTCACAGTACATACAAAAAATAGACTCTTGTTTTTGAAGTGCAAAAATTAAATATGTCAAATTGATGACACTGATCTTTCAATGGCTGCTTTACTATCCGAAAACCACTTGCTGCATTCTTGTTGGTTGTGCAGGAGGCTCTCCTTATGTTTTTCAAAGATGTATGGTTGTATAATTGCACATCTGTTTGCAGTCATTTTCACATGCAAATGTAAATATTGAATTGGGAGGGGGACCAGAAGCAGCTTATTTGGATTTAAAGTGGCAAGAATCGCTAAAACAACTAAAATAGACAAAACTGAGCAGATCAGAATGTAATTATCTAAGAATAATTTTTTAAAACACAAAATACAATTACCATGCTTTGTTTAGACCACAGATCTATCCTAACCTGTTCAAGAATCATAATAGATCACCTTTAATCACCAAAGTTAATTGCTGATTTATGTTTGTACTCTCAAACCTTTTTGTTTATAGTACTACTGCTGTAAGAAGAATGGGTCTGACAGTGACTCCCTCTCTCAGCAACACTTTGCTTGCAACGCCTGCAGCATCTCTGGCCTGGACGGACCAATCATCACCCCTCTGTCGCTGTCGCCACCAGAGCCGGCCAAATCCTTTAACCCCACCAAACCTGCCGTGGTACAACACCGCTACTGTCCCACCTGCTCACCCTACGACTCGCCCTTCTACATCCGTACCACTGACGAGATACGCAACGGTGGAGAGCGGGTCACCTACATGCCAACACACTATGAGAACCAGGCGTTGGCGATGCCGCTGCCCGCCGTCCGAGGCTCCCTGCTGAGGGACAGCCAGCGCGGTCGCCCTCCTGATTTCTACACCAACACCCGAGCAATCAGCACCGAGGTGTGACCACCTCTACATACCAGCGCCACTGAAAAGACACAACCACTATTGTAGATTTTGGCTTTCACTCCAGAAGCAGTGAGTTTGTGGAGGCAACACATTTAGAGACAATCTGGATTATAATGGAAATAACTGAGGATTGCTTTCGCTGAAGTTCCTCCTTATTTTCAAAAAAGAACTGATCCTTTAAATGTCCAAACATGTACCTAGTGGAAGGGTACGCCTGCTGACTGTTAATGGATTCCTTTCCACTGTGGAGTAACTAGATCCATATATGACTTTCCTGTGCTATGTATCTTCTTCCAAACTTTACTGTGATGGGATGTATGGATAAGTTTAAAAAAGACTGAAACGTTTACCTTTTTTAAGTAGTTGACAAACAGAAAAGTTTGTAGATTTATGCAAGCATGCAGTGTGGCAGTGTGCAGCAGAGAACACCTGGATTTGAATCCACTATGCAAGGTCTTCAGTCAACATCACAGCTTTTCAGTTCCAGCTGTCTCCTTTCAACAGGTTTTATGGTGAACAGGATATCTGGGATACATTGACAACTTGTAAGATGTAATGATTCTATACATGTAGATAAACATGAAAAACTTTTGATAACACTATATTATGCAACCTATACTAAAGGGCTACTTTCTTGGTACTTACCTGGAAAATAAAGGTTTCTTTGGAACTTACTGGTTACTATCCCAGGTCCAATATCAAGTGGAGAAGTTAGAGGTTACTTTCCTGAAATATTCAAGAAGCTGATTCTACTTATTAGGTACTTTCTGCAACCTACTGCGTACTAATTATTCTCATGAGAGTACTTTCTCAGTTCTGGGAAAATAATCAGGACATTTCCTAAAGGATTTGGAACAGTTCCTGGTGAGTTTAAGTTTAAGAAACTTCCAGGAAAACACCTTGTATATTTTGAAATTACCACTAAGTTCCAGGAACATAGCTAGTATGTCCTGGGAAAGCAAACTGCAAAGCCCAACAAAGTAACCAGAAAGTTCCAAAAAGATTCCTCAAAAGGAATCTAGTAAGTCCTTGAATGTGAATGGTGAAGGTAAAGAAAGGACCTGGTCGATTCTGGGAAAGTAAAGGGCAAGTTCTAGAAATGACCAAGTAAGTATCTGTTAAGTTATGGGAAACTTTCCTGCAAATTACCTTGCAAGTACCCAAAATGTTTATGTGAAAGTAGCTGAAAAACGTCAAGAAAGTCCGAGTAAGTATCAGGTATGTTTGTTGGAAAGTTCCCAAGACTAACTGCTAAGTTCAAGTACAGAAAGGGCTGCAGCGTGTAGTGTTACCAAATCTTTTGAAAAGAAAACTGAAACATGGCGTTTCAGTTCTTTTTTAACAAGTAGCTAAACATGACAGAGCCTGAGCCCTCGATCTGCTTAAAATTAACCCAGTGACTTTCTCTTGTCTGAAAAAGATGCAAAAAAGTTCTGTACATATTTACCTAAAAGCAATCTCTTGATCCCACCGTGTGACAGATGGTGATGCAAGCAGGAGTCTGAGCTTTGGGAATAAGGGGGTTTGATTTACTGGTTTATGGGATTTCTTCTACACTCCCATTATATACTCATCTTTGTTTCCTATTCTCATATTAAATATCAAACTTTAGATGTACACCTTCTTTTCACTTAAAATTTCCCATTGAAACTTACAGTTTGTGTGATATTTACAGACTGGCTGAAGATTTGGAGCAATAAACCTTAAGGATTTAACAGATATGAACAAGATTTAGATGATCTGATGTTAAAAATGAAAATATAAACTTCCATAACCTCTTTTCAGCTGTGGTATAAAAGACATTTATCTCTCAAGTGATACTTTCTAAATGCTCCTTTGTGAACTAAGGATGGCCCATTTGAATCACAGCTGGATTTCTCTGGATTTCATACACAAATTCATTAAATTACACCAAATGAAGTTCACCAGTGATCCATAATATTTCAGATCAAGGTGATTCTGTAAAATACGCTAATCCAATGTGGCTGTAACCTTGAACAGCTTCGATATCCTTCAATTATTTATGTAGTGTAGCAACTATATATTTTAATGTTTACTTAACATGTTATATTTAAAATACTAAAAAAAAGTTTTTAAATGTGGTTTGAAAGAAAATTGTATATTATAACACTAAAAAATGAATATCTGATGGTGTTAACTTTTGACAATTAAATATTTCTAAGTCTATAAATTGACTCTTCATTATTGTATGTCTTGTAAAGAAATATAGGTAATAAAAGTTTCCTTTTGTAATTAAGAAAATATAATTTCACCTTGACTGTAACACACCAGGTCTGCACAGTGGCGCAGTTGGCAGAGCTGTTGCCTTGCAGCAAGAAGGTTCTGGGTTTGATTCCCGGTCTTTCTGCATGAAGTTTGCATGTTTGCCCTGTGCATGGTGGGTTCTCTCTGGGTACTCCAGCTTCCTCCCACAGTCCAAAAACATGACTGTTAGGTTGATTGGTCTCAAATTCTCCCTAGGTGTGAGTGTGTGTGTGTGTGTGTGTGTGTGTGTGGGTGCATGGTTGTTTGTCCTCTGTGTCTCTGTGTTGCCTGGCGACCTGTCCAGGGTGACCCCGCCTCTCGCCCGGTTTTCAGCAGATTTTTCAGAAATTATAGGAAGTTCCATTCATTTCAATGGGGCCCTAGAAGATTACAAAAAGTTTAATATTTTATTCACTGTAGAAGATGTCAATGCCAAAAGCTGTAATGTCCTGAATGACCAGAATGTGGTAAAACTTGAATGGTTGAAGTAGCGCAATTCAGTAGTTAAGTGGTGAAAAGTGTACAGAAAAACTGGAGGAACTCCAGAAAGACATTTTCCTGCCAGACATTAATGCATCAAACTACAAAAACATGCAAGTCAATGTGCATCCCACCATCATGGCCCATTTTCTACATCCACCACGCAAAGATATTAAGAAAACGGCAATCTGAAATCTATAAAATCCTCTTCTTATTATAGTTAATACATTACAAATTTAATTTCACGTTTTGATCCAAATATATTCGTTGGCACATTCATTAGCGCAGTTAGCTACGTCTGTTTTCATCACCTGATTAATAAAAATTCCTTCCACGTGGCCCGTCTCCATGGCTACTCTGTGTTTGTGCATGCACGTGCACGTTCGCGCGTGCCTCCCTGAGCGCCACGCTTCAGTCTTTAATTGTTTTCTCTGATGGAGGCTGTAGCGGATGGTGCTCCAACTCGAAGGGAGCAGAAGTGCGCATTAAGTGCGTCTGGAGCTGACAACCGCGGCGGAGCAGCTGCAGACAGAGACACTGAGACAGAGACACTCAGGACTGGACTGCAGCACGACGAACAGGATGGTTCATCGCAATGAAGATGCATTTTCCTCGCTGTGGTAGTTTTGACATTCTTACTTGGATAGTTTTTACTTCTTCGCTGCTTCTAATAGATGGTAAGGGACTCCTGCTCTCTGTATCGAGTTTTAGCTCTTATTAGTTGCATGTATTTTTATTTGTTGTCAACTTTACACTGATTTATGCTTCTGCTAATAAGACATTTTTACGACACATAGATGTTAATCCTGCATGATTAAAAATATGTAGAGGGAATCTTGGCAAGGGTGAAAAAAAAACAAACTTTGATCATTGTAAAATTGCATAAAAACTTTTA
Organism: Phalloptychus januarius; assembly: GCA_902982915.1. NCBI lineage: Eukaryota > Metazoa > Chordata > Actinopteri > Cyprinodontiformes > Poeciliidae > Phalloptychus > Phalloptychus januarius. The sequence goes on along the minus strand of CADWAE010000076.1, from coordinate 6,210,500 downwards.
AACAAGCCAATTATACATTCTATATAAAAATATGAGATTACAACTCGGGAAAAAATTAAGAGACCACTTAATGTCCTCAGTTTCTCTGATTTTACTCCTCATAGGTGTATATTTGAATAAAATGAACATTGTTCTTTTATTCTATGAACTACTGACATGTCTTTGAATTTCCAAGCAAAATTTTTTTATTTATTTGCAGAAAATGAGAAATGGTCAAAATAACAATATAGATGCAGACCTCAAATAATGCAAAGAAAACAAGTTCATATTCATTTAGAAACAACAATGCTAATGTTTTAACTCAAGAAGAGTTCAGAAATCAATATTTGGTGGAATAATTTTATATATATATATATCTATATCATTGCAAGCTTTTTTGCACTACACTTTTTTTAGTCTGAAACCTTCAACTGCAGCCTAAGTCTAACTAACTGCAGTCACAACTTTTTTTTGCTCTAATAAAATCCTTTTTAATCTTGGAACTTTTAAATATTTTAAAACTGTTTCCTGTAATTCTATTCTTGTTTGATGCATTTGAACGAATTCACGGTTGGAATTTCAATTACATGTCTGCCGGATGACATCATTAGCTGGATTAAGCTCTGTACAGTGTGCACACTGAAAAGATGATGTAACAGTGAGGAGGCAGCAATGACCCTCAGAAAGATTCAGGAGACTGGGGAGAAGAGATTTCACGAAAAATGGGTTTCTCTTCATTGCTCCACTTCGCTGCAAAACATCTAATGAATACCTGTTTTCTTATCTCCACTGAAACAGAGGCACACAGCAGCAAAGTGTATCAGCACAGAGGTGATTGGGTCGCCAACATGAGGACCTCTAGATAGGCCCAAACAAAGAGCCTGAGGAGTCATTTGCATATGAAGGAGCCCTTAGACGCTGCAGGAGGGGGCTGTGTGCTCTGAATTTTACTGAGCTCTGTCTCAAAGCATCATTAGTTTCAGCTGAAAAATAAATCAGGCATCCTCTATGACAACTACATTCAAACTATTAAGGTTTTACTGTGCTTATAAGTAAAATGGACATGTAATGAATGTCCTTGTTGATACAAATATGGTCAATTCATCAATCGCCAGCATCTTCTGAATCAAACTCTATAGACACAAATGGCAGCTTCTGCAGAAACCAGCTAGTCCTTTGCACAATTGACTGACCTCCTTTAAAGACAGTTGATTGGTCTCTGAGATGGAGAAGATGTCCCTTAATTGGACTGTTCTTCGTCTTAAAGGTCTCTCAGACTGATTGCACCCTTGAAGGTTGATTACTTTGCATGGTTATTGAAACATCTTAACAATTCGTTCCCTCTAATACATTAGTCATTTTTCTTGCACACTATCACACATAAATGGTCTTTTCTCCTTTTGATATTCATGTGATACTTTGAGGGCATTTGGAAAGTACCCTGGCTGATTATCACCCAACAGAGAGCAGCACTTCAATGCATCTGAAGACAAGCCTTCCTTCAGATCTGTTTTCTTTTTCACTCGTTCCATCATTCTGAAAATAACATCTTCAGAATGATGCTTTGTTTGTTGCTGCTCTGGGAGAATGAATACATTTTTTTCTTCTTGTGAAGTATGCATTGGCCTTTAGTCATGCAGCCCACAAATCCAGCAATTACAGAAGAGCTGCAAAAAGAAACAATATTGCTTAGACAACCAAAAGAAAACCTGTTTGTAGTTAGCCAAAAGCTTCATATAGAGGACACAGCGACCATGTGGGAGAAGGTGCTTTGGCAGATGAACTACTAAAATGAACACAATTATACAGCGAAGATTAAGAGTTAAAAATTAACTTTCATTTTATGTAAGATGCTTAGATAGACTGAAAATTAGACCTATTGTAGTCTATTGAAAGAAACATAATGGGTCGTCTATAAGTAATTTGGATATTTTAGTGATTCCACACTTTGGATTCAAATACTTGTGACTCAGAAAGAAAGTCCCTTCACATGTCGCAGATATGGAGAAAATACAAAATCTGAATCTCGCAGGAATGTTACACCAACTTAGACAAAAAGGTGAAAGGCGTCGCTGATTTTGTTTCTCTGATTGTGTGCCAGAACGCAGAGCAGCTGGAGGTGAAGGACCCAACACAAGGTGCTGATCAACCAATCAGAAGCAGACTTTGGGAAGAACACCTGTTTTATTATTATGTTTATAAGTAATAAGTAAAATGGATCCTATAATCTTTTCTTCTACCACGTTCTTTTGTTTCAGGAAAAATACATAAATGTAAACAAACTCTCCTCTTAGATGAAACCACCTCAAGGTGTTTCCACTAAAATAAAAAGAGTTTGGCACATTAAACAATATTTAAAGTTAACCAGTTAGTGACTATTTTAAAAGCTTTTCTGTTTTCTAAAAAAACCCTAATAACCTAAAGCTAACAAAAAATTTAGCTTAGCCACTACAGCTAAAAAGAAGCTCCAGTGGCTGTGGGTGATTTGGAAAGAGTCTACTGTTCTTGTCTTTGTCTTGATGAACTTCTTTTATTATCTTAGCATTTTACAATGTGGGCTGCACAGTGGTGCAGTTGGTAGAGCTGTTGCCTTGCAGCAAGAAGGGTCTGGGTTCGATTCCCGGCCCCAGTCTTTCTGCATGGAGTTTGCATCTTCTCCCTGTGCATGCATGGGTTCTCTCCTGGTACTCCGGCTTCCTCCCACAGTCCAAAAACATGACTGTCAGGTTAATTGGCCTCTCTAAAATCTCCGTAGGTGTGAGTGTGTGAGTGCATGGTTGTTTGTCTCCGTGTTGCCCTGCGACAGACTGGCGACCTGTCCAGGGTGACTCTGCCTCTCGCCCGGAACGTTATCTGGAGATAGGCACCAGCACCTCCCGAGCCCACTAAGGGACAAGGGTGGATGGATGTTTTTAGGACATATGCTTGTTCTAAAAACAAGCATGTGTTTGACAAAGTAACTCACGAGATCATTCATATTTGGAAGAGTTAGGACTCCGTTTGTGTGTCCTGACTTAATGAAAGCGGTCCTTGTTGATGAAATGTCAGATCAATGTTCACTCTTGTTACAAAGGCTTTGCTAAATAAAGAATCATGAATGTGTTTCAGCAAAGGAAAACATCTTCAAAGTTTGATATTAAATAACACATCATGCTCCTAGGTGCGTCCCCTGACAGGCTGCCTCAGACTCCAGACCCCTGCCTCCAGAACCTGTGCCAAAACCAGGCAATATGCAGAACCCGCGGGAACAGCTACGCCTGCTTCTGCGTGCCAGGCTTCCAGGGCGCTCACTGCCAGATAGACGTGAACGAGTGTGCTTCAGAGCCCTGCAGGAACGGAGCCACCTGTGTGGACAGAGTGGGTAGATTCTCCTGTTTGTGTCCTCCTGGATTCACAGGTGAGTGTTTGAACGCCAGTTTTTAACTAAATGTGTAGAAGTTTTGTAGACGACTTTTTAATATATTTTTAAGTTATTTTATGCTGACTTATAAGTGTGACACAGTCTCTATGGGCGACGTTTATATTTTAGCATCTTATGGTTTACAGTGTCTTTCAAAATAACTTGCTTTGTCACATCACAACCACAAACTTCAGGATTTCTTTGTGGAGATTTTATGTGACAGACCAGTCAATACATATAGACTGTGTGAAATATCATATAAATAAAACCATTTATATTTTGTAAATATAAATGATGTTCCAAATGTGGGTCTTTTCTAAGTCTGACAAAAAGTATTTCCTTATTTATAATACCGATACCAAAGTCACAACATGCTCAACATGATCTCATTTTCATTTTTTTAATATCTTTTGTGTAGGACTTCTTTTAAAATTGCTACTTCATTATCAATATATGACTTTATTCTCATATTACCATGACCTTATTCTGGTAATATTTTGAAAATTTTCTTCTATTATTGTGATATATTCTTGTAATTATATGACTTTATTCTCATTAACTCTGATCTGTTCTCATAACAAAAAAAACAAAAACAAAGGTAGCTATTCAAAGTATATAAATACTTGCATTCTCTGCCTCATACTGCTCCTCTACTTAGCTCCTCCAGACTAGTGGCAGCAGTACTTAGCAAACACCTATTATTTGGCTTGTCCTAAGAACAGTTTTAAAGATTGGAGAAATGTTGTCTGTTAAATCTGTTAGAGCAGGAGCTTCTTAAAGAGACACAGGCCCAGTTTGATTTTGCATTAAATTGCGAAATCAAATTTCTTTTAAGTGATATTTAATATTTACAGCATCTATATAACGAGTGAAGGCAACATAATTAACATAATTACTTGATGTGCTATAAAACAACTTTATGTTCCTGGTAAATACATATTATCGCCCATAGATAGGTTACTCAAAGCGAAAAGTTAATCTTTCAGATCCTCCTCATTTTTCTGCAGGAGACAACCACATAGAGCTAGAATCCTGCATACAAAGCACCGTTTGTTTCCAAAGCTTAGACCAGCTGCAGAAAGGGAAGCTTTCCTGTGACATAAAAAAGAAACCCACAGGCTGCCGACCTGAAAGCTTTGCTTATTTCTCACCTCCCGCCTCCAGCCTGTGCAGCTGGGCTCACCTGGACCCTGACATCTGTGTGGCTTTGATGATGTTCACAGGAACCACTTGTGAGCTCCAGGTCGACCAGTGTCAGTCACAGCCTTGTCTTCACCATGGCACTTGTGTTAACCACGCCTCAGGCTTTCGGTGCATCTGCCATGTTGGTTTCCAAGGAAACCGATGCGAAATCGACACAGACGATTGCCAGGAGCAGCCATGCCAAAACGGGGCTCTGTGTGTTGACGGGGTGAATGAGTAAGTCTTTATGGTTAAAAGCCTGTTAATGCTGCCATCATGGAAGCAGACTGAAGATAAAATACGGCTAGTTTATAAATTACTGACAGACATGCTGTTGTTGTATCCAGACCTCTCAGGTTTCCTGGTTCTGGTTCTACTCTCAATTCCCAGAACCAGAACCAAATATGGAGAAGCAGCATTCAGCTTCTATGCACCAAAAATCTGGAATAAACCTCCAGAAAACTGCAAAATGGCTGAAACACTGAGTTCCTTTAAAACCCACCTCTTTATAGTTTCTTTCATCCCATAATTGCTGAAACACTGACCAACATATTCGATGTGTATTGTTGATTTTGATAATGGCACTTGACAAAATGTAATGTTTGTTATTGATTGATTGAAGGAACTTCTGAGAAAAATATTACTGACATATTAAACTATGTGATTGTCTCAGATACAGCTGCGTCTGCTCACACACAGCATTCACTGGCCCACGCTGTGAGACGCTGCTGTCACAATGCAGCTCTGGTCCCTGCTTGAACAGCGCCATCTGTAAGGACAACCAGGGTAACTACACCTGCGAATGCTGGCCGGGTGAGAAAAAACAACTTTTTTTGTGCTCATGAAGTTTTGATCTCATCATAACCGCAGTCTGACTTCTCATTGCAGGGTATGAGGGCCATAACTGTGAGATAGACCTCAACGAGTGCAGCAGCAGCCCGTGCATGAACGGTGGCTTTTGCTTGGAACTCTACAACCACAGTTACAATGACAATGAGGGCTACTTGTACGAATTCAATGAGGGCTACATCTGCATCTGTCCTGCAGGAACAAAAGGTACACTGATTTCAGATTTCTCATTCAACAACTTAAGCTTATTTTGTACAGTATTAGAAATGTATAAAAATACAAAGAAACAAATAACTAAATTCCTTTTTTAAATTAGTAAATAAAAATTTTGCACCTAAAATGCAATAACATTCCTTTCGTGAACGCTTGAACATTTGCTGCAAATGATGCATCTGCAGCTAAAAAAAATCCTTCTGACATCAACATGTAAGAAGGACTTTCTGCTCAACTTAACATCTGTACAGTGTAGAGCTGATCTGTTTTTTTGGATTAACCGATTAATAATTGGATAGCAAAAGGTGCTCAATAGGAATTACTATTAATATTTTACAGGACTGGGACCAAATGAAGAGAAAACTGGGAGGAGCTTTGGGAATTTCTGGGTATTAACAAATAATATTTTTTATCCTAAATGCAAAATGTATGTATATTTTGTACAGTTTTGGAATAGTGAGTGTGTTGTTCTTTTAGCAAACTGCCATTTTTTTGACTCTCTGCACTCAATAAATGTCTATTTTTGAGTAATATTTTGATAATGGCATAATGAAAGTTAGCTCCCTCAAAGACTTTTGTACACTAAACTGGAACTGGAAGATATTTTAAAAATTCAATAAAACACAGCAACAAAAAACTATAAATAAAAGTACCGTATTTTCCACACTATAAGGCGCACCTTCAGTGAATGGCCTATTTAAAATTTTTTTTCATATATAACACGCATAGAATAGACGCTACAGTAGAGGCTGGGGTTACGTTATGCATCCATTAGATGGCGCTGCGCTGAAGGGATCGTCAACAAAACAGTCAGATAGGTCAGTCAAACTTTATTAATAGATTACAAACCAGCGTTCTGACAACTCTGTTCGCTCCCAAAGTGAATAAACAGCTGTTTTATTCCCGTGTCCTTCTGCGTGTCTGATCGCCTTGAGTTTAAACTCTGCGTCGTAAGCGTGACCCCAGAAAATGAAACCGAACACTTCGTGTAGTCATATTTCCCAGCATGCACCGCGCACTTCTTCTTCTATGGGGGAAAATAAAGTGCTTACCGTATTTGCGAGATCTGTTGTGTCTCAATATTGGCCCATATATAAGGCACACTGTCAGCTTTTTAGAAAATTGAAGGTTTTTAGATGCGCCTTATAGTGCAGTAAGTAAAACACAACTGAAACTATTTGTATTGGATTATGATGGCTCTAAAAACAAGCAAACCAAAATAAAAAGAAATGCTAATCATCTGAATGGAAATTATAACTTAATTAAGAATTAATTGATTAATTGCATATTGTAATAGACCTACTAGTAACGAGAGTGGAAATTTTTCTTTAATTGTAACTTTTAAACTTGTAAATTTTAACTCTAACTCCCTAGCAGCGAAGTTTTTCAGCTGTAAATTTGACCAAGTGTTTTTGTATTTCTTGTGCTCAAGTGTTGGTCCCACTGTGAGCTGCTGCCTGATGGTTGTGTTCTAAAAACTGACTCTCTGCCATTAGCAGCGGCTCTGACTCAGTAAGGTGGCTAAATAGCATTACCCTAATCCCCGGGGATCTGGCTTTGCTGGTCTTCTGACCGAACATATTTGCCTCGACATGCTTCAGAGCACACGGCTACACAAGCAGCAGAGCTTCGCCGGGACACAAACACAAACTAATATGAAGTCAAACAAGTTTGGGTCAGTTCTGGTTGCAAACGTGTCGGCATGATGTGCACACCTGCACCATGGATTTTGTGGATCTTGTTGCTTGGGGCAGGTAAACTGGAGCTTTTGTTTATGTGAATAGATTTGGTAATGCTGTTGCATAACAAGTCACCTGGTTCTTTCAACATTAATTACTGGTTTATTCAAACAGTTTAATGCTTAACAAGTGCTTTAGATTTTAAATTCTTTGCTTTATGTTTTTTTTAATTCATTTAAATCTTCGTCAGATCTAAAAATGCCAAGTTAAGACATTCACGTAGAGATTTTGGAGGAAATAATTTGACCAGAATAACACATTTCTAAATCATTACAACAGCAAAGCACCTATAAAAATACATATGAGTCATGGCAGAAGATTTTGTAAAAACAGGAATATTTGCACAATTTATATCTGAATTCAAAGTTACATCAGAGAACAATATCTAGGTGTTTAATTGTTCTATGCTGCAAAAACACCAAATCTGACCAATAGTTTGTTGAATAAATATAGATTTTCACTATAAATTAGAACATTTGCTGATTTATTTCTTATAACAGGTTTTGTTATAAGTGAAAAACATGCCAGTGGAACCAGTACTTTTTATCTATATTCATTAATTATTGACATAAAACAATGTCTTTTATCTTACTGAAAGGTTACATAAGTTAGTTTTATCTTATTTTAAGTGTATTAAGATATTTGCAGTAGAAACTGGACAAAAATACTTGGTGAAGTTTGGTGTTTTTGCAGCGTAGAGACGTTTCTGAAAGTTTCTCCTTCTATATCTTGTGTCTGCAGGTTCCTACTGCCAGAAAGTGGTGAACCAGTGCGAGTCCAGTCCCTGCCAGAACGGGGGGCGATGTGAGAGCCTCGACGGGGGCTTCACCTGCCACTGCCTCAAGCAGACACATGATGGCGTTCTCTATGGAGGTACGAACTGCGACGTGAAGTTAGTCGGCTGTGAAGGTCATGAATGCCAGAACGGGGGCTCCTGCTCTCCGTTCCTGCTGGACGGGACTCACGGTTACACCTGCTCCTGCACACCCGGATACACCGGACCGCTCTGCAACACCCCGACCACGTTTTCCTTTGAGCGCAGAGGTTACCTGTTGCTTCACAACCCCCTGGTGAATGCTGATCTGACCAGCAACATCACGCTGAGCTTCAAGACTGTTCTGCCGTCTGTGTTGTTGTTCCAGAGGAACATCAGGGGGCTGGTGCTGCAGCTTGGGCTGGACACGGGTGAGCTGTCTCTGATGCTGTGGAGGGAGAACTCTGTTGGGTCTGACGGAGAGATCCAGACTCTGGAGCTTCCACGTAATGTCATGGATGGAGAGTGGCACACTGTGGAGGTCGTGCTCACAAACGAGATCCTGAGCCTTAGATTATTAGATGACACTGGAAGCTGTGGGGGCAAGTCGTGTCACATGGTGACCCCAGTCCAAACCAACCTGACAGAGCTGGAGACTTCCCCTCAGGACACATTTATAGGGGGGAACCTCAAAAACCCAAGTTGGTTCAGTAGACAGGCTAGTTTGCCCATGTTCATCGGCTGCATGCGTGATGTGTTTGTGGACTGGCAGCTCGTTGTTCCAGAGGAATGGCTGAGCGACTCTGCGGTTAACGTGTCGCCCGGCTGCAGCCACAGGGACCGCTGCCGGGACGAGCCGTGCCAAAACGGAGGCCGGTGTGTGAACCTGTGGCAGAGCTACCAGTGCCAGTGCACAAGGCCTTATAAGGGGCACGACTGTGAGGAGGGTAAGTTCACAACAGGAAGAGACAAACAACCTTCTACAAACAACCAAAGCGCTAAAAAAAAAACCCACTCAGCTGTTTTTCGCTAATATGTTAATTTCTTTTGGTGTCTGAAAAATTAGCTGTTTAAAAAACATTCTAAATGTTAGCTCACAGTCCTTGGGCACTACAATGTAACCCAGCAACCCCAGCTGAGACCAACTCTGTCACCTAGCAACCCCATTGGCGTGCAAGGTGACAGAGCTCACTAGCTCAGCTGATTTTACTGCTTTACAATGGCTGCTGGAAACTACTTGCTGCATTTGTCTTGATTGTGCAGAAGGCTGCACTTCTGCTTTTCAAACATTTTCAAATAGTTGTATAATTGCGCATCTGTTTGTAGCAGTTCTGTCTAAACATTAAGTTGTGGGGTGTGGCCAGCACCAACTTATTTAGACTTAAAGTCTAAAGTCTAAAGAAAGAGGCCCTTAAATCATTCTGAAAGAAGATCAATATAGGCTAAACTGATCAGGCTAAAGTGTTGATATCTAAGAAAGATTTTGATCAAAACATGTAAAGAGCATGTCTTGTGCAGCCCACAGCTGTTTAGTGAAGTACAATAAGTCATCTTTAACCTGAATAATTAGAACTGGAGGAGAAACAGTTACATCACAGGCTCCAAATTTCATAAATGGGTAATTAAATAACATTCTTAGCTGCTTTTGTGTAACTGAATTTGCCAGAGACAAGTCCAATCAAAAGCCAGAACAAAGAGGCCCGGGTAGAGATCCTCTTATCCGACGTAGCGGATTAAGGATACAAAGGATCCTATTTAGGAAATAATCACGTCCTGCAAGGAAATGTTGCATAATTTGAAACATAGTTTCACAAACTTAAAACAGCAGAAAGAGAATTATTCACATTTTAGCTTTATGTTTCAAGTTATTCTTTAATTTGGGTGTAGAATGGAAAGCACTCCGTTTTTCCCACCTAAGAGTCTAAATCCTTTGTTTGCCGACACAAACACATTTTGTGCAAGTCTACAAATTTTGTCATATCAACATGGAAACGCTTTGAAGCTTAGATAAGGTTTGACATGACCCGCTCTCCCTGCCTCAGCCTGTATTTTTCCTTAGTAGTTTCACTATATAACAAGATGACTGACCCACAGTGGAAAGTACTGACAGCTGACACAGACGACGTTTCAATGAGGGCCACCGTAAACTTTCCTGTTTTTGAGACTGAACAGCATTTCTGCAGAAACTCTAATTTAATACGCATCTTTTTAAAAGACAGTAAGTTCAGTGAAGTATTAATACTCATTTTGTAATGTTCCAAGCTTACATGTGATTTTTTGGAATTGGATTCCACACAGATTTATTGTGTGATTGTGAGCTGGAAGGAAAAGGTTAGATGCTGTTGCATGCATTCGTGTGCAGCCCTCTTTATTTCAATACCACTAAATAATATCCAATAAAGTCAGAATTGAAGTAATCCGTTGTATAAACATGCAAAAATCTCTCTTTCTAGATGTGCAGAAATGGTAGAAAAATACTCCAAAAGATTTGAAGCAACAGATGGTTCTAGAAAGTACTGGTTCTGGAGAGCTGAATACAAATGCACTCCATACTTTTCAGATTTTTATTTGTGAATACATTTAGAAAACTTTTACACAATTGTGTCCTTCTTCACATTAGTCGGTCACATAAAATCTCCAAAAAATACGAGTTAAAAAAGCCTTTCTAACATAGTAATACGGCTGCAGATAACAATTATTTTAGCAATTATTCTATCGATTAATTGGATAAAAATGGTCACATTCCGCAGATTGATCATTTAACTACTTATGCATTTTTTAAACAATATTTGAAATACATTAAAAATACAAATAAATGAGTAAGTTTTGGTTTAATCACTGCTCTGAACGTGATGTTCTTTCAGTAAATGGTCTTTTTAAAGTCTGACGATTAATCAATTCCTAAATTAGCTCACTTGATTGTTTCAATAATCAATTCATCGTGATTAATACAAATAATCGTTTCAGCTTTGATCTGGTTGTATGTTTAGGGTTATACTGCTAACAGTTAAATTTCAACATGATTTAAATCTATAAGATTATTTTCTCAATTAGCAGACATAGAGCTAAATATTTGTTTCTTCATAGCTTAAATAAATTTGGACTTTTTGGATTGTTTTGTGTCTGTGCATCATATGAAAACACATAATCTTTACGATAATGTCCTCCAGACTAAAAACTGACAATCTTTCTTGCAGAACATGTTAATGCTCGCTTTGGGAATGAAGACTCTCACAGTTTTGCATCCTTCGCCATCAACGACAATCTGGGTCAGAACCTCTCCGTCTCCCTGTTCCTGCGCACGCGGCGGCAGAACGGACTCCTGCTGGTGCTCTCCAACAGCAGCCGGAGCCCATACCTGCACATGTGGCTGGAGGGCGGCAGGGTCAAAGTTCGTCTCCGTAACTCTGAGAGCATGAAGGCACAAAGAGCCATTAATGATGGAGAGGTCCACTTTGTAACTGTGGAGGTTCTGGATGGTTGCATGTCGCTGTATGTAGCGGGGCAGAAGCAAGGGCAGGTAGAGGGAAGGACTTTAGATGTCGGCACAGGCGATGTAGTTTTTGTTGGAGGCCTGCCAGAGAAGAGAAGCACCTCAGAGTTTGGTGGATTTTTCAAAGGCTGCATCCAGGATTTGAGGATCGGCGACACGAGGCTGCAGTTCTTCGGGCTGGACACTTCGCTGACCTCATATCCTCTGGAGCAAATAGAAAATGTGATTCACGGCTGCTTCGGAGACAACGTCTGCAGTGTAAGCAAACACACCGATAGCTGCACAAATACATGTTGAAGTTACATCTTGTGTAACACCTGAAAACTGCATATGTAGAGCGTTTTTACGAAATATGTAAGGACCAAAGGGAAAGGGGCTGATGTAATTAAAGATGTTAAAAAGCGGAGCACAAATGTTAGAGGAGCAAGTATTTCCAAAACTGTGTGATGAGGAAATACAGTAGATGCATTGTGAATTGCAGAAGCTGAAACTGATGGAGAAAACTGCTGAAAAAGCTCAAATGGAAAAATCTGATCGAGAGCTGAAGCATCATCAGATCACAGAGAAACATCCAACAAAAATCCAGCAAAAGAGAAGAGCATGTTAGTTAAAGTTATTAACAATATAACATATAAAAGCAGCAGGTTGTACGTTGCTCTGACCTAAAACGGGGGTGGGGGGGTTAAATCTTAGTGTCTGTAGCTTCAGACAGTAATATTGAAAGCAAAGCTTTATGACAGAGGAAATATGGGGATGTGTGAGTAGTTTCTTTATTATTAAAGTGGAAGCAGTTGGAAGAATCTATTTGCAAAATCTGAGAATCTGCAACCTTTGCATATCAGTGGAGTTTATGCTGTCATCAGCTTTGGCAGGAAACGGAATTATTTATTTATAAATATCCTAAAACTGTGATTTTCTAAAAGGTAAATGATAAAAAACTGAACCAGCAGTCCAAAACTCTAACAAACCAAAACAGTTTGGTTTAAAGGACAGTTCTACCACATAATAATGCAGCATGTGTTTTGTTTCTCAATCACAGAGAAATCCGTGTCTAAATGGGGGCATTTGCTTCTCTGGGTGGGACGACTTCACCTGCACCTGCCCCAGCAGCACAGCAGGGCGGCGCTGTGAAGAGGTAAAGTGGTGTGAGCTGTCCCCATGCCCCTCACCTGCAGAGTGCAAGATGCTGCAGCAGGGATACGAATGTAAGTGACTCCGCTTTACCTGCACTGCTCAATTTGCTTACAATGAAAGATTGTGTTGTTTTACTTCAACACAAGGTGAATGTTCTGCATATTATCTCATTATTGCCCTTGCTCTAGGATTTACCGACTGCATTCTTAACTTGCCTCTATGTGACTGAATGTCGCAGCAGTTTTATTTAGATTCTGGCCTCCATCTTGCCTCTCGGTATTCAGTATCTGATCCGTAAAGCAGGATTGATCCAAAGCTACTTTATCCTTTTCTCAAAGGGATTAGTGATGACTCTCTGTCTTTTAAGGAACCTGTTTCCACCGATACGCTCATTTCTCCATCTTTACACTGCAAAACCACATGATCGAACCATGAATTTTAGGCCTAGTTTGTAGTGCAAATATCTTGATATACTTTAAATAGGACAAAGCTAAAACACAAGTAACTTTTCAGCAAGATATAGAAGTTTGTTTCAAATCAATAATTCCTCAGTATTGATGGAATATAGTTCCACTCGCAGATTATTTCACTTATAACACAGAAAAATGTTATTATAGCTGAAATAATCTGCTAATGGAACCAGTACTTTTATTAAATCAATATTAAAGAATTATTGATTTAAGACAATCTCTTAAATCTTGCTGAAATGTTATTATTTGTAAGCTAGTTGTGTCCTGTTTCTCCCCGGTTTAACACACCTGCATCAAATGATGGCTCATTAGAAGGTCTAAGGAGAACATTGACTTGTTACCACCACTAGGGTGAGAACTAAAATCCTCCAGGACCGACTTTGGGCACCTCTGCTCTAGATCTTGCTGGGACATTAGTCCTCTAATCCTGGAAATGTTCTTCAGGTGATAGAAGGCTGAAGACAATACCTGCAGAGAAAAATGCAGACGGTCATGCTGCTGGAGGATTTTTCTTCTTTTAGTCAAAGTCTCTGCTAGAAACTTTAACATTTCATAAATGTTTATCTCTTGAGGCATGTTTGAGAACTGCTGTATTTACTGCAGATTGTCCCTGTTATTCCTGCAGGTTACTCCAATGCAACGTTCCTGAACGACAGCACTGTGATGGTCTATCAGGGAAACGGCCACATATCCCAAAACATCACCAGCCTGAATCTAAACCTTCGCACACGGAAGCGTAACGCAGCCATCCTACATGCAGAGAAAGGCTCCTCCTTCATCACAGTTTCTGTTCAGGATGGTCTCCTCGTCATGGAGCTCCAGAGCTCCTCTGGGGGCCTCGGTGGATCGGAGGAGGAGGAAGAGGAGACCAGGGAGGAGAGGGTGTCGACGGTGAGCCTCAGCAGCAGGAGGAGCGTCACTGACGGCGAGTGGCACGCCGTCCATCTGTTCATGACGGCGCCGTGGGCTCAGTCCTCTCGCTGGACTCTGGTCCTGGATGATGAGATAGAGGAAGCCAGCCTCTCCAGGAGCCAGGGCAGCAACCTGAACTTCCTCAGAGAAGGGGTGGACGTCTACCTGGGCGGCCTGGCTCCGAACGCCGGCTGGACCCTGGCCGGCTGTCTGGGAACAGTGGAGCTGGGGGGCATCGCTCTGCCTTACTTCAGCTCCTCCGAGGTGAACTTCCCGCGCCTGCAGGTCGAGCAGTTTGTCCAAAAATCCCCAAACCCGGCACTGCCCGGCTGTAGAGGCGCCTCGGTGTGCGAGCCCGGCCCCTGCCTGAACGGCGGCCAGTGCCAGGACCTTTTCAACACCTACAATTGCACCTGTGCTGAGGGCTGGGCCGGCAGACGCTGCGACTTCCTGATAGACACCTGCGCATCGAACCCCTGTCTCCATGGCAACTGTAGCGTCAACGGTCTCAGCTACGAGTGCACCTGTGAGGTCGGGTACACAGGCGTGGACTGTGAGGAACAGGTGGATGTGTGTAGGAACCACCTGTGTGCCAACGGAGCCACCTGCCTCCATGGGCCGGATAAGTACGCCTGCCTCTGTGCCGAGAACTACACTGGACCGCTCTGCAGGTGAGTTCAGGTGCTTTTCTGCACACAGAACACTGCAAAGACTGAAATCAGACCAAGTATTTTGGTCTAGTTTTTAGTGCAAATACACTTCAACCAGCTCACAAACAGCTTTTAAGCAAGTAGGATGTAGGAGCTAGTTTTGAGTAAATAATTTCCTAATATTGATAAAAAATACTTGTCCCACTTATATCAAGACATGTTAAAAGTGAAACAATCTGCTCATAGTACCTTTTCATTAATATTAACTTATTAAACTCCTACTTTTTGCTGAAGAGTTATTTATAAGTTAGTTTTGTCTTTTTTTAAGTGTGTTTGCACTAAAAACCAGACCAAAAATACTTGGTCAGATTTTGTGTCTTTCCAGAGCAGAGTACAGTGTTTAGGGCTGGATAATAAATCAGTAACAATATCTATTGCAGTAGACACATGATCAATATAAATTGAGAAAAAGTCTGCTAGAACATTCAATCATTTCACTGGATTCCCATACAGAGCAGCAGAGCATTCTGGGGGATGTAGGCAGAGGATATAGTCATTTACCTTCTCATGGCGCTAATCAAGTTTGGTGGCATCAACTAACTCACTTGCTCTTTGGTTACCTAGCAACAAGCTGTTGAGTAACTTTAAGGTTTTGCTTCAAAACTGTTTAAAAAAAAAAAAAAAAACAATGGAGAAAAAGCTTAGGATAAAACAAGAAACGTCGCGTCACCAGTTTGGCTGTAGTTCAGATATTTAAACAAAAAAAGAATGAATAATTATCAATTTCAAACCCTTATATCCTGATACATTTTCAGCTGTAAAAACGCTTTAACTTCTACTGTGTAAAGAGACGATGTTTTTCCCCTCTGTCTCAAATTGAGTCAAACTAAACATTTCCTGTTTTAAATGAGTTAAAATTACTAAAAGAGCAAAAGCTTTTAAAATAAGGATTACATTTAAAAATCCAGTGTATTCAACATGGGTCAAATACGTTGTGTCTTCTTCCACATTCATTTCACCAGTTTGCTGGAATTTTGGCCCATTCCTTATGACAGACCACCTTTTTTTGTTCCTAAACCATTTTGTAATAACGGTGTTGATACACATTAGGGTGTCTGTTTAAAACAAATTATGTTTCCTCTTCTGCTGTGGTTTAATTATACATACATAAAGCCACTATTCAGTTTAAGCTTATAAAGCAAGAGAAAGACATAGTAAGCTTAGTGTGTGCCAACTTCTGACTTTGGTTAAAGTAATAAAAAATGATCTTTGCTCATTATTTGATATTTAAAACAGATTATTTGTGTGTTAACTCTAACTGACCTAAAACAAGAAATGCTTTGTTTTCATTGAAGAAAATGTGACGGGTCTCTTAAAATTGAGTATGTAAACATGTGGTTTCCACTCTATTTTTCCTGGATGTATAAAGCTGAAAAATGTGGATTATCAGATAGCAAACAATCTCTCCCTTTTAAGATATTCACAGTGCTCTAAAAGTGTTGTAAAAACAGAACTAAAACCGTACTTAGCAAGCACAAAATACACAAATAAATGCTCCAAAATCGCACAGCCAAGGGAGCGCACCACAACACAAAAACAAAATCCGTCACTTTAAATGACTCCATGTCTCTGCCTCTGTTCAGCACTTCAACCACAATAGCAGTAAGCGTCTCAGAAGCTGCGTTTCTATTCTAGTGTCAGCCAGAAAAGGCCTCAGTCTCTCTGGTTCGGCGCCAGTTTCTCTCCCTTGTCATGTACGGTTTGCCTCTGAGAACCAGCGGGGGAAACGCCTCCAAACATTTATCCCGTAAACACACAGCCTCCTGCCTTTTTGCCTCTTTTGCACGGGGAAAATCTTTGCAAGTGTCTCGCTAAGAAAGCAGCCAGTGAAGCGATCTCCCTTTACTGGGAACATCTCCGCTGTATAGTTTTCATCAAAATGACTTTGCTTTGTTTTTCTCACTTGTTTGTGCTGCTTTCTTCCTCCTTTCAATTCTTCTCCCCTTTCTGTTGCTCTGCAGCGAACGCGTGGAAGAACTTCCTTGGTACATCGTTGTCAGAAAAATGTGAGTTTTGTTTTTCTTTCTTTATTTCTCTTGCATTCCCAGGTGTTTGTTTCCTGTTAGATATTCGTCTCTCACATGTCATGCACAGCGCATCCTGTTCTTTTGTTGAGTTGTGTGCAACAAAATGCCAAGAAAAGCAAATATTAACACTCCCTCTGACGATGTTTGTTGTCAAAATGAGCCAACCAGTCTTTCAAATGAGTGACAGCTGTTGTTCAAAACATTCCCAAACATTCAAACAGAAGACTCCCCAAACAAAAATGTACTTTTTCAGAGATAAGTGCCTATTTTTACATCCACTGAGGACTGACTTTCACGTTGCTACAGAAGGTTGTTGAGAGATTGTTTGCCTGTTGATTTCTGCACTTTGGATGTGACAGTTTGCTGGCCAATAATCTCATTTTGCTGCGTTTATTTTCTTTTTTGGGAAACAGCAGGAGGCTGAACAAATAATGCAACTTCAGGTTTAAATACAGGAATCCTGCAAAGTCTCAAAAAGTCTGGAATTTGCATATATATATATATATATATATATATCACATTTTGATATTTACACATTTACATAGTCCACATTTTCTTAAAAGACTAACGTCACAGTTTCTAAAATGTGTTTTATATTGTTTCATATTTACAGGTTTGACTTATTTCTGATGTGCAAATTCACAACTTTACTGACATCTTAGTAGTCAGTCTGACTCCAAAGCTGAATCTGCTGAAAAAAAATATGCGTAAAATTTTCTATTTTTTAAGAACACATTCTGGTATAAGATTTTACATTTTAAAGCTGAAGTCAGCTTTGCTTGTCCAAATGGCAAAAATAGCAACAGAAGAGCCCTTTACTCATGATTTGTGTCATTTTATTGCTTCTGAAACAAGTAAAAAGCCCCATTTTTAAGGTAAATGTTCTTCAATCAAGGCTGCCCAGTGGCGCAGCTGGTAGAGCTGTTGCCTTGCAGCAAGAAGGTTCTGGGTTCGATTCCCGGCCCCGGTCTTTCTGCATGGAGTTTGCATGTTCTCCCTGGGCATGCATGGGTTCTCTCCGGGTACTCCGGCTTCCTCCCACAGTCCAAAAACATGACTGTCAGGTTAATTGGCTTCTCTAAATTGTCCCTAGGTCTGAGTGTGTGTGTGCATGGTTGTTTGTCCTGTGTGTCTCTGTGTTGCCCTGCGACAGACTGGCGACCTGTCCAGGGTGACCCCACCTCTCGCCCAGGACGTTAGCTGGGGAGGCATCAGCACCTCCCGACCCCACTAAGGGACAAGGGTGTTAGAAAATGGATGAATGGATGTTTTCCATTCAAATATTCAGACTTTTGATGAAAATTGTTCTAAAATTAAATGCATTAAATTTATGGAAGTTTAAAATCTAAAATGTTCTGAGGCCCTGGAAACCCGTGTCTCATCTCTGGTTTTTCTCTTAGCACGCCCAAGCTGCCTGTTTCTGTGTGTGGTGATGAGATCAGGAATTATACCTGCTTCAATGGAGGGAACTGCACTGACCGGGAGCTCTCCTGCGACTGTCCTGCAGGATTCATTGGACACAGGTAGGACAGAGTCGCTCCTTTCATTCATCCGTTTTCTTCCTACTATTCAAGATCGGGTCAAGCATCCCAACATGTCGTTTCTCAGTGGGGTTCTTGTAAAGGAAAAACACAGAAAAAATATAAATAATAAAAATGATGCAGCTACAGGCAATAAATCAAATAATAAACAGATGCAAAATAAGTATGATTAAAGATATAGAAAGAATTTCACTTGTAAGACAACAAGAAACACAAATGATGTTGTATTAAAGAGATAATAAGCTTTACAGTACCAGCTTTTTAAGTAGCACAGTTTATAAATCTTTCAGCAAAACAAGAAACAACATAAACTTTATTAAGATCTGATTACAAAAGAGTGACAAGAAAATAATAATGTCATCTAACAAAAGCTAAACTTGTAATTAAAAACAAAACAGACCCTAAGAGAGAGCCTTGTGGGACATCTTTAGTAATTTAGAAATTGACTCAAAGAAAGTATTTCACGTGTTTCATTATGTTTTTTTATGAGAAATAAGCTTTCGCCATGTAATCTGAAGACCTTAATGAAAAAATAACTTTATTTTTTCATCTATTCTCTTTAGAGCTATTACTGGTCAACCCTTTTTTATAGACAATTAGAAATATGCATACATGTGACAGGAAACTGGAGAAAAAAGTAAATTATAAATCAGTCAAACACAGTAAAACCATAAAAGCTTCGGCTCAAATGTAACAGTTCTTTGGATGCCCTGTGGTTTTCCATTACTTGCATAATAAATGAGCTGGCTCAGTTACATTTGAAAAGAGAATGTCTCCAAGTCAAAGTCGCTCACTGAGGAAAAAGTAACAGAAACAAAGTCATTTCCGGTGGGCCGACACAAATTCTTTGTCTAAATTAGCAAAACTAAAACAAGATCAGGTGGCGTCTGAGAACCAATCAGGAGTCGGGAGAAGGCAGCAAATTTAACCAAAAAGCAGGTATGGTGTCTGTTCAGTTACATTTCCTACTGCCGTCTAAATAACTGGGTTAGTGTGCAATTTATAAAGAGAAAGGTGTCTACATGTATAGATGTTTTGTGTGGTTGTGTGTCTTCAGGTGCGAGCAGGATGTGGACGAGTGCAAATCCAACCCGTGTCTGAACGGCGGCTACTGCAGAAACCTGGTCAACAGGTTCGTCTGCGTGTGCGACATGAGCTTCGCTGGAGACGTGTGCCAGACGGACGTAAGCGACATTTACTTTTATGTGGCGATTCTCCTGTGGCAGAACCTCTTCCAGCTGCTGTCCTACCTCATCCTCAGGCTGGACGACGGGCCAGAGGTGGACTGGGGAGCAAACGACTGAGTGTGTGTGAGAGTGGCAGGGCTGTCAATGTCTTTAGGAAAATGTCTGCATTTGAATGAGTGACTGTCAGGCTGCAAGGAGTGATAATTTATTTTGACGAACACTGAGAAAGATTAGGGACTTCTGTGGTTTCATTACAGAGTGATTCTGTGCCTTTCAGATCAGCAGCACTTTATTTATAGTCGGTGTTTATGAAACTTGTTTTGTTTGTCCATGAGAGGACGAGCGCACAAGTCCTGATTCACAGACACTGTCTGCGCCTCCATTTCAGTGTCTAAATCACAAAGCAAGTAGCACTAATGAGACACTAAAGCTGAGATGCTCATCAGGTTTCTGCACTCTGTCTTAGTCAGGATGCAGTTGCTCAATGAAGATGCTGTTACTTTTTGTAAGATGGCAACAAATCTTATTTAGAGATTTGATTTAACTGATTTTTCTTTACTACCCTCTGAATGTTAACATCAAATTGATCAAATTTGTCAGAAAACTGTGCACTTATTTGGCAATGTCTTTATAAATTACAAAATTAGTTTGCAACAATTTCAGGTTCTCCTCACTTTATGAATTATAAAAAACACAGCACAGTCAATGTTGGCACCATTTCCTCTAAATGCACGCGTAACACCAGGCTGCATAGTTGCAGGAGAGATGCGTTTTGCTGACAGCGCAGTTCGAGGTGCAGAAGTTTTGTGAATTAGATGCAAAAGGAGAGCAGTGCTTTAGTGAATCAGGCCCTCTGTGTGCAGTTGGTGTTTTTCAGCGTCGGTAATCATAATGTGAAATTCTTTAAGTAGAGAAATATGAGCAAAGTTTTTCAAAGAAATGCATCAAAGCTTTGCACATTTGGTAGAGTTTGATTTGCAATTTTCAAAAAGTAATGCCAAGCCCAACTGGCTTCACCATGAACCAAGTTCTTCAAAGATGCTATTGCATTGAATTTGATCTTCACTCTCGAATGTATAGTTGTAATGAAAACATGGCTGGGAGCGAAGTACGGTTTACTGCAAAAGGATGGAACAAAATCTAAACTTTAAAGGTGAGCAGAACTGAAAAAACACAACAAAAAGCTAATTATGTAGATTCCTGTGTATTTGCGTCGATGACATCGCAGGAGGCTCCAGTACTGAGATGTTCAGCAGGAATTAATTAATGTCTACTTTTCAATGTGGAATTTGATTAAAAACTTGCAAATAAGAAGGGAACAAAAACAAGGAGGTGAATACAGACTTACTGACCAGAACTGGACGGTTTGGGTTTGGAAACTAGGTTTTGTCTTAAAGTTTTACAACTAAACAAAACAACTGACCATAACTTGTTCTGTATGCTGACCTTCAGTAGGGAGGTAACTTACAGAAACTAACAAAAGTGACAAAGAATATCTCTTGCATTATTTGAGGACTTTAAATTAGAAATAGTCATTTACTTTGTTAATAATCACTTTGAACTTTCTGGCAATCTGATATAAAAGCCTGAGCTCCGATGCTGTAAAGAGAAGCACGCTCTTCATTCAGAAAATACACGTTCAGGGAGGAATGATATAAAATCCCAGATATTTATACGATTCCCACTACCTGATAACCTGTCAGTCTCGTCTGAACTTTGGGGTTTGCAGGGATGAAATTGTGAACTCTGAAAAGGAGAGCTGTAGCTACAAAAGCTCCTGGGGGGCCCGGATGTCTTGCTTGTTCTTGATGTGCGCTCAGAGCAGCTCGTGACTGACTGCTGATTGTTGTTTTGCACCAAAGAAGAAGTTTTCTGCATCTAAACCTTTGTGTCTGAGCCAAAGATATTTTGAGCCCTAAATTCTCGGTGGCTCTGCTTCCGCCGTACGTTTATCAGTGTTACTGCGCGGCTCTGGCCAGCGCTGAAGCAAACATGAATGTTTTTCATGGTAGATTTCTTGTTTGGTTTGAATTTTAGGACATCATGAGGGTGTGAGTGTAACGTCATGTTTGTCAATCATATTCTGTCTGTGTGTCCCGTCTTTATCCATCTTCTGTGTTGTTTAATAAAACAAAATCAAGAAAAATTGTTTTCTGTCCTCTTTTAATGTCTCTTCACTCATTTTTTTCCATAGTCACCTGTTGTATCATTTATTTGTCTGCATTTTCAAAACAATCTGTGATAAACACCAAAATTCGTTCATTGATTTTCGTCCTGCTTGTGTGTGCGTTGGTACTTGTGTGTGCGCGTGTAGGGGTGTGTGTGTGTGTGTGTGTTTACTGCTCTCAGGTGTACACCATGACATCAAAGATAGACAGTTAATCCGTTTTAACAAGATGTAGATCCCAGAATAGCGCGGGTTCAGATGAACCGTCACGCACAGCCCGCAGTTAGGAAAGAGTTTATCTCCTCTCTGTCTGACCTGAGGGTCACCGAGCTCTGAAAACTGTTTCTGGATGTTTTGCTTTTCCACTTAAATGAAATCCAGACAGAGCAGCTCTGATTCAGTGGTCAGTAAAATGTGACATTGCAGCCACAAACTTCAGCGCATTTGATATTTTCTATGTAAGATCTCAAAACGGGAATTGTAAGAAAGATTACATATAATTTCCAGAACTTTCCTACAAATGAAAATCTGGAAAAATGTGCAGTGTACCTATCTTAACCCATAAACCCAGTGCTATAATTGCAAGTGTGAGTGACTTAATTAATAAAAATGGTCCACCTTCATTCAGTCATTCATGTTTAGAATAAATTCAGCTGTTTTGTGTCCTGTTTGCAGTTTGCACAACCGATGGAGATGAAAACATGAGAAGGTGACTAATTGATTAACACGTCAATCATGCTATATTTAGAAATTACAGAAATCAAACGGAACAAAGTACAAAGTTATTTGGACGTTTTGGTATCTTATAGACCAAAATAATATACATAACGTAAGG
Organism: Phalloptychus januarius; assembly: GCA_902982915.1. Lineage (NCBI taxonomy): Eukaryota > Metazoa > Chordata > Actinopteri > Cyprinodontiformes > Poeciliidae > Phalloptychus > Phalloptychus januarius. Next base: position 6,187,908 of record CADWAE010000076.1, on the reverse strand, counting down.
GCTGCACAGTGGTGCAGTAGGTAGAGCTGTTGCCTTGCAGCAAGAAGGTTCTGGGTTCGATTCCCGGCCCCGGTCTTTCTGCATGGAGTTTGCATGTTCTCCCGGTGCATGGTGGAATTTCTCCGGGTACTCCGACTTCCTCCCACAGTCCTAAAACATAACTGTTAGGTTAGTTGGCCTTTCCAAATTCTCCCTAGGTGTGATTGTGTGTCTGCATGGTTGTCTGCCTATTCTGTGTTGGCCTGCGACAGACGGGTGCAAATAACATAATAATTACAAATTAACAAAATCAGGCAAAAGAAACATATTTCAATATAAAACTTATAAAACTTTAACAAAAATTACAGGTGTGTGTCTGTGTCTGGTGAGCATCCAGAAGTTTTATTCAAGTAAGAGTAGTGATACGTCATAATAAAAGTACTCAAGTAAAAGTTCGTCTTGCTGCAGGACGACGACCCGAAACATTCAGCCACAGGTAAAATGAAACGGTTCAGATCAAGATCATGAAAGTCCTGTAAGGGCCGCGTGTGGAAGAACCCGCTGCACTCTTCAGTACTTCTTACAGTTCGAAAGCATTGAACATATTATTACACTGATGTAGTTTGGCAGCATACAGATAAAAAAACATTGGTTTGACTGATGAAAATAATATTTAAACACACGACTGTTATCTTGAGGGTCCTATTAATGAGTTCTTCTGGAGTCCAGAGGAACTCGTAAAACGTTATGGCTGGCCGGATTTGGCCCCAGGGCCTGGAGTTTGACACGTGGTTTAGATTAGTGCACATTCATGTGTTAGAATGGCCCAGTCAAAGTCCTGATCTAGCAACAATTCAGAATCTGTGAGAAGTGATGAAACACAAACCAACAGAAGATGAAAAAAAAGAACATTATCTGGGTTGGAGAGCGAGGAAAAGAAAACACGCAGTTTGTGGTTGGTTGATGTGCTTAATGACAAACCTTTAGTGCATTTAATAAATAGGTAGAGAAGTTTTCAGTATTTAAATTGCTATTCACCAATCAGGAACCATTAAGGTTCCTGATTGATTAGATTAGAAAAAAATGCTTCTTTAGCTCAGTTCACACATTTACAAAACCTATACAGACTTTTTGAGCGTAACAGTGGCACCCATCTCCTTTCACCCTGCAACCTCCATCCTGTTGTTGCAGCAGTTTTTTTATTTCAAAGTTGATGCATGTGTGTGTGTGTGTGTGTGTGTCTGTGTGTCCTTTGGAGGCACAGGTAGCCCTGACGGAGGGGAAACAGAGCGGGGAGGAAACGGAGGAAGTGGTTTCTCACTGTTGGCACTGATGTGGCCATCCTTTGAGAGCAACAGAAGCGGAGAGGAACAAATATGCTTTGCCAGCAAAAAAAAAGAAGGAAAAAAAGAGGGAGAGAGATAGAAAGACGGGGAGGAAAAGGGAAAAAGCAGCATCTGGTGCTGAAGTGCAGTTTCAGCAGAGAGCTGGTGGCATTCACAGAAGTTCGGTCTGCTTCACAGGAACGTATGAGGGCAGCTTATCTGGCAGGCACACACACACACACACACCCCCACACACACCCACACACACACACCCAGAGCAGGTTGATAGTGCTGACAGCAGGGAAGCATCGCTGCCGTCTCTGCTGTGTGCGGAGCAGCTCTGCAGAGGCTTCAGGGTGGCCTTGCTCTGCACCTCAGAGACTGGTTAGTTAGACATCTCTGTGTCTGCGTCTGAGGCACTCGGTGACTGATGGCAGGTCCTGGCTGCAGGCTGCTCCGGCTCGCTTGTGTCACACTCGCTCTGACAGCCAACTGTGCTGCAGTGACAGGTAAGCACTTTCCAAGAGTCAACAAAGAACTTTGTAGCAGGGGGAAGGAAACTCTCATGTCTACAGCGTCAAGCATGAGCGCCAGGGTTATTTTTTGCCTCGGGATATGGATGGTTGTATTTTAAATTAGAATTACAGTACGTTTCCATGTTGATTGCTCAGTGTAAAGTTTGCTGACTTCTGAGATTATTTTCGTGTAACCTGCCAAGTTCAGCAAGAAGCTTTTAGTTGTGAAGATGCTGTCAGCGGGGAATTGAAGTATTGTGGAGACTTAGAGCTGCTAACGCTGTTGAAACCTTTTAGCAGCGGCTCAGAGAGTCACAGCAGTGACACCAACCGCAACCACTGGTGTAAGTGCTGCTCTGTTTTCTACTGCTGGTTAATGAAAGCTAATATTCACGCCACTGCAGCATTTGGAGGCTTTGATTTCCTTAATTCATGGTGATTTGTGTTTTGCACTTGAAAAACACGGAATCTTTAAAGTGTTTTTGGTGAGGTTTCTACTGCAAATATATTAGAACACTTGAAATTCAACAAGACTAACTTACAAGTAACTTTTAAGAAAGATCTAAGAGCTTGTTTTAAATTAATATTGATAAAAAAAATACTAGTTCCACTGGCAAATTATTTCACTTTTAGCAAAAGTGAAATATTATAAGAAATCTGCCAGTTTATCAGTTTTAAGAAATTGCTGACTTAAAACAAGCTCCTGCATCTCATGGAAAAATGATTTGTTCAACTACACTAACATATTTGCACTAAAAACTAAGATTTTTTTTCCAGTGTTCTCTGCAGAACCTTATCATTTCCAGGTGGTGGTTCGTTGTCTGCACAGATCAAAGTGCTGCAAAGCTTTAAAGGGCACAAATCATCATTTTGTAAAACAGCTCAAGAAAGAGAAAAGAGCTGCATGTGGAACAGCGTTGGTTCATAACCCAAGTCTACCTGAGGCAAAGTAACGATTTCAGTTCATGCAGTGAATATTTATAAGGCAATTCAATTCTATAAATACAACAAAATTCAGAGAAATATTGTCAGAGCAATAGCTTTGAGACTTAGCACACCGGCACCCTATTCTGTCCTATCTGAGCGCACCATCATTAGGCCAATCAGAATCATTCTGGTGCAGAATGATCATTTGTGACAAAAACTTTAATAGAAATATTTTTGCCCAGTTCTGCACAGCATTAGTATTGACATCCCCACCAAACAAAATACTTTATAACAGTGAGCCATGCTCAGCCTTCTGGGACAAAATATTGGTTACTAGAAATATTATTTAAAGGGCCAGTATTATTTAAAATCATTTATTTTTTTAGCCTTACATCATGTTATAATGTTAATCAAAAACATACCTGGAGAGTCGCTTAGTTTCTTTTATGTATGTTTGAGAAATTATTAAATCTCCCTAGGCAACCGTTCGGGGTTGCAAAATGCTTGGCCCTTTCCAGAAACTCCTCCTTCGAGCGGCAGTCTCCAACTGAGTTTCTGCCTCACAGAGCAACCGTTCCCCACAACGCCCTCACTCAGCTCCTTCAGACTAGCCAGCAACAATCAGCAAACATCTGGTGAAGCTGCGCACCTGCTGAGTTTCTGATGGAAACGCAGGTAAAAACGCTGTTAAAGGCATCATTACTTAGTGGAGGAATGGTGTGATGATATCCTGAAGGAGTGGCTGAAAGAGCAGGAGCTTCTTAAAGAGACAGAAGCCCAATTTCAAGGTGTAAAATTGTAAAGTCAAATTTCTTTTAGGGGATATTTGATATATGCATAGTTATTGATTATGTTATAAAATGGCTCTATGTGCCAGGAAAAACATAATACCACTGCTGTAGAAAGTATTTTTTGTTCCATTTTGCTGCTGTAGCGGGTGTGACTCAAAGAGCTCTTATGTTTCAGAAAAGGTTATTTTTTACTACTTATCTGGTATGAAAATGAATTAAAGGCCAATTGTGATTTATTTACTTCATACATTTAGTTTTTCCAGGTTCTGCTTCCACAATAAGATGATATGTGCCTTTTAGGTGCAGATTCAGATGAGTCAGCCGCCGTTTTTATTCCCGCTTTTAAGGGCTTTGGTGTTGGTTGGGGGAGCTATTTTGGGGACAATGGATTGTGGTGCCAGTTCTGATGGGACGGGATCATCAGGCAGCATCAGAGAGTGTGTGTGTGTGTTTGTGATCCCTCACAGACGGTGCGTGCTCCACACAGCTCGCGGGTGGCTGCAGTGCTGGCACCGTGTCTGGTCTGCTTGGCGATAGCGGCGATACTGGGGCTGGCGCTCGTCGCCGCCAAGCTGCGTGAGAGGCGGCAGACTGAGGGAGGTTTCAGGCCGCGGCGGCTCCAGGCTCCTGGTGGTCGCAACCCACCTGCTGAGCTGGGAAACACATCCATCAGCACGCTGGCAGCGCGCGTGGAGCGCCTGGTGTAGTGTGAAGGAGTCAGGGGAGGAAAAAGTGTGAGGGGAGAAAAAGAAATGTGTGTATCGGGCATCCAAAGAAATACGATTTATTTAAGTAAATCATATGTGACTCCTCTGATTGTGTCCCTCTAGCTGACCTCTGAGGGTTTGACCTCCAACCTCTTGCTGTCCATCAGTCTGGCATCTGTCCTCTTGCTTCTGGTGCTGATCCTGACCTCCGTGGGGTTAGTGGCCGCAATGAGTCGGCGTGCCACTCACGGCACGTACAGCCCCAGCCGGCAGGAGAAAGACGGATCCCGGGTGGAGATGTGGAGCATCACGCAGCCGCCGCCGATGGAGAGACTCATCTGAGATCCAGGTGTTTGATCTGGAGACCAACCTGAGAGAAGCAGATGGATCAGAATGGACTCAGAGCTGCAGGCTGCATGGAAACATTTTACACTGCTGCTGCTGCTTCCATTGAAAGAGACATTTCATGCAAATAACTGAATCCCAGCTCCTGTGTGCTGCAGGTCAGTTTTAGGTTCACACTCTGAATGTATTTCTGTTTCATTTGTATATTTAAGTTCAGAAAATGTTCCTACTTTGTTCTTAGAAGTTTTAAGGATTCATGATTTCTTTTCTTCATTTCGTCAGGTTAGAATCACAAACTTCAACGTATTTTATTGGTATTTAATGCAATAAATGGGTTGCACTTTTTTTTAAGAGTGTCAGAGTAAAAGGGGCACAATACATATGCAGCATACACTTTATTTCCTTTTAGAAGCATAACAACTATGAGAAACAGTTTTTGTTCTGATTAGAGATGATAAACTTTTATACTTAAGGTATGAGGTACATGCATTAAATAAAAACACTTTAATTTCAATGTATTTTATTAGGATTTCTTGTGATACATTGGTTGGAGGATCAGAAAATAGAGCTGGATTCAAACGCACGCTACACTTTTTAGGAAGTTATTTGTAGTTTTAAGACCTTTGCATCCTTTTTTCCCCTCTTTCTAACATCTGTGTGCATCTTTGTAAAGATGTAAGCCACTAAAATACACATGTAAAAAGTGTTTGAGTAATGACTATATTGATTGTGTGATACTTGGTCATTTAGTGATTCAGCTTTTATTTTTTTAGGGAACTATTTTCTTTAAAGAACTGATTCCAAGTGTAAAAAACTGAAGTGCTTCAAACAGACCAATAATTGCTTAAACTTTATTTCTACACTGTAAATGCCTATAAATATTCTTTTAAAAACTTTTTTTTTTACTTTCTATTTTTTTAATTTCTGTAATCTGTCAATTGATTTGAATGTTTATTGATTTATTAACTATCTAGTGTTAAGATAATAAAAAGTGAATTTTTGTGCCACTTGTTATTACATAAATACGGTAGCTGATTATTTAAACAAGATTATAAAAAAAAAGAAAAATATGCATTGAAGAAATAAAGCATAGCAATTTAAATGTTTTAAAAAATTTATTTTAATATATTTACGCATGCAAAAGCAAATTTATTTTTTTTTGAGTTTTATTTATTTATTTGTTTGTTGCTAAACCCAGTCCATTAAATATTAAAGTAAAAAAAAAATGTGCAAAATTTTTTTTGCACAATTTCATTTCAAATCCAAATAAAAACACAAAGTAAGGTGCATTTTCAAAGAAAAACAGCCTGAACACGGCAGAGCATGAAACATGGTTTATTTTCTGTTCACAGTGTGTACATTGTGCTGTTTGTACCAGGTTACTCGTCAGATTGACCTCAGCTGTGAGACAGCCACGATGAGCACATGCAAAAGTGCACACCATCAAAAAATAGAAAAAGATTACAAAAAATAATTAAAGAGAAAAACACAAAACATCATACCAAAGAGTTAATCCTGATGAAGAGGCCAATCTGAAGAAAGATGCTGACTGTAACATTCAGCGCGACGGTCACTACACTGACACTGGCTTCAAATACAGACAGGAAAATGACGTTAATGTTTGCTAACATTGTCCATTATTCAGTGAAAGCTGCTACATCAGACATCCTGTCCCACTCACTCCAAGTCTGTAATAACAAAACAAAAACTATATAACTATTGTGTGCATTACACAGTGTCATCTTAACCCTGAAATGCAAAATCCGTCTCGGTTTCTCTGTTTCAGGACCGAAGTCACTAAAGCTGTTTAAGTGGGCCTGTCCTCCCACACAGTGCCCTAATCCGATGAAAAGCAGAACAAGAAAACAGCAGAAATCTGTTTCCCTAATAGGAAAAATGTGCAGCAGCAACTTCTAATTTAATGTGAAGCACGGAGAGAATTACACGGATTTTATGGAGGCTGTAAATACTGAAATAATATGAGTACCAACAGGACAGATACACAACAGAGTGTACAGTACCAACATGCAGGTTACACACAGTGAGCACTGCGTCACTACAAACAACCATCAGCCTGTTTCTTCTCATCAGAAGTCGTTCTGCACCGTTGTTACAGCTACATGGGACAATTCTTAATGTTCTCTTCGTTTTCCAAAAATAAAATCTCCAACATTCAAAGCTCAGGTGTCATCTCTTTACAATATTCAACACCAATCATAAACGTATATTTCATATATATTTAATCCATGTAAAATATATTCAAGCCAGAAAAAATACACATCTATTCAGCTGAAAATAATCATTTGATCCATATGAAATCAACTAGAGAAAAACTGCCCTGAAAATTATATATATTTTTAATTCAATCCACTCAAAGGAAGATGTTAAAGTGAAATAAAAAATGCACATAAACTATACAAGCAATTAACCTATGAGTACAATCAGAGGAAGTATTCAGTTTACAAAAGAAAAACAAAATAAAAGTTATTTTTTAATTTTAAATACGAGCAGGAAGATTCCCAAAACCCAACGCAGAAGAGAAAAAACCTAAAACTCATCACAGCTGTGAGAACAGGACACCAGAGTTCATTTGGGGGGATTTCCTGTTGATTAAAACCCAACATACTCGGTTCCTGCCACAATAAAGTCGGTCTAGAAATTAGTACCATGTTGTGATTACACAGAGGGGTACTTTCTGCAAAAGGCACACACCACACTACATCCGTAAAGGTCAACTCACACACGCTAAAAGTTTTTATTTTTGGAGGAATGTCTTTGATCCAGAGTGAGAGACGGGGTCCTGATCTCAGCGTCTTCAATAATCTGTATCCGACTCAACTCCTGGTGCCACAGCACCACTCCTACCAAACCACGCTGCTGACTTTTAAAACGCCACTCCTGCGTTCACGTGCACAGTTTGCAAAACAGTTAAATAGAGAATGCATTGGCTGCTGCTTGTTCCAGTCTGTGTTATATGTGTTGCACTCAATATTAAGGAGAACAGCAGAATCACTAGACATTCAAATGAATGCCGTTCAAAGGAAACTCAAAAACTTTCTGTAAATTTTGTCAACACCACCAAATATGTAACCAGAAAACATGCCTAGCGTGTTTAGCTAGCGCGTCTAAGTTCTTCGCATGAAAAAGTTGTCAGTATGAGCAAGAGGTGACTTCATTGAAAAGTGTAACTTTACAAACTCAAATAGAGTTGAAATAAGTTTCACATAGTCAACAAGTCGGATCAAAACAAAGAATGAACTAGCTAACAGCAGCCAAGCACTTTAGCAAACTGTTATGGATTAAAAGAATCATCAGCAGGAATAAAATGGGAGAAATTACTTCAGAATCAGCTGCAGAGGACTGATTAAACAAAGTTTAAACATGCTAATGTGGTGGCGTTAGCCTGCCATACTAGCAAACTGCTTGACATGAAAAGCTCATTACCAAGAGCAAGATGTGATTCTTCTTTAGACCAGTGGTGCCCAAAGTCGGTCCTCGTGGCCCGGCATCCTGCATGTTCTAGTTCTCTCCCTGCTGGTAGTAACAACCTTTTCAGCTTGTCAATGTTCTTCTTAGACCTTCTAATGACCCATCATTTCATCCAGGTGAGTTAAACCAGGGAGAGAACTAAAACATGCAGGATGCCGGCTCACAAGGACCGACTTTGGAAACCACTGCCTTAGACTAACTGTATGTTGAGTAAGATGCAAATTAGAAACAACGACCAGGACAAAATATCTGTCAAATTATCAACAAATAATAATATATATAAAAAAGGGTAAACATGTTAGCATTAGCCGAGTACTTCAGGACTCCAGATGACCGACTCATCAATGATGAGTCGCTTTGTCAACTTCTGTAATAGTAACTGGAGCCAGATCTCATCAAAAAGGTCCAGTTGGGATTGGAAAGCTGTCAAATGTATCAATAAATCACTAAACCAGAGTAAACATGCTAGTGTTAGCCTAGCATCTCAGCAAACTGGGCCAAACAACGGTTATCATAAGCAGGAGTAAAACGTGAGTTCATTACAGACGCTTAAAAACTGGTTGGTTAAAAATAGCCGTTGCCGTCTGGCACATCATTGATGACCGAGTTATGTTGGACACAACCACAGAACAAATGGAGACCGAATCGGCATCTTTAAGCTTGTGTGTGTTATTGTTTCAAGACTTATTGGGCTCAGACTCTGTGGCAGCAAATGCCTTAATCTTAAGCTACTGATTACCATCAGGGACAAAAATAATTCCTCTTTGGGACATTGGGACATGCCTAGTTACCCGAGTGGTGAAGAAAACTGGCTTCTGCTAAGATTTCTAAATATTTGCATAGTACACAAGTTTGTTAAAGTGTTTACAGTGAGCAAGGCCAGTGCAGAAATTCTTCTGGACTTTGTATTTTCTTTGTCTTTAGCCATTCTTGGAATTACCATGACTGATTCTTTTTAGCTTTTTAGAAGCACGCCAAAGACTTTATGGGCAAATCGTTAACGCAGAGCAGCACTCGAGAAGTGGAGAAACAGCCGCTATTAAACTGCCACACCGACTGGCGTCTGGCATAAATCATAAGAACAACGGACCATAAATGTAGTAATCCCAACCCGAGCGAGCGAAAGAGTGTTCTCCTCCTCTGGGCTTTTTTTTGTGACGCAGAGAACGACACGAAGCCGGGATCCCTGGATGCTGATGCTTCTCTCCACAGGAGAGACGCTTATAAAAATACTTTAGACCCTGAACACATTACATCCACACAGCGACTCAATGACCTGCAGTATATTGCTTCATTACAGTACAATCGTCCTCCACTGCAGTGCAGTACGCAGTGCAACCTCTGTCTACTCAGACAGAGGTTGCATTTCCTATTAAAACACAAAGAAAGGAAAAGAAACAAAAACAGGAGAAACATAAGCATGATCCTACAAAGATTCCACACAGTTTAAATTTATCTTTCAAAAACTTCAACGCGACATATTCCTGCTATTTATGACCCATTTTGTGGTTGATATCTTCAGAACGTAAACAGCCTTAAGGCAAAGTGTCACACAGAGGTTAGGGAAAGCACAGAGAGGTGGGATAACGGGAACGGGGCTCCGCTTGTGGGATTATTTAATCAACATCCTTCAAAGTTCGCCAACAACTGTTCTCAATTTGTAAAGTCGGCGTTGAGAAACATGCTCAGGGTAGCAAAAGGCCGATGGAAAAAGAGACACAAAGAGAAAGAAATGAAGTCAAAACTCTGGCTTTTCTCAGTCATCTTGACTGTTTGCTTCATCAGGTGGATAGGAGCAACATTAACACAAAAATAACACAAAACTCATCAAGAACATCTGCTTCTCTAGAAATGTGAACTGCTGTGTTTAGGATTCTGCTTAGAAAGTACCTGCAGTGATTTCTAAAGTTTAAGACATCAGTATCAAAACAAATCACATGTCCGCTTAAGGCATAGTGATCAGAATCATGAATCCAGCAGAGTTTAACTCGTTTCAAAGGCCTGCATGGACATTGTGCATCTTGCTGGTTTTGCCGTTTAGTACCAAGTAGTAATGGGTGATTATCATAAATTAATCCACGAGTGCAAATTTTTAGTATGAAATGTTCCGAACACAGAGTACAACGAAACACGATGTTGTGTTTAGGGGAAATTGGCCCTTTGAGATCCTTACAAGGTACTGACATTGAATAAATGAAGCTAAAGTGCTCAGTAGAGATGCACCGATCGACCGGCTGGACGTTGAAATCAGACAGTTTTCCAGGTCAAAGACTCAAAAATGAGATTCCCTATTCATTAAATGCAACAAAATGTAACAACGTCTAGCAAAATTGGTCAACAAACATCAACCGATATCCATGCACTTTGAAGCATATAAGCCGTATTTAATAAGAGTACCGCTGTAAAATAACATGCAGCATGTTTGTCTTTTATGTGCCATCGTCCTCAGAATAAAGAAATTGTTCCGGCAGTTCAGAGCAGGAGGAAGATCAGAAATCGGTATCAATCAGAAATTGGTATCGGCCTGGAAATGGTGATCAGTGCATCTCTAGTGTTCAGATCTTTGCAGATGAAGCAAACTGAACTGAAAGCGAAGCAGAAATCTCCACCTCTTCTCATGCATCTAATTTCATAGACCAAGTTTAACATTAATAACATCTAATAAATGTCTGTACGTTTAAATTTATTTCACCTTTGAACAGTATGTATTCCTGATTGGAATCTTTTTATAATTTCACTCTCCACCGTGTTTTTGAGCATTTTTGAGGTATTTTTGATGTAAACTAATTTATTTGACCAGGTTTCTCTTCAAGAAGACGGAGGACAGACGGAGAACTCTGCAGTGCTTCCTTTCAGCGCGAACAGCTCTTTACACTGAGGCTTTTTGTTTGTTTTGGCCCTTATTGAGTTTGTTCGTAACGTTCCCTTGTCATGGAGAGTTCAGCTGATCAGCTGTAATAGAGGACAGGAACCTGAGTCAGTTTTCCTTTTCCTGTGACTTCTAGGACTTCTCTGTGGCTTTTCCTTGGACCTGATGGTGGCTGTTGCTGCAGTGGACTTGAGAGAGATGCAGGCTGCTGTGAAGCGATGAGCTGAGGCAACACATGGACTCTATCTCCTCCAGCAGGCCCGGGTCCGGCCCTCCAGCCGTCTCCGAGCCTTCACACTGACCCAGGCACAGCCCAAATCCCAGCAGCTTGTCTTTGGGAGCCTCCTTCTCCTCCTTCCTCTCCTCCTCCTTACTCCAGGGGACCTGGACGCCGGCCTGGCTGCTCTTCGTTGGGCTGGTCTGGCTGTCGTAGTTTCCTCTGCTGCGCTGTCTTCGGATCGACCGCTCGTGGTAGCTTTTCGCCATCTCTTTGGACATGACCTTTCTCCTTATGATGCCGGTGGACCCGGTTTGGTTCTGGGTTTGGGAGGGCTCGGAGCTGGCCTGAGGGTCGGAGATGGTGCGACTCCGGCTGGTCGGTTCCGGAGAAGAGTCTGGGTGAGATGCAGGTGGGGATAGGGGCGTAACTTTGTGGTGCAGCAGGGGGGAATAGGACAAGCGGTGGTCTCCTGGGGGTCGACCCGCAGGCATGAGGTGGGAATCGGGACGGGACTTAGAGGAGAAGAGGGGAGGAGGATCTGACTTGGAGCCGTTGGCATCATGGGAAGGAGACGAAGCGGAGCAGGGGGGCACTGTAGAGAAGGCTGCGAGGTTTTTGGTCCCCTTCAGGCTGCTTTTGTTGGGCTGCCTGCGTGGCGACGGAGGAAGGTGTTTCCCATGGACGGCGCTGTCATCCTGGCCCATGTTCCATCCGCCGTGATCGGCGCCGCGATCATAGCTGCTGTCGCCTGCAGCTGTGTAGTCGCTGCACAGCGACGGCTTTGACTGGAGGAGATAAAAGAAGGAAACCATTTTAAACAAAAGCAGAAATTACAAAAAGGAAAATGCATCTGCACTCTAAGAATGTGTAAGTTGTGTTTTATAGCAGTCACTCCAAATGATGAACTGAACACAAAGCTTATGTTTTGTTAAGACATAAAAATGTAAGCTTAGGCAAATAAGTCTCATTCCTGGATTTTTACATGCATCTATTTTAACAAAACATTTTATCCTCTGCACGCTGCAACTTCTTTCCTCATGTCCGTACAAAACGATTGCGTTCCTTCGCAATGAATTAGCAAATACACCTTCATCTATTTTCTATACAGTCACATTGCTGACAAATGTCATTTAAAATTTCTACATATGTGTATACCTTTAAAGCCTCAATGAAAACATGTTTGTACATTCTTCGCTCTTTGGTGCAAAAACACAGTTAAAATGTATCTACGAAAATTGGTTTATATAATATTTTCCAGTGAAGATGGGGTTGCACATGAAAATGTGTCTTTTTTTTAACCTTTAACACAAAAAAAACAGTCAAATGGTGATATTACCTTGTGAAAAAAACTCAGAAATAGTCAAAACAGTTTGGATATGTTACTTCTTTCCTGCTCTCCTTCTGGCAGAAAGTTTCTGTCATGTTTATGTTTTGCAGTAGGGATGGAAAGTCCATGTTTGATCTGCTGTCGTTTTGCACATAAGTTTGTGGTGCGTTTAACCAAAAAAATGTTATAAAACTTTAGATAAGTCTCAAACAAGATATCAACATACATGGAAAAGCCTTTTGCTGTAGCAGAAAGACTTTCAGTAATCAAGAACTCACTACGAAATACATAATCGCGAGGCAATGCAAAGGTAAACATTTCCCCCCATGTCCTCTAGGGGGCTCCATACATTCAGGTCTTTGTTTTGCATCTTTATTCTCTCACAGATTAACTTCATCTGTCTGCCGTACCTGGACCTTGTAGTCCAAGTCATCCAGTGACATGAAGAAGTCCAAGCTCTTGGCAGCACTGAGTTTTCCTTGGTCCATTGTTGTTGTGGTCAGAGAGTCCAGGATTTCCTCCAGCAGGTTCATCTGGCTGGAAGGTGACGGTTCGATGTCCGGATAGAAGGAATCCGAATCGTCGCTGTCTTCAGTGTACGAATGGACCTCGCCGCTGTCTTCAGAGGAGATCCTGGATTAAAAAAACAAAATAAAAACACTTAGCACAATTATATTTAGTGTAATGTATCAAAAAGAAAGAGGGGCAAGATTCTTGTACAGTAAATTTTATAAATTAAGAGTTTTCATGCCAGTATAAACACAAAAGGTCAGGATAAATGTTAGCTGTGCAGAATACCAGAAATTTTTCGGTCTTTAAATGTCATATGAAGAAAAAAAGCAAAACTGAAACATCAGGTGTCCATAACATGCTTATAGATGTTTGAGCTTTTATAAAAGTAAGGCTTTTTTTGCCAGTAACTGAGAAACAAAATATGTGGTAGATAAATGCTAAAATTAGGAGAAAAATCAGCATCTTTCACTTAAAACTTGAATAAAGAAACCTTTTTGAAAAATTAAAGAGAAAGCAGAATTTGACTGGACCTGCCAATCTATATACTCCATTTTATTTTCTCATTCAGATCTGAAAAGTGCGTCTGTATCCCAATAAATCAGAAAGACATGAAAAATCAGATAAATTTCTGTAATTTAGTTGAAAAAAAATGACAGATTCATACAAGTAGTTATTTCTGTTCATTTTAATAATAATTTTAACCTAAAATCAAATTTCTCAAAAAATATGATTATTAGGCAAGTCTAAAAAAACAATAGTTTTATTATATGAATTTGTCCAGCAGTGAGTCAAAGGCTCCACAAAATGCCAAGAATGATTAAAAAAAAGCTTTCAGTGATGCATTCAAAAATACAAACAGAAAATTTAGTGGAAGGAAAATATTATAGAAAATGCTCAATTAATGAGGAAAACTGCATTTTAATATTTGTGGAGGGGAATCACGGTCATCGGTGTTGGGTTGTTCCTTGTTTGAGGACCTTCTGAACCCGAGTCCATGGCTACATTCACACAGCAGGTTCTGGTGCTTATTTCAGATTTTATTTTTGCTGTAATCCATTTATTTTTATTTGTGTGTGCGGCCGTTCAGACTAATGAATGATGCACCAGTAACCAGATTTCTGTGTGAAGAATGTAGATGTCGCATGGTGCACTGTGGCAGTAAAAATAGATGCTGCCATCAGTGGATAGATTGTAAATAAAGAGGTAAGGAGGTCAGTGAGGGCTTTTCATTTAATAAACATGCTTTCTGCTAAAGACATGTTCACACTGTGAAAAATGTAAATAAAGTGATGGGGAAAAAGTGTTTTTTAGAAATGTTGCTTCCGGCTTTACTGTACTAGTAAAATCTAATCTTTAATAATAATAATTAATAATTAATAAACCTCGTTTGGTAAATTGATTTACTAGTTTCTAGAACATTTTAACGTTTTTGCAACAAATTACATTTTATATTGGTTTAAAGAGACATGCATCTCAGTGTAAATGAATACATTGTAAGTAAATTAATAAATGAACTCTCTATAGTCAGAGCGTTGCTCCACTCTGTTTATTTGTGTCCAAAGCTGAAAACTTTGGACCCTGGAAACTGGCCTGACCAAAACCTCATAGTGAGCCCTTTTTGAGCTGATTTGCTGAAATAAACTGAAATGCACCTGTAGCCATAGCAACCTTGCAGCGGTGTCCATCAAATGATGCTGTAAGTAAATGGGTCCACTGGAGGGCAGTATTATCATTAGCAACAGAAACATATGACTTTCTGTCTGGACCAGCTGCAGTCGACTTCTCAATCAGCCAAAGTTGCCTAATCTAGCATCTTTGTTTATCCAGAAAAGAAAAATAAAGCGTCGCCTTCAGCTTCTTACTTGCTCGCAGTGTCCAACTCATCATCGTCGAGCCCAAAGCCAAGATCTCGAGGGCCCACGCTCATGGGAGACTTGTTTAAGTTGTGCTGTTAATGAGAATAACAAAGCAAGCGGATGCGGTTACACACTCAGAATAATATGATCACAACAAAAGTGGACCCAGGGGGGTCTCAGTTACACTGTAGTAATAATAACCAGGGTTCTGCAGAGATGGAGGGACTCATAAGACTGCAGAAAAAAAAGTGTCAGGTGAGTCCCCATAAGAGAGAACAAGTATCTTGTTTTAATGAGTTCAGACCCTGAGGGTTGAGACTGAATTTGTCAAATTTGGGTCTGCAGGGGAAAAGAAAACCCTTTAAGATCCCCTGCAGTAATTTGCCGAGCTCTGCATTACGTATAAGCTAAAAGGCACTTGAGCGCTGCAACCCGGGTGACTACATTGATCATTTGCATTATGGCGCTGGCACATGTGATTGTATTTGTCACAGCAGAGAGCTGAGTGATCAGTGTGGAGTTGTGGGTTTAATAAGCCACCTGTGTACTGTGTTTAATGGGCGGGTTAAGGAAGAGACAGAAGCTTTACAGAGCAGGGCAGGACTGCCCCCCATGGGAGCCCAAATCTGCCCCAGGCCACTTATTAACATGCCTTCCACTACGACGCACATGTTCCTCTCACTATGTGTTCATGTTCACTGATGTTAACACCATCTCTCATCTTCTAATTTACACTGTTTGGTGTTTGCTGCTCACCTTCTGCGTCTGTTTTCTTTTGCTCTAACTGTCCTCCGGTCTGCGTTTCCTTCACACACAATCAAGAGCTTCAGCTAGCTTCTTTTTAAAGCCCACAGACTTTTCTGTGAAATGAAACTGGATTTAACTGTAGTTTGTTCGTAGACCAAAACGCCATGGTCTGTTTTTCTTAAACTGTTCTTTGTGAAAATCTTTAAGGAATAAATCAAACGTATGATATATTAAAACAAACTCAATAATTTCCATTTGCATGATTTATCGTTTTTCTCTTTTCTCCCTTTCCACCAAAAACTGAAAAGTCTTCACTCTGGTGCTTTTGGTCTCTACTGGATCTTTTAGTTTACTGAGACTTCATAATTATTCATTTTATTTATTGTTTGTTAAATTATTTTCGATATTTAAAATGTCTTCCAGCTCAGTGGTAAATGTTCATTAGACTTTGAAGTGTACTGATCTCTGAGATTATATTCCTGCCTTTTTACGCTATTATTAACATTATCTTACTTGAAAATGGTCAAAAACAACAGTTTTATTGTTTATTGCAAAAACCTCTGAGACAATTTATCATTCAGGAAAATGTGTTATCATCACAGGCCCAATCAAGATAAAACCTGACTTCTGGTGACATCCTATCAGGAAAGAGTTCTTTTGGATCATTTGTATTTTTCTCTTTATTTGCATTTTTAATTCAAATTCCATCTTCAAAGGTGCTTAACAACTCTAAGATCCTTGGTGATAATTTAGAGCCATATTTTTCTGTTACATTTTCTGTTACTGATCACCAGACTTACATTTGTGCCGCTGTGTTTGCACTTGTTCTGGTGCATGTATAATATATATATATATATATATTCTTCATATCAACATCAGAAATCTTTTCAATTCCTGACTCTTTGTCCACTTCAGCTGGATTATAGGACTTAGATAATAGTGTTGTCAAAAGCTAAGCTGGTTACACAAATTAATAATTCATTTTCCTGGTTTTCCTCCTTAGATGTCGAAAGACTAAAGTTTCTCTCAGATTTACCAACCATAATGTGTCAAAGTCAGCTGCAAATCCTCCTCATTCTTTACTGATGCCAGTTGATCGGTTCGCTTCTTCTGTCCCATCAACCCAAATTCACACAAAGCACAATTAGCAACTTATTTCTGGTTTTAAAAACTGAATTTTATAGAACCTTGCAGCCAAACGCCACACTTCAATGCCTTCATGTGGTTTTATTGTTGGTGCATTTTGTTAGTAAAGATTATACACACCACCGGTTGGGTATCTTTAAGAGCGCTTAGCTCCACCTCCATGTGTTTTTTATGCACTGTTAACCTGGAAGCGTCAAATACACAATAATGAAACTCTTCAGACAGAAAATGACTCCGGCTTGTGGTAAAAAGGTAGAGAAAAGCAGTCAGAGGTGACTGAAAATGTGGCCAGCAAAGAGGGCGATGAACGGAATGTGGAGGGAAGAACTTTGAGTTGATGAGAAGTGTGTGTGTGTGTTTTTTTTTGTGTGTGGATGAATGATGGAGGCGTGTGTGTAGAGGCGAGTTTCAGCAGGGGGAGAGTAACTGTGAATCAAGCTGGTCCTGATTAGTGGCACCAGTGCCAGCCAGACAGGCGGAATGTAACGTGTGGCTGCGCTGCCCTCATTTAGGGCCCGTGTTCGGCCATGAGAGACGCGCACGCCAACACGCACACTCCATCACATCCGCACCCTATTACCAAAAAAACACAAAGAGTTAAAGTGCCACTTTCTCCATAAAAGTCAGTGAAGGAGATATGTGCAGTAGCCACTTAAGCCTCTCAGCCATCGGGCTAAACATGAACACATGTGGCGGCACCGCTGATTGGCCGGGCTGCTCCCCTTCCCTGGTAGCTTGGAGCTATAATGAAAGAGATTTCAGAAGGGCTCAGGCCTGGGATCCCTAAACAGCCTTTAATGGGTTCCTGTGTCAGGGCCGTAAATCTGGGGCCCGGGCCGACACGCCAGCCAGCCGTGGCAGGCCGGCGGAGCGGAGATGCACCTGTGAGACAGCGGGGACGAGTCCGCTTCAGACAGAAACATGACGGTTACATGTGTCGTATGATCGGCGTGCAAACTGTTTGTTTCAACCAGGGCAGCCCCGGCTCGCCTCCCCTCCTCTGCATTTAGGTGTTTATTAAAGCAAGGTGAACCCAAACACCAGCAGACACAGGTCACGACGCCTGGCTCTCTGATCTCGGTTACAGCTCTGGTGCCGTCTGCCTGACAGGAAGTTCCACAGGGAGCCGTAAACGGATGGGACCTCACTTCCCGGCTTTATCAATTTGTCATTCCCGCTCTTCATCGTGACCCTGCGGTGCGACATTTAAGATTAAACTGCTGCAACAACAAAGCATTTTACGACTGAAGCGCCACCAGCTGTTTTAGATCATTTGCTTTCTTTAAAAAAAAACATGGTGGATTCATGTTGGTAAAACCCACGAGGTAAAACGCTCTGCCTCTCCAGGGCTGTAAGAGACCTCAGACAGAAGCTGATTCACAATAAGTCAACAACAACAACAAAAACATGCAGACATTCACAATAAGAGCTTCTCCCTCCGCTGACGCCGTGACAGCTCTGTCACCATCCCGCTTCTCCCCAGGCCTGACAGGGCAGTGGAGAGCACGAAACAGGAGAACAACAGATTATCATACTGCTCCTTCATTAGTTCCTCGCTGTCGGCTAATGGGAAGCTGAAAGGTGAAAATGAAAAAGCGATTCCCGCTCCATGCCTCCCTGTCTCTCATTTTCTCCCTCCGTCACTCTGCTGCCACTGACAGATGTCACCATTTCCGTCTGTCTGTCTGTCTGGCTGGCTCTTGGTTCCTTCCTCTGCGCCGCGTTGCCACAAGTAAAGACCTAACACAGTCAGAGCTCAGGCAGTGAAGGAGTCTCGGAGGGAAGCAGGAGAAAAGAAAAAAACTGAAATGCTGCAGTTATTTCAGTAACTCGATTCAGTTTTTCTGAATATGCAGAGAAGACGGCTATGTTTATTTAATATGGAAAAGATTTGCAATGCCTGCTTCTTCATTAATGTATAGAAGATTAATCCTTTTCTTACTTGCATCTTGATTTAATTATTTTGACCTTTAACAGAAGCATAAAAAAAAGACCAAAATATTAAAATTAGAGAAACAGTAATTATGCTTTTCTGAGGATTTACCAAATTACCTGCTGACTGAGATTTTTCCCTATAGGCTATAAATATTAAAGAGAAAAAAACCTGCAACAAATACTTTGACAGAGGTAGTTCTGAATTAGCAGCACATGAAAGAAGTGTGTGATTATCCCCATTAATCCATCAAAGTCTGGGTCCCCTAATCACAATAAATATTTAGACAATTTATGACAGCTGCACAAATCACTCTTTTACAACTAGATCTGATTCACAATTAAATGGAACGAGCTTCGAATAAAAACAAATGCTTTGCTCAAAAAGAGGTTGCATGCTCATTCCAAGAGAAAAAGAGGAATTTAATACCTCTCTTTATACCTCAATTGTCTTGGATTTGTTACTAAAAGTTGCAGTTGTCTACTGGTGTCATTTTGTTTTAAGATGTAGAGATGTTTATTCACAGGATTTATACAGAGACATGCAGCCTGGATAGTTGCATGAAAGACAGAAGTTCTCTGTACTGCTATGCCACCGCTAAGCTAGGATGCTTTAAACAGAAACTGATGCTTTAGAATAAAGATGTATTTCTATGATGACTTAAAATACAAATATCCTTTGTTGTTCCTTTGTGGGAAAACTCATTACTAGAAAAGTGTGAGGCAAATGGATGCAGATTCACACAAAGAGTGAAAACATAACACCAATCATAACAAAATGAGATTCTAAAGCAAAGGCAAATTTACAACAGAAGACAAAATACTATGCAGTAAAATCAACATATAATGTTTTAGTATTTCACCTTCAACACTGACTGATCAAGGGAATATTGTCATCTCTGGCCTATAACTTGCACATCTTTATCAATGCTTGTGAGCAGACTGCGCCTGATAATTGAAATAGATCAATACAAAAGAAAAAAAAATCACATCAAAGAGGCATTTTTTATTCAACAGTTACCCTGACCAGACTCTTTTAGACCAATTTTCGTGAGTCTTTGAGGTCGGATTTGCTGATTTTTAAGCAATTATGAATTTTCTATGGATTTAAACAGGACTAAAAAATGTGCTGCAGGTCGAAATGTTAAGGTACCCTGAATTCGACAAAAAATGACATAATTAAAAGATGTAATTATCAAAATGTTCCCGATTTATAAAAAAATAAGGTTAAACTAAAACAAAATACATTAGAACACACACTGCTGGTTAATTTGTTTAATGAATAGGAATAAAAACATCAGATTGCTCAGCATTATTACCAATCAGAGCTCATATGTGAATTTTGATCAAAACGGTCGTGCTACAAGTCTACAATATAAATCTATATTGCATATATAAAGCTGTTATAAAATCAGTTATCTAGTCTTTAAATCTTCTTTTGCTAAAGTCCAGCTATGAAATGCATCAAAGTTAATATATCTTTAGATTCAAATTGCTCTAAATGTTCATGCATTAGATGCATTACAGTAGCCTGATGAGGAGAAATAAACTTTTCCCTCCACTCGACTTTTCTCTCTGTGCGACCGGCGGCATCAGGCAGCTACGCCTCTCTGCACCAGGGCCAAAAACGAGCTGGACATACATTTTATATAGTATTTTTGAGTGGGCAATGATCTCACAGCTTGGCAGTGCATGTTAAGGAACGCTGATAAAATGCAAGCAGACGTTGGAGAGAACCAATGAATTCGCATATGAACGGCCAACTATTTGTTTGCTTTAAAAGAAGGAATAAAAAAAGAAACAGGAGGAGAAATTCACAGTTCCTCTGTCCAGCTGGCTGCAGCTGAAACGTTGCTTCCTTTCTGCCTTAAACAGGAGCAATGGAAGAAGAAGGAGGAGAATGTAGTATGATCATTTTGTCAGAGCAAACTAAACCCTTCCAGTGAAATGACCATGTCTGTAAATCAGTGCAGCACTTTATCACCACCAGTAGATGGCACTTTAGCTCCAGAGAGGAAGGCAGCAGGTCTCTGAGGAAAATATGAACAGAGCAAGTGGAGACAACAAATACATACAAATAACCATGAAAACACATGCTCAGCTATGGAGAGAGACACTGCACTTAAACTAACCTGTGATGCATTCAAATATCTAGCACAAATACAAGACATTACCATCATAACTGGGCTAAATATACTAAAGAATATAATTTTTCAACTCGACAAACACAATCAAATTTGCCCCATAATTTCCAGCTTATTATGAATTATCCACCATCTATTCACTTTCTGCAGAAACCATCTCTTTGGTGCATCTGAACACAGTGAACTCTCAATGAGCAACATGTGTAGAAATCACATGAGCTCCAAGACAAATTTCAGGCCTAATTTACATTTCTTGAGAATCACACTCAACCACTGCAGGCTGTGAATACACGAGGCACAAAAACTCAGGCGAACAGTCGAACACGGACGGAGCTGCCTTTAAAAAAAAACAAAAAACACCTGTGATTTCTTTTTCCTGTTTTACATCTGTGTTAGCCCCCCCGGTCTCCCCTGAACCCCGAGTTGCTCTCCAGGCTGGCATCCCTCCTACCTCACCAGGTGAGCCTGGGGCTCAGGCCGGCCACGCGCCTGCTGGCTGTCATTGTCCATAACACTGTCCCAACCTCTACCTCTCCTCTGTGCTCTTAACAGCTGTCACTCTGCAGCTTCCAACCTGAGGCAAACTGCAAAATGCATGCCTGTTTGTGCACGCTGAGCACACAGGCACAATGTAGTCTTTGGATTAAAGGGCTCTGGTTCAGACATACTTTCTATTTGCATCACAAAAGCACATAAAATACACAAGCTGCATATACTAAAATAAATATTAAACACAATCTGGTGCTAAATGAGCAAGAAGAAACACAAAAAAAATTCAGGAGTCCAATTCAGTCCTGCTTTTGTCAAACGAAAGGGATTCATGGCGACACACTCACCGATCATTACAAATCACTCACACGGCCGGATGCAGCTGAAATTCAGATACATGTGACAGCGGCACTTTGGCGCAGGAGTTAGCTGAGCAAACAGAACAGGAATTTCATAACTGATTATTTTCCTGTGATTAATTAAAAAGAGGCAGACAGAGACGTTGGCTTCAAATATGAAGAACGATAAAAATGCAAAAGGAATCTTTGCCTTACACAACAACGTGGAATGTCACTAATAACTTGGTATTTTTTATGACAAACTTTTCCTGAAATACCTGAGCTGTTTAAAACATGGATATACAATGCCCTGTATATTTAAGTTTTTTACATTTTGTTTAATTTAATTAGGATTTTAAATAAAAGACCAACACGTAGGCAAATAAGATAAAAATGTGATTTTTACAACTAAAAATCTAAAAAGTGTGGCTGGCATTTCTGTATTCAGACTCAGTATTTTAATCTCAGTGTGAATATGCTGTTCCATAAAGCCTCAGAGGTTTGATGGAGAAAATTAATGAACTCAGACAGGTCTGAGGGAAAACCATGTCAGACCAATTCACTAACCAGAGAAGAGCAAGATGCCCATGGAGACTCTGGAGGAGCTGCAGAGACACACAGCTCAGGCTGGACAATCTGTCAACCCACAAATCTACAAAACAGGCCTGCAGGGGAGTTTATTTGTCTCTAGACAGTAAAACATTTCTAACTGTGGCGAGACTTTAAAACTGACCATAATGCAAAATCTTCAGCGCTGACTGAGCTTGAATTATTTTCTAAAGAAGAAAGGGCAACATTTCATGTTTCTAGACGTGAAACACTGGTAGAAACGTCACCACCAAGGATTGAAGCTTCTACAAAGTACTGAGGAGGGTGAAGATATGTGCAGAAAATATTTTTCAGAATTATTTGTAAAAAAGTTCAAAAACCATTCATTCTTTTTCTACAACTTCACAAATGTTTTAACAAATTATTCAGCTTTGTTAAAACATTTAAGTTAGGATGCATAACTGAGAACAATACTGCCTATGTATTTACCTAGGCAGTATACTGCCTTCTCAATCTCATGTATAAACTGTTAAATTACAGTGGAATAAATATTAAACACAATCTGGTGTTTAAACTTTAAACTATTTTCAAAAACAGTTTGAAGCCTGTTTTCCTCCAACTGTGAGATTTCTACTTAATCACTTTTTTCAGCTGAAAACTATTTTCTTTGCTGAGTTTTATTGCCTTCTAATCTTTTCCCACTCGAATAAATTAATCAAAGCCAGATTAAAGTATTATTGTTAGATTTGGCAACGAAACACTGTCATTGTAGTATTCGCAGACGGTATGGACAGAGATTTGAGCCTATAAACGGAGCGAAGAATAAAAGGTTGATCAAGCAAAAGGGAACTTGCGAGTGGGAGATGTTTGCAGGTAATTTCACTTAACCTTTATTTAACAAAGTGGGTCTCATGAGATCAATTTCTTGAGGAAAGAACACCTGGTCAAGACGGCTGTGGGCAGAACGAACATCAGTATCAACAATGTATAGGAGTCAGCCTCAAAGAGAGAAAAAAAACACTGGATAAAAGGTGAAAAAATTGCTGTTTCCACAAACAGAAATGTAAATATGCTGTGTAATAAACACGTGAAAATATAAAGGACTGCTTTCAGAAAGCAAAGACCTGGAGAGCATCTCTGCCTAAATCATTTGGGTTTTGCTTCTGTTTCCAGTCTCACTGGAAAAATGAAAACGATAAATTTTACAAGATTTTCTAAAGAAATTTTTGTGGAGTTTCCATCTTTTGACGGTAAATAAAAACCGACAACCATAAATTATGAAGGTCCTCTTGGCTTCTGAATTTAAGTTTTTTGTTTCCATTTATCATATTTTACACAAAAACCCTGATGAGCTCATAAGAGTTTTCATATAGACACGTTTAATTATTAATCCAACAAAATAAGGGAGGCGGGCAAGTAAGAAGAGACAGTCATGGTCAGAGTGTCTGATTAACTAGAGAGTGATTGACTACATGTAAACAGACACACAAAAGCCACGCTGTGGGACACGCCGTCCTGCGTCCTGACCGTCCCTCCTCCCGCCGTCTCCAGGGACCTGTTACTGTGGCAATGAGCAGGCCTCAGTGGCATGAACATGGGTGTGAGTGTGTGTGTTAACAATCAATCTGTGTGTGCGACGGGCCGTCTTTGTCTGATGGGGAGCGGCGGGGGAGGAGGGTGTCCAAGGAGGCCTTTAGAAAATCCCTAATTGCCGTTCTTCTCCTCTCTCTCCCCCGGCCGTCACACCTTCCCCACACCAAGACTTTCCAGCCTCATCACACACACAGGAAACACAACGCTAATTAGACACAGCACAAGCTCTCCTAATCACACCCGTACGCGGCTGCGACCGAAATGTCAGCATGTGCATGCAGGCATCCGTTGTTTTTTTTTTTGTTTCTTTTTCTTTTTTTTTTTTTTTCCCAGAGTCCACTTATAATTTATGTGTTAAAAATAAGAGGTGGAAAATCCTCCACAGAGGTGCAGATATGAGGTGGAAGATGACAAAAAGCTCCCTGAGGAGGTTTTAACTTTTATATGTATTTTTTCACAGTTCAACTATGAATTTTAAAGTATTTTTATTCGGATTTTAGGTGACAGAGAAACGCAAAGAAATTCATTATTGTGAATTTTTCAAAATGTCTTGCAAATATGCATTTCTACTCAGCCTGCAGATAATTACTTGAAAATTATCCCAGATAAAATTATTTTGTCCGAGTGTAAATCATTCTATTTTAGTATTGCTTTCAATTTTCGTAATAATAAAAATCTGAAGAGTGTGGTGTGCATTTGTATTCTGATGCTTGATACCACTTAAGGAAAAGTTGGTGTAAACTGATTTGTAAATGGAGTTGACTTGCGTGCCATCTAATCTCTGCATGAATGCATCTTTTCCCTAAAGAATGTCAGAAGTTTGTTACATTATATTAGTGGGGAAAAATATCTTAATGAAGACCAGCGCTGACAGATCAGAGATTAAGCAGTGGAAAAATTGAAAGCAGGACTAGGTTATAAAACAATATCCCAAAACTTTGAGCATTAGGCTCAAAGCACGACTGAAAATCAAAAAGGGTGTGGTAAAGATGCAAACCTGCTAACAAACACATGGACAGCAAAAGGAGAGCATTGTTCAAAATACATGTTAACTCTGGACAAACAGTGCAGGGAGGAAGAAAGGGTCAAAAGGACAACTGTTAGTCATTCACTCCATTTTTATGGAAGACTGGAAAGAATGTTTAATTGTTTCTGGAGCTTGCCACAAACTAATTCAGGAGCAAAGGAGACATATGGCAGAAGGTCTGGCCAGATGAGAGACGCTGATATTACTGAGCGACACTGAGTGGAGGAAAACTAACACTCTGAATAGACAGCATGATCCTGTGGTGATGTTTGTGGTGAGACTGAGTACAACAACACGGAAGGAAAACTGGTTAGAGGCAGCAAAAAACATGGAGGTTCACCTTCCAGCAGGGCAGCAACACTAAACACAGGAAGGGAAGGTGTAGATCAGTGGTGAATCTACGAAGCCGTTTCGTTTATTAGTTTAGGAAATTGTGGAGTTAGATCAACATTTAGCTATTTATTATTTTAGACCAAGATGCTTTTAAAATGGAAGCAAGACCTGGACAAACTCCTTCCTATTAGTTTACAAATCCAGAATAAACTTAGAAACAACCAGAACAAGAATCAAACATGGAGAACCAACATTTAGTTTGATCAGAACAAGAATCCAGAGAAACCTCTGCTAGTTTATAAATTATGGACTACCTATTCTGATGAAACATAGGGACCCGATATGTGGTTTAATGCATTTATCTTTTTGTCTTTCTTTTGGTTTGTTGTTGGGTTTGTATTCCTTTGTTGCTGAAAATGTGTTATATAAATAAAACTGCCTTACTTTATCTTAACTGTCTAAAACTTGCAGGCTGCTGAGGACGGAAGGTGGCCACTACTTGCTTCTATCAACACATATTCATGTGTGATCGGCCCAGTCAAAGTCCTGATCTAAATCAAACTCTGAATCTGTGGCAAGACTTAAAAGAGTGACATTCACCAATTCTGACCATGCATTATGACCGAGTTAAAGCTATTTTGCAAGGAAGAATGTGGCAAAAAAAAATCTCTCTAGATTTCCAAGAATGTTAGAGAGACATTTTCCCAAAACCTGCTGCTGTAATAGCAGCACAAACTGGTTCTTTAAGTATTCATCCAATAGAAATGCACGCTACTCTTTCAGATTTTATTTTTATTTTTATTTATAAACATCCTGAAATCCTATATTATTTGCTCTTCGCTTCACAGTTTATTCACTATTTTGCACATAAAATCAATTTCAGTTTGTGGTTTTGACACAATTTGGGAAAGTTCAGTCGGAGTGAATACTTTCGCATAATTAGGATCTCCCTCCCTCCTGAAACTTATGTTCACTTTTAGAATTAGAAAAAATAAACTCCTTCATTAGTTTGTTATAATTAAACTAGAAAACATGTCATCCTCCCTGGTATATTTACTGATGATTGTGTGTTTTGCACATCAAGCGCCAGCTTTGCATACAACAAAGGCAAGATTTTTGCAATCCATTTTTAGAGCACAAGCAAATTCTTCTG
Source organism: Phalloptychus januarius (assembly GCA_902982915.1). Lineage (NCBI taxonomy): Eukaryota > Metazoa > Chordata > Actinopteri > Cyprinodontiformes > Poeciliidae > Phalloptychus > Phalloptychus januarius. The sequence continues at coordinate 6,161,594 of CADWAE010000076.1, read as the reverse complement.
AGAAAATGCTGACCAGCAGATGAGTTGCTACGACTGTCCGTGCTGTTCAGAGAAAACCACTGAGTGTACAACAACGAGCGCGTTGAAAGGGAAGGAAAAATGCTTATGATTAGATTTGGAACCTTGACAAACTGCTGCACTTCCAACAGAGAGTGTGAGGAGGGGGGAGACAGGAGACGCAGGATGGTGATAAGAAGGAAAAAAAAGATCTGGAGCTTCAAAAAAAGGAGAAGAAAATCGCAACAAGAAAGGAAAGTGGACAGAAAATAGTGCAAAAGTGGAAGGTTGAATTCATGTTGGTCAAACTGAGCTGTGGTGTGATCAGGCAGTATAAATGTGCATAACTCATTTAGTGATGTGCTTCTGTATCACTGTGTGTATGTCGTACCCGTCTCATCTTTTGCAGTCTCCTTGGAGACAGGCTCTTGGTGCTGGTGGGAGACCCTGGACGGACTGTCATTCCGTCTTCTTCGTCTTCCTGAGAGAGAGAAAGAGAGAGAGAGAGAGAAATGAATATAAATCTGAGAGTTTCTGTCTAATGAGTGATCAGTGTGTGGATTTCTGAGCTGCATAAATGTGGCACATCATCCAGTAAAGTACATTTAATTCACAGGTTAAAAGATCAGTCTGCTTGTATATTTTATTTATACCCTGAAGTGAAAATATTTACCTTGAAAAAAATTATTACATGACACATTTTAAAATAAGTGAGCTGTGTTTGGCAGGGACCAGTGTAAGATAACTTTGAGGAGAAATACGATTTCACTGCATTTTAAACAAAATTATTTCTCCTCTTGCTACAAATATCTTCAAATTTCTTGAGCTGTAGTTTAAAAACAGTGCTGCATTAGTAAAAGCTGAGGGTGGAGATACTTTAGTTCTCAATCTATGATTGTGTTTTTTTTCCCCAACTGTAAATATTTCAAAATAGCTGAATTTGGGTTTTTTTTGTAAGCGTGACAAGCCTACTCTCCTTTTAGGCACTTTCTTTCAGCCAGCTGACTGGCAGTGTGCAGCAACAATATTGGGAAGGAGCAGCACTGCGCTACTCTACTCATTCCTGTAATTTTCAGACATCTTTAAAAGGTCCAATTAAACCAGAGATTATTATTGCCTTTTTTGTGTTTTTGGAGAAGTAAATCATAAACGCTAATTGAAATGGTGTCCATGGATTACTGGAGGATAGAACATTAAACCAAACTCATTCACTAGTGAACAATGTTACCGACTAAAACTGTTTTTCTATTATGAAAAACAAGCAAAACTTCAAACACAAAGAACAGCTAAGCTTCGATTTTAGATTAATCTGAGTAACTTAAATAGGTTAAGTTCTGCTTATCCTATTTAAGTTCTGCTTCTTGCAGTGAAATATTGTATTGCTGAATTAATAAGACAAGCTTATTTCAGCAACAAGGCAATTCAAGGTTCTTTCCAAGATCAAAGTATGGAACAACAAACAAGAAACATATTTTCCCAAATGTCATCAAAAATCCACCCATCCATTCATTTTCGTATGGATGGATAAGAAAATCCATCCATCCTTATCCCCCATTTGAGTCGGGAGGGGAGCCGGTACCCCTCCAGCTGTCACCGGCCGAGAGGCGGGGTCACCGAGACAGGTGTCATCAAAAATCATCATCATGAAATACTAGAATAAAGACTAAGATTAATTTATATTCCAGTTATTTCCAATCAAAGGAAACTCTAAGCAACGGGTTTTTAGTCTTGATTGGAAGGAAGTCAAGGTTTCAGCATTTTTGCAGTTCTCTGGCAGTCTATTCCAGATTAGTGAAGCATATTTAAAACAAAATGTTTGTGAATGCAGTAGAAACTGTGCAATCTCAAATTAATTTCTCCTCTAAACAAACATGAAAACATTTGTTTATTTTAATATTTTAGACAAATGTTACTGGTCTTCTGTGATCAGCAAAAGAAAAGTGCAACGGGTTGGGGAAGACAGCTCTACCATATGAGACGTCTTTGGCAATCTGTCATGTCAACCATTTACACAGCTGTAAAAAATAAATAAAAGCAACTAAATGTTAAAAAAAATATTCTACCAGTAAAAAAACAACAAAATAGATACTACAGGCACACAGTGTTTGAACACAACCAAAACCACTGAGATCTTAAAAAAAACTCATGGACTACAAACATGCCCTTTTGGATTTTAAAATGCATATAAAAAACTCCTGAAACCTCGAACCCAAAAAGCGGAAAACCCCTTCGGATCAGGGCCATCAGCAAAAGCTAAGCAGGGTTCATCTGCACCCTAGAAGGAAAGCTTCACTTCTTGTGTCATATTTGGAAACACTGATTTATCAACTGATTTATTCGTGTTCAACCATTGCAGCTTCCACTAAAAAATTTAGAAATTTCTGAGTTTGATATGGCAAAAATTTGAGAGAAGAAACCCAGAAACTTAAATCACAAATTTTTCAGAAAAAGACTTGGTAATAAAGTTAATTTTTCTAGAAAATTTTTGAGATTCGTCTAAAAATGTCTGTATTTTCAAGCAAATTTTCGACTTTTCAAACTCAGAACTTTCCTTGTTTTTTTATGTAGAAAATTTCTGAGGTTTTTGGAAGAATTTTGTCCCCTTTCTACACTGTTACATATAGTACCTCATAATATTGTGATAAAATTCTAAGACTGTATCACCGAGCCTATTCTCAAGATATTTCTACGCTTATCTTAATACTTTAAACAAATTTCTTCCAAGATTAAAAGCGCAGAATATAAATGATGCACCTTAAACACATTCTTCATGCTCTCATATCCCTGGAGCTGATAGAAAAAAGTGCAGCAGAGACTCTGTGCAATCACAAATTAATTTCTCCTCTGAACGAACATGAAAATCTGCTTAACTTCAAAATCAAACAGATTTCTGCACCTGTGTTTGCCTCCACCGAACGTGTTTGTGCAGAACGAAGCGCGCGCCTCGTGTTCGTCGTCATCGCCCTCTCTCCCCGCTTCCCACTGACAGATCAAACTGCTATTGCCTTATCAAATCCATCAGGCTTATGGAAACATACACCTCGTTACATTAGCTTTGAGGAAATCACAGGCTCACTGATGAAATATGCAGACAATAAAAGAGAAAGAAGGGCTGTGGTTTCGGATGACATGACAGGCCATAGCCAGAGGGGCGCTAGTTAAAAATGTACAGCCCCGAACAAAGCGCTAAGCAGGCTTCAACAGTCATTAAAAGGCCCTGATGTCAGAATCACACACTCCATGTAAAGCAGCCTTCCTGTCTGTTTCTATGAGGGAGGCATGTGTCTGTCTGCATGCCTCTGAACAAAGTTGTGTACGTGTGTGTGTTGGCATGTAGTGCAAACTGAGTTGGAAAGGTGTGTCGGCTCACCCTTGCTTTAAGTCTGCCCTTAATGTCCCGAATGCCCCGCTTGGCATGAACCTTGGCCTAGGAGGGGTGAAACACACACAAACGCACACAGACACAAAGGCAGATTACTAATCAAAACATGTTGAATTAGCATTCTGTTCTGGTTTCGTGTAACATCAAGAAATTCTTTGATCCCTGTGGCAAAAACACGCAGACAAAAGGCTGGATGAGAGAGCCTCGCTCACTAACAGGAGGCGATAACATGAAAGGGCACCCTGACCACCTATTATACAGCGCGCAACGCCACAGCCAGCAGTGAACAATGCTCTTTAGCTGCATTACCAATTATAATCAACATGGTTTTGAAGATACATTATAACATTCAAGAGTAACAGAAAAAAATCTAGAACTGAAAAAAAAAAACAAGCATTAAATACCTTTGACACGGCTGTGTTCAAAAATGCTCCTCCTCTCTGTGAGAAAAAAGAAACAAATATTCAGAGGTTTGAAGATTTTACATATCGACACACAAAACCAGGCTTTTTCAAACATGGACAAAAACAGGGATTTTAAAGGAGGTTATGGATTTAATTACTTTTAGTGTCGTCACACAAGGCATAAGACATTGCAACACATCCACAGGCATGATTGACAGCGCTCAGACACTCCCCCTGATGCTGACTTTGCTATTTTTTGCATTTCTACAGACGACAATAGTAGATCAGGGTGGAGGTGGAGGAACTCTAACTTTTCACAGATTATCTGTCTCATATTAAACATCAGGTGACAGTTCCAACAAACATGTAAAACAACCAAACATATTTTTTAAATAAAAGTTACACACTGCAGCTTTAACAGCCTGAACTGCAAACTAACACATATTGAAGCATTGAAGTGGGCTTTGGAAAACTTTGAAGTTGTGCTGAATCAAACTGGCGAAAGCCTGCAGCTGCATGAGGAGAGGAAAATGTCTGTGCTCATACTGCTCACCCAAGGTGATCACAGCCAATAGAAAGACTCAGTTCGCTATTGTTAACATTACCAAGGAAAAAAATGATCTAAAAAAATGTTTTCTGGTGATAATTACTAAACACAAAAACCTGTTATGGCTTCATTTAGAAAAACACATTTTATCATGAATTAAAACTCAAAAGAATCCGAAACATTCGATGAATAGCATATCTCGAATGTTACATGGGCCAGTTAAGTTCCCCTGTGTGACATTTAGATTCCTCTATTGGCAGAAATGCAATAACAGTCTTCTAATAATTAAAATGGGTAAGGAAAAGTACTTCTGCTTTATTGTTATAAATTATAAGAAAAATTGAGATGTAAAGGACCAGCCTGGGGCCACTGAACAAATCAACTCAACATGTTTAAGCTTTATAAAGTTTCCTAAAAGTGACTAAAGTTTCATTTCACTGTAAATGAGGGGCTGGATTGTGCTTTGTATTGATTTTCCAAACTGACCATTAAATGAGTTGGAATCCTGAAATGTGAGAAACTTACTTGAAACCTGAAAATAAAGTTCTCAAAGATCTGAAAACTTTGTTTTCACAGTGTGACCATGATTAAAAAGCACAATGAAAAAAATAGAGGGTTATTTGCCACCTGATACACAACGCAGGATGGTGGATTTCAGTCAAACATGTCTAAGAGATACAAACTAGTAAAATATTCAAAATTACTTTTGAGTCTTGATTTAAAAACGTTTAGGAGTCGTCGACATAAAGATTTATCTGCTTTTGGTGCAGAATCATTCCTGTTTTTATTTGAATTAATCTGTAGTTATATCATTTATAGACCTGATAAATTAGGGTTGAGAAAGGTTTTGTCAGTAGAAAAATATTTTAAAAAAAATAGCAGCAGTGAGGCACTAATCATCTTGAAAGGGATTAAAAGTTGGCCAATTTTCTTTTGATCAACAAGTCAAATATCAAAAAAGTCTAAAAGTTTATTTTATTTTTATTCTGAGGATTAATCCTTTTTTCAGTCAGTAAACATATTTACAAGAAGCACAAACGCTGGAGAATCTTGCTTTAAAAATACAAATGTTGGAGAAGAAAAAGCCAGTTGTGTCTCAAGCTGAGATGAACATATGAAAACCTGGATTAGGACTCAGAAAGAAAACGACCCAATATGAGGCTCTTTCTAAGTCCACTGGCAGCTCTGATGCTGATGGATTAAAAGATGACTCCTCCTCTTTTCGTTTTCCACTTCAGGTTAATATCAGGCATCAGAAATCTAATTTTAACCTCTAAAACTGACTTGCTTAAACTCCTTAGAGGTGGCTAAATTTTCATGAGCTTGATTAAATCAAAAGTTTAATCGCCCAGTCATAAAACATCCTATAGAGTAAATTTAGTGTCAGTGTCACAACTTTCTAAGATAAAAAGACAAAATCATTCCAAGCTAAACTTTGACCAATTAACTGATCAGTTATTTTGAAAATTCATGCAAACCTCTGCATTATATATTGCAGAAACAGCAGAAAATGGTGCTGGCAAACTAGTATACCTTCAATAAACTAAGCAATCCAGAGCATTCATGAGCTTTTTATCAAAAAAGAAGCGACTGCAGTTCATCCTCCGAGTTGGGAAGGCTGACATTATGGTGCCCAATCTGTTTCTCTCAGAGTCTTTCTTCTTTTCTCTCAGAGTTGCCGTTTTCTTCTCAGTTTGGTCTTTAGTGTAAGCACAAAACGCCGACTAAACGGCTAAACAGAGTAAATGGCAGACAGCGTTTCAGAAGTTGGCAGAAATAGAGGAGGAGAGGGGCCGAGGTGAAGGCCTCTCTTATAGATCCCTGTCAGTCAGGAAATGTGAACTTTAACAAACCTTTGAAGAGCACTCTAGAGAACTAATTCAGCCTTAGCTGACGGCGCGGGGAGACGGGGAGGGCGAGGGAGAGACGTCGGGGGGGGGGGTGACAGAGATGAAAAGGGGGAGAGAGATAAAGACAGATAGATAAGGGAAGGAGAGGATATGAGGGAAAGGCCCGAAAGAGATGAAGGAGGAAGAGATGTATGTTCTTGGGCTGGTTCAGCGGCGTAACGCCTGTGTTTGCTGCCAGATCAACATGTCATGTCGGAGGACGTCTTGTCACGTCAAATCGCTTCTGTCTTCCTCCCCGTCTGTATCCAGTGTCCTGCTGCACGCGCCGCTACACACACACACACACACACTCCAGCTGGATCTGTACGTTCAGGCAACCCCTTCATTCCAAAGGCAACAGCAAGACTTCAAACACTGAGCTGTGTCAATCAGGCCTTCAATTAAATATAAGTGGAGAATAAAAATGAAACACAAGGAACCCGGAGAGGGAAGCTGGATGCTGTACAGGACGTTGTGCAAATACCTTCACAGTGTGCATCCATTGCTGGTAGGACCTTGAATTACCTGAGGAGAAGAGGGAACGCCAGGGATATGAATTAATCACCGTTTCATCAGAAGCTCTCTGTTTTCAGGATGATTCAAAAGCAACATTATAAATCTCTATGAGCAACACCCAGAAAAACAATCCTAAATAAACTACAGCTTAAAAAGACTGATTGACTTACAGAGCTGTGAAAAAATCTTAGGTTTTTACTCTTAATTTTTCTTTTTTGCCACATAATTCTTTGACACCAGGAAACAAATACGGAATATCATCCAAAGACAAGTAAGTACAAAATGCAGTTTTCAAACTAGGATTGCTTCTATTAAACAATAAAAATAGAAACCATCCAGGTTCTATGTGGAAGAACTTCTTAACTTCCACAATGTGTTTGTGAGTAGAAGTTAGTCTTTTCCATCACTTTGAGGGACTTTTGGCAATAAGCTGCAGTGCTTCCACTGATCGTATAAATGAATGAATTGGACTAATAAAGAACTTAATGGAAACCCGGCAATTAAAAAAAGAGAACATATGTTTTAAAAAACAAATAAAAAACGAATGATTTGAGGCGATTTTTCGGCTGGAACAAAATTTGTGTATTTTGCAAAACTGCAATAGAATCTTTATTTTTTTTGCGTCATGTGATCAGCAACCGGATTTTACTGGTTTCATAAAAGACGAAGAAGACAGGAAGTGGCAAGAGGAGGATGGTGCGTTGTGTGATTCAATGCACAATTTTAACAGCATTTCTTATTTAATAGAAACACTGCAATTGCAAAATTATGTTTTTTCAACAAAGTTTTATGTGCATTTGTAAAGCTACAGTAATTCAAGCGTCCCAAAGTCTTGGATATTGCTTTAAAACCTTTGTTGACTTATAGATGGAAGTGACTGTTTCCCATTTGTTTCTGAATTCCTTTGGTTTTTGTGACATTTCAGCCTACTTCATGCTGTCAGACAGGTTCTATATAAATGACTACTTAAACCTGCAGTAATCAGGCAAAGGTTTGGACAGTGAACTTGTGATTTACCAGGAGGGGCAACTACATTTTCAAATAAACTCAAATTTTTCTACTTTAATAAAGAAAATCGTCATTTCAAACACGTTTTTGTGTTTCTGTGGTTTATCTTTGACCTTAACGTTGTTTTTTGGATGAACAACTTTTTATTGTATTTGGGGGTTAAAACTTAACACAAATTGTGACAACCATAAAAGTTGCATTATGACATTTTGTTGAGAATCCTCTAAAGTTTTAAGAATCACTTATAAAACCAAACCATTGGGCTGTGCTGCTTTGCTTTCAGCTCCTTTTAGTGCACACCTTCAGTTTTTTGTTTAAGAAGCAAAAAGAAAAATTACATCCAAACATTTCCGTGCTACGCTGTGCAGGGACAGCACAACTGTTACATTATAAATCAAAATGTGAAAAAAGAAGATTGATAAACATTTTGCTAGGATTTTCCCTTAAACTTCTTTTTCAGTTTCATAGGAAAGGATTTTTCTGATATCTGCGCTTCTTTGTTGTCAGCATGAGATAAAATTTTGATTCTGAATTCAAACAGGAATCTGAAAGGAAACTCTGAAAGGCCATGCGATCAAGGGCAATGTTTTATTTTAGTTTTCAGATGAATTTTTTTATTCTTTCACTAAATTTTAACAGGTTTTTCCTTTTTTGCCAGTTTCCACAAAATCCACCTAGTCATGCTCACAAACAGAGAAACCTCACACACACACACACACACACACACACACGCATTTCTGCTTTGGCTTTCAGCTCGGCATGAAATACTGAACTTGTAGGCAAGGAATCTTCTAGCTGCTGGAGCAGGCATGACATTTGCAAAGCGCAGCATTACGTTAGGTTCGATTATTACTGGGAACATACATTTCATAGCAGCGGTGTTTATGTGTGCTATAAATGGCACAATGCTGACTTAGCAGGAGAATATTTACATATGCTTTATGCGTAAAGAGATGATGCAGGAGCGCTATTTACTCAAAGCCGTGCATCTTCATACACCATGGAAATGTGAAGCAGAAATACAACCCAGGCACAAACCCATATATTAGAATATCATTGAAAAGGTAACTGATTTCTTTAATTAAAATGCAAAAAGATGTTTTATAATAATGTCATCCTGATGATTATCAGCTATTTTACTCTGACATATAGAGTAAAATAGCTCTATATGTCTATTTAGCCTTCGTAAGTGACGAAGGCTAAGAGCCAAAACTTATTGGCCTGCATCTTCACGTTACCAGATGTTGGAAAAGTGAAGTTTTATTGAAAATGTTTGTGCTGAGTCAATGACATCTCCGAGGAGGGCAAGCAAGAAAATAAAAATGGTCACTGATAGAGAAACTAGGTCCTCACTTGGTGTTTGTATCAAAGTAGTTTCATGAAAAATGAAGTGGAAGGAAAAAGTGTGTTAGAAAATATGCGTGGTTGATAGGAATAGCTACAGCTTTGAGAGGATTGTGAAGCAAAGCCCCATCAATATGAAGTGATCTGGGGCTCGTTAACCTCAAAGAGGATTGATACCGTAATTCATGAAAAAGTGCTCAATGCATTTACTTCACAGTACAAGGACATACCTTCAGTAGGCTCAGTTCTGAATTAAAAACATTTTCCGTTTGGCTTTATGTTAAATATTTACTTTCTTAATAGAAATTTGGGCTTTCATGAGTTGCAAGGCATAATTATTTAGATATATTACTTTGTGTCTTATTCATCTTTATCTTAATTTTTCAACTCGGTCAGTGAACTAAAATACCTTTTTCATAAAACCTACTTTATTCAGAAGCACATTTGGTGTGATATGTTATATACATGCATAAACAATAATAACATGCTCGTCTTTATTAGCAGTCTGACACTTGAAGTCAGCTCAGCTTCTTGAACAAAGTAGAGCGTTATTTAGCCTAACCAAAAACTCAGGATCAGCTCTGTCACTTCAACTTCTTCTTTCCTGAAAAGAGTCAAGATTTCCAGCAGCTTCTTAGGATAGTTCGTGGTAAATTTACAGTGGGATTGTTTTTAGCTAATTTTGTAATTTTCACTTTTCTGGTGTCAGAATTGAGAAGTTTGAGTTGGAGCAACACGACTAAACAGCCAGGAGTTCATTTTATGACATTTGTAGCTCATAATGCTAAGTCAATTATCATAATCTGTTTTACATTACATTTATTTCTATTAAAAAAAAAACATGTAAAGCTTTACTTGGTTGAAAACACAATTTCTACTGCAGTAAAAGTGTTAAACATAACTCTTTGGGTTTATTTTTTTCCCCTCCCTGTGCCTCACATGAACAATAGCACAACAGGATCAATGAGGTGCAATAAATATGAAAAATAAATACAGTTCATCTTATTGACAGACAAGTCTGGCACTACTCACTTCCACAGAAGCCCCCCTCTGTGATCTCTTCTTCAAACACATCGGTGAAGCCGCGGCCTGCGTTTAATTTGGCCAGCCGTCCGTCGATGAACTGCAACCATAAATTACAACATGCTTATTAAAGGAGTGCAGGGGAAGCGGGAGAAGGGGCGCACTCACATATACACAGATTCAAACACTTGAGCCTCAGAGGGGTGTTATTAATCCTACCTGACGGAAACTACATCCAGAGATTAGGTGGGTTTCCAGGTAATAGGGATTTGTTAATATGGAGCAGATGAGGGATTAGAGCTGCAGTCTAAATTCTGCACACTGTCTGAGACATGAGGAAGTTTCATTTCCTCCCTTTGTAACACAGAGCCCACTAAACTCCACGTCATAAATAAGCACTTAACAGCCGAGACAGCTGCACGTTTTATTAGCTCAGTGACAAACCGCACATTAATATGTCACAAAATAAACAACAACAAACACTCCTCGAGTTAAATGAATAAACTAAGTGCATTCTTCGGATATTTTATAGTTAATAATAAAAATCTTCCTAATTTAATAAATAATCATAGGAATCCCGATGTTAACTGAGTCCAAGTTTCTCTCAATATTTGTGCATAATAATGATGCTCTGGGAAAATGGGTAACAGATTGTCTAGCATTTTTATAAACACTGTCCTTTAAAACTCAGAAAAGTTACCTTTCAGAAGCCATATGCATATATGGATATACATACATATAAATGATCTTTGACACTTTAACCACAAGCAGAAATTTTTCAGTTGTAGCTCTGTTTTTTTGTCCAAAGAGGTGGGAAAACAGGTAAAAATCTGCATCAACACTAAAGAAAATAATTGCAATTTATGTATAAAAACATCTGTGTTTTCAAGGAAAACTTTTTTAACTGATATCATTAATTAGTGAGGTACACCTTCAACCTTAAAAACCCCATTTAACTTTTTTTTAATAATTAACAAATGGCATACATTCTTTCAAGAATAAAAAAAAAACTTGTCAGACCACTTTTGCAACAGTCCTGGTCCCCCGCATGTCCTCAGGGACAGCCTGCTAACTAGCTAACTAGCGACCGACACGGCTACCCGCTCCTCTGGTCAGGAGAGCTGGAAACTAATCATTAGATCATTTTAATGAGAGGTGAGACTGCAGACTCCATCGGCTGCTCCGCTACATGGCTGGTCCAATTAGCGGAGATAATCAACCCAAATCATCACCTAGCCCGAGCCTCCACTTAAACACCCTGCACCCCCACTCAAACCCTGGCCAGATTACCTGCCTCGCTGTGGGCCTTAATTGGACATTACTCAACAATGGCAGGTTGTGATCACCAACATGCAAACCACCACAAAAAAAAAACCTGTTACATCTGCATGAACAGTGGCACAAACACAGTAACAAAGGGGAGATAGTCATTTACTCTGTTTTTAGAGAGACAGGAAAAAGCGCTAAAAATTGGGGTCAGATTTATTAACACGAAATACAGATGATTTTAGAATATTGCAGTTTTCAGATCTATTTAACTTTTTCATATTTTCCTCACCTAACAGCCACAAAATTCAATGCATCTTACTGTCTTTAATTGTAAGATGGAAGGAAAATACAGTTTAATTTCGCTACATTTCTCTTGCAAAATAGCATAATATTAGCTGTGCATGCCACAAGTATTATTTTTGAACAAATTCTCCAATTTGAGGCAAGAATCTCCAGAGTTACAATAGATCTGTTGTGCCTTTTTCAGATGACGCATTAAACTCTATCTGCTGTTCAAAGCTCGTTGCGCAGCCTGCTGTTAAACTTGTCCGAAACACCATCCCTAATCTGTAGTAATGCACATCAAACTTTTCAGATTTTTATTTTCAAACAAAAAATAAAAACAGAAATAAAAACCATGTATTATTATTTCTATACATTTCTAACACAAAATTATGCTTGTGAAAAGGTTCAAGGAGTATTGCTATGCCTGCAAGGCACCGGAATGGCATTCTCTCGTTTGGAAGCTCATTAATATTACCTTCAGGCTAAAGTTTAAGATAAAATTAAGGTTACATTCTAAAGTATGTAGAGTAATTTTACTCTACATACTAAAGTAATTTTAGAATTACTTTAATTCCCAAATTAAAGTAATTTAATTACTTTAATTAATTAATTACTTTAAATGTAATTAAAGTTACATAATCTTGTAGTAAAGGGACTTTGTTTTAATTTGGCTTTCATACGATAAAAATGGGGAAGTTATTGATCCTGGAGCTTTTGCCTCGGTTTGTTTGGCCTCCAGTTTGCATAGCCAGAAATTAAGCTAAGAATCGACAGAAGTTCGTTTAGAGCGACATGAATGTAGAGCATAAACGGAGTCCAAACACTTCCTTACTTGAAGAGTCCCCGTGAGTAAAGACTACTACTAAGGAGAAAGTGGCAGCTGTTGACACTGCAAGATATGTTAGGAGAGATGTTCAGGAAAAACCCTCAAAATCTCAGGAGGCGCGGATGGAAACATTAGAAATAGACAGAACTGAAATCTGTTCAGTTGGTGCCACATGCTTGTTAACTGTGTACTCTTTTGGAGGAAATACATTAAGACATCCAAGATTTATGTAAAAATTGGCTTTGCTATTTTAAGCAACTCCTTCCAATACTGCCTCCGTAATTCTGCTCATATACACCAAAACTGAATAAATATACATATAGAAGACTACTGGAAGTAAACCATCTGGGTACAAGTGCCCCTTCAGGCTCTTGCAACAAGAAGAAAAGGGTTCATTTACTCTGTCTCTGTTTGCATAATATCCACATGACAATCGAAGTGCGCTTGAGAGTCTGAGTGAGTGCAGGAGCTGGAGACGGTTGATAGGAAGCAGGTTAATGTTGACAGATGTTCCCCCGCATTCTTTCTGAAGATTTCTCCCACTTGTTCTGTTCTCAACAAAGATGGACTGCTTGACCGAGTGGAGACAGAAAAAAAAGAGCCTGTGTGCAAGAAGGTGAATATGTGACATTTTAAAAAGCATGTGGCCTCCTTGTGTGTATTTTAGGATTAGTGTAAAGACTATTACTCAGAAAAAAAAAGATTAAATTATTTATGGTTTGGTTTCTGGTTTTCTTTCAGCACTCCACTCCAACATGCTCTTTTTTTATTATCACTTTATAGGTCATAAAAACTCATTAAAACAATGGTAATTTAACTGTATCCTCTCTAACCAGGTGCATTGCGATGCAAGATTGTCAGTAAAATTTGTCTTGTAAAAAGACAAACTCTTTCAGTTAACTGAGCAATTTAACTCTCCAATTATTCATAATGTGCTGCAGATTTAGATTAACAGCTCTGTGTTGCTCAAATGAGGGGACTGTTACTTAACCGGGTAATTTAAAGGGAGTGAAAAACACTTGCAATCAATCAAAAAAGTACATGTAGAAAAGCAATTTCCTGCTAAGATATGGTAACACCTCCACCTCAGGTAACACTTCAGAGGTATTCACATGTGGTTTGGGCTGTTTAATGTGGACTGAGGTCAACAGAGTCCAACAGTATGGTTTACATTTTGAAGGTTTAAAATCAGTAAGGCAGAGAGTATAAAATCCCAGACTTTGGATATTGTTTTAAGAATAAATAAATGAATAATTTACAGTGAATTTGATTTTATTCAAGATGTATGGACTTCCACTAGAGAGCGGGGTAAATTATTGAAATAAAAACAGATAAAATCTATTAAATATGAGACTGAAACAAGATTTACTAACGCTTTGTGAAATGCGGAACAGTTTCCACGCTTTTCAAAGGGAATAAAACCCAACAAACCTGCAGACCTTCAAAATAAAAATACAGTTGAAACCAGAAGTTTGCATACACTGTATGAAAAGACACTTTTTTGACTCTGAAGTTAAATCAGAGCAAGCTTTTCTTACTTTAGATCAGCTACAGTGATCAAAATTATTTCTATTTGCTAAATGCCACAATAGTTGGAGAACTAACATGTCAGAAATTTCTTCAAAATCAAACATTTACATAGATTTTCTATGTATTTGGTAGCACTGCCTAAATTGTATGACGTATCAAATGTTTCAAACATTTTTTGCACAAAAACAGTCATAGAAAGAGATTTTAGTCTGCTCAGTTCTGACTATTTCACGCTCCTTTCAGACTGAGCTGTTTTAGGGCATCTTGTTGCTTTTAATAAGCTGCTGTTGGCCACACCCTCCAAACTAAATTTTTACACTATCATGTGAACAAGGCTGCAAACAGGTGCGCAGTTATACAACTGTACACTTTTGAAAAGCAGAAAAAGAGCCTCCTGCACAACTGATTAATGCAGCAAGTGGCTTTTGGAAGGTAAGTCAAAAAAAAAAACACCTGTCTTCTCCAGCAGCCATTGTACAGAACATACAGCAGTAAAACCAGCTGACCAAACATGTGGGAGCTCCGCTTGGGTTGCTAGGTGACAGGGCTTGGCTTGGCTGGGGTTGCTAGATAACGGGGGAGTGCCTTTCAAATGTGACTTAACAATCGGGTAGTTCTTGAAGCAGCTCATTTTCCAGACACCAAAAAAGAAAGTTATAGTCAGGGTTTTCTAAGCACTTGGTCTGTTATTAGAAGCAGTAGAAACCCAAAAGGAAGTACAAAAACGTACAAAATGAGAATTTTGCATAATATATCCAGATTACCAACACTGGTCAGAACAGGAGCACAAATTACAATATCTATATGAATGTTGTCATAATTTTAGTATATTAAACAATAGTGTGGTCATTTGAAAAACAGTAGGATGGACTCGACACAAAACACTCAAGTCCCAGTGCAGCACCAGCTTAATGGGTCTCTAAAGTACTGCAACTCAGATAACAAGGGAACTGATTTCCTATTCCTCACTGTATGAATCACCAGACAAATCTTTGCATCATGAACTCAAACTTGAGCTGCAAAAGCTGCAATCACTACTTTTATCTTGAATGGTCATTTTGCTCTGCACCAATGGTCAAGTTTGGAGTTTCAAATAGAAGACCAATTATCTTCTGTAATTTTTGTCTTGGTTTTTGTTTCCATTACCTGTGTGTTTGTCAGTATGAAGACCCTGTGTCTGGGAACAGGATAAAAGGAAATATTGGCGAAAACATAAAAGTAGTTGAGATAAAACTATTGAATAAGAAACTACTGACCAAGAGCACATCTTCATTCCCACAGCATGTACCTATCAATATAAAAATTTATGCGTGCATGTGTGTGGCCGTGCAAGAGAAGCACTGCATGTGTGTTTCTGAGCGGATGTGGGTCATGGTCAGAGCATCGCTCAGGCAAAACCACTGGCCCCACTCACTTTAGCAGAAAGAGGAGTGGAGCAGATAAGCTCACCCCATCCCCTGCTCTCGAGAGGGGGAGGAGGAGGAGATAAGGACCTGTTTCCTAATGCTACCGCTTGAGGAGGCAGCCGGCCCGGAGGAGGCTTTGAACTGATGCTCACTATCTCCTCTGCCTGGGAAACTTATGAACAGGGTGTCCAGAGAAACAAAAGGCTGGTTGAGGGCCGCTGTTCTGCACTCTCGAGGGGAAATCACACAACTATCATGGGTCAGAGAGCACAAAGAGGTGAGGGAATATGAGCGAGAGGGAAGCCAGAGGTGCCTTCCTCTTGTTCTGGCTTCGCTAAGTTTAGCATTACTGAAGGGACTTGAAGGGAAAACATTAAGTATACATGAGTGATTTTTTTTTTTTTTTGTTTTTAAAACAAACCACACATGAGTAGAGAATACCTGCTCAAACAGACAAGACACTGAGCACCACCGAGGAGAAACGACATTCATTAGGGCGCGAATTACAGTCTGGCTTGAGCTTTTTGAGCTTTCAAAGACTGGCACTAACCTGTTGAGGACAGAATGCAAACTTGTTATGGTTTTATACAGTCAATGGACTCTGCAGCCCTAATTTTTCACTTTTGTTTGTACTGAAGATAAAAACTGAATAAACAGAGAAACATTAAAATCTGAGCACAGAGATAATTGCTGTAAACAGTTTGAAAGGGTCAGTAACCATCCATAATCCGGGCTTTGCTCTTCTAAATTCCTCCTCACTCTGAATAACTGAACTGTCAAGATACTAACCGCTAATCCTGAGAAACTGACAGTTTGCTGAGAGACAGCATCCATCTGTAACAATCACTTCCCAACAAAAAGCCGGCTTGAGCATCCTAACAAAAGTGCAGTTCCTAGAGGGCGACTAAATAAAGCCTCTGTCCTGGTTTTTATTACTTGTGTGTTCATCAGATATGCTACACCAACAAGATGCACCACATAAATAACTGTGAAAGAAGAAAATGATAAACAAGAATGACGAAAAATATGCCCCTTTCCACACAGATTCATTTGTAGAACAGAAAACAAACTTAACTCCCACATTTTTTGTTATTTTTAAAAGATTGCACCAATTTTGTTATCTCCAACATGCAGGAAACTGTGTCAGTTGAACACAGATAAACATACACAGCTGTCCATACCTGTTTAAAGAGCTGCAAGTTGACAGCCATGGACAGGAAGTTCTTCATTGTACTCGAGCGATGGTTGGCAAAACTCTCCTCGCAGAATGTGATTGGTTCTCCCTGCAGAGAGAAATATTTCATTTGACAAAATACAAGTTTTATTTTGTAGCAACGGAGGAAAAAATGGTTGCTTGAGTTGCAAAGGTTGCAGAGCCTTGGCCTCATTACAAACAAAATGAATGAAAGTTTGTGGTTGAAACAAGGAACTGGATACCAGCTTTGCTACTGGAGTATTTCAACTGATTTCTTCTTTAGTGAAAAACAAGTAGAAAATTCAAGCTAATACTGAAACAGGAAGGAAACAAGAAGTTAAAGTTTTTAAAAGAAATTGAAAACAGTCCCCTTTCAACCATTTCCCCTGGCAGCGCTCATATGAGCTGCGCTGGACCAGATGACGGTGTCCCACTAAACTTCCCAGTCCTCCGTATAAACACATTATCACATTATTACCATTTCTTACATCATGTCTGTTGGCCCGTGAGCTGTAGACACAGAGGATGACAACAGAACCACTCCGAGCCAATCACACGCTGCCCTCCAGTCAATTCTAATTCATGTTATCTTATAATTAACATAACTCTCACACATTTCAATGATGCTCTAAATTCCTGTGCAGTGAAAACAATGAGCTTTGTCTGTTCAAGGCTACGAGCGCAATGTGGCTCATACAAACAACCGAACAACAGCGGAGAGTAACCTCATTTTCAAGGATGGGGAAATGATACGAGTGGCCCAAATTACTTCACAAGAACAGCTCCAGTTAAACCATGAAAAGTTTTCAAAGCAAAAAGAAGGTTTTTCAACTAAAACAGGGTAAGACTACTGAGTAGGGTGTCCTAACCTTTTCCCCAAACTACCAGTTTTATTGATATATTTTATTAAATTGATAAAAAGGCTCAATTTTGTTGTTTAACTGCAGTTACCGTATTTTCTGAACTATAAAGCGCACCTTACTATAAGCCGCATCTACAAATTAAAAAAAATATAAAACATAATTTCCCTTTTTGGAAATGATAAGAAACCATGTCATCAAGCTGAGCAAATGTGTGTTAATCTTTTATAAGTAAAATGGCTCCTTACCTTAATTTGCCTTTTTTTTCCCAGTGACAGTGAAAGCAATAATGAAAATCTGTCGTGACAAGCAAGGCTAAATGAGCATTTAAGTTCTCACTAACCTTCCACTTTTTAGAAATGTCTGTGGCAGATGGCCGCTCGTACAGAGGCAGGTTCTGGTTCTGCTGGAGGTTTCTTCCTGTTAAAGAGGAGATTTTCCTCTCCACTATCACTAAATGCGTGACGCTCGGCATGAGGGACTTCTTTAAAGTCAACGACACAACACAAGCGTCCATCTGCTGTCGCTACATTCCCAGGAGATGCAATTTGTTGGGTTTCCTTAGATTGAAAACTTTTTAAAACTAATTTTGATAATAAACTGAGCTTAACACACCATTTGATAAGTAGGATTAATTGTAGGTGGGATTGAATTGAAATTACATTTTTGTAAAGTGCTTCAAGAAGACATTTGTTGTACATTGGTATTATATAAGTAAACAGAATTTAACTTTGCTGCAGAGAAAAGACACAAAGAAAGATTTTAAAGCTCACTTGTTTGAGTGTAAATATGTTCCTGTGGTAAAAGCCGACATTTTTAAACAATTTTAACACATCTTAAACAAGGGAGGGTGTTGAATGTGATGACACCGTAGCCATTTTCTAAGATCCCATCTTGCTTAACTCTCAGAACTGATTAGCGAATAGCTTGTTCAAACTTCAACTCAGGCTGAATCTTAGTAGTCCTGCTGGCTAAAACTAATTTTGCAAGTTTTTTTTAACGGAAGATGGCGAGAAACACCTGGCAGAAGAACGTCAAGCTCAAACTGATGGCATAAGAAAACCCCGTATAATCAGCTGATTGCCTTTCAGCTCATTATCAGGCTCCAGTTTTGTTTCATTTACAGCTCAGCAAGACTCCCACTAAGCATCCACACCCCTCCTTCTGTTGAGGCATATGGGTCTGTGAACCGCTCAGCACAACTCAGCTCTTTCCAGGAGGATCTTTCCTTCAGCTCAGAACAACGAGCAGCGCCGTGATACTCAACAAATACTGTGGGAAATTATGAGCAACTTCATTAAACTGGATGCCCTGTTTAGGTTTTAACATGTATGTTAAATCTGAGGCTTTTATGCAGACCTTGTCCAAAGGCAAACACTGTGAGCGTGAGTGAACTGAGAAATTACCGCTCACACACACAAACACACCCCATCTCTGTGCTGGTGTCAGAGGGGAGGCAGTTTGTTCGTGTACTGTCTGTATACAGAGAAAAAGAGAGACAGCATCAATAATGTAGCATCTTGACTCCGGGAGTCCACAAAGTCCAATTAATCTCAAAGACTAAGGAACAAAGGCTTCGCTATTTGACAAACAGGACATGGTGTAGTTTGCTCTGCTCTGACTCAGACTTGATAAGCAGAGAAGATCTAGAAAAGAAATGTTAGGGGGGCTTAGTAAAGGAGAGTTAAACACCAAAGGTGGCTAAAAGGGATCTTCAAAGGGAACGTCCTGACTCCTTCCAGCTCCTCTGACATTTCACTGCTTCAGACAAGCCCACCTTAGCTCTGCTCTCCGTCTGAAAACACACCTCTTACCCTCAGTCAAAACTGCCACAGCCTTAACAGACGCAAGTGAAGTTCGACTCACTTCACTTCAGATAAGACTGCTACCGTGTCCTGCACATCACCAAGAGAAAATCGGTTCTAGTCACAAAATGCTTCAGCTTGTGAATATGAATTCATATTATGTGCTTGGTGTTTTATTTTTTGAGACAGTCTTAAAGGTGTAACAGCTTTTAAAGGTGAGTCAAACTATGCAGATGTTTCAAATAGTTTGAGGCCATTTGTACATCAGAAAAATCAGGAATCGAGTGGATCCCTGGTATTCATAGGGATGAATGAATACCAGGATTTGCTAAAATCTTGCAAGCAGATTTTAGCTGCTTGCAAATAGCTAAAATCTGCTAATAAGTGAGACTATGGCAGTTGACATCAATAATTATTGATTTGCTTTTTTTTGTTTGTTTTAGTAACTGAAATGCTGTCAGACTGGTGTTGTGACCTTTCCTGTTTAGTCCACAATTTATTCACACTGCTCTCGTTTTCTCCTGTCAATCCACGCGTTTCTTTTTTTATTTTATTTTATTTTTTTAAGCTGTTTGAGGAACTGTGGTGAAATCTGAAACTGTTGCTGCATAAACTAGCTCACAGGTTGTTGCTAGGTAAACACAATTTACTCAACATGTTGTTGCTAGGTAACCAAAGAGTGAGAGAGTTAGTTGATGGCACCAATTGAGCTTATCCGGCCCTGGGAGGTTGAGCAAACGATATTCAAAATAGTTTTGTAAGAAGAGAAAACAAATACAACTTAAAAGTATCTGAAACAAAATAAAAATAGACCTATAATGATGACAATGCAAAGAAGCATTTCAATTAAAGGTGTTAGTTTATTTAGATAAAGCAATGTAAGTCTTTTTCTGTATTTAAAAAAATGAGAAAATCATTATGATGAAGCAATAACATGCTGGTGTTTGTTGTGTGTTTTTATGTATTTGAAATATGTCTGCTATAGTCTTCTGAACAGCTAATTTTCTTTTTATGTGAATGGGGGGTAAGTTTATACATCTGCTAATTTCATTCATGATTTCCTGTTGATGATTTAGCAAAAAACACTGACTTCTTACAGAGGTTCCAATAAATAATAATTACCGCGTTTCATGCTGGATAAATACACTGAATTAAAAAATAAAACTGAGGGGAAAATCTATTCAATAATAATGATGAAGGAGCTTACAGGTTTGTATCTGAGCGCATCTCTGTACGATCCAAACAGAGCGGCCTGCGCTCTCAGGAAGGCCTTGGCCACGCCATCTCCTGTTGCTGTGGACTGCTTCTTCAGCTTGCCCTTCAGAGTGGACACCTGGAGGAAAACATCGGGGACGGGAGAGAGTTGGAAATGATAAAGACAGAGATCAGGGAGAGAGGGGAGGGAGACAGGGAAGGGTAAAAGTTAAATTATCACCTCTGAAATTGGTGGAGGAAACAGCTAGCCTATTCTGGGTGTGAAGTATCACATTTGCAGGTCATCTCAAAAAAAGGGGTAGAAAAGAATGAAAGCCTTTCCTTCAAGCTTATCTGCTGTGCTGCTGGGAGCACCTGCTGCTTTGCTAATTGAGCAGCGCATTGGGGCAGGAGGGAGGGGGAGCTGGAAGAGAGGGTACAGAAGAGAGGAAATAGAAAGTTGCATCTTTGCTCTTCCTCCTTCAGCCCTCCTTCTTCCCCCACCGTCACCTTCCCTCCTTTCATTTCTGCCTCCATGTCTCAAGAATCCCAGTCTTCCATCCAGACCTGCTGTTCTCCCCTCCCCTCTTGGCTCTCCCAGACTCCCTCTAGAAAGGGATTCTTGACATAAAACGTCTTTAATTATTTCCCCCTTCTCCTGGCTCTGTCTCCAGGACTCCAGGCGAGAGTGGAGGAGCAGCAGGCCTGAGCTTGTTTCAGGATGACAAAAGATTCACCCTGGCCACCGGGCCCTGGGGAGTCTGGGAAGGAAGTTGTCAAGAGGCTCTCCTCACCTGCTCAGCAGTGGTCTGACTGTGTTGTGGAAGTGCGAGGAGGAGGCAGAGATACAGTAGTGATGTCATGTAGCGAGGGACTGTTGCTGTCTCTGTGTGGGCTGCACCAGCTTCACACTAAAGCATGTTTCTCGTCCACATTACTCGGGAAAAAAAAAATCAATTGTAGGTTGACTCAAAGAAGGAAACGAAGGGTTGAAGCTTCAATGTTCTGCAATATGTAATATTGTGTAAAAATAACTAATGATTTTATATGCAAGAAGAAAAGTCAAAACTCTTGATTCAAATTTCTACATTTTAAAAACAGAAAAATTGACAGTGCATGTAGAGCTGATGTGAGAAACCAGAAAAAGAGTAAATTTAGAGTTAGCAGTCTGGTTCATCCATTTAACACTGCATTGTAAATTTCAGCAGTCCAACCCAGTCACTGTTTAAAACAATGCAACACCATGTTGTGACGTGTGTGTGTTCTGGTGTGTCGCTGCTGTGAGTGTCTTAATGTTGACAGACTTTTTTAAGTAGTTCTAAAGAGAAAAATGCATCAAACCAACATTTAAATTTTGTCCTTTTAAATCAGGCATTTGTGTCAAGGTGTAGCAAAGTTTTAAAAAGTTATGGGTAAAGTTATGAAAATAAATCAGAATAGAATCAGTCTATTTTCTGTCGATTGGATCCGATTTGTGATCAGCTGGTAAACAAACAGCACAAAAATAAAATCAGATAAGGCTGAGGGACAAATTAAATATATACTCTAATCAAATAACTACTTAAAAAAACTCAAACTTGGAGTTTTTTTTAATAGGGTTTTATTATTTATATAAGACAAATATTTTTGTTTGGCACATATAAAAATTAAATCCTAAGTGTGATGGCTTATATTTTACTGCTCAGTTGCATTGTCTGTACACAAGCATGATTGACAGCATGAAGATCCTTCTCTTGGCTCTGATTGGTTGTTTCTGACCCAATGTTATATTTCTGCAGTTTGCACCTTGAAGGCAGAGAAGCTGGATTTTTTTCCACAGATTATCCGTTTCATATTATACAGTCACGACATCGTGATAGCTTTAATAAATATGCAAAAAACCTTTTATGAAACTTACAGAACCCAGCTTAAAGGGCAGTGTCATTTTTTGAACTGTGGGAGGAAGCTGGAGAACCTGGAGGGAACCCACACATGCAGGGAGAACATGCAAGCTCCATGCTGACACATTCATTAGACACCTGAACCATTTTTCTGTGCTACCAACCCCATAATTATCAATATTTTCCATTATTATTAATTGTTGCTTTTCTGGTTAACCATAGATCATGACATGAATCTTTTATTACTGTAAAAATTGTGTATTTTTCTAAAAGATTTCATACAGTGACAATTTTATCCTGGCCCCCTTCTAATTTCAATCACAGGTGAGATCAATATCACTGGTGCTGGGATGTCTGAGCAGATCACACACGGAGGAAAGAACTGAGATGCTAAGAGACAAAAGAAAGAAAGCTAGATGTCGATCTTAAACTGGGACAAAGACAAAACGAACAGTGTTGATTCCACTCCCCTGGGCTCTCCCCACTCTCTCCACAGCGTCCCCCACGCTGCCATCGCAAAATGCTTCCAGGCATCAAACAGAAAGTTTACCATGGTTAAATTAACAAGTGTCATCTCCATATTCACTCATTCTACTAAATGCTTTTATGTTTATGTAAAGCCCTTTGTGGGATTAATATTTCATGTTTATGTGCTTATCACACATTTTTTTAAATTTTCTTATATTTTTGCAAATCATTAAACTGTCTTTCTTTTGTGGGGAGGAATCAAAGCGAACACGTCGTCAGACTATGAGGGGGAGGCGTAACCAGAAGACTGCGAGAGCAGACGGGATAGGCGAGTTTACCCTGCACAGTCCTGCACTGCGCCTCTGAAAGGGTGAGCAAACACTTTTTAATGAGGCTGGGGCACAATCTGATTTCTACTTCCCAATAACACAAAAATGCACAAGAGAGCAACGAGTTTAAAATTAAGAAGAATAAAAGACCGGGGAAAAAAAAACGTTCCTAATGTTCAGATAAACTGCTACATGTCTCAAATCAAACGCTTTTAGTTGCGCCGCGCGAGTGCGAACCTCGTTTTAACTAATAGAAATCAAACCGCGCGACCCGTCCTCGCTCTCATTCCCGACAAAAAAATAACGTAAAATAAACGTGTATTTAGTAATTGGATCTTGAATGTGGTGCCTACGCCACAATCATCAGGTATGCCTCCGCGGTAATGGCTCTGTCAAACTAATTAACTTCTACAGTTTGAGTGAAGCTAACGAGACGCGTACAGGCATCAGAGGAAGGCCAGGCTCTACAGGTGATAACCCTATTTGGCAGTGACATTTTTTAGTGTAAAGTCACAGTGGCGGTGATGAGATCAAAGGCAGAGACTCCCCCATTGGGTCCAATTAGAACTATAGCATTGTACAGGGAAGGGGTGGCAGCAGAAGAGAGGGGAGTGGGTGGCTGAGGGAAAGGGGAAAAGAAAAAAAAAAACTGTTGAGTTATGATATTCATAATCTATGCAGAGAGGCCTTTCCAGTACAGGTCTTCTCCCCATAGCTGTGATCTTTTCAATTTACATCAAGGGAAGATAGTCGGGGATGAAAGCGGGGCATCCGAGGCGCGCAGCCCACAGAGGGCAGACATGGGGCCTCATTAAGGCCCGGCCCAGACAGCCCCAAACAGGGTTTGAAGTGCGTCATATAAAGAGCACGGGGTCAAAGGTCAGACATAGAACAGATCTCCATTTAACTCTCCAGCTGGAGATGATAATTAGCAGGTGCAATCATGATCCCTGTCTGACTGTAAGGGATGATACCTCCATAGGTGACAGCAGAGAGCGGAGAGCCGAGGATGGCAGCGCGCACGGAGGGCCGAGGATAGCGGCGTACACGGGGGGCTGAGGCTGGCAGCGCGCACGGAGGGCGGAGGACGTGGGCGCACACGGAGGGCCGAGGACTTGGCGCGCACGGGGGCCGAGGAGTCGGCGCCAGGAGGGCCGAGGATATGGCGTACACGGAGGGCCGAGGATGTCGGTGCACATCGAGGGCCGAGGACATCGGCGCATACGGAGGGCCGAGGATGGCAGCATGCGTGGAGGGCCTCGCGCTTTATCAAGCGTCACCACTTATCACATGTGTGTATGAAACAGGCTGGATTACATTTTAAAAACTAATTCCTATAATAATTACAACTTTATAACAGCATTAACTAAGTAGATATATTTGCTTTGAAATCACCTAAAGAAATTGAATGATTAGTTTTGGCCAGAAATGCATTTTTTTTCAGATTTCTCAGGTTTTACTTTATTCCAACGCAACAAAACGTTGGACTGGTTCATAAAAATACATTCAGATTCAGAAACTTCACAAAACCTTATAATTTCACAATTATTCTTATTAGATATGTAAAAATAAATATTGAATAAGACAAAAGAAGTGTTAAAGAAGTATTCTTTTGCTGCAAAAAAGTTTTTTCCATCATTATTATGATGCTAATGTCTATTTATCAGAGTTTGGTAAGACTGGTTCGTAACATTCCTGTTTCTGGTAGTAGGAGAAATGTAGCTGCAAATTTCAGCAAGTCTTATTTTTTATTATTAAGCTTTTTACTTTAAACTAAAGCGTCAATAACGTAACTGTCGTCATGTGTTTTCTGCTTCTATCTCTTACCTCTTCTTTAAATTGTCTCACATTAATGCAACTTCCATCACAGAGGTGCAGCGACTGCTCCAAAGTTCTGTCATTCATGCGAGTCCTGTATCTTATTCAAGGCAACTTCTTCACCAGTTAATAAAAAGTTTTAGCTCCGACACGACTGAGTGAACAAACCATTCCTTCAGATGTTTACTGTGAAGAGTGAGCTGGATGGACTCCTCTTGCCTCGCAATGCCTGACTTGTGGATTGTGCAACGCAAGAACAAGTCCGAGTTGCAACATTAAGAAGACTTGGTTCCACTGCTAAACCAAACAAGCAGGTAAATGTGCTCCCATGCTTGTCATTGATATGATACTTGTTTAAATTCCAGAGAGAAAACGTAGCATCACTTTAACTCTTAGAAATGTTTAAGTCCTTTTCAAACAAGGTCTGGTTTCTCTAAAAGTTGGTGCTAAATTTATTCTACACCCGAAGTCGACACAGTTTAGTGTCAGTCTAGTACAAATCCATTGCAAATTTGACATTTTCACCGTTTACCCCCACTGTTTACACTCCTATAGCGGAAGATACGCAAGCAACAATGTGATAGGCTGATTTCATAAATATTGGGGGCATTTTTCTGTGTTTTGCATTTTAACAGTATATGCAGGTTTCTTGAACAAATAAATAAAGTTGCATTACTGCACGGCAAATAAAAATCTGCAGGCTGCTTTTGAAAAATACCTGAGTTTTTAAAAGAGATTATCATTTTTATGATGCAAAATACTTCCAGCCAACTAAAGCCTTATTTATTTCTTGGTGTACAAAACTATTATAGCTTTATATGGCTTACTTCAGTTATATTTGCAGGAATATTTTTTTTAAATGTACCTGTTTATTTAAAAACAGAGATTTTGTATACAAAAATGAGTGAAGGTCAAATGAGAAAAGGGAAATTTTTCAATTTTTGGATTCAGAAAAAAAATAATCTTTCAATTATTCCTTTATTAATAAAAAAATATATATACATAACAGTTTCATTTTGATTCCACCATTAAAGTTGCAGAAATTTTGACTATTTGTTACATAGCAGGACAGACTTCACAAATAAAGACATGCAAGAAAAAACAAATCATCTGAAATAAATTGACAGAAGCTTAAAAACATTATTGAGTGCTTCATGTTTGGAGATGCAAAAAGAAGCTTCAGAAAACATTAGACTACAACACATTCACCATTTCTCTGGTGGTCCATTAGAATCAGGAGAGTAAAAGCGATTGCACTGGCCTCACATCTCAGTCTGGGATGATATAAAGCTTTTTTTATTAGATACTTTATTTATACAAACCACAGCTGTCCTGTAAACTAAAGGCCTTGAGGATGCTCTACCCAGAAACCTATTTATTATTCTAAGTTGTATGATGTTTGTCTTTTATTTTAAAATGCAGTCAATAATTGTTAAAAGCAAAATAGGAAATCAGAATCAAAGCATTGATAAATCTTAAAAAAGAAAAAACTATGAACCATATGGAGATTTTTGCATAGACCATGAACTTCAACTATTACCAGAGAAAACAAAAAAAAAAAAAACCTGACTGACAATATTGCATACAATATTCATATAAAAAGCAGTAAATCAAAGAAAAAAAAAAAGATACACTAGGCCCTGAATATATACTTAGGATTCTAATCAAACATTTTAATACAACATTGCAAACCTCTCCCCTGAATAATGACCACGACGTTTGTCTGTTGTTGCAGGGGGAAAAAAAGGGGAATAAAAAGTTGAGTTTTCTCTTCGCAAAAAGAGTGTTTTGTTTAAGCTCCTGTCCAGGGAAAGAAAGCCATGGGGACGCAATTAAAGAACTACAAAGAAAAAAATAGTTATGAAAATCTCCCACTTTCGTTTGATGTGCTGCAGTCTGAAGTGTACACACACGGCGTACGCACAAAACACACAGACACAAATCCGAACAAAGACACAGAGAACAGACATGCAGCACAGTCTAACAACTGCAGATGCACACATGCACACAAAGAGCATGGGACTCGCAAGTCTACGAAACAGATTCATTCATTAAACTAAAGATTAATATTAGATTTCATAATTTTACCTCCCAATTAACCTTTTTCCGTATTCGTTAAGCTGCACAGTTGAAGGGATTACTAGATAAAATAATGGGATGGAGCGTACTTATTTTTAGTTTTAAGTATAAGCGTTTCAAACATAATTTCACTGGAAATAATGTGTGTGAATGAAGAAAAACAAGATGAGATCAATTACAAAGTACAGAAATTGTTGATCTATTGTGGAGTTAATGCAAAGCAGGTAAAAATGAAGAGTGGGAAAGCAGAAAAGAGGAAAAGCTGTATGCGTGCCTGCGTGTGTGTGTGTGTGTTTTAATAGGGCTATGAGTTTCTCCCCGGTGTGGGGTTACTTTGTCAAGCTGACCTCTTATAGCAGCTGAGCGGCAGAGTTTTGCATACATAATTAACCATAGCTAAATGTCATCTCTCGCTTCAATAACCATCGCAGCGGGTGTTACTTCTCTCCCCCTTTTCTTTTTGACTTCTAATCCAGAGTGAACCATCGGCAGAGTAGCTATATGTGAAAATGAAGTGCAGCTTTTAAAATCCACACGAGTAAACCGAGGAGCCGCCGTGGAGGGAAATGAACGAGTTCGTCGACGTTTAAATTAATCGCAACCGGGAAAAAAAATTGTCAAATGACCAGACTCTGACATTTGCAGTTGGTAAAATACC
Organism: Phalloptychus januarius; assembly: GCA_902982915.1. Taxonomy (NCBI): domain Eukaryota; kingdom Metazoa; phylum Chordata; class Actinopteri; order Cyprinodontiformes; family Poeciliidae; genus Phalloptychus; species Phalloptychus januarius. The sequence continues at coordinate 6,133,882 of CADWAE010000076.1, read as the reverse complement.
GTCTCGCCAACAAAAACGACATCTGAGTCTTTGTTTTGAGCTTGTTATTACACACTGTGGACTGTTCCTGGTGAAGTACAGCATGTATGTCAGCTAGGCGGCCACATTTTCCCACAAGGAATCGCACGAGAAACTTCACTTTAAATGGATCAGACGTGCTCGGTTTGTGTTCAACTGAAACAAACGCAGAGAAGATCAGATGGACAAACAAATAGTGGCGAAGGTTTCCTCCTGAGCGACACCCGAGAGTCGCTGAGGAACGTTCCCGGTTGACAGCGTGTAGGTGTGCCCGGGTGCATCTGTGCACCTACACGCTAGCGCTGCCTGCCGTCTGCAGCGCTCTGTAGTAGCTGATGATGTAGATGTTGCTCCCCAGAAAGTGAGCGCCCAAATTAAAGCCGCGATGTTTGATTAAGTGTGCCAGGTGATCTCAGGAGAGGCGCGGCAAACACAGCCTCAACCCCCTCACTCATTTGTAAACCTCCAAATGCAGGCTTGAAATACAGGAAGTAGGAGTGTGTGCTGTAAATCCCCCCTCCACCTCCCTTGATTGGGAATACAAATGATCAAATGTACGAGGGCTACGATTGTATGGGTACACGGTGTCAGCAAAGCAGCGAGCGCAGAGAGGAGGAGAATAGAAGGAATTAGGTTTGTGATGTGTGAGAAAGAGGGAGAGAGAGGGAGCATCTGAAAATAAAGATATAAGCTGCATTGTAGCTCCTCAACTTGAATGTGTGGCACAGAAAGAATAATACATGAAAAAAATCTGTCATTGGTTTGAGATCAATTGCCAGAATCAAATACAAACCTTATTCAGTCACACGCTGTTTGTTTTCAGAATTAACAGACTCCTAATTTGCTATTCTTGGATAGTTTTAATGACTAGCGAGGTAAACAACTTCACCAACCAAAAGTCAATTATAACTTTATCAGTCTCCAGTTGGGAGAGGAGATGTGGATCTTACAAAAAGCAACAAAAATACCTTGATCTTTTTTGTTTTATTGAGTATTTCTTCTCAGTGTGCTTGTCAACACACTGATTTTACTGACAAAGCATGGTGTCACAAAGGTTTTTAAAAAAGTAGGAGACTATTGCAACTTTTGGTTGAACTTTATGAGTTTTCAGGAATGCAAAGGACTGCTAAAACACATTATGCAAAATTTAAAGAATGCTCCATTTTCTCCCAACAATTTATTTAAATAATGATGAAAAAAACAGCGATTCAAACAAGAGAACAAAGACTAGCCTTGCTCTAAATACTGCTCATACAATAAAGAGAACATTAGAGAATCTGCATGGCTGACCTCTAACTCTTATCAGATTTGTACATTGCTATTTTACTTTTTATCTCAAAGCTTGACGTTATATGTTAAATAACTACAGCGCAAAAACAGCAAAATGCAGAATCTTTGATTCATTTGACACCATTAAAGTTCATTTGGTGTTCCTCAGGGCATCGTGTCCAAGATTTTTTTATTTAAATAAAAAAAAACATTTGTAGCGTTCCAACAGTAACAAATATTTTAACGCTTACAGATAAAAGTATTTTTTTGATCTGGTTTAAAAGAAAGAGCCGCTGTATATGCAACACGCTCGGAAATGTTCAAAATAAAAAGGTGCTTTGTGTAAAACACAGTTTATGTTATTCATCACGTATAAAATATTAAAATCAGGAAGCACATCCATAGTAAATAAAATAAATTACATTCAGTACCACAAATCACCTCAAACAAACTGTCTACTTGCTTAACTGTATTTGAATTAAGAAGCAGTATTTACAAAACAACCATGTTCATTAACAATTTGCAGAAAAAAAGCATAGTCAGAAAATCTGTTCATAGAAGTAAAATAATAATTATTAAAATAGAAAATATTCAAATCAGTAGCCACGTATAAAATAATGGACACCACTAATATACAAAGTTGTTCTCCAACAGAGATGGATGATATAACATAAAAACGGTTCTATGACTCTAGATGTGGAGTTGAAATGCAGATCCAAAATAACGTTCAAGTTTGATTAAACTGCTTTAAAGCACGTCTTCCACAAGTGCATAAGTATATGTGTTTATACAAACACAAGTTTGTATTTCTATCCATATTAGGAGGTAATATTGATTTCTATTTACTCCATTTATGCCGAACCCAAACACTTCGGCTAACCCTAAACATCGTCAGTATATTCCAAACCCTCAGCTAAATCAAAACGTAATTCACTCCATACATCTAAAGCTAAAAGCTAACCTGGCAAAAGAGGCTCCACCGCATTAGTGCTGGGCTTTGGCCCCCAAAGGTTTCAACGATGTTCATACGGTGAGTAAATATGCAACACAGAATAGCTAAATGAGGACACAAACAGTCGAGCCCAGAACTGTTAATATTAGTTTAGATTTAAAATGAATGTCGTCCAACCAAGAAGTTTTTCCTGATACAAAATAAGCCAAGCCTATCCAGAAACCATCTAAAAGGAAAATGCATTTTTAAAAATAAACTAATGTTGTTTTCATTACATTTTATTTAAAAAATGGCATGTTGAAAATTATTTATAACCTTCTCAATAAATCTCCTTAACTGTGGGATCACAGCTATAAAACTCATATATAATTGCTGATCACAAATATTTTGACGATTCATTTGTGGTGATTATCTCCAAAGAGGTGGGAAGAACTCTTTGCCATCACCCTAATTATTACATCACTTCACAGATTCTCCATCAGAAGAATCATGTCAATCTTACTTTAGACGTTATAAGAATGTTGAGCTTCATACTGTTTGTATTTTTGTTCACTTATGTGGTAGAAAGTAAGTCATGTATGGTATCCGCATGTATAGAAAAGAAAATAGAAAAGGAAGGAAATCAGAATAATTTAGCTTTCTCCTGCTCCTTTCAGATTATAATAATGAAAGAGGATGAAAAATCAGTAATTTAATTCTCAAAGTTAATTTCAGAAGATCACGGCTTCCTTTTGCACCCCTTAATAATTACTCTCTCAATAGATGTAGCCTTCCTTTGCAAAACGGAACCGCTACCAGCTTACTGGTATTTGTAATACTCAATAAATGTGAAATATTATGTGTGAAACTGTGAGAAAAGGCCGTTATGGGGCGGGCACTTGTGGAGCTGGGCTCGGGGTCCCGTCTGAAAGGGAGCGGCTAATTCAGGACAACTGTGAACTCTGAACCTGCTAAAAGCACGGCCACTGGTCAGCCGGGCCGCCTAACCAAGACCACATGTGCTCCCAGCCTGCGCTGCCGTAATTACACGGATCTCTAAAGGTTTGTTTAAATCAACATCAGAGGCGTTTTGTTTTCCATCACAGTTGGATCTAAAACAGAGACACATTTTGCCTGTAGCCTTTACCTAGTAGCCTTCATGTTGTGCTGCACATATTCCTAGAAAGTGACACCAGGGCAAGTGAGGATCGCTGTGACTCTATAGGTCTCAGGGCCCGGGCTTCACTCTGAATAAACTTGAGTGTTAAGTAGCCGGCGTTACAGTGAGAACTGGAGAAAAATAAAAAGCGTTTTTTAATAGCTAAGAAACGACGCGCAGACAGGGAAGCGCTCGGCATTAATCAGGAAATCAGGCCCCAGTTCAGTAAACAGCACAATGCCTGTAACATCTCCTTGTGTGGAAACACTAACATCAAATGCCATGTGGCATGTCCGCATCACTAACAAGCTAACTAACAAGAGACCTGGAATTCCACTCAATTAGTACCTGCTCGCTTTGTTATTAATCTACTAGCCTCTGTGAATAGATAAGAGGAGACAGGAGGGAGAAAAAAAACTTGCATGGGAATAAAAAACAACAACAACAATTTGTTCCGATAAATATATTAATGCCAGCAAAGTTTCTGTTTCAGGTGCTGTAATTTGACATGATATGCGAGCTATGTTCTGTCATTAGTCAAGAAAAATTGGTGAGCAGGGGATCAAAGCGGAAAAGGCACTGAGCCTGCCACTTAATTTATCACACGGCAAAAAAGACAAAGGCTTTTCTCTCTGCTTCTGTCGCTTTTCAAAAGCCTCCACTCTTTTTATGACAAACTCAGTTTGCAATTTAATTTAGGGCTTCAGTCCCCAGGTGCAGAGAAGCGAGCAGGCAGGAAGTGAGAAGACGGTACTGCAGCCAGACAGGCACACAGGCAAAGAAGTATGAGAAAGCAAACAGCGGGTGCAAGAGACGTCCAGGTTGGCGGGAAGTACTGCGAGAGAGACACGTAGGCAGACAGGTGCCATGAAACCCGAGCAGTCGGGGAAGCAATAAGGCAGGCAGGATTGAAAGTCGGCAGAAAATGTTATAAAGTGGAGAAAAGAACTCACGAGGTAAAGAGACGTTCGTACGCGCTAGCAGTCAATGTTGGCAGAGCAGTGCTAAATCAGGAGAACCAGAGAAGTGTGGGAGTGCGAGCAGGTCTGGGGTCTGCTGGGCAGTGGGTTGAATTATGTAGTGCTGCTGGGGGAAGGAGTCCAGTAGGCAGTGGAACCTGAGCGTATGCTGTTAGCAGCGTGGGTAATAGTGCATCCACCGCCTCAGCTGGGATCCCAGCGCCTCACAGAGGAGCTTTAATACACACACTGTGAAGACCAACTAAACAAACAGATTCCTGCTTCCACCAAGACAGGGGAGACGAGCGCATGTGTTGTTTCCTCGTGGCTGTGGATGTGTCTGTAAATGTGTGAGTGACCCTGACGCCACGGCGATGCTTCCTGTAGCACTGACCAGCGTCAGCGCTCCATTAATTAAAGAGACGATGCGCTGGCAGGTGGCTTCACTGCCCACACTGGTAATTGGACCCTTTCTACCCACTCGCTCCCCCCCTACAAAATCACCCATCTCTGCCTTTTCTTTTCTTTCCTCTGCCTCGTTCCCTCCCCCTATCTCTCAGAAACGTGCCAGTGGGCAGGCAGCAACGCAAGACTTTGTGAAATAATGATTAGAATGGATGAAGATGAAGGGAAGGGAGTTTCACATTTTCCCACATGCCTCTGATGGTCGGGGAATGCTGTTTGCCTTCAAGCGTCATACGACGCGACGGGAGTTTACTTTAGACAGCCACAATCCGAGAAGCCAGTGCTGCAGTCATTAATGATGTGGGGAGGGGACAGAGCTGTACTTTGACAAGTTTCTGGATGTGGGTGTGCGCGCGGATCTGCGTGCACATGTGGGCAGAGATGTGAGAGCGAGATTACGTCGGAAGGAGAGAGGGAAAATAACCTTGATGTGTTGCATGTGGAACGACACAATAAAAGGCTGAGACGTTGGAGACGGTTGTGCGTTTCTCACCACGTCGCTGGGCAGGTTGTGCAGGTCATCGAACGGCGTCTCCAAGGTGTTTGTGTCCACATTCAGAATGACCACGTCCTCCAGTGATCGACTGCGTACCCTCTGTAAGACAAAACGTGTGGTGTGATCTACAGCGGCTGAGGACAGAGTGAAAACTTCATGATATATCGGGTTTGGAAAAACGCAGCGACTGGAACTGCGTGTGTCTGTCTTAGTCTCCTGTCTGTTGAGTCACAGCACAAGCAGGCAAAACTCGACTTAATGAGGAATGATTCTGTGATCACCTGAAACAAACAGCAAAGGGAAAGACTGGTGGGAGAGCATCCCGAGACGCATGAAAGCTGGGATGGAAAATGCAACAAATCAGGGGTTTTCTGGCACAAATTTATTTATTTTTCAAGTTAAATTGTGAAATATTGTGTTATAAAGTTTTTGTTTTATGAACTTGTTTGTTATTTCATGTTATGAAAGAAGCATTCCTCAAATTTTGACAATCTGTAATTTGAAGTAAAGATAAATAATTTTGGATAAATCTTGTCAGCAATTTATAGAACAAAAAATGTTTTTAATAACGCATCAAAAAATAGCAAAAATAAGGAACTAGAACTTTTAAAGTGGTCTTAATTTTTGCAGAACTAATAATTTATAAGTTTTATTCTATAACAAATATTTTTGTCTAAAATGTTCAAATCTCTTCTTAAACAGAATAATTCTGCATTATTCTGTATTACAGAGACTACCTAAATCACAACTTGATGTTCAGATCAGACACAAAGATCAAAGTAAAATAACAAAAGTAAATTCATCAGAAATTTCCAAATTAAATTTGTCAAAGGGAAAAATAGCCATCCATCCCCCAAAGTTAATGAATAAACATCAGATGTTTCCCATATTATTTGTTTACTGCTTCAGCTACACCTGCTACTGAAACAGAACCTTTAGGCTAATAGACAAGAAAGGACACCGCATCATGCCCCGATCTAGTTACGTTCAAAAGCAGACGAGTCATTGACATTATCAGCCTGAAAAGGGATAAAACACCATGTCTAAGGTAGTAAGACACAATGCTGAGAACGAGTCGGAACGTCAAAATTACACCAGATTCAAACAAAGATCTTGAGGGTGAAAAGAAAATGATCTGTGAACTGTTGAGAAAACGAGGAACCTTTTGTTAACTGTTGCATCATGGGAGTAAAACAAACTGCAGGAAAGAACATTACACCTGCAGTGAAACATGGTGATGTTAGTTTGGTGTTGGCGTTGGTGGAGGACAAAACTAAGATTTTTGCTCAGTTTTTTGAAGGAGAACGTCTCCCTGCCTCAGCTTGTCACCTTAAAGTCAAGTGTGTCATTGCACAAGATCACTGCGACAAGACAATGATCCAAAATATGCTAGCATAGAGATCCCTGAAGAGCTCAAAGAAAGAATAAAAATGCACAGATTTAGATGCTGATTTCATGCTCAAAAAGTGGCTGAGTTAAAAGACTTCTGCAAAGAAGGGTAGGCCGCAAGACTCATTCTTACTCTATCTTACACAAGGCCATGTTGGTTTGGATGGTTTATTTCCTTTAGCTATTCAAATGTGAAAACTGCATTTTGCATTTGTTCAAATATGTTTGATTTGAAATATTGAAGAAAACGGAAAGAAACTGAATCTGTAAAGTGGAAAAAAAATTTTTTTTTAAAAAGACAAATTTCGTTATAAACTGAATTTCACTTAACTTTAATGAATTAGAATTGGAATGCATGTCATTGTGTCTAAATCTATTTAAATGATTAGTCTGTGTTGGATTATCTTAATTATACATATTCTGGACGTAAATTGGACTAACTTAAGAATCAGAATCAGTTTTATTGGCCACGATTTTGTGCACAAATAAGGAATTTGTTTTCTATTTCAAGCACTACAGACAAAGTCTCACACGGCTTGATAATTAACAATACAAAAATTGCGAAAGAAAGAAAAAAATTAAAGTAGATCATCTTTACTATAACACACACATGGAAAATGAAGAATGGGGCTGAGAGGAAACATTTGGACCCTAAGCGCGCGTTCCACAGAACCAGAAACATCATGCATCAACAACAACCCAGCGATGCTGTGCTGTGCCGTGCGCATCCTGATGGCGACAAATTCAACAATTATTTCAGTGTGGTGCAGGAAGGATATGGGCAGGTGCGGTGTGTGTGTGTGTGTGAGTGGGGTGGGAGGCAGCATAGTGTGTGAATTTCTAGTTTGTCACTTTTGTGACAGCCTGTGCAGCGGAGGCTCACATGCTGATCTGGACTAATTATGTAGTGGCGGAAAGAAGGTCTGTCACGGATGCAGAGTGTGATAAATACTGCCACTGCCGCAACTGTCATACAAGTATCACACACACACACACACAAAGGGGGGCGCATGCGCGCAAACACATGTGTGTGCATAACATTATAGGCAATTACACATGCACGCACACGCACACACCTAGAAACTAACACTTGCACAAGAGTGCAAAAATGTGTGCGCTCTTGCGTCATGCGTTCACATGAAACAGCCGCACTGATGACGGCCTGCTCCCCAACCAACACAGGGTTTAACAATGAAGAAGAAAAGCTCTTTGTTTGCAGATGCTTTTTCTGCCTTTCTGTCTCTGCCTTCTGTACTTCTGGTTCAGAAGCCGAGGCACACAAGCAGTAGACAGAGCAGAAACAGGCACACAACAAAAAAAAAAGAAAAAAGAAAAAGATGTGAAAGTGTAAAAAGTTGGGATTTTTAAAAGTAGCATTGTTTATAATTCATGATGAATTAACTCTTAAATATTCGACACAGACTCAGAATTGAGTCGTCACTTGTTTCCGACACCGAAGTTCAACAAAACATCTGGATTAGCAATGAATAATCAAAATCAGCTTTCACAGTTTACACATTTCAACTCCTGGCTTCAAAACACAGGACATTTATGGAGCATCTTGATTTTTTTTACATTAACATTTGTAGCATATGCATGGATAAACTAATCTGGTAACATACCTCAAGCAGACTATAGTGAACTCCCACGAAGTATGGCATCGGAGCACTGAGGATGGAGAAAGAACAAGACATCTGTTAGTGATGTCTACAGATTGGAAAATAGCACCTACCTTTCAGTCATTTTATACAAATTAAAATAACTAAAGACTGAAGTCTCTTCACTGTATGGATCTGTTGCTTTTCTTCAGAATTCATAAATAGGAGGTGCACCGATCTAGATGTTTCCAGGCACATACCGATTTCCTGTTTTCTTTTACATTTGACCAAGTCCAATTTTCTTACTACGGAAAATAAGATATAAATGATAAAAAGAGAAAATACTGTAGGTAGAGGCAGCAACAAAAAAAAGGGAGAATAGATTAATCTTATTTATACTTCAAAGGATATGATTAACCTTTTCCAACTACATGCTGGTTAATTTTTTTATAGATAAGAATACAAATAATCAGATTCTATAGTATATTATTGAGTCAGTCTTTATCTTGTGTGATTGATTAGTGCATTTCTGTGAGAAAAACACGTCTGATAATCCCGACTGATCAGTTAAAGATACAAAACATAAAAAATGAAGACGATTTATGTTAAGCCAATACTTCCCATAGAACAAACCACTAAACGTGCACTGAAAAATAATGTGAAGTGTAGATTCTTTTCTATATCAGGATGTCATAACATGATAATGTCACAGGCAGCAACAAGCCTTTTTATATCCAAGGCTCTCAGAACAGTGGAGTTATTTTTATAGAATCCAGGGGCAATAAATGCTGTTTCCCTTTTCCTGCCTCTACAGAAAAAAACCACACTGCTGTCACTAATGTGTGAACAGAAAATAGTTTAACAACATAGACAGCAACGAAAGTTAATCAGGCAACTTGAATCTCCTCAGAGACAGCTGGTAAATTACTGATTGTATCCCAAGAAGTATTTCTGAGATTCTCTTTTTTATGTTTCAACTAAAAAAAATTTACAGTATTAATAATGTGATTATACTTATCTCTGAAATCTAAAGGACAGTGCTTGGCTTATAACGTAATTCATGGATTAGGCCCTGAACAGATCTCAGAGATTCTGTTCAGGTTCAACCTTTTCACTTAGTGTTTCCAGCATCAGAGCAAAAATAAAGGAAGTAACGTTCAGAAAGTGGTATTTTTGTTAAAGTTGATTAAAAAAACAACATTCGGTTTCTTAGAATATTAGACCAATAAAAATGCATTTTTAATACAACAGTGACTTGACAGATACGTGCAAGACAGTCACTTCACAAAGAAGATAAGCCTTAAGAAAGCTGCATCCCAATTTATTAATGGACAATTAATTACAATCGATAATTTGGTGGATTCAGAATTGAAGACAAATACTACATGACGAGTTATTTAAGGTCAAGTATGAAGTTTCCACGATGCAGATTTTTCTGAGCCGTGATCGTTGGCCTGTTTTGGTCCACTGTGTCTTATCAAACCCAAAGTTGGAGTAGCGATCTATCAGCACATTTTCAAGTTCGACCACTGTCCGTTTTCTAGCAGGTTTTGGCACCTGCAAGAATGTTCAAAAGCACCAAAATATGGTTTTGTAACTATGGGAACTTTTGGTTTGACTGGCCACCAAAACGAACCTGACCCAGTTATCAAGACGAAGATGAGACACTGGACTCAACAATGTAGAAGAGCTGGAGTCAAGCAAAAGGAGCCCAAACCATAAATATGTGCATACAAGATATTTTTCAGTCTGAAACATTTCAGTATTAAACATTTTTATAGGTTGTATAAATGATATTTCTATTCTTTGAGAAAATGAATTTGTGGTTTCTCATGAAATTTAATATTCAAAACTAGTAGATTGAAATACATTACGCTTGTGTGTAAAAGATCTAGGTTATGCATGAGTTTCATTTTTTTAATTAGATTACATAAATACATTTTTAATAATATTTTAACTCACTGGGTTGCACCTCGCACTGGAAACAACTCACTGAAAACACGCAACAAACCGTTGGCTTCTTCAAATCAGTACATTTCTAAAATGCCTTTTGCCGTTTCTTTTTCACTTTCACTATTACTCCTTAAACTTTCAATGTAATCTTTCATTTTTCTCCTTAAACCGCTAGCCTGTGTAAGAATATCACAAAAAAGTGACCATGTTTAAAAAAAGAAAAAAAAAGACGAGGCCTTTTGGATGTTCCTACTGTCCTTTACTTTAGCTTGTTTCTGGTCAGAGTGATTTATAAACCAAAAGCTTGTAATCACTTTAAAGTGACAGGATAAAAACAAATAGGCAGGCCTGTCGTGTTTATTGGCTGCCCGGCTTTGACTTACAGAATTTCAGATGTAATGTCGAGGAACACAGAGCATCTAATACGATTTAGCTATTGCATCAGGGAACGGAGGACACCCCGTCATTTCATAAGGTAACGATGAGTCTTTGCAGAGTGATGGAAATCACATTTTCCTGTCAGTGAAGAATAGTTTCGCCGAGATGATCCGTCCCTCCTGGAAACGCTCCGCACTGTACAAGCAATCCCATTCAACCACGCTGACGTCAACACATGTATGCCGCGTCTGCACTGATAAAAAGTTAACCTGAAAGCACGCAGATTTTGTAGACACTACTTCTGCTCTCCGTTCGGTTTCAATCAAGTCCAATCAGATTTGTTGGATTTGTGTTAGAAGGGAGGTAATGAACCCCTGAGAGAGTTCAGACCATGATGGGAACGCGCTGCTAAGAACTGCCATAAAATATAGAGTAAGGTAATCTGGTCCGTTCATTATGTGCGGAGCCGTGCTGCAGAAGGCGTACACGCAAGAACACAAAGACTGAGTGGGAGAACGTGTGGCGTCGCTTTAACACGGAGATCTTAGTGGCTAAAACTGATGCATAACTGTTGCACATGACGCAGTGTGTGTGGCTACATGTCTGCATGCCGAGGTCCAGCATCAGACACGGACAGCAAAGAGGAGAGTGTGGGAAAAGAAGAAAGAAAGAAAAGCAGCAGAAACATTTTCTTTAAGTTGATAATGATTGTGCTTGTGCTTTCATGGCTGTCGGGCTTACCAGCAGTAGTCCAGAAGATGCGGAGGCAGAACCGGGATGAAGATGTGCTGCCAGTACATCGGAAAGAGCAAAGCTGCTGCACCGTGGACGCATGCAGTTAACTACACACATAAAGACAGGAGGGGACACCGTCAGCCCAACTTTACACACAGAGAAATGCCATCGCACTGCTCCAAACACAACAAAACCACAGCAACTACGACTAACAAAATCCAGTTTAATAAAACATGCTTTTATTTTGGAGATTTATATGTTCATTTCAATACATAATGATGTCCTTGAATGTTTGTTTTAGACTGTCATTCAGTTCAGAACGGGAAAACTTTATCCGGGCTCTTTTGCATGAGTTACTGCATCAATGAGGCATGTGGAACTTGCTGATTTGTTAAGGAAGATCAAGTTGCTATTTTCCCCTCCTACAGACTAGAAACTTTGATTTCCAAATTAAATACAAAATTTACTTTCATCTGAAAAGATAAAATTCTTGTTTTTCTTTCCTCCTTAGCCCAATTCAGCACATTTCCTGGATATATGTCTGTTGTTTTGCTCTTAAACCACAGAGTCGATCTGCACATCAGACTTTACGATTCTCCTCCGAACTCTTGGCATTAGAGTCCTCTCAAGGCTGTGATCGTCAGCTCTTTTTATTGACAGTTTTTCCTTCCACTTAACTTTCTTTTTGAATTTATTTCATTTTTTATTTAATTTAACTTAATATCACTGGGCTGGTCGAATCTCAAATTAGCAGGCATTCAGAACAACAACAGTTTAAAGATCTGAAGAGCTAAAATTTGAATTTTTATAATGTTTTAACATCCATATTAAATTGATAGATATCGCTATGTAAAATGATTCCACATAATGTACAATTTTTACTTTTTGAAATTATTGACAGAATTTAATTGTTGATGATATTATAACTTACTAAGAGGTGCCTGCAATTATGTCAGCCACTGAAAAATTGATGAAAGTTTTAGATGAAAATTGGTGAGCATAAATAAAAGTCATGAAAAATAAACTTTCATAGGAAATAAGGGGGAAAACAGATTAAAACATAAACAGGCTGGATGTTTCCTTGACTGTAATGAAAGGGACAATAGAGGAGAAAAGAGATCGGTATAAAATAAGGCAACATTTGTTTTAATTAAAGTGCTGTGCTCTGTATTGATTTTTTCTTGTCTAAAAAAATATGTTTTCTATTAAAAATGAGAAAACAATGAAGTCAGAGTATTTCTATTGAAGAGAGGCTTGCGCTGTGACCTGCACAAAAAAAAGACAACAAAAGAAAGGCAAAAACAGCACTGACAGCAGCCATGTAAATCTGAGAAAAACTGAGAAATGACTGGGGAAAAAATGGAATAATTAACCTCGTTTTTAACAAATAATGAGCCGCAATCATGTAAGGATGACATTGCTTTTCAAAGAGCCTTTTTACATTGTCAAACCAATATTACACTCAGAATTAAAGTCATCGTCTCCCATTGTCTTAAAGCAAGCGGCCCCCTCCTTCCCTGACATGACATGTCACAAAAACTCAGCGATAGTAATGACCTGCAGCACACACACACTCACACACACGCATACACAGCGAGACGCAGCAGGAGACAGAGGCGTTAGCTCATCCCCCAGATTAAAATAACATGATTAAATATGGAAAGAGAACAGAGGTCTGAGGGGCTCCTGCGGGACTTCATTAGGGCAAATTGCCAAAGAATGAAACATGAGTTAGCCAAGAGAGACTGCGGGCTAGGCCAATACCGCCGGGACCCCCGCAGCAGCAGCCGCCGTTATACCGCTGCAGCTTCACAGCCAAAGTGTGAAGCGGACACACACTATCACACACGCACAGCTACCAGGAGACCCCCCCCCCGCCCCGCTCGCTGACACGCAGAGTGTCACAATTGACCGGCCAAAAGCCGGAGAGTGCGGTGGCTGAAAACAACCGCCGCCGGAGGAAGAGATGAAGAAAAAGATGAGGAGGGCGAGGGGGGCGTCCAAATACACCCTCTGATGAAGCTCAGGCATCTAAGAAAGAAAAGAAGCGTTCATGTGTTTGTGTGTCCAGCCCCCCCACCCGTCTCCCTCCGTTTGTTTTAACTGCATTCATTTTTCATATCAGCCGGCAAACAAAAAGCAATGATTTTCTTTCTTATTGTCTTTCACACACAGAGTCCCACAATACTTAAGACTTAATCAACATTTAATTGGTGTCTTGCTCTGTGTATCTGCATATGCATATTCCTGCTTCCTGCTGTCTGAAAATGAAACAACAATGCCACACTCCTGTCAGGATTAATTTCTTGGCAAACACTTTGTGTTTTTTTTTTGTTAATTCTGAAAATAAATCAATGCGATGAATATTAATAAGCTGAACTGAGCGCGCTCTGCGAAAAGAAGGGCTATCAAAACTATCACACCCTCCTTCCGTCTAGTAAGGGGCCATTAAATCGTGATGAAGAGGGGTCACTGATCTGCCTGCGGACCTGCGCTGAGACACGCACACACGCACGCTGAGTGAGGAGCCAACAGGCGGGTGTATTCCTCCTCTGGGAGTGCGAGACAAGCCCCAGCCATTCGCTGGTACCAGGAGGTAATGGCACAGAACACCTCGCTAACCAACTCCAATTATCTCCACCAGGCCTCAAGGTGAGCCCCCCAACTGGCATGATTTACTCTCAGGTTGAAAGTGAAAACAAGTCTCTCTCTCTCTCTGTCTCTGTCTGTGTCTCGCTCCGGCTCAGGCTGGGTGGCTGGGCTCGGGGGAGCTGGCTGGGAAAGGGAGTCCGAAACTCGGATTATGATTTATAACACAAATCTAGATTACGCTCCTCTTTTATTTGTTATCTACAAAGCGATGGAGGCAACAGTGTGCTTCCTTAGATAAAGGAAGTTGGAAGGAACTCCACAGGAATAGTTCACATATTTGCACCTCAGAACTCTTAGATTAATACAAATCCCTGTGTCCTTGTCCAGGTTTTAGAACAAATGAGGCAAAAAGTAAAACGGGAGATAAATTGAAAAGAAAAAAGAAATAATAATAACCCCCCGTTTTTTCTTCATTTAGAGGAGAGCTTCACATGAGAGTGGGTCATGAGAGGCTAAGGCTGATAAAATATTTGCCAGGCTGATAAATAATAGATGAGTGGAGCCAAATGGCTTACACGCTCCACAAAAGACCTGGGTGCTTAATATTCCATTCAATGGAGAATCACAGATACAGTCCCCAAGAACAAATACAGGATTAGGTGCTGGGTCCAGTCCTCGGGGACCAGGGCTCTGCCCGGTAATGAGGGGCTGCCTGCCTCTTTTGGTGTGTGGGGGTGTGTGCGTGTGTGTGTGTGTTGCCCCCTCCGCTGAGAGAAGCTAACCGATTATACAGCGACAGCCTGCTTCAAAAAGCAGTCAAGGTCTTTGGTTCTGCCCTGAGAGCTTTTTAGTGTGCTGTGGCTTAGGCGGAAAGTGGCCAAAAGAACGGCCCATTCAGTGAGACCAAAGGACGGACGGGGGGCTGAGAGGGACAGACGGAGGGACGGAAAGACAGAAGAGAGAGGGAGGAGGGGAAAGTTGGTGAAGAAAGAAGGAATAAAGAAGGACAAGATGAATGCAAACTTTGAAACCAAACTAGAAGTGAGAATTCAGACATCAGTTGGTCAACTTCCAACGCTAAGGTAACATTCACACAACAGGCAAACGCAGCTCAAATCAGGCTTTTGTTGCCCAAATGAGACCCATGTTCAGCTTTTTCACCACAGCCTGACTGGCCCAATTCTAATCTTTTCACCCCAAAAGATTCCAATCAGTGCCTCTTCAGTATGTGGAATTAATTTGGACACATATCCCATTCTTTCAAAGTGTCTCCAGTCTGAACAGTGATGTTGCATTTTATCCGACTTTCATGTCAATGATGTAAACAATGTACAAAAATTATGATTTTTGTAGTCAGTCACTGAAGCGCATCACTCCACTCTTACTTCTGGGTCTTACTACACATCCAAACAAACTTCTATACAAAAGTTGCAGTCAATGCTGCACAGAAATCCTTTGCCTTTTCATTTGTGCTATAATCTTCCTTTGCTGAATAAACTTTAAAATCGATCCACAGACGCCATATTACGTCCGCAAACTACACGCTGCCGTGTGACGTCATCGTTCTTCTTCTGTGGGTCGATTTGGGGTCATAAATCTTTCACACAGAAATCTCACTGCAGTCAGGTTTAATTAACGACATGAACGACTGAAATTTAGCAGAAAGACCTGCTGTGTAAATGCAGTCTAATTTCATACTTGATGCAAGCAGCAAACAGCTCAGTATCTTATAAAATCTTGCTTCTGTAAGTTATTAGAAACTTCACTCATCGTTGTTTTAAATCATCACAATAGCCTGACGTGATCTTAAACATCCCAGCCAGTAAAATTCACATTATATTTGGAGATCAGGCACAGTGAACATCCATCCAACTGACTAAACATATCTTTTTGCATGCTCATGGTGAATTCATGACGCTTCAAATATAATTAAAAAACAAATATTGTATCCGAGCAATATTTGGGCCTGTGAAGTTTCACACATTAAAACTGCAATGACAACTGCGATTCAAGGTATTGTGCAGCTCTCACACACACAAAAAAAACAACTTAATATTCACTCACCAGAAGTGTAAATCACACAAAAACAAATAGAAACATGTCTGCACAGTTATCAGTGATATTGGCTGCCATCAAATCTTTTGCAACTTTCAGCAGCTTTTGTTTTCTTTGTTACTGAATGTAGCTCTTGTTTGCAAGAAAAAAAGCATTTCAGGAAAATAAGTTCTATATTATTTCTAAAATTTTACATCCAAACAGACTTACATAAACACAAAAGGCAAAAGGTTAAGTGAATCTGCATGGTAATTATTATTGATGCCTTGCACAACTATTCATACTATTCAACTTGTTTCCATTTTGCCACGTCCCAAACACAAACCACTTAGTTTTATTGTGATTTCATAAATAGATAAATGCAAAGTGACGCATACTAGTAACATGGAAATTAAATGATACAACTATTTTCTTAAAATACAAATCTGATAAATGTTCATATGTATTCGGCCACCCGGAGCCAATACTTTGCAAAGCAACATTTTGCTGCAGTTACAGCTACATGTTTTGTGGGATATGTCTCCGTCAGCTTTGCACATCTATAACTTTTATTTATTTATTTTACAATACAGCGCAAGCTCAGTCAGCTTGGATGGAGAGCAACTGTGAATGTCAATTTCCCATCCCTGCCCCAGATTCTCATTTGGATTCAGGTCTGGACTTTGGTTGTGCCATTCAATGTGCTTTGATACAAACTGCAGCCTGGGCTGCAGATTTAGGGTTGTTCTGGAAGGTGAACCTTCACCTCTGTCTCAAACTTTGCATACAAGATATTTGTTTCCAGGATTCCTGTTTCACTGTCCTGTCTGACGAAAAGGATCACCACAGCATGGCACTGCCACCACCATGTTTCACTATGGGATTGTGAAACAGGGAGGTGGCAACAGATAATGGAAGAAGTCGACTGAGTTTGAGTTTTAAAGTTGAGCTGTTCCACTCACAGGTTTGCGAGTAAGTCAGAAAGCGACGTGACCAGAACACCTTCTTCATCTAACTGGATTTCTTCTTGCAACATTTCTATAAAGACCACAGTTGTAGAGTAAGGGAAAGAAAGTTAACAGATTTCCCAACTGAGCTGTGAGTCTCTGCAGCTCCTCCAGACTCACCCTTAGATGCTTCTTTAAATAAGCATCTAATATTCTACTTTTCAGTTAGGTGGTCAGCTATATTTTGGTAGATTTACAGCTGTGCCATGCTTTTTTTATTTTTGGGTAATGGAATATTGGAATATTGTTTTACAAGATATCTGTACGTTAAGATTCTCCATGGATCCAAATTCAAAAACATCTCTTTCTTTTTTCTTTCTCTCTCAGAGAGTTGGGCATAAAATATATATTCTGCATAAAGAGCTTGAAATTGAGGAAAACGATTCTAGTTATTTTAAATGTTCTTCTCCCGGCTGTATTCTAGAATACGTTTTATAGAATATGTAAAGGCAATGGAGAACCAGAAAATCACTGGCTCTCCTTTGTAAAAAAATATATATATTTATATATATAAAAATATATATAGCAATATATATTTTATATTTTAAAATACATTTAAAATATATTTAAAATGTATTTAAAATATGTAAATATTTTAAATATTTTCATTTTTAAAATATGAAAGTAGTTTCATATTTTAAATTACTGTCTAGCTTCAAACAAGTCATTGCAAACAAAGTATAATATGTACTGCAATTTAAATGTTGTTTTTTGATGTAAATGACTCCGGACTGTGATACAGATTTTTTGTTCTAGGAATAATACAAATAAAAATAAATAAAGAAAAGAAAATAGAATAAAATTTTCCATGACAGTGTTTGTTCATTATTGTTGTCGATGGATAATGTGGCCTACACCAAACAGCTGGATTTGCACCGAGATTCAGCTACACACACAGAGACTGTTAATTTATTGAGGAGCATCAGAGTAAAAGAGGTTCAAAATTTCAAACCACACTTATGAGTTTTACGTTTCCCTTCACAATTATGCATATTTAAGTGTTATTCTATGTTGCTCTATGTGAGGAAATCCTAACATATGTACAAACTTGTGCAACTCACCAATCAGCAAACGTGTTCAACCCACATCATTATCTTTTACTGGATGCTGAAGGAACATAAAATCGCTGAATTTCATTCATGTATTACTGTTTTGCGATAAACAGTAAGCCAGACTTAAATGGTATAAAATATACTCTGCTTTTCCGTCTTGAAGTGTCTTACTGGACTTGTTCGACTGTAAAGAAACAGATTGCGGAAGAAACCGGCTGCTGCTCCAGGCGGTGTAATTTAATTTGACAGGAGGAATGGTATCAACATAGCTGCTCTTGACCTTCTCACACCAGCTTTAAACGCTCATTTCCCCTCAACTAGCCTTTTACTTCCAACTCTATCCCCACACATTTGCCAAACTCATTCCCGCAGTGCCTTGCAAAAATATTTATACAAACTGAATGTTTTCACATTTCATCACATTACCACACTTCAAACTTCCATGCATTTTGTTGGGCTTTCTTGTGCAGTCAAAAGAAAATAATAGATGGTTTTTAAAATTTTTTGCAACTAAACATCGGACAATGCGTGCACTTATTTTCATCCTAGTTTACTCTGATGCACCTAAATGCAGAATCTTTATCAGGGAAACATTCAAGAGGACAACTACATGGGGAAAAAACACTGTTGCAGGACAAACACGTCACGAATCTGGCTTTGATGGCAGCAATGCTGAATTAAGAGAAGTTCAAAAGAGGTCATATAGGGGAAGAAAGTGCAAAACAATGTCTGAAGAAAAACTAAAGCATATGCCCACTATGAAACATTGTGGTGACAATGTTAGCTGGTCAAAGTTAATGGCAAGATGGGAAATAAGGGACAATCTTGGAAATAAAACTATTAAAAGCAGCAAAACCCAGAACTAAGATGGAATAGTTAAGATTGAATTATATTTATGTGTTAGAATGGCGTAATCATTATCTGTGGGAAAACTATAAAACTGATGTTCAAAGATGCTCTCCATCCAGTCTGACTGAGTCTTGAATGATTCTGGCAAATTTGAGAAGAAAAAAAAAGAAAAAAAGGGCCATATGGATGGCCCAGGTTCTTGATATTGGTTACATTTTCCTTTTCTTCCTCATTTATCCTGTTACTTTATCTCTGCGTTGGCCCTTCCCTCTCTTCTCCTGTGCACTAAGTCACCAATTATGCATGCTCTGCTTTCCAGCGTGTTGACAAACGTTGATGTCAAGCCTCGTGAGGGCAAATACAGGTATGTTGCACTGGGAGAGAATTAGAGGGCATGCAGGGCGACGCATGTAGCTGCTAACACCAGGCCTCCCACACAGGAAGACAGAAGGCATGAGGGGCAAACGCAAACACCTGCAAGAGCAAACAGGGGAGACTGTGGTAAGGTGAGCCATTTTTCATACTTAGGAACTTAGGATCACTACACAAAGGCAACTTTAGTTTGGTCGATAACTTGTGTGTCTACTTATATTTCACGATGTTGCACATCCCTTCAAACAATCAGAAACCTAACAGTTTTCATAATATAGCATGTTAGAAAATGTTGTTTCACGGTTCAACTTACCCGTGTACGGGACAAGTTGTTCATAGGTGAGGGGTAAGTTGAACTGTATTCCCTAAAACGCACACACACACACCACCATCCTCTTCTCCAACTCGACCCCAGGCACTAGAACTGAATCCTTGGCAAATTGAAAATCCAAGCGGTCCAGCTTAAGCAAAACTACAATTCTGACTTTATTTGTGCCCACAGCTAAAATACTACACTTTTATCTTCAGTTAATGACCTCATGTTGTAGCCCTTACATAGCACACCTGATGTGTAAAAATGTTTTTTAAATATCTGTTGTGCTCTAAACATAATTCTTATTAAACTTATGATAGATTAAATTCACTTAAAGGGGAAGTGTTGTGTTAAATATATTTTTTGAGCTTTACATCATGTAATTGTGTTATTCCCTCATCAAAAACAATTAAAGGGTTGTTTGATTCTTTCATTCATGTTTGAGAAATCCTTGGATCTCCAATGGCAACCTGTGCAAAACACCTGGGTGAACCGAGGGCTGCCTTCGAGACGCATCTCATTGCTTACTCCTCAAAAAGCAAATTCCCCCCACTCAGCTCCTTCAAACTAGCCAACAGTAATTAGCAAACACCTGGTGTTTGCTAACCCAGGTGTTAGACCAAATAACCTGACAGTCATGTTTTTGGACTGTGGGAGGAAGCCGGAGTACCCGGAGAGAACCCACGCATGCACAGGGAGAACATGAAAACTCCATGCAGAAAGACCGGGGCCGGGAATCGAACCCAGAATGTTCTTGCTGCAAGGCAACAGCTCTGCCAACTGCAGCCTTTCTTTCAAGTCATATTTGATATATGGAAATATATATATATATGAAAACTGAAGGTAACAGTTACTTGATTGTGATGCCTGGAAAACACATGGTACTGCCACTTTAAGAAATCAAAGTCTAACCACTTTACCCACGAGGTTCTTACCTTCACACACTTGAATAAATGATGCCTTCCTCTCAACTATTTGGTCACATGATCAATGTTTTTTACCGTTTCCTAGCAACAACGGGAGGCTCAGTGTACCCCAGTTTCCCCTATTCAAGGGAAAACACGTGCACATTTACAGTCCCACCAACAACACACAGGACACATGAGGAAAGGGAAGTTTATTGAGGACAAGCTCAGGAAGGTACTGAGGGAGGGGGATACAGAGGGAGGATGTTCCAATGTTCTGCAGTTGCCCAACAACTGAAGGACACATTAGGACTCCCAGGAAGAGGAAGGCGATGTCAGAAAGAAAGAGGTGTAGCGAGAGAGTGAGAGACAGATGGACAGAAAATAATATGTCACAGGGAAAATATAACTAACACAGCGAGAGCCAGGAGAGGCAAAGAGAAGTCAGCGAGAGAGAGAAGAGGAACAACAGAGGAAAAAAGCTGGAAACCAGGAGACAGCTGGCACTCTAGGGCACGGTGGATGGATAGCTCCTTGTTAGCATAGGCCTGACAGCCTGATGAGAGGGCTGCTGTCAGCCGGCGCTGGCCGATAGGCAGGGCAGAGGCTGGAGGGGGGGGCTGGGTAGATGAAAGACACGGGTGGGGGGCGGCGGCAGGGTGGTGGGGTCCTCCCTACTGACTAGTTAGAAGAAGGGCCGATGCACCCCTATTATACGAGCCTATGACAAGGCTGCACACACGGCTGGCTGCCGCCCCCTGCACCACCACCAACCGGCTTTTTAAAAACAGCGGTACCATTCACCTCTGGTCACAAAACAGCAATAAGTCAACTGGCGCATGGATGTAAGATCATGATTTATTCCTTTGCTTTCAGCTGCTTGCAAGACGTGGCAGCCATGTACCGACAAACTGACATGCTGGGTTCACTGGGGGCTTTAACACAGGCAGCACCTTACGAAGGCAGAATATATATAAATACATGAGCCGCGATGTGTCTGATTTTTTTTTTTTTTCCCACTTTCTATCCCGTGTTTCTGCTCGGCTGGAAAGGCGGAGGTGGTGGAAAGCAGCTGGATGTAACTAACGATGTTTCCAACAATATCTTCCAAATACGTCTTCTATCCGCGAGATCAGACTATAGAAACACAAGCCATCCATCCAATGAGTGATAACACTCATTTTAACATAATGCTGTGCCAAACTCTGACAGCAATTACACGTCTCTCATCCTTTAAGGTGTTTGATCACATGACAATGGCGCGGGTAATGAGTGGAGATATTTTCGGTTTTGGTGCGTATCTATACACTTAGTTGGTTTTAAGAATCATGGCAGCCATTTGTGCCTGAACTACGAGGTCAATCTATCCCAACAGCAAAAATAACGCATCACAGGAGCGGTAATAACACTAGGCCAGCGAGTAATCCCACCGGGGACGTGAAAATACCTTTGTACTACATCGCCTGACATACATAGCTACCAAACCAAAACACCTCTCCCTGAGGAAGACGGATGGATAGACGACTGGATGAGGAACTGCGGAGGATGAAAGGCTCATGGAGGTAAAGGTCTCCTAAAATATTCTGCCGGCATATATTTGCAATAAAAGCAAAAAAAGTGTGGTTTGTCTTCAAGTTACAGAAAGCTTTAAATCACACACTGTCTTCGTGCTAAAAAGGAAAACACTCTCACCCCTCCCCCGGGTCTGATAATTTACATCATGTTCTGCTTGTGTCACAGCAGAGGGTGCCGCCTCAGCTGAGGTGCAGCCGGTCTGAGCCGAGGAGGGGGAGACAGGTGAAATTCTCAGAGGGGTGGGTAATCTTTACAGCTCCTCCTGATTATAGCTCCGAAGAGAGACCTTGGGAACACTTCCCCGCAGCGCCAAACACCACCAAAGGCCCCCAGCTGTTAAACCTTCTGCAGAGTTGTAGATTGCGTTGGCAGGAGCCGCTCAGCTACAGATACAAATAGAAGTTGGATGACATCACTTCCCTCTCCCATCTAATCTGTCATAAACATTTGGCTCTGCCTCATCAGCTGCAAAGATAGCATGGGAGAGGAAGAGGGGGAGATGGACACACAGAGTTCCTCCCTCACGCACACAAAAATGACTCTAAATTATAAGAGTAAGCTAAGGCATGTAATAATAGATAATTTAAGGCATTTTGGACATTAATATGCTGCGGTTATATGGTACAAACAGCCACATAAAACCCAGCTTCAGCCTGAATTTCACAGCCTGTCAGAGCTGGATGATTAAGAAGAGGAGCGGAGGCTGAGAGGGGGGACTGCTTCCAGTCTCTCTGAACAACTATCAAGGCATGTCAAAAAAATATTCCCATCATAATATTTAGGGTTTGAAATCCAGCTGGAATATTGATGAAGCAAATCATGTTAAATCTATTGAACAGCCTAAGGTTAGATCCAGTTTTAGTGGGATAATTTGGCATTTGAATTTGATTTAAAGCATGACGGTGCAAGCTTTCTGGATTATTATTAAAGTGCAGAAGTCCTGCATTACAAAAACACAGCTGCATTTTATGCATACATGTCTTGTGCATTTAAAACCTTTGACATCCGTTTGTTTCCCGTCCTCCAATCACAGCAGACTGTTTTTTTAGCCATTTGAGGAAATCACACTGCTTAAAGTTGTACACATACATGTGCAGAGAAATTAGAATATAATTTAAAAGAAAATTACATTTTGGTTAGGTTTAGAGTATTCTTTGCATGTAAGAAGTAACACCATGCATACAGATAAGCAAAGACAGCTGAGTTGACAGTTATTGACACCCATCACAAGAAAAATATGCCACAAAGATGTCATTGCTAAACAACCCAGGAGTTCACGCATCCAAGAATATAAATGGGAAATTGTGTGGAAGGAAAAAATGTGTTGGATAAAGGTGCAAAAGGTGTAACCACAATCTTGAGGGTATCGTGAAGCAAAGCACATTTAAGAGTTTGCAGACAATTCGACTGCAGGGGTTACACTGATGCCTTGTACTAGGCCACTCCTGAACCAGACCTAACTGGTTCAGGAGTCTGAAAGAAGATTCTTACCTGTGCTAAAGAGAAAACAAACTGGAGCCTTCTGTTTCAATGTAAATTAACCTTGTATTTCATGTGGAAATCAAGATCCCAGTGGATCAGCTCTGAATCCAAACTATTTGTGGTCCAGTGTGACGTTTAAATCAGTGATGATTTAAGAAACCAACAGCAGCTGCTGGGCCAAGTTTCTTCCAGGTCAAAGCCAGAACCGCCATCAACCGGGAAACCTTAAAGCCCTCCATGCTTCCTTCTGCTGACGAGCTTTATGGAGACACTGGTTTCATTTTCTAGCGAGGTTTAGAAGCCAAAGGTACCAGATGTCAGTTCAATGGCCATAATGCTTCTTTGCTCAATTGGCCAGCAAACTGGCCTTACCTGAACTTTTATAGATACCGTATTTTTTGGACTATAAAGGCGCTACTTTTTTCCTACACTTTGAATCATGAGGCTTATGGCCCGGTGCGGCTTTTCTGTGGGGGGCTCTCCAGCAGGAAGTGAATCATTGGAAGTCAAAATTTGGAAATCAAAGAAGAAAGCGCTAACTATAGTGCTTTTAGTGAGGTGCGCTCTATAGTCCGGAAAATACTGTAATTTATCAGTTATTGTTGAGTGTACAGACACTGAACCCAACAATGCAGATGAGCTGAAGGTCGCTACCAAAGCAACGTAAAATCGCACAACATTCTCAAAATAAGCATAATAGCAACATTAATATTTGAAGGGAAGAATCCTTTAGGTTGGTGACATGTTCTAGTTGTTTTCCAAGCTTTTCTCAGCCTGTGCCTACAAGGCGAGGCTCAATAACCGAAAGCTGCAGGATGACTTGGGAACTCACAGTGCTAAGCTTCCTTGAGGTAATGATGATGCGCCGTTCGTGCAGCATACTGGCATAGAGTTGCAGCATGTTGTTGATGTCCACAGCCACAAAGTACTCTGTCAGGTTCCTCTGGAGATAAAACAGGACAAAATGTTTTTAACATCAAAAATGTGAGCATTAGATCACTGTACGGACTGATGTGTAATCAAGATTTCTAACAAAGAACAGAGTAAGAAAAGAACACTGCTACAGAGATTGATTTACATTAAAAATAAATGGTAAGAATTTTATGTGTTTCAGACGTATTCATGCCTGTGATACATCCAAAATAGTCAGATTGGGGAAAACAAATCACATTTCACTCAACGTCAGCCTGAGACCGATAATTGCTGTCATCTTGTGTCCCTTGCCATAAAAATTTGAGCTCGAATTTAAACACAAAAATCAACAAAGAGCATGTGCTCAGTTTGAATCTTTTATGCCAATCACTGAACTTCAACATTAAAGCACAAGCACCGCAGGAGATAAATCTGAAACAAGACGATGATGCAATAATTTCAAACGGTGACATGTGTATTAGATTAAAAACGATTAGAGGCAGGGATGTTTCCATAAGGGAGGGATTTCTCCTTCATCTCCTTTTGTCTCCTTTTCTCCTCTTTTCCATGAGCACTTACACTCTCTGGGATAGTTGGCAGTCCATTGATATCCGGGGCGATGAAGTAGGAGTGCTGCGAAAACACAAACATGCAGGAAAGAGAAGAGGGAAGGTCACAAGTGAGGCATAGCACTTATTCAGAAGAGAATGAGGGGAATAGGGGAGAAAAGGGCCGTTCACTTTGTTGTATGATTTATGGCTCATCTTCTGCTCTGTCTATATGAATTGCTGAGCTGGTGTCTGAACCGTGGCAACACTTTTATCAGGCCTGCAGAACAGAGAAAGCTGAATAGCAGCTCTGCTCCCCACAGACACACACTGTGGTGATGTCTCCGGTGGAAAACTGAGTCTTTATTTAAGCATTAAAAAGGTTTGTGGAGAACCAACACACACACACACACACACACCCCAGCACATGTGCACACCCACCCCTCCATACACACACACACACACACACTCAGGTTGTTTAGAGGATCACAGGGCTGCCTGTCTCACTTTGGGAGAGCAGGGCAGGTTCAGTGTTCAGATCAAAGGGGCCTGAGAGAGGTGCTGTTTGCAGGTAGACAAACCACCAAGAGAAACACACTGCTGCGTCTCTCTACACACACTACTGAACGTTTGGTACACCTGCGTTTCTCTGGGCCATCACTCAAACCATCTGTTGCAAGTCGTCGTAAAAATCCACTGTGATGTTGGTGAAATTTCCAAGGCAACTTTGTATGAGTTCAGATTAGCGACCGATATACTTTTTAAGTGCTGCTTTAGAAATGCTTCAGTTTCCTCGAATCGTCGAGGATCTTTTTTGGAGCTGGCAGGAAGACGGACATGAAAGTCCAACACAAGCTTTGCAAAATAAAAACATATGTAATAAAACAAATACAACAAAATCCCTCCAAAAAAGGTCAAGACACCAGATCTGAAACCAGATGTTTTCATACAAATGTTGAAAAAGACTATTTGTTTTTCTCCCTTTTTCTGCCAACAAATGAGATAAAACTTATGTTTTTCAGGCCAGTTAGTTGTGTCAATATTATTTCTATTTGCCAGAAGAATGAGCAAGTGAATCGTTCTGAACTCAGAGTTCTTCATGCAATAAGGTCACTTTGGTGTTTGTTATTTGTTGCCATTTGTTAAGGCACAGATGAAGTCATGGATTTGTAAGCTTCTAATAGGTTAATTCTTAACATCTGAGTTCACAGATGGAGGCCAATCTGTGAATGTATGCTAAGCTAACGCGTCAATCACTCTAAAAACAACATAAAAAGCTAGACTACAGTTTTAAAGACATGTTGAGGACGCGGTGAAGCTAAAAGTGACGGGCTTGGTCAAAATGACATCGTTACATTTAGAGAATGTTTTCAAGAATAAAATGGCTAAAATGGTTCTTCTAAACACAATAACCATAAACTCAAATCGGTTAATAAAGGGCTTAAGGACGACAAGGTCAAAGTTTTGGAGACATCATAAATCTTGATCTCAGTCCCATAAGACAGAAAAACACAAAAATTTTGACTTTATATGAAATGTCTTTTTCTACAATGTATGTAAACATCTTGTTTTAACTGCACATAATAAAGCATAGTAGTAAGAAAGTCATTAAGAAAAACAATTAAAATAGAGTTAAAATAGAGCCCAAACAAAAGGTTTTAAATTACAAATACCAAGACAAAAACACCGACACAATTAAAGTCATGCAGAAAATAAATAATAATAAAAGGAAAATAATAATAATTTTTTTAAAAAGTCTGAAAGATTTTCATTTAAAACCATTTTGTGATGCAGTCAAATTCAGCTCATTATTTAATTTGGTTAAAAAAAATTTCTATCTAAGAAAACTCATTGAGTTGCTGCTTTCTTTCCTCCTGGATGTTCACATAGCGACAGCTGACAATCTCTTGCCTTGTGTCATTGACTTTAAAGCAATCCCTCATGCCCAGCATGCACGCAGCGACAGTGGAGAGGAAAAACTTCCCTTTAGCAGGAAGAAACCTCCAGCAAAACCTGTATGAGCCATCATTTGCCAAGACCATCTGGGGTCACTGTAATCATTTTTGCAGTCTTTTATTTTTATGATTTGGTTTGTTGTTTGTTATTCCTTATGCTCACATGCTTCTTTTTCACCACTTCATCTTTTCTGTAAAATGAATGATCCAAGGTACAGTTTTTATCTAAATGGGTGATTTAGATTAAAATCCCCCATTTTTATCTAACCATAAAGAAATGATTATTTCTTTATGATTCTCCTTTGTAGCGTCACTGCATGTTGTGTTATGATCTGAGTAGTTTAATGTTCTGGAAATTACAAATGACAAAAATTACTATTACTTCATTCAGCAAGGGGGTAAAAATTAGGCGTGATTCAAGACCCTGCCTCTAAGAAATACTGAAAGCACTGAACAAACACTGCATTTTTCCTCCAAGTGGGTGTGTACTAAGTGATAAACACATGAAAACAATTATCCTGAGTAAACACTTGTCTAATTCCCAGAGGATGGTCATTGTTGTAGATGCGACAATACAAACACTAAATTGGATCTAACACGCAGGGCTTTGCCTCCAAATTGTGATCAAACATTTTTCTAAGAAAAAGAAAGAAAAAATAGCCAGTTCAATCAATAATATGTGCTAATGCGTTTGCTCCTACTTCCTAATGGCAGCAACATTTGAACTGAAAAATTAATTTAAACTGAGGAACAAATGCATCATAATAAACATGCATTGCAAATAATAGCTTGCAAATTAATAATTAGCTCCAAAGATGCACAAATAATCCCGCTGACGCCAGAAAACAGACAATTTTCAGTTTTTGAAACTGAAAAGACAAATTTTTTTAGATCATTGAATGCACCACACATAACAGACTTATGCTGACAACAACCCTCTTTGCTGTGGATGTCACTACTGAGTGAACAAGACTCGAAACATTTTTAATATTGGTAAGGTGCTTATAAAAAGAGGAAGCACAAAATATGTAAAAAGGTTTAAAATAAATAGTTTTTAATTGATATGGGGTTTGTGTCTGGAGTTCATTCATAGTTTAATATCAAAATTAAATTGGTGTTCTTTTTAAAGAAATATCATTTAAACTGAAGTTAGCATTTTAGCATTAGCTAATGCTAAATAATATGTTGATTTGTGTTTTAACATTAATGGAACTAATGTTTCCAATTAGTGCTTTAGGGTTAGTGCAACTAAACCTTCAATTAGTGATGTAGGATAAATTTAACTCGGGTCAAAGTTTCAGAAATAACTAAAGATAAGGTATTAAGCTCTGATTGGAGCTTCTCTTATTATTAGCTCCATGTTTCTCCCCAGGTGTCATATGCAACAGCAAAAATAATATCTTCAGATTTCTTTTTAAGCTTCAGTTCCTCCAAATAAAACAACCTGTATATTTTATCTGCGGTCTTACAGAGTTTATTTACAAAACTTTACATGAAACAATTTTAAAAATGTGAGCATGTTGGCACAAGAGGGACATTTTGATCTGATCTTTGCTTTTGAATAATTTCTGTCTGCCAAATAGAAAGAAAAATTGCTTTCAGCTGACTAGAACGAAGACGATTAAAAGAATACTTGAAATAACAGCAGTTCTAGATAAACAAATTGTACTAAAAGATCGGGGACTTGGGTCATACCTCTGAGACTGAGGACAGCTACTACAAACCACATAGAACAACTACAGTGGGGTGTGATTTCTATTCTTTCTTGTTTTCTTGTGCTTTGTGTGCTAAATTATGTTCCCCTGTTGGTCTACAAATTCATGGCGCTGTGATAATCAGAAGCCACGTTCCTCAGTGCAGCCGTGGCTTTCATTGGCTGTCTGCGCGCTTATCAGCCTCTTTCCTTGTTCTTTCGAAGACTTGTTTATACGAAAACACATTGAAAGTGGGTTAACTGGAAAGGCATCAAGGAGATTCCTTGAGCACAATTGCCTTTTGCTTTAAACATAAAGAGAAGAAAAAAAAAACTTTTGATTTTCAGAGAGAGAATGTAGCAGAGTGGAAAGACATTAATCATTTACAAAGTTTGATTGTTTTCCAGAGGAGAAGAAACACACACCCAGACCCAGGATAGTTTGTTTTTGTTATATGTAAAAACGGTAGCGTAGCTTATTTGGCCAAATTGGAAATCAGTGGCTCCCATGCGGTTAGTATAGAAGCAGTTTCATATTTCACAGCAGCATCCTTCCCTCCACCCGTCTCTGCTGCTCACTCACTCCTCTTCCACTCACCGGCTCCTTGCTTGGCTGATCTCTCAGTACTTGCCCAGTGGCAATACACAACCGCTCATTCTTGCACAATAAGACAGAGAGAGAGCAAAACAGGGTTCACACATGAAAGGGGACAAGGGTTCTGCTCTTGGCTTCCATGATAAAATAAAAAAAGGTTCCTGTAAGGGAATAATTCTGCTTTATCAATTAAATATTAAACTGGCGGCTTCTCCAGGAATGAGATGAAGCTATCACCTCTGTTCTCCAGCGTCGCCTTCAGATTGAGATAAAGGAAGTTTATTCAAGAGATGCTTTTTGGAGCCCATTCTGATTCTGGTTTTCTTTGGAAATTCAAAGTCCTTCCAACTCCATGTTCTATACTCAGGACTAAAACAAATTAGAGAACAACTATGATCCAGGTTTCTTTGGAATGCAACAGAAAATGAAGGAATTACAAGATTATGACTATTTAAACATCGAAGCTTTTGCCCATAACCTTGATCTGATTCTTATTAAACTCATAAGAGGCGTCAAAGAGCATGGTGTTTATATAGCATGAAAACTATGGAAGTTTGTAGTTTTGATGCATTCAATTATGGGTAAAAAAGCCCAAACTGTTCAGTTTTTGACCAATCAGACCTAAACAAGGGTAACTGTTTGATTCCAATCTCTGGGCAATCGATCTCTGGGCATCTCTATGTTTAACTGTGGTAAGGCCATTGTAATTAAAGAAATACATCTACAACACAAAAACAAGTCAAAAGCTAATATACTTTGAGATTGGAGAGACATTTGATCTGGAGATGCACCAATCAGTCTTTTCCAGGCAGGTGCAACTTTCTAGGAAATCTGACCTGCCGTTTCAGATTATATATATATATATATATATTATAGTTAAGCTGAAAAAATTTTATCGGCTGACTGACTAGTGCACATCACCAGTTTATTCACAGACATGAACATGCAAGCTACAAACTAAATATTGACTTTATTGACCTGATATTTGTCCTGTTTTCTTTTTTGCAAATTCATCTGGGTAATTAGATGTACATCCTTCAGAGACCTTTGCTGTAGAGTCGACTTACAGTTGCTTGCTTAATTGGTTAAAAAAAGGGGGGTGCAGTGGAGGAGTGGTGGTCCTTAAGGACAAAGGCTGACACCGAAACTCTTTTGATCCCTTCATGGTGTGGAGTCTGGAGATTGTGAGCTTTGCAGACTGGCTAAAAACCTTTACGTTGCGCTTAAATCGGCCAGGCTTACAGAAGTGACAGTGTTTAATGTTGGAGGCATTCCATGAGAGCTTGTGTCAGAGTTAACTCAAACAGAAGCTGACTTTGAGGGACCTGGGCTCGTTAGGCCGCTGCAGTTTCTTGATAAGCAGGAGACATGATGAGTTGTGAAAGGGCCCTTCATGTTTAAACGTGTCCAGCTTGAGCTTATCGCACAAAAAAACCCTGTAAGCGCCACTTCTTGTTTCCAAACACGGTGTCAGTCCCGGGACCCGCGCGCGTGTCCGTCCCCGCCCGGCGTGCCTTAACCTCCTCCTGCTCCGCACTCTGCATCTCTCTCATTTATTCTCTCACATCTCAACCTCTGCACTTTGCTGATCTCCTTAGTCCTGCACATTTTCATGCTGTCTTGGTCTCTTTTTCTGTCGATCTCGTTTTATTTCTCATTATCTTTCCCTTTTGCTCTCCATGTTTTCTGCTTTACATTACGTCCTCAGCGTCTCTCGGTTCCCTTTTAATTACTTCACCCAATTGTCGTCACCGTCTCTGATGCAACATGCTGCTGCAGTACCTTTCCCTCTGTCTGTCTCTGCCTCAGCCGTCTTGCATCTGATCTAGCAGAATAACAGATGTATACCTACCACACTCAAGTTGACTGGTGTGAAAGGCTTTGGCACAGGCAGCTCATAGAGGGAATTCAGCAAGTCATTCAAGTCATTTTCCTAAGGGAGAGAAAAAACATGGGACACATGAATTATATTTACTTGTTTTGATGATAACACAAGTTATGTGTCAATCTTGACAACGGTGCTGGGACAGGCAGCGCGGCAGACCAGAGGGCAAACCTGCAGCAAGGCCTGAAGGGCTCGACAACATCCGACTGACATATGTTTAACGAGAAGTGTTGGGGTTAAAAGACGGCGGAGTGAATGGCTGCAGACGCTTATTATCCAGCGGCGCTGATTTACAGCCGAGAGCAGGCTGTGACTAATTAACCAGGGGGTCCCTGCTCCAAAAACAGGGCTTAAGGAAGCTGTCAGAGAGCCGGGTCTGACCACAGAACCGGCTTTGAATTTTACTCATCCAACATTTATGACTCCTATTTACAATCCTGTGTCTTCTGGAAGAGGAAAATCCTTCAGAAGGCAACGCTAAAAAGTGAAACTCGTATTCAAACTTCTGGGAAAGCAGTTAGTGAACTGCTGTGGAGTTTCGTCGAGCTTTTTTCTTCTCCAAGAACTTTGTTTTCGGTCTGGGCTATAAGAAGATACTGCGAGTTGTGTGCAAGCCACAGATTCAGAGAGGCGATGGGTGGCAACGTACAGTGAGCAGAGGAGGGGGAGAGCGGGAGGGGAGGGGTGCTAGCTGGGGTGTGTGCAATCGAACAGCCTCCTGTCATGAGAGGCTCAATGCTCACACGCATGGTCAGCAACACGGCCTGGGGAAACAGTTCATTTACCCCTCGCTCTAAACCC
The DNA here is from genome assembly GCA_902982915.1 of Phalloptychus januarius. Lineage (NCBI taxonomy): Eukaryota > Metazoa > Chordata > Actinopteri > Cyprinodontiformes > Poeciliidae > Phalloptychus > Phalloptychus januarius. The sequence continues at coordinate 6,101,962 of CADWAE010000076.1, read as the reverse complement.
TCATCGCTCTTCTGTCTTCCCTCGTCTGTCAACATCTCCCTCTCGCCTGGAACGGACAGCGGGGTAAATAGAAACCAAATCATGCACACTAACATTTCAGTCACCCAGGATTTTTTTTTCCTCCTTTCTTTCCCAGCGTTCTTTGCCGTCTCTCCTCGCCGCTCGCAAAAAAACCCCCCAAAAAAACACTCCAGCCGCATTTGCTTTTCTTCAACCACATTAGATTATTCCAACGAATCTCTTATAGCTGAAGAATTATGTGAATGTACGTTGATTGTTTATGTGATGTGACTGTCTTTTTTTTAAGCACGACACACTGTCCTGATAACAGCTCCCCGAGGATCCGGGGAGAAGCAGCGACTACATGACAATTGAAAAGTGGTCCCAAAGCTCTCTGCCTCTCCTCCGTCTCCCTCCCTTCCTCTCTTTTCACCCTCTCTTCAGTCTAAACAGTGGAACATCACCTACACCCTATGCAGGAGACTCTGCACATCTCCCCAGTTTGTTGCATATTTTACATTTCCCCTCCCTTTTGCCCGTACAATGCAGCAAATAGTCTGGGGAGACGACTTTTGTGAAGTGAAGGCATGTGTGCGTTTGTTTGCTTGTGTGTGTGTTGTTTTTAACAATTTATTTTCCAGTAAATCATCAGGAATAACTTCCAGTGTCAGATCAGCGTTTGGTCTGTGAAATGTCAACATTGTTGCTGCTAACAAGAGGAACCAATTCAAGCCCGAGACGAAAAAAAAAATATATATATATATAAAACATGCAGCATGCAGACGAACACACAGTGCAGGGAAACGTCTCACCACAACACAGACTTAGAGAAAATACATTGTGTGATTGTTTATCAGTCAAATAACAAAATGTTGTCTTATTTGTAAATGCGTAAAAACTCCAGGCACCTCACCATTATTAGAAACTGAATGAGTGATTACCTGCTGTTTTGTTAAGTAGTCAGCCAGTGTGTTCAGCAACTTGTAGTAGATTTCAAACCATGGTAGATAACTGCGAAGAGAAACGCATTAATGTAATAAATATGGAGAAGTCGGCATTCATTTCATCATCTTCTACAATAAACAAACAAGATGCATCGAATCAAAGCGGACTGGTGTGTTATTTATTTAAAATGCAAGCGCAAAGGGAGTCAGTCTCCAGAAAACTTTAATGTGTTTCTCAAAATGTCTTCATCGTTTGACCTGTTGTTTCAAGATAAAATGCACAGATCATTGAGGAAAGATCCCGATTCTTACTCCAAACCACACCTTTCTCTTTACATTCTTTCTGCCCTTTGCATGTGATAAATTCTTGTCGTGTCTCCTCTTTAGGGCAGCAAAGAAAAAAAAAAGATGAAAAGAAAACAAGATTGTAGATCCTGTAAAGAAAAAAAAAACTGCATTGCTTTTATATGGTGCAGAGGGATACTATGGTTTACAAGCATGCTGATCCCAGATGCACAAGCTTAACAAAAATACAGTGCCCCCCTCTCCTCCTTTGCACCACCCTCCCCCACCCGCCTGCTCTGCTCCTCAAACTGCTGCTTTTCATGCCCTGCACATATTTTTAAAAAATGTTACTTTATATAATGAATGTAAAGTAAATTAATTCATTAACAATCTCCAAATAACACAAATGTTTGTGTTGAGGCTAATCAGTAAGAACACCCAACATAAGCTAAGGCATCTGCAGCATGGCTTTCTTTACAAAGTTGACATATTCTTGGCCAAGTAGGCTCGCTTTCTGGGTGGAAGGAGGCCAACATCTTACTCCAGCATAAAAGGCTGTGAGGGCTCAGTTCATTTAATGTTATGCAATTAAATAATAAAAACATGACATCCTATCATGGTATTGAATTTTGATGCAGTTTGGGGTTTTAACATGCAGATTTAGACCCTGAATGAGCAATAATTCTGGCTGAGGACTTTTAGGACTGCAATTAAATAAACAGACACTCCTTGTAATGCTTTATTAACTTTGATGGATGCAGGGGTTGAAAATTAATGTAAATATTATTTTAATCTCAATATAAAACTCTCTGAGCAATGATTTAGTTACATATCTCATAAAATAACCCAAGTTTGAAGTATTTTGTTGCAGCAGGAAATATTTAAACCTCGGGTTTTAAAGTGATAGAGTTTACAGTCGAGCTTAAGCTGCTGGCTGGAGAGCGAGGAGTTACCAGGGCATGGGTCACTGGCTGCTCTGCAGACTGGAATTAACAGACAACAAGAAAACAATAAAGTGGACCTAATGCAAATTTTCATATCACTAGATCCGCAAGGGGCCAATGACAACCCGGGTCTTCAGGAGAAGTGCAGCCAAGCGCGCCAATCAGAAAGGCTGAGTGACCATTAGTCTGAAACAATCAGACTCTTAACATGCCGGTATTTTGACATCTGCATGAAGATTTACCACAATCAGGTCACACTTGCAGGAGAGACTCAATCAAACATACTTATGTTAATTTACATGCTGACCGGATATGAACCTGAAGACCTATTTCTGCCACGTCAAGCAACACCCACAGGTCAGTTTATGATGTGCAAAATTCATTTTTTTTTCATTACGGTAACATAATCTGACAATAGACAAATTTTGCTAAATCAATTTTTTTCAGTGACAAATAAAGAAACAAAAAACCTCCAAGGCTGAACTGTCATTTTTTAAAATAAATAAATATCTGCAGCACAATTAATTTACACTAAAAGTCATTGAAGCACTTTTTCAATCTCACAGTTTGTAAGTTAATCAGGAAAATAAAAATAAAATCCAACATTAGCTCCCTGTAACAGAATGATAATAGTTTTATTTTCAGTTTGAGATTATGCAACCATAACAAAAGATGTATTTAATTACAATAATAATATTGATAATAATAATATTGGTAATGATGACTGTACATGCAATAGGTACTATATTTGGTCTAACAACTGGAGATATTTTTTACTTATATCATTTTTGAGGTTCAGTTTTATGAACGTTTAATTAGTAATCTATTCCTTTAACTATAAGTAAGCCAGATATTTGCTGAGCCTTATTCAAATTCAGTAAATGGTTACAATAAAATGACTATTCTCCCAAATACAAAGATTAACAGTCCGAGTAGTTATTTTAAAAGTTTGAAACGACCAACTGTAAGAAGCAATGCAGAGTGTAAATGAATGAGGACGATGGCAAAGTGGGTGCAATTAATGCAAAATGCTAATTGATAGAGAACGGCACCATTTTCATTCAATGCTACAGTAAAACAGAACTGATGTTATCAAGATAATAACTACTAAAAAGAGAGGAGCTGCACTTTTCCGAATAGATTTGATCTGATAACAGAAGCATTTTAGGTCAAATCAAAGCATTTAAAGGTGAAGCTCATCCTTTTAAGAAACGTTCAAGATGGGAAACACAGGAAAACATGTCATTCAAGTCATAAAACAGCTAAACGAAAATAAATATTAGCTTAAACCTGCCTGTATCTAGAGCTAAGAGTACTAACATAACAGTTTAAATAACTGGCAGAACTCAAGGCTATTTTGTCACTGCGCACAGTGACAAAGAAAATAGGAAAATGAAAAGTTTTTTAGTAGATAATTAAGGCAGTTTCTCAGAGATTATGCTACAGCAGCAGTTTAGCGAGTGAATTCACAGTGTGAATGTGGAGGGTTGTGTGTTTACACACTTCACTCTGATAGGGGCAGTGTAAGTTCGATAAATAACCTGACTCATTTACGACTTGTGCTCTCTGGACATTAAACCTTCAGGTTTTCACCGATGTGCAGTCTATAAATGAAACCCTCGCCGTCAGCGGCGACCGCCAGGCCTCACAGAGCTCACAGACATTACACTCCTTAACCAAAGTGCTGTAAATTTAATGGAATACACACAATCACTGGCAAATCTAAACCGTCGCAAATGATCAATAATAAACTCATATTTGAAAGACGGAGAAAGTTTCCCTTCTTCAAAAGGAGACAAATTAATATATTTTAAGGATGCACTGGTGTATTCTTCTCCCCTCCCCTGCTCTGCTCTCTGTACACGCAAAGTTAAAGTTTGGAAAGCTCACTGAGAGATACTCCTACTCGTCACAGTTCATTGCTCAGATCTGTTTGTGCTTCGCAAATCCTCCGATAGAGAGAGGGAGGGGGGAGAGCCATCTATCACTGGAGTGCTCAGTGCGTGGGGGTCCCGCGATCTCTCCTACCATTTTAAGCACACGTCTTCTCAAAGTGCCATGTACTCAAAGAGCGAACCAATTAATCTGCGACCCACTCGCAGTCGCTCTGTTCCAGGCTCAGACCACCTAACGCCATGGACGTTTGAACAGGCCTAAAAGAAGCAACTCTGGGACTCAAAGAAAAAGCAAAAAGTAGTCTAAGTCTGAAAAGATAAAAAAGAAAAAAAAAAGACTTAAAAAACCTAAACAATAAAGTATCTAAATGTTGGAAATTAAATGTTTAGACAAAAGCCAGCTCTCTTTGGCTGCCATCAAGTAAGTTGGGAGTTAAGCACGACAGTTACTCCGGTTCCTTCGATGAGCCTTAAATCGTTTTTACTGCACAGGAATCTGTAATCATAAGTCACCTACACTTTGTAGACGGCTCAGCTGAAGATTGCATTACACATTTACTTTCTGGGGTCAGGGGTTAAGTACGAGGAGGGGAGGAAGTGTCGTCCTGAAAAAGTGATCAATAACCGGAGCCACTCAGTACTTAAAATGTATCCTAAAACATCTGCTGTTACACAAAGCTACTTTTTTTATCTATCTAAAAGAGGGAACAAAAATGATTTAACACCTCGTGGGAAAGAGTGAGAGGAGATATGAGGACAGAACATTAAAATAATAATGAGATTTCAGCGCGTTTCTTTATCTGGTGTGATCTGTGGCTTTACTCTGGCCACAACTTCAGCAAGGAGACTACAAAGGCCTTTCCACATAAAACTGTCCTACTCATTAAGGCACTTCCTCTTGTAAGCAGAAGTGACAATTTTACAGAGCCGACATTTCAGCGATCACAGAAGCAAACTGGTTTAATTAAAGTTTAGCTTTTATTCTTTGGAAATGATTAAAACTAAATGAAACTGGGGAGCTCAGATAGTCTTCCCTGTTTTATTTTGTGATTTGTTCTTTATCATCTATCTAAACAAAATGAACTTTCAACCCAGGACCTTGAAAAAAATACATTTTGAAAATTGTTCACATTCCTTATCTGAGAAATCTACAACAGTGTTATGTTTGCAAATGATCCCAACATAATATGGCTATTAGTGGTTTTAAAAAAAATTCAATAAAATAAGATCTGGGGAGGAAAACTGGGCAGCACAAATACACACAAAAAAAAAAGCAGAAAAAAAATAACTTCCTATACGTTATTTTATAATAAATGAACCAAGTCATGCAAACTACTCAGAATGCATAATGAATTTTATACATCATATGTCAAATGAATTAGCATGTCTAACTCAGCGAGAGGGACGGGGGAGCCTCTGCTAATTGGCAGCGAAGCTTCATGCATAATTATGGACCGAGCGTCTTTGCTGTCGCATTGTGGCAGCAGCCGAATAACGAGGAGGAAAGAGAGGGAGAGACAGAGAGCATGAGATGGAGAGGGAGAGAAAGGAAAAACAAAGGCCACGGAAGCTGGCCGGGAAGGGTGGGTGGTATATACGAGTGTGTGTGTGTGGGGAGGGGGGGGGTGAAGAGGGGGGTATGAGGCCACTGTTCTTCACAGCAGCTCATCAGGCCAGCGACAAACCCACGACTGTCCATCACCAGCCACACAAACACACACAGAGGCGAGAGCGAGCCTTACAGGAGAGCTGAGAACAGAGGAAGGCTTTGTGCTGCTTTTCCAATTTGTTGTTTCTTAAACTGCTTATTACATTCATTAAAAATTGATCTTTTTACTTTTTTTTAGTTATTATTAAAGTGCAGCAAGCCTGTCCACTGAGATTTTCACTGCAGTGCTGATTCTTTGTAATGGGTAAGTAATTGCATCTGTAAAAAAAACAAAACAAAAAAAAAAAACAACGTTGCATCGACATTAAATTACTTGGAAATTAACAGATAATAGCCTTTTTTTAGGGGCGTATTTATGCAAAGAGAAATAAAATTTTTCAACGTCCGGGGTCCTCGTTTGTCTGCCCTGAGATAGAAGAAATAAAGCTATAAAAAAATATATAAAAGCGACTAAAGTTTTGGATAATTATAGGCACTTCAGAAACATATTTGTGTGGGCAGATAAGAACATAAATTTGTTTTTCTGGCAAAGTGCAGAACGGTGTGATAATGAATGAAAAGGTTGTTTCAAAAATCTGTGATCATCTCTAAGATGTTTTAAATTAAAAAAAGGTTTTATCCTCCACCATGCAGAACAAACATGGATACACATATATTTATGATAACTACTTAAGAAACAAGTAGAAAAAAATAAAAGCAGCTTGTGAACAATGTATTTATTCACATTTATGGCTACTTGGGATTTGCAACTTTACTTGCAAAAAGGGATTTTTCTGACTTTAAATTTTATGGATTGAAATCAGACATAATCCTTCAAACAAAAACTTCCATAATGAGGTTTAAAGTGACAGTTAGAGAGTGGCTGTGTGTGTTACCTGAGGAGACATATGCAGACCCGGCAGCCTTGGGTGAGTCGACAGAAACCAAACCTCTGCTTGCTGTCGATGTCTGTGAGAACAAAGGTGAAGTTTTGCCCCACCTGATTCTGGGAAACCCTGCCGACGACACAGAGGGGCGCATGCAGTGAAGGCTACACAGCCAGCAGTTTATTAATAAATGTGGGAAGAATTAGGAACAATTAATAACAGACAAAATTATGCTAAATTAATACAGAGGATTTCAATCAAGGATGGCTCAGTTCTGTTTAACCCTGAGAATGAACTGCAAATACATTGATATCACATATTTCATGTTTAAAAGTTATAAAATCAAAGCTTCTCTGAGGTTTTGAGATAAATATGTATTAAGCTCGATTCGCATTTCCACCACTAGATGGCAGCAGCTCAGCTTCAGTAAAAGCTCAGAGTCCTCCCTACATCCTTTGCTCACTGTTTTGTCTTAAGAATGGACCGTTTCACATGTTCCAATAGAAAAACTGGGACTTTTCAGACAGTTCAGGCCTGAGCAGATCATGTTACATGTATAGAAACACACGATTTATTCCTCAACTCAGCAATAACACTGGCTTTCACAGGCGACCTCATTTTCACCAATGACACTTGTTGGTCTCATTTTCCATATTAACATGTAATCACTTACACATATTCTGGTGAATATTGAATTGTTTTTATCAGATCGTTGTTATCATTTCAACTCTTAAAACATTTAATATCTTTGCAGTTTTGATTTTGTACTTGACTTTAGTATTATGCAAGACTTGGTGCCATTCATGGGTCATTTCTGTACCTGCTTTAACAAATTACATTTCAAAGTAATTTTTCACAGACTACATTTAGGAAAAATGTTCATATGACTTCAACTAATAATATCTCCCAGCAGGATGTGCCCTGGAGTTACTTCAGTATGATCAGGGTCTTAATCTGTTTTATAGAGTCAACAGTTCTTAACTAAAGCGGCCATTGGGTAAAAGGCGGGGCACATCCTGGACAGGTCGCCAGTCCATCACTAGGTCACAAATCCAGGTCAAATAACCACTCACTCATAGTACACGGCTAAGTAGAAAGACCGATTTACCCAATGACCATGTTTTTGGACTGTGGTATGAACACAGAATGTGACATTATATATTTGACTTAAGTTATGTGAGATTTTCAGATCATTTTACAAATATTCTCTGGGCTAATTTTCCCCTTTCATCAATTCATTCCTTGAATTGGTTTAATTATCTTAGAGGTTCAGTGTTTTTACAATGTGAAAACAAAGATTAAATAAAAAGGCTCAAAGAAGATGCATAGTTTAATGCAATTGTTTATTAAATTCTAAAGGTTTTCCACAAACTCATCTTATGGTTATTTTGGTTCTAATCTCATTTTTGCCAATAAAATACTACATATTAGGACTCCTGATGTGTCCAAAATAACTAAGAAATATTTTACTTGTATTTATTTACACTAAACTATGAAAAGAGTTTAGAAAATTTCTATAAATCAGTGGTTCCCAATGTTAGCATAAAGCATTCAGAACTCCACACCATGCAAACCATTTTAACACAACCAGGACTACAATAATAATAATAATTATAATTAACAATAATGATGGTGATTTCATAAATAAAATTGGCATGGTAATATATTTCTGAAGGTAAAGAGTTGGTAAGGTGGTCAAGTCATTAAAGTACCACTGAATGTTCTTATTGCCAAACAGCAGAACTCAGTCAGAAGCAACTTTTTCCCCCATAAAAACCTGAACCTGAGATGGATTTACTTAATACTCATTATCTTGAGTCCACGTTTGACATGAAACCGAAGCAGAAAGACCGTAACAATTAACTATGTGTTTTACTATCTTTCGTCATGCCGTTGTCACATTTACCAATGTTATTGAACATTGTGTTTTCCTAGTTTCATGCAGCCTGTCCAAGGCATGAAGAAGAGTTTCAGCTTTGTTTTTGTTTGTTTTGAAAAAGCAATCCCACCCATGTGGACACGACGACAATAAACACTCATCATTAAGCTCCGACAGTCAGGAAATTGGCAGATGACAATATCACTAAGTGATTGCAATTTAGAGCTCATCACTGTCACATCTGAGGAGTCTAAGCTGTACATCTCATTTTCTGTCTTTAGGTGTGAGAAGTGATCAGTTTTTCGAGGTGTGTGAGCAAGTCTCTTCTGTACAAATGAGGTGAAACCAGGAAACGGAGAGGGAGAGGAGAGGAATCGTACCTTTCCACGTCAAAGGGAAAGCAGAACTTTGGTATTGTCTGAAGAACTTCCTGAAAAACAGAAAAAGAAACAAATCCTTTTAGGCATATCACAAAGAACATGAACAAGATTGTGTATCTGAGTATGGAAATTTCTTGGGCTTCCACCAAGTAAGGGTTAGGGTTAGGCTATCAACTGGCAGGACAAAATGGGGATTAATGCTAAACAGTACTGATAGCAATCTGACAAAGTCTTAGCATCCCAAACAGTGCAGCCTAAATGCACTTAATCCAAATGAATGAGCAATATAACCCACTTTATTTGGCAGAACAGAGTGGAAACGTTCCCTTTTTTCCAAGAATAAGGGAGGGATCTTCGATGCACAGCTTGAATAATTAGCAGTTAATAAGTTCATCGATTATCAGGTGCCAAAGGGAGATGAAAGGGCTTGAGAAGAGAGAGAATGGAAAAGAAAAAGAGGGCAAGGGTGGTTGGGGGGGATACACACAGCACCCAGGCTATGGTGGCAGATTGTAGTGACAATAGGCTAAGCAGCTCTGTGGGGTTAAGAGGTACAGAGGGGGGGGTGGACAAGCCTGCAGGGCTTTACCTCCCAACACCTCCCCTGTGGGTCTGCGTGCTCTTGGTGCGAGGTAGGGGAGACGGGGAGGGGACGCTGGTCTTTTCCACCAGCGGCATATGGATTTAGACAGGGAGCATGAACAGTGCGGTGCACCATATGGGTGAGCCACTCCAGCCCAGCCACACAGAAAGCGAGCGCGGGGTCCCCACTCTGCCTGTCGCTGCGGCTCGTCTTCTCTCTGGCCGCTAACCTGGCCCAGAATGGCTGCCAGGTCCATTCTGGCCGTCTGTCTGCCTGCTACCTCTCCCTCAGTTCTGGTCCTGCTCTGCCAAGCTCAAAGACTAATCCTGGGTAATGGGTGGCTCTCTGCTACGCTCCGGCGTCCCCAGCCGTCTCTCTCTTCCTCTTTCGTTTACTTGCCAAGCTCGGCCACTGAGCTGAGGTTTTGGTCTTTTTTTTTTATTTTTTACTTTTTTTTATTGGACACATCCGAGCAGTGAGTGATGCAGTTTCTCCTCTTCCATCTCCCTGCCTCCCCTGGAGATTGATCGGGACGACAGGTTGGGTTTCTGCTGCTGTTGCTGTCTCCCGTCTCTAAGACCTCACCATGGGGAGCAGTCACTGATCCCCCCCGCCCGACCGCCACCGCCCCGCCTCATCAAAACTTAAATCTGTCACCCCAGCACAACACAAACATCGCTCCAGACAGCCAACCAAAAGCAGCAATGAGCTCTGACAGAATGTGTGTGTGCCTTGTGAATCTGTGCATTTAAATGTTATGCTCGCTTCAAGGACTTTGCTCATTCCATCCAAGGCTGGTGAGGCCTGTACATTTATGTGTTTGTGTGGGTGGCTGATTTTCAGTGGGCTATATGCTTCTATGAGAGCCTGTGCCCAGATATGGAGCATTAGGGAGGGGCTGGAGGCGAGGCGGGTGGGTGGGTGGGAAGTGACTGTTTTTCCTTATCTGGATCCGTGATAAAATTGAGAACTCAACAAAGACGGATGGTACTGTGGCAGAGGAGGTCTGTTTTTTCGGCGCGCGTGTGTGTGCGTGTGTGACTAAGTCTTGGCGTGTGCGGCTGTAAAACTGTCACACACACATCAGAGCTGCCATCGTTTTATGCGTTTGCTACTATTATTAACCACAATGCACGCACACCAATATGTTCCAGAGAGCCCTCTCTGGCACACTGCATATGGCACACAAACCCAAACAGACACACACACACGCGGAGAGACGCTATTTTTCCTGCAAATAAAAACACTCGAGTTGCCAGATTTGCGGTGTTGTCGAGGCCCTGCCCACATTGGGTTTCTGTTTCTGAGTGACAGTCCAGGAGCTGCAGAGACTCTGATCTCACACAGAATCAGCAGGAAGTGAAGTGATGAGGTTGTATTTGTGCAGAGTGTGACATTGAAATCGCAGCTATATTCTCTCTCCATATAAGGAACCTCAGGACGCCATCCAACATATAGGCACTTTCAGACTGCCTGTCTTCAGACGTTAAGCAGTCCAGACAGCTGTGCCTTGCAAGCATGTTTGTGAAGTTGGACAAGATCCACCTTTTTTCTTTCTCTTCATCTTCCTAGTATAATGCTTGTTTAAGGTGGAAATCTCACACATCTTAACAAAGGCATAGGCAGTCAGGATTTCATAGAACTACACAAATGTTTCTTAAGAGACCAAATTAAAATTTAAAATGTTTGTGAAGTTAATGATCTCTTCCTGCAAAATATGCTCCTCTTTTATCTACTCTTAAAACTACCAAACTTTTCTTATGATCTGGAAATGGACCAGTTTTTGGTATTAAAGCATAGATAAGGTCTGTGTGTTTGTCCTGTGTGTCTCTGTGTTGCCCTGCGACAGACTGGCGACCTGTCAAGGGTGTACCCTGCCTCTCGCCCGAAACGATAGCTGGAGATAGGCACCAGCAACCCTCCCGACCCCAGTAAGGGACAAGGGTGCAGGAAAAGGGATGGATGGGGCATAGATAAGACATATATGAAACTTTTCTGTTCTCGCATTCCTACATTTTCAATTCCCTTAAAGTGGAGAAAAGTAAAGAATGAATTTGGTTTTCTCCAGCTGTTGGAAGCATAGAGCAAAAACATAACTAGGCCTCTACTGCATGCTGCTGATGGGTCAGCTGGCTGAAAGACAGCCACTGCTCTTTATCATCGCCAACAAGGAGGAGAAATTATGTTACTTGAAAATATTTCTGATGTGCTACAAGAATGCTATAAGCGCCATGGATGTAAAGCAGCTGACTGCAAGCTAGCTGACTAATTAACCAGCCAATATAATCTATCATTAACAGGGGACAAAATGTACTTAGCGGGTGTTTATTCAAAATGTTTACCTTACATTTATGATTTACAATCCAACTCAACCATCTTATTCTGTGTAGTTGTACTGCAACTTGAAATTAGGCGTTAAAAATATGAAAGACACTTGTAAGTTTTTAGTAGTAGGAAACTTTACTTCTTCTCATTGAGGTATTTCATCTTCCATCCAAAATGTTTCTTCAATCTTTGGCTTATAACTCCAGTTGAATGACAAGCTTTACCATTATACTTGGAGGACTTGCAGAAGTGCAAACTGAGCATCAGAATAAGAAGAAAAGGTGATTTAAATGATTTTGAATGTCTATCTCTTATAATATAAGTTCATGAGTAGCTAAATTAACCACATGTCAAGAGAAAGGTCTGCAGAATCATCTCTGGTCACATGACTCAGACTAACCTAAACTAGTGGTGGCCATTCACCAGATTCCAGACCAGTAGCTGCACCTTTGGGATGCGGTATGGGCTTTTCGTATTGTGGATATGCAGCAGAGAAATCTGCAGCAACTTTATGCCAAAATGTCAACATTCACCAGTATCTTAAACTCATGACATGAAAAATGATGTCAGATCTGAATGTGTGAGAGGGTCCAACCCAGAGCCTAGAAGTGACCTCTGATAGTAGACAACATCATTGTAGTGATAATCAATGTGGCATATTGCTTTGGCAGCCATAAGAATACATAATACCAGTCCATTTAAATTTAAAGCAATAAACACATATTATGCCAATCTGAAAACATGCAGCCATTATAGTTTTACCTGCAGTTATAACAAGTCTCACAGTTTATAGAGGAGAATCTGCTTGGAAAAATTCTGCCCCATATAAAGACAATGGAAATAAATGTACATTGATCAAATAACATTTTATAAGCTGGAATCTCTCACTAGCTGCCAGCGATATTTTTGTTTTATTTGACAGTACTTTAAAACAAAAGGAAAAAAAAGAAACCACTCCGTCTGTAAAACTGCCTGCAGATAGCAGTACAAGAGTTTTATTTTCTTCTTATACCTGTAAATTGACCCATTATTTTCTTCCGTCATTCTTTTCTGCTTTAACCAAAGAAGACGGCAGCATGTAATCTGAAACTCAAATCTTTTCCTCATCTGTCAGTCAGTTTTCTGTTTTCCATTCCCAGCATCTCACCTGTGTTACTGGCATCTATAACTCTCTTCCCATCAGTAGGCCCTATACCACTGGGATATCTCAACAACGACTGGCACAAAGGGGATGTTCTGCTACTGTTCCTTAGCATGGTAAACACACACACATTTACACACACACTCGTCCCCCCCACATGCCATTTTCCCAAGACAAAAGAAAAAGAGGCAGCTAATATATTTGCAGCTTTTGCGAGAGGGTGGGAGAGCGAGGGAGGAATCTGCTGCTAGGCTGGGCTTGGCAGACACTGATATGTGTGTGTATATATGTGTGTGTGTTGTTTATCGTGAGTGGAGACAGGGGTATCATTCAGTGAGACAGAATGCTCTGGGTTCCCCCAGTGGACACTCGTGCTATCACTGCATCACATCACTACAACAGCACTGTGCCCCCACAGGATAACACAGTACAGCAGGGGAGAGCAACAAACTTCACAGCACACAGCGACACTTCGCTTTTCTTCTCTTAAAAATAGGTCTAAACTTTACTTTTATTCTTGCTCTACCCTAATTCCCCCTATAGAACTATCTGTGTTGAGGTAGGCTATATATATAGTCTGGCATCACACCAGTTTCTTAAAAGACCTGACAGAATACCGATGTGTGGGCTCGGCTTGGCTGTCTACCACATAAAGGGATGCACCCGTCTTTAGGCTGGACAGCAAGAAAACTGCAAAAACAAGGCTCTACGACTTAAGCCTGTTAAAAATGATTCATGTTTATAAACTGATTAAATCCTAAGTTCAGAATTAGTTGTGGTGTTTCATGTTGGGTGTGAACTTCATGAGCAATCTGCACGTCCCCATGTGCGTGCAAACAGGGAGAAGCAGCAGAGTGGTGTGGAAAAATATGGGCAGAAGTAGAGAAGGAAGGAACAAGGGGGATGTAAAAGAAAAAAATGCAGGAGGGAGAGAGAGGCAGACAGACAAACTGACAAAAGTGAATGTCACAAGGAAAGGAGAGGTGGAGAATGATGGACACAGGAGTGTGAGGGGGGAGGAGAGAGAGGGAGGCAGCTCAGTTCATGCCCCTCTCCCTTTGCAGCGAGGACTCCTCCCTGGGGTGGCTCAAGACTTTAAGCCCCTGTCCTGATTTATATTCCCTTGGCTACTGCAGCCAGATCAATGTAGCTAGCTACCCAGTGTAACTGAGTCTGGGTCTGTTCAGCCTGGCCCCCTGAGCCCACCTGACAGGATGTACTTTTATAAAAGAAGGGAGGAAGGTAGCAGAAAAAATGGGAATCCGGAACTAGTGGTCCAATACTAAAAAAAAAATTGAAAAAGATTAAACAGATGTCTTTTTTTTTTCTTTTCATGTTAGCCCATTAATGCAAATCATATATACATTACTCATAAATTTTTTCAGAGCTTTTTGTTAAGCCTCACATTACAAGTAATTCCTTCTACCGTACAATGAGTCACTATTTATCTTTCCATGTGTGTTTTACTCATTTAAATATCCTTGAATAACTGTGGCGCATTTTCTAAAATGTTATTTCCTGTCTGTTAGAAAATCACTTGCATGTAATTCATATAAATAAACATATACATAGAAAGGGTGTAAAAAGAGGATCATTCTTCCTGAATATCATTACTGAGGTCAAACACTGATGTTGGGTGAGAAGTCCTGGCCTTCAGTCTATATTATAATACATTCCAAAGGTGATTAATCAAACAGAGGGAACAGAACAGAAACAGAACAGAAAAAAACATTTGATTCATGGAGATGTAGGCATGGAATATTAATTTACAACCTCACTGGGAGAAATCACTTTTTCTAACTGTCACTAGAGCCCACACTTTTGGCAAAAAGGCTGTTAATTTTGCAGCATCGTGTGCATGAAATCAGCTTTAATGAACTTGAAAGAGTTGGTCTCATTTTATTCTTTTAAGGACATTTTAAAAGACCACAAAAATGCAGTCTGCATGTCACTGCTTTTAAACTGGTCATTATTTGTTATTTTTAATACTGATATTGACGTTAATGAGTAAAAGTGAATCTGTAAATTACTATTTCTGCTGCTGATGCTTGCCAAGACTTTTCTGCAGAAAATATTTTTAATCTCAAGCAGTTTTTTATCCTGGTAACATGAAGGTTGATGAATGCAAAAGGCCACACACAAAAACAAAAAATTGGTACCCGGTAAATTCATGGTGACAGAAGAATGAGAGCTAGCCGATGAGAAATACATCTTGAAGGACATCTTGAGCAAGAACCACATAATGAGGCCATGCAGAACTAAGCTGAAATATTTAGAAATATTGTAGTTGCAAGAAATTATATAGCAGGTTTCCACCTGGAAGCTGAAGAAAAACAGCTTGTATTATCTGCCTTCATAAAACAGAAGAGAGCAAGTAACGTCAACGCAACTCCTGAACTTGGAAAAGGCAAAGCTAAAAGCAACATTCATTGCAGCTTTTCAATAATTTCTTTATGGACCTTTCTGAACTGGCGCCTACATTTGTTGGAACAGGAAGAGTCCGGCAAACTGAGGCCACCATGTCAAGAGAATAAAATAGTCCAAAATGTCTTCGTATGGCGCAGCATTAACAGTTTCTCTCACTGGTATTAAAGGGCCAAGCTCAACTACTAAAAAAAGCAAAGGAACTCTGCACCATGATCCCTTCTGCACCAAACTTTACAATCGACATAAAGCAGTGCAGCAAGGGCTGTTCTCCTGACAACTACTAAACCTGGACTCATCTGTTGGATTGCCAGACAGAGAAGCATGATTCGTCCCTCCAGAAAACATGTCTTTATTGCTCCTGATGCCAGTGGCAGCATGATGTAAGGTTTGGCTGCAGTTGCTTGGCCATGAAATCCCATTTCATGAAGCTCTCCATGCACTGTTCTTGATGTGATCTTAAGGTCGCATGAAGCTTGGTGGTCTGCAGTTATTGACTCTGCAGAAAGTTGGCGACCTCTGCATCCGCTGACCTGCTCTGTGATTTGAAGTGGCCTACCACATCTTGGCTGGGTCATTTTTCCTCCCAATCTTTTCCACTTTGTTATAGAACCACTGACTGTTAAATCTTTAGTACAGAGGAAATTTCAGAAATTGACTTACTGCACAGGTGGTCCACTCTCACGATAGCTAGTAATTCTGCGAGCTCGTGAAAGCATTTTATTCTTTCACAAATGTTTATAGAAGCAGTCTGGAAGCCTTGGTGCTTGACTTTTATTGTCAAGCTACTCAAATCTCTGAATCACTATAATAGCTAATGTGTGGGAGGGTCTGAGGGCCTCTAAAATAATTCACCTTTAAACAAGTTAGTAACTTCAGCTTAAAACAAGAAACTATGAATAAACATTAAGCCAGAAATGTATAGATCTGAGATCATATGCCTTTTTAAAAATTACTTAAAAAACAAAAAGATACAATATTGGCTGCCAGGAAGCTGCAGGAAACATGCTAGATATTTGTAGCAAACACTGACCATTGGCTTACTAGTTCACAATTTGGCGAAAATGAGTTATGATGAATCCTCTATGGAGCTGAAGAAGCTTTTACTGGGCATAAAGAGGTTTTGATAACATCATTGAGAAATACTACTGCCATGCAGATAGGTGGTTTCTTATGCTCATCTTATAAAATAAATTAATTAAATTTTTCTTTATAGAATCGGAATACACTACTCACAATTTTGAGTCTACATTTGCAATCAACCCAGAGTACGACATTAACGCTGCACACTTAGGTGTTTATTTAGAACTAGTCATACCACCATCGAAATCATGGTAAATACTGATATCTTGTACCCACATCTTAAACTGCAATAAACTAAACCAAATAAAGCTGAAATTTTGACACCTTTTCACCACCATGCACCTGTTTGTCATTATTAGAAGGCCAAATTGATATTGGATTAGATTTTATACCAGTCTTTGTTTTTTTTTCTAAGAAGCAAGGCTTTGTGCCAATAGATGAGACTGATAACCAGGAGAAAACACCTTAAATTAGGAAGTGACTAGTTTATTGTTTGCACTGCTTTAGTGTTCCTCATAATGTAGGTCAAGTGAACTGACTGTCAACCAAGGAGAAGCAGAAAATAAGTTTGAAGCCAATTTTTCGTAGTTTTGTTTCTACATTTGAAATGTTCAAAAGACATTAGAAACACAAAGACTATCAGACAAACAAATCTATGAAAACTGATAACAGTCCTTTTCAAACTGACATGCCACTAATTAGATTGGAAGACCACTATGATCTTAGTTCAGCTAACAGCATATTTTATCTCGGCCAATGTATGTATATAAATATATATAATACCCATGAGTGGAGGCCTGTTTCGCTGGTATGTCTAAAGAGTTTGAGTTTAAAGTTAGAGGAAAAACTTGTTCTTATCTGGATGTTTAATAAATGCATGAAAACTTGCTTGCAAAGGGCTAGCTCATGTGTCATGCAAACTGTGTAAAGCTACAGTGGTTTGAAGCAAGCAGGGACTGCGGTTATCCAGCCGGCCTTCAGCAGCATAATGACATAGTCAGCAGGGCTACCAACACATCAGTGCTGGAACCCACCGTGTCTAAACTCACCCTTCCTTCACCTCTTCCCCCAGCATACATTCGTGCCCTCTCCATCACCTCCTCCCATCCTTCCCTCTCTCCCTCCCCCACCCATCTCCATCCTCTTTCACCTCCCTCCTAAACCCCCTGTCGTCTTCCTAGATCCCCCTTCCTGCATACCCCACCTTTTTCCTCACCCTCACCAACACCCCTCGTCCCCTCTTTCGCCCCCCTTTTCCCAATTAGTCTGTCTGTGTGCAGCTACCCAGCCGATCTCTGCCCATCCGCCAGTGCTGGTTCGCTCACCCAGCCCCTCTGGCGAACATGACAAAGAGAGATCCTCAGTATTCAAACAGACACACTACTTTCAAATGCCGAATGGCAGGGTCGACCTGGGTGCAGCTTTAAGCAAAATATTCAAATTTTCAGCCTTTCTTTTTTAAGAATTTGCATGGATATGCATTCATTTGCAACGTGTAAAGGCACAAGGACAGCTGAGCCTTGGTAGTTGAGGGAGAGAGGAAAAAATAAATAATGCAGAATAAAAATGTGTAATGGTCTGAAGCCTCGCATGGGGTAAACGTGGTGCAATAAAATTAACAGGGAAACTGGATAAAAACATAAAAATACAAGCAGAACCCAAGACTCAAAGTAGCTGTGAAAACAATTGGAACACAGAATGTTTGTGGTATTAACTGTAAATGTGTTATTTCAGCTATGATCTGATCTTTGATTTCAAAATCCAATATGGCAACTCCTCACATCGAGAACAGTAAGCTGCGGTGAAAACGTGTATATTTTATAAGACACACTTGTAAGAGTGCATATAAAATCAATGCTACGTGTAGCGACTGTGACTCTAAGTTGAACAACTTAAAAGTGGTGCTTCCATGTAGAAAGCATGGCTTAAAATAATGTTTGCTTTAAGCCATACTTAAGAGGTACTACAAACAACGGCTATTTCAGCATTGTCATATCGGAATCTGGACTTGTCTGAATATGTTAACTGGAACGCTGTTAATTTCACCCAGGCTCCGCTGGAGCCCCAGAGGCTGAGTAAAAGATCAGACTGATAGATGTCCATCACTCTGTGTCTCATCGTTTCCTGAATTTCTTTGTGTTACTTCTTCATGTCTTTGAGCCTACTTCATGTTGTCAGATATGTTCTATTGCATGGTTTCTTGACTCTACAGGGAGGAAAATTCCCCCTTAATAAATTACTTGAAAGTATTTTCTGTAATTAGAAAAGTTACATTTCATTAAAATATAAAAATTTGTTTGATACTTGACTGAATGGCTCACATAAGACTTTAAAAAAATCAAATATAAGACTGATGCCTTTAATAACTCCTAGACTACAGCTTTATTCTGCAATTAAACAGCAAATATCCACATTTATGTAAATTATTTTTGAGATTTAAACTTAATGTAGAAGCTTTTTACAACATGTTTCCTCCAGAATAATATTTCTTTTATAATTTTTATCATTTCACCTTTGTTTATACAGGTAAATCTCAGTGAAACATTAGGTCTTATTTTGAAGTGTGAACTGTTTACACAGTCAGTGACCCTAACCTTTTTGAGAAGAAAAGGGAAAATCACCTCCCCTGGGTATATTCGACATGTAACACCAAGATGAAACTTTAACCTTCATTACCGTTTTCATGAAGAATTCAGAAAACTATTTATGAGCCTGAACATCACAGAGGAAGGCAAACATAGATGAAAGTGCAAAAAAGTGTGAAAATGTCATGAGAAACATATCTGGTGTTAACACAGAGGGGACCTTTAGACTGCAGAAGAACAGATGAAAATGAGTGACAGTGACCCAAAAAAAAAGAAAACGTGACAGAAACCAAGCAGAAGGAAAAGAGTCACAAATTTAAAGCAGAAATACAAAAAAAAAAATAGAAAAAGACCTGCAGACCTGCAGGGAAAGAAGAAGAACAATGGACAGAGACAGTGTCTCCTCTGGACGCTGCAGACCTCAGACCCTGCAGAGATTCCTTTCATTAGGCTTTAATAGTATGCTGCCGGTTTGCCATTCTGACCCGTGCTCTGTGCCGGTAATAAGAACGGCCTTCAGAGCCGGACCAAAGCAACACAGCTGCTTTAGCAGGGGGAAGATGGGGCGGAGGGGTGGAGTCCGGGGGGGGGGGGGGCGGGGGGGGGGCACATGAGCCGATGAGGTGCACTTTTAAAATTGACACGGGGGCGTTACATTTTCACATTCTTGCTCACTCCGTTCCCGCTGATTGGTGAGAGATGGGAGGGAGCAGTTGTGTCTTTCTGGATTATTATTAATTCCCTTTTCATGTTTTTGATCCCAACGACTCCTCTGACGCAGAGCGTCTCTGGTGAACGGGGTTATTGTGATTAACAGCAGTCCTGTGTTATCAGAGCCTGTCTTCCGGAGGTGTTGAAGGTGGCAGATTGATCCTCAGGCCTTCTCCAACACTTGCCAAACCCTGACAGGTACTATATGTGTTCGTGTATTCATAGCACTCGCACTGCAGCAAAGAAAACGGCTTTTCCAAATCTTGCTTCAGGAACCTGAAGGACATAACGGGGAATAAACCAAGGACAAAACGAAGGCCGTGCGTTTGGGCCTCCTGCGAGCCGCTCAACAGCATGTTTCCACAGGCTTCAACCTTACATTCACCTTTAGATTGGAGAAGTAAAAAGTAAGAAGTCATGCATTTTACTGCACTTCTGTCATTCTGCAGTAAAAAAATTTAAAATAAAACACTAAATGTTTCCATTAGGAGGAGTTAAAGAAGGACATTTTAGCTTTATATGTTTATACAGGTGCTGGTCATAAAATTAGAATATCATGAAAAAGTAGATTAATTTCAGTAATTCCATTTAAAAAGTGAAACTTGTATATTATATTCATACATTACATACAAACTCATATATTTCAGATGTTTATTTCGTTTAATTTTGATGATTACAAATGACAACAAGTGAAAATCTCAAATTCATCATATCAGAAAATTAGAATATTGTGAAAAGGTTCAAAATTGATGGCCCCTAGTACCACACTCTAATCAGCTAATTAACTCAAACCACCTGCAAAGGCCTTTAAATGGTCTTTCAGTCTAGTTCTATAGGCTACACAATCATGGGGAAGACTGCTGACTTGACAGTTGTCCAAAAGACGACCATCGACACCTTGCACAAGGAGGGCAAGACACAAAAGGTCAACGCTAAAGAGGCTGGCTGTTCACAGAGCTCAGTGTCCAAGCACATTAATAGAGAGGCGAAGGAAAGGAAAAGATGTGGTCGAAAAAAGTGTACAAGCAAGAGAGATAACCACACCCTGGAGAGGATTGTGAAACAAAACCCATTCAAAAATGTTGGGGAGATTCACAAAGAGTGGACTGCAGCTTCAAGAACCACCACACACAGACGTATGAAAGACATGGGTTTCTGCTGTCGCATTCCTTGTGTCAAGCCACTCTTGAACCACAGACAGCGTCAGTAGCGTCTTGCCTGGGCTAAAGAGAAACAGGACTGGACTGCTGGTGAGTGGTCCAAAATCATGTTCTCTGATGAAAGTAAATTTTGCATTTCCTTTGGAAATCAAGGTCCCAGAGTCTGGAGGAAAAGAAGAGAGGCACTTCATCCACGTTGCTTGAAGTCCAGTGTAAAGTTTCCACAGTCAGTGATGGTTTGGGGTGCCATGTCATCTGCTGGTGTTGGTCCATTGTGTTTTCTGAGGTCCAGGGTCAACGCAGCCACATACCAGGAAGTTTTAGAGCACTTCATGCTTCCTGCAGCTGACCAACTTTTTGGAGATGCAGATTTCATTTTCCAACAGGACTTGGCACCTGCACACAGTGCCAAAGCTACCAGTACCTGGTTGAAGGACCATGGTATCCCTGTTCTTAATTGGCCAGCAAACTCTCCTGACCTTAACCCCATAGAAAATCTATGGGGTATTGTGAAGAAGAAGATGCAATACACCAGACCCAACAATTCAGAAGAGCTAAAAGCCACTATTAGAGCAACCTGGGCTATCATAACACCTGAGCAGTGCCACAGACTGATCGACTCCATGCCACGCCGCATTGCTGCAGCAATACAGGCCAAAGGAGGCCCAACTAAATACTGAGTGCTGTACATGCTCATACTTTTCATGTTCATACTTTTCAGTTGGCCAACATTTCTATAAATCCTTTGTTTTTATTGGTCTTCAGGAATATTCTAATTTTCTGATATGATGAATTTGAGATTTTCATTTGTTGTCATTTGTAATCATCAAAATTAAACGAAATAAACATCTGAAATATATGAGTTTGTATGTAATGTATGAATATAATATACAAGTTTCACTTTTTAAATGGAATTACTGAAATCAATCTACTTTTTCATGATATTCTAATTTTATGACCAGCACCTGTATATTGTTGATTTATTTCACTGACTCAGATTAAAAAGCTTAACTTTCATATAGATTCATTACATACAAAGTGCTTTTTTAAGTCTTCTATTTATAGTAAATTTAAAGATTATGCTTTAAAGCAGTGGTCTCAAACTCAAGTCCTCAAAGACCGACCTGCAACCTTTAAGAGTTTCTCTGCTTCAGCACACCTGGCTCCAATTTTAGCTCATTAGCAAAGCTCTGTAGAGCTTTACTGCAAGCTAGTGAGGCAGCTTAACTATTTAGTTCAAGTGTGTAGGACAAGGGACACATCTAAAAGTTGCAGGACTCTGGCCCCCAAGGAATGCAGCTGGAGACCACTGTCTGAAAGCTAAAGGAGACCCAAAAGACAGTGAGCATTAAGTTGTCATTGCTAAACAATCCGGCTGCACAGAGCTCTGTATCCAAACGTATTCATGGAAAACTTAGTGGAAGAAAATAATATCGTAGAAAAGGATAAACAAAAAAATCTAAACTAAACTTGTTGCTTTCCTGGTTTTAATCTACTCCTATTCCAGAAATGTCAGAAGCATCTTACCTGGAAAATTGACTGGACTGTCTCTTATTTTTCCAAAGTCATGCATTCTCAAATAAAAAGTAAAATTTGCATTTCATTTCAAAGTCAAGATCACAGCATCTTGAGGAAAAGTGGAGAGGCAGAGAATTCAAAATGATTGAAGACCAGTGAGAAGTTTCCATAGTTAGTGATAATTTTGGGAGTCATGTTATTGGCCAGCAAGCTTACCTGACCCAAACTCTCTACTGAACCTAAGAAGTGTTTTCAAGAGGGAAATGAAGAACACCAGGCGTGAAAACGCAGAACTTTACCCACAGGATGATCAACTCCATGGATCTATTGATGCAGAAATCCATGCAAAACAAGCACTGACCAAGTACTGAGACTATAAACTATATATACATGTCCATGTCCAATGGCTGGCTGTACCATGTTTAATTAGTATGATGAAATTAATTAAACCTGAAAGGACATTCTAATATACTGAGAGACACCTGGAAAACTAAAATTCTCTTCTGGAGCCTCCACTATCCCTGTTTGAAACCTGTAAAAGGAGTCAATTCCAACATAACGTTATTTTTTAAAGCTTAGTCCACTTTGGACCTACCAATGTTGAGGTGAAAGGGCAAACTGCTTAGAGCTAATAGGTATGGGCCGTCAACAATAACAATGTGCATTATTCTAGAGCTAATACCCTGTCCTGCCAATGTCCTTTCCACACATCACAGATGGGCTCAGACAGGGCAGAGCGGCAGTATTATGCCTCTGCTGAGATTTTCCACTGAATATATTACCATGTGATAGGGGGAGATGTCTCTTTTTCTAACACACACACAATCTGTCTCACACAAACACACACAGTAGTATTGGGCCAAGAGAGCTGCATATGCCCCAAACATACAAGCATTGGTTTCATTAATGAAGTGCCAGGAGGAGAGAGCGAGATATAGAGATGGCAAGAGTGTGCGTGTGTGTGTGCGTAGCAAGCAGCCAAGGGGGGGATTTCCTTCTTTAAGCTTTCAACTCCCACTGGGCTAAGCTCAACTGTATGAACCCTGATGTGGGCCTGCCTCAAACACATGGCGTCACAAACACATGCACACACACAAATGTACTCGCACACAATAAGGACGCATACACAGCAGCTCAGCGGGAGAGCCGTAGCCCAACACGGGGCTGCTAAACATTTGGCTGCGGACGTCTCGTTGACAGATGTACAAGGAATACTGCGAAGAGGGTCAGGTCATTGCTGCTCCCTCTTCTTCTCCCTTCCTTTTACTGCCCCTGTTTCCAACACCCTATTCCTTTGCCATTCCTTCCATCTCTGTCTGTGATTGGAGCCTTGGGGTTGTGCCATATCTGGAGTAGTTCAGAGAAAATACTTGCTAATTAAGCCACAATGTCCTTTGCAACACAGCTATGTTAACGAGCTGTGGTCGGTTTGGCATCATGTATCTAAATATTACTTTTCTTGTTTGAAACAAAACAACTTGAAACCACATAAAGTGTAATCTTCCTTCCACTGTATGGCAGTTACCACACTAAGGATTTCTAGCAACGTCAAATTCACAAGCCAGGCCTCACTATGCATTGTACACTAACACTGAGCACGGATACTGAGAAACCAATATAGAGTGCAAAAACTAATCAAAGCAGAACAATCTATTGACCCAACCTAAACAATGTCCCTGTTCCCCATTCTGAAATCTCTGTTCCCTTAATTTGGCATTGTGCATGAGAGCTGCCTTAAAGACACCAGAGTAGAGAAGCAGATGGACAATTTATTAGGTAGCCCTGTAAAACTGCTTAATAGGCATCTAGACACAGGGAGGGCAAGTTCTTAGTTCAAACTTAGGATCAAGTAGAGAAAATAGCTTTAAGTGACATGAGAATGTCATGAATGTTGGTCTGAGAATTTCAGAAAATGCAGATCCAGTGGGATATTCATGGATAACCATCTCTCACTTTTATAGAGAATGTCCTGAAACAAAAGAAAAGATCCTGTGAGTCGCAGTTGTGTAACGTGTCTGATGTGGCAGACTGGTATGTGCAATAGCGGCTAAAATAACCACGTGTTAAAACCAAAGTTTCTGGAATATTACTGCTGAATACACAAAGTACTAACCCTAACCCAGTCACAGAACGCCACTTTTGTCAGCTATTAACAGCAAACTTACCGTACAATTCACAAAGGCTCAGCCAAATTTGGGAATAATGGATTGGAAAATTGCTGCCTGATCCAACTAATTAACTTTGGCAGCAACATTCAGATGGTTTCAAAGGTTCACACTGGTGGCCTATGTGTTTTTAACTGAATAGATTGAGGGTGGGGATGACATACAACTAGTTTCTGTACCGAATCCTCCCAGGTCCATGTCAGTTCACATTCTTGTACTCTTGAACCCTCTCAGCTGCCATATGTATCAAGTGCGCAGACAGAAGCAGACAAATACTTTTGGTTTTTCAAAATGAAACTACTCAGTTTGATAAACCCCACTAAAATTACAAAACATTTATTTTTCTGAACTAACCAACCCACAGACCAGTGGTGGTAAAAGTCCCGGAGATTAAGGATGCGTGGTGTATAGGCACAGCCTCCCTATTGTTGCTGAAGGACACTGAACTCATCTTCTAATGGCTGCTTCCAGCAGAGCGATGCACCTTCACACAAAGCCAGCTCCGTCTAATAGAACACCTTCAGGATGTGATGCATCCCATCACTGACGTGCAGCTGATATATATGCATGATTGGATGAGTGATCCAATCATGTCATCAATGCTTAATATCTAAATTATCTCTTTATTGAATCTGTGGGACAAAGAACCACAGTTATTTTGAAGACAAATGAGGACCAAACATGTACCAGCAATGTGTACCCATGAACAGGGCTCCAATTCAAATGATTCAGTTGAGTTGTGATTTATTTGATCAATAATAAAAAGAAGAAAGCTTGAAGATTTTGCATCATCCAAGTCAAAAACTGTTGTGCTATAAAAATTGCATTAGAACCTTCTTTTAAAGAAAACTTTAAATATGACATGCATCCAGGGATTCCTTAACCAGAAAACACATTGGTTAATCTCCTGTTCACCTGCAGCTGGGGAAACACAAGCAGCTAGCAGCTCCTCTCTCTTCTGCCAAAACACACTCCCACTTTCTTTTCTGCCAGTCACTGGTTGATGTTAGAGAGATGTGAGCAACGGGGCGTAAAAGTACTTCCTCTGCTCTGCTTCTCCCTCTCCACCACCCTTCTTCTCCCAGGAAGCCAGCCCCAGAGGTCAGCGCAATCAGGACCCATGAGCAACAACGGGGCCTAGTTAGGCATCCAGCTCAGTGCCCGAGTCAAAGGCCAGCTTAGCGGGGCGAGACTGTCCATTAGGCAGGACCCTGGAACACCTCGGGGATCTTAGGTGAAAGGGGTTAGGGAGAAGAATAAAAACAATATCAACCCAGACGCATACACAGATATATTCTCAAAGACATACAGAGATCATATGAGGCCTTGTTTGACACCGCTGTCAGGATGCAGTGAAGGGGAAAGACAAGACCCTGTGACACACCAAGACATCATAGGCATAAACAAATACACACACATTTAGACCTCTCAACACATGAAAACATAGAAGGGTAAGACAGGAGACCTTTTTTTTTTCTCAAACCAGCCTCCCGTATCTCGTACCATGATGCCGTTGCTTTATTTTATACTCAACAGTGTCACAGTTTGAGAGGACTCAAAGGAACTAGTGTCTAGAGATGGCAGGTAGCTTTACAAACTCAGGCATTTCAGGCATTTTGTTGCATAAATACACATTTTTAAAACAGCAATAACTTATGGAAAACAGGTCATTTTCGAAGAGACATTAACTTAAAACTTGACAAACAGAAGAATGATGGAATGATGTCTCATGTCTCTTTTTTCCTTGTTCACATTTTAAACACTGTGTCATGTTCCAACTACATACTTCAATGTATGTAGGATGTTATGTGATAAGCCAACACAAAGTAAATTTTGAAGAAAAGGGAAAACGATAAATGGACTTTCAACTTTTTTTAAACAAATAACAGCCATGTTTTTGGACTATAGGATGTATCGAAGTACCACGTGAGAACCCTGCAACCATTGCATCCAAGAATATGCAAGATCTTGCTGCAAAACCATAGTGCTACCAATTCCTCCTCCGTTCAGCCTGTAACCAGATCTACTACAATCAAATGCATTTAGAAGTTGCCTAAAATGAAAAACTACAGATAAAAAGAAGCAGCTTTACAAAGACCAAGGACCACAGGAGAAGGTTAAGATCATAAAAACATCTCAAATATGATGATTCAATCCAAAATGAAAAGAACATGAAGCAGTTAAAAACCTACCGAGGCATGGCTGTTCACTTAAACTAACAGGCAGGTTAAGAGAGCAGAAATTCGGGACAAAGTCAAGAGGACTCTGGAGGAGCTTTATAGATCCATACTTCAGGTGGGAGAATCTGTTTACAGGACAATTATTATCTAAGGAGTATTGGTGTAGGTCTGGCTTCCTTTGGCTTTCCGTTTTATTAAAAGAAATTCATAAAAAGCCCAATTTGTGGTTTGTCACAAGCCGTAAAGAAGACAGCAAACCAAAAGGTGCTTTGGTTAGATGAGCCAAGGTGGACCTTTTGTCACCTTCTAGCAGGACGACACTAATCATTCAGCCAGAGCTACAAAAAGATATCTCACATCAAAGAACTAGTCTAAATCAACTTTACAATCTGTGACAAGACTTGAAATTTCATCCAGTCTGACTAAACCTGAGCTTTTTGCAAAGAGTGGGTAAAAATGGCAGATATTCATAGCAACTTTCAGCAAAGGGTGGTTTTATAAAGTACTGACAATTTATGAAAACAAAAATTAATTCTTATTTAATTTTACATAGCTCAACCTCCAACCTCAAGTAAACAACCTCCGCTGCTTTCCTTTTGACTGCAAACATTCCCTTTGACCACTTCAACAACATTTTCTTGTGCCTATTGTTTTATTTGCACCTGCTTCCTCTGGGTGCTGTGCAGCGTATCATCTGAGGCCCACATATCATTGTGTTCAGGTTAGTGACTGTGACCCCATGCTACCCAACCTTTGCACACCCACATGGACTCCTCCACCAACACATCTCACCCTCCATCTTCTTCTCTCCTCAGGGTCAACACTCAACTCCCTCTGGGACAGAGTCACCAATCATGTCCACGGGCACTTCTCCATTACCTCATTCCCTCAGACCACCTCTTCCTCACCAACCCCATCGGCCCCCCCGTCCCCGCATCCCCTCCATCCAGAGTCAGTCCACAGAGCTGCAGCCACCAATCACAGCATGTCAGCCAGACTGTCCTGATGGAGAATGGTGTCAGAGCAGCTCTCAAAGCTACCGAGGACGAAGCCTCGAGAGACCGTCCTCCTCTTTTCCTCCACTAGTCTTTGTCTGTCTCTCAGTGTTTCTGTCTGGCTGATGACACATTAAGCTTTTGCAATGGATTTACAGGACTACGAGAACCAGTTTGGCCTCAAGTCACATCTAATGAAGGTGGTTAGTGGTTTAGACAAAATAATGCAACTGCAGAAATAAAGTTGCAAAGAATTAATCACGAATAATGGTCGATTACTGATTTACTAGATTAAAATTTGTTTTATTATTATTAGTTAACCCAATCAATGACATCTGCTAAGACCTTCTGTTAGTGTTCCAATTTGGTCACCATCCCTGAAGAGGGCACCACTGCTCATAGTTGTAAGCAAAACAAAGATGGCGGAGGGTGCGTCCCTCAACAAGAAAGTGACATGTTTCAAACATAGTCTGGAGTGGGACGCAAAATGTTCTTTATATGGTTCTGTTTAGAAATGTAAACACTCAAAAACCTCAAGCAGTTTCTGTCCACTTCATTAGCATGGAGTGGCAAGTAAAGTCTGCCATGAATATCTCTCTGTTCATGAGGGATTAAGTGCATCACGTTTTATTCTTTTCATCTTTTTTTCTCAACCTAAGAAGTTTTCAATTTGCTATATTTTATAAATTTGTCTTGGGCTAATAAAGTGAGAAAAACCAAAATTCTCCGTTTATTCAGTCAGTATTTAAAACAGCTGAACATATTTCTTAAAAATATAATTATGGGCTTTTTTAAAATCGCATCACATGTTATGAAAACATAGCCGTTTGTGTTATGGAAAGATGGTCAACCCCTTACACAAGAGAAAACTCAGGGTTTTTTAGGAAAATGGTCATTTATCAATTAATCAGTAGCCGATCATTAAAATCAATCAACTTTAGATTAATTAATCAATAACTTGTGTCTCTAAACAGAAATAGATGAACAATATAATACAATTGATAACATAGGCAAAAAAGGTAAGCATATGTAGAGCATTTCGCAAAAGTACGTAACTGTAGTTGGATCAAACGATTTTATTGTCGAAACGTCCGGGTCTGGCACAGTCAGAGGTGGAGGCGGACAGTGTGATCTAATTTGTTTGTATTTACCACTTAGCAAGTGTTTATTTTGGATCCTAGACTAAACTCTGAATCCTTTGAATCAGAAAGGAATTTAATGATTAAAGAAGCAAGGAAGCATTTATGCATCCAAGACGATTAAACCCAATGTAAAACTTAAACAGCTGTCTTAAATAAGAGCTACAGGCCTGTTTTTCCAAACATATGAACAATTTCTTTGATAAAGTCAATGACTTCTCCCTGCAGAGCCCTCATATTCTAAATTCGCTGAGATCATAAAGCTGCATGACAGGAAGTCAACAATTGCTTATAAAAGGAACTGGGAAATTTTGGAAAGCCTTACAAATTGATTATACATAGCCGTACGTGTCCATATCAAAGCAGAGATATTTCTTTAGTATCGAACCCTCACATTCAACCTTGGCATAAATGAAAGCAGCGTCTCGTACAGTCAGCGCGGCGCAGTATGCAGCAGCAAGATCAAAGGTTCCTTATTACAGTAAAATGTGCAGAATAGCCACGGAGAGTTAGCATCAACTTTAGTTTACAGTTCATGTGGGGCCTTGGAGTGAATTCTATTTATAATTCAATATTTCCTTTATTCCTCCCTTGATACTACCAGACTGGTAGAAAAATAAATGTAATTTGTGTGTAATTTGCATTTGCAACATCTTGTAGCAGTATTTTGTGAGGCAAAGGGAAGAGGATTGTGGAAGTAAGGAGGTTGATGACCATGCAAGGTGGAAAATACAGTAAACCCAAAGATGAATATATGAATACATATGCAAGGAAGTAAAATGAAGGTAAAAAGAAAGAAAAAAACTGAACAAAGAGGATGAGAGAAATCATTAAGAGTTTTTATGATTTTAAGCCAGATTGACATTGAAAACCCATAAAAACATGCAAAGTTAATTTCTATCTCTGTTCTTGAACTGAAAAATTGTACAGAAAGAAGCAAGACCATAAGTTAGATAAACAGCAAGATTGCAGTCCTTTTTTAAGCATGTCAAATATCTTCAGGTTTCTAACCATTTTCAAAGTATTCCTGAACCATGTTTGCTTTGTGCCATGTGTTTTTCAGACAAGCAACGCACAAAAAACTAGCCGCACTCTTGATGTGTAACAAACTGAGACTGATCTTTTCCTATTATTCCAGATTCCAGCAGTGATAGTTTCATGCAGGTTGTTGCCGGTGACCCTCAACAAGAAAGTGAGGGTCATTCTGTAATGCATTGTGTATTTCTCTATTAGAACCTGTATTGATATCTTTGTCAATTTGAGCCACTGGGCTACACAAAGCAGCATCAACCTATCAGTGGCTATCATATTATGTCTAATCAGTGAACTTCCCTCTGAAAACTAACTGAAATATAATCACAGACTAGGGGGAAATAACACCCCTGAAGCCAATTGCGCTGTTTTCCTTTTAAGCACAAACATACAGCTATTTGCATTAGGGTATGTTTGTGTGAGCATCTTACTGAGGAGACACTAACAGCCCTCGTTTTCAAATGATCCTCTGTTTGGGAAGCTTGCAGAGTGTTTATCGCATCATCATCTGTTCTTCACAGGAGAAGTCGGCCACCAGCGCTGCATACGCCACGCAGGGGTTAGCTAGATGTAACTGGTTGTATCCTGTGTCTGTTCTGTCTGCTGATTTCCCCTCGATAACTTTGGGATGAGATCTAAGAGAAAACGGACAGATTTCCATCTGTCTGCTTCATTTGCAAAAACATAAAAAAAGACGAGAGAAAAAAAACCCTCTTATGATTCAAATATATGCTTTAGCCACCTCTCCATTCCCCTCCCTCTCTCTTACATCTTTCCATCTCTATCCAAGTGGCATCTGTAGATGACCAGGGCATCGAGAGTCTCGGGGGCTAACGGAGGAAAAGAGGAAGGAGGAGGGGAAAGACGAGGAAAAACAGGAAGAGAAAGAGGCAGCAAGCCCCTCTCACTTCAGATTTCCCTAGCACCACCCCGGCGTGTCAGCCAGCCTGCAGTCTGTTCTCCTTTGAGCTTTCTATTCTACCACCGAACAGAAAAAAAAAAAAATCAATTCATATTTCCATAATCCACACTCCTGTCTGTCTACAGGCCTTCCCTCCCTCCATCCCACTCTGTCTTCCTCCCTCTTTCCGTCTCCCTCCCCTGGGGAAGACTAACCCCTCCACCTCGATCCTACGGCCTACAAATGTCATTACGCTGCGCAACAATAACGGCCTAAACAAAAGGAGGCCTTGCTCTGAGCTCCGAGTCCCTCTGCAGAGACTGTTGGCTGCTGCTGCCATATGCTGGCCAGCTCAGGCCACAGAAGACAGAGACTGTGGCTAGAGGACTCCAGCCTTCAGCTCCACAAAGGAGGAAAAGAGCCCTAATCCTGGTAATGAGGCCTGTGAATACCGCCTTTATGTATACGAGGGAAAGAGACCAATCCCTTTGTATACAGCACACTAACTAGCCAACTTAAGGACCATCTTATGCACACAAACAACTGACTGAAAGAGAAGTGAGGGCGTTGGAGATACAAGACGGATGAGGCTCATGTAAACAAAACACATCTTTCTTAGATTCAGATATGTATGAATCTCAAACCGTTTTCTTTTCTTTATGTCTTATTCTGATAGCATGCCTTGGTTCTTGTGGGGCAGATATAAATTGCCTGAAGCATCTTTCTACAAGTCTGTTTATTCCTCAAAGTGGATCAGAGAAGCAGTAGAGCTGTTTAAACCTAAGTGCCAGACTGCTGTGTAAACTACAGCGGGTGTTTTTTGAACCTGTTTACGTTACCTTGCACATTTACTTCTACAGTCATCTGTCAAATACTTCGATTTCTGTTCTCTGGCCACTTTTAGCTGAATAAAAACCTGCATGGTTTGGTTTTCTTCAGCCATTTGCTGCACTTAGGCTAAACCTGTAGAGATTAAGCATGTGATGCTCACTAGTATCAAGATGCAACGTTCAAAGAGTTCAAAGTCCTTCTGACATGATGACAGAGTTTCACACAGCAGTGTAGTGGAATGGGGGAAAAACTACACTGCTTCTCCTCAAAACCTTTACCTGTTTACTGCCAGTCAGCTGGCTGAAAGGAGGCTCCTTACACTTCTTTCCCCATTTACAAGAAAGAGAAAGTCAGTAGTTTGGAAATATTTCAGGTCATGATGTGGAAACATTAGCGCCACCCATCACTCTAATTTTATCCTGTTTTGAAACTACAAACTGAATATCTTACCAGGCTGGCTTGGTAAGATGTAGCCTACTAATTAGCCAATTAAACACTAATATCAGCCTGATCGACTTAGCGACAGCGGAATGGCAATTCATTTTTGAAAACTGCTACTAAATTCAGTGATTGTTTAAATTTATGTTGAGTTTTATATTGAAACAATATTAGACACAGTCGTAAGAACATCTGTTTGTACTTTAAAACTAAGCCTTCAGCCTTCTTGACGCCATACATAACCACTGATTGCCTTGAATATGACTGACCTGAAATATAGTTCAGCTTACTATTTGGATTTTCATGACATTTTCTTACTCGACCTTTCTGTCTGGGAAAAAGGTAGCAGCAATCTCATGCTCTGTAGCTACTTTTCTTCTGCTTGAATTTAGGCATTTGTACAGGTGTAATAAACTTTTAATGCTTACATTCAAATAAACAAAACAAAAAAAACTAAAAGTGATGTTTGGGAATTGCCAGAATTCAAAATTACATCTGATTCAGGGACTGGAAAGGTTTTCACAATCCAAAGCTTTATAGAGTAAAAGTGACAAAATATTGACACTTTAAGATTTATTATGATGAAAGACTTCCTGCTGAAGACTAAACACTGAAATAAAACCAAAACATGGTTTAACAAAGCATTGGTTCAAGGATATGCACACATTGCAGCTTTCTTATGTTTTGATAATTCCCCCAGTAACAGTACTGTTTATTTTCCAGTTAAATTGTAAAACATTAGGGTGAAATAAGTCTTAAAATGACTTCCACTTGTATCAGGATTTTACACACCTATCAACATTTTGAGACACACAAATTTAAGAGTTGCTATTTATAGTATTAGTATAGGATGTAGATATTATGAATGTAATATGCTACATCATTTTATCACCAGTGCAAATACTGAAATTCTCCCACAAACCTCAGATCAGGACTTGTCACATGCTGATAAAGCACAGGAGACTTAATTCAATGTCATGTGCTGCTTACACAGTCATACTAATACACTCCTTTATTAAAGCATGCGAGATCATTCTGATCAACTTGGATCTAAAGTGTTTTGCTCTGGAGGTGAAATCAGACAGGGAAAATAAAACAGACACCCTGCTGAGGCGGAATATTTTTCTTGGGGGGGAAAGAGCAGGCCTTTCAAATAAAATCCGATCAAATCAAGAGCGCTTACCGTCCCCTCGAGACAGCTGCTGAAATCTGTGACTGGCATGAAGGATAATTTAGTTCCTGGGTCCTATTTAGTTGTTTATAATATAATGATGTGAGTTCATGTTCAACAATGTTAAGTGCAGCTAAATGAAGTGACAGGAGGCAACAGAGGTAAATACTGAAACAAAACAGCGGTAAAAGAAAATCCCGGGATTATGCGTCATTCTTTCTTGACTGATTTGCTAAATTATTATTAACTAAGTTAAAAATATATGGTATGTATACATTAAACTTGATTTATTTCTATCTTTTTACGAGCTGTAATGTAATAGTTTGGAGGGCTCAAGAGCATAATTATATGACGCATCATATCAGTTCAGTGAATTTTTGGACAACAAAGAATCAAAAGCATAAAATGTCACCAAAACTTAACAGTTTTAAATGTATATTAAGATTTTGAGCCTCATCATACAACACCTTGTTGGAAGCTAGAAACCTGTCCACCCTAACACACACATTCAGTGAATGCAGGTAACAAGACTCTGGTGAGGAAGTTGTTACCATCTAAAGCACATGTGTCAAACTCAAGGCCCGGGGGCCAAATCTGGCCCACAGAAGCTTTTTAAGTGGCCCCCTAAACTCCAAATTTACATAAATATTTCCCTCCAGTTTTTCACAGATCTACAAAATTCACACAAACTCAACAAATGTTCACATTTTTTTCAGATTTTACTGCAAATTTCCTTAAAATTGGTCAAAAACGTTGAGTACTAAAAAGTCACATTTAACATCAATCATCAACAAACATAAATTGGCACCACAAAATGTGCAATGATTGCAAAAAAAACCCAGTAAAACAATCACAAAATTCTGAAGGAACAGCTATGCATTTATATTTTAACAATTTAATTGGTTTTATTAATGCATTGTGCCACAACCGGCCCTTTAAGAACATTCAGATTTCTGATATGGCCCAAAGTGAAAATGAGTTTGACTCCCCTGATCTAAAGCATTTTTGGTCTCAGGGAGACTTTTATAAGTGATGTCCAAGAAAGCAAAAAAACAAGCAGTCATCACTTAAAGGTGACTAAAAAGCAGCTCTAAGGTTCAATAATTGAACAAATGGCTTAACAATCTAACAGAACAGTAAAGTAGAACTTTTTCTCTCAAACATTAACTTTAAAATTAAGTCTTATGGTTACAGTTACATTTAACAGCAGTTAAGTTACAGGTCAACTTACTGTTTCCATCGAGTTTAAGAGATTTTGAAGCCTTAATTTTAGATACATGTATTTAACACTTTTATGATTTTATTTACATTTATTTAAATAGTTCCTAAAGAAAAATCTGAATCAGCTAAAATAAATGAAGAAAATCTCTGATCAATCTCCGGCTCACAAAAATAATGAACAAACTTAGAAACATACAATTTAATACTATTATATTTGCTGCACAAAGTAGAAAATACTTACCTTATACTGTTTTATAAAGACGACAACGTATTTCAGACTAAAACTAAACAGTAAATACGAGACAAAATGAGGAATGAAGAGAAAGGCAAAAAGAGATGGAGAGGGAAAGAAAAGAGGGGGAGAAAACAGAGGTGTGCATTCCTGTCACGGGTGCATGATAATTACAGATTCACCATTTATTGAAGACCTGCTCACTGCTTTTCATTACCAACCACAGACGTACAGTCAGGCAGAGAAGGATGGTGGTGAGGAGGAGGAGAGGAAGCACCTGAAGGAGAGCGGTGCTGGTGATAGGGGGGGTTACCACAGGAAGACAGGGTGAGTTCAGGCGTGAGGAAAAAGGAAGAGAGACGGCAGAGGAGGAGGAGGTGGTGGTGGTGTTGGCGGTAGAGGTTGTCTGTAACACTGAACGAGTGAGAGATTTGGAGAGAGTGGAAAAAGAAAAAGCAGAGTGTGTTCCAACCTGGTCTGTGTGGTCCTGGGGGAAGCTCCACAGCACGGTTGGATCTAGAGGTAATTGACAGACAGCATTAATCAGTGGGTGAGAAACACACCATCTTCGCTAGCTGCCTCAGATCACATACATATTAATGAGAGGGGTGGGGGCAAGGGTGGCTGCTGCGAGCCTGTGCACGCACACACACTCACATGCTGACATGCACACACACTCGCATGGAGCAGCGCACACTGAAAGACAAGAGAGTATCTAGGCTGACTGTGTTGTAAATATGCAAATCTATATCCTCAGTGTAGATATGATAGCTGATATTATACACCGAATCATGCACGTTTAACAAAGTCACAATAACACACTCTGGTTTATTTGCTTAATTATTTCGACATTGATGCAGGCTTTGCTGTTTTGCTGGGATGTAAATCTTAAACCAAAAGGTCGATTACTATAAAAGGGCTCTGATTTCTATTTTCAGTAAACAACAGAATAACATAAATGAGAGATTACACGGGATTATTGGTGGATTGCAGATCAAGCAAATTACCTACTTACAATAAATACTGTTTTGTTCAATGCAAAACAGTATTTTTGCATTGAACTAAGCTGGTTTTGAAAAACACTATTATCCAAATGTTTTGAGTGAACAGTAGGACCTGATCAGGTGAATAAAGGCGTTCCTGGATATTTGCATCTGAGTGAGAGGGTGAGACATAATGGGAATATATTGCTGTTTTAGACAAATAAGGCTGAGACTAGTCAAAGTAACTAAATTTAGATAATTTTCTTAATTTAGATGGCAAAGAGCCAAAAAAAAATGGAGTGAGAAACTGAAAGGTCACCAAAACTAGCCGGTTGGAAGCTCAAAAAACAAACCTTAGGAAACACAATTAGAGAGGGCAGAACTTTTAGGGGATAACAGGAAGGCTGATTAAAATAAAGCCGAGCTACTGCTCTCTTATTCCATCTTAAGCTTTATTAGTCAAGGATGTAGAAATGTCAACCTCAGTTACAGTTAAGATCTAAACAAAGATTACATTATGGCACAACTAGCTGCACTAAATAATTAACAATATAAGATACTGAAGCCAGATGAGAAAGTCAACTCTAATAATTTTGTTTTTACTATAAAATAACAGGAAATCCTGTTTTACCACAGGTGTGCATGGCATAATGTTAGGTTTGCTCCTAATATTTATGAATTACTGACTTAACTGCAGTCTTAACAGTGTTTAAAATATCTATTTTAATGCTCAAGTTCTTAAACGTTGACAATAGGCTTAAATCAATTTCAGTATGACAAAGTTAAAGACAAACTTGAGAAAGGAACAAAGGGTATTATTTGCAGTTTCACATCCATATTAACTTATTTTTGTGTTTTCACACCATAGAACCAGTTTGAACCATAACCTGTGTGTTTGAGAGCAGGCAGGCGCCCAACTATAGTCTGAACACAGGGGTTATCTGGTAAACATGGCTTCCACAGCTCCGAGTTCATCCAGTGACCCTGACAGGAACAGCAACAGACCAGCTTTTGCGTGCCAAGCTCAGTGTCGCAGATGGACTACAGAGTAAAAAATAATCACGTCTACATCTCTGCTCAAAGAAAACTGAATGAGAAGAAATTAAATTAAAAAAAAAACACAAATCTTAAACAACTGTGAATACAAACCAATAGAAGAAATCAAATGAAAAGCCAACATGTAATCACTCAGTGTTAGGAGAGGCTTCATGGCTAACAACCCAGGATGTCTGTGAGAATCAGAAGCACAACGGCAGCGAACACGACAGCAGAACGCGTGGTGCCTTACGTAATCCTATTGGATGATTTCATGGGTCTCATCCTGAAAAGAGCGGCCCAGTAAAAAAAAGAAAATAAAAAGAACACCAGACCTCAAAGCTCAGCAATCCAACTATGACTACCCCCTTTCTTTCTACCCTATGATCTGGCACAGTCAGGGCTATTTTATGGTGATTTAGTGGGTGAGAGAATGGAGACGCTTGCTGGGGATGAATGACAGACATGAAGAGGGACAGGAAGTCTGGAGACGAGAGAGAGCCTGAGAAGACATGGGAACGTGGACGCTTGTTGTGCAGAGTGGCTGCTTTTAGCACTCAAAGTTGTGTGGGAGTCCCACTAACAAGAACCACTATAAGCTATATTCCTGTTTCTTATTGCTTTAACCATGTTCATAACGTAAAGAGCGGACAGCAACGTGGAGAATGTGACTGAACACAAATTAAGTTGTGAAAAAAGGTACAACAAAACTGAGCAAACATGGCTCGAAAATATTGTCTCTCTCTTAACAGTCATGGTTCCAGATGGATGGAAAAAAAATAGACAGGCGGGCAAAGACGGAGACCCAGAGAGGAAACCCACTTTGTCATGTAGAGTTAATGCAGGACTTCAGATTTAAATCGTTGATCATGAAGCAGAATAAAAACAGTCTCAGAAACGTGCAAGGCTGATTGCTGAGAACCTTTTAGGGAACTCTTCAGAAGTTTATATGATTTCCTACCAAATCAATGGAGCATCTGACGCTGGCACTGCCTACATCACAATTACATCAACAAAGTTTCTAAACTTTGTCCTTTCAACAATTTTCTTTCTGAGAAATTTTAGAAAGAATATTAATACCCCACCTTTGAAATGTCTTGACATAAACGTCTAGATAACTTAACTCGATAATATCTTCATGTTCTGTTTAACATAGGAAGGAAAGTACAGTAAGGAATTCTTTTGCTTGCACTAAACAGTAATATTAAGCCAAAATATTTTTTTGTTTTCATATCTGCCCTTTACACAGGAACAGACTTTTTTTTGTTTGGTGTACATCAGGACTTACAGGTCTAACAAAAAGCTTATATGTAAATACATGTCGCCTTTTCATCACATTCATGCAGGTTCCTTCAAGAGCTTATTTCTCCTATTTCAACTGCTAATCATTTTTCTTCTAGATACCCTGTCTTTTGTCACCATCTTCTCCCTCCATGTTTTTTCCTCAGTTCACACATATTTCTGCTTCATTTCAGGTCTTCATCTCCTGAAATGGTGAGCATCACTCCGCCATGCTTACCTAAGACATTTTACAACACAACTCTTAGCCCGCCTACCTGCAGATGTCTGTCATATTCAGGTTTGCACTCCCTGCCTCCTTCTCTATTTTTCTCACTTCATGCACCCCTCCCATTGAAAGTGTTGGGCGAATGGTGGGTGTAGAAAGGACGCTGAAGGGGTTAAAGCTGAAGGTTACAGAGGTGAAGAGATCCCTGCTGCTCTGCCAAGGGACACAAATGTCACCATGACAGATCTTCAATATAAAACTATCACAATTTTGAAATGTCCACATCAGCTGTTTCTTCTGCTCAAAAGGTAAAATTTAATTGAAATCCAAGTTTTGTGAGAGATTTCTGTTTTTTGCATTAGCTTTGACCTGATTATCCAAAACCCAATGGCAAGAACAGCAGGCAAAGATGGCATCCCACCATGTGAGAAAACATTTTACTATCATTTCAAAACAATGAGAATGTTGGAGTTGTCTTTAGCTTCTTATTTTAGTGACTAGTGCATTTTGTGGCTAGCTTTACTAAAACAGCAGGTGTTCTAGGGATCCCCAAAGGGAAAACTATCATTTCCAAATACAGGATTTTGCACAACAGAGAGGTCAAAACAAATAAAAGAGCAACTTTGCCAAAATATGTTTAGTCTTCCTGTTACCTGCTGAAAATCTTGCTCTCTTTTGCAGCCTGAATCCTCTGTGGATGTTTCAACTTGCCAAAGATCCAGTTTTTTATGAGTTCCCCCCATTTTGGTGTTTCCAGAAACTTACGTTCCACTGCCTCACAAACCCTGAAAATGCCTCATTTAGTCTGTTAAAACTTTTACACAGAGCTTAGGTAAGGTAGATGTGCTAGGAAACTGGAAAAGCAGAAGGATTTGGAAAACAAGTGCAGGCTTGTGTAGTAAAAAATAAATCTGTACAGTTAATGGAAATATGAAATTCAACAAAATATCTGCATTGTACGAAAGAATTGAACCGATACTTTTCTAACAAGGTTTTGTTCTTTTTCACACATTGTTATCCCTCTTTGCAGCTGCTTGTGCACATATCCATCATTCACACTAAGACCTACTTGCATTTATTCAGAAAAAATACTCAGTCACCTCCATCAATGCCAAGAACAAAGAAAGGCTGAATATGTTTTTATTGGCTTTTCTACAGCTGACACAATCTATAAAGAGCTGTTGGATGCTGCATAAAAACAGTCAATTTTATGTGACACTAGTGGCAGCAAGACTGACAGAATGAAAACAACCTATAGCATATAACCCCAGTGCGGCGTAAACAAATCCAATGGGTGAGAATTGAATTGAAATCACCTATTGAGATTCACACCCAGCAAAATCGAGGTGGGCGAATGTGACGAAAAAGCTCAAGAAGTGACTGCTGGTGCCTGCGTGCAGCGTGTGTGAAAATGTGTACTGCATGAGTAGATATGTGTTTACAGATGGATAGCAAGCTCAGGAGTGAGTATTTACAGTACAGTGACTTGTCCATTGATCCCCGAGGGTTTCAAGCATGGCTGACCTCCCCCAGTCACAGTGGGGGCAACAATCCGGCAGCCCGGAGCCATGACACAGATACCGGTTGAGGGGAGAGGGGCGGAGGGGGCCTGCTTGGCTGATATGGTTCAAAAATCAATGTTTTGGCTACTTTTAACATGCCTGTCACTGAAAGCCGGTAATTAGGAATAATATGTGAAAGCTGCAAAACAATTAGATTTGCAACATGTTAAACAGACACTCGTTCTAAAATGAGCCGATCAATCAGCTTACAATTATTTCTCCCCTTTCTCTAAAAGGGTAAATACTAGATTTTTCCAGAAATGCATCAAATTAATAACATCATCATAACATCAATGTGCAATATTCATATCGCAAAGGACTGTTTGGAGCAGCAGTGCACTGATTAATCAACTGGCAATAATTTCCTTAATTTTGGATCATTTCCAATTGGCTGATACCTGCATTAGAAACCGATCCATCGATCTCATCTGTCTCTGCAAACATGAAAATCAGCTACGTCTCCTCTGCTCTGCACTGAGAGCGGGCTGACGGACAGACCCGCCTACCAGGTGACACCTAAACTTTTCATTTATATTTAAGAGCAATGCCTCATGCAGCTAAAACAAGTTTGCATCATTTCGCAATTATTGTTCAATGTTATTCAATAAAACGATACTGGGATTGGTTGAAATACTTCAAATGTTGCATGTGTTGAACTATTTAGCCAGTTGGACAGTTTCTACAAACACATCAGTATTTGTATTTTAATTCAATAAATAAATAAATAGAAATTGCTATTGGTTAAAATAAACTTTATTGGTGCGTCTCTAACTGCAACCCATCTATTGTGCATCTACTCTAAGATTAGAGATGAAATAAACTTGCTGCTTTACCTCCCTTTTCTTTAATTTTCCCCACAAATCTTTGTGAGAAACGTTGGCATGTTCGTCTTGGCATAAATCTGTGCTTCTTGGGATTTTCAAGTAGGCTAAAAAGAAGCTGCTGGCAGAGGATGTCATTCCTAATGCTGCTGGCTGGAGGAAAAAGTTGGCACATTTTACCAGTGTGTCAGAAAGCTCACACTGCCCAGCGCTGCACAGCGAGTTATTCAACTTGAAGTCATTTTGTCACTGAAAGAGAGGAAAAAAAACATGCCTACTAACTTTGACTGACACAGTCCTGGATAAAAATATCCTTTTCAAACAACTGGAATAAGCACATGATGAACGTGAAACACGCCCACGGACCAGAGGCAGATTTGTGCTCTGTACTTCTATATGATCACCTTAGCAGTAACAGAGGCACTTTAAAAACTGGGACTTCAGTGAAGCACAAAAAGAGCCAACTCTAAATCCACTGTGAATACACATTTAGATGAAAGCTTTTGGTTTATAATTCTCTATACTATGTGAATCAAACACAGACTTGGAGCCCTCATGGCCATGCAGTGTTGTAAAGGCATAAAAATGCACTTTTTTCTCCATCGACGACTGAATGTGAGTGAATAGGAGGCCTGTTTGTTAAGGGAGGCCAAATCCCATATGGCGAACAGCAGCTCTTCTGGTGAGAAGAGAGGCTGAGAAAGCCACCGGCAGCCCCTCTCCTCCATCCGTGTTGCAGAGATGAAGGGATGCAGCGCCTGCCTCTTCTTGTTCCTCTTTTCTTCCCTCTCCCTTTGCCTCCTCTCCTCCTTCTTTCGTGGCCAGGGGTTAAACTGCTGCACTCTAACCTCCTTGGCAAAGATTTCATTCACTCACTTTCTCTCGCTCGCTCTCATCTCAGGCAGAGACTTATTTCACAGTATGTAGTGGATTAGGCCCCCTCATATGCCCCTGGACAAAAGCATTGTTTTAGCGCTAGCCTGTTTGCTATAACTGGAGGAAACTAGTGCTACTAAGCGTCCACAATACAGCCATTGTGGACAGGGGGCTAAAGGGACTCTGCCTCGGAGGCCGTCTAGACTTTGAGCCGGGGCCGACTGCAGAATCGGGAGGAGAAAATCCCATCAGGCAGTGGAGTGAAAGTTAACTAAGGTACCCTGCTGTGAACCTGATGAAGATGTCAAGCCAACATATGGCAAAAAATGTCTATTGTCAGAAGAAGAAGCTTTCTTCCCTCTGATGGAGGCAACGCTGGAGGAGGCAGAGACGAGGGGCGGCCAAAGAAAACTAAGGGGGGTTGAACAACATAAAGGAAGGAATAAGTGCGGTGGTCATCGTTTTACTTCTGGATCAGCAGTCTTATTCTGGCCAGGAGGAGGCCTGGCCCCTCCGCTCACAATTAAAGGAGTAAGCAGATTAACTGGCATCTTTCAAAGGCCAGCAGGAAGAAAAACACTCAGGGACGTTTAAAACTGGGTTTTCAATTTGCCTACCACGTCTCGTACTGCAAATGGCATTACATTTCATGCTGATTTTGGATGTTTTCAGACGCATCTTAAAACTATGATATGCTCCTTAAGTTTACTAATCTTGATTGGTCACACTATGTTGTTAAAGTAAGGACTGCAAAGTGAGAGAGAAAACCCCAATTCTCTGGAAAACATACCTGGATTCAAGTCATTTACCATGTTTATTTTAGTTAATTTTCCATTTTAGTTATATCTAACACTATACAACCTTTTTTTAGACAATCAAATGCACCACAAAGCTGATCTAGATAAGATCTATAAATAGGCCTCCATTTTCACAGGAGTGATGAGATTTGCCTCCAAATGCTTAAAAATTTGAATAAACACAGAAAAAACAACCTCTAAGGTAGAGTCTGAGCTGCCAGCCAAAAAACCCAACTGGCAGCCTTCACATGTGAGAGATGCTGGCCTGAGGGATTTCCAAGCCATCTCTACAGATACATCTGAAAAAGATAAACAACAGTCTCAGTTGGAAGGGGAAGAAAGACCGAGCTGCATGGAGATGATGTGACCCTATTAATGCCACATTAGTTGTTCCGTCTTCCCCAGCAATGTGAGAAAAATGCTTCAGTGGGATGAGCTGAGAGGAAGAGAGAGGGGGTGGAGAGAGAGAGACAGAATGAGAGGAGTGAAAGCGATACTGTCTCCAGGCTAGTTGGGATGCAACCCAATTTCACAGCTTCACGAATGAGTGGCACAGCATATGGATGCAACCTTTGTGACAGCCTCTCTGTATCACCACGTATCAGCGTTGATATTCCCAGTCAGATTCCATACTGGTCCAACATTATGTCAAACACCAGCGTCGCATGACTGCATCTTCAACACAGCCACCACACAGCGTGTTTGTTAAGAGGAGGCGGTCCTCCTTTGAACAGGAACATAAACCGAAACGGCATTTCTACGGGTAGAGTCCGCTCACTTCGCTCTGTTGCGTTTCAGCCCCTAAACGTTGAAATCTAACCTGATATGACCTGCATTTTTATTTGCAAACACGTGATAGAGGAGCCAACCGCATCGTTTTGGCCGGAGTGCCACCGAGGAAACACGGGGGTTTCATTGCTGGTTAGCTCAAACCCGTCTTTATGTAAATGCATATGTCTCTGCATATGTTCCAACCATCTGCTTTCATCAAAACATCTATGAAAATAAAGACAAATAGCAAAGTGAAGCAGACTACATTAATATACAAAGGGTTGATTTTTTTTTATGTGCCTTGCAAATATTTAAACTCCTTGAACTTTAATATACAGACAACAAAGTTGTCTGTATATTGTCTGTATAACATAACTACTAAATCGAAGGAAATTATACATTGTTTATGCATTTTTTACAAATGAAGAATCTGATAAATGTGATGTTCATTGGTATTTAGAAGCTCCAAGTAAATACTTTGTAGAATCTAATTTTGCTAGCTGTTTTGGAGAATGAGTTAGAATTAGAATATGTGTACTGTATGTAATTAATTAATTACTAACGATTATCCCAATAATCGATTCATTGCAATTAATTAATTGCACCGAGTACAGTGTAGGTTTTCCAACCCACACAAGATTTTGTATGGACTCTAATCTGGTCAGCGCAGTCTCTTCCACATGTTTGCTTTGTCCTCTAGATGACACTGCAAAATAAGACATCTTTTGGCTTCCTTTCAGAATTTGTTCTTGTCTTATTACTTGTGAAGGCCATGTTTGTGGAGAAAATGATCCACATTTGTCATCTCAGGAGATTCACCCACCAGAGCCGTGGTTCTTTGTAGCGCCACTAGAGCTGCAAAGATTACTGCTCTCCTTCTGCGTCAGCTCTGTGTTGCTAAAGTTGAGTTTTTC
This sequence comes from Phalloptychus januarius, assembly GCA_902982915.1. Lineage (NCBI taxonomy): Eukaryota > Metazoa > Chordata > Actinopteri > Cyprinodontiformes > Poeciliidae > Phalloptychus > Phalloptychus januarius. Next base: position 6,057,999 of record CADWAE010000076.1, on the reverse strand, counting down.
CCAAAAAGATCAGGTGTGCCTGATCTTCTGAATGAAGATCTAATAAATAATAATGAAATTGAGAAAAACAATGTATAAAAATAGACTGCAACACACTTTCTTTCAAATGGTTCAAAGTTCAATTAAGAATTCTAAGAAAATGTCAAATGAAAAATAAATCATGACTGCCCTATAGATCATTCACATTGTCTGATCTAGAATCATTTTTTGTCAAAATCAGGATCGATACAGATTTTAATATTTGATCGATCGATCTCTAATGTTCACTGCTTTGTTCTGTGTGTTAGTTTTCATTCATTATGTGTGTTCACTAATGAGTCCTAACAAACCTCACATAGTTTATTAAACCATCATGCACCTTTAGTGTTTGTCTATCACAGAACATTTCAAGGGTTTGCTTGGTAATTTGCTAAAAGCTGCTGCTGAGGTCTTTGTTATACGACTGTTTTTAAGAGAAAGCGCCGTGTGCAGCAGCGCAGAAGCTCCTTGAGGTGTGGAGGGGATCGATCTCAGTTAATGTCACATGGCACAGCACCCAGAGGCAGCCGCGTGGCGCTGATGACACTGTAAAGCCTTGCCTTTGGCGGCTACATGCTCGGTGCCGCCGAGCTGCGATTTGAAGTTCACATGCAAAGGCTGACAGACAGACAGCTCTCAGTCAGGCAGTCAGTGAGTCAGTCAGCCAATCCTTCCACTGGGATGGCAACATACCTGGATCTGTTAAAAGCGTACAACACTGCCTAAACTCAAACATATACACAGGGGCCTCGGCACGCTGCAGGACTGATGGACTACGCACTGACAGAAAAACACTGGCAAAACATCACCAAAATGCAGCTTTGCACACATAAGGATGATCGACTCTTAGGTATAATTTGGCAGAAAACTCCTGCATGTCAACTTTTGACGAGCTACACTTAACGGGAGGTAGACATGCGAGGTTTGTGGATAAAATTTGGCTTGTTCAGCTTAACGTAAATCTAAAACCAAAGGGAAAAAATTAAGTATAAAAACGTATGTCATCTTACAGGTGAGGTATTAAAACTTGATTTTAAAAAATTTATCTATTTAAGCTTACTCTGATCAAACTTATGACAAATCAGTGAGAAATCTTGAAAAGCCAAATGTTTTTCAGAGTGAAACAACTTGCAGTGCAAAATTATGCAATCCAGCACAGCACAAACTCAAACTTTACTCCGAGTTTGTGGAAACACTATGCAAATGCTAGATCTGAAGAACACAAAAATGCAGACGTTGAAAGAACACAGGAACCCGGAGCCGGACAATTTATTGTGAGCACATAAAAATACACAAGTAAGTGAGCTATAAATGTAAGATGAACCTTCTGCCTTAGAGAGAAAATGGCTTTAAAAATGGCCACACAATACTCAAGCTGTGTAAAACATCTAATCTGGAATATCTTAAAAGATGAAGGAAATGAGGAGCAATATATTAAAGTGTTTCCACCTGGTGGTAAAAGTAAAACGGCTGATAGAAGCCTGCCTCTGCAAGCCTGAGGACCATGAAACAATGAACGCGCCAAGCTAACTTGGAAAAGACAAAGGTAATTGAAAAGTTCATTTTAGATCAAAATTGTTTGTGATTATTGATTAATGCTGAGGACTATAGTTTTTCAATCGATGGAGAGTTCTTTCCACTTTTGCAGGCAGTTGGAGTCGTCTTCTGTTCCACCACAAACGCAGCGGATGTGTTTCCAATTGCAAAAGTGATCAAAGATAAAAAAAATTACTTGCTAACAGAGAGCTTCAGATTGTGACTTGATCAGGGCCTTGTCAAACTTACAAAAGAACACTTGATGATTGAGAAAAACCACAACTGGAATAGCAATTCCAAATAAAAGATTAAATATGGTGGATGTTTTTAATGCACTGCTCCAGATTGTAGAAGGCAGGAATGATTCACCCTGTTAACTGAATCATTGAAGGTAAATAGCCTTCATCGAAGTTCACCCATCCATTTTCTACACACCCTTGTCTCTTAGTGGGGTCATGAGGTGCTTGTGCCTATCCCCAGCTAACGTTCTGGGTGAGAGACGGAGTCACCCTGGACAGGTCGCCAAACTGTCGCAGGGCAACACAGAGACAGACAACCATGCACACACACTGAGGGAGAATTTAGAGAGACCAATTAACCTGACAGTCATGTTTTTTGGACTGTGGGAGGAAGCCGGAGTACCCAGAGAGAACCCATGCATGCACAGGGAGAACATGCAAACTCCATGCAGAAAGACTGGGGCCGGGAATCGAACCCAGAACCTTCTTGCTGCAAGACAACAGCTCTACAAACGGTGCAGCCCCATCCAAGTTCATGTATCAGATAATGAAATTGTCACATGCGCATATGTATTTTACTATATGGTGATAAGGGATTAGAACTTTTTTGCTTTCTTGACTGTGAATGAATACAATATAAAAGATTCCAGCTCAGGACTTTTGCATGTAAAAAATAAAATGATAAATTGAATTAAAATGTTTAACACGTTAAATCAATATAATTAACTTAAACGCATTAAAGTTCCTATCCTTTTTTTAATATTATAAACAAGCCTCATCAGAACCATAATTCATGGAACATATACATATATATATATATATATATATATATATATATATATATATATACACACACACACACACAAAGACTGAACTGCAACGGTAACAGGTCTGGACACTTACAGAGGCAACAAGATTGACCTATTTCTTTTTTCCGTCCTAAAAAAGTAGGCCAGAACCCAAATTAGGGGCCAGTAGGGGTTCCACTGTAAACGCCTTCGTCTTTACAGTAATTGTTTGATGTTAGGCAAACTAGGAGCAGCCTCGAGTGGCGAGACGTAGCCTGAGGGCATCGCTGTTGACATGTAAATATCAAGAATGAAAGCTGAAATGACAGCACAGACATTCGGCTTGTACTCTTGGCTGTGCTTGGATTTGGCCTTGACCATAAAATTAAGGCTTAAAGGACAAGGGATGTCCAGATACCAGTCCTCGTATCATGTCTGTAAAGAGGTTGATTTTCTTAATGGGCGGGAGAAACACATTTTCATCTTTTGTCATTCCTCATTCATAGTATTAAACTGGCACCAGCCCAATGACAGCAGAATGTAACTGGGACTCATTCTTGAACATAAATGCAATCTAAAAATTAGGGTGATGAAGTTGATAACACAGTTAAAAAGATTTAGTACATTTAAAAAAAAAAGTGCTGTTATTTTCTTGCAAATAAGTTAAATCAAATTCCGTTAGATTAATTATAGCACCAACTCACCACAATAGTCATCTCAAGGATCTTTACAAAGTAAACACATTAAATGTAAATACAGAAATACATTGTCTCTATCCAACCCAAACAATACACTGAATTTCATACATTTGACATCAGTCCTAGTTAAGTATTAGCCAAAGTGAAACCAACTTAAAAAATCTGGGGTGGGTTCTAATAAGTTAGACATTTAGATTGTGCTAGTTTGTTTTATTACTCTGAAACTCAAATAAATTTAGAATGAGCTGTACATAAAAACTTGGCCAGCTCAAACCAGACTAAAGGTTATTGCTACCTCAGACTACCTCACTGACTGATCACCTAGCTAGGTGATATTTTTGGGAGGATGCCAAAAATAATTTTAATGGAACCATTTATCTCTTTTTCTGTGAAGTCATCACAGCTGAAAGCTGAGGAAATAGATATTTCAATAGAGCTATGGTTGGTCTGACGAGTAGTGCTAGGCGAAATAACAAAAACATCTGATGTATTACTCCTTGTTTGACTTATGATGTCTAAAATAACCAATACTGTGGCTATTATGGTATAAAATTTGCTTAAATCTCTGTCTGAGTTGTACAGTATTTATTATAAACAGAACACACAATATTTTAGGGTAAAAGCTGTAACAAAAAAAGTGACGGTTAGCCAGCTGTTCTAATCCTTCCTCTCTGAACAGTGTTCTAATGTGTCTGTATTCGGGTATCTCAGATATACTGATGTAGTTTATTTCAAACAGTTATTTGAGAAGTTCATTCAACAGAGACAAATTAATTTCTGCATTTTAAACTGTAATTTTAGTCACAAGTGGTCATTTGCAACTTAAATGTAAATTACACAAGCACAGAATCATCGCAGATCACCTAAATCTCCAAGTATGGTGCCAGTTTGCTAGGTATCGTATATAATGTACCTATATAAAGCTTCTCAAGACTTCCTCCTCCTCACTGGACAAATCACTTTAACTTAAATTTGAGGTCCAGGCTTTACAATAAACTGCTTTTATCTTCGGTGGACATTTTGTGTATTGCAATGATGCCCGAGTTCACTGATCCAAAACGAAACATGATCACTTTTCTGCAACTGTTGGATTAATTCTCACCAACTTAGTGCTTCCTTTTTTTCGGTGTGCTTTTTTATTAAACATTAAATCTCATTTTGAGACGAGGGGAAAAAATGAATGAAATCCATATTCAGTCAAATCCTATCATGACATGTCATAAAAGTCAACATCTTTTTTCCCCTGAAATCCAATTTAACAGACTAGCACAGATTATCATCACCAAAGCTATATTAAAGCGAAAGCTGAGCTAATCCTGTTCGTTTGTGGGCTAAACTAGGCCACACTGGTATTACACACATAAGTACCTGCCAATTATTGTGCTTTGACTCAGAAAATCAGGTTTTATGCAGTTGTTGGAGTACAACAGCATACACTTGTACCATCTGCTGTGCAAAGCATATGGCATATACTAAATCATCCGTCACATTTCGACAGGACTCCTATGAATGAAAAACAATAACTTTATTTTTTGTTCTTGAAGAGCCATGCAGATGGACATTTTTGTGGCTTCATAAAAACATCCATCATAAAAGCGCATAAAACTGCCACAGATTTTTGCAACAGTGATCACAGCAAAATAAATCCAGCTGCCAACCCGTAAAATTGCACAGTACATGGAGAAAACGCACAAAAAAAAAAGACAAGCCACCAAGAAGACTGTTGCAACACTGCAAGTGGGATAATGTGATGAAACTCTTCTGCATTCATCAAAATCTTTTCATTTTAAATTATTGATCGGGTTCCTACTTTTCCCCACTTTTTCGCCATGAAAGGGGGAAGTCTAAAAATAGCCTGCTGGTGTCAGTGCCTAGAAGTCTTTCCATGATCCCCCCCTCCCTCCCTAACCATCTACACCCCCTCCCCTCCAGTCTGGCAGCATTAGTGAATTCAGATGAGCCTCCTGCAGTTCTCCCAGCTTCTGAGTCTCCATCTTATAGATGCAGTCACACATACACACACACAAACAAAAGAGAATCTACCTGTATCCACACACAGCCGAAACATACAGTTCCCCTGGAGTTTCAGTCCTACATCGGAGTGCTGCATCGGAGGCTCAACCAACAAACCTCTGCGTCTTGTTTCTGAGTTTATATGTTACCACCAGCAGAGTATTTGCATCTTTTTTTAGCCTCCCGTCTTCATACTCTGTCCGACGCTTGGCACCGTGTTTATACTGTAAAAACTATACGTCGGAAAAGTTTAGGAAAGTCATACAAGTGAATGATTTCCTTCCTCTCTACACTCTCAACGGTCTCTTTCTTACGAGTCATCAGAAGGTGAGACAGAAGGTTGGCAACTCGTCACTCTTTAGCCAGCAGCGTGATCACAAAGGAAGAAGCAAGAGACGTGGCTGATGCAACATGAAAAAAGACACCAGTAGTTTCAGAACAGACGGTTAGTTTGAATAACTTAATACCAATATGTAAGCAAAACATGAATGATTGTTGGCAGAGAAATTACACCTGCAAATATGAGAAATCCATTGTAATGTTTCTATGTTATTGCAAGGATGAGTGAGTAAGTGACTCCAATCAAGACTTTAAACAAGAGCTCTTACTGAAGTTAGTCTTCAGCATAAAACATTTTTAAAAAGCCTTAAAATGTACATATCAAGATCAGTTTTCCACCAGAATACTTACAACATATAGATAGTTCCAATCAATAGCTGCGTTTCCGTACAAGTGTGCGCAAAACTTTGCACTAGTTCTGCAATTAACGATGTTTCATTTAAAAAAAGAAAAGCAATTAAAATCAAATGCATTCACGCAACAAGTCATTAAAAAACATTCATCCCCATCATCCTCCTGCCGCCTTCTTCATCTCTTCTGCCAGTAGTAACAGCCGGTTGTTGATCGTATAACTTGTATATGTATAGTTTTGCAGAATAAACTAATTTCAAAAATCTTTTTGGTGGAAAAAAGGACTTTTTCAAAATCTCATTGTTTCCATTCAGCAAATATATTTTAAAAATTCCAATTTTTAAAATTGGTGAATGGAAACAGCTGCTGATGCTGTGAATCATGATGAAGTTCCCAGGGTCTTTGGAAGACAAAACGATCCACAGCATCAAAGATCCTCCGCTCTTCTTCAAGTCAGCATGATTTGTGTTTCCACGTTTTTATCTTTTTGCTGCACCGAGCTGGACTGTTAGGTGTTGGAAAGCTTAATGTTGGCCTCTTCTGACTAAAGCACATGGTTGCAGGTAAAGTGTCAGTATCGTTCAGCAAACTTACATTTGTTTGTGACGCAGAACAATGCAGGCTTTTTCCTGTTTTGACTCCAAACCAGTGACTTGGCAATGCATGTGATGACTGTTAGGGAGATTCTTTTACCGCCTGGTCCTAGTGTACCCTTGTCTATTGCTCAAGTAGTTTTAATTCTAAACAAGATATAGGAAGATTAGATGAGTAGTTGTTTTTCTGTAGCCCAGTGGAGGCCAAGTCCACTCAACTAGAGCAACTAACTTGCAAACTTTACATGCATTCCTTCCCTTTCAGCTCTTCGGAGGCCTGGTGATGAACTGAAGAAGGGACAAATGTAAAAGTTGCAGCAATTTCCTGAGTTATAAAGAATAGCTCATGTTTCTTTCACTAAAATAGCATGTGCTCTTGTCTTTCCCAATTTAAAGAGTTGCTAAAAACAACAGGCTGATATGTCACCACATTTTACACCCCAGCAAACAGGAAGTCATTTCTTATTCATTAAGAGTTCATCGACAAAGGTACAATCTTAGAAAATTATCATGTTTGCATAATACACCACATGTATGCCATTTAGACAAATTCACAAAAGTAAGACGCACGACTCAAAAGCCTTTAGGCCAAAATACCCTCCGACCTCAACAGCAGACTAAAAAATATCTCAAACTAAAACTTTAGACTACTTCATTGATTGACTGCAACCTTGCTCTCGTTAGGGGGTTTCTCAAAGTCTACTCATTACCACGCCAAAGCGGGAAAGTGAAGACACTTCCTCAATTCTGTTCAAAGGACACTGATGAAAAATAACAGTAGATGATATCAAGCCTCGTGTTCAACACTCAAGACTCACAAATTAATGTGACTGAGACAGAAGAGAGAGGCAGAGGAGTTTAGAGATGAACAAAGTGTGAGGAGCGGGGGCTGTCTCAGGAGTCTAATGACCAATCAACACCCTTCCTGCTGCCATGGCATCGGCAAGTTCTCCAAAGAGCCCCCAGACTTGGTGTGAGCCCACCATGAACTCAACACAAAACTGGCAGAAAAATCAGACTTCAGAACCAACAATGTTTGGGTCACAGAGCAGTGGCATTTTGCAAAATGTCATCATGTTTTAAAACACTTTTTAAAACATGTACTACACAGAAGTTTTACTTAATAAGGGAAAAAACTTTGCTAAATAAGGAGAGGGTGAAAGAAAGAGTAACACGACATGACAGAGCTGCTTGAGGAAGCTGAGACACAGCAGTTTGATGGTAAATGATGCAAAGGCAAAAATGCTCTTTTTATCATTATGCAGCTCCAACTTCAGCACCAAAAAAAGAAATGTTGTCACTGCCCACTTTATTTAACACACCTGTTCAACTGCTTCTTAATACAAATTGCAACTAAGCCAATCACATGTCAACAATGAATTTAGCCATCTAATTATGCTAAAAATGAATTGAAATTGATCATCAGATTGGAGAACGAAAAGGATTGAAGGGACTTTTAATGTGCTGTGGTTCTTAATGTTTCAGAAACTCCAGAGCTACTGGGATTCTGCATACCTGGAGATTTGTTACAACCAAGGAAGTTAGAATATCATCTACATGCTGGACCGTGAAGCAGGAAACCACACCTGGTGCTGCTTCTCCAGATGCAGCACCAGGAGAAACTCTCCAAAGAAGCTCACCAAAATGACGTAATAAAAGATCGGAGAAACCTGTCCAAGGAGACTCAATTTCAGAAATGTCCATTAGCAAACATGCAAGTATGGATTCATCCTACCCTGTATCAACAGCTGGTATCAGAGATTTGGGAGATATGTTCCTGACATCCTATTACCAACAGAGTATTGGTTAAGCCTGCCTGCCTCATGCCACATCCCTTCATGGCTGCAGTGTATCTTTCTCCTATTGGCTTCTCCTAGCAGAATGAAGCCGCATGCCACTAAGCTCATATTATCTCAAACTAGTTCCTTGAAGAAGACAATGAGTAGTCCAGTACTTCAATAATAATTCAGGTCCTTTATGGTGGGAAGAACAATCACTTCTCATCAGGGATTTGCAGGTAACAACTTTGCAGCAACTGTAATATGCTATCGTGTTAGCATGGGTTAAAATCTTTAGGGACTTCTTGTTGAATCAATGTCACTAAGCATCAGGACAGCTCTGAAGGCAAAAAGGGGACCAACCCAGTACCGAGTCATTTGTACCTCATAAAGCAGTCGGTGTGATTTACCGTTCCTACATTTGAAATGTTTCCCTTCTGCTTCATAAACTAAAGTAGGAAGCAATACTTCTCATGTAAATAAAGATGCTCACATGTAGAGAGGTTAGGGACATGAACTCTTCTAGGAAAGCAAATTAGCTTAGCTGGTAAGGGGAAGTTTATGCTACCAAAAACTAGAAGAAAAGAACAGGAAAAAAGGGTCAGAAGAGAAACCTAAACCTCTGTCCATCCAGTGACACCTTAGTGCTAACCTGGCTGCCATCACTGAGTTTTATGTTAATAATATATCGCTTCCCTAATTGCAGCATAAATGTTGCTGTAAAACTGATATGTTGGTCTATTAAGTTTATTGGTTTGTTAGTGGGAACAATCTGGCAGTAGGGAGCAGGCGAGGACAGGTAGCATCTGTCCCCACCTACTGCCTTGGCAGCATTAGCGTCATCTGCTAGCTTTGGCAGCATCTTGGAAGCACATCAATATGGCTTTATGTAGCCAGAGCCGCTAGTAGCTAGCATGCCAGTCACGCTCTCAGGCAACACTCTGCTCACAGCCTGAGCATCCACAGAGCAGCGTGCCAACAGAGCTGAGCAGAACTGAGCGGGGTGCTGAACAGGGAGGCCAGGTCTCTGTGGACCTGCATGGGGGGAAAAGGGACAGTGTCTGTCATCTAGGCACAGATCTGTGGTTAGAAGTGTGGGGCCGAGTCCAGGTAAGAACACCGCCACCACTGCAGTGGCAAGCTTTAAATTCTCACTGTTGTTTCCTTCCAGCAACACCGTTTCAGAATGCTGATGCACTAAGAAAAAAATAAAAAACGCACCAGTACTTTTTGTAAAATAACACATGGAGAATTCCAATAGAGCTACAAATAATGATTATTGTAGTAATCTTTTACTCCATTGATTATTCTGATGTTTTACAAGGAGAAAGAAATTGCTACATTTAATAATAATACTTTTTTTTTTTTAAAGTAAACATTCTATTGCCTAAATTGCAGCAAAATAAGATTCCTGCTTGACTTCGCATTAATAGAGCATAGAGATAACATTGGATTAACTGATTAATAATTGGATTGTAAAAGGTGCTTAGTATGAGATTGTTTTTTTACAGAATTTGAATCAGGTGAAGCGAAAATTATGAAGATTTCTGAGTAGAACATATTTACAAAGATTCTTTTCATCTTAAAAGACAAATGTAAACATTTTTGTACAGTTTTAGTTTAATTACTGTTCTGAGGATGCTGTTCTTTCAGAAAATAGTCGTTGTCTACATAAAACGACAAAAAACGATCAAAACGATCAGTTTTTTGTCGTTAATAAATAACTGATCACTAAATTAATTATTCCAATGTGAATTATCATTCACTGCAAATTTTACAATCTAAACTTGAAATTGGCGGATTACCTACATTGCTGATGCTGCACTTTGCCTGCCAAAGAAAAAAAGGAAAAAGCTACCCATGGGGGAATAACGACTGGGATCTGATCCAACACAACATTTCAGACCACAGGCAGAGTCAAATTATGAGGTAACATGCTTTTTGCTTCCTAATTACAAATTAACTGTTTTCTTCTTACAAGGCCATAGTATTGAACCAGATGTTAGGACATACATCAGCAGCAAATGTCATGCAAACTAAAGTCACTTATGTCGTTGAAATTACATAATGTTCCCTTCTTCAACATATTCATACACCTCATTGCAAGCATAGACTTTAATGTAATTTAAAGGGATTGTTTGAGAGAGGGCTGCACAGTGGTGCAGCTGGTAGAGTTGTTGCCTTGCAGCAAGAAGGTTCTGGGTTCGATTCCCCGCCCCGGTCTTTCTGCATGGAGTTTGCATGTTCTCCCTGTGCATGCGTGGGTTCTCTCTGGGTACTCCAGCTTCCTCCCACAGTCCAAAAACATGACTGTCAGGTTAATTGGTCTCTCTAAATTGTCCTTAGGTGTGAGTGTGTGTGTGTGCATGGTTATTTGTCCTGTGTGTCTCTGTGTTACCCTGTGACAGACTGACGACCTGTCCAGAGTGACCCTGCCTCTCGCCTGAAATGACAGCTGAAGATAGGCACCTCCCCACCCCACAAAGGGACAAGGGAGTATAGAAAATGGATGGATGGATGTTTGAGAGAGACAAAGTCATGTAAAATTGTGAAAAGAAAGTGATAGAAGGTTCTTCATTTCTTTTCTCACTGAAACTTGTTCAGTCGCCTTTACTGTGAAATTGCTTCAAAAGCCCCAGAAGAATACTAAGAAGTCATTTAAGTCAAATGAATAGAAAAGTTCCCTTGTGTGTGATTTAATTTAAACACAAATCCATCTGTAATGAGGCACATGCTGACTCCAGAGGAGCTGCAGAGACCCAGAGCTCAGGTGGGAGGATTCATTTACTGTTTAAAGTGCTTTATTAATCCCAAAGAGAAATTATAGTTATTTTAACTCATAAAATGTTCATCAAAGAGTTACAAATGCTGATGGTTTTGAGCAGGAAGGATCTCCTGTAGCAGTCATTATTACAGTAGCTCTGAAGAGGCTTTTGACTGAATTTTCATGATTATATGAAGAATCCATCGCGGCAACTTCACCTGCAGAGCAGTGCCCAGAACTTCTATAAGTTGTGTTCTCCATAAAATAATAAAACTTTACACCATTTCAAACGAAAGTTAAGATGTTGCCAAGTGAAATAGTAACTATATAAAGCACAATCTATTTAGAGAGTAGTCTGTTTAACAAGGCCAGGATGGAACAGCTTTATGAAATGCAGGCTCGTTGCAGGCCTGTCTGCAGACATGTGGGTGTCTTCAACCCTGTGGCTAGAGAAGGTGCGAAACCCAGATAGCAGAGGAAATTTAGATACAGGCGTAGTGACCCTTCATAAGGGGTTAGCTACTTTTACCTGACTTTTGTACAGCTTTTTTGAACTTTGCAAGCTACCTGTGACCTACACAAATGTCTGGGAGTACCATTAACAGAGTAGTGGCATTGAATCAAGGTGCTGCGCGTGGATCTAGTTTCAAACCTGCAGAACCCGGATGTGGTGAGCGTGGCAAAACCCTGGTGCGGCATCAGCAAGATAACACACACAGCAAGCACTTCTCATCCACCTCTTCAGTCACTTTCTACAGGGTAAACTAGATCACTGATAGGGGAAACGCACAACACTGAAAACGCAGCCAAAAATCTATCTAAAATTAAAGCTCGAGTTCCCTGAACTGTGGGAAAGAGATGTGAAAAATCACCAGCAAGCTTCCACCACTTCTCCAAATGCGCCAATCTTCTACATCACGTTGCTATGACAATTTAATTATAGTCCGTCATGGTCGCCCTACTGTTTGTTTGCTTCTCTGAAGCAGTGGGAAGATAATGTGTGAATATGAAGTGGCACTTTTTGGCAAATGAAAAAGGACTGTAGGAGAAGTCGGTGGTAGTGTGTGGTGTGTGTGACTTTGTGGAGGTTTCACAGTGTGTCCAGGTTCTGTTATGACTCATAACATCAACCTGCCTCACTCTCAGTAGAAGTTCACCGTAGTGTTGAGACAAAAAGAAAAAATGCAAGCAAGGCTGCAGAAAAATTACACATGTATGTTTTACATTTAGGTCATTAAGACGTTAAAATAAATTTGGGAATCGTTTTAGCACCCAAGAAGTATTCTACTTTATACAAACTAGTTGAGGTTAAGTCAAAGAAACTGAAACTGGTCCAATTTTTTTGGAGAAGTGATTCATTCCTCATTGGAGTAAATGAAACTGCTTCTTGTCAAACGCCGTCCACCACAACCATAAGCCCCTCCTGAGAGTTCGCTCACAAACAGCTTCCTCAACTGATAAGTTTTAGATCCAATCAGAACTCTGAGCAGAAAAGCCACTTTGGGGGAAATAACTGAGCAGAATACGTTTCCCTGCAGAGTGCAAGCCTTGCTCTCTGCAGCTCCTGCTCTGGGGAACAGGGAGTCCGGATATGAGCCTGACCCCAGATCATACAAGAAGGAAGTCAGTTATTACTGGGCAATCCGGCGGTTTATGAGTTTGGTTTAAAATCCAATATGAGAAATACATCCAAGGACAACTTTCAGCCTTCCCTAGTCAGGCCAGCAGCTGCCCAAGTGAGCCATCCAATAACACCTCTTTAAATCCAGTCCACTGAGCGGGCAAAAGAAGACAGTGGGTGTAATGTGCAACAGAAATGTTTTTGCACAATATTCAACTGATGAGGGATTGTGGATATTGATGTGAAATATATATTTTAATTTCCATATCCATGGAAAGGTAGAACACAGCGCCGCTCCTCATGAGCCACGGTCGTTTCCCAGAAAAGCTCTGGGCACCAGCGATGGAATATTTTATTAATGCAAACAGCAGAACAGCAAAGCAGCTTTCTGACCCAATAATGTGATTTCTGAAGCATTTTTGTGGGGTAACAGTTACAAAAATAAGACTTCAACTTCAACCCAATACATTTGTTAAATAAATAAACGATATATCTACTTAATCCGTCTCAGAGCAAGACGTTAAAGCTAACTTATTGACATTTGAGGTTTTCAGTCCTGACCTTTTCTTGTCCTCTCGATCCTGACGGGGAGAACACAAGCTTAACAACAGAACAGTTATAATGACTACTCTCATTGTGCAAGACCCGCTCAGTCATGCACTGAAGCTCGGTGCCACTTTGTGTCTTGCTTTAAGATAATGTGCAAGTGCATTCAGCAAATGCTCACTGAAATTACACGGCACTCTGACTGCAAAGCTGAACAATTATTGTAATTAAAGGCTGGGGGATAATAATATATTTTGGAAACAGAGAAGCAAAAAAAGCCCTCATGGATACACATGAAAATACTTATGGCTTTACTGTTGGTAAACAATCAATTCACTTTAAGTCTTAAGGAAAAGTGAAAATAATCATTCAAGCCTAGAAGAAGCAGCATCAGACAGGAGATGTGTTTTATGTTTCAACAGACAAAAGCGTAATAAATTTACAACAAACATTTGCTTTTCAGAAATTGTACACATATTTAATATGCTCCTTAATAGCTGATTTACACAAACAAAAGTGGTTGTGCTAACACACTTAGCACCCACTGAATCAGTGCTAAATTTGAGCTAATATCTGCCATATTAGCTCAAGTTTTATCTGAACATTTTGTTTATATGAATGGCAATCATCCATCCATCCATCCATTTTCCTACACCCTTACTGGGGTTGGGAGGATTGCTGGTGCTTATCTCCATCTACCATTTCGGGCGAGAGGCGGGGTCACCCTGGACAGGTCGCCAGTCTGTCGCAGGGCAACACAAAGACAAACAGGACAACCATACACACACACACTCACACACACCTAGGGACAATTTAGAGAGGCCAATTAACCTGACAGTCATGTTTTTGGACTGTGGGAGGAAGCTGGAGTACCCGGAGAGAACCCACGCATGCACAGGGAGAACATGCAAACTCCATGCAGAAAGACCCAGGCTGGGAATCGAACCCAGGCTGGGAATCGAACCCAGAATGGCAATCAAACTGGAAAAATAATACTTTTTATTTTTAACAGGCCACTACAGCATCTTTAAAATGATAAATGATTAGATTTTTGTGTGAGAAGCAAGAACCTGTGTTTATTTTATTCAAAGGTTATAATATTAATGGAAAGCTTGTGGTAATTCAACTTTTAAATAATTAAAAGTGTACATATTTCAGCTCCAGCTCTCCGAAAAGCTTCATAAACTTTGAGCACATGCACACACCAAGGAGACGAAACACAATCCAAACATTATGAATGGAAATATTGACATTACCTACCCTCATTTTCAGACGATGGGCACGCCACTTGTACTACCAGATCGAATGTTCTTTCTGGGTTCTCCCTGCAAAGAATTAAACAGTTCATTAAAAGAAAAATAACATAAATTCATTTTAACTTTGCATTCAGCATAAAAAAAAACACAACTGCGGTGATGCTGGAATGAATTAGGCTGCCTGTGCACTTCTATTTAGAGAAAAAAAGGCTTGATCTGTCCTACTTTACCAGAGCAGAGGATGTCAATACTTGCAGCGGTTCAGTCACACAAGCACAGCGCGATAAATTAGATGTTAATTTTCAATTACTTCAATTCAAAAAGTGACTTCACAGCTGTCCAGCAGACATGCATTGCCATAAGAGGCTATTGCAGTAAATCTGGCTATTCAAACACTGCTTATCCAACAGTATTTAGAAAGTTTAGTGGAAGAGAAAAACTGGTGGGAAAAGTGAAAAAACAAAACTATGGCTGGCGTCTCTGTTTCTAGATCCACCAAACGCAGCGCAAAGTGTTAACCGCCCCCTGCCCACACTGTCTAAAGGTACCAACACCCTGTTTGGAGAGAGTCACATATAGGGGTCAGTGGTCAGGGCCAGCAACCTTTTGATTTCAAAGAGCCACCTAAAAATTTACCTAGAGCTTTAAACAATAAAGTAGATGTTATTTTGGAAGTTAAGGAAATAATTTAAGACGTATTTTTATTGGATGAAGACAGCTCAGAGGTCGAGCAGAACCACCATATACAGTCCTTAATGCAGTTGTTCCCCGGTTCGATCCCCACCTCTGGGCCGTTTATGACTTCCTGTTCTCTCTCTGCCCTTCTTCCTGTCCAGCTACTAACGAATAAAGGCCACTAGTGCCACAGAAACTTAAATTATATATTTATTTGTCTTCAGATTTTAAAACACCTATTTTTGCCAAAGGAAAAAAAATATTCAGTGAATAAAGCCAGCTTTACATAATTAAGTAAAAAGAAAAAGAAGAAAGATATCCAGCTCACTCAAAATATAAAAACACAGTTTGAGTGGAGGAGCTGCGAAGCCACCCATCCTTATTGCTTTTAAAACTAACAATATGTCTTATTTGGTTTTTAAGAGCCCAATGTGACTCTGGAGCTGCAAATTGCTGCCCCAGCAGCACAACAGGCTGATCATCTCCATGCACTGAAGCAGTAATTCATGCAAAAGGAGCCACGTCTAACTGTTAAATGTGCATTATGTACAGTAAAGAGCATATGTGTCAAACTGAAGGCTGGGGGGCCAAATTCGGCCCGCCCTCGCTTATTACGTGGCCCTTTAGACTCTAAAGGGTCACAGAAATAGAGCTTAAATATTATTCTATCAATCAAATCCAAGCAGTTTTTATCCACATTACATCAATGTGAAAAGATTTTCAATATTTATTTTTAAGCAGCTTATTAATGGGCAGTTTTATCAATACATTCAAAAACAGCTTTTCGAAGACATTGCTGACAAAATGAAAATGAGTTTGACATCTTTATTTTTTAATCTATTCATATTATGCGAGATTAATGTATTACCGTGTGATGGCGTAAAGCTTCTTGAATTAAATTAGCCCAAACAAGTTAACTTTTCGACGTTATTTTTAAATTATTAAAAGCACCTAGCGAGAGCTGGCTAGCTAAGGAAGAGAAGTTGTCTAATGTCACCATTCTCTGGACCTTGCTCGTGTTTCCTACTTGAATCCGCCTGCTGCTTTCGGCTGCCAGAGCCGCTAACTGGTGGTCAGCTAGCAGACAACCACAGACTGACCCACATGCTGTCTGGGCCAGCTGGCTGGCTCGGCAGTTAAACCCGCGGCTGGACGCGCCTCGAATTACGCCGAACATTCCTCCGCATTTCTCCCGCAGCTCCGAGTTAACGCTACGTGCCCGCCTTGCCTTGCCTTGCCTGAACCGCCGCACGTTAGCCGTTAGCTTGACAGTTGGATGGTGGTAGAGGGGAGAACACGGAGAGAAATGGAAAAAAGGAAACTCCGGGGTCTTACTTTATCCTGCTGTCCATGGTTTAGCTACAACATCGCGACAGCACCGTGCTGTCGGCGGCTCTGCTCTGCTGCTCTGAGAGTGGTTTCCCCCCACCCCCTCTTCCACCTCGTCCTTCCTCAGACTCTCCAGCGTCCCCCTTGTCTCCTCTGTCCTTATTATCTGGTAGCGGTCAAAGGCAGACGCGACCACATGTTTGAAGGTAGGAGCGAAGCAACGGCGTCTGTTCCTGCCGTGTATGTGGCCTAATTCCCCCGGTTCGGCTCAGCAGCACCGGGGCTGTTTCCCACAACAAACACCACTCCAGGAAGTGCTGTCAAAGACCCGGTGACGTCGGCACGTCAGATGAGCACCTTGCTGGCCGCGAGCGTCCTGCTTCCACTGTGGATGAGTAACAGGGAGGATGAGGAGGATGATGATGCAGCTGCAGACCTGAACCATGTGATTCATGCCTCTTATAAAAAGGGCTTCCCTATGACACCGTAATATTAGCTCCGTAATATTGTAGCCCTCAGCGCTGGCTCCTACAGGAGCGGTGCAGGTGCTGCGAAGTAGAGCAAAATTGTTCTTTGCAGGATTTATCTCTTGTTTTGTTTTTTTAGCTTATTAATCTGTTATATTTTACACAAATTTATTTGCATAATTAAATTTATATATTGTTATATTATCACATAGAAATGGCCTTTCTGTCCCATAAAGGGGAAATTCAGGTAAAACAGCAACATCAGATATATATATAGGTTCACAATATATATCTGTGAATATATTGTTATTGTTTTGGAACTTAATAATAATATACAGTGCAAGATTATTACATAAAAATGCTGCTCAGTTATTAGAATATCATTGGGATTTTGTCATTTAATAAATTCAAGCAGTTAAATATTTGCAATAGTAAAATTATTTTTAAAAATCATTATACATCCACATCCTCAGGAGTGATATGCATCCGTTGCAACAAGAAGGTTTTGGGTTCGAATCCTGGGTTGGAGTCGTTCTGCATGGAGTTTACATGCATGGGACCATCCATCATTCTAGTATCTACCTTCAGCAGTCGTTTGGTGAGCAGACTGGTCCATCACATGCACTCACACACTAAACCTATGTGCAATTTAGAGAGACCAGTTAACATAACAGACATGTTTTTGAACTGTTGGAGGAAGCTGGAGTACCCAGAAAGAATCAGTGCATGCATAGAGAGGAGATGCAGACTCCTGTAGGAAGAACAGTGCCATACTCCTCATAGTACAAACCTCTAATCTGTTGGGATTTTCATGCACAGCTAATTCAATTCCGTTTATTTATCCAATGCCAATTCACAGCTCAAGGCACTTTACAAAAAAAGATCAATTCAATCCAATCACACATCCATTCAAATTGATCCTGGTAGTCATAAAATGTAGTAAAATCTGTTCATTATTCAAATTGATTTAAAATGTCTTCAATCTAAGGAAACCCAGCAGAATGCATCAAGTCACTGACTCGCAGTATTTTCTCTTCTTGGATAAGGACGTAGCGACAATGGACAGTCACTTGCATTTTGTCGTTGACTTTGCTGCAATCCCTCATACAGAGCACGCATGTAGCAACACCGTAAAATCAAACTCCACCCTTAACAGGAAAACCACCTCCTTATACCTCTGGGGTATAAGGAGAATGGTCTGAAAAAGAGGAACTATTCATTGAGCAGCTGTTAACCACTTGTTAAAATCAAGGTATGTAGAATACCCCCTCTAGCTGCCTGTGAATGCACAACATGTTGAACCTGAAGCAGATGGGCAACAGAAGACCACACTGGGTGCCTCTCCTGTCAGGAAGGAAAAAGGGGCTACAGTATACTAAAATCTGACAGGTTGGAAAAATGTTGCCCTGTCCAATGAGTCTTGAGTTAAGCAGCGTCATTCCATGATCACAGGTTGGCAGTATTACAGATCACCACTGGGAGGTGGTGAAATGAGAGATTAGCATCGCAACTGGCAAACCCTGAGCAACCCTGAGTAATGTTCATGGCATTTAAATGAATCTATGTAGCAAAGAATTAAAGCATTAATACAACGAAAATAACGCTTATTGATGGAGAATATATGTCAGAATTGCAGGCATTTTCTTTGATCAATGCAATAGTATGTAATATTATTTTTTTTTATATTATCTCTGCATTTTCTATACATACTCACTTTTTGCAAGCAGACATCACCAGGAGGATAAGTTTTATATTTCCTAAAACCCACAAAAGACACATCTAACCCTCTAACCCTTTTAATATCTTACTTTTTTATGCACAAATCTAAAAGACATTTATCTGTGTAACATGTTTGCCTTCTTTGACTGTCTTCCCCTGACTCCTGGACACCAAACGTCCAGGGGCTCAGCAGGTTACACACATATAAAATCATTAATAGATGTTTGAAAACAGGAATTTAAGACTATTGAGTTGGTATGTATGTTGCAGAATAGTAGATGGTTTTAAAAAAAGATCACAGTTTATGCTTTGGTGTGCCAAGGTTATCAGTGGCTATACGTTACAAACACTCATTTCCTTCAGTCAGTGGGCCAGAGGCCAACACAGAAACCCACAGGACAAACAACCACCCACCCACCCACACACACACACACACACACACACACACACACACATGTTCAGACAGTTCGAAGTGGTCCATTAACCTGACATGCATGTTTTTGGATGATGGGAAGAAGCCCAAGTAACCAGAAAAAAAACCCAAAAAAAACACAGATGCACTGAGAAAAATGCAAGCTCCACAAAGAATCCAGGGAATTCTTGCTGCTAGGCAACAGTACCATTAACATGTCCGCCACAATTTGATGCCAGTGTAATGATGTTTATATTGTAATAATAATGGACAGAGAGTCACAAAGTTCCCAGCTTCTATCCAAAGTTTGGCTGGTGCTGAAATGGACAAATATAAGAAGTACGGTCAATAAATTAATTTGATCAATTATGGCAATGAGAATGGATTTTAAAAATTCAAGGCCGATCCAGTTGGTGTATCACAATGGGCCCCAAAACCCAAATTTCAGAAGTCACTGATCTGAAAGCTTTTCCGACTTCTGTCTGAAAAAGCATTATTATAAAGCAGGACCTGCACTTGGTTTCCCATTTCAATAGCGTATAAAATATCTGTACTCTGACTGCTCCTCTTCTAAAGCTCCATGAGATCAAATGGGAGTGGAAACATGTTGTTGCTTCAACTTAATAAATCCTGTAGTCATTTCAAAATGCAAAACAGTGCCATTAGCCCTCAGACACTAATGCGTCACAAAAACAACACTGACATGACTTTTGAACTTAAAAGTGTAACTAACTGCTCTGTGAAAGCAAAACCTTGACATCCATCAATGCTCGACATGCTCGCAATTTCAACTTGTGACTAGCCACCAGGGCTGTTTCTCAGTGAGATGGTAAACCAGAGCCGAGTGACGGAGACACTAACAAAGCTAGTTGTTAGCTTTGCTATAACCAATAACCAATAAGAACATTTAACTGCAGTAGCCAGTGTTCAACCTAAGGAGGGAAGCGCTGCAGAGTATTTAAGCAAACTTATACAGAAATGCCAACTTTTGAACAGAAACAAAAGGTAGCACCCATAGGACCCTTTTTAGACATTTTATCTGCAAGAGAAAGTTAATTTGTTGGTCAGTTACACTTTAAGCACCACATTCTGTCATAGTTCTTCATGCATTAGATTAGCGACTGCTTCAATTCAGTTTTCTTCATGCATTAGTGTGTGCTGCACTTCAGTCTTCTTTGTGGTTTTAATAGCTGTCTTGCTCTAATCTCATGTTGGCATGTGGTGTTAGAAGCTCACTTACAAATAAAGTTGTCACCACAGACTGACACAAGAAAACTGTTATCTTAAAAGGGTACTTAGCGTTTGAAGCAACAGAAACTGACATTTTTTTATTACGCAATGCAAATGCAGACTAAGGCAAGGAAATTAATCAGATGAATCTGAGAGGTAAAAAAATTATCAAAGAGCAGCTTTTGCTCCTCCTTCAGCACCACCACTGATGTGTCCTTTGGCAAAGCATTGTGGCCTCAGCAGCAATGCTGCTCAGTGGGAAGTTTATTCAACTGCGGTGCACAGAGGAAGGGTGGCGAAGGCTGGCACAGTTGCCTGACTTGCTCCTGCATAATTACAGTGTGTCAAGAGAGCATGGCCCTTAAACACTAACCATGTTAGACAGCAGCAGTTGACGCATGAAACAAACGCAGAGGCAGCTGTGAATAGCTCAGTTTCATCTGTTTTTAAATGACCAAATGGTTTACATGCATTAGCACTTTAAATTGCTGCTAAAGGACTCTTTATTACAATTCTCCTAAACTAACGAAGTCTCTTGTTTCCTAGTGGAGCGCTCGCAACTCGAACCTCAGCATCCATGTAAATTTGCTGCCGTTAACCTGACAGTTAGTATAAAAATATGGTTTAGATGTTGTGAATTGTAACTTCGTGCTCATGTTGACTCCTTGAAATGATCTATTTTCTATTTTTATCTTGGGTTTTATTTCCACTGAACGTATTTTCTCCGTTTCTTTGCTTAGCTGGTCTCCTTACGGACAAGATTGTTTACATAGTTATTGGTGCCATTAACTTTATGTACTCTTTGTTTTAGTTTGTTCCCATAGAAAGAACTCCTGGCTTGTTTAAATGTGTTTCTTTTCCTAAATGAAGTGAATTATGGGGGAATCATTACAGATGACTTTGTACCGTCTTTGTTTCTGCCAATGAAAGAACACTTAGGTCAATGGTGCCTAAAAATGTTCAGAAAAATTCACACTCATGGATATTCTAACCTTTTATTGCTTTAACAAGTCAGTCCACATCAGCAAAATTTGGCTTTTTGCCAAAGTTAAACAACAACAATAAAAACAATATTAATGTGAAAACTGATTTCTTCCAAAAATAATGACAATTTAATACAAATATTTAACATAAAACAAGTAATTACATAAAAGTTCACCTTCTAGTCAGTATTTCGTAGTTGCGCCTTTGGCTGCAATCACAGCACAGTCACAGGTTTTCTATCGGACTGAAGTTTTTTTGTTTTTACTCACAAAAAGTATTCCTGGCTCCAGCAGTTTATGGATCTATTGCCACCATGTTGTCAGGATGTGGCGGTTGGAGACGGTAAGGTAGACACTGACAGACCCAGGTGAAGAGATAAATGACCGTTTAATGATGAATATGGCCGAAAAAAAACAGGCAGCATGGCAGAACGGAATCTAAGGCTCAGCCCCGGTAGTAACTGAATCTGAAGACTGACACGAGAGCTGACAACCAGGATGAAATGACAACCGACAAGGATCTGACAAAACACTGAGACAACAGGTGGCCTTAAACACACAGGGGACGATTACAGAAACGTGAAACACCTGGGAAGCAATCAAGGGGGAAGAGACAGGACACCACAGAGACTCACAGGGAACAGAACCAAAAATAAACACAGAGAAACTCAAATCACTACACATGTAGCTTTTGTATTTGACTGCATCCATTGATGGAGCAATTGCTGCCATTCATTTTGTGCACTTTCTTTGTTTCTCTAACTGCAGAGAGTACAACTAAACCTGTGATTATGTATTTAGATATAATTTTGTAAAACCAAGCTATTTCTGGAGCTGTTAGTGCCTTAACCATTGGGTGCTGACTTTTGGTTTTTCATACAAAGTATTATTGGCACAATTCTTCCATAATTAGGTGTGTTTTTTAAGGAGCAATTTCTGCCATTGACTGGTTATCTTTTCTTTTTTTCAAAAGGAACGTACTGGTTCTGTATTCTCTTACGTTCTAGCACAACTCCAGGGTTCACCCTGTTAAAATTGTGCAATTCCTCTCCATTGTTACCACATACTTCCTCTGGATGAGGGATTGCTGCACGGTTGATGACTTGATATGCTCAGATATCTTGCATGATGTACCAAATGTTTTTTCCTCCATTTTATGTTTCCAAAAGCAAAGATGTTATCTTTTGCTACTCCAATCCAGTGATTTTCTCCTTACGCTTTAACAGAGAGGTTGTCTGGATCAGAGCCAGATGTCTTCAGGGAGGCTGGAAGGTAATTAAGTGGCAGCAGGCTGGGGAATGCTGCTTCAGACATTCATATGAAATTATAGTGGTGGAGATGTTTTGTTGACATAAGGACAAAAGAAATAATATGACATACAAATAAAAAAACAGTTTTATTCTTGAAGGTAGTAAACCTCCAGTTTATTACAGTTAGTAATAAACAGCTTATTACTAACTGTTTGTTAGGTGAATCTATTCTTTTTGAATATTAAAATTACTTATTAGGAGGGATTTACTAGACAAAAGTGTAACGATCTTTTCTCTGATTACTGGAGTTTAATGATTATAGACCAACTTGAGGTGCACACAGTTTACCTCTAACTGAACTGAAATGCACCTTAAAGTTCAAATAAAATACACAGTAAAGCTCACTGTAGGAAATGTATTTCACAGTAATGCATTGATTCCAGTGTTAACTCCATTGCAAATGTGTGACATTCATGTTGTCTATCATTTTTTAGTTGTTATTGAATCACATGATGTTAATCTGGGCTGCAGAACCTCCACAAAGGAGTGATTAAGATTTATCTGCCTAACCAATAAATCTTTTTTTTTTTTTGTAATGATGACCACGCTGAATAATGTGCATGCAAATTCCTCTTTACCAGCGACGTGTAATTTGTTTGAGGGTGAATTGACCGCACAATGTCAGTCAAAAGACACTTGTCAGGTTTCATTATCCAGAGTTCTGAGCACACACATAATCAGCAGTGGCTTACAGCGGTGGGTAACCTTGGGAGGACTCATTAGCGTCCACTCATCAACCTTGCAGGGCCAAGTCCAAGTAGCTGTTTTGCTTTAATATTTTACGGAGAGAAGATGCTCTGTGTGCTGCGGGAAAGCAAAGCCACTGAAGCTTTTTTGTGGAGTCGAGGTTAACCTCCCTGCTCCGACAGAGTGGTGGGATTGACAAAATGTTCAAAGCGTAATGTTAAAGGTGCACTGAAAACTCTGTCAGCAGTTTTTACAGAAGCTGCTGCTTTGTTAGGAACTATACCGTTCATAGCATAACCTAGAAAATACATAAGACCCTTTTTAAGAGATTATTGTAGTGCTTCTGCGCGAATAAGAGGAAATGAGCACGAAGATGGAATAACTCCTAAAAAAAATACCTTGAATATCTCTGAAAAGTGCTAATTACTTCACATAGAAAATTTAACAAAACTGTCTGAATGTAACATATCTTTCAAAAAGGTGTAATATTGCATTTCTAAAACAAAATTATCTGAAAATATATTTTATGCTTTTCATTTTTGTTCTGTCACATCACTGTGTATTGATACAAAATAAATATATGTGAGGTGGATTTTCCTATAAGGTGCATCTGAAGAATTATATTATCAAAAGTTTTTTTTCTCATTAAATCATTTTAGAAAATTTAACTTATATATTTGAACTGGTTACAAATAGAGACATATTTTTCCTTACATGAAATTTTATTTAATGTTTTTGAACCGAGCACTCAGCGAACAGCCAGCTTCTTCAATAATGTCATTTCGTGGCTTATATTTCTTTTCAGGATGTCAGAAACTGCTCGACTGGTGTCAACTCTGCAGCTGTAATCCATAAACATCAAAAGTAAATACTTTAAATATATCATTCAGTCCACATCCTGGTTCAGTCTGTCTGAGAAGCAGCTGCAGTCCAAGCTTTGTGAATCATCGCCAAATGGTTTTGCTTCACAATCTTCTCAAAGTAATTCCTGTAATTCCTGTGCAGATTTTTCTACCACATTTCTACCTTCCACTTAGCTTTATCTCAATATGCTCAGCATTCCATGAACAACCAACCTTTTCAGCAATGCCCTTTTGTGACAGAGAGATTCATAACATTTCTGTACTGAAGACATGTATATTTGTACAGGTAATTAGTAACATTTTCATTTTGTAGTATTCATTAGCTTGAAAGGCATAATAATTGAAATAACTGCGTTACTTGATATATCATTGTGTGTAAAGCATCACGGTAATACATGAATGTCATTTTTTAAAAACTAAATTATTGAAATAAGTTACATTTTATTCTAATTTGCTAAGCCCCACCTGTAGGCTTCTTCTTCTCTTTCATTCAAAACTAAAACAACTAGAACTTGTAGTAGCAGCTTTGAAACAGCAGAGGCGCTGTGGAGCCTGGCGGTTAAAATTACCACATGTGACAAATGTAAAAAGAGGCAAATCAGGAAGTAAAACACATGACCGTACAGGGAAAACTAGGAGGAGTAGGGAGAAAGTTGGCATGCTGCATAGACAATCTTTGTTTAATGTAAACAGTGTCCGCGGGTTTCTCTCGGTTTCCATCGTTTCTAAATGACAGAAACCGGGTTTTTACTCGAGCATGTTTCACAGAAAGCTCCCCAGCAGAGCACTCATCTGCAGGTTGATTCAGCTCCGTGTCCAGCTTCAGAAACGACTCGTAAAGATGTCAGTGATGAAGCCTTCAGAGGAGAGGAGCTCGGAGCGAGTGAGAAGCAACTGCAACTGCAACCTGCAGACCAGTGAGGACAGGAGCGCTGCAGCTGCACACGGGCTGACGAAGCAGGAGATGACCGTCCACAGACTCCACAGGGAGGCGTGTGAGGTACCACGAAGCACCGCAGAACCTGTCCGTTAGTGCATCCAGAACAACTCCAGATAATATGGGAAACAACACCGTCACTTAAACCGAACTCTGGCATGATCACAACATAATCACACCATAAATAAATAAGGGTAAATTAAATATGGTAAATAAATGGTACTTTTAAAGCATCCCATCACCATTATTCCTACTAGTGGCGATGGATCAATCATTTAAATAATCTTCAACTAATTTGAATCTAATTTATTTCCAGACAAAAGGTAGACCACACGGGCTGCACAGTGGCGCAGCTGGTAGAGCTGTTGCCTTGCAGCAAGAAGGTTCTGGGTTCGATTCCTGGCCCCGGTCTTTCTGCATGGAGTTTGCATGCTCTCCTTGTGCATGCGTGGGTTCTCTCCGGGTACTCCGGCTTCCTCCCACAGTCCAAAAAGCATGACTGTGGCCTCTCCAAATTCTCCCTAGGTGTGAGGGTGTGTGTGTGTGCATGGTAGTTTGTCCTGTGTGTCTCTGTGTTGCCCAGCGACAGACTTGCGACCTGTCCAGGGTGACCCCGCCTCTCGCCCAGGACGTTAGCTGGGCATAGACATCAGCAACCCTCCCGACCCCACTTAGGGAAAAGGGAGTATAGAAAATGGATGGAGGTCCACACCATTTTAAAATAAAATAAAACTATTTTTTAAAAAGCTTGATGTTGACTGAGCTCTTACTATTACGTTTTTGACACCTTCAAAGGTACATACATTTATGTCCCCATGAAGTCATAAAAGTTTTGGTGTTGCTCATGACAAACATTCGACTTGCAAATTCTAAAAGCATCATTATAGAATACCTGCAGTTTATTTATTATAGCTTACTATGGTTACACCACAGGTGATCCTTATAAAAGGAAGTGCAATAAGCTCAAAAAGCGAACCCAAACTCATCTGTACATGTTAAATTTACGTCATAGGTTAATCTTTGCTGGAGCAGACGGACTCAATAAAATGACTTTTGCTGAAAGAACACACACAGCAGTAATTAAGCCCCCCAAAAAAACACATGTACTTTTTGCATTTAAAATATAAAAAACCTGCACTTTGTCTATAACAGTGTTTCTCAATTCTGGTCCTCAGGGACGACTGCCCTACATGTCTTCGATGTCTCTGTTCCAGAATACCTGATTCAAATGATTGCATGACCTCCTCTGCAGCCATGAAGTGCTGCAGGAACCTTTTAGAAGGGAAACACCTAAAACATGTAGGGCAGTGTTCCCCGAGGACCAGAATTGAGAAACTCTGGTCTATAAGTAGGTTCCACCCAAAACTCCTCAAGTGGCATAGTTTTAACTCCACCTGCTTTAAACTCTTTAAAAATATATATTAAATTAAGCAGCATAGAATAAGATTAGCTTTACAGTTTAAATCAATGGAAAGGGCCAAGCTTTTCACATGCTGATGTTAGAATATTTCTTTAGCTGCAGATGCAGCTTTTTCTACAAATGGTCAAGCATACACTAAAGGAATTTTAGGCAAAAAATATTCTGAAAAAAACCCAAACCTTTTAATTATTTGTTTGCATCTTTTAATGCATTTCTACTAGTATAAAAAAAGTGTAAGTGGTTAACTGAAAAATTTGCAGAACGTGCCAAATTTTTTATCTAATAAATTGATCAGTGATGTCAAGTTGTCCGAATAACTGATAGAAAAATCAATTTCTATTAGCAGGTCGATGGTGCGGCTGGTGGCACAGTTGCCTTGCAGCAAGATGTTCTTGGTTTGAATCCTGTGTTTTAGTCTTTCTGTATGAAATTAGCATGTTCTCCCTCCTGCAATCTAAAAACTGTTAGGTTAACCGGTCTCTCTAGATGCTCTTAGGTTTGTGTATTTGTTCAGTGTGTCTCTGTTTCACCCTGTGGTGGACCGATCACCTGTCCAGGATGTACTCTGCCTCTCACCCAATGACCGCTGGAAATAGGCACCAGAACCCCCCCCCCCCCCCCCCCCCCCCCCCCGTGACCTTCCAAGGACAAAAATGACCAGACTGTCATGTGACCTTTAGAAGAACCTGATCCTGCCCAAATGAAAGAAATAATTCTGATGAACAGTCTGTCTCATCAGTTTCATTTTTTGCAAAACAATTTGACTTGGTTTGAACGCCTCAGGTGAAGTCCTGTGGGTCACAGACCAGGTCATTAGGATCATGCTGAATCATGTGGAAACTAAATGTTTAACTGAAGCTGCATGGAATCAGAAGAAAAGAAAAATTGGGATACTGTTGCTGAAAACTGCCACAATTCTTTCAATTATGATTTTCACACATTTTTCTTTTCTTTTCTTTGTTTGTCATTTTGCCAAGTTCTAGTTATGGGGATGTGATTTATAAGCTAACATAAATATTTTAAAGTCTATTCTCCAATGTAAGGATTGTAGAACTAAATATACACACTTTTCGGGTCTCGCTTTTCAGATTCCAGTTGTAAAAAACTATTGAAAACCATGTATCTGCAAGGTTTGTGTTTCTAAAACTTCACTTTAACAGTTAGCATTTTATCACTAGGCGCAAAACCAATGTGACTGGTTTGGTTTATTATCTGTAGTATAACGACTTAACCCACTCGGCAGCGGTAATCGTTTTTGTCAGACATCTCATATTCACCAGCTCTGACTTGCTCCTCCATCAAACAGAGGCGCGGCGCTCTGCCTCGACGGCAGTGGTGCCAAGGTGTCGTCTGCGTGCCTTTAGGCTGATCTGTTGTAAATATTGCGCTTCGGAGTGAGGATGAAGTTGAGGCAAGTTGGCCGCGACCTGAGGAGAGTGGTAGGGCCTGGGTGGGAAAAGCACAATACCGTGGGGGGGCCCGGCAATGCCAGCTTCACTATGCGGCCCTGCACCGCCATGTGAAATGACAGGCTGTGTCACCGAAAGGCCCCGGGCTTTTTTTGCTTTTGTGAGCTGTCAAAGCTCGCCAACTAGTGCGCTCTCAGTTTGAAACAGACTGAGAGATGACATTTTCTAACTTCCCAAAACATGGCAAGAGAAGTTCAGTGTGTTTCGCCTTCAAAAGGTGTTTGTGTGCAACGATTAGTCAAAATAAACGATTTAAAACATTTGTATTGAGGAGGTAGCACGGTTAATTAATCGTTCGCCTTTGGATTCGCACTAAAGGATAGCGCAAATTAATCAGCAACATCATCAGAATGAACCTGTTTTACACCTGTTTCTATGCACAGAGGTCAGCTTTTCCCTTTTTACCTCCACCTGAGCCAATCTGTTGGTGTGTATACACTCATATCCGGGATCAGTGCGTTCAGGCTGCTTACTTACGGAGCTTACCTTTATGTAATTACATTTACTGTATATGCTTATGTATGCAGGGGTCACACACCGGCATGCATGCTTGTTTGTCATGCTAATTAAATTATAATATCTTCATTATGTTCAGGCAAAGAAGCAGATGTATGTGGACCCTTCCAGCGGGTATAAGGTGCTCACAGAGTATGCCCACCTTCAGAGAGGGAAATGCTGCGGCAGCGCCTGCAGACACGTGAGCTCTTTTGTCTTCTTCTGTTTTTTTTTGTTGTTGTCACCAGGTTGTGTCGTCCTTTGGATCGTCGGTATTCTTCTGCACATTTTGTCTCCTTTATCCAGCCTCAGCTGTTTTGCTGGTTGTGTTTTTTCCCCCTGCTGTGTTTCTGCTCTTTTTGGTCTGCAGTACTTTTTGGTTTATTGGTAACATTACGGATGAAAGAAAGGATGTAATTGGCAATGAAAATGAATAGTAAAAAGTACAGTGATGTGTTGTATTCATGAATCCACAGAAGCATCTTTTCAAGTGAGAATATCATCAGAAATGTTATTTATTTATGTAATTTAGTTCAAAAATACTGAAACTCAGATTTACTTTACTATGCATTTTCATTTTTACCATCTACAAGGAGAATAATCCATAAAATGTCATTACCAAACAATGTTCTGAGTCCTGTATCCAAGCACTTTTATGGAAAGTTAAGTGGAAGGAAAATCTGTTCACAAGGCATGGCCTGTGACTGGAGTCAGATCTTCACCAGGCATCAGTCCCAGATGCATACTGGAAATGGGAGACAAAAATCTGACTGAGTTCAAGCTATTTTGCTATGGAGAATGGGCAAACGTTTCTACCTTAGTCCTCTTTCCAAGGGGAACTTCTCGACGACGTAAAAAAAAAAATCACTTGAATTCGACATTCTCCTCCAGAAAGATATTCCCACCTCCACTGCTCATCTCTGTTATTGAACCTGTTTGCTCCCAGGTGCCCATCTGGATTAAAGTCATAATTCTTGTGAAAATGCCATCTGATTCTGGCCGATTCATTCGCAGCCTGCTTTATCTCACCACATCGCTCCTACCTTCTAGTCTCGTCCTGCATCACCCTGTTCTGTCCTGATGTGTCTCTTTCTGGCCCGTTGGATTGTATTTTTAATTTATTTCATATGCCATATTTTCATGCATTCTCAGTGTGATTAAGGAGCTGCTCTTCATGCATCATTTGATTTAGTCATTTTCTCTCACAGTGTCCGTACGGCCAAGTCAACGTGAAGGACCCTGCAATGAAGAAGCGCTTCAACTCCCTGTTTTATGTATAGAGCTGTAACTAGGCAGAGTTAAAATGCTAAATGCTGTTTGGAATGAGCCCAGCTCTCCTGGCTGTCGTTATTTTGCCTGCATGCCAGTCATTTTTTTTTTCGCTGTGTAATAAATGATGAAATATCAGTAGTGTCTGCGCAATACCTACCTCTTATGAATCACAACTACTCTCAGGATTATTTTCATTGTCACAAATGGAGGATTTGGAGATAGGATTTGTTCACTTAATGTAAAATAGTATTTTATAACTTTGTTTTCTCTTAGCTTGGTTTGTTTTCTGCATATTTTTCTTTTTTTTTCTCCAATGTCCACCAGAACGCCCCGAGCTTTGTTTTTTCATGTCTCTTTAAGAGTATTTAAGATTTTTGCGGTATTCCCCTCCTCAGATGCATTTACAAGGGTTGTGGGAGTATGGAGATGAAAACTGAGAGTGCATTTTAGATCTTCGCCCTCAAGACAAAGGGCATATGAGCGAACGTAACTGCAAATAGTCAGACGGAGCGCTTTTGCTTTCGCATCTCTCGTTATCTTTTGTGTCTCCCAAATGTACAAACATGCATGAATATTAGCATCATTTGCACTCCACAAGTGCTTGACTGAACTGTCTACCTTTGACTGATGCTGTGTTGTTAAAAATAGGAAGGTGGGGGGAGGAGGGGAGGGTCAGCCCTCGCACTTGGCTGCGCTGCTGTTGCACCACTTGATGGAATCAGGCTGTTAGCAAACATGCCATGGACATCAGCAGCAGCCCTCCCTCCTCTCCCCTCCCCTCCTCTCCCCACCGGACGCGCAGCTCAGCCTCCTGGCAACACTTGGCTACAGCGCAGCTCCCCGCGGCTGCTCTCCAGAGCTGCAGCCCTAATGAACTCCTGGGCCTTCTCATCCCAGGACTGCAATAGATCAGCTCATGTTCGCCAGCGTGCTGAGACGCACACATGCATAGGGATGCTCCCTCCATCAGAGCGCCCTGTGGCTCCTAATAGGCCAATATAGAAGAAAGGTTGCGCTTAACGCAGCACTTTGTAGCCCACAGTAATGGTAGATGGAGAGGTCAAGTGCTCACGCAGCTCCACCTGTGCGTGCAGGAGGCGTCGGGGAAAGCGGCGCCGCTTGATTTGCGAGTGCATGTGGGAAGGCAGCGCGGCACCTCCGGGCTCCTCTGTCTCTCTCTGCTGCTCTGAAGATGCCACACACACTCGCCCGTCTCCGCCTGATTGGGCAAACAGCGTCGTGATGAGAGGATGTGTCTGCCGCCGCGTCCACGGCAGGTGGGATCCCCAAAGGCTGGCTGGCGCTTTGCAGTGATCGGAGCAAAAGCGCGTCGAGCGGCTGTAGGAGGAGACGAGTGATCCCAACATGACTGGCCGGGGAGGACGGGTTCTGGGGAGGACGGGTTCTGAGGAGGACGGGTTCTGGGGAGTACGGGTTCTGGGGAGGACGGGTTCTGGGGAGTACGGGTTCTGAGGAGGACGGGTTCAGGGGAGGACGGGTTTTTTTGGGGCGGGTTTGTTGTTGGGCATTGGAGCGTGCGGCGGCTGCAGCGGGACGGTGAAGGTGTCACACTCGTCAACTGCAGCCCTACCTGGGGCCCGCGTGCCTGCTGAGCTCCGTGGGGTTTTTTGCCTCGGGACTTGTCTGTCACATTAAAGTAGATGCATTGCCATTCAGGGCCTCGGCGTTTCCCGCAGCCTGACCATGAAATAGGCCAACTTTCATGTCTGCCCTCATCCCCTCCGCGTCTTCCCATCCAGGTTGGAAACCCACCCCAACTCACACACACACCACACACACCCCTTTATGCTCTAACTAAGCAGTTGGTGGCTGCGATACAACAGAGGGAGATTCTGGTGAGTCTTATCAGTTCACGGCTTTCTACAGGCTTTAGAGTTTTTTCTGAGCACTTTTATAATTTTTCTAAAATCAGCTCCTTGTTTTATGCTTCGCTTTGTTCTGATAGTCTGGACCGGAAACTGCCTGCACTGTAAACAAGCATCATCCACTGCAAAGAGAGAAGAACCAAATGAGGCAGCTGTCAATGTTGGTTCAACTTCCTCTGCTGCAGTTAGTAAAACTGCCATTTTAAAACAGCAATCAATGTCATCTTTCACAACTATTCCCTCTGCTCTCTGATTGGCCGGTTGAAATTCTACCAAAGAAATCCAACTCAATGGGAGGAACCACAGACTGAACAGTGAAGAGATTCAAATCGAGCTGAATGTCCAGGGATGACCAGGCAGACATTTTTTTTATGTTTCCACTATTATAACAAGCATATAAACAAGCATATCCTCTTTGCTTTCATGTAATAAAATAGATTTGCAATCTTCAGTAAAAAGCTACTTAACTGTGTTTGATGTCCTTCATTTCAGGTTTTATGCAGTGTTATACCGAATTATAACATATCAATTTGACTTAACCCTATGAGCCTGACATGAATATACTGGAAGAAACATTATTTTATTAGAATGATGTCCGCTGTAAATAATTAATTTGGAGGATTCACCACTGTTCCAGGTTTGCTGCAGTTGTGGATAATGACTGTAAATTTAAAAAAGTCTTTATTACCCTGTCCAGTATGTCAGGGTGACTCTGTTTCTGAGTTTCTTTTTGAAATCCTTTAGCCTACTTCATGTTGTCAGATCAATTTTTTTAAAGTAGTTCCTTTATTCTGCTGCATAGACAGTAAAATTTAACTTAAAAATGTGATAAGTCCCAGTTAATTTATGATTTACACATTTGGGCATTTATACTTTCATTGAGGACTTAACTATATTTTGTTTTTATTCAAGCTTTCTATAATATTAAAATTTGCTTCATGCAGTGTGACGGAAACACAAGACATTTGTGAGGAACAATTTTTTTCCCCAGCAATGTAGCCACAGACTCATTCAATAAATCAGAATCTTATTGAAAAGTTCATTTATTTCAGTAATTAAGTGGATCACATCATATAGATGTTTTCAATATGATGTTAATTATGATTATTTTCTGCTTACTGTTAATGAAAATCTAACAGAGATTAGGATTTTACATCAGATCAATAAGATGTGCAGAATGTGGACTTGATAAAAAGTATGTTTGATACCTATTTAAGTTAAATCACATGTTCTAATCTATTGAACATGACTGATAATATTGGCTTTTTGGGGTAAAACAAATGTGAACATACGAGCAAACACTCCAGATTTACTTGCCCTCCTCACTGCAGATCTGCTGCTGCACTACAGCTGTCAGGCAGACATGTGAGGTTTTTATTTCAGGCATTTTGGACTCAACATCTCTGACCCTCAGCCGGAGCATATGCTGCACTGGAGCAGAGTGGCAGCTCTACACCGTGCGCCTTTCTGCAGGACGATGCCACTAGCCGCAGAGAAAGAGGGAGCTGTCCAGATCGGATCTGCGTGCAGACGGGCCCTAGTCAGAACCAGTTGACAGGCCAAGCAGCCCCCACCATCTCACAGCAACCCCGCGGCCAAAGGCCCCAACCGCAGCCAGTTAAAGAGTCTCCATCACTGTTGCACAGACCAGCCAGGAACTGACACAGGGTTGGCATGAAGACAAAAAAAAAAAAAAACCTCGAGTGTCAGCCTTATGATGGCTGAAAGGAACATCAGTCCCAGCAACTGGCCGGGCATTGCTTTGTACGCGTGTGTGTGCGCGCGCATCTTGATATTCAAACAGCATGTGAGCAGCCCCTACATCAACGTCTGGTCCTTCTACACAGACAGTGTCAGCTCGCCTCGGGGCAGCAGCCTCCGCAGTGGTCATATGGACAACCGCATCCCTGTGGTAGAATTAGTGATAAAAAACACACGCGGCCGCTGAGTGACAGTCAGCGCACCAGATTCCTTTGGACAGACAGGGCTGCAAATAGCATAGAGGAGCTGCCTCTCCCTCAGACCGCAACTGGTGGTCAGGCTCATGCCAGGCGGAGCCGCAGCCGCCAGATGAGCCCAGATGAAAGTCAGGGGCAGTCAAAGGCACCTAGGAGCCCGAGGAGAGGCTCCGGCCTGTTTGTCCCCGCCCTGGTGCTGCATTAAAGCCTCATATCTGTGATTTCTTGTCACAGCCATCAGACAATGTCACTGCTTTCTTTAGGAGAAAGGAGGCCGTTTGCAGAACTCCTTACATTCACTTGAATAGAAGGTACTTTTAGGAGTTTTTGTTTGACGCTGTGCGTTTTTCTTTTACTCTTACGTGAGAAATATCTGTGGATTCTCTACCCACTGTAGAGTATCCATTCACTGAATGAAGAACATCAATAATTCACGCCTACAATGTTTGTTCAAATGTTAGAAGCTTTTGATTGAAATAAATTAAGTTTTGTTCACAAAACTTTATGTTGAAATTATTCAAAATTATTTGAATTTGAAAATTCTAATAATTTTCAAATACTTGAATGATTGATGTTTTGATCAGTTACTCAGGACTTGAATATCATTTTTAACAAATACAGTTTCACTCTGACCTCAGTGGTTTCTTGGAAGGATTTACTTTTGTTTGAGTAAAAAATATGTTGAAGTGTTGATATTTGAGTAATTTTTTGCAGTGGAGGATTATTCAATCCACTGTGAGCAGCTTCACTGAATGAAAAAAACATCAACATTTCACCAGAAATTGGTCAAGATTAATGAGTTTTACATGGAAAGGAATTTATTTTGAAAAATGTTTCTATTTATGTTATTTTTTAGTTATGCTATATGTATAAATTATTTTATTTTAGGTCTTTAGTAACCAATATTTTTATGTAACTTCATATTTCGGTCTGAATGATGGCATAAACTTTTAAACATTAAGTACTTGAATAAAAGTACTTGATGCTTTTACTCAAAAGTATCAAGTACTTCTGAATAAAATGCAAGTATTGAATAAAAGTAGCCTTTTTACCAAATATTTTTTTTTATTCTACTTGAGTGAAAATTATGGATCCTCTACCAACTGTAAGTAACTTCACTGAATGAAGAACAAACTTGTTTTAACCACCAGACAGACAAACCTGCAGTTTTTGTTACAATTTCATAAGTTTTATATTGAAAGAAACTGATTTGGATTTTTTTTTTTTTTTGCCTGTTGTTATTTTCTAATTATGTTACTTACATGAATTACTTTTTATTTAATTTGTATTATTTGCAAAGTACCAACATTTCCACATTTTGGCCTGTCTGATATAGTCATTTTTAAATATTAAATGATTGATGTTTTGATCAGTTACTCAGTACTTGAGTTGCATTTTTACAGAATACTTTTTTACTCTTGAGAAATTGAGTGAAAATACGTCAAAGTAGCGCTTCTCTGACTTGAGGGCAATTTTTGGCTGCTCTAACCACCTCTGCCCGTTTGAGACATAACCTGAACCAGTATATCATGATACAGAACATCCATCTATTATGTTTCCATGTCCTTTCTAGTGTGGCCAGATCTGGACTAATACACGCACCATTCCCCGGGAGGATACGGCGTCCCCAGAGGAGCCGGAGGAGTGTGTTTATGTGTGTGTGAGGGTGGAACTTCTCTCCAATGCAGGGAGGGGAGGCAGGCAGCAGTTGGTGTGCAGAGAGCAGAGGCTCAGGCTGGCTAGTTAAGAGCTTCTCTCTCCTATCCTCCATCTGCCAGGGACCGGGGTTGTGATTTGAGCTCCAGCAGAGCAGAGCAGGGAGGAGATCGAAGGAGGGAGGGAAGGGAAAGGAAAGATAGTGGGAGATAAAAGGGAGGGAGTTGGGGTGGGGGGGTGGAGGAAGCAGGGAGTTTGGGTTGGATAGAAATGACCAACAAGATATGCAAAAACAGAACCATAATCTCAGCAGAAGATTTGATTAAGCTGCTTGAAAATCAAGTAAATGGGCTGTTCTGATATTTCCCGTTTCCTTCAAAAATGTTTCCTTCATGGTCATTTTGTGCCTGTAAACATCTCTCCATCCTTCCACCCACCCACCCAGGTTCCATGTGACTGTGATACATGTGACTATAAAGCTTTACAGTGCTTCTCTCCTCCCTCTCTTCCTCCTTCCTCCTCCTCACACCCCTCCACCCTCTCTCCCCTTCCCTTCCCTTCATTCTGTCAGTGTTTAGCTTGTGGTTCCCTGCTCCACAGTGGATCCTGGGAGAGCCGAGGAGCCTTCCCTCCTCCACCACCACCACCACCACCACCTCCTCCGCCTCCTTTCCTGCCCATGCTCGGGGAGAGCTGCTCTGCAAGACAGAGTGTCACTGGAGGTGACCCAGAAATGATAACTCCACATGAACCTTGGATGTGTGGTAATCCAGCCCACCGTGCCCTGCAGCAGATCGGAGCCGCGGCGTCCGGGAAGGGTCGCGCCGAGGAGTCCAGGCGGGACGCAGAGCCGCGCATGTTTCTGCGTGTCAGGCGCGGAGGAGCCGCGCCACGTGCGCGTTGACGTGCCGTGCGTGGCGCGCTGTGAAACGGATCTCGCCGTCGCTGCATTATTGATGAGATGCACTGTGATGTCAACCCAGGCTGAAGAAGCAAAGCAAAATGACTGTTAGCAATGTGGCCCATGATCGTTTATGCAGAGGAGTAATTAATTGTCACCCTTTTGCTCCCAGCACCACTGTACTCTGTTAACTTGTTGTCATTTGAAATCTGTCCATCTGAGCCTCCATGTGTGTGTGTGTGTGTGTGTGTGTGTGTGTGTGTGTTAGTTGTTCTCCTTGGACATCCTATCCTGGATGCTGCCCATTTCCTCATTTATTTAACAATAAACATGCAGTTCGATTGGAGCCAGCACTTTATGCTCTTTAATGTAACAGATGGTTGTCATGTTATCGTTTAGCCTGCCAGAAAAAAAATAATAAAACCTCTCAAGATGACATCACCTTTTCTAAACTTTATCCTCTTAGTTGAGATAAAATAGTGCTGATAAAAGTGAATTATGATTTAAGGAATATTTCAGGAAGATGGAAGTTGACAGGCTTTGATTCTGTTATTTTCCTACAGAAACGTGCTGATTTCTAATTGCTATCATTTTAAATTATTGTTGTTTTAATTTTTATTTGACCATTTTCATGGATGATAATTATGGGTACTGTCATGAGGGGACAAATATGAACCTAAAGATGAATTAGTATTAAATTTATTATGGGATTTTGATCATACAATGTGCACCTTTGTAATCTTTCTAAAATGTGCAATATACATATATTTATATCATCTTCAAAAAATAATTTAAAAATCAGATATTATTCATAATAAATATTTTTTCTGGGTAATAATCATCATTCAAAAACAAGAGCAAGTGAGGGATAAAACCTGCAACGATGAACTCAGTGCTGCGAGTTCAGGCTCCACTTTGTGTTCCCGTCTGCAAAAACACACAAATTAACGCGCGCTGTTATTTCAATTTGGCACGTGCTTATT
Source organism: Phalloptychus januarius (assembly GCA_902982915.1). Classification (NCBI taxonomy): domain Eukaryota; kingdom Metazoa; phylum Chordata; class Actinopteri; order Cyprinodontiformes; family Poeciliidae; genus Phalloptychus; species Phalloptychus januarius. Next base: position 6,020,807 of record CADWAE010000076.1, on the reverse strand, counting down.
GAAGACAGAAGCCATTCTTGTTTTGCAGCTGCGTGTTGCTGTGCGCCACATCTTCTGATTGATCGAGTTTGACTGCGCACCTTTATTACTGCATATTCACACAAGCCTCTGCAGACAGAGAGAACCTGAAGCTGCTGCCGTTCCCCTCTAATCTCTATGCAAACACAAACATGCACGGGCGTTGGTGCGTTTTGTGACCGTGACTCTCGTTTGCGTTTATTGCAACCAACAATTTGGAGCAGATGCACTCACGTTTTGCTTTACCCGGGTTGCTAAGATTAAAATAATAATAATAATAATAATAATAATAATAATAATAATAATAATACCTTTTATAATTTAACAGCCGGTTTTTAAACTCAGTTTCTGTTCTTGCTTGGGAATTAAATCCTCCATGCAGAGGAGGCCATTGGCTCGTGCCTTCCCGTTCTCCTGTTTGCTGCTCTCTGTTGAGGGCTTTCTGTGTGTAAGAGAGAGGGGAATATTTAAATGTCTTGTGTTTTAATTGACGCACGAACGGGAGCTGCGCGCTCTGAAACGAGGACCACCCGCCCCCTCCTCACCCTCCATCCCCCCCATCTACAGGCAGCGTCTCCTCCGCCTGTCTGTCTCCTCTGCTCTGCGCGCACAGTCCGCAGCCCCTCCGCCTGCGCGCCGCACAGGGGGATCTCACAGCCTCAGGTAAGACCCTTTCTGCAACTCTTCAGTCTTGGGGCGATAATAACACAGAGCGGGGCTTGATTTGACGCAAAAAAACCTGGAGGAAATCGACGGAGGAATGTGGGTTGAGAAATGCGCGCGGCGCATGTGAGGATGTAACGATGACACGGTTGATATTCTGCAGGATGAAATGAACGGGGATGTGGTGGAAGGTAAGGCCACGGATTGATTTTTGGTTTTTTTTTTGTGCTGCCAGCAAATCTGTGATCGTTTATTGGCCAAACTCTGGATTTTGCAGGTGGCTTTAAAATTTGAAAAAAAAAAAAACACACAACAAACAAACAAACAAACAAAAAAAAAACGCGTTAAAACATCAAAATCCAGGCGCTTTAAATTGAATCTGAGAACTTTTACAACTTATATGTATAAGAGTCTCTGCTCACTGAGGATAATTACGAAAATTAGAGAAGAGCAAAAATGGACGTTTGCAATTTTTATTATTTAGGCAATTGGTACTTAATTGGTATATTCCAATTAAGTATATATCAATTAATTATATATATATATATATATACAATCAATAAATCACGCTCTTCATTTAATCCTTCAAAATAAAACTCTTTCACGTTTTAATATGGTATATGTTTGTTTTTTTTGCTTGATTTAAACCTAGAGTCTATATAATAATGATTAAAGTTTAAGTCTAAAATCATTTATTTTTATTTTTTTACAAATAAATAAATAAATAAATTACAAGGGCTCGTAAGTTCATGGCTGCGAATGGAGATGGGGAAGAAATAAAATAAAAGAAAACGACAGCAACAAAGAGCTGATTTCTTCATCCCCTTGGTGTTCACTGACACACAGCTTTAACCCCCTTCAGTCAAATGAAATGTCACCGCTGGAGGCAATGGGTCAAAACGAGACAACAACAAAAATTACATTATCTTGTACATGTTAGACTTTTAAAAAATATGTGTTTGGATGAACAAAAAAACCCATAAATGCGCACGTTCCTATTTTCTAAAGGAGGGGGGAAAAAAAAAAATCAAAATCAAATCAGCAGCGTGAATGAATTTCACACAGAGATGGTTTGCTCCTTTTTCCTCCTCTCGGGGAGTCTTTGTCCAGGTGAAATGCGATCCGTTTTGTCCGTTCTCACCGCTTTGCGGCTGCTGCTGAGACCCTGACAGAGAGCAAATGAAGGTTTGTGCTCTGAGAACAGCTGCAGCTCCAGCCCGTCCAGGAAGGTTCAGGCTTCAGCTTACAGCGCTGCTATCAAGGGGCCTCCAATTAAAGCCAACACAACTTCACTGGCGGGGTGTGAGAGAGAGAGTGTGGTGGGGAGGGGGTTCGGGATGGAGGGGGATGTAGGGGGGTCATGATGATCTTACATATCTTGAAATGAAGCGTCCACACCTGCAAACCCTCCTGAGCATGTGTAAATCTATTATTTGAGCTACTTTATGAGTATTTATCTAATCTAGTTAATTATTAGGACAACAATAAGGCCTGGGTTAGGTGTGAATGCCCTGGCTGGACCTAAAGCTGGCTTACAGGGGCAGTAACCCAGGGCCCATAGTTATGGGGCGTCAAGACAAATTTTATATTTTTATGTAGATTTTATTTATGCAAAAAAATTAAAATAGTTAGAATATATCAGTATACATCTTATATCTTGTATATCTTGCAGGCCATACTCTGCATCTGCTTTATTCACATTATGCATTCAGCCCTAGCATGCATGGCACCATAAACATTTAGGCCTTCCTTGTGTGACACTGCTGCTTTTTTTTAATGAGGATTTGTGTTTGTTTGTTTTGAAAGAGCAGTTAAAAATATTGTCCCAGAAAAACTATTTATATGTGAATAAGGCATAAAACTTCAAAGTTAATGTGCAACAAACTAATTAGTGAATAGGGCACCAAAACTGGCTCCATCCCAGGGCCCCCCATGCTCCTAAATCCGGCCCTGGGTAGTTTTCATTCCCTTCTGGTCCTGCAGCTGAAACCCTTTAAGCCTGGCCCTTCTTCTCTTTTTATTTCATATAAAACAGCTTTCACACCCTTTAAAAGTGACACTGATCTTTATTATATTGCTCCACAGTGGTTCTCATGAAATGCAATATTTAATAGAATTTCATGCAATGCTTTTGGAAAATATTATCAAAAAATTATGGTGAAGCTCCATCACATCAAGTTTCCTGTTGGTAAATTAGGTTTTCATGTCTTACAAGAGATGAAATGTGTTGATGAGTCTCCAATTCCTGCAGAAATGTGACACATAATGGAAAGGAGAGTAAGTTTTGTTCTGCATAATGTCTGCAGGTCATGTTAAGGTGTTTTTATCACATTGTGGGAAGAGAATAATTACTTCTTGGAGTAAAATAATCAGATTTTTTCATAAAATGGAAATAGAGATGAATTTGGACTATGCAAAATTATTCATACAATATTGATCCTAATTTTTTTTTTCAGTTAGAAACGAACATTGTGTTTAGTAAAAAATCCTAATAATACGCTTTATTTAACATTTTTATTATTATTATTTGAAAATGGTATTAAGGCAACCTGTCCCCGCCTTCAGTTACTGATCACTGCCCCGCCCCAGCTGTGCAGCAGGAAGATTTATTGCGTTATTTCAGGGCATAAAAACACACGACCTGAGCCAAATAGCAGCGTGGTTTCAGAATAAAACTGTCCGTAAACGCAACACAGTGGGAAATGTAGTTTTTCTTCAATTTCTTTTATATATATTTACAAAAGAAATCTTTATATTTAGGAAACTTTGGATGCATATTTAAGTATATCAATTAGATACAATTTATAATATAACATAATATAATATAATACAATATAATATAACATAGTATAATATAATATAATATAATATAATATAATATAATACAATATAATATAATATACTATTTTGGCTTATTATAGGTACATGGTTTTTTTTTTAAGGCCCGATAAAGGCAATGAAAACGTGAGGATAAAGTGATGTTTTTTGATGAAATAGTGACAGCTCTTTGTTGGTGAATAGAAAATCAGAGGTGAATCTGATAGAAAGAGAGAGAGAGAGAGAGAGAGAGAGAGAGAGAGAGAGAGACAGAACTCCTCCTACCAAATTATTCAGACTGGGCAGGCTCTGCTCTGCTCTGCTCTCTTCACAAATACAACACGGTTCTCAAACCCAGGCAGTCCCAACCTGACCTCCAAGCACCGAGGAACCCCCTCCCTTCCTCCTGCAGCACAAAAAGAAGAAACCCAAAACTTTGTGACATTATTTTTTGGCAACTGTTCACACTGTAGCCCCCTCCTCCTCCCCTGGTCCCTCTCCACCACAGCTTCTCCACCGTTTTGTCGCATCATTTGGACTATATACTTTTTCTTCTTCTTCTTTTACTGGATGAGAGACATTCACGGGAAGCAGGAATTCAGCGCCTCTCCTCCTGTCCCACCCATGCTGTAGTTTTTGTCTGCTTTCAGCCGAGGAGGTGGTCTAAATCACCAGGGTTTGGTTTGTTTTTTTTCCCTCCTGTTTTGTGTTTTGTGTAGAGCCCAGTCGGATGCGCTGAGAAAAACAAAAAAAAAAAAAAAAAGAGAGGAAAACAAGGAAAACGGGGCGCAGCGCAGAGGCACGGTATATGGAAGTTGTGAGCTGCAAAACAGAGGCGAGCAGTTGCACGTTGTGTCCAGGACCGGGAGCCATGCTTTTCCACGGGATCTCCGGGGATCACATCCAAGGGATCATGGAGGAGATGGAGAGAAGGACGAAGACGGAGTCGCGCCTGGCGAAGGGGATGCAGCTCAACGGCAGGGAGTCGGTAAGAACCGCAGAGATGGAGCTGAAATTCACACCAAAATTCAGTTTTTAATGCTCGTGAGGCTGTATTGTTCCTGAGGTAAGCAGACCTGAGCTGCATTGACATCTATCTTTACTGACACTTATTTCCAACTTAATATTGTGCTTGGATTTTCCTAATTTGAAATACAACTTAATAACGTATTAAGAAAAATAAAATAAATATTGTTACTGAAATTTTAAATACGGTCCTTCTAAAAAAAACGGACTTCAAAAGAAACCAAAAACAATATATTTTGAAGTATATCTAAATAATCTGACATCTTGTGGTTATTTTCATATTTAGTATTATTATTACAATTACATTAAACAAAGAGTGTAGATCTTGTGGAGTAAACAAATTAGATATAACAGCTACCCACGGAAAAAACTAAAAACTACAAATATTTAACTCCGTACTTAATTTTTCTGATATATATATATTTAAATAAAATGTATTTATTTATTTTTAAATTTAATTTAAAAATTTAGTTTATATATAAACTAAATTTATATGCATAAACAAAATCGTTTGGTAATCTTCCCCCTGCCATGCCTTGTGTTTCCCTCAGACCATGACCTCCATGAGCCCGGAGAAGCCTGCCCTGTGCGCCGGCTGCGGTGGGAAGATCTCGGACAGATACTACCTCCTAGCCGTGGACAAGCAGTGGCATCTGCGGTGCCTCAAATGCTGTGAATGTAAGCTGGCGCTGGAATCGGAGCTGACGTGCTTTGCCAAGGATGGCAGTATTTATTGCAAGGAGGATTACTACAGGTAAGGAGACCTTGGATAAGCATCGGCGCGCTCTCGTTTCAAATGTTCAGCTCTTTAGTGGAGCCATGTCAGTATAAACTGCGATCCAATAATCTGCTCTAGGCCTCATTCTTGCACGCTAACATCATAATAGTGATCCTGGAAACAAGTTTTGATCCTAAAATTCAAGTGAATTCGGCACTGGCTCAGGCAGGAATGCTGGGACTGTATAATGCTAACCACATGGACATGAACGCATGAGTCGCCGTCTCTTTTTCCTTGCGCCTTTTACTCGTTTTGAGCTTTATAAGCCGTCGTTTAGTTTTAAAGTAATCCATTTGTGGCTTTTTTCCTGGGCGCTGTTGAGCTTTCCCCACATTCTCACATTGAAATAAAGCGGGCATGCTACCTGGAATGCAGTTATTAATGCAAAATATAACTACAAAATATACAAAATATAAGCAGAAGCATTTATTTATTTTTGTTTACTTCTATTTTGTTTTATTAACAAATGTAATGCTAATTGATCGTGTTGTATGGAGCAGTTAAGGCTGAGTTTTTCTACATTTAAGGGAGAAATTGTTTAAACACACACACTCAGTCACAGGCCAGATGTGGCTATTAGCGACATCAAAGTGCGGGCCTAATCGTGCATACATTATGACTGAGTCACACACTCGTTTTACCTCACCTGCACACTGTAACCCCCCATGTTAGCCGGCTTCAAGTTAGCATTCAGTCAAATTGGAGATCATGTTTTTTTATGTATGCGGGTTTTTTGACGATGCGTCTGTTCCAGAAGGTTCTCCGTGCAGAGGTGCGCGCGCTGCCACCTCGGGATATCCGCCTCCGAGATGGTGATGCGAGCGCGCGACTCCGTGTACCACCTGAGCTGCTTCACGTGCACCACGTGCAACAAAACCCTGACCACGGGCGACCACTTCGGCATGAAGGACAGCCTGGTGTACTGCAGGCTCCACTTCGAGACGCTGGTGCAGGGCCCGGACTACCATCCGCAGCTCAACTTCGCCGAGCTGGCGGCCAAAGGCGGCGGCCTCGCGCTGCCCTACTTCAACGGCACGGGGACGGCGCAGAAAGGGAGGCCGCGCAAGAGGAAGAGCCCGGCCATGGGGATAGACATACCCAGCTACAACACAGGTGAGTGGTCCAGTGGGTGGGGCCTCACACGTTCACCATGCATGGGCTTTTAATTGTTTTCTAACCCGGATCTAAATGAACTAGTTGACCTTAAAAATTGGACTGGTCCAGCAGCAGCAGCAGCGCAAAGTAAGACGAATTACCCTACAGGTGTATATATATATATATATATATATTTGCATAATATTAATTGCTGTGGTGGCCTACATTCTAAAAGCTCCCATGAGCCGAGGGAAGGTTAACTTTGAAAGCTTTTACAGAAATTTGTCAAGCAGGATTCTTGATGTGGAAAACCGCTTCTCTTTTGTTTCCGTCTTTGCAGCCCGCAGAATAAATCAATAAATAAATAAACAAATAAATAAATACATAAATATATAAATAAATAAATATCGGATCGTTGTTATTAATATTTTTTTCTCACAATTTTTTATTTTTATTTTAAGAAGATAAATATTGTTTCCGTTACGCATAAAATCCTTTGTTTCTTAATCTGATTAATTTCCTCGCACCCCGCTCTAAATCCTCCCCCCCACCCCCCGTTCTACAGCTTTGAAAAATAAAAACACGTCTCATTTAGGCCTTTTAAATATATATGTATATATATTAAACATTATTTGAGGCTAGTTGAGCCTCGGATTTCTGTTAAAGCGTCTTTTTACGCACCGTCTCCCACATTTCACAACGTTTCCATAATCGAAATTTGACCTCTGCGTCAACCAGCTGGTCTACTTCTATAATTATGTTGAAATTATATCTTGATGACTTTACAGGATTAGGGGGGAGGAGGAGGATTTCTTTGAGGGGGAAGGGGGGGGGGAATAGATTTTACTAGTTTGTTCTTCCAAACTACTAAGCTGCGTAAACTTGCGTTAAATCTCCACTTTTCATCTGAAGTCTCTCTTTTCAGTCGCTTGAATGTTACGACCCCCCAACCTTCCCCGCAGCGTCCCCATTTTGTTGTCGCTTTCCGCGAATTAGTGTGCGGTTGAGAAAGTTTGTCATTGTGCGACCAGTTTCCCCTGTTCCCCCGCTGAATGGAACAGGGGGAGGAATAGGGGCAATCGGCGCGTTAATTGTTCCTTGTTAATTGAAGGTGACGTTGGAATCCCTGGCCTCCTGCGCGGCGGTCAGTGCGGTTCTCAGGGACAGAGCAGCTCCGCGCACAGGGGCCATGCAGCAGGGACAGGCGCAGCGCTGTACAGTCCGAGCTGCGCTCCATGAAAGAAAGGAAAAAAAGAAAGGAAAAAAAGAGCTTTATTTTCCCCAAACACAACTGCGAAGGATTATGCAAATCTTAAAGTTCCCACTGTTGCTTTTATAGGAAGCAGGATAGCTTTTGTGATTTGTTTACGCTCCACAATGCCGTCACAACAGGAAAAAACAAAGCCAAAAAAAAAAAAAAAATAACACTGACGGGGAATTGTAAATCTCACAGCTAAATGATGTCCGTATTAATTCATTAAGCTCCAGACGCAGTAAAAGTCCCATTGGGAATCTCTCATGTGGGACTTTTTAATAGAATAAGATAGATAGATAGATAGATAGATAGATAGATAGATAGATAGATAGATAGATAGATAGATAGATAGATAGATAGATAGATAGATAGATAGATAGATAATTTAATAATATAAATTAGTGTATTAGCCTAATCCTCCACAGCATTAAAGTGAAACTGAGTCACAGGTAAAATGTTAATCTGAATAATTAAAAGCTGGAAAAGCCACTTACAGACAATAATAAATCCTTCCGTTGCATTTTGCCCACATTGCGTCATTATCAGGCAGCACAGACACAGTAAAAGTCCCAGTGGGATTATTGCATTTGTTTATTTATTTGTAGAATTTCATTCATTTAAATTATGTATTCAACAATATACATAAATAAAATATATAAAATCAAGTTTAGACTTTTTTTTTTTTACTGCTCAGTTGTATTCTTTATTTTGGGTCTAATAAATGTAAAAAAACTATAAAACATCAAGCCTTTCAGCTCCAGCGCCTCCTCCCTCCCTTTTTGTCTTTGCCATTTTGAACAGACCCAGTGTACATGTCCCATTACTGTCTCACACTGTTCCTGTTAATACACCAACATGTCAAACCCAGAGACTCACATTCCTGACAAATTGGAAGAGGTTTCGTTTGAGGTTTTGTTTGTGCTTCAGTAAGAACATCCATGCATGTTTCCACCAGGGGAAAGGTGTGTATTCCCCACCGCTCGCTGAACACGGTGCTCTCGCATGCATATGGAGACCCCTAGTGGGTGATGCTGAGAGAAACCGTCCAGAGAGAAATGGAGCACAGAAAGCAGAGGGATAAATTCATGATGCATTAAAATAGTAGTAATAGAGAAAGAAGTTTTTGTGCATCTTATTTTTATCCTGCATGAAAGAGCAGACTTTAAACATGTTTTATAACATTATATAAAATCTATCTCTTCTATAATTAAGCTGCTAGTGTTTTTGCTCTCTAGGTAATGAACTATATATATATATATATATAATCTTACTATCCACAAATCAAAAAACAACTCCACAAAAAAATCAATGTAATTTTCTTGTTTGCATATTAGATTTTCACTCATTTGCAGCAAAAATGATAAAAGTTCAACCTTAGCAAACAAAATTTCTACATTTTAAAAGAAGGAATTAATCAGCCATCAGCAATTTAGCAACTTTTGGAAACGGTGTGATTCTTTCTGTCACGCTGATAAATGTTGCAGCATCTGTGGAGCGTTTAGCCAAGCATGCATAGCATTTAGTGAATCCATTTCAGGTGTTTTACTCTCAAAGCTGCTGACAAATGAGGCCCATTAGGCCTATTAGTCCCTGCAAACACAAGCAGAGGGCATTTAGCCTGGTCCCAGAGTTACTGTAATAATTCATCAAACTGTTGGCTTTATTTTGGTTGGTTTTAAAAATGATAGCTTTTTATATATTTTAGAGTCCAGTTGTATGTTGCATTTGTATTGGTAAATACATCTTTTAGTCATCATGCGTTGCCTCATAGCAAACAACAAATGTATAAACAAACCTTTCAAATTGGGCAGCATGTGATTCATCTTTGCTGAGAAAACAATTCTGACTAAAATAATATGCGTATTCACTTACATTCCTCTGATTTTAGCCATATTTTGATGTAAATTGTATTTTTTCTTATTGGTCTCTGAGTGTATTGCATCAACCAGAGGCAAATTAAGTTATTTGGAGCAAGTTAAATCCAATTTAGGGCTGTTTCATTTGTAAGGAATAAATTATTAAAATTTTTATCACTTTGTCTAACAGCAAGGACGAATCAAAATCAGAGGTGCAAACTTTAGATTAATCCAATGCACCAGAATAGTTTTTGCCAACAGTGAAATGCAGATATTTATTCGCTTAAATAGCTTTAACTTTTAACAGGATTCAGAATATTTTCACATTAGTGTTCCTGAATCCACGTTTCATTTTTCTGACTGCGTTCTGCTCCCTGGCCTTTGTGCAGGCTGCAACGAGAACGACACCGACCACTTGGACCGAGACCAGCAGGCCTATGCTCCGACGCAGAAGACCAAGCGCATGCGGACCTCCTTTAAGCACCATCAGCTCCGGACAATGAAATCCTACTTTGCCATCAACCACAACCCGGACGCCAAGGACTTAAAGCAGCTGGCTCAGAAAACAGGCCTCACTAAGAGAGTTCTGCAGGTAAGCAAGCAGCCATTCCTCTTTACTGATGTTTTCATCCCGCACACTGAGTGTTTGCATCCCTCTTACCCTCCGACTCCCCTTCTTCCATGCCATCAATTTCATCTCTTTTACTTTTGCTTTGTTTTGTTGTTCCATGTAGTCGTTAGATGTACATCCAGGGGCCTTTACATTAAATTTGTTAATTGCTAAATGCTATTTTTTTTCTAGAAAATTGAAAAGTAGTAATAAAGTATGCAACCAAAAGCTAAACACTGTTATATTACTAATAATGAGAGTGCATATTTTCTTTATAGCTGCAGCTCTTGCATTTAAAAAAAAATAGGTGCAGGATGTTGATTTGATTTACTGTCAAAATCACACAAAAGTTCAAAATAATGATCATATTATAAAGATTTATATATCTAAAGAGAAGGGAAACTGCAGTAAAACCTGTCATAATTTGATATGTAATGATTTGGTGCTTTCTTTAAAAATAATAATAAAAAACAACAACTATACTTAAACACAAAAAGTAAAAGCCACACTGGGATTGGTTTGCAGGTTTGGTTCCAAAACGCAAGAGCCAAATTCAGAAGGAACGTTTTGCGACAGGAGAATGGAGGTGTTGATAAGGCTGATGGCACCTCACTCCCTCCACCCTCATCCGACAGTGGGGCCCTGACCCCCCCCTCCAGCGCGGCCACACTAACAGACCTGACAAATCCCTCTATCACTGTAGTGACCTCCGTCACCTCTAGTTTGGACAGCCATGATTCGGGGAGCCCTTCGCAAACTACCTTGACAAACCTTTTCTAACAAGCTATCTCTACCAGACTGATTGTTATTTCAACTGAGTTTTGTTTTTGCTTTTTTTTTTTTTTTTGGACTTTCTTTAAGTTTTTTTTTTTTCTTCAACTTACATTTATTTTTGTAAATGACACCTTTAAAATGAAGCAGAGACAGCTCCTGGGAAGAGACAGTGCTGTACTGTGTACACAAACAGGAACAACAACGGCTACAACAGCAGCGACCGCTTAGGAAGTTTCTCTAATGTGTAGCATCTCAAGCTGCAAACATTGACTTTTGGATTCTTGGACTTATTTGGAGTTAAAGAGATTGGAAAAAAATTGTCTTGGATTGCAGATTTTATTCGGGGGGAAAAAACTTGAAACTTGGCTGGAAATTTAGACTGTCTGATCTGACTTAATTTGTGTATTTGTAGTAAAATATGTTTGAAACACGCCCTCCCTAATTTATTGTTAATTAGTGAAATAAATAAAAAAAATAGTGCCAGAAGTATGTATATGTATGCGCTGTGTTCGCACTATCAAGATTCTTTAATTTCTTTGGTTCTGCATTGGAATAATTTGGAAAACCTGTAGAATGTTCTGTATATGGGTAACTCCAGAAAATAGGCTTTAATTAATACCGAATGTTTTCAATCTGAAAGGCTGACTTTGATGAAATCAGATGCCGGCAATCTGACAGAAGCTACATGTAAAAGCATCTAAATTTACATTGTAAAGCACCTAGACGGGCGCCAGACAGAAGCTGGAGCCACACACAGGCGTTTTTCTCATGAATCCAGAAGTAAATCCCACACTCTGTGCAGTGGTAACTGTTCAACGCATCCATTAGGAGAAACTGATGATTTAAATAAAAAAAATAAGCAGAAGAAGAAATTCAGATCAGTTGGAACCACTCGTCTATATGACAGAGCGCGTTCTGCTTTTGGGGACTTGTGGTTCTCACAGAGCCTGGTAAACATATCCACAGACACACAGCTAAACTCAGTTGCACAGTGACAACATACTGCCCAGAGAAAAGTGCATTATTGTCCTTATCATGTTGCTCAGGGTAATGACGTGATTTTAAATGTAAAACAAACAAAAAAAAAAGGAAAAGAAAAGAGTCGGGGGCTGAGAAATTAGGCGGTTGCGACGCTGCAGACTAGACTGTAGGAGCTGACAGAACCAGTCAAAACATCTGACCTCAGATGGGTGGAGTCGCCAGAAGAAGCCAGTAGGAAATCATTGTCCATGTGTTCCCTGTTTGTTACACTTTCTTTATTGACACTTGCCACTGAACAGACCAAAAAAATAATAGTTTAAGAAAACAAAAACAAACCCGCCCCTGTTTCTTCTGGCTGATAGATCGAGCGAGAAAACCTTCAGATTTCATTGTGAGCGTCACAGTTTGTTCTCCTGCAGAACAAAGTGCCGCTCTTGATCTACTTCATGAAGTAGACGCCTAACTCAGTTCTACTATGTGCCTTAATGCTATAACTTGGGAGAAAGTTTGTGAAATTCAGGATCTATGTGTTCTTTGTTAACTGACTCACATCCTTTTGGCGCCTCACTAGTTTTGTACTGTTTTGCATCTTATTTCCGAAGATCTTTTTATGGTGTATCCTGTTTTAAAAGTAAAAAAAAACAAGAAAAAAAGCGGGCAGGAGGGAGGGGCAGCGATGTCATAGAAAGCATTTGTGCACTCTTTCAGATATAGTTGGGTAATCCAAGAACCTTATATATTGATCTTCGTGTTAATAGTTGAGTACAGTAAGTGTTCTATCAAGATTGTCCATGTTTCCCTGTTTCTTGATAAAGATGGTGTATAGAAACTATTTCCCCTTAAATATTTATGGACCAAACGGTTGTTATATATCTTATTAAATTTGTGTGAATAAAAATACTTTGCTTTAAAAGGGTTTTTTATTTTTCATTTACACTTGCCATGTTTTTGTGTTCCTTCTTGAATGCAAGTTTATCACATCAGCAAATGCAAGAGAGAGAGGGAGAGAGAGGGAGCATGAGAGAGAGCAGTCAGTAATTAACTACAAGCTAAACGTCTTCATTTTTGCTTCCATTTTTAATTTCTATTTCCTAATTTATGATGTTTATGGTTTTTTAACGTAATGCCCCATGGATTTGCATCTAAACCCTGCAGTCAGAAACATTGAAATTGCTTTTTAATGCATGAACATGGCTTTAAATTTGAAATAAAAGGAATGCTGCAAAGCACATATTGATTTCTATATCGATATGCATACGTCGTCTATATTTATGCATAACATATTGGTAAATCTAAAAAGTGAAGTGAGAATAAAATGCAGACCGCGTAAAGCCAGGTTGCTCTGTAGTTAATATATTCTTACTCTATCGTTTCTTTCAGGGAGAACAAATCTTGGGGCATTACAGCCATACATCCCGACGTTTGAAAATTCCCTAAAGTATTAAGAGAAGGGGAAAACTTTGATGGGAATTCCTCACCATTGAAGACAAAGACAATTTTAGGATAAGATGATAGCAAATCGAGAACAAATAAAACAACCAACATTAAAAAAATAAATAAATTGTGTCAGATGCAAATGTGAAACAGATTTTTTTTTTTTTGTCTTTTAAAGAGCAAAATGTTTGAATGCATCAGCAGAAGAGACCAGTGGTGTATGATATTTATGCTATCAGTGTGTTAAAGTGAAAATTTCTGTTTTGGAGTAGAAAATGTAAAATTTTTCATGTAATATAGTTTAAAAAAATTACTCACATAAAGAAAGGATGTGATTGAAGGACACCTAAAACAAAGAGACAATATGGATGTTATTGGTATGAACACACACAAACACACACTACTCCTACTATAAGCACAAGATATACAACCCAACAGTAGTTTCTTCTGCACACACACACGCACACACACATGCAGACACACGCTGCTGCCCTCCTCCTACCCCCCGTCCCAGATCCAGCTTGCTAAATAGAAGTTTTCTTTTGTCACAAGTGTCATTTCGTAAAACACATGGCCTCCTCGAGACTCGGCAGCAGGATGCCCATCAAATATGATGAGTGTATGAAGAGGACTGCAGAGCTGGAGCTTTGCCATCTGTCTGTGCCGAGGGAAGGAAGTATAAAAGAGAGAGAGAGAGACAAAGCGGATAAAGAAGAGATCCTCATTCCTGCATGCACCTCATCATCTTGTTAACATTTTCCTCGAGGTTGTGTATAATTTCCTTTGATCCGCTGTATGATTTATTGTTTGCTGCAAAAATGAAGCACATGAATTATATACCTCCTGAGCAGACAGCAGACAGGCACTGTTGCTTCAAGCTTATTTGTTCTTGACATTCAGCTTATAACTGTAAAGGGTGAAAAATGCATTCCTGGTTTCTCTTAGCTCATAACTGTGGTTATTCGTGAAAGCAGTATATCTCTCGTGAGTCTCAGAATGTTCCTGAATAATTTTGGTTCTCACACTCGAGGTTCTCCATCAGTTACGTTTCTTCTCAGCATCACTTTTTGCTTAGAGCTATTTGAAATATGAGTCATGCAATTGCAGAAATAATTGTTTTTGTAATAAAGGTGAAAAAGCACTTTGTTTTCAGCATGATATGTGATGTACAGTGAATGGACAGCTGCGTCTGTATAAATTAGAATATCATTTTAAAAATCACTTTTTATTTGAGTAATCTAACTTTAAAAGGTGAAACTTATTTCAATTAGATTCATACTGTGGTTATACTTTGAGATGCTTCTGTTTATTGTGATGATTATGGCTTACAACCAAAAAAATTCAGCTTCTTACTAAATTATTATTCCGTCAGTTTTCTGCTATAGCAAAAAACTTTAATGTTCAGGTGTCCAGCAGTCATTTGCAACGAGGGTAAGTCAGAAAAATATCTTTGATGAAGAAGCTGGGAGTTCACAGACTGCTCTGTGTGTGGAAAATTAAGTGGAAGGAAAAAGTGCAAAGCACATTTAATGGTTCTACATTAAATGTCACTGATTCAGCAGGACATAGACGCCACTAGAGCAAAGCCACTGCTGAACCTGGAGCGTTTAACAGAACTGGACTCACTGGTCCAAAGTTCTATTTTGGCTTTTCGTCTTAAAATCATGGTTCCAAAGTCTGGAGGAAGAGTGGAGAGGTTGAGGGGATGGATGATGACGTTGCAGACCAGCTCCACCACCTGCATGCTGCACTGTATTGATGCAGTAATTCATGCAAAAGGAGCGATCAAGTACTCAGTGTGTATTCTCTACTGTGGAGATTTCCTTACTAAAATTTCTTTTTTATTGCTGTTATGTAGTCTTGTAATTTTCTCCAAAGTTTGGCTTTTCATTGGCTATAAACCATAGTCATCAAAGAAAACAGAAATATCTACATGATTTACATTCGTCGTGTTAAATTGAGGTTTATTAACATTTATCGGAGCAGAATTTCTGATTTGCAGAAGTGTATTTGAATTGGCAAAGCGGGAGGTTTGGGGTTTACGCTGTGTGGCACAAATGCTGGGTTTGCATTTCAAATAAAGAGAGCCAGAAAAAAGAAAAGAAAGCCACACCAGTAAACAGGCTGGTGCTGGATTCCAACAATGTGGGGAAACGCTTCAGTCAGTCCGAGAGGGAAGCTGAGCCGCCGGGGCGCCTGAGCGCCGTGGCAGCAGGCCTTGTGTTCCTCGGGTCTGATGGGAGGAAGGTGGGCAGGTTTGACACCACACAGCTACGGGAAGCCCAGATGGAAGCAGAAACACAAACAAACACAGCCAGCCGCTGCTCCGGGTTCTGGAGCTGCTGCACGGAAATTCTGGACAACGTCAGGACTCCACGCTGGCAAGAAATTCAGAGCTTCGCTTCTCACTGGAATGTATTTTATCTTCAATGTTTTCTTTCTTTTTTGTTTTAAAAGCCAGCCTTCTTAACCCATCTCTGTTCCGCCATAAGACCCGTTATATTCCAGTCAAAGTATTGTTTTGTTTTTTAAAATAAAAAAACGTGTTTATGTATTTGCACACCTGACGTGTTTTTTGTCCTTTAACTTAAATAAGTAAGTAATTTCAGATGTTTGCCTGACACCAGCTGCATTAAATGCAAAATCCAGGACATGCACGGCATTGTGCTGAGCAGCAACAGGTAAGAACGACGTCCGTCTGTTGACTGACATCCTCCTCTTCCTCTCTCATCTCCTCTTCCTGTTACAGTAAATGACAGCTGTGTACGCTGACTAAAACCATGCTGACAAGGCAGCATATTTTCTGTCACACAAAGAGTTTGTTCATAAATCTCAGCTGATCCTGACAAACGTGGCAGATAAAAGGAAGCAGGAAAACTTCCCCTAAATGCCACTTTGGCTTAAATTTGTTTAAGATGCAGCAGTGGTTGGAGGTTAACTGAGGTCACAGTGGATTAACAACGACTTGTTCATCATTTTGAATGCAGCTGCAGAAATAGAAACGGAGGAAATTAGCAAAAGATTTTTACAGCTGAATTACACTTCCTGGGTCAGGGGTCTCCAACCTGTGGCTCAGGAGCCGTAAGAAGCTCTTTGAAGTCTCCACAAAGGGTCTTAATAAATGATAAAGATCAAACTATTGTAACAAATGCAGGTTTTTGCTTCAGACTTTCACAAGTGTATGACATTAAAATCTATTTTGCTTTTAACTTGTTTTTCAGATGTATTTTTTAAATGATCTTCCTCAAATATAAACATCACACAGAAGAAAATATATGTTTTATGGTTACCGTAAACCCTAAAAGTAAATATATTTGACAACAAATTCCATATGTTAGATATTTATGATAAAAAATGTTTATCAAAAAATATCAAAGTATTTTTTAAAAAAAGAAAAGCTCTTAAGTTTTATTCAGCTGGACTAAAACAAAAAGGCTAAAGGTTGCAGGTCTTTTGTCTAGACTTACCCCTGGCTTTACTCCTCCATATATTGAATTGAATTTGCCGTTTAAATACCCGACCATTAATCGAGACTGTTCTTCACGAAGCTGATGCTTCATTAGCTTGCTCTTTTTGCGACTTAATCAACTCATTTATGCTGTACAAACATTCATAAACCTGCAGCAGAACACATGTAGTGGCAGATAAATCTGCTGTGATGCTGTAAATGTTGTTACAGATTTTTGTATTGACAGTCAACTAATGTATTTGTATTATATGGGTTGTTGTTGTTCTTGAGGAGCAGTCTTTATGCATACAGTGATTTGCTTAAGTATGAACACCTCCTGAACTTTTTTTTTGACAGTGTCACTACAAACTCCAAAGTATTTTATTGTGCAAAGTAATGCATAACCAGGAGGAGAATAATCACTTTTTTTATTTTAAAAGTTTGCCATGCAAATGCACTCAACTCATTTGATTTGCCCAAACAGTTTTAACTGCAGTTCCAGCTGCCGGTCTTCTGGTTTACATCCAGAGGCTGAAGCGTTGGCTCTTTGCAAAACAGCTCAGACTCCATCAAGTTGAGTGGAATCAGTGAAAAACAGTTTCCAGGTTTCACCAGGGATTCTTATTTAGTAAGTCTGGATGATTCAAACACATGGAGACATTTTTAAACTCATCCATTCCTTTGCTTAGGCCTCAACTCCACTGAAGCTTCTGATGGGTTTTCTTCCAGTGTTGCTCTGCTTTATCTTCTCTGCATAGAAAAAAAGCCCGACCACAGCATGATAGTGCCACCACCATGTTTCACTACAGGGTGCTTTCAGAGGGAGCTTAGTTCAGTTCTCTGTCCAGAGGAAATCTGGACAGAGGAAATGTTTTTATTGACAAATCTTTGCGGACATTTGTAAAGGAATAGATCTGGTGACATGTTGGTAGGTTTGCTGCTCTGCTGTACTCCTTCAATATTCAGAATTGAACATTGGAAGTTTTGGTTTGGTTTCACTTCCAATTAGGTTGAAATATTTTATCCAGTCCCTGGATTTATTATTGCTGGAACATCTTTCCGTTAAGTTCATTTCTTTGTGTTGAGTTTTCTCTGTTCTTTATTCACATTGGATTTTCTTACATCAATGCTGCTCTTTTCCTCGTGTTTTATTGCGTCTGAGTTTCAGCTCAGTGATAATTATTCGCCTTATTCTACCCGTTTGCCTCCCCGTCTCAGCTGCACCCTGTCAGTAATTAACCACCTGCATTTTGTCTACAATCAAACTCCTCCATATTTAAGCCTCACTAGCCGTGTTTCCATTCACAATATAATTGCTCAAATTGGAATTGAAATGTGGCAAAACTCAAATAAAACAACTTTTTTTTGCATCACACAAGTCAAGTGACCAACAACTGAATATTAGTAGTGAGAGAAAAGATGAAGAGAGCAGGAGGATCACGGTGCAGCGTGTTTTTTTTTTTTTATTGACTTATTGCATGAACAAGCTTACGATTTTAATTGCGTTTCTTATTTAATGGAAACGCAGCAACTTCGAAATTGTGTTTATTCAACATTAGCAGAGTGTTGATATAACTTTGAGCATATTTTGTAATGAAACACTAATGCTCCTCCATCCTTTCCTCTGTAAAATGATTTGTTTCCCTGCCTGATCCACTTATTACTCTACATTTGTTCACCTGTTTAAGATCTGTAAGTTTTCTTTCCCGTAAGTTTCCTCCTTCTTTTTCTTCTTAGCTAATGTAAGTTCCTGTCTGTATTTTGGCCCTGAATCAACTGGATCAAACTTGACAGCTGTAAAAATTCAAACCTTAGAATATTGTTTTTATAACCTAACTAGTCCTAAATGTTTCCACACCTTCATTTCAGGCCTGTCTGCTGCTTTTATTGATCTTTGTGATATTAATGTTCACTAACAAACCTTTGAGGCCTTAACAGAACAGCTGCACTTACTGATTTTTAATTAGTCATACATTGACTTTATTTACTAATTGGTCAACTTTTGAAAGCATTTACTTAATTTTCTATTTAGGGTAATAAAATTAAAGCAAGTTGAGCACATATGCATTCAGATGTTTTGGTAAACTGGAAATTATGCTTTTTTTTCCACTTTCTGCTTTGCACTAACTTGAATTGGCCTAGGTGTCTAAAATACGCAGAAGTTTGAAGTGGCTGTAATGAAATAAAATGGGGAAATGGGTCAAAGGGCTTTGCAAAGCATCAGAAATAGTCAACACAAGAGAAAACAGATGAGTGATCCAGTAATTTACAACATTTTTACAATCGGATGGGGACAGGCCCATTTTCAAGGTCATCCACCAAAGAATTGTTCTTGTGCTCACATGTGAGGTCCCACACAGACAGAGTGACGGGCGACAGAGTCAAAGTATGGGATGATCACTGAGGCATGGGTCACATCTGCAGTTTACATGCTGCTCTGATGGTGTCGTTCCCATTGTCACTGGTCCTGAGCACATACGTGTGCATGTGTGTGTGTGTGTGTGTGTGTGTGTGATATTCTGCCAGTTCCGCCTCAGTTCACCCCTTCTCCATTGATTTAACCTCACCTCATACACCAACCACCCCACTAACTCAAACACACACGCGCAGACAGATGTCAGAGGGGTGACGATGTGAATGAGACACAACCTGACTGTGTGTGTTTGTGAGACAGAGAGGCTGAGGCCCGCTCCTCTGGATGATGCAAAATAGGTGGAAAGATCCAAAGGAAATGGAAAATATTCAATTTGTTATATACAATGGAAATGCTCGAGCAGTCCCTGCAAAACAGATTTCATGAGACGACCCAAACAGAAACGATATTCAGCTTTTGTCCTTCACATTATCTCACACTTTCTCTCCTGTGCCTCATTTACGCGGCGCTTTCCGCCTGCTGTAAATCCTTCATTTCTCTGTTGTGCTGTTATTCTATATTTACATCTATTTGTTATTTGACGGCTCACATCCCGACAACCTTGAGATTTCAGCGATCAAGGCCGATAACTACAGGTTTCAATTGCACTTTGAAGACAAAACAACATTAATTAGGGGGTAAAATGGAGATGGGAGCATCATCATGTGAGGTTTGACTCCAAGTCAGAGGCTGGATATATGCAGAGCGAGACGTTTCCTGCATATTTCCAGGTGTAACACCCCCCTGCTCCCAACCCTCTCTGCCTCGCTGTTCCTGTGATGGCTGCACTATGTGAGGCACATCGTCTGCATTGGTGTGCTGTGTTTCAGCGTGTGACAGGTCATCTTTGTACCGGCGGAGTGTAACCTCTCAGTTTGTGCTAAACCTTCAGGATGCACGCAGGCTGCTCCCTCCTCCATCTGCTGGTCTCTATGAAGTCTGCCGCTGATCACAGGAGCTTTGACTGCAGCTTCTGTCTCTACCACACTGCAGACATACCTAACCCCTGAGCCACATCATTAACAAACAGCCAAATAAAATGACATATGTGAAAACAGCGACATCCTTTTTGTTTTTTGAGAGACTTAAAACACGTTTTGACAGGAATTTTGTGCATTGCACCCTAATTTTCAATGTATAAGGGGAAAAAAACATGTTTGAATAAAGATTTTATTATTTAGCTATTTGCATTGCCCTATAAAACTTTGTAAGGAATCTTAAATTAAATTAATATCTTATCGCAGGAGCATAACCTAGCAGATTTATTTCATTTCAGCTTTCATTTGAGCACATTTATTGAATCAGAAAATAATAATGAAATCATGTACACCACATTTTTGGCACTCTTGCTGTTAATACTTTGCAGAAACCCATTTGCCAATGATCTGCTGAGGCTTTGGACGACTCAGCAGCGGGAAAGCTCAGACTCAATTGTTATATCTAATTAAAAGACAAGGAGGCCTGATATTCAGAGCCAACCAGATGAGGATGCTGTTTTGGAAATAAACACGTAGGGATAACACGAGTGATTATTTGATCAAATTTAAAAATTATTCGGATATTTGTTTGCAGTTCTCCAAGTCAATTCATGCAGCAATTTCCCTGCTAAATTTTCCAGAATCCTATTTCTGACATATGTTACCTTCGTTTTTTATTTTCCTCTTTGTAAATGACAAGAATGACATCATGTGATATTTTAAACTGATCCTACTGAGCTGCATGGTGGATCATTTATATCCTGATGTTTTCCTACACTAAATAAAGTTTTGTGTTTTCTGTTTTCTTCTCCTATAAAATCAACAAAAGGTGGAACAAACCGGACGTCTCTTCTTTTAATCCCTTGATTTGATCTTTCTTGCATCTTTCTCCATTCCCCCTTATGATCTGGGAATGGAGACCATAAGGAAGAACGAAGATCCCCCTTATGGAGGGGAAAATGTAAAATCGATCCTTGTTTCTTTCCACAGCTGATGAGGTTCCCTCCAATACTTGCAGATAAATACTTTATTATCTCCGAGTATTTCTTTAACAGACAAAAAAAGAAACACTACATTATGAGAAGTAATGAAGGTTGTGATCCAAACTAGAATTAATGTTCCATTTATTAATCAAGGCAACTCTGAACAAATTGGGCTTTAGCCTTGATTTTAAGGAACTTTGTGTTTCAGACGACGAATGGACAGACAGAGTAGAACCACTTCAGGACACTTTCAGAGATTTCAATCTGTCTGAGCTGGTCTAGTGGGATGATGCGTTCAAGGTCTGCTAATACCTGCACTGAAGGTTTGTTCTGATCCATTTTACCTGAGGTTATTTTAAATCCTTAGTGGTTGACGGGTGTTTTTCCTGAAGCATGTCAGAGTTTAAATTAGGGTTTAGTTGATCAAGAACAAGATTCTGTTAAGCTGTTTATTAAAAAAAAGTCTAGAAATTGGTTTAAAATTTTTAGGCATGATCTGAAAAGAGAATAGTTTACAATGTTGGCATCATTTTGAAAAAGACCAAATACATTTTTGTATTAGGATGTTAAAGTGCAGCTTCTGCCTCTTTTATTATTAGTCTGTGTCTGATTAGTTCCCCATTCTAAGGGCTAAAAGGACATTTCCTCTCACTCCAGAAAAACCAATATGACACACTTCCCCTCAGAAACGGGGTTAAGATTGGAGAGTGATGGGTAAGACATGCAGCACACGGTTCCAGTAAACAGCCTAGTATGTAGAGTTTAGCAAATTTCACATGCTTAAATACTTCAGGGTTGAACAAAATCCTTTCACAGCCTCCAAAATGACAAGTTAGCATTTAGACAGGATCTAAAGATGTGTTTGGGCATGTGGTAATCTTAAGATGCTTCTCTACTTCAGCTCTCTAAGAATGAAACCTCTGTTGACATCCTCATTATTCACTTTTACCTTTTGTTGATATGCTTTTCTGCTGCTTTGACTAAGTAGCATGAAACCATTACCTGTGTTGTGATGATTAATACAAATCAGTTGTACTTGGATGACATGTTCTCTTGTCTTTCTCATTTTGAAGAGTGGCTAAAAGAAATGTACCTGTGAGCAACAGAATATTTATGCAACAAAAATAGAAAAAAACTGAAAACAATGGTTCATTAATTAGAAGTTAATTTATACTCTTATCAATATGAAAACGTCAAGTTAAGTATAAGTGTCAGAAAAAAAATCTACAACATTTTTAATGTCAGGATTACTTCATAAACTCACTGAATAAAGGTGCTCAAATTAAAAGTTTGATTTTTTTTCTGTTTGAAATCATGCTACTGTAATAAAAAATGGCTTTTTACACATTAGCAACAGGGGCAACTGTAAATCTGGAGTGTCCTGTAGGTCATTCTATAATGAAAACTGGAGATGTTTTGAAATGTGGTTTTGTAGATAAAAAAGGTTGGAAGTGTTTGCATTCTTGTGCATTTTACTAGTCGCATGCATTCGTTGCAACAAGGCCCAAAGTATGAATGAGAGAGGTGTAGCACATCGGCGGTAAGTGGCACGTTTTACAGTAAAATGTCTGAAGTGTCTGGATAAACTCTACGATTACATCGTTTCTGTTTCCCCCGAAGGAAAACCCTGTTCTCACCTGGTTACCTGCAAGCGACACCAGAAAGTTTGAAAAGGAACGGAGTGAAGCAGATGACGATACTTTTCATGCTAAAAATTATACCGGAATCAAACAGAAATCCTTTTTGTTAAATAAGGAATATCTGCCAAAAGAACACAAAAAGTTTGCCATTGGCTCAAAGCGGCAGATCAGTGCAGTGAGCCACTTTTAGCACAATGGAAATTCAACACGATTATTAAACAGTTTTCCACCAAATAGGCATGGAGGCACGTGTGTTGAAGCAGAGGATTTCTGGGTGCAGCTCCCCCGTGCAGGCTCATGCATTACTTTTCATCCATCCATCTAATTATTCCCTTAGAAACCTGAAATTTGAAGATACAAAAGACCGTCCCTATCTGTCACCGAGCTGCATTGATCTCGTCGAAAGAAAATGTGGGCGTAGAGGAAACTCAATATAACTCATGCCATTAAATTCCACACAGCATTATTCACATACAGAATTGACAGATTTCTGTGAGAAGTTTCTTTTAATCTTCAACTGTTGTTGGAGAAAAACGGGGGTGTGAGGGAGGGGTGTACCACACTCCAGGCATCTCACCCTTTTCCATATTTGCAGTAAGGTTAACAAAAACGGCTACTGAAGCGGGGAAGATAAAAAAACAACACAAGCACGCATAACTTGTTGATTATTAACAACGGGGAATGAGAAGAAGAGAGAGGTGTTTCCGGTGTTTAGATTGTCACTCTGAAATCAGCGTCTAAGCTTTTATCAAAGCAAAAGGAGCCATTTGGAAACAGCTGCTGTACTTCCTGTCCTTGCAAACAAATCTGCAAAAACACTTCTGCCAAAATGTTACTCTCAAAATCTCAAATTAGAAGCTGCACCTCATCATGCATATTATAACTATAACGTAAAACAGTTTTTATGATATGCCCCTAAACATGTTCTTCTCTCATAGACATTTTATGACAAAGGTTAGATTATAAAACTTTTCAGTTCAATTTAAATTCAATTTCTCTTTGGGTTTGCTTATAGGAGAGGCAGTAAAAATATTTAACATAAAATACAATTTTTCTTTGTTTTTGTCTTTTTAATTTACATCATTCTAAATGATATGTCTTTGGATTCAAATTAGGAAAAAAATATTCCTGAGGTCATTTTATATCTTTAAACAGAGTAAATTAACACAGGAAGTTTACTCCACTGATGCCCGTATAGAATAAAATGTAGTATATTGTATAATTTTCTTCAAAATGTTGTTGGACAGCTCACTAAATGCTAGCCACACTTTTCAGATTTCTGTTTGTAAATGATTCTAAATGCAAACCATTCTTTTGCTTTAAAATTTATAGTTAGTGTTGGTCCGTCACGTAAAATACCATAAGATATTGAAGTTTGTATTTGTAAAGTGAAAAAATGTGAATGACTTAAATAATTGCAAAGATTCTTTCAAGTCATTGCATTAATACAGCAAAATGCTGTTTATGTTTGTTTTATCTATTGACTTAGTATTCATTCAGTGGAATACTTTATTATAAAGATTATATTATTTTATTGTAAACTTAATAATGAAAATGGAGTTAAAATGATCACATTTTGATTTGTTTGATTGTTTTAATAAAGTTTTTTTGGGCAATTTTTATTATGTTTACTCCAACAAAGAAAACTTTAAGATTCTCTTCTAGTATTTGGTCCAATCTGAAAATGAAATTCAGATTTGATAGTATGGAGTAGTGGTGTCCGAACATTTCACCACATGGGCCAAAAAGATGTTAAATCTTTTACATTTTATTTAACTAGCACAGTTTAAAACTGCACATGTAATATTATAATGAAACAAATAAAGTAGCATTTTTAGGGAAAGGATCAGTAAATGAAAGTGGATCTAAATGGGTTAGATTTGTCTTCTTAAAAGAAACATTACAATTTCCACACTTTTGTTGGGGTTGACTGCTTTTTTATTTTCCAGTTTATTCTCAGCAGCAAAAGCAACAATTAAAAATACGTTTTGGATCCTTTGGAAAAAATCAAAAGACATTGTTATTAAAAGATAAATACTTTGTGTTGAGCCAAACATTTTCCATTTTAAGATTTCAGCTTGTCAGTAAAAGAAATATTAGCTCTAATTAAAAAGAAAAAAAAGTTTCCATCAACTGTCTATGCAGTTAGACCAGATATGTACTATTCCTCAATTGTGTTTTGGGAGCACACAAAATAATTCCATGGGCCGCAGAAAGCCCGCGGACCGCATTTTGGACACTCCCGAGTTGGCGTATTTGTGTTGAATCTCGCGGTATTTGACAGCTGCCTTGCGGGAACGCCGCGTTGTTTACATTAGCGGCTGACGGAGCAGCAGCGAGCTGATGAGGGGGGCCTTCTGGCTGAAAGCACGTCTCCGCTGACTCCACGGCACAGCCAGTCTCTGTGGGGGGAAGAAAAAACTTTGTGTAGGACGGGCAAAGTGCCACGCAAGAACAGAGGCCCACCGAGTTCACTGGTTTGTTGCGACCTTGGACAGAAACGGGGAAAGTCACAACAAAGACGAGCGCCATAATAACCATCGGAGGAAAGTTAACGTGAAGGAGGAATAGCTTAGCAACAGAGTCCCACTTCCTGGTGAGTACTGACACCGTCCACTCCGGGAGCGCAACCACCGCTATTTAACACGTTGGAAACTGGTGTCACTTGTTTAGCGGGGATGTTGGGGATCTTTAACAGCTACTAATATTTAACTATCATTAGTTTGTTTGCTTCAACTCGAGTTTGACACTTGAGAAAAAAGTTCTACGAAGTTCGCTAGTTAGCTTTGCCTGTTAGCCAACTAGCATGCTACTTGGTAAACTTTCCTTGTTATTTACACAGCTGACACGCTCAGTGACGGTTAATAACAATCCTATTATGACACAAATTACAATGTTTTAGGAGACTTTTACTAAATCTTTGCTCTCTGCTCATCACAAGAAAGCCGTGCAGGCAAACATGTGATGGACGTATGACAGCGGCTGCTTCTTTAGCCATGCCTCACTGTTACTGTCATTTTACTATCAAGTACAGAGGGACAAAACTGCATAAAGTAGTTTTACTTTTTAAATACTATGTGGATTTGAATATATATATATTCATGTGTTTTGCCATATTTTACCTTCTTGAAAGCGTGACTGTGTTGCATTTATTGTTTTTATAACTTGAAAGTAAAGTTTTACTTCACCATGTCTGGTTTAATAGGTTTCTTAGCAATATTTTCAAAAGTTATGTTTCGTTCATCCATCCATTTATTTTCTTCCGCTCATCCGGAGTCGGGTCGTGGGGGTAGCAGCTTAAGAAGGGAGGCCCAGACTTTCCTCTCCCCAGCCACTTGTTCCAGCTCCTCTGGGGGGAATCCCGAGGCGTTCCCAGGCCAGCCGAGAAACACAGTCCCTCCAGCGTGTCCTGGGTCTCCCCAGTGTTGGTGCTGCTGCACTGCTTCCCCCTCCTGAGATGCCTGATGGTGGACCAGAATCACTTTCTCCTTGCCTTCTCTAAACTCCTCCCACGCCCGAGTTTTTGCCTCAGCAACCACCCGAACCGCATGCCGCTTCGCCTGCCGGTACCCATCAGCTGCTTTCGGAGTCCCACAGGCCAAAAAGGTCCGATAGGACTCCTTCTTCAGCCTGACAGCATCCCTCACCAAAGGTGTCCACCAACGGGTTCGAGGGTTGCCGCCACGACAGGCACAGACAACCTTGCAGCCACAGCTCCGATAAGCCACCTCGACAATGGAGGCACGGAACATGGTCCACCCCTACCTCCCCCGGAACGTGTTCAAAGTTAAAGCTCCGTCTCACAGGAGACTCTGCCAGACGTTCCCAGCAGACCCTCACAACATGTTTGGGCCTGCCAGGTCTGAGCGGGATCCTCCCCCACCACCAGAGCCAACTCAACACCAGGTAGTGGTCAGTGGAGAGCTCGGCCCCTCTCTTCACCCTCGCTTCATCAAGCTAATGTGTATTTTTAAAAAAGAAAATAGCAGCGCAGTTCCTCAATTTACATCGAAACTTGCGAGAAGTTGAGCTTAATAATAATAGTACTGATGATGATAATAATAGGGGCTGCACAGTGGCACAGTAGGTACAACTGTTCTCTTGCAGCAAGAAGGCTCTGCGTGCTGAAGTTTGCATGTTCTTCCTGTGTGTGTGTGTGCGTGTGTGTGTTCTCTGGGTGCTCTGTCTGTCTGAACTGGCAGACTGGTTGTTTAAATGCTGGAACTGTGAGCTTGTTTTTTCTAGGTACCAATATGCGATTCCATATTAGGTGAGCATTAATTCAATTCAGAGAAGTAAAAGAAGAAAGTAGCAGAGTGAGTAAGAGTTGGCAGTTTGTTCTCTAGCAGCCTAAACCCTTAAGTACAGAGATAGCCCAAGATATCATAGAATGAGGCATGAGAGCGGAAGGAAGAGCGATAAAGTTTATTGTTCTCGAACAATGCCAACATTATCTTTCTGCTTGGTTGAACTTTCTTTATTCGTCATTAGTGAAGTTGACAGAGAAACAGTAATTTTCCAAAACTGCAAACTGTGATGATAAAAAGCAGCATCCTAATCTCTAGTTTGTCTAAATTTTGCACGCTCTTTGATTGTGGTGTTGCTTCAAGTGCTGCTTTTCCAATGTTGCATGTTACAGAACATGGAGTTTTGCATTTAAGTTCTGGACCAGGAGGTTCATGCAGAAAGTATACAAGCAGGCCAAACTCATGAGATGATGAATGTGTTGTTCCACAGCAGTTACGCTGACTAAGTGTTCACTTAGTCATCCATAAGTGTTTTATTAATAGAATCAATAGATGATCCCGGAAAGTGTCAGATCGTATCCCTAGTTAACCAGCAAACCTGATATGTGAGCAAAACATGAAGTAAGATTGAATTGTTGAGACGTACAACTACTGTTGGTTTATTGCAAGAATCTTTCCCATATCCTTAAAGCCAGGCTGCATGTACACATTGTAATAATTTATCGCCTAAATAAACTTAAACTAGCAAAAAAATACCAGTTGTTTTCCGTCTTCCGGCTCCATTATTATGCCTAAAGTTTAGCTGAAAATTAACAGACTCCAATTACATGTTGCTCTCGCTGCTCATCACAGGAAAAAGATTGAAGGCGTTGCATGTTTGTCTGCAGCTGCAGAAGGGATGATTCAAACAGGAGTTAGTGGGAGCTGACATACCTTGTTGACCCAATTATTACTCACTCCTCTGTTGCCACATTTGATTATAGTCAGAGACAACAGGCTGGAGTCTGCCGCCGTCGTCAGGTGATTGAGATGAACCCCGGCTGCCTCTGTGAAGTTGGATCATCAAGGAATGTGTCATAAACCGGATGATCAGAAAAATGGCTGACAAATGTTTGCATCAGTCACTGCGGTGAAAGGATTTCTGTCACCATGTCTCCCTTTGAGTTTTAGCTAATGGCAGGTGGATTACATCTGACAGGCTTTTGCAACTTGAGATGAATATCCATGCTCTGCTGTTTGGATGTGTATGATGATAGATTAAGTCAGATCTGTTTGAATTAAAACGAAAATAAATGTAGGCCTGTCGCAATAAACGATAAATCAATTAATTGGACGATTAAAAAAAAGCTGTAGAGTAAGTTTAATTTATCGTCATTATCGTTTCTCCTTGCATTTTTCCATAACACTGGATGAGAAAGCTCATCTCCTGCTCTCCGCTGACCCTCCCTTCCTCATTTCTTTAGCCTAATGCTCAGCTCACACTACACAATCTCAGAACTGTCGGCTGATTGTCGGCCCACTCAAAATAATGGCGACAAGTCATTTTAAAACCAGGCATTAATCAACGTGTTACTACAATCTACCTGCAGTGCATGTGGCTAGTGTCAGCAGAAAGTCCTGACTGAATGAATATCATTAGAACCTATTTATGTCACGTTAACGATGAACAGCTGGAAAGTTACCGGGTTTATCAACTGCGGTAGCAGTTTGGCTCCAGTTCCTCTCCTGGTCATTTCTGTGGATATTCTTTGCACCAAATGTTGAATAAACATTAATGTTGTTTTCACATATCATCTCCGATCAGCTGTTTGGGAATCCCCTCCTAATTTCCCCTCAGAAAGCACGAAGATTAATCCGAGCTTTCTGATTGGCTGCCTGTCACATTCAGCAGGCTGCGTTCTGATTGGCTGCCTGTCACATTCAGCAGGCTGCGTTCTGATTGGCTGCCTGTCACATTCAGCAGGCTGCGTTCTCGCTCCCTGTCGGGAAACCCCGTAGATCATTCGTAACACACGACCCCCTACAGGACGATTGGCGAAATTGAAGCGACAATGTTAGAACGTTTAACGTAGTAAGATTGTCATAAATCATGTAAAGTGAACTGGGCTGAAGGGCGGAGTGAACTATTGTATCAGCTGGTCGATATGCCCATCTTCTCTATTTAAATCTAATAATTATTGGAGGGCAATATAATATACAGAGTTCATAATCTGCACTCTTTGATTAATGTAGTTTTTATTTCCACTTTGGTTTTATGTTGTTTAGTTTTATTCAAGTGCCTTTTTTTTGTTAACGTAGACTGAGTTCATTTTATTTTTGTTTTTGGTTCTTTGTTTACCTGTTCCAGCATTAAATGTCATTTTGAAAATAACGTGGGTCTATTTTTGGCAGGATATGGCTGCATTATTATGTCATTTCCATTAAATCAGTGTGGAAACTCTTATCAGATAGAAAACATGCATAGATTTCTCCTGGTATTTGTTTTGCTCTTGTTCACAATTGAAATGTACAGTTTACTGAAGTACTTGCTTACTGCCTCAACCTTTGAGAATTTCAGTAAACATCTTCCATAGCACCGATAATTTGGCAGTGAGGAAGACTTTTGTTTTGAAACTCGGACTCAAATATATCAATGTTGATGGATGATTATAGTCGTCATTGTAGATTATGTAGACGATTCATAATGTCATGTCTTTATGCAGACACTTAAATTCACATTAGAAATAGTTGATGATGAAAGAATTTACTGAAATTGTCTTTAAATTGTGCATTTAAAGACATATTTACAAATCTGAGTGTCTGAAACAAAAGGTTGATTTCTGATTTGGTATCAACTTCTGAAATGTAAAACTCCATGCTTTTGTGCAAAGTAGTGATTTAGAATAGAGGAATTTACCAAATCACTCAGTCTTGTGAAAGTTTCCAATTTTAGCCCTGAAGCCGGCCCCTTGACGGGATTAAAGATCAGATGAGACATTTGTCATCTGACCACATTTAACAGTCATCTTGCCTTTGGGTTTTCACGGAGCACAACAACAAAAGAATGTTGCTCTCTTTTTCTTTTTGCAAAGCGTATTTGAAGGAAGATGCTTCCTGAGGCCTTTTTTAGCTACATTAAACACTGTCCTTTGCATGATGTGAAAGACCTCGGTAAAGCCTTTTCATACCAGGAAAAAATGTAGTTGAGATCACTACTCAGATTGATTTAAGGTGCAGGGTTTATGGTTGTTTGGTACATTAGAAGCAACTGAATAATTGAAGATATATGAGAAAAGATGTTGATAAAATAAAACGGAAACTATTAAATTTGATTAGAAAAAAATTCTTTCCATCACCAGCTCTATTTGGTTAGAGTTTACAGGAAGGTCTTTGGCAAGGAATGTGGGTTGTCTTAGCAGCTTCTTGCTCTCCTTTCAAACAGCCAGCCTGTCAATATTTTTCATATCCATCTCCCTTTATTATATGCAGGGTCACTGATGGTTCAAGCATCCAAATATCCTAGGACGATGCCTCGGAGCGCCTCGTGTCACGTGAATGGTGCTAACTTAAGACTGGCATTGCTGCTTCTTCTCATCAGGCCCTCAGGAAAACAAACTACAAAGACATGCAAACACAAAAATTACTGACCTCAGACCTGTTTCAAAGTCGAACGAAACGCTTTCAGTGCCCCTTTGTTCTACTCCTGTTATGACCGCACGGTGCCAGCCGTTTATTCCACAGCAAAGGACTCGGATTTTGTTTGTTTTGTTCACGCCTTTTTGACAAGATCGGCCTTGTTTTTGGCTCGTAAGTCCTACTTTATTTAAAGTATCTATTTATATTCGTAGAGTCGCCTTCAAACTACAAAGTGATGGATATGTTGAAACGTAAATGGCACATTTTAGCTTACTGATATTTCTTGTGAATTAAAGAACAATACTACTCCTAATGTCACTCCACAACTGGCATTTGTAGTGCTAAATATGTTTCTCAGTTCAGCATTAGATGTAGTGGCATATTTGATGACAATTTTACATTTTATTTACGCAAATAAAACGTCGGTGTCAGTTGGTTTCATAATCTGTCAGAAATAATTTAAGAATTTTACCCTTCACGTTCCTGGGGAATACTAATTTGGAGTTATTTTCCACACAAAAACGGAAATAGGTGAGATTCCACCAAATCCTCATCTGTAAGTTGTGCTGTAAACAAATATCTGCTAAAGGCAAATGCACAAATAATGAAAATAAAATGCTATCTGCTGGCCCATTCCCAACATGGCCTGTCATAATAACTTTTGCTGGACGATAAATTGTTCCAGAAGTTATCGCGATAAATTGTGATGTTGTTTTGAGACCATTTTTAAGTAATATAACAGTAATAATGCAAGAGCATATTCTCAAAGATCAATAAATTTTAAATTCTAGTGAACACTTAACACTGCAAGACATTTATTTTAAGTATCCAAAATAAATAAATAGACAAAAAATAAAATGATTTATGAAGTCTCTGCAAACAAAAATGTCCTTCAAAAAATGTCTAGTTGAGGCCAAAGCACCAAAGACTTTTATCATCCAGTTTTTGGTAGAGAGAGAGAGAAAAAATAGATAAACAAGAAATAATGTCAATTGAAAATTTTGTGTTTGTTTAATTTATCATGTGATTAATTGATTTATTGTTTAATGTGACAGGCATATCCCCAACATTTCCAATATGTGTCCATTGCAGGGAATGAAAAAGACAGATTTAATTCAGTAGCCGTTGTAATTTAACGGCTTTGAAGCAAATTCCTGTTTTGTTTTTTTTTTTTTAACTGACTATCATTCTGGAGTTTCCTCTTTCTTTCCATCACGTTTCATTATACCCAATGCAAAATATCCAAATGCCTCAGGAGCAGTTCACTTTCACTGAATAATTGCAAGATGCTATGTGCCACTGTAAACACCACATCAGTGACGGCACACATTTGTCATGAAATGAGACAGAAGCCAAATGATTTTGCACTCGTGAGCAGAAAGAATCTGGTTTTCTGCGTCTGTGTTTCTTGCTGATTGTGCTATGGGCATTTGTTCCAGGCTCACCACAAATAAGACTAAATGTCTCACACAGGATTTATTGCAGAAGAACAGAAATTTGCATGTTTTGACACATTGTCTGTTTTAGCCTCCCAGTGTAAAATACTGGGGATGTTTTTTTTTCTCTCTATTCTTGTACAATTTATAATAAGCAAAACTAAAGATGTCATTAATCATGAGGACAGAAAAATGTTTTAATATACAGTTAATTTTCTAAAATCATTGTAGTTTTACTGAAAACTTAGTTTTTCTCATTTACAAATAATATTTGCGCTTGTATTTCCACATTAATACACTCAGAAATTTTCTTCATATTCAGGACTTGATGCAACTGAATATCTTGTGGTTTCTCAATGCACCGGGGTTCAGAGTGGCAACAGGAAGAAACACAAAGTTGGATAAATCCAAGTTCCCTTTTTAATCAAGAGTTTCGTTATTCATCAAATTCTATGACGATCAAAGCAATTTCTTAAGTCTATGAAGGTAAAAACATTTCCGGTTGGTGCTGTTTTACTGTAGCAGCAAAATAAAATAAGAGAAATTAGAATCAACACATCCAAACTGAAGAGCAGGATGCTAGCTTTAGTCTTTAACAAGCTACTCTATTGTGAAATATGTTGCATTCAAGCAAAAAGATACTGCAGTGCCTGAAAAATTCTGTTTAGTGAGCTAAATGGCTAACAGTCACAATACTAACATATACCATGTAATTTTGGTACAATTTTAAGCATACACAGGGAAACAATTTAATTCACTATAAAGTAGTATAAGATTCAGACTTTATCTATAAATAACCAATTTTAAATGGTTTGGATGAGAATAGGATACAAAGGATCTTGTACTAATGCAGTGGTTCCTAAAGTGTGGGGTGCGCCCCCTAAGGGGGATGCAATGCCATTGCAGGGGGGAGGGGGCAAGATGAATTTGGAGAAAAAAACTCCAAAAACCTGGATACTGGTTGAATACTGTTACAAATTAAAAAAAAGAAATATGTTTGAAATAACACTGACAGCAAAGAAAACTCTTTGACAATATAGAACTCAGATTTTTCTGAACTCTGTTCTGATATAAATAAACTCAACCCGAGTTCTCCGGAGGATAAATGAGATCAGAAAGTTCGAGCGAGCTGTGGGATTGTTATTGAAAATAGTCTGCTTGAACTAAATGTGCTGGATTTTCAATTAGGAAGAACAGGCTGCGTAAATGCTCAAATAAGCCAAAAGAGTAAAAATTTTGATTTCAGTGAAGCCGTGTTGAGTCATCAACTTAAAACTGCAGTCAAACATTATTTTTAAAGTCTGTATTTAAAACCTTTACAGAAAAACTACTTTGTACCAACTACGTGCTTACTACTATCTTGACTTGAATAAGATTAAAACTATTAGGTACAACAATCAATCAGAGTCCATGTGCAGCTCCAGTAAGATTCAGGAAATGAGCAACGGCTTTGTGAGGCTACCCGTCACAGTTTGTAGTAAACTTTTGCACAGTTTTGATTTCAAATGCTACCAGCACTGCTTGCTGCACATTGGTTCAAACAGGAGTGATAGGTCAGTCACATCAAACGTACCTGCACCCTCTGATTGCTTGGAGATTGAGTCCACCTAGTCCTCACCACTAAGAGGCTGAAAGGTGCGGCAGAAAGGAGCGGCAGAGGGGAGCGGCTACCAGGAAGTTCACCAGAATACGTTTACCAATCAGATTAGCCTTTAATTTGTTGCTTGCCATTAAACTGGATGCAGTGATGCAGTGGCAGTCCACCCCATGATTCATCTCAGCAAAATTTCCACTCGCCCTTCTGAACTCTGTTAAATTTAAAAAAGCGTGTTTTTATACCATTATTGTATCTTAAATTGTGACATAGAAACACTTTATCAGTTTTAGCGACAGTTTTATGAATCTTAAATGGTGTTTTGGTGCTCATAAACCACTTTGAAATCCATTTTTACAAAATCCACTCTGTCATTTTCATTTTCGTTTCTCTTGGTCTCGTTTCTAACCAGGACATGCGAGATGTCCCTTTAGTGTTTCCTCTGCCTCCCTCGCTGTTTGTACCCTGACTCACAGCGGTTTCCCGTGGTCTCCCTGGTCTCTGAGTTTGGCCTAGGGCTTTGATGAGGTTGTGCTGAATGCTTGGGGGCATTAAAAAAAGCAGAAAGAGTCATAACAAGACACTTCTGTCATCTCCTGCTGCCCAGCTTGCCCTCAAGCCTCTTTGTCTCGCTCGCTCTCCATTTTCATGCCACACATCTCTGCTTTTCCCATCTTTACTGCTTTTTCATCTCTGGATCTTCCCTCTTGTTGCTTACCAGTCCCTGACCCCTCTCCACCACTTTCCCTCACTTCTTCTTCTTAAGTTTATCCTTGGTGTGTTGTAATGCTCAAAGTCTGTCTCCCCTGTTTCTTGGCTCCCCACTCTTGGAGGTCCTGCCTACCTGGGGCTTCCTCCCCAGCCTCCTGGCCCACTGTTAGGGAGGCAGGCAGCCCGACTCTCCCAGCGCAGCAGGAAGCTGCAGCAGCAGGGGTCAGGCCTGCATGGCGCTGCCGGCTGGCGCCGTCAGAAGTCCTGCCAAGCCAAGGATGAAGGACCTTTGCCAGTGTGGTATTGGCGCTCTAAAAAAAATTAGATATTTTACAGATGTGGCTAGCAACAGAGATGGGTGACGTTAATGAATGTCTTATAAGCAGAATCAACGTATTGATTCGCATTTCTGTCAATTATTATTTAAATGTTGCTTCAAGTGTGATTGGAAAACGCCCCAAACTGTTGCTGCTCTGGATTTGTTGCTTGAGGATGTAAGCTGGTTGGTCCGCGTCTGGACCGGCTGGGAAAAAGAAAGAAAAAAGATTGATTTATGGGTTTGTGTTTTCAGAGGGGGGAAATCCTGGCTCGGTTCCCAACTGGTCCTGGCTTGTCAGTTTAACGGAGAATATTCAACATTGCGCCACATTGCGAGGCTTGGCCGTAAACGCCAGTCGGAAAGAAGCTTAGCAGCTGAAGCTTGCACAACGCTGGGCTTTGGTTGTGAAGCCCACCTAAAAACAACGCACAAGCAGGAAGCCGCATCTTGAAGTTCAGATTTCTCCAAAGAGGCAGATGGCATGGGCTGGTGGTGTCACACTGTAGTAGAAAAAACAAAAAGAAAAAACACAGAAAACACCAGGATCCCGTGATGAAAGAAGCTCCCGCCTGCTTTGAACAGCGAGTCTGTCATGGCTGGTGTCTGCTGTGTGGCTCCAGGTCAAACTGTGATACGCAACTCCTGGAATTTACGCTTTTCAAGTTTTTCATGTTCAAATCGTCTGAGGGAAAAACAGAGGGGGGGTTGGGGACAGGAAGTCTCATAAATATTAATATTCTAATGTGTGAAAGTGGCAGGGAAGACCTCTCTGGTTTAGTCGCTTTCAAGCCCTGTTGGGGAGCTTTTCTCTCCTAGTTGTGGATCTGACTCGCATTCCTTGCTTCTGTATTTCTCTGCAATTTTGGTAACTGACAATTTTATTTTCTGAACTCCGTTCTGATATAAATAAACTCAACCTGAGTTCTCCGTAGGATAAATGAGATCAGAAAGTTGCGGGCGAGCTGTGGGACTGCGTTTAGGATTGAAAATAGTCTGTTTGAACTAAATGTGCTGGATTTTCAATTAGCAAGAACGGGCTGCGTAAATGTTGAAATAAGCCAAAAGAGTTCAAATTTTGTTCCAAATTTTGATTTCAGTGAAGCCGTGTTGAGTCGTCAAGTTAAAACTGCAGTCAGACTTGATTTTTAAAGTCTGAATTTAAAACCTTTACAGAGCAAAAACTCGCTTTCTACCGACTACGTACTTTCCGTTCAGTGTAGATGTATTTTTAAGAAATCTCATTTGTAGTATTTCTTGTAGCATTTTTGAAATATGTGCAGGTGAGGTAACATGCTGGGTTATTTCCTGTTGATTATTAACTTGTATTGGAATATTCAGGTCACACCTTTCTATGGCTCATACTGTTTATCTTTTATTGTGGAAAATTTCTAGTAAAAACAAAACAAGCATGTTTGGGAATGTTATTTTCCTATTTCTACGAAGCATCAGTAAATCCAGAGATCTGATTAAATGCAGTTAGTTTGCCGTTGTAGTGGTATAAATAACGCTTTTTAAGTACGTGGTGTCCTGTGCAATGCAGTTACAGACATACAGTTACCTACAAAATAAGAAATAATTTTTTTATCATGATTTTTATTATCAGAATAGTACTACAAAATTCTCATAAAATTCTAAGTCCAATTTGCTCAACCCTACCATTGTAGACGGCAGCATGAAAACCCCGTTTTGCTCATCACACGTCTCTGTTTTTGGTCCAGATCGGTCAGAGGCATGTGATTTGTAAAATTACAGACTCGGAGGGCGCTTTCTCATCACCACATGCTTTAATTCTTATTCTGATTTGGAAACTTTATTAAACATTGAACTGAAATGAACCACAACTGTAGGTGAACTTTGAGTGCAACTGAGCTTTGCTGCTTTATATTTATGGTCGAGCAGCTAAAACACAGACCCCTGCGTGAAAGCCTTAACTTTATGCTCAGTTCTCCGCTGCTGACCAGGATAAAAATATTCATATTCAAGGTTAAGATGTTTTGATCAGATGTTCCCCCACTAAACCCCACATGACCCTGACATCTTAAAATGAGGCTGATGCGGTGAGTTTCCCAGATGTTCAGTGAATGTAGGGCAGAGTCCGGCCTCTGCTAGGGATGGTGGAACAGGTCTGACATCTCTTCTGAACTGAAAAAGGAAATCCCTGCAGGCGCAGAGCAGAGAGTAACGGTATGAGGGAGGAGGGCAAGAATGGGGAGAGGTGCGACCCCTTAGGGGTAACGTTATTCTCTGATCGTCAGATACACACATACTCGCTCACACGCTGGCATGCTGTGACGGTGTGCCGGGTAATGCACTCATGCAAAGAGGAATGAGTGCCTGAGGAATAAAAATAAACACTGAACTTTTTATTATTATTTTTGTATGTGTATATGCTGCGCTCATGTTGGGTTTTTGTTTCCATCTTCAATTTAGCTCCAATTTGTGCTTTTTTTGTTTGAAATTCAACATAAGCTCCTGTGTTTTATTAGCATGTAATGGTAAACTAAACAGATTTTTGGAAGTCTTTCTTTAAGGATACTGTGAAGTTCGTTTGTTTTCCATTGGTTTTATTAATGGGAGTCGTCTTTCTGGATGGCATAACAAATTCTGGATGCATGTATGAAACAGCGGTGCCATGTTGGACGTTTTCTCTGTGCTGGACTGCTTTAGATCTGGTTGGAAGGCTTTATGTGCAGCAGCCAGCAGAATCCTCCACCGAAGCCACAGCAGGCTGGAGCTGAGCAACAGCCAGCCCAAAGCTTGATTTGATTTTATTTTTCATTTTTTTTGGTGGAGCCTTGTTCCCATGGCTCCATGGTTAGCGTATGCGCTCAGTGTAGACGTCTTGTTTTACAATAACTTCTCCATTTAATGTTTGTGTGTCTTTTTTCACCTTATTCAGTGACTGGCTGCGGCCAAGGTTGCTTTGGGTTCAGGGTCTTAGATTTTGCCATTACTAACTGACTCTGTAGGGGTTCGGGGGTTTGTGGTCCTTCTCCATAACCCTCACAGTAAGACGTGTTCCATGAAAAACCCAAACCATAGACCTTACTTTAGCAGCTAACTATGTAACGAGACATGCCTGGGAACTGCTGCTCTCACATTACTAATGATTTGGACATCTTGTGCTTGTCACTTCCTCTTAGACAAATTTTTGTGCGAATACAGTCTAACTGCATCAAGCAACTCATGGAGAGGAGGAAAACCGTAGATCAAGAGAACGTAAGAAAAATTTACGTCTTTATAGTTTTTTTGGGGAAAATGGGCTGAAAAGGTCCAGTTGCTTTTGTCAAAATTAATTTCGTACAGGAGGAATCTTAACGAAAAGCCTTTCTTACCTCCCAGAAACAAATCTGATGTGTTTAATCTGTCCTGCATTTTCTAAGTGGCCTTCAGAAATGAACGGCAAACTTTTTCATTAATCTAAATAAGTAGTCGTCTCTCAAAGGGTATTTTATTAAATACATAAGCGATAGTATTTAGTTTCAGTTAATTTTTTGTTGCTCCGATTCATAAGAAAGCAGATTTGTTTTCATAATGTCACAATATTTAGATTAAACTGGAACAAAATAAAAAATAACATTTGGTTCAGTCATAAGCACTACTATATAATTTGTTTCTATTTAATAATGTATAATAATAAAGACTGAAATATAATATTTTATATCTGTATGTGAGCCATGAGTCTGTCAAGTTAAATTTTATTCATGTAGATATTATTAAATGAATAGAAGACTGCAGATTAACACTCAGGCTCAGCATTAATGAAACAAGAGTAAAACTTTCCTCCAACATT
The DNA here is from genome assembly GCA_902982915.1 of Phalloptychus januarius. Classification (NCBI taxonomy): domain Eukaryota; kingdom Metazoa; phylum Chordata; class Actinopteri; order Cyprinodontiformes; family Poeciliidae; genus Phalloptychus; species Phalloptychus januarius. The sequence goes on along the minus strand of CADWAE010000076.1, from coordinate 5,982,324 downwards.
TGTTTTGGATAAAATTGTAGAAACTCGTGGTGGCTGAGTGTTTTCTGTCGGCTCACCAGTAGTGGCTGGGTGTTGTCAAATTCTTCTTTTACTGTCACATAACTTCAAGTACTCCCATACTTTTGTCCACTTAGAGGTTACTCATTTCACATTAAAACGGATTGTTTAGCCTACATGTTTGTCTTAATCTTTAACCCAAGTGGAGTCAACTCTCTGAAAAAAACATTGCACTATAAAGATAAAGTCAACTGGTTTCCATTGTCAGCCGTTAAGTAGGATAAATCAGAGAAACCCTAAACGTTGTTGAATAAATCCTTGCATTGCTGTATCTTTGCACATCATTTATGTGGAAGTCTGTAGGTATCTATCAACTACGTGATGGAGATAAATAACCAACCTGTCTTTGTTTTTATTATTTACAATAAACAAAGAGGTGGTAAGATGCAATAAAACGGATCTTAATTGTAATTTTGAATTTACAGTTAATAATTTTAGTGAGCTAAAGACATGCCTCTTGATTCAGATCCTCCACATGTTGGGTTACTGAATAAATCCATCAGTAGCTGGACTCCATTAGTATTCCTCGGCATGCTGACAGTGGCCCATGTGAGCAGAGCTCGCACATCATATCTGCAGCCTATCAGCTGCTGCATATATTACTACCATTGTTACTTTTCAGCAATGCTGATGTAAGGCAAGTTCAGCTACAACCACTGCTGATGCTGCTTATTATGCACTATTAACTATGTGAAGAGATCAAGTAGTTTTTATTTTTTTACAAATGTGTGTAAATTTGACAGTCCTGTAAATCAGAGCACTGTTACAGGACATGTTGAATGACTTGATGGAGTTGAAGTTGTCTAAATATTGTATTAATTAGTTTTAAAATGCAGCTAAGCAAAGTGAGACACAAACAAACTGTATTATTCTGTTTTAGGGAGCTAACACATTTTATGTGTTTTGATAACAATATTGGTTCAATAAAAGCCAATCATAACCACATTATTATGGCTGCCTAAAATGTGTGTTTTTTTTTTTTTTTATCTAACTACTCTTTAAAATATTTCACAAATCGCCAACTTGATTTATTCTGTATAATACCAGGACATTATAAAGCTCTAGGTATCCAGATTAATATTCAGTTGCTTTTTAAAAAGCCACACATCCCTTTGTAATTTCTTTTTCCTCATTTGTTCCCTTTTTATTTAATAAACATTTTTTACATATTAGCCCTCTAGCCATGCAGAAAAACAGAGCCACAGCCCGCGGTACCGGATGTCACATCTAATATCCCGGTGCCAGAGGTGATGAAGCTAATTTGGTGGTCAGTCTGTGACATGGCTAACAAACAAAGCCCTGGTTGGTCCTGGAGGGCTGGCATCTCTGCTCTGCTGTGCTCTGCTTATGTTCTTCATTGTGAAAGACTGAGTTGTTGCTACAGGCCACGATGGCAGCCCAAGGCCTTGGGATCTTCATCATTCTGGGTGTTTAACTCTGGGTGTGGGTCTTTGATTCTAATATAAATTAATTTAGGGTTGCTCTTCCCTAAACACTGAGAATATATGAAACTATAGCTAAAATCACTCTCAGGCAAAGGCTGGTATTAAATTTCCATTAGTAAATATCTAATAGTTTTACAGAATGACAGTATTTACACAAAGATGTTAAATAAAACTGTTCAACTGGATCTTGTTTTTATTTGCAGTAGAACATATTTATTTCTATTTTTTCTAAAATAACATAACATTGATCATTATAGTTATCATGATGTATAGAACCTTTATTGTTTCAGATTTGGAGACATAGACTAGACAAAAAAAATCAAAAGTTCCTAAATTTTGGAGAACAAGTTTTACCTTTAGAGAAAAACTGGTAAAAATTGAATTTGTAATAAAGTGATTGGCATTGGAAACTACAGCTGTTTAAACTATAACTTCACACTAGTTCTCAGCTCATGCTTGCTAAATGTACAGTCGTGACAGTGCAAGAAAACTACAGGCACATTGACTTTTGCCACGGTTTTGTAAAAATCAGTTGGTGAAGGGGCGTAAAACACTCCAGGACCAAAAAAAAACATCAGAGCCGTTTTAGATCCTCCCACGTCAACATTAACTCCTGCAATTAATCTAAACAGTTTAACACCTTAATATCACATAATGCAGATTAATAGCATTACATATTTTAACTTAAAAGCATTTCTTTGGTGGAGGGTTAGGTGGTTCACAGCAGCGAGTTACATGGTCTTGTACTGAGGTCAATGATAAATTATCATTCCACCGCAGCACAAATGACTTATAGTTAACATTTCTAAATTAACATTTGAAACAAAATTACTTCTTTTAAACCATCCTAAATATAAAACCTGGAAAACAGATATTTTTGTATACGCATTTGCATGTTTTTGGAAACTTTCTAAGCTTAAAAAGTTGAACATTGAACAGCGGTAGAGTGATTAATAGATTGACAGTATCACTTCAAACACAAAGAACAGATAGACTAACATCTTTGATTAATCAGTAAATGTTAAGAACTACCTGTTGCCCACTAGGAAAGCTGTACGCCTTGGTGTCAAATATTAAACCTGTGATTATAAATGTGAATTTTTTTTTTATGGTTAGTAATAACCTTTGGTTAAGGATTAAATCTACTTCAGTTCATGTGGCACCGTAAAAGTTGTAATCTAAAACTGTTTCTGTCCTCTGGTTATAAACAGTAATTTTTTATTCAGAGATGAAGAGGGACGGTTCTGAGTGCTTACTTGCTTAAAGTCATGCTTATTCAGTCAGTATCCTCTGAGATCCTGAGAACTCGTGGCGTCTCTTACAGTTTGATAAACTAGCCTAAATTAGAAGCCACTGATTTGCTGTTTCCTCAACATATTATGCATTCAGCTTCTATTTTAACTGAGGAGTGATGGTGATGTGGCATTTTGAAAGACTGTGAAAGTAGCGAGGGTGTGCACGCACGGCATAAACCCCCAGGGCCCCCTCTCCCTAATGCCTGGGGGGGGGGCTCTCTGCTTCACACAGCCTGCTCATTGACACACTAAGCTTGTTCCTCTGGGATAACACAGCTGTCTTAAATGCAGCTCTATTTTTGCATACTTTGCCCACATAATTTTCTCTCCCCGTACACAGTCAGCAGTTTGTCAGTATACCTTGTTTATTCCGTGTGATTGACAGGATGGATTATTTTCACCTTGTAATCGAAGTGAGGAGAATAAAAAAGTCTGAAGTGGTGTGGCTGCCGGTCTTCTTTCCACTGGTACCATGGCTGCCTGTCACTCGGCTTTTATCATTGAAATTGGAGTTTATCTTTTACAAGCTTAAGTGGAATGTTTTTGTTTTTCAAGCGATTATTAGCATCCTCCTTAGCAGCCCATCTCTGGCTGATGAAACGAGCACATCAAACGGCGTTTCACGCTAACGAAGCAGCACAGGCTGCCTGGCTCCTGCCTTTACCGCGAGGCACCTGCTTAAGTGACAGAACGGCAACAAAGGGCCCCCCGCCTCAAGGGGCCCGTCAGTACCCCGGTGGAGTGGGTAGCACAATGGAGCAGGGAAGTGGCCCGGGCTTTTAGCCACGTGCCAGCTTGTGTTGAATAACAGACAGGAGCAGCAGAGCCCAGTGGAGCAGGAAGGGGAGGACGTGGGAAGGACAAGAGAAGGGAGTAGCAGGGGGGGTCGTGGTTGACACCTGTTTGTGCTTGAGCTCTTTTCTCTATATTAGTCACCCTTTACCGCTATAGACGTCAGGAGTGGATGTAAAGTGAAAACTGGCACGCACGGGACACAAACGTGCAGGTGTGCAGGTTCAGGGAGGGAGATGCAGATGAGAACTCGGGGGGGTTTTTGTTTATGGGACGCGTCCAGGAAAGGTCCGCTGGAAATTCCGTTTTCTACTCCCTCAGGAAGGTGAAATGTACTCACACAAACTGAACTGGCTTACTGGGTTGATGAGAATCAAACTAGTTCCTGATGGCTTTTTGTGCTGGGAAAGAGGCTCTGAAAATTAAAAAAAAAAGTGTTTATAGCGAAAAACTGTTCTGAGAGTTTTGGGCAACGTAGTTCTGTTATTATAATGAAAATGAATTAAATGTGATCAGAACTAGTCGTCCTGCAAAAGACTTGCAAACTAATCAAAATGGATATATTTTACTTTTAGAAATTCTGATATATTTATATCCCTAAAGGATCTTCCCTTTTTACCATCTTTACAATATCACAAAATGTTGTGGCTTAAGGTAGATATTGCCATTTGAATGTGATATGACAGATAAGGTTTAAAGGCCATAAAACTATATACTGTGTGTACTTTATTTTAACTGTTAAAGAAAATAAAGTGCTACGAACGTATTTTGGGTATAGATCTGTTGACTCTATTGGCTGGTGTTTGTGAACCAGCCAATCATTGTGAATGTTACCTTCTGTGGTCGAGCCACGACGGTTTCCACTGTGGATACTTCAGGAACAATCCGCTGATACTTGAGACCCTCTCAGAAAATGCTCATCGCTGCCTGTTTAATGGGTGAAACACAGAATATACCTCAATATGCATTAATACATACAGTAGAAACCGCCTGAAGCCAACATCTTCTTCAAACTTCTGTATTTCTGCTTTTGGAGGCGCAGCCTGTCAACAGCATGGAAAATGAATGTTTCTGCTGCATCGGCTGCTTGGCAAACACTAGCCAATAGCATGTCAAGTTACCTCAGCTTTCCAAGCTGCATTTTCTTCCAAATATTTTAGATATGCTCTACACAAAAATGCTCAAATATTGAACCACAAACAGGCAGGAGGGTATTGTACTGTTCAAGAGAAATCTCCTACAATTGGCATCAGAGATTGAAAACGAGGTCACAAATTTCTGATCTCCTATTTTCTAGTTGGGACTTGGATTACTTACTAATGTTGTGTGGATCCTCAGTTTAATAGTTGTGAAAGTTTAGCAGATTTTAGGATTTAAAGGAGTGGTTGAACTTGGTTTTCAGAGCCCTTTTCAGAACTTCTTCTTTCATCACTCGCTGTTTCCTGTTTTTCTCCATCCTCATATATTGAAAGACAGTGAAAAGTATCCCATCTTCATTTTCTATTCTGTCAATTCTTGGACCGTCCTACTAAAAGACCTCAAAAAGTGGCTTGCATGCTGAGGTGTAATTGGTTCTCTCCCCCTCTCTGTCTCTCTCTCAGCTCATGGCCCAATGAACACGAGTGCCTGCACATTTGGGCTAATGATTTTAAATAGTGATTAAAATGAATTGAAAAGTGTGCCGCGTCTGTAGTATCCGGACCCCTCCATCATTAGAGGCTTTCTTCCTCTCTCTCTCCCTCTCTTTCTCTCTTTGTGTATCATCAGCGCTCGTCAGGCAGGGGTTTGAGAGGAGGCCTGGGGTAGGCTTTCATGAGCGCAGACTCAAAGGTTTCTCCATTTCTTGTAATCATGGACACCACTCTTCCAGCACTTTCACTGTCGTCTTCTGGCTCCTCAAAGGTGGCTTTGATTCTTTCCCATCCTACACCCGGGCCAGATAGTGTCACATTGCATTTTTCCTCTCTTGTTCACCCCTGTACTTGCCCTTCACTCTTCCTCTTCCTCAAAGCCAGGCTAGTTAGTTTATCTTCATATTGTCTCCCAGATTGCGAGCTGATTTAGCACTGCTCTCTTTAGAGCGTCCCGATGCCAGGACCCTTTTACTTCCCCACTCTCTCCCAGTTAGCCTCAATCCACCTTTTTTTTATCATCATCACCCTCGTTTTGTGTTTTCTCCTGTTCTCCTGTTTTATATGAATAATGCAGGAGGGAGGAAATGGGGATTAAAACGGAGCTACAGCCAGCGCCAACTTCTGTGGTGCACGCTCTCTCTCTCAGGACCACAAACTCATCAGGGTTACCAGCGAACCCTTTTCCCTCTTCCAGCATTTTTTCCTCAGTTGTGCATCTGTCCTTCATAATCCCTGCTGTGGCCTGCTCTTTTTTGTTGTTGTTTGTTCTCATATTAAATTTTTCCATCACTCAATATGAAAAATCTTTTTATAGCAATGAGAGAAACTTTTCACACAGTGAAATGGCTGCAGTAATTATTCTGTTGATTAATCGGTTAATCGGATAAAACAAATTGCGCGTTCTACAGATTTTTCATTTAACCGCTTACGCCTTTTTAAATTTAAATACATTAAAATATGAAATCAAATAATTCAGTTTCTTTTTTTAAATTCGAAAATAAGCATTTCATCGCCTAAAATGCAATAACATAGCATTCCTTCAGTGAATTTGAACCGTTTGAAGCATTTGAGGTGAAACATATTTGCAGACAACGGTGTTTTCATATTAAATGTAAAATATGTATATATTCAGTTCATTTTTGTGTTAATTACTAATCTGAATACACTATTTTTTCCAGCAAATTAGTCCGAGTTCTTTTGAGTCTGCATACTCCAGTTAACGATTAATCAAATATTAACTTAGTCAATGATTATGTTAATAATTGATTCCTCAATCCTATTAATTGTTACAGTCCTATTTTCTAAATCTTATATTGCAGGATTTAATGTCTGACCTGCCTTATTATGATGTTGGTAATTGGGACAATATTGATTATAATTAACACACATTTTCTTCCTTCTTTTTCCATCATTGCAACATTCTCACCACCTTCCATGTGATTCAGTTTCTCAGCCAATGAAATATGCATCAGATTTTGGCATTAAGGGCAGTAAAAGTCAACGGCCTTGCTAGCATGCAGCATGTGAATGAATTGCACCTGAAATATAATTTCCCACCAAATGTTACATTCAAGCAATGTCCAGAGCAGTTGCTACATTGCATTGAATAAGGATGAGAAGTGAGTCTGCAAACTTTTCAATCCAAAGAGCCGTTTTTACCCTCAGTCCAGATAAATAAATAAAACTTGTTTATAGACGCAAATGTAACACAATTTTTCGTAAAAAGACATCTTATAATTTCTGATAAATTCTGTGACATTAATTTTTAAAGAACCACCATTTGTTTTGGTGCACAATAAATAAAATCCTGTGGAATTTTTTTTTCCGCATGATTTAGATATTTGTGGAAAATGAGGAAAGAGAAATGGTCTTAAAAATTGTTAACTGCTTCTTTTAGTGTCACTTCCTTGTGAAAATTCAAAAACTGCATTAGTTTATATCTATATTTAAAAACATTAGTTGGTTCCTTATTAACCAACAAGCTGGTATCTGCTGCTTATTTAGTCTATCTGTGTTGGGAGAGAGCCTGGAGTGTTTTAGTTGGTTTTAGTTTAAAATTTGTAATCGCTTTAGTAAGAAGATGGATAATGCTTCTTTAGTTTCTAAAGATTTCTTGATCTGAAATATTTTGTGCTCTCCCCCTCCAGTTGCTGCACCATCCCAGTCAGATTACTGCTGCCGTACTCTATGAATTCCAATCAATTTGCCACTTTTGTGGTTTTGTAACCGTAAAAACACCTTAGTCTACCTTGATGCGGCTCTTGTTACAACTTGTCTACAACTGTAGTTGTGAGAGAAGCATTTTAAAAGCAGTGATTATCTTTTATGGAGCGCTTGAAACATTTTGTTTGTTGGGATATGAGGAAGTATGAAATAAAAAAAAAAAGTTTTTTCCGAAGAGGTTAGTGATTTTTTGGGAAATGAAATCTGATGTGCATCAAAATGGTGGAAGAATTAAAATGTATCTAGAAGGAGATAAATATGCATTCTCAGTTTTTGCTTCATTCTGTTCCCTTATTTTTGTCGTCTGCCATTTGCTTCCTAATTTGAATTTGGGACTAATGTGAGGAAACATAGCTTGAATCTTACATTAGGTTATGTAAAGTGAGAAAATAGTTAGTCTACAGTCTCTGGTGGCATGGAAAGAAATGCATTTTCCCTCCCTTTGGTCACTTCCTCAACCTGAATTTGTTTAGATAAAAATAAAAGTGCAATTCCCAGTATAAAGGAAACATCATCCATTTTATATTAAAGAAAGGATGCATTGACATGAGCTTATAGTTGTCAATCTTTTGTAAAGTTTGTTAATCACGTTAAAAAATCTTGACTTGATAAATAAGAAGGAAACAGATCATATTTATCACATATTATAACAGACTGAGTTTGCATTTCTTCTGCACACCAAACTATTTTTAACAAAGTTTGAAGGCCACAGCTGATCCTTTCGAATGACGATAAAACCTTTATCATTTGTTACCCACTTTACTGAAATACCACTGAACTCACTTTACACTCTTGACAACGAAAAAAAAATGATTTAGAAGGTATAGTTTATCTCATTGGTTTTATTACTTTTTTGGCAAAGGAAAAACTGAATTTTAGTAATTTTGACAGTAGCTGCATTTTAGGGAGAATTTTCTCTGTTTTGGGTCAGATTCACTGGTAGATCACTTCCTGATTTAGATGTTTTTTTTCTGTTTGTTAACTCTAAATGGGGGTCCACAGAACACGTTACTTGTTCTCATTAATGTGATATGGAGAACTCACTGATTATTTACCACTCGGGCAGAAACGGAGAAAGGTTTGAGAGAAGAGTTGTGATGCCAGTTTAAGTCTATCAAAACACAAAGCTTAGAAAAAAGACAACAAAAGGTTTGGTCAGTTGAGTTGTGTAATAACACGGTGTGTGTGTCTGTGTGTGTTTTCTTTTTTAAAACTACATTAATTAGATCAGGAGCCATCTTAAACTGATGTCAGTTGATATGATTATGGACAGATTCTCTGTGTTTACACTGAATTACTAAAACTAAGAGTGAATGTGAAATTTAAAACTACATCAGATTATATGAATTCTCAAAACAATGGATCAACGTTATAGAGCTGCACATTGTATTGCAAACTTCTTATCATCGCAATATCGCTGTGTGCAATATCCCTTTTGCAAAGGACTGTTGAGAGGTTAGATCAGTCAGGTTAATTATCAGTAAGAGTGCAGCATAACTTAAACTGTGGTGTTTCTATTTCTCTGTGTGTGTGTGTGTGTGTGATTCCTGGTTCTAATTGCTTCTATTGAAAACCAATAGACACAACACCTCATAGGTGTTTATTTGCAGGTGACGCGCTTGGTGATGTGTAAGTGCTGTATCCTGTGTTTTTTGTCACTGCATAATCATTGCATTTATTGCATTGTCTATTCTAGAATGTTAGTAAATTAACATTTTAATGCTTTTTTTTTTTTTTTTTTTTTAAACTGCCAGTTATTTAAAGTGTCATTTCAAGATAATCATTTTTCTTACGCAACTAGCTTCCCCATTGGTCACATGTCTAAACATGCACTTAAACAGAACAGTGACATACATGCTGTTAAGTCTCTGATCTACATTTCCTCAGAACAAAAAACAATTACAGAATGTGCTTAAACCAGTTACAGATAAAACACATCATTTCCAAGGAAGGTATCTTGAAAGCAGGCTGAAAGCGGTGAAGCGTTGCGATGCTCCCTTCAGGTTGCTTTTGCTGGCTGTTGTAGCTTATCCATGTTGCAACTTGAGGAGAGTCGGGACAAAGAGTGTCAAATCAACGGCAATGACGTGGGCTCCAGTTCCTCTGAAACCGAATCTCATGGCAGCAATCACTAACTAGCCTGTCTGCGATCGGCAGTGGAGATTGACTGGACTTGCTGCAGGAGTTTTGAAGCGTTTTTAAAGGAATTTTCTGTTTTTGTTTTTTTCCCAGAGGTGTACAGGATCAAGCTCCTAACACCATGGATATGGATATGCATCCACAAGGACAGCAAGCAGGCGTGCCAGTATTTCAATCTCAGGTAACGCTTCACACAGGCTCACACCAACCCAAGCCAAGCTGCATAGTTGTAAAGTGAGATGAGGAAAACACAAAGTTCTAAGATAATTTCTAATCCACCGCTGGCGCATTTGTTGGTCTGGATTGTTGCCATACATGATTCACACTATAGAGCGGAAAAGATTTTCAGCATATTGTTCTAAGTTTGCTACATTTCATGTAAAGCCATACATTTTCTAAATTTTTTGTGGTTAGATATGAATGTCAGAAATCTAGGCCCAAGTTAGAGCCACAGTGCTCTGTCTGTGAGACCTGGGATTACATTAAATTATTAGTGACCCTGTTGTCTGGGTTCAACAAGGTCATGAGTTCATAGAAAACAACAGAACAGATGTTTGAAGGTCTGAGCTGGAAGAAAATGAAATTTCATTTGCTAGTTAAAAGCTGTTTAGCTGACTACAACTACAAGAGCAATAATAGGAATAAATATTTAATAAAATATCCATTTTGGGAAATAAATACAGACTTTAAGGACCTGGTCTCAGGTGGGACAGCTGAACTCAGCTTCAGTTCAGCTTTTTAAAGTGGCATTAACATAGAGACTACATTTGTCTACTGTGCCTTGGATAACTCTTTTTGGTGTTTTCCATGCCTGCAATTTGTTTAATTTGGTCCGATTCAGTGGATTAGACTAACTTGTAAGTTTTCTGTCTCATTAAACAAAGATGCTCAAATTAGTCCAAGGTTTGATTGAACCGAACATATTTTGATTAATTTGAAATCTAAACTTTTCCCTTTCGTCATGCGATTTTCAGTATATGTGGCAAAATGAAAAACTCCTGACATTTTCAGGCTATATCGTTGTTACAAACATGTAAAAAAACCAATTAGTTTCCCTCAGTCAAAGAAAAATGCAGATGTTTGTCCTTTTGAGGTCAAACCTATAAGTGATGCAGACATTGGTTTTGTTGAGGAAAATAATTGATTGGTGCGTCTCTAATTTTATCAAAATGATTTTGCACAGTTTCTCATTTCTTATTTTACACTGAGATGCTTCTCCCTCAAGTTGAGGAGCTTTTAAACTCTAAATAAGCCATTTTTTTTTCCTGTGGACCAGTGAAGATGCACCCTTCAGTCTCATCTTGCCACGCACCGCCGTAGCCTGCTTGTGAGACAGACGGCGGCGGATGAATGTTGAGTTGTTGGTATTGATCAGAGCTCAGGAGGTTGGCAGAGTCTGGCCTTCCTGCGTGCCTCTTTCTGCTCGATACAACTCAAGCTCGCTCTGTGCAGATGTGGTCATTGTTGGGTTTTAATACCGCCCTCGAACATCAGGCACATTGATTTCTTTACAGGAGGATGTTTTTGCCTCCATAAGTATTGAATAGACTTTAAACAAAGAGGTTCATCCATATGCCCCAGAGTAAACGTGGGCTCTTTTTGGGAAAACACAGCAGCTCACTAAAAATAGGCCAGTACTGGTTGTTGTTTTTCCTGCGTATGCAAGGGCATGGCAACATTAACACTCAAATTGCCAAAGGGGTTCATTTATTTTAAGATTTCTAATTGCAAAATTAAGGATAATTGGGCTGCACACAGAAGAACTGCAGATAAAAGCTCTAATAATTAATTTGACTTTGGCAACACTCCCCCTACGCAAACACAAAAACAGGGGATTTCTTTTTTCTTACTGATCTCCCAGCAGTTGATTATGGTTTATTGTTCTGGCTTAATGATTTCTCTCCCTGGTTTTCAATCTATTTCTAGTAGTTTACATCAGTGTTAATTCTAGGCTGACTTGTTTTTATGCTCTAGGTTGGAGATGCACAGTGAACTTTCTCTGTTGCATCATGTTTTTTTTCTCACTCACACAGAGCATGTTTGAACCGACTTCACATTAAATGGGAGATGGCGAGGGGGGGGAGAGAGAGGAAAAAGTTAGATTATGGAGATTATCTAAGCAGCATCCAGATGGGTGCCTTTCAACAAGTCCTGTATCTGCTTCTCACTTTCCCAAGGTTCAGTTTTCTTGGCAGCCAGGGGAAAAAAAAGGCAGAAAAAAATCCCGCCAGCCTCCTCCTGAAGAAATCTGAATTGTATATGTGATGAAGGATACTCCATATCGCTTGCAATATAATTTCTCTCGGTCCCGGAGGTATGATGCATATGCATTAGTTAAACGGGATGAGCCGCTAAGATGTGCATTTTTAATGCTGCATTTGCTCTTGAGTGAGTGGGAGGGTTTCTGAGAAGGCCCCCTCAGATCAGATTTCAGCCGTCACTGCACAGTTTGACAGACGCAGATCTGACTGGAAGGAAGCGCTGAGACAAGGCGCTGTGGTTGTGGAAGCCGATTGGAGGGGGGAAGAATGAGAAGCACCTTTGGGGTGATTCCTGCTGGTTTCGCTGCCTGGCTCACTGGCTGACTGGCTGAGGATGAATATTGCATGGTGCCCGCTTAAGGGGGCTGGTGACTGGTGAGGGTGGGAGCCATCCCATCCCTGGCTGCCAGTTGCTGTACACATCTCTTCCTCTTTGCTCCCCCTCTTTGTCACTTGCATTCAATCCAAACTAATTTGCTGGATGGTATGTTCTGTAAAGATGTCAGGTTTGAAATATTTGTTAAATGCGTCGTCCACCAGCCTGTACTTTGACGCACTTCTTTTGAGATGAGTAAAAATCAGATGAAGGTTTGAGCTGCAATACATCTAGTAATGCCATACATTTTCTATAGAATTTAAATTTGCTTCCTCTATAAAATAACCTGTAGCACATTTTTGTTTTAGCATTACAGTGCCTAGGATGAAAATCTGATTCTCTCCCCAAACCTGATATGAAATCTTTTTACTTTTGGTTCTCATCCAGCAGACACAAATATTGGTTGATTACGAGCTATTAATTAATGAAATGGTAAATTTGAACTATCCCCGTTTCGCCATAGTAAACGTCTCCAATAATATACAGAGTCAGTAATGATATTAAAAAAAGAGAAGAAGATACTTGGCTACCAAGTGAAATAAACTGGCGTCGCATAGTTAGCATGTGGGAGGATTTTTTTTTTTTTGGTAATATGTGGTAAGACCATTTGACAAAGGAGTTTACTAACCAAAGCAAAGAATAAACATTTATTTATGTCGCAAAAAGAGCATTTTAACTCCTTTATTTGCTTTCAATGTAAACCAGGGTTAGGAACTGATTTTTTTTAATACATGAAGGGATATTTAAGCCTTAAAGTAATTCTTATAAACACCCTGGAAACGTCTTCTCATGGATATATTTAGGATTGCTGAGCTCTTTCTTGACATAATCATTAGAAAAAACATTGTGGCACAATATATAGTATACAATGTCCTTTATCAAACTGAAATAATTATTCAAACTCTTAGGGGCATCACTGAAAGGACTTCATTCCCAAATGGTCATTTGATCCAGTAAAATAAAATGTATAAATTTGAGGTCATTGAAAATAATGTATCCGGTCATAATGCAGCTGAACACTGTGAATTCCACACCAAGTGGTCAGTTTACACAAGATGAACGAGTGTGTGATTCAAAAGCACATCGCAGAACTTTATGGTCGACAAAATCGCCTCCATGTCTTCAGGTTTACATTCATCCTGTTTCTCAATGACAGCCTGTACAAGCTAGCAGTCAGTGAGGTCAAAGTTTAGATCTGCTTTGTAGCTTTCTGTCAGCATCAAACAAAAAAGCAACTTTATCATTTTTTGCGCCTGCCGTTCTGCAGCTGTGGTAGTTCAAAGTAATAAATACTATTTGCGTGGTCAACTATTTACATTTCTTTAAAGCAAGACTTGAGATTTATGAAACCTTTTTATTCTAATCTTTTATGCAAAATAGCACTGTTGGATTTAGATTGAGGCAAATTTAAGAACCTGTCAAACCTAGATTAACGTGTTCCACACAAATGACAGATTCTTTAAAAAATAGATTGCAATTTATAAAAAAATACAATTATTTTTAGTTTCCCCAAACATATTGCGAAAATCTTGTCTTGCTGTCAAGAAGATAATATTCTGGAGTGTTTTCCTTTTCTCTATACTGTTACATTTATATTGTGAGTAAAAACGGCCAGAGACAAACTTTGCTGTGGCCGAAGATCCGACTGCTTCTCTGTCTGCTCATGTAAGGCTTCGCCTCTCTGCTGCTGCTGGACTTCGTGTGGCAGCTACTGGCACTGCTGGGCTGTCACATCACACCCTTTCCCCTCTGGTGCTTGTCCCCAACCACCCCCACCATATTTCACTCTTGAGCGTCCCCTCTTCCACTCTCCATGTGTCTTGTCAGTTGTGTTTGGCAACGGTGTCATTATTGGGCAGCTCGTATCACACTTCAACAATGAGCTGTCTGTCGGCTCCCTCGCCGACTCTCTCTCTCACTGTGTTGTCCCCCGTCTCCATCAGTTCCTCTGCCTCCGACTTACCCGTGGCGGTTTTGTGTACTCTGTCCCTCACAGACATTGCCCACAATGCATAGCCTGATCTGCCACTGAATCGTCATCCATGACTGTTTGTCCCCGTCTCTAAACAGGACAATGTGAGCAGAGAGCGAGTACGAACCAGAGATTTAACAAAAAGTTTTACAGAAATTGCAGTTCTACAAATCAGCTGAGCACCAGCTTAAAAACACCACGTCTTTCTACTGGAGACTAAAAGCTTTTCTTTCAATCTTTAGGGTTTTAACCTTCAGTTTAAGTTTGATGAAGTCGCTCCACTCTCTTGGCTGGACAGCACTGGTTTGTATGAGGGCTGCCACTGACAATTATTTTTGATTAAGTTAAGGGCTAATTTTAGATTAACATTGATTATAAACAATTATTTTCACCCACCAAATAAACTAATTTATTACAAATAAATTTTTTTGCAAAAACAAATTTATTTTGTATCCTACAGATAGAGAATGTGAAAATTTTGCTTGTTGAAATATTAATTTTATGGATTAAATCTCACCTCCAGCGTGACAGAATTAAATCAAATAAATTTTTTATCCATGTGTTTACAAATGAAAATGTTCAGAATAAAAGACGTGATGCAAATGAACTGGAAATGAAAATAGGTCTCAGTTCAATCACATCCAAAGTCAAATGTATTAGTATAGCATATTTCAAAAGTGCTTTAAGTTCTTTAAACCCTAAAAACATAATACAGAAATATCACTCAACCTACAAAGGAACAAACATCTTTTAGTTATACATTTCAGTTAAAATGTTAAATTAAAGACTAACTTTTACATTAAATGTTTTACTGCTTTTGTGGTGAATTTATTTTGATACTTATCTGCACGATTAAATATTATTAAGGAGGAATCTTGTAAAAGTAATTTAGATGTTTGCAGGAGCACACTGTCACTTAATCAACCAAAGCGTGAAAACAGGAAAAAAAGGCTGTTTTTTTAAAGCAACATCTTAAAAAAACTTTATCTGCTGCTGAAGTTCAGACCTTCTTTTATCTTCTCTTAACTTGAAGTACGTCCATTTTTCCAAAACTTTTATAACCCGTATCATTGGGGAGCAGACGTTCTGTCCGCCGTGTTTGTTTTGTAATACTAGCGCAGTCAATGAAGGTACAGATACACCTACTGCACTGTGGAGAAAAACTGTCAGAGCTTAAGTTTAACATTTTAGGAAAATAAAGAGATGAATCATTAAAATACCGTATTAATACATTTTTAGTCAACGTCATCCACGACGACTCGCTGCAAGTTCTGGTTTCTACTCCTGCAAAATGTCAAAGATTTCCAACCTCGTACTAATGCCCAGAGAAATACTGGATATAAGTTTGATACTTAATGTAATAGAATGTTTAAAGAACTAAAATAACTATAACAAACATCTCCAAACTGTCTGATTGTAATAGGCCTTGTTGCTTTCCCCTTCGCTAAAAATATGTGTACAAGCATCACCACAACCATGAGGAGCACTTTACAAATCGTCTTGACAGCAGTGCAGCCGATACGTCCTGACTGGGGAACAGAGGAGGAAGACGAACAACTCCTCTTCTTCCTTTTCTCTTCTTTGGGTTTTCCTGCAGTGATGCATGCATTTGGTTGCACCTGCTTGAAAGAAACCCCTGTTTTCAAACACTTATCCAAGATGAAGTCATAATAACAGACATACTAAGTGTTTTTGAAGTTGTGTTTAATTCAGTGTTCAGGCATCTCTGTGGTCTTTTTTTATGAAACCACCACTAACATGCAGAACTTTTTAAAGTAAATTTGGCAAGCTTCCCTGCACCTTCTTACAGGCTCATTGCACATCCCTGGCATGGCTGTGGTCTGTGGCTTTCTGATGGTTTATCTTCACACATGAATACATGAGATAAGGATCCGTCACGTGATTCGAGTCCCGGGCAAGAGTGCTTCAAGTTTTGAGTTTTTGTTTGTTTCCATCTCTGGTTGCCAAAGGGATGAATTGTTACCAAAATGTCAGTAATTCTTTGCTGTTGATTAATTTTTAGACTTTAAACTTAATCCACAAATTCTGTTAATTCTCCTCAAACGTGTGGTTGGCTTCGAAATGCTGTAGCTTATTGTGCGTTAAATGTAACATTTATAAGTAGAAATATGCTTTTTTTTTTAAAATTATTATTTAGCCAGGAGGAAGGTCTTAATGCTGTCAATCACTGAACTGCTCAATCTGCTAATGGCTGACAAACTTGGCATTGCTGGTAAACTGTTCATCATAGCAAAGCTCTGCTGTCTGGCAGAAGCTGCAGTGTAACAGAGAGCAAGGGGGAAAAAGAGAGCGATGCGTACACAACCATGATTGACAGCACCAAGAACCTCCTTCTAGCTTTGATTGGTTATTTCTGACTGAGTGATACATTTCTGCAGCTAGCACTGAGAGAAGGCAGAGGAGCTCGATTTTAATGTATTTATTTTACCACAAATTATCTATGAAACGTCTACGATAAGGTGATAGTTTCCACAAACATGTAAAAAACAAACTTTTCATGGAAGCTATGTTTGGGCTCAGGGTAACAAGCACACTTTGCTCTTACAGTTTTCTGGTTCCTAAAAGACGAGACTGACTGTAAACTCTCATATCCAGTTCAAGTGTTTGGTTTCCCATGACTGTGTTCCACATGCATGACTTTTTGAGCAAATTGTACCAAGAAATGTCCACGAAAACAGCTTGCAAACTTTGCTTGTTGCCTTCAAAAGCCCTTATTTGTGCTTGGTGGGTATTATTAGACCTGCATGCAACCATTCATCCTTTATCTCCACCAACACGTCAAACACACAGACTGGAATCCTTAAAAAGAACGCTCTGTGTGACCCTGTGCAACTGATTCATCCAGACTCTGACCCCTGCCTCTGTCAGGGTCATTACTCTGTTTCCCTTTTTATATGTCTGTAAATGTGTGAGTGTGTGTGTGAGAGTGTGTGCGCTGTGGCCTTGTCTTTCAGCTCGAAGCTTCTGATTGCGCGACGCTCGTGTGCGACAGATGAGACGGCCCGTCACTCAGGCCCGGCCTGGCTGCCCTTTGAAGGCCAGGCCAGGGGGCGAAGAGGTGCCGCAAATGGCCTGTGAAGTTTACATACACTGCCCACTGCTAAACAGATTAGCTCTAATGAAGTGTCTAATGTCGGGGCCGCTGGCTGACATAATCCTGCCTGGCAGCTCGGCCCCTTGGCTGCCAGAAAAGCCGCCCTCCCTCCAGCCCTCTCTTCCGCCCTCGCATGGCCTCTGCTGCCACCCAGGGCGACTCCACGCGGGGAGGTGCCCACTGTTAATCAGGCTGGACAGTGTGCGATCTGACATGCAAATGTAGGTCATTGCATATGTAAATGTGTGATTACGAAGCTGGCATGCCAAGACACATTAGTGAGACTGTGCTCTCAGCAGGCGGTTGTCACAGCGCTTTAGAGGCTCATGCTAACATTTGTCAAGCTACCACGCAGCGAATGAAAGCAATGCCCTCTTGTCCTCTCTTTCCTCTTCTTGCCTTCTCCATCCTTTCTTTGAACATATAAATCTGGACTTCTGTCGTGTTTAAAGTTCTTTTTAAACTCTTGAAACGTCCTGTCAAATAGCGCTGCTTTTTGTGACTATTATGAAATCTCTATGGGTTTGTTTTCCATCTCTTGTACAACTTTCTGAGTTTTTTTTTTTTTTTTTGTTGAGTAAAGGTGATAAATTGTTTTGTAGACGTAATGTTGAGTTCAGCAGCGGCTTGTGAAGCGCCGTCTGATGGCGGCTGTCAGTGACTCTTGCACAGCGTGGCATGATGGTGGTGTCATGCCGGAAAAGGCACACACCTCGGCGGTGTTAATTGGACACGGCATCTGATTGGTTCACGCCTCCTGATTTGGCTGTCAACTTAAGAAAAAACAGTAAAACGCTGAAATGATCACCCTCACCCCACGCCTCCCCAGACTGACTGCCAGCACATTTGGAGAGGCACTTTCTCTCACATCCAGCATTTTCACGACAAATTTTATTCTATCCGAAGCATTCATTTTAAGCTTTTCTTTTATGGCGAACATCAATTACTCTGCTTAATTGTCGCCCATGTTAAATTATATACTTGCATTTATAAATTTCTAACAAAATTAGAATTATTGAATTCTAATTTTTAAAGAATAATTTGTTATAAAACAAACATTAAGGCATTTTCTGGGTCAAGTGGTTTGAAATTCTCAGTAAATATATTTAAATTGTATATTTTGAAGATTTGTAAGTTCTGAACAAAACACCTGATGGTTTGTTTCAAGTTATTAGATTGATGTCAAAGTACTTTATCCAGTCTGAACTGGAGAACTAAAATAGAGGAAGATAACCGTGCTATAATAAACTGAAAAGCTTTTTAATTGTTTCTGATGCAAGCGCAACAAAGTGAACCAGGAGATTTTTTCACCTTCGAAAACCACTGATTGTTTAAGCAGAGTAATTTGGAGTTCATTTCCATTCAAGGAACTCTTTTGGAAGATGTTTTGTCTTTACTCGATGCAGAGGGGAAGGACAGGAACAGTTTTCCAACAACCTGCCAGCTGTTGAAAGTTAAAGTAACTTTTAAATGACTTTTTTTTCCTGTCCATCTTGTTACCAATATGCCTGATGTTTGTTTTTTGACTATTTTAAATGTTTATATTGTTGCATCCTTAATCTGAATTCATGGTAAATTCGTCATAATCCCAAACACCAGAAAATGATTGGAATTACTCTCGTCTTGTTTGTTTCTGGTAAATTGTGACCTGGTTCCCCGCCTCCCCGGTCTGTTGCCCCAGAGCTGCTCCCACGGCCACGCTGGCAGGAGAAGTGGTGACATGTGGCATTCTGATATCTGTCACCTTGTGTTTGCTCCCACAGACGCCTTTTTACGAGTTAACCAAAAGCCTGGAAAGGTCACATCGTGTACTCAGTGCGGTTTTCACACATTTCATCTCGGGGCTTTTTCCAGTTTATTTTTGAGTGTTTTGTTTAATTGGGATAGGTGAGTGTCTTTCTCAACAACAGCTCATGTTGTTAGAGCAAGATGAAGAGCTGTTTGGTGTGAGACTGTTGGGGATATAATTAGTGGAACAGGAATCCTCAGAAATGAAAACCTTCTCTTTGAATTAGAGATGCATCATATATCGGCATTAGCTTTAATATCGGCCGATGTTAGTCCCATGAGGAAAAACTGGGTTGATATTAACTGGTGTTTATTTCCATATTGTTGCTAGTTGTATGTGCTTGTGGCGTTTGTTTGGTCATTTGGCAGTAATGGCAATGCAGTCCAGGATTGTGGGGCGTTCACCTAAAGCAGAGAAGTAATATTTGCTTTATTTACACATAAAATCAGTAAATATATGCTATCAGCCATAACAGCAATATTAACATCAACTATTGGATACCGACCGTGATTTTTATATCCTGAATGGTTAAAAAATCATCAGGGTTCCCAACAATGAACAGCGTTCATAACTAAGACAAAGAGAAAATGATCAGCTAAATAATAATTGCTCTCAACATCAGTTTAAAGTGAAATCTACAGAAAGATTTGGAAGATTTTGGATGATTCTCAGTTTGAGATGAGATTTCCTATGAATAAATCTCATTTTATGGAAGTTTTGCATAAAAAACCCTCTTCGTTAGTCAGGTCGTCCGAAATACAATCGCTCCATTTTGGTCATTCAGTTCTGTAGGAATCTCTTGTTTTGTGAGAAACTACCCATGTGCTACAAATGTGTATTAATTTAATAGTGAGTATTGTAGTAACCTCTAACATTTGCACATTTCTTACTGTACTTTAAACGTTGTAGATAGTAAGAAGTTATGCTTACTTTGCGTTTGAAACCAAAATGCTTAAAGTAGCAGCCAGCCAATAAATGATTACTTTTTATGTGTCTTTGAAAACAATGGCTGTCAGGGTTGATAACAACAAACCTACATTTGTGAAACCTGAGGTGTGACTCCAGAGTCTGGTCCAGTGAGCAAAGTCCTGAAACACAGAAAAGATAACAGAGAAATATTAGAGTTGAGTCATTTAATTTAGCCTGTAGCAAGTAAAAGCTGATCTATTTTTTTCATGCATGATAAATAATATGGCATCTGCTGATATGTAAACTGAATAGGCGACCATGTGGTTGTACTGAAGGCCTGGAAATAAACCTTCACATAACTCACCGTAGAACTCGGATCATATGAATGTGGAGATAAACCCATGTCTGCCGGTTAGAGTGTGAAGCTGCTTACAGGTTCACACTTGATTTGTGCATTACATGATTAAATATTAAGCTGCAGTTAAAGGTTTGCATGTTCCAGTGTAAACGTCTTCATCAAACAACCCTGAGAAACCAGGTTTCATCACAGTTCCACCCTCATCCTGCAGCCCACATCTTCCCTCCTCCCAGAAACGCGAGCATAGCTGCACTTCAAGAGCAACACGTGGTTCTTTGCCCCATATCCGCGATGATTTGCTGTACAATCTTGGTTGGAAAGTTCATGTAATGGTAATGCATGAATCTGTATGTGCACTTAAAAGCTAAGAGTTCTTTCCTGTGTTGCAGAAACCGCTGCAGCCAGATATGGGCCATAACTCATTGGCCAACTTCCAGATTGAGAAGAAGATCGGGCGCGGTCAGTTCAGCGAGGTGTACCGAGCGAGGTACCTGTTAGACAACACGTCGGTGGCCTTAAAGAAAATCCAGGTAAGCTGCAATAAATACGATTTTCAGCATCAGGTGGAGGGAGAATATATTTAGCCAAAGTTCACTTTGTTTAAAGGTCACTATTCATTTGCTCTGTCAAC
Organism: Phalloptychus januarius; assembly: GCA_902982915.1. NCBI lineage: Eukaryota > Metazoa > Chordata > Actinopteri > Cyprinodontiformes > Poeciliidae > Phalloptychus > Phalloptychus januarius. The sequence continues at coordinate 5,961,328 of CADWAE010000076.1, read as the reverse complement.
ACCTTATGAGACACTCTGGAGTTGTAGAAAATAACAAATCCACCTGCTGCAATTGTTTCTCCACACAGGAAGGGCTTCATATTGGCAATAGTAGTGAAATATGTGAAACTAACTTGCCAAGACTCAGTGAATGCATAGTCTTGTGCTGACAGCTCTGAGGAGGTTTTAACTGCAGTGACAGTTTACAGAAGTTGTATTTTCTTAAAAAAAAAGTTTCTGTAGATAAGAAATCTGGAGAGCTTTGCATCATTCAAAGAGGGACAAAAACATATCCACTGTTTTTCTCTATTACAAAGGCAATTTGCCTTGCTTATGACCCGTTGCTGAACTAAAATATACATTTTAATGAACCTTTTTGGTTTTTTCTACCTCAATCAGGTGTGAGTGCCATCTCTATGTAGACTGGCTTAAGTTATTTGTAAGAAATTCAGTACAACGTGAATCTGCAGTTAGATTCGTGGCCTTGAAGTTTTCTTCTACACTCGTACAAGCGATAAGACGCCATGTTGCTCTGATGGAGCATACATGCAGACAAACCCCTCACACAGGGATGTGCGCATGTTACTCAGATGTGAAACACCTGTAGTCGCTCCAGTGCCGCCCTCCAGATAACAGCAACCATGTTCTGTTTTTATTTTTTATTCATTTATATATATATTTTAACCAGTTATCTGCATCTCTCAATCTTACATTTTTTGAATACGTCAAAACACCCGTCTGTCCTCTCTCCCCTTTTGATCTCTTGATAGATATTCGACTTGATGGATGCCAAAGCTCGGCAAGATTGCATCAAAGAGATAGATCTCCTTAAGGTAAAGAACCAGAGAAAAGGGAGACGGCACCATGCGCTGCGCTCTGTTCTCTTAAGGTGCCTCAGCTGAGACCCACCACCACAGGAAAACAATTGATCTGCTCCAGACGGGGTGGATGTGTGTGTGCGTGTGTGTGCGTGTGTGTGTGGGGGGGTGTGTTTGTGTGTGTGTTCTCCCTTGGATGGTTACAAATGCAGGGGGCTGTTGTGCACACAAATGGGAATATAAATGAGCATGCATGTGTGACTGTACAGTTTATTACTTTCTGCGTGTGTGGGGGTGTGTGGGGGTGTGTTTGTTAGTGTGTGGAAACAGAAGCATTACATCCCTCCAGGCTCCTATTGGCTCTTTTTTGAATGCCAGAACAATTGCCTTTTTTTCTCAAATCTTTTTGAAATGTTTAAAGCCAAACAACAGCGCAGCAGCATGGAAATTTAACAGCGTCTCTCATGTGTCTCCGCCTTTCTTCCTCCTTGCTTTGCCTTTTCTTATTTTCCAGTGAAGTGGTTTTATTTGTTGAACTACTTTTAACACGCGTCAACCGGGCTGCTCTTAAATACTAATGAATAATCTAATGACAGTTTTAATATCTCTGCCTGTCTAGAAGATCCTACATGTCTGTCAGAAGAACTGTTTTCCCCTAACAGCCTTTTAGTTGCGACACATGTTAGCATTCACATTATAATTTCTATACTTGTGATACATTCTAATAACTATATTTATTAGAATGAATTCATTTGATGTAGTTGACCAGGCTGCGCTTTTCCTATGACTTCCAGCTTGCAAAAACCATGGAACATATAGATTCTTATCTTTTTAGGATGTGGCTATGAGCTAACAATATGAGAATTTTTTTTTTTTTTAAACCTTTAAAAGGACATTTACAATTAGCGGACAGTGAAGGACAGATAGCATTTGTCTGACCTGCTACAGCTGGGTATCAGTGAAGTCACAAAAAGTCTTAAAAACTACAAAATTAGCTTTTTTTTTTATTTCTATTTTTAATCTTGTCTGTATCAGTACGAGAAAAATTAAACTATGGATAAACTTTGACATTTTCCTTCTTTCATTTTACAAAATTGCTTTATCTTTGAACTGCCACACTGAACCTTTAATTTTAACTTTTTACCAGTCAATATTTTGCATTTCTGCTCAATGACTCAAAGCACGTTTCTTCAGAAATTGAACAATTTAAGTATTTAAATTCTAGCTTTGGTTCTTAAACTGAGTCTAGTCAGCATGACAGCCAAAGCACTAAAACTTCTTTTTTCCTCACAAACTGAATAAATCCACTAAAAGCATCAAATAATGTTGCTTTAATGCATCTGCATTTAGTGAAGGTGCAGTGGCACACTGAAATATTCGCACATGTACCAAACGACTACAGCATTGTTATTTATCTGAATACAGGCAGAATATTTATACGCAGAACTAAACGAACAATGCAGCATTCTTTAAAAAGTTTCACCAAATTAAAATAGAAAAGTCTCCATCCATCACTCATCGTTATCATTCTGTCTACCATTGCATCTAAATCTGTCGACTTGAACTTCACACATCCTTAGAGTTCAAACATCTGGGGGAAAACAAAACCATTAAAGAGCAATAAATACTCAGACAAAACCCCGTTTGAATATTCACTAAAACAATAATCTGGCAGCACTACATTATGTGTAAAAGGAAAAAAGCACCATATTTGTGTCATTGAAACATTACAGTAAAGCTCCAGGAAGTGATGTGGACCAGCAAAATAAGGCGCAGCAGACAGAACCCTGTTCAGAGCTTTAGTTTGAGCCATAGATAATTGAAATGATCCTATTGGACAACAGATCCATATTTCTGACCTCATAATAGGGGTCAGGGTTAAATGTCACCCTTCCAGATGCCATTTCTTCATATAATACATCTGCTGCATTTCTGTTTATCCCTCCCTGTTATAACATTTCCTCTCCTCTGTGCTCTTCTATGCAGTTTCTCCCTCTGCTTGTTCCTGCCTCCTCTGTCTCTGCTGTTTTGGCCAGTTGCTCTGTTTTTGTATCCATCTCTCTCCGCTGTCTTTTCCCCTTGCCTCATTTCCTCTATTCAGAGCTTTTCATTCGCCTTTTTCATCCTGCGAGCTGATTGCTAGTGAATGTGGAAGTTATGCCTGGCCCCACGCGCTGCCTAGCCAGCCTGATAATAAAGGAATGAATGTGAAAGAGACAGTCCTTCTGCCTTATCCTCCAGTAGACAGGCCAACAGCAGACACAGTTAAATCAGAATAATGAGAAGCGCACTGGCATGGGCCGACTGAATTGACACACACAGTCGCCTGTGATCGCATACACACACTTACATACTCAGTCATGGCCATCCAACAGTATGCCTATTTGTTTGTTTGTCTGTCTGTGTTTATGTCTGCTCATTCATCTGTGTTTCCTTGCCTTGGCATGGGGATTTCAACTTGAGAATCTCACTTCTCACTTTCCTCCTTTTGTCTAAATTCTCTTTGAGAGGGATGTTGCTTGCAAAAAATAAAAACCGGGGCTCCCCCTGTTCAACACTGCTAATTTTTCTTAGCATGTTTGAAATCCCACAGCTGCACTGTCCTCTCTCACTTGTGATTATTGTGATGCCTGAATTGTTTCCTGACTAATGATCTCCACTAATCAGCAGTAGAAGATTTAATAATGTTACCCTGCAAGTATGTGTTTGTGAATGCGCATGTCTGGGTTTTTGCATCTGATTAGATTATAGTTTACTGGAAAGACAGAAAACTGACATGAACCAGCTACTTTCTACCTTACTCAAACACAGCACTGTAAAAACCTCTTCCTTTTGCTTTTTATAGAATTCTTCATCTTACTGGCTTTAAAATTTACAACATTCAATTATTCTTTATCAGTTTTTATAAGGTGCACATCATATGTTAGGGCCATGAATCACATAAACATCGATCATAAACATAAATAAATCAGAATCGACCTTTACTTCATTCCTTTCTAAACTGCTTCTGTAGCTATTCCTTTCCTAAAAACAGGAATAGCTTTTTTAAAAACAGCAAGGGCTTCACATTCATTTTCACACTGTCTGATGGGTAATTTGTATGTAGGACAGGACAGAGTTACTAATTTAAAGGAAACAAACTGATTTCGGGAGAAATGCCAAAAAGTAGAGTCTGTTACGAAATATGTTTGCTGTAGGACAAATAGCTTGAGGGGGGAGTGAATAGCTGCAGCACTAAGACAACAGCAGCTGCAGTTTGTAAGCGTACAGTTTGACAGGCTACCTGCTTTCATATCATTCAGCTGCTTAGCTTCTGCCGTGACACGTTTTTTCTTGGTGTCTGAGCCAAATGAATTGGAGGAACATTTTTAAAGCTAAAATAGAAAAGCTGTCAGATTAAATTTTTGTTAATCAGACATTTGTGCCTGTTTTGTTAATATAAAACAGCCACAACAGGTTGACAGTGCAGCCCTTTTAAATCATTGAGTAGGGTCCCGGTTTGTTAGATCTCCAATATTTTGCTCCTAGAGAACATCTCTTCAGATTTCCTCCTTCCTCCGTTGATAAATCAGAGTTTAAAGTTTCAGTTTATGTAATTTCAACCTGAAGGGTTATTTATTGCATCTTTTGTCCTGAGTGGACATTGTGTTCTGCCTCAGTGCCCAGGTTTTGCGTTAAAATCATTGTCGCTGTCGGTCTTCTGCTGCTGTTCACTGTTGCCCCGTTCATGCTAGTTTCTTTTGCATTTTCTTCTGTTATTTTCATTTAAATTAATGTTATTATTCTGAGCTACAAGCTTGAATTAAGTTGAAATGGAATAGGTGTAAAATGTTATATTCATTGTATAAAATTTCTACATTAATTGAATAAAATATCAACTTTACTTTATTGACCTCTTTTATCTCCAAATGCAACTGAAACCAGCGTGGTTCATATTTCTACTTTCCTCTTGGCGTGCGCAACCATCTACAATTACAGTATAATTGAATTTACTGGCACGTCTAATTTTGTGCCATCGGTTTGCATTAGTCTGTATCGTCTTCTTCTTTGAAACACATCACCAGCTCAACAAACGTATCACACAGTCTTGCATGATTAAGTAATTACACACGCTGTTGGGTCTCAGCCAGCATGTGTAATTACATAATCATGCAAGGCTCTATGTGATATTTCCCTATGAATGATTGTTGTATTGCAGTTGCGTCCCATCCATCATTTACATAAACATCTGCATGTTAACATATCTTTTCATTTCTCTGTATCTTTTGCCTGAGGTCTAAGTTGTGGAGGAGCAGTGGGTTGGGTGAGGAAGAGGAGGAGAAGGAGGAATAGTGGGGGAGATAGGGGGGCTTGTCATCACTCTCTGGCTGTGCTACATTGTGGAGCCGTGCAGAACTGCCACTCTGAGCCAAAAATACATCTGGCAAGAAAGGGCCAGGGAGAGAGAAAGGGAAGATGGAGACGTGAGGAAGAGACAGAGCGAGCGAATGAGGAAGAGGGTTGCAGAAGGATGCAGAGATGGAGTCTGAGAGTGTAGTGTAGCGTAGTGTACTCCACTGTGCTCTCCTTTTCCCCTCTTCTCAGCATCATCCAGAGCATGAACATTTCTTTAATCACAGCAGAGGAGGCTTAGCAGAGCCGAGCGGAGGACGCATGTCACACCCCTCCGTCTGCTCACATCACGGCTCCAACTATCCACATATCAGCATCTCTCTGCTTTTCCCTTCCCCCCTATCTCTAGCTCAGCTTACCTTATCCCTCTCCCGTTCTGTTTTCCATCCACGCCTTTGTTCTTCCTCCCTAGCTCTTCAACCTTGCCCTGTCTGCATTCCTTCTCCTCCTCCTTGTCACTGTGTCATTCGTGTCTTTTCCGTCAACATTCCTCTTTTCCCCTCACGTGTCTCTTGCTCAGGATAGAAAGAAAGTTTTTGTTTACTACAGGGAATGCTGTTCCTGCCTTATTGACCAACCAGTAGGAAGGAACCTCCGCTAGAGATGAGCCAGGGACGCTAGCTTTTTCTTTTTCTCTTTTTTTTTTTTTTTTTTAAGATTGCCAGCCATGTCAGCCTGTCACGCTTGTGTGTGTTTTTGTGTGTCTATGTGTCTCACACACATTGGTTGTTGTCATCATAGGGGTTTGTTGTGACATGTCATCCAGCTTTGTCACACTTGAGGACAAAACCTTCTCATTAGGTCCCGATGTACCAAATGTATTTTGTTGGCATGGTTTCAGCCATTTTTATTTTAATTGGTGGTGAGAGTACAGCGAGTTGCACAAAACACACACCTTTGCTGTGCATAACCTTGTTTTGAAGATTTTGTCCCAGCTGAAAGAAGCTGGTGAAAGTGACCAAGAATGCCCACATGACAAATGTCACCATCATTTCTTCTGTCTGCTCTGACATGCTGACTTTTTTTTCGCCTTTTCTCCTCCAACAGCAATTGAATCATCCCAATGTGATAAAGTATCACGCATCTTTTATTGAGGACAATGAGCTGAACATAGTTCTGGAGTTGGCTGATGCTGGGGATCTCTCTCGTATGATCAAGGTAAGCAGCTCCAAGCCGGCAGAAATACCAGTTTGAAACACTGAACTTCCATCCAGCATTTTTTTGCTGCACCTTTGGAAAGGTTTTCTTAACTGTATAGTTTCTCTTTTTTCACCAACAAAGGTCAATGTGTTGATTTTACAGATAAAACTTTGGAAGTTGTGGTGTGCCTTTTTATTCACTACCCCTACTTTGACACCCCTAAATAAAATCAAATGTTACCGATCACTTTCAGAAATGGTTGAAGTAGTAAGCTGAATCAAACTGCGTGCTTTAAATAGATTTGCCTTAGAGGTTTGTTAGATAACTTTAGTGAGCAAATGGCATCTAAAAGAACAAGATAGTCAGCAGACATCCAGAGGTGAAGTTGCGTGGATGTTTAGCACATATTTCAAGCTTTGAACGTCTAACTATTCACTCTTTCATCTGAAAATTTTTACAATGTGACACAACTGCAAACCTACAAAGACATGGTTGTCTTTGATCGGTGTTTTGGGCTAGGCGATTATTCATCAGAGAAGCATTCAAGAGATCCCAGGTTACTCTGGAGGAGCTGCAGAGATTCGCAGTTGAGCTGTGCGAGTTTATTGACAGGACAGATAATAGTTCTGCACTCTATAAATTTGGCCTCAGAATTAAACCATTGTTGAACCAGAAAAAGACTGATTATTAGAAATTTGACAATGTATGGGCAGTGCAAAATGTGTTTTATGTTTTACTTGTAAAAGAGAGTTGTTAAATCACTGACATTTTATTATTTGTGTCAATTTGTGAAACTGGATTTTAATCGTATTTCGCTGTGGAACCATGTTGTATTTCTTTAATGAAGTGAACTAACTCTATTAAATAATTTTTGCTTGCATGACTAGTGGACATCCCAACCTAACTCTGCCCAACTGAGAGTTTGTGTTAAAACGTGGAACATTGATGTCCACAGATTCTCTCCATCCGATCTCACTGAACTTGAGCGACATTGCAATGAAGAAATTCAGTCTTTGAATATGTGAAGCTGGTAGAAATGCATGTAGATGTCATTTTAATGAAAGGTGCTTCTACAAAGTATTGAATTAAGGGTGCTGAATGCAAATGCATTCCACACTTCATAGATCTTTATTTTTTATAAAACTAAAATCATGCAGTATTTTTCTCAATTTTCACTATTTGCTCTACTTTGTGTTGGTCTATCACATAGGAGCCCAACAAAATAATTAAAGCTGTGGTAGTAATGGTGGTAAAATGTAAAAAGGTATAAGGAGTATGACTACTTTAGCAAAACACTGTATATTTATCACTGTTATTAATCTTACATGAAAACATAGAAATCAAAATAACTGCCATAATGAGCATAACTTAAAATGCTGCTATTGGCCACTTTTATACCCTGTTATGTATGTATATGATTTATTTTCTTTAAATCTAAATTATGATGGTTGAGGCCAGATTTAAATTATACCCTGTTCGTCTCTTTATGATGCTCTTGTACAGCCATGTGCACACACAAGCAGAAAGTGCCAGTGAATCCTTTGATAAATGAAGGCCTGACTGCAGAAGGCTTGTGGTTTGTGGTTATTTTATAGGGGTTTGACATCCTGGACACTGAGTCTTAATCATCCCTCCATACTGGAACAAACTAATATATAAGGCCTCCTGCAAGCTTCTTTCATCTCACTAGAACGTGTTTACATCTGCCAAGATCGTGAAAGAGACATTGTTAGAAATCTCGAGCTGTTAGTGGCAATAAAATCCAAGCCTCTGAGTGTAGGGGGTACTTGGATGAATTTAAACTGAAATAATTGCTGTTAAGGCTGTACGTTGAAGTAGTAGCAATGTTTGTTTTTGCATCAGTTCTTAGAAAAACCTTTTAAAAAATACTTTTTTTTATTTTGGCTGGGCTTCTTCTAATTCTTATCCGTACAGCCAGGTTTAAGTAAAATAAAAATTGACATCAAATCTCAGTGTGCTTGTTTTTATTCAAGGAATTGTCTTAATTTTTTAAGCATAAGAAAAACTCTGGGTTATCCAGCATTGGTAGTTTTTTTTTTTAACCACAGCTCATACTTTTTCTTTTTCTTCTTTTTTTTTTGAGCACGAGTTAGACCGACACCCCAGTTATCATAAAAATCTGCCAGTAAAGCAAATTAGGAGTGTGTATGTAAAAAAGCCTGGTCTTCTGCTATGCATAAATGATGCTGCAGCGTTGTATCAGCACAGCTCGACAAGCTGTTTGCAGTCATACTCAGCAGATCCACATCTGCACAGTTCAACGTAGCAAATTAGGAGAGGCGAGGATTAGTGGTACAAGAGAGTGAACATGGCAGGCTTGGCACACACACACACACCTTACACATACATATAGTCTACTTTGTAAGCAGAGAAGATGCAGACACAAACATGGAGGCACACATTCAAGCAAATGTTCTGAGTTGCATTTTACAAAGATGTAACATGGCAGGTAACATGGTGGTAGGATAACAAACCAGTGTCACTGCTATCTTAGCTAAGCGTTCTCGGATGCTCAGAGCATTGGGGTTGTGTCATCAGCCTTATGTCTGCTGACAACACAAACTCTTAATATATATGCTACTTCTCTGCACCATTTGTCTTCCGCACCATTTTAATTGATTGTTTATTCCAGTCGAACAGTGGCAGGCCAGATGTTTTTGCCAGATTTCAGTTTCCCGTCCTTGGGCTGTGCAGTAAACACATTCCTACAACATGCCATATTTAAAAAAAACCTAAAAGAAATGGTGTTAAAAAAAAGGAAATTATTATTATTCTTTTTGATGTATTTTCCTCCAAACTGTTACTTTTCTGTTTCTCTCGGACCGTCTCAGGATTCAAATGATATCAGATGGTCCCTGATTTGCATGCACTTACAGAATATTGCATGTGCAGTGTTTGCTGTTAAAGGCATAGAAAAGAGGGTGTTGGTGGGTGTCTATGTGCTCCCCCATTGACATCAAACGGTCCTCTGATATGGAAATGGGGGGCAAAGAAAGAATGGCTCCTTACTGAGGCTTTGTTTGGATGTAGGCCAAGGTCTATCCCTCCTTTTCTTTATCCATCCGTCAATCTCTATTCCTCTCTTTATCACACCTTTATTCATTTTTGGTTATCTCACCTTTTTATATTTCTGCTGCTTCAGTTTTTGAAGTCTTTGTTGCCCCTCTGTTCTTGTTATAAACAGTGTCCAGCAAATCACCACCTAAATATATTTATAATCAGGCACTTTAGACCCTCTCACCGGAAGAGTGCTGCAGTGACAAATATATATTCCAGCTTGTGTTGGGTGTAGGGATATTGTAATATCTTAACGGATGCAGCGAGTTGCATCTCATCCCTTAAACATTCTCTTGCAGGGTTATTTAAGGAAACAACTCACAGGGGACGTCAATGCAAGGATTGTTTGGGCTCAAATGGTGAACAAGAGATTTGGGGAATATGTTGCATATTTTTACCACACAGTCCAAATTTAGCCACTCTGTTGCTTCTGGGTCCAAGTCCCCCATCAGCAGAACAAGATCATGACTAAAACATCACCTTTAGAGAGCAATAAAGGTTGCTAGACTTATTGCATCCCTTAGACGTTTTTCTTTTTTCTTTTTTTTTAAATCTCTGCAGATTTGGGTGTTTTGTACCTGAAATAGCCTGGACGTTTCAACCAGAAGAAGTTTTTTTTGGGGTGGGGTTTGATCAGGGATTTACATGTGTTACCTCTCAAAAGAGACAACTGGCCCAAATGGGGATAAGAACAAAAATAAATAGACTGGGATGTGATACAAAGTACTCTGATAAAAATATATCATTTTTGAGAGCTGATTTTATGACTGTAATTCACATGAATGCAGCAAAAATAATCTGTGTCATGGTTTACATACAAATAAAATGGTTTGTTTACAGGTATAAAATGAAGTATAATGTTTCAGTTTCAGGCATGATTTGAAATCTGGAGATGCAGTGAATGTTGCGTCTTGGTCTAAATTGATAGAAATTCCAAAAAATATAGTGGAGACTTAATTTTCACAATAAATTAAAAGATTATTTTAAACCTAAACATTTAACTATGAAGGTTTTTTGTCATTTCAGTTTATCTATAGTCCAGGTGAGTCTAAAAACCCAAGCTGTCAAACATGGGGGTGGTAACATCATGCTGAGGTTCTGATCCACTAGGGTTACTGATAATTGCACAAAGTGCAGTAATGAAAGAAACTACCGGATCAGCAATAATTTGGTTGAAATTAAAAGACGTGCGTGTGTCCCATAAAGATATTGACCCCAAACACACTTTGAAAAACAGTTTTCAGCTTGTGGAAACAGCTCTGAGCCCCAGCCCTATTGAAACTACATGGATTATGCTTTTAAACTGGGTCTGTTCCAGAAAACCAGCCACCTTTAAATGAACTCTACCCATTATTTTGTGTGGACAAATCAAGGCACTTCCTTGTCAGAAGCCAGGCGCTTGTGGTGGCTTGAAAACATGTGAACTTTTCTGTGTACTTTTTTAGTTTTATTCATCTAGAAATTAGATACACAATTCTTTTTTTTCACCAAACGCCTCATTTTTAATAATAATTTGTTGACATAATAAAAAAAATATAATAAAAAAAACTTAAAATATACAGCAATTTGGCTGTTACCAGGACATGCTGGTCTTTTTCTGCTAATTCTGTAATCGATTCATACATTTAAACAGGTGTATACAGCTTTACTTATTTGCAGGGCAAGCATAATGTGTATCAGAGAAACAAACTGAATATCTCATAAATTACTTTAGGAATAAATCTTCCTGTATTAACAGGACCAAAAAAAAACACACAGAAGCAACTTTTCTGCCTGTGATTGATTATGCTGTGAGCTATTCTTCTTGCATGCAGCTCCCTTATTTGGAGCTTTGATTTAGTTTACCATGCAACTCTTCTCATTACAAATGCAAACGTTGCATTATTTATGATTTGGTGAGGTGGACATCATTGACCACTTGCAGACAAAAGCTGTGGTATATTTTTGCTTGTAAAGCAGTCTTGGGTAAACTCCCAGCCTGCCTCAGTTTCCCCTCCGTCTCAGGCCGGATTTTTAGCAGCCACGCTTCTTAAACTAGTTTACTCTTTTTAACGTACCAAGGGTATTGATTGATCTCAGGGAAGGCTGCTTTTTCTTGCTGTGCACCTTGAACATGGAATAATTTGCTCAGAGATCCCAAATTATGCACCTTTATGTGCTTTGAGAGATTTTTGTATTAAAAGGACTGTTGTTAATGGTAAAAGGAAATTTAATAAAGTATTTTTATAGTAATTCTGCATAACAAAATCCTGCCTTCGTTGCATTTTAATGGGCTTGGAGATTTTACATTTTTTGCTTTAGGTCTCCGTTGTGCAACAAAATTCTTCATGCAAGTTGGACTTCCTGGTGAAATGGATCCTGTCTAGAATTTTAAGACATTTTTTTCTGTTTTGGTAAAAGTTGGCTAAATACTCAGAGTGCATTCCTCGTGTGCACAGCTCTCGTCTAACCTGGTCTACTTCCAGGCTTTTCTTTCCTGGAGCTGGAGCCTGAAGGACACCCCATTAAATTGTGATCATAGAACTTGATACATTTTTATGGCCTGCATTGCTGCACAGCTGCCCAAATAGGAGTTCCAAGAACCAGTTAATTCATTTAGTCATAGTTGATCAGTTTGCCTTTGTGTCATCGCTTTGCTTTTGTTTTTCAGCTGAACCACAGTGTTGATAATCAAGAACAACTCCTAGCCTTCCAAATAGTAATACGTGCATAAACTCTGAAAACAGGAGGAACTGTTCTGCCACTGGGGGCTGAGCGCAACAAGAGTCCTGTGTGCCAGATGGTGGAGTTTAAGAAGGCACCACAAATTTCTTTTTCTTTGCTCTGGAGAATGCATGTGCTTTCCATTGTACGCTGCAGAGAAAATGAGACAGAACTTGGATATGCAAGGGACAGACGATAGCCTGGTCTGGCTTGCATTAGGAGTGGAGTCAGTGTGTGGGGAAGGATACTCTACAAACACATAAAATCGTACATGCCAACCTAGTAACTCTATCCTTTGTACTTTTTTCCGATTTGTAGTAAAATCTTTTGTTTGTCTGTTGCCCCTGCTGCATTTTAATGTAACCTTGGCTCTTTGTTTTTGTTTTCCTGCTGCAGCACTTTAAGAAGCAGAGGAGGCTCATCCCAGAGAGAACGGTGTGGAAGTACTTCGTCCAGCTCTGCAGTGCGCTTGAACACATGCACTCTCGAAGAGTCATGCACAGAGGTAGCATTGCTCTACACATACATGCTTCAGTACATCTTAATAATGAATTTTCTGATACGTAAGGGGGTCGTTCTGTACTTCCACTACGGCAATAAAACAGTTTGTGTTTATCTTTTATAAGTGCTGCTCATTTAGCACCATTTCATATTCTTACAGATTTTCTTATTTTATACTCAGTTATTGTTTATTTTTTTTGTATGAAACGGCACTGTCGCTTCATGTCTACCTTTATTCATGAGATGTTTACTAACATCAAGGTGTTACAGGCTTTTAAAAAGTGGTAAAATATCATGTCATATAATTTCTTTGATTTAAAGTCCTTTCAGTGAGATGCAAGAGAAATCGGCAGAGTGGTTTTATGTTCCCAGGCCTGTTTTGTAGTGTAGGGCCCCTCCTCCACCTGTTGCTGCACACTCTGGGTTAGTGGCAAGGCTTCACCATTTTCCCTCACTTATAAAAACGACCGATATTTAAAAATATTTCTGGTCAAAATTGTATAGATATTTATGATGTGGACGCTAAAGATGCACCACTCTATTAAAACATATTTCACATTTCTGTAAAAAATTGTGTCAATAGGCATTTTTTCTTCAGGTTTTTTTACTGTGAGAATTTCATGCTGGTCCCATAAATTCACCTAATTTAGACATAAATATGCAAAATACTTGCAGGCACTATACAGCAGCTGTTCAGTCAAAAGGACAACTGAAAAACCTGCATTCAGTCAAATAATATTTAACACTAAGGTTCTCTGTACCCTAAATTATACATGCTTCAAATAAATCTCACAACAATGCCTGTATCAAATAATGTCAAGAAAAAAGTAAACTGAATTGAGTTACTGAGTCGAAACTTCCTGGAAGCAGGGCTAGGTGACTAATGCTGCCTCTGATTGGTTGATTCTGCCCGACCGGAGTCAGAATCAGCTTTCTGACCATCATGGTAATCCTAGTGAGTGTTGGTGGTTGTGTGCTGCTTTACCTGCTGTCTGGCCGCTCCTGATGTCCTTTTTTTCCTGCAGTGTTTGTTTGTTAATTGCCATGTTAGACTGATTGTGTTGATGCATTTTGACGTTCTTTACCCCCAAGGTAATTTTCCATGGCAACACTCAAACTTTCCTATTCACTCTGAGTGTTGAAGTTCGACATGGCATTGCTTAGGATTTGTTGTGTGAAGGAAAGAGGAGATAAGCTGCACACGCATGTTGGAAAGTGAGATACAGGTGATCGGCAACAAGAGACAGTGATCTCCGATCACCAATCATACATTTTCCGCGGAAATCGGACGATTATGATCGGTGGCCGATCGATCGGCACACCTCTAATGTAAAATATCTGATATTTGGATGTTTTGTAAATCAAAAGTCATTTTCTCAAAGCTCCTCGGGGTCTGAAGTGGAGATGTGGTAACTGGATAGCAATAAATATCAGCAAGGTTGAGTTTGTTCAGAGGGTTTTATGGCTTTATCAGGCATCGTAATCTCCAGTTTCACATGCCGACTGGGTCAAGTGGGCTTGGGGAGGACAGTACGTTTTCTACGCCTTGTTCCTCAACAGACAGTGGCTGAAATCTCCGAAAGATAAAGCAAAGGAACCTGTTATCTATCTATTTCTTTTTCCTTTCTTTTTTATTTGTTTCTTAATTGCTTTTTTATTTATTTATTTGTTAGTTCCATTCTGTTTTTCTTTCTTTCTGACTTGTCTCAGCACATTTTCTTCTTAATCATCTCGTATCACTGTTATTCCTCACAATTCTTTTTCAGACACACCACAGGTAGTGAAAATGGCTGACTATCCATTATGATGTCATCCACATTAAGAAGTGTTGTTGTCAGTTCATGTATTTTGGCGTCTCTACTAGGAAAAGGATCGCTTCTTTGAGTTTTCGACCAGTCGGTCATTATTCAGGACCAATTAAGTTGCAAATTATTCTGGTCACAGGTCGATTTTTTTATTCTAGTCCCCCAAATCCCATGATGAGAAGAAAACTATTGAAGCAAACTGTTAACAGAAGGTGAAACAATTGTTTACCCGATCTTTAACTTGGTGAAAAGCGAATCTGAAAGTCAAACAATAATAATAAATCTCTGTTATCTGCTCTAGCACCTTGACAGGCTTAAAGTGTAGCTGTTAACAAGCACATCATCTAAAAAAAGTGCTCTGTTTATGAGGTCTCATTCTGGATTCATGTGCACAGATTGCTGCTCGTTCAGAGACCCTCTCAGTTACAGGTGATGTATTTCCATTAATGCTGACTTTGATTAGGACACAGGGACACAAATGAACCCTGAGCTCTGAGCTCTAACAGCCACTTAGCAGAGACGGCCTATTCAAAAGCTGCTTACAATTATACGAGAGCTGTAAATTTCAAAGGCTTCGGCAGGTCACATTACCATTACTTCAGAAAACAGCTTGCTAACGCCCACATTAACTGAAATGATATTTTAATGCCTCTTATTCAGATGCCGGCTTTGTGTGCTGACCAGAAAAAAATAAAAAAACTGTTGCCAAATTAAATTGGGCGATTTTTCTGAATTTATTTTCTTTGTGATTTCCCTTTCTCAGATATCAAGCCAGCCAATGTGTTCATCACAGCTACTGGTGTGGTTAAACTGGGAGACTTGGGACTGGGACGATTCTTCAGCTCCAAAACAACTGCTGCTCACTCCCTTGGTAAGTCACAACATAAATACACATGCTGAGCTCCGAATCCACCAGCGTTTCATTAGGCCTGGTGAGTCTGGTGTCATATAGTCGTCAAGTCTTCTCAGCCCTTAGTCCTGCTCTGCCATAGGCCACTTAACTGCTTCCTGTTGGCTTGACCTTTAACCCTGACGCCGTTAAGGACTGAGGCTGAAGTCACGCAGGTCTTACTTAAACCGGGTGCAATAAAACAAGCTAGCCTGCTGTACAATCACGGCTATTGTTCATGTTGATGGACCGGTTAGTCACTGGTAGGAAATAACATCATGTAACGCCCTATTTTTCCTTCAAGGAAGTGAAAGTTGCTGCACAAAATCCCCAAATAAGTTAGGGTGCGGACACAGTAAAAAGTGGGCAAAATCCCGTTTTACCATTTTCTCCTCGTATTTCGCTTTTAGTCTGGGACTCAGAACTGGTTACAATTAACAGATTTTGCAGGCTATTTAATTTTGGTCTAGTTTTGTTTTTTCTTTGTGTATTTGGTTTTAAAACAGCTGCGTCTCAGTTAATTAAACATGTCAAAAATTTATGAAGAAATAAAACTGTTTGCAGCACGGTAATATGTGTCTGACATTTGTTTTTGTTAATTTTGATGACTGTTGATTGCGGCGAATAAAAGCTCAAATTTTAGTTCTCCAAAAATGTCAACTTTGCATAAGACTAATACAAATGTTGTAGGTGAGTCAAGGGCAGTCGCTGAATTAGTTTGGCTGTGGGGTGGTTCCAGAAAATAAAATCAGCATCTTCATAAAGAAGGAAGCAGAAATCGCTCTAGAATTTCCTGGTAGATTGCTGCTCTGGATTTGGTCATAGGATCATCCAAACTCAACCAAAACCACCTTCGTTAGTCAGTGTGCTTTATCAGGAGGCGACAGTCTTTTGCCCAGGTAAATAAGTAAATAAGGAACACCTAAGACAAAGAATGCAGAAGTTGTAGTTGATGTCCTGACTTACTTTTGAGGCTCTGACTCTTTTTGCGTTGAGTGTTGCGTTGATCTGTTAAAATCCAGGGCCAAACCCTTTTATATTTGCTTTGTCTTGGATTTACAAGCCAAATCTGGGAACAACATTACAACTCAGTTGAACTCATTCCAGTTCCAAGGTGAAAAACCAGTGGGATTTCCAGTATCCACCAATCATCCATCTATTGTCTTCACACATTTATCCTTGCAGGGTCACGGGAATCCGTCTCCAGCGGACTATCACTGTTTTTCTAATTACTAATGGCAACACAAGGCACTGATGGCTAGGCAAGGTGAAAAACTAAACTGATCAAACAAAAGACTCTTAAATTTGAAGCTGCTAAAATTAGTTCCACAACCTCTAGATTTATGGTGTGTACTTGACTTTTTACACACTGTTCAAGCCTTATGACTTGGTTTTCTTTACCAAATAAGAACATGGAGTAACATGTCGTAAATTGTTTATCTCCGCCTGCATTAACCAGATTTTAACATCTGGAAGGAAGGAAATGTTTTGCTTATGCAGAAAGAAACTCCATCCATCATTAAAATTCATTTGATATTTGTAGGACAGCATGATCTTAAATGGGACATGGTGTTGACATGTATGTTTTTATAGCCTTGTGGTGCCAGCTGCTACAGAATGTGGTCTCGATGGGCTGGGCTTGTTCTTTTCTGTCTCAGAGATGTCCTGTCGGGGTCTGGGAGGTCAGAGGTCGGCCCAAGTCAACACCTAAAGCTCCGTCATTTTTCTCGAGCTCATGCCCAGGATGTTTTCTTTTTTTATTTTCGTCAGTGCTGGATGTCAGAAAGTTCTTTTAGCATGACAAGGCGTGCTGGTTCTGCCGCAGTGTTTAGCTAGAGCAAAAAAGTCGGATGTTAAAACCCAAGGTTCCCAGAAGAGCATTGCATTGCAAAAAGTAGCCACATATTTGAACATAATGGTTTCTACAATTTGAACTTCAAAATGCTTCCCTCAGAATATGGAAGTTGTGTGGTGAAATGCGAATGTTTGCACACGTCACTTTAACCAAATTGCAGTGTGAAAAATGTGACAATCTTTCTAGAGGGTGATAAAAGATGATAATGTATTTGTGTTAACTACAAGACATAAGAAATATTCTGAAATACACACTTGAATCATTGTTCTTGCAGAGTCTGGGAAAGTATAAAGTATTTTCTAGATTTGGAGAAGTATAGAAAAAAAGAATAATAATATTAGGATAACTATTCTCTACCTCACTGCCTGAAATACCCACATTTAAAATTTTATTGTGAAACCGATATTTACTCATGTTATGTATATAAATACCTTTCCAGTTCATCATACAAACTACTCAAAAAGCTGATCATTATTCAGATTCACATATAATTTCCAGTCTCGGCTCCAAAGTGCCAGACTTCAGACGGTATTAAAATGTCAGAAAACAATGTAAAATCTGATAGATATCAGTGTCGACACTTGGAGTTCTGTCAGCTGTGCTGTTACCCAGCATCCCTCTGGACATTTCCGCAACTTCATACACTGGAAAACTCAGTTAAACAAATTCCACAGACAACCGGGATGCCATTGACACCGTGTCTCCTCCCGTGTCGAACTGTTATTACCTCAAACTGTGTGCTATTCTCAGCCCCCAGCGCTACAGCAGCTCAGACTTTGAGAACGTGTTAGTCACATGACCAGCTAAAACAGAAGCTCTATCAACCAAACATCCTGCAGTGCCAGAAGAGAAGATTGAAAGTGTGTGTGTGCTCATTAAAAGCTGAGTCCACAGCACCCTCTTTAGGCTGATGGAGGACAGGCAGCCCCACCTGAAGTGTGGTCAAGGTGATCAGTGAGTCTGAATCAGTCTAGATTGAGTTTTTTTGCAGGTTTTTGCACTCTACATGGTAAGTGTTAATGCTTATGTATTATTTTTTTGTATAGAATTATTAAATGCATTGCTTTTTAAAACTTAAATCACTTAAAAATCAACTAAGCGTAGATTTTTTTCCCCTTCAGTAACAACAGTTTTGATACTGATGGGTTCATTTGCATGTTGTTTTCCGCTGACAATGCTTGAAGCATCAGGAGGAAATCGTCAATTTTTCCCGCTGATTTCCACTGTCTCTCTGTTTTAGACCAATACGCAAAAAAGAAAAAAGAAATGCATTCAATTTATGTGTAAATGTATTTACCAAATCCAGATATCTGTGGACGTTCTTGGACTGGAAGAAGCTGATAATGTCTGTAGGTTACCATGACCTATCGACACAAGAGAGTCAGGGCGCTTCATCCCCCCCCCCCTCCTCCGTCTGGCTTTCCCCTTGACATTTCTCACTGTGTGTTTCAAACAGCAGATCTTCTCTGTCTCTCTCTGTCACCTCACCTTCTCTCCTGCTGCTGTTTCTGTGCCTTGCTTGTTGTCACTTCTCCTTCCCGCTGTCCCTCCCTCTGGTGCTTTGACTTTTAGTCAGGGAAAGATGACGGCGTAGGTGAAGGAGAGAGAGAGAAAAAGAGAAGGTGTGAGAAAACTAGAATTGGGAGAATGGAAGTGAAATGGAAGTGAAAAGAGAGAGCAAAGCAAAGAAGAAAGGGAGAGAGGCAATATGGTACAAAAAAAACGAAATGAGCGTAAGAAAAGGAGGAAGGGGTGACAGAGAGAAAGTGGAAAAAATGTACAGTGTCTCAGGTAGAAGAAAGGAGTGTGACAAAGTGTCAAAAAAGAGGAGAAAAAAGAATTTGGCAGGAACAGAGTAAAACGAGAGAATGGCAGGAAACACAGGAGGAAGAAAGGGTAGAAAAGCTGTGGGGTAGAGTGGTGAGAGATGGGTATTTATATCTGTGTCTGACTGCTTTTGTGGGAACCAGATCTTAGTTTTTGATCATTCCAGTGTGCCCATTTTTAAAAAGTGAGGACGTTCTGTCTCTTCCCGTCCCTGTGAAAAACATAAGGTGGCTGTTTGCAAATGAAGCCCTGGCTTTAGTGGAAGAAATGTCAGGACGAAGGTTGAAGTCATCTGCTGAAGTTGAGGGGAAGAGAGCAGGGGATTGCATTATGTCATTAAATGACCTCACAGAGATAGCCGCAGTAGCGCAGTGTGTATTCATGCCATTGCGTGGGTTTGTAACGAGCCCAGCCACCCAGCTGAACAGAGGAGTTGGGTGGTGGAGCTGAGATGGAGGTCCAGGCTTACAGCCTGTCAGCTCCAAGGCTTTCAACTCAGCTGCTGCTCAGTACACGCACCAACACACATGCACACTTCTTTTCCCCCTGTATAAAACACGGCACACACTGGGAGACGGAGACGATACCCTTTTTGTCTTCTGTACAGATATGGACTTGTGCTGACACACCCTCAGTTTGGTTTGAACATACACCAGGGCTCTGGAGGCAGATTAAATCACAGTTTGTTAAATACGTTTGACGAGGGTACAGTAATTCACTGTCAAACATTCTCATTGTTGATAAGAAAATAGAAGTTAAAATTTTGTGTATTTAAATTCAAGGCCTTAATTTAACATAGAATAAAAGGGTGGGTTAAAGTTGAGTATCTTCTTACAATGTGAAAATACAAAATAAACATTGAATTGCCACAGTTTGAACGTGGTATAATTAATTTAGTGTCTATTTATTGTCTAATTTAGTGTCTTTGCCAATGCTAATTCCTTACTTAAAAGATAGAAATTTTATCTTTTAAGAATAAATGCACAATAAATTGCAATAAGCTTGAATTGTGTGCTGCTACCATATCACTGGAAACCTGAAGCCCTTCTGATTGAAAAATAAACATGCGTGTCCTTTTGCATTCATTTGGTGTGGCGTGCTTTAAACGATGGCAAACAAAATGCACTAAAACGCACTAATGTCCTCTAATAAAAAAGCCTGGCGATTGTTTGACTGACATGTTTTTCATCTGACTGTATTTGTAGGTGACATCATTTCCTAATGTGCTTTGCTATAAATTTTATCTGACTTTGTATTATACACCAATGGTTTCCAGTCAATGCTGCAACAAATATTCTCTGTTATAAGGCTAAAGGCATAATAGAAAACCTGCACTTTCTTTGAATTTTATGTGGAGGATGAACAGATTTTGTTAAGAAATCACTCAAACTCATTTCTGTGGCCTAATTGAGTCGATAGTGTGATTATGTTTGATCTGCAAGATAATTCCAGATATCTATAAGAGTTGGCTTAATTGTACATGAAGTGCTAACATAAATCCTCGTGCATTGCCGTGTCAGTCAGAACCCACATCCTCTGTTGCTCATGCTACTCCAGTCACATCGGACCACTTCTCCCAAAAACGGCCAAATGAAATGTGGAAAACAGAAACTTCCTGGACAAGTATGAAGCAGAATATTTGATGGGGGAAGGAAAGGTTTCGTATATGGTACAACAAGAACATACTGTTGGAAGGTTTGATAACCTGAATAAGTAGAAAATGTGATTTATAAATCATCTTAACAAGTTGGGGAAGAAATCCATCCAGACCAACCAAACTGTCTGAGTTTGGTTGGTCTGGATGGATTGTTCCCCTAAACCAAACTGGTTGTTGCACAAACTGCCCTCAAGCTTTGTGATAAGTGGCAATTAGTCTTTTTACATCAATGTGAAAGAGATTTGGTCACTTTTGGTTCTCTAGACTTGTTATTTTAGCCTTATTAGAGGGTTTTCAAGCATAAACTTCCTGGTTAAGGTCAAACCACAGCAGTTCAGTCAGATTGAAGTCCAGACTTTAACTTATTTTAGGCATTTAGTGGTGGAGTTGCTGGTCTACTAAGGATCGTTCTGCTAAATTCACAATCTGACGGTCGGAGATTCTCCTTTGAGATTTTTTTGTTTAACTGTTGGTGTAATGTTCTCTTTCTGAAACGGTGCATTATATATGGAATTTATATCATGTGTACTTTTTATAATAACACTAATTTACCCTGAGTTCATCTTGTATTTTAAAGTATGTGTTGTTGGGAGATTTAAAGGCATGCAATCAAGAAAGAAGAGCTTGGTAGAGAGTTGAATTGGGGTGATGGCTCAGAATGATGTGTAAAAAGAATAAACAACAACAACAAAAAAGAGTTGCAGCAGAAAACATCTCAAGATTTTTCCTCCATTTCAATCTGACTGTGTTGCCGCCTGGATTTCTGTGTCTGAATGAAAATGAATTCATCGCCTTCGCTTGTGATTCAAAATTCTGCGAAGTGAAAGCTGTAATGGAGCGCAGATAAAAGCAGGTTTATTAATGGAAACTCCGTCTGAAACATTGAAATCGTCTTGTTGGAGCTTTAGGTTTAAAGTTTATAAGGAAATGGCATCAAATCAATGAGTGCATCTCAAATGAGACAAGTTTTTGTTCGTTTCACTGTACGCTCAGCAGGGGTTCAGAAGTGCTGCGTTCTTTATACTCGATGGCATCTCACCTCCCATTCAACAACACTTAAGCCGTTATGCAGCGAAAACAGTGTTGTCATTGCTATTCACTGTAATGGAAATCAATCCCTACATGACTTTCAATTTATTTGCATGAATAAATAATGTGTCCTTAATTCGGCTCAGTAAAGGAGCTGGAGCCCAGCGCTGCAGCCCTTTTTATGCAACTATTAGCATAAGGGAGGCTGATTCTTTTAATCAACTAATAATGGATGTTAGGGGAGCCTGTTCAGACCGCACCGGGAGGCCTCACAGAGCTCCCACACAAACATGGGTGTTAATACCCACACACACACGCACATACACGCATCCAGAGAGCCAATAATGTACCGAAACTACAATGAAAACCTGATAACCAATTAAATCCCTGTATTCTTCCACTTTCTCCCTTTCTTTCTCTATATGTCGCTGTGGATACTGATTAGTATTAGTGACATATAATGTTTTTTTTTATTCAGTCCCTCATCTAAGATTAAAGCTGATTTTCTCCACACAATTAGATCGTCACCAAATTTAAAAGAGCCAGCTTTTGAGGTCAGTAGAGGTCGAGTCTAATGCCTCTCTCCCTTTAACTTTCATTAATTACAGTTCAGAATTTGACCCCCGTTTAATGTGCTGAATGGTTTGGGGAGTTTCTGTGGGTATACAAATTTCAATCACGTTTTAGAACATTTTTCTTGTAATATTTTTATCCGAGTTGACTTTTCTCTTGTGTTGCTTCAACATGAGGGATGCTCGCACATACCCAGCTCAGCTCAGCTGAAAACTCAGTAGCTAATGCACATTTACCTATATCCAGATATAACCAGAGACAAAATGTGCAGAAATATTTTTCTGGCTTCTGAGCATCTTTCAAACAAAAACATGTCGGTCAGTAACTCATAGCTTTTAAGAAAGACAAAAAAGCAACATTTATTCCTAATGCCACGTTTTGGTCACTACCTCTTATATTATGTCCTAATATTTACCTAATATGTCCTAATATAATAATATTTATTATTATGTCCTAATAAACACCAGGTAAATTGAGTGTTAGAAAATACATTTCTACTGTTTGTTTTATAGATTAATATGATTTTAACAAGGTGAGACCAGCTGGTTAATTGTTCAGCCTATTTATTTGTTCCATCACCTGCTTAGCATACACGCCACTCTGTAAATCATTGTAGATTTGAAACATAAAATGGGTTGTACACCTTTGGTTTTTTAAAAGAAAGATACCTTGTTTGAGTTCGGTTGACTGTTTTTTTCCTTTTTTCTAGGTCTGTTTATCTCTTATGAGCAACAAGATAAGGATACGGGTCAATCTGTGCCAAACTCGGCCTTGATAAAAGCAAAATGTGTAGCTACTTAAGACAAAAGCTATGCGTCAATGTAAAATTTTCCATTTTGCACAAATATGAATTCTGGCCCCAAATAAAATAAAAAAAATATTTCCATCTGTATCAGCTCTCTGTGGTTTTAGACCCAATTGTGCTACTTTTCAGTCTGAGGTCAGGAGCTGCTCAAAATCATTCCAAGGGTTTAAGTGACCCACAGGCCGCACTTTGGCCATGCCAGGTCTAAATGCTTCATCAAGAGGAAAATATGGAAGAGAAATAACTTCATACTTTGTGTTCAGCAGCATAAAAACATACATTTACTGTCTTTATTGTCAGGGTTATTTTGTCTCTTCCTGCTACTCCTGCACAGTGACTGTTTTACTATAATCCATAACAAACCTTATAGAAAGTCTAAATGTTCCCAGTTTATCATCACCTGACTTGAAGCTCTTGGTATATTATAGATCACTTTGACTTTTGAGAAAACATGTTCCAGTAACTCAGCTCATTTGACATGGAATTAGATGCTTTTCCCACCATGTTTGTATTTGAAACTGCATCTGAAACACAGTTTAATATGATTGCCTGCAGACACGCACGCACGCACGCAGTCTGCAGACAGGAGTCACTACTGACACACAGCAGAGGAGAGAAACTGTAACTTTTGTTAAAAAGATAAATGCATGAGCATGATGTGTTGAGTAAAAACATTGGTTTAGTCATTTTGCATATAACAGTCGTCATCGGTTACGTTGACTATGCGAGTCCTACAGATTACATTTATATTTTAGTGAGCCACCCTTCATGCTGCTATTTGAGTGGATGTAAAAGAAGTCTAAGAACTTTGTGAAGTTTCCATCTTCTAACCATATGTGATCAATAAAACACCCCTGCTGGATTTGCTTGATAGACTTTTACGTGGGAATTCACAGTAAACGGAAAGCAGATGATAAAAGCAGCCAGTCAAAGTCTGCTAAGAAAACAGCAAATTTCCAAAGCCTCCTGCAGTGCGTCATGGATGTGAAGCGGAGCTGTGCCTCCTCTTTGGGTCCAGTTGGGTGATGGTCTGATTTCCTGGAGCTTTGCCATCCGCCTTGGCAGTTGGGGATTCTTGAGTTTCAAAACCAGAACTGGAAATGGGCCAGCTTTGACTACTGTTTCAGATCATTATGGAGACTCACTAATGGGAACTGATTTATGGGTGCTTTCTGTGTGTGGGTATAATTTCTGTACATGTGCATGTATACACACACACACACACACACACATATATACAACAAGGTATGCAGTGGAACAAAAGTGATCAATTGTAAACTCAAAAGGTTTTTTCTTGTTTATTGCAACATATTAATACTATCTTTTTTTTTTTTTATCCCTCTGTCTATTTCTTTCTATTTGTCTTCGTCTGCCCTTCGCTCCATCCCTCCTCCCTCTGGCTGCCTTTGTGTTCCAGTGGGTACCCCTTACTACATGTCACCAGAGAGGATACATGAAAACGGCTACAACTTCAAATCTGACATCTGGTCGCTAGGATGCCTCCTGTACGAGGTAAGCTGTTGGAATATGTGCACAATCTGTCACCTTGCAGTCAGCGGAGGGAGTGACAGAGGAACACACACGTTCTAACATGCACATCAACAGACAGGCCCTTTTCACTCTGAATACTTGCATTATAATAAGAAAATCAGAACTGTTTTGCATTTCCTTTCATTATGACGACAAACTTCAATGAACTTTATTGGGATTTTATTTGTATGGACCAAAATAAAGTAGTGCATGAATATTTATTTTTTTTGATTTTGTTGTATGTTTTACTGCAACAATGTTTTTAAAAACAAATGCCTCCTCAAGTTTGCAGATGACATTGTTATAGTCAGTCTGCTGCATGATGGGGAGATCCAATATGGAGCTGCTCTTTACTACTTTATGAAGTGGTGTGATGAGCATTGCCTCAAGGTGGTTATCAGTGAAACAAATGACATGAGGAAAAAAACATCCTACTGTACCAATAATATTCAAGGAACCTCCAGTGGAAATTTTGGACAGGTTCAGCTGCCTGGGAACAATCAATTTTTAACAATTTTCTCAACTTTGAGCAACGCTCTGCAGTGATCTGCAATAAAGGTCTGCACGGATGTTACCATCTTTTTGGCGTTGATAAAATGCTGATTAGTTATTTTGTCTCTTCCTTATTTTAGCAAATTATTCCTAAAAGATAATACAATAATTAGCAGTGCTCTCTGATATCTAGAACAGACAAATTGTGAAAAAGTCTGCAAGCATCCCAGCCAG
Source organism: Phalloptychus januarius (assembly GCA_902982915.1). NCBI lineage: Eukaryota > Metazoa > Chordata > Actinopteri > Cyprinodontiformes > Poeciliidae > Phalloptychus > Phalloptychus januarius. The sequence goes on along the minus strand of CADWAE010000076.1, from coordinate 5,936,021 downwards.
CTGAGACTCTCCTCTTTTAGAGAAACGTGTTCTCTTTCCTTCAAGTCAAAGGTCCTGGTTGCCGTCTATAGGACGCACGTGGCTGAAATATTCTTTTGTCCCAAGAGCTTTTAAAGCTCCTAATTAATTTTGACGAAGCTTGGCAGATTTTAGAACATTTTGGAACATTTCACAGTTTTATTCCTTGTTATTTAGTGTGGTATTTGTGTTGACGTGTGTGGTTTATGCCTCGACTGTCTTTGACTGCTGCTGTGAACCAAATTTCCCCATGTGGGACAATAAAGAACTGAGCAGAAGTGAAGCGCCAGTTTACCACCACATGTAGCGCTTTGCTCGTAAGCCAAAAACAATGCAATTTCAATCTCATCTGGCCAGAGCAACTTCCACCTGTTGGCTGTTCCCTTATGGCTTGTGGTAAACTGCAAACAGAGCTGCTGATGGATTTCTTCCAACAATGACTTTCTTCATGCCTCTCCTCCGTAGAGGCCAGATTTGCTGTGTGCATGAATAACAGTTGTCCTGCAGCTCCCCCAGAGTTACCATAATCTACTTGGCTGCTTCTCTGGTTATTGTCTCTTTACCTATTCTGTCATTTTGTTGGACGATGGATTGATGGTTTTCTGAGAAATGTTCAAAGCCTGGGATATTATTTTATAACCCAAACATCTCCTTTTTTAAAATATCTCCTCTACTTCTTCCCCGATCTGGTTGCTGTGTTCTTTGGTCGTCATGATGCTGTTTGTTCACTTTGCAGCCTTCACAGAACAGCTGGATTTATACTGAGATTAAATTACACATAAGTTGACTCTATTTACTGAATGGCTCATGAAGCCACTGGATTTTATTCAGGATTATCAGAGGAAAGGGGGTATGCTCGTTTTTTGTTTGTTTTATAACCAGAAATGCCAATAAAACAATAATTGTAGATTTTGAGGGGTATGAACACATTCATGTGGCACTGTACTTGTCAGTATAATATTTTTATTTACATTTTTTATCAGCAATAACGTTGCAGATTTCTTTACTTGTGAATTCATATAATATTAGTTTTGGATTTTTTTTCTGTGCCGTCTCGGAGGCCCTGAAACTCTGCGTTTATGTTTGTTTAAATCGGAGAACCTGCTGAACATTGGAAAGCTTTCGAATGAAGGGAACTGACATGGCCATGTGTTCTGGATAAGGCTGCACAGTGACACTGACTAGTTTGATTAGTCAGGAGCAAAACGCTGTGGGGCTTTTTTTTTTCTGAACCACACCGAGTATAGAGACAAGCGGAGCTGAAGACCACACAGTAGAGCGAACAAAGGGGGGAAGAGTAAGAAGCAGGAGAATGCTGGACATGGACGACAACAGTCAGTCCGACCTTGCTGTTTAACAGCTTCTCTGCACCCTCACTACGCACAGATGAGCCCAAATTCAGAGACGGATTGTTGACTTAGGACCTGCCCACATTTTCCTCTCTTCGTCTCCCAACTCCCATGAGTTTGCGATGGTTTGAGCTGCATTTCAACGCATCACCGACTGCACCTTCTCCACAGTGCCTCAGGCATAGAGGTGGAGAATGAGCGAGGAAGAAGTTGGAGCTCAGCTTGCAGGGCATAAGTTCACAGGTGCTTCATGGTGAAAATTGTGTTGCGAAACATCAGCAGCCGAACAAAGCGGCAAGTGCAATGACTGCTCTCCTGGTTAAAAAACAATAAAACGGACAGAAACAAGCATTTTAACTGACCCATGTTTTAACTCAGAAAAATCTGATCAAGAAGTGATCTGGAGAGCAGAATTGAAAAACTACTCGAGACTTGTTGCTCCCAGAGGAGGTTCAGAGACAAAAATGGAGATTTAGGGTGAAAAAGTATGGGAATCTCTAAAGAAAAGTAGAAAAGGTTAAGGGCATTAAGGTTGAAAAAGTCATGAGAGTCAGACGAAACGAGACCGAAGAGTAGAAAAGTAGAAAGAGAGAATAACAAATGGCGAGAGTTGAGTTATGGATTCCTGTAGCAAAGAGAATGATGGGGCGGTTTCATTCAGAGAGAAATTGTTACAGGTACAAGAGCAGACACAGAACCCCCCCCATCAGGTCAAGGTGAGTCATGCAAGAAGCCTGTGGAGATAAAGATTTTACAATCGTATTGTTACCAGAGCAGTACTCACCACACCATGCATATTCTCTTTGAAGAAGAGGCTCGTACTCCGCTCTTTTCTTAGCAAGTCTAGCAAGTCGGCTCCACAGTACGTAGTATCTCTTTCTCAGAACTTGAGCCTTCATTCCTCTGTGCTCTACTCTTAACTTCTGCAAAGTTCCCTTCCACATGCCTTCTTTTCCTCACTTAACCTCCAGGCAATTCACATAGAAATCCACTTCTGATTCCTTTGTTCCTCATTGATTTCACTAAGAAAGCACAGTTGGGAATGAAGATTGCGCCGGTTTTTGTTTTTTTCTTTTCTTTTTCGGCGCGTTTTCTCATCTATGAATGAGTGCAGGGATTTTCGTTCCTCGTGTGTGAAGCGGCTCCGTTTGAGGGAGCCTGCATTTTTCATTCCTGCGCCCGGGGGTTGAGTCGAGGTCCGAAGGGTCTGCCCGTCAATACCTCACCATTGTATCTGCGTCCATCTTCATCTTCCATTCTGTTTGATCCCTTTCTCTTCATGTCCAACCTTATTACATCCCCTGACCTTGCACCCTGCCCTTCACCCAAACCTGCTATGGCGTGCTAAACAGGGGTGCTTGTTGGGATGTCTCCTGTGGAGCGCCAGGAAGTAAATCACAAGGTTGGTCACATGACAGAGCAAAGCCAGAGACACCTGGTCCTTGTCAATACCCCCATGCAATTTGATCAGTAAGTCTTGAACGCTGAATGTGTTTTCTGTAAAGAGAGATGCATTTTACACTCCTGTTCGTACAGATGCATTACGGTTTATAGATGAATAATATCTTGAATAGATTTACGGGAATGCGTCTCCTTCCTGTATGAAACCAAAGCATCCATACCTCTGACTGTGCCCATGTCTCATACCTCCTGCACACCGCCTTTCCCTCCCGCCTTGTTTTTGGTGTTGGTTTTACGAGACCCCAAAATACTGGGTTCTCAGCATCTGGCGTTCGCATGTGATGAGCTGCCTCTGCGGTTTCCCTTTGTTTAGCTCTTATAATGTTTTTTTTCTGCTCTCTAAAACATGTCAGTAATCTGCTACATACAAGGTTTGAGGCCCTGTTTTTTCACAGTCTCGACATGTTTTTCCTCTAGTGTGGATATTCTGATGTAACCTATATTAATGTATGGTTAATCTTATAATTATTCAAACCTCTGCTAGATTCAGATTTTAAATGATCAACTAAGAAGTTAAAATTTTATAGGATGTGAGACCAGGGGTCGACCTTTATCATTTTGTTAATCATTTATTGTGATAAATGGCATCTAATAAAATTTTTTATTTATTGCTGTCACCATAAATTCTAATAAATGATGTTTAAACTCCCCCATAACTACACTTATTGTCATAAACACCAATAAACTTGAGAATAAAGTTACCATGTTCAGACTTCTTAATGTCCTAAAGAAGCACATTACGAATGGGAATGTTTTCAGGAGCATTTTTTGTGTTTGTGTTTGTGTTAGCTACAATAGTTGTGACACACAGTCATATAATTACCTAAAACAGATGTTATAAATAGTTCCCATCAATATGTTTATCTTTATTACTATAATTCCACAAAATATTGTGATAAAACTTTAGGTCCATATTGCTCACCTCTATAATGAGACGGTCATCTCTCAAGAAAGTGAGAAATTATTTTTGCTGTTTCTTTTTGCCTTTTTTTTTTCTTACCTATTAGAAATCGGCTTGTCAAAAATAATCCGCTTCACATTGAAAAGAGAATCTCTATCAAACCAGCTTTTTGCACATCTTCACTTGCGTCTTAAAGGTGGAAAGCCCTCCTTTCCATCACCCTAAACTTCAGGTCCACCACATATTCTACAATGTCCTTCTGTTGCCTTAAAGGAGAAAACGTCACATGACCCTGATCAGCCAATCAGAAAAGGACTTCTGGGAAATGAGTTGCTACGTCATGTTAATTAGCAAATAAGAAAATTGGTTTTACTTTTTTTTTTCTACCAAATTAAACTAGAGAGAGACAAAAGAGGAAAAGAAACTGCCCTTGAAGCTAAAATATTTCGTATTCAGGGTTACAACAAGTATTAATTTGACTGAATAAAAGAGAGTTTCCTTTCCGACTTTAACCTCTAGTAAAGTTAATCCAAACCTGATTGTTTTAATATTGTTTCAGACTTTTTAAATTTCACGTCAGGGTCTAAAAAGCATTCATATGTTGACGATTCAGAATCGGTGTCGGATAAAGTCGCAGTTTTATGTTATCTCAGAAGTCCATCAAGGATGTTTTCAAAGTGCTTGAAGAACGCAAGTCTTAGGGGTGAAAGGTTACAGCTGGTGTGTTCCTAAAGGAGCTGTAGTTTTGCTTTTAACATTTGCTACTTTCGTCTCAACAGAAGTTTTTTTTTTTCCTCAAAAGATGTTAAACTATGTTTAATTTTCAGAATTCAAATATTTCCACTCAGTGCGGCTGCAGTGAGCCTGGTTCTGGTGAACATATTCTTAAAAAGATTTTCTTCAAAGATTCAGTCCAATTTAACATTTCCATGCTTTCAACTCACTCATCCCTTTCTTTCCCTTTCTAGTGTGTTAAAGTAGGGCACTGATGGCTCCGCTGGGTGTAGGTACATGCCTAATGACTGTCCCAACATTGTAACTTGTTACTTTGATTAATATATAATCATAAAGACTCATGAAGGACCAGCGCCATCTAAGAAGTCACGATTTTCACTTGTATAGTAGTATTTCACTTCATATGTGTCTAAAAACAATCTGTATACCGATGCATGTTTGTCATGAAAGCATGTTAACATTTAGGTGTTTATTTTGCCATTACGGTAATGTGTGCGTTCATAAATGAGTGAGAAGTTGTGAGATGCCCTTTAGTCCCGGGATGTGAAGACTCCGGGGATCATGGGGGCTGGGGAAGAGCAGGAAGATGGCTGCCTCTCGTAGCTCTTCCTAATTGGTGTACAGGGAGAGAAGCTAGAGTCTGAAACTCGGATCAATGTAATTAAAATGGAAAGCCCCCATCCAGACATTTAAAACGCAGCCATACCAGTTTTACATGCATGGGCTGCGGAGAGCACAACATGGCCAGTTAGCTGAAAAAGACAGAGAGACTTTTTGGTTCCCTCTTTGATTGTGTTTTTGCAATGAGCTTTATTGGAGTATTTTTAAAAGATAAATCAAATTTTCAAACCTCAGTTTAAAGACATACTGCTTAAGGTATTAATAATAAAAGCTTAAGCACTCTGTGCTAAAACTTCTGGGTTTCAGCAAGTTTTCTGGTCACGTTTCTCTTAAAATAAAAATAGAAATAAATCTTTGGAATTCAAAGAGAACTGTAAGACAGAAAAACATATGCAGATTTGAAGAAAAACAGCATAATCCTGAGAAGGATAGTCGCTAGGTTAATCACGTATGATGTATTGTTTATGGTCTTTAATAATGGCAATATTTTTCTGGCATATTTTGTATGAAGTATGGGCAAATAATGGCCATAGATTGGTTCAAGGATCATATATTATTTTCAACAGTTGATTTCATTAAATGGCTGCCCTTTGGTGGTCATACTTAACTCATTTCGATGTTGCATTACGTTTTGAAGCTCCAGAACTTTGTTTCTCCCACGAGTTGAGAGCAGCATCTCTCACAAGACAATGAAAATACATTTTGGAAATGAGAACAATTTGATCAGTTTTTATTAAAAAGTATTTGCCTTTTCAATAATCAATGAAAAATCCTTATTGGCATTCCAACAATCAAACTATTTTATATATTTGCGGACCAGGTTTTTGCCCCTGAGATTGGAAGCTCTCTTTGCCATCTCCCTAATCTTTAGCTTCCTCATCAGATTATCTGTCTGATTCCAGTCAGGATTCTGGTCGGGCAGCTTCAAAGCGTTCTGACTATTTCTGATCAGAAGAAGTACGCTGACAAATTTAAATACAAATCTGCCAAATTTGAATAATTTTATGCCTAACTCTATATTTCCTATAAATCAATAACCCTTGCATCAATGTTTATTTTTTCTTTAATACACAGTGTTTGTACCTGTAAAGGTTGAATGAAAATTAAATGTGAAATGTTGAAATCCTGTTGGTTTGTTGATCTTAGAAAGAAAATTGTATCTTGTATACGTGGAATAAGCAGCTTAGCTGTCAAAGAAAACTGGAAGTTGGCATCAATCAGTAAAAGCCTCATTGGTGCAATTCTAGTTTTTGTTGTGCTCTTTGAAATTAAAGCGTGATAGGAAATGTTGGGTATATTGTTTTGTTTCTTTTTTGTCTTCAATGGATTTTTTTTACAATCCTTTGAAGACAACTAACACCGCCATGCCAGTGGATTCTAAACTCCAGCCTACACATTCGAAATTCTGCTCTTTATGAGCTTTGGACTTATGCTACCTGGAGTTGTATGGAGAGATTTTGTATTTTATGTTTCCAGTAATAAAGGAGTGATTGTTCTTTCTTTTTATTGGCAATAATTGGCACACATTTAGGTGCATAATGAAATCATTTGGGTGCAATAATTTAGTCTTTCTTTTGCTACCTGACCAACTTAGTAGAGTTTCTGTTGCTAAATTGGGTACAAATTATTGCACTAGTAACATTAAGTACAGGGAGCCCATAATAAAAAACTTTTTATATTAATTCAAAGGGATCTTTGAGGATTAAGATTATTGTTCATGGGTTTTGTCTTGAGTAATGGTTATGGATTATGTTTTACTTGTGACAGCTGAAGGAAACTAGTAATGTGCTCTATGAAGGGGAGTTCTCTGAAATACAGCTGTGTGTGTGTGTGGTTTCTGAGAGGGGTGTCGGGGTGTGTGTGTGTGTGTGTTCTGCCACCAGCAGCTCACTCCCCTTAGACAGACAGCAGGCATGCGTGTGCAGTGTGTCTTCCCCGAATATCAATGAACCGTGTACACACACGTGCACACCCCGAGGTGCGCACACACACTCACACGCCCCGGCCTCAGAGGTCAGAGAGTGAGTCAATCATCTAAACCGTTGCGACGAAACAGTCTGAAAAAGGAGCAAGTGTGTATTTTCCTGTTTTTGTGTGGGTATGTGTCTTTATGCTCCCGCGTGTGCGTGTGTGTGCGTGTGCTGGGGTGTGTGTTTGTGTGTACTCACTCTGAGAGCAGGGGGCCGGCAGCTGTCAGGGGCTAGGAGCAGCAGGCACTAATGAAGCAGATGAATAGTGCAAAAACTCGCAAATACAAACAGGACAGTTGACATTTTTCATCTGTCAAAAGCAGAAGATGCATGAAAATACGAGGGGGTCTTGTTTAACCCTTTGCCTCCTGGTGTCTGCAGTTGCCTGCTTTCCCCCTCCTTCCTCCATGTTTCTGTCTCAGTCTTTTTTTTTTCTCCACGCTTTCTGAGAAATTTGGGCATAAAGGCACTTGGTTAATTTAAAAAATACACACAGGGTGTATTTTTTGCAAAGCAATTAGGAGTGTTTCCCACATGGATCCGTCTAAAACAACTGAAATTGACTTTTATAACTAAATGTCTTTTGGTGAAGGAAGCCAACTCAGTGGGATCATTTAGATCTATTCTTTGATCTTAGACATTTTAAAGCTTCAACTTTAGTTGTTGGAAAGAGATGCAGTAGTAAATTGGTCTTGAAGAATACCTTAGCTTTCTATTCCTGCATCACATGTAACATATTTATATCCTGCTGCAGCTGGAAGTTATTATTAATGAGATAATATGTTCATTTAAATATGACATAATGTGACACTCAGGATGTAACCTTTCACCCACATTTCACTCCTCCCACCTAGACTATTGCAAACACCCTTCACTTTGACTAGACTGACATAAATTTAACTTTCATCCTTCAGACAATGTCGTCTCCAGCAGTACAACTAGAGAACAGGGTATATGGTATATCGTGAATGTATCGTCATGACAACATCAGTGAGTGCAACATCCCTATCACAAAGAACTGTTTGGAGTCCAATAATTGTTTACTAATATATTTCAGCCATTATAAACTTGCATTTTTCCTGCAAATTTTATTGTCTAAAACACCAAAGACCACAGAATGCAGGAAGTACAGATGAGAGAGCTTAGAGGTCTCAGCTGCCCATAAATAGTTGAGAATATCTTGTCTGTATTTATACATAAAACAATTATTACTGTATAACCGGTTGCAGTTTTCTGGCCGATCACCGATCTTTTAAAAAGCCTGACCTGCCGATTTCAATTTTTTCCGATACCGATTTTTGTTGTCTGAAATATCTCTAGAACTTTCCTGAATTGGCAACAACGGTGTAACTATTCTTAACGCAGACATGCATTTACAGGCCCTGGTGGGCTGGTTTGTCGGTCAAACCTGCAGAAGAGGACAGTGGTTGATTTGATTTTTAGACCTTTGCCGAGGTAGATGAGATTGGTGGATAAGATCGGCTTCACTTGTAAAAATTGGCCAGTCACCAATCTCCCAAAATTAAGGAAATCTGGCTGATAAATTGGTCCACCCCTGGTTTTATTTATACAGGGCCGAATCACAACAAATGTCTCAAGACACTTCACAAAAAATCTTTTCAATTCAATCATACAATTGAGTACAATATGCTCAATCAATTAATCAGAGTAGATTAAAAAATTTCTGTCTTGCAGTTACCATAAACTGAAACCACAGAATCAGTTTGGAAACTTAAGGCATTAACTTCAGTGGAGTTTCTAAATCCTCACCTAACTTTCTGCTTCCTGCTGTGCCAGCCTCAGTAGGCTTTACATCATTTTCCTCATCTTGTTGTATATTTTTCTAAGGTTGTAGTTGAGATATGTGTGTTTGAGTAATTGTGTCCAGGCGAGAGAGGACCCACTGAGATTCTGTCTTCTTCACTTCCTGCTGGAAGCTTCAAGTCAAAAATTTGTCAATATGCTCAGTAGAAACCTTGTTGTTTCTGGTCTCTGTGGCATCAGTGTTGACATGTCAGCCACTGAAAACTGAAGTATCAAAGCTCCATTCAAGTTGGAGACAGAGGACTGTTTGCGCAGTGGCAATAAATTACTTTAATGGAAGAAAAAAAGTGTTTATATTTGAGTATTTCTTTTCTTTCCAAACAACAACTTTAACTGTTGAAGGAGTGCTAATGCAGATCGGTGCACCAGGTCTTCAAGATAATGACAAAAACTGTTGTTCCCATAGAAAGTACTCCTGGTACAGTACAGTTTTTGACACATCTGTCAATGATGAATCAAACCAAGTTGTGCTCTTTCTTTCCTTTTTAATAGAAACTACCCCCGTCCCAATGTCTTTGTTTAGCTTTGTTCTTTTACCACTGACTGTGTTTTTCTTTTGACACACAACATAGTCATTTCCTTTTTACATTATATTTTTGTTTTGTAATAGCAATCCAAAATATTACAGTTACTTTATTTTATTAATGCACCATATGTTTTAAGTTTCTTCCTTTTTTCTCATAGAAAGTACTCCTGAATCAGTTCTTCTGGGGTTTAGTTATGAGTCTGTCATTTACACATCCGTTAACGAATCCACCACAACCAATCACATTTTAGTTCTCAGTTTTTCTTTTATACTAAAGTACTCCTGTGGTTAGCTGTCGGTTTCCTTGACCAAGCTCTTAGGCAGAGACACTGCTGCCATTAGCTGTGTCATTAGTTTTATTTCTTGTGGAAAGTTGACCTGGATAAGTCCTTCTGTGGTTGTTCTTGGTCTCTTCCTCTCTGGTCTCAGCAGATGTCCAGTCATATCGAGGTTGGTTATGCTGGAAATGGAAAGTTTCCTCTGCAATGCTTGTATTGCATCAGACTGAAAGAAAATGTAATCTGATTATAGACATTCATTTTGTTTAATAAGTTTAATTGATTTTAGACTTTGGACTGAATACTATTTAACTTTTTATTATGTACACTTGCATTTAAAGTAATTTTTTTGTGATCTCGCGCTACAAAAGTTAACTGAGTTGAACAAGGTTACAGATCTATGTTGTGATTGTGATTAGAAATCTTTACATTTATTACCCAGAATCTGGTTTTCTTATTTTTTTATGTATCCTGCAACCACTTTTCTTCATTGGTCCAACTCACACAAATATTTTCTCTCTGTGGTGCCAAGCATTTTATAATATGGCACCTTCAACTGAGCTGATGTATTCTGTATGCAAGTACTCCTTTTTGATTCACATGTGAAAATTTCTTCTTTGTCAGCTTTCACACTCCAAATTAGCAGCCTGTCAAACACATACTTTTGTCTCCAAAACAATACACAAACAGCTGAAAAATAGTTGAGAAAATATTGTGTTAAAACTCCCTCTGCCCACTGATGAACCTGTGAGATTTCGTCTGTAAATTTTTACCTTTTTATAGCTTCTCTTTGCAGGTTTGGCTCTTCACAATGAGCTCATCCAAAGGTCAGAAGCAGCCATCAAGAGTGCTTTCAGAGTGAAATTTGAAACTAAATTAAACTAAATTTGGATCTTGAAAAGTGAGGCTTTAGATAGAAGCAAAAACAAAAGAGAAGCAGAAAACTAGATAGAATAGCCTAAGGCTGGCCAAAAAGCAGAGCAGCATCCATCCATCCATTTTCTAACACCCTTGTCCCTTACTGGGGTCGGGAGGTGCTGGTGCCTCTCCAGCTAACGTTCCGGGCGAGAGGCAGGGTCACCTGGACAGGTCGCCAGTCTGTCGCAGAAAAAACAACCATGCACAGACACACTCACACCTAGGGAGAATTTGGAGAGACTAATTAACCTGACAGTCATGTTTTTGGACTATGGGAGGAAGCCGGAGTACCCGGAGAGAACCCACGCATGCACAGGGAGAACATGCAAAGTCCATGCAGAAAGACCGGGGCCGGGAATCGAACCCAGAACCTTCTTGCTGCAAGGCAACAGCTCTACCTACTGCGCCACTGTGCAGCCCGCAGAGCACTATAATACACAACATTAATATGGGTGTCATGATGGAAGTTTTATCGCTGTATTTTCAAAAATGATCATGCATATCTATGTGCATTAGGCATATTTTCTACTAAGAGTACAAACTGCTGCAGTAAAGGAGGTTGTACTCTGTCACATCCACACAAAACTTATTACAGGCTTCACAGAAGTGACATCATCACTATTTCCCAATACTGCCGCACTGTAACCTGTGTCTGCACTGAAGATTTGCTCACCTCAGCATGCTGGATACTTAAAACTGAAAGTGAAGCTGACAGTCATCTTCTTTGAAATTTCCACTTTTCAAAAAGATTTAAACCGGTAAATATAAATATGGAGAATTGCTGTCATGTATTTTTAAATTTTTATGGCTTGCTGTTATAAAGTGGGAGTAATCAGAACATGAATTTCACATTGTTACTCCATACATCATTAGAATATGAGTAATCAGATTACTAGATAAAATAAGTTTAAGCAATGTCACATTCCCGGTTGGAAAAGCTTCCAAGAATCTACGTTAAACATAAGAATTTGACTTTGAGTGCCTTCAAATGGTCAAATGTAAGATAAAATGTCATGTTGGGAGTGTCTTCTTAGAGGCAGAAAGGATTTTTGATCTGTTCCATTTATTTCTGTTTTACAGTCCATCCTAGTTTTGTCTGCTCTGAAATTTTACATTAATTTGTCTAAAGTTGCACATTTCTTGCTGCTCCTGAAAAGTGAAATATTCTTTGGTCTTGTGTCCTTTCACCTCTGCATTTAAAGCTACGTCTCACATGTTCATTCACAGCCTTGTGATGTAGTGCCAAAGAAAAGAACAGCAAGCGGGAAGAAAAAAAACATCTGCTGGGAACAATTTTTAAGAGATTTTTCTGTTTTGATTCACATAAACATTGATGGTACACTGATCTGCCGTGCACAGAAAACTTTAGACTGATCAACTTGTTGTCTTTCACACTCCCACAGTCCTTTAAACCTCACGCCTCGAGAGCAGTTAACTGTGCAGAGACTGATTCCAGCACGCGGTGCAGCCTGTACCACCTGTTGAGAGTTTGATTGAGTGTTTTACTTCCTTTTTGTCTTTGTAGTCTCACCAGCTCTCCTCTTGTCTCTATCCCCTTTCTCTCTATACGTCTCCTCTCTATTTCTTTACATCTCTGTGCTTTAGATGGCAGCCTTACAGAGTCCTTTCTATGGGGATAAGATGAACCTCTACTCGCTTTGCAAGAAGATAGAACAGTGCGACTACCCCCCTCTTCCTGCAGATCACTACTCAGAAGAGGTAAGTACTTCTATTCTCATCTGTTGCCTTTTTCTGCTGTGTCATGAAATATATGTGGACTTGTTCTGTGTTTTTAAAAGAGAACTCGACAATATTGGTTTCTTAGTACTTGAAACAAGCGTAACAAACACTTTACTGCCCTGTTTTTCATTTATTTTTGTAACTTTTCTTTTCTGGAAATCCACCCATCTGTCTGACCCAGTGAACGGTGGATAATTGATCAAAAGGCTGGCAGTGATTTTATCCATTTGCGAATTAAATTTATATATCAAAAACATATGGACATGCTTTAGAGGAGAGTCAGACTAAGTGGGCTAGAGTTTCCCAAAAATCATCGTTTAATCATCTACTTTACTTCTGTGAAGACTTCCTCGTGCATAAAAATGTAACATAGTCAGACTTCTGGTTGCATTTTGGCCTTTTGCTGATTACCAATGACAAGCATGAGAATCTGCGTGGCTTTTTGTTTGCATGTCATCTTCATGTGGGTGGAAGTTCTTTTTCTTCTAAATGTATTCAGACAAATGCTTCGAAACACTGATGAGATATATCCACAGATGTATGGTAGGTGTTTATCATACATCCACTACAGATTTTTGTTATCAAATTTGCTTGATTGCTGAAATTTTAGTACAAAAGACTTCTTTGTTCCCAATTATAATTCATGTTTCTGTAGTTCAGGTTATATGTCCAGTTTTTGATCTCTGCAGGGATTATTTTTCTTCAAATATATGCAAATTACTTAGATGTAAACATAGTACTTTCACATTTTGAAGCGTTGAGTAAAAACACTTCAGGTGAACATTTGTTGAACTGTTAATATTTCACCAAAAAGGTTTGTGCTCATAGTCCAAAAATAAACAAAAAAAAGTGCATTAAAGGTTTTGTTGGTAATCCACCTTTAAATGCAAAAATATTTACTGTTACTTGTTGATAGTTCATCTTTTAAAAGAAAGCCTTTAGAAAGGTTGGCCTACTAACAAATAAATAAAAAGAATTGTCACTAGTGCATTAGTAAAATCACAATATTTTCGGTTTGTTAATTAGGTTACAGAAATACTTTTTTTTGGATTGTTAGTCAATAAAAGCAAAAAACTAAATTTTTATGTTTAAAAATTCACATTAAATTATTTATTATAATAATTTTTTCTTGGTTGTTACATCACCTATAAAATTAAAAACATGAAGAAATCAGTTAATTGTGTTGTTGATTAATTCAATGTAATTTATGACGTGTAAAAAAACAAAAAAACTTGTTTGTGTTTATTGTGCATCAGCAAATGGAAATTTGAAAAACATTAATCTCACTTCCAGTCAGAAGAAACATGAGGAGTCAAATTTAAAGTTCACTCTAGACTTGAATCTGCCAGCAGTATGAATTATTTTGGGCTGAAGCTGATGGTGGTAAAGAGAAGGATGTACTGGACATCCACTGTGCTAGCCTGACTGTTAGTGTTCTGCAGGATGGGCAAAGCAGCTCTTTCTGTCCCTTGTGAGGACCAGTAGGTCCTGCCTTGTGCAGTTTACTATTTAGATGTTGATGCCCCAGAACAAGATACTCTGAGGTTCTTGATGCTTTATTTTATTTTTTTTTTTAACCCTCATGGATTCACTAAAGTCTGCATCAGACTGGTGACCTGTCCAGGGTGACCCGGCGTCTCGCCTGAAACGTTCGCTGGAGAGGCACCAGCACCTCCCGACCCCACTAAGGGACAAGGGTGTTAGAGAATAGGTAGATGAATGAATTCACTAAAGTTTACTGTCAGACTTAAGTATTTAATGTTCTTAGTCACGTTTCTGTAGCCTAATAATAAATCCTGAAGAGAATAAGCTTCTATTATGCCTCAGTAATTACTTCATTAGGGGAATAAGAGCTATTACTGAGGTATTTTGAGCCTTTGTGGCATCTTCCTGTGTGTTTTTGTACTTGCCAAAAAAAATGTGCAAGTGTATATTTGTAACAGCAACTCTCTCTGCACACACACACACACACACACACACACGCCACGCTGAGCTTAAGCGTTACCCCACATGTCACCCCCATCCTGGAGAAAGGAAGACAAAGCGAAAGAGAGCGGGAATGATAGAGCGGGAGACAGGGCGATGGAGAGATGGAGATGAGGGGGGTGCCTGCAGCGCCTGTCTGGATGTAAACAATGCTCCTGAAGGATCGGCAGCAAACTGTCAGCTGCTCATCTTTGTTGTGTCATTTAACCATCTCCGTCTCCGCTCCTCGCTCCACCACCACCACCACCACCTTCCTTCGCTCGCTCCCCCCATCCACTCTCCACCTGACACTCCTCCCACCCCCCCACCCCCCTCCCACCACCCCACTCGCCATGCAAAGAAGCGCATGAATATTTTACATATCTGCCTCTCTGCACGCCCTCCGTCTCCACTCCATGCGACTAATTCTCAGACCGTCTGAATTTGCATCTTCCTCTCACTTGTTTTTTTTTTTTTAACCCTCCCTTTCACGCACACACATGCACAACTACACGCAACGGCTGATGAAAAGCCGGTGCCACGCAACAGCAGCCAGGAAGTCGACAGACGGTTACCATAGCGACCTTGTATAGATGTGTTTTTGTTGTTTTTTTTTTTTCCCCATTGCATCTTTTATTACCATTTTTTTTTTTTTTAATGATTGCATTGACGGTCCCAGCTGCAGTAGTCCTGTCTGTCTGTTTGCTCCAATCAGCTGCTGCGTTTTGCTTCGGGTGTAACCGATGTGCCTGGGTGTCAGTGGAGTGGCACGGGGGCGTGCGCACGTGTGAACTCGGGTTAAAGTGGATTCATCTGACCAAAAACCCGATTTCACTTCCATCGCCTCCTGGTTTTGCTGCTGTGCTGGAACAACCTGCAGGATGTTTCTTCCTTTTAAAGCATCATTAACTGTTTCATCATTTCTCTCTTTACC
Organism: Phalloptychus januarius; assembly: GCA_902982915.1. Lineage (NCBI taxonomy): Eukaryota > Metazoa > Chordata > Actinopteri > Cyprinodontiformes > Poeciliidae > Phalloptychus > Phalloptychus januarius. The sequence continues at coordinate 5,920,781 of CADWAE010000076.1, read as the reverse complement.
CTCCCACCCGCTTTTCCCCGTTCCTTTCACCAGCTGAGGAACCTGGTAGATATGTGCATCAACCCGGACCCGGAGAAGAGGCCGGACATCGCTTACGTGTACGGCATCGCCAAACACATGCAGAGCGTCACACAGGGCTGCTAAGCCCGGAGTCGCACACTACACCCTGCAGAACTCCTCCACTCCTGCCTTTTATGTTGGACTCCTAACACAACTTTTGCCCTTTACAAAAAAAAAAAAACTTCCTGCAGAGTTTAGCTCCTGGTGATACCTGGTACATGAAGCAGATTTTTTATCGCCAGGGTAAAGTTTATGAAACAGACCAGAGTCGGTGATCCAGGTGTTCTTCTCTCAGTAGGTAGATTTTCAATTTTAGGATTTGAATTTCAACTTTTCTTTTGTTAAGGTTGAAAAATGGTCTCAGCTTGTGTTTGCTGGCATCCATTCTGCAGCTTTGACTGTCATTTACCTCAGTCAGTGACTTCAGTTGGTAGAAATAGTGGCTTTTCAGACCCTTTCAACAACTTCTCATGTGTTTTCAGTGGTTTGCAACGTTTTGAACAGTATTGCATCGGGAAACAAAAATAATATTCTCCTATGCAGGCTGCACATATGTGTGCCCCCAGATTATAATTTGTGCCAAGCACATGTTCCAATACTCCTTTCCACAAACGTTAGAGTATTTTACTGTAACTTTATGTGGTAAAGAAACAAAACTAGTGTATAATAAGAAGTGGAAGAAAACAGATGCATGGTTAGTTTGACAATTATGCCTTACTTTACGTTGGTCAGTTACATAAAATCCCAATAAGATGTATTAAGCAGGGGCGTCCCCGGTGTGGCACAAAGGGATTTTGTTGTAATACAAAAATGGCACAAATTTGATTTTCCAACAAAATAGTAAAGTTTACAATTTTGTGATACCGTTAAAAAACATACAGGAATTCAAAATTGTTTTATTTTTTTATGGAAACTATAGCAACCATGTCTTTCTCTTTTATTTCAATTTTATAGTAAATAGGACAGCAAACATCCAGTGACTTTTACTTGAGTTGGTGAACTCGAATAAATAAAACAATTCTTTCTGAGTTAAAAGGATCCCATATGTTGTTATTGTTGGTCCTCAATATAAACCCAAAGATATTAGAAATAAACATTTGTTTTATTAGTACAGATAATAAAAAGACATTTTGCAAAAAAGACCCAGAAGTAAAACAACAAACACATTTTGGTTCCTTCAATTATGTGTAAACTGACCATTTTGAGCCACATAGAGAAAGGTTTGGACACCTCTGCACTAAAGTTTGTATTTATAACACGCTTGAATGTACAAAGTTCAAAGCTTATGAATACTTTTGCAAGGTTCAATAAATATTATGATAAGCCCAGAAAGATGAAAGTTAGGACAAGCCCAACTAAAGGTCATTATGTTCTCTGCAAGAACAAGTAAAAGGTTCTGCCCAGCTGAGGAGTCATAAACATCCGTCTGTTGTCTGTACACACCTTTCCTTCCAAAATGGTGGAGGTCACATCCTGGAAAAGGTCGCCAGTCCATCGCAGGGCAACACACTGGACAAACGACCATGCACACACACACACACTCCTCCCTAGGGACGGTTCAGAGAGACAGATTAGCCGAACAGTGATGATTTTGGACTGAGGATCCCAGAAAACCCTGAGAGAACCCAGACATTCCAGGGGAGAAAATACAAATTGATACATAAAGACCACAGACTGGGATTCAAACTCAGAACCTTCTTTCTGCAAGGTAGTTGCACCACTGTGGAGCCACATGTCCAAAAAAAAAAAATAGCTGCAACAACTCCAAAACCATGACTCGGTTCTTGCAGTGTATGAGGCCTTGGTACCGAACCCTTTCTGCTCACAAAAACAATTATGGAAAATATATTTCTTTTAGAAAATGTTCTAAGTGGAGAAGGTCAACACTTAGTTAGAAAATAGATACTTGGCAAAAAAAAAAAAAGCTTTAAATGTGTTGAAAAATTCAGACAAACCTTTTACTGCACAGTGGAAAAAAACTGAGAAACTCTTAAAATTCTGGTGGAGATTTGTTTTCACTGAGTGACAGCAGCAAATCTGAAACAAAGCAGAGCAACTGATGGTTGATATGTTGTTGTGTTGCACTTTTTTACCCTGGCAAAGCAAGGCTGGCAGGGTTATGTCAAATGAATGTATTAGAAAAGGAAGAATCATTTACAGGATAGACTACAGACGTGCTTGGGGGAGAACACGGGCAAATGTCTCCACAACACTTTGAATGTTAGTCATTTTGACACCTTTGTGTTGTCTGAAAACTTCACAATGTCTCTTTTGACAGCCCCCATAGTCGCTGAAGCTGTAACAAAAGCAGTTTTATATCTGCTGTTTACCCTTCCCGTGACACCGTGTTTTCTTCTTAGAAACAGCTCCAGCGAGGTACAAAGTGTCACGTTGCTCTGGGTCTGTAAAAGTCGCAAAGAAAACGTTAAGAACACGAAATAAAGCGTCGTCCTTCCTACAGGGTCCAGCAGACACATCTGACCCTCCATACAGGTGGTCAAGTTCAAGGCAGCCTCGTTAGTATTGCAGCATTTTTCTCTCTTACGCTACAAATAAGAGATCTCTGTCAAGCCGTCCGTGTTAGGAAGACACCGCAGTGTGCCACTTAGTTCTTGGGATGGATTACTGTGTTTTTTTCCAGTTTCATGGTTTACACCAGTGTTTCATAAAAAGCTAACACTGACTGTAACTGGTTTACATTTCAATAATGAAACTGCTCTGAAGGTAAATCTATAGTGATTAATAACACTATTTCAGTGTGTAATAAACCCCTTAGTAACACTGTTGATCCCCTGAACATCTAATGCATCAGATGTGTTATAGACAGAATCAAAACTTACATGTGCAAGAAAATAAAGGCTGGTTAACAAATATGTTAATAATGTGTTTATAGTTACAGAAATACAGAGATTTACAGCAAATACAGTGTTTGCTTGATGTGTTTTACAAGTATATATATATATATATATATATAAATATATATTCTTTTGGATTTAGGCTCTTTTCTATGACTTTTTTATTATAAAACCGTTTCTTGCCCTCAGCTACAGTCCTGATAATGTTCTATTAACAACTATCCAGGTAGCACCAACATATTTCAGTATTCTTTAGTATTTGTCTGGGACTTGTTGCTTTAATGTACGTCTTTGAAATCATGGTTTTGGTGAGTTTTTTTTTGTTTTAATTTGGCAAATCGACATTGAAACTAAAGTACTAAAGCTGACTCTGCAGCGCCTTCAGGAGGCAGGCTTTGATATTTCCTGGATGCATAATTAATTTTACTGTATGTAAATTCACATAAAAGTGTGTTTACTTTGAAACATGAAGCATTTTATATATAGGAATTGAGCTCTATCTGTGCAGATGTTACCTGCACAGGTGGAGTTTTCTTTTATCTTTCCAAAGAAGATGAAATTCTGAGTTGCTTTAAGGACTTTGGTATTCTTGGTATTTTTATTTGCAGCTGTTGCCTGACTGTGCCTTTTTAACTTTCGTCCGTTTTCTTCTGCATGCCCACTGAAGTTGTTTTTGAAGAGTCCATAAAGTAAAAATAAAAACATTGGCGATATTTATTGTCTTGGTAGCTTTAGTTGCTTTGTCAGCATTTCATGACAAATGAAATTCTCATATCACAAATGCAATGTATGCAAATTAAAAATGAATAAAGCTTTAACATTTTTGTGGACATTGAGCTGACTGAGACTGGTTTTCTTTGTTGTGATGCTATATTATCTGTAATGTGGCTAAATGAAGCAATAAAAAAATGCTTAAGGACGGAAAATGAAATATTTTCTAACAAACAGCTCCTGACTGTTCATTTGTCCGCAGTTCTGTGGGGAGTTATGTTACTTTACTAAAGTTTATCACATTTTCTATAAACGTCTAAATGCATCAGCACTACTTCCTGTTTCCATTGGGTGTAAATATGTTAAGACGCTCATTTCAAAAGACAATAAAACAGGTGAGTTACTCCAGAATGCTGCAACATTTGAATCAATGAATAACATTTAAATGTGTTACTGTTATGCTTATTATGCCTTTAAATGTTTCCTAACTTTATAAGTAACTTAACTTATTAAAGCAACATGTTTCTTTATGTTTGGCCAATATTACCCCTCAGCAGTTCAGATTATAAAGTCACATATTTGTAAATCACACCTAAAAGGTTATGTCAACAGTCTAGCTTTTGAATTTAGTATTTGTTTAATTGTTAAATGCTGTTAAATGATGAAGCTTTATAACCTGGCTCTACTGTTTACTCACCGAATCAACAGGAAGCTGCATTTCTCCTCTATTAGTTGAGGAAACCACAGATAGTTTTAAATGTCTGTAGTTTTACATTCGTTCATGTTTTGTGTTTGTGCAGGTGCATAGCGAGCTCAAAGTGATAAATATGAGTTGGACTGAAAGGAGGATTTACTCTGTTAATGTTTTCATTTAAACACCTTCCTGCACTCTCACTATTTGTCATCCACCAAATGGCTTTAAACAGCTATTGTACATGGAATCTAATAGAAATACTGTTAAGGCATCTTTGAATCAGCTCCAGTCTTCTAGAGTTCACACCTGCCATCAAACATGGTGAATCTGATAAACCAGAAATCAAATTCAGCTTTCCTGCTTTTCTCATTTACATCCTTTAGATATATCCAGCAATATAGAAAGGTATCAGTCAGAAGAAGAGCACAAAGCAATCACTCTGGAGCATTAAAACTGCATGTTTCTCCAAAACTGATTAGATATAAACTGTGGTGTTACCAAGAGACCGACGGACAAGAGTTTCAGGCTAGTACTGTTTCTGAAATGTTTTTTTAAAGAAAGCATACAGGTCTTGGTAAAATCCCAGTGTGTCAGAATGTGTTTTGGTCAGATGAAGTTGAATGTTTGGGCCACAGAAATCCTCATATATCACCAGTGAAACATGGTGGTGGCAGGATCATACTGTGGGGGAAACCTGTGGATGAGAAATCCCAATCTGATTGATTTGGAGAACTTTTATAAGGCAGAGTGAGCAAAAATAATCACGTAACTCCTCATTGAGTTTCAATAACGCATGATTGTAAAGTTTATTTGGCTAAAGATAAGTAGGTTGCATGCAAGAGTAATAAACTTGGTTGCTTTGAGATCCTGATCTGGTCACTAAGTGATCATTTATGAGGATTGTTTTTTTTCAGCCAGATTTTGTCTCCTCTGTCCTTCCAGGTTTTAATAATGCAAGAACCATGAAGACAATCTTTATATTTTTATTTGATTTTAATTTAGTAAAATCCAAGAAAGGATTTGCTTCATATTTTGATTTGGAGAATATACCAAATAAGAATGAATAAAATAAAATACAAAGCACTGAAAAGTCCAATGAATCATGTCTGATGTTTAGGGAGGACAGTCACTGCACTAAGGTTTCTTATCGGCTGCAGTTTTAAAGATTTCTATTTATGTGATAAAATAAAAACTTTAAATGTTGTCTTGATCTGCAGCTCCATCAGATCTTCATCAGGCGCCTTTGGTGTGTTTGCGAGGCGGCATGTTGGCATAAACTGCAACGACAAATGGGGAAGAAAATGCATGAAAACCTTGTCAAGAATTTTCTGGTTGACTTTGTGCTAATATAAAACTAAAACATGCTGTTAATACTAGAGAAATCTAACAGACATCATGTGGTGATTTCACTAAAATCGTATATTAAACATGCTGTTTGTTATCTCCATGTGATTCTGCCTGAAATTTACTCACCGACTGTTGAGAAGAGCTTCTGTTCTTCATCATCACTGTGGAGAAAATCCATCAAGTCAGAAGGTTAATTTCAGAAATAAATGATCAAATTAACAATGAAAATCAACAAACAGAAATATGAAAGCTGAATAGGTTTTACTTCCTGGATTGTCTCGTCGTCCTGATGAAGAACGCCACACAGAGGATGATGAAGATAATAGGGAAGAGCAAACTGCCAATGAGGGCTTTGATGCCGTCTGTGTGAAACATTTATAACGGGTCAATCAGCCTTTAATATTAAGTTACAGGGAGCAGAGCTGAGTTTGGTGTAACTGACTGTTACTTACATAAACAACACATACATCTAGTGTCAACTTGTCTTATCACAGGTTCGCTGGTAAAATCTTTGTTGGATGTAAACACCTATAATAACAGAATGATTCTTGTTAGGATTCAAAACATTCAAAATGAGTAATAAAATTTGAATTTCTTCACAAAGCAGACTCTTGTTATTACAAACCTCCACTGTGTAGGTTGTTAAGTAGCTCAGATCTTTGAATTCAAATTCACATGTTTTGTTCTTCTTTCTGCTGCTAATATCACCTTGAAGCTGTGCAATGTATATTCCATCTGGTCCATTAAAATCAAGGTGATCTAATGAACATTTCACTTCGATCTTATTGTTGGAACTTTCTGGAACTTTCACTTCGTTGATTTGAGGTTGTTTTGGTACTGCAAGACGAAGAGAGAGGATAAATATCAGGACAAACATGGAGAGGAAAATCTTTTCTTTCTATAAGAATCTTAGAAACAAAGCTAAATATTAAAATGATTTAAAAAGAAAATGTGACCAGATTAGCAATTTACCAAATCTTGAACAAAAGTTGAAAAATATTTGATTTACTTTAACTTACTATGACACTGTAATGCAGATGGATATATGCTAATATTTTATCTGTAGTCCAAATAAAATAAGAGAACTCAACATCTAGTGTAATTTCTACATTGTTTTTTGCAGTTTATCAGCCATATTTGATTTATAAACATGGATTTCTCTATTAAAGTCAGACCAGCTTTGAGTTGAAGTGTGATTCTCCAGGACTCGACATAATAAAGATGAATTTCTGGGGCTAAACTAACTTGTTATTGTTTCTGTCTCCTTTACAATGATGGAATATATTGAGATGCATTTTATGTTTTGAAAACAATATAACTTTTTTGCATAAATGCATTTCTGTAAGATCTGGTGTCTGTTTACATTGATCAGATGTTTGATTTATTCTATTGATACAATTTACAAAGAAAATGATGAAACATTTTGACAAATATTTATAATGTATTATTAAGGTAGAATCTGTAGTTTTCTCTCCTAAATAATTCTTAAATATTTTTCACTGCTGTAGTTTTTACTCACCTGAACATTTATACTCAACACTGAGATCTTTACAGCTTGAAGGTAATGTTGCTTTTATCTCAGCAGGAAGTTTAGTAGGTTCAGCCTGTTTGATGTCATTTGGATCAATAAAATCTAAATAAAAAATAAATAAATAAAAAACCAATTTAATATAATTAAAATCACATCCACAGATTTGATAATCATATTAATGTTTATCAATATGTTTTTGTTCATACCAACAGTGAAGTTTTGAGTGATGGTAAAGGTGACATTTGAGCAGCTTTCTGGAGGAAACTCCAGAACTAAATCTGAACACATGTCGTTATAATCATGTTTGAAACGATATAATCCATTGTTGAAGTCTTTAATTGTTTTGTTTTGTTCTGATAGTAAAGATGTGATGTTCCAACCACTTTGGTAGCAGAAATATCCAGGAGGACAGGATGCCTTTTTAATGTCTTGTTTATCTGAAACACAGAAACAATATTTGTCTCAGTTCTACACAGAATCTCATTTCAGTCAAAAATAAAAGTGAAGATAAAATATGAACATTTTACTCACTCATTCCAGTTGTTGTTTTTTTATTTCCAGTTGTGTTGCAGAATATTTTTTTACCTTTTGAGTTAATAAATGTGACACTTAGCTGATATTCGGTGCACGGCTTCAGAGGTTTGATGTCATAATTTGAGTTTTTACTGGTGGAGGAAAAATTGCCTTTCCATTCAAATGGACCTCCGTTCTCATCAACATGTATGGTGTAAAAACCAGGAGTAGATTCTGTCATCTTTTTCTGGAGACCAAACTGGATCATCTCAACACTGTAGGAACCTGCAAACCAACAGTTTTACATTTGAGCTCAAATAAAACCAAACCTCAAGTTTTTATCTCCAACTGTTAGAATGAAATTAAAATGTAAAAGAAAAAAACTCAGGAAAAGAGCACAATTAATAAACGTATTCATAATCATAAATCCGATACTCACATTTTGGATCAGTGACGGGTTCAGCTGTTGGGAAACAAGACGGAAACCTTTACAAAGTCAAGAAATTAAAAAATGTTTGATCATTTTAAACTGTATCTGATCTCTGCTACTTCAATCAAGCTAAAATTCGATGCTTAAAGCCTCATACATGATAAAACTTTACTAAAGTTCTTTAAAGTTTAAAATACAGTTTCAAGCTTCACAGTGCTCTTAGTGGTGTTTAGTTTGTAATTGAAAATAATTTATCACACTATGACTAATAATAGCAATGGTCATCTACATTTTTCTAATAGCTTTGTTGAGCAATTTCTTTAAAAATGTGTGAGAAAAAAAATTCTGCTCCAGTGTTATATTGTAATAAAGAACAAAATGTGTTTTTTATCATGCTATATAAATATTAATTATATCAAAAAATAATATTTCTGAACTGCGACACTAAACTCAGCTGAGTTATGAAAACTTTTTTTCATGAGCAAAGTTGTGTTTGATTCTGATGAAAGTATTTAAAAAAAACTCAGACAAAATGTAAAAGAGTATTCAGAGTAAAACATTAACAATGAATTGAATAAGTTTTACATTTACACTGAGATGTAATTTAAAACATGCTGAAGTTTTTAATATTTTACTTTTAAAGTAAGCGTGAAGTGAAGTTTAAAAAATTATACTTTGAGCATATATTTTAAAATATACACAAAGTATCTGTAAATGCTTTTTTTCTTCATTACTTGAGCAAATACATATTTTTTTCACTTTAGTATACTTTTATATAATATATTTCTTGAAAATGTACAATTATATTTAAGTGTGTTTAAAGTTATGATGTCAAAATTGGTGCAAGCATGCTTTATTGTATTATTATGTTTTTGTTTTTTTTCATATATATTTAAAATGTACTTACGTAACTGTAAGAATGTTTAAAATATACTACAGTATTTTTTTCCAGTTGGGTTTTAAAGAACAAATTATACTTGAAGGACAAAAGTAGTTCTGAACCTTTTATTTTACATTCTCTAACATTGCAACATTTTGTAATTTTATGACCTCACTAGAATTAATGTTATTTTTTTTTCTTGAAGCACATTTTTTTCTCAGAATCGTTTCTAAGTTTGGTCGTTATGTTATAGTTAAATATTACTTACCCAGGGCATTTACAACCCATATCAGCAAGGTAACAGCAGTCAGACCTGCCATACCCAGCAGCATCAACCGTCTTAGTAACTAATGCAAAATACTTTATTTCATCGGCACCGGGGAGCCGGTCTGAGCTGCACAATCAAACTTTTAGCTTTTCTGTTGCACAGAACAGGAAAAGAAGAAAACCACACACCTAGGCCACACCTCTTTAAAAAGGTGTCCTAATCAGGCTTACAGTTTGTTCTGGGCTGCAAATATTAGTGACATTTTGCATTGCTGTATTTTTGCTCTGCAGTTTCAAAAAAAACCCCAAACCAGGCGAATTACTTTATCATAGCAAATGTTCTTGGAACGAACTGTGTAGCTGACAGATATTAGGACTGTTTATTTTTACTTATGTGTAAAAACACGTCATGATTGTGTGAGTTTACTTCATGTGCAACGTTGGCATAGAAACAAGGTGGGACAGGAAGGACGTGCCCCCCCACCCCCTGAAAATCAGATTTGTCCCACCCAATAATTTCAATGCAGTTGCAAAAAATATTAGATTTTCACATTTTCCACTTGTGTGCTTTTATTTTGAAGGCGCAACACAGCTTCCTTCCTCCTCACCTGGTCCCTCTCTGATCAGCTGAGTGTTTGAGGCAGCAGAGTCAAAAACTTATTATCAATGAGGTAAAATGGTCGCCATGAATATTGCTTCTTTATGACATCTTATCAGTTTACATTATGGGGAAGCAAATCTATTTTTTTAAAGTTTTTTTTAAAATAAACTTTCTAACTTTAAAAAAAAGGTTTTATGTTCTTTTTGCCTAAGTGTGAGGATTGGGTTTCCTGTGTATCAACTTAGTTCATGATCATCTTGCCCACCCTTTGACTGATCCTTTTGCTCACCTGTGCTGCCTGAATTTTGTACTCTTCTTCATTAAATAGCATTTATTTTATCAGAACCTGGGTCCTCCGCTTCCTACGGAGGCCCTAATGAAAAAAAAATCCCAACTTACTTTCTGGAGATCCCGAGATCCCGACTTATTTTCGCTAATGTTCCGGGCAAGAGGCGGGGTCACCCTGGACAGGTCGCCAGTCTGTCGCAGGGCAACACAGAGACACACAGGACAAACATGCACACACACACTCACACCTAAGGACAATTTAGAGAAGCCAATTAACCTGACGGTCATGTTTTTGGACTGTGGGAGGAAGCCGGAGTTCTCCCCGAGAAATAAATCTGGAGAAAATAAGTAAGGATCTTGGTGTAAAAACCAGGAGGAGATTCTGTCATGTTTATCTGGAGACCAAACTGGATCGTCTCAACACTGTAGGAACCTGCAAAGCAACAGTTTTACATTTGAGCTCAAATAAAACCAAAACTCAAGTTTTTATCTTCAACTGTTAGAATGAAATTAAAAAGAAAAAAAAACTCAGGAAAAGAGCACAATTAATAAACGTATTCATAATCTCAAATCCGATACTCACACTTTGGATCTGCTGTTGGAAAAAAAGATGAAAACATTTAAAAATTTGAGAAGTCACTAAAAAGTTCTCAGTAAAAATTAACAATGAACTAACAATAATAGTATTACATTTTTAAAGGACTAATTATTCTCTAAGGATAAATGTTGTTGCCTTACTCAAATTCATGTTATTTTTGTCTTGCAACACAAATTTGGACATTACAGTTAAAAATTACTTACCCAGGGCATTTACAGCCCATATCAGGAGTCAGACCTGCCATATCCAGCAGCATCAACCGTCTTATTAACTAATGCAAAATACTTTATTTCATCGGCACCGGGGAGCCGGTCTGAGCTGCACAATCAAACTTTTAGCTTTTCTGCTGCAAAGCATAGAACAGGAAAACCGCATGTCTAGACCACACAGCTCTAAAATGTGTCCTAATAAAACTTACATTTTGTTCTGGGCTGCAGATATTTGTGAATTTTTGCATTGTTGTATTTTTGCTCCGCAGATAAGAAAAAATAAATAAAACCAGGTGAATGATGTTTTTATAGCAAATGCTCTTGTATCAAACAGTGCAATTGATAGTTATTAGGACTGTTATTTTTTATTTATGTGTAAAAACATGTCATGTTTGAGTGAATTCACATCATGTGCAGTGCTGTGGTTAGCCGACAGTGAGTGCAGACATGTCAGAAATGCATTCTGGATTCACCGAAACAATGTGAACACAGAGCTGGAGGTCTGTGGTGAACGAAGAGCACAAAGACGCTGTAGCATATTCTAGAAGAAAAAGATCACTTAGAGGACATTTTCAGTTTGTTTTACATGCTACATGTAAAATATGAATGCATAAATATAGTGAGTATCTACTGGAAATTGACCTAGAAATGTGTGTATTTATTTATTGGCATGTTTGTGTTAATTAACAGTGTTTCTGAATCCATTTGGGTCCAAAAACTATCAGAGATGGTATTTAAAATACTCCATAGATTTGATTTTTAAACTTTTTTTCTGCTTTAAGAGTCCACAATATATCATTTGGGCATAAGCAACTATGTGGTGGAGCTTATTTTCATGTGACTGATTGTATGAATTCAGTTTCCACCACCAAAACAATTTAAGATTATTTTACAGACCATTTGGTTTACAACTTAAAGCTTAAGGAAATCAGCATCTTCCAGCTGGTTATCAAGCCAACCTGGAGAAAGCCTCCATATGAACAGGCTGCACTTAACTTTTCTACTTAGTGACTGGCTTTGTAGAAAGATGAAACCAAACCTGTATGTAAAAACACTGTCGACTATATGCCACTTTACCACAAGCTGCTCTGCAAACGGTTTTTTCTGTTTTGTTTTCTCATCTAATCTAATCTAGCAGGCTGCAGAAAAACACTTGCTTTCTATTTCACTTGCAGAAAAGCAAAAAGAAAAGATTTTGCAGGTGTGGTGAGAAAAAATCCATACTAAAATCCCATGTATTTATGATGGAAGAGGCGGTGTATTAAATAGACTGAATTCATATAGAGCTTTTCAATATAAACGCTTCATATTAGAGCCACAATCATCCATTCAGACTAACTAACACATTAGACATCAATACCCTGATCTGTAGGGATGTTGCGCTTAAGTGCCTTTTACAAAGTTAAATTGGAATTGAACCCACAGCCTTCTGACTGCATGATGACCACCCACTGAACCACAGTTTCCTTCAACTTGAAGAATAAAAATCATGGTGGTATTTGCTTCTTTTACAAGCAGGCAATACAGTCAAACGGTAAGCACTCCAACAACAGAAAACAAAACTTTTATTGGCAGAATTTGTATTAAAGATTTGGGTTCAACTATTGTCAGTGCAAAAGTAAAGCCTATACTGCCGCTACCACTATAGCTTCCTGTTGAAGGTCATTTAAACAGAAATGAGCCAATATTTTCTCCAAAATGTGGACAGATTCCTATTTTTAGCTAATCTTTTGCATTCAGCTTTAGTTGCTGCATACTCCAGTGGACCAACCCAGAGTAATGATAGACACTTCTGAAATAAATATTGCTTAATTCATTCAAATAAACATTAAAGTTGAAACAGTAAACATCTTATGTTCACATAAGAAATAAAGTAATGCATTTTTTTAAAAACAAGTTCTAGTTTTGTATGTTGAGAACAATATAATTTTAATTTTCATTACTGCAGCTCTCATGGTACATAGAACTGGAAACGAGGTGCAATGAGCAAGTTCTGATTTGACCAATTTTTATATTTAGCAAAGATAAGCTGGTAAGAGAGAAGTTCAGAGAAGCTCCTTAATGATTTTTTATGCTTTCTTGTGAGAAATGCAAGTTCCTTTAATTCATTCTATTCTATAATAATTGAAATCCAAATCAGTGATTTCAGACCTTCAAAATCTCAAGGCTTTATGGTCTTATGCAAAAGTACCTCCTGAAGTTGGACACAGCTGTGCAGATCCTGAGTATTAGAAACAAAAAAACATTATTCAGTTTGTCTTGGAACAGATTGTGAATGTTAGGAAAACAGAGAGAACATGTTCCTTAATCCTTACATTTCTGCATTAAACTTAAACTCCTCCTTATGCGATGAGTTGCACATTTTACTTGCCATGAAATAAAACAAATTCTGAGTTTAGGCAAATAATTTATTTATAGTCAGTTGACTGCATCTTTACCTCACATGCATCTTTAGATAACATGACTAGCAAATAAAAGTAGAAAGTTCTCGTAACATTATTTTTCATCTTTTCTTCTGTTTTCAGAATGTGTGTAATATCCCAGCAGATCAACACCAAACATAAGATGACTTCAACTAATACAACAGTCCATTATATTGATATTTGTGATATAAACATTTGCAACATAAATCAGTTGATTGATGTAACTTTTGACTTTTAAGAACAAATGCAAATGAAGTAAATATGAACTTCCAGTTTCATTTAACATAAAAGATGATGAACTGAGGTTTCGCGATGCTAATCAGCAAACTGTCCAAAATAAAAAAAAGCAAGAGCAGAAATCCTTCCAGCTGCACAGCATCCAAAACCAGAGGAAACAATTGACTAAACATGCAAAATCAACCAAAAAAAGAAAAGCATGATGGTTGATTAAAAAATGAGAGGTTGCTCACTATATCATTTGGGGTTAACTTGTATATTCGCCCATGACGTATTTGTCTAACGGCGCTTAACTATTTGATTGGTTAAATCCAGGTGGTGACTTATTTAATGTTTTGAAGAAACTATGAAAGTTGTGGAGAAAACAGTTTTGGGAGCACAGCGTCTGTAACAAGGTTTAAAGTTCTGACATGTGAAGATAAAACATTGGATGGTTTCTTGATCTGCAGCTCCATCAGGTCTTCATCAGTAGCCTTTATGATTGCGTTTGGGAGGTGGCATGTTGGCATAGACTGTAAATAAGAAGAAATATGTCGTTACATAAGGACTGCATCAATATACTTTTTTAACTTAAATCTGAACTGAACTGCAGTTCAGATAAAGGCATCATGTGGTGATTTAACTGAAAGCTTAAATTAAACATGCTGCGAATTTTCTTCATCTGATTTGATCTGAAATGTACTCACTCTGTGATAGGTTGACCATCTCTTCTTCATTAATAACACTGTGGATTAAATCAAGTGAGAGGATTAACTTTACAGGAAAATGTTTGATTTTACACTTAAAATCAACAAACAGAAAGGCTGAATTTTACTTTCTGGATTTTTTCCACTTCCTGATGAAGAACGCGAAACAGAGGATGCTGATGATGATGAAGAAGACTAAAAACCCAACAAGGGCTTTGTCATTGTCTGTGTGAAACATTTAGAACAGAGCTAAATGACTTTAATATTGAAGTTACAGGGAGCTGAGTTTGGTGTTATTTACACAGATTGCTGCTTATATAAACAACACATACATCTAGTGTCAACTTGTCTTCTCACAGGTTCGCTGGTAAAATCTTTGTTGGATGTAAACACCTATAATAACAAAATGATTCTTCTTAGGATTCAAAACATCCAAATTAAGTTGAGTAATAAAATTTGAATTTCTTCACAAAGCAGACTCTTGTTATTACAAACCTCCACTGTGTAGGTTGTTAAGTAGCTCAGATCTTTGAATTCAAATTACATGTTTTGTTCTTCTTTCTGCTGCTAATATCACCTTGAAGCTGTGCAAAGTATATTCCATCTGGTCCATTAAAATCAAGGCGATCTAATGAACATTTCACTTCGATCTTATTATTGGAACTTTCTGGAACTTTCACTTCGTTGATTTGAGGTTGTTTTGGTACTGCAAGACGAAGAGAGAGGATAAATATCAGGACAAACATGGAGAGGAAAATCTTTTCTTTCTATAAGAATCTTAGAAACAAAGCAAAATATTAAAATGATTTAAAAAGAAAATGTGACCAGATTAGCAATTTACCAAATGTTGAACAAAATTTGAAAAATATCTGATTTACTTTAACTTACTATGACACTGTAATGCAGATGGATATATGCTAATATTTTATCTGTAGCCCAAAATAAAAAATAAGAGAACTCAACATCTAGTGTAATTTCTACATTGTTTTTTGCAGTTTATCAGCCATATTTGATTTATAAACATGGATTTCTCTATTAAAGTCAGACCAGCTTTGAGTTGAAGTGTGATTCTCCAGGACTCGACATAATAAAGATGAATTTCTGGGGCTAAACTAACTTGTTATTGTTTCTGTCTCCTTTACAATGATGGAATATATTGAGATGCATTTTATGTTTTGAAAACAATATAACTTTTTTGCATAAATGGAAAACCAGAGGAAAGAATGACTTTCAATACTGTAATAATTCAATTATATTGCAATAAAACTAATTTAAAAATTAGAACCAATGAAGGATTGATTATGTGTCCCTGAATCCAAAAACTACATTTCTGACTTAAATTGTTAAAGAAGAGTTGTATTTATTAATATTTAACATTTATGTAGCTTTGGCCAAACGAAACATAAAAACAAACAAACAAACATTCATATCACATTTATTCAGATGATGTTTGCAGGTTGTATTATTTCAAAAATCACCTTTTCTTAGTTACTTATTCCAGACTTAGTCTTCAAACAAAATATGAAACAAATTCATATCAAGTTTATGACAAAGAAATTTAAAGCAGTTAGTGATTATAGACTGTATTATTATTTCTCAGTAGATTTTCTCTGTTACTTACCTCCAGACTTAGTCGTCTCTAAAACTGATGTTTCTGTGAAAGGACTTTGTCCAGTGTAGATGTGACGGACGAAACAGTCGTATTTCCTGAATGGTTTAAACTCCTCTGGTGATGGTACATGTTCTTCCTTCAGGTCGATTAATATTTTTATCTTCAATTTGTTCATATCCTCCACCACCTGTTTTATGATTGGCTTGACAACAGCAGCTTGTTATAAAATATCTTTATAATCATAAAAATGATTAATATGCTGAAACAGAGTTTGGTCTGTTTTTCATGTTTAACATTAAATAAAGAAACATTTCCATTAAAATCCTCCTCAGGTCAGATAGTTTAGAGTCTCGGCTTCACTGATCACATCTGGTTAATTTACAGATTTTTATTTAATTAATTTGTGTAAAAGACATAAAACGTCAACAAATGTTCCATTAATTATCAGTTTATTTTAAATGGTTGTGCTAATCCAAATGTATTAAACATTATTTAATATAAATATACTATGGAAGAATAAATCTATTCATTTCACTTACCTTTCTCTTGCTCACACCTGCAGTTAAAAGAGAGATCATCCAGTTCATCAAGAACATCTTGACATTTCTCACTTTCTGTTTCCCAGTTCAGCTCAATGGAAGTATTGGTTGAACTGGTCTGCAGGTTCTTCACTGTAAAATCTGTTGCAATAGAAAAGCAAAAACAATGAATAATGTCCTGATGATGATTTTCTCTCCATGTTGTGTTAGTATCATAACTTTGTTCTTATTTCCAGTGAGGTGCAGTAAATACCAACTCACCACAGCGAATGTTGAACTTTACAGGTTTAGTCGTCTTATTTATGGAGACGTTGTTGTTCTTGATGTCACCAGTGCAGCTGTAGTCTGTGAACGGCTTCATGTCAGAAAGTTCAACAGTAACGTTGTTCGTTCCTGAAGAGACACAAACATTATGACATTTCTGTAAAATCTGGTGTCTGTTAACATTGATCAGATGTTTGATTTATTATTTACATTTTGACACAATTTACAAAGAGAAAATGATCAAACATTTTGACAAATATTTATAATGTATTATTAAGGTAGAATCTGTAGTTTTCTCCCCTAAGTAATTCTTAAATATTTTTCACTGCTGTAGTTTTTACTCACCTGAACATTTATACTCAACACTGAGATCTTTACAGCTTGAAGGTAATGTTGCTTTTATCTCAGCAGGAAGTTTAGTAGGTTCAGCCTGTTTGATGTCATTTGGATCAATAAAATCTAAATAAAAAATAAATAAATAAAAAACCAATTTAATATAATTAAAATCACATCCACAGATTTGATAATCATATTAATGTTTATCAATATGTTTTTGTTCATACCAACAGTGAATTTTTCAGTGATGGTAAAGGTGACATTAGAGCAGCTTTCTGGAGGAAACTCCAGAACTAAATCTGAACACATGTCGTTATAATCATGTTTGAAACGATATAATCCATTGTTGAAGTCTTTAATTGTTTTGTTTTGTTCTGATAGTAAAGATGTGATGTTCCAACCACTTTGGTAGCAGAAATATCCAGGAGGACAGGATGCCTTTTTAATGTCTTGTTCATCTGAAACACAGAAACAATATTTGTCTCAGTTCTACACAGAATCTCATTTCAGTCAATAATAAAAGTGAAGATAAAATATGAACATTTTACTCACTCATTCCAGTTGTTGTTTTTTTATTTCCAGTTGTGTTGCAGAATATTTTTTTACCTTTTGAGTTAATAAATGTGACACTTAGCTGATATTCGGTGCACGGCTTCAGAGGTTTGATGTCATAATTTGAGTTTTTACTGGTGGAGGAAAAATTGCCTTTCCATTCAAATGGACCTCCGTTCTCATCAACATGTATGGTGTAATAACCAGGAGTAGATTCTGTCATCTTTATCTGGAGACCAAACTGGATCGTCTCAACACTGTAGGAACCTGCAAACCAACAGTTTTACACTTGAGCTCAAATAAAACCAAACCTCAAGTTTTTATCTCCAACTGGTAGAATGAAATTAAAATGTAAAAGAAATTTCTTTATGAGACAATTTCAGAAGAAAAGAGGTTATAAACGTGTGTTCATAACCTCACATCTGATACTCACACTTTTCATCTGTGCTGGGTTCATCTGATAAAAAACAAGATGAAGCATTGAAAATGTTAAAAACTGAAACACATTCTCAAACCTTCTTAAGTTCACAGTTACCTGGTCTCTGTCTTGGGAGACCTACAGAGATCCATAGTCTAATCCTTAAAAAAATGGTCCCAAATTAAGTATTTAAAGTTCCAACCTGTGGTGGCAGCCATGGCTGTGATTGGCTGAATGTCTGGAGGTGAGGTGGAGCTCTGAGATGATTGGTTGGAGGTTGAAGTCTCATATGAGATGTTTGCAGGTGAGAGAGTTGCCAGAGAAGATGATTGGTTGGAGGTTGAAGTGTCATTTGGGGTGCTTGGATGTGAGGTATCGACTGCAGGTTTGAGAGCATGCGGAGGTCACAGTCAGGCTGAAGAAATCCACTGCCAAGTTTCTTACCTTCTCTGATTCTTAAATAACTAATTTTATCATTTAAAAAGTAAAACAACTTTCCTAAAACTGTAAACTAAAGCTAAATACATTACCAGCTGTTTTGTTTGAAGAGCTTGTAGCAGTTGGTGCTGCCACGGTGCGTGGAGGTGAGGTGGCTAAAATTATAAAAATCAACATCAATAACATTTCTTCTTCAAGTAAAAAATTTAATATTTAGCTGAAGGAACTGATTCTCTCCATCCTCTAAGACATTTGATCAAAAGTATTTAAAAAAGTATATAAAATGTGAAAAACGTTGATTTATTGATTGGAGCATTTACAATCAATCTATATAAAAGAAAAATAAGAAATGCTCATTAAGGAAAAATCTATTGAATTTAAATACTTACACAATGTCCACATTAATGCACAGCGTTACTGTTATGGAGTTAAACCTAAAGTTAATGTCATGATGGAGAAAATAAGAAAACTCTGGAAACTATTAATGAACCAACCGAACATCTAGATTAAAAACCCAATAAAACACGTTTCTAATTATCTCACCTCAAACTAAATGTTATGTTTAAATCTCTACATCTCTGTAGGGTAAAGCAGGTTTATTTTAACAGCATCATTCACATACAAGTTAGACCTCAGAGGTTAACAGTACACAAAAAGATGGTAAAGCATAAACATGAAAGCATTGCAAAAGAGAAAGAAATGTTTTCATTAGTAAGATTCTTTGATCAAAATCTGCTGGGAGCAAAAATATTTTTAATTTAAAGGAAACAGAGAAATTCTCAGGTTTAATTTCTTTGTTAAACCTGAGAAATTTAACAGTTTCTCAGGTTTTCAGGGAGTTTTCTAGATCTGGAGAGCATAGAGACTAAATGCTGCCTCTACTTGTTTAGTTCTGGTACTGGAGACACAGATCTCTGAAAACCTGAGGGATCTGCACGGTTTATACTCAATAAACAACTTCATAGATCAATAAGGCTTTATAGACCAACCAACAGACAAAACTGTTCCTGTGTCAGAAAAATGCCCCCTTACCTAACACCAAGTTTTACAGATTTTAGTTTATTGTTAAAAATAATCTGGTGAACCACGACTCTAATTTATTTTACCTTTTAGACTTTTTCATTTTTCATAAAAACATCTGCATGTAAAAACTATAAGACAAGAGGCTCTGTAGTTTTTTCTAATGACTTCTAGATTTAATCTTAGATTTGCATATTGTTGGACAGCAACGTCATGCAACATATTTGTCTAGGCAGCTCTGGATAAACAGAAATAAAAAAAGGTTAAGGTAACTTTGTTTCTTCATTTTTAGTGTAATTTCTTCTGTTAGCTGCAAAGCAATATTTAATGAAATGAGCACATGAGTTGTTTCACAGCCTGTCATAACTGGGCGAAGCTCAATATCTGGAGTAAATTAACAAAATAAAAGTGGCTACTGTGAGTGTTTATGGATGATTTTCTGTGGACTCTGCTTGTAGTTTTCTCAGCAATCAGCTGATGCTAAATTGACAGTTTTATGATAAAAAGTTACTTTCAGTGCTGCACACAAAGCAGGTTAAGTTTGTGCTCATTTCAGTAAATGTTCAACAGGTCTCTGAGGTTTAGGCGGCTCTACACAGGAGCAAACAGGGGCCAGTGTCTCTGTAGAACTGGTCCTGATCTCTGTTACGGACCCAGTACTGAATAAATATCACCAAATACATTTTAATGGTGACACAACAACTATAACTAAATGATCCCTTAAGCCAATTTAAGTTTTTACCTTCACAGTTTTACTTTAGAAATAATTTAAAAATCAAGGTGTTCAGTTTTAGCTTCAGATGTTTTTAGGATAAGATCACAGTTTTCATCTACTAGTTCAGGGATCTGCAACCTAAAGCTCCAAGTGGCTCTGAGTTTCACTTAATAATAATAATAAAACAATTAAATATTGCCCTGTTTTTGTTGTTCTTTTGTCCTGCATCCCCTGAGAAAACACAGGCCCCCCTGGTAAGTTTGGTCTAGAACCGCCGCTGCCTCTGAGTCTGGTGGTTGTAAATGAAGACATTGTAGGAAGACTGAGCAGCTTTACAGGTTTGGGCAACATGAAGCAAAGCTGGTGGCTTTCAGGACTGAAACATTTGCATTTAATGAATAAATACATATTTAACCAAAATTTTATTTTGGCTGAATATGAATCACTACTTACTTTTGCTCTCGTCACCTGAAAATATAAAAAGAAAAGAAAATCACGTTAAAAAAAACTTTTTTTTTAACAAACAGCAGTTTTTATTTTATATTTCATTCATTGGGGATAATTTTCTTTTTGCTAAAAACAATGCGAAAGCATTATCAGCCCGAAAGAGGAAGATGGCCGACTTATCTGGATGAGGCAGCTCATTCAAACCTGGTTGCCTTGACAACATGGCAGAACCACACTTGCTATTTCAGTAAGCAAACCACCACTTCCTGCCTTGCACTGACATGTAACATGTAATTTTTGTTACAGGTTACTTTTCAAAACTACAGAAAAGTAATTGCTAGGCATGTACAAATATGAAAATTTGAGCTGATGTTGATATCCAAAAATAATACTGCTGTTATGTCAGAATCTAGCAGCATTTTGTGAAAATTTTTGTTCTATTTACCATCAAAATAATTGATAGATTACTCAGTTATTTAAAAAATCATTCACAACAGCACAAGTTTTGTATTTTATTTGGTAAATTTGGCTTTTATTATGATGATCTTGCAGAGTTTTATCAATTTTCTTCTGCCCATTCAGTGCACACTTTTGCATTTTATTTATTTATTTATTTATTATTTATTTATCAGCCTTTATTTAAGCATGATAAAATAACATTGAAATTAAAAACTTCTTTTTCAAGTTTCAATATTACTGATACTCGTAATCTATTGGTTACATATGCGTTTTCAAGTGATGTTATTTTTAATTATTGATAGACTGAGTCCATCCTATTTAAGGAGCTGAGTACTAACTAGCTACATTTAGTCACATTTCATATTTACTTGAGTAAGTTTAAAAATAATAATATTTCAAAGAGAAAGGTCAAATTTCTGTCTACTCTAACACTTCCATTTACTTTCCTGAATAAAAAACAAACATGTTTTGACAAAAAATCCAATTAACCAGATAAAGACACACACTTACAGTTTAATTAAGACCTTTAGTTTGTAAATAAGGTAAATTTTTCTGATATTATTCTGGGGACTTTTACTGTAAAACAATTTTCAAAATGGTTAAAATGGTTAAAACTGAAAAACAAAACATAAAAGTAAATTTTAGTATAATTTTTATCTTAAGTTGGTCATTATTTTGACTTTTTGTTGTCAGACTTTCTCAAAAATATTTTTAGCATAATCAGCACAACTATTATGCTAAAAATAGTTGTGCTGAGTACTATTAATCGTTTTTATCTTTAAAATCTGCTCTTTGCTTCTGTAGAAGTTGCACATATTAATAAAAAATATATATAACCTCTTCATCCCCTTGACAAACATTACAATGGCTGTACTTACTGTCAGCCAGGTAGATCATCCCAGCACAGCAGAGGAAGAGAACGGCAGCGGAGAGACCCGTCATGTTCAGGACTTTGTGGGTGAATGCATAAATGAAGGTGATGAGTGGATATTAAAGCAGAGGAAGCTTCCTCATATTGTAACAGGAAGTTAACAGGAGTTTTAGAATCAGACCTGTACAGATTAGATAATCAACCAACAATTACAGTATAAGGTATCATATCTTTTCAAAGATATATTTTAGAAAAACAACTCTGTCCTCTGTGTGGTATCTACCTTCCTGCCTACATTATTCATCCCATTAAAGAGTGAAGAAATATAAAGATCTGTCTCTCTGTGAGAAGGTTTTGGTTTTGGTGCAAAATATAGCATTCAAATGAAAAGTTTCCTACAGTTTTTACATTGCATTTCTTATGGATATTTTTTGTTTTTCTTTTGTAGCCTCCATCAAAGGAATAATTATTTTGCTGAAGTCAAGCTAACTGTTGCAAAGTGTTTAAGAGCAAACTAAAAGAACCCAAATAAAAACTGTCAGTAGCATTCAGAAGGTTTTTTGTGGTTTTCTCACAGAATTTTTTTTTTACAAACCATAATTATGTGCTAGAACGACTGGTAAGAAATAAAGATTTAGAACAAAGTCAGCATGCAGTTAGCGTGGGAATGCGACAGAAACTAGCTTAAAACTCGAGTTCCTACATGATTAAAATTCATTTTTGAATGGGCCTGGCTGATCACTGTTAGAACTTTGATTTGATTCTCCGAACTGAAATCATAGTGGCTCCTGTTTATGGGCCAGGATACCTGATCGAATGTGACCTGAATGTCCCACTACGGTATTTTTCCAACTTTTCTTTATCACCCCCAGTGGATGTGTAAGGTACTTCACAGGTGTGAAAGCTCACATGAGCAACAAAATCAGTGGTGGACAACATTTTGCTGTTTGTGCTTCCTAATTAACACAATTTCTGATAAGGGATGTATCGGTGTAATCAGCAGGTTGCTGTATACTATAAAAATCAAGCTAAGAGTCAAAAGCTCAAACACGTTCAACGATGTAATAAAATCACAGCGCCATCCAGTGGCCTGGCATGATAACTACAGCTGCTTCAAGGCGTCGTCTTCAAGGTGAAACTTTTCCCCAATCAACATCTGAAAATAGCGGCAGTTTCCAGCCAGCGTCTTTTGTAAATGCAGCCTTAGTAATGTATCATTTCACTTTGTTTAAATATATTGGTTTCTTGTTCACCAGTGATGTTGGTATGGAGTGGGAGATGGACAGATGAAGTGGTCTTCTTTAACTTAAATGCTGCTGCTGGTCTGATGTGTTCAAATAACTGAGTCAAAAAGCAAAGTTCTCGACTTTTCTGATTCATTTATACTATGACCTTCACCTATTGCCATTAGACACAGAGCATGACTCAGATCCCCGATACAAGCTGGTGAAATGAGTGATAAGAATGTAAAATACAAAGTTTTCTGAACATGCTGTTTTTTGTGTGGTTTCGTAAAACTGATCTCACCAAATTAATCTCATGTTGCCACCTGCATCATTTGTTTTGACTCCATATAAAAGATAAAGTCGAAGTAGGATGCCTGGAGGAGGCTGAGAAAAGCATTTCTTATAGGTAAAAGGTCAAATATGAGGTAGCACAGGTATGACACTGTTCGCAGGTACCCCACACAATTACAAAGCATCCTCAACTGTATCGACATAAAACTATCAATCTTTAATTCAAAGCCAATTTTCTTTTATTTCTGTCATTCTCCTAATTATTGCTGAATTGTTGGTGTCTGTTTCAGGTCATTATCTCCATGCTGCAGTCTCCCTCTCACCCTGCAGCCCATCCTGCATGTACTCTCCACCCCAACCAACCCATCCCTCTGGGGCCTCAAATTCCCTCTTGGCCAGCAAACAGTGGGGGTGGGCACTGGCTCTTTCACTGTAATGAACTCCACAGAGACGCCAGTTCAGATTCATCACGGAAAAAATTGCTCCCATGGAGCCCTCAACTCAGTGAAAACAAACAAAAGTAAATATTTGGAATTAAACACAAGTTGTTTGGGTTTTTACAGCATCTCTGAGCTCCTCCCCTCCCACAGTCTATTACTCTGCAGGACTGCTGTCTCTCCATTTCAACATTTATAACAAAGTTTGTTCCTGATTCATTTTTTGTTTATCAGCTCCATACCCAGGCATCCGTAAGTCCCTCTAGTGGTGAGAACTCCTTACTGCACCGAGTGAGTAACTTAAGCATCCGTGTTGGTGACATAAAGGAAAAGAAACTGAACAAACGAACATGATGTAGTATTACAGATGTAACCTACAGTTACACAACAAGCCACAACTGACTGTTATTTTTGATGTGTATATCTTTTTAAAAAAAATGCAATTTAAAGGATTTTTCTCTGAAAAAGGTCTGCCTTTATCTGCTTCTATATGTCTTATTAGGCTGAAAATGGCTCATCTGTCACTGCAAGACAGTCAGATGCCATGTTTAAACCTTAAAGTATTAAGATGAGGTCACATTTCACAGCTCTTAAGTGGCAGATACCACATGATGCCATGTCGTTTGGTGAATCATTCACCATCTTCTCAATGCATTTATGCAAGAAACGCCTTGAGAAGATGTTACCTCTTACTGCGGGACATGAGCCACAGTTCAGCACATGTGTTGAACTGTGGTTCAGTTTTCTCAGTATGGAGGTTTTCAGTCTTGCAAAAGTTTCAACGCGATAAACTTGCTAAAGTTTTGCTCTGTAATTTTGTCACTTGATAATGATATCCCTATGGTTTTTTTTATTGGGGTTTTATGGTGGACCATCATGCATTGGGGCACAATCAGGAAGTGGAAATAAAATAATATATGATTATCAATGGATTTTTGAAAGAAACAAATCTCATATTCAAGCCCTTTACTCTGATACACCTAAATAAAATCCAGCCTAACTGCCACCTAATAAGTTAGTAAATTAACGGCAAAATGGGAAAATAAGAAATAAAACACAATCTGACTGAGCTTTAGCCATGTTGCATAAAAAAGTGCACAACCGATAGACATATATGGCAGAAGATATGTAGCTTTTTTTTGCAGTGAAAGTTATATTTTTCACATGTTGGTCTGTCACATGAAATGCAACATTTTCACAGACACCTAGAATCGAAGCTGAACTGAAATCAATCCAACACCAAGACAATGTTTTCTTTAAACATCTTCACAATTGTATATGAATTCACATGTATCCATTGATCTCCTTTTAAATTTGAGAATGTCTACTTATGAACTTCTTGGCAAAAAGAATACAGAGAGTTGCATTCCTATAAATAAATACTGTAATGCTACAAGCATTGTATAAAAGTGCAGGTTTGGGGGAAAAGAAGTTTATCAGGTGTCTCAGGTGATTTCTGAGGAAGAATGAGGCCATTCCAAGGGACATCCTCTTAGATTTATTTATTTTTTTTCCCCTCTGCTTGTTTGTTTTGTTTTTAGAAGCCAGGAATATCAATATTTTTTTGCACATTTGAAATAGCTCGTGGGGTATGCCTGATGGTGGCAGCTCCGGCTTCAAACATATTAGTTTGCTGGGAGACGAGAATCACCAGGGACGGTCTCCAAACACATGCGGGAACCGGCAGCGCACTCCTGCACATCATTTGAAGGCTGCTATTGTTTGAACTTCAGTAACTTTAAGCAGGTTAAAGTCATATTTAGAATGAAACACTTGTCTTGTAGGCCTGCTCGGTTTTCAGGTTGGAATATTTGTCAGCGGCTGCTCTCTGGGGACAACGTTGTGAGGTTCAGGTAGAGGAAGACGGTCCCTGCAGTCATTTATCAGTGGGAAGCTACAACCAGCAGGCCACAACTGGCGTCACTCATCACCGCTGCTGCTTACACACCAGCACATATAAAGGCGCGCACATGCTAACACACAGAGCAGCGGTGTAGAGAGTGACTCCTGCTCTGCACGTCCTTAATCTGCAACCACCAGGCCGGCACGGAGGGGGCACGGTAAAGAACAAGAAGCCTGCAGTGAGCTGAGCCAAAATAAAAAGCCAAGTGGCTCACTAAACCCGTCAGGGGCTTTTAAAAGGCACGCACTGCCTCTCTCTTGTCCATCCAGCAGGGCTAGGGGGGCTTTATAAAACTCAGCTTCACAAAACTTAACTCGGAAGCATCAGCTCAGCCTTCCGGAGCGGGCCTTTCCAGAAACTATAAACTATTTGGAACAAATGTCGTCTTCAACATGTTCAAAAGAAACCCGATCCTCACCGAGACGCTTTTATTAGAGCAGCACATGCACACACACTGCAAGACACATTTCTGCTTATTCACTTCCTATGAGACTAAATGCCTCCATCTCTTGCCCTCTGTGTTAACCAGTCAACAGTCATCCTGCAAACCACAACCAAAATGTTCTCAGAAGCTAGAAACAAAGATTAGCTGTACGTTTACCACAACTGACCGCTGGCTTAGTTCTTTACTGTCGTTTAATATGCAAATGCACTCTGACATTTTTAGATAAAGATAAGTTGGTTTGGAAAGCAACGCTCACACAGTTCCAAATACTTCTTAGAAAAAATTAAGAGATTAAAAAAAAATTGAATAAAAGAAAAGAGAAATAGAAAATACAGAAGTACTGTAGAAAAAACCACCAAAGGCAAACAACAAAAAAAGAAACTCAATGTTGCCTCCCTGTGTTTGGTTCTGGTGGTGGGAACATTAAATGAACAGTTCTCTGAAAGGTCAGAAAGGCCACAAGAACCTGATTTTGAAATAAAAGCATAAAAACTAATTTTACATTGATTGTTTTTTTCCTTTCACATGCTCTGCAATAAATACTGAATAAGAGCAGGATATCAGTCGCTGTTTTTCCAAATCACATTCAACAGCTGGCCCTCAGACTCCATCTTCATAATTAAAACTTTATCGCATGTCTTCTGTCAAAGTCCAACTTTTTAAAAATACATCAAGAAATTTTTTAAATATCTTGCATTGCATCCATATGCGAGACGTTGAAAAAGCGTTTCTCTTACTGTCATCAACACATGTGCCGAGCTCCAATAAAATAAGCACTCTGACCATAAACTCACCAAGCGCTGTCCCCAAATAACCACATCTGTCCGCTTAACTTAAACAGGCCCTGAAGAGGAACTCCAAAAGAGGAAGGGAAAAGATCTTACCTCTGCCATGAAACGCTTATCTGGGACTAAGTGCATGAAGATTATCCATCAATCCATCCGTTATCTACGTCCGTTTATCTCACCGTCACTGAGTGAGAGACAGAGTATACCCTGGACCGGCTGCTAGTCCATCACAGGACAACAAAGAGACAGACTGAACACACATACACTCATACCTAAGGACAATAGAGAGACTAATTAACCCGACAGTCATATTACTGGAAGCCGAAATACCCAGAAAGAGCCTTCACATACACTGGGAGAACATGCAAACGCCATGCAGAAAGACCCGGGCCAGGATTCAAACCAAGGACCTGCTTCATGCTAGCATAAAGATTTTCTCTTTTTTAAATGTTTCTGACAGCAAAATGTTTAAAGTTTGATACTTTAAACATTTTCACATTTTGCCACATTTAACAGCACTTCATCACATATTTCACTGGTATTTTATCCTCCAACTCTTGATGCATTTCTGCCTCAACACACCTGAATCAAATGAATGAATCAAATCAAGCCTCTGCCAGTCTCTGTATTAATGAATATTAATGAAGAGGTAATTCAATGATTTGATTTGGCTGTGGCTGCACAGTGACGCAGCTGGTAGAGCTGTTGCCTTGCAGCAAGAAGGTTCTGGGTTCGATTCCCGGCACCAGGTCTTTCTGCATGGAGTTTGCATGTTCTCCCTGTGCATGCGTGGGTTCTCTCTGGGTACTCCAGCTTCCTCCCACAGTCCAAAAACATGACTGTCAGGTTAAATGGTCTCTCTAAATTCTCCTCTAGGTGTGTGTGTGCATGGTTGTCTGTCTCTGTGTTGCCCTGTGACAGACTGGCGACCTGTTCAGGTGACCTCGCCATTCGCCCGGAACAGTAGCTGCAGATAGGCACCAGCACCTCATGACCCCATTAAGGTAGAAGGGTGTACTGAAAATGGATGGATGATTCGGCTGTATTGGAATCCCCCACAAGTCAAATTTATTCATATTGCACCTTTATTTTACAAGGCAGTTCAAAATACTTCATACTATAAAACATACTAGACCAAAATATGTAATTGGAAAGTGGACTTTTTTATTTTATTTTAAGCAAACAAATTTTTGAAAAGTGTGGCATTCATTTGCATAGAAGCACCTTTTCAACTAAATGTTCACTTAATCAAAATAGAGTCACTAGAATAGCATCTGAAAACTACAATTTAAATGTGTTGCATCTTGCACTAAACTCAAGAGAAACTTTTGTACTTCACTTCATAAGTAGATTCTGACCCATTAAACTGGTTGCAGTTATTAAATGTAAGCCATTTCAGGAGTCGAGCTGAACATGCAGGGAAGGAAAGCTCATTGGGACGGTCGCTGTGCAGTTTCCATGTTCCCACTGACCCTTTCCACCTGCAATCAGGTCCCCTGCTTTCAAACCCTGACAGCTGTACAGTCTCTAAGGCTATGGAAGCAAAATGTCCTCCTAAAAGTCTGATTTATTGAAAGGGTTTTTTTAAAAGCGAGCACACGGGGAGCTGACTGAGCACATCCTAAATAAGTTTGGGATGTCAACTTTAAGAAGCAGTTAGAAAATGAGACTTAAGACAAGGCTTTGTCTGATAAAATAAAGGTAGCGAGTGCTAAGAGCTGCACAAAAAGACAGGCAAGGAGCCAGACGCACTTTTTCATAGTTCAAAAAATAAAAAAGAAAGAGGATAAAATAAAAACTTGGATCATCGTGAAATGCCGTCTGTTCTGGATATAATCAATAGCTAAAGAAGAATCCAGTTCAGGGCTGTCTCTCATATTTCAATCCCTGCTCTTCTGTGATCAATAAAAGTGAGCTGAAATCAAAGCGAGCCCTCTTTACTATTGTCTATTCAACGTTAGCAGACAAAGACTGAGGAGCCTTTGATCGCCCTGTCTGCAGGGCCCACAGCTAAACACAGACCCCATCCTCCCACTCCCACCCACCACCTCCAGGTGAGCGCTGTGTCTGCATGTCAGTGTGTGTTTGCAGGAGAGCCGAAATGTTTTTTGTACGCGTACATGAGCACACACAGAACAACAAAAGGCGTTGCTTTTTTGGAGGAATCACACAGAGATGATGTGCTGTCAGATGGAGGGTCCTCACTGGACTTAGCGGACACTGTCCTGCTCCTGTTGGGTCGTATTTACGTTTTCAGTGAATGAATATTTTGTTGTTTTCTCTGTTTCTGTCTCTTCATGCTTTTTTCTTAACCTTTTCTCAGTTTCATTCTGACCTTTCTTTATCTTGTCCTTATCTCTTCAGATTGGCCTCCTCAGATCATTGATTTTCTTAATTTTTTTATATATATATGTCCCATCTGTTTAGCTCTTCTCTGGTCACTCTTTTGCTCCATGTAAGAGGGTTTTTTTCTCTTCTGTCTTCCTCTGTCTTTTCATCTTTTCCCAGACTTCTTGTGTCTTTTTCGGTCTTAATTGTGTTCTTTTATCTTTTGGATTTAATGTTTTGTCTCTTGTCTCATCTTGCTCAGATTTGTCTTTTCCTGTTCTTTAAGTCGTGCTCTTTTCTTCCTGTTTGATCTTTCCTGTCCTTCCTTCTGAAGTTTGTGATCTTGTCTTTTTAATCTTTTCTTTCTTAACTATTTGCTCTTTGCTTTTTTCTGTCATTTAATTCAATTTCAAAAACTATTCATCCCCATATGGGGGCAACTAAAGAAGGCACCTTATATTCTGATACTCCATTTGTTTTTGTTTTTTTTCCTACACTATTGGGGGAAATTTGGTTCTCCACACCTCAGGTTGATCTGCTAGGTTATTTTTTGAACCCAAATGCTGGATTGATGCTGTTGGGACAGAAGCAAAAGAAATTTTAACCAAACATTTGGTCAAAAATTAAGATCTATTTAATTTCTAAGTTCATCTAGCCTTTCTTTGCACTCTTTCTAATTGAAGGGTTTATTCAGAGGATGTGCATTTTAACAAGATCAATGAATACCTGACAGAATGAAACAAGAAGGTGATTTAATGTACCTGCTTACATCTCTAAGCATGAAAATAATCAATTTTCTTACTTTTCTGTCTTAAAACTCACCACACATGTCCATGGAAACTCATTTTGTACACACTTTCACACATTTTGACACATACATACTTTTCATGGGCTGCACAGTGGTGCAGTTGGTAGAGCTGTTGCTTTGGAGCAAGAAGGTTCTGGGTTTGATTCCCGGCTCCAGTCTTTCTGCATGGAGTTTGCATGTTCTCCCTGTGCATGCGTGGGTTCTCTCCGGGTACTCCGGCTTCCTCCCACAGCCCAAAAACATGACTGTCAGGTTAATTGGTCTCTCTAAACTCTCCCTAGGTGTGAGTGTGTGTGTGCATGGTTGTTTGTCCTGTCTGTCTCTGTGCTGCTCTGCGACAGACTGGCGACCTGTCCAGGGTGACCCCGCCTCTCGCCCAGAACGTTAGCTGGAGATCGGCACCAGCACCTCCCGACCCCTCAAGGGGACAAGGGTGAAGGAAAATGAATGGATGGATATACTTTTCACCCCAGCCTCTGTGCAGCTCTGTGAAGATTAGGCCCTCTATGGTAGGCTGAGCAATTTAATCCATTGGGTTTGGTTGAAAACCTGAGCCAGTGCTGCTTGAAGCTTCAACCCTGTGCATCAAATAAACCCAAATTCATCCATTGATTTGTCTCTTTTTTCTGTCTTCTCTTCCAGTGACCATATATCTGCATTCTGTTTAGCTCATCTGGTCCTGGTTCTCTCCAGTTCTCTGACTCACCTGGCTCAGTCGTCCACCTTACGGACACCTTACTTCTTTTTAGACCAAAATATATTTTTATCAATCGTCCTTTCATCGTTTACTCGTCATTTGTCTGAGAATGTAACATTTTGGTTATTTTTGCTGCCTTGAAATCTTTCACTTGTCATTCTGTCTTCTCCTGTTCCCTATTTGTCCTCCTCTGTCTTCTATCTTTTTCTTCCCTCTTCTGTTTTGTCTCCAATGTTTTCCCTCCCTGTGCGTTCCTTTTCCTCACGCCTGCCTCTGTCTTGTTGTCTTGTCCTCTTCCATCTTTCCTCTCCTTGTCCTCGTCTTTTCTCTTCTCCGCTGCTCTTCTGCGTTGCTTGTTCTCCGACAGCAGACAGGAAACTCCAAAGCAGCAGGACCCCTCCGACTCTCAACATGCACCTTGTTTACGAGTCCTAAACGACAGACAGCCCCGCTGGAGCCTCCCATGCTAGAGGAGGGGGGCCGAGGATCCGTTTGCTTTCAACCAAGACATGATCTCCTGATGACAGCCCGTGCCAACACGCTGAAGACGGCTTATTATATCAAGGTGCTCCAAAGTGTCCAGGTGCAGATTACAGCTGACTCTCTCCATCGGGCCACAGGAGTGCATGACTGTCGTGAGGAGGCACAAAGTATATGGAGACATAATCACGCTTAACAATGAAATCCCTACTGAATGTCTTCAGTTACAAGCTTTTTAGCATGTAAATCTCATGCAGCTTAGTTTGAGAAAGTAACAGCAACATTTAGTCAGACAATGACGGCATTCGGTGTCTTAATGTCTAACTTTGCAATGAATTCAAATTAGATTCAAATTGTTATTCCACTGTTTTCACACAACTCTTTGCTTCTGGCTGGATCACCACTTTGTTTATGTGTGACCCCTAAGTTAGGTTACTTCAGATAGTCTTGATAGTTAGCAGGCAGTGATGCTATATGGTGACAGAATCAGCATTTCTGGGTTCCAGTCTACTCACTAGAAGCTTTCTAGAGCGAAATAAACATAAAGCTAATATTTTGAACAACATATTTTGCAGGACAATCAACTTTTCTCAGACCATATCAGCTATTGGTTGTTCAGGCTATCTCCAAAATGAAAAGTGTATTACACAATTTTTATGGATTTTTAACACTATTTACATAATATTTACGAACTTTTATTTAATTTTTAATTTATTACTCATTTAATCTCATTGTAGCATAAGATAAGAAATCCATTTTTATTCATTCTTACTTGTGTTTTAACACTGGGTTGCACTTATGTTTGTTTTTCATACTCTATGGCTTGTGGTAAAATGCAGACAGGATCTTTTATGGTTTCCAATCCCACTTCAAAGATTCATTCAACAAATCTTAACAGATTCTCCCAACTGAACTGTGAATTTGTGCAGCTCCTCCAGAGTTACTCCTCTGATGAATGCTTGTTTTCAGTTTAGCAAAAGTAAGACAAAGCTCAGGGATATATCACTTAATATGTGGAGTATATTTAGCTATCTCTTCACAAAAGGAGCATAGAAACTAAAAAGGAAAAATCAGCACTGATAAAAATTAGAAATAATAGCTGCAATTTTGCTATAATTATTTTTTCTATCACTACTAAACATTTGTTGTTGTTTTTTGTTGCCATTTGTGGCTCTTGTCTTTTGTTTTTAGCAGCTTTTAAAAAAGGCCTCCATGTCACCTTCCTCAACTTATTTTTCAGACTGCCCCCAGGTGGCAGTAAAAAATACAACAGCTTTCTGAAGCCCTGAATAGCACAGGAGCAGTTCAGGCGCAGACCCTCAGGAACAGCCTTCATCTTCCTGTACATATAGTGGATGTCTCTGTTCATCGTGGACAGTTTAGACTCCACTAGAATTATGTTGTGTTTTTGTGCAAAATTTTCTGGAAAGAAAGAAGAATTGACAGTTAAAGGTACTGAAATAAAATATGGAACATTATGAAATGTAAATAATCCCATAAAATGGGATTTGTTTAAAAGTTTGAACATTTTAATTTGGAAGATGGGATTACAAATAGTTCTTAGACCTGCAGGAGTTTTTTATAATGAAGTGACTTTAGAGCAGTGCTGTCCAAACTTTTTGCTCTCAAGGCCAAAATTGTCAAACTAACACAAACAAAGGGCCACATTCTTTTCTTAGTTAAAACTGAAAATATAAATCTGAAGACATTTGTTGTTTTTATTTCTTCAATAGTATACTAAATAGACAATATTTTAATAAAGCAGTCTGCTTTTTAAGAACTCTCTAAATTATTGTTGAGGTTCACTGTTCTCATTTTTCTTTTATTTTTACAGTGGGTAGTGTTTGCAGTTTTTATCAAAGTCCAATCAGTGAAAACAGAAACATTGTGGTTAAGAAAAATACTTTGTCTCACTCCTGAAAAATATTTAAGAAGATTTTATTTAGCTGTAAAAATGTCTCCCCATATTTACGAACCGAGGGGCCAAACAAAATCCTCCAGAGGGCCGCATATGGCCCTGGGCCACACTTTGGACATCCCTGCTTTAGAGAGTACTCAAGACGCCGGAGTGCTGGAATATCCAGCTTCATGTGCATCGCTATAAAGAGTTCTGCAGATCAGTAATTAACATTTGTTGTAAATCAAATTTATTTTAAAGAAACTTTTAAAAGATGTGTGTTAATCTAAATTTGCACACATTTTTTAAACTCCTAAATTCAGTAAAATTCAGTTTAAACCTGCTCTGTATTTCCTGCAGTTCTCTTTATGACTGTAACTGAATTTATTCTGCACAGCTGCAGATGAGCTCAGTATATTTTTAAATGCACACCGCTGCTGATGCTGATGGTGATGACAGATCTGCCAGAGGCTGCTTTTGTGTCCCATTCCATCCCTGCATTTCCACAAAACTCTTAATTACTGCTCTTGTTTATGCTCTGTCTCAGAGACCAGAAAAAGGGTAACTCTCCCACTTTTCAACAGCGTTTTCTCACCAGTCATCCAGCTCGTTTGCTTCTTGGTTTCTGGCTTGCTAATGTGCCACATTTCGGTGCGAGCGCTTTCTTTCAGGCTGCTTGTTAAACGTTGCTGAGACGAGAACATGGACGGACAGAAAGCCAAATTGAGCGGAAAAGGTTGAACTGTGAGAAATTGCACCAAAAAAAGTCACAAACTATTTTTTTAGAAAGTTAAAGCACAAAGGAAGAATGATTTTATATTTATTTGCATGGAGTGAAGCTAATAAACAGAGGTGTTATTCAGATGCCTCAAAATTAATAGACATTGTGAACTTTTTAACATTGTGGTGTTGTGTCGTTGTAAATGTTGGGCGCAGAATAAGAATCATATGCATTTATGCAAAGTGAACAAACATGAGGCTTGAAGTGTGTTTTGTGAATTTGTTTAAAGGCCAATATTAGCATACAGCGACAGGCAGAAAGAGTCCTGACTTCAGTTCAAAATCCCCAGGCCGTAGCCGGCTCTCCGGAGCCAGTCAATCACCGCACACCTCTGAAATGAACCAAGGCAGACATGATTTGGACCTTTCAAACCCAGGGGTGAAAGGTTACAACCTTTCTGCTACAAACTCGCAGCGTTTTGTTGCAGTGAAGCTTTGTGAGCAGAAAAAAAAACAGAAAGAAGAAGATGAAAAGTTGGGAGTTTAGATGCAGAGCAAGTTTTCTTCTCTCTGTACGCCTAACCTTTAAGCCGGGTGTCCCCCCGTGACTCCTGGGTTCCTGATTAGTTTACAGTATACTCCCAAATCAGCATAATAAAGCGTGTGATGAGGCTGATAAGATCTAACAGGCTGCTCTTGTTTACCCTGCTGCAGCACCAGCTCCTTCCCTGCATGTATGTGTGTCTGACCCTGAGGCACCGAGTCACTTGATGCGGATTGCACACACACCCGCAGAAAGCCCCCCACTGGTAGAAATCCTGGTTGTGCTGCTGCATCTCAGCGGAGGCCGGGAATCCACATCCCCTTTAGGCTACTCCTGGGGTGCAGTTATTCCACGCACACCAAACACAAGCCCACATGCATGTGCAAATGCACACTCAGACACACACTATATCTTAATGAGAGAAGGAGATGGCACTAAGAAGGCGACAGCAGAATGAAACCTACTCACCAAGGACTGACCTGTGGTTCAGGGGCGGCAGCAGCTCAGCGGGGAGCTCATCTCCCAGCACTGATCAGAGGGCTGCACCGCCGAGGCTGCTCTCGCTGACGGCGCTGCAAAAACCGACTGATTAAACGCCACCGTCGCCTCAGCTCTGCTGCTATATGGAAAGAAAAGCTTCCGCTCTTTTATATCTTTTTTTTCACTCATTGTTTGTTTGTCAGTCTCCTTTGTTTTCTTTGTCCTCTGCTGAGACAGCAGTGCCGGTGGATTGGAACAGTGAGCGTGAGGGATTTGTGCGTAATTAGCTGAAACGCTCACCCAAGCAAACACAAAAAGTTAGATTTTAAACTTTTTGAACTGTACGCCTTTTCAACGTTATTTCACTGACACTCTGCTTCACTTCCAAGATCAAAACCTTCCCTCGCTGAGGAAATATATTTTATATGAGTCTTTGGAGTACACGGACAGCAAAACAGCGCTGCCAACTTGCAAGTCCTATTAGCAAGTTGTGCAAAGTTCAAATTGAACCGCGTGTGTGCGCAGAAATAGCAATGTCTCTGTGAATAAATGAATATAGAGATAAAATGTTAATAGGGTGACAGACAGCACTGACCACTGTCTCCTGTTTCCATTTAGATGTGCAAAGATGAAACTTTTTGTCCATTCTTAGATGCAAATTAGCTCCAGCTCGGCTAGATTAGATTAAATGTGTCTGTAAACATAAATTTTCAAGTCTTGCCGCATAATCTCAGACTTTCAGATTTAGTTCTGAGTTAATCTAACACGTCAGATTTTTTATCTAAACGTTGGTAACTCTGGTTGTATGTTGTACTGCTGCAATGACAACCTCCAACTGTTTTTTCCCCCATAACTTCCCTAAATTTAGCTCTGTTAATCTTCCTGTTGAAAAAATGGTCTTCCATTTATTCTCACCTGATCAAATGCTTCCCCATGTTTTTCATGTCATGGACCTCTTGGTTGTATCAATGCTGGTAAAGCCTGGGTAAAGGTGGATAGCCAGGTCTGGGTTCGCTTGCAAGTCTATCACACTCTTTCTGTTTTCAGCTTATCAACTGAACATGAACTTCTCCAGAACTTTCTCCCTAATCAGTCTGTTGTGTTCATTGGTCTTCATGATGCTGTTTGTTGTCTGATAAATTTCTAAAGCCTTCACATCACAGCTGAATTTATTCTCAGATTCAATTACAGTCAGTGAATCTTATAGGAAATTATTTGTGGTGGGTTTTATTTAAGGGAATTAGACTAATGGAGGCTAAGTACATACCCATGCCACACTTTTCAGATTTGAAAAATGTAATATATATTTCATTTATCTTTCACTTTCCAATTATGACCCAGTTTGTGTTAATCAGTTGTGTATGTGGCACACCTAAAAATGTCACAACATTATTTTGGTTCTTTTATCATTTTGAAATATTTTCATATATAATTTATCATTTTTTCCAAAAATAAACTAATAATTTTTGTTTAAGTTTTGGCATGTTATTCTGCATTCAGAGCGCTTGACCTGAGATGGGAGCAGTAGTAGTGACGAAGCGGAACCTTTGTTTGGACGCGTTGCTTCTGGGTTGATTTTGGGGCGGACTTCCTGTTTGCTTCAGGAATTCTGGATGCTAAAGGCGCCATTGCTGCCATTGCTGAATCTTGCTTGACTTTTCTCCAGGTCAGTTCATGGTGAAAACACATCAAAACTATCATACAAGATGTTTACCTCTTATTTGATCAGTAAATAGCGTTGAGTTACGGTTTCTGTGCGTCTTTCTGCTAATAGTTGTAAGTTTTATCAGCCGACGTTTAGATGGACAGAATGCCAACCCGCACTGGGAAAGTGTGCTGGAGTTGGTGATTAAAAGACTATAATATGTTACTAACTCCTAATTTTAGAAGTTTTATTTTTCTTTTGCTTGAATAATGTCCAGTGCATGTTACTTGCATGTTACTTGGTCACTCATAAAGTAGCTTAGAGCCTGAGAGTAAATGAATCTATCTGAAGTTAAAGGTAGAGAAACCAGTCTTTGTTCATGAAGTGTGGGAATTCCGAGGTGAAGTTTGAATAATGTTAAATTCTCTATATATTTTTGTAAGTTTTGTCATTCTAGTTTGATCAGTATTAAGTTAAAAAGTGTACAGTTGATGTGAATGCAGTAAAGATTTAAAAACAGTTGATTCATCCTGTTTAAATGAATGCTTGGTTGCACATTTTAAAAGATTTGTTGGTTAACAAAAAAATGAGATGCCATCTGGATCCTAAAGGCAGTGCTTCAGTCATCATTGCTTAATCCTGGTTTACTATCCTTCAAATTGTACGCATCACTGTTAAGGCAGTCCTGGCACTTGGGATCTGGAACACATACACCAAATTAAAATACATTGATGTTTGTAGTTAAAGCATCACCTTTGCATCTAAGTCAGTTAGAAATTAACTTCAGATTGAATTTGTACAGCATATATGAGCAACAGGACCATTTAAAGTGCTTTGCATGATTAAAAAGATGACTAAATAAAAAAACAAGCAACATATTACACTCAAGTGGCGAAATAAATGAAAGAGATTACAGGTTGAAAAACAGACTGATAATGAAATTCAACTCTAAACAAATGGACTTTTAGACTTGATTTAAAGGAACTCAGCATATTTTTGGATTTCTGGGAGTTTGTTTCAGATTAGAGGAGCATAAAAATTTAATGTTGCTTAAAAATAAAAAAAATATTACTAGCAATCCTTAGTTGATCAGAAAGGTATTGACTCTATTATAGCTGGACTTCATATCGATGGCATAAACCGGTCATCTGAGGCGACAGTTGGTCCCGGAGACGATGAAACAGCTCTGGGTCAGAGATTTAGGACGGTGGGATCTGGCCTGTCTACCACAAACCTCCACCAGCAGCCAATTCACAGCTTTCTGGACTGAAGAGAAGCGACTCCCTGCCCATCTGACCTTATAAGGTGCGGATATGAAGTACGCAGAGACATTTTGGCACGAAAGGAGGGTTATAAGGCTCTGCCCGTTATAGCGCCCTCTGGCCTGGTTGGGCAAGTCATCCAAGGATGGGCCTTGGCTCTGCCAGACTTCAAATACTGCCAGCCCCTCTAATGCCACACGGTCTCAGAAAACCTTTTCTAGTCCCAGTAACTGTTGAGCTTTTTTCCTGCAATGCATACTTAAAGTTGTGA
Organism: Phalloptychus januarius; assembly: GCA_902982915.1. NCBI lineage: Eukaryota > Metazoa > Chordata > Actinopteri > Cyprinodontiformes > Poeciliidae > Phalloptychus > Phalloptychus januarius. The sequence continues at coordinate 5,882,558 of CADWAE010000076.1, read as the reverse complement.
TATTATTTATTCACTAAAAGAAATATTTTTTCGATCATGCAACAGCGTAGTGGAGCTGAATAAGACTTTGTTCGAAGGGCAGAGTTCACTCAGCTGCCCTCCACCTAACACTGCCGTACCTTTTGTCCTTGACTTCCAGGGTTTGGCCGGACGCTCTGGCCGGAGCGGACGGATCGGAAGGGCTGGAGGAGAGACAGGATGAGGGCAGACAAAGAAGTAAACTCTGTGCCATGCCCTTGAATGAAACATAGATGCTGCAACAGACAATAGGCACCCTGCTAATAGAGCAAGTCAATTTTTTATTTTTCATTTTGTCCTCCAGTTGTGTCTGGCCTTTTTTTGTATAATTTATAGATACACATTCTCCATTCCCGGTCCCTATCCACCCTTTGGCCACACAGTGACAACTAGAAGAGAAAAGAATAACTCCAGGCTGGAGAGAGGCAGAAACTGAGCTTTGTCTTAGAAGGAAGGAACAAAAGATGGAGGAAAAGGCCAGGTAGGAAAAAGAGGGAAACTGGGCAGGGGCAGTTTCAGTGTCGTAAAAAAGGAAATGGCTGGCAGCACAAAGGATGGTTCTCCTTCTGTTTTCCTGCTCCATTAATATCTGAGCTCCAGCCTGCATATATCCTCATTCATTATTCATGAACCGGCCAGGAAAGAACGCAAGCGGGGAGGAAGGAGGCAAAGGAAAGGCCAGAGAAAGTTCCAATCAGTCTGGTTTAAATGACACTGAGTGACAGGGCCTGGGGTTTTATGGCTCGCTCTTCCAATGAGACGCTGCGGTGCAGTAAAAGGTCCACGCTGGCCCGCCGTTAATGACCAGCAGGACATATTAGAGGCTTCAGCACTCGTAAAAGCTCACCACCACACTGCGTTGCAAATTTCTCCAAACTAACTTATCTCGGTTCTACACAGAAGCGCTGTGTGAACACCGCACATATGGTAGTAACCTGCGACCGACCTGAGCCAAAAAGCAGCAGGAGATATTCTGAAGACTCGCACAGAGCTCCAAATGTTTGTAGTGTTTACTTGGCAGACACTTCAGGTGATAAGAGAAGCTATGAAAATCACACAGATGTACCTTAAAATAGCCAAATAACACAGATATTTATATATAAAATGGAACATATTACAAAAGCTTGCTATTTAAAGTAATGGACACAGATTATTGTTCTAAACTGTTGCTGATGCTAACTTTAACACAAAAAAAGATATTTTACAATCAAACTATACCTTGCAAAAAGAATTATATGCCCTTGTCTCTTTCACGAAGAAGGGCATAATTAGGAAGTGGAAAAGAAAATTATACACGGTTTTAAAAAGTTCCCTTCAGAAGCCACCCAATTAGTAAATTTAGCCCCCTTTGTGTAATTGATTCTCAGTAAAAATCTCAGGTTTGTTAGACAATATTAGTGAACAAACAGCATCAAGAAGACCAAGGAACACAGACTGGGAAAAAAAAGGTTGTGGAGAAGTTTAAAGCAGAGTTAGAGAGGAGTCTACTTTATAGAGATTTATGCAGTCTATAAATCTAGACATTACTGAACAATGAAAGAAGGTCAGAAGAAGTCCTGCTAATGGTCAAGTAGGAGACACCACAAAAAGAAGACGGTAAACTTTTCTGCTTGTATGCAAAAAGCTAAGTGAGGAAAACTAACCTCGGACACATACTGGGGTCGTTTTTTTTAAACAGCTCATGAGAACTGGTCATAGGGGAGAGGAAGATGGATGGATGAAGTTCAGACCTGGAGAAAATGGAGTTTGGAAAGAAATGCTTGCAGACATTCTCCTGTTAGCCTGACTCAGCATCTTTTTCTAGGTGTTTGATGCTGATGGAGAAATATTCCAAAGACCTGTAGATGTAATTTCAGCAAAACGATGTTATAGAAATCAGTGAGACATGGATCTAGTTGTATTTTTTCAAACTGGATTTTATAGAATAGAAGATGTTTATCTTGTAAAGTTCTTTGAGATGACATTTGTTGTGAATCATCATTATCAAACCAAGATTTGAACTTGATGTAGTTTAGGCAATAAAATATCATTCATCCATCCATCCAATGTCTTTACCTGCTTATCCTTCCAGGGTTGTGTGTGGATGCACATGCACACTCACACCAAAGCACAATTTAGAAAGACCAGTTGCCTAACAGTCACGTTTCTGGACTGTGAGAGGAAGCTGGAGTACCTGGAGAAAACCCATGCATGCATGGAGAGAACATGGCCCGTCCACATACTGACCAGGTATGTCCCTGATTATCTTCTGTGATCTGAATGAAACACATTCTTTAAAATTAAGAAATTACAGTACTTATGCCAGAAAACATGAGAGGAAAGAGCACAAGTTATAACTTGGATTAATTTTAAATATTCTATTATCTGTGAGGGTGTGGGGAGGTTTGTTAACATTTTGACAAAATTTGCAAAAACTAAAAAAACCCAACAGATATTCCATAGGGGTAGTCTGCAAGATATACAATTCCCATCTTTCTTTGTGTTTGAAGATTCTTGAGTCTTGATTCATAGTTACATCAGTAATAACCACTGTCCCTCAGGCACTGATGTCACTTTAAAAACGGCACATTCCCTCCATTGTCATTGTTCTGACATTAGTGAACAAAACTGAAAACAAGCCTTCAATCACCGAGTTACGCTAAAACAGAATTTTTAAGCAGGATGTACAGTAAGCATTTTGCAAAGGACTCAAAAATATTTTAGCATCTCATGGGGTGTCTGGCGAGTATTCCTTCACTATCTGTGTGTGTGAATGTGTGTGTTTTCCTGAAGTCTCAGAAATGGTAATGCCTCTAACCCCAATGCAGGGGAGACTTAACAGTTCGTATTGACTTTGTGAACATTTACCATCGAGAATTCAGACTATTCAATTCTATTTCAACTGAGGGCTGCAGACGGAGAGGGAGGAAGTCCCCAGGCTCCATGTTGCTCAAGCACAAACACATACACATGTACACAACCTGTGCACACACTCAGACTGCACACCGTATGTGCTATTCTCCAGTGATATCGACTCAATCGGATTTAACCCCTCTCTGCCGTACAGAGACAAATGCTCTCAACATAACAAAGGCTGTGTGTGCGAGTGTGGTTCTGCACGCAGTTGTGTGCTGTTTGGATGGTTTCTTAATATTTGTGGATCTTTGAACAATTACTACACCGGGGAAATCCAATGCCATTTCAATTTTCACAAATCAAAAATCTTATTAGGCATGTTTTACTTCATTTACACAGCTTGAAGCCAGTTCCTCATTAAATTAATTATTATTTTTAGAAGGGGGGGGATAATTATATAAGGTAATTAACATCATCAGCATTTTTGTAAATGTGTCAGTTTAAATGACACTCAGCACCTGATGGGCTAAATTAACTCTCACACTTGATCTGCATAGAAAAATATGATATATATTCAGAATAAACTGCATAAATTAATGCTTTAATTAATGCTCTCATATCAATCCAATCCCCCCTGAAAACATGTCTAGTAATTTTTAGATAAGATTAAATTTAATTTGCTAGATACCTTGCTGCTCTGCTATCTAGGCTAAGCTAACCACCTGGTGTGGGCCTCCTGCTGAGGATGCTTGGTGGGGGTAGCTGGTCCTGTCCTGGTGCTGGATCAAGGGGCTTTTATGTGGTTGATGGCTTGATTGGTTGCCATATGGGGTAGTGTCACATGCATTACACTATCCCATATGGGTTTGGGGTAGTGTCATGCAACCTTGCTATTGTGGCACGATGTGTGGTTGGGGGCAAGATACAGCAGAGGGTTGCACCATGTGGGTGTGTCCTCATCAGCTTTCTGGGGTTGTAGCTTTCCTGCAGTGCCCCTTGTGGATATGAAATTTGTGACGTTTGTGTGTGGGGTCACATGTTAAATTTTTGTGTGCTGATTCATGGAGGACCTGTCAAGAAACCCATTTTGGGGTTTGGAGAAAAGTCCACAAAGTTGAGATTAAGGGTCGTTGGGGGTTTGGGACTATTTCAACCTGGGGCTGCTCTGGTTGGCTGGCTCGTTAAAACTGCTTGGACTCTGTCTCCCCCTTCTCCCGATGGCATCAGAAAGAGTCCATCTAGGCCCAGGTCTTTCGGGTGGTGCACGGCCCTTGTATGGGCTGACGGGCTGCTCTGATGCTACGGAAGTTGGGGCTGTCTGCTTGTCTCCACCAAGGAATGAAGGGAACCATCTCCTGGGTGCAGAGATGAGTTGCCCCTTCAGGATGAAGGAGTAAAGAGTGTGGGCGTACAGAGCGAATTGTTGTATGACATAAATGTTTGTGTGTGTTTACTTTGGGTGAGTGGGAATGGGTGATTGTGTCTGTGCATTGGTGGCTCTTGGTGTCTGGGGCTTGGTCATGTGCTGGCCTGTAGTAGCTGCTTGACAGGGCCCACCAGGTCTCTGCTGGGGCGCGGTGTGATCCTGGGGTTCGGGTACCTATATCCTTGGACAGATCTGGTCCAGTGTAGCGGGTTACCGATGAAGCCTGTGGACTCGTTGCTGTAGCCCCCTGTGTCTTATGCATTGCACTAGCTGGGGCAGTCCTGGGTTTTGGATGCCCATTTGGTGTCTGTGGCTCTGGTCTTCCTAGAGTTGTCCTCTCTTCCTGGTGGGTGGACCTGTGGGTCTCCACACCCACATTGAACATTCTTTTGGATAGACCTTATAGACACAAGCACACTGACACACATACACACACACAGGTGTTTGTCAGGTACACTCTGTTGGGCTGCAGTTGCCACTAAATACATTACTATGTATCATGTACAAAAAGTTATAACTGTTATATAAGCATATGTTGTTTGTTGTTGTGGTTTCACGGTTTTCTTTTTTCTCTTTCTGAAGGTTTAGTGGCAGACTTCAAGGGTGTTCACTTGTGTTCTTTCTCCTCTACTTCTATCTCCTTTCCTTTTAAAACTTTTCCCCACCTTTCTCGCTTTGTTTTTTGTCTCTGTGTCCATTACATTTAATATAAACCCAAAGAAATTTCTAATGATGTTTATATGCTTGTGAAAATAAATCTGTTGGGTGTCCTTGACACTCAGATTGAATGTCAAGGCGAGTGCCAAACAAGTTGCAGAAAAAATAATAAAAAGAAGAAAAAGAACAACTGAAAATAACTTTAAAAATGTTTGTGTCAATAAAATTGCCAATAGATGTTTGCTTTCCATCAAAATTTCAGATAACATTTTTTCTGAATGTGTTGCACAAAGTTGTTTCCTTTTAAGTTTATATTTTGTGCTTTGCATCTTTTTGTAAAATTGGCCCTGGTTTGAAATGCCACCCATGCTGTCGGGGTATCATTCCCACTGAAATGTCCTATACCCCCTTCAGCCAACGACCCACATCATTTGTACATGCGAGCATTAGGCCTTGTCACAGTCTCTCAGTCAGGCCCTTTATCAGTCCGGGTCATAGATTCTCATTAAACGAGTGGATCTCTGAGTCCCTGACACTTAGACCATCACATGCCCGCCTTGCCATCTCTCAACCACAGACCATTTATCCAATCTAACTTGACAGATTGCAAGTGAAAAGTGTGCTGTTGTTTATACATCTTGATAAGACCCTGGAATTTTGATGCTGGCATTTCCGATTGGAAAAAGGTAGCGTCCATTTCACAGTTTGAAAATCCCCAAAGCGGAAAATGTTTCTCATTGTATTCCTGCTTACTGTAACTTGACTGGAAGGCGGGCTAATCAGCTTAAGCAGTGGTCAAACTCGGTCAGCAGATAGCCAGCTCTGTGCATTCACTAGATAAGAGGCGATACTCCTCAAAGGCCCGGATCACTGCCTCGTTAGTGCTGGGTCAGTGAACTGCCGTGCAGATTTTTAAATGGCCACTCAAAGCCCCAAAAGCAGATCTGTATATGTATGTGTGTGAGAATACTGCTAATACTTCTGTCTCTCTGTACTTTCTCACTGATGGGAGCTCTGTTGCAATTTTCGAAATCCCATAAGGACGTTTTCACAGGAGAGATGTTTAATAGAGATGTTTTTATGCCTGGAATGTCGCTGTCTTGTGATTGGAGTTGATTGTTTTCCACCGTCTGCTGCTGGGAATGTGCACATGCATTCCTGACATTCAGGTAAATATCAGCAACGTATGTAATGGGCTTGAATAGAGGAGTCCTCACACTTGTCCAGCTCCTTGACCCCATGTTTTTTCTGTTCACACAAATATTTCGAGCCCCTGACCCCTGCAATGTGGAAGCAGTGAGGTCTGCACTGAACTGCTGCTGGATTGACAGGCAGTTCATGTCTCCGCAGAGAGAAAAAGCCAGTCGGAGTGTGGAGAGTTTCTGTGTGTGGGGGTGTGTGTGCATGTGTGTGAGCACGCAGTTCAGGCCCAGTCTGGTAGCAGAAAGCAGAATCTCCTGGGAGGACCGGATGTTGGGTCAGCACGAGAGAAAAACAAGAGCGGAGAAGGAGAAAGTGGGGGGTAGAGGGAGTGATGCACATGGAAGACCTGAATCTGTTATTGTGTGCGTGCGTGTGTGTGTTTGTAAGTGAAATGTAAAAAATAGATACATCCTCCACCTCCTGCTGTATCAGGTATTTGTCTGGCATGTGGGAATCTCTGCTACAGCAACATACAAACAAGTAGTATATGTATGTATGTGAGGGGAATCTGCAGCAGGTTTTTATTTTACACATTTATTCCCAGTGTGGTGTACATAATAATTTGATATTATACATCAACATTTAATGGCAGCAGTACAGGGTGGGAGCCTGCCCATTCCTCTCCTCCTCTTCAATGCACCAGATCTGTCACCTCACGGGGGGTAGAAGGAATGTCACCGAGGAGGTATGTCTTTCTTCATCGTATCCATCCACATAGTATTTTAATTGGGTTTTCTCTCCTGTTCAGAAAAAAGAGAGGTAATAAAGGTGAGAGGAGGGATGAATCACGAGTGGGAGGAAGGGGGGATGTGCTACTCCGGGTTTCCATCTAACCTCTCCGGCTATGCCAGCTCATCACCACAAGGACCTCAGCTTGGCCTTTGTCGCATTGTTTGGTGCTGTTTGTATTGAGCCTTTGTGAACGGTGTGCCTGGCATTTTTCCATGTTGGTTGAGGTTGCCTCATAGAAACATAACAATGCTGGGCCACCTGATCGTCTCCCAGTGACAGTCAAACATTTCCTCAGCAATGGACTGAGTGATCAAGCCTGGAAGATGGGATGGTGAATGTTTGCAAAAAAAAAAAGTCAAAAACAAGGAGAGTGGATATGTGTGTGTTTGGATCATGAGTGTGTATGCACCTATAAATATGGGAGTGAGCGTGCATGTGCGTGAGTGCGTGCGTTGTATGTTGATGGTTGATGTACAGGCCTGGAGGGCAAACGCTCGAGGCTGCTCTCGTTAAGAACCTGTCAGTCATCTGCAGAGAGGAACCAAAAAGAGTCCAAATCGCAACACTGAGCGCGCGTGTGTGTAGAGTGTTTGTGTGTGTATGAAATGCATTCAGTGCTTGGCTATTCCCAAAAAAAAAATAAAAAACAACAAGTCAGAGGAGAGATGTGTATGAAAAAGAGGAACAGCTGTTGTGCAACATGAGGCCACACTGCCCTCCAGTGGTTTTTTAGTTGCCTCACCAGCAGAAGACGCAGATGGGTTGTGAAACTTATAAGGTGGAAGCTGACTTTGTTGGTTTAATCAACGCAACATGAGGCCCACTGGTGCTCTGTGCAGATATGAGAACCAAAATTACAGTAAAATTTTCTTTTCAAGTTTGATAGGCATAGCTTCGTGGGTGGTATACTCAGTCAGAGGGTTGTATAAAGAAAACTTGAGAGTGTCACAGTGTGCAAAGACGAAGTGAACTAAAGAGAGCAGACAGGAAGGAGAAAGGGGAAGTGTAGAAGAGGTTGTTCTGACAATGATCTGAAACACTACGCACAGTCCCACTGAAGTCTCACTGTCATTTAACTCCTCTAGCGGCAATAATGAAGATAAGCCGAGTCAAAACTGTTTTCTGAGTTAACAATTTTATTCATCAAGTGTCTTTAACTCAAAGTAAACTTCGCTTTTAATCTTCAAGTAATGCAAGCTCTTTTATGATTTGTTTCACTTGGGACATTGTATTTTTAGAGCCAGAAGCCACCTATGTCATATGCAACCTCAAATGCCACCAGCAGCCCATCAGTTTTATTTGACTGAATGTTAACACGGATCTTTTGAAGATATGCTCACCAGCTCCTTTACTGCAAGTACAAGGTTCGACTCGCTTGTGCCTCCATAACAGAGTGAATTGTTCAAGGCATAGAGTTTTACCTAAAACATTCAACCGTGACTGCAAAGTACATGTATGAGTAAAACTCAAGATCATTCAAGTTTGCAGTAAATAGTGAGATAAAACTAGTAAAGCCAGGATTTAATCCAAATTCATCACTAAATTCTACTTTCAGTGATGACTGTAGTCTCAAAAGTTTTTCATCCTTAATTAAAGCACAAATTTGCAAATGTGGTTTGTCACCTCGTGCAACCATTCAACAGTTTTATTGACTGAATTAGCTCTGCTATAACCCACAAAATACCTGGACTGTTGAGATGTTTACACATTAGAAATATGGCAAAGTCAAGAGAATAGAGCTCAAAGATGTGATCCTTACCATGCACAACAAGAAAATCATGCAATAAGTCACTTAGCATTCCTAGAGACGCAGCGAGAGGCATTGATGGGTCAGTGGCTGCACAACCCGGAGTGGCAGAGACAGGAAGCCCTCAGTGACTGCCACAAGATTCTTGAGAAAGCAAGTGGTCAGAAACCCTTAAGAAGACATACAGCAAGAGTTGGTGGCTGCAGCCACTGCAGTTTCAGTTTCTGCAGTAAGGCAGTTATTAAATACTGAAGGGGTACATTCCAAGACTATTTACCCAAAAGCACAATGAAAATCAGCTCCAATTTGCTCTCAACTATATAAATAAGTCAAAGAGGCTTCACGATTCTGTTATGCAGTGTGATTAGTTTGAAACTTTTGAGATCTTTGTCTCCCTCCTCCAGACAAACTGGAGGAGAGGAGAACTTAGAAAAAAAAACACCAATCCTCTACGAAGGCATGGAGATGCTTTGCTGGCACTGGAGACGTCCCACAATATGGAGGGTAAGGCTGGACGATATGGCTTAAAAGTAAAATCACAAATTTCTTTACACCAAATCTGATTTTACGTTTCCTTTCCTCCTTTCTTTTCCTAAAGAAAATTACGAATGGCAGAAAATATTTTCCAAAACTTGCTATCATTTTAATAATCTCTTCTGGGAGTTGATCTAAATTCAAAGTCCGAGTAAACATGAGATCTAAAATATGCGTTTTAAGCAAGATGATGGGCTCTGGGTGGGCCGACATCAGTCTGAACTACCAAACCCCAATGAGTGCACTGATAATAATTAAATCTTCATAAACAGCTAATTTGATTAATAAATAAAATCGATTTATTGCACAGTCCCAGTGAAGTGGCAAGGTGGATTCATTCAAGAATTAGAAAATCCCGGGAGAAAGTATCGTGCTGTGTGTAAAGAACCTAAAGCACAGACTTTGACCGTTTAACCAGGACAGTGATCTCAAAGCACACCTCAAAGTTTTGAATTATTTGCCTTCTAGTCAACTCTTTTTAAAAACCAGGCTGGCAGCACACAAACTGGAGGCGATGTCACTATTCATTTCCTATGTGGCGCATTAAATATCAGTACATCTGTAGTTCCTGTAATATTCAGAAAAGCCCATCTTGCACCAACACCATGCCACGTTAAAAGGCTCTTATATGGCCTTCTTTCCTCTTTCTGATGCTAGGTTGGAACTTCTGCAAGTCATCATCACCATCTGTAGACACCTAAGTGGATTGAGCAGCAGCCTTGTAAATGATAGATTCACTGTTTGTGTGAACAAGCAAACTCTGTTTTGTATTCTTCATCTTCCTGATTTGTAAGATTATAATCTTTACAAAAACTTGATTTAACTGTTAATTTATTTGACCTTCTTGTGAATCTGTTTGTGGATATCCAAACTCCGAAGCTGTTGGTAAACACAGACATGCAATATAAAACAACAATTGATTATCAGAAGTCTTCTTTCCTAACTTTAGCAGATAATCTTTTGCTGATCATTTGCACAAATTGTACAAGTGCATCATCTTGGTGCAGCATACCATATCCCCAACCAAATTATCTGGCAGTGACTTTCAAGTGCAAAAGTCACCAGGCACCGCTAATTCTGATGCTGACTGAAAGTTTTAACCCACTTACAAAGTGTGGGTGCACCTTGCAAAGACGGGAGGAAAAACGTAAGTGCATCAGGGTGCAGTGCACACACACACACACACACATGCATTGCTTGCAATCCATTTTTGTCTCACCACCCTGTGGTCGCAGCTGTGACTGCAGAGAGGAACTAACAAAGCACATTTCAATAGGCAGTCTTCGGACTTCTTCCTTCACCAATTCTTAGCTTTTTTATGGAAATTAAAAAATATATGATTCAGAAATGAAAAGGACAAAAAGAAAAGAAAAAAAGGACTGTTGACGACACAATAACATTTAAGGGAGAGGAAGTTAAATAAAAAAATTAACACTTTGGTCAGCCACGCAAGATGTTAAAAACTGAAGTTAAAAAAAATCTAAATTGGGGAAGCTGTGACACAGTTTCTCATCTAAACCACACCTTCCTTCTCCACCCTTATATAAACAGTAAGAGCTTAGAATAGAAAACAGAGGCAACTTTTACTGTTAACAGAAGCAATTGTGTTAATTCCTACTCTGCTGTTTCTGGAAACTAGTAACTAGAGATTTCATTTTATCTGCTGACCATAAAGAAAGCAGACCTCGAGACTGATCCCTTTAAGAAAACGTGTAATGCGTTCTCCAGATTACATGCAATCTAACCTCCAGATTGCATGTAATCTGGAGGTTAGATCCTGGAATCTCCTCACACAGAGTGACTGTTGAGTGGGAGGTACGACAACATCAAGTTTCCTTTCACCTTGCAGCTGTGCAGGCTTCCCTCTGATGTGCATGAGTTTTTGAGCTTATGCATTTCACTGAGCTTAGTAAATGAAAAAGAAAGATTAAACATGCTGAGAGAAAACAGATATTTAGCCCAAAAAAAGTTATTCATTCATTCATTATTTTTTAAATAAACAAAAAAAAACATTTTGAGGTTAATATAATGCATACCCAGATTCATGAACTGTGATAGCCACACCTTTCGTGTAGCATTTGCTGTAGTTACACTACCTTCATCTTGGCAACACAAAACACAACTGAAGCTGTTTGTTCAGTCTTAGTGGTGTATGCATGTTGAGGGTGCACAGGCTGAGCATTTAAACATAGCATTTGGTCAAAATTGTGGCCTAGTTTGTTGGGCAAGAGAAGAGGATAAGTTAAAGTCGCATCAATCTGTCGTAAATCTTCATTTCTGCCACACTTGGTCCTCTGACTCCTTATTGTTGTCCTGCTGTTGGGAATCTGAGGTTTGTTTTTGAGAGCTTCTTCAAATTAGAAAAGCAGATAAATGCTTTCATAAAATCTGTTTTACCAGTTGATAATGTTGCCAGTGTGTAGGCGAAATTTTATATTCCTATTAACAAGACAAGAAGCTATTAGTGCTTTTATTATGTGTCTTTTAGACTTCTATGTTAGTCTAAATCAATTCTGTATGTTTCGCTTTTGTTGTGATCACACCGCTTCAGTCTTGTCTCTCAGCTAGCTTCTTCTTCTGGCCACTTCTGGATTCATTTAAATAGTTTTAATACGAGAACTTAAAGCTTTAAATTGTCATACGCAGCTGAATGTCTTAACATGAACACGCCTCTCAGAGAACTTCAATCGGCAAGTCAGTTTCTCTTCAGTGTCATGATACAAAATAAAAAAATAAAGGTTACTGAGGTTTTAACGGTAGCTGCCGTTAAAACAACCTTGGCACAGACACACAGCAGACTTTTAAGCCTCTGCTTTAGGCCCACCTTATATTCAAGCACAATTGGAAACATAGAGTTAAGTTTTCATATTGCGATTTTCTCTTTTATTATATTTTCTCATTTATCGTGTTTTGTTATCTGCCTTGCCAGTAAATCTTTTGTTTAGCACATATATTGCTTTTAAGGCTGTAATTTTGATTTATACAATAATTCATGATCAGACTTAAATGAAACTTAAAGATGAAATGGGAAACAACAAGACGGTAAAATGTTGAAGGAATGACTGATTGATTTATCATATACAGTATAATGGGCATAAGCTGTTTTAAATGTATAATAAAGTCTGAATCAGTTTTTCTGACTAAGTTTGTGCACACAAACAAAAATGACTTCCACTTTTGCGGCTGTGTGCAAAAAAGATTTTTTTTTTTTACTCAAACAATGTAATCCCCATGTCAGTGAGGACTTTAAAGAGAAAAACCAGACCCAAGACCTATTACTTTATTTGTTACTGATGAACTCCATCCATCCATTTTCCTACACCCTTGTCCCTTACTGGGGTTGGGAGGTGCTAGTGCCTCTCCAGCTATCGTTTCGGGCGAGAGGCGGGGTCACCCTGGACAGGTCGCCAGTCTGTCACAGGTACTGATGAACTCAAACTTTAAAAAAAAAACAAGCACTTGTTAACAATTAAAACTACATAAAGACAGCAAAGTTGCATTTTAATGGTTTACGTTGAAATTATTACTTATTTTATTATAGGAAAGGAGTTTAACAAGATGTAAGACAACAAGAGAAGCCTAAGATTTTGAAGCCGCTAGCAAAGATGATCAGTTACCTTTTGCTAGTGCTAAGCTAACCAGGTTAGCTTAGCACTGAGCATTTTGGGTGTTCAGAGGGTCGGACTGCAGAGCTTTACTTCACAAAAGACAACTTAGCATAGCGTATGATACAAATAAATAATTAAAGCAACCAGAGTCCACAAGAATTGTTCAGGCCTTGTTCTTGGGTCAAGTCTACCATCTTTGATGGACAAAAGATTAGAGTTTGATTGAGTCTGCAGAGGCTTTTCAGAGAAGAGGTATTGTGAGGTATTGTTCAGCGAGTCAAACGGAGGTTTTGGCTTAACCACAGCAGCAGCTAGACCTATTTAAAAAAAGTATTAATATGTCAAACTGGTACTTACTGAACAGCTTTATGCAGGATTGCAACACATCTCATGCAGGTCAAAGTGTCTAGAAAGATATGATATTAGTCAAAAATTGTGAATTTTACACAAGTAAAACATAACAAAATGGGATTAGAATGTCAGAATAAATTGTTTTGAGCAGCTAATAATGGCTGATATGGCTCCTAAAGAGCCATCGATGTTTTTGTTCAATGTGACAATGTTTTTTTAGAGCATTGTGCATTGTTTATTCAGTTTCATTTAGAAAATCTGGAAACCAGAAGTTACAGAGTTAGCACTTCCAGGGTAGTGATGGATTATTTGCAACTTTTCTTTAAATGTAGCACAGGCTGTATGTTTGTAAAACATTTTTTTGACCCCCAGAAGCATACACCTATTGTGTAAAACTACTATTATTAAAATAAATAATTAGTGATATGTAAAATGGAGAGGTTTGTTATCTCCAGCGTCTGGATTAGACCAGCTAGATTTGTGCGGTCTGTTCAAGTTTAGAGTTTTTGCCAGAGGATGCAAAAGCCAGCAGTCGGTTGACCAAAACGCCTCAACATTATTTGAGCTGGCTACACTCTGTGACTTTGGGGCGTTGGAGAAAGTACCTACAGTGGATCGGCTAATTGAGAAAATGTTATATAACTCAGTGTTGCCACAACGGGGACCAGCAACATTCAGAGTTCCTCACACTACAGTCCTGCATCACTGTTTGCTCTTTAAAGACAGCTACTGCACAAATGTATGAACATTCATAAAGTGTTATATTTATTAAGTGTTTTGGAGCACCACTCTTCTCACTGTGCATTGCCCAACATCAAAGAGCACATTTGGCTTTTTAACCTTTTCCCTCTTCCTGACCAAAGCCACTTTGATTTCAGAAGAAAGATTAGATCTGTGTTTATGGGAACATATGCTGCAGCCTGCTGACTCTGTCCACAAACTGAATCATCTCTGAGGCCACGTGAAACCTGTTTTGATTACGTTGTTAAAAGACAACGAGGAACTCAACAGGACTACTGAACAATTTGTCAGTGGATGATGTAATTTAGGGATTTTTTTATATATGCTAGCTTTGTGCTTGAATGGTCAGCGAGTCTTGTTTCACTGAAATCTATTTCTGTATTAAAACTTCCACAGAGTTATGATGAATTATTGTAGGAGGGCGTTGTAGATGGAAGGACTTGATCTCATACATTTTTCATTCTATGTGCTTAAGCTAAAGCAAGAAATTCTTCCTCTTAAACATAATGTAAGTGGAAATGAGAACATTCAGTTCACACAGTGTCATGGGATAATGACCACTTTCTCTGGTTCTTAGTAGCATTTCTGCTCACATCCAGACAACATTTAAACCAGAGCACAATACAGCAGCTGACTCTCTGTTGGTTGTAACGTATGTTGCAGATGGGAAGCCAAGCCAGCTGTGTTACAACCAACACAAATTGCAGCTATTTTTGTTGTATAGAACTTTTATTGCAACTAGACAATTCAGAGTGCTTTAGATCACTAGACTGACAATAAAACAACAAATAATCAAAAGTTGAAAAACTTTATGATGCCCCAGTTGTAATTGATTGAAGGCAGCTCTGAACAAAAGTATTTTTAGTCTTGATTTAAAGGAACTTATTGTTTCAGCATTTTCTTTTTCAGTTTTCTGGAAGTTGGTTCCAGATTAGTGGAGCATAAAAACTGAATGCTGTGTCTCCGTGTTTGGTTCTGATTTGCTTGATTGTTCTGTGATGTTTGATTTACCTGATTTTGTTATGAAACTCATAATAAATAAAACCTTTTGGTTAGAAAAGTCTTTAAAATAGGAAAAGACAAGAGAACATGCCATTCAAGTCAAGTCTTATCCCTACCAAGGTCTTAGTGCGACGCTCAGGAGGGGCGCAGAAAATGTCACACACAAGAAACTTTCAGTACTTCTTCATTTTGCCCATTATTTGCAGCTATAGGCAACCAACATGCGTATGAAAAAATCCTACATGGTTAAACTTTCAAAATTACAATTGATTGATCCGAACGCTTTCATGCTTGTTGTAAGACACCAAAATGCCACATATGTATATTTTCCTGTTTTATGTTAGCCGTCTCAAGTTCACAACTAACTTCCTCCTTAACATTAAAAATAAACTATTTCACATTTAAATGGCTACCAGAAATGTATGTTAATATTTAAATAAACAATTTAACTTTGTAGTCTAATATTAGAGAAATTTACATGAGGAAAACCTCTCACTCTCTTTAAGAGACAATAATATGTCAAAATCACCAAAACTGTTCAAAGTCTGCTGGGTTTTTGACACTAAAATTGCTACGTTGCAAAAGCCTAAATGATGTCATGGCTTTGTAATTTTCTGACAACAATTGGGTTGCATGGTGGAGCATCTTTGGATGGTGGAGCATCTTTGGATGTATTTTAAGGCAACATCTTCCAGCTTCCTTGCGTGACATTAATATTAAGGAAAATCAAAGTAAATCCGCCAACATAAAGGAGAGAGACCCTCCACAGCTTTGATTCTTTACTGTGTACAGTTTCCAGATGCCTGAAGCTGCTACATTTATTCTATTAATTTACTGCAAACAAACATCATGGGAATGTCCAGCAAGCAAATCTCCAGAGAAGTGGACAGAGTTGTGAAATATGGGTATTAAGGCCACTGTAGTGTATGTTAGTGGTCGTCTTCTATATGTATGGATGGAAGGTTTCATAGACAGGACTTTAGGTAAACAGCAAAAAAATATATTTCAAACTGCAGCCCTTATTACAGTAAATCTTGGCCCAATTGTGGAAATTCCTCTTGATCTTTAGACACAACCTCTTTTGAACAACACATATATGGCACAATTTTTGGCATTTCCCAACATATAGATCTGACACAGGGTTTTTTTTCCATAAGCACATTTTCCATATCAGGTCCTCTTCATCTCCTGGTTTCAACCATCACCACATTGTGCTGGAATTCATACCTTTCCTTAATTGATTAGTCCCAGTGTCAGACCATCATCACTTTTCGAGGGAAAAGGGCCCTCAGAGAACCAACTGTGAAGTAAAACGGTGGAGTGGGGTTAGTATGCTGCAGGAGGGACTGTTGCACTTACAAAATAAATGACATCACAAGGAAAGAACATTATGGAGAAACAGTGATGCAACCTCTGAAAGACAAACTAAGTCTTGGGTCCAAATGTTTCGAAGTGGACGATGAGATGACAGTAAATTTGTTATAGTCAGTGTTTTGAAGGAAATGTGGGGAATTGTGCTAAAGATACACAAAACATGTGAGTTGGGTCAGAAATTTTAAGGGCAATTAAATGTTTGTAAAAATCTGACTTTGAAGAACATAATGTTCTCATTCTGGAGGCATTTAGTTATACAAGACAGGCGCTGTATATGTATATGGTTTCAACTGAATATATGTCTGTTTGTAACTCTTAGATTATCAAGAAACATAAATATTAACCTTAGAGGACATTGCAAACTAAGCTGACTTCTGCGATAGGATTTCATCATGCAGTGCATTGTTTTCACTCAAGCACATTTTAACCAAATGTGCACCAACACAGCTGTGGTTTTAACATTTATTGAACTTGAATTCTAATAATCAGCACGTACTGCAAGCCTTTCTGTCGGGCCGATGCTCTAATGTTGAGAATAAGTTGATGAGGCAAATTTTTTTGCATTCTGTGAAGAAGCCATTAACAGCAATGGGAGTCTTGTGACTTCTCAGAATCAACTTGTTAAACTAGAAAGCTGTGAAAAGCTTCTTTTTGGTTGCTTAAACATGATGCTGCTTGCTTAAGATCCACTTCCTGTACACAAGAGGCTAAAGTCTCAGAAGTGGAAATAGCCAAATATCATGTGCTTCAGAGGTCTCAGAGGAAATCCATATTTAGATGTTCATACTAAAAAAGTGATTTTTTTTCTGGCAGAAACGAGGTTTCTCTCTGTTCACTTTGACCTGAAAGTAATTTACACTGAATTGTGGCTGTAAAAGAAAGTTTCTTCTTTAATATAAATAAAAAGAATATTAGATGTTTGACAGGATATGGTGTGGATTCATATCATCCTGCCACCATGCAGAGCCTGGTGTAAACCCACAGCAGGATCAAGTAAAACTCTGTCAGCTCAGCTCCAATTATCTAAGCTCTAAAAAGGAGTCCCGTGTATTATTGCATTAAAAACTTATGAAAAGCCGCATTTCATCTGGATTCACGTCAGCTCACCACCCGGTGTGAGAGCCTCGCTCCCCGGAGAGCTTTTACTCCTCTTCTTCCCCTTTTATCCCCCATTTTCTTGTGTATGTAAACAGAAGTAAAGCATTTTAAGCTTCGGGGCAAAGTGTGATGATCAAACAGCTTGCACAATCAATGACTTTGAAGAGATCTGAAAGCGCTCATAAATGTAGCTATTTCACACAAAATGAGCTGCAGAAATGAAGATATTCCCTCCTGCAGCCAGTGGCCACGTGTTTTCTTTTTTCGTCTGTCTCTTTGGAAGAAGAGCGGGAAATCAAAACATGGAGGAAAGTGTGCAAGCGGAAGGGCCGCAGCTTGCACGGCACGATGTTGGTGCATGAGCGAGCATCGACGGGCCTGTTAGCTGCTCTGTGAGGAGGAGTCAATGAGAAGAGGTCCTCTGAGAAGTTTCACTACTTCAGGCCCTTTTATTTAAAGGAGTGTCTGACAAAAACCCAAAGTCCTCAGTGTGTACAGGATTCTCTTCTAATTCTCCATCTGCCATTTTGCAGAAAACCAGCAAATGTTAGCTTTAAAATACGCAAATTAGTGGCTGCTCCGGGAGCATGTTGTTTTGTTTAGTTTTTTCTGTAAGTTGAAGCGTTTTCACACTTAAGCAAAAGCAAGTGAAGATCAGACAAGAGATGGCTTCCTGTTCTTGGTGGCGTAGCTGAAATGAAACTTCCTGCCACGGAGAGCCAAGGTGAAGGCAGGCTCTCAGTGTGACATCACTCCCGTTTGCTTCTCTTGAAACCAGAAGCAAGGTCTAAGGTTTGGGGAAGAAGTCCAGGAAGCTGCGTCTTCTGATAAGACAGATAAAGCGAATGTAGTTTGAAACAGATCAGCGTTTAGGGGGTTTATACTAGAAATAGAGGTAAGGTTTGGCGTCCGATTTGTTCTTCATCCTCTTTTGGACCCAACTCGACTTGAATCGTGGGTGCCCACGCACACCCTTACACCCCGGACATGGCGGGTCTCCGAGGTCTGACGATCTTGCTGGCCCTGATGGTTGGTTTGGCTTGCTGTAAGTACTCAAAAAAATATAGTAAAAGTGAAGCTTTCTTTATGAGCTGGTTGTAAGGAGGGAAGTGATGCTTTCAATGTCTTCTTGTGTCTTTCTACTGACAGTTTGTCTAAAAATGGGTTTCATAAAAAAAAAAATAAAAAAGCATTGACGCGATGATGTCTAACCTCCTAAGTTAAGTTTCTGAACTTGCAGCAGATTGTTGTTTAGTGTGTGATGGTGTTTATGGTAAAAGGTGAATTATTTTTTGGAGTGAGACATGAATCTGTCATCAGCTTTTCTTTCAAAAGAAGTGGAAAACATCAGCGAACAAAATGTAATCATTTAAACTGAGGGCAGAGATGACAAGCTACAGTATATCAAACCTTTGAGTTGCTTCTCTGCTTCTGTGCTGCTTCACCTCTCTTAAACTTTTCCAAACCCCACGAACGGCAGACAGTAGAGCCGCACATCTGTGAGATGTGAGGAGCTGAAAAGTGACAGGTTTTATCAGCCGCCTTTGGCAAAAGAATAAACACTGATGTTCAATCAAAGGCTGCAGTTAATAAGACGATGCTGCTTAAAACACGGCGTAAAAGCGAAGGGAGTTTTTGCAATCATGTTTCTGTTCTGCTTTGACATTGTGCGTGTGTGTGATGGTGCGATCCTGCACTGTATGTGTGTGTGTGTGTGTGTGGAGGGGTGTGCATGTCTATCAAAGTTGATAGATTTTTTTTTCTTATGGGTGTGTCCCTGCAAGCTCTTCACTTCAACCTTTGTCATTGTCGGTGTTGGATTAAGATAAACATCTAGGGGTGTGCATGCCTGTGTGGGGGTGTGTGTGTGTGTGTGTGTGCATAGATGCATGCAGAAGGTGTGCAGGCTCACCTCATTGCCTGCAGCAGCACTCACAGTTCTGCTACCGTTCAACACATCAAACGTCTTTTTTCCTATTTTAGGGAGACGTCTGTGCGCACGAGCTGAAATAAATGCTTCTTTTTTTATTTCGCTCTCTTGTCTTTTTCTGCAGCCAGGGTCAGAGTTTGTCGCTTGTTTTTTTTTTGCAAGCTGTACAGTATTTTCAGCAAGTGTGTGTTAGGTGTGCCTTTATGGAGCACTGCAACAACAGACAACTTTCATTTATGTAAATATTCAATTTTCCTGTTTTGTAACTCTATTTAATAAGTTAAAGTAGTGACAACTGTTCTAAATAATGAGTAAAAAGTTTTCAGCTAATATTTAGTTTTTTCTACTTTAGCCAAAGTTGGAACTTGAAATACTCCTAAATATAAATTCTGTTAAAAACCACCTTTTTCAGCCATTTTTCTACTTTCACTTGATCATTTTTAAGGTTTTCCAACGTTTTAATGAAGAGAGCAAAGGCCTTTCATTTCCTGAATGCTACCCGGCGAATGTGCGCCTCTTTACATGCATTTTGCAGTAGCTGCAGCGGGACGGAGCTGTGACCACTTCCTTGTTCCATTCTGGGCTGCCTTGACTTCCTGTCAGGGCCGGGTCGAGCGCTGCGAGCTTTAGCTTTCGTGACAAAGAAATGGGAACTGTCTGAAAATGAAGAAGTGAGGTCAGAATTGTTGAACATAATTAAAGGCCTTTTCTGCAAGGAAAAGGCGCAACAAAAAATACATAAATGCACACACAAGCTGACAGTAACAAGATACAAAAACATCCAGAATGAGAGAAACTCATCCTCACATTTCATTCAGGTTTTTGCAGAATGTCAAACAACTAAATGACATCCAGACGTTTGGTCATTTAGCTTCTGTTACTTCAGACACTTCCACACTCTGACTTTGTTCTTCTTTTGTTTTCCTCGTCTTCTAAATCTCACTTCAACAAAACGAAAGTGTGGAAATCACACGTTCGTTTCACACTTTGTCCTGCGGACAGTGAAACAGAGAATACTCAAAGGGTCGACAGAAACTTCAAGTTACATTCTTAAAAACAGCTGAAATTAGTTAATCTTGTAGAAAATTAGGAAAAAAATTTTAAAGCTAGCACAGCAGAAGCTTTGATTATTTTTTTATATTTTCACAATATCAGGTCTTACTGTACTATCTTTAGTGTAGCTTACACCTTGCCTTTGTACACATGTGAGCTGATAATGAAGAACAGACACGTTATAATTAGAGAAAAAATATTTTACAATAACAAAGAAGTAAACAAACTATGCAAACTCTAAAACAACATTGAACGGTTAAACTAAAGGAAAGTAATTTTATTAAAGATGTAAAGATAAATGTGTAAATATTCAAAACCTTCTCCATTATTAGTATTTACATTGATTTTACTAGCTTGGAAGTGTATTATACATAAAGTTTCAGCTTATTTCAGACAATAAGCTGAAAGACTGGAACAAATAATCTGGTAATGAACAATTGACGAACACAAACTATAAACTTTTGTCATATTTTTTCTAGATTTGTTCTAAGTAGTAAAGTGATCAAAAACATTGCATTTTGCAATAAATTATATAAACTTCACATTTTTGGCTCCTCAAATAATGACAATTCTGAACTAAGCCACTTATTTCTTCTGCTCCGTTGGTAAACATCAGTGAAAGGGAGGTGATGAATTTAAACTCCGTCTTCAGTTGGTAAATTTTAGATTACAATATTTTACAATCATGAGATCAGCTGTAAAGTATTTTTGCAAATGCTGAACCTAAATTTAAGCTTATAAATTAGAAATAATGGATTTTCAATATATCAATAACCCACTTCTCTCCCTTCTCATTGGTTCCTCACAAACACTTTATATTTTAAAATGTGGGTTAGAACTAAGATTTAAATTTTACCAACACATTTCTTCTCACTGAAAGAGTAATTATTAACATATTGGATCTGTAGAGAGAGCAAAACATTAGGGTGATGGTCAGGAGGATGTTCAATGTAAAAGACTTGAAGCTCGTCTCCAATAATAAATAATCAAAACAGTGAAAACATGTAGAAACCTGGTCAGTAATTATCAGGAGGGTTTTATTGCTGTATTGCCAAAGAATAAAATATTTCCCATTAACTATTGAGAAGGGTATAAATATAATTTTAAAACGAAACGTCGATAAATGCAAATAAGTAATATTTCTTCAAGTTGACACGGCTCTTGTGTTTTATTTTCTAATTTCCAGTCAGAATCAAAGTTATCCGTTGGTTCACAGAATTTAAAATCAAAGTCTGTTGGGATTATTAATAATTTTGTGTTTAACTGTAAATAAGGAGCAGAACAGAATAAGAAATGATGTGTTATCTAGTTTCTGCTTTATTTTCCTTAGTGCTGTTGTGATTCCTGATTCTTTTTAATGAATACTTTCAATCGTATTAATTTAAATCTCTGCTAATAAATTTTGTTATATTTTCTGTTTCGAAAAAAAGAATTTGTTAGTTGTTATTTTAATAAAGCATGTGTTATCTGGTTTGTTTTTAAGCCAAATTTAATTTCTTTTACATTTATTGTTTATTTATCAAAGGTAATAAAGAGTAAAATGAGAGTAGTAAACATAATGGCAGTGATACCTTGATGTTTCCGTAGATACGAACTACTCTGTAATTTTGTTAGGAAGTATGAAGAAAGTCAGTAAATGTCAGATCAAAATAAAGTTTTAAACACTCATATTTTACAACCTGTGTGTTTTGGGCCACAGATATGTAGAAACTAATCTATAAATATATTTCATGTAGTTTTGTTTTGTTTACCTGCAGAATAATCAAATAGATCAGGAAAGTTAAAAGTTATGACGTATATTTCCCCAAAACCTAAAGGTCAATTTTACTTTTTTAATAATCCAGCACAGACCCAGGAAATGAGTCATTTTAGATTAATTTCTCACTAGTTTTAATTAATTAATCTAAGAACTGATTAAAGGCTGCATAAGCCTCGGTTAGTCATTAACTGAAATTAACTATGAGATTAGATCCACATTTGTTTCTGCTTAAATATTCAACATTTTTCCTCTAACTGTTTAAAATAATGAAGTTTTTGCATGAGGCGCGGATCGATCTCTTCCCTCGCTAACTGAATCATTTCTTACCATTGCTCTATTAACCGACACAATGTGTCTGAACGAGGCGGTGAAATGTCACTGCAGGCAGAGAGCGTGCATCTCTGCTCAGAGCTGTGAAACAACAACGCACCAAACCACATCCTGACTCCCTCCGTCTGACAGAGCCGATCACATTGTTCATCACTTCTGTCAGGAGAAAAACTGAAGCATTGTGGGCTTAAAACAGGCGATAAAATATTAGTTAAAATTGTTTTTATGCTTCTTAAATTGTGTTTAAAATAAACATTTAAAAAATACTAAATACGTAAACCTCAACAAGAGCTAAAAACAGAGGCACACTACATATCATACAAATGATTAAAATAAAAATTTTATTCAAACGTTTCGGTTTTGTTTAGTTTTTATTCATGAGTGGTGGTTTGGACAGCAGTATTGTAAGTCCTGGGTGTCTGCATGTTAGTGCAAGGCAGGAAGTGGTGGTTTGCTTACTGAAATAGCAAGTGTGGTTCTGTCATGTTGTCAAGGCAACCAGGTTTGACTGAGCTGCCTCATCCAGATAAGTCGGCCATCTTCCTCTTTCGGGCTGATAATGCTTTCGCATTGTTTTTAGCAAAAAGAAAATTATCCCCAATGAATGAAATATAAAATAAAAACTGCTGTTTGTTTAAAAAAAGTATATCTTGTGTGATGGTGTATTTTTTTTTTTTACGTGATTTTCTTTTCTTTTTATATTTTCAGGTGACGAGAGCAAAAGTAAGTAGTGATTCATATTCAGCCAAAATAAAATTTTGGTTAAATATGTATTTATTCATTAAATGCAAATGTTTCAGTCCTGAAAGCCACCAGCTTTGCTTCATGTTGCCCAAACCTGTAAAGCTGCTCAGTCTTCCTACAATGTCTTCATTTACAACCACCAGACTCAGAGACAGCGGCGGTTCTAGACCAAACTTACCAGGGGGGCCTGTGTTTTCTCAGGGGATGCAGGACAAAAGAACAACAAAAACAGGGCAATATTTAATTGTTTTATTATTATTATTAAGTGAAACTCAGAGCCACTTGGAGCTTTAGGTTGCAGATCCCTGAACTAGTAGATGAAAACTGTGATCTTATCCTAAAAACATCTGAAGCTAAAACTGAACACCTTGATTTTTAAATTATTTCTAAAGTAAAACTGTGAAGGTAAAAACTTAAATTGGCTTAAGGGATCATTTAGTTATAGTTGTTGTGTCACCATTAAAATGTATTTGGTGATATTTATTCAGTACTGGGTCCGTAACAGAGATCAGGACCAGTTCTACAGAGACACTGGCCCCTGTTTGCTCCTGTGTAGAGCCGCCTAAACCTCAGAGACCTGTTGAACATTTACTGAAATGAGCACAAACTTAACCTGCTTTGTGTGCAGCACTGAAAGTAACTTTTTATCATAAAACTGTCAATTTAGCATCAGCTGATTGCTGAGAAAACTACAAGCAGAGTCCACAGAAAATCATCCATAAACACTCACAGTAGCCACTTTTATTTTGTTAATTTACTCCAGATATTGAGCTTCGCCCAGTTATGACAGGCTGTGAAACAACTCATGTGCTCATTTCATTAAATATTGCTTTGCAGCTAACATTTACATTGTGTGAAATAATTTGCTCAGCTTTTTTTTTTAAAGCAAGTTAAGGAAGAAATTACACAAAAAATGAAGAAACAAAGTTACCTTAACCTTTTTTTATTTCTGTTTATCCAGAGCTGCCTAGACAAATATGTTGCATGACGTTGCTGTCCAACAATATGCAAATCTAAGATTAAATCTAGAAGTCATTAGAAAAAACTACAGAGCCTCTTGTCTTATAGTTTTTACATGCAGATGTTTTTATGAAAAATGAAAAAGTCTAAAAGGTAAAATAAATTAGAGTCGTGGTTCACCAGATTATTTTTAACAATAAACTAAAATCTGTAAAACTTGGTGTTAGGTAAGGGGGCATTTTTCTGACACAGGAACAGTTTTGTCTGTTGGTTGGTCTATAAAGCCTTATTGATCTATGAAGTTGTTTATTGAGTATAAACCGTGCAGATCCCTCAGGTTTTCAGAGATCTGTGTCTCCAGGACCAGAACTAAACAAGTAGAGGCAGCATTTAGTCTCTATGCTCTCCAGATCTAGAAAACTCCCTGAAAACCTGAGAAACTGTTAAATTTCTCAGGTTTAACAGAGAAATTAAACCTGAGAATTTCTCTGTTTCCTTTAAATTAAAATTTTTTTTGCTCCCAGCAGATTTTGATCAAAGAATCTTACTAATGAAAACATTTCTTTCTCTTTTGCAATGCTTTCATGTTTATGCTTTACCATCTTTTTGTGTCCTGTTAACCTCTGGGGTCTAACTTGTATGTGAATGATGCTGTTAAAATAAACCTGCTTTACCCTACAGAGATGTAGAGATTTAAACCTAACATTTAGTTTGAGGTGAGATAATTAGAAACGTGTTTTATTGGGTTTTTAATCTAGATGTTCGGTTGGTTCATTAATAGTTTCCAGAGTTTTCTTATTTTCTGCATCATGACATTAACTTTAGGTTTAACTCCATAACAGTAACGCTGTGCATTAATGTGGACATTGTGTAAGTATTTAAATTCAATAGATTTTTCCTTAATGAGCATTTCTTATTTTTCTTTTATATAGATTGATTGTAAATGCTCCAATCAATAAATCAACGTTTTTCACATTTTATATACTTTTTAAAATACTTTTGATCAAATGTCTTAGAGGATGGAGAGGATCAGTTCCTTCAGCTAAATATTCAATTCTTTACTTGAAGAAGAAATGTTATTGATGTTGATTTTTATAATTTTAGCCACCTCACCTCCACGCACTGGCGCAGGTTCTCCTTTACCTGTTGCCACCTCACCTCCACGCACCGTGGCAGCACCAACTGCTGCATCCTCCGAACCTCCCATCAAATCCACACCCACCTCTCTATCCACCACCTCAAATGCTACAAGCTCTTCAAACAAAACAGCTGGTAATGTATTTAGCTTTAGTTTATGGGTTTAGGAAAGTTGTTTTACTTTTTAAATGATAAAATTAGTTATTTAAGAATCAGAGAAGGTAAGAAACTTGGCAGTGGATTTCTTCAGCCTGACGGTGACCTCCGCATGCTCTCAAACCTGCAGTCGATACCTCACATCCAAGCACCCCAAATGACACTTCAACCTCCAACCAATCATCTTCTTTGGCAACTCTCTCACCTGCAAACATCTCATATGAGACTTCAACCTCCAACCAATCATCTCAGAGCTCCACCTCACCTCCAAGCATTCAGCCAATCACAGCCACGGCTGCCACCACAGGTTGGAACTTTAAATATTTAATTTGGGACCATTTTTTTAAGGATTAGACTATGGATTACAGACTATAGGTCTGTCAAGACAGAGACCAGGTAACTGTAAACTTAAGAAGGTTTGAGAATGTGTTTCAGTTTTTAACCTTTTCAATGCTTCATCTTGTTTTTTATCAGATGAACCCAGCACAGATCAAAAGTGTGAGTATCAGATGTGAGGTTATGAACACACGTTTATAACCTCTTTTCTTCTGAAATTGTCTCATAAAGAAATTTCTTTTACATTTTAATTTCATTCTACCAGTTGGAGATAAAAACTTGAGGTTTGGTTTTATTTGAGCTCAAGTGTAAAACTGTTGGTTTGCAGGTTCCTACAGTGTTGAGACGATCCAGTTTGGTCTCCAGATAAACATGACAGAATCTACTCCTGGTTATTACACCATACATGTTGATGAGAACGGAGGTCCATTTGAATGGAAAGGCAATTTTTCCTTCTCCAGTAAAAACTCAACTTATGACATCAAACCTCTGAAGCCGTGCACCGAATATCAGCTAAATGTCACATTTATTGACTCCAATGGTACAAAAATATTCTGCAACACAACTGGAAATAAAAAAACAACAACTGGAATGAGTGAGTAAAATGTTCATATTTTATCTTCACTTTTATTATTGACTGAAATGAGATTCTGTGTAGAACTGAGACAAATATTGTTTCTGTGTTTCAGATAAACAAGACATTAAAAAGGCATCCTGCCCTCCTGGATATTTCTGTTACCAAAGTGGTTGGAACATCACATCTTTACTATCAGAACAAAACAAGATTTCAATTAAAGACTTCAACAATGGATTATATCGTTTCAAACATGATTATAACGACATGTGTTCAGATTTAGTTCTGGAGTTTCCTCCAGAAAGCTGCTCTAATGTCACCTTTACCAGAACTGAAAACTTCACTGTTGGTATGAACAAAAACATATTGATAAACATTAATATGATTATCAAATCTGTGGATGTGATTTTAATTATATTAAATTGGTTTTTTATTTATTTATTTTTTATTTAGATTTTATTGATCCAAATGACATCAAACAGGCTGAACCTACTAAACTTCCTGCTGAGATAAAAGCAACATTACCTTCAAGCTGTAAAGATCTCAGTGTTGAGTATAAATGTTCAGGTGAGTAAAAACTACAGCAGTGAAAAATATTTAAGAATTATTTAGGAGAGAAAACTACAGATTCTACCTTAATAATACATTATAAATATTTGTCAAAATGTTTGATCATTTTCTCTTTGTAAATTGTATCAAAATGTAAATAATAAATCAAACATCTGATCAATGTAAACAGACACCAGATCTTACAGAAATGTCATAATGTTTGTGTCTCTTCAGGAACGAACAACGTTACTGTTGAACTTTCTGACATGAAGCCGTTCACAGACTACAGCTGCACTGGTGACATCAAGAACAACAACGTCTCCATAAATAAGACGACTAAACCTGTAAAGTTCAACATTCGCTGTGGTGAGTTGGTATTTACTGCACCTCACTGGAAATAAGAACAAAGTTATGATACTAACACAACATGGAGAGAAAATCATCATCAGGACATTATTCATTGTTTTTGCTTTTCTATTGCAACAGATTTTACAGTGAAGAACCTGCAGACCAGTTCAACCAATACTTCCATTGAGCTGAACTGGGAAACAGAAAGTGAGAAATGTCAAGATGTTCTTGATGAACTGGATGATCTCTCTTATCGCTGCAGGTGTGAGCAAGAGAAAGGTAAGTGAAATGAATAGATTTATTCTTCCATAGTATATTTATATTAAATAATGTTTAATACATTTGGATTAGCACAACCATTTAAAATAAATTGATTAATGGAACATTTGTTAATGTTTTATGTCTTTTACACAAATTAATTAAATAAAAATCTGTAAATTAACCAGATGTGATCAGTGAAGCCGAGACTCTAAACTATCTGACCTGAGGAGGATTTTAATGGAAATGTTTCTTTATTTAATGTTAAACATGAAAAACAGACCAAACTCTGTTTCAGCATATTAATCATTTTCATGATTATAAAGATATTTTATAACAAGCTGCTGTTGTCAAACCAATCATAAAACAGGTGGTGGAAGATATGAACAAATTGAATATAAAAATATTAAACGATCTGAAGGAAGAACATGTACCATCACCAGAGGAGTTAAACCATTCAGGAAATACGACTGTTTCGTCCGTCACATCTACACTGGACAAAGTCCTTTCACAGAAACATCAGTTTCAGAGACGACTAAGTCTGGAGGTAAGTAACAGAGAAAATCTACTGAGAAATAATAATACAGTCTATAATCACTAACTGCTTTAAATTTCTTTGTTATAAACTTGATATGAATTTGTTTCATATTTTGTTTGAAGACTAAGTCTGGAATAAGTAACTAAGAAAAGGTGATTTTTGAAATAATACAACCTGCAAACATCATCTGAATAAATGTGATATGAATGTTTGTTTGTTTGTTTTTATGTTTCGTTTGGCCAAAGCTACTTAAATGTTAAATATTAATAAATACAACTCTTCTTTAACAATTTAAGTCAGAAATGTAGTTTTTGGATTCAGGGACACATAATCAACCCTTCATCAGTTCTAATTTTTAAATTAGTTTTATTGCAATATAATTGAATTATTACAGTATTGAAAGTCATTCTTTCCTCTGGTTTTCCATTTATGCAAAAAAGTTATATTGTTTTCAAAACATAAAATGCATCTCAATATATTCCATCATTGTAAAGGAGACAGAAACAATAACAAGTTAGTTTAGCCCCAGAAATTCATCTTTATTATGTCGAGTCCTGGAGAATCACACTTCAACTCAAAGCTGGTCTGACTTTAATAGAGAAATCCATGTTTATAAATCAAATATGGCTGATAAACTGCAAAAAACAATGTAGAAACTACACTAGATGTTGAGTTGGACTACAGATAAAATATTAGCATATATCCATCTGCATTACAGTGTCATAGTAAGTTAAAGTAAATCAGATATTTTTTAATTTTTGTTCAAGATTTGGTAAATTGCTAATCTGGTCACATTTTCTTTTTAAATCATTTTAATATTTTGCTTTGTTTCTAAGATTGTTATAGAAAGAACAGATTTTCCTCTCCATGTTTGTCCTGATATTTATCCTCTCTCTTCGTCTTGCAGTACCAAAACAACCTCAAATCAACGAAGTGAAAGTTCCAGAAAGTTCCAACAATAAGATCGAAGTGAAATGTTCATTATTAGATCACCTTGATTTTAATGGACCAGATGGAATATACTTTGCACAGCTTCAAGGTGATATTGGCAGCAGAAAGAAGAACAAAACATGTGAATTTGAATTCAAAGATCTGAGCTACTTAACAACCTACACAGTGGAGGTTTGTAATAACAAGAGTCTGCTTTGTGAAGAAATTCAAATTTTATTACTCAACTTAATTTGGATGTTTTGAATCCTAACAAGAATCATTCTGTTATTATAGGTGTTTACATCCAACAGATATTTTACCAGCGAACCTGTGATAAGACAAGTTGACACTAGATGTAAGAACCATTTCATTAAATCATGCTTCCTTCAACATGTTCACACTTTCCAAATGCATTTCTGCATATTTCTTCTTAAATGGTGCAATTTTTAATGTCATTTCTTAGATAATGACAAAGCTCTTATTGGATTTCTGGTCTTCCTCATCATCATCACCTCTGTGGCTCTTCTTCTGGTCCTCTATAAGATCTACGTGTTGAAACACAGAAGGTCCCAGTAAGGATGTTTTGTCAGGCTTCTTCTGCTCTTTGTTCAGTTGTGACTGTTGTGTTTGTTAGTTTTTTCTTAAAGTAAGCTTTTAAGATTTTTTTTATTTTTTACTGTTTTTTAATTGTTATAATTTATTTAGTTTATTAAACAATTTTCGTGTTCTCGTTTTATCATCCTACTTTTTCTTTGAAGCATGTCTTTGCTGTTTCCTTTGCAGTGGTCGGAGTGAAGAGCTGTCACTAATTGCACAAGGAAGTGAGTATTATGTATGGGTTTATTCATTTTGATGCATTTTTATTTGTCTTTTTTTTAACTTAAACTGTGTTTAATCCTTGCATTATATTTAGGTTTTATGTCAGTGCAGCGAGGTTCACATGCAATTGAAGCTTCCTACGGTTTCTGTGACATGCTGCTTATCTTATTTTTCTTCTTAACTTTTATTTAAAAAGATAAAAGCTCCTTGAGATCAAATATTTCTTTTACAACACTACAGCAGTACAACTAACGAATTAGTTACAAACAACACAGTACAATATTAATAACATAATTAAATAAAAACACTCTCCTAAAGTTAAATTTAACAGTGGCATATAGACTTTATTTCTGCTAAATCATTATAAAGCACTTGAAGCAATGAAATTAGATCATCAGCATCCATCTCTCTATGAATGTTTCATTAAAAAAAATCAACTGCAACTACAATGTTGTGAAAATGAGGAATTATGATGCAGAATCATCTTGTAGGTTCTTTTTTTTTGTGATGTTTGATGTAAAATGATATAACAAAAGATATAACAACAGAGAATGTTACTTTTTTTCACAGTGTCACGATGTTCTTTTGTCTTTCTTCATATCTAGTGATCACCAGATCATCCAGAGATGAATGTTTATTTTGTTTCCTAAACTGGTTCGACTATCAAAAACAACCTCAGCAATGTCAAGCTTTTAGCATGGAGACATGAGGAGACAGAGTATCTGCATAGTGTAGCATGAAATAAAATACTGTTACTATTTTGTCATTACTGCCAGATTTAGGTAGAATTAATTTAGATTTTAATTAGTTCAATTTATTTCCAATGTGTGTACAATATGCAGAAAGTAATCTGAAATAAGACAAATAAATCAAATGAAGTAGCAATATAGTCTAATATCTCAATTGTTGCTTATTTGTTATGGGAATTCAAACCTCTCATTCCAAAACAATGATGCATGTTTTTGTTTTATCCCCATGAAATTGCAGATTATGTTTGATTGTTATATTCAATTCAGTAGTTTTATCATCCAATAAATGATGGAAGATCATCAGAAAATATTTGTATCAACATGAAGTAAAACTTGTGGCTTTTTGATTTGTCCCTTACAACTGGGTAACTTAATGCAGATTTTAATTTCTATTATTGGCGTGTATGAGTTAATAATGTCTCTTCAGTCTTCTCACTACCACCTTCTAACCCCCCTGATTTCATTTCTAAGTAAAGCTTATAATATGTTAATTCAATTCAGTTAAAATATATTCTATTAAGATCTCAAGGAAATTAAAAGTTGTAACTCATTTCCTGATTAACCCAAGTACTTTAATAATAGAAATTCACTTTAAGATAATTGATTTATTGTGATATGGTCAATGGGACTTTCAATCACTATTAATGATGATGAGTCACATTATATCATGTATATTCTTACAAGGTCTACTGTTGTCTAAGAATATTATTCAAACTAAAGCACTTTTTCTTACCTGTTTGTCACACAAAAAAAGGCATTTATTTCAAATAAATAAATTCAACTCAATCAGTTTCTCTTTTTTTCCCTAAACTATTTTTTTGATATTAGTTCACATGTAAGAAGGCACTTTTAACAAATCAAACACATTGATTAATCTCTCTAATACAAGTCATGACAGCTTAAATTAAGAAATTTGATTTAAATATCATAGGTAGTTTTATGAACTACTTATGATGAGTGTCAGAAGAAGAGCTGCTGAATTCTGGTGATGTTTATGTCGTCTTATTTTTCTGTCGTAGATGATGAAGACAGTTTGATGCCTGTTGAACCGATTCCAGCAGAACTCCTGCTGGAAACCTATAAAAGGAAACTAGCAGATGAAGGGAGGCTTTTCCTGGGGGAGTTTCAGGTAATAACTCATTATTTTGCTAAATATAATATACCATGCACATAATTTATGAATTTAATGAATGAAGGAATCAAAATAATTGTGAATGTTGAAGGGTTGAGTAGTTTTTTTATGCATAAAACCTGTTTTTGTTTGCAGAGCATTCCCAGAATCTTCTCAAGATACGTAGTGAAAGAAGCTAAGAAGCCCTGCAACGCCCCCAAGAACCGCTATGTGGACATCCTGCCATGTGCGTGAGAGAAATGACACAACACCTAAGAGCTAGTGCTATACGAACTGTGCTGCTGCTTCACACATATCAGACATACAATAACAATTTGGCCGTTAGATTTAAGCACATTTAGAGATGCGTTCATAACTCCATGCATCGTTGAGCAGCATTGTCATAAAGTGATGACATCAGAGCAGGGAGGACAGACTCAAACCTGCCATCTTGGCTCATTCAGATGTATTTAAATATTTGCAGGAGTTATTTTCCTGTCATTTTCTATTCTATTAATGACCAAATCTACATGAGTTTATTATTGTCTGCAGCAGATTACATCAAGACGAAATGTCTCTGCTACACGTGAACCTCAACCTTAAAGATCTTCTTCATAAATATCAAACACTTCAGCTTTGTTATCTGTGGGTTTCCAGAACTAAAATCTACTAGTTGATGCATTTCATTTCTCTTTTTCTGTGCTCTCATTTAGATGATTACAACCGCGTCCAACTGGCCACAGGAAATGGAGAAGCAGGATGTGACTACATTAACGCCAGCTTCATTGACGTACGTTAGTCTACACATCT
This sequence comes from Phalloptychus januarius, assembly GCA_902982915.1. NCBI lineage: Eukaryota > Metazoa > Chordata > Actinopteri > Cyprinodontiformes > Poeciliidae > Phalloptychus > Phalloptychus januarius. The sequence goes on along the minus strand of CADWAE010000076.1, from coordinate 5,850,141 downwards.
AGGCTCAAATATATTTATTCCCTTGGCAGATTTAGGTTTAATAATACCAACATGTTTCTTCTGAATTCAACTAATACTAACAGTTTGGAATGGCATAGTCCACAATTCAAATCTTGGAAACAAGCATAAAGATATTCAGCAGTTATAAAAAGGCTTTAATTGCTGGAAAGGATTTTATTTGTATTTTTTAAAAGGTTAATAAAAGAAATAAATATGACATTTTTTTAAATAAATTGTTTATAAAAACAGGCATTTTCTCTAATTTAATACATCGCTTGATAAGAAGTAATTTTAAATCTAAATTTAGGTATGAATAATTTGTGTGAACACCACTGACTTCTACAAGAGAAAAAAATTTACACCATTCAACAATTTTATTTTTATTTATAACTGCAATTTTATTTTTCCTGCAGGGATACAAGGAACCAAAAAAATACATTGCAGCTCAAGGTAAAGTCTTATTTTCCTCTGTTTTTTTTGCCACAGAATGCTCACGGAGTTTGACACGTCTTTTTCTGTGTGTTTGTTGCAGGACCAAAGGACGAAACTGTGAGTGATTTCTGGAGGATGGTCTGGGAGCAGCAGACCTCCATCATCGTCATGGTGACCCGCTGTGAAGAAGGGAACCGGGTGAGAACCTCCAACTGCAGAATGCTGAACTATGTCTTAAGATTCTTCCTGAAATGTTTAATTTTGAGCCAAATGTGACACATTTCATTTAACCTTCTTAATTGTTGCTCTGCAGATCAAGTGTGCCCAGTACTGGCCTTCTCTGGATAGAGAGACTGAGATCTACGAGGAGTTCATCGTGAAGCTGACCTCAGAAGAACACTGCCCAGATTACACCATCCGCCATCTGAGCCTGACTAACGTGAGACACTAAGAAAGGAATAATGCATCAGGATTTCACAGCAGAGATGTGTGGAGGTGTTTATTCCGCTGTTTATGTTTATCTCTGCAGAAGAGAGAGAAGAACCTGGAGAGGGAAGTGACTCACATCCAGTTCATGAGCTGGCCCGACCACGGCGTCCCGGGAGAGCCGCACCTCCTCCTGAAACTGAGGCGGCGGGTCAACGCTTTCAAGAACGTCTTCAGCGGCCCCATCGTTGTTCACTGCAGGCATGTAGAACATCAAATGCTCATTTAAAATATTCTCATTTTTTAATCTATTTACAGATTTTTTTTTTCTTTTGCCTTCCTGATTCAGTCGTCGCTCAGTTTGTTGAATTTTATTACTGTCACATGTTTAGTCTGCAAAGAACAATGATCCCATCTAAGTCTGTTGCAATGATCAATGAATCAATTAATTGCATGATAATTTTAAAATTAGCTCCCTAATTTCCAATCGGATCATTTTTGAAGGGACATTTTGTCAAAATCCATTTTATTGATGGTTTTGCTTCAGTGTATTTTTTTATTGTTTTAGGTTTTATTTAATTTTGGATATTTGCAATATCTTCACACTTCTGTGTTCTTTACAAAATTAAAGTTTATTGGTCTTTCAGAGGGCAAACTATATATTACTTGAAGATGGTCTCAAAAATATATTATTTTAATAATTACAATTTACCATCCAGCAAAAGCTGTTATTGTGACAGGCCCAGTCTCATTTCTCTTACTTACTTTTAATTCTGCATTGCACCTTTAGTCAAATGTAGTATTTAAAATAAACACAGTGTTCTTTCTGTTCTGTGCAGTGCTGGAGTCGGCAGAACCGGCACCTACATCGGCATCGATGCCATGATGGAGGGTCTGGAAGCCGAGGGGGCAGGATTGGATATTTACGGATACGTCGTCCAACTCCGGAGACAAAGATGCCTCATGGTCCAAGTGGAGGTAGGACCAGTAGATTGCATATTTAGAACTGAACTGATCAAAGCACTGGCTTAAGGAAAGCAGAAAATAAAATATAATGGAGCCATAAAATCTAATTAAATTAAACACAAAGCAAGCAAGAAAAAAACATTTAATGTATTTGGAAACCCAGAAGGATATATTTAATAAACAATAAATAAAAAATGCATTCAATCTAATACATTTTATGGCATTTATTATACATGCAAGGACAGAACTAGGAATAATATTTTGCCTACAAATATCCGAATTAGAAAATGAAAATGTTTTTGTTTACATCTAAAATGCTTTGAAACAGTACTTTTCCACATTACAAACACAACTTTATGTCTATTTTTATGGGAATTTTTGCAAATAAATGGCATATCCATGTATTAATCCCCTTTTACCCGTATTCCTCTAAATAAAAATATAGATGTATGGAGTTAATGTCAAATATTACTGTAATATTAAAATTTATTTTTATTTAATAAGATGTTTTCTTATTGGAAATTGAGACAGTTGTTAAAATATTCAAACATTTTTGTTTAGAATAAAAATTTATTGGAGAAAAAATAAAATATTTCTGAAAGCATTTATAACATTCTCAGTAATCAGTGGAAATAACTTTATTGGCAATTGCAGGAGCTAAACCCTTCTCATAATTGCTAATAAATATTTTTCCTCAAATACTCCAACAGGTATAAGTCTGAACTCTGTAAACATGAATATTTCTCTGCTAATAACTTTTAAAACACTTTGCTGTGCATTTCAGGTCTTTTTTGTGTGAAAAGATCAGATTTTCATTGCAGGTAGTCAGAAAATTTTTTATGTCGTTAACTTTGATCAGGTCTTGTTAGCTGAAAAAGAAAAACTAAATTATTTTGTTATCGTTGGGGATTTTTCTTTGGTTTGAATGTTTCTGCTTTTTTATACCAAACGAAGAATACAACATTGTGTCCAAACAATTCCCTTTTTGTATCGTCTGACCACAAAACAGAACACCAGATAAGATCTTATAAAAGCTGAACTGCCTTTTGTGAGCCTCACGCTCAGAGGTATTTTCCTCCTCAGTCTGTAGCCTTGGAGTCCAGCAGCATGCTGAGTCCGATTGACTCTCTGCTTTGAGATGTTGCTCCTGGAAGGCCTGTTTTCTCCAGGTTTGGTCTTGATGGCGGCCCTTGTTGGGGTTTTTTCATGTCTCACACCATCACTTGTGCCAGTGCAGGTATAACATTTGGTTTTCTCTGACATCCTCATAGACTTTTCATTATGTGAACCATTTTGTATTTCTGGTTTAGCTTTTTACTGTTGTCACCGGAACATGAAGGCATTTAGAAATGGCTTTTCGGTGCTTCCTGAGTTGTGTAAAGCCACAGGGCCTCACTGAGCTTGTTTTTAGCAATGACTTGCAACAAGCCAACCACAGAGAGCTGCTATTTTTCACCCTGTTGAGTTGGTGTGAACAGCAGCTAATCTGGGAAGTTAGCGTGCGTTAGCATGACCTCATCCGAATGAAGCAGGTCGTTGAATTCACCTTTATGTAGGTGGTGAACCTACATAAAGCTAGGTTCATCACCCACTCTCAACCTGAGTGGGTGATGAATAATTGTGGTCACTTACCTTTATGTCAGATATGTGTCAAATACACAAATAGTTGTTGCTTTCTGTTTTTCCAGCTCAGTAAGAGTAAACATATTGGTTAAAATTAAGATTACATTAAATGTAAAATCTAAATCTGCAGGGGTGTATGAATACTTTTTAACTGTATAAAAATGCAGTTCTGATGGGAAAAAGTTGCAAAATGTTTAAGATGTTAAGCATACAGGTTAGATCGAAACATATTTGTGTATTAGAATGGTATAGTCAAAGGCCAGACATAAATCTGATTGAGAATCTGTGGAAAGACTTGAAAATGGATGTTCCCTGATGCACTTCAATCTGATTGAACTTAAACTATTTTGGAAAGAACAAGCCAAAATGTGTAATTGGACCTAAAAGGTTTAGTGCATGTAACACTTTTCCGTTTTTTATTATCAAAACGTATTAAAAACTGTTCATTACTCGCCTTTTGCATAATGTGGGTTAATCGCATAGAACCTCAATCAAATACTTAATAAATGCAAAAACACGAAGCTGTGCAGTGTGACTTTTCAATACTCTTTATCTGCCATCTCTCCTTCCGTTATGTGATAAAATATTTACATTTTTCAAGAAGAAAACTGGTTACTGATATCACATGTCAGCCATTTTGATGCTGCGTTTCAAAGTGAAACCAGCAGTGCAAAAAAATAAAAACCTCCCATTTAAACTTGAATGCATTCAGCCTGACCACAGATTAATACAGGGAGTAAATCCAGTAAATGTTTTGGTTGTTTTCTGTTGTTTGGGGGTTGATGTGGTGAACTGTGTCGTGTGCAGGCCCAGTACATCCTGATCCACCAGGCCTTACTGGAGCACAACCAGTTTGGAGAGACAGAGATCCCTCTGGCGGAGCTGCACGGCACACTGAGCACGCTCAAACAGAAAAGCTCCGACAGTGAACCCACGCTTATGGAAGAAGAGTTTGAGGTATGTTTTATTCTTATTTATGAAACATTTATTCATCTAAAGCTTTTTTATTAATCTAGTTTAACTATTTTTGTCCAAGTATCTGAAATTAAATGGCAAAAGTTTTGCTTTGAAATAAAAACAGTATTGATTAAACATCTTTTGTCATTGTTAAAAAGTCCACATTAGTCTCCTTCCAGTGTGTTTTAGGGCCTAAATGGAAAACATTTCAGTTTAAATTACTTTTTAATTTGAACCTCTTAAAATCCTTGTGTTGCTTTTCAGCGACTCCCTTCCTTTAAAAACTGGAGGACCTGTAACACAGGGATCACAGAAGAAAACAAGAAGAAGAATCGCTCTTCATCTGTTATCCCATGTAAGTACCTGCTGCAGCAGCATCTTAGTAAATATAAATACCTTCAAAAATGTTATTTATTTCAGAAATGTTATTAAAAAAGGGAAACCCAGATCTTATTTACATTCAAAACACACTTATTAATATATTTGAAGAGTACATTTCTATAAAGCTAATGAAAACCCAAACGTTTCTCTGAAAATGTTATTATGATGTAGTGTTATAGTGTAGACTAAAACTGATTTCTAAACAGAAATGTTATAGAAATGCTGACACAGTCATTTGGGAGACTGCTGACTGGACAGTAGTCTAACACACAGTGACAGACATCTTCCACACTGGTGGTAAGCCACAAAGAAACATCGCTAAAGACGTTTGTTAACAGAGAGCTACATCCAGTCATATTATTGAAAAGTTGAGTGGAAGGAAAAAGTGCGGATTAAGTAAGGATGGACCGTCAACTGGTATAATTTCAGCATTCATAGGACAGTGAAGCAAAGTCAATTAAAAAGTTTCTGAGAGCTTCACAAGGTGTGGACTGCAGCTGGAGTCAGAGCTTTACTGTGTTGGACTGGCCAGCAAACCGGTCTGACTTAAACTGATAAACGATCAGCAGATGAGCAGGTCACCACTATCATAAGCAGCCTGGGTTCACTAGGAAGACAAACTAATTTACTGATGTTCTGCTCCACATCTGTCCTGGTTGTGTTTCTCCAAAATGATTTGTTTTTATTCTATTGTGTCTCAACATTGTTCTCTAAACCTCCTATTTTCAGATGACTACAACCGAGTGTTACTGAGGACAGAAGAAGACAACAGTCAGGACAGCGAAGTTGATGATGAAGAACCGGAGGACTCATCAGATGAGGAAGATGAAGACTCCACTAGATACATCAATGCTTCCCACGTTAATGTATGCTATTATTCTCACCTGTAAATATTTTGTGTTTTTTTTTTTTAGATTAAAGCAGGGCTGATTATCTTAGTTCTGGTTTGTTTGAACTGAACCGTTGTTCATCTGTTTTCTTGCAGGGTTACTGGGGTCCTCGCTCTCTCATCACAGCCCAGGATCCGCTGCCAGACACCTTCACCGACTTCTGGTCGATGATTAGCCAGAAGAAATTATCCACTATCGTCATGCTTTCAGAGCACAAAGAGGTAAAAAAAAAAAACCTCGTTTATGTCTTATCATGCATCCTTACACGTGTTTGAAGAATGTTTAGAGTAAATGATCTTGTTTTCTTTGGTCTCCTCTTGTTGACAGGATAGTGAAGCTCTGTACTGGAGAAAAGAAAAGAAGATGTTTGGAGATTTTGAGGTAGAAGTTTCAAGTACAGAAATTACTCCAGTTTTCATCACCCGCACCATGCTGGTCCGACACGTCAAGGTAAAACCACAGCTGGACTTTATGACTGCTACTTTTCCATATTTACCTGTTTTATGCATTAATTGTACTGATTGGTTTGCTTAATGAAAACAACTCTGTCAACAGCGAAAAGATAGTCGGCAGGTGAAACATTTCCAGTTCCTGAAGTGGGAGGGCACAGACCTGCCAGAGAAACCGCAGGAACTCATAGATATGGCTAAGGAAGTAAAGCGCAGCTGCGTCGGCAGCAAGTCCCAGAGGATGCCGATTCTCATCCACTGCAAGTAAGGCAGCCTCTCACAAACTGGCCTCCGTTCATTAATTAGATTGAATTAGATTCATAAAAACATGAAGCTGATTTAAACAGTAATCTCATAAATGCTTTGATTTCTTTGTGAAGACAAATTTAAACAACATAAATCATAATTTTCTCAACTTTTCTTTGTTGCAGCCTTAAAGCTCATGTTATTAATTTCAATTTTAATTGTGAAATAGAAAAAAATTATGAAATCAAGGCATTAGTGAACTTAAAGTACAAATATGGCTCCTAGATAAATTTGAGTTCGTGAAGTAATTATTTATTCCCAGATTTGTTGAGTGAGGTGATAAAAGCAGGTGAGATGTTGTAGAGATCAAAAGCATGGAGACTTAGCAAACCAGCAGCTTACAGAGTGATTTAAGAGCTCTTTATCTAGAGCTTGGTTTGTACATAATTCACCACAAGAGATGGAAGATTGCAGTTTTGTCATTTCTGCATCAGTTTTGACCAACCTTGTTTTTCATTATTCAAACAATACTTTATATTACCAAGCTATGCATTTTTCTATGCAAAGCTGTTATTTGGTAACACTGAAAATTTAAAAATATAATGCAAAGGTTAAGTAAAAGCATCCAAACAGTTTTTTTTCATATATTTTCAGAACAGCCAAAGAACTATAAGTCAACACCACTTTAACAGATTAAGAGATAGTCTTCTCAGAATGAAAGTATCAAGTAGATGGGTGTGGTTCAAACAGTTGCACAATATTTCACATGAAGCACTTTCACAGAAGAGCAAGGAAGAGATCTTGGAGTATTTTAAACTTTTAGCTTAGAGAGCCACAAAGAGCAACTCTGAATAGATCAGCAACATAAAGAGACAAAGTTTAATGACCAGCAGCTATTTAGCTTTTTTAATTTGTGTTCTTTGTCTCCTCAGTGACGGATCGACACGTTCGGGAATTTTCTGTGGTCTGTGGAATCTGCTGGACAGCGCTGAGACTGAGAAGCTGGTTGACGTTTTCCAAGTAGTCAAAACTCTACGCAAGGACAGGAAGGGGATGATCTCCAGCCTGGTACAAACACATTTTTCACTCCTTTGGGTTGTAGCGATATTACAAAAGATAATTTATCCATGCTTGTTATTTTTACATTAATAATAAACATTACATAAAACTATAAAATGCTATTGCCACTACTGGCAATAAATTTATGAAATTTAACATTTTATAAAATAAGTAATTGAAATAAATAAATAATTTAGCCCCTAATAAAACCATTCTAATATTTGTTTGTTTAAAAGCTTGCTGCAGAAGTTTGTAGCAGGATGCAGGGCTTGTTTTGCACTTTAGTTTCTTAAAATTATTTTGCAAGTGATCTCACTTTAACAGATGAAGCATTTCTTACTACAACTTTCTGAATTAATATTATTTTATTTAAATCACATATTCAAACTAAACCTTTCTAATCAAAGGCATATATTTGCTTTGGATCTATTATTAACCAAAAATATTCTCAGCTTCAAAAAATGCCCTCATAAGCATGTGCAGCAATAGAATAACCAATATTCAGTGTTATATCAAATTAAATGACAAGCTTAGACATTTTGATTTGATTTAAGAAGTGAGGGTAACATATAGATGACTTTCTACTAATTGTTGGCACTATGCATGAACTTTAAAATCGGATTAATTGTCATAATTGCACCATTGTGTCGCTTGATACGTTTCTTCTCCAGTAAAAATCTTCAGCTGCATCAATATGTCTTTGGCTCTCCTTTAAAATTTGTCCATATCCCTTTCAGGAGCAGTACCAGTTCCTTTACAAGGCTCTAGAGGGCGCCTTCCCCGTCCAGAACGGGGAAGTGAAACAAGCAAAGGGTACAGCCGTCGCCAGTGTTGAAATTGTTAACGAAACCAAAGCCAGGGAAGCAGAAGCAGAAGAAGAGAAGAAGGCTGAGGAGCCAGCCAGCACTACCAGCAGCAACCAGCAGGCGGAGGCAGAGAGCACTCCTCTGGTGGCTGAGAGTGAAAAGGAAAAGAAAGAAGAGGAATCCGCCAAAGAGTCCACACCGCAGGAGGACACCAGCAACGGCCCCACAGTCACTGTGGAGGTCTGAGATGATGAGGGGACACATTTATTCCTGAGCCTTTAATGCTTCAGTTTCATGCTTTTATAAAAAAAAAAAATACATCATGAATGTATAAACAATGTAAAGATTTAACTCAGTATGAGATGGCGAGTGAAAATTAGAAAGAATTAGATTAAATATTGATGTTTATTTCCATATTTTGTATTTCTATAAGTTATAAAGTTTCTGAGGAAGAGATTATTTTCTCTCTTGGCAAAGGTACTAGAACTGCTGTTGTCAAACTATGGATAAAGATGAAGTTTAAGTACAAAGTAGTAGATGTTTTGTTGGGTACTCTAAGTTTATGTAAGGTTAAATTTAGTATATATTTTAGTTTCTCGCCAATTGCATTTCTCATACACTGTCTACTTTTACATATTGTACATCTGCCATATTGCCGTAATTTAGCTGTTAAGTTCAAATTTCATTATTTACTACTGTATTTTCTTTCTGAAATACAATAAAAAATGTTTTATTTATGCAGACTTGCTTATTATTATGATAATAATGATTTCCAAAACATATTTCTCACTTGTTTTCAAAGGGACATGTTTAATTATTTCTGATTTGCTAGTCTGAAAAAAATTATATCCTCTCTGCCAGCAGAAATAAACAATATTTTACTAAAATCCTCTGGGTGTCATGTAGTATACAAACATTTTTTGGAGTATAAGAAAACTTTGCTTGCAACATCAACAATAAATCATGAAGTTGACTGCTTACAGTCCGGAAAATCTAAGAACCTTTCTTTGGACTTTAACCTTTACTTTCCAAAGATTTTTTGAATTTGCCCACATTTATGATTGCAACAAAATAAACTCTCAATTAGACTAATTCTGATGGATTAATTTAAGGTCACTAACACAGTTTAAAACAATTTAATATCAGTAAAAATGTGGTCAAACTTTCACTTGTGTTTGTGAATGAGATTGTTAATTTCATAGAAATCCCACACAGACTTGATAAAAATGTATTTTACTGTCACAAGAAATTGTAAAAAAACAAGAAAAAATTCCTTAAAAAAACCCATATTTATTTCCTTTGATAAATATTACTTTTTGTAGTCAGTGTGTGACTGTTAAAGGCAAACAATTACAACATTTAAGACACAAGAGAAAATTGTTTCCTTCAATTTTGCACAAAAGTCAAACAGCTGCATATTTTTTCTGATAAATGTTGCATATTAAATAAAATATCAGCTCAAAAAAATCAATCAAAACTCTAAATAAACTTCAAAAATGTCAATATAAAAGCACTTCCTATAACTAAGCACACCAATAACTACATTTAAAAAATTATCAATTGTAAAAAAAAAAAACTAAATCTGAAACTGCAAAAGAAAAGAAAAGGTTTGTGTGCCTTGCAGAAATACAAACAAATGACTGCAGCACAAATAAAAGGAATGCAATGATGATGAAACTTCAGGTGAAATGAGTTCAAACAGAGATGCTCACCTAAACCTCTAGAAAAACTGATGTGTGGGTATGATCTTGTTTTAGATCAGATTTTGCCTAGAAGGATTTAGGTCTGTCAAAAAATACTGTTGTTTTGGCTTACAATCATAAAAAGCCTTCAACTGTGAACTCTGAATATAATAAAAGCATGTGTTATTTTACCATAGTGAGGAGTTTGGAAACAAACACTATGGATCAGAAGTAATTACCTAAATAAAAATGTTTCCCAAACCTTTGAATTTTTATCTTTAAATCCACTATATTAATGATTTTGCATTGTTTTGTGACTATAAAAGCTGCTGACTTAAACACAGCGTACTCCACCATTACTGGCACCCCTGGTAAGAGACGTACTGAAGACTTAAAATATTTTTATGGAAACTCAGTGAACCCAAGAGGACACATTGTTGCAGGAAAGTGACCTTTCACTTGGACTTGAACCACTGTCTTGCAGTCATTTCCTTTGTGAATAATAACATGCATCTGGCTCACTTAATGCCATCTGTGTCTCAAATTTATTCCCCAGAGGAAAATGGAAATTATTTTAAGGTTTTTTACATCTCTACCAAATGGTGCCAACAATCACAACTGGTGCTGTATATTAAACTAAAGGAGGAAACAACTATAACAAGTTTAATAAAATTATCCATATTTAACTGTAAACAATTATTTTCTGTCAAAAAATTTGCTAATATTAAAAAAAAACTACCCATTTGTATCGACATTATTTTATCATTTATAAGCAAGTGTCTTTAGCATGCACAGTTGTTTATCATGAAATTTGAAGTAATTTGGTGAAATGCACAGCTTAAAAAATAACAATATGGTAACTTATAGGGCCTTATAGGGCAAAAAAATCACATTATTCCCTTTAAAACCTTTGTATTTGTTTTTAAGATACAAATATTTTTAATTTGTATCCTAAATGTTTGGTTTTAATGAACCAACAGATATTTTTAAAAATTATTTGTATAAATTGGTCATTTATTTGCTAGTTAAATGTAGTGATGTATAGTAAACACGTAAAACATTCGGGGACCAAATGACCCAATATTTTAAGACATGAAAAATTAAAAAAAAAATCTTGCAAATATTCAACTTTTGAACATCATAGAAAATCTGATTTTTTCTTTTTAAATACTGTATGTGAAATTTATCTCAAAATGTTTTAAATTTTTATAGACTTTCTCCCCCTTTTATCTACATGGCCTTAATACTCCAATGTATAATCCAGCCAGAGCTCAGTCATTTTATTATACAAACAATTGTTTCTGATGGTCATGTTCTTCGGAATGGTTTAAAAATGTATTAATTTAACAAAAAAAAGACACACACATACAATAAAATATTTTCATAAAGTCTGAGCATTAGAAAAACTCAGCCTAAAAAAATCAGATTCCAGCAGTTTGCATCATAGTTTGATTCTATAAGTGTTAACTTTGACTGTCATCTGGTAAAAATCCGGTTCAGGATTTGGTCCAGCAGCTTTTATAGTTCAAGTATCTTGGTGTCTTGTTCACGATTGCAGGACAGAGAAGGACATTAATAGATTAACTGGGCCTCATCTGAAGCATTACAGACAGTGTTCTGCTCTTCTTGTGGTGATCCAAAAAGTAAAGCTCTCATTTGTCCAGTCTGTCTCTTCTATGGTCATGAGAAATAAATCCAGACATTCACCAACGATTGAGATCATCGTCCTCAGCAGGGGGCCTGTACTCAGCTTAGAGATTAGACGGGTCGCTCCATCACCCGGAGGAATCAGAGCCAAGGTGCTTCTCCTCCATGTGTGAAGGAATCAGCTGAGGTTATTTGGGCTTCTGACCAACCTGCCTCCCTTTGGAGATTTTCTTGACTCATTTTACTGGGTCCACAAGTTTGCATGGAAACACTTTGGGATCCCCAATGAGATGGAAAGTGTTGCTGGTGAGAGGGTTAGCCCTGTGACCTGATCTCAGATAAAATAATGATGGACGGACTCTGATTTACTCTCCTGCTAGTTTCATATCTTGGTTGATTTTCACCACTGTTTTCCAGTTTTTCAAAGGCACAACCACATGATCCTCTGTTGCATCTTTGGGATAAACTCCTTTGAGCTGACATTCGAACAATCTTTGACCTGATTGGCTCTCTTCAAACTGCAACTGAAAAGAAACCAGAACAGCAGAGTCCCGCCTCCACAAATGCAACTGTATTCCTGAGGAGCTCAGATAAACCGTCCGCCTCTCTGTCCCATTCAAACCTGCTTTGTTCTGCAGGAAGTGGATGAGCCACGTTTTACATTTACCCCTGCTTCAGTTTTAGCCCCAATCAGTTGCAGTCCTTAATGTGTTTCTGTTCGGTTTGATTAGGTTTGCTTGGCGGTTGCAGGCCGGATGGCGGCGGGCTCAGAAATGTTGTCAGTTTGAGGTTTGGCGGTCTCTGGGCGGGCTTTGGGCTCTTTCTTTGGCGGTGGAAGTGTGACTGGTTCCCAGAGGAAGAACTCATGCAGAAGTGTGTTGACAGCTTCAGGACACTCCAGCATCACCATGTGACTGCCGTCCTCCAAGACCTTCAGGAAAGCCATTAGAAGAATCTGACAAAAATGGTAAAAAAGCAAAGTTACAGTCAATGTTATTCATAAAACATGAATGTTGTGAACTCAGGTAAAACCATTTGAATTGTTTTGAGCTTTTGACATGTCGAGCTGCGTCCAATGCGTCTGACGCACACATTGACACATGTGTCAATGTGTGCTCCACAGACTTTGAATATAAATCTCACGCGCCTGAGACTCAAAACGCGTTTTGTCTGAACGCACCATAATATTTTAATTAGTTTAATGTTCTGAAAAACTTAGGTGTGACAAACATGCAAAAAGTAGGAAATCAGGAAGAGAGCAAACATGTTTTTGCACCACTGTATGTTAGGAAAGAGGTGATGTGTTAATACAAATTCAAACCACTCCTTCAGATTTTTATGGATGAGATTTTTAAACTATAAAATGATTTGATTGCGTAGAAAATCCAGCGTGCATTTGTGTTTGAACTAGCAACAATAAAGTCTGCTGCAGTCATGACATGCTGAAAAATTCAATGGGATGTTTGCTAAAATCATAGGTTCTAGTTATTTTGTAAACCCATTTGGATTACCACACAGTTTTGTAAAATGTGATATATGAGCTTCCGATATTTTATGGCCTTCACAAATTGTTTGTCTTGTAGAAATCATTCAGTCTCAAACTAATTGGTTTGGAGACACTTTGTCTTCCTCTGGGGTGGTTAAATCAATTTTACTGATTCAAACTTCTTCTCATTTTTGCTTGTTTTTTTTTTACCCAAACTAAAAACTCAACCTCAACAAGATTAGCTGTTTGTACCCAGAGTCCTGGTCAGTTCTCACCTCTGCCATGCGCTGGTCCTCTTCTACTGGGACAAACTTGTCATGCATGCCATGGACCAGCAGGACGGGCACCGTGAGCTCAGCGTGATAAACCTCGTCCCCCTCAGGCCAGTACTGACCGCTCATCATGGCACGCAATACAAATGACGACACATTGAAGGCATTGTACTCTTTCAGCAACTGCTTTTCCCTGGATCCCTGCCGAGCGAAGCCCGCCCTGCAGAGGCAGAAGCAGAGATTCATCTAAGCTACAAACACAGATGAAAACAAATGATGCCAAACACTGTATCCCCACTTTCTGGCATTAAGACTGAAGTCTAAAGCTTCCCAATGTGGACGAAACTCTAAATGATTAATTTTTTGACAGATTTCATTTTTCCACCTTTTGCAGACTTTTTAGCTGCAGTTTGTTCTTCCCTCTTGTCATCACAACTAAGCCGAAATTTTTCATACTTGATAGTTTATTTCGAAATTGATAGATTATTCTGTTTATGTTTAAAAATTTATAAGAAAAGGACAATAACAATGTGACTGTACAGAATTTTCCTGCAAACAGATTTGTTTAGTCTGTCTTTTATGCCAGCAGATGTCAGCTCAAACTAAACCAGCTTCTGCTCAAAGTTTCCACCAGTTAAAAGTTAATCACACACCAGAATCCTGACAGAATCTTTTCTTTCCACCTTCCCCACATGCATGATCAGCATAAACCACATTAATAGCTTTGTTTTTGTCAACTTTATGGTACTTTAGGGATGCAGTCTGCAAAAATGCAGATATTGTGTTGAACCATAATGCCTGTAAATGATCTAAAGTAACTCAAAGTGGTACTGAGGTCTAAACTCCTAATGTGGACATCTATAGTCAGAATAAAAACATGTCTTACTTTAGAAAGCTCCAGGCTAACAGTGGGGACAGGCAGTGAAGCACGCAGGTGGGCAGGTTGAAGATGCTGCACAGGCTGGGCTCCAGCGCTGTGGGACCACCACCGTTGATCATCACCATTTTGTGAATCTGGTCTGGAAACTCATGAGCCAGGAACGTACAGAAAGACACGCTGGAAAAAAGAAACAGAATGCAGGTTAAAATATAGAACTTATAGTAATCTTTTGGTAATCTGTTAAATAGAATGAAGCTTTTATGATGGTTTTCCATTAAGAGTTGATATGTTAACATTAATAATACCCGTATGAATGTCCGATGAGGATGTTCCTCTTCTTTGCATATCTCTTAAAGATCAGCCTCATATCCTCAGCCAGGGCATAGAAGGTGTACGCTGCAGCTATGTGTGGAGACGAGCTCGCTCCATGGCCTGCCAGGTCTGGGGCGATCACCTCATACCCGAGTCGGGAGAAGAAGTCCAGCTGACTCCCCCAGATATCCAGTGACCCCCCGACCCCGTGGATAAAGAAGAGAGCAACATCTGAATGTGTTCCTTTGCAGCCCGCTATCCTCCTTTCACAGTCAATCACCACGATGCGCTTCGGTTTCCTCCTTCGTTTGCGGGGCTGCTGGGTCTGCTCGGCCTGTCCGGCAGCAGGTGCCTCTCCTGCTGAGCCAGTTTCCGATGCCCCGTTGTTTCCAGCTGTGAAGGAGTCCGACCGAACCTCGGGGATGCTGACAAGAGGTGAAGAGTTACGACAGTCTGTCAGTTCAACCTCCACCATGCTGTTGGGTTCAGTGTCTCCGTTCTGGCAGGTTTTCAGCTCCGCGCTCGCCCTCTCGCCCAAGTTCTCAATGAACAGCTGTCCGTTGCGGTAGACTGTGATCTTTCTTTTGCAGCTCACAATCCCACCCAGCGAGGGCTCCTCCACCGCCGGTCTGTCAGGGATGATGTGTCGAACCCGCAGGACACGGCCTGGTTTCACCTCCACAAACTCGTACCCATCTGCAGGCTCAGAGGTTTCCACGGGAACCACGGTGTTGGCCGGTTTGGAGGTGAGACAGCAGAGAAGGCCTTCAATAAAGCTGGTCAGCATGGCTGCCAGTCTGGACGGAAAACAGACCCAGAAATACAATATGGTCTTAATTATCATTAAGCTTAATTATTAGACATAGGTATATATAGGTGTATATATGTATATGTCTGTTTTTTTAAACTTGGTTAAGTTTTGCCCTTTTACATTCAGGTATATATTTACAACTGAGTCCTTTGTGATTTTCTACGCGTTTCTTAAGGCAGCGTTTGGCGATATAAATAGCTGCAGACGGTTATAGCTCCCTGAGTTAAAGCTGTCCACCATGTGATCCCTCTGCAGCAGCGCAGTCCGCTGAAGGGTTGCAGGGAACCAACCAGCTGCTTCTGGATGATATTAAAGAGAATTAAATCATTTCAGGACTATCTAGACTCATAAAGTTCAAACAAAGGATGTTAATGAAACTAAATGGTAAATGTCCAGAAATTGTATTTACTCTAAGTACAGTATTAGTAATCCCATGGACCAAATGAGTTTTAATAGTTTCTTTTTAGAGAAATGCAGGTAGCCACAAGTTTAGTTTCAGTTGTTTATCAGCCACAGAAGCTACAGCAGCAGCAAGGTCTGCAAGTCTCTCTGCAGGTGGCATTATCTTACCTTCCCGTTGCTCCCCTCCCATTGGAGGGGATTAAACTCTAAGTACAAACAACAAATCTCTCCACCTCATCTTGATGAAAAACAGTCACACCTGCTGCTGTTTCAGTTTCTGCATTTTTTACACTCCCATTGCATTTGCTATTGCTTTTGTTTTGGGCACAATGTGTTGCAGCCTCTGCTTTGCTGGCTGATTTCAACTGACTGTTGTTGCAGATTCCCAGTCTGCACAGGGGTGTCATGTAGAGCAGTGTGTGCTGTTTTACTCACAATAAGAGGTAAAAAAGACTTAAATTTATCACAGGAATTTATAGGTGTTTTATCCAGCTGTCTGTTTGTGGTCTTTAGGTTAACAAAATGTTTCCTTAGTGACAATTTTATATTAATAAATTATGAAATAATGTTATAGCTGATGCCATAAATACTTGATCCCGTTAAGTCTTAAGTGTTCTTTTTTTTTTCTTAACAGCTCAGAATCTGTAGGTGGGAATCACAAAGAAATATAATTTTCATGTGAAACTTTTCCTTTTAAATCACACAAACCATAAACAGATTAAACCCACAATGTTTTATTGAAACAACAAGATTTGATTTTGTGGAAAAGGGATTTGTAACTAAAAGAGTTTAGCAAGGTTGTTTCACAACACAAATAACACAAATAACTTCCTTTAACTTTTTTGATAATTTCTTCTCTCTGTATTTGGTTTAGACAGGGATCAGCAATGAGCCATTTCTGTCTTTGGTCCAGATAAATAAATCTTGTTTAGAGGCACAAAATATTCCATGATTTTGTTTTTCTTTTTTTTTTTTTTTACAATTTTACTGAATATGTACTACATGAAGGCTGCAATCTTTAGAGAATAAGCATTTTATTTCTATTTTTAGACTTTAAAATAAAACTTTTTACGAAAACAGATGATAGATTAAATTTCCTTTATGGGATGCTGATATTTGCGCAAACTAACAAAAGAGAAATACAATTAAATAAATATTACTGGTGCATTTAGTAACATTTGTTGTGAAAATTATTCAGTGGAAAAAGTTAAAAACTGCTAAAACCTTCATTTTAAATGGATTTAAAAACAAAACTTGTTTTTTTTTCTTTTATTATTGTATGCAAAAGTATTTGGAAGGTCCACTGTGAAAAGTACAAAGAGCCATTTGCAGCATGTTGTAGACCCTTGAGCTAAATAAGAATAACAGGATATGTGTGGCTCCTACTTTGAAACCATCCAGCCATTTTCTAACACCCTTGCCCCTAGTGGGGCTGGGAGGGTTGCTGGTGCCAATCTCCAGCGAACGTTTTGGGCGAGAGGCGGGGTCACTCTGGACAGGTCACCAGTCTGTCGCAACTTTGAAAACAGTCATTGAATATTTAATCAAAATGTAAACAAAGAGGTGATTAATTAAAGACAAATACCCCACCTCCCACATTTTCTTTACTATGCCCATCAGTTCTGAAAAGTTTTGGTTTTCCTCCTCATTAGCGCCATGCTCAGGGTAAGAAAGACTTTCTTTAAGTTTTTCGATTTTGTGGAGACAGAGAGGTGAGGATGTGAGGAACCTTCCAGCGTAATCATAGAACTGAGTCAGATCAAAAAATCTTTCAGTCCAATTGACCTCTTTGTTCAGAACCGCAACTGCTAAGTGAAAGTATCAAATCCTTCCAGCTGCAGAGAGAACAACTTTCCAAACATGCAACGTCTCAAACGAAAAACAAAAAACTGAACTCTACAAAAGAACAAATTACAGCCAACACAACAAACTGGCTTGTGTCTTTGTTTCTTTAGAAAACTGACTTTAGAGTGATTTGCATGACACTAATTATTGATTAAATCAATTCCAAGAAATATATAGAATTCCCTTTGTCCTTTAAATATATCATTTAGGAAGTGAAAGACTTCACACTTACAGAAAACTTTTCAAAACTTATGAGGATAAATATGATATTACTGTATCAATATTAGGAACTGCTTAGACATTTGCTACTGCATTTTAAGAATATGATATGGATTGATGCAATCAACATATTGCCATCTCTTCAATTAGTAATGCAATTTATAAAACTTAATAATAGAAAATAATGAAACATTTTTGGTTATTTTTTTACTTTGGTGAGTCAAATCCATCATAGTGAATTACCAAATGAAATCCTCATTTGTTTCACTGAGGTTTTAGTGCCTCTGTTGTCATTAGCTCTAAAAGATTATGACATAACAAAGCACATGTTACACACAACCACTGCATGATGTCCAGAAACACAGGCTGCAACCTGTGTGTGAAATAAATGTACACCTGGTTTCTAAAAACCTAGCAGTTTTTATTAAAGATCGCTTTGACTAATAAACATGTTCACTACAATAAGGTAAAGTCTAAAATAAACAGTGGTAATTGTTACCAGTTGCAGTAATGTGCTTATAGTAAACAAATCCAGCCTGCTTGAATTGGCTTAAATTTAAGTTAAAGTTCAGAAATGCATCTTTTTTATTATTATTTTCATAAAAGCTGGGATATAATGTCTAATATACTTTTAGCAGAACTTTGAACACATAAGAGTTTACTCTACACTCAGAGATAAATTCGTTTTTAAATCGAGTTAAAGTGTTTTGTGTTGCTTTGGTTGGCATTTTTCCATCTATTCACCTGAAACAGTGAAACTCATCTGAACAGAGTGCTCGCTGCTTTATGTTGCACAAAATGAGGCAAGTTCCAGAACATTTTCACTCTTTAAAACTATTTTTTTTCCCAAATCAAATGCAACATTAAATTTAAATAATCCGCCTGCCTGTGGTAGCTTGCAGCGCTGGTTGGTTTGTATGCAAGAACATTTCTCTTGAATTCAAACTAAATATTTAAGCAACTAAAACTAAACACATTGATTAAAAATAATACATCAAACTGAAGGAGAAAGCTTACCTTTATCAAGGCTCTTTCTCATAAAACCTCCTATGATCAAACTGGTGCCGCTTTCTTATGAAGCATCGAAGGAGAGCTATAATCTGTTGTAGCCAATCCAATAATCTAATTTATCTGGATTTCGCTGGCCTGTCGGGAGCCACCACATGGCGGCCGGCCAGTGTGTGCCAGCAGACAACATGTCTTTCTAAGGGACCAGAGGCACAGCCAAATATCAGAGAGGAGTTGCAGTCCTCCAGCTTCATAGTGGGACATGAGTGAAGGCGGCTGGAGACGCTCCAGAGCTCTCCGTCTGTCAGAGGCTTTTAAATACATCTGCCTCTAGTCTTTGTAGCGCATGTGAAGAAATGCCCCCTGCTGGTGAAAGTAGAGAAGACCGCATATCAAACTGGAAATTTGTTTATCTGAGAAAATTAGTTTTACTGTGGTTGCACATTTTGCCAGAATACAATGTCAAAGTATTTAAAATATTTTCTGTCAAATTTTAAATATTTTAACAAATATTCTTAATATTTCAAACTTTTTAAACCAATCTTCAAGTGATATGTTAATAGATATGTTAAGCAAAGCTCGTAAAGTGAGAGAAGGTCCCTAAGAATAAGATTTTAAGTAAAACATGTTTTAAAAGAAATTGTAAGGCTAATCCAAATTAATATGAAAAGTTGAAAATAAAATGCTCATTATCCAATTTCGCAGAGTTTCAGTTTTCTTGAAAAAGGAACATAGAAGCATTCCTAAAAACAATTTGCAATTGCAGCAAAGAAGTGGCTCTCCAAGGTACAGTAGAGTCACAGGGTAAATACAAGAGTACGTCACACTTTTCAGATTTTTATTTGCATAATAAAATCCTTTCATTTAACCATTAGGCTACATTTTGTATTTTACAATAAAACACATTGGCATTTGTGTTTATAATTTGTTAGGTTGAGGTTCAAGAGGTGCAAATACTTCTGCAATTTGGGAGTTGAAAGCAAGAGTCAGATCTTTTAAATGAGTGGAGCCAATTGATTCGGATCCTGCAAAGAAAAGAAATTCCCATCACTACTCAACATGTTGAAGAGCGGGGCCCGTCAACAGGGCAAGTTGTGATCTGCCTCCTGATTGGTTGTCTGGTCAAGCTTCTATCACGTGGTTGCAAGAGTAAGCCAATAGGTGCTTCAAGGGCGTGACCAAGTAAACATCCCTGCCATTCAGCTATCATGTTAGCCGACGGAGTCATATGTAAATAGCTTTACGAGCTTATGGGATGTCAGCTTGGATTGATTTGTTTTATGAGTGTGTAATTTTTAGTTGACACCTGGATATCTGTCTAAATATAATGGACACAAGAAGTTGTATGTGAAGGTCGTTGCTGTGTTTCGCAGTAAAATTCGTCAGGTTAGCTTCCTCGGTGGACTAGCCTGTTAGCTATCGCGGCCATAACGAGCAACACAACAAACGCCGAGTTGAGCCCACGAGTCGGCGAGTCGACGTTAGACATTTCTGCCATCGTCATCATGGAGAAGGTACTCCTTGTACAACACGTTTGGTCCTTTGGCTTTTGTCTGAAATATAGAGAATATGTGATGGCGTTCTGACTAAGTTAGCTTGCTGGTTGCCACACCTGCTCTTTCTTTTCAGGCCAAACCGGCATTTTTGTTCTCTGAAATGTTCATGTTCAACTCCGGCTTTTATCAGAGCATTAAGCTGTCATGTCACAGTTTATGTTTTAGGGACAGTAGCTGGGAAAAATGTACGTTTCTAGATGTGTATAGTGGAGGTGACGCCCAGTCTTTGATCTAAAACAGATGCTGATGCCCAGCTTAGACAATAATTGAAATTTTTATTTTGCATATTTCAACGAAACGAAAGTAAAAGCGTTGATATTGCTTATTAAAATATTTTTTTTTATAACCATCTCTTATCTTTTCCTTTAGGCTGATTTCTTAAAAGGACTTCCAGTCTACAATAAGAGCAACTTTAGCAGATTCCATGCAGACTCAGTCTGTAAAGCATCAGTGAGTAATGTCTATTGCATGTTTGTAAATGGATAATAATATTACTGAGTTCTTTGATGTTCATGAGTCATTGTTAAATATAAAGTGGTCTTTGCAAAAACACTAAGATTTTCCAGTAGCAGCCTGAAGTAACAGCTTTCAATCTGCATCATAAGAAATCTAGTTATACTTTACATTCCCTGAAATTATATTGAGTAACTCAGCACATTTTGTATACAAAACAAATTATAGCTCTTTAATATTTTTCTTTGCATAACAATGTCATCTGCAGCATATTTTTCCTTTGTTCTTTGTTTACCTTAAACAACAGCAACATCCAACTTAACGTTGAAGAGGAGAAACATTTGATTTTATGTTGTATTAAGTTTTTAAACAACATATTCATTCATTATATATCTAGGAGTCTTAAGAAACCTTTCCATCTTGACCAGTTATTATTGATATATTCATGTTCCTGTCACACAGCTCTGTAGTGTTACTGGCTTTTGCTATTATTTCAAGTGAAATGCAGACATAAAAATGTAATAAATCCCGTTACAGCAGATTTTTGTTGGAACAGTAGTCCTTGTGTTTAATGTCTAAAAAGGATGATTACATCAGACTGAATATTGGGAAATACAATCACCATCATATCGGTGCATCACTGTGGTAATGGATAAAATACATTGTAAACTAATCCGATCCAGCTCCCATGCATTTGGTCAGTGATGTATTTGGCCTCTTAAATAGACTTTAAAACCTTACAAGTATTTTTGAAATATATTTTTAAAAAACACAATCTGTTTGAAAGTATTAATATATAATTTCTATATGCGTAATTTCTCAAATTTGCATCAAAAATATAAATGTTCAGTTTTAGTAACATGTCTAATTGCTAAACATTTTTATAAGGTGTACAAAAATACAAGTTGAATCAAAGTATGAATCCTATTTCAGAAAAAATTCAGCCTATTTATTTTATTTAAATTTTTCTCTTGGGCCCCCTTTCTTTTTTTGGTCATCTGACATCCCAACTGACTCCTTACTGTCTGCAAATGAAAATATAGAACATAAAATTCATCTGAAGGATGGAGCAGCTTTTGTTTTTATCTGCTGCTGTTAATTCCCCCCCAGATGCCTTTTAATGCTGCGCTGAGGCAGCATTAGATTGTCATTGCAACAACCGTTTGTTCATGCGCTGTGTGAAATGACCGTTATTAATGGCTGTTAATATTCTAATCGTATTGGAGAAAAAGAAATTCAGATTATTTTTCTCTTTAAACCCTTAATCTAAAGTTATTCTGAGTAAATTTAAGGTTAAAGTTGACGTTTTTGTGCATTTCTCAAACTTCTTATGGTTAATGTGCATTTATGTTGTACATTATGCTGATGCATTTTGTACAAAAAATAATTCAGAAACTGTTTTTCACTGCTTTTTAACTCTGTTGGTAAGTAAATGTGAATAAGTCTTGACCGTTCTTTCTTTTTTTCATCTTTGTGTTTTGTTGTGCAGAACCGAAGGCCGTCTGTTTACCTCCCAACACGGGAATACCCTTCTGAACAGAGTGAGTCACAGGGAGCGGCTTCAGACTAGCTGCACTAGCAAATTTATGATAACAGCCTGCACTATGGTGGCATAAACACTTGAATAATCAATAAAATTTGAAAGAGAAGTACCTGCCTGCAGGGGGGGGATCGAGGACAGGTTGGGGTTTTGTTGACTCAGGGAGGAAAGAAAAGAAGTCGGAGAGATGATGATAGAAAGTTTGTGCAGGTGTTAATCTGTGCATGTATTAGCATGATATTATTATGTTCATTTCCTTTAAGAACCATGAACTTGATCTTCCTTTTTTGACGTTGCAGTTATTGTAACAGAGAAAACTAACATCCTCCTGCGCTACCTGCATCAGCAGTGGGACAAAAAGGTGTGTAATTTCTTTCATTGACACCTTTTTCTAAATATTTCTTTTGAATAAATTTTAGTTAGTTAATTGAGAGCTTAATAAATTATTTATATTTAAAAAATTGCCTTGTCATGGCTGGATTATCGCTAACATGTGTGTGATTTTGTTTTAAGCAGAATGCAGCAAAGAAAAGGGAACAGGAACAAGGCGAGGGGGACAGCCCGGCACCGCCGAGGAAAATCGCCAGGACAGACAGCCAAGAGATGAATGACGACTCATAAAGTGTGTGTGTGTGTGTGTGTGTGTGTGTGAGAGGATGAAATAGCATGTGCACATACAGGGCGTAGCCTATGTAAACTGATGAACACAGAAAGTTAGGCGAACCTGAATAAAAATACGTGGTAGTTTTGAAAAGCGGTGCACTGATCAGGATTTTCCTGGCTGACTGTGTTTAAGATCGAGTCAGAATCCATCATAATGTTTTTATTTTGGCTCTGATCGCCATGTCGACTCCTCCCCGTGTGAACCCGTAACACCTGTAAGTGTTTGTATGTGTGTGGCGCTGTGGACGCGTGTCGTTCTGTAAGCGTGAAGCGAGCGAGTGTTAAAGTGTGTAGCGTTGAGATTGAGACACACTGGACAGAAAAAGCTACTTTTAAAACCTAAACCTGTGTAGATCCGCTCTGATCCACATGAACGTTTTGTTACTCTGTTAATTTTATTACAACTCGTTGTTGTTGAGCTTCCTGCCAGCCGCAGTGCCCACTCTGTTTCACTGCCCACTTTTAACCACACGGGGGCGCTTCAGCATCTCTGAAACTCCACAGAACCAAGAATGCACTGTGACAAAGAGCACAAAGTAGAGCCATTTCTTCCAAAACCCCCCATATGTGACTATATTCATATCTGTGTTTTAATCTGTGCTCATAGGATTTAGGTTGATTTGTCTGAGATGCATTTTTACAGCTAGCATCTCACTGATTATGGCTATAAGAAAATGAGATTTGATTAAAGGAAGGAATTCAGACTCACAGATGGTAAAAAAAAAAAAATCTAATTACATAAAAGGAAAGGTAATATTTTTTTCTGTGTGTAAATAGTTACCATCAGAATTATCCAATTAAGTAAGTTTGTGTTTTCCTAAATAAATAAAAACACACCCATGGACGCGGTAGGAAAGGAAGCACCCTGATGCCCAGTGGACGTTCTCTGGCTTGCATGTTGTTGTTTTCACTGCTGGATGTTGTGTTACAGAACCGAAGGTATCAGCCTAGAGGCCTTACAACTCGTCATCGTGGTCCGGATCCCTTTAGCTGCCCCGGCTTGGCTGCATCTTCCAGTCTCGGAAGGTTTTTTTCTGTTTGAGATCTGGCATGAATTATCACAGAGTGGGACTTAAAAAGGGATATTTTAGCGTTCTCAGCCACAGGATGCACATGGAGCATGGGAAGCAGCAGTGCACTTACTTTCAGTTTGTCCTGGTGTCATAAACCGCTACACTGCGATGAAGCTTCTTGTTATCACTGCCCAGCAGAGTCACGCCGAAGCCTCCTGATGTTTTATCAGCTGATGCAGCAGCGGTGTAAATACCCTTTTTTTTTTAAAATCATAAAAACATGATATGCTTCTGCTCTGATAGACTGTTCAGCTCCACCTTAGGCACACATACTGTGTGTTTGGTCAGATGTTCCTTTAAACTTTGCTCAAATAAAGCTTCACTCAGACTAGACTTTGTCACGTGGTTCTTAAAATGTGAATCTATTTTTGTCTGGAAAAAAAAATGTGAAATGAAGCTGGGCAGAGAGAAGGATAATGATAAATATATCTTAAATATAACATTTCACTGTGGTTTATTTTAATAGTTTTGAATGCTTATATAGTAAATAAATAAAAATGAAAAAAGAAAAACCCTGACATTTTAGTACTGCCAACATAACGTACTGTAATTTTCAGCTAAACAAACTCCCAACACATAAATTGCATTTGAAAAGAGTTTTATTAACTATTCTTTTCAGATTTTACAAAAATATGACAAAATAAATTAACAGAAATAAATAATCCAATTTCCCAGTATTTTTCTTTAAAAGACCGTGTTTGTTTGTTTTTCTCTTTTGTACATTGGAAGAGCGTTTGATGTCAGTGAGGCTGTGATGAAAACATCTGGTTTTTGAGGTTAGGGTCGGGTTTTAATGAAGCTGTGTTGAGAACCTCACCGGTTCACAACCGACTCCTCCAGAACGTGACACGTTTGATAAATCCTCTCGGTTCAATCGCACTGATTTCCTGTTAGAGAAGAAGAGGCTTCCTTCGAGGGACGTCAGAGCTCCATCAAACCCAGCTCCTATGACTCAGGCTGATCAAAATCCCTCATTGGTTCTAAATTTCCAGCTGCCTTGAGTTTATGATGAAGACAAATTACTTTGATATTTGTTGCTTGAACAGGAAAAGGTGGGACTGTACATAAAAACCTAACAGCTTCAGCAAACAGCCCGATCCCAGCCTTCTGCTAAAACACATGTACAGATGATGATGATGACGAAGGGACTCGAATGCATCATGATGTTCTTCATCCCTGAAATACAAATGCAGCAAACTGGGAGGAATTTTTTTTTAATAAGACTGAGCTCAGCTACATTGTAACATCTACGTCTTGTTTATGTTGTTCCACCGATTCCCTTTAATAATTCACATCCCAGCCTTTTTAACAACACACTCAAAGACAGGAAATATTCCCCTCATCCTGGGAATTCCTATTTTACATTTATAACGAACAGAGAAATTAAAGAGAACACGCTTATGCTGAAACATGGTTCACCCTCTTGTGTTTTTTTCTGTATTGCATTAAATCTTTTTTTACTTATTCGTTTCAGACTGGTCTGACGAGGCAGAGGCAACAATGAAAGACATTATTTGAACAGATTCAGTGAAGATTCCCCACATTAGAAATAAAGAGCGAAGAAAAGAGATGTGAAGAAAGGCGGAGATAAATGTTGTCGACAGTATCTGCTTCCACTCAGTGTTATTGCCAAAGTCCTTGTTGGAGGTGAAAGTGTGTAAATGCATAGTTAATGTTTCCATCTGTTAACCCACAGGACAGTTCAGTGGCCTCTGAAACATGTGAAATGTGTTTTACAGTGTAATGACTCCACTAAACATTTGCATCTAAACCTGCGCTGCTGCATCCTGATACCCACAGAATGGTTTTATGGGTAAATGTTTATTTTTATAAGCTTGCACCACCTTCTGGAAACCATAAAATAATGACTTACTGTTTATATGATGATGAGTTTACATAAAGTTAACTGAGCAGATGATATAAATGTTAATAGAGCAGTTTGTGGAAAAAAAACCTATTCTCAAATTTTAGGGCTCTGGAAACAAAACAAAATACCAACTAAACCAACTGAGGCGTAACAAGATCAGGGAATACATCTTTACTTTTTCTGTTTTAACAATTTTCTCCTTTCTCTCTGTAGTGTCTAAATCTGCTGTAGAATACTGCGTAAAAAAAAAGCCTCAAAATAAAAACATTTATCTTTTATTGTAGTAGTTTACTGAGAAAAATACTAAAATCTCACTGATAGACATCAGTATGAATATGAATGATTTCTACTTTGTACTTTTTAATGTTTTTATTTTTGGACTTTTAATTAGCAAGAAGCAGCATTTTGTTTCCCGGGGGTACAAATATGATGTGACGCAAAGATCTTTTCTCCGAGTTCATCTTGCCACTGTTCAAAGTGAGGATGTAGGTAATGGAGGCAGAAATAAAAAAAATCTCCAGAGCTCATTTAGAAAACCGCGTCTTACGATCATCAACTCTAATAACAGAAAAATTATGGAGGAAAAAATACTTTTCCTGTCTTTTAAGTAGCAAATATTCTAGTTGTTGAAACAAAGAATGAATACTGTTAGGTACAGTGGAGGATCTGTGATGCTGTGGGTCCATCTTTCATCTGATGGCTTTGTTAGATTAAAATACAACAAATATTTAGTGATTTCTGCAGGAAACTGGACGTGTCAGCCAGTTTCCTGCAGTGCTACTGAAAGCCTGCAGGGAGTGCTGAAGCGAAGAAAACAGTTTTTTGCTAAGGTCTATCTATAATTTGTCTTTTTCCACAGCTTTTACTGTGTTGTTATTAATTGATTTCAAAGCTTCCTCACATCAGGAGAGAATAAGTGTGGAGGGAGCAGTGGATACTAAAAACAGAAACGTTTTTGTGTAATATACTGTAATGAATCAGGCTGGAATCAAGCTTTAGTGAAACTTTCTCCTCTTTACCTCTGGACTCGTTTTGCCAAGCCTGACTGGCATGTGTGAAACGGAGCGCCATCTGTGTTTACCCGGCTCGCTACAGGCATCATCCGTGCTCCACTTTCCCAAACATCACCTTCAGCCGCTAAATCCAAATTTCTCCTGGGAAAAATGTCGGTACGGGTAATT
This sequence comes from Phalloptychus januarius, assembly GCA_902982915.1. Lineage (NCBI taxonomy): Eukaryota > Metazoa > Chordata > Actinopteri > Cyprinodontiformes > Poeciliidae > Phalloptychus > Phalloptychus januarius. The sequence continues at coordinate 5,823,009 of CADWAE010000076.1, read as the reverse complement.
TGACTTACTAAGCTCTTTACTTTGTGATTTGTTTTAGTCTGTTACAGAAAGGGAAGGAAGCTGAACGCTTAGACATCCCCTCTGCTTTAAAAATAAAGCTGGTGATTTATGCTGCGACTGCTGAGAATCACTAAAACACTGACTGATATTGCTTTTCCATTTATCTGCTTCATTACAAAAGAGAAGGGCCCAAAAAATTAATTACAATAATAAAAAAAGAAGGATAAAATATTTACTTGTGTTGGGAAGGATGAAGTCTGGAAATCTTTCCATTTATGTTTTTAACCCCTATCCTTTCACAACTGGCTTTTTTGTTTATTTTTTTCACGTGAGGCCACCAAGATGCTTACAATTTCTGACTATAGGAAATCAGGAAACATAGCTCTCTGCTTTAAAGGCTTAAAATAGTCGAAACGCAGCTCATGCATTTCTTTACGTATTGCAGACAAGGAAGAATTTGAGTGAGTGTGTTTCAGTCGGCCATAACAGAAGGGATTGCGTCTGTCGTACAAAGCCAGATTATTTTTGTCTCTCTGCAAGAAAGCAGACCGGAACAACAGTCATCTTCCATCGGATCCATCTTTTCCTGTTTGCTTCCTTCTACACAAACAGGAACTTTTCGGGCCTTTTCTCAGAGTAAAGCACATCAACTCCGGCTGATATGTAGTTTTCCTCCAAGAGCTGCTAGATTTTTGAACTGGCCGGGTCCAAGTCTCCAGCATGTCCGTTTTCCTCCCCCGGAGGAGAGGGGATCTCGTCGGGAACACCGTTCAAGTCGGAGCGGGAGGCTTGTCTTTCCGACGATGATCCGTCTCCGGCTCTGGGTGGCGGAGCCCCGTTCACACACGCTCCGGCTTCGGATTTCCCAAAGTTAAACAGTTTTCCAGGGTTGAAGGCCTTACTGGGTGACTGAGAACGCTCCTGAGAGCTGCTACCTGATGATGAGGATGATGATGATGATGCTGCGGCTGTGTTGGCGCTGGCTGCAGCAGAGGCGGCGGCGGCAGCAGCGGCTCCTTCCTTCTTGTTCTCGGGTGACTTGAGGAACTTGAAGCTGAGGAACCCGGGGAGTTTGGGCTCGCTGCCGGTGGGCGACTGCGGGGAGCGCGCGCCGCTGGAGGAGAACTTGCTCTGCAGCGGGATGATCTGCTTCAGCTTCATCACGTTGTTGTTGGCCAGCAGGGAGCTGGGCCTCTTGGGTTTGTCAGAACCGCTGGCCCCGCCTCCTCCTCCTCCACCGCCGCCACCTCCTCCAGAGCGAGATTTGCTCCCGTGATTTTTGTCGTGGTGGTGATCCCCAGACGAGTCACCTTTGCTGTCATCCCGCTCCCGCTCCCTGCGCGCCATATGCTCCGCCTGCCTCTGCCGCTCCTCTTCCTCCCTCTTCCTCCTCTGCAGCTGCTGGTAATGCTGCTGTGCCTGCCGCTCATGCTTCTGCAACGATGAGAAAAAATAAAAATCACATTAGGTGTTTACTAGGATCAGCAGTAACTCTGCTAACTAACGCTCTGCTCATGTTACAAATCCCCTCACCGCAGGAAGACGTCTGCAGTGCAGTTTTATGTTCAGCTGTAGACCTTTTCACTTTCAAGATTTAAAATAAATCAAGTGTAAAATCAACATTTTCCCTCCACATAATGTGGTGGTGCTGCAGTGAAGGTGCTGGACTTCAACAACCCGAACAAATTGCTTCCTCCTGTACCTTAAAAGCCTCCCTTCGCTGGTAATCCAGTTTCGCCATCTCCTCCTGGACCCATGTAGGAATGTCAGGAATGGCCACATGGATGACGTACTTCAGGAAGATCGCAAAGTGCTGAAAGAAACACATTTAGAAGCAGATTTCTGCAGTTAATGAACCATGTTTGAATTAGATATCAGAAGGGATAATAAAGCCTCAAAATAACATTTACTTCAAGTAATTTCTGCACCAAAACCTGTGAGCTGTGAAACTGTCCTCCTGGTTACGCCTGACTTCTTAATCAGGCCAGGACGGAGCTGCAAGCTGTTCTTGTCTTTCAGATACAAGCAGCCACAGTGTGCAGAGCTGACCGCGCTAAAACTAAAGGACACTGACTGGAGCGGCAGCTTACATAGACTTTATAAGAGCAGTTTCCTTATATGATGTCTGAAAAGTAATAATATTTACAAATCGTTTAAGTTTATTACACATAAAAACAAGGTGTAATATGGACATTTAGGAAGATATATTGGTAGAAATTAATTATTATATTAGTGTATAACACTGTAGAGCATTGATTAGTCCTTCTCTATAATCACTTTTAAAGTGGGAGTGTGATTTAGTTAAATTAAGAAACATCCAGGAAAGTGCATTAAAATAGTTTCGTACAAAAATTATTCTTAGTTATTTTAGCAATATTTTTGTAAATATAATTTTTAGAATCATTTCAAGACTTGACCTTGCACTACCTTCAGCCAGGTTTCAACCACACTGCATAAAATAATTAAAACATGTTGTGCACATTTAAAGCCTCAATTAGGAATGCGTAAATTTTCTGTGTACTTATAAAAAGCAGTATTTGACTGGGTGATTTAAACTGTGTTTGTGCTTTGGTACCTCCAGAATGACGATGGAGATGATGGCCATCTCGGGACTGAGCCACGGGAAGAGCCGCTGCAGCTGACCGCACTGACCAATCAGGTAACAGTTCACTATGATGGCGATCAGGCCCATGGCTTCCATCGCCGTCTGAGAAGAAATAATAAAAACCTCTATCAGCTTTGTTGTTTCTGTTTGCACAAATTTAAACCTTTATTACATTTTTTCTACAGTTTGCAAGTTAAATAAATGTCATACTCTGAGCTGAATGAGCCTCACCTGCCACTGGCCAATGCTCTCCACTCGGGCTCCAAACGGCCTCTGCAGCCCGGTGCAAAGCTTAAAGGCATCGCTGCGGATCTCAATGATGTTGTTGATGAGCGCACACATGGCGGCCAGAGGAAAGGCAGAGGAGAAGAGAACCACGTAGCCAAACTGGACAAACATCTCCTGATAGTCCTGGAAGGTGTCCTAGAAAACAGGTGAAGCATTCATCTCTTTATTTACTACAAAGATGAAGTTCTGGGTGACAAAGTTCTGAATATTTAGTGATGTTCACAAACTTTCTGTGCAGCTAAAATATGACTGTATAATAAATGAATGTATAATGAGTGAAAGTGTAAAAGTGTTATTTTAGGAGCCAAGAAGAAAGAATACATACATTTTGTTTGAATTGATCAACAATGTTGATACATGACCAGTTTTATAAGCTTTGTGTTCTTCTCTGTTTTCAAATAATTTGTCAATATTTTTAACAATCGTTTAATGTTTTTACACTTGTTCAATAGCTTCATTCTATTGAGTGAAGCTATTGAGACTTCATTCAATAGAGACAAAACAGAACCTAGGCGACTAAATTGGACATAATTGCATGGTAGACTGAAACAAATGTTGTTTAATGTGCACTGTCCCTTTAAGACATCTAAAATAATTAACAAACCAGAGTAAAAACTGCATTCTTCTTAACACTGCTCTATACACTCTAGCATACACAATTTGCATGTTGCACTAATATTTTGAGAACCATACTTTCATCAGCCAGTAGGGGGCGTGCCAGTGTTCATAAAGAGGCTTTCGCATTAAAAGCAAACACACCTGACTCAAAAGAACAGTTAACGACCAGGTTTTTGTAAAACCTGCTGACATGCGGAGGGAGTAGTTTGGCCCGATTCAGGTGTGTTAGAGCAAAAGTTACAGGACAAGAGAAACTGGAGGCCTGGAGTTACTGAGATCAAATGTTTAATGGAGCTCTAATATATTTGTAATATTTTCACCTAATTTGACTTTTTAAAGCTGTCATCTGTAACTTTTATTTAAAAAAATGTTTTTAACATATTTGTTGAAACTGTCACGATGAGACAGATAATCTATGAAAAAAAATCAATCTCCGTTTCATCAGAGCAACCAATCAGAGCTAGGAGGAGAATCTTAGCACTGTCAAAAGCAGAGTCGGCTATTTATTAATATTTTAACAGTTTGTTAATAGGTTTTATCAGTACATTCTGCCCCTTTGAAGAGATTTCTAATCTTTTATGGACCAAAATGAAGCTGAGTTTGACAGCCGTGCGTTCTTACAGCGTAGGTCTGCATGCAGCTCTCCATCTCGGCTTGAGTCAGCGTTGTGCTCTCCTTCTCCTCCGGAGGATCCATCCATGACTCCCGTTTGGTTTTCGGTTCTGTCCTCTCCACGCTCTGGCCTCTTCTTCTGTGACGCAGAGGCGCGGCGCCGTCTGAGGCAGTCGGCGGCGGGGCGGCGCTGCCTGCAGCGGCAGCACTGAGCCCCTCGGCGCCGCCCCCTCCCGAGTCCTTCACATCATGGATTCCATTATCGTCTTCGTCATCGCACATTTCAAACACAGAGGCTGGGTCCATTCCTTTCTCCACCATGGTGGGGCTCCCTTCCTCCAGGAAGCTGTTTTCCATGGGGGCTCCACCACAGGCCGGCCTTCTGTCCACCTTCAACACAGCAGCTGTTGTTATTTTTACTCTCACAGCAAGTTAAAGTTCATCTGACGCTCCGCTCTGTACCTTCTCTATAAAGCTGACTTTCCTCAGCTTCAGGCCGCAGTCTATCACATTCTCCTCCTCCGTCTCTCCTTCACTAAACCTCCCGCTATCGGCCTCGTCCCGCTCTCCTCCCTCCTCTTCGTCAGGCACTCCACAGCCGCCGTTCAAACATTTCTTCTCCCTGCGAGGAGTTAAATGAGCAGTTACGTGTCGGGCAAGCTGAGAGTGTAAGCAGCTCGCTGGAGCTATTCTCTAAACGTCTGACCGGAATGAATCATAACAGCAAGCGGCACAATGGCAGAGGAAGATGGCGTGAACCTGAGCAGATGTGAGAGTAAATGGTTAGTGTCAATTACTCATCTATCGTTTCATTTAAAACATGGGGGTCTAAAGTATGGTATGAGGGCCGTTTAAGGCCTGCAGGAGGAATAATACAAATTTTAAAAATATTCTCATTTACATGTGAAAATGGCTGCAAATAGATGCACAATTGTACAAGTGGACATCTTTAAAAAGCAGAAGTAGAGCCTCCTGCACAACCAACAATAATGTAGGAAGTGGTTTCTGGATGGTAGGTCAACAACAAAACTCTTGCTTCACTGGAGCTGCTTGGTGATTTGTGATGTTATATTCTGGAGATTTTTGAAACAGGTCACTTTCCAGACACCAAAACTTTTAGCTCTTGGGGTGTTTTTAGAAGCAGCTGAGATATTAATGGAAGTACAAAAACATGCAAGTTGAGAATTTTACCTGATACATCCTCTTTAAAATATAAAATATTCATTTTTAAATAACCATACTTTTGCATTTTTTGTAAGGCTGAAATCTGTCCAGCTCCATTCACAAAGTTACCCAAATCCTGCTTTTAGTCCTCTAAAGTGACGACGATTTTGCTATTTATTTTTGAATAAACACCTGAAGTATATTTATTTTAACAAGACAAATCTGCAAAACCCTTCTTAAGTTTTGGCCCACAAAAAAAAAAAATCTAACTACTTAATTTAATTAATTAAGGTATTACAATATAAGTTCTTATTAGAAAATCTGACAGTTTTTTGGCCCTGAAAACCTTTTGACTTGACAATTTTAACCCATATGACAAAAGGTTTGGACACGCCTGATCTAAAAGCTAATTTTGATGGAGCTGACCTTCGTTCTGGATTCCCCACTCCAGGTCTGGTGCCCCTCAGTCCGGGCCCAGACACGGTCGGGTCCGTTGGCGAGGCCTGGACCTTCCCGGCTGCCAGCCGGGCGTATTTGAGCAACACGGAGAGCAGCAGGTCCCACACGGCTCTCAGCGACAGCTCCCCCAGCTTGTGGCGCTCGTATAGGTAAGGCTGCAGAACCTCCTTCACGTTCTGAAGGAACTGTCGGATGATGAGCAGAGTGGCCAACATCTAGCAAGAAGAGGGAAAAGGTTAGTTTTTTTACCAAAATAGGAAAGCAGAAAACAAAAGGAGTTTTCCAGGAGTCAGATAAAGGCAAGAGCTTAAGAAGAAAGAGCAGGATGCCACCGTTAGGAAAATTCACCAAATTTAAAATCAATCAAAAGACAAACCATAACAAGAAGAGAAAATTTACAGCATCAAAAAGAGGTTGACATACTCCGATCAGCTTGAACGCCGTTATTTTATTTTATGTTTAATTAAGCAATTAAGCTGGTCTTAAAACAAGAAACTTGTTTGATGTTTTAATTTTTGCACAAAAAAAAACTTTTTAGTTGCAACTAATTTGTTGCAGATAATGTTTGTTTCATAATAAAAATTTATTATTTATTGTTTCTGCAATAAAAATAGAAGTAAAACAAAAATGTATCCAAGATGAAGCCACTATGGGGGCCACATGGGTCATATAGACTTAGAATAGTATCACAATATTTTGTGATAATAATGACTCAAAAAAAATGTGATAATTAAATTATTACTTTCAGTATAGCTGTGAATGCATTTACATGATTTATGTCACTAAATTGAAGACATGGTGAATGCATTTAATCATATTTTAAAATGTAATGATATTTGTTGATACCTTTACAATTTTCTCCAGCCAATGGAGAAAATTGTAAAAATAATATTTCAGATGATGCCGTCGTTTTGAGGAGGTTTTGTTCAACATTAATTTGAACTGACCAAGAAAGTCAAAATTCAAAACTATGAGACTTTTTTCTACAATAATTGATAAATGATAAGATAAATGCCCTCCCCTAGTCAGAAGTTGTCTGAAAAAAAGATACTAGATGGTCCACAGGTTACAAAAGGTTTTGTAATAAATGTGTAGAAAAATCTAAATTGCATTAAAACTCTGGGAAGGAAACAGGATCCATTGGTCATATGACCCTCAAGGGATTCACATACAAATATTGGCCAGGAACTGGTAAATCCTGCAAAAATACAACTAAAACTACACTAAACGGCCCAGTAATAATTGTTTTACTCATTCTGCAATATATATGTAAACAGAAAAAGATAAAGGATCACACTGTATGTATGGTAACATTTTAAGGCAGGTGCAAAGGACAGCAGACTAAAACAAGCCTCAATAAATTCCTGACAGGCCTTGGATACAATGTCACCTTCAGTTTCTATGAAACTGAGGAAAGTTTTCTTCCTTCTGTTGATACCAGCTGAAACAGCCAGCGCAAATACCAGCGAGTCACTATCATAACAAAAGAGCTGACTGAAGATTTTCATACGTATTGGTTTTTCTAAGAATCTTTCTGTTTAATTTCAGAGTCACAATACATTATATTTTCAGCTTATTTCAGTTACTGCTTACTGGCTGTTGTGCATAAACTTCTTAAGTGAGTTTAGCTTAACCAATATTGGAATTAAGTTGATTGTAGAAGCAGGAAGAAGGAAAACTATTACCAATCCAGCTAATGAAGCAACAGCATCTGACAGACTGCCAGATGTTGCAGAAAAATAAGCAAAAATGCAAATGAAAATGACAGAAAGGAAAGATCAAATGTCCCAAAAGCCATCACAAATACAGAAACAAAGTGGAAAGCATCTCCACACATTGATCTCAAAGAAGAAAGATCAAAAAGGTTTGATTCTACAAGATGCAAGAAATGAACCTGGCAAGTATGTAGACCTTTGCTCCAGCAGTTACAGCGAAACAGAGACTTAAAGTGCAAGAATACATGAAAATGTCCAAAACATAAAGCAACACTGAGATATTGACTGGAGCTCCGAAATCCTTTTTTTTTTCTCATTAGTGAACATATCTCTGCCAGATAGATTATCAATAGGCTTATGGGGTCTCAGTGATATGGATCTACCATCTTCAGTAAATAAATAGAAAAACTGCAGTTTGTCAACCAGGCGTGTATTTGCAATCGTTGCATCTTTAGTGATAAAGCTTCCCCGGACCAACAGACAAACCAGAACAAAGCAGAGGTGACAGAGTGAGACAAAATGGACCTTCAGTCCCTCCAAGAGTCAACAGGAGTCATACTTTCGACTTGAGCAAAGCTCTGAAGAACCAGGGCACTGAGATCACAACCATCTGGATCTTGAAGAAGATGTAAGGCACCAGATTTTCCCGGATCTGCCGCTGCAGACTTCGCAACAGAGACAACACCAGCAGCATCTTCCGCACACAGACAAACATGGATGGATGCATGGATGAATGGGCATGGATGTCAATGCAAGAAAACAGACACAGCAAAGCATTTAGGGGATAAAATGATGCTAGCACACACTGTGTAAGCCTGTGTAGTGCTTGAAGCAAACATAGGGTCGCTTCCTACCTCTTTCAGACGCTCCATGTCTTTGAGGTAGAATCCAATGTAAAAAAGGCTGAGATAAGAATTTACAAACTGAAACTGCAAGAAAAACAAAAGAAAGGTGAGAGCAGCTGATTAAATACTACATGGAAAAATTAGATAGATAATCTACTCACAAGAACCATTTTGATGATGAGATTTTTCTCATAGGCACTCTGGAGTCTGTAGTTTTCTACGAATGGGGGAGCAGGATGCGTTAAGCTCAGGAAACATCAGTAGAGCTAATTGCATTGTGTTGACCAGAAGCTGGACTCTCACCCATGTCGTTGAGCCAGCAGGCAATTTTCCTGTACACCTCGTCACATGCACTCACAGTGATAGCAAGCATGATTTTAGGGATAAAGCGAGCCAGCCGCGGCATTTCCTTGATCCCCATCACAAACTCCTGCAGCAAACAACGTAATTGTTAGATAAATAACTAAACGTATGTGTCACTGTCAATAATAATATATTTATCTTTTTTTGAAACAAAAGTTTGATTATTACATAGTTTTTATTATTTTACTGTGAGGTTAATTACTTTAACTCTTTCATCAATTTCACCTCTCAACACATTATTTTTGTATTTTTTTATGTAAATTTTATTTTGTAAGCCTGCCATTTTTAACATCATTTTAAAGATGCAGCTCGAACAAAAACGTCTCATAATTTCATCAAAGTTAGAGGATAAGGCTAGTTTAGTTTCAGTCAAGATCACAGAATTTATTTTATTAATTTAATTTAAAAAGTGAAATCCATACATATTCACTACAAATAGTCATGTAATTCCAGCAATTTATTTTACTTATGATGAGATACAGTTTATGACAAACCAAAAATCAAAATTAACAATCAATATAAAATGAGTTTTACTAGAGAAACGTCATAATTGAAGTTATGTCTATGAACTGTATAATTTAATCAGCAGTTTATTGAGCTGTTCTTGTATTTTGAAGGGTAAGCAATCAAAATTTTGATTATTTTTGATAAGTCAGAATGACAATTTAAATTATCGGAAGGGGAAATTAACCATGAAATAATAAATAAAGTATTAGTTTAACGTATGTCAACTTATAATTTTATTTCATGAACATCACTGATAATTATGCGATTAATTAAATATTTAAATAGGTATACATAAATTATTTTCTCCTTTTTTTTCACTTTTATTTAGTGCTTAATTTATTCTAAAACATCGGCACGCTTGATGTTTAATACATTCTGAACTACAACATCAATCTTGAAATTCAGCTACAAAGCTACAGTTTACTAAACATGTTAAATTCTTAGCAGCTGCTACATTTAAAATAGCAAGAAACAAAAGAAAACCTGACCTGCAGCTCAAAGCAGATAAGCATGACGAGGAAGACAAAGCAGAGGCAGAGGATACAGATGGGCAGGCTGACCAGCCACCTGAACACACGCCTGCGCCACGGTGGGTAGTAAAACTCCTCACATCCTGTTACGGGGCTGCAGCGCTTCACTCCCTGCACACAGAGAGCATTAAACACCTCAAAACAGCAGGGAGTCGTGGTGGAAACGGGGAGGATTAAAGTCCAGCTCCTCTAACCCGAAACTGAGGCCGCGGCTCCTCCAGTGATTTGGACGGCGTGTCCAGCGTTCCCCATTTGTACGCCAGCTCGGCTCCCCTCCTCTTCCACCGCTCCAGGAACAAAGTGGCCCACACCACATTGAACAGCGCAAAGACCACACAGCAGATGTCACGGCTCGTCTGGGAAACACAAACAGGCGCGTGTTTGTGGCAGCGAACAGGCGGCGGTGTCTACCCGTTAATAATTCAGGCCACCAAATGTTGTGTTCTCACCTGATCCGACTCTGTGAGCATCCACAGCACAAAGCCGATCACAGCAGGATACAACATGGAGGTGGTGTAGAAACCCAGCCAGGCAAAATACATCGCAATCTTCACCCCAAAGTAGTCACAGATGTCATCTGTAAATAATATGGAAAGCACGAGGTGAAAAATGAACTGAAAGGTTCATAATTAAGAATTATAAAAATAATATATATATATTTTAAATTTAAAGATTTTCAGCAAAACTCTTTTTTCATGGATGGATTGTTGGACAGATGGATATTTATTTAGATAGCTGGATGGATGAATGAATAATTCCATGAAGCTATGGACGGACGGAGAGTTAGGATGAATGGAAGGATGGGTGGACGGATAATTGCATACATTCATGGATGGATGAATGAACAAAATGGATATAAGGATGTATGGAAGGATCGATGGATGGATGGACTGATTGACGGTTGGATGTATGGTTGAATTGTTTGATGTAAGGTTGTATGTATGGTTGGATGGGTGGACCTGCTGACCTAACGGCTGCTTCTCACAGACCGCCTGGACCCAGGACTTCATCAGCTGGTTGAGGATCCTCTGCTCATGGAGAGGAAACACCTTCTGGATCACTCCTCTCGCTCTCAGCTCTGGGACTACAGAGAGACAGTTTCAGACCGTTAGAGGCAGCAGCAAACACAAAACAACCAAGACAACAATCAAATATCCCTAAACCCAGTAACAGCTTTGGCTTACTGATTGGCTGGCCCTCCAGGAAGCTGATATTATGAAGAATCTCGCCCTGCTTGGCACGTAGATTGTCCAGCCAGTATTTGATGATGGTTTGCCTTTCCTGCAACAAGAGACACAAATATGAACACATGAACTCCCATGACACATTTGTGTAACAGAGCTTAAAAGTTAATTTTATATTGGGTTTTTGCTTTTTTTAAAAACCAGAAACAGAAGTCCTCTCTTAGCAGGTTAGGCTGATAGTACCCTGGTGGTAGTGTTGGTGCGTAGGCGTGTGTGTGTGTGTGGGGGGGTGTGTGTGTGTGGGTGTGAGAAAGAGTGGGACAGAGAGAGTGGTGCAGACTGACCTGTGAGGTGAAGAAACACAGCTCACTCTCAATGTTCTCATAGATGTAGTCCTCTTCACAGGAGAAGCTCCGTGCTCCTCCACCAAACTCTGGCTTCACCCCCTTCCTCAGGCCCATCTCCTCTGCTCCTCGCAGCAAACTGCAGCAACATGAATGCAGTTTAATTCCCTGACTTTTTGTTTCGGATCTGTGGTGTGACTCGTCATTTTCATCTCAATCTCTCTGGTTAAATCTCCTTTTGTTACAGAACTCACACGCTGAAATGACCCTCGAGCTTTTGCATTCTGGTGCAACAAAACATGTAGGTGGAGGGAGCAATACTACGAGTGATCTCATAGTAACAGCAAAGCAGGAGTGCTTCCTTCCCTTCTGAAAAAAAACTATTTAATCTATTTTAGGTCAAATTTGACCAGCAAAATGCTGTCAGAAAATGGATTATTTTTCACCAAGAACCACTTTTATACTACACTAAGACTCCATCCAGAACATCAAATATCATCTTGAACTAGGAGTGGGCAATATAGACTCAGAATTTTATCACATTATATTGCAGTATTATTACGAAAGCAATAACAAAAAGCTATTAATTACTTCTTTTTAGGTGCATTCATAGCACCACAAACATAAATACTGCCCTTGAAAAACATTCCTATTTAAATGAAGCTTCTTCAAGACGCCATGTACTTAAAGAAATGTGATTTGTTTCACTAAGCTGCACATGGAGACTTTATTTAAACATTATTTTTGATTTTGCTGATATTTTATGATGATCTGGTGGAGAAAATGTGAAAATGATAAATCAAAATTCTTATCATACCTAGAAATTTTTCACAGTAAATGATAAATAAATGTCCACTGTCCTGGACCAAATAGAGCCTGAAGGACCTTGGAAAGGTCTTCAGTTCAGTTCACATCCCAGAGACCGAGAGTTTCCCAGATGTTTCAAACATTTTCAAAAGTTCTGAGGTAAAATTGTGTTGCTTCCAGGCATCTTATTTTAAGTCAGTTAATCCTTAATATTGATGAAAAAGTCAGATGGTTTGACTTATAATAAGACATTTTTCCCATGTTATAAGTGAAACAATCTTATAACTTTTTAAACTGATATTAATGAATTACCTATTTCAAACAAGCACCTATAGCTTTTTGAAAAGTTATTTGTTGTTAAAAATAGTTGGTAAGATTTTGTGTATTGGCACAAAGGACTAGACTGTCTGATAACAAGCCACTATAATCTCACCACAGTTAAACAGAGATTAAAAAATGACAGAAAACTGCACTCTTTATTCAATCTTTAGACAAGATCTTCTGCAGAGATTATCCTTGTTCTGGCAGATTGTGCATGTCATGCTGGTGTAGTCTCTCTCTGGTGTAAAGTGGGACAGCCAAAGCAAAATAACTGAGATAGCTGAATTCTGTTGTCATCAATATGATTAATGATTTTGCACATTCCTGTATTTTTCAAATTTATATATAAATTTTAGCTATATTATTAAATAATTTCAATAAGTCAAGTGGAAACAGTGACAATAGGGACAATGCAAAACCATCAGAGATTACTTCTTTCTCTAAGTCCCTTGATCTAAACCCCAGCCCCTCATTTTTCTCTATTCATGCACATTTTCTATCTGCTTTCCTTTCAGTCGAGTTTTCAAACTTCTATCAGAGTCTTAACTTCTTGTTTGTTCCATACCTCTTACATCCCTTTGTTATGTCCTTCCTCGGGGCGTTAAGTTGAAATTGCACTGCTAATAAATCATGACTCTCCCTCTTTTCCCCTGGAGGTTTTCAGCTTCCATCACTCTCCTCTGTATATATTTATTCTTTATGCAAGCAAGTGGGAGTACAGCTTAGGTGGGCTTGTAACATCCATCCATCATGCAACTGCATGTAGTTGCAGGGGCGGTACAATAAAGTACAGTCAGCGGCATGACGGATGGCAATGAAAATGTAAGGTGCAAGCTGCTGTATCACTGCAGAATGCTGCGAACTGAGCTTACCTATCGCAATAAAAAGGCTCCATTTACTTAAGCTAAATGTTTAGTACACTTTAAGGTTCATTCAGAACTTAAAGCACCAGCAATAGCCAGGAAACTAAATTAGATGCTCTCTTATCATTTCATCTAGACGTTTTACCCTCTGTCCTCTGTGCAGACAGACCTGGATTGAGTTAAAGGCAGATTTTGCACAAAGGTAACCTTGTAAAGGAGCAGAACTCTGCTGAGGAAGGCCATTGCTGCTAAAGCGTATGCTAATTTAACAAATGCCTATCAGACATAAAATGTGTAGTAATAAATCTCAGCAGAACTGGGCAGCATGCTGTAAAATGCACAGTCAGAGCAGAGGAATGGGTAATAAATGCTGTGTCAGGGGAGAGGAACAGGATTTTTCTGTAGTACAAAGCACAGAAGAATACGTGTTTTAAATTAATGTTAATCTTTTAAATTAAAGGATCATTTTGTAAAATGTAAAAGAATGAAGAGCAACGTTAGCAACAATTTAAATCCTGATATTATTCAATATTATTCATACCTCTACACCATCCATTCACCCATCCATCCATCCATCCAACCATCCATCCATCCATCCACACCATCATCCATCCACCCATCCATCCATCCAACCATCCATCCATCCATCCATCCATCCATCCATCCATCCATCCATCCATCCATCTGTTTATCCACTCATCCACTGTCCCACCTTGATAACCTGCAGTTATCAAGAGAGGAAAGGCCTGAAAGAGCTGCCATCTAAACCAATAAAGTCTAGATGAAACTGACTCTGGGTTCTTCTACATCTTTCCTGGAAACAGTTTTGATTCCAAACGAGACTCTGCAGTATGAAGCACAATCAGTGTAAATACAGTTCAAAGCACTTTACAGGACTCAAATTAAAGCTGCAGCCATAAGCAGTTGAATGCACCAAACATCTTGGCAGTTTCACCAATGATTCATCACCTCTAAACGCTGCTGTGCCAACTGTAGCAGCAGCTCAATGTGAAGCCATTAAAAAGGAAGTTTCCATTTCCCACCCGCACAGAGCAGCAAAGATAGTTTTACATTTTAGCATCCCTAATTCAGCAGCAATTGTCTACAGTAACTGGATCTAGAGCTTCTGCAGAGAAGCCATTTGTGCATGATTTTGTTTGATTTATTAATTTTGTAATGGAGGAAAGTTAGATGAGTAGTTTCTTGTGTAAATTCTGCAGAAGGTGAATTAGTGATTAATTCATAGTCACAGATGAACAGCTGTTAGAGCACCAGATTGGAGCAGTGAATCTGATAACATCTACAGAAAGTTTATATCGTCATTCTGCTCAGAATAGAAACATTTTCACTTAAAACTTTTCAAATCCACATATCTATTTTTTTGCTTTTTAAGAGCAACACCTGAAATGTCTCAACAAATACAAATTATCCTATTTGTTTTGTTTATTTTGCAAAACCACCAATGAGATTTAGATTAATCGATTCATTGCTACATTGTTAAGTTATCAAGAATTACAAGCTGAGTTAGCTGAGAACTAACTGAACTACTTTAGCATCAGAAAACAAAACTAAGCTGTCTTTTGTTACAGTCATGGATCTACAATATCAGCTGTAAAGAGTCAATAAAATGCATTTCTTGTAGAAAAATTAAACACTTCTAACATGTTTTTAGCCAGATGATATTAATAACATCACTGACTAATAATTCAAGAAATAAAAGCTACTATAAATGCTTTAAAAAATGCAGTTTCATACTAAGACCTCCAAAGCTCTGTTCCTGGCAGGTTTCTTACTTTTCATACGTAGCGGTGATGAAGAATGCGTAGACTCTGGTGTGCTTATGATGCCGGATTTGGATGATGAGCTCTGGGATTCCTAGCCGGATGTGGTTCAGTAGCCATAGCAACGTATGGTCATCTGTAGTGTCTGCGCCAAGAAAAGAAACACAAATGAATTTTCCCTGCATAAACAAGGAAGATCAACATTATTCATCCGCAGTTAACATTTATCCCTTTGTCTGCTGAGAACACTGGAGAAACTGCATACATTAATCCTGTAGTTATCTTTTCTAGGCTCAGTAAGTCAGCTTCAAATATATATATATAATTTGTTCCTGTAAACCCTTGACTACTAATCTCATCTCAGCAATATGACTAAATATAAATGCCTTAATTTAAAGGCAAATTAAAATAATATAAAGAATATAGCAAGTTAGGGTTACACAGAAAAAGATGAAAGCAGAAAAGGAGCAGGAAAATATATAATTGTGACAAAGTCCTGAAAATGTGAAGAGAATATTGATTATCAGTTAATATTTTCCTGACACTTTCCTTTGTTTACCCTTATACGTTTATTTTGAGTTAAAAAACTTCACATAAAGTTTAGTGAGGAATATATTATTTTCATAAATGCTGAACTTTTTAATCAATTAATATGTTTAAAAACTCAATTTTAAAATGATATAGTTCAAAATCAGTAGCAAGAAAATCTTTTCTTGTTTTAAAGCAGATAAATGCTTTTATTGTTGCCCTTTTTAAAACGCAAACTTTAGACATTTGACATCTGCGTGGGCGTCCTTAAGCGCCTGACCTGCAAACGTCATGAGGACATCACAGTTCTCCGTGGGCACCGTCTTCATCCAAGACTTATGAGACAGGATGTGTCTCCCAGCTTGCAGAAGACGCTTCCCAAACAACTTATCTGGAAGACAAAAAGAGACAGAAAGCGGAGGGGAGGGGGCGAAAGAAGGAGACAGTCACCATTTCAAAGTCAACATGTGTAAAGATCACTGACATTTGGAACATTGTTTTTTCAAAACCTTGTAGTAAAAAAAAAATCTCCCAGCAAACTGAGACAAAGAGACGCACAAACACAAATAAAACCATCCTCCTCATCAGTACAGATTTAAATGTCACGCTGCTTTGCTTCACAACACGACACTGACAGAAATAATCCTGGCCTGCCAAGACCACAGGCTGTAAATTGTCTGCACTGTTTGAACTGTTGCACACACTCACACACACCCATGTGAGATCTTTGTATTGACATCCATTCATTTCAGTAACTGCATTTCTGCCTAAGTCTGACCTTAACCTCACCATTCCTCTAACTCTAAACTCTGATCCTAGAAATGGGTATCTGCCACATCACAACCACATTCTTTTGTTCTATAAGACCGATTGGTCTTCAGAAGGTTGGTAAATATCCCAGAAAATGTCCTAAATAGGCAACAAAAACAAGTACACACACACATAAATAGATTCAGCTCGATCAAAGAGACCAACTGCTGTGATTTGTCGGGGCTGTTTTATTCCCTGAGCCTCTAGGAAATTTGTATTTTAAAAAATCAGAATAATGAATTAAATTTCCAGGTTAGGAGAAAGATTTGAGCGTTTATATTTTTATTAATCATTACAAAATCATACATTCAGTTCATTTGTACAGAACCTTGCAAAAGTATTCACACCCCCTTGAACATTTCATTGAGATTTGATGTGCTAGCAAAACAAAGTACTTTTGTGAAATATAACAAAAATGATACAAATCTGTTTTCAACCCCCTCCTTTACTATGATACCCTTAAATAAAATCACCTTCAGAAATAACCTAATAAGTAATTATTGTTCACTTGTGTGTAATTTAATCTCAGTATTAGAGGTTTTCTAGCACTCAAAGCATACAGATAAAGATAAAGGATAAAAAAAATATGTATGTGTTTGCAGTCATTTAAAAAAAAGTTAACCATCTAAAAGACTTGGACACAAGTTTGAGGTTTTCCTTCCAGCAGATCAGTCTCCTTTAACATACAGCCAGAGCTACGATAATAAAATTCTAATAAAATTATAGTCATGTGGTAGACTGGACAAGTCAAAGTCCAGGCCTAAATCCAACTGAGATCCTGAGGTGGGAAAATTGTGCACCTGTTTCACAATTCTGCATTACCATGTGTAGATTTATTACATAAAATACACTCTGCTTTGTGGTAGTTACCTGACAAGCAATGGAAAAAATCTCACAGTGTATGAATACTTTTAATACCTTTACTGTGATGCAACAGGTTAACTCATTCAGTTGACATTTCTTTGATGTGGAAACGATAACTATTCACTGGAAGCATATTTTAAAGTTCTTCTTTCACTCTGACGTCTCCTTCTAAAGTTTCACATTTGCACTGATCCACCAGTGCAAACAGTTCCAAACAGATCTGTGAGCACAGTGAAGCCACGCCGTGCTCAGCTGTCAGCGGACGGTTCGTAAAAACTGCTTCCTGACTCCTGAACAATAATGACAGCAGCCTGGAGTAAATTTCCATCCTTCAACAGCTCAAAAAAAAAACTAACACAAAGGCTCTAAGATGAGCCAAAACGTTGTTCTGCTTCCAAACATCACACTGAGGGCTGCTTAACATCACAGTCCCCAAATTATAATGATATACTACTTGTTTATTTAAAATATCCAGACTAAACTGAAATCCAACAGGTTTGTAATAACTTCATAAGGTTTCTGCCACTTTGTCACTGTAGTAATAGTTTACAATGTTGATGTGCACACAACACAAAAAGGTCAAGGCCATGAGAGATATAAATATTAGCAGGATATCACTGCTGTCAGAATGATGCTGTGGCTCAGGAAACACCTGTCACAAAAATCTGTCCCTCCCCTTCCAAGAAATGGGAGGCTTCAGAGGAAGCACACAGCACACGTTTCTAGCAACACTTATATTTGCATTGTGACCATGCAAAACACTTGCAACATGATGCGGCTGCAAAGAACAAACCCGTCATGGGGCTTCTGGCAGCGAACTATGGTTTATTTCAGGGAAATTAGGTCTGCTGTCTTAATCCCGGTTCTATCCCTTTATGATTTACTGCTTGATTTTCTGCCCTGGAAATAATCATAACCTCGTTTTCATCTGTATTCACCCCGAGTTCAAGCTTTTACAGTGAGACAAACTAATATAGGGACGTAATTAGCATTTTAAGCACTTTCTAAAACGATTTTGGAAGCTAAATCAGAGCTTGACAGAGAATTATAGCATTAGGACAGAAAATTTAACTTAATTTCTTCTTTAGGTATGATTGATGTTCCTGGTGGAGATAAAAAGTCTTAAGAAATAATAAATATTGATGGACTGGAAATGAGCAAAGCTGAGGATATTTATTAAGTGGGAATAACAGTGCTGCAGGGCAGTTTTATAGCGTGTTAACCAAACATATTTTTTAAGACACAAATTGTAAAACTTGGTTTTGCTTATAAAAGAAATTAGCAAAATATTACTTTCAATGCATTGTTTGGCATTTAAAAAAAATCTCCTTTAATCCAGTTATTGCCATTCCAGATATTTTATGGACTGACAAAAGCAGGAGGTTTTTTTAAAGTTAATTTTCACATTTACTCAGGTTACTTTTGGCTGATGCAAAAGGAAGAAATCTGTAAAAAGCGTTTTTCAGACGTTTTAAGTTTAAATTACTTCCAATGTTCCCCATCTTAGATGCATCTATTTTTGGCAAAAAGTAGATGGGAAGCATAGTGAGTTGGGTTGTTTTCTTTTTCTGCTTTTTCATCCTGAGTGGTTTTCTCAGAGCAGAAACATGACTGGTCACTCAGCTGTGATTTAGATGAAATGCTGCAGGCTCTGCTGTGACATGACAGCCATTCTAATGAGTCCTGTATTCACCGCTGAGAGCAGCTCACACAAACACAGTCCAGAAGCAGCCGGCGAATAGGCCTCAACACTTCTGCGAAGCTTCAATTTATGAATCCCAGCAGAGAGCGGCTCAGACACTTTGCATGCTTTTATGGATTTGTTTCTCGGTGTGGAATTTCCCAGGATAGATTGGAAATTTAAGGCACGATGCAGGTTGTTGTCAATCACTGCATAGAAACCAGAGAGCATTGACTTCTATGATGGGTATAGATCTGCATCGACTGTAATTGAGGTAATGCAATTTTTACAATATAACAAGTGACTCCTATGAAGGAGTGTTCAGTAAGAAAATGATTAAAATAAAATTACTATATTATGAGAATAAAGTCAAAATGACACGAGAATAAAGTTGAAATATTTCTCGTATGAGTGTACTCTTGTAATATAATTTACAAGATATAATTTTGTGTTCATGCAGCCACTCCAGTAAAAATATTCACAGTCAACCGGGAAGCCATCGATCTGACGGCCAAGGCTCAGCAGAAAATAGGTCAGCCAAAAGGACAATGATCACAAAGCTCAGTGGGAGATCTATAACAAAATGGGGGAAAAAGAAAGAAATCCACAATTTTTTTTCACCCAGGCAAAGTTCTGGCCTTAACCTCCTCAAAATACTGTCAAGAGAAAACTATTTAGCCGAGATTTGTCCTAAATGTGGTTTAGGGGCCAGTTGCTACACTTGGATTGATTCTGTGTGGCTGCAGACAACATTTTAGCACAATTGGTTGATGTAGGTTAACGCTTTATGCAATTCTTAAGTGTTTTTTGAAGATCTCAATAGGAATTTTATTTAAATTAAAACAGAATGTTAGACGCAAGGCAAAACAGATTTATAAAATTTAGCCATTTTTTTTCCTCCTCATTGTGATTTTATATTTCACTCAGAAACAGACTTTGGATCAATCATTCATTAACATTTGCAAAATACTGCATGTATTTTCTAAGAGTGATTCACATCCTGTTCTTGCTGAAAAAGGACTAGATGTCAAATTCTTGACAGTAAAAATAATAAAAAATAAGAAACTATGCGCTTCAATAAGGCAAACATGGAAGATTCATTTTTGATTTTCGGATCTGTGATGCATTTCTTGGTTGCTGATTTGTTTCAGGGATCTCCAGCTTCCTCTCTCAGTCCAAAAACATGAGTAAAAGGTTAATTGCTCTCTTTAAATTGCATTTGGATGTGTGTGCATGTCTGTTTGTCAAACGTGTCTGGACTGGTGACCTGTCCAGGTACAGAAAATAGTTATCTTGTCAAAGTGTTTAGTTTACAGTGAAACATACAAATTAAAAAACAAAGATTTGGCTTGAGAATTTTAGGCTGTTTGGATGCCGCTCATTTAGACAAACTGTAATTGTCTAAAGTTGCAGTGTAAAGAGTTTCTTACACCAGTCTAAACAGGTCAAGGTGAGAACAACTTAGATAACTGCTGTTAAAGCCATAAATGATGACATGGGTTGTTCTTAAAATATCAACTAGACACATGATAAACACTTTATAAGTTTTACAAAAATGCATGTTTTGATCGACTAATCATTGACATATTTATTTGAGAAAAAAAAAGTTTAAAAATATGTTTAGCCGTGCAACAGAATCCAGGTTGCTGCGGAGTGGCTTATACGAGGACCGGCGGTGGAAACAGATAAAGCCTGTATTACTCACGGCCTTCACAGCAAGATGATGGTTCCAGGGCTAATGCTTATCAGACTGCAGCCAGGCAGGAGCATCACACAGGAAGTCTGTCTGTGATCTAAGCTGCTCTGTGAAGCATTTCTCTGGGATGTTTATGTGTGTGTGAGAGGCTGTGATCTAAAATACCAGATCAATTGAGTGCAAATCGCCTTTTATGCACAGTGCAGAAATTAAGGTTACATTAACAATGAATTAATGATGCTTTTTAATGGCTGCAGTGAGCTGCATTGATGGGACTTTATGCTCCACTGACGTCCTGACTCAAGTTTTAATATTCATCACTGTCATTGTAATCAGTTTTCACTCTGCAGGTAAAGTTTAATTTTTCTAAATATGCAAATTCTTAAACACTTTTGCAGAAAACCTGATAATTCTAGTCAATGTGCAAAAACAAATTTTATTTACTCCAACTTTTGCTAAACAAAATATATTATTTTCTCTATTTTCCTGCACTGCAACCTGACTGCATAGTTGGCAAACATTTACAGAAATAATCTTGCAACAAACAGATTGAACGCAGCATTTTTACTAGCAGTTGTCAATAAATGAGTGAACATTCTCCTGCCTCTCCTCTCTTTCTTTTCCCTCTACATGCTCCTCCTCTCTTTCCTCTTAGTTTGTTTTTCCCACCATCATTCCTGCCTCTTTCTTTCCTCCAAATCCTCTCTTTGCTCCCTCCAGGCCAGATCTATCAGTCCCTCTCTCTCTGTGTATTTCTTTAATGTCTGTCTCAGCTCTGCAGCCTCCACACTCAGTCAAGCTGTCTCAAGAGGTATTTGTCATCATCGCGCTTAAGAGCTTATCTGGATGCAGCCTTCCAGCGAGACGGAGAAGAGCGGGAATGCTTGATACTGATATTACAAATAAACCTGGTCTAAAACACTCAGTTGCTCCAGTTAGCTGAACTTTTTACAGTTTCACTTCACTGAAGAGCAGAGATGCACTGATCAGGCTTTTTCTCTTGGAGATCTGACCTACTGACTCCAAATTTGAATGATTCTGATATTTTCTAAGGATTAAAAGACAAAATAAAATATGTTGCCCGTTCTTTGAAAGAAAACACACAGGATTTAGTTTGACAGCTGATTCAAGCTTTGAGTAATCACTGCAGTATAGGGAAAAGCTTAATCAAATCCATTAAATGTTTACTAATAGCGCCAAAGGGCATTGATCTGTGGTTTGTAGTAACACAAAGAAGAAAGGCCACTGCAAAATAAAGCATGTTATGGTTGGCAGAGCATCTAATGAAAGGCAACAGCTAATTTAGTGTGAACAGCTATCTCTGATAGGACAAATAGCTACCAATTAGACAATCTATGTAATTTTATTTAAATTCTGAAAATGTTTGATAAAAAAAAAAGCATTTTGTTGCTATACTGGAGAAGGTTTTCTGTTTTAATTCATGTAAACTAAGAATTATAATTTTGAGGATGGACTAAAGGAAAGTTTTCTTGCTAGATCTTTCATACTTGTTTGTGGAACCAGTTGTGTGGCAGAGTAATAAGGATTTCCCCTTCTTTTAAGTTATGTTAATGACTTCCTCATTCCGCATTTTTCAAAACAAAAGAATAAATATGTTTTTCTTTGGAACGTGTTCAACTGCTGGCACTGAGTTTTATTGATATACTTTTTTTTTTCTGTAATCTTCCCAAGATTATTCAATGGTTTGTGTCTTAAGCCTTGCTTTGGCAAAGGAATAATTGGTCATTTAACTACATTTCCCTTGATACTTTCAGCAGATAAAAGATTGTGCCTTTTTCTTAGAGATTTACTGAAGTCAAAAGAACTGCATGTCCCAGAAACCCACAGTGAATCTGGTGTTTTGTGCTTCTTTTAGTGGAAGTTTTTTGTTTTGATTATTGTAGTAAATGCCTCCATAACCACAGATTAAGTTTTCCAGTTGCCACATCTTTTCAAACAAAACTGCAGCAAACAAAGTAATCTAAAAAGTAATGGGTAATATAGGCTGGACAACATCACAATATAAGTGTGTCATATCAGTCAATGTAGATAGTTATTGTTTTTTGTTTGAAATATCTGAAATACTGCCAAATTGGTGCTGTGACCTTTCCAGTTTTATCCACAGTTTTCACTCCACATCGCTGTTTTTTTGTTTTGTTTGTTTTTAAGTAGTTATGAGGTTTAGTGGTGAAACATTAAACTGCTGCTGTGCAAGTTACTCAACAGATTGCTAGGTAACCAAAGAACGAGTGAGTTGCTAGGTAACCAAAGAGTAAGTTAGTTGATGCCACCAACCTTGCTTAGCTCACTCACTCTAAGGACTTTCCTCTGCCTACATCTCCCAGAATGCTTTGATCAGAGTTCAGTGAATATCTTATGTATAATATTGAATGTCCTATCAGATGTATTATCTATTAATATGCATTGTTACTGATTTATTGTCCAGCCCTTATGAGGAGAAGATCAAATAAAAGTTAAGTGCTTTGTCTGAAGACTAAATGAAGAAGGAAATGGGAGCCATGCAGGAGCTGGACAGGACAGCCTCCACATCACTTAATCTTTATATCGTCCTCTTCCAATCTTATGAAAGGTTAAACAATAGCCAAACGCCCAGAAAATCTGTAAAACCACCTTTTCTATAATAACACATCCTGTAGTTTAGATAAGGATTTCCTTTCTCTGGCAGGAAGACAAAGGTATCTGTTCCACCCCGGTGACAAATGGGATAAAGATGTCAACCTTCGTGGATGTCAGGACTCTGGTTTCCTCATTATCGGTGGCAAGGAGGATAATAGGGACCTGTCCTTGGCTTCAAAATACCAATGACTGTATGTGACACGGGAGGCACCCAAGGCTGAGCGCCAGGAAGAGGACATGGTGAGACGTTGTAGGGGAAGAGGAGTTATAATGCTCACACAGCAGAATAGTTGAAGTATCACTTTCCCCTATACCATCTTATTTCTCTGCTCTGCATCACTTTTCTTTGCTCTCCTCACTCAGACTCAATAACTCTTCCTCCTTTATTTCCCACTGTGTCTTTCCTCCTGCCAAGTGGACTAATTGGTGGCTCATTCAGGGTCCGCTGGTGTATTTCAGTGTTACCTCGGCCGCATTATCACACCGAGGTTAAATGAGGAAAATAAAGTTGTATGCCTTTCATTCAGGTAACCAAGGTGAAAGGCAGACCGTTTTTATGGCCCATTAGTGCAAAGTACTATTTCACTGCTTATCTAACCAGCTGACTTGAACATTGTCAAGCAGGAGGATTAGAAATTATGAATGGCCGAGTGCTGATGATAAATATAAAGTAATGAATAGAGGCCTTTGTGGAGCAAAGAGACGTCCTTGTTGAGTTGGGAACAACCGCCAGTGTGGAAGAAGGCTTTTCAGAAGAACAGAAAACAAAAGAACATGGATTAGACTCCTAAGCAATGTTAATACATGCAAGCGTTCTTTCTATGCTGTGGAAAGACCGGCCTAAGAGTCACTGCAGTACACAGGACATTTCTCACTGAATAAAACACTTGGTTGCAGGATACTTTAAAGAACACATGACTGAATATGTTGAGAAAGTCTCATTCATTAGTTTATCATTTCTGACAGAGTAGATGGACTGGATGATGCGGGGACCTCCAAGATTATTTTTAAGCAGTTATAAGGCACAGTGGCAAAATATTAAGCTGCTGCTGCGCTAGTTACTCAACAGTTTGTTGCTAGGTAACCACATGTTACTCAACAGATTGTTGCTAGGTAACCAGAGAATGATTTACTTGATGCCACCAACCTTGTTTAGCTAGTCATGAGAGATAAAGCTTTTCCTCTGCCTACATCTCCCAGAATGCTGTGCGGTTCTGTATTAGAGTTCAGTGAAATAACTGGACATTTGATTTTTTTATCGGACATATTTTCTATTGATATTGATCATGTGTGCAAGTTACTCAAAAGGTTGCTAGGTAACCAAATTACGAGTGAGTTGCTAGGTAACCAAAGAGTGAGTGAGTTAGTTGATGGCACCAACTTTGCTTAGCACATAATATTGTTTATTATTGAGTTATTGCCCAGCTCTAATATAATGGATATTGTGATTTTATACGCTGTGCAGATCAACGGAGAATGAAAAGGCGCAAAAATCATATTAAAAGGTCAACTGACACAAAAGAACACAAATATGGCACAAAACAGAAAAGGGAGCCTACAGATAGAGATAGATGGATAATGAAATAATTACATTTTGGCAAAGAGACCAGCCCCCCCAAGTCCAAAACCACATGTCAGTTTTTAATAATCTCATCTCTTCTACATGTTGAATCCTTTCCATTCACCTCCAGTTATGCTTTGTTTTAAACAATACCAAAGGAGGATCCAGGATTGTCCAGGAAAACCGCTGAACCTTTAACAGGGAGAAATTGTCTAATGTAACCCTGCTTCTGTGAATCTTCCCGATTTCAGCCCGTTTCTCAATAGCGACATCAATTGTTTTATGAAGGTTAATTGACTCACTGAGAGTAATGGAAGACTTTGGCTGGCATCAAAATAAAGAAAATTCAGTTTGTGTTTCCATCTAAGGAAGTTGTTTTAATTATAATATCAAGCAGATAATCTGAACTTCCAGTGCAACCCAGTAATCACTGAGTAAAGGGCTGTTTTATATCCACATCTATTAGAAAGTATCCTGAATTTTACAGAACTGGCAGCAGTGAGCCAGACGGACGACTTGAACAGTTGATGATCTATTTCTGGACAATAAAGATGCAGAAGCCTCAGAGTCCGATCAATATCCCAGAGGAACCAGCGATTATTGTAGATTACTACAACACCCCTCCCATTTCCTTTTCCACTCAGCGAGAAGCAGGCAAAGATATTACTAATAACTTTGATAACTGAAAATATATGCAACAGTGCATCTCAATTTATTCAGTTCTTTGTAAGCATTTAGATGAGCATTAGAGGTTTTTGCTGTTCCACTAAAAAGGGCTTTACTAGATCTTGGTTTGAGTCCTATTTAGATTCTACTGAATGTCTCTCAAACTCACAGCATAAAGTCACTTCAGCTCTTCTACCTGAGGTGCTTGGTCATCAGAGAATTTATAGTCACACTGGAGTCACACCAACAAGAGCCACACTGGCTGCGATTCAAGTGAGTTCTAGTCATTTATTTATTGCTGCCATGCGGCAATCCTGCCACTTAATTAAATCCTGCCACTGCCCTCGTTGCAGCCAAATCTACAATCTCACCATGAAACATGCAATCCACAATATCCAGGCCGATAAACTAAATGTCACAATCAGAAAGCCCTTAAAACACAGAGATTATTTTATATTCTTCACAGTGGATTCCTGATTGTTCCAAAATTTAGTCATCGACATCACCAAAAGGCTTTTACTTTTTAGCATTTGAATTTTGCGTTGTGTGTTTTGTGATTTTTTAGTGATCTCAATCTTTTATTTTTAAGCACTTTGTGATTCGTGTTTTGAGGCTTTGAAGCTCTTTATAAATCAATAAATGAAATGAAATGGTATTCGGTTGCCTTACTAGGGAGCAAGGTTATAAAAGCACACACATCTCCAAATTGCACATAAGCCGTTTGCTGAGCAACACTACGAAGATGCATCTTTTTTTATTTTGGAACAATTCAAAACAGAGCGTTACCAGAGACTGTGATTAAACACACACACACACACCAAAACACTGTTTACCCTTTTGTTGGAGGCCATTTCCAAACCTTTTTGTGATCTATGCTTTAAAAAACTTTAGCCATGTTCCATTTCTAGTTGAAATGATTCATTTTCATCCATCATTCACCTTTTCTAATCTCTGTTTCCACTAAGTTAGTTAGTGACTTCACATTCTTCCACTTAACATTTATTCTTGGCAATCAACAATAAAGTAGGAAAACTATGTTGTATATGTATCACATATAAGACTTCTATATGTAAAAATTGTCTTTTTCTTCTGGCAGGGATGCATGGATCCGGTTATGTCTGGCTGCTTCAGAGCTGGATTATCCGGTGCTGCCCACCGGATAATCCAGAAGGTAAATGCAGTTATCAGTTTTTGAGCTTCAGCTAAGGAAGCATGCAATGAGTAATTTAAAAATAAAAAGCAAGTCAAGTCAAATTTACTTGCCCAGCAGATTTCAGCAATAAGACGATTCAAAGTGAAGATTTCAGAGTGACTAGTGAAAACCTGGATTTAAATCCAATTAAGAGGCAGTGGCATGAGATTAAATAGATCAATGACACTTGAAGTCCCTACAACTAATAAAATTTTGCAAAAAAAAAAAGAAGAGCGAGCCAGGTTTTCTTCACAGTGATTGTGCATTATAGATTGACGGAACAGAGGAAGACTTAGGTTTTTTTGTTTAAGGGGAAATTAAATGAATTAAGTGATCAATCTAAGTGAAATTACTTTAACATAAGACCAGGCCAGAAAGGAGAGCTTTGATTACTTAAAACGTAATTTTAAAACTTCATTTAATGCTTAATCTGGTTATTCTGTTGTCATGCATGACAGACAAAATGCAGAAAGGAAAGTGCAGGTTTCATAACAACCAATTTAATAGAGAGTTTATAAACACACTTTTAAAAAGAGAGCCGAGGAATAAAATGAGGAACAATCCGACAAAGACAATGGGGAGCAGAAGAGTACATAAGCAGGTGTAATCAAGGGAATGAGGAACAGCTGGAGAGAAAGCAAAAGAAAAGCAAAGGAGGAATGAGGAGACAGAAAACCGCCGTGGTGAGAAACAGAAGCAAAGCAGGAGGAAGAGAGAGAATACAATTCAAAGAAGGGAAAAACCCAGACACTATCACACAGTAGCACACCAAAAGTATTAAACAATTTCTACAACAAATGTAAAAGGAACAAAAACCTAAAAGCACAAACCAGACGTAAACAAACAGAGGAATGAAGTAAGGCAAGATCTAAGTAATGATCAAATCAGAAACAAGTGAAACTCAATGTTACCTACGGGTTACGACACCTGCGTGACAAAAAAGCAAAATACATTTACATCCTGCTGTCAGGATGCAAACATGATGTACACAGAGTTATGTTTTCACAACATTGTATAATGGTCTAATTAAATTAAAAGACTGCAAATTCCATGTATGCTGCTAAAGTTCATTAATTAACAGATCAAACATTACATGAAGTCTTTCCCAAAACCAACACAGCCACATTAAACAGAATATAAAGGGATTCGGCTGATTTTTGTTTGCATTTGTTTTAGGACCTTTTACTTTTTAGCTTCTTTGGTTTCTGATCTAATCAGTGTAACATCCTAGATGTGCTTTCTTTTCACGGAGATGTGGTCGACCCTCGGCTCAGTGGATGGGTTTTGAAGGTTAAATGTACCGGCATCATGAAAAAACACAAGGACAGAGCCATTAAATTAATCCAGCGCTCCAGTGACTGAGAATGGATTCGGGAAAGATAATAAATAAATACCGTAAGAGACGTCACAGACTGCAATTTATTCAAATTTAAAAGCTTTGCTGTCCTCTACAGCCACCAGCTCCTCAGACTGACAAAAAAGGAGAAAATGATTTGTTGCCATCAAAGATGAAAAATGCACTCTTTGTCAGAATAGCAATAAATTCTTATTTCATCTGCAGTAAACTTCATACACCTCTCATTCATTACATGGAAAACCGGTAGAGAAAAAAGCAGTAAAACGACCCTAAGATATGCAGCAGAAATCACTGCAAACAAACAGATAATTCTGCCTTATGCTGAGGTTTAGCTCTGAGATTTAGGCTCCTGAACAGGCTAATAAAGAGGCGAGGATAAGGATTGATTGCACCTCTACCAAACAAATAAAAAAAGTGGCCAAACCAAATGAGTCAGAGGAGGGTGTTATCAGATAAACAAGAACGGCATAGGAACAAGATGTGCAATAAAGTGGCTTAAAGCTCCCCAGCTTCAATTGAGCGCCTCTGTGCAGACGCAGACATGGATAATACGTCCATTTATGAGCTGTGGATGACAGAACAATCCTCTTTGCACTTTCCCAGCCCTCCAGTTGTTGAGGATGGGGAACGGAGTGAATGTGGAGCAATTCTCTGCCACCAAGCCTAAAAGCAGCATTCTTCACCACGGTCATTAAATGTCTGCAGGCTGCGCTTAGGCAAAAGGCAAATCAAACCAAAGCTTAGTGAACTTAGAGAAAATGAAGGGCACGGTCACCAAGCCCCCTTTAATCCCACTTCTTCCTCGCAGAATAAGAAGCCTGGTCACACACTGCTTTGATCACAGCCTAAACTCAACGGTGAAATCTCTGCTACACATCTAGGAAAGCACAGAATGGGCAACACCAGCAGCTATTCTATCTGTACTTTAAAGTATTTTAAGCTCTCGGGTGTGCATTATCATTTTTCTGCACAAGGTTTGATAATCTTCATGGCTATAAATGGAAAAGTGTGAACATCAAGACAGCACAAATAGGGACTCAGAAGTTGGTGGTGCGTCTCTGGAAGCAAAGAGAATTATGTACAAACAGACAAAGACATTAAAAACCTGAGAATTTAGGGCGAGCAAATCATTACTTGCAAGGCAAATTGTTTATCACAACTTAGGAAAATTGTCTGTAGCTTCCTGAAACATCTCTACTCCAGGTTTGGCCATCTGCAGAGCTGCAGAAGCAAAAAGAAAGCGATTCTTCAAAGATTCCTCATAGTACAAGCAAGGGGGAAAAACAAACATCTACACCTGCCTGATTAACCAGTTTAAAGAAAGAAAATAGTTCCGTGAGGGTTTTTCAAAGTATGAGGAAGTTAAGAGTCAGAGATATATGAAACCTTTTGAAGGGATTGGATGATAAGGAAGTGGGGATGTCAGCAAACACAATCTGATTACATGTGATGAAATGCAAATAATAATTAAACTCAAGAAACTCAGAATTAACACAAAAGTTCTCATGTAGCAATCTGATGTTCATTACCTTAACATTCTATTGTCTTAATTTAACAACTTTCAAAATGTTGCAGTAAAGCGTGGACCAGATATTAAGGCACTGTTATTTTTAAATAAAGTAAGGCAATGTCCAGAAATTTCACCAGCTTTTGCTGTGCACTGCTGAACAGCTTCCTGAAAGAATAATACTTTACTTACAAGTACTATATCTGTATTTACTGGTGTAGAAAAATATGCAACTTTAAAAATGTTTCCCTCCTATGCATTTGCGCTGCAACATCCACAGTTTGATTACCAGCTAATCCATCCTGCCATGACTTTTTCCATGGGTCACATATGGTCACATATGTCATGTATCATGCATAAGCATGGTGGAGGGTCTGTACTGCTTTGGGCCTCTTTCTCCTCTCTACTTTGTTAGAAAAAATAGCATCAGGAACTTTTTGCAGTACCATGATATTTTAAATGGACTATAAAGGCTCCACAGCAACAACTCACTGTACACATTTACCATTTCTGACGATAAATATTGAAGGCCCTGCACTTATAAAAAACTATTTTTATTTCTTGTGATGGGCATCAACTTTTAGAGCAAAACAGAATCAAAATATTTTAATATTTCTAACTCTATTTCTAACATTGTCAGGCAATAATATTCATGCATCACTTTAATAAGTGATTTAAAAATGAGTAAAACTACATCAGTGTCAGAAGTTCCTGAAGTGAAATGGATTCAGCTGATTCATTTACTCCAACGAAACATTTACTCCATCTAAGCAAGTCAAGATTTTTGTGGCACAAAAAATTAAAGTGACACAGCTGAGACAGTACAAATGTAAGTCATGAAAGAAACATTATATTTTGACAGGCAGCAATTAATGTGAAGCCAGAACGTGATACGCCTAATAAGGTCAGATTAGCATCAATAGCAATTAGACGAATCACTGTTGCTCTGAGGAACATACAGTATAAGCTTGTAGTTTATGTTTGCAGCAGTATAAAATGTCTGTTTTAAAAGGACACAGTCCAAACAGCCGTGATGAGCCCTGATTGCTGCTAATTACTGTACTAAAACATCACAGTGGTTTTATTACTTTGTTGTTTCTTTCCTAAAGTAATACCCCAGTTGTGTGCTTGACCCTTCAGCTGAGGTTAATAAAGACAAAATCTCAGAAGCAGCAAGGTCACCAAAGTGCAGCTAACATGCAGCTCAGCACAAACTCCACCACAGAAGAAGAGCAGGAAACGCATCGGTTAACCAAAGTAGGCTCAGAAGCAGATGCAGCAGAGAAATGCATTAAGCTGGGAGTCATTAGGCGAACATGCTGCTGGTATTTTATCATACAGAACAGTATTCCTCAGCCTCTTCACTGATGAAGCTGTAGGAGGGGAAAAAGCAGCAGCTCATATTGTCTGCTGCTGCGACACTTCAGGGAGATGCTTTATTCCCTTTCAGTGCTGTTGGGTTTGGACGAACCCGTCTGACACAGAACCTGTCAGAGGTGAAGCTGAAGTATTCAACTTTATTCAAGTGGCTGGACCACAACCAAATGCAGATTTCCACTTAAGACCTTCCCTCCATGCATTTTCCAGATTGCAGAGAGAATCACCTGTATTCACCTGTATGTTCTGTGGGAAACTTAGAAATCTTTTCAGTTTTAGGTAGCAGATGAAGAAAGTTTGAAATTCAAATTGTTTCCCTTCTTAAAGAAATTTGAATGCAGATGCCCTTATTATTGACTCTGCAGAAAGCCGGTGACCTCTGGTCACTTTGCGCCTCAACATCTGCTGACCCCACTCTGTGAATTTACTTCTTGGCTGAGTTGCTGTTGTTCCCATTGCTTCCATTGTGCTGATAGTGGGAATATTTAGTCCCAAGTAAATTTCATGACTCGATCTATTGCACAGGCAGCAAACTATCATGGTACCGAGCTGAAATTCACTGAAATGCTGAGGAAAAAAAAAAGAGTCTGAACGCCTGACAGTGCTGGATTTTATGCACTTAGTGATTTGCAGGGGTGAGCAGATATTATGCATGTTATAGAACCTGGAAAATCACTGTATTCACCTAAATTTAGCTCATTGTTACAATAAGGTTTGTTAGAATTAATTTATATCTGTCAAAATGTCAGCAAAGTCTTCACATTTCTGCTTCCAAACTTTGGACATTACATGTTTTTTCCTCAGTGAGATTGAATATAAGCGTATGTTTCACACATCCCTGGCAGCTGATTGGACAGCCAGAAAATACATGACCTAATTTCCACAACACAGAAACCTTATCAGCGCCAGCCTCACAGGGAACACAGTCTAATTGCTGTGACTTTTATGTTGCGTTTTCTAATGATGAGAGATTAATTAATCCTTGAAATGAGTGTTTGAGCTACACCGGATGGTGGCATCAAGGATCAAAGTCGGTGAGGTCTACTGTGGCAGGATTAGGAAAACACGGAAGGAGGATGGAGACAATCTAAGACTCCAGAGAAGAAAATCCTTCCAAGCTGCCACCAAAGTCTCTACTGAAAGAAGAAGTCGGCGCTCCTGCCGCTGCGTTAGCTGACTGACGACTACATATGTGAGGGTGGTCATGTGATATCATGGCATTTCAGCCCCATACCTGGATTAAGAAAGACAAACCACATTTAGCATGCAATCCAGCAACAACGCTCCCTCCAGGCAAAACCTGGACTGATAGATTCAGACATGGTGAAAAGAAAGTACGCCTTCTTTCAGTCCTACGGTTTTACAGATCAAGCCATGCAAAGTTTATTATTATTTAATGAGTTCTATCATTTAATTGTAATGTCAAATGTAAAAAAACACACAGACGCAGCTAATTCTTCTTCTCTTCAAGAAAAATCAAGCCACAAATAAAAACGCTGTTTGTAAAAACTATGATCAAACAGAACCAATAACCAGCAATATCCCCCTCAATTCATCTCTATTAAACTGATTTCAATTCAGTTCAAATGAAAATACTTTATCTCAAAGAGAATTAAATTTTGTTTAATATAATCCGATAATCTCCAAAGAGTTGTTGTGGATGGTGATGCTGTGGACAGGATGGTTCTCCTGTAGCAGTCAGTCCTGCAACAAATTTGAAAAAGCCTCTGACTAAAGACTGTTGTTGCCAAGCACTGTTAATCCATCTCATTTGCTTTTGCCACTCGCCTTTAAATCTCAGAAAGCTGAGGAGAGAGATGTTGTGATTAATGGAAGAGATGTTTGAACTCCCTCTGTCTCTCTGCTTTACATCCATGAAGCCTCCTTTAACTCCTCTCGGATTTGGGCTCGTAGTATAACAGTCAGTTGCTCCCAATTATAAAAATAATAATAACAGTCTGAAAGGAAAAAAGTGAGAACAAAAATCTTTCCAATTGCACTGCATCCAAAACCAGAGCAATGATTGTCCACACATGCAACCCTTCAACTTAAAAAACTGTGAGCAGAAACCTAAACAGAGACTAAATCAGAAACAAACAGGCAGCCTCCAGGTGCAGTTCTAGAGTCAGTTTTTCATGTTGTGAAAGGATTTTGGACTATTCTTCCTTTCAAATTAGCTTTCATTCAGTGAGGTTTGCTGGTCTTCTCCTCAGTTCCCCACTAACCTTATCAGCCAGAGTGATGTCTGGACTTTAACAGGGCCATTGCACGACCTTAATCTGATTCTTTTTCACTCATTTTGTTGTAAATTTGCTGCTGTGTTTGGGATCGTTGTCATTGATGACGCAGTTTGGTTAGGAAGGATTTTATGAAGGACTCTTTATTATTTAAAACACCGTTGTTCCAGAAGTGGTTCATTGAATTCCTACTCTACAAATCAATGTTTTTCTGCAATACTGTTTTTAAAAAGAAGTTTTCTCATAGCAAAGGCCCCAAAACAAAACATGCTTGTTCAGATATTTCCTAACTTTCCTGTTACGCAGTTTTAAATCTGACATGCTCACTGGGACTCATGTCCTGTAAGATAAATACCTGGAATTGAAAGAGTGTGTTTTTTATTTAAAACCTGTTTAAATCAAGAAAGAATACATTTAAAATGTCTTCATTTCATTGGTTGTTTTGTATGATCACTGTGACTTTACCTGAAAGATTAAACTGATTGAGAGTAAGTAGATGTTACGTCTGCCTCTCTATGACTGTTTGACTCTCAATAAAAAAATCACAGCATTTGAACAAGTTTTGATCAAAACAGGACAAAATATTCAAGATATCTTTCACCACCCTTTAAGAAAAAATGGATTTGTTGTTTTTCTCTAGATCAGTGTGTTTCAGGTCCCTCATTTTTGTGTGATTAATGTAAAACTTTTAAGACTTTACAGTAGAGCTGCATAATATGTCATCATTGCAATGTTTGGAGTGCAATAACCGTTGGCTAATATATTCCAGCGTTATGAACTTGCATTATTCATGCTAATGTCATATTTAGCCAGCTGGACAGTCTCACACCGGACGCTAATGACATTACCAAAAATGCTAAAGGTCACAGAGAGATGGAAGCACAGTTGGGAAAGAAGTATAAATAAAACAGGCAACTGATCAAATATTATTAACCGTCGCAAAAATGTCTAATATTTTGCAGCCTAACAAGCATAAATATCAAATAGAGGCAAAAGTTACAAGTTAATGCTTGTAACTTTCACAGTAAGAGATAAGATCAGTGCAAATTGTCAACAAATTGCAGGAGTGCAGCATAACTTAAGGTGCTATTCAAGTCATATGTCTTTATGTTGCAGTATCACAGGCTAAGAAAAATACACTATCAGTTTTTTATTAGTTAAAATCATGCAGCCCTATTTTAAAACACCTAATAGTTGATTTGGTATTAACTCAACACAACGGTATTTAATTAACATCAACACATTATCTCAAAAGTTACGATTTATGCATTCTTTTTTCATTGTAATTCCTTCTTAAACGTCTCAAACTCCATGTCCTTTGCTTTGTTCCTCTACCGCCTCCAGAAAATGAAGCCATTGAACTAATCTGTGCTCCACTGACCCTCCAGAGTGTTCGTGACCCATTCAAACACCCGGTGGTGCCACCCTCTTAGGAGGATGACATCAGCGTGCTCGTCCAGTCAGCTGCTGCCTGCTCAGGTTACCTCCACCGACAGAGGAAAGGAGCTCTCATGTGCTGCTGACAGCTCCACTGCATCACTCTGCAGCAGTGCTGGCATCGAGCACGGAGGCTATCTCTGCACCCTGCATGCAGGAAAACACTCCAGCCAAGGCTTCTCCTATCAATGAGGTCTGATCCAGAAATATCAAAACCGTAGCACTCTACCCAAGCACAAAAACATGATCATCATCACGTTAGGAGAATCTAAAGCAGTGGTGCCAAAAGTCGGCCCTTGAGGCCCGGCATCCTGCATGTTTTAGTTCTCTCCCTGCTGGTAGTAACAACCTTTTCAGCTTGTCAATGTTCTTATTAGACCTTCTAATGAGACACCATTTGATCCAGGTGTGTTAAACCAGGGAGAAAACTAAAACATGCAGAATGTCGGGCCTCCAGGACCCACTTTGGGCACCACTGGTCTAAAGAATGAACAGCACCACAAACAAAACACAATAAGTAGTCCAACCTCTCAAGCA
Organism: Phalloptychus januarius; assembly: GCA_902982915.1. Taxonomy (NCBI): domain Eukaryota; kingdom Metazoa; phylum Chordata; class Actinopteri; order Cyprinodontiformes; family Poeciliidae; genus Phalloptychus; species Phalloptychus januarius. Next base: position 5,787,916 of record CADWAE010000076.1, on the reverse strand, counting down.
GCACGACAAGCTGGTACTTACAGCCAGACGGTGCAAAACTCACCTGCAATCTACAGCGACTTCCCAGTAAATCATACTGCTTAACTCTTTTCATATTTTGTCACATTACAACCAAAAACTTCTATTTTCTTTTATGTGATAATTGTGAAATACAAAAAAAGGTATGAGGTTAGCAGCCGCATGCATTTGGGGAAACTTTCTACCAAATTTATCTAAAGACAGAAATTTGTCTCTACAAGTTGAGTGACACTAGTTGCGTTTCCATTGAACATAAAATTGCACAAATTTGCTTAATGGAAACACAGCAATTTAGAAAAAACTCATGTTTTTCTATGAAAGGTTTTTGCACTAGGATGAGGTGTTGGGGTTTTTTTGGCCATATTGAAATTAGCGTATATAATGAAAACTCTTTTTATTGCGTTGCACAAGTCATGTGATCAAAAACTGAATGTTACTACTGGCAGAAAAAATGACAGGACGTGGCAGGATGCTAATTACATGCTAATTCAAAAACAGCATGTTTTTTAATCAGTTATGTCATTAACAAACTTATTCATGTGTGATTTTAATTGGAAACAACTCAAAAATACAAAGTCTTTCGAAAAAATTTTATTTTTTCGAAATTAGCAGAATATTGACAAAGTTTTGCACACATTAGTAATGGAAATGCAGCTAATGTCTGTGAAAAGCTATTTTTAAGTCTTTCCGCACATTCTCCTTTAGTTTTAGGTCTTGTAGCTTTCTATCAACAATGTCTTACTTCTTGCTCTCTTCCATACTATTGATTATGTGTCAACTGTGATATTGTTATTGATGTATTGTTCAGCTCTATTTCAAAATATACTTCTAAATGATGACATTTAGGGCCTTTTGACTTAATTTTTCTATTTGTCCTGTGTTTTTGGTTGTTTTAGCATAGAACACATCAGCAATTTTAGTTTTCAATTTAAACTACTTCTTATCTTTTCTGAAGCACTTTGACAGATTTTATGTTGCTGTGAATCTCTGCAGCTCCTCCAGAGTTAACATCAGCCTGCTATTTTTTATAATTTCCAATATCCTGAAAATTAAGGTTGTCGTCCCTGTTTCGGTATTTTGTCAAAAGTGATGTTTTTTAATAATTACTGTATTTTGTATTAAATTACATACAGTTTCCACATAGATGACTACAGATTTAGTTGTGCTAGATTTTACTTAGGGGTAATAGAGTATAGAAAGGGGCTTGAATGCTCAACTCATATTTCTGGTTGTAATGTGAAAATAAATGTGAAATACTTTTGCAGGGCATCATCAGCAATAGTTCAGAAAATCCCAGGGTGACAAAAACATTTGTTTACAAAGAAGAGATAACAACTGCAGGCCTTTCAGACATTATGCAGCAGAAAAGCAGCTCAGAGGAACAGTGTAGTAATAATGCTGGGACAGGAGGTGGTAATAAGCTCCTCATTACCCAACAATAAGGTCAAACTAGCTCTAGATGTGCATAATGAAGCCATCTCTCTCAGCAGAAGCAAAAACAGACATATTCCGGGCAAGAAGTGCAGGTAAGACCATGAGTTACAGGCCTGAAGTGGCACGATGTGGTCGTTTTGGGGAGACAAAGGAGGAGGAGGAATGGTGCTGCTGTTTCACCTGTCCTCTCCTCCGACTCCAAGCCTCACCGTCCGAAGCGACGCAACTCACCCAGGACTCCGGAGGAGCTCTGTTGCGGGGCAGAACCCGGCTCCGGCCTCTCCGAGTCCCCCTGCTGCGCTCTGTGTCTGTGGCGGGAGCTCTCGGAGCCGTCGCCGGAGGTGGTCGCACCCCCGGCGGCCGCAGCGCCTCCCGTCCCCGCGTCGGGCATGCTCTCTATCAGCGAGGAGCGACGCAAGATGAAGGTATCGTCCGGGAAATGAGGCAGCGGTGTCGCATCTCAGGAGGGAGGCAGCGCATGGGTGAAGGAAGGGGCTCTGTTAAAGGAGAGGAGTGAAAGTGAAGTGAAGGTTGTCGGTGCGGCGGCGGATCATCCTGGCGGGGCTCTGGAGCTGGATGCGCGGCTAGATGGAGAGAGCTGCTCGGATGATGACTGGAGGAGGGACAAACACAGGGAGGGCGGGGGGAAGGGCTGCATGACACACTCATTTCACCTTACAGTGGTTCACCCTGATAATTGACTATTGTCCTAGATTATTACCCCGGACCTGCAGGTGTTACTCAAAAGTCATCTCATGCTAAATTAAACTGCACGGAAGCAGCAAAGTAACTTATAATAGTCATTTTAAAACAAGCATGACCTTGATTTTCCATGTCCCACAGACATGCAATATCACCCTACAGTGAACTCTGTAAGTAAGCCAGAAATAGAAATGCAGAAAGATTGCTTGCTGCATGGCTCACACTGTTAACTGAGCAAAATGTGCATTGTTCCTTTATATTCATCACTTGACCTGGCTGCAAGAGGTCAGAGAAGTGCCCATTTGCTGTTTACTGCAAAGGTGTTGCAGCCAAACTAACCATTTGGTCTCATTACATCTACAACCTTAATGTGGGATTGACTGAAGGCACTCAACTGTTCTTGTATGACAGTCTGATGAACAAGATGGTCAAGGTTTTCCATGATTTTATTGATATTATAAAAAATTCTTCTTTGCTACGTAATCTCCAGATTCCGCAATTGTTCAAGTAGTTGTGAATAAGAACAAAAATTTAAAAAAAGTGAGGAAAAAGTTGTTCTAAGTCACCCAGAGTTCATTGCAGTCATTGTTACAAAAGTTTTCTTAAAATAGAAAAAGTGCAGCACAAACTTGTCATCATATATCGACCACTTTTAATTTAATTTGATATTTTTGTTTTCAGAAAACTTATAACAGTTTAATTTCTATATTGGATTTGATCAGTGCCGTTTTCTGGGACATTCCTGCATTTTTCTAACAAATATTAATACAGTAGATGTTGTGTTATGTCTTATCAGCAAAGTAAACAACTACATCTACATAGATTTGATTTTAAATTTAGAGTATAAAAATAATCCTCTTTGGCAGAGTAGTGGAGTCTTCTAGTCTCTATCACTTTAACTATGTCACCCTTTCCTGGAAAACTAAATAGGCTTTTTGATTTATTTATTAGTGCAGAAATATAGCTTTTGATTAAATATTCATTAGTGTCCAGGTAAAAGAACAAGTATGTCACCTTTCAGTTCACCAAGAATCGCAGTGTGCACTCATTAGAATGTTTTTAAATTGTCATAATGTGTTCTCATTAAACATGTCTGAGGACAAATATAAATTGTATCATTGCAGAAAATTGTGTCATGTTTGGTCACAGATATAAGTCAATTCGTAGACTGTGTCCTGTCATAGGACTATAGTGATTTATGCATTAAATACCTATACATCAAAACAAATTTTTATGGTACAGATCACAATATTTATGTTTGGATTTGTAAAACCACTGATGGATTTGGTAAACGGCATCTCGGGTGTGAATGAACAAACAAATATATATGTAATTATTCTTTACAAGGAGAATTTTGTCATTAGTAATGACACCCAATGTGTCATTAGCAAAGTGTTTATACAGAACTCAGCAGCTGTGAAGCAGCAGCTGCTTTATGCCTTTTGCTCACATAGAGCATGCTATAAATGATAAATTAAGGTTAAAAAAAATCTCCCAAGCCTCATGTTGTACCTGTTCTGTGTGTGCACAATAAGGAGCCTCTTCCACTGTGCTTCTCCTTGCAGCCACTTCGTCAGGTTGACGGCCCTCTCCTTGGTATCATGGTTCACAACTCAGAGGCAAGTCCAGTTGGAGCAGAATTTCTGCTTACTCACCAGCTCAGAGGGTTGATAGCTACATGGCTCTGCAGTGGGCCACAAACAAGCACATGAAGTCTGGATACTGTGACTTTATTCTGCGGCACGCGTTGTGTGCTTAAGAACTGGCAATTAAAACTCCGTGACTAACAGAGATAGACTTATGCAAGTCAAAACCATAAATAACTATGCAAACAAAACAAAAGAAAGGATTCAGCTAAAAAGGGATTTTGATTAAATTGAAGTATAAGAAAACAGAATACAAACACATTCACCACATTCAATTGCAGATTTGTAAATGTTCACCACATTTAGTTCTGTGTCTGATGATTTACATTTGGTATAATGACTGATTTATGTGAATGATGTTTCATTCATGAGGTCATATGTCTTTTGATGGCTGCAGACATGAGAAATTCCTTACAAATTATATATTTAATTTTTTATGGTTCCTGTGTTGAGCTGCATCATCAAACTATCACTGAGGCTCATTAAAGAAAATCTAACTCTATCTTTTTAGTTGTTTTTTGTATCATTTATAATCTGTTTTAACTATTTTACCGAACTAAATAAAAGGTGGCATTTACCATATTGGCAATACATTATTAACTTGTCCTGTTGATGTAAGATTTGATTTGTGAATGTGCAAATTATTTAAAATATAGTTGGATAGATGAAGTAGTGGTCATAGAGCAAATTTACCAAAGGAGGACCAGAATGGGGCCAGTGTTTTGTTTCTTCTTTTGTTTGTTTCTTTTGTTTTGTTTTTTCATGTGAGCATAAAACAAATTAATGAACTAATTAATATAGGGCTATATTTAATTGTTAAATATATTAAGTGCACCGCAGAGTCACTTCCAGCTATAGAGCTCCAGGTTGCTGACCTCTGATCTAGCAGATAAAAATTGTGATCCTATCTCAATATGGCTGAAGCTAAAAGTGCCACACTGTAAAACTGTGAAGACTCTTCTCATCCCACCTTTTTTTTGTTTATTTGTTTGTAAATCTTTAGTGAATATTCATGGCACATATCAGTAACCAAAACGTATATTTTGACATCATAAATTGGGCAGAAAAGTGAAAAGAGACTGAACAAAAAAGAAAAGCTCCTCCCCCTCCACTTCTGTTGTCTAAATGTGCCGGCGAACTGTAAAGGAATGGGACGGAACGTTTGAAGAGAACAGTATCTACGGACCTAATTTTTCGATGCACAAAGGGCGGGACTCTGTTGATTAGGCGAATAGAAATAGAGAACAAGTCTGCGTAAGGAAAGCATTGACCAATCGCAGACATCCTAGAGAAAATAATATAGAAACAGGAAGAACACACCGACAGCATGGGTCTGCTTGTCATCTGTCCGTATGTTAGCAAACATTTCGCTCTCAGGATCACCTGTTAGCAGCTAGCAGGTTACAATGTACCGATAATCTCAGACTACTTAATAAAATGTCAATAAATTAAATTTTAAATGCGTTATTCTGCAATAATGCTGCCAGCTTCAGCTGTTTGCGGAGTAATATACAGAGCTGCGAGCCGCACACTTAGGACAAGGTTTGTTCACTGTTTATGCTTTGTTTGTATAACTCAGACTAAATTAATGCAGGGACATTGTGCTTTTTCAAATTATAGAAAATCATTCACGAAGGGCAACGGTGTTCAAGAAGCGTAAGCTGTTTATTTTGCCCGCCTTGTTTCAATCCAGTATGTGACCATTTTTAGAGTTATAAGACGTTAAAATTCAAGAAATGATTCAATGTAGTGTCTGCACATCACAAACTATTAAAAAATAACCTACAGACTGGCGCAGAGATTCAATATATTCCAGTTTCTTCGCTTATTCCTCTAAAAACTCCAGGGACACAGAACATGATAAAATAAGATTTTAGCACTATTTCTAAAGAGGTATTACATTTTCAAAAGAGTTGAATGTCAAAACAAACTATTTAATATAAAAGAGCAATAATCACTTTACATTCAGATCACTTTTATAGGCTAAACACACAAGACAACAACACAAGAAGAAATTCTGGAGTTTTTTTTGTCATTGAAAATATCTTAAAATCTAAAATATATGTATTTAAAGTTAGGATCCAACAAAATAAAAATGCTTACTATCCCCTTTGTTTAAACATATTTCATATTATGATGTTAAGAATTTGTTTTTGGTTTAATCAATAATGAAATACAAAACAAATCCTATAAAACTAATCTAATTGAAAGTATCTTAATTTATACATTAGGTTTCAAGTCCATCACAGTGTAATAAATAATCCAAAGATATTGTCCTGATGTCCAAATATTTTTAACTTAGAAAGATAAGAGAACATGTAACAAGTAAAGCAAACGTGTCAAGAAGTGACTATAAGAGAGTTGTCACATAATATTATCCATATTTATATTAAGAGCAATAATTTAACAGTAAAATGTACTATATGTTTGCTAACATCTTGTAGCCTGACATGACTAAAGAGTCCAAATAAAGAATGAAGGTTACATTTTCCTTTCGTCCTGCAGAAACATCCCTCTGTGTCGCAGTCTGTCCTCTGGAGGCAGAGTTCTGGCTGGACTAACGGATGCTGACACCATCTTCGCTTTGTCATCAGGTCATGGGAGATGTGGGGTGGCAGTGGTCCGCATCAGTGGTTCTGCTGCAGCCACAGCATTAAGATGTATGGTTGGGCTCGGAAATCAGCTGCCTCCTCCACGAACTGCGCTGTTACGTAGCATCACAGACCCCCACTCTAAAGAAGTACTGGACCGCGGATTGGTCCTCTGGTTCCCAGGTCAGACTGCCACACTCTTCAGATCTTGTTTGTTTGGTATCATTCTGGTTGTGACATAGTACTTCATATTTAATGATGCAAAACTGTTTTCTCAGATGACAGAGGAAATGGTTTCAAATTATGCAGAAGTTGTTTTGGTACAGATGTGAAAAAGCCTTAAAATAAATTAAAAGTTTATTGCAGCACATTTCATAAACTCAGATGAAATGTGCACTTTTACTTAGAAGGTAAAGAAATTACACATTAAAGAATCTCAATAGTTTTTAAAACCTCCTTTTGGTGACAGTTTTTTCTTGTAACTTTTTTTAAGGTTGGATCACACACAGAGAAGGATCTTTTACGTCTAGATCATTTTCTCTTTTATACCCTCCTCGCTTCAGGGTTTCTGCAGGATAACATGTTCTTGCTATTTTGTAGCTTTATTCTGTTACAATAAAACATTTATTTGGAATTTGTTGGAAGTTTTGTTGATAGTCAAGAGAAGATCTTGTCTAAAAGTCTAAGAGGGGATAATTGTTTGGTTTATTTATGATGATAATTTTGTTTTTCTGTTACCAGCTCCTCATAGTTTCACTGGAGAAGACAGTGTGGAGTTCCACATCCATGGCGGTCCTGCTGTCATTACTGCTGTCTTACAGGCTCTAGGTAAACACAGTTGCTCCTGCATCTCTATGTATCACAACATGACCCTGGATTATAAACTGTAAAGTAACGCTCAGTTTCAGAGTGCCAGTGGCTCCGTCTGGAGGTATTTATAGCTTCGCTTTCTCAAGGACTGAGCCTTTAGTGTGATTATAAACTCTCTACGCATCAGAGTCGTTTCTTGGACTTAAAAAGGAAAACTGACACCAGCGCCAACGTTTCTTAGGTACTTAAAATATTTGTACTGGCAAGCATGACCGGTCCTATTGTGGTTTTCAGACAACGTTTCTCAGCAGTTTCTCTGTGGATGCCACAGAGGGCAGTGTTGCTCAAGGCAAAGTGGAGGGCTGCTAGTTCATGTGGGATTTTTAGAATTCAGGAATATTTATATGGTGTAATCCATTCTGTGATATTTATCCGTCCTTCCCTTACCTTATCCCTGTGGGAGGAGGGAGGCTAGTGCTTTTCTCCAGCAGTCATTGGGCAAGAAGCAGGTTACACTCTGGACAGGTTGCCAGTCCATCTTCGGGCAACATAAACCATGACTGCACTCAGTGACGGCTAAGAGCCATTTGAATTAAACTAAATTAACCTAACAGTCATGTTTTTGTACTGTGAAACGAATCTAATAATCTTTTCGCTGCTGTGTATTTGTCATGCATAGTTTTGTCTTCCCTTTGGCCTCCTAAAAAGATTTGAAAGCAATGCACACACAACCTTTAACCTGCAAATCTGCCTGTCGTGATGCCCCGATGCTCCTTGTTTTATTGTCCTGTGGTTGTGTGTACGTGCTTTGTGTGCATACATCATGCCGTTTCTTCATTTTTGTTGGTGTGTGTGTGTGTGTTTTCAGGAAGCGTGCCTGGCATGAGGCCTGCTGACGCTGGGGAGTTCACGCGGAGGGCTTTCCACGCAGGGAAGCTCGATTTAACCGAGGCAAGTCAGAGGAGAACGTAAAAGCATTCTGATCCTGTGTTTTTAGGTTTTGTTAGTCAGTAGGGTGAAGAGTCAAATCTAATGAAGCCGATTCCAATATATGAAATGATAGCAGAAAATTTAGCCACTGGTGTTTATTTCACTGGGTTGTGATAGGGTCATGCATACATGCAGCTATTGGGCCTTTATAGATTAAAGGTGAGGTACTGCAATTTGAAATTTGTGTTTATAAAGGTTTAATTTCCTTAGAAAATTAACAGCTAAGCACCGAAAGGTTTCCTAAATAAAAATAGACACTTTCATGTCGTATAAATTCAATCTTATGTCATATTCTATTTATTTATTTATAACAATATACACTGAAGTGTATACTATCATCTTTACAAAATATTTATATTTTTCTAGCATTACCTGCAGATAGGTGCATGCAGTTGATAAGATACCACATATTATATTAGCTGTAAAAGGTTTGATTGCTATAATTCGAGTTAAGATTTTTTTCAAAAACTTAGCAGTATCTAAGTAGAGAGCATATGAGGCACTTTAAGAGAGGACCTTTTTTTTAACCCTGTTAAGATGGACTATACTGCATAAACAAATGTAGATAAATGCAGATGTTTTATAGTAAAACCATTTGTAATTCTGGGTAACTCTGCTTGAAGGTGGAAGGCCTCGGGGATCTGATCCATGCAGAGACGGAGGCTCAGCGGAGACAAGCTCTCAGACAGATGTCAGGAGAACTGGGACGCCTCTATCAGGACTGGAGCCACCGGTTGAAACGGGTAGGTCAGTGAGCCGCGAGAGTCCAAACCGGTCAATTAAAACTACTGATGGGCCAAAGAATTCATTCATTTAAAAATACAAAAAAAATAGTTTTTTTTTCTTTAGTTTTATCTCCTCAACAATAAATTATTTTTTAAAATTAAATCTGTAAATCATTAAAGGTACAACACATAAAAAGGACTTTGAACTGTTGCCTTATTTAAAGAAAAACATGCAATTTCCAAATATTTTGGGTCATCAGTTGTTTTCTTCACTTGTGGTCAGGGGCCAAACAAAATAATTTTAAGGACCACAAATGGCCCCCGAGCCAGACTTTGGACTCTCCTGAGGCAGACCTTCTGATGGAAAGAAGAAAGGATGTGTGGAAATTTAGGTTTTCACATCTGATTAGGAGCCAGTTCCTCTATGAACTGAAATAAGTCAGTCTATTCTCTTTATTGTTACTATAAAGTACTGTATTTATATCTTCTATAGTTTTTTTCTTTTGAAATAATAAACGTAAAATTAGATTTACAGTGGCTGACCTGAATCACAAAATAATTTTAAATGTTTTAATTTATTTGTAGCAACAACAGACTTTAATAAATGTTTATGTAAATGTGCCAGAATTACCAAATTGGCTATTTTTTTCTCCTTTTCTTTGTTGAAAAATGTCTTGCTAAAAACAAACAAAAGGTTAAACTTAGCAACACAAATTCTGTCATTAAATACAGAAAATTCAAAACGATAAATACAAAACAAAAGAAACTACCATTCAATTTTTATGAAAAAGTATTAGAAATCATCCAAACTGATTTAATCCTTTATTAAAATGACAAAACACAAGTGGACACATGGTGGGATTAGTTATAGGTCATTAATGTTGTCTTCAAACCTTGTGCAGCCCAGACCCAACATTTCAAAACTTAGTGCAATATTAGATTTAAATGTAGCTGTGTTTAAGATGCTGCATGTGTTGCTCACCTAAACAGAGAAGTACTATAGTAAAACATGAAGCATCTTTCAGAAATAACAACCTGAGCCTGTCCATATAGGAGCTTCCTATAAAAACACTTTGATGACAAAAGTGTTGCATAGAATTGGAGATTATTAAAGTTATTTAAGTCTCTGGAATAAAAGGCGAGCTGAACTCTTTGATTTTTTGTTTTTTGTAAGAGAGTTTGGGAAGAAGCTGTCCGTGTCGAGCTGCAGGTCAGACCTCAGTGGTTTCACTCCCACACAAAGCTTTTGTTGTTTTTGTTTTTATCTCTACAGCTGCTCTTAAAGGAATCAGAGACTTCCTGTTTTCATGTCGCTGTAGGACATGTAGTACGTGTGTTTCTAATGCCAACTATCAAAAAACTAATTGATGAACTTGCAATTATTTTGCCACTTCTTACCTCGTTACTTTATGCTGAAAATAACCACAAATAAAAAGAGATTTCTGATTCTGATGCTGCTTCTGTAAAAACTGACTTTCTACCTGGGACTGTTAAGTTATCAAGGAAACCTTTTGATTGCTTCTGTACAGCATTGCATTTTACCTTCACTGAGAAAAACTAAAATGTTATTTTCTATTGCTTAACATAAAACTGTGGCTGAAAACATAATCACTTTGTTTGATTTATTGTATATACACTCGTAGAGCTGTCCTGTCCACAGATTCGCTCACCTGAGCTGCAAATCTCTGCACCTCCTCCAGAGTTACCATGACTGTCTTTACTGACTCACTGACTAACCTTTTCTTCCCCCAGTGGCCATTTAATAAGATAAATCTTTTTCATTTCTCATAATTACAAGACTTTCTCCAATAATAGTGGGATTTATACTGGCATTCATTTAAACACAAGTGGACTCTATTTGCTGATTCCATGACTCTCATATAATGTGATTATATAATTTGTAAAAATTGTACAGAACTTAAAATATGTCCTTTAACATCTCAGTTATGCTCTACTTTGTATTTGTCAATCACATAAAGTCTTAGTAATTGTTCTATAGATGCAACATGGCAAAAAATATAAAGGTTTAATACTTTTGCAAGGCTTTCTGTTCTATCAGATGTTATCGTTTTTATTCTGACACAAATATTACCATGTAAAGTAATAAAATTATGATAAAAAAGCAGCTTCAATAAGAGTAAAGTTTCCATATTTATCAACATTTGATGCGACCATGACCAGCTCGGCGAGTCAGTAGTTTGCACAATCTGCTGCTGGTAATAATTTGATGTTGATGGGTTTAAAGATAAAGTATTTCTATCCTTGTAAAACCAAAACCAAATTATAACTTCATAAGATTCTGAACATTTCTCATTTAATGCAGTTATTCTAATATTGCTACTTTATTATGGTGATATTCTGACTTTTTTCTTGCATTATCACAACTTTATTCTAGTAAAATTAGAACTATATTTTCATTACAACTTTATTTTTGTAGTATTACGACTTTATTGTCATACAGTTTTATTCTCATAATTTTATGGCTTGATTCTCTTAATTTGAAAAAATAAAATTTTCTGTCATAACTTTTAAGATCAACTAGAAAAAATAAATATAGATCTGCTCAGTGTCAAGTAAGAAATTCTGAAATAACCTTATAATTTGCACAGGTCCAAATGCTCTAGTGGATACTGATGATGTCTCTCAGACTGAACATCCTCCTTATTTTCTTAAAGAGCCGTCGGATGTTTCTGATTTAGGTTTAATAGTTACAAAAGTTGAGCTTCTCTCACATATCCTGTGAAAGCAGTTTAGCACAGAAGGTCAGTGACCGCAGGTGAATGGTTTTCGTCCCAGTGGAAGTTGGCCAGAACCTCTTCCACTGTAAACGGTTTTGGCAGCAGAGCTCACCAGCCGATCCAGGTGTTCTCCCCAGAGAAGCTTTGTTTCATCTGCTTGTCAGCAGCTTTGGTTCCCTGGATGTTCGGTCTATTATTCTGCAGTCAGATTTCTGAGAACACGGCTAATCAGCAGTATGCAATCTGTATGATGACAGGGGTCAAATCTTTATCTGACACCTAAACAATGCTACTTTTTTAATGGCTTTCCATGTAACTGAACGGGGCAAAGTGCTGGAGTCTGATGCTTCCTGTTTTTCTGCAGCTACTCTACTATTGTGTGTATGTTCCTTAATGTTTATCAAGATGCTGATCTTGTTGGGGTGGAAATATCGAAGCATTTTTCCTTATGTACTTTAGATTAAGGTTAAAAAGAACCATGTAGCACCGAGGGGAAAATTCATGAAGAATCTGAGTAGAACTGGAGCGAGACGAGGCCTGAATCACTGTCAGTGTTCCTCTCTAAAAATACTTTTAAATTCAGACTTTTTCACTTGCTGCAAAAGTTTTAGTTTGGGTTTTAGAAGGTGTCACAGGCAGCACTGGAATAAAACAACTGTACTCTTTGCTTTGAGATTTGACTCCTCCTTATTTCACATCTTCAGTTTTGTGTGGGACTTGTTTTGTTCCTGTCTGGCAGTGAGACATATTTGAGTTGGCATTGTGATTTCATGTCCTTCTTTATGCTTCTTTATTATGGGTACCACACGGTGCACTAATAGGCCCTCTGCTATTTGTTATCCTCTGTCTTCCTTTGTGAGCCATTCTTAGGAAACGCTGGATGTTTTTCACCACTTGTTCATGATTTTCAGATTCATCCAGTCAAAGAAACATTTTAAAGTTGAATTTTTGCATTTATTCTGTCTGATTTTTTTAAACATATTAGAGGGATGGAAAACCAAACTCTTTATAAGTCTGCAAGGGAGAAAATACTTTATTTTCTTTAAAGTAATCAGCACATTAAAGTATCTCTAAGCACAAGATAAACACCCATTTCACTTTTTAAAGTCACTTTGTCTTGTTTAGGGCAGAATCACAGCTGATTAAAGACATAAAACACTTTAAGACAGTTTAATTAAATATCCTGCTCAACATACAGACGTCCTCTGCCTGCCAAAATCTTTAAGGTTCAAATGTTGTCAAAAACTTGTTAATTCTGTCTAACACTAACTAAAAAAACAGACAAAGAAAAGAAACAAGAAGTTGCTGAGCTGATTAAAATCTTTTGGCTGGACATAAATGAATTAACTATAACAACATTGATAGCCATGTTTCCTCCACAGAAACATGTCAGACAATAAGGCAACTGCAAGGATGTTAGCCTCGTCATTAAAAGGGTAATTACTTCACGTTATTACATCTGCACATGTTTTGGCAAGTCGCTGAATTTGTTTTTAAGACATTGCATCTTGAACTTCAGCTAGTTTTGGTGAATTAAACTCGGTGTATTAAGAAAACTTGCATTTTAAACTGCGTGTATCTCATTTAGAGCTGGAAGAAACCAGGTGGGTTTTTTTGTTTCTGGTTAGAAAGGCAAGTGTTTTAACTTTCAAATTATTACTGGTTGGATAAGTCAGTTAAAACATTACACGTGCAAATGAGAATTCATTTGAATGCGTTTATTAGTTAAATAATTTGTGCTTCTAAACTTCATTTATGTATTTTTGTAGATAGCAAGTGTTGATATTTTGCATTTTTAAGTAAATAAAATGGATCCTGTCGAGAACATGCAGAAGTACTCATATTTTACAAATATGAGTGAAATATTTGCTCATATTAAATGCATATTTAGGGTAATATGCATTTGATTTCTACCCCTTTTACTCTGATACGTCAAAATGCAGTGCAACACATTGTCTTCTAACTTAAATGTATTGAAGTTGGTGATTGAAACACAAGAAAAAGTGAGAAGAGGTTTGAATAATTTTGAAATTACATGAGTTCTGCTCTTTTGTGTTGCCTCACATCTTTTCTCTATTTTCTGTCATTAACTATGTATAATTAGACATATGACTCTTTCTGGGACTATCATAATGTCTTTTTTTGTTAATTTGTCTAAAGCAGCCTGTCCTTGCTTGCTGTGTTCAGACTGTTTCTGCCTCTTTTCAGACTTTAGCCCATGTGGAAGCCTTTATCGACTTCAGCGAGGATGAGCTCATCGAGGAAGGAGTTTTAGACCAAGGTGTGTACGAATGATAGAGCTGGTAGCCACCCAGTGTGGATCCTGCAGCAGACTCACTTTGAGGCCCAGAATTCAGAATCTTTATAACAATTAATTCAGTTCAACCCACCTGAGTGAATATTTTACAGAAAAACCTTTCACTGCGGTTACAGTGAAAGGTCAAATGTCAAATCTTGCCGGTGATTATTGATTGAATTTATAAGTGGGCAGTTATAACATATGAATTTGTATATTTATTGCTGTCATCCTGCTGGAAAGCCAACATCTGTCCTGAGGTTTCGTCAGGCTTTATTCCAGCAGCCCGACAAAATTCAACTAAATTCACAACAACTGTTGCCTCAAGAAACTTTGCAAGATCCAATTTATATATTCGGTTGCATACATTCTATTTCAATACAGTCGAGGTTAGTTTCCTTTGTGAATTAGTAAAAAATGTATCTGTCCTTTGACTTTTCTCTAACAGGATTTAGACTGAGATTAAATTACACACAGGCAGCTTGATCCAGTGGATTTTATTTATCTGTTCCTGAGTGAAGAAGGTTTAACATACAAGCTAGAACAATGTGTATAAATTGTATAATTCCCTGAATCAATTGTATAATTTATTGCTTTTATCAGAGTCTGTGCAACCCAAAGCTTGCCAGGCTCTGCAGAACAACAACTTTAGAGCCCTAAAGTGATTCCAAACCCTCCACCATTTGCTCTTCTGTTCAGTGTCTTTCCCTGACTTTTTCCCTCCTCCATTAGTGGACATGTCGGTGTGTGATCTGCAAGCGGAGATTGAGCAGCATCTGAAGGATGAGCGGCGAGGCGAGAGGCTTCGCAGCGGGGTCCACGTGGTGATCGCTGGTGCCACCAACGCAGGGAAAAGTAGCCTCCTCAACACACTCTGTAAGAGCCAAAAAAAGCAGAATGCAGGAGCACACATGATGGATTGGCTTAAAACGAGTCTGCTGAAACATAAACACAGACTTATTGTTCAATCACACTTGATTTATTAGGGGAAAAAAGGAAAATCTGTCAACCGAGCATGGACTCGGATATGCTTGAGTCATGCAGAGGGACCCATATAAAGAAACAAACAAGCATGCTTCCTTTAAGATTAAATAAAATCTCTGAGTCTGAAGTATCAATCTGTGGAAGTAGACTCAAGAATCTGAGCTACTTTATCAAGAACCACTGATAGTTGTTCCTGTAATTGTTCACTAATTAGCTCTCAAGTATAAGACATGTTAAAATGACTGTTTAAAGTCACATTTACATGTCCGTTCATTAATTCAGTGTTCAACTAAAATATATTTGAGTTTATGGCTTATTTTGTTGTGCAGCAAATGGCCAGCCTATCTTCCTCTGAATCACCGTTACTCCTGTTTCCACTTGTGTAAACAACATGGTGTCAACATGAGCCGTTTGTTGTTTCAGTATTACGTTTGTTTCCTGGAGTCATTTAGGATTAGTTTATATAAACCAACCCGGAACAGGAACTTGGCAGAGATTCACTATTGGAATAATAATCCGGTTGTCCTGTCCAGTTCTGAATCTCTTTGGTGTCACATCCAACCTGCAGAAACGAGTTTTGTAGTAAAGATTGCGTAAGAGAGAGACTCTTAAAAGATTAGTTTAAATAGTATTGCTCATTTTGATTTAATATAAAATCATCAAAAGGGATTTTTCTTTTTCTTTTGACTGGAAAGGCTCGAATTACAAATCCCTTTTTCTACCTGTTAAGTAGAAAAATGCCACAATAAAAAATATTAATTATACAGATAATTAGATAAAACTGCTTGTTAAAATGTGTAAAAAGCAGATCTAGTCACATCAGTGCATAATTATCCCTACAACTGCGATGCAGTAAATTTCCTGATTGGAGTTATTGGACAGATGGCATCTTATTGTAGCAGCACGTTGAGAGTCAGTGTCTTTAGTTTTAGTAGAAGTGATTGAAAGACTAGACACTATTTTAAAACCAGTTTAGGTGGGAAAAAATGATGTCATACAGCTCTGGAAAAAAATAAGAGACCATTAAAATGATCAGTTTCTCAGATTTTACTCTTTACAGGTATATGTTTGAGTAAAATGAACATTGTTCTTTAATTCTATGATCTTCTGACAACATGTCTCCGAAATTCCAAGTAAAAATTACGTTTTTATTTGCAGAAAATGAGAAATGATCAAAATAAGGAAAAAGATGCAGAGCTTTCAGATGTCAAATAATGCAAAGAAAACAACAATACTCAGGAAGAGTTCAGAAACCAATATCTTTTGGAGGTTTTCAATTGGGTTCAGTGCAGTGGACTCTTAGTTTTTTCCAGAGCTGTTTGACGTCTTTACGTAGAGTATTAAAAGCAAACATAATCTGGAAACCATGAATTGTCCCTATTCATCCCACATAAACAGCTTTGACTGGTTCTGCCCTAAACCCTTCAGGACCTCTGGAAGGTATTTTGTGTTATCAGGCTCCAGGCTGTTTCCAGGAGATTCTTCAGGTCATGAGAGTTTAAAAGGGGGTCACACTTGTGTTTCCTGCTCATCCCTCAGAAAAACAATGAGGTTGAATGTTTGAGGGGTCAGGACGATGTGTCGTTCTGTTTGCCATGTTCGAGTCATTTGTGAATCAGTTTAGGTTTATTGACAGGGTTTGGTATGTTTACTCGTTTTACTTTCTTATGATGGACTCAACCACACTCCATGTTGTTTGACCTGCTTGAAGAGGGAATATTATGTAAAGTTAAAGTTTTTTTAACTTTATGTGATGTTCTAATGTCCTTCCCCCATCATAAACATACCTGAAGTGTTGAAATGATTCTTTAATCTCTCATGGCAACCATTTTCATCAATGCTTGCTCTCACAAAGCTTTCCCCACTAGGCTCCTCCAGACTAGTGGCAGCAGCAATTAGCAAACACCTGGTGGAACTGCACATCTCATCGCTACTCATAAAACTACTTATGTAACTTTTCAAAAGTTTGGATTTATTTGGTCAGTATCTGGGATAGCTGCGTTTTAAATGGACCTGCCAGGTTTTCTAGGAATAATTTTGATAACTCTAACTAAGCAAATACAATAAAGGCTTGGTCTGATTTAACTTGAGACAGTGAGATAAAAAAAAACCTTCTTATTCAGTGTATTTATATATCTGGTTTCAGCTGTATTTTAAAATGATGTAAACGGCTTAATGGAGAAACATTGTTGTGATGATGTGCGTAAAGCAGAGTGCCTGGAAGAACAGGAGCTTCTTAAACTGACCTGAAGACGTTAAATTGCAACATCAAATTTATTTTTACTCATATTTGATAAATACTGCATCTTTATGTCAACTGAAGGTAATTTGATTGTGCTATAAGACGGTGCTATGCCTGGGAAATACATATACTGCTCCTTTGAATTTGAATTTTGTAATAATGGTTGGGTTGAGAAATGCAATTGAATATTTTCATACACTGAATAAAAAACACATTTGTAAGAACATATTTTAGACATTTATTTTTGTAACTTTCCCTTAAATCAAAGGTTTAGATTTGTTTGGTCAGTATCTCGGATATCTGCCTCTGGTCAAGTTTCCTGGCACTAAGCAAATAAAAACAATTTCGGCAATTTTAACTAAGCAAAATCAAGAAAAGTTTGGTTTGATTTAACTTCAGTCAGTGAGAAAAACATGTATTTATGTTTTTTATTCAGTGTATACTTGGTTTCAACTGTACTTTAACTTTATTATTATTATTTATCCCAGGTCAGAGACCTGCAGCTATTGTTTCTCCCATTGCTGGGACCACCAGAGACGTAGTGGAGTCGGCCCTGGACATCGGAGGCTTCCCTGTCCTGCTGAGCGACACGGCGGGCCTCAGAGACAGCCCAGACCTGGTGGAGCAGGAGGGGGTTCGTCGGGCCAGAGAGAGGTACGCAGAGGGAGCAAACAAAAACAACTTCTTAACAATCCAGTTCATTTCTGTTCAATTTAAATCCAGAAAGAAATTCATTACTGGTTAAACAGGACAGCTCTACATAACGATGCCTCAACAAGTGTGTAATTTAGCAGAACAAATGAGTTTGGGGACCAAAGTATATTCCTGAAAACAAAGAAAGGAAGAAATAAGTCTTTTCTGTAATGTCTGTGCAGCTGCCACAGTTTATGTTACTGCTGAGCCACGGTTATAAATACATGGGACAAACACAGCCAGGAGGTTATGCAATGAAGAGCCGCCGTTCCTCATTGTGGGTTTTTCAAGTGTTATGATATATGATTCACTCTTAGAGGCATCCAGTATTTACATCAGCGAGGAATACATGGTGCATTTGTCATCACTTCTTTACAGAACAGACACTTTGAAAAAATATGCACAAGTTAAAACAATTAATTAAACTGTGACATAAATATCCAAGAAAATAAGCTGATCTTTTTTATCAAAATGAACTAGTGGCTCTATTTTTATAATATGGTTGCTATAGAGAACTTTAGATATTACAATGTCAGATCTTTCCAACATATTATGTTTTAATTCATTATGTTCTTCCCTTAGAAAATGAATGTCAAGTGTTTCCCTAACTACTTGTGTTTTTGGCAGACAGTCTGCATCACCGCACAGAAAGCAATAAAAAAGATTTAGAGCGTGCTGCAGGGCTTAGCCTTCTGTTTGGTGATGAAGGAAGGCTTTTGATGCCACATATATTTTAACGGCTCTTATAAAACAAAACGATAGTCATTGCAGTGTTTTTAGAAATAAAATGTGATAAAAAACAGTGGAAAAACTTTGGGGTTTTTTTGTGGAAGTTTGTGTTGGTGGTTTAGAATAGGATTTATGAGGCACTAAAAGCACCCCTTAAAAAGAGGATATTAGATTTTTTCCACTTTTTTCCCCCTACCTCTTTTCCTGTACAAAAAAGCAGCATGTTTTGCTAAAACTTTAGAAATAAATCGTAAGTTAAATGGTAAGTTTTCTTTTATTATTATTTTCAGGATTTGATATGCAGCTCTGGAAAAAATTAAGAGGCTGCTTAAAATGATCAGTTCTCTTATTCTATATGTTTGAGTAAAACGAACATTGTTCTTTTTATTCTATGAACTAATGACAACATGTCTACATTTCCAAGCAAAAAATGTAGTATTAATTTGCAGAGTTTTGGAGGGATTCGACTTAAGTTGAATGACTTGGCATGAGTTATGAGGTTATGATTGAATTTCTGGTCATATTGTTGAAAAATATTCATTTTAAATGAGAGCAAAGGAGTGGGGCTCTACAGTACAGAGGTTCTGGATAGCACAGTGGAAACATAACTGAACTAAACACACTGATAACTTAGGAAAGAGCTAGTTTTAATAAGAAAAAAAAAGATGCGTGGAGTATGACATTTTAATTGACAAAAGGTCACTTTAAAAAGCTAATTTCTCTGTTTCTTGTATTTTCTTAGTGATAAACAAATTCAGATCAAAGCTAAGGCCTGATAAAAACACGAGAATGTCAGACTAATTTTAATTTTGCTGCAATTCGGTGGCTCTATAGGAAGGGTGGGCTCTTTATGTTCTGAAGGAAACCGGTTTGCAGGGAGCAGAACTGGAGCTCTTGACCTGGGTCGCTACAGGAAGGACGTGGTGAATACAAGCATCCGCTACCACTCCTGCTGCTACCTTACGCTTGGATTTATGCAAGGCAGCGGCATTCCACAATAAATGAATGACTATACACAATGTATACACTCCCAGACTTAAAATGCCAGATATTTTCAGAAAGTCTCACTGGAAAAACTCTAGAAATGACTGACGGATACGATGAGAAGCTGCTCCATTCCTAAATTAAGCAAAACAGTTAAGATGACAGCTGTAACTACTGAAACTGAGCTGAAAACTGTCATTTGTTGACCATCTTTGTAGATGAAGAAGCGAATTACATGATTAGAAACATTGAAACATTCAATCCAAATTAAACTGTGTAATCTAAAGGCAACCCTTTATATATGAGACTCTGAAATGATGTAAAACTTTAATTATTTCATATTTACAGTCACACTTTTGTTTTCATCTGATGATATGAGATTGAGGGACATAAATTGTAACTAATCATAAATTAGATAACCAAAGAAAGTAGAAAATAATGCCCTCCAATTAAAGGAACTTTATTAGGAATAGGAACACAAATCGTCAGTGTTCATTATTATTATTATTTTATTATTATTAATCACTATTGTGCACTGCATGGTTTTCAAATTACCAGAATTTCTTCCAGATCATAAATACTGCTGTGACAGTTGGCTAAAGAAGTTCTTTGAGATAAAGTGTTTTTATATACAGCCACTACTGAGAATTTAAAAAGATAGCAGAAGCGTCATAAATGTTCTCAGAATGAGCTCCGGGATAAAACCTGATGCTTTCTGCAGGGTGCAGCAGGCTGATCTGACTCTGCTGGTCGTTGACTCCACCATCCTCCCCTCAGAGGAGCAGGAAGCTGCAGCGCTCCTGCTGGAGCACCTGAGGAGCGTCCTGTCCTCCCAGAACCAGCCTGGAGCAGGTGCAGCATGATGACATCATCAAGTTGTGTATCTTTAGTAAAATGTGATCTGTTGAATGTTGGACAATGAGTGGATTTGTACTTGTGAGATAAGTAGACATTTTTTTGTCACTGGGAGTAATCCTCTTCAGTAGTCTATAACTTAAAATAAAATAGCACACTACTGATAGGTTTGTGTCGGTTCTGCAGGCAGGTGTCTCCTGGTACTAAATAAAACTGATCTGCTCCCTGAGGCTCAAAGAGAGAAGCTGGATCTGGGGTTGAGAAGAGTCTCTGGACTCCCACCTGTGTGCCTGATTTCCTGTCAAACCAACGAAGGACTGAAGGACTTCCTCACTGTGCTGCAGAACAGCATCAGAAAGATGTACGTTTTTCATTTTATCACCACAAAATTAGTTTTTAAAAAGTAGAGATGCACGATTTTTTAACATATCGTTATTGATCTGATACATAAAACTGGGCCAATATGAACAACCTATCTTTATTTTTATCTGTTTCTGATGGGGTTTTTGTCCCCAAAGGTGTCAAAACGGTTGTGAAATATATGTAAGATTGGTAAATATTGTATATTATATTGCATATAATTATAATATTGTATATTACCAATATACAATATTTGTAATTTGCAAATATTATATTACAAATATGCAGAATTTGTAATATATAAATATTGTATGTTGCAAATATACAATATTTATACAATATATCCAATATTTATCGATATCCGATAAATATCAGATATCAGTATCGGCCCAAATGTTTATATCGGTGCATTTAAGAAGTTAAACAACAACGAAAAATGACCATTTGACCATAACGTGTTGGTATACGGGATTAATCAGTTTATTGTGTGATAAATTAAAATGAGCTCCATAATTTACTTTGAAGGGTAATTTTGTCTGCAGAGATTTGATTATCAGTTTTATTTATGGTTTCTGTTGCATGTGCTTTTTATTTCTGTTTTATTAATTGTTTTTAGTTTGTTCATGAATATTTAAAATGTATTTCAGTTCCAGTTATGTTCTACATTACAGAGTGATTTTGCATTATGCACAAAAATGGTCTCAAAAGAACAATATTATCGTTTACTTCAATAATTATTAGCATAGTAGTTACTGAGATTACTAGTAGTCTAATTACTAGGACATTTTATTGATTTTGTTGTGCTATCAGGCCCACATACATGTTTTGTTTCATGAACACTTGTTTTTTTTCTGGGTGCAGCTCTTTCATGTACAGTAGATGAGAGTAAAATATCGTTTGTTTTCTGCTGCTGATGAACTTTTATGACTTCAACCTCATGTTTGTTATTCTTTGTCTGATTTTCTTCTGCAAACTGAAGCACAAAAAGTAATGATCGTTTTATTGCCCTGGTCCGTTTTGTTCTCCTGATTTCCTCTGTAGGTGTGGTGACCCTCTCTCCGGAGCGCCCACGCTGACCCAGGCCCGCCACAGAGCCCACCTGCAGCAGTGCCTGGCGGCGCTGGCTCAGTACCGGTGGTACCGTGACTCTGACCTCGCTCTGGCAGCTGAGGGCATCCGGTTAGCGCTCACCGGCCTGGGGAGGATCACAGGACGGGTCGGGGCAGAGGAGATCCTGGACATTATCTTCAAAGACTTCTGCATCGGAAAATGAAGGAGCGAGAGTGAAAACACAGGTGATCACGACCCACTCAGGGAGGAAGGCTGTTTTCCCACAGAACCGGTTTACTGACTGAAAGAGCCCGGGCTCTGTGCCATCCTTCTGGGTCCAAATAGTCGGCTCTGTGTTGTTGGCTGCTGACGAACCTCCGTTCCCAGGACAAAACTATTTTTTCTGATGGCATTTTTTTTTAATCCAGCTGAAATAGTTTTAGGATGATGGCAATGCCTCAGGGGCCCAATATACTGAACAAGTGTTTGGCTCGGACTCAGTCATCATCCGAAAAACTTTCCCAAGGCTGAATATTGTCCTTCAGGGAAGCAGCACAACAAAAGAAGATCAGCTGTGCCCTTGGCGAGGTCAACTGAGCGTGTGGATGTCTACTTTTATCATTGAAATTCATATTTTTCTTGTTTATCCGTAAATGTTTCTTTGCTTGTTTAATGTTTGACAATTATAAAGAAAAGTCCATATGTTTCAAACAGACTCTGTCTGTCATCTCTTTGCAGGTTTTAGGGTTGCCTAGTCAAAGTTTGGACTAATTGACAGGCCGTGGCGTGAACTTAACACGCTTGAAAACCTTCCACTGTGACCGAATTGATGTGAAAATAATTCACTATAAGTTTCTATAATTGTTCATCTGTTGCTGCCAAACATAAAGGAAATAACTTCTAAATAGGACTAAGTTGATTTGAGCCATAAATACTAAAATCATGATTTGAAACTCAGATTATCTGTTATTTGTTTCATGATTTACAACATTTCAACTCAACAAATAAGCAAAAGCAGAAAGACTTTGTTAAAGAAACAAATATTTGATCTTGGTTGAAGTAGGTAGAGGAGTAAATTTATCTAACGTAATTTAGATTAGTTTTGTTATACATATATTTTGTATTTATTTGAAGTAACTGAAGTGTTTTCCTTTCTGTCATCTTCAGGCTCAGTTCTCGTTGTATTTACAGATATGGATAGAATATCTCTACAGTAATAATTTGTACCAAATATTGCAGCCAAACAGTAATTTGTGATTGTAAAACTGCAGGCAATAACATTGTGATGACAATTATGATTCAGTTTATCGTTCATGAGATCAAACTCAAGCATTTTATCTTCTCAAGGCCTACAAAAGGAATGTAATGTTTTTTCATTTTCCCATTGGATTAATAAAGAATTTTTCTATTGAGATTTTAATTGAATGGTAAGGTTGCATTTACTACATCTTTTTGTTTTTTTACTCAGTTTCCTCTCCAGTTCTGGATGACAATGGCTGAGTTTCCATTGACCATAAAATTGTACAAATTGTAATGACAAAAATAGATTTGTTTAACGGAAACAGACCAATTTTGAAAATACACTTTTTGATGAAATGGCCCGATAAAACATTTTCTTATTTAATACAAGCGCCACTGTTGCGAAATTGTGTTGCTTCAACATTAGCGGAATATCAATAAAGTTTTGCACAGTTAAAGTTTTGTGATGGAAACGCAGTTAATAAGGGGCAACCCTTCGCGCTTCAGTGGGAAAAGGTGTTTTTGGAGGCGATAATCTCTGCACCCTTTGTTCGCCTGTCAATCTGCCCTTGATCAAATATTTATGTTTCCTTGTTGAACTCTTCACCCTTCTTCCCCTGGTTTTTCTTGCCCTGCCTCTGACGACATTCGGCCTGCTGCTGACCGATGTAACTGATGTTTCTGCGTTTGTTTGACTCAGTCTGAGCTGGCGACTCTTCCTCTTGCCGCTTTGCTCTGTCGACTCTATGATTCTCTTTCATGTTTCCTTTGATTGATGACAAAGCTGGAGAGTTTGAGCTAAAAGTGGGATTTGCTGTCATGGTGATTTGTGGTTAGAAAATGTTTGTTGTGACTGTAGCTTAACTCAATACAATTTTGCTTCTTTGTTTTTGCCATTTTGAAAACATCTACGCACATTTCGCTCTAAACTCTGGCTAGAAATTCCTACATTTTCATGTTTTTTCAGAGAAAGTCATTATTTTGTTGATTTGGATGCTTCAACCAAAAGTGATCCAGAAAAATTTTATTAATCTTTCTTGCAAAATAATCAAGGATTTTTGTTCAAACTGGTTGATGTTTGCATGATGGCATATTAGATCCATTGTAGGTAGACAAATAAAAGAATAAAATTGAGAATAAGCTCTTTTTTTGCAGAAAAAAAGTGGAAATTTCTGAGTTTGAAAAGTAGAAAGTTTGCTTGAAAAACCTCAGAAATTTTCATCTTTTTAAACTAAGACATTTCCAAGATTTTTCTAGAAAATTTCTGAAATACTTAGAAAATAGGGCTTTACAATAAATTAGACAAAAAGTCAAATAAATTAGGACTCATAACAGGTCAATATTACTGAGTCTGTTTCTAACATAGTTTCACATGGTTTCTGACTGATGCCCAACATTTTTGTCACATTTTGACTGATTGCAGGACTTTAAACTGTCTGTTGGCTTCCTGTGGTTTTGAATAGATGCTAGTGTTGACGTAGCTGGATCCAGCCCGGTCTGCCCTGTATCCATGTGAGTCTGTGTGCATGAGAGCATCCGGGACTATACATGGAATCACAAACACTTTATGTTAAACAAAGGATTTCCTGCCAGCAGAAAGCAGACAGACTCACCTGTAGATTTCACATTCATCAGAAAAGTGAGCCTGACGGATTGTTTTCTTATGAAATATGGAAAGCAGCAAACAGTTTTTCTCTTTCTGCCTTTCTGGATGCTTTACTGGTTACAAGTTGTGAATTCAGGAATTATAACTGGGTCCATAAGGCTTAAATATCTGAGGATCTCTGCCACCAGCCACTTGAACAACAAAATAAACTAAGAAAAACACACTAATTTCTAATTAATCTAATTACAACGTAATTTTTAAAAAGTTTGGATTCCACTTATTTCCAAAAGTATTTCTTTGGACATTTTGTTTTGATACAACTGCAAATTTCAGTCTTTTATTGAGTTTTCTTGTAATAAGTTTAAAGATTATTGTTATTTTCATAAAAGAGAAAATGCATAATAATCAACATGAATACATCATGTAAATATGCCAGATTTAGCCAGTGAGGCTAATTAATCTGTAGTCTCCTATCAAGTTGATGGAAGAGATTAAAAAAATATAATTACCGTCATGACACACATGATTTATGACATTTAAATCTATAGCTACACTGAAATCTAAAAGAAAAGTAATTTACAGTAAATATTTATAATAAAATAAAAATAAGTCACCTCCATAAGAAAACAAACATGTAAAAATGAGAATGAATGTGAAGTAGTGACTGTGGAGTGAAAGTAAAACAATGCACAGTTTTCAACATCATTTCCAAATAAAAATCTGTAAAGTGTGGAGTGCATTTTTAATCAGATCCGATGATTCAATGCTTCCTCTAATCACCATTGACTTCAATCACTGCTGCATGTTTTCTGGGATGTTTCTACCAGATTTATTCATTTCTGCTCATTCTTCATTGTTGCTTTGTTTTGGTCTCTTTAGACCAAACCCTTTGCTTCCATGTGTTTTCTGTGGCAAGACTTTTAACTTCAATGTTTTTCTTCTTTTTGAACAATAAGCTAATCTTTCAGAAGATTAGCTTATTGTTCCATAATTGTTTCTACCCTTTTTAATTTTACTGACGTGTTTCTAATTCTGCTGATGGCAAAGTGGACTTAAAATCATCACTTAAAATAAATCATACAAATAAAAGCTGAAAAATGAGTATTTTACAATTAATACTCCTTTTGCATTGAGCGATTTCTGTTGAATTTGCTGTGAGGAAAATAAAACAGATTTTCTTACCTAAAGTTGCACAAACACACAGGACAGTCAGGTCAAAACAGTTTTTATTTACATATCTAACAACTCAAACGTTTGCATCAGTGGTTCATTTTCCTTAACTTAGATGAGCTAGTTGCTTTATCATTTAGTGGCAGGAGAATAATTAATTCAACAAGCTTATTTAACTTCAACAAATCATATCTAATATATTAACACAATTTATTCACACAGTTCAGAGTAATCAGGTTGCTCAAAGTTAAAAGGAACATATTTTAATGTAAATTCACTATAATAAAGCAGGAAAAATGCAGTATAAGAATAATAAATGTATCATTTTAATCACTTGCATGAATAATCTGTACAATATTTATACAACCTGAACTTGATGAGTAAATTTTCCTTTTGCAATGTTTCTATTTTTTCCCTTTTCTTGTTCATGTGTACCAAAATGGACCCTAATAATCTTTAAAAAAAAAAAAAAAAGACCAGCATCTATTCCCAGCAACAGAAATCTTTGTGCTATTAACTTCTGGAAGGAAAAGGAAGCTGTAAAGCTAAAGAACAATTCCTATGATAGTTACTAAAACTATAAAATAACCCATAAAACAGTTAGCTAATAGATCTGACCTATTTTTAAGTTCGCCATAAACGCAAAAACAGAAATAGAGCAGCTAATTCCAGACGTGATGATGTGTTTCCATGCAAACTGCTCATGAATCACGAGGAAACATAAATGTTGCTATTTTAGCTTGTAGCAGACAAAACACCGGCTCTACGTGTCCTCGTCTCAACTCTTTGTTGCATTTTTATGACTGCTGAGACAATAAGAGGGCAAAACTGCTTCGGCGTGAGTCAGAGTCCATTTTTAGTTTGTGAGCGACACACAAGAAAAATATTTACACCTGTATCCCTCTGGGTTTTTCACAACATGTTAACAAACTGGACCAGGAACCGGATCGAAGTCCTGTCTTTATAAAAGCAATCACACTTACTGACGATCAATTAATCAGTTACTCTTCTGTAAAATTGTGTTTTTTTGACATTTATTTCATGCTATAATGTTATTCGCCCATCAAAATGGTTAGCGCCTCGCCCACACTGCTCCTTCAGACTAGCAGCAGCACCAATTAGCTTGTTGGAGGAGTGAGTCTGCTAAGCTCATTATAAAAACTTTCTCATTGCAACGCTCCTGAAAGCAATCGTCGACGACTTAATGGAGAAACGTTGTTGTTGGAGGCAGAGTCGGAAAGAACAGAAGCTTTTTAAAGAGACAGAGGCCCAATTTCAAAGTGTTGAATTGTGAAGTCACATTTCTTTTAAGATATTTTGATATGCACATCATTTTTGTAAGTAACAACTGAAGATTGATTCTGCTATAAAATGAAAAATATGTCATAATGCTCCTTTAGTTAGCAGTAGCTTGGTGCTAACTTCACTCTTACATCTCATGGAATAACATTTCTACTTGCTTCGGTTTAACCAGGAAATTGTTGCACTTTTATCTACATTTAAGGTTTGACTAAAATAATTTAAGATGAAATCATGTTTAGCATGTCCTGTAATATACTAAAAATGTAGGAAGGTGTATTTTTGTTATCATGCCAATGATATTTACAGGTTTTGTCAAATTGCTTAACAATAGTAACATAAACATCAGTTGAAAGTTGACATGAGGAGTTTTCTGAGCTTTGAAAATCGATGCTATGACTCAAATCAACCAACCTGAAAGATACAAACAAAAAACATTTATTAACACATCTTCAACTAATGACTACACATGCAAGAACAGAAAAATATAGACCAGATAGTCAAGTCTTTTAATTTCCGATGTTACTGTCTAAACTCCAGTTTTACTCTAAACGATGAGCAGCGATAAATGGGATTAATTGCGATATTAATGCAATAAAACAACTTTAATCATGAGCAGCTTCACACAAACTCCTGTTTGTTAGAGGATTAATGAAGCAAAATGACGAGTCAATTTTATCTCTCCCTCTCAAGCCAAATAAAAACATGAAAAAGATTGAATCAAAGTTTGATTTGAAGGTTAATCAGGAAGGTTTCCAGGGTTGGAGCTCACCACTTCAAGTCTTCACTAAGTAAGACATGTTGGTAGCAGCCTACTTCCCCTGCTGAGGCACAGTTTGCGGGAAAACACTGTGTAGTGGGCCAACCTGTGAAAAGATTAAATGATTTAATTGTTTAAATTAAATCAAATAAAATTTTATTTTAGATAATTTATTTCATAACAAACACAAAAATACAAAGTCATGCAACACAGAATCAACAACCAAAACATTACATTAAATCAAGTGCCATCGTTAAATTCGTAATTAATTATGTTTCAAATCCAACTCTAAACAGGTGGGTTTTTAGTCGAGATTTAAAGGAAGTCAGTGTTTCAGCTGTTTTATAGTTTTCTGGAAGTTTGTTCCAGATTTGTGGTGCATTGAAGCTGAATGCTGCTTCTCCTCGTTTGGTTCTGGTTCCGGGGATGCAGAGCAGACCAGAACCAGAACCTGAGGGCTCTGGAAGGTTGGTACAGCAGCAGATCTGTAATGTATTGTGGAGCTGAGCAGTTCAGTGATTTATAAACTAACAGCAGTATTTTAGAGTCTATTCTTTGAGTTACAGGGAGCCAGTGTAGGGACTTTAAAACTGGATGATGTGCTCTAACTTCTTGGTTTTAGTCAGAACACGAGCAGCAGCATTCTGGATCAGCTGCAGCTGTTTGGGTTAAACCTGTGAAGACGCTGTTGCGGTAATCAATGCGACTAAAGATAAACGCATGGATGAGTTTCTCTAGATCTCAGAGACATAAGTCCCCTAATCCTGGAGATGTTCTTCAGGCGATAGAAGGCCGACTTTGTGACTGTCTTTATGTGGCTCTGAAGGTTCAGGTCAGAGTTCATCACGACTCCTAGATTTCGGGCCTGATTGCTAGGTTTTAGTTGTAATAACTGAAGCTGTGCATTGACTCTAGATCGTTCCTCTTTAGGTCCAAAGATAATAACTTCAGTTTTGTTTCTGTTCAGCTGGAGAAAGTTTTGGCACATCCACACATTTATCTGTTCTAAGCATCTGTTCAGTGATTAAATGGGTTCAGAGTCGCCTGGTGACATCGTAATGTAGAGCTGTGTGTCATCCGTGTTGTCATGGTAGCTAATCTTATTTCCTGTTATAACCTGAGCCAGTGGGAGCATATAAATATTGAATAAGAGGGTCCTAGGATTGAACGTTGGGGTACCCAACCACAGATCGACAATTTACTGCCTCAAAGTGAAGTTTTACTCAGAAATGTTTTTGCCTTACCAAAATTCTTAAATCTGGACAGTTCTACATATAATATGTGAATCAATTGTTTATATTTATGTAGAGATTGCTCCTCTGTATCTCACCTTGCTGGGGGGCATTTGACGCAGTTTGTGAATCTCTGTGTCTTTTCTGGTCCAGTTGTTTTTGAAGGTTGAGTTTGTCTGTCAGTAATGTTGTTAACTAAAACAAAAGATGCACCAATTTAAAACAAATAAGGCCTTTTTAATTCATTCATTAAGCAGCCGTATGTAACTTTTACAAAACATGTTTTTATCCATTTGTTAAAGTTATCATTATATCGTGACAGTATAGTATTAATCACTCTTGTGTACATGCTGCTCACAACCTCTCCCCCTTGCTCTCTTCTCAGTTTTTCCCCATCAGCTCAGGCTAGTTAGCATAACCACCGATGACAGCAGATAGACATTTTTTCTGTAACATTTGTTTCCCCGCCTTTAACACATTTAGCAGCGCACACACAAGAATGATTGACAAAGCTAAGTCCCTCCTCCTAGCTCTGATTGGTTGCATTTCTTCAAATGACAATAGTAGAGGATTATCTCGGAAAAAAATGTCTCCTACTAGTTTTAACAATCATGTAAAAATCCTATTTTTGTAAAAGTTACTACATCTTTAAACTTTGATTTGTAACTGAAAAAAAAAAAAACAGATTTCCCCAGAGCTTTGCTCCAGAACCTACCTGCTGATCATAAAACCTTTGCTTCTCGTCTAAATCCACGGTAGCTTTAGTGACTGCTGTCTGGTATTTGTCTTCACACTGCTGCAGTTTGGAGGTCAGATCCGAGTTTTGCACCTCCAGCTGACTGGACCGCCTTTGAATCTCAGTCATCTGCAGGATAAAATCATAATTTTTCTTTAAAAAACAAAAGGTTTGATGAATATGGCATTTTCCTCCTAAGTTTATCTGGGACGGGGGCACACTGGTCGATTTAACTGAACTGTGAAAGCTAAAGTTATCAGGTGAAGAAGCTAAAATAAATCATTTAAAGGTGAAGCTTTCTATTTGTCCTGTGGAGCTTTTTAAAGAATACCAACAACATGTAGCTACTTAAGATAAATTTTTCCTTTTGTCCTGCTGCATCAGCAGGGCGGACAGCTTCACCTCGGCGTTGACCTCGGGTTGCCTCACAGGACATCTGTCTCTTTAGCTGGATTTATCAGGAATGATGCCGTGAGTAAACTTCCTCCCTGGAGAAACAGGTTTCCTGTTCAGCTTGTTTTCTTGCAGGGGATTTTAGGAAGAAATGTGTTGAGGGAAAGTTCCAGGATTGGTTTGGCCGAGGTTATTACCTGTGAGGTTTAATGTTGTGCAGATAATTTGATTCCCTAAGGTATTAACTTATTATTTGGTGAAATCGTTTATTATTTCTTCTTTTTGGTGTTATGTTGTGATTTTCTGTCCGTATTTAGATTTTTAATTTAACTAAAGTTGCAAATACTAAATGAAATTGTGAGGCAACAAAACTTGATGCAAAACTCATTCTGCTTTACTAAACTGCAGAAAAACTTTCACCAAAACCAGGAGAAATTGTCACATTGCTGCAGCATTTGATGTTTTTAAGGCTGAAATGATGTCGTTTTCTTTTTATGCTTTGGGGTAAAGCAGTCTGCACTCACGCACCGTCTCGCCCACGCGGTCCAGATACAGCTGGAACTTGTGCTCCACATCCCTGGACAGGTTGGTGCAGTTGCTTTTTATCATGTCCAGCTGTTCTTTCTGGCTCTTGCAGGTGAGGTGGAATGTCAGCGAGTGAGGGAACAGGTTGTCTATCTTATTCAAAAACTTGGTGGTCACAGTCTGTATCCCACTCAGACCCTGAACAAAGTCCTCTTTGCACTTCCTGATTTGAAAGAAAAGCCTCCATTAGATTGTTTTTTACATTTTAGGTCAAATGCCCCATCTGGACAGACAGACAGGAGGTCGTCACCTGTTGTAGGCGGTGAGCTTCTTCTCCAGGAGATCCTTTTCTCTACTCAGTTTCCTGACCTCCGTGAGATGGTCGTCTCGATCTTTGATGGCGTTGTCTCGATCTCTGAAGGCGTTGTCCTTGTCGAACATCAGACTCTGAGCCATCTGATCGAAGTTTGATTTAACAAGTGCTGTCTTATTTTGGATGAGTTCCTGACACTTTCCGTTATCTGTGGGAATCAGATGGAAGGTTTGTGTCACACTAGAATTCATCCATTTTCTAACACCCTTAGAAAAGGGTGCCTCTCCAGCTAACGTTCTGGGCGAGAGGCGGGGACACCCTGGACAGGTCGCCAGTCTGTCGCAGGGCAACACAGAGACAGACAAACAATCATACACACACTCACACCTGGGGAGAATTTACAGAGGCCAATTAACCTGACAGTCATGTTTTTGGACTGTGGGAGGAAGCCGGAGTACCCGGAGAGAACCCACGCATGCACAGGGAGAACATGCAAACTCCATGCAGAAAGACCGGGGCCGGGAATCGAACCTAGAACCTTCTTGCTGCAAGGCAACAGTTCTACCAACTGCGCCACTGTGGAGCCCCACTAATTAATTTTTGCATAATTTCTACATGCTTTAGTCAGTTTAGTCGATATAAGTTAAATCTGCAGGACAATCACTTGCAATGAATCCATCCTACATTCTTATTCAGTCCTGGAAAACTTGAAAAGCTAAATCCATACAAGCATCTTTGGACTGCTTATGAACTCTGAATGTTTCAGTCACAGCTAAAGTTGTGGTTGGTCACTCAGAGAGATGTTTATGCAGTGTTGAACTTACGGATATATGTTGGTGATGGAAAACAAGGAGGACAGCGCACGGGAGGAATAAAGTTGCTTTTCTGCTTTTCAAGGTTTGCACATTTGAAAAAAAAAAGACATAAAAGAAGATGAATTAGATCATGAGAAGGTTTCCATTTCTATTATTACAAAGATGACCAACAGAGAAACAACAGAAATGTACAGAAGAGCTTTATGGCCACTGAAAATAGAAAAAGAAAATAATTCTGACTGACTTTTAACTTTTTTTTCTAAGATTTCTGACTTTCATCCTCTGAGATCAAGTCAGAAATCTGAGGGAAAAAGGCATTATACATTTTGCGAGTGACTCTAATCCTTTTCCACAGGAATACCATTAAAAAACAGAAATGAAAGCGAGGATGGGAATGATAAGATGATCTCTGGCTATCTTGACAAAGTGCAGTACGCATCAGAGCAGTTCTGCCACTCGACACAGAAAAATGCAGCTTCCTCTTGTTTATTCTCTGTACTTACAGAGCTCATTCTGAACATCAATCTTGTGATGTTGGCCTCAGCTTGCTCCTTCGCCATCTGCAGAGCCGCTTTCTCTGCCAAACTAGCAGCAAGCTTTGCTTGAAGCTCGCCTTTGGCCTTTGTCAGGTTCATGTTGTCTGAGCTCAGCTTGTTAAATTCCATCTCCAGCTTCTGCACAATACATGAAGAAGAAGAATCAGCAATAAGTACGATAGTTCAATGCAGAGCTGAATATTCACATTTGCTTGAGAGATTTTATGGAAAAAATTAACTTTTAGGAGATTTTTACTAAGCTGTAGTGTGTTTTAATGTTTTCTGAACAGATCATTCATTAAGTAAAGATTAAATAAAAAAATAAGAAAAGATAACTTTTTACATTTACTTGAGTAGATTTTTATGAAGTATAGTAACATTTTTGGAAACTCTTCCCCACTGTAATGAAGAACCAAACATTCACCAGATACAAACCCGCAGGTTTTGTTAAAGTTTTATGTTGAAATAAATTGTAATTGACAATATTTTTTAGCTATTTTGTAATTATTTCTATGAGTAATTACTTATACCAACATTTAAAAAAAGTTATATTTTGTCTGATGATGTAATTTTTAAACATTAAATAAGTGATGTTTTGATCAGTTACTTTTTACTTGAGTAACCTTTCTACCAAATACTTCTTCCCTCTTAGTTGAGTAATTTCTTTTTACTCTTACTTGAGTAAAATTTTTGGATACTTTACCCTCGTCTTGCTCAAAGTTTGGGTTTTCTTTAACTGAAAAGTGTGGCATAGTCCTTTAAAATCATGCATTTGTGGGATTTTTCTGATAAAATCTGATGAATGTGACTTTGTGAGTATGCAGTCGTGAAGGAAATCACTAACCTCGACCCGCTTCTCCTCTGCAGACTTTTCTGGCTGTCCGTAGATGAGCAGGAGCACCAGGCCGACGATGATGAGTGACTGGATGAGGGATGAAAAGAAGAAAATGATCCTCATGTAGTAGCCGCAGCTCTTTCCTTTGTTCCTGTACAGGGGCTGCTGGGCCGCTGGGCCGAGCTTGACCCGGGAGTAGCTGGAGCTGTACATGGCAGCCGGTGGTGAAATGGTTGCAGCTGGTTTTTGTGGTAATATTAAGACAAATTATTTGATGACAAGGAAAATATTTTTTAAAATTCTTCAAATTTGATCTTGTCTGCAAAGAAAAAGCAGATGTCTACCAAGTAGAATCCGAGTTTGTTTTTGAAGATGCTGAAAGGATCAGGCAGACGTGTTTTTCAGGGAGCCTAATGAGTGTGAAGGGAACAGGTTTATAAAGGGTCTGTCCTGACCGCCCCCTCCTCTCTACTTCCTGAATAACCAGCATCGAAACTCAAAAACTTTCCATGCAACAGAAGACGTTTTATTGTCACAGGAACTTGAATAATAATGAAAAAAATCTCCAAAGTTTTAAGACAGAATGGTTTACTGTATATTTATGCATAAAATCCAGATTTTAAAGACAGTATTTGATTATTATCTATCTAAAGGTCTTTAGAAATATAATATTTTCTACCATTACTTTTATTTGAGTACAAATATGTAAAGCTAGTCCTACTCTTCCTTCAGTCTACCCTCCTCTGGCTCAATGCTCATATTGAACCAGGGAATATGAGCATTGAGCATAAATATGAGCATTTAAAGGTCACATTTTAGGAATGTGACCTTTAAAATCATGCATTTGCAGGATTTTTTATTTTTTACTTTTTATCAGCAGATAATTGGACAAAAGCTATTTTATCAGCATGCAGTCATGAACTGTTTGACTGTAGTCTGGTTTTATTGTTAACAGAATGCCTTCACCTCTGACCTTTGACTCCATTTAGCTGTCCTCTCGGAGGTTACTTTGAATTATCCCAAATGGCCTTTTGGGATAAAAGCCATAAAATCTTGTTACATCACACAGATAGCTTTTTGTGAGTCTTCAAAATACCAATGTTTTTATGACCTCAAGGGATTTAAAAGATCTTATCTTCTTATTATTTTTTTTTATCTAACCTTTATTTCACCAGAAAAATCCTTTGAGATTAAAGATCTCTTTTGGAAGAGAATCCTAGCGAAGACTGCCTTGCAAAATATAGAGATTACAGAACATTCACAGAAGAAAAGCACAGAAAAAGTTCATAATGTCATAAATATATTAATTAATAAGTTAAAACATTTACAGACAGATGATTCCTTCTCAGAATAACAGCCTTAGAAACATCTAATGACCAAGTTCATGTATTTTTGGAACTGGTACTAAGAAGGTGGAACAAAAACTGAAAAGATTTAAAGAAATGTGTTTGCCTGAACACAAGTTACTCAACAAGTTGTTGCTAGGTAACCATAGAATGAGCGAGTTGCTAGGCAACCAAAGACTGAGAGAGTCAGTTGATTCCACCAACCTGACTAAGCTTAGCTAAAGCTTTTCTTTTGTCAATAACTCCCAGAATGTATTCAAGTATTACTAATTAGGGGTGCTGTGGTGTCGTAGGGGTTTAGCACACACACATACGGAGGCCCTAGTCCTCGACGCGGCCGTCCCAGGTTCGATTCTCGGCCTGGCGACCTTTGCCGCATGCCTTCCCCCTCTCTCATTTCCCTCTTTCCTGTCGATTAACTGTTAAATAAAGGCCACTATAGCCAATAAAACAAAAACAAAAAAAAAGTATTACTAATTAGCACCTATTATTTTATTATTCAGAAAGGCCTTCATAGAAACAACTTTAAATATTGAGTAATGTTACTCTTTTTTAAATTAAAATGATTGTTTGAAACAAACTTTCAATTTAAATTGAATGTCGTTTTTTTGTTTGTTTTATTTGTGGTAATTGTTGATATCAATAATAATTATTTAATTTTTTGTTTTAGATATGACCAAGCAGTTATGAGGAACAGTAGAGCACGAGTTGCTCGACAGGTTGTTGCTAGGTAACCGTAGAATGAGTGAGTTGCTAGGTAACCAAAGAGTTAAAGAGTCAGCTGATTCCACCGATTGTGCTTAGCTTAGCTAAAGCCTTTCTTTCCTCTGCCTACATTTCCCAGAATGCTGTGCAGGGTTCAGTGAATATTCTAAATATTGAATTTTCTATCTGACGTATCATCTATTGATATTGTGTGTCTATCGCAATATGTATATTGTTAATGGTTTATTGTCCAGCCCTATGGTAGACACATTTTATAAGACAGTACTTTTTCTTCTGTGGGGAAGTGATCAAAGGTCTATTGGTTTCCAATTGGGTCTTTTTCTTTCAACATAAATGCTAAATGTATATATTTTTGTAAATTATTTTGCTTAATTACTGCTCTGAGGGTGTTGTTCTTTCAGTAAATGGCTTTTTTTGAGTTTGTATACTCCAATTAACTATTAATCAATTACTAGAATAGATGACAAATTATTTTAATAATCGATTCATCATCATTAATCACTTCAGCTCTAAAGCATGCTGTATATGTAAATTATGTATCTAAATGGAATAAAATTAGTATTTGGAGAACAGAGTAGTGCATGTTTTTGGTAAATAATGCCTACATTTAGCAAACTTCCACTTGTGTGACTGAAGAAAGCAGGAAGCATTACCTATCTGTGCCCCTTAAGTATAGCAGGAGCAAAATTCCTCATCCTATTCCCTGGTGAAGGACGAACAATGTATAACATGTTCAGGAGTAAAGCAGAAAAAGCCAAACAAATACAGAAAAAATTTCCACCACATCCTGTCCTGAGCCTGCGCGGAAAGGAGTCATGGCAGAGGAGGACTGAGAGAACAGAAACAATAGGTAGCTGTCACTCTGCAGAGCTGAGGGAATAACAAAGTCTCCCTCTGGGCGCTTTCCATTCCTGCCAAGCCATTATCAGAGCTGGTGACGTGAGGCACACAACGGGCTGCAGGGAAAAGTGTGACAGGCCAAAGGTTCTCTGAGCACCAGGTCATGTTTTCCTGCTCGCCCACGTATGTCTGACAGCTTTCCTTCAAATGGAGAAAGACTCATTTATGAAGATAGAGCGGCAGCGCAGACTGATGACCTCTGAACAAAGGCAGGAAGCCAAACGGTTGGAGACTGACACCTTTTGAGACAACCGGCCAACCGGACAGGAAGATATATCTCAAGCACTGAAGAATTGTTCAGGCAATAGATGTATCAGTGACACATTTACACTATCTAATCCAAAAAGGTCAGTCAAAAGTGCTTGTGGCCCAAGAAAATAATAGGAACATAAAAAAATTCTCAGACTTTTCCAGATTTTTTAACACAACATAGGAATCAAGCAAGTTGTGTGTTCAGGATATCATTTGTTGGATATAGAAAATATGAACTAAATTCTGTCAGACAGCAGTACGTGCTGGGGCTTTCTGTCTGAGCTGGATTGTTTCAAGGTGAAATCTGCTGCCACCTACTGGTCAAACCAGCTAAACAATTTAAAATACGACAAAGAGGAATAAATATGCCTTTACTATACCCAGAAAAGACCAAAAAAAGCTCATACATGCAGGGTTTTTTGTGAATAAAGTTACGTTTTAGGTAAAACCATCAATGAGTTTGTGTCTCCTTCCTACTTGGTCACATTGTCAGACAGTGATGAAGTGAACAAAACCGACCACATTCTGAACTGCAGATCAGGGATATCAGTTTCATTCTGGGCCACGTCAAGAAAATTTATTTTCTTAAAGTGTCGGTTGTGCCATAATACTTTTTGAATATTTTTTGCAATCAAGTTCACACAATTTGTGAGGCTAATTTAGAAATATTTGGTAGAAATTTTGAGAGATTTGTGCTCATGGCAATTGTGACATTTTTTACTCGGCACATTGAACCCGGACTATAAGTTGACACTAACTAAGGATGAGGCAGCTGTGTAGTAAGAGTAAGAAATACTGCCACCTCCAGGTGGGAGTTAGTCATTTAAACCCAATGATTTTGAAAATCTTTGCAGATAACTTGCAATAAATTCATAATTATACAGATAAAATCATCTTTAATCTGATTAAAGTTCTATTTGTGTGTACCTCTGGATAAAAAGCTGTGGCAGGCTGTATTTAGCCCGCAGAAAACATTCCAGCATGGAAACAAAGGAGCAGCTAAGGAAGAAAAACATTTAGCTAATCTCTGCCGCTAAATCAGAAAGTCTTGATGTGAAAAAAATATAACCCAAAACTGCTGACAAACTAAAAAAACATATTTTCTAATAATTTGTAAGTCGCATGTGTCTGAGTGATCAAATCCTGACATATAAGTTAGTCTGCGACTTTTATTTAATGTGCGTTTTATGGATCTTTTGTTGACATTCTGTCTTGACTTAAAATAGCCAGTCACAATGTTGTTTTGCTTGTAAATGATTAAACTTTATCATTCATTGCATTCAGAAGATAAAAGGCAAATATGAAAGTGATCTTAGCAAAACCTGAAGTTTCAACCATTGCAACTTCCACTCTCCATTAGGTTGTTTTTTATTTATTTCAACTCTCATCATCTATTCCCTCATTACCAGGACAGTTTAAGTGATTTTCACCACATAGCAGAACAATTAGGTTACAATCAGTGACTTCTTGAAACCCTCATTTCCCAGATATTCTCACAACATTGATTCAAAACCAAAAATAATAATAAATGTAACATTGTGCCTTCAGATAAAAAATAGAATAAAAAGTTCTGCTGAATCAGCAGCATGTGTGGATTTCACAGATAAGCGTTGCCTTTTTCATTTGTCCGTTTTACACTGTGGCCTCCGTGTCCGGGGTGTCGTCCCCCTCCAGCAGGCTGTAGGATGCGTGGCTCTGGAACGGTCTCTGCAGAGGATGAGCCAGCAGTTTGGCCATGCAGTTGTGCAGCTCGATGGCGGGTCCACTCAGGGAAACCTCGAAGCGATAACACATGCCTTTGGAGTCCAGGGTGCGGAACGACGTGTAGGTCTCCTTGGAAAGCAAAGAAACACTTTAAAAGATGGTCAAAGAACTACTTATCGACTCGACTTTTAACAGATCTCACAAATGTAAAGAAATGAAAGAAGTGAAACAGTCCTGACAGTTTATTTGTCTCAGTTTGAATGAACAACCTTAAGTCTGGGTCCCTTTACCAACAAAGCAAAAACATTCAATCTTAGCAAGTATTTTTGGTTTAGTTTCTAGTCCAAACATCTTAGTACATTTGAAATAAGACAAAACTAACTCATAAGTAACCTTTCAGCAATATATAGGAGATTGTTTTCAGTCAGTAATTCCTTAATATTAATGAAAAAATATTTATTCCAGTGGCAGATTATTTCAGTTATAATATGGGAAAATGTCTTGTAAGAAGTTAAATAATTAAAAACAAGCACTTTTTCATCAACATTAAGGAATTTTTTACTTAAAACAAGCTTCAATATCTTGCCAAAAAGTTGCTTGTAAGTTAGTTTTGTCTTATTTCAAGTGTACTTGGGTTTTTTTCATTAGAAACAAACCAAAGATTATTTGGTAATGTTTTGTTTTTTGCAGAGAAGTCATAAATACTGCTGTATCACAATAAAACAGAGAAAACCCACTGCAAAAACACAAAGTCCAATTAAGTATCTTTGGTCTAATTTTGAGTGCAAAGATCTTAGTACACTTGAAATAAGACAAAACTAACTTACTTAGCAACTTTTCATCAATATATTGAAGCTTGTTTTAAGCAAATAATTCCTTAATACAGATTTTTTTTAAAGTACTAGTTCCGCTGGCAGATTATTTCACTTATAACAAGATATTTTTCCATAGGTGCCAGCGGAACTGTACTTTTATGATAATAATGATAATGACAACTGACATAATACAATTTGGAGTAAGATTGTAACATATCAAAAAAGCAGAATAAGTGAAGAGCTGTGAATACTTTCCAATGACCTGTATATGTAAACTAATTTCAAACTTCCCAACACTTAGTGGGATGATCTTCTGTAATATGTTTATTTTAAGTGACCATACAGGAACAGGAAAGTAACTACTAACTTCAATGCTTCTTTAACAACAAACAGGCCTTAAAAATGCAACTTGAGAAGAAAAACACAATTTTCAATGCAGAAAATATGCGAATTTAAACAGTTTTCACAGATGACAATGAAGGAACATTTTATTCTGAGATTTTATTCACTGTCCATCCATTCTGCAAGTTTTGTACATAAATTCTGACTTCAGTGATTTCATAGTAAACTTTTAGATATACATTTAGAGTAAGAAAATGTAATATTGTCTTTAAAGAACTAAAGGACACTCACCCTCCAGCTGGTCTCATCTCCTTGTTCCTCCATCCCGTTGTGCAAATAAACAACATCAAAGAAGAAATATGGAGATTGCAGCATTTTCTGAAAGAGGAATAAAACACTTGAATAAGACGAATACCACAAGATAAAACAGACTGATGCTTTGACTAGACCATAGGCGGAGCAGTGACTCACACTGAGGGCTTCTGAAGGGTTGAACTGCATGGGCCCAGCGTGGCGGCTGTAGACGAGAACAGTTCGCACCACGTAGGGAGGCGGGATGGTCTGAACGTTCTCCATTGACGGCAGCTCAATCTTCTGACGGCTGCAACAGACACGGGGTTTTAAAACGTGAAATATTTCTACTTCAGTTTTTATTTTTGCAATTAAAGCAAATTTGAGGAATTTTGAAAAACATAAACATAGCTTACATGACGTTAAGGAGATCATCCAGGTCTAAATGTAGAAGTTAAGGGTAATCTGATTTTACTATTAAAGCTATTTTGGTGAATGTTTGATGGAAGGATACTGAAGGACTCGCACACATTGGTTTCCAGGTCATACAGACAGCTGCACAGCTCTCTGGGATCAGATGTGAAGCCAGACAGCTGGGGAAAAAAATAATAATAATGAAGGGAAATTTCCACAAAGTTCATAAAATAAAATAAAAACACAAAAAGCTCAAATATATGAGCTGAAATTGTTTTTTGTGTTGCAGGGTTTCGAAGAGGAAAGAAAAATAAACTATGGAAAAAATTAATACTTCCAGACCCGGGGATTGTCTATGTGTCCTTCCTTCCTTCCCTTCTTCCTTATCGACTCATTCTTTCCTTACTTCCATCTTCTGCCCTTCCTTCCTTCTTTTCTATCCTCCTTCCATTCCATACTCCCTTTCCTTCTAACTCTCCTTCCTTCTTTATATTTCTCCTTCCATCCTTTCATCTCTCCTTCCATCCATCCTTCTTTCCTAATCCGTATTTTGAACAGAACTATACAAGTAATGAAAATTATTGGATTTCTAAATTTAAATTCTAGATCTAAATAAACAAGCAGCAACTAGATCTAGATATAAATTCAGTGTTTGGTTTTGCTGTGTAACCAGAGATAAGAATGAGAACATTAAGATGAGTCAAACATCCAGCAGGAGTTTCAGCGACTGAACGCCTCGTGTACCGACCCACAGAGCATCGTCGTTGATGACAACCAGAGCGAACTCGTGTCGTTTGTCGATCTTGTGTTTTGTTCTCACAAACATCTCAATCATCTTCTGGGATATGTTCAAGGCGTTTGTTTTAGATCTAAACGGAGAGACAATAAAATGACGCAACGTTACGCTCTAACACCATGAACCAGTGAAACAGTGAAGGTCTACCGTGTTTTTACACACCCGTTGAAAGACTCCAGCTTTGGTAACGACATTTCTTCAGAAAGATCGAGACAGATTATCTGTAGAGAGGGAAACAAGGCAGGAAAGGCAGAAAACATTCAAATGAAGTCATATATACATCTACATGACAGTAAGAAGAAAATACACCCTCTTTCAACATTATAGCTTCTCTCTGGACACAATAAAAGTAAGCTACTCCCATTATCTTGTCATTTATTTTAAATAAAACATCAAAATAAAACTCAAGTTGTTCAGTGTTCTTTTGTACATAAGCTGCTGTGTTCAGATCTATTTCTTCTTCTAACTTATGGAAGATACTACCAGATCACTTTAATTTCCTGAATCAGAAAGTATTTCCATGTACAGTGGACCTACCACTTTCTCTGGACAGTTGACTCTGGGAACTCTGAGCTGGTATTCTGCTGGTGAAGGAATGGACGTACTGAGCCCGGCCTGCTGCTGAGGGGCCTTTGGCCGTTCTTTGACCGTCACAGCTGCAGTGGACAGCTGGGCCGTGGTGCCGGCTGCTGTTCCGGAACCAGCTGCCAGGGAAACGGCCACAGGGGGAATTACGGCCTGAGACACAGCAGCCGAAACTGCTGTGGTGACGGAGCTTGAAGGACTGTCGGTGGTCGAGGCTTCGCCTTCGCCCTCCACGCGGTTGCCCACTGCCGGCTGAGGTATGGTCGGGTTCCCATTGCCTCCTAGACTGCCAGTGCTGCTGCGGCGGTCCTCAGCACCTTCAGGGTTGGAGCGCGTCCGGGGTCGCAGCTCCACTGGACGTTCCTCTCCATCAGCTGGGCCTGGCTCTGGAGTCTCCATGGAAACACTGGATGCAAAGAAAGTGGAGGTGATGAGTTCAGTCTGCTACAGATGGAGTATTTAAAACTGAAGAACAAACTAATAAACCCCTTACATCAATACAAGGACTTAAGAATTAATTAAAATAAAATCACTGCAGAGCATGTTTATTTCACCAATTAAATTCCACAAGTGAAACTCATATATTAAACAGATTCAGTACACAAGTTTTGATTTATTTGAAGCATTTAGTTGTTTTCATTTTGATGTTATCGCGATACAGTAAATCTAAATCCACAACTGAAAACCCAATTAATGTGACATATTTCTATTCAAAATTCTTTTTCAAAATTGAGATAATGAAATATCCAAATCATCATAGATTGGTCTGAAGTTTTAGTATATGTAACCATAGGTGGGTAGTAACATCACATTACATTTAGTTGAGTAACTTTAAAAAAAAACAATGCTTTTATACTTTTTCAATTCTATTTGAGTAATATTATTTTGAAGTAATGCTATTCCTACTTGACTACAATTTTTTTCTACTCTATTCACTTACACCCTATAATCCTGATAAGATAATATTCATATGCATTACTCTGGCTGAAATCAGTCGATATATGAGAAGAAATACACAAATAAATCAACTTTACAATGATATTTGAATTTATTTAGTCATAGAAAATATTTAAAATTGGATGAACCCAGATTTATATCTTATATTTTTCTTTTTAATAAAACATATCTACCTTTCAGATGCACCTTATTCATCCTAAAGCTTAAAGAAAGACTTATTTTACCAAATCACAGCATTATTTCTGCAGTTGCAGAAACAGATTGAACAACTAAATCTGCAGTTAGTTTTTTTCTGATAGGACATGTAACTGGCTTTATCTTTAAATCACAGCGATCTTAGGAGTTGAACAAACACTTTGTAGTGAAAAGGTCAGTTGAACAGGATGAATCTTGATAACATGAAAACAAGTTTAGCTGTTAGCATTAGTTAGCTTCTACAAAATAAACAAGCAGCTCGGTATAGAAGCGCTACATATAAAATGGAAAAATACTACTTACGTTATTAAGAAATAAGAATATGACGGTTTGTTGTTTTATGTGCAACAAACCGTCATATATCGTGCTAAAAAAAAATCACAAGACGAGCTAACGTTTGTTTTGAACCGGTAACTTCCTGTTCGAAAACAACACAGCCGGAACTTCCGGTCCTCGTAGCTTTGTGGGTAATGGAGTATTTGGGTTGATTACAGGTTTTTCTCTTTTGTAGACCACCAGGAGCACGATAAACTAATCTTTAACAACATCAGTGATAATGACAATAATAATTTATTATAAAAATAGAGTAAAAGCTTAGAGGTGCAGTTAAAACAAATAATACATCCACTTTACTTATCTGCCTGTAAATATTAAAGAACTCTACAAAACAAGAATCTTGTATTTTGAATAAGAATTTATTACCTTTTGCAATATTGTATCAATATGTATTTTCCTACTACTTTTACTTTTTCTCTGTTTAAACTTATTGTCTTGTTCAAGTTCAATGCTCCTAACTGTGGAGTTTCTCTTTTGTTAACTAAACTTCTGCTGCCTCACATTTAACTCATTTGTTTATAGTTACTTATTATGACCCATTGAAGAGTTGCATAAAAAGCATTAAAGTCATCTTTTACAACTGTAGAAGAATCTCCTTTACCTGGAGTACATACAGTACACTCATTTATGTTATGTTACTTTAATAGTTCATGATGTCATTCACTCTTATAAGTTTCCCTCAACTTGTGGAAGAAAATATGCTCACACCATCACAGATTCTACACATTGCTTTCTTGTGGGACTGAGGTATTTTTCCAAATATTAATCCTCTGCCTTTTTCTGGATTCTCCCAAATGTTTGCAGGGGAAATGCTCAGTCTCATATTTCTAACATTTTTTTTTTTATTTGAAATAAAAGGCAAATATGGCTGGTGAACGCTTAATATTGCCCCTTAAAAATTTTTTAAGTATAAAACACGTTTCCAAACACCCAGACAGGAGCTGACACTGCATGGAAACTAACTGCGACCAAAACAGGAAAGGACACAAAGTGAAGGGGAATGGGTGTGGATGTCTCTCTGAGTGTTTCCCACTGACTTCATTCATCACAGTTAACAGAGTTAGACAGACATGCAGCCGGACAGCAATCTGCTGCCTTCGCTCAGGGACTGACCTCTGGCCTCTTACTGCTCAAAACAGCAAGACCAAGAAGAAAATCTCCACGTTTTTTTTTTCTTTTTCAAATGTTAAGGTTTGTTATACTCTGGAGACGTCAAAAACAAGAAAGATGGAGGTAAGCAACTAATGCTGAAATGTTTGTTTGGTCTTAAATGAAATCCGTTACCCTGCCAGTACAGTAAAGTAAAGTTCCATTTTAATAAATACTTGGTAAAAGTGTCTCCAGCTGTTTTAAGAAGTAAGCTCTTGGCAGGACATTTGAAAGATAATTGTTGTGGAACTGAGGAGTCGGTAAATACTTTCCTCTGCTACTTTCCACACTCGTGTATCTGGCAAAAGAAATAAATGCATCATATGTAGTGATAGCCTCTGACATTAATGAGCAGTTCTTGAAAGTCGGGGATCAGGAATGTGAAACATGCTGTCCTCTCTGGTCTGCAGAAAAACATGTTGGAATTCAAGCAATTAAAATGTGTGAAATCTAGATATTCTCCAAGTAGTTTTTTTTACTTGCACTTTACAATGATTTGTTTTGTTCTCTGGGCATTTATCTGAAAATTGTAGTGAAAACAATAGATGGTGTGATCTGCAAATGTTTGTTGGGCAGGAAGTTGGATGTCAGGATGTTTTTGGTTTCCTCCTTTTCCGCCTTGAACAATAGCTTAACAGTTTGATGCCAGCTTCATGATTTTCTTTAATCCAAAGCAAATACAGTAGCATGAGCAAACCCTTCAGATTGAGTCTTGATAAGTCCTAATTTAGCAAGAAAATGTTGAAATATTAAGGTTATTTCTTGACTGGGTTTCTATAGGATTCCAAAAGAAGCAGATGTAACAGCCTTGATACCAGCTCCCTATTTAACAAGGACGTGCTGAGCCA
This sequence comes from Phalloptychus januarius, assembly GCA_902982915.1. Lineage (NCBI taxonomy): Eukaryota > Metazoa > Chordata > Actinopteri > Cyprinodontiformes > Poeciliidae > Phalloptychus > Phalloptychus januarius. The sequence continues at coordinate 5,742,954 of CADWAE010000076.1, read as the reverse complement.
TGGTGACTTTGTGACCTTTGACCCTGAGCCTCTGATTGGCCATGAACCCACACCAGCAGAGGTGGCTCAGTGTGAAGCAGAAGTAAGCACCCTACTCAGCATCATCGCTGATCTAAACAAGAAGATGGGGTCGCTAAAGGCGCCGAGGTGAGTAAAGTTCATGAATAAATGATTCTTTCAGAGATAACGCGTGATTCGGAGTATGACTCGTCTGAAGGGTTGACTCTTTCAGTGATCCAGGAGACACAAGACCGCCACGTCCGTCCAGACCTCTGGTTCCTCCGGACCTTCTGTCTCACCAGCTGCTCAGAAGCAGCCCAGAGAGCAGCTCTGCTTCTGCCACTGCATCCAAACATCCAGCAACCAACCAGGGTGGGCATGAGGAGCAAATATGTCAAGCTGTGTGAAGTAAAATGCATTGAAATCTAAATGTGGAACAACAAAACAGATTTGAATCTCAGGAACTGAAAGCCATGCAAATGCAAGCAGAGCAATGCTGTTGAGTCAGTTTGAGGTTAGTTTCCAAAACAAAATTTACATTTTACACAACAGACATTTTTGCCGATCTATGACCCTGCACTGTATATACACAACAATCATATATCATCAAGGCATACCCAAAGGGGATGGAAAGAGACCAGTTAACAGACATGTTGGACTGTGGGAGGAAGAAAGCAGAAAAGGTCAGTCAGAATTTGAACTCAAGACCTTCTTGCTGCAAAAACACAACATTTTACCAAGTAATGTGGCTTTAGTTTGTAGTGCAAGTATAACACACAAGTTAATTTCAGCAAGATACAGGAGCTTGTTTTAAATCCCTAACATTGACTTAAAACGTACTGGCTACACCAGCAGATCAGTTCACTTATGAAGAAGTGAACAAATTTTTCCCACTTACAACATGGGAAAAATGTCTTGTTATAAATTAAATAATTTGCTAATGGAGCCAGTATTTTTTAATCAGTATGAAGGAATTAACAACATGACCAAGAAAATAAAGATTAGATATAGATACCATGCTGTTTTGTTTGTTTTTTGAACATATTGAAGCTAATTATAGATTTTAAATTGACAGGGAGTGAGTTCCAAATTGTGGCTCTTGTTAGAGAGAGCAAAAGTGGTTCCATACAGTTACTGTTATAAAATACTACATTTTTAACTATACCATACTCAGTAGAATCTTTTTTTATTTGAAATTAAGCACCAGAAATACGTTTATTTCTGCATTTAGGGGGTTGAAGCAACAGAAAATTACTGTATTCTGAAGAAAAGTACTTCATGCAAAAAGAAACCCTATATGACTAAAAAGATAAATAATGATTACTGTCTGTGCCTGTTATAGAACTCATCTGTTTTGCCTCTTCTACATAAAAACATCCCCATGTCCTTTCTGGTAAAACTTATTTCTACAAAAGCCCCTGAATTTGAGCTGAAGATTCATAACGCGGAGCTGAGGGCTTTTAAACGTTACTGCACCTCCACTCTCTACCCGCTAGGGGGCGGCGTTTGGACACAACTGCAGGAGGTTTTATCGTCAGTGGAGGACTCGATCAGCTTCAGAAGGACGTGGGCCGCTCCAATCACAGCCTCCGACCAGAACAAGGACACGGAGCACCTGAGAGCTGCTCAGGAGAACTGGACCAAAGCCACACAGGTGATGACGTTCAGGAAAACAGCTCTAACATTTAACCTGATGTCAGAGGTTAAATGACCTCTGACATCAGGTCAGAGGTCATTTAACTTTACTCAACATTTAGTTGAGTAAAGTTTTGAAAGAAATGTACTTTGTGGGGTATTTTTGACTTTTACTTGATTAGGGGTATTATGAAGTATTGTTGCTCTTACTTGAGTAAATATATATATATATATACACATGTACATATATATATTTTGAGTAACTTCATTGAATCCAGAACAAGTGTGATTTAACCAAAAATTCACCAGACACACCTGCAGTTTTGTTTAAGTCTAATTTTTAAAGAAATATTGTTTTTAATATTTTGCAATTATGTTACTGATATAAATTATTTTCATTTTGATTTAAAATACCAAAAATGTCTACATAACTTTATTTTGGTCCATTTGATGATATAAATAAAATATTAACTGTTTGATGTTTGGATCAGATACTTAGAATTTGTGTAGCCTTTTTACCAAATACAAATATGTTAAAGTAGTGCTACTTTTCCTTGAGTATAATTTTTTGGTTCTCTACCCACTTCTGGTTGAAATATTTGTTATTACAGCCGTGAATTTAAACAAACACAGATGAGTTTTGTAAATATATTCCGCTGGTTGCAGATGCTGGAGGAGATGGAGAGAGACTTTGGGATTTCATGTTCTCTGGGAATGCCAAAGGACCAGAACCTGGACGACTTGTTGGATCTGGAAAAACACGAGTCTGTTCTCATTAACAACATGCCAAGTCACAATGAAGAGCTGCAGAGAGCTCCGAGTAACATTTACTCACTGGAAGACGAGAAAAACAAGGTGGGGAAAATGTTTTTGTCTTGTTTTGATGCTTTAACTCTACAGTTTTTTAATCAGAATAAACTAAGGTGGGTTTTTTCTAGGTGCTCCATCTGGCTGGTCTCCACAAAGCCTGGAGGTCTGACAGGTTTTCTCCTTCACACCGGCCTCCTTCAGGAGCTCTCAGTCCCGACCGACCACCTCCTTCCTACCCCAGTTCACCTTTACTCCACAGAAGAACGTCCAGAGCTGCAGCTCCTCTGTCTTTGGGTGGAGACGGGACTCCGTTGGGCTGTGTGACCCCGAGCAGTCCCTGCCCCAGCCCCATCAGCCTGGAGTCAGAGACCGACAGACTGAATAGGTGAGACCAAGATTTACCAGAAACAAGCCAAAGCAAAGCACTGAACAGCAGCTGTAAACTGACACTGAAAGACAGCTTGGATGGTCTTGTAGAAACATGTGAACATGTGTTTTACATGTAGGAATTATGAAGTGTGTTAACATGTGAAACATTTGGTGGAAATTGTCCATATAAAAGAGCTCAACTGATGTTACTTCATGACATACAGGTGAAAACCTCACCAAATATTGATTTCTGAACTCTTTCTGAGTGAAAACGTTAGTATTGTTGTTTCTAAATGAATATGAACTTGTTTTCTTTGCATTATTTGAGGTCTGGTAGCACTGCATCTTTTTCCTTATTTTGACAACTTCTCATTTTCTGCAAATAAATACAAAACTTTTGCTTGGAATTTCAGAGACATGTTGTCAGTAGTTCATAGAATAAAAGAACAATGTTCATTTTACTCAAACATATACCGATACAGTTAAAAGCTTTAAATCCGGCCTCCTGTTGTCTCAGATGCATTGAGAGGCTGAAGGCCAGAAACGAGCGTCTGACTGCGGCTCTGGAGCGAAGGAAGGCGGATTCGGAGCAGATCAGCATGAAACTGTGCCGACTGGAGTCTGACTGCTCTGCCCTGCAGATGGCTCTTAGATACTGGTATTTATTGTCCACACCTGACACATTAACATTTAAACTTGTCCGCACAAATATTCTGGGAAGGTTCTGTCCTGTGTTTATTGTCCGACAGTGAGGAGTGTGAGGAGGCCTATGGCGAGCTGCTATTTCTTTATGAAGCCAAGTTACAGCAAAGCCCCCGCCTGCAGATACACTCAGCAGGTCATCATCAAGTTTTATGCAAAAAAAATAAAAAATACTTTGATTCTGAATCGTTCATTTTCCTCCAATCAGAGCCAGGGTGTGACACGCAGCAATCAGCTCAGAACCCGGAGACGGGAACTGAGGAGTTATCCACCTCCTTCTGCACAGCGGGAGTCACAGAGGAAACCCAGAGTCACATGAGGCACAGGTGACTTTTGTTAGGATGCAGAAATATAGACACGACATATATTAACAAGTAGAAATCTGTTAACTCCACAGAACTCCAGATCCAGCAGACCGGGAAGCAATTCTCCGACAACAAATAGAGCGACTGAAGAGGGAACGGGCAGCCATTTGCCCAGCAAAGCCAGGTGCAGGAGCCGAGGTCAGACTGAGCTCAGAAACTGGTCAACCGGTCGGTGCCAGATGGGGCCACATGATGAAGGACAACATCAAACCTCCTGAGAGCAAGCGGGAGAAAGCATCGCTGTTTTACGAGCTGATCTCAGTCAGGGTAGAAGATTTCTTTTTGTTTTTTTTTTAACAAAAGTCAGTTTTCTTTATTAACTGCAGAGATATACAAAACAATTTTCTTACCCTTACAAAAAAATCCCATGAAATCACATGTGATTACATGTGGGTCACATAATCACATCATTCACACATGTAAAAAGTGGTGTGAACCACATGTGATCACATGTGAATTTCTTGGGATTTTTTTGTAAGGGTACACAACACAGAACAAATGTGACTGAGTTTCAAAACCCACTGCTAAGTTCTAAAAGGGACCTATCATACTAAATTCACATTTTGCATGTTTTTGTTGTTCTACTCTCTACTTCTAAAAACAGCCCAAGCGCTTAATAAAACCACACAGCCGTCTTTGGGTATTAAGTTAATGTGTCTAGAAAAATTTGTTGTTTCAAAAACCTTCTCAATGAAACATCTCAAATCAGCGTGCACTACCCATTACCTAGCAACCCCAGATTGTTACCTAGCAACCCAAACAGAACTCCAGTTCGGTCAGCTGGTCATATCGCTGTATGTGCTGTACAATGGCTGCTGGAAAAGACCACTGTATGGAAGTGTAATCAGTCATATTTACATAGCTTGTGTCAACCTTGTACTGCCAGTACTCTTCTAATGTGACTTTATTATAGTCTAACTGTCAAATACCAGTTTTTTATTAAACAAGAACTTCCTTGAAAGACAGAACTCAAAATGTAAATTAAGATTTTTCTGAGCATTTAAATTCCAACATGACTGCAGTGTGTCGAAAACAAAGTGATCATTGCTGGTAAAAACTCTTTATAAGTACCTCTGACAATCTGATTGTCTTTCAGTGTAGATAAATACATTGTTTAAGCTGTTATTACTAATAATTGTTAGCAGCAGACTTTCCACAGAACACATTTAACTGAGGCATAATTCCAATATTTGTGCTCCAACTTTCAAGGCAAAACGAACCCATTATGTTTATCCAATTCCATTATTTTCTCTTAATAGGTTTGCTAAATTTCCTACTAAGAGTTTCCAAAGTCCAAATTGGAAAAATTCAACAAAATTCACCTGGAAAACAGTATTCTGACTTGGACATCCAGTGATCTCTAGAATCCAGTTTTTACAATAAATGAGGCTTTTTAGCAATAGCTAACGGTTTGTATTTAATTAAAAACACAGAATGAACAGAACCGTAAACACTCTTTTTGTTGCTCAGTGGTTAAATGTATACACTGGTGAGAAATATACCGTCATCAGCCTGTTTTGTGTCATTTTTGGCAGCCTACTTAGCACAAAAATATGCAAATTGATCAAAACAGTAACAAAAAGCTGTGAAAAGCTGCATCTTATCTAAACTTTTAACAACACTTTTAAAAATGAACACATTTACAAGTAGCAGTCTAATCTTTAAAATATTTTTATGAAAACTAAGGAGCAAAAAGGGAAAAAAATCTGGTATACAGCCTGATTATTGTGAAAATACGTTCAGTCTCAGGGCTCTAAATGTTTCCCCAGCCAGCAGTTTTTATTACATATTCAACACTAAAACACTTTTACAACAGCACTTTTGCAATAAGACCAGTTTAATGAATACTAAAAGACAAAAATCCTCGTGTTAACTATATTTAACTATATTTTTTGGTTGCTCACAACCAATTCAAACATATTTATAAACTAAACGGAGCTGCAAGCAGTCATAAAAGCTAGAAATTACCGTTTTACTACTGTCCAAGTCAAAAATAACATTAGATTTTTGCTTTCTGGCTTCCTTTAACTGTGAAAGTTGTGCCATTTAACACAAACTATGTTGTCCTTGTTTATAATACATTGTGGTGTGACTGCCTTTGTCCAGGAGGAGATGTCAGATCTTCGAGCTTTAATCCGTCTGAAGGAGAAGGAGTTGCGATTTCTTGAATGGGGCTTAATGGGACAGAAGTCACAGGAAGCAGCTGGAGTTTTCATCCCAGAAAACCTCAGAGACGAGGCGGGAGATCGGAAGACCGAACAGGTATGAAGCGCTCCAACTGCAGCAAAGATGACTTGATTTAAAAAAAATAATATGAGCAAATAATACAAAGTCAAGGTGAAAGGACCGAGAGGGAGTAGGGGGCCACGCTCATGAGAGAGATCCGATTCAAATCTGGCTCTCCCACCTGGGAAATCACGTCTTCCAAAGCAGCATCCCTCCAGGCCGAGTCAGATATTTTAGTTCCTCAAGGTCTTCTGCTCGGCCGTCGTGTCTCTGCAGCAGGAAGTCATGCCGCACCTCTCACCTCAGTCTGTCAGAAGACAGAAAAAAAACTGCATGAGTGACTGACACAGAGGACAAGTTCTGAGTCTGACACAGAGACTCAGGAAATAATTCACAGAATTCAAGTTAGTCACATTCTGTTATGTTTTCAGCTTTATTACAAATTATGTTAAATTATACATTTAAATTTTACTTACAAATATAATGACGGATGGATGGATGGACGGAGAGGCGGACGGACGGATGGGAGGATGGATGGATGGATGGACGGATGGATGAGGATGGATGGATGGATGGATGGATGGAAGGACGGATGGATGGATGGAAGGACGGATGGATGGATGGATGGATGGATGGATGGATCCAAGGGTTTTGGAACCAGATTTCTGCTTTGAAATGATTTGTTGACAGGAAACCTTCTGAATTACTTGTGATGTTTTAAGATGTTTTTTTCTGCTCATTGTCATATTTTTGTTTCAGAGGTTTGGTGAAAACGCTGCTAAAGCTGCTAGTGACGGTGAAATCTCAAGTTCACTGACCCGACCCGTTCTGAAAGAGCTGCAGGCAGTTCTCCAGAGGTGAGAACAGACCTCTGCATGTCTACGACCAGAGTTTAATGGCTTCCTATTATACCTCTGTTATACAGATAATAAAATATATGTACTTTTTAAAATCTAACCAAGAAATCCTTTCAATTCTATTCAGAGATGAGAAGCTCAGTACAAAAGTAAAGTCAAATTTCAAGAGGGAATCTGAAATCAAAATATTCACCTTAGCAAGCTGGTATTGATCCGATACTGATGCAGACTTGGTATTGATATTATCAATTCTTTTGATCAACCCGCCTACTTTTACTTATTGAGATGTTCAAAGCTTAACCCTTGCTTCTCCACATCTATAATTTTCCTTCATGTTGCTGTCTGATTGAACAAAATCAGTAGTTCATCGGTTTTGGACTACTGGTCCAAAACCAGGGGCCATTTGCGGCACCTGAACTGATTTTTTGCGACTCCTATGATGTAATCATACAAATTTGTCCCACCACGCAGCTGGACACTTTTTTTCAATTAGGTCAAAACTATTACCTACAAATTAAAATTTTCTCAGAAAAAATGTAGAAACAACACAAAGTATTTATCAACGCAGACTTTGGTGCACCCAAATCTGCTTTTAATTACATTTTTGAATCTCTCGGTTTTGTTGTTTGAGGAAACTATTGTTTTGATGTTCAGAAAATAAAAAAGGTGACATGCGGTGAAGCTGGGTTTTGTTCTGTTGCTAGGAAATAGACTTTAACACAAAGCATAGTGCAGAAACCTTCCTCTTTCTCTTCTAACCTTGAGAGATAAACGCTTTATTTAAAATTACACTCCTTGTCAGTCCAAGGATGAAGTAAAGAAAATAACTCTTTTCTTAACGTTTACATTATTACTGTGAGCAAACATATTTTGTTTACTGAGTTACCTTCTGATCTTCTTGTTTTCTTTGTCTGCCAGGGAACAAGCCCTGAAGAGGAGGCTGGCCATGGTCCACGACTCGCTGAACTCGGCTCTCGCAGACGGCGCCCCCTACAGGAAGGACAACGCAGAGCAGATCGCTCGCCTCACACAGGCGCACAGGTAACCATCAACAGCACACTCACTGCTTCAATACCCACTTTAAGCAAACTACTTATTATTGTTACTCCCAAACATTACAAACTTTCATGATGGAATAATTCAGCAAATTACTGAATATAAATATCTGGGACTTTGGCGTGACAACGCATTGCAAGTCTACAACTTTAATTTAAGTCCAAATTCAACTTCCTGTGATCATCAGAGGTGGGCAGAGTAGCCAAATATTTTACTCAAGTAAAAGTAGCTCTAGATCAACATATTTTTACTCAGGTAAAAGTAAAAAGCATCTAAAAAAAAGTAGCTTATCAAATTATCAATTTATATTTAAAAATTACATAATCAGACGGAACAGTTTCTTTCAATAAAAACTTATGAAGCTTTAACATAAACTGCAGGTGTGTGTCTGGTGAAATTTTGGTTAAAACGTGTTTTTTTTTTCATTCAGTGGGAAGAAAATCCAGAAAAATGTAATTTAGTAAATGTAACTAGTTACTACTCATCACTGGTGATCATCTTTTATTAGTTCTGCTAGGAAAACCCTTGTATAAATGATAGTTGTGCCAAAGTTTGATTATAGAAATATTTTTTACACGCAGGTTTTTATGTCCACACTATAGAAACTTTATTCATTATATGTTTCATAACTAATGCTCCTTTTCTTACACATCACTGCAGTTTGTATTCTGTCGTCTTTAATTAATCATAGGAAGTTTCATTTGTATATGGTTGTTTATATGTCGTTCTGCTCAATATATTTTGCTCAATGTTCCAAACATCAAATCAAAATATGGAGAACAGTCTTTCCACTTATGCTGCAGTAAAGTATTGGAGAGAGGTTTCTACTTTCATGTAGGTCATTTTAAAGGCATTGTAAAGAAATAATTATCAGATTCCTGCACATTTTATAGCTGAATTTTACATGTTAATTTGTTTCAGTTTAAGAATGAAAATGTTTTAGTGAGGTAAGAGTATTACCTTACCCTAGTACAGTGGTTCTCAAATAGTGGAGCACAGGCTGCTTTTTTTGTTTTTTGTTTTTGTTATTATAATTATTAAATATTATTTATTGATTTGATTTAATTTTGCAATGGTGCAATTAGTTGGTCAAACATGTTTACAGTTTAAACATGTTTAAAACACGTCTTAAAACAGACTTAAAACACGATTTAATAAAGTTATTCTTTGTAAGTTTGACCATATGTCTTTCTTTTTTTCTTTTCTTTAATGTTAATAAGGATAAAATGTTATGCAGAGATGGATAGTCACGGTGGGGAGTGGGGGGCGCGAATAGTTTTCTTCTTGCTAGGGGGGGCGTAACAGAAAATAATTGAGAAGCACTGCCCTAGTAGCTGTTGTTTACTGTTCAAGGCATAAGAAGGTTATAACTGTATTTGATTATTGACTGTGAAACTATATAATACAATCGTTTCCGCTTCCTATGTTGTTATTCCGCATCCTATCAGGTTGTTATTATGAATACCTAAATTACCTAAAGGTTGAATGAATGAATAAACTAATCCAGATTTTGATGGTTTTATTCCAGTAAAGCCTTGAGTTCCTATAGGCAGATTCGCAGGAAATATCGGGAACAGGTGTGGCGGCTGGAGCAGAAGGTTGCCGCCATGATGGAGAGTCAACGCAGCCAGAGTGAAGCAGCCAAAGCTGCAGAGGAAGGAGCGGAGTGGAGGAAGGAAGAGACGGTTTTATAAAATAAAGATAGATTCATCACAGCTAGAAGCTGTTCACATCAGCTACATGTGCAAATCTGATGTATAAATTATGATTTTTAAAATCAATTAGTCTTATATTCTGCATATGTAAATACTTGTAGCACTTCTATTATTACTGATAAAACTACAGGAAGTCAACCTTCAAATAAATTAATCATTTATTGCAAATATTTATTGTAAATCGGGGGCGTTAAACTCACTTTGACGGCCTTATGTCTAGTGAATTATTTCTTTGGTGATTTTCCAACCATCCTGCTAAAAGCAGCTAAATTGGTTGTAAATCAGAACCAATTTTTGGTTGAAGTTCACGAGATTTTTATTGAAAAACTTTAGGCCAAGCCATGTGATACAGAAACTGACCCACAGCACCATAATTCCACTATGCATATTATAAGCAATATGTTTCTGCATAATACCGATTTCAAGCGTCTAGAAACTCCACATGTTTATGTTCAGGATGGTAGGACAGAAAAGGCTTTCAGTTGGCATCAGCATCACCATTATTGGCCAAAATCTTTTGCACAAACAAATTTGATTTTGGTTTGGTTTCAAATACTCAGAGTTTGCAGACATTAACTTTAAATATTAAAAGTACACTTTAAGAATAAAAGGAACACTATTCATATGTATGTGTATGTACGTTATATACTATGCATAAAGAGAATTAAAAAAGATTATTGTACAGTGAAAGAATGTTTATTTTGTTTCACATCTAATTAGTAGATGTATGTATTTAGTGGAAACTGCAGCCCATTATTGAGTATACCTGCAAACACCTGAATCCAAACACCTGTGAGCGTGTGCTAAACTGCTTAATTATTGCTATAACCCGACCTGAGGAATAGCACATATCAAAAATTAACTTTCCTATTTGAAGAGTGTTTTAAAAAACCTAGTTTCTCTTTCAAACCATATTAACATCCCAAAAGATAGCCTTAGTCATTTAATTTAATGTAAAAAAGTTAAATATACTTGAACAACTAGAAAGAAAGTTTTTACTAGAAATGTAATCAAATGTAGAGATTGTATTTTAATTTGTTCAACTATAATTATGCTATCACAATAAAAGATGAATCTAGCTTTTTATAATCTTTTCTAACCAGTAGCAGTTGTGCCATCTGTCTTTTTGAGCCTATGTAGAAAATTAACCAGCAGCACAACAAAGAGAGCTGACGGTTTGAAATAGCAAAACTCAAACATAAGACACAATCCTCTTCTTAAATAAAACTGTCATGTAGTTTAAGTAAAGAATGAACCGTCAGATGATTTGAGGTAGGTGACAGCAGACATGTTCGTTTTCCCATAAAAACCTTCCTTCCAACGGTGCGAGGGGGTGGGAACTGCAACAATGGCTGATCTTCACACGAAATGTTACGCCAAGCCCATTTGTCTTCTTTGCACCTCCGTGGTCTCACGTTCTTCGCCTTTCACGCTTGACAGTTCAGTTAAAAGGTCAACTAAACCAAACTGCAAAAAAAAATAAAAAGCAAGAGAAAAAACTTTTTCCCACTGTAGATTAAAGTTAAACATTTACTGGTGAATAAGGAAAAATGTAAAGTGATTTTAAAAAAAATAAAAGGTAAATCTGTGACCTTTAGTGTTTCAGAGAGAAAGAATTATAAATAAATGTGAAAATATGTTGCTTCTTTTAGATTCAACCAATTGACTGAATTTCTCTAATCTTTTGCAAGTGAAGCACATCTTCCTGTCTTCTATCACCTTCTCTTTGCCGCTCACTCAATTGTCCATTTTCCAGTGTTTTTTCTCAGTTTCCATATTCTCCCAGCTCATCTCTCACCCATCAATCCCCCCCTCGGTCGACCCTGCACCCTGACCTTCGCGCTGCAGCTGTGACCGGCGGTCAGGAGGTTAAGGCAAAGGTTGAGTGTCACACCCACAGGGTCACAGCGATGCTTGGCTGTTGTGTCAGCCACTGAATTGAAGCTTCGGAGTGGCAGACGAGGCGGCGGGGCCTCTGACGCCCCGACTGTTGCCTGAGCTTGCCCTTTCCTGAGCGGAGGTCAGCGCAGAGGGCCTTTCCTCCCTCTCATCCCATACCTCCAGGTCACCAACGCTATTGTTGTAATAGCTGCCATTAGAGCGCATGATGCAATTATCATTCAGTTTTATGTTGCCACTCTCCAAGATCTATGTTAAGCTCTTTAGTTCATCAAAGGTTGGTGGAAAACATGGCTGCTGTAACCTCTGAGTGACTCTCGAGTCAAAGACGAAACAATAACGAGAAAAATGGCCCTTTGAGAGAAACATTTTACATGTGAAGGAAACCTGAAGTTTCCTTGCATATAAGAGGTGAAAGGAAAATTTTCAATCAACCCAAATAATTAGGTTAAGAATTATAAAAATATTTTTTTAAAGTTAAAAACATGTTTCCTGCTTTATATGATTATGGCAGGATTGCTTATATTGAAGTCTGAGATACAAAATAACCTTAAAAGTTTATAAATTTATATTTTACTGAAAGTGTGCAAAGGTATTTGTAGCTTTCCACATTTTGTCATGTTCATGACATCCTTAAACTTCAGTATGTCGTTTAAATTTTATGAGATCAAAACAAAAGTAGTGTATAAATCTATGTCATGCAACCATTCTACATTTCTACAACAGACACTCTCTGGTTCACTGTATTTATTTGAACAAGAGAAAAAATCAAGTTGGTGGTTATTGTCAGGAAAGCAGCTTCTGCCCCACAGTTACCGACGGCAACAGAAAAAGGGGGAGGAGCTGTCAGTTGCTGGTTGCTACGGTAACCACCAACTGCCAAGAGCAGCAGAACAGAACTTAAAACATCAACTGGAGAAACAACTTCTTGACCAAACAAAATAAAAATATACAAGAAAAACAAACAAATTTTGACAAACTTCACATCTATAATGTTGTTAAAATAAAACCCTGCTACCTATAGATGAGAGTTTTAAAAAATTACATGTTTTTTAAAATAAAAACCTGAAAAGTGTGGACATACTTTGTCAGTGTTCATCTTTTATATTGTTTTCAACACTTTAAGAACGTTTTCTTGTTTGAACCTTTATACCTGTTGCTGCTGTCACACCTGAATTTTCCCCTTTGACAATAGAAGCTGTTTCTGTTCTATTTCAGTGTAGAAGTTCAGCATACAAAGTTGACTTTTTTATGATTTATTTTTAAAGCCAGCACACAGGAGTCACAGTGGATTCCAAAATCAGAGAAAAAGATTGAAATAATTTCAGTCTCAATTTGAATTTCTGCCCTCACTGGGTTGCAGTTGATGCATTTAAAAATAAGTTTATTTTTATTTCAACACAAACTGCCTGATATTTTATAAAGACCCGAATGAAGGCCACTGAAACATATTGGTCCAACAATAAAGTTGTTTCCTAGTCTTCATTTTAACAAACAAGCATCTATAAGAATCTGCTCTTTTTCTTTTGAGCTCCATATTTCAGGATATTTTTCGTTCCCCCTCTCAGCACAGCAGAGTTTTATAAAGCCTGGGAAAAATACCCACACCATTATTAGATAACGGCAGTGTCTGTCAATCAGTGTGGGGGTGGAGGCCTGCAGACACGAACACACCGAGGAGGAGGAGGTGAGTCGAAGGGGGCGACCTTTGTGTTTCAGGTCAACTCATTTGCTTTCTGCATTTATCCCTTATTTTAATAAGTCGTCCCGCTGTAAGCTGTATCAAGAGATCATCGCCTGAAAGCGTCCTCTCTCCAAGCCATTAGCTCACCTGTCACAGCCACTCTATATCCCCGCTCATCTCCTCCTCTGCTCTTTATCCATCCACTCTGCGCGTCCACCATGACCCGATCGCCCCGCTCTCTGGAGCTTTCCGACACAAGTCAAACCAAGCAGAGGTCAGGAAGGTGGAGTGGGGTGCAAGAGGCAAGAAAACAAAAAAAGCACACACACACACCAAAAAAAAAAAAGGCTTTGACCTCAATCAAATGGCCGGGCACATCCGCTTTGTGCTCTCGCCCACTCAGATAATGAGAGCAAACAGCTCAGGCCGGGCGGACACGGGGAGCGGAGGATAAAGAGTAAAACCATGTTGCATGTAAGTCCATGTAAGGTGATTTCCATGCTTGCTGCAGGATGGTATGTATGCGTGACATTTGACTGAGAAAGTTGCTTGATGATCAAAACTCATCAGCTTGATGAAAGATTGAGCGAGAGGGAGAAAAAAAGCGTTTTTTTAATCTAGAAAAGTGACAATCAGCAAAGCAGCTCGGCAACAAGCCAACACAGATGCTTAAAAAAATGTTTGTGCTGGGAATAAAATTGTTTTTGACATTAGATCATGTTTCAATATTACATTAAATAAAGTTGTGAGCAGGTTGGAGCTCGCTTCACATCCAGGATTAGGGAGAAAACACTCACTCTGTTTAAAATCCTCTAAGAGTTGAAGGGGGAATTAGATGAAAATATTGGTTTTTAAAAAAAAGGGAAATTAAATTAGAAAATCCCCCACAGAGCATAATGCTGCCACCACCATGTTTCACTGTGAGGATGGTGTGTTTAGGGTGGTAGTTTTCCACAAACACTAGAATTTTTCAAGTTGGCAAAAAGCTTAAATATTTTATTTTAAACTTTAAACTTTAGGTTCCATTGTTTTCTTTCAACAATGGTTTGTTTTTGGGTTTCTAGGCAGATTTTCATTTGGAGTTCCCCAATATCAACTTCCCTATGAGTGTAACATGTCTACTGTTTTTAGCATTGTTTGTAATTACCTTACATCACACTGGTGTTGCTATGACTTATGATTTTAACCTCAAAGTAGGAGCAAACCCAAAAAAATTATATTTTGAAATGCAAAGTGGTATTCAAGTGTGCCATTTTATTTTAACTACTTAAATGTAACATGAGCTGGAAAAACCCTAAATTTACAGTAAACAAGTTAACAAGAGGAAAAGATTATCCATCAGGGATGTCATGTTATCCAGAGTTCTTCTGTCTTTAACCACCTGTACCGGGTTGGGAGGAATCCTCGGACAGAGCTGGACTTTCTGATAAACTTACCTAAACGTTTCCTTTCAGCTTTCAGAGATGAGCTCTACAGCAGCTTATCTCCAACAGAAAACAACAGGAATCACCAAAAGAGATGGTTGATGCCTTCCGAAGCAACCAAAGTACTCCAAAAGATCTCCTCAGAAGGTCGCGTCTGCTCTGACCTTTCCTGTGAAGACATTCAGCATTATGAGTTCAGTCCAGATCATTTGAAACCCCAGCAGAAGCAGGAGAATACCCAGCCATTGTACTCACGTAAAAGTAGCAATGTGTCAAAAGTAAAAAGAAATTAGTCAATAGTGAAAAAGTATTTGGTAAATGTCTACTGAAGTACTGAGTAACTCATCAAAACAATATTTAATATTTAAAAATTATATTCGCAGATGGAGCAAAGCATAAATTTATGCTTGAAATGTTGGTATTTTAAGGACCAAAATGAAAATAATTTATATAAGTAACGTAATTACAAAAAGCAAAATCAGGCAAAATAAACATTTTTCCAAACTTTAACTAAAACAGCAGGTGCGTGTCTGTATCTGGTGAATTTTTGGTGGGGAAAGTATCAAAAAATTTTACTCAAGTAAGAGTAGAGATACTTTATAATAGAGTTACTCAGGTAAAAGTACAGAGCACAATGCAGTATAAATACTCCTAAAATTTGTTTTGTTGTTATTATCTCAAAAAGTGACTGTAATTGAATAAATGTTGATTATTATCAGATTATTTCAGACCTTTGTAGTAACAAAACAAGCAAATGGAAATGCAATGAAGCAGAATCAACTAAATAAATAACACAAGTTAATAAACCCTCTGCCCGTTATTCAATAGTCCTTTATCTGAAAAGGATAGAGGTAAACATTCATAAAATCCAGACCCTTTTTCATTTTTAACATCTTCCACCTACTCAAACAAAATGGCAGTTAAAACAATTAACAACCAATGAATTACATAGCACATTAAATAATAGTAGTAATTCTATTTAATATTCAATTCCAGTCCTCATTTCTATAGTAATCAAAAGCCAACCTTTTATATATTATTTTAAACAGTTTTAAGCTGGATGATAACTTAAACAAGTTCCTACTAACTTATTACAACCCAACTCTGACACCGAGATAATAATAATAACAGATTCCCTCATTCTTTGCATAATGTGTTCCCAGTGGTTTTACACCATTTGACCTCAATTCAAACGGTGCTGAAGTTAAATAACCTCCTGAGTGGGTTCTCCTGTGACAACAAACCCACACTTCTGTTTGCAGGTTAGGGAGATAAACTTACAGAAGATCCCAACAACTGTAGAGAGGAAGACCTAATGAGGTCACTCATCTCAGCATGAGAGCAGTAGATTACAGACAGGAGGCGTTCAGTACGAGGAAAGACGGCAGGAGGAGGGGCCTCGACCTAATTCTGTTAAAGCATTTGAGTCTTGTTCACTGAGCTGATTAGGTTAATTTTCTGTCATCCTAAGCACCTTATGTGACCTAGAGGCAATGTCTGGTGTAACAAAGGCCACACACTGGGAGCAACAGATTGGATGCAGATTTACAGGAGAGAAAAGAGAGGCTGATTAGGAACAGAGGGAAACCGTTTGGGTGGTGCAGACAGTTAAGTCCTTGTCTGAAAATGTCAGTGGGAGAAAGGTTTACCTTCAACAGGAAACACTGGAAACTTGTGACCAGTAACGGTTTCAACGACTCTGACGAACCCGCCAGCTAATTACTTTTTAAGTAGCTCTTTTTTTGGAACATAAATCTCTTTGACTTTCAGTGAAAATGACCCATGCAATCAGAGTTTTATTTTTAAATCTGTTTCCATCTGTTTTGTTGAGTGAATGACAGCTTTGAAGGTAACGGGTATAATAAGGATGATATAATGTTTGTATTGTTCATGTCATACACGATGACATGAACACAAAGTTTAAAACAAGATATGCTTCTATGCACATGAGCATAAAAGAACACCTTAAATCACTCAGATCACACTGAGTCTTTGATATTCTGAGCTTAACTATAACATGACAGCCATGCAAGAAAGAAACAAGAATAAATGAATGCACATCTATTCTTAAAGCCTGGCATAAGTTACAACCAAGATGACATAAATACAAATACTTTTTATTTTCCTTTAGTGGATAAAATTGGGTCCGTAGAAAAATCCAGGAAGAGGTGAAAACAGAAATAGATGGGGCTCCACTGTAATCTTAGTTCCAAAAAGTTCAAAATTAAGATGAATGCAAAAACTTTGTTAATAAATGGGCATCTATTTAACTTTTTAAACAATTACCCTAATAATGGAAACGTGACCATCTGCATCAGCCAACTATGTTTGCAGGACAGATTTGTTATTTCTATAATTACCGACCAAAGTCACTCAGAGGACCGTGAATAGGCCCCAAACCACACTTTGGATACCTCTGACCTCGGGGTATCAGAGCGAATGAGTCTGAGGACATTCGTGCTACACTTTTCAGGTCTTTCTTTATTGGTAATAAAAAACAGAAAACCATTTTCCTGCCATTTAACAGTACTATATGTTGTACTATCATTTCTATTTGTGGGCATAATATAATGAAATGTTTAATAAATTCAGGGATGTGAATACCTTTACAGATATTTTCAATCATAAATCTCATCAACACAGTACAGATATCCAGGAAAAGTTCTGCTGCTACTGTAAGCAACTCAATTGACTCCTCAGCAAACAGCGGAGACAAGATATCTGATTTGAATGACAACGGAAAGGGAAGTTTCCCACCAACGTCCTGCAGGTTTGAGTATTAAAGAAGGGCAAATATTGATTGCGCATCGCGTGTTTCTGTGGAGTCGCCCCAGCAGATGTTTTTCTTGCCTGGTTCCACCGCCTTGTTTATTTTAGATTGCTCTGCAAATTCGCTGGAGGTCAAAGGGCTCTAGGATGTGCCGGGTGATGTGAGGGGGAAGAGAGAGGAGAGATGATTTTTCTTCTGGCCTTGGGGTCAAAGGGCATGGGGGCTAATGAGGAAGGAGCACAAAGTCATGTGCTGTTGGTTGTTCACCCAGAGTTACTCCTCAGAGTTAAATTTTAACCCCACTTTTAAATTCTTGTGCATTTTAACTAATGCAGTTGATCCATTGTCAGAGGAACTGCTTCAGAAACACTCCTTAACCCTCTATCTCTGTATGGTGAATAAACATGAAATGTTTCTCCCTCTGGGTTATATATAGCTCAGCTAATAATACAAACTCTACCTGCAGGAATGTGGAGAAATGTACATATGATGAAAGAGTTTTTGCATCAACAACTTTGATTAAAAAAATATAGGAAGGCATTTTTTACTCTTTGATACTTGTGCAAAAGAACTGAAGATTTTCCTGGCAAAGTCAATAAATCTGATATCTGTACAGGTTTCTATGAGCCTTGGTAGTGAGCAACCCTTAACTAACATTTGGTGAGAGATGAGACCTGCAAACAAACAGCTCCCAGCATAACCCAGCCTCCAAGGTAAGCTCAAAGTAAAGTCAAGTCCATCTGACACACAAAAACAACAACAAAAAAAATGGATCCAGCTTTGATTTAGGTGAGAAAGTGGTTAGGGTTTGTTGTATATGGAGACATTAGTCTAATTACTCTCACAGCTTCTATGTCTAAAGAACCAGTCGGGCTCAAAAGCCATCAAAAATCTGTTAAATTTTTTACCTTCTATTAATGCCTTGAAAAGGTATCCAAAGTTTTCATCCCCTTTCGGAGTGACACAAAAAATCCAGTGGTTCATAAGCTACTAAATCAGTAAAAATAAGCCAGTTGTGTAGTTTAATCTCAATAAAAACGGCAGTGGTTTGTTAGAAAACAATTTTGTTTAAACTATCAAATAGTCCTGTCAGCATAAGATGGCACATCACTAAAGCTGTTTAGAGGGCAATCAAATCAAATCAATCAAATTTTATTTGCATAGCAGATTTCAGCAACAATGCATTTCAAAGTGCTTTGCATCATAACAAACACAAAAATATAAAGTCATGCAACACAGAATCAACAACCAAAACATTACATTAAATCAAGTGCCATCGTTAAATTCGTAATTAATTATGTTTCAAATCCAACTCTAAACAGGTGGGTTTTTAGTCGAGATTTAAAGGAAGTCAATGTTTCAGCTGTTTTATAGTTTTCTGGAAGTTTGTTCCAGATTTGTGGTGCATTGAAGCTGAATGCTGCTTCTCCTCGTTTGGTTCTGGTTCCGGGGATGCAGAGCAGACCAGAACCAGAACCTGAGGGCTCTGGAAGGTTGGTACAACAGCAGATCTGTAATGTATTGTGGAGCTGAGCAGTTCAGTGATTTATAAACTAACAGCAGTATTTTAGAGTCTATTCTTTGAGTTACAGGGAGCCAGTGTAGGGACTTTAAAACTGGATGATGTGCTCTAACTTCTTGGTTTTAGTCAGAACACGAGCAGCAGCATTCTGGATCAGCTGCAGCTGTTTGGGTTAAACCTGTGAAGACGCTGTTGCGGTAATCAATGCGACTAAAGATAAACGCATGGATGAGTTTCTCTAGATCTCAGAGACATAAGCCCTCTAATCCTGGAGATGTTCTTCAGGTGATAGAAGGCCGACTTTGTGACTGTCTTTATGTGGCTCTGAAGGTTCAGGTCAGAGTTCATCACGACTCCTAGATTTCGGGCCTGATTGCTAGGTTTTAGTTGTAATAACTCAAGCTGAGCATTGACTCTAGATCACTCCTCTTTAGGTCCAAAGATAACGTCAGTTTTGTCCAACAGAACCAGCACTGTGGTTCTCCCACAGTCCATATTTATATGGATATCATTGAATACTTTTATAAGGGCAGTGTCCGTGCTGTGGTGAGATCGGACACCAGACAGGAAGGTGTCAAAGCAGTTGGATATCCTTAGGAAGCTATTTAACTGTTTAAACAGCTTTTTCAATAACGCTGCTGATGAATGGGAGGTTGGAGATCGGCCTGTAATTCTGCAGTAGTGATTTGTCCAGATTGTTCTTTTTTATCAGTAGCTTGATAACTGCTGTTTTCAACCTGGGGGGGAAATACCTGAAGAGAGCGATGAGCTTACTATTTGGATCAGATCATTTGCAATGACAGGCAGGGCTTTTTTTAAAGAAATGTGTGGGTAGGACATCCAGACAGCAGGAATTTGAGCTTAATTGACTTATAATTTATTCTAGGGTTTTTAATTAAGCAGTTGAAATTGGGTAATTTTTCCTGCATTTCTTTTTTTTATTTGGGCACAATATTGGTACTGGATTTAGAGTGCACAGTGATTTTTTAAATTTTCTCTGGAAAGAAGCTGGAAAATTTGTTGCAGGCTGCATTAGATTGAAATTCATGTGGTAAAGTCATAGGAGGGTTTCTAAGCCTGTCAACTGTTGAAAATAAAGCTCGAGTATTGTTAATGTTTTTGTTTATGACATCTGCAAGGAAAGCTTCCCTTTTGTAGTTTTGAGTGATAGTTAGTAGTCCTTTTTATAGTCTTTTTTCATAATAAACGTGATGTTGAGTTTAACGCCATTTTCGTTTGGCCTTATTCTTGCAGATCTAACTGTTTGTGCATTTCTCCATGGAGATTTCTTCCTACCAGACACA
Source organism: Phalloptychus januarius (assembly GCA_902982915.1). NCBI lineage: Eukaryota > Metazoa > Chordata > Actinopteri > Cyprinodontiformes > Poeciliidae > Phalloptychus > Phalloptychus januarius. Next base: position 5,722,616 of record CADWAE010000076.1, on the reverse strand, counting down.
GCCTTCACTTTAATGGAGGCCATGTAATCAATGATATCTGAAACTTTAGACTGAAAATCATCTACCAACTTATCTACATCATTATAGCTTAAGGGCGAGGAAGAAGAGTAGATTTGATTAAATGTTTCTGCTGTGTTTTCTGTGAAAGAACGTTTTGTGATAGTAGCTGTTTGTCCAAGTGGGTTAACGGATAAAGTACTTCAAAGATAACAGCGAAGTGATCCGACAGGGAGACATCAGTTACAGAGACATTGGAAATATTCACACCCTTACTGATAATCAGGTTCAGTGTGTGTCCTTGAGTGTGTGTCGCTTGTCTGACAAGCAAGAGCTATCAGGTCGAGGCTGAGGCCGTTAGTTTTACTCGGCTCCAACTTCCGAACCACAAGCAACCACAACTTTAATTAAAGCAGTTATTTTTCCAAATTCTTTGTATATATTACAAAGAAAAACAATACAAAACTGAATACTGAGTCATTAGACCTAATATTCGGCTATAGTGAGGAGCTAGCGGTCAGTGTTGCTCTTCCTAACACTGCAGCAAACAGAAAGGGGCGGGGACGGATCACTGTCAGTCTCATACCTTATTTGGAAATGGGACTCCGGAAGTGAAGGGGGCGCTATTTCCTATATTATCCGCGGTCTCCCGTTTTTATTTTCTTTTGAAATCTGTGATATATCTTCATCTTTAGGAAGGAGTTTCACTCTCAGCATGTATTTGAACTTCTCTCTTTTATTTCTTCAGCGCAGCTCACAGTTTTTAACAATTCTGTAGCTTTCTGAGTACTTCTAAATCTGTTTCTTAGTCGCATCTTTTCGGGCCTGATACTGCCTCTAGTGGCGTGGGGGTGGTAACACAACTAAAATAATTACGTCATTAAACGAGAATAGCACAGTCTTTATTATTTACTATTAATTTCACCATTACTGGCAACATAAAAGATAAATTATCTCCTAAAACACCATATTTTTTCCATTTCTTCAGGATGTAGAGCCAATTAGGTGACATAAACAATACTTTTACAAATTATAAATAATATCTATATATCTCCATCAATTGTAGGAGGAAAAAAAGAAATAAGACATGAAAAACAACATGATCAACTATAATAAAAATACCATTTACAATGTATATTTAAGAAATTTATTTGAGCAAAAGTCAATAAGCTCATGTATGCACTGCTCATTGTGCTAATGGCAGAGAAACAGTTTAAAGTGTCAGGAAAACCATTATTCTTGGCTATGCTAGCTAGCCTGAGAATTCATTGCAGGCTCTGCTTCCAGAAAGAAGCTATTGCATAGCTGGGAGAAAGAGGAACGAGTGTTGATTGACAGCTAAAACCCTCTTGGCTCTGATTGGTTGTTTCTGACCTAGTGATGTATTTCTGTAGTTTGCACTGGGAACACAGGGAAAAGCCAGAGGAGCTTCATTTTTTTCCACCGATTACCTGCCTCACAATATAGTGACAGTTTCAATAATTATATTTTCATAAAGGTTACATGCTGCAGCTTTAATGAACAAACAGCATCATAAAGATTCATCTTGGGTTTGATCTTGTGGACTCTCTTATTTAATATCTTCATCCTCCTGCTAACTATAATATAGTGGAGTTAATATTAGTTTTTTTTATTTGCTCATTTATTACCTTAAGACATTTTGCAGCACTTTGATGCTTTCTCTCTTTTCTACTTATTTGCTTTTTGCAAATTTTGTCTCTTTTAGCATGCAACTAATTATCTAGCAATAGAAATAGAAGAGATTGAATAGAAAGATCCTTTATTGTCAGGCAATGCGGATATTTCTGTATAACAGAAACAAAGAGACAAGCAATGATAGCAAGACAGAGTATAATTTATATATAGAAAGTACTCCAGTTCAGCAGAATGTGCAACTGAGTTGGTTAATTAAAAATGTACGAAATGTGCATGTCTCTGTGCATTAAAGGACAGACTACTTACTAATACAAAAACTGTGCAATAGTAAAGTTGTACATATACCAGCATGGATGTTATTTTTTGATTTTGATTTTGATTTTAATGACAGGTATTTATTTTATTTGACCATTTTCTGTTGTACCTCATCCTGATTCTGCAGTTGCTGAAAGTTCCTGCATTTTTGCTTTATTAACTGGGAAACAGTCCAATAAAACCTCAGGGCCAGGGTAATGTTTTTCATATGTCACCTTTAAGTATGTTGACCTTTCAGTGTTGTCGTTTTCCACCTGGTTTATGAAGGATGTTGTTCATACCAACAACAATGCAGATTTACTATTATCACTTGCGATTATGTGTTGAATATCTCGTATTTTCTCCATATTCTGAAGTGCTATAAACCAAAGGAGACACTTAGAGATAAGTTTGAGGTAATTTATATGTTTGTGCATGCATGTAACGATTTGCTCAGATTAACATACAGAAGGTTACTCTGCTTCACTGTCGAGAGTGCAGAGAATGTACAGACCCCACCACAGTCGACGTCCCGCTGAGAGCAGCTGCATTCCTGACCTGCAGTTCAAAGAGCAAACACACACACACAAAGAGACCTACAGATATGTAAGCTGCACATGTTCTGCTGTTACATAGGCAGGAATGTGCTCCAACTCTCCTGCTTTAACCTCACACAGCAAATAAGCCAGATGACAAAAACACATGACGACTCAGAAGTCAAAGATCTGACCTTTAAGTTACTCGTTCAGTCTCCTGTAAACATAAAAGACTCCGGCGTAGCCGGAATAACTTGATCTCACTTTTGTTTCTTTAGTCTTTGTTTACATAAGTTTTAATTAACTTTAGAAAGAGAAATCCATAAATAAGATACAAGTCTGTGTGAATTGTCGTCAAAGTATTAAGCACCAAGAATGTCGAAGAATTAATCAAGTTACTCTTTGTGACATTTTTAGTTTCATTTTAATACTTCACAAGTACCAAATTTATTTTTAGTCATAAGTTGCTTTTAATCGCTAATGAATAATTCTCAGAGTCTTTCAAATATTGAATAAAACTACAGTGGGGATTTAGTTTGGTACTCTTGAAGCTGCAGCACACAATTTGCACTAAAAATGTATCTTCTTACAGATTTCTAATCATTTTTGTCACAATGTTGATGTTTCAGATCATCAAATCACAACAGAATTCACACCATTCAAAAATAACTTGAAAGAAATACAAAAAAAAAATCATGATTTAACAAATTAAAAGGGGAAGAAAGCTACCCAAAACCACCTGACCCTATGTGAAAAGTTATTTCCTCTGAAATATATAAGGCAAATGTGATAACTGGATTACCTAAATCACTGTGGAGGGGTTTTGGCCCATTCTTCTCTGCAGAATTGTTTAAATCAGCAGAATAAATGAGCATCAATATGAATTAATCCAAAACAATTCTGGCACAACTTCACCCAAATGGCATAATGCAACATTCTGCAGAGTAACTTTAACTTGTGACTCCAAAAACAAAACAGAAAAGACTCACAGAAGTCACCAAACTCTAATATTCAGACTCAAATATTTGGAGATATTAAGGTTTTCTCATGCAGCTACTATTTTTTAACAGCTACATTCTGGACTAAATTGAATCACCTTAAACGACCTCAAGCTAAAGTCCAAATCCAGCTACCTGAAGCATTCAACCAGAGCAGAAGGGATTTCTGAATCCCCTCTGCACCATTAAAGCACAGCTTTAATGGTGCATTCAAGTACATCTCGTACACCACAATGTCTAATTATCAAAACAACACATTTGAGACCTTTTAATTCTCAAATGTCTGCACAGTCTTATTAACTTAAAAAATCAATCCAAACCTCTTGTCAGTTTTATACTAAGCACTTTTTATTTCTTTTTTTATTTAAGTGAACAAAAACAAACCAAACTATGATTTTTGTGCAACTTGAATATTATTGATGACATCAGTAAAATTAAAATTATAGATCTTTGAAATGACGGTTCAAAGTGACTGAAAATCAAACTTTGCATTACTCATTGAGCAATATGATTGTATTTTTTCTTGCACATATTAGCTTTTTTGTTCTCCTGTTTTGCAGTGAATCTGCATTTTTTTCACAAGTGACTTGATAGCTACTACTTCCACTGTGCAGTTTAGTTTCGATCTACAACCTGATCTATGAAATAAGAGCAGCACAAAGGTCAGACTTCTGGTAAAACACGTACAGAGAGAAGCTTAAGGGAAAACACTAATTCAGCTTAGCAGGGTTCCCTGTTAACCTCTGAGTCAAACAAAAGGTCTAACCATGCTCAAAGGGTCCTGCTGTGAAGGATGTGGGTTAAAGTTTCCAAATGCTCACATTACAAGGCGGAAGAAAAGAAGAAAATCAACAACAACAAAAAAAAAGTGAAATATTTTCCTTTCCTGACAGCTTTTTAATCAACATCCAACTCTCTGGCTATTTGGCTTTTGTGAGAGAAAAACGGTTCTTTTAAGCCCCACAGGGACTCATTTTTTTGTCATTTGGGTTGGGGGCTTCCTGTAAAAACATGTGATGAGCAAACACTTTTTGGTGAACACAGAGGCTCTTTAAACTAGCTTGGAAGCAGCAGTGAATAACTCAGATTGTCTGTGGTTTTTTCTTCCTTCTCCAGGTTTGGAAGTTGTTATTGGAAACCTTGGATGGAGGCTCTGATTGTTTATTCTGACCTCCTCTTTTCACAGAGATCTTCACATGACAAAGCTGCAGGTTCTGCAGAGAAAACAGAGCAGGAGCTCTGCCGACCGCCAAGACGATGTGACTCATGTGGCAAATTACAGTTAGACGTGAGTCAGTACAATGCTTTAGTTTTTCCATTTAAAGGGACATTTCTCAAATTTTACATGTCGTCTATTTTATTGTTGTGACCTTGTTTGTTGAAGCAGAAATCCAGCCTTGTAAGCAATTATCCATATCTTCACCAACAGTTTGACACTTTTCTGATAAATTTTCCTCATGGATTAATGAAGGAAAGCAATAAAGCTTGATTAATCTAGAATTAAAACAATATCCTCAGGAACAACAGAAATAATGGGTAATGGGAACTAAAGGAGATTGATAGAACCACCACCAATTCACGATACAGTATTGGCATAGTTTCCTGTGCAACGTAGCTCTAAATTATTTGAGGAAAATCAGTTTATTCCCAGCTATTTTTCATAGAAAATGGTCCAAATTTAGGAGTTGCATCCTTAGACGGCTAATTATTTTAAAATGAGGAAACAAAGGTTTTCCTAATTCAAAGGCTCCTCCAAATGCTTCCTTCTTTTAGTGGATATGGAGGAAGGGTCTGGTGTATTCTTCTCATCCCATCCTGTCCTTTTGATTCATTGTGGGTCAAACAGAAGGCAGTGGCGGATAAATAAAATTTTCATAGGGGTGACCAGACAGGGGCTGTTGATCGCATCAGTGGTGGCCAACAACTACGTAAACACATAATACTTTATGAATAAATAAATAAATACCTTGCTATGCTAATAAATATAGGAGTACATTAATATGATCACTGCTGCCACCACCTTTTTGGAGGGGAACTGCTTGAGTGTGTTCTATTGGCGAGTTAACCTCTCAATGGGAACAACCAAATCACCTGGGCCACACCTGAAACAAGGTTTTTGTTGTTGTTTGTATAACAGTAGTGGATGAAGTGAGATACAGAGCAGAAGAGGTTTTAAAGATAACTGTATTAAAAAACGGCTTTACAAAAATAATGCTTAAAGTGGTTGTGTTATTAGGCTTTTATAATTTACAAAGACATTTCAATGGAAAATAATAGCAGTAATAATAATTTAATAAATTCATTAATGTTATTAACTAAAAGGGTTGAATAAATAATAATAAAAAAACTCAACTAGATTTCGAGTTTCATTTAACCAGGTTGTGTTAAGCGCCTTTAAGGTTGCTTGGCGACAGGACACAAGCAGAACTAACTGCTAAAATAATTCTTGGCACGCTATTGGCTGACGCTTGAAGAATAGCCAATCCAGCAGCGCCAGTCATTTTCCTTGGCGCTGATTGGCTGGACCCGGTAGAGACGGGAAGACTGAGGAGGTTAGCTTAAGTGGTAGCGCTAAGAAGGATTACATTGTAAGTATTAATGCATATTAAGTTACAGTCTCTCCAGTTTTCCTGTTGTCGCGAGTGGAAATTGATGCAAAATCAACAGATTCCTGCATTTTAATGCGTTTATGGCAAATTTTCCATTAAAATGTCCGAAACATGGCGATAAGTGACCGCTAACTGCAGGTGTTAGCCTTACTTGATGTCAAGTCAGTCCGTTATCGATATGGCGAGAAACAAAAAAATCACATTTACCGTCATAGAAAAGCACATGAGCAAAAAATAAACACACTACTTCTGATGTAGTTACTTTTACTTTTTTTTAAAGCATCTCAAATATATTTTTCCGAATGACTATGTTGAGTTGAAAAAGTCAAAAATATTCAGGACAAATATTTTAAAAAATCGGTGATTTTGATCGTAAAAAAGAAAGTAAAATACTATTAAGAAGTACAGGATGGACTGATTAAGATATATTCTGTATTTGAAGCAGGGTGTTGCTTTTAAAGAGGGGCTTAAGTATTTGCGGATTTCAGCTATTTACGGGTAGCTGAACTCTAACCCCAACAAATACCGGAGGGCCACAGTAACATGATCCACTTGGTTTTATTTAGAACATAGAAGCAACAATAATCTGGATGTTGCTAAAATAACATATGTTATTTTGAATATTATATTTTTTAAAAAGTCTGGTCGGGGTTCCTACATATTTTCAGACTTTAAAGTTGATTTTATAATGTAAAATACAGAAGTTTACTGTGAATTTGAAGTGGATATTTCTGCAGCGGGAAAATTAAACAAGCAAAAACAAGAAATTAAAAGGAAGGGGGTCATTTCTATGTAAAATTACCATTGAGTTCTTAATGACAAGCATTAACACAACAATAATATTAGCCATATATCAGTATTTCGGTACGTGATTTGTATGTATAAACAATTCTAAGGCAAAACTTTCTATGGGTTTAGTCAAACCTTCAGTTTACATTCGGAACAGACAAATGACTTTGACAATTTAAAACATTTTATTATACAGCAAACAGCTGTAAACTTTGAGTTAAGCATTAAAATCATTTTGCCAGTGGGAACTTTATGACGTAGTAAGAAGCAACTAGTAATAAAGATAACTTTTAGTTAAAGCAGTCCTTTAGCGATCATGAGAAACATGCCTACTGGACTAAGAAATACAAAACTAAATGACTCACACTCTCTTTTTTTTTCTTTTTGCCTTGCAGTTGCCAGGTTAAATGGCTTCATGACCAGCACATGACTTTTACTGGACTGCAGAAGCACGTGCCTTATCTTCCTGCACACAAGTCTGGGTTTAAAGGTCAGTGGGCGTCAGCAGATCCATTTCTTGCACTCTTCTGTTGGAGAAATTCAGTGTGAAACTACTGTTTGATCACGTTATTTTGGATTAGCTGCTGCAGTTTAAGTCTTTACTACTTAACTATTATAAATGTACCATGCAAAATAAGTGTGTGTTTGACTCTGTGGTCTTTTCTTCAACAATTTATATGCATAATTTAAAAAAAGCTAATTAAAATGCAGAATTATGAATAAAAGGGCAAAAAACAATAGTTTCAGTCAACAAACTCAAATATTTAGCATTTTACTTTGCAGAATAACTGAAGCTTAGACAAATGTTACTGAGAGTGTTTAAATATAAATGCATGATTTCCATTGTAGCTCTGAATTTATGTTATTGGTTGTTGCTGTGCAGGAAAGGGAGCTTCTGTCCCAGTCAAGGATTTTCCTGCATTTATTTCCATCCATTTTTCATCGACTCTGACCAGAAAAGCATTCCTGCAACATGATGTTGCTACCACTGCCTGTAAGTTCAGTGATAGGTTTTTTCCACATCATTTGCATGTAGTTTCATCTGGTCAGAGCTCCTTCTCTTTGCCGCTTTATTCCTTAGCCTGTCACAATAAACAATAAATTAATTAATGCACTAAATGTATTTTGAAAAATGCTGCAAGCATTTTCCAAAATACAATGTTTTCAATACAAAGTTTTCACTGACTAAGCTGAATAACTACTTCTGAGACAGTTTTGGTTGCAGAGACTTTATACTACATCTTTTATGCTGCATTTTTAAATGTCTAATAACTGTGTCCAGTTTAGTGATATAAATCAAACTTTTTTCAAGTCAATTTAAAATGTTGAATGTTTTTCGCCATGCAGACAGTTACCTAAAATAAGACGTAATATTCATCACAATTTTAATTGTTATCCCAATGGTACAACAAAATATCATTATTTAATTCTAAGTTCATATCGCCACTTCTACTCAGCGAGTATGAAGACTTTTCCATGTTGAAGACTTTTGTCATCCAGTTTTTGGTAAAAACAGAAAGAAAGGAGAAAACCAATAAATCATCCAAATGGAAATTATTGAGCTTGTCTTAATTTATTATGCGATTAATTTATTTATTGCTTATTGCAGCAGCCCTAATAGAGACATTAAAATTGGATTGGACGATATGGACTTACAGTTTTATCACAATATTTTGTGGTAAAGAATAAAAGTGAGGATAAGAGCCATTTATTATTAATGTTTTATTTAACTGTCTGGCTCCATAACACAAATGCTGCTCTTGAAAGACATTCCCATTTGCAATACGCTTCTTTAAGACAAAGAAGTGTGATTTGCATCACCAAGCTGTGTACACAAAGGTATAAAATACTTATGATAAATAAACAATTCTTAGCCTGGTGGGTACAAGTAAAGCCTGGTGGACCGCCAGGCTTATAAAACCCTGAATTGGAGTTTATTGGGACAATGATGAGTCAAAATTTATCCTTGATTACCGATCATTACATCGGTAGCCTTTATGAAACTATTGATGGAAGTACCAAAACAAACCGTCCGACTCCTATGAGAATCTGTTTTTCAAAACGAACGCCTTCCGATCGGCCACATCCTTCACACGGACCTGAGTGTGAGCGGCAGGTGTGAAAAGCAGCCAGCAGAGTATCATATAACCTTTTGACAAGTTGCTCAACAACAGGGCCTCCTTGTTATTATTGGGTCAACAGAGCCGGAGGAGGTCTTTGGGAATGGAGCGGTGGGGAGAACATGAAGCGACGGTTGTATGGCGCCCCGCCTCCCTCCCTGGGCTCCCAGGCTGGCCCGGGGGTCAGCGGGGGAACGCAGGCAGCCAGTCAGGCGGCCCGGCATTCTTTCTCAATGTGTGTGTGGGTTTGGCCGCAGCCCACTCGGTGCTCTTTGACTCCGCTGGCCTTATAAGGCATCCAGAGCCATGGCAACTGCAGGGCTTGAATAGCAGTGTCAAATCCCTCAGCACATAGACACACGCTCACTCTCCCTAAAGGAGGGAGCGAAGCAGAGGAAGAAGAGTCTATCTCTGCCGTGGCTCGAACAGAAAAGGAGCGCTCTGTGTTTTCGCTAATTTATTCCTGCCAAAGCCGGCTGGAAAAAACAGGGAAAAGGAGGATCAGAGAGGAGCGCAGCAGTAAAACCTCGAGTCTATGACAGCTGAAGCGGGGACGTTCTGGCCTCTGGATGTTACCGCAGGATGGACAAGCTCTGAGAAAACAAGACAACAGAGACATGACTTTGGGAAAGGGGAGCAAACTGTGACGGAGGAGATCTCTCAACTCAGCCTTTGTTTTGGCTTGTTTTTTCTTTGACATTTGATCCTCTGACCCCATTGGCTTTGAAGGAGCAGAAGAAAACAGAGTTTCGTCACAGAGGGCAGAGCAGAAGGACGTCTTTGGTGAACTTTGCTGCTCCAGAAACCAGCTGTGTCAGAAGAAAAAGAGTTTCCAAAAACAGAAAAGCAAGAGAATAAAACAGTTTTATTTCTTTTAGCCATCTATGCATTTCTGAAAAAGCCTCAACAAGTTAAGCGTGCGTCTGGACTGGAAGAGCTCAGATCAGAAGATAGCACCTCAGCACGGCAGGAACTGGTTGGACGAGTTTATAAGTTAGAGGAAAGGGCAGGGCAGTTTAACCCTGCCTGAAGGAGAACTGACTGGGTTGTATTTTATATCACCTGGCGGACGCTTTGAGGGAAAGTGCTGTCCTGAAAGAGAACAGAGGAGGCAGATTTTTTCCAATATCTGCGTCCCTTTTCATCATGCTCAATCGTAGGTGAGCTATTTTCTTCTTCCTTTCACAGCCGAGGTCGGAGAAAGCGGGAGAGGGAAGGAGAAAGAGTCAAAGAGTAATTTATTGTTTCCTGTGAAAAGAGCAGGGCTGCACCCTTTGCTCCTGCCTAAACTCTGAACCACTTAATGCGCGTCTGAAGTTTCTCTCCGAGCTCAAGAGCCATTGATCAGAGGTCAGGGCTGAACAAGAGGCGGGAGAGGGAGAGAGCAGAGGGACTAAAGAAGGGAGAGGAAAAATATCGCAGAGGAAGGACCTCTGGGTCAGGACTGCCAGACGGCGAAGGGGATAAAGGTCAACGCAGGCGAATCGGGGACAACTTTGTTTCCTGTTTTCAGATCTTCCAGGACGAAGTTGCTCAAATCCAAACCAGGCGTCCCGACCTCGGAGGAGCCTGAAACCAGCTCTTCAAACTTTGAAAAGGGGGCAACGTGAAGCCCGCTGAGACGGCGACGGGTCCGTGTATGATCCTCTCACGGGGCGGCGCGTCTTTGAGAATATGGCCATGGTGAGCGGGGGATGGGGCAACCCCAACGGGGACACCAACGGGCTGGGGGACAAGGCGTACCTGAGGAGGGAGGAGGACAATGACTCGCCGCAGGCCGGCAGCAGCGACGTGGACGTGGGAGACGAGGACAAGACCTGCGTGGTGGACTGCGTTGTGTGTGGGGACAAGTCCAGCGGGAAGCACTACGGCGTGTTCACCTGCGAGGGCTGCAAGAGCTTCTTCAAGAGGAGCATCAGGAGGAACCTGAACTACTCCTGCAGGTATGAGCTGCTGGGAAATCCACCGTTCAGCAGCACCAAATCAGTTAGTCACAGTTAATCGTGATCAATCTAAACTGATTGAGCAATCGATTAATCGTTAACTGGAGTATAAAGACTGTAAAAAAGCCCACTTGCTGAAAGAGCACCACCCTCAGAGCACCCTAAGATAATAAAAAACGTTTGTCTGTGAATCTGCGGCAAAATCTTACAAGGTTTTTTGTGTAATTTCTAGTGCAAATATCTTGGTACACCTGTTAAAACAAGACAAAACTAACGTATATCAGTGCTTGTTCTATTGGCAAATGATTCCACTTATTACATGGGAAAAATGTCTTATAGATGAAATAATCTGCCAGTTGAACTTTTTCATTAATATTAAGTTATTTACTTAAAACAAACTTTTATATCCTTTTGGAAAGTTTCTTCTAAGTTAGTTTTCTTCTTACACTTATTTCAAGTGTAAGAAGATATTTGCAGGAGCAGCTAGACCAAAAATAATTTCAATTTTTTTTTCTACCCAAAACTCCTCAAGCAACTTTTAGCTTCACCCAGTTCAAATTAAGAGCCGATATTTATTGAATCGTGTATCGTGATAAATTTCTCATAACGCCCCCAAATCTGTTTGTACTGATTTTACTCTTTCTTCCCCACTTTGTTCGATGAAAGTATAAATAAATATCAATAAATGTTAAAATATGTTGCAGTTTAGTGATGCAAAGCAAACATTTTATGTGACTGGTGTCCTAAAGAAGCATATTACAAATGTTAACGTTTTTCAAGAGCAGTAATTGTGCTTATGGAGCCACAACCAAACAGTAATAAATAGCTCTTATTATCACAATAGTAGCACAAAATATTGTCATAAAACTTTAAATTTGTATTACCATCCCTAGTTTACATTCTATAAAAAACAAAACATTCTATTAAGCAACTTTTACTATCAAATTAATCAGTTAATGCAAAAATGATCAATTTATCTGCAAATAATCAAGCATACACTAAAGGAAATCTACACTAAACTTACTTTGATTTGGTGTTTTTTTTTCTCTTGTCCTTAAATACACATGAAGCAGAAGAGTAAACAAGAAGAAGTTTTTATGATCCTATCTGCAGTGTAGTCAGGAGAAAACAATATCTTTAAATCTGAGCTTCCTCCGACAAACAGCCTTGAGACAAGGCAACAAAAGGAGCACAAATGAAGCCCTGAAGGTTTGTCATGTGAGGACGGATCGCCTCAGAAGGTCAACATTCCCATTATTCTTCACCGCAGCTACATCGTGCTGCAGCTCAGCCCTCTGCTCATAGCAACTCCTCTCCAAGCTGCCAAATTCAGTTGTTTATTCCTCTGAAAAAAAGTGCATTAACTCCAAATGGTATTTTTTTCTTCTTCTTGTATCTGGGCTTGAAAAGGGCTCCCTGTAAAACGTTAGCAGAGCTCAACCTGCTGTAAAAAGCAACACGAGGGTATGTAACGCTGATGATTTACAAAGGTCACAGTCTGTGTAGCTCTGCAGCCAGTCCATGTAGTTCACTCACAACAGGAGGAGGCAGGCTTACATTTCAAGCTGTGTTTCCATCTATGTCATAAAAAAAAAGGTGAATGTATTTAATTACAATTTTTTTTGTTCCTGTGCAGGTCGAACAGAGAATGCCAAATTGACCAGCATCACCGTAACCAGTGCCAATACTGCCGTCTGAAGAAGTGTTTCCGCGTCGGGATGCGCAAAGAAGGTACCAAAGCTTCTCACTCTGCAGCATGAAGCTGGTTTCTCCTCCAGACGTACACAAAAATATTCACACGATTTCAGGTTTGTCACATTGCAACAAACCTCAATGTGTTTGACACATAAAAACCTGAAACCTGCTGGGATTTTGTTAAAACTTTAATGTACGACGCTTTGTTGAATGAACACAAGTTTAAGGTTTCTCTGAACCTCAAACGTTCTCTGAACAGTTCTCTGTTGTCTGTCTTTAATTTGGTGGAAATCATTCATTAATTTAGAGAAAAAAAAAACATACAAAGATGCATAAAAGACAACAAATATTTATATTTTAAGAAGCAAACAGGGACGTGCAAATAGCAGCAGGTGATGGCTGTGGAGTCTTAACTGGAAGGAGGAAGGATCTGCGATAACGCTGCTTTGTGCATCAAGGATGCATCAGTCCGTCTCTGCAGACCTTCAGCTTCGTGCATGAGGCGGGAAACATTCAAATGACGACAACTGAGTGTTTTCAGATTGTGTTTACCGTACTGTAAACACAAGCTCAATAATTTTCATTTCAATAGTTTATTGTTTTCTCTCTTTCTACTGGAAGCTGGATGACAAAAGTTTTCAGTCTGGTGTTTTGGTTTCAACTATCCGTTTTTTTGAAGGACAGATTTGTTTCCCGAGATTTCATAATTAATTTCTTTGTTGTTTCTGTCATTTTGTTTATTTATGTTGGACATTTAAAATGCCTTCCAGTTCCATTAGCATTTAAAGTTTATTTATCTTTGGGAATGTGTTCTTGCATTTTTGTGCCTCTACTATTGTGTTACTTAAAAATGGTCTCAAAACAACAATATTATCATTTATCGCAATAACTCCAGGGACAATTTATGGTCCAGTAAAATGGTGCCGGTCATGTGCCAGTGAGCTGAGGACAGTATTTATACTGTCAACCTGGGCATGTTTTCACTCTGCAGCTGCCTGCATTTAATCCTCAGAGGAGTAAAAAACAAGAAAGTTAATGATTGCACTGAATGTATTCGTCTTTACGAGCTGTGTGTCACACTGTTTCCACAGATTTACCCCACATAACGAGCTATTAACACCTAAGAATGAGGTGTGATCACAAAAAACTGTGATTTATAAATCAGAAACTGCGTCACACAGTCAGATTAAAGTCAGTTTCTGAAACTCCAGCTGGACCTGGGATTTATGTGCTTTTATTGTAATCCAAGTCCAGTTTGTGGTGCCCTGCCACACACAGTCCACAGTGGGTGGCAGCGCGCCACAGTTATTAATGAACTGGAGGCGTGACGCAGGTCCAACTGTTTCCACATTACCTGGAAACATCCGCTTCACCTCTGACCCAGTCAGCGGACCACTTTCTGAAAGATTCTTCCATCGGCGCCGAGAGAGAGAGAGAGAAACCTGCAGCCGGTTTTTAACTCCAGTCTCTCTCTTATCTGCTGCTACATGACTGCAACTGCAAAAGTCATGTTTGACAACACTTTATCAGTGCTGTTTGTTTTCATATACACTTGTAAAAAAAAATAAAAACAACATTGCACAATTTATTATTCAGATTTTAAGCTAAATTTTTAAATCAATTAAATGCTTTTCTTTTTGTTTCAATATCAACCAGTTTGATTTGTAACAGAGCTGAACTTCCTCACATTTTGTGACTTTACAGCCCTACCTTGAAACTATTCTTCTGGACTTTACCAATTTATAATGATCAAATTCACTGATCATTAAATTTAATAAATTTTACTAGATCATCTATTAAAATGAGAAAAGTGTGATTTTTTTTCATTGCCTTTTTTAAACCAGAACTTTGTAGAACCATATCTGGTTCAGTCTATGCTGCAAATCTGAGGTTTGTTTGTAACGGCTTTTCAAATCTGTAACCTGAAATCAAATTAAATTATTCTTCAAAAAGAAGTTCAAATTCACTCAGACCATCTGGAAAGCATACGTCTTAAAATCTCAATTCAGTTTTGGTTGAGACTTGGATTAGGCCATTCTTACCATATGAATCCACATCAATTAAGGTGATTCACCACCCAAAGTTTCAGTTTGTCACCGATTGAATCTAAAAATAAAAAACAATCAGACAAAATAGTTGTGACAGTCAATCAGCTCTCCAACTACAAAATAAAGTCAAGTAAAAATCATTCAATCATTCATTCATAACTTTTGGTTTACACTACAAATATTCAGCTTATATGCGCCAACCCTTATGAGTTTGCTACCAGTAAACAATTTCTGCTCTTCACAGCTTTAGTAGCAAATATTTACAGAGAGAATTTATAGATGCAGGAAAATTTGTGCTCTTCTGTTTAAGCCTCAACAAATAATAATAATGGAGGATAATCAAACAATACTGCATCAGGTGTTCGAAGGCTTCCTACCATTTCACCTGTATGCAACACGTCATGTTGTTTTGTCATATAAAGTAATACATTTGATTCAATATATAGAATATTCACTGAACTCCGATCCAGAACCGCGCAGCATTCTGGGAGATGTAGGCAGAGGGAAGGCTGGTGGCCTCAACTAACTCGCTCACTCTTTGGTTACCTAGCAACAGCCTACTGAGTAACCGGCTGCCTAGCAACAGCCTACTGAGTAACCGGCTGCAGTTTAAGTGTTGCTTGAAAAAACAACGGTGTGGAGTGAAAACTGTGGATAAAACAGGGAATGTTTACGCAGTATTTAAAACAAAAAATCAATACTTATCTATATGAACTGGTATGAAACTCTTGTTTCGTGATACTTATTTCAGTCAAACCTGTTGGACTTATTTGAGGCCACAAATGCAACCAGGAAGGAAAATTTTAGATTCACTATGTTGACATTTGGTACAAAGATAAGAATTTTCCAGGAGGAAATAAAACCTTCCACATTAATTAATTATAATAGCAAGCAAACCTTCATCAAGTTTATTGGTATTTGAAAACCTAAAGTGTTTAAAAATAACATAATATCATATATAGAGTATAAACAGCATAAAATAAAAACTTTTTGTGGATTCTTATCTTACCTAAAGCAATCATTTCTTTTTTTATCAACATGTCAGTTCTTATGTTCTGCTCCGCTGCAGCGGTCCAGCGGGGTCGGATCCCTCCGTCTCACTCAGGTATCAGTCCGAACTCCCTGTCTGGAGGACCTGGGGGTCCGGGTCCAGGTCACATCGGGGTGGACTACTTCAACGGCCAGCCGGTGTCGGAGCTCATCTCCCAGCTGCTTCGGGCCGAGCCGTACAGCAACAGCCGCTACGGCGCCCCCTACACCCAAACGCAGATACAGGCGTCGGCGAGCGGCGCGTCCGTCATGGGCATCGACAGCATCTGTGAGTTGGCCGCCCGCCTCCTCTTCAGCACCATCGAGTGGGCCAGAAACATCCCGTACTTTCCAGAACTCCCCGTCTCAGAGCAGGTCAGTGCGAAATTTTAAGCCCATTATGTAAATTTTTTGTACGGCCATCTGGGTCTGAACTGTTTCTAAAAACAACCCATGTGCTTAAAATGAGGCATTTTAAAAACCTTCGGTACGTACCGTCACAAATCAGCAGGCAGCCACAGTGAAGACCCAGCTTGTCACCTAGCATTCACAAAAATCGTGTTCTGTTGTTGACTTACCATCCAGAAACCACTTGCTGCATTCATGGTGTTTGTGCAGGAGGCTCCACTTCTGCTTTTCAAAGGTTGTATAATTGCTCGTCTGTTTTCAGCCATAAACGTTGAGTTGGCGGGGAGTGGCTAGCAGCAGCTTGTTTGGATAAGAAGGGGCAGTATTATGTTAGACATGTTTGAGGTTTACATCATGCTTTCATTGTTATCCCATTATCATAAACGACCTGGAAACTATGAACCCTGGAGTGTTGCTCTGATTCTTTCATGCATGTTTGAGAAATCCTTTCATCTCCAATGCAACCTATCACCTGTGCTAAACACCTTCAGAGCTGCAGTTTCCAAGTTTCTGCCTCAGACCAGCTCTTTCCCGTGAATCCCTCGCTCATGACTTCAGGAAGGCAGAGTTTCAGAAAGAGCAGCAGCTTCTTAAAGAGACAGAGCTGACGTCGAATTTCTTTTAAGTCATATTTAATCCATACAGCATTGTACTATAAAATGGCACCATGTGCCTGGAGAACACAATCCCGGTGCTTTAACGTTTGCTTTAGTGTTTAAGCTAAAAGCATTTTCAGTGAGCTAGCATCAGCTAACAGCAGATTTATTTAATAAAATAAGATGTTAAGGCCTAAAAATCTGATGTAATTTCTTCAGTTCAAATAAATAAAATACGTGAATAAAGCAAAATTATCATTTGGCCCTGCAGATTCTCCCCGCTTAACTCTGTGCATGTCGGGCTGCAGGTGGCGCTGCTGAGGCTGAGCTGGAGCGAGCTGTTCATCTTGAATGCGGCGCAGTCCGCCCTGCCGCTGCACATGGCGCCCCTGCTGGCCGCCGCCGGCTTCCACTCGTCCCCCATGTCCGCGGAGCGCGTGGTGTCCTTCATGGACCAGGTCAGGGTGTTCCAGGACCAGGTGGACAAGCTGAACCGGCTCCAGGTGGACTCTGCCGAGTACAGCTGCCTCAAAGCCATCGCCCTCTTCTCTCCTGGTACGTCCCAACGCTTACTGTAAATATCTGCGCTGCGATCTGAAACCAAAACAAATCAGCCCACTTGATGTTTGGGTTCAGATGTCAAACAAAACACTGCCAGCTGCAGGGGAGCTGCTTGGTTTGACCTTTGACCTCGCTGAATGGGGGGAACAATGGTAAAGCACTCTGACATGTGCATCAACAAGCTATTAGGTAGATGAGAAACAGCAAAAACACGTTTACTCATCACAAAGGCTGAAATCAAAAGAAAACTTTTACCACCTTAAGTTCATAAAATACATTTTAATACATATTTACCGTTTAAAAGTACAAAAGCACTAAGAAACCAACTGACTTCCAGCTTGTTCAGAACAGAGTCAGAAAAGTCAAAAAGGTTTTTATCATGCATTAAATCAGAGCGAGAAAGAGACAAAGCTTTCTGCCCAAATACTGATCCAAATTTCTTCTTGCTATATATTTCAACCAGAGCTGCTAAAGTAAACATTTCAGACTAAATCACTACTTTGAGTTACGAAGCTTCACAACTTTACTTTAAGGCTCTGTTTGGATATTCATATCAGCATGATAAAGGATATTAGGTGCTAAACTTATGGTTTGAAATGCTCAATGTTGGCAGTAACTTAGTCTGAAATGTTTGATTTACATGAAAAAGGTTCACAATAGGTTTCACAGAAACTGCTCTCTCACATATGAAGCAAAAGTTTTTGGACTGTGGGAGGAAGCTGGAGTACCCGGAGAGAAGAACATGCAAACTCCATGCAGAAAGACCCGGGCCGGGAATCGAACCCAGAACCTTCTTGCTGCAAGGCAACAGCTCTACTAACTGCACCACTGTGCAGCCCCCCAAAAAGTAAAATATTTTTCTGATATAAAATGCAATAACAGGTCAAAACAGGGTTAGAGAAAGATGTTACTTTTCTTGCACATTTTTATAGAATGGGAGAAATAAAACTCAAAAGGTTTTCAAAACCAGGTGTTTAGAAATGAAATGTTCTGTTGAAGGTTTTTTTTACCTTGAAATGAGTGACATTATTTTAAGCATTATTGTAGCTGATGGATGAGTTCATTCAGTTTGTTAAACTTTTCTATAAGCAACTGATTAGAAAATATTCCTCTGACAGACATAAAAGTGCCGTTATTTCCTCTTTACAGGTAAAACAACATTATTTCAGATGTGAAAACATATTCAGTTATTGCATTTCTTCATTATATACTGCTTATCTGAAGGTCTTCATTTTGACTTTAGCTGTTTCTTTGTTCATTTACATCCCATTAAGCGATCCTCTTCAGGTGAGAGTATTTAGTTTCCAAGCTGCTGAACTCGACCTTTGAATCACTCAGGTTTTAAAAAGCACTTTAGCTTAAAAAAAGAACCAGTTGTGTCGACATAACAAACATAAATAGAGGCATTTTGTCAGCCTGTAGGCATGTTGTTCCCAGCAGGCTGTTGGAGGAATGAGATGTTTAATCTGTGAGTAATCCAAATGAAGAAACATTATTTTATTTGACCATCAAAAAGTAATTTAAGAAATACTATCTGGGATCTGTAAGGTTCTGTGTTTCCGTTTTCTCAGAGAAATTATTTTCAGATTTTGTTCATAATGGCTGCATGATGTCAGGAAGATATGAAATAAAAGTAATAAAGCAGAATATTGTAAATCAGTGGCCACTATCGACCAGTATTTTCCCTACACTCTCCTAGAATTTGCCCTGAAAACTAATTTAGAGGAAGTTAAGTTTTCTAGCAAAGCACTAGATGAAAAATTAGCTCCACTATTAGCACGTTAGCGGACGTGTGCTACCAAACATAGCATGCTAGCAGTAGCTAAATATTGATGAAAATGTACTGGTTCCACTGGCAGATTATTTAATGTATAACAAGACTTTTCTCCCATGTTATAAGTGAAATAATCTGCTAGTGGAACCAGAACTTATCTATCAATATTAAGGATTTATTGACATGAAATACATCCTGTATGTTGCTGAAAAGTCTCTTCTGCAGCTCTGGAAAAAATTAAGAGACCACTTAAGATGATCAGTTCCTCTTTTATTTTTATGGGTTAATGTTTGAGGAAAATGAACCTTGCTCTTTTATTCTATGTACTGACAACATGCCTCTAAAATTACAAGCAAAAATTCAGTATTTATTTGCAGAAAAAGAGAAATGGTCAAAATCATGAAAAAGATGCAGTTCTTCCAGACATCAAATAATGCAACGAAAACAAGTTCATATTCATTTAGAAACAATACTAATGTTGAAATATTTGGTGGAATAACCAGGAGGTTTCCCACCTTGCAGATGCGTGCGGCCTGTCCGACCCGGCCCACGTGGAGTCGCTGCAGGAGAAGGCGCAGGTGGCCCTGACCGAGTACGAGCGGCTGACGTACCCGAGCCAGCCGCAGCGCTTCGGACGCTTGCTGCTGCGCCTGCCGGCTCTGCGCGCCGTGCCGGCGAACCTCATCTCTCAGCTCTTCTTCATGAGGCTGGTGGGCAAGACGCCCATCGAGACGCTGATCCGAGACATGCAGCTGTCAGGGAGCTCCATCAGCTGGCCGTACGCGGCGGGACAGTGAATGACCCGCCGGGTCAGAGAGAGACAGGCTGAGGCCGGACTGTCAGGAGGCGAGCTGGGGCTGGGCGGAGCGGCTTAAAAATTTAATCTAACATTTTTTTCATACCTGATGTGATTTATGATTTTAATTGATTTTTTTTTCTTTAAAAAAAAACAAAATTTTCAAAAAGCGGCTTTTATTTCAGCCATTCGTTCTGTTAGCTGTACAGCAGAGGATTAGGACCAGTTAATTTACAAGAACAAAGTCATAATATTAACAAAATAAAGACGCAACTTTACTAGAAAAACTTATGACAAAAAAAAAAAAAGTGATTTTAAGAAGAAAGCTTGGATATTTTTTTGTGTTGTAGTTTTCATAAAATTCTGATTTTATTCTCGTAATGAAAAAAGAGAAACATCTCAGCCTGACCCAAAGTTGACCTGAATTCATGGTTCAAATGAACAGAAGCTGTAAAACACGTTTGTCAAACAAGATGGCGGCTCTTGGTGAGATTACATCACTTTGAACAAGGTGTGTCAAACTCAAGGTCCGAGGGCCAAATCCAGCACGCCAGAAATTATTTTTGTGGCCCTCTAGACTCTTAAATATAATCTTATCAGTCAAACAAAAGCTGTTTTTTATCTGTGCTGCCAAATTACATGTTCAGTATTATTTAATTTCAACTTCCAGCTTTTTATTAACAATTTAACAGTTTGTTAATGGGTAGTTTTATTTATGCATTCTACCACAACCAGCTCTTTGAGGACGTTGGTGATTTTGATACAGCCCAAAAACGAAAATGACTTGAACCAAATGAGTGAAAAAAAGAAAAAAGATTTTCCAAATATTAAATGTTAAAAAATCGATGTGTCGCCCAGCCCTACTCTGGCTTTCAGATCCTGATTTTGTTGTTATGGCAGTAAGGAAATGGCGTTGTGTTCCTGATGTCGGTGGCGTTCCTCCTCTGGCTTCATCTCCCTCTGAGCGAACAGGGCCTCCATTAAACTGCTCTCTCACATGAGGCCATGTGCCTCCTCTACCTCCTCCCATATGACCCCCAATGTGACTCCAGCTGAACCCGCGCTGTGTCCTCTCCTGTCTCTGTTGTCCAGTCTGAATTAAGCCATAGCAGCCGGATCGAGGCCGGGGCGGTTTGTAGCATCACAAACCAGGAGATGTAAATACGAGCCTGTTACAGTGCTGTGGAAAAACTATTCACCCCCTTACAGACTGCTGTGTTTTTGAAAAGCTCAATTGTTCACTGCAAAAAAAAAAAACAGAACATAACCAAGCATCTTCTAGTTTCTGGTGAAAATCCTTACAACGGTTGGAATAAGACAAAAATAAGTAAAAAGTTACTTTTCTGCTTAACAAAACATACTAGTTCCACTAGCTGATTATTTCACTTATAGATATTGTTCCCATGTTGTAGGTGAAATAATCCAGTGGAACTCGTCCTTTTTATTAATATCCAAGAACATTGACTTTAAACAAGCTGAAAAGTTGCTTTTAGCCCTTCCTGACCCAACGGCCCGGCGACGGTCCAGTCAGATTTGCGGTACCGTAACTCCGCCACACGTTGCGATTTCTGAAAAACTCCAACGGTTTCTGAGACGTTTCGCTTTCCAGCCAATGTCGGGTTATTACGGTAATTTCACTCCCACCGTAGCAGGGATTGAAATTAATCTGAGGGACGCTCTTTTAATAGACGGTACATTTCAAATATATATGTTGGAAGTTACAGTTGTTGTGGATAAATAGGCAAATATATTCACTCACAGGATATTTAAGGAACAATTAGAAGAATAATTAAAATAAGCAAAAATATTCAGACTTGGATTTGAAACTTGGGTCTAAAAAAGGTAAGTTAGTTTTATTTAAAGTGCACCAAGTATTTACAATATGAACTAAAGTACTTGGTAAGGTTTTGTGTTTTTGCAGTGTTTGCTTTCTCTAAACCTACAAAGATGTAGAACAATTAAAGCTGCTCTTAACTGAGAAACAAGATGCCTGCAGTGCTTTAGAAGTTGCTTTGTGACATCCTGGAAGAGTTTTTGAAGTGCTTCTCTTTGGACTGTCATTGCTAGGAAGGTTCACCACCGTTCCATGTTTTCTTCATTTGTGGTCAATGTCTCACATTCTGGTTTGTTGGGGTTCAAAACCCTCAGAAACTACCGCTTTCCACACTGACAGATGCCAGGCTTTGTTCTCATAGGTAATTTCATTAGGCTGGGGCGTGATGTGCAGCTTTTACACGTCTTTATGTCGCCAGACATTTTCTGTTTCACTCATTTTTTGACTCTTTGGGTCTGAGCTCAGCTTTCTAGTTAAATCATGATTCAACAAGTTGCGCCTCCGTTCGCTCAGGCTGATATGGAGAGCAACGTGTCCCAAAATTAAAATTTACTTCTTGTGAAAATGAAGAGGAAAAAAAAATCAGCTGTAAGGAGGGGATTTTGTTCACAGCACTGTACATAAATAAAAAGTGTTAGCTCAACTTTTTTTTTCAAATACCTTAGCATTTTTTTCTTTTTAAGACGGGGACCTGTCGTGTTTCTCCACAATGCTGCAGCGGTCGCCACCGTGGAGCGATGATGCGAATGTATTAAAACACAGCCTGGTTGTTCAGACAGTCACATCCCTGCGGATATTTTTATTACCTCATGTTTTCTTCACCACAGACACAGATCGTGTGGTGGATGTACTGATGTGTTCTTGATAAAGGGATCAACCGCGGCACCGGACTTCGCCTGAAGCATCTTTGAGGAGGATCCTTTAAGCTTCACCTGGGATGAAACAAGATGGCTGACTCAAGTGAATCTTTTCTGATGACTCTTTGCTACCTGGATGTTGTTTCCTTTGCTTTTATAAGTGTTGATGATTTATTTCTTCCCCACTTTAATCTTCAGATAATTATTAAGATGTTGATGATGATGGTCGGTACGTTGATGCTTAGGCGTGACTTTAGGATCCAGGTACTTCATAGTTCATAAAGGCTATTAACCGCAGCTCAGCAAACAGAAACTCTTTATTTTTGCCAAAATAATAATTGATGAAACAAGTTTTGGTGTGACTTATTTTTCCTGCTATAAGATTTTAAAAAAGGCAGCAAGAGCCGTGATCCCTGATGCATCAGTTTGTGTTTATTTGTTAGTATTTTGACTTTAGTGATTTAACTGTGGCAGTAGATTTACATGTAAAGAATCATGTTTCATGCCAAAACTAAAAACTGCAAAAGAAGTTTGTCTGCCTGACTCATTATTTGTTGCATCACAGTAATCAGATGTTTATGTTTCTATGATTCATAAGCTGTGGACTATAAGTTATTTCAAAATTTTTCTTCCATCTTCAACCTCCTGAGCCTTCGTTCTCTTTTCTTTCTTTTTTTGTGAATGAAAAGTTTTGTTCACATTGTGCCACTTAATTTAGACAATTTGAGTCAATTTTAAAGAAAATGATTCAATTGTTGGAGATGCTAATAAATTCAACACAAGCGATTGTGATGAAAACAATTATTTCTTAATGTGGGATCTTCTACCGCTGAATTAAAACACTCAAATTAAAATGTATATTTCTCTAAAAATGTTACATTACTGCAGTGAGAGATTTATTTTAAGCTTCTCTCTTGCTGAAATCTCTGAATTAGGTCAGCTATAAAACAGAAGCAGCTACATTTACAAATGGAGGAAAAGAGGGATATTTGTAATGTTTGTGATGTATGGTGGTGGCAGCGTCATGTTGTGGGGCAGTTTTGCTACAAGAGGAAATGGTGCACTTCATAAAATCGATGGCGTTATGAGGAAAGACCATTATCTGGAAATATGGATGCAACATTTAAAGTTTAAGCAGAGATTGTTCTTCCAAATGAACTATAACCCCAAGCAAATAGCTGAAGTGGATACAATAAAAATTTATTCAATTAACTTTTTTCTGTGATAAATTGTCACAATTGCTTATTTTGAGTCTTATATTTAAGTTTTTGTGTGAATTTTGTTATTTTTGTGCATTAGTTTTGCTTAAACACATCTCACTCAGCCACAACTCCAGGAAATATATGTAAACTTATAGACATAATAATAACTCTCTCACATATTCTTTCTCTCATTAATGTGGCATTTAGCAAATAGAAATAACGTTGGTAATTCTAACTGACCTAAAACAAAAGACATTTGATCTAATTTAACTTCAGACAGGGCGGGAAAATAAATTATAATATAAATATATATTTAGTTAATATTAATTACATGTAATTTTTATTCACTAGTCCTAGTTTTAACTGTGCACTTACTTATAGACCAAATTAATATGAGAAAATAAAATAAAAAGTTGCACTTACATAAGATTAATGCCTCCAACTCCTCATCCTCATCAGTCAGCTTCATCTCAAATCGTCCATTTTGACACCTAAAAAAAGAAAATCTGCCGTTTATATCATAGAATGATATAAACATATGAGAATAGCACAGATTATGGCATCAGATTAACAGTCTTTACGACTTTAAACTGGACATTGGTTGAAATCCTGCGCGGTTTGTGTGAGGCAGTGAAGTGACTCTGATTAACCACTAAAGGGCAGCAGCAGTCAGCATTAGTCTCACCGGACTTGTTCGCTGTGGATCCAGTCATCCTGCGCCCCCTGCTGGACGCTCGCTGTACAGGCAGAGCGGCAGGTTTCACCGAACCAACAGAGAGCAGCAGAAACTCACGTTGCGAATTAGATGTTTATTAGGTGCTAAATTAATACTTTGTAGACAACATCATTTATGCAGGTGTACAGTTAAAAAAAACAAAACAAGTATATTATGACGGCAACAATGAAAATAAATGTCTTACAAAAATAAAAAAAGTTTTTTTAAAGACAATAAAAATCTTCATAAAATTGAAAATGCAAAACAAATTAAAGGCAATTTTTAAATCTACAGCAGATTTTCTTTTTGCATTTGACAGGAAAATTGGAATATTACAGCAGATTGAAATGAAGAACATGGCTGAGGCAGGTTTGAGGTGGAGTGCTCATGATAGAGAACATAAAACCAGTTTGATTCATTTTACTAACCAGATTTTAAATTACACTGATTAAAAAGTCTCCAGTACATAATAATAATAATTATGCTATACCATTTAATATAGCAGACAGAATTTCTGTTTGTTCTTGATATGTAGTATGAAATTAATTCCTTTAAAATATGTACAGTATAACGCAGTATTCCACAATGGTCGTTTTATCCACGTTTTGGTTTCATCACAGTTGCGAGTCAATAAAAATAAAAAACAGTACAATGTTCCCACAGGTTGGCAGTTCTCTGATGGTTAAGGTGGCTGCAAATACTGACACTTACGTGAAAAAAGCTCAAGTGAAACTCGTCTGCAACAAAGACTACACAAAAGATTAACAGAGCTGCATATTTCCTGCCAAACAATCCCTGTTAGCAGTTTAACCTCTGCCTGCGTCCTCAGCTGACTGAAGATCAGTTCCAAACGACTGCTGCTCTATCAGGAAAGGCTACCAGTGTCAACACCGCCATCATTTTGCTCCAATAGACAGACGAATGACGGTTAGTGATCAGAAAATGGAAGTAAACACCACTCTTAATCATTATTTTCCCGAGTAAGCTCTATGCTTTGTACTGAGTGCAGTGTGCATCTGTGTGTGTGTGTGTGTGTGCTGTAACTTTGGCCTCCGCATGCTGCAGTCTCTGAAGTATTAGGGAGTGTAGCTCAATGTAGCGATGGCTGAGCGGTTTTTGCAGTGCAGCCCACCGAGCGGAGAGCTGGAGCAAGGCGGACCCTTCAGTGGCTCTTGTCGTAGTCCTTCACCATTCGCTTGATGTGGAACAGTTTGTGTCTCAGGCTGCGGCACTCCCTCTTCTTAGTCTGGTACTCTGACGTCTGCAGAGATGTTTGCTCAATTAGCCGAATAAAGAAACAACCTGGGATCTACAGAAATCTGCTTCCCACTGCAGTTTATATGATTGCAGTGCAGTCACCAGTTCAGCTTACCTGCTTCAGATCCTTCAGCTGATTATATTCCTCTGCAACAACCTGAGACAATAACAAACGGGTCATTATGTGTTATTTACTGATTCTTGTCTCTTCTTCTCTAGCAGCAAAGAAGAAATAAAGAGCCAAGATATTCCAGCAACATCCTGCAGCACTGGATTAAATCAGACATATTTTATTTTAATGAGGAGATTTTTGATAGAACAGCACAAAATATCACATATTTATGAAAAGGAAAGGTGACAAGTTTAAGATTTTAAACATCTTTCTTGAGGAATTATGCCAAAATACATAATCTTGATCTCCAAAGGAATGTTCTGCTTGAAAATATGTGCTAAGGCACTATTTATCTCCTTCCAGTAATCTTTTATAATTAGGCAGCCCCAAAAGACATGAAGTGCTTTGCATTTTGATTTCTACATTTTCATCATTGTGGCATTTCACTAATATTGATAAAAGTCTCTTTGTCCAGAGAATATTTTCTCTTGAGTGTTTCGAAATCACTTCAGATTTTGACCTTATATCCAATTCTGGGCATTTTACCTGCCAAATATCTCTTGATAATAGTTTGTCCCATTCATTAAAAACTTTTTGATTGATGTCAATTGGTAAAGTTTTGAATAAATACAACAGTCTGCAGTATGTTCATCTTAACGGAGTCAGTTCTTGAGCTAAAACTTAGAAAATGTATTCCAGCAAAGATTAAAGATTAGTGTGTTTTTAGTCTTGAAAACAATTAATCTCATTATCTGTCTTGAACTGTGCAAATATGAAACATTGTAAGGTTTTTGTTAAGCTGTTGTCACAACTGTAGCAACTTTAGTCCAGTTCATCACAACAAAATGCCAGAAAAAATCTTATTTTATCATTTTTCAGCTGAAAGGTTGAAGGTTTGCCTCCTAACTTCCTTCCTGACTCTTGAACTTTATTTTGCAAAGTAAGAGGAGAATCTGAGCTAAAGGATCCAGCAGACAAACAACACGTCCATCTCCTGTTAATAATAGTTCATTTCTGATTAAACATTCATTATGATAATATCAAACCTGGTATTTAGCAGAGCTCTCATCGAGTGTGTCCAGCTGCCGGCTGAGTTTGTTCAGCTGGTCGTTGATGTCGTCCATCTCTGCACACAGGCGCTTGTATTCCCGCAGGTCTGCATCAAACTCTCTCTTGTATTCGTGCCTCTGAGAATCTGAAGTTATCGTCGGGTACACACTGTGAGGCAGACAAACAGAGAAAAACAAAGAAACATCAGACTTAAAATTTACACTCTTCAATCTGAGAAATCTGCAATCCTGGTATTCAGTAGAGTCAATATTCAAATGTAAATAGTTTTCTGAAATATTTCTTCAAGTTCTGGTTTTGCACCAGTTCAGCAGACAAACTCACTCTGATTATTGATTTTTGTCTTTTAAAGAAGTCCCAACAATTTCAGTCTATCAAGCAACTGAACTGAACTTCAACTCGCTCTTTGAGTCACATAAAGGGCAGGGATGTTTTCTTTGATGCAGAAATCTTGTAATTCCTTCATTTAGGGCTGGATTTAAAATGACATCCAACAAAACAGAAGAAAAAAAAGGACAGTACTGCTTTTGTTCTTTTGCAGATTTTAGATAAAAATATTTTAGATTGGCCGGTGTACCTCCACATTTTACCTTTGTCCTACTTCTCTCCGACTGAACACAAGCATGTGAACGAGCGTGCCTCAGAGGATTAGCCCAGGAGTACACGCTCTAACTTCTTACAGTCGTGTTGTGAAGGCTCTCGTCATATTTTTGCTCCTCGCAACACTTAAAGAACATTTTTAAAATCAAAATATGTCCTGAATGCATCAAACTATTGTCACATAAGCTTGTTTCCCAAAGCTAACAGTTATTCATTTATGTCAGAAAATGTGGGTCTGGTCCTGAGGGAGAAGCAGAGCTTCACTGTAATCTACATGTTGGGTTCTTAATGACGTTTTCATCTCTAATCCAGGCAGTGAGTCAGAAGCCCAAAGGTAGCTCTGTTACTTTAGTTCTCACCTCTCCCATTCCTCCATATCCAGCTCGTTTCCTGTTTCTCCTCCTGTTGTGTACTCCGTTTCGTACTGGGACTCGTCCATGTCGGGGTTGCGTCTGCGCCTCTTGCCCCTGTTGGCGGACGGCCGGCGGCCTCCCGTCTCCTCCGAGGGGCTGGAACTCGTCCTGCCGCCGTGGGAATACCCCTCTAATGGCCGGCTGGTCATTTTTTCAGAGTATCTGCAGGGAAACGATTGCATCTTAATGTTGAGTCTGACAGGTTAAGCTACCAGACAGGAAATGTGGGATCCTCAGAAAAAAGAACATGCAAAGAATTATTTAGTTATTGGACTAAAAAGCTCGTTACGCTAACCCTGCAGAGGTAATCAAAGGATTAATTACAACGTAGTATTTAGCAGAAGCTAATGCTATCATGCTAAGGTCAACCAGGGTCAAAGTTGTCACGACCTGTATGGTTGTTGTGTGTAATCTGCTGTGTGTTTTTGAACAGCTTAAGTTAAATTTAAATCATTTTAATGATTTAAGTGTAAATAATTTAAAATTAGAATTTTAAATCGTTTAAATTTTCATCTACAGACCAGATCATCTTCAATATGTCAGGATACTTTTAACCCTGGTTTCAATTCAGGTTCTATTAAGTTTATTTGTACTTATTTATCTTTTCATGTTATGATTTATATCCAACTGTACAGAATGAAATTTGGCCCAAATTTAAGGTCACAGAAGAACATTGATAAACAGGCTGTTTGTGTGAATTTAACAGGGACTCAGTGTTTAAACAAGCTGGGTTTCCTTTAGAAATGTGAGCAAAACTTTGTGGATATTATTATCAATATATCTGTCAATGCTGAAAAAACACAACTTTGCAGTTGTGGTGTTAACTTAAAATCAAATGTGAAAACGTCATTAAATAACATCTGGTTGCTGATCATGTGACTTGTGTGATGCAGAAAAATTTTCCACTGCAGTTTTGTGAAACACAATAATTTCAAAGCAGCTGAAAAACCATCTCCTCCTAAGATAAAAACTTTTTACAGAAAAACTTGAGTTTTGTCTCAATTGCCATATTTCTATTAATCTAATTTATTTTCATACTAATTTGCACAATATTATGGTCAATTGAAATGCAGCTAGAGCATTTTTAATCAAGTTTAACTATCGTGAGGCTATTCTACATCTTTACTTGCTGTGAGGTAGAGAAAAACGGAAAAGCCTACTAAGAAAGAAATGCATTTCCAAGAAAACAGCAGCGTGTTTACTGATAACATCCAAATGGAGGAAGCAAAGCGTTTACATGGTCACTGCAGCTGACGCCCTTCACCCTGAGGACAGCAGCATATGGAGATCCTCAGTGGACAGGAGGCAGGTACGCCTCTGTAATAAGCTGTGGATGATGAAGCCCATTCAATTTCATAGGTTTGTAGGGATTTGTGGAGAAATCCAAATCCAACGGCACAGATATTAAGGGTTATTACTACATAGTGAATTATGTCAGGGGCAGAACACACTGCGGGTCCGCAGCCCAACATTCTTCTGCTTATGAAACCGGCTCTGCTTACTTTGCAGGAGAGGAAATCATTACATTATTTTCTACTTTGACTCAAACAGACAGGCTTTTTATGCAGAGTCTAGACAATTGTTAAAGATTTCTTCCATGATGAAACCAAAAGGAAAAAAAAATCAGGTGCTTAAGAAGTCCTTCTGAACTCTGATGACAAGCCAGCGCACTTATTCATAAATATCCAGCCTATTCTCTGAGACAATCGAATGACCAGGAGGGGAAGAGAGAGAGAGAGTTAATCCAACAAAGGCTCAAAGGTCACAAACAGCTCTCCATGTGGGCAGGGCAATATGTTTTTATGGGCTTTAAAGCAGTGTAGTGATTAGAGCTGCTTCTGAGTCACATGTTTAGAAATTCACTCATTGTGGGAAAAGGCTTTGCTCCTGTGTTGCCGCCACTGTTTTCCTGCTGCTTTAATATAGAAAAACTGGCAGTTTTAGATAATGGAGTTGACACGTAAAAACAGGATCATCTGGAAGTGAGAAAAACATCAGATTTGTGCAGTAATCCTGCACTTCCTCATGCTGGTAATGTGGATAAATATGCAGAGAAAAAAGTATTTTGAGATTAATAGTTTTTATACTTCTGAGATGTTCAGAGACATTTAGTCATAAAAAGTTTAATTTAGTTTGTCAGAAAGTTTCCATGCACTCTTGGAATGACCAAGAACTGGGGACAAATTCATCATGGATTTTATCTAACCCACACAGGTTAAAGGTTAAGGGTGCACCGATTGTAGTTTTCTAGCCGATCACAGATTACCAATCTTTAAAAAGCCAGACCTCCCAGTTCCAGTTTAGGCTGACGCACATTTCTTTTATCAGAAATGTTGCTAAATATAGCAAGAAAGCCGGTGAGTTGGCAACAGTAGGGTGACTGCTAACTGCAAATGTGCAGACCATCAGTCAGAGCTCTCACTCCAGAGCAAAAGAGGACAAAAGTTGATTTTCAGACCCTTGTATGTAACTACCAGCCGATCACTATTTTGCCAAAATTAAGGAACTCTGGGCCAATTTATCGGTGCTCTCCTCTCAAATGATCTGTGCAGATTCAGATACAGTCAGCTAGCATAGTGGGTCTGACTGATTTGCACCTCAAAGCAATTTAAAAGAAAAAAATGGGGACTTTAACTAAATGTAATTATTTAAACACAAAAACCTGTAGAGTATATGAAAACATCTTAAAGTTGTTAGCTGTTACTTATTGTAATATCATGTTTGTATTCCCAAATCTGCGAATCTGATAAAGCTGAAATAGGACAAAGGAAAGGGAAGAGAGAACAGGGTCGCCTACTGGTTATCGTCCTCGTTGTAGGAGGCGCTGTCCACCTTGGGGGGCGGCAAGGAGTTGACGCTGTTGGCTGAGGCGTTGAGCAGGCCGCCTCCCTTCTCGGACACCAGCAGGGTCGGCGCATCCTGAACGCTACGGCTTTCCTCCACATCGTTCACCTACAGCGAAGAAAGTTAAAGAAGAAAGGGCTGAGCAAGCTAAAACAAACATCTGTGTTACTCACAAAGAGTCAGGGCCAAACCAAGCTCTCTGACTCACATCCTGCATAAATAAAAACGTCTTCCTTTGTTTTCCTCATGTTGTGACATTTTCATTAGCCCATATATCATCTGCAGTCAATGTTTGCTCAACAGTTTTTAAACAGTACGGGGCGACATCTGAGAAATTAACAATTCATCCTGGAAATCATTTGTTTTGCTCAGTGCGAGTTTATTTTTTATTATAGTATTTATGGAAATTATTAGTCAGAAAAACGTTTAAATGTCTATTAAATTCTCAAAACATTATATTTGTGGCATCTCCCATGTAGCGTGGCTCTGATCTGCATTCGGACTAGTTGACACAAAACAAGCCAGATTATAATCCCCAACGCTGAGCAGCAATCTCCTAATGAAACGGTGAAGCTAAGAAATGACCGATATTTGAAAAACAACTAAAAAAAGCAACTAGAACCAGACTGCAAACGCAATACGTTGAACTATTTTGTTTTCTCTCCCTTCTCTTGCTTTATGTTTTCATTCGCACATGGAACAGATTTTCTCTTCCTCCTTTTTAAAGCAAACAAAAGTGTAAAAACAACCATCTTATTCTATGTTTGCAGGTACTTCCTGAGGTCAGAAAGCTTCACAAAGAAAGATTCAGGGTTGGTTCAGTTCAGTAAGTTTATCTTAAACACTTGAACCAATATTGATCACCCTATGCAGAATGGGCTTGGCCTGTGTAGATTATTTAATAACTAACTAAAACCAATGTACATGTTTTCAATGTTTTTGTCCTTTCTGGTGTTACATGTTTTTGGTTTTACATGCATGTACAAATGTTCTTAAGGTCATTTTAATCCACTTCTATCTCAGAGTTTGAAAAGCAACATTTAGACATTTGTGTCAGGAAAATCAGTTGTTCAAACAACTGCGACTCTTGCACACAGGCTGTATTAAAACATGTAAAAATCAGAGATTACAGAAGACTACAACAGTGAGAAGCTTACTCCTGTGTAGGATTTCCAGAGATATTATGATGCAAGAAAAATATAATCCTAAAGGGTTTCTGTCCTTTGCCTTTAATAGACTCATAAGCCTCATAAAAATAAAGTCCCTAATGCAAAGTCGAAATAATAAAAAAGTACTTTAAATATGAAGTTGGACGGGCTTTGAATAGGACCTGCGTTTAACAGTGGTGATATGTCCTCCAGTTCAATACGAACTTAAGATAATCAGCTATTTAGAATATTTTTGTCAGATTAAGGGCTGAAACTGGGACTATTATGTAATTCCTGGATATAGAGACGATTACAGGAACCATGCAGATGATTCTCTGCCAAAATTAAGATACAGTGGCATTGATCAGTCACAGCCAAAGACAATGCCAGCATCAAAATTACTAATGATAAAGAAAAAATGTTAGTATTCTGCATTTTCTTCGTAATATCTTCACAAAATCTTGTAGTAAAGCATTTTATTAGGATAAGAAAGAACTGCAATGCATATATCAATAAAAACAACACCCAACACTCCAGAAACAATAATCATGGTGGGTGGAGCACGCTCAGTTCTGCGCGTCCCCCTTTCTTGTAGCTGCAGGTGAATCCTGTTTGGAGAGGAGTTTATGGAAGAATCTGAACAATGTTTTCCCAGAGTGCAAAACAAAAGACAATCAACTGTGAGCACAGGATGCGTTCAGAGTGAGACGTCAGAGCAGGACGAACCCGAGGAAGGAAAGAAGGACGGAATATGGAGACAAATACAAAACGTTTGAGAAAATAAAAGGACCAAAGATATATCCCAGATGGAAAGTGTCGTAAGTTTGGAGGAAATAAACTAAACAGAAGGAGGAAGCAATAGTTAAACTGAAAATCTAACATATCGTTGTTAGATTTTGAACTCAAATTATGTAGTTCATAATTTGAACTACACAAAGTGGACTAACACAGAAAATCCCAATATGTTGTTGTTGTGAAGCAGCACAGCGTCTTTAGAAAACTCTGCCATTTCTTCATCCTCTGGATGTTTTTATCCAGAACGCTGCCTCCCTCCATCTGAAGCACACAAGCAACCCTTCTACGACTGACTCTGATGACTTCATGCTGCAGACACAATGCAGCCGAATAAAGCCCGTGTGTGAGGTCACCAGGGCAAGCCGGGCCTCCCCAGTCCTCACCAGAGAGAGAAGTCCTTAGACTAACCACAGCCTTAAGCTGTCCCTGGCAGAGTGTAACAGAAGTCCAACAGCCATGTGGATTTGATTCAAGTGCAGAGTGGAAGATAAGAAATTTAAATTTAACTTGAATGTGTATAAAGACACACAGGGGAGGATTCAGAAGACACCAGTCTTAAGGCACAGAAAAAGTAGGTTACCCAACCCAAATGGGTGCCGTTTTTAATCTTTGAATAAATAATAATCCGTTAGCGACATCACATTTTCCAGGGCTCGCATTTTATCAAAATTCTTGTGCCTTCTCCTAAGCCTTTCTAATCCTTATCCATACCTCCTTCTCATCATTTCCTCGAAAAACGCTGAAGTTCTCAAACGGAGTGGAGGCACAACATGACTAAAGCAACAATAAGATGAGGATGACATCACCGAGAACCACTCCATTATTAGACACAAGTGCTAGTCAGAGGATTTACTCTGCTAGGCACAGGAGCCACCTCTCAGCGCACGATGCCGTTCATGAGGCAATGACACCCCATCTCCAAAACAAACGGCTCTATATAATCCAATATAACCACACATCTGTTTAAAGCTCCTTCTGCAAGCAGGCTTTGCAGGAGGCAGACTGAGCACCGGAGTCTTTGATTGACTCATGAATTTAAATAATAAGCTTCCCCGGACATGATACAAAAAAAATAAGGCTGATGTACTGCATCAATACAGTAAAATAAAAATATTTTTTACAAATTCCAGAAAAACAATAAGAACTGATTGAAAGTAATTCATGTTAGCTGTTTCCTGCTGTATAAATACGATGGGACAGCTGTGAAAATAGGTGAATTTAAAAGGATATTTAAATTTATTTTTGTGTTTTTCTGGGTTTGTGTGACGTGCTGATAAGCAGTCAATGCATAAAGCAGTGAAAAACATCCGACACCAAACATCAACTGGAGCAAACCTAAAAGCTACTGAGAAGAAGGGTGAAAAACAGATCAAATAATTATTGGCTGATGTTCTTTTTCTCATAAGTTTTAGTCACTATTTTCTCAACCAAACAAAACCCACAACTTTATCCTGTGGGTCACAATTTTTGCACAGTTTCAATTTCTGTCACTACTGTGATGGTTAAAACCCAAACCTCAATGCTGCCTTACCTGGATTTACAGCGGTGGTGTATTTAGTTGCTGTGGTTTATTTATTTCTCTTTACATGTTGTGAAATAACTTTCCTTTCCCTGACTAAAAGTTATATTTGTTTTTCAGACAGATGGGAGCTGTAACCTCACCTGACCTGGTCTAATCATACAGAAACTACTATTCATTTAATTCACTGATATATCACAATAATATAATTTAGAAGTCAATGTTTCTCAATTGCACCATTTATGCTTCAAAATCACACAAAAGCACTTCTACAACTACTGCTCATATGTAAGGGTTTATTTCTGGTTTTTATGTGCAGGTATGTACAGGTTAAGGTCCAACAGACACGTAAACAAAAAGACCAGGATATATATTTTTACAGCTTGAGAACAAACCTAACCAGGGCAGCGGTGAGTATTTTACAGCCCTCACATTTGTCCAGCTCTGGCTGCAACGTCAACACAGAGTCAGAATTAAACAGCAGTAAGTGTTCATTTTTAAATCAAATCCAAACATGCTGTTTTTATAGCTTTTGAATGGCTTTTATTTTGAAAATGACTGTTCAGGAGGCACACTTTGAAATAAAAGCATGTTTTGATGCAGGAGCATCCTCATGTGTGAGTCATTATCAGTTGATGCTGAAACCAGAGAATGAAACTGTAAGTAGATTTTTCCCTCCAGCTGACTTTAGAGGAGAGGAACAAAAGCAGGAAAAGAAATAGATGTGTGTTCATTTAGAGAAATCATTAATCATCATTAATATAATATTTCCTAAAACCATAGCGAAATTTGTTGTGTTATGGCACAGACGTCCTCCACCTGATTCTCCAGGTAAAAGTACTAAATTTTAAAAGTACAGTATTTTGTTCTGAATTATTAATAGTTTGACAATTTTAAACAACCTTTGTTTTCCTTTGCTATATTTCATATTTTCACCATTTACTTGAATGTTAACATCCATACACTTGCTTCCTGCTTATGTTGTTTCTCATTCCTCCACGGCTTCTTGCAAACACTTGATGTGGACGATATTTACTGTGGAGAATTCATCATCACTGTCACTATGTTCTTTGGCAGATGAAAGAGAAATAATCTGCTGAACCACACTCCACTCCTTGCTCCACACTGTTTCTGCTTTTGTAAAATACTCTTTCTCGGAGAAGAAATAAACAGTACTTGAAAGACGACAGGTCATGTTTGATCTGTCATGTAGATCATTAACCAATATCTTGGGGTGATTTAACTAGAGTTTTGTTGACACTTAAAAATGCAAAGCAAACAAAGCAGAGAGAAACCAGCAAGCCTCTCCGTATCTTCTAGGGTAGTTAATGGTTACCCAGAGTGAAACCCGGTTATAAGCCAGCAGAATGGCTGCTATCAGCTCTGACCCTGAACAAAGTGACTCTGTTATAGGAAGCACCGTCGCCCCGGAGTGACTGTTTCCTCCCTGGATCTCACGAGGAGCTGATATTGACCTTTACATTAAAAAAAAAAGCAATGACAGATGAGGGCCGTAAACTGCAGAGCAGCTTCAGGTACGCCTCAGCAAGGCTATTTACAGCACCTGAATCACCTTCTGTTTTTACACCTGATGACTACCTGCGCTGTGCAATGACTGCCTTGCTGCAGACCTACTCAGTCACCTACTTAACTTTGCAAAGAAAAACAAAGCTGATGGAAAACAATTTGACATAAAAGGGTGCACAGTTTGGCAGAGATTAAAAGAATAGGTCACTTTTTGTGGATGAATCTTTGACCTAAACAACAGCGGTTCAGCATTTCATAATCTAATCAAATCTGTCTGTGAACGTTGTATTCCAGGATTTAAACACTGAGTGACCTTGTTTCCGGACTGGAGGCTGTGCATGCACAGGCTCAGGTCACTTTCAGTCTTTTTCTTCCCTTTTTTCTTTCCACGTAAACTGTGTCTGTCAGACAGCTATGTCTCTTACCCATTCCTCTACGTCTCTGCCTTCTGACGTTTTCCCACCAACGAGAGGCTCTTGCCAGTAGATATTTGGTTTTCCGTAGCGCCAGATCTTCCCTCTTGTTTTCTGAGCAAAGAAAGCTGCGACGCCCAAAGCAATGACCACCAGGAATCCGCACACCATGGCAACCGCCTGAGAAAGCAAGAACACGATGATCACATCCAGAAACTTCTGGAGATAAGCTGAGCCATAAAGTTCATTTGTCCTGGTACAGAACGAACAGAGACACTTCCAACACACACAGAACGGTCTTTAACGAAAAGTGTAATAAATGTAATCAGATAAGTGTAGATATTGATTTTAAGTTTTCTTGCGCTTTTTTAGCTTCCTGGACTGTTTTTTACTTTTTAGTCAGTTTTGTATTCACAGTTGATAAAAGGTTTTTTTTAAGACAAAATAATAATACTTTAAGCTTAAAATACTTTTCCTTAGTGCATTGAAATCATAGTCATTTAGCCACAAATTAAATTGCATTTTTGTACATGAATAATTCTGGAAACTTGACTAAAAAAGCCACAGACCTCCTGGGGGTCCACAAAACAGTAGTGGTACAGGTACTGGTTGTACATAGGAAAACCTCCCATTCCTCCCATCTGTGAGTAGCTGGTCTGATAGAGGCTCTGACACATCATGAGCATCGGATTATACATAATGTTGGAAGAGCTCTGGGCCATGGGATTTACTCCAACAATGTAGACAATGGTCATGATGCCCTGAAAAATAGAAAAAATGTGCAGATATTTAGTCATACTGACACAGAGGCACTCCTGAGTTATCTGTTCGTCACATCGCTGAACTGAACATATGGCAGGAACGAAGGGTAGAGTACACAGATGACAAAACCACATAACTACCTGCTGAGCCACTACAGGTTAAAGGAGAAAAGCTGATATGACCTTCTGCAATTTTTTCAATGTATTTTAATGTATTGACCATCGTCAGTGGATAGAAAGATAACACCCTTCAAAGAAGATCCAGTGTGTCACATGCACCCAAATTAAATGGGATTATTTCTCAAATCAGAAGACAAATAAGATAAATGTGATTAATCACTAATTATTAATGACCGATCACAGAAAGCCTTCTCAAAGTGTGGTAGATAAAATCTAACGTTTCGTTTTTTAAGTTTCTCTGATATTATGTTGGACAAAACTAATGCTATTCATTTTGAGGTGCTGAAAAAAATACCTTGGTGAGTTACAACCTCTAATATAATAAGGCAATATAATAATATAATAATAATAATATAATAAGATTTAATATAATAAGACAACATAGTTTAATTCCTTTTAGTGTTTTTGTACACAAACCGTGTAGCAGCAGGATTTTACTGAATTTGTAGATTCCCAACTGTACAAAAAGATCCCTCTGTAATGCGGTCCTGTACTTTAAAGATGTTATTGTTTACTTTACAATAAATATCTCAACACAAAAACATTTTTAACTTCTTCGGATAGAAGAAAATATTCATATATCAGAATTTCCCTCAGTGTATCATAAGCCTGGCGGGCCACCAGGCTGTACTTGTACCCCACCAGGCTAAGTATTGCTTATTTATTTAAGTCATTTAAAATATTTACATTTTTTAAGACTTTATAGATGGTGTTCAGGTATTAGACATCCAACCTTTCAATAACACATAATTATCAAGTGATAATTTCAAATTTCTTGTCAACATTTTTTAACTCAAAAACACGACGGGTCACTGGATGAATGAGAAACAAAATATTGTAAATAATTTCTACATTAATGACGTTTTAATAGTGGAAATCTTGCTGTCTTAAACACTAAAGCTTCAATGATCAACAAGTAAGCCCCACTTGTACCCTGACCCCCTATAAAATCTGTAGAATTGTATTTTCCTTAATCATAAAAGTTTTGTAAGAATACATCACAACAGATAGTATACAGTGTATATATTACAAATAATGGTAAACATTTAGTGTTACCTGC
This sequence comes from Phalloptychus januarius, assembly GCA_902982915.1. Taxonomy (NCBI): domain Eukaryota; kingdom Metazoa; phylum Chordata; class Actinopteri; order Cyprinodontiformes; family Poeciliidae; genus Phalloptychus; species Phalloptychus januarius. The sequence continues at coordinate 5,684,462 of CADWAE010000076.1, read as the reverse complement.
AAGAACCCCATGAGAACGCTGGCTATAAGAACGGCCAGGAAGTACTTCCTGCTGCGGACGACATTGGACTTAGAGAAGCTGGCGATGAAGAATGACATACAGCCGATAAAGTTGATAGCCGCCATGGCAATCATGGCAGTTTTGGCCGAGTAAGGAGACACGTAGGAGCCATAGTTCCCATAGCCTCCATAACCTCCATAACCTCCATAACCTCCAAGGCTTCCGTAGGACGAGCCGTAGCTGCCTCCGGAGTAGCCACCGCCGTAGCCCAGACCGGAGCCGTAGTAGCCGCCTCCATATCCGTACTGCATATCCCACATTAGAGTCGAAGCGACGCAGGCGAATATGGCCAGACACAGCACTATCACTGTAGCCATCATGGCCTTGATGATGCCAGGAGGTGACCGCCATTTGTAGAAGTGCTGCGGCCGGTCTTCGATGTAGTAAGATCCTGGTGGAGGTGGGTATGCGTTGTAGTCACTCTGAGGGCCATGGAAGCTGCCGACGGGGCCGAAGCCGTTGTTGGACGGCGGGCTGTAGGGGGGACTGTAGACTGGTGGACTCTCGTAATGTTGCTTGTCAAACATCGCTGGAGGAGTCCAGAACTGGAAGCAGAAATTAAGAATCAGAGAGTGGTGAAGGCCAAAACCAAGAAGAGCAGTCTGACTCAGTTTCTCAGCAAAACTGATATGAATAATGCTGGGTGAAAAGATAAGGGTTTGTGAGGCGTGTCCTCCATGGCTAATGAGCCTTAGAAACAGAACAGTGTAAATGTTTTACCATCTCACGGCAGCTGTGATCGGTGGGGGTAAAAACTTTGCTGTTGTTCAAAATACAGTGCCTTACAAAAACATTCAAACAATCAACTTTTTCACATTTTGCGACATTACAATGATACAGGTCAGAGTATTATTATGTTGTTATGGGACAGAGTAAGACAACGTAAACAGTAATGGTATAATTAAGTGGAAGGAAAATGATGAATGGTTTTCAATGTTTTAAAAAAAGGAAAGTCTGTTCCAAAGTTGACTATGTTGGGTTTTCTTTGTTCAGCCTGATGGTGAACAAAGAAAACTCTCAGACAGATCAGAGAAACATTTATAGAACGGTTTAAAGCAGGGTTAGATTGACGATAAAAAAATAGAAAGAGAGCAGTTATGAATTGTACTTTTGATTTTTTTCTCTTCATTGTTATGTTGACCAGAGAGCTACAAACTGAATTACACATCAATTCAACTCTGGTCAACATGTGACCTTTAGCATACCGATACTCAGATGCCTATCTTAAACTAAAATCTGTTTTTTTTACAACATGCAATAATATGCTGGATGTAGTCAAGAACACCCTGCACACATTTCCCTTACAAGAGACACAGCGGTAGCAGCATTATGCTGTGGTGTGCTTTACTTCAGCGAGACAAAGAAGCAGGTCGGTGAAAATACCTGGCAATACAGAGCGGCTGTGGTAGAAAAGAGTTTAGAGGCTAAAGACCTATAAAGAGGGCAAAGGTTCATCTACCAGCTGCAGAACTCAAAACAAACACCCAAACTATAAGCAATAAAAGACTTTAAACAAAGCATATTTATGTGTTAGATTGGCCCAGACAAAGTCCAGTTCTAAATTTAAACAAGAATCACAGCCAAATCGGAAATAAATTTGGACACACAGGACAACCAGCAATATATACACACACACACACACACACACACACACACCCCCACCCACACCCCACACACACTCACACACACAGACCAATTAACCTAACAGTTGTGTTTCTGGACCGAGGGAGGAAGCCAGAGTACCCTGAAATAACCCACAACGCACAGGGAGAACATGCAGAAAGAACCCAGATTGGGATTTGAACCCAGGACCTTCTTTCTGTAATGCAAGTGCTACTAACTGCTCCACTGTGCAGCCCAGACTTTAAAATACATGCATCATTTCCTTCATTATTAGCTTAATTATCATGATTATGATGGTTTTTGACAAAAATCCTAACAAATATAATCAGGTTTGTGGTTGTTTTGTGACAAAATGTGAAAAGATTCAAGCTGTTTTAACCCTTTGCAAAGCACTTTGTATGTCATTTTTTTAATTTGTGTAATTGCCTTTATTAGAAAGAAGTACAGCAGCAAGTTTAGACTGAAGTCTGTAAAGCAGCTGAGCGGCAGACCGGAGTGGAGATGTTGGTACCAGGACAGAAACAGAACAACAATCCTCTCCTTTTTGTCTCTTCTGACTGCAGGAATCTATCGCTCAGCCCACACTGTGAAAAAGACTTTCAAGATTTCAAAATCACTCAAGCAGCTAAAATGTTTTCTGCTACAGTGGCGGTGCAGATATGCATGGCCACTGTGTATATAATTTAACAATGCATTCTTCTGCACAGAGCCATACAGGGAGTGGGCAGGAAACACGTATGACTGGGAAACCATGTGGACAGCAGGACGAATGAACTGCTGCAAAGAAAATCTTCCACTTGTATCCTTTTTCTGCTATTCATGAGAGTCCAGAAACACATATTTCATTTTTGTCTGTAGCAAAATAAGTAGATAAAGTATGAGTGGTAAAATCCCAGCAGATACTCCCAAAGCCCAAGGTCACAAGCTGAACATATTTCTTATTTTATTTGACTGATAGCACAACAGCCAGACATTTAACTGATGTCCATGTACAAGAAGGGAAAGAAAATAAATAATTTTCTTTTTTTTTAACAGTGATATATGAAATTTTTATTCACATATTGGTCACTTCTAGTTTAAGTTCTTAGGACAGATCATTGACATGTTATTGATTAATAATTAAGCAATTAAGTCAATAATTTCTTGTCAGAAACTTGAGCTGAACCAGCTCATCCGCAGTTATTAAATGCATTTTCTCTTTTAAAACTGACAGCACCAAAGTTTTGTGTCAATCTTAAAATGGGATTAGCATTTTTTGGTCTGTAATTTAACCTAACCTGTCGGCACAAAAACATCATGCAAACTGTCAAGCACGGTGGTGGAGGCGTAATGATTTTAGCCCTTTGAGGCTGACATTTTAAATAACAAAATGATTTTTCCTGGTGAAAAAAGTCTCGACTATTTAACTAAGCTGATTGAAATGTTGTCAAATGTTCTCATACAGAATATTATTGAAAAGTAATTTAATTTCAAGAACTTTATCACTAAGTAAAACATATTAGATATATAGATTAATTACACACAGGTTTGTGTTAATTATGATGATATTACACCAGACCAATAAAAAACACTTTATAATAGAGAAAGTTTAATTAAAGGTATGCATAATACCAGCTACATTTAATGTGCCAAATGAGCCTCATCAGAAATTATGTTCTAATGTATTAAATTTGACTGTAGTGTACTGATATCAGTACCAAAGACATTTCAAAGTGCCTCCTTTATGAACTCAATAGCTTTGCTCTACATATACAGAAAAACCTCCAAACACATTTTTGCTCACATTCTGGTTTCTGCAGAACAGTGAAGGCAGCCAGGAGCAACACAGCGGTCCATTCAGAGGTTCTGACACAGAGACAGACAAACAGCTGCTGGCACAGTTCACACTTCACAACTCTCCTTCTTTATAGGTCGTGGGGACACAGAGCAGAGGAGGTTTCGCCTCAAAGCCGCCATCCCAGACACCTTCCCATTACGTCCCCCCACCCCGCCGTTCCTCCCTACTCTCCCTCCCAGCACAACTTCTTAGCTTTTGTTTCGGGAGCAGGAGGGCAAGAAGTCAGGGCTGCTCGTCACACGAACAGCGTTGCCATGGATTCAGAGTTTTAAAAAAAGAAAATTGGGACATGCCCAGGGATCAAACAAGGGCTCCTGTGTGCAGCTCCTGAGGGGGGTTGAGGTGAGGCAGAGCAGAGGACAGGTGGATGGGTGTCAGGTGACTTTTATTATTGATCTGCAGGCTGTCTTGCATGACAGCAAGTGTCCTCCAGTTTATTTCCTGCATGGCACTCTGATTGTAGATAACTGGCAGTAAATCATTTCAGACCATTTTCTAGGCTTGACTTAAAGTTCCTGTTAAACTAAAGTACTCCAAATCAAAATAATTGTAAAACACTGTGACCAACTTCTTATTTAAGAGAGAAAAAAAACAGACTTACTTTTATATGTCTGTTAAATCAGTCATTTATCAAAACTGTGCAGCAGCCTGAGGCAGCATTTATCATGACTGATCAATAATCAAATATATTAGGAGCAGCAGCATCACACAATGGGAGTGAGAGAGCAGTTGTTACACAGCTCTGCGGTTAAAGGCGATTTCTTTAAAAAAAATAAAATAAAAGATTTTTGAGGTATTGAAATTCACCTTTTAAAACTGTCATAAGCAATTTTATTTTGGTTCTAACTGATGTAGTGAACATCAGTTTCCATGTGTTTTAGGGGTGCGCCGATTTAACGGCCAGCTGATTTATCAGGAGATCGGTTATCGGCTGATGCTTACATTACTTACAGGCTCTGATCTACCGCAGCAGAAGTCTAAAATCAGCCGCCGTCATGCTCTACTGGTAATTGGCGATCGGCCAGGAAATTACAATCAGTGCAATTTCCCCCAGAACACCTTTTATAAACCTTTTACTAAACTGATCATAAACAACTCTGTCTTTAGTTGAGAGTTGAACTAGTACGGTCATAAATATTACTAAACCTGTTGGTTTAGTATCATTTAAAGTATTTGTGTCATAGTATGGAAGAAGCATTTGTCCACAGCTGGCTTCCATGTTTTGTTGCTCTTAGGAGAAAAGCAGTGAGTTTGGACGACGGTCATGGGTCAGGTCAGACACCCACCAGCCTGAACTCCACGGAAACACAGAGACTCTATCATCTGCCACTGATAAAGGAATTCCAGTTGTACAGTCACATGCCGCACAGCAGTCAAAAATAATTAGGCTACAGACAAATGCGGGCAGGGACCCACTGCCACACACCCAGGAGTCATCCAAGATTTCCAGCACGAGCCCAAAACAACACCACACTGTCAAAATCTCCTGCAGTACAAAAACATAATCAGAGCTGACAGAAAAATGAAAAACAAAATGGCATAAATTCCTGTGGTGTGTGGTTAAGGAACACCCTTCTCTTTTGCAAATTAGAGTTAATGAGCATCGCTCAGCTAAAATCCTAACTAAAAAGGCTGAAGACCAAAGCAATTCCTAAAAGATTTGCTTTGTTAATTGATTAGGTAACTGAAGAAAAAAACTGAAAACAGCAGGTAAAACTGAGAAAATGAAATCAAATATCTCAAGCATTTACCATTATGAGTAAATGCCTCATACCATTATTTTTTCATGATATGAAATAAATACAAGTTTCACAGTATTTACACAAGTATTTTAAATTTAAAGTAGATTTAACTGCAGTTTAATTCTTTTTAGCTGTTTTTTGTTTCTTTTACATATTTGTGATCCTTGTTTTAACCATTTTTTAAAGAGCATCTACAAATATACATATAGGTCTACCTTTATTTCCAATTATTAAAACGATTGCATTTCCTCAGTCCTTCAAACCCATTTCACCTTTACCTAAACATTTAGGTTTTATTCATAATTAGCCTTGGTTAGGTTTGATTATTTTATGTTTTTATGCATTCTGCGTTGCCCTCATTGTGTATGAGAAGAGGTTTATAAATAAAAATTACATGACTAGTAGACATTAATTTTATTTTTATTTAATTAATTTTTATTTAATGAAATAAAAATTACATGACTAGTAGACAGTACATAATTAACGTATATAATCATTTTGGAGCTCTAACAATACCTATGTTAGCCAGGTGTTACTATTAAACTCGTACTTAAGCGTATTAAGTAGTCATTCCAGCCTCACATACAATAGTACAGTTTTAAAAATTAAACCAAATTACAATAAAATCAGTTCTCTTCGTTACTCCATATGATAAATATTTGTTTTAGCTTTAATCCCCAACTAAAACGACAAGGAGAACTAATTTTCTATCAGACCCCTCTTCATGTAACGTTGATATAATCCCGATTTTTCTTGTATTTCTGTTTACATTTACCCAGATTAATTTTTTTTTATCCATTCATATTTCTGATATGTATAGTTTTTAAACCCACTTGTTTGGCTGAAAAATGTCGTCTCCTGGCTAACCGACCCACCTGTCCAAATAACAAATCTGACCGTTGAAATACCGTTAAAAAGTGGCTAAATGGTTTGAGAAAGCCCATAAAAAACGTCATTATACCAATGCGAATAGTTAAAAAGAAGACTATCCAAAAACATGAAATGAAATAGCGGGTAACAATCGTTTTTATCTACTTTTTTTGGTCTTACCTGAAGAGGAGAATACTCGGTCAGCAGGGTCCGTTCCCTTTTTCCAGTTAAAATCCCACCTTCCGCCCAAAGTTTCGTCTCAGTTTAGGTAAGGTATTAGACTCTCAGCACATTGACTTGTTTTAAAGTCAGTGTTACTCAAACTCTTTTTGCGTCAAAATGCCGTTTGTTCTCGGTTTGAAGCGTCAGTCTTGATAAAACTGAACGATTCTCCTGCTGCAGCCTCCGGACAAGTGCTCTGCTTTTTGTCCCGCCTATCCGCGGTGATGAGCCCCGCCGCACAACACCTCGACACCTCCGCGGATCATCCGCTAGAGGTCAGGCTTTCTGCCTCAGACAGCAACAACACGGAGAAGAAGTGCAATTTTAAATCGAGGCGAGATAATGGATGATACAGCAAAACTTAATTTCTAAAAATAAATAAATAAATCTTAGAGAGATACTAAATCATCGTCTTCAACATAGTTCTTATAGAGAACATAGTTCTTATAGAGAACTATGTTGTCTGGTCTGGAATATAGAGTAGAAATATCCTTAATTTCCCACAGTATGTGTGTTTAGAAATAATACAAAATTAGATTGTTACAGAAATTTGAATTAATAGAACCAGTTTTTATTATTCTCAGATCAAGGTGGATGCGATGGTTTCAAAAAATACCTTCACAGTAGATGAAAAATCTACATGTTCTTAAAGGGCTGGTTGTGCCATAATGCATTAATAAAACAAATTAAATACTTCAAATACCAATAAATAGCTGTTCCTTCAGGATTTTGTGATTGTTTTAGTGAGTTTGTTCAATCAAAATTGCACTTTTTGTGGTGTCAATTTAGAAATGTTTGTTAGGAATTTTTACGATGTTTGAGCTAATGTATGATGTTAAATGTCGCTTTTTATTACACAATGTTTTTGACCAATTTCAAGAAAATTTGCAGTAAAATCAGAAAAAAAATGTGGAGATTTGTTGATTTTGTGTGAATTTTGTAGATTTGTGAAAAACTGGAAGGAATTATTTATGTAATTTGGAGTCTAGGGGCTCCATAAAGAAAACTACAGCGGGCCAGATTTGGCCTCTGGGCCTTGAGTTTCTTTGTGTGGGAAATTTTTGCCTGAAACATGTAGCGCTGTCCTTGTCGGTTGCTATAGCAACCAATTTGCATGTAGGGACCAAGTAAAGCGAGAAAAAAACTCACAAAAAACAATTACAAACTGCTTTCAGATTCTTTGCAGTTCACCCTGGCGAACACATACAAGATGCATATACTTGGAGGTGTGAAGGACCTCGCCAAAAAATGCGATTTGACAAAGAAATTGGAATTGGGTCACTTCTGGCTGCAGTGTGAACATAACCTTAGTTTTGTGATTCTAGTATGGAGTTAAATTGGGGCCATAAAGTTGTTCACAAGAAAAGGTGTTTGAAACTGATAAAAAAGATTTGAAAAATAAAAGTTCAAAACTACTCTTCAGATTCAAGTTTTGTTTTGGTTTCAGATTTTTGTTGTTGTTTTTCAGATTTAAACACCATGATTGAAAACCATAGTTCCAGATTTCCACCTTAAAATCCCAAGAATTTGAATCTGGAAAAAAAAATAATCTGAAAACTAATTTTATATGCATCAAAATGTAAATTGAATGTATAATTCAAAACTTAACAAAAATATGAAGAGAAAACAATATAACAAGGGACCTGCACTAACCATTTATCCTCAAGCACAATCATTGACATATTTTTCTAAAAAATAAAAAAGTTGTAGACATTGTAGTGTGGCTGATACATTTAAAGATTAAAGTGGAAACTTTCAGAGTCGCTGCTTTCCCCTCCTCCTCCTGCAGGATGATGCTGCCTCATCACTCCTCTTCCTAATTCAAAACGGTGTTTGGACAGAAATGATTCAAACACCGGATCATTTCTGTTAATCCTTTCTTTTTTTCTAGATAAACATTTAAAGACTATCAAGAATGCCCGTAAATTTACGATGATTCACAGTAGTTGTACAGAAATTTACATTTAGCTGATAAATACTTTTAAAACTTAATCAGCTCATGTCTGCGTAATTATTACCCATAGATTAAAAATAAATAAATTATAAATCAGATAGCTTAAAATCATCATATTAAACTTACCGATTAGACTCTGCCCGCATTGTCAACAAACTGTTAAGTGAGGAATTATTTGACCAGCTCATTACGCTAGCCGGCTCCGCCATCTGATTGGACAATTGACCAAGTAGCTTGCTCAACGGTGCTCAATGATTGGTCGGTATAGGGAAGCAAGAGACATTGCGTCGGGAATACTAGGTGCTATGAGATTTTGCTGACTCTTCCACAAAAAGGTCTTTTGAAAAAGATGGCTTTAAAGCAAAACACCTCTCTATCCCCATGGGCCATTTCCGGTCGGTGTACCGGAAATGGATGCATAAACACCTGGAGAATGTTTTGTCTGCGCACACCTGCCACCTGGAGGTGGAAAATGTCAGAGTTAAGTCTTGACAAGGAAACCGTGAACTTTGCGATTTTGACGACTGTTTGCACATGTGTAACTGCAGTTAAAACAGTCATCTGTTGAAATACTGAAATGTTTAAGTGAACAATTGTTGCCTATTCAGTTGTTTTTGCAGAGGGAGCGTCAAGAAGAGGTTTGTGGTGGAAGACATGCCGAGACGCCGAGAGTGACAGCAGCGTAATGTTACCCGAAGTGATCAGAAAACTGGTGTTAAAAGTGAAAAATCGCATTTCTATCGCTGCTGCTTGACGGATAAAGGGTCTGTGTCGCTATAGGTTCTTCGCTTACGGCCACACCACCCTGAACACGCCCGATCTCGTCTGATCTCGGAAGCTAAGCAGGGTCGGGCCTGGTCAGTACTTGGATGGGAGACCGCCTGGGAATACCAGGTGCTGTAAGCTTTTGCTGACTCTTCCACAAAGGTGACATTAAAGCAAAATGTGCCAGGAGTACGAATAATTGTGGAAGCTCTTGAGTTCTTGATCCGGCTGAGTTTTTTTTTTTAAAGTTTTAAAACGGCGTGTTTGAGTCGTTATCGCCCCCTGGTGGTAGGAACGTCAGGAAGAGGTTTGTGGTGAAAGATATGCTGAGACGCCTAGAATGACAGCAGCGTAATGTCACCTGAATTGATCAGAAAACTGGTGTTAAAAGTGAAAAATCGCATTTCTATCGCCGCTGTTTGACCGATAAAGTGTCTGTGTCGCTGTTGGTTCCGCTTAGAAGGATATATGCTGGCATTCTTAACCATATCATGACAGACAGTGACAGCGCTAAGACGCCTTCTCTCTCTGATTGTTTCCAGTTAACAGAGAGAAAGCAGAAAAGTTAAAATTGTTTTTCACATTTTATCTTATAACTGTCACAATATGGTGGCAGCTTCAAACAAATAGTTACATGCCACCGCTTTAACAGCACCTCGACTTTCATCTGATACTTGCCCGATGAGACAACCGACGACCAGCCAGGTGGCATAGATGTAGACGATGTAGATCTGCAGACTGAAGAGCAACCAGCAGGGGGAAAAAACTGCTCCATGACCGACCTCCTGTGATAAAACTTCCTTTATTCACAATTAGAGATCTGTCGTTGTCATATTTACAAATACATGTTGCAAATAGTTACACCAAGAGACGTAGAGCAGAAGCACAGTTCAACACTGGTCTGAGCATCTCCAGAAACTCTCTCCCCCAATTAGAAATCACATAATAAACGCAGAGTAATGGATTATAACAAGCTGGAGCTCCCTACTGGTCACAAGAACCAATCTAGTTTTCAGTGGAATACTTTGATGAGCCAACAAGTGTTCCCTGCTGTTAACGGGTCCACGTGTAACGGTGGAGTCAACTGATATGGCAAGCCATTAGTGACAAAAATTGGTGATCTTTTTTTCAACCCGTTTCCTAAACAAATTGCATAAAATCACGTTGTGTAGTCACCAGATCCCCATCAAGAATGCGTTTTGAACGGCTCCTGAGTGGCGGTGGGTGGAGGTCCAGCTTTTCAATATTAAAGGCTTGTTCAAGAATGACAAACGGCCCAACATTCATTAACTGCGCAAAGGTTTTCCCCCTTTCTTTCTGCTGCTCAGGTGACCTTGAAAACCCACTTACAGGCATAAGATCTGGAAGAGGTTTCATCAACCCACGGTGATTTTAACATAATTTCTTAACCAGACAGGTCTAAAAAATATCTGGCCCTATTGGCTTGCCATAATCTGAACATTTGGATATGCGCTTGGGTTAATATACAGCAGCAAACGAACAACTCTGCAGTTTCCTTATACTGCATGTCTAAAGTAAGTCATGGCTCTGACAGGCACCAGGAAGTTTGTGGGGTTACACAGCTGCTTTCTCACTTCTGTTCATCAATCCTCTAAAACCTGCTTAGAGGAACAAATGATCTGCTCTCTTAAAAACCAGCTGGATTCATATGTGAACGTAAAACGAATAAAAAAAAAAAAAAAGGTGCCAACGTTGTATGAAAACCAGACGAGGTTTGAAATAATCTTGTGAATCCTGCAGGTATGAAATTCTCCTCAAAGTTCAGTTTAAAGGGTTTTTTAAATGAGTTTATATGCTATAACATACTGGTCAACATGTTCTGGAAGGGTAGTTAAGGACGGATTATAGGGGGAAAAAAATAAATCGGACAGAGTGTTAGAACAGAAAATAAATTATTTTATAATTTGGGGCATCTATGCATCATGAATTCCTGGTGTGTTGCAAACTATCGGTTAGGAATTGGCCAATTTTCTGTTGATCAGTTCAAATGCTGACAACTGTTTTCTGAGTTGAATACCTAAGTTATGATTAGAAATGTATGCTTTGATGCATATAACAGGAATAATCTTGGAGATATTTCATTTTCTATTAGATTCAATAATCCTCAGGAGAAAGAAAAAGCAACATGGGAAGAAGTCAGTTGAAATCGGTAGGTCAGACCTCACAAAACAGCAGAAATCAATGATTGGTGCATAACCAGTAATCAGTCCATGGTCTCAAACATAAACAGGCTCAGATGTTTCCTTTTTCATTCAAATTTACACATGAAAACAAAAATCTTAACTCAAATGCTTCTTACGACAAACAAAAGCTGGCTATGCGCTCGAGGTGACTGGATTCAAAGATGGCAGAAGAGCTTAGAAAATACAAGATTTTTCAGGGCATGTCTCAAATTTCTAGGCAAGGAGACATCAGACATGTTGAAGGAAAACAAGAAGACGTGACATGAGGTACATGAAACCACAACATGAGTTTTACTGATCCGTTTGATCAGAAACAGGATTCCAGCGATTCCAGAGACTTTAACCGAACCTCACTGAGATTCTTGTCTGTTTCCTTCTCATCCAGATGAAGTATCACAACATCGGCCATGTTTGCTCGTTCTGCCACCGTAAACCTCTCTGAAGCGGGCTGCAGGGATGCTCATTTCACAGATTTGCTTACAAGAACTTCCGGATTAGCGATCGCCAGTGTGCTCCCTCCCAAACACAAGAGCGTGGACATTAATCCACCAGGCATTTGGGTCAGATTACATAAAATTTCACTGTGGGACACTCACTTGAGCTTTAAACATTTTACTTAAAAAAGGCACAAACTACAATTTTCTGGTAAATTATTTGGATGTAAAACAAAAAAAAAAAAGAAATCAAAACATTTTCCTTTCCTTTTTAAGTCATGAGCAAAGAGATAATCATCCTAGATCAGTCTTGACTTTTAATTTTAAGCGCAAGGTTTTTCAGCTGTAATTGTTTTCTTTCCCAAAAGTGCAATAAAAATGAGAGCTTAGTATCTGCTTTCGTTCTTTCTTCCACAGTTCCTGAGGCCAGTGACTGTGCTACAAAGACTACGTTGAAGGACGAGAGGAAAGAACTGAACTCCAGAAAACTACGACATGAACAGAAGCGCTGAATGCAGGGTTCAAGTCTGAAAACTGAGGATTAACTTACAAAACAACAAAAGAAAAATACAGAAAAATCAGATTCAGTTTTAAAGATGAAATGCTTCCTGTGTCTCTCAGATTGAACATCAGCATAGTTCACCTTTCACCTTGATCCCAAAATACACACCGAAAAAAAAAAGAATAAAAAAAAAGAAAATTTAATTCCTACGGAGCAGATTTCTTTCACTTGAACCACCTGAATAGTTTCCCCTGATCGACAGCTGATCCAAACGTTCTGCATGGAATCTAGAATACAACAACTGCTTCAAACAGGATCTTTTTTTTTTCTTTTTTAAATTCACGCCACTGTATTCGAGTTTCATTGTTACAGCTTTTATACGCTTTTCCTCAGGCTCCCAGTTGTAATGCAGGTACGCTTAGAATTAGTCTGAAAAAGAATCAAAAGTCTCTTGTGGAGTCAGTAGGACTGCAACATTCCTTCAACTCGGCGGGAGTCGTGGGGAGCGCCGAGAACGAGAGAGGAAGAGAGGGAGAAAGAGAGGGGGGGGGGGGGGGAGCGCGAAGGAAGGAGGTACATGGTGGCGGAGGGGAGGATGAGGAGGGACGAAGGGGGCAGGGGCCTTGTTGTGTAGTTGCTTCCATTTAAAACTCGACAGTGACCACAATGTTTCAAGTTGCCTCCATCCTCTTCCTTCACTTGTGCCTCTGGAGAGCTTTCCTCTTTCTCCTTTTGAAGAAACAACAGCACCTGCAGGGAAACGGTTAAAATTAGACAAACAGGATCTCTGCAGTTAGCTTCCTGTATTAGCACCAAGCCAAAGGATCATTTCACAGCTTTAAGTGAGTCTGGACCGCATCTGATCATCTCCAGTTCGCATTCTAACACACTAACATGTCGGCAACCAGGTTCTCTACAGACAGGTTGCTCACAGTCATTGACTACCATGGTTCTGGCTGTAAAGTTGTCAACATAACAAGGAAAATCTTAAATGTACAAGTGATATATAAAAGAAAAAGGGACAAAGTGCTTTAATACTAAATATAAACAAGAACTAGAAAACAATGTCCAATAGGATCACATTTTGCAGATTATGAAAGAAAATAGCGATGGAAAGGGAAGTGGGCCAGCTATGCTAGCTTGACTTTGATAAACTTAAGTAGATGTGCAGCAGGATTCAGCGACAAACACACCAACTCTGACAGATCATCACTAGAGCAGGTGTTTTAAAATAAGTAATCAACCACTGCTGATGTTCAGATGATCAATTATTAATAATCTCAAAGTAAAACATCAAGTCTGAAATCATAAAACTGTGACGAACTGAGGGTTCTGTTCTTTGTGAAGGAAATATTTACATGTTTTTAGGTGTCAAATCTTCTTACTTTAGTGGAGCTGTTGTCAGTCTGTTGCCATGACAACACAATAATCTAGAGATTCACTTAGAGCACATGTGTCAAACTCGAGGCCTGTGGGCCAAATCTGGCCCGCCGTAGCTTTGTATGTGGCCCCCTAGACTCCAGATTACATCAATAAGTCCCTCCAGTTTTTCACAAATCTGAAAAATTCACACAAAATCTCATTATCTTTTTCAGATTTTTACTGCAAGTTTTCTCAAAATTGGTCAAAAATATTGAGTTTACTGCTGCCTCAGTCTTATGATGTCAAGTTATATTCTGTGAATGACACACTAAATAAAAAGTCACATTTAACATCACACATTAGCGCAAACATCGTAAAAATTTCCAACAAACAATTCTGAACTGGCACCACAAAATCTGTCATTTTAAAATCACAAACTCCTGGAGCAACAGCTATTTATTGATATTTTAACTGTTTAATTGGTTTCATAAATTTTTTCTGGCCCAAAAGTAAAATGAGTTTGACACGACTGACTTGGAGCATAAAATCTGGGCATCCAGCTGAGCAACAAGCTATGATCTAATGGAGACAGGATCAGAAGTATTGGTAATAACTTCATTTTATTTTTTTTTCATACTTGGTTTCGTCAACCACGTCAACCTCAGTGGGAGCAGTGATGGGAGCGTTGGAGTGTCCGGCCGTGGGGTCGTCCGTGTTCAGCTCGCCGTTCGTTGAGCTCATCACCTGCACCGTTTCAAAGAATAAAAAGGGATGTCAGATTTCTCAAACACAGCCGGCTGGAAGACGGGGATCATCGTTAAAATCGCGTTACGCAGCTGGACTCATGGATGCGGTCAGATAAGGACCGTCTAATCTGGCCTGAAGCACTAAAGCAGCGTTACAGACTAAAAATTAAAGCTGGCTCATATTCTTCCTGTTCATCCTCTCCAAAGAGAAACTCTACAGTAAAAAGTAGCTAATTCCTCTTTCCTTTGTGTTCAACAGATTAGTGCTTTCCACGAATGACGGCTTCATTTAAAACCAATCAGAATGGTGCAGGTGTCACAGCCGTCACCTGATCTGCAATGGAAACGGAGCTGGAATGAAAGAGAGGAAGAACAAGATCAACCTGTTTGGACTCGGCATGTGAAGACAAACACTGATAGAACCTGCAGCTCTACTAAGCAACACTAGGTGGCGTATTTGTCTCACTTCAAGAGACTTGGGACTTCTGGGAAAAACACACTGGGACCTACATTATGGATTAATGTTCATGTGGGGACAGCAAAGATACTTCAATGTTTCAGACAGTTGTTCTTTTTGAGAAAATTACACAAAATGAAATTAATCTTCTGCTGAACGAGTTTCAGTTTTGAAATTTTTTTATTTATGAAGTTAATTTCATCAGGTGCATCTCCATAAATTAGAATATCATGAATTTATTTTAGTAGCTTAATTAAAAAAGTGAAACTCATTGCACGGAGTTTTAACATTTTCGTGCATTTATTCCAGTTTATGTAATGATTTTGATGAGAGCTGATGAAAATTCAGTTAAAATTTAACAGAACACAGTTGTTTTTTTCAACTACATAGATATATTTTTATTCAGAAATGTCAGCTCAGGACTTCTAAGAGAAGGTAATTAAACTTTATTAGCACCAGCAGGTACATTCCTCTTGAAGAGAAACACTAAAATATATTAAATGTAATTATCAATGCTTTTTTCTTTTTGTTTTTCTATTTCTGAAAGCAAAGCTCTGGCTTTGGTCGCTTTTAATTAGTAGTGTGCTCTGAGAATCAGGACCCTCTCTGTTATCTCTATTGCTTGTGTGACGTTTCCCACCACACATTTTCCTTCCACTAAGTTTTCCATTAAAATGCTTGGATGCAACAAATGGCAAGTCCAGGCTGAAAACGCATCTATTCTCCCAATTTCTTTAACGAAGAAAATGGCTGCAGTATTGTATTATTTATATTATATGTTTTTGGTATTTTTCGCCAATTTAATAATTGTCTTATTATTTTCACTAAACTTTGTTTTATTTTCTGTTTTATTGTTTATCTACCTGTTATGTTGTGAAGCAATTTGGCCAGCTGAGATTGTAACTGCTAAATAAATAAACTTTGACTTGACTTCATTTGTGATATGCTTCTTTAGGACACTGTTCACATTGTGTAACCAGGTTGTTGTGTGTGGCAGATTTCTGCTCATGTCGCTTTTAAACATGAGATCAGATCGGATCTCAAAGATCTCAAAGATCCGATCAAAGGTTAAATGAAGGAAACACTAAACATCATTACTTGGAATTTATTGTGAAGATAAATCCACATCCTTACCACAATAAATAATAAACTATAATCGATGATTTTCTGGGAGTGCATATTCCTGCTATCGATATGAGTTACTTTAATGTTTGTTTTAATAAAGTCAAGCACAAAGAGACTAAAACAGCTTTTACCCAGGAGCTGTTGCTACCCTGAACACAGCTAATCCATCAAAAACCTGATCATTTATTATTCTTTAACATCCCAGTTGTTCTGTGTTCCTGATACATTTTCATATTTATTGAGATATACTTATTTATTATTATTTTATTAAATTATTTGACTTCTCTTTGAGAGTTGCTATATTTTAAATTCTTCGTCCACAACGACAGAAAAATAATTGTGATTGTGACTCTTTAGGTGACATTCTGGTTTAACAAGATGCACCTGCGTGTCATGAGGTTGGGACATCACCGGACATCGTCTTTGCATGGCCTTTTGCTGCAAGCCGCCTAGAAGCAGGGGAGCTTTTATTCAGCAACATGCAGAGCACACCGAGGTTCAAAGAGTCCGATTGAAAAACACGAGCAACAAAGAGAGCGTCTACCAGCAGGCAGGCAGGCAGGCAGGCGATGTGGGTTCAGTGGGAAGCAGGGGGGAAAGTCTGTCACAAAATTACATGCATTCATGCATTAGCCATCAGAGCAGCAGCAGCGGTACCTGAACAGAGCCCCCCAGCCGCTCAGCTGTGAGGTGCGACCCCAGAGTCTCCTTATTGGTCACCGGGGTGGGCTGAGACTCACTTCCTTTGGGCTCAGGTGACTTGATACAAAGCAGAAAGGGTTGAGGCAGGAAGTGGTGAGAATAAAGGGAGGGGTCAGAGGTGAGGAGAAGGCCATGTGAAGGATCGAAGGATCGGGTGGGGGGAGTAACACGGAGGAAAGGGGAGTAAATGGAAAAAAAAAAAACAACAAAAAAAGAAAAGTAAAATTAAAGGCGACATCTCCCAAGCAGAAGCAGGCTTGTTAAGACAAACTATGTTAATAAAGGAGTAAAGGGAAGCAAAAATGTATTTGAAGCATACAAATAAACTCATGCAGAGGTAAAAAGAACAGCCTCAAACTGGATTTTCCATTAAAAAAGACAACAATCAATCTTCTCAGGTGATTATTTTCACTTGAAACTTATTTAATTTTTAATCAGAACTATTTACTACAGAGATGTAAGACCTTCTGAGTCATGGCCAACGTGCACAGTGCAGTAGGAGGTGCTTTGCCAGCGCTAAAAAATGGCACGTTGTTTCCAAGCCAATCACATCAAACCAACGGCAGTAAAAAAAAAAAAAAAAAAAAAAGAGGGAGGGAGAAGCTAGAGTCCACTGTAATAAGTCAGTCATAAAATGAAATGAACTCCTCAACAGCGTTGCAGTAAACGATGACTCAACAAGCACAGCAACCTTATCTGCACCATTATTTATGACAATCAGCCATCATTTATGGATGTTTTGTGCATAATAAATCTCACAAATGATTCCTCGCCTACGCATTAAAAATAAAAAAAGGCTCAGATTGCATGCTAACTTAAAAACGCTGTCACACACTAAGCATGTAATTAGTCATCACTGGCATGAGCAATGCAGTTTGCATTTTCAACTCATGCAGTAATGACTGCTGCGTAGAGAGGCAGGAGGCCTGCACAAAGTATTTACACCCTGAACTCTTCCACATTTTATTCCATTACAACCACAAACTTTATGGGTTTCCAAGGATGTCCAAAGTGCGGCGCATGGGCCATCTGTGGCCTTGGATGTGGTTTTGTGCGGCCCTACAAAAATGTCACAAATTTGATTTTCCAACTACAGATCGGAGATTGATGCAGAAAAAAAGATGGATGAAGTTTTTTTAAAAAAAGTTTTTTTTAAAACGGAAGCACACATTTTTTATCAACCTTGACTTTTTTTTTTTTTTTTACTTCAAGTGACAATGATGAAGATGTTGGTGGTAAACTGAGTTAAACAAAGCAACTGGTGGTGCTTTAAATAAAGACAAAGAAATCCAAATATAGCTGGCAGAGATTTTTGTGTCTCTTTTAAAAAATGTTACAAAGTTGCTAGATTTTATCTTTTATATCTACAATAACCTACAACTACCTTTTCTACAGAAATCTGACTTAATTCATTTTATTAGTACAGATAAAAAGAAAACATTCCTGAAAAAAGAAAGAAACAAAATCTAAATTTTACTTTCAAACTGAGTTTTGGCCCCCATTGCAAAAAGTTTGGACACTCAGTGTAAGTATGGCCGTCTAGTTAAGTTGGCAGGCCAGATAAAGAGAAGAAATCAAGACGCTTATGGTGACTCTGGAGGAGCTACAGAGATCCACAGCTCAGCTACAATAATCTGTCCAGGACTCTACAAACCTGGCCTCTATGGAAAGGTTTTCAAGAAAAAAGCCACGGATGAAAAAAGCAATTTGAACGTCTTGGAAGATTCTCCAAGACCAAATATTAAATTTTTTACCTTTTAGCTTGGAGGCCGAAAAATAGTTTGATCTGGTGGTAAAGTTCACTATTCTAGCAGAACATAAACTCTAAAGATGCAGATGAAGTTACAAAAGATCTGGTTTAATCTAGAGTGTCACATCCAGACCTGGAGGGCCGAGAAGTCCTGCAACTTTCAATGAATCCTGAAACCTGACTCCAAAGGCTAAATGACCTCACCTGCATGCAGTCAGGCTCTCCACAGTCCTGTGGATGATCTAATTATTTGAGTCTAGGGCTCAAACAATTAAACAGATTAATTGTGATTAATCGATTAATGAAATAATCATCGACTAATTCAGGGTTTATCCAGGAATCCCAGAGTTAAATTGACTACTTTTCACCTCTACAATATTTTTACAACCAACACAAAATTGAGCGCATTTTGCACTGATTTTCTCAATTTTGGGAGATCGGTCGATATTTACATGAAGCCAATTTCATCCTCTGAAAATCTAATTTTAAACACTTTTTGAAATCCAATTATTAATCAGTTAATCCAAAAAATAATCAGATTAGCCTTACACTGCATTAATACTCTGTGCTAAATTTTTTACGTTGATATGTTTTTTAGCTGCAGATGCATCCTTTGCTACAAATGATCAAGCATTCACTACAGGAATGCTGTCACTGCATTTTAAAATGTTAATCTTATGTTTATTTGCATTTGTTTTGCATTTTTATTATGGCATAAAATACATAATAAAAATTGTACAATGTACCATTTTATTCAACTGATTAATTGATTAATCGTCAAATAAATGATCAGAACAACCGATTAATCATCAGAATAACCAATTAATCGTCAGAACAATCAATTAATCGTCAGAACAATCAATTAATCGTCAGAACAACCAATTAATCGTCAGAACAACCAATTAATCGTCAGAACAATCAATCATCAGAATAATCTATGGAATCCTCCATTACTAAAATAACCTGTAGCTGCAGCTTTATTTGACTCTGGCGTTTTGAAGCACAGACGGCTAGCGTCCACAGACAGGAGCAGGAAGCTTCATAGTCACATATTTGAGTTGCTTAGTCAAAGTCTAGGCCTTCATCCAACTGAGAAACTGCTGAGTCTGTGCTGGAAATCACTGTTCACCTACATCATCCTTTCTGTTTGAATGAGCCAAAATTTAGCTCTTTAGATGAGCGACATGAGAAACGACACCCAAAAAGCTGTAATTAGTGCATCCATGCAGTTTTACCAAATGACTCTGTGGCTGTAACCTGGCAAATCATGGAAAGGTTCAGGAGGTATAAATACTTCTGCAAGGCACCGCATGGGAAGCCACAAATGATGCTTTCTTTCCCTCATGACTGGGCATATCTACACTTTTTCCACTTCAGCATTTCGTTATCTTATTTCTTTCTGTCTGAGAAGGACTCTGAAAACAAATCAAACCCAGCCTTGTTCTCCAGGAAGCTGCTTGTTTAATCGCACTACAGAAGTGATCCGGCGTGGAATGAGGACCATTCAAGTAGGTGGGCTGGATGAGAAGCTGGAAGCTGAGGGTCTCACCTGGTTTTTGGTCTGCTGTTGTGCTTTGTCTCTGCTGCTGGGCGGCAGCGGCGTGTCACTGGGGATCGGGCCGATCGGCGTGGGCTGCAGGGAACAGCATAGGCACATCAGGGATCAAATCAAGGCTGTTTCTTCTGATGGCAGAGGGCCAGAAAGCGGGGAGATGAGGCACTCACAAGAGATTTGCCGACCCAGTCGTACTCGTAGTCGAAGACGTAGCCGTTCCTGTCGAACAGATCGGTGAAGAGCTTCCGTAGGTAATCGTAATCTGGCTTCTCAAAGAAGTCCAGCCTCCTCACGTAGCGCAGGTAGGTGGCCATCTCTTCTGTTACAAAACACAAAGCAGCAGCCAATGAGAACGCAGCAGAACAGGAAGTGGTAAGTGCGACGCAGGTTGCTCCGACTGACCAGGGAAGCTCTCACAAAGCACTTCGATCGGGGTTGCTCGTTTGGTGTCTCCGATCTTCTGGTATCTCTCCTTCAAAGTGTCGGCCTTGAGTGAAGAGAAGTTTTCATGTCATTATTTAAACCATAAAAACTTAAACATAAGAAGCTGTGTGGTTTAAAAATAAACAGATACAATGATCAAATTTGTTTAATCCTGGGCTCTCGGCTTTATGGCTGATGAAAAGTCCTCTGGTTTTCCCAGTGATATTTATAGCACTTAAGTCCTGTTTGCATAAATCTGACACGGCACTTTAGATTTAGAAACAATTTCTTATTACGTCACTGAAATTTTTTTTACAATATTACGCCATTCCCCCGGCCGTTGGAACTCTGAGTGTCAGGAATCGAGTCGCTTCATTTCCATCACGTCTGAATCTTCAAACAGCACAGAGGATTGTTCTGGCCTGAGCCAGGCGACATCCCCCACACTACATCCCTCACATTCATCCACCAAGAACTTCCACCCACACAGCAACTGTTCACATGTCTTTTCTTCTCCACCATTCTTTGATACTGATGCCTTCAGAAAGCGAAGCATGTCTGCCGCCTGCTAGAACCTGCTGCTGAGGCGCTTCTGCTGCTGGCCCTTCATGGCGCCTGAGGCTCTTTTAGCGATTAAAGTATACATCAAGTGGGGAAGTTTGTGTGTGATTATGCAACAAAACTAAATTAGGTGAGTCATGACTCTGTGGTGGGGAAAAAAAAAGAATCAACCTGTGAAGGATGCAATGGTTCAGACCAGCTCTGCCAACAATATTCAAACATTTAGAGGAAATGTTTTATCATACAAGTCTGTAGCTAGAGATTGTTGGGTCTGTCTTTAAAGATCATCGGTATTTGTTTTTTAGCTGTTCCTGCGCTCAGCTTTTTATCTGAGCGCTGATTAATTCACCAATAATCAGGTAGTGATTTTCTGCTCATATAGCAAAAAAGGGAAATTAAACTTAGAAATTCAACATGTGGGTAGTTTTGAGTTCATTTGTTCATTAAAAACCAAACAGTTTCATCTGTTTCACACAGTAAATATGTACCTGCCTTTACTGGGATCTAAATAATTGCTGAAAATCTAAAAGGTTTTTCTCAACACAAATATATTGAATTGTGGTTTGAGAAAAAATCTTTATGGCAATTTAAATATAAAACAAAGTAGAAATTACTTTTGTTTTTGTAATTCAATATTTTATTTTCTAATAATAAAGTAAAAGGATAAAGATCGGAAATTAAAAGAATTTTCCTTAATGTATCTTGAAATTAACATAGAAGTGCAATATTTAATATTATTTTTGATTTTTTTTATTATAAAACAGTACATAATTAAAAAAATGTACAAGGTAGAAAATGTTCCGATTGTGAATTACAACTAATAGTGGTGCTTGGATGAGAACCCAAACTAAATCAGGATTTCCAATCGATGTTTATGTAAACATTTGACCTTCTGAGGCTGATTTAAGCCAATTATGATGAAGCATACACTGAAGGAATGCTACATTACTGCATTTTAGTCAATAAAATGTTCTTCTAGGAACTGAGTTATTTGTTCATTTGGATTTTTAATACATTTCTGTTAAGGATGCAATATTCATATCCTATATTGATATTGCTGTTAAGGTTGATAACCAATATTTACCAATATCGTATATATTTCATTACCTCTTGGAAAAGAAAAAAAACAACCAGAAACAGACCGCAACAAGATAAAATAAATACTGGTTGTTACCAGTGTCAAAAAATTACTAATATCAGCAGATACCGATATATTATATCAGTAAAAAATCTTGCGCCAATAATTTTGTCTGATTAATTGATTAATTATCCAAACAAATAACTAAAATAATTGTGACTCAGTTGCATAATTTAGGTGAAATTTCATGATTCTTTACCTTCAGGCCCTGCCAAGGAAGGCTACCTCGAAGGAAGTACATAAACATGTGGCCCAGAGCCTCTAAATCATCTCTTCTGCTTTGCTCTAGAACAAAAACAAAACAAACCACATTAAGTATTTTATTTAGTTATTATTAAGCCGGAGTTTATTTAAGGAGGCTCACCTTTTCCCAGGTGTGTGTTGATGCTCATGTAGCGCGCCGTCCCCGTCAGGCTCTTGTGCTCCCGGTATGGGATGTGTTTTTTGGTCTCGGGGTCGATATACTCTTTGGCCAGACCAAAGTCGATGATGTGTATGGTGTGCTGCCTCTTGCTTCCAGGCCTCCCGACGAGGAAGTTCTCGGGCTTTACGTCTCTGTAGATCAGACTCTTGGTGTGCACGTACTCCATCCGTGTTATCTAGTCAAGGAAATCAGCGGGGAAAATTAGCCTCTGGATTTCAGCCGGTTTCAAAACAGGCGTTTAAGGAGTTTTTGGGTTTTGATCGTCGTATTTTCACAACCAACCCACAGCAACAAAGGCAGGTGTAATATGACAGAGCAAAAATATAAAACCAGAATCTTAAACGTTAAGCAAATTAATATCCTAATATTGTTTTCACAACGTTTTAATGAGCACCATAATTTTTAGTGCTCCATTGGATTGGACTCAAAGTCTAATTTTATAATCTATATTGTCCTCAGCATTTGGCGCTTGTCCTGGCAAGCTACAGCTGAATAAATATGCTAAATATTTCATTCTATTGTCTTTTGCACTTTAACGTCCATTAACATAACTGCAGTCTGGTAAATGATGAATGAGTGGTGTGTGTGTGTGTGTGTGTGTGTGCATTGGAACAGCAAGTCCACAGCTATTTGTGCACATTCAAGAAGATAAAAGGTGTGTTGTTGCACATGAATACTTCAGGAACTCCTGAACAAACAGTGAAAAACAATGTGACTTTTAAGAAATATATTCCTAACAATTTGAATTTGTTAACTAGATGTAACTTTTAGTTTCAGGCAGGTGTTTCTTTTAAAAAAATTTATAGGATTGAAAATTAAAGTCCTTATTCAGTTTTAAAAGTTAAAGTCCATTATTGACCTATAATTTAAAGTTTTATTTCCAATTAGTTTTGATAAATATGCCATGCAGCACATGAAAACCCACAGTTTAGTTTCTTAGAAAATCTAAATGCCGTGTAAAATCATTAAAGTAAGTGTTCTTAATACAGAAATACTCCCAAATCCTGATAAATATACTCATGCAGGGTGAAGTATCTGCATTGAATACGTGGTCGTGGCTCCATTTGCATGACTTACTGCATCAATGCAATGTAGCATGAAGACGATCAGCCTGTGGCTCTGCTAAAGTGTTAAGTAAGACCAGGTTGCTTTAATAGCAGCCTGCAGTTCATCTGCATTATTGGGTCATCTTTGTGTGTGTGCGTGTGTGTTAGTACACCTCTAAGCTCCTTTTAGATCTTTATTGTTTGCCGTTAACAGAATGTTGACAAAGTTCACCTGATTAGGACTGCATGATAGCAAAACATGGAATGCTGTGACAACTATAAGACTTGGAAAAAAATAAGCAAATTATTTTAAAAAAAACTACATTGCAATATCAAGGATTTATTGAGAAAGTTGTTTCTGCTGTTTTGGCACTGAAGAGACAGATTTGTAGTTTCCTACTCGCCCGTTTTTTACTATCTAAAACCTTTTTATTTTGCATGAAAGAAATATGTTACAGATATCAAAAACCACTTAAATAATTATGTAACGTTTATTGAAGTTCAGCAGGATCTTCACAATATGCATATTGCCAATAACCGTGCAACATTGTGCATTGTGAAACGTAACGGAGTAAATCAGGACTGATGAATTCATGTGGCACTGATGCGGTGGAAAGCACAGAAACAGACTTGGCTTTATTTATAGGGAGATTTTCAAAGAATTCC
This sequence comes from Phalloptychus januarius, assembly GCA_902982915.1. Lineage (NCBI taxonomy): Eukaryota > Metazoa > Chordata > Actinopteri > Cyprinodontiformes > Poeciliidae > Phalloptychus > Phalloptychus januarius. The sequence continues at coordinate 5,660,294 of CADWAE010000076.1, read as the reverse complement.
CTGTGACATATTGCACAGGACAACAGTGAGTGGTAAGCCACGCCCCGTTGGTTCAGTAAGCCCTGATAAATGCCTATACCTGCTGCTTCGGTACTGCATTCTGCTACATTTTGTCTTTCCACTCAACTTTCCATTAATATGCTGGGATACAACCTTCTGAACTTCCAGCTTCTTTAAAAATAACTCTTTCTGCTTTACCCTTCTTGTGAAAGTTGTCAATGACTGTTCCCTGGACAAATTTCAAGTCCGCTGTTTGTGTAGGCCATTATATTTCTGTATTTTAATTTTATTGCGCAATCCTAATGTTCTGATAAACTGAACCATGTGCTTACATAAAAACTGAACTCCAAACCATTATCTCAATAAATAAATAAAACACTTTAAATATATTACCATGTTGAACGAATTTATGGTAAGCTGTATTCGATTATGTTTTTCATTATTTTATGTTTTAATTTCTTGTGATTCACCTGTATTTGTCATGCACAAAGGATTTTTATTTTTACACAAGAGAAGCAGTGTTATAAGATGACTAATCTGAAATCACAACATCAACTAGCAACAGCCATGTTTAGTCCACTTTAATCAAACTATTTTGTTTGTCTAGAAGGAGGTCTGGTTTGTTTGGGGACGTGTGAATGCGTAATCGGACTCTGATGCGGACCCAAAAAAGTGAACTCTAGTGCGCCTAAAAGCCTCGATCTGAGTTCGGTTTAAATGAACTCTGGCGCTTTTTGAATGAGACAGGGTAAAACTAACCTGTCTCACGACGGTCTAAACCCAGCTCACGTTCCCCATTAGTGGGTGAACAATCCAATGCTTGGTGAATTCTGCTTCACAATGATAGGAAGAGCCGACATCGAAGGATCAAAAAGTGACGTCGCTATGAACGCTTGGCCGCCACAAGCCAGCTTTTTGAATGCATATAGAATGCATTCAAAAAGCTGATGTAAGGATGTAAGAACCAGAGATCACTCAAAAAGCAGGAGGTGGACTCCAGTGCAGGGCATTCTGGGTAAATATATCCAAAACAAACAGGCAGGTCTAGCGCTAGCGGGAGAAATGGCTCGTGGTCTTTTTCCAAAAACAAAAGAGAAAGAGAGCCCTACAACCCCTAAAATATGACACCATTCCATTTGTTTACATTTTGTTAAGAAGAAAGTTGCACTCAACGGTTTATTCACAGATTTTCATGTCCTGTCTTCAGCGGTTCTTGGTGCAGTTCCGCCACAGGAAAGTGGGGGAAGAGGTTGTTCAATTGGTTTGGTTTTTGGTGACATATTGCAATGTTAAAGCAAACCGCACCTGCTGAATTTGTAACAATTGTTGCAATTTCAGTCCCGATCAAACTCAGTCTACAGGACTGTTCTCGCTCAGGTCTTACCAGCTGTATGGCTATCATGAGGACGGTCTTGAGGGAGAAGGTGCGGTCGCATAGGTCAAACAAATCCTCTAAACTGGGCCCGAGCAGCTCCAGAACCATGGCATTGTATTTCCCACATGGGCCAAAGTAGTACACCTGAGGGATTCCCTCTGTGGAGACACAAACAGGTTTTTGTCAGATCATTTTCAAAATACGAAGCAGACTGGGTATAAGAAAATAAAATTATAGTATCAGCTATGAACAATATAAAACTGGCCATTTTTAGAGCAAAACTCATGTGTAAATTATAAATAAATTACCGAAGTGAGTCGACCTTTGAGTAGTAACATTTTCCAACTTTCTGTGCTGAACCAGACAAACCGAAACTGCAGCAAATGTCAACTCACTACCACTTCCATTTAGAGCATAAAAACTTCCCATTTTCAAAACATTACCATGTTGTACACAATGCTGCAACACAAAGCTAAGTATGTAGGAGGCGATCCCTTGTCTGGAGTGTTGACAAGAGAGGCTGGACTCACTGAAACTACAAAACGCACACGACGGCTCACTCTTCAACTGGTTTGTTGACTGGCTTCTTTTCATAGCTTTTCCTAAGAAGCAGGATAATCGGAAATTTGCCTACAAAACCAACAGGAAATGTAAGAAGCATGGTGTCACCTGCAGCAGAGGCCACACCTGGTTGTGTACAAAACCTCTGAGGAATGTGGATGGACCAAACAACAGTACAGCTAATTGAAAACTAAGGTGTGGCAAAACTCTACAGCGCGCTCTTATGAGAGAACAAGAGGAGACCGAATGAAAGATATACATGGAAACATATGTGGTGTGGAAAGAACAGGAAAAAAAGTAGTCTGTTATGCATGATCTCCAACTACTTCCCACCATCTCCTGGTTTCAACAACAACACAACGTGCAGAGATCTGTGAAGAATAACAGTCTTATTTCACAAGCACTCAAGAAAGACACAGTGGGCAAGGAAAGCAAGAAATACAGACATTTTACACAATCCACGATCAGATGGTGGAAAAAACTTTGTAAAAGTCACACCGCCAGGTCCCACTCGCTAGGCCAATAAACATTTTAACACCAATAAACAGTTCTCTGTTGTCAAAGACTTGAATAATGTACAGTGCCAATGAAAAACAAATAATTAACCATGGGGCATTTATTTCAAAAGAGATACCTCCAAGTTTGTTTTACTGTCTTTGTTTGCCTTTGTTTGCCCTGCATCTTCGTTTTGCTGACGCTGCAGCATTTTTTAAAAACCAAATGAAAAGTGCTTTGTTCTTCTGGGCTTTTATGACATGATTTTATTGCGTTTTATATTTTGTATGATTTAAATGTGATTGGGGCACCAGGTGGATCAGTGGTAGAGGAAGTAAACCATAAACAACGTCTTCAGCCCTCGACGTCGCGGCCCCAGGAATTCCTGGATGTCTGTCCCCGCAGGGCAGACATGCAGGGTAGAGGACCTACATGTCCTCTACCCTTCTTCGTGTCACGCTAACTGTGATTTATGTTGTACAGCACTTTGTGACTTCTGTTTCTGTGAACAGAGCTTCATAAATAAACTTTACTTACTAAAAAAAGTTATTGGTCTAAGTTATTGCATATTGAGCTTTTTGAACTTTATGTCATGTTGTAGTTATTCCTTCATCAAAAACATACCTGGAATGTTGCTTTGACTCATTCATGCATGTATGATAAATCCTTCAATCTCCATGGCAACCATTCAGGGGTGCCTAAATGCTTGCTCACTGTTTATTTACCCAAAGCTCTGCCTTGGAGCTTCAGTCCACGGCCTCATAGGAGCACCTCTCCCCCCCCTAGCTCCTACAGACTAGCAGCAACAACAATTAGCAAACACCTGGTGGAACTGCTGAGGGAATCCTACAAACTACAACACTCTAAAAAAGGGTGAGATGTTCTGAAGGGGGTGTGTCCAAAAGAGCTTCTTAAAGAGACAGAGGCTAATTTCAAGGTGTCAGATATGACTGTGATGTGAAGTTTCATTTCTTTTAAGTCGTTATACATTAAGTATTTTCAGAACAACACTGTGCTATAAAATGTCTGAAAAATACACAATAACCATAATAACTCCCACCCTTCAACAAGCAGCAATTAGCAAAGGTTAAGCACAATCCATCAGCCAAAGATCACAATCAGGCAATTTTCTTTAGTTCACAGAATCAAGCAATTAAAAACAACCTCAGATGCTTTATGTTTTCTACTCATTAAACACATCAAAACTAAGAATTCCCACCATTTTCAATCTATAAACGCATCTTTCAGCAGCATCTGGTTTAACATGAGAATAATGGCAGAACTCCAGATAGATTTCTTTCATCATCAACTTGGTACACTTTTGTACCTTGTCAAGATGTATAAAAAAGTCTCTTGGAGTCATGGTACAAACCCAACAGGAAGTCGGCCATTTTGGATGAAAGCTGCCACCGTGCCTCTTCTATGGTAAATTTTTTTAAATTGTTTAATTTTTGTTGGTATGAGCTAATAAATGCATTGATTATCAAGTTTAGTTTGGCTCTGGGGTGCCTTGGTGGCGCAGGGGTTTAGCACACCCACATACGGAGGCCTTAGTCCTCGACGCGGCCGTCCCAGGTTCGAATCCCGGCCTGGCGACCTTTGCCGCATGTCTTCCCCCTCTCTCATTTCCCTCATTCCTGTCCACTAACTATTAAATAAAGACCACTAGAGCCAATAAAACCTTTAAAAAAAAAAAACGTTTAGTTTGGCTCTCTCATTTAGAGTACAATATTTTTGTCAAAATCTGAAATGGTGAGTTAGCACTAAAGAAAATATTGATCAGAAAAACCTTAGTTGGCGCTAATACAACAAAATAAATAGCATCCAGATATGCAAGAATTTCCAAATGAATGATAAATGACTGACCGGCGTTGAGCAATGTTTCTCTCCAGCTTTTTATCGTCAGTTTGACCTCTGAAATCCTCAACAACAGTAGCTCCACTTTGCATGCATGGATGAAAAATGACACAAACACACCCTTTATCCATTCTTGCATGGACACACACCTGTCTGCACTCTGGTCTCTAGGATTTTCCTGATTATGATGTCTACGACAGATGAGACTGTGACAAGAGATCACTGGGAGGCTGACTCATCAAAGCCTGGCCCAAATCTAGAGGGCATTCAAAACACAGTCATCACCACAGAAGAGCATGGCGTGCACTATAATCTTCTTCTGGTGCTCGCAGTCAGGAATTTACCGCCGCTAAACGCTGCGCAACTCAAGTTTGTTATTCACAAATCCATCTTTATGTTGCCAATAGCAACTACAAAGAAATAAAATCAAAGAACACCACCAACAGTAAAATTACATGCAGCTATGTTTGTATAAATCCCTATAATTCAGCTCCAGACCATCATGTACACTACATTTGTTCAGCGTTGTGGGAAATGTTCTCAGCGCCAGTGACACTCTGACCCCTGCTGTCTTGACAATTTGAGACAAACCAGTCCATTGTTTCTGCAGGCGGTCAGAGGCAAGACTGCATCATGGTGGCAGAAGACAATGTTGCGCTACAATGACGGGAACCAATGAAGAAAGGGGACGGACGGAGGACGGCGGAAGAGAGGGAGAGAGCATACAGGAGATTTATGGACGGAAGAAAGAGAAGGCTGAAGAGGAGAGGTGATGTCCATTAGGTCTAATGCTGTGAAGATGTTCTCACAAGGTTGAAATTTGATCAGCATTTACGCCTGCACGTACCGAGAGCAGGAAACGCCAGAGACAACTACAACTAAAAAAAGAGAAAGATGTGAGGCTGAAAACTAGCCAAAAAACTACAATTAAATCTAAATATTTTCCTTTTATGCGTTTGTCTACAGACTCCAAATCTCACTGGAGATTTTTTGTTTTAGAAAAATATGCAGGAAAGATGTTGCCGTTTTGATTTTGACAATGCTACAAAATGTGAAGGCATGAAAATCTCATGCTTTCACCTCCACTTTTCAATCTATACCTTATTTTCTTGCTATTTACATGAATTTAAATATTGATTATCTATTGATTAATTCTGCTTTGTTTCTTGTGGGTTTTCTTTCAGAGTTCTGTGTTTTCACAAATGAAAAATGGCCAAAATAACAACTTTACTTTAAATAAAAAATCGAAGTAAACTCCAAACCCCAGATCTAGAGAAAAGATTTTGCTCTTAGAGAAGCAAATAGATTGAATTAAAACTATTAATTTACAGGTTTAGTTCATGTTCCCTATTGCACTTAGTCTATATAAATTCGCTTATTGTATTACGAGACAATATTCTTTAATTTTCTTTAAATTTAATTTTACTTAAGATACTGCTGCTGTTCATTTTCCTACTCACTGAAAAGAGAGCTGCAGAAAATTGTTCTGCTTCATCTAATTGAGCTGAATCCTGAAACTAAACAGTATGCATTTATAAAAACATGGAGGGAATTATTGATGTGCTACCTGTACATTAACTCATGACATAACCTGTTAAAAAGGAGTTCCTTTACATAGCAATACATCTTTGTAACTTCTACCTCTTGTGTAATTTTGCTAATAATTTACCACAATTGTTAAATATAAACAAGAAGATGGAGTTTAAAGATGCCAAGGAAGGTTTGTGTAACACATTAGGCCCGTCACAATGAGTTTTGCCGGAAGATAAATTGTCATAGAAATTATTGCAATAAACAAATATTGTTTTAAGACAATTTTCAGATAATAATGATGCAAGTACACCCTTTCAGAGGTCAATAAACTTTGATTTCTAAAGTACATTTAACACTGGCACTGAAATAACCAAAATAAATCAACAAAAACAATAGAAACGACTAACAAAATGGACCCTGAAGTCTCTGTGAACAAAATTGGCCTTCAAAAAAGAAACTAGATGAGGCCAATGAGGCAGACTGAAGTTTTTAATCATCCAGTCTTTGGTAGAAAGAGACTAAAGAAAAAACAAAACAAAAAAAATCACACAAATGAAAATTATTGAGCTCATTTTAATTGATTGTGCAAGTAGCTGATTTATTGCTTGTTGCAATGGGATTAAGCAGCATGTGATCACATGCTGTTTGCTGCACATCTTCCCCTTTCTCTCTCCAGCCCTTTTCCTGTCAAATTACTGTCCAATAAAAAACCACTAATGCCAAACAATCCAATAAATAAATAGATAAATACAACAGCTTTTAGCTAAGACTTCTGACAGGACTAAGGGGGTTGAAGAAGACCCACCACTCTTATTCCAATGAATACAAAAACTATGACTATGTAGCATGGATACAATATGAAGGTCAGGCTGTGTGCAGAGTTTGATGCAGCCATGACAAAACCAGATGACTTCAGGTTGAACATGCCTTGACTCTAATATGACAAGAGGATGTGCATCAATTTGCTTCAACTGGGCTCACTTAAGAAGAGACTGAATCAATCACTGAGGTTTCTACAGCTGTGGATTCATTGGTGGTCAAAATGAGAAACATGGAACATGATTGGCTTAATTTATGATTTATGAATGACCAGAGGCAATTTAAAGAGTGGCTGACTTAAAGAGCAGCAGCTAAATAACAGGCAAAAGGAAGACAGAAAGGCTCGCCACACAAAAATTAAAATAAAGCAAAATGTTCTACAATAGAGATAGAACCTAAATTATGAGATAATGGTAGTGTCCGAATACCGTGAATGAGTCCTGAAACTTTCATTCAGACCAGATCCTGTTTCAGTTAACTACCACATTATCCTTCCAGTCTTAATGGGTCCATTAGAAGCTGAAACCCACCACTGCATAATAAAACCTTCCCATATTTGACATCAATCAAACATATATAACCACAGATATGTAACTGGAAGAGTCTAATCAACCACGACACAGCACAGACGCCGTTTCCATTACCAAATACAAGTTACAAATAAAAACAGCCAATTCTAAACGACAGTTTCAGTCTTCAGTGTTGGTTTAGTCACAAACATGCCAAGGCAAACTCAACAGCTGGGTTGTGTTTGGAGCAAGGCAGAGTTAAGAGTGTGCAGATAAGCTCCTGCTGGCATTAAGAGCTGAGTCGTCCACACCATGACATATCTGAAGCTCTGGGGCTGGGCAGGACGAGCAGGGTCACATGTCCCCATTTAGCCAAGTTGACAACATAAGTAGATTTATCGCCTAGATTTCTGCCATGCTACGTAGTCAAGCTGCACTTCCTCCTACCACACAGAACAAATATAAATATTGGAAGTGAGCGCCAAGCCCTGCTGTGTGAACGTTAATGCAGGCAAGGACGGTGAGAGGAGCAACACCTTTTAGCAGGTCTAATTTGCACCGCTGACCCCGTGACCTCATAGGGAAATGAAACGAGGTAAAGCTCAACTCATTTTTCAAAACAGACCCAAGGTCCTGTTTAAAATTAAGCAGGCTGGTTGATTAAAATACATCCAGAAATATGAACAAAAATTATCTTTATTGTAGTTAAGGTAAAATATAAAAAATAATTGTCTGATTCCAGCTGTCTTTCTTTTTTTTTTCTTTACATATCTTGTTTTATTCTACATAGAATTCCAAACAAATTGAAATCCTGGTTTGTAAGGCTGCAATTATAAGTAATTGACTGATCTATCAATTATTCTGACGATAAATTAAATAAAACAAAACGGCACATTCTGCAGATTTTTCATTAAACCACTTAAGTCTTTTTTTGTGCAATATTAGAAATAGATTGAATATGCAAAAAAGTAATGTAATAATATCAGCCGTTTCTGTTTGGCTAAACATCAATACAGAGGTCGGCTGGTCTGTTGATATTTTTCTTTTGATTAATCGATTAATAATTGAATAGCAAAAGTGTTTAATAGATTTTTTTTGGCTAGCAAGGTTTTTTTGCATCTTAAATGTATTTTTTGTACAGTTTTGGCTTAATTACTCCTTTGAGAGTGTTCTTTCAGAAACTGTGATTCTTTAGAGTCGATTCGATTACAAAATGATTTGACGATTATTTCACAAATTGATTCGTCAAGATTTATCCGATTAATTGTTTCAGCTCAGTAGGTTCATGATTAGCAAACCAGAGGAAAACAGAAACCCATGTCCATAGTAATGACACCGAATGTGACGAGCAGAGCGACTATCTTGTGCATTCGTTGGTAAACACAGATTAAGATTAGCTGACATGTCAGAATGAAAAATTAAGCTGTACAAAAAGGACCGTCTGTAGCTTGACAACAGTGAGTGTTTGCAGGCAGGACACAGTTAATCACTGAGGCAGAGGATACTGAGACCGGGGAAGCTATCCAAGTAGACACCATAATGGCTTGAATGCTTGTAGAGGCCCAGCTATAAATAGTCAAGGACTACCCTAATGCCCCAACTCCTTATCAACACTGAAGGGCTTTTGCTTTGGTGCAAGGAGCCAAGGCGCTCGCACGTGGCACTAAGTTTGACCACAGGACACACACTTGATGTGGGAGAATCACTTAGAAGATAAACCTACGCACACTAACAAAACCCTGCTCTTACAAGCTCTCAGCATGAGCTTTTAAACCCATACAGCTTTAATTACATTTATAACTAGTTAAGCTAAACTACAATGTAATCCTAATAAAAAAAACTAAATTTGATATAAAAAAAAACAACAATACAGATTAGATAAGTGCATTATCAAACAGCTGTGTGACATAATTTAAATTATGCCTATCAGAAGAAGCTAAATAATATGAAACATCTTTAAAGGTACATATTAGACAATAGATTGTCTCTAATTATATAACTAAACCAGTGAAGTGACACTGTAGAAACATTAATACCAATATGGCATGACAGACAAATTTTGCTGGATGATAATTGGCCCAGAAATTATTATGATAAACAATAATATTACAATTTTGAGACCATTTTCAAATATTATATTGATAATGGGATAATAACTCAAGTTCGCCTTCTCAAAGACGAATAAGTAGGAAACACTAGAACTGGAAGATATTTTAAATATCCAAATAAAAAACACAACAAGCAAAAAAAAAATACAAAAATAAAAAACATACACACAACCAAAACGATAAATAAAATAATAATTTATGCAAGTGATTGCTTTGTGCAAACTGGACACTGGGAGAATTACCTTAAAAATATTATATGCAATTTAATTATTCTTTGCTGTTAGCAGAAATATACACTCTGTTCATAAGACATTCAAACATATAACAGATATTTGGAGTTATGTGTGTTTTCCCTGCTTTGTATTCTAAGGAATCAGCAGTTAAAGCATTTGATTAGACATTGATCAGTTATTGTTAGGTTGAATTTCTCTTACCTGAATTTCCCAACTGTTTGTAAAACCTGTACTCCAAATGGAGCTGCGGCGCCCTGGACTTTATGGGTTCCTGAAAGATAAAAAGACAAAGAAATTATAAATACACAGCAGATAATATATCAAATTCCATCAGTCAACTTAAAAAAGCCCATTTAATTTTATTAATTTGATTGTTATATATTTATTAACCCAAGCTATACTTTTGTAAAGAGATGATTTAGCACTGTTTTGTTTAAGTTGTGGGTCAGACTGTGAGGGATGAGGTTGGATAGAAGGTATTTTAAGCTGCCACACAGCAGGCTTTTGTGATGACATGGCTGATATTCAAGCCACCAGGTCCTACTGCTCATTATATTGCCAGCTGAAGCCTCACAACCTAAAATGTAATCTGATTAACCCCACTTTGGTGATGACAAGGGCATTTCAGACAAACGTAGCAAGGTTAGAACCAACACAATCAACTTAATTCCTTGCCCTTAATCTGCCTTAATCTTTCATATTCAACTTGATTGATTCAACAGGCAAACGATAGATCGGTTAGAGCAGCCTACAGTATTTATGCTTCGCTGAATTCGTTCAACATGTAAAATATGTTTGACTCCAAAAAACATCAAGTCCGGCTGGTTAAGCTGGGAAAAAATCTTTTCTGCCTTTCTTGCTGCACACTGCCAGCCAACTAGGTGGAAAAAATGCTTTTCTTTGACACAAATTCGGCTGCTTTCAAGATATTTCTGGTTGTGAAAAACAGAAAATCATGCTGTGGAAAACACAAGCAGCCAGACATCTGCTAATATCAGCCAGACATCTGCTAATATCAGCCTGTTGATGCTTTGTGCTGCTCTATAAAGTTCAGACAAATAGAAGAAAAGATAAAAGGGATCATATTCTTTACAATGTTATATTTTTAAGGGAGGATTAGCAGTAGGATGTAATTGTTTCAAATAAAGGCACTCAGAACAATTTTGTTCTATTTTTAATAGGGTTTATCTCCCCCATGAATCTCATATGAGCCGAGGTCAACTGATGATTAAAACCTCTTTTAATCACGTTGCAGGAAGACAGTGAGGGGGAAAGAATAACACAAAGGGCAGAAAAGATACCCAGCAATACAGAAAAGGTTTCTCATAAATTCAAAAGACAACGAGTAAAAGGCAAATTACATGAAATGGAGGCACAGCAAGGAGACAATCAGGAGAGTCTAATAAATGACCATTTGTATCCACTAAGAGAGACATAGATGTGTAATAAAAGTGCTAAATATTAATCAATTTTTCATCTATTTTTTAGATAAAACTCAATAACCAGCTGGCTCAAGATTGGAGACTTGGTCAACTTTAAAAACAGTAACTGGTAAACAAAATACTGAAAAAAGAAGCTTTTTTTGTTTTTTATTCATCAGATGAAGGAGAATTAAAAACTTCCAATAATTTGGTTAGTTAATTAATCAGCTAACATGATATTTGATGCACTTCAACATGTCTTACTGCAAAAATATGAACAATAATGAAATTCTTTAACTTTCTGCTGTACTCTCTTTTTTTACTTTGAATGAATCAAAATCTGTCAAAATTGGCTAAACAAGACCAGAAAATGGTGTCATAAGAAAAGCTTAATTACAATGTTTGTCTTTAAAACAAACATAAAAAATAGAAAACTAATATGCCTTCCACATATTTCTCCTGATAATCCGGGTTGATTTCACAAGAACTATGTCTACAAAACGGGGAAATACAAAAAAATGAAAAAACATTAGATTATTTCTCTGTTATCTGGTCATTTGGTCAGCGCAGGAGACATCACGGCAAGAATACATGCAACAATGCAGGCAACAAAGATGAAACTGAGTGGAATACAAGAGGCGATAGAGAGGAGTGGAGGCCTGTGGGAGTGAAACACGTGACTGGTTTGGGAGGTGGAGTGGGGAACTGCTGCAGCGTCATCCGCCTCCCACATGAACACAGACAAGTGTGTCTCCCACAAGTCAGGCCACGGCAGAGAGCACAGGGACAGAAAATACTAAATATATAAATAAAGAGGAGGTAAAAAAAAAAAATAAAACAGATGGCAGCAAGCTGCAGGACCCTTTAAAACAGCTTACAATGGGAAACACAGGCTTATGGCAGCTTCATGTACTTAGGAGTCATCTTTATTCCCGGCAGATGGGCTAAGCTGTAGCTGTGTAAATGACCGAGCAGCAAGAGCATGATAGGCAGAGTATTTCATCACTAGGAGTTTTCTGAGTCTCTGGTACAAATCATTTACCGCTTTTTCCTTCTTTTACGCATACCTGAACAGTCCTGAATAGAGATAAGAACAATACGAGCAAGGATAAACTTCCTCAAAATTATGGAAAAAGTTGTTTTACGGAGGAAAAAAGCTGAGTTATCAATATTTGACGTGAGCAGCTCAATCCGCGTTATACTTTCTTTGAAATAAAGTTGTTTGCACAATCATTTCAAAGTCCTGCTACTGATAATATGATGCATACATGCTAAAGATTTAGCATTTTCTTATATGCAAAAGTGTAACTTAACATGCTTTCTCATGTAGGACTGCACATAAAATTACGACTACATTCAGGTCATTTCAAAAACTAAACGATCTGTCCTACATGAAGCGTTTTCAATCTATTTTTTGATCAATTGATTTAAAATTAATGATTCAATATGTTTATATGAAAAATCGTAACACATGAGGACATGGTGAGGAAAGAAAGTGAATGCTGTTTGACAGCATGAGCAAGATGGACAGCTGGGATGATCTAATGCAATGTATAAATAAATATCTGCGTTGTTTATCATCTATGAACCCGATGTGACTTGTGACGGTGTGTATATGTATGTCGCGTCCAGAAGAACAGACCCAGCATTATGCATACAGCCCAGAATAGCTGCTGACCTTTGCTCGCTCACACTGAACCGTTTCACAACCTGCAGTGTGATTAATTTATTCTTGGGCTAATTAGCTCTTATTTCTGCACACTGCGTTTTGCTGAATGATCCCAGACAATTGAAAATGGCGGCGGGAATGTTTGTTGACGCCGTCTGTAAGATCAGAGGTGTCTGTGGTATAAACGAGAACGCGTTTCAGAGAGCAACAGCTGGCTGCTGTGCAGCACATCTCCAGTTTCAGCTCAGATTTAACATACTCAGATGGAGCCATTAGCTGACTAACAAACTCCAATGTGATTTTCTTGGACTGCAGGGATTGCACACAACTGAACTATGACTCATCAACCGGGACTTTTGTAGTTGTTGCTGAGCCCCAAATTTCAATGGAGAGTTTTATCATCACTGCCAGACTCAATGGCACAAGTTTAAGAAGCCGATTCTACATTAAAATTACACTCTAGAGATGAAAGGGTTACACCAAAACATTTCTAATTACAGCGGCGTGACATCCAGTTGCTGTCGTTATAGCACATCTGGTGAAATAAATGTACTGAGTCCTAGATTTGTGCATTTTATAAACCAATTGGGTTGTTTTTGGTTTGGCAGCCATGATCAAAAGTCTTGTAAATTTTTTGGGAAGCCATCGTTTCTTGTTTTAGGAGCTGGAGGTTTTGTTGCATTCCTCGTTACTATGATAATATTTGTGATATTCCTAGAGATGTACCTGTCAATTGACCAAACATTTAAATCATGTTGTTATTTTCCCTTGATGATCTTGGGCTGATCGGAGCCACCAAAGAGAAATAAGTGTTTAATGTAGCAGTATTTTTAAGTAAAGTAACTTTTAGCTGACTTTAAACTTCAGAATGGTCCAGTTTGTCTCTTTTGTGTTTCAAGCTTGCCCAATTTCTTCATTAGATGCTATTTATTAGGCCAAAATAATAATTGGCATTAACAAAGCAGATGTACCGACACACCACGCTTTCTAAAACTGCTTAAATATCATCTCCACTCATTAAAGCACGTTAATATAAATCCTGGGTGCATTATGTGTTAAAGCTACAGACTGAATAATTTCACAGACAAATTACAAAATGATGTTTTTTTGTTGTTTTTTTTAACTGCTGCTGGAACAAAACTTAGTGCTGAGTGAAGCATGAGGGATGAACGCAGACAAAAATAAAACTGTTTCTTTTAATATTCAGCAGCTTTATGAGAGAAAATGTTTTTATTTGCACAAATTTCTTCAGTCAAAAAATAATTTTTATGGAATTACTATTGCTGTTTGAAAACACATACCATATAAAGACAGACAGCTGTATTTGTGAGTATATTTCGTTATTTTCTTAGTAAAAAGAACTTCAGCAGCACCTTCCGCTATTATCGCCACCTACTCTGAATGTGTGCTATGGATTTCAGAAGAAATTTTTTAAAACAAAAAAAAAAGTTTCGTATTTCCTTATTTTGTCTTGAAGTTCTCACACAGTGAAAGCTGGTTTATACCCAGGAAGTGAACCCAAAAAAAACCCACTAGTGCAACAAATCTGTCAACATATATTGAGAAAGACAAAAAAAAAACTAAGCCACAAGTACTTCAATAAGAATATGCTGAAGTGAAAGGCTACTGTAAGACGAGAGCAAAACGTACATAAAACGTTCCTGGGTATCCACACAAACTCATGGGAAGTTCTACTCGCATGAAGCCCAGAGGCAAGTCTCCTGTGTCCAGTAACAGAGGAGCAAGGCGTGGCATAAAAACAACAAACGCTGCTGTGTTCTCATTGAGTCTGTACTTGATAAATACCAACACAGTAGATACTAATTTTTGTTGTTGACTTTCTTATTACGATGTACTGTGGATATTTGTATTGGATTTAAAATTGAACCAGAAATCAGTCTGAGTACTTGTCAAGCTGGCTACAGTATTAGTTTCTCTGGCGATTCGACTTTGAGGCCCAAAAATATATTTTTTTCACTTCAAGCTTTGTTGCCTTGAATTTTTATTTACCCTCAAAGTCTGGGCGTACCAAACAAAACAAGGCAATTACATCAACAAACGCAGAGTGGTAACTCCTACCGTTGCACAAGAGTGTCACTATAATTGTGAAAATAAAATATTATAATTTTCAGTTATTGAGACTTTGATTCAGACACAGCAGCTATACTTCATGTCTTATATAGAGTTGCTTCAGAGTGAAAAAAAATAAATAAAACGATTTCCCTTACACACACTGTTCCATCCAGATATTTGCAGTCAGGATTCAGACCTGGTATTCTAGATATATACTTGTCATTTTGCAGCGTTCACTAAGTGAAACTGAATTATAATCACCTCAAAGTCAGAGAACATCCCTAAGATTCATCAACACTGAATAAGTAGGAGTGTCCCAAAGGAGCGTTACCTGTAAATAAAGGCAGCAAATCGTTCCTTCTTGGAATGCATTCACACCAGCCCTGTTCAGTCCGCTTTAATCAAACTCCAGTCCGTTTGCCTGGAAAGTCTGGTTCATTTTGGAGAGGTGTGAATGCGTAATCGAACTCCGACGTGAACCAATAATGCAAACTCTGGTCCGACTAACAACCTTAGTCTTGATTCATTTGAAATGAACTCTGGTGCGGTTCAAATGCATATGTGTATGCCAAGCTCTCAAAGCAGGAAGTTGACTGTAGTGCAGGGCATTCTGGGTAAATACAACCAAAAGAAGCGCACTAGCAAGAGAAATGGCTCACCAATGTCAAAACAGAAATCCTAAAACCACAAAAATCCATTTTGTTTACATTTTGTGATAAAGGAAGTGGCACTCTTGTCTTCTTCTGAGGTTTTCATGCTGTTTCTTTCAGAGGTTCTTCGCCACAGGCGAGCAGGGGAACTGGCTTTTCAAAGGGTTTGGTTGGTCTGACAGAACAGTATGAAAGGGAACCACATCAATAAATTTTGCTGGATGATAAATTGTGCCAGAAGTTATTTTGATAGCTGATGTTATTGTTGTTTTGTCATCAAGAACACATTCTTGAATTAAAACTCTAAAATGTGATTATGAGTAAAATGTAAAAAAAAAAAAAAAAAAAAAAACATTTGAAATGCTCATCACTCTTCCTCCACAAAATCCATTCAAAGATTCTCTATAAACTAAGAAGTTCAACTCTAATTGTTCCTGTAGTGGAAACATGCATTTATCCTGTTTGGTGACAGAGCACTTAAAGTCTTAACATCTTTAAATCTCCTTCTACACATGAACATCTCTAAACTGTTAAAAATAGCCCGAGGTGTGGTTCTGGTCTTTCTCTCTGCCAAATTATAATCATCCAATTCTGTCTCGGTTATTTTGGTCCTGGTTTACCTCTTCAATTAAAATTTTTTAAACACAGGTTGAAGACAGAGCCATAAGTGGAAACTCATTCCGTCACCCAGATCTAATCAAAATAGAGTGACCTATAGTTTCTCATATTAAATTAAAATGAACAATGTCAGTCTGACTCCAGCAGGAAAGGTTCAAATGGAAAACGTGAATAGTGCTTCACTGTGATCCATCCAGGATTTTACCCTTGAAGGTGCAATTACACAGCACACAGTGCTTCGTAGGCACACACCCTACTCCATTTTCAACCCATTTATTTTGTAAGGTTACAATTTACACTAAAGCATTTCTGACCAAAACTGCATCATCATGCTTGATGCTGCACAATTTATCTGCTCCAACAATTTTGCAAGCAAGACCCTTTGTGAAGGTTTCAGAACCAAATCTTCTCAAAGAAACAACAATGTGCGTTTGTGCGAACAAGCAGGGTTGCTTCTGGCTACTGATTAATTAGGGGATTAGCTAGTTGACTGAAGGTAGGCTTTTTACATGCTGTTGACATCCCAGGATTTATTCAGTCTGCCCAGCATGCACTCCCGAAGGCCTGGGAGGGGTAAGGGAGGACCTTAAATTGTCAAAATGTCACTTTAATTCCAGAAAAACATGCTGATCAGGCTTTTGTGGCTTCACAGTTCTCCGACAACTGCCTCATGCCCAGTTTGTGTAAGCTGCTGAGCTAGACTGCAACCAGAGCTGCTTTTCATGCTTCAGTGGGAGGCAGACAGGAGAGCTGGACACAACACCTCAGATTTCCATCCCAATATCACAACTGACCGGCACCGAGAGCGACTCCACTCAGAGAAACCTTAAATGCCTCTCGCTTAAATGCCTCTGCATTAGTAACTCAGCCATTACATAAAAACAGGTACAGGAGGTATTCATCATTACTGTTCTATATACACTGCAAACAATTACCAACAGAAACGTAACCTTTGCACTTTTCTGAGAAAGAGGTTTTAATGAAAGATTTCTTGATATTAAAAGATGAATGGGAATCCGGCTGGTGGTAATGGATGTTGGGTCAGTCCCAAACTAAAAATGTTACATACAGCTCTGGAAAAGAGTAAAAGACCACTTTAAATGATCAGTTTCTCTGATTTTACTTTTTATAGCTACATGTTTGAGTAAAATGAACATTGTTCTTTTATTCTATGAACTACTGACAACATGTCTGTGAAATTACAAGCAAAAATCAGCCAAAACCTGTACAAACATCTTACAATCGGGGGATAAAACAAAAACAGACATGATTTCTGTAGATCAAAGGATAAAATTTTGGTTTAAGACAACTGAGTCAAAGTGTCAGTTTCTGAAAATTTGGGGGCATATTTTACACCATTTGTATAAGCCAAATAACGACTTTAATGGAGAAACTAATAATTATAGTTAGAATTAACTAATATTAACTAATAAGAAATTATTATTAATTAAAATGATAATAATTTCTTAATTTTTTTTATTCTATGAATTTTCAATTCTATATTTGTTTTTCTGTATATTTTCGGTTGCCTAAATCTATAATAAATAAGTAATATTGGTGTCAAAAGTTTTCTTTTTGTCATCCTTAATTAACTGATATTGAGCACATAATACAAGACTTCTTCATATCCATCTGTCACAAAAAAAGTGAAAACTAAAAAATGTAAATTTTCACATCTATTTAAACAACAAATATTAGTTTTACGATCTGTTTTTTTTTTTTTGGTAACAGACAGAGTATGAATTCATTACTTTCAGTCCCTGTAAAACACTGCAGTGATTGGACATGGCTGACACACAAAGCACAGTGGGGCTCTGTTCATCCTCCTAGACAGTCACTCCAATATCAGCCTCCGACAGAAACACCCTGCACTGTACAATAAGTGTCAACACTATAGCATTCACTTATTGCTGTCCCACAAGGTTCCCAGAGATATTACAGCCGCTCATCGTGGCCAAAGGGAGGAATCGCTGCGGAGAGGACTCTACGGCTAATTATCACTCATAAACTGATGATATCAGAAGTGATTGTGAGAAGTCCACCTCACCCTCCTGTCTCACTGTGAAACACAAGAGAGGATAAGAGGCTAAAATCCACGCTGGAAGAGATAAATGGCATTTTTAAGACAAACTGAAGACAGATGGAGACATATCGGATGGCTAATTTAAATATTCGAACAGTTTTTTTCCCCTTTGAGATCCGAGGATCTCCCCTAAAACGCCCAGTGTACCCTCGGTCACATAAAGGTCTGCCAGTTAGAGAAAACACGCAGCTGGACCGACGGCCGCGTCGACAGGGCCTTCCAACAAAGGCAACCTTTCAGCACTCCGTTTCTCTCTTCTCTCTTGCCTTTGCCACTACGTTTACAGCAGCTGAAAGGAGGACGGGCGTCCAACACATCTGTCTGATCATGTGCTCACAGTGGCATTCCCCTTCATCCCAGCTGCAGGAAGGTGTGCCTCAAAGGGCAAAGAGACGACACAAGAAAAACAGACGATAAAAAGGTCTCAACTAAAAGCCAAATACTCTTCCATAAACTGATGTTTACAATCCATCACAAACAAGAACAAAGAGATTAAAATCGGGCAGCCATATCAGAGTAATAAACAAAGTCATTTTACTGGCTGTGGGGTAAATCATCAACCTTTATTCAGGTAGTCAACGTAATAAATTATACCCTTAAAGTTTTACAGAGAAGACAAGTCATTTAGATTTTACGTAATCAATGTGTTAAGATTAACATTTGCAAATTTTTTTTTTTTCTGTGTAGACCAAAAAAAAAAAAAATGCAGCAGTAGGCCAACTGATCGATTGACTCTGGGGAAAACAGATGTTGGCTCATGAACTAAAACAACTTGTAAATTAATGGATAAATAATTGCCTGACTGCATATGGCTCCAGAACCACAAACTCTGTCGAGTCAAACCCTTTTCTTTTTCCCTGGCTGCACTGGCATTTGTGCAGTCATGAATATTTTTTCCTTTCTGTTCAAGTTGTATAAATAAAAGACAACTGGACAAGTTCAGTGCTCAGCCTCAACCTGTCACCAAACCCTACTTTGCCTGCAGCTGAGTCAGTCACCATTAAGGCCTCCCAATCCGATCTGGTATGTCTGTTGAACTTGGTACCAACTTCTCAGATTTAATGGAGTAGCCAGATTGTTGTCAAGGATATAACTCCTAAAATATTATACCGGCTTTATGTCAGCAGTGGCTGAAGGAGTCTTTGTTTTTTCCGGTGGTGGAACTGCTAACTAAAAAGTAAGTTGTAAAACACTAATCATAAACATTAATCCTGATGACATTAAAGAACTACACCAATACAGTATTTAGCAGAAGCTAATGCTAAAGAGCCAAATCCAAATTATATCTGCCTTCAAAAACTAAAACCCTCGAGAAACAATGTAATTCTGACATAATGTGCATATTCTATGATGCGCTTAGATATTGTAAGTATTTTTATATCTTGTTCTCTACGCCTTTTATTTTGTTCCTGTATGTTTTTAAAAAAAATAATGTTACAGTGGGGAAAAACAATAAAGTTGTCTTCACAAACTTCAAAATAAGAGCATGAGTATCAATGTCTAACTACTTGAAGAAATCTTAAAAGTTGACATCCAAAACTTCACAAATGTCAAAATTTATTCAAATGAAAGTTTACAAAACAGTAAATCTGTGTTTTTTTATTTTATATGGCAACATTTAATTTTAGAGACGCCAAGTGCGCTAAATGTTTTCAAAGTTAGCTAAAGCGTTAAGCAAAATATTTGCTCTGCTATTAGCACATTAGCGGAAGCGTGGTTAGTCAAAAACATTAACATGATGAACATTGGGAATCTGAATGATGATCCCTCCCTGTGCAGTTGTGGGTTCTCTCTTGGTACTCTGGTTTTCTACTACAGTCCTACTGACTAGAAGGTGAAATGACTTCTCTATGTGAGAGCAGGATTATATACTGAGGATCTGTTTTCCATAGGATGAACTGGTGACCTTTACAGGATATACGCGCCTCCCACCCAATGAGAAGGGCACAAGCCACCACAGCCCTAACAGTAAATGGGAAGAAACAATGACTGGACAGATGGAGGTCGAAATGCCAGTGATGCAACTTCCTTGAAAATCCCCAAGAAGAGCCTCAGATGTTCACTCGGCTTCAAATGTCACATCTGAAGACCATTAAAGAAGCTTGGAGGATCTTCTCTGTTGGTAAAAACAAGGATATTAAAGATGACTGGACTGTGTGTTTGTGCTGCACACATCATAAACTCACGATGTACTTCTTCTGGGAAGCACAACATGTCACCATAGCACTATCAGTGTGCAAAATGTTAATATCGCAAAGGACTGGAATGCAGTCATTTTATTGTTACTGTGTCTAATACTGATTTTCTGCTGAATTGAGTTTCATGGCAGTAGATGTTCAAGATGCTAAAGTACAAAGAGAAGAAAGGAAGCATCTACTTCAGTATTACAACCACTGCACGATCTTCTAATCTTATGTGGCCCTTTAGTTGTTATTTTAATAAATAGCAGTGGCATTAACAAATGTCAGTTACCTTTAACAAATTGAAGGTGAATGAGTCATGAGCAACACGCGGCACGAAGGCAACAAATAAGATGCTTGTTCGTTTAATCTGAAGCAGAAACTGAACTCATTTTTTCCCCAAACAGTAAAAATGTCACCTTCTGGCCAGATAATAAGATTCTAATTACATTTTTCATTTAAGCTTTTTGTATACAGCCAACTATTGACCTTTCTACACTGGCCTGTTTTAGATTTAAAACAGATGTCGACTGTGATTGCTGATGAAAAGATGAAAAAAGAAAATCAACAACAACAAAATGTTTGTTGATTTCAAAACCATCACATTTCTATATCTCTAAGTTGCATTGAATTGTTAATCCACAAGTGAAATGACAAAAATGCGACTCCTCGAGATGTCCAGTAACTCAGTAGACAAAGTGATAAAGGAAGTCTGAGTGAATCCAAATGTTGCAACTTATTTAAAACCTAGAGCAAATCATTAGTCAGAAGACTTGCATCATCAAATTCCCTTTTATGACGCCAAGACTCTGTAAGCATTATTTTAGACTTGACGCATAATTGAGGTGACAAACAGCAAAGGTCACAGTGTGGTGCTAAGTGCATGTTCATTTCTTGTTCTATTCCATTAAACGCCCCTAAAAATTGTATTCGCATTTTCCTCTGTGGATTAATTTATTATTATTTAACTGAATTGAAATAAATCTGGATGACACAAGTTAAAATTAAGTTTTAGGATGAAATTCACAGCAAAAAAAATCCGCTTGTTTTCTTCCTAAGAGCTTAAAAATAACTTGTAAAAATACAAACGCGACCCTGCTTTCATTGGGTCTTTCTAGAGTCCAACACTTCATCCTCTCTGTGATTCATCAAGATAGATGCTAGTGGGACTACAAGGTCCTGCCGGCAGATGAAGATGGCACTGTTGCTTCTTCCAGATATAGCTGGACACTACAGAGGTAAAAATACCCAACAGATGGGAAGTTCTCAAGCTAAAGGGGCTGAGGCAAAGAGTGCAATTAAAGATTTCAGGAGAGCAGAAGTGCAATTATGGCTTTGTGCCAACCGCAGAGCTTTTGAATGCCCACGCACACATCCTGGCATCCGCATGAGAAAGAGTCATGACGGATGAGGAAACATACATGGAAGTAGCTGTAGGGGTAATGGCGAGCACACCAAGAGTATGGACACTAGACGAAACCAGAATTTCAGTTTCATGTTTCTGACATCAAAGTGTTCCTGGGGAAGAACGTATGACTGATCAGAAAGCAATCCAAACTCTACAAGTGGCAACAGAAAGAGAAGTAGACGTTCAGAGGAAACTGTTGGGCAATCAGAAAGCAAACAAGCCTCGGCATTTCATGTGGTTCACCGAAGTAAACATCGCTGATACTGAACAGTTGTTTAAGAAAAGTCTAAATTTCTAAAACAAGGTCCCTCAAATGTGTCCCAAAGTATGGAAATTATGTAGTCTGGATGGGTTTTATAAGAATACATTCATCAGAACAGTTTAACCTGTAATTAACTTTAAAAATTATTGGATTTAGACGGTGTATTGTGAGTTTTTTCGTACTGAAGAAATGCTCATGAGGTCCAGATGTGGAGAAAAAGACAGACTCTATTCACTTCCTATTTCTCTGTGTCACTTAAAAACTGCTGCATTTTAAAATCAAAAACACTTTGAGGCGAATAAAATTAGCAAAGAAGAATTTGTAACATGGGATGCAAACTATACAGAGCAACAACAACTGACTGTAAAGTTTCAAGAAAAGTGTACTTACCAATTTGATGGCCACATATTCATTAGTGTAGAGGTTTTTGCCCAACCTCAGCTCTCCAAAGTTACCGCAGCCGATTTTTTTGCCCACACGAAAGTTCGGGCCAACCATTAGAACTCCAGAATTGGTCCCTGTACCCCTGCCGCCAGTCCTGTTGGCCGTCGACTTGGACATCTTTTTGCCTTCCTCTGTCTCTCCTTTGCCCCCTCTCTTATCAAAATCCATAAGCTTGTGATACCCTGGCCTCTCCACGGTTATTCTCCAGCCATGCAAACCATAGAAACTCCAGCAACAGTAATGGAGGATACTTTAAAGAGGGAGACAGATATCACAGAGCAGAGGAGAAGCGTTGCTGTTAAAAAATCCCGCGCGCACTTAAACAAGCCAACACAGCAGCTGAAGTGGCCTGTGTGTCAATCATACAGCTTTTGGAGGATGTTGGTTATGGACAAGAGCTCCTTTCTTGTGGATTTCTTGACTCCGGTCTCATTCCCCGGCCCGATGAAAACGGCGGGTTTCGCTAAGCTGTTCCCGCTGACACACATACAACGGTAATCATGAAAAAGCACTCCAACGCACAGCTACTGCTTCCACAAGGCCACTTGGGAACGTCATTTGGAGCGCCGCCTTCCTTCTGGTCAGCCTTCATTCACGCAGTGGAGACGCTCCATGTTGCACAGCTACGACTGGACTCAACCCAAAGGTCCAAGGAACAGCAGAAACGGGAACAGCTGGGCCTGATGTCAGCCTATCTGAAAAACAAAACAAAACACAGACTAATCAGTTTATAGATTGAGAAAATGTTTTTAAGAATTTGCGTCATTATAAGTGGTTTCAACATAAGGGTTATCTTAACTCAAAGTCATTCATCTTCCCTTAAAAAAATTTTTTTAAAAGTATCCATTGCTCTTCACTGATCACATGAATCTGGAAGCATGAGTATTTGCATTTTTCCCCATCAGCAGGTTGATGCATAACTTTTAGTGAGATGAAAAAAGAAAAATCCCCACCGTTTAGTTTGTGAGGCAAATTTTCAGTAAGCCATGCAAACACGCCTGCATTCCTGGCACATTAAAGTTCTGGTGAATGAGATCTACATGAAACCGTTTCCCAGTGCGTCAGCTGTCATTCCAAGAACCAAACGACGGCGCCGCCACTTACAACAGCCCCCGCCTCCGAGGGTCCCGCACCTCCCTGAGGACCCGAGGAAGGATGAAACGGTTCCAGTTTTTAAATGTAAACTAGAGACGCATCTTTTAAATATTTAAGTATTTTATTTTTTAATAAATTTGCAATACCGTTTATTTTTGAATTAAGGAAATATTTTTATTGAGTTTTTTTATGTACATTTATATTTGGGGTAAGGTTTTAGGCTTTGGATAACCACAGTTTTTTTTACTATATTTGCTTGCTCTTTTTATTTATTTTATATTTAAATTACTTGTAATTTCACACTTGTATTATAAATGTTATATCACAAAAATAAATTTTTTCAGTATACATAAACATATAGAATTTTTTTTTTTAAGAATTATGCTTAAAAGTTGCTAAAATGCTCCTTCATACATCCTCTTGTTCTCTGCAAACCCCACACATCCTGGACACAAACTATAGACTTTCGCCTTCAGGTTGGGGCTACAGATCAACCAAATATATAACTAATCTTAAGAACTTAAAAAGTATGAATAGTCTATATCTGAATACTGAAAGACCAACAACATAAATCACTTATGTTAAGGTGAAGCTGGACAGAAACTGCTGCTTCTAAACTCAGAGGTGGTTGGGAATTTTTAACAAAAATCATTGAGTTGAAATTATTCTGTTACTAACATACTAATGTGAAGTAGTAAAATTGTTAATCAATGTGAGAATCTCAAGAGCCCATGTCTACTTTGTTTGCAGGAAAATTGGTTCTGTTTTTCACATTTAAAAGTTGCACATTCTCACAAAAGGTGCTATAGAAATCCATTTAGATGTATTGATTCATTCAACATGAGCACATTTTATTAAATTTAATAACTTTAAAATAAGAAATAGGAAAAAAATGTTTAACCTAAAATGCAAACTATAAATTACTATAAAACACGTGAAAATCTATTTAACCATGACCGGTTCCCATGTCGTTGAGATAATTTTTTCATGAATAAAAAAAAGAAAAACCTTTTTACTTCAATATCAAATTATGCTGACTGCAGCTGCTTTGTACTACTGCTGAAATAAGAGCTTAGTGCTTACTGGTGCAAAGCAAATTCAATAAAGCAATCAATACAAGCTGAAATATTCTACAGAAGATCAGACAAATTTCTTTTATGCAATTCAACTCTATTCAGAAAAATTCCATGTACTGTGTGTAACTCACAAAAAATACATATATTTTCATTTTGACGACTAAGAATCATTTTCACTCTTAGGTGACTTTCTAAGTTTTTTTGCACTTGAACATTAAAACAAACTGCAAACATTTTTATGATAAGCTCTAAGGAGTTGGAGCAGGAAGTTACAGCCTTAATCACAACCATCTTTTTCCAGATTTCTGTAGGAAACAGTATTCGGATCACATCACTAGCTCCACTGTGTCTGTGATCCGAGATGCTTCTGCTGATAAGGAGCGCAGGTAATGCACGCAAAAGCTACGGCCAGCGACTCTTCTCTATGGAAAGGCACTTACACAGATCAATGACTGATGTAATGCCTCATTTCTTTACATAATTTGCATCACAGGAAAGCATCCAATTTGATGCATTCGGATACCGTCTAGTCTACGGATAACTCAGTTACATCTGGGAGACAAAAAGTAAGCCCTCCAGTAAACAACACCACAGTTTGTCAAACTTCAAGCTAATATAATACTTCAATCAAATATGGCACCTTGTTTTATTGTAATCAGTACCCTTATTGAAGCCTGAAATGTTTTAAGGATCCACAGAAAACCTGTGAAGGTCAGCAGTTCTTCGTTGCTGCCATTTTTCACACCTGGGGAACAGAAAGGACTCGCAGCCGTGCGTGCCATCAGTCATTACTCGGCCATGTCTTTCTTGTTGTGTAACACAGGACTGATACTTGCAAAAGGAAGTAAGATGAAAACACCTGATCTGGTCACACGATCAATTGATAAGAGGAATAAAAAAAAAGAAAAAGAGCTAATCTCAAATCAAGTTAAGCCAGATGATATGAAGACTAATAATGCTAATGATAATTTTACATCACTGTAATAAAATAATCACCGTTTATCATTTCAAAATAAGATATCAAATGGGTTCAGGGGATGCTAAAAATGAATGAATAATGCGCTTTAATGAAAGCAATTCAATTTATGTAAAATGAAAAATAGAGAATGTTCAACTAATCTGATTTAGTAAAGTGACAATAAATGACACTGAGGAGCAAACCATAGAGAAGCTTTCCAGGTTAGCAGAAAAATTGCTTCTAGAAACAATTTAATACTAATATGATCACACTAAAATAAAACATTTTTCTTCTTAACATTTCTCAGTAAGTCCAAATGTGTCAGAAGCCTAATAAAAAACATTTTCAATATGAATTACTGAATGGAAAATTAGACAGATTTACTGACTTTAATGTAAATCTCATGTTTTTCTTTTTATCAGAGGCACAGCTACCTGTCCTTATTGATGTAGGAATGCAGAAAATGTAAACTCTTCAACTAACAATTTGTCACAATAGGAGGCTTTAAATAACCTAATTTGTACCCACTTAAATAAAGGCTAATTTCAGGAACAGTTTATTTTTCACCAGGGTGCAGATTGAACACTACATTCACTCTGAGGGATCTTTAAAAGAAGGATAAAGATATTTTGAATTGACTAAAAAAAACAACCAGTTAAAGCATTTTAAAATTCATAAAAATCACAAAATCCCACCCCCTCGAAAATTTCGGCAAATATATCAATAATCAAGATAATTTAATGTACTTTAAACTTGTATTAAAATCATAATTTGGTGCAGAAATGGGAATAATATTGACATTTTCTTCACCTCTATCAGGAAACCTGTAGCAGATTATAGTTTTTAGAAGAGAAACTCGTCTGACCTCAAAGGAAGTATCATTCGGTATCAGCCAAGAGAAACTTTTTTTTTGCTATATTTGTAAGAAAATATAGCAAAAGTTTCTATCTAAAACATGGCTAGTAATATGTAAAATAATACAATGAAACTTTGCCAATTTTAGTTCATGATTTTGTTAAATCCAGACATCTTGGATTGAGACATTCTTGTTGTCTAAGGTCTGTAAAAGCAGATTATTACTCAAACAGCTTTGAATGCAGTGAAGGAAAACAGTTTGAGAGCTTTTCTTTTATTATTAGAAAAATAAACATCCATTCAAATTCATGCAGAAACTATCAAAAATGTTCCCTTTGTGGTCAACTCCCTGCACACACAAGCAAACTACAGCAACCAACAAACTATAAATGGCAACTATGTGTTCATTGTTAGACTTTATCACCAAGATGTTTCTATTGTATTTGTATTTATCATCTTAGAAATTATATTCTGTGTTACTGACCAGATTGGTTGAAAATAATCTTAACTTTAGTTACTGTTCCTAAATTGTAGTTTGAAGATTTATCAATTAATTGCCTTTATTTTCAGAAATGATGTTTCACTGCTGCAGATATCTTATTGCTGATCAAATATATTTTAATAACCTGGTATCAAAGCTGTGTGGTTCACATCCTGTAATGACCGGAAACAGAAGTAATGAGGCTGACACGTTTTACACATGACAAGTTATTACAAGCTTTACAACTTCGCCAACAATCTCTAAACATTTGGTAAGGTATGATTTTTTTAAAAACTGTTATTTATCAAGTTCTTTACAGATATAAACAGCACTATCAACAAGTGCCTGCGCTGGTTATAAACTGTCTTTATCTTAACGTGGCTGTTTTATGTGTGCGTTTTTTTTAAGATGCGATCTGCAAGACTAGATCTAAAACCAAGAATAATTTACATAACTCTGATGAAAATGTTGCTAGCATTGTACTATTAGTCTGAATAGAAACAAACAGGATCCAGTTGGTACTAAACACCAGGATTTTCTTTTGGATGACGCTGGCATTATGTTTGCTGCCCTCAGTGAGTTTGCAGCAATGGCTTTGATTCCAGTTCCTTGATTTGCGATAGTAACTATTGTGCCCACATCTCCAAAAATGCTTTCTATTGCGGGTCAGAGTTTTGAGAATCCCTGTAGAAAACATAAAGCCAACACTCAAAATGCAAGTTGTTCAGATTTAACACAAAAGAAAACAAAAAAAACAACAACTCTTGAAGCACCTTGAGGATTGCTTTATCAATCAAATCATCGGTCAAGAAATGTTTGACGGTACCTATATAAAGCATAAAGAAGCCAACATTCAATTTATTCAAAATGCATGCAATGACTTGAGCAAACAATAGCTCAAACATAACAATATGTTTGCCCAAAAATAGCTAAAATCCATAAATACTTGAAACAACCTCTACAAATCCTTATAATTGTGCATTTAATAACTAGAACACCAAACATGCCTTAATATGTGTTAATACGCACATTGGAAATCGACTTAGCACTAGCGCAGAGGCTAACATCTGTTTTAAATAAGGAACTTGCTGGAACCAGGAAGGAAGGAAAACATAAATGATGGATGTACGGATAAATGGAAAGTCCATTGGACTGATGGATGGTTGGCAGAAAGACTTAGAAAGTTTTTAAATCCACCTACCTACTGTTCAAGATCTAGATAATAACACCGTTAATATGTATTCAATTCACCACTAAAAATGTATAAAACTCAATTAATATTTGCTGAAAGATTTACTTCTACAATCGAAATATAAAATTATGAAATAACCCAAATTATGTGATAAACATTTTTTGAGTCACAAGTTTTTGATATAAACTGAGGGACATAAAACAAGATTATTTCTCATCCTCCTAATATGCTGCAACTTTTCCCTATTTTCCTCCTACATACAAGCTCTTGGGACCAAGAGAAGTTATTCTATTAATAACATCTCATATGAAATGCTTCTGACATACATTTTGCTAACATTTTTACTAACATACACACTGGCCTTTAAGCGTATGTTGAGGGAAGCTAATGGCTAACAAGCTTCCGAAGCGCCTCCAACAGCTGGCATTTAGCTTTAGCTTCAAGTAATCCCAAACGCTCGACTCTATTCTCGACACTACCTTTAGAAACTCAATAATAACAGAAAATTGTACTTTAAAAATATCTCAAAAACAACAACTGAGGCTTCAGTGATACGAAAATCTAACGTTAACCACGGACAAGGCCATATAGTGCGATGCTAAATGGTTAGCTTCAAATCGCTCAGCCGCTGCTAATTTCTTACTACGAAACTGTAGTGTACGACATATAATTTCAGCAGAAATTCTTTGTTATTGTGGTAATGTCGTTTATTTTCAACATTTACATCATTTCTAATATATGGAAAGGACTAAGAAGAGCTAGCAACCACAAAAACACCGTCAATTTTGGCCCAACGTCTGATAAAAAAAAAAGAAGAAAACAGCTAATCTTCTTACGTTAGCTCCGCTGATAACAACTCAGGAAAACCACCACAGCTTACCGAAATGTTAGTGACCAAACTGAGCAAGTAGAAGCAAGAGGGGGCATAAAATATTCATTGACTGACATACCCAATGCTACCGAGCTAGTTAGTTAATGCATTATAACTGAAAAATAACAACGTCCCAAACGACGTCGCGAGAAATACGATAAGAAACTAAAACGACAGTTTATTCACCTGAAAATGTAGTTTCACGGCTCAAACTTCGGCTACGGGTCTTACGCACAGCACTACCGGGCAACTCCTTAATCCTACCAGCCGAAACTGCTCACCAAGCGGCGCAGCCTGGATCTCAGAGACATTTTAGCAAACTAGCTCACGGAACGCCGAACCGGAACGCTCACAAACAGAGACACTGGGTCACAAAACACTCGCCCTCCATAAAACAACTTTAGTCGTCAAAATACAGCGTGTTACCTTGTGATTTTCAGCTATCGAAACCCAGTCGAAGTCATGGTTGTTCGATCGTTGGCTTCTTTCCCGTTTAGCTCCTCTTGTCCCCAAGTTGCTATGATTTCGCAGCGATGAAGTTGGTGTCCGATTGTTAGTTTCCTATTTGGTAAAGGACTATTCCACCCGATTTAAAGCTAACCAGACAAGATTTTCTGCAAAATGCACCCACCTCGCCTTAAATTTAGCTTGACATCTGTAATAGAACATGTCATGGAAGTTTTTTAAAAGTTGTTTTTTCTGTTTTGTACATCGTTTCTGAATCACAGTACGATGTGGCCTTACAAAAACACACCTCTGATGACATCACATAAGGCATGAGACAATGGAAGAGAGGGCTTAAAATAGAACTATAATTTCTATTTTTATAACTTCATTTATTCCCCAAAATATGTTTATTTGTATTCAGTACAACTACAACTTTAAATGGACTTTATAAACATCATGATTTTCATATGCTAGCAGCATGTTTCTAGCTCTGTTAGATCTGATTTGTTGCTTTGTACATAATTCTTTATAATTTGGTTTGGTTGAGGTGTTGAATGTTTGGACATTTATTCCCTCTGATTTTGGGTGCTGTGCAACTACAATGGTTATTATTTTTACTTCTTAACTTTTGGATAGTTGTCATGAAGTATATCCATGGTAATAATATTGACTTTGCTACTTGAAGGATCTAATTAGCACCTCCAACCATCTTACATTAATAATTTACTTCAAACTGGAAAAAAAACATTTTCACACGTAGATTGATATATTTCAGGCTTTTCTCTGTTCAGTTTAAACATAATTGTTTTTGTTTTGGCTTACTGAAAAGTCAAAGTTTAGTTTCTCAGAAAATTAGAGCAATATTTATGTTAAGGAACCCAAAACAATCCTGACATAAATACCTGCAGACTTGACAATAGTCTTAAAGACAAGAAAGGTAAGCCTCAAAACATAATGGCTTAAGAACACAGCACTTTGATTCATTTCGGAATAAAACGAGTAAATGCATAGTCTCCTACATCATCTGTGTGCTGTGAAGATTTAACTTTTCTACTTTTCTAAACAGAAAATTCAAACAGGTTTCAGTTTAAGGCGACAAAAACACCAAAAAGTATTAAATATTTGTATTTTTGTTTTGATTTTCAATTAGAATAATGGTTTAATGCACCACAAACATTGTTTTAAAGATTCTGCATATAGTATAAAATAACTCAGCTCATGTCTTACCATCTTAAATAGTTTAGATTTTGAGCTAGGCTAATTAAAGGGTGAAATCTCCCTTTAGTGCCGAGTCGGAAGCTCCAAATCGGACGCCAACTTCGGCGTCGGTATGATTTCACTGTGGTCTCTTTAAGCCTCCCTCAGCTGCGCAGCGTCACGCTTATTCTCTCTGCACGACGTTACGCAAAAGAACTCATTTAGCTGCTTTGGAGAATACGACAAAACATTAGGAATACGCAGGAGCTGCTCTAAACTGGTTGGGTTTAGTTGGCAAATATCTTCTTTTAATGCCACGTATCAAAGGAATAAGAATGAATGGAACCATGAAATAAAAAAAAACAACTATTTTGATAATATTAGAGTTTAATTTAAATGGTGTATATTTAGATAAATAATTAAAAAGTTTTTTGTGATGCACAACATTTCACATTTTTATTAAAAAAATATAGAGCAGCAAGCACAAAATATGTTTTTTCCGTCTTTTTCAAACTTGCATGCATATTTTCTTTATTTTCTGATTATTATTTTTTAAATTAACCACATTAATCATTTATTTAAATAAAAAATCCTGCCATATCTGGATAATTTATGATATTATCTTGTATTATTATTGTGACAATGATCAATTTAATCTTACATTTTAAAATAATATTTTTTTTTAAAAGTATTTTCTCACATGGCAGCTGTTAGTTGAGTTTCTCAAAACAAACTGCAGAGGTTTTTTTTAGCATGCTGAAACCAGTTTTACTATCAGGACTTCTAAGGCTCGCAAAGCTTTAAAAAACAGAAAAGAGGTGGATTTGTTTAATTTCACGCCTTCATGCTGCAGCACTGAGTCACTTAAAGCCTTTCTAAAATATTTTCACATCTACATTTGAAACTGCATTACGCCGCTGAAATATTTCTAACTGTTGGCTAAAATAAACAGAAAATAAGAGCCCCATGTTAATATGTGTAAGTAAAACTAAATTACATCAAGTCTATCTTGATATAAACCATTAGACAAAAACACAGTGAGTAAAATTTGCATTGTAAAAAATATTTATTATTTACACACACAAAGAGAAGTGGAAGAGAAGTGATACCAAGCTAGCTTTTCACTCTGATACCCCAAAATGAAATCGATAGGGGTCTGCAACCAGTACAATCCGAAGAGACATTTTGGCTTTCAGTCCAATATATTTTATTTGAGCCAAACATCACAGGATCTTTAAAAAACAACACTTTAGATTTTTGACAGAGGAAATGTATCATTTTGGAAGAACTAAAATTGTACTTCTATTTTTAGATTTTAAATAGAGAGAAACAAAAGTTTTGAATGAGTATGGATACATTTGGTATTTGTGGAAAATCAGTTCAGTTTATTTTTACAGCACATTTCAGCAATAAGGCAGTTCAAAGTGCTTTACATCATGAAAACATAAAAACCGAATAAAAAAAAACACAAAAAAAGCAAATAGTTTCTAATCTGACAACAAAAAAAGTATATTGCCGGTACTTTTAGTACTGTTCTATTGTCGAAATTCAATAAAAATAATTTCATAAAAATATGCTAAAACCTGCATTTGTAATTAGATTCATATTTAAGCTCCTCAGTTAGTAAAAAGCCAAACTTGTGTCTCTGGAGGCTCAGGTTGCAGACATCTGGTCTAAACATACAGCCAGAGTAACAAAGGAATGATTTAAGTCAAAGTATATGCATTTGTTGCAATGGCCTAGTCAAAGTCCATACTTAAATCCAATTGAGAATCTGTTGCAAGACTTAAAAGATTATGTTCACAGATGTTCTTCATCCAATCTGAGTGAAGATTGGATGGTCATTTTAAGGTGAAATGGATGAAATTCAAGGCGAGTTCAGAGTGTTTGAATACTTCTGCTGCTACAGGCTCAGGTCAGGGTGGCCCAACACTTTAGTGGAGCAAGCTGTCTGAAGTGCCAGGCTGCCATTTTTGGGAGCAGATGAAGGATTCCCTGAGGTGGAGAAGTGCTGCTGTATGAGCGGCCAGAACAGCGGAGGAAGTGGAAACTCAGCGGACAGAAGTGGCTGCTGAGGCGGGTGACAGAAACGATCTGCAGCCTGGAAGGAGAGAAGCGGCACGGACGGCAGCAAGGGAGCAAACCGCGACACGTCAGAGTTAGCATCCTGGTTCTTATCCACAGTGGGAGTGAAAGGAGGACAGAAACGCGCAGAGGCTTGGCTTTCAGCGTGTGATGTAATGACACCCTGTTTGTCTTCTATCTTCACTTCCTCCGATGACTTTTTGCTGCTCTGCATGGTTTTGTCCAGACAGGACTCCAGTGGGAGAGAGGAGCTTCTCTGGCCTTTACGGAACTTTGCCCTCCTGTTTTTGAACCACACCTGCACAAAAACCAGCAGCGAGACAAGAGAATATTTACACTTAGGACAGAAATAGTGATTAAAATGATCAACAGTCCAATTTAGTTATGGGTCTGGATGGTGTGGCTGAAAAACATATCACAAAAAAGTGTTTTATACCAGTCAATGCTGATAATCATTAACTAATTTTTTTGTTTAAAAAATTAGTAACAACGACCAATCCTCTTTTAGCCACAGTTTTCACTCCATACTGTTGTTCTTTTAATATTTTTAAGCAGTTATTAGGCACAGTGGCGGAACACTGAGCTTATGCTGTGCAAGTTGCCTAAGAAGTTGTTGCTAGGTAACCACAGAATGAGAGAGTTGCTAGGTAACCAGAGAGCGAGTGAGTTAGTTGACTCCACCAACCTAGCTTAGCAAGCTGAGAGAAATTGAGCAGTTAAAGCTTTTCCTCTGGATCGGACTTCAGTGAAATGATTGAATATTCTACCAGACTTATTATCTACTGTATTGATCATACTTCTCCCATGATATAGGTTATTATTAATTTATTGGCCAGACCTGAGTCTGCTTGTAACTGTCTTCTTAAGTACTTTAAAGCTGTTTATTTGCTCAGTTTTATGTTATCTGTACACTGTAAAACCTAACAGTACATCTTAACAACGGAAATAACGTAAACCTAGCATTAATTAAAAGAACTCAGAAATTAAAGCAATATTGTTTTAAGTTCAACAAAAGTTTTGGGACATTTTAAGAACTTATAAAATATTCAAATTTATTCAACTGACACATTTTTGTTTAAGTTAACTTAAACAAAAATGATAGTTAGATCCATCTATCCATCTGTCTATCCGTCTATCTATCCATCTATCTATCTATCAATCTATCTATCCATCTATCCATATATTTATATATCTACCTTTGACCTTTGACTCATTCTTTGAGTATGTCAGACTTTTTATACCTGAATGATTCATATGTCAGAGTTAAGAGTTCAAACAAACAACAACATCATAACCAAAACATTCTTATAACATTTTTCAAGTTAAACATAAAACAAAAGGATTTCCAGAAAGTTTGGAGAACAGATTAGATCCAGAAAGTTCAACTAAAATGTAAGCAAATGGGAATGACTCAGGACTTTTGCACAGTGACGTCAGCATGAGTCACGTTAAAGGTGATGCCACCTGAATGCGCGCCTCAGGCAGGTTGATGCACATGGCCAGCCTCTCCCTCATGCTGACATCCGGGTACTGCGTCTGCTGGAAGGCCTCCTCCAGAGCCTGCAACTGCAGCACTGTGAAGGCGGTGCGGCTGCGTCGCTGCTTCTGCTGGTTGCCGTAGCGAGCCTCCAGGATCAGCTCTGACAAAAAACAAACAGACCTTCATGAGTTTCTGCTCATTTACTCAAATACTTTTATTTGAGTAACTTTTTTGTTATGTTAGACCTTCACTGAAGTCATTTTATCATGAAGTATCACTACTGCTGAGTAAAATTTCTGGAAACCAACATTTTCATATAACTTTATATTTTGGTCTGTCTTATGATGTGATTTTAAATATTAAATAAATGATTGATGTTTTTGATCAGTTGAGTAGCCTTTTCACCAAATACTTGTACTCTTATTTTTCTAATGTCTACTTTTTATTTCACTTGAATAACTTTATTATAAAATATTGCTACTCTTATTTGAGTAAAATTTCTGGATACTTTATTTACTGTGAATAACTTCACTGAATGACGAACAAGCCATTTTTAACACGGACACATTCCTGAAGTTTTTGTCAAAGTTCTGTAAGTTTTATATTGAATAATTTGGGAAAATGTTCCATTTTGCTATTTTATAATTAATTTTTTATCTTGAAAATACCTGCATTTCCACATAACCTTATATTTTGGTCTGTCTGATGCAAGTTTTGCATATTAGATTATGTTTTGATTACTTAATCATGACTTGAGTACTCTTCAGTAATTTCTTGGATGGTTACTTTTTACTTTTTAATGTAGTGCTTAACTTAGTGTAATAATTACTATAAATTACTACATATCTTTATAGTAATTTTATCTGCCTTGCTATTTTAGATTAGCTATTTTTAATAATAGTAATATTTACTCAATTTAGACTAAGTCCTCATTTTTAATAGAGGTCACAACAAAGAATTGGCATTTAAAAGCTGTGTTTTTTTGTTTATCTCTGTATTTTCAGGAGTGATGAGGACTTCAAACCCTCAGTGAACATTTTCCGGAAGCTGAACTGTTTGTTTTTGTTCGGACCTGATGACCCACCTGCGAGCCTCTCCGCCACAGAGAAGCTGTGCGCTGCAGGAGTTGCTGCAGCGGGGTAAGCCTGGTACTGCTGCGCCACCTGGTGGCGGAGGTCGAGCAGCACCGAGTTCACACCGTGGACGGGAAACACGCCACTGGTTCCGTAGAAAGTTAGGGAGTTCATCGCGACTCTACGTCAACAAAAGAAGTTATTCTGATGATGTAGCAACTTTATTTTACACGTGAAACACATTGAAGCACATAAAGACTCTTTAAATACTCAATTAAATAATAATATTGAGCAAAAATGTGAAAACAAATCCGGATCATTTTGCTGGATTTCTTTGATTAACATCGTTTTCATTTGAACAAACTCCAGATGTTAGTGATTAAATGGCAGAAAATAAAACATAAACACGGAGGACCACAAAGATTTATGATGAAACCAAGAATATTTTGAGTGACAATAACCTGTTCTAAAAGTGTAGTGTTTGTTTAATATTCAACATTCATTTTAGAGCTACAGAAAATATGAAATAACATTTGTCATCTCAATATTTGTGCGTGCAATAAAAATATGAAAATATGTTATATTTTATGTGTCAAGCATTAATTATAAAATTTATTGGCTGAAAAGCTAAAAGTCACAGAAAGGATTGGAGATTTGTGCCAGGAAGACATTTATCATAATCAGTATCAGTAGCAATTAAATGTTTTTCTGACATAATGCATCTATTATGCATTTTCACATAAAAGACATCAAATTAAAGTTTTAGTTTGTTTTATGCTCGATTGCAGACATTTATGAATAAAAAGCAAAACAAAACACAAAACGACAAGTTGGAAAGTACAAGAGACAAAGATGTGGGGCTGATGTGTAATACATAAAATTAATTAAAAATAAATATGATAAATAGGTTGAACACGTGTTAACAACAAGCCCCTTTGGTC
The DNA here is from genome assembly GCA_902982915.1 of Phalloptychus januarius. Lineage (NCBI taxonomy): Eukaryota > Metazoa > Chordata > Actinopteri > Cyprinodontiformes > Poeciliidae > Phalloptychus > Phalloptychus januarius. The sequence continues at coordinate 5,624,245 of CADWAE010000076.1, read as the reverse complement.
TTTCAAAAACAAAATGTATCTACAGCATCAATATTAATATTATTACAGTAGTAGTAATAGTAGTAAATCCATTTTCACTTTACTAAACTGGCTTTTCTTCAAGTCATAATCTGTTAAATCACAGTTGATTACACCTGTAGAAATTAGCATATTTTGCTATAACATGGTACCATGAAAATCTCGTCTTAAAAGGTTAATGAAATGTCGCATAAATAAATAAAGAGAAATGTGATTTTAATTATGGTTACATCAGATTTAGCCTGATTACTGTCCCACCAGTCAGCACCAGATTACCTGAGGTCCAGACTGCGCTCAGATCAGTCGAGTTCCTCCAGTCAGAAGTCAGCCTCTAGTCCAATTCAGGCCCAAATAAATCCTCAGGCAGCAGCAGCTCCTTTTCCTGCAGCTTCCTGGATCTCCTTCCCTGAAACTCTTCTCACCCTGAGTATTTAAGACGCCTTCACCCAGGCTCCCCTCAGCCATTAACCAATGGAAAGGAAGGTATTAGCTGGGATTAGGTGGGATGAGGGAGGAGAGGGGGGCAGCTGGGAGCTCAAGTTTTTTGAAACTATTGAACTTGAGAGATTTATGCCAAGGATCGCCCAATAAGGGAGCGTTTCATTCCCTCCCCAGTTAAAACAATTGGGACAATGTGGAGGGCTAATCTCCGAGGCAGGACAGATTAAAATAACAGCCTTTGATTGTCCTCTCCATTCTCCCATAGCGCTGCTGCTGACAGCCCCCCAGCCGCTGCTCCTCCCTGATGGGGGGTTTATTTTGCTAACAGCCACCATATTTTCCCGATGAACTGTCACAATGAGAAGTTAATCTGAGCCAGCGAGAGCAATTCCTCAAAATCCTGCAGGAAATACTCCAGATTATACGAGAAACCGAAAGAATCATAGTTTTTCTTTGTGCATATTCATGTTAATTTGGAGGAATTTCAGTTTTATGTATCAGGATATTTTATTTTTAGGATGAATTATTCTGAAAGTAAAATTTTTCTATGTAGCACTACTTTCTAAAATCATCTGTAGCTGCAGTTGTGATGCAAACCCCAAACAGCATATTTTCTGCAACACTGTATCTGAATATTTAGAAAATTAGAATTTTTTGGCTCGCATGCAAAATTGTTTGAAACATAAAAAGTTTTACATCCAACAGAAACTTGATCTGCAGCATAAAAGTAACTAATTTTTCAACATAGTACTTCTAAGGTGTGTATAGAGCTACTGTTATAGTGCATATAATTGACATTTTAACCAAAACATAAGTCAATTTTTCTGCAACATTTTACCAGAATATTTAGAAAATTCAAACCAGAATATTTACTAAAGCTTAAATATGAGTACAGAGAATGAACTGGAAAGAAATTTAAGAAATGTTTTTCACATTTTCTTTCACTTTTCCTCTGTAAAATCTAAGTAAAAATCTGAAAAGTATGGTCTGTATTTGTTTTCCCCTTTTGCCCTTAATTAATATTCATAGCAATCAGTTGAATGAAAAAGGCCTCTTAACCAAATAAAGTCCACCTGCTTGTAATTTAATCTGAGTATGAATACAGCTGTTCTGTGAAGGGCTCAGAGGGGTTTTAGAGAGCAATTATGAGCAAACAGCATCATGAAGACCAAAGAACACAGCAGAAAGGTCAGGGAGAAACCTATGGAGACTTTTCAAGCCGAGGTAAGTTATAAAACAATATTTCAAGCTTTTAATATTTCACGATCCTGTAAAAACGGAAAGAGAGTGTGCTTTAACAGAAACCCACCAGTACATGGTTGTCCATCTGAAGCATAAACCAAAGGGACTCTGCGGCGATCTGTGAGCACAACATCCATTACTTGAACACCTTCAAAAACCAAAGAGGAGCCGTTACTGAAGAAAAATCACTGATAAAAGTAACGAGTGGAGTCAAATTCAAGACAATCACAGAAGGAAACGTGGTGGAGGTTGGAAAAAATCTGGGACTGGGACAAAGTGTAACCTTCCAGCAAGATAACTGGTTTAGATCAAATCATATGTTAGAATGGCTCAGTCGAAGTCCAGACCTAAACAACAATAAGAATCTGTAGAAAGACTTCAGCTGTGCTATTGAGCAAAGAAAAATGGACAAAAATTCAGTGATGTACCTAAAAAATATTATAATTAATAAGTCCAAATGTTATGAAAATGCTGTACATCACTTGTAATTTAACTCCTTGAAATTGTGTCTTTGTCTGTTTAAGAAGCTCCTGCTCTTTCCAACACTCCACTTTCAGGAAGTCGTCACAGCGTGGTTTCTCTATTAACCCTAAACAACAGTTTTACTGGTGTTTCATTGAGAGGTAAATGAGCTCAACGCATGAACAGTTCCATCAGGTGTCTGCTAATTGCTGCTGGCTAGTCTGAAGGAGTCGAGTGGAGAAGTCATGGGGGAGGGTTGCTGTGTGAGGTGGAAGCTTGGAGGAGGAGCTTCGTCTCAAAGGCTAGCTGAATGGTTGCCATGGAGATTAAAGGATTTCTCAAACATGCGTGAAAAATCAAATAAATATGCCAGGTGTGTTGTTGATGAGGAAATACAATTATAACATGATGTACAGCTAAGAAAACAGTGAATTTCAAATATGATTGCTTTTTAAAATAAGAGGGGGCCCAGGATGGGACCTTGAGGAACACCACATCTGATTTTTATCCAAGATGAAAAGTTAACTATTGACAAAAAAAGAAGTCCCTGTTCTTTAAATAAGACTTGTGCCAGTCATACACTGTTCCAGAGTCCAAAAAATATATTTTTTAAATAAAATGTTACATACTGCATCTTTAAAACAACACAAAAATAGAATTGTCATTATTATAGTAAAGATGCAGTATGTAACATTTTATTTAAAAAATATATTTACATATTTGTTAAAACTGTCACCATGTCATAACAGTATGTCATGAAACAGATAATCTGTGAAATGATCAATCTCCTCCACCTTCTCCCTGAGATACTCTTACGGTGTTAAGAAATGAAACACTCCCGACCAAAAACAACCAATCAGAGACAGGAGGAGGGTCTTGGTGCTGTCAATCATCCTCATGTATTCTCTGGTAAATGTGCTAATGGTGGCGAAACAACAGGGAAAGTGTTTATTGTGGCCATGCTAACTAGCCTGAGCATTCATGACAGGCTGTGCATGTGGATTAATCATTCTCTGGATGATGATTAATCCACCAAAGAGTTAGCCAGAATTGACCTTTGGACCCTTTGATTGAACAAGGTGACCGCTATTATATGTAAAATATTAATATTATTGAGATCCTTCAGTGAGTTTCGGGGTCAGCGTTGGTATCAAATGCAACAGGTACGTCCCTGCAGCCGAACCCTCAGAGAGAAATCTCATGTTTTTATTCCCAGATGAGCTGTGGGCTGGCTCAGCTCCTCCACCATCAACCCCTCAGCCCAGGATATGTGAAAATGTTTGGTGCTGTTTCCTCCCCCAGCCCTTTTCCTCGTCCTTTCACCGTTCCCGGCTGTCAAGCTGTATTAGTGTCCGATAGAAATAAGTCATTTAGAAGAGGCTCGGCCGGCCGGCCCCTCCGCCCCGCTAAAAGCTCCAGGATTAGGTCCCCGGGGCCTTTGTCTCTGCAGCCCCCAGGATTAGGGGAGATTTACTCTGAGGAGAAAAAAAAGTAGTTATTTCATGGCACTTTCATGATGAAACCTGGCCAAAGCTGTGTTGGCTGGGGGGATTAGAGGCGCACAAAGAGTATGCTTGTGTGTGACCCTCCCTGTCCCCGAGCTGCCACCACCGACTCGCTCTCCTTTCCTCGGATCGGTTGCCCTCCTCCAGGTTCCCCTCCTCCAGGTTCCCCTCCTCCAGGTTCCCCTCCTCCAGGTTCCCATCATTCAGGTTCACCTCCTCCAGGTTCTTCTTTTCCAGGTTCTTCTCCTTCTTCTTCTTTTGAAAACAACTTTTTAAATATTTTCTGCTCATTTTGTGCTGCACACTGTTTGTAAATCCACCAAGTCAGTAAGTTTTAATACTTATCAAATGCATTAGAAGACGAGAAGTTGGTGGATTTGTGCCCCTGCTGTAGTGTCTGAAACGCTTAACTGTGGTTATCCTGTTCTTAGAGGATCCACTTACACATGCAGGGATTACAGAGAACAAAAGACAAAAGGCCGAGTCACTGCGCTGACAACAGTCTCACCGCTGAGCAGGTGTTATGCAGGTTTAGTGACTGTTGTCGCATAGCAGAGGGAATTACTGCTCAGCCGAATGTAAGGGAACAACGGTTCTGCTCCTGCACAGGGATGAGAAACGTCGAGTTTAAGTTGATTACAAGTCTCGTTAAGCGCTGCTAAAGCTCAAATTTTAATAGTTTGGTAAAAGTGCATTTTCTGAGTGTTTTAATACCTGGATGTTTATGGAGCTAAATTTGAGCCATAAAGTTTGTAAAAAAGGCTGAAAAAACAGAATAAGAAAAGATTTGAAACTGAAATAAAATTTTTTAAATTGACAAATTATTTGAAATTGATTTTTTTTTTTTTAAACTGGAAAATTATTTTGAGAAAAATATTTGCACGATATTTATCAGTTTCAGCATCATTCCTAAAAGAAAAATCCACTTTGGGTGTAAATTAGAAGTTTTTGTTCATGACATTTTGTTGTATTTTTTTATAAATTACCTATTAAAATGTTTCATTTTAACAGCCCATTTTGCTCCGTTTTCATTTTTTCCAGTTTACTGAGTGAAACATGGAGCCAGCTGGACTAAATGAGGGCAGAGAATCAGTAAATCTTCTTTTCTTCTCTTCCTCCCTCTTTTTTTGTAACTATTGTTCAACTCTGCTGTTTAACAGATGTTTTATAAAGCTCACCAGTCCTTCCTAAATTACTTATCAATAGTGGAAATTTGTATTGACAAGAGCCTGTCAGAACGGGACCTTTGTAGTTGTCAGTTATCTCAAAGGGAATTCCCCCTCGGACACCAACCAGATCGATCGGCACGCACGGGACAATTGGGAGGATTTTTTTCTTTCTTTTTTATACACGAGGATATGGACGGACAGACAGCGGATCTTTAGGGGGATCGATAGGGACCACTGGCCTTTGACCTGAGGGAGACGGGGGCCGGCGGCAGCAGTTGGACTTGGATCACGCTGGGAAGCCTTGACACACTCTGGGCTTAGAGTGATCCGACTGCAAACACAACAAAGCTCAAAAATACACAAAGAGGCTACTCTGGTTCACATGGAGCAGATATATGACACCAAAAGGAAAAAGTTTTAAATTAAACTTCCAATCAATTAGCTGGATTTAAATAAGGAGGAGGCAGTTTTAACTACTTACCAGCCAATTATCTTCCTATGATCTCTTTTCCTGCAACACTGGCAGATCAATATCAGTAAAGATTAGACACTTAATTGGAAGAGAGAACGAGGGATTAAAGATGGACGGAAAAGGTCAGACAGCAGTGGGCGACCCGGGGGTCAAGAGCGCCCAATATGCTGGGGTGCAGGTGTAAAAACAGACGGATATAAACGTTTTTCTAGACTTGAAATATCCTTTTCATTTCACTTTATTTCTTGTTTTCATTCTTTACATGTTTCATTCCATGTCTTTTCTAGAAAATGTCTGAGCTTAATCTCAAAATCGTGTTTTTTTTTTCACACCAGTCAAACACAATATGATAAACAACAGAGGTAAAGTTAACCTTCCTATGTTACTCTGTGGATTCCAGTGCAGAACGGACGAAACTGCGTCATCAGCTCTGCAGGTGAAAAAATGGCGACCTCCACGGGTAGAAACTTTAAGAAAAGATACATTTTTTTAAATAATTATCAGTTTTGGCATATCACAAAGAGTATTTTTTTAAACTTAATAATAAAAGTACAACATATTTAGGTCAGCATTCTTAACTAATCTTGTATCTTTTTAAGCTTAATTAGCTTCCTGACCTTTTGGATGTGACGTCAGAACTCCGCCGTGACGGACGTCAAAATAAACCAATGCGTTCCTTCTAAAAACACATCTGTAACGTAATATTGCTTCTATTTAGTTGATTTCGCTTTAAAATGCTTATACTGTGCTGCACAACCAGATAGGGATGCAAATCAAACTTGTCATTTTATTTTGTACCTTTTAATGAGGAAAGATAAGGTGATGGATAGCCGCTGTCAATCATATCAACCCTCGGTGTTGCAGCGAACATTTTTTACAACGTCAGAAAATTAACGTTCATTTACTTTATAAGTAAGTATGATTAGAAAGATATCAAATATAGCACTATGGAGAAAGTAGTCTAACGTAACCATGGAGACAATGATGCCGCACTGTCATGTAGCCTAGCATGTATGGACAAAAACTGCTTACCTTCTCGTCTTTTGTATGTTTTTTATTCTGCTGCGGTGTAAAAAGAAAAGCAGTTTTTTTTTTTTACATAGTGATATGTAAATTATGTGGTGTGAATTCAGGCAAAGCCGGTAATTTATTCAACACATTATGAGGGAGGAGCTACGGATCTGTTTCTAAGCTAGCTGCTTCAAGCTTCTGTAAATTCAGCCCACTATGAGCTCCAACCAGGTGTGTTACATTCACAGACAAATTAGCTCGACTCGAGCAAGTAAAAACCACGAATAAACTGGAAAAAACAACTTTGGAAAACAATTTCAGTTGTTCAATACTGCAGTCCCTCACATTCGGCGTCCATCATGGCGCCTGGAATGATTTAGTGACGTAGTTGCAAAGGGTTGTTATAGTTGCTATAGTAACAAAGTCCTGCACTTGTTCTCCATTAGGTTGTTCAGGAGATGAAGTGTTTTCCTTCTTTGGCTCTTCATCTGCTAGCATGGGGTCATTTCAGGACCCTGCGCCCCCCTGTTAGCCTCACTTGTTAAAGGTGATCACAGAGAGAAGCAACTGATCGAATTTGATAATGAAGACGACCCTCTAAGCTGCTTTGCTCCACGTGTTTAAAATCTCTTGCGAACACTAGGAAGGCCCCCTCCCTGTCACTGCAACATTGTGTAGGTATTGATCCCCGCTAACCAGCTCCGTTACAACCTGGGGTCTGCGGCCCGGCTGGGGGAAACGCATTCTGACATGTGACTGGACCGGCTTAACAGGCAAACACGCCAAAGAAAAGATGGGCCTCTCCAGTTTAGCATTTCTCTCTTCGTTTTTTTTGTGTGTGTGTCAATTTCCGCATCTGCTGCAGGAAAGGAGAGTTTAAAGTCGCTGCACCTGCTGTTGAGGAGACCCTGCAGGAGGCAGCTGTCGCACTGTCACAAACTATTTGTGCTGCAGGAAGAGGAATTCACGGATATGGACTGGAAGCAGCATCAATGTTGCACAAAGAACAAGTTCAAGTTCAGACAGAAACTTTGAACAAAAGCACAATATCGTTACTATTTTTACAAATTTTCCTTTTCAGTTGTGCTCAGACTTGTTGTGTAAAACAGTTTTATTAATTTGAACTACTGAAAATGCAACTAAAAGCTTCAAGAGTGATGACGCACTGCAAAAACACAAAACACAAGCAAGTATTTATAGTGCAAATGTGTTTGTATACTTGGAAAAGACAAAACTAACTTAGAAGTAGCTTTTCAGCAAAATAATGAAGACGACCCTCTAAGGAGTTACTTAACAATATTGAGTAACTCCTTAATATTGTTTGAAAAAGTATAAGTTTCACCTAAAACAAGACATTTTTCCCATAAGTAGAAAAGTCTTCCAGTGAAACTACTATTTCCAGTAAGAGTTAAACAAGTATCCTGCATAACTAATAAGTATCAAGTACTATTTAATCAGATTTAATTTGTAAAATTATGCAAATATACAGACAAAATATAAAATTATATTAGAAATGTATAAGTATTTATATTAATCCAATATGTTTTAAATTATTGCTATTAATACAATATTATTAATGCATAAAATAAATAAACTAATAATTCAGTTCCATTGTGAAATAAAAAATATTTTACTGCCTAAAGTGCAATAACAGAATTTCATTAAGGTATGATTGACCATTTGTAGATAAATTAACTGATTACTAACTGGATGTCAAAAGGTACTTAAATGGATATATAATATATAAATACATACACACACTTTTTTTTTTTTTTTTACAGAATTTTAATCGTGTGAATGCCATTAGAAGATTTCTAGGTAGAACATATTTACAGATAAAGGTTTTAATTTTTATCTTAAATGCAAAATATCAAAAAATTTTTATACACTTATCTTCATTGCTGTGTGTGTTGTTTTTTCAGCAAACATCCTTTCTTAGAGTCTGTATACTCTCCGGTTAATGATTAATTGATTACTAAATTAGTTAACGATTATTTCAATAATCGTGATTAATCTGATTTATTGGTTTTGCCAATTGAAGGAGGGATGAAGAATGAAAGACAAACCTTTTCTTTTAACAAATACCTTTTAATAGAAAAAGATAAACAATCAAAGTGTTAACAAATACAAAGTAAACTCTTTACAGCACATTTACAGCTCTACTGTATATTTTAAGTCACTGTCAATGAAAATAACTGATAACTGAATTATTTCCCCCTGTTCAGTTGGGTTTGGACTTTTCCCATTTCATGATGGAGGTCGAGTTTCGCCTCATCGATCCTCAGAAACTCATGTCGTTTTCGTCATGCAGATATTGAGATATCAGTGATTTTAATGTGTTTTCTTCGACACATTTAATCAACCTACTAAACCCAATAACTAGAAGCTGCTGAAGCCGCCTTGAAAAACTGATGACATTAATTAGCATGTGGTAGAAAACTAGGAGATATGAGTGAAAAAAACAAGAGGGTTTATTTATAGAAACCATCAACAGACTAAGACATTAATGCACTTAAGTGTAACTAAGAAGAAGTAACTGGTTTTTTCTATTAGAAGTGAATACATCACAGCACATATGAGGTTCTCGGACTTTGGCCCTGTACAACAAGAGCATTTATATTATAGTGCAATGTATGCTGGAAACAGCCCAACATGGATATTGTATTACTATATATATACAGAGGCATATATATATTTATATGTTAATCAGTAAAGTTGAGACAATGCCCCCGCTTTTCAAGTTCTTCCATAGAAAGTTTACGATCATCAAGTTTGAGGCCTGAAGGAAACACTGCTCAAATAAAAATACTTTTTCCAGCCAACATAATTTAAATCTAAAGTAGCAACAACAGAAAGAAAACGGCGTTCATTAATTCAGGTTCCTATTGCTTTACTGGTTGTGAATTTCTCCTCTCCTACGACCAGCGACTCTCCTGGATTTATCCTCCCTCACCTGTCGAGAGCTGGAGGCTGGAGGCCATCGCCGTGGTTACGCAGAGTGGGAGGGTCAGGGGTCATCTCTTGACCTTTGCGTCCTCTTTAATCTTCCAGATCATGAGCTCCATGCAGGCGGACGCGTCCTCGCTGGAGTCATGGCCCTCCACTGCGAACACAAGTACAAGTTCAGCCGCCCCTGGTTGCTAGGAAACGGGAGGAAACACTGATCATGTGACCAAACGATGAGGAGGAAATTAATGACGTTTGTGAAGGTAGGTGGTTAATTAGACTTGTATTTTGTTTTTTATAAAACATTAAATTTAAAAATTGTTTTTAGAATATAGATATTTGATTTGTTTAATATAATAAATTGTATGGAGTTAAATTAGATTCACAATGCGTTCAATAAGACGATAGAAGATTTGTAAGAATATTTCATTTACAACAAAATATGGAACTAGTTAGTTTTAAATCAATATTAAGAAATTACTGACTTAAATCAAGCTCCCATATCAACCTGAAAAGTTACTTGGTTTGCCTTATTTCTGATTTACTAAGATATATTACACTAAAAACAAGACCAAAAGCAATTTGTGTTTTGCATTGTTTATATTTCTGTATATAAATCAGATTTGTTCACCTCATGAAGTGCTTTAACATGACATTTGTTGTGAATTGTTTCTATATAAATAAAGAGATTTCAGTTGAATATTTATTTTATTAGTCTGACTGCATAAAGTCGCATCGTTGCCTCAATGTTATTGGAAATTAAGATTGCACCCTTTGGCTAATTGTTTATAGGATGAATAACACTGGGAAAAAAAAGTTACTTTTAGCTTCCAAAAATATATCCTTTATTATTCAGAGCTGTGACAGACCTCAGGATTTCTGAATCCAGACTGATGACGTAGTCAATTTCTAACCATTTAAAAGAACATTAAACATCACAAAACCAGAATTTAAGCAGTTTGTGTCTTCTGGTGCGTTTTATTCGCCAGTTGTGCTGCTGGCACTTTAAATCTTTCTTTTTTATAATTTCTCATGAACAACATGACAAGTTGTACAGCTGAGGTCATTGAAAAATATGGCAAAGTTTGCAAATAAACTTTGCCATATTTATTGACAACAATTTACATATCAATAATCACATAAAACAAATTGGATGACGCTAATGGAAAATTTTAATCTTTTTAATACAAGTATTTGGAGTCCCATGTTAGAAATAAAGAAGTAAAAGCTTCCACAGCAGCAACGACATCTGCTGGTGATTTGGGCTTATTACACAAACAAACCCAAGAAACGAAAGATTCATCTGGAGCAGATCCAAACATTTACCAGTCTGAAATCACAGCAGCAACACTACAATTTTATTAATTAGTCTACTATTTATCTCTGTTTTTATTTGGTTAGGTTTTAGTTTGGTTAGGTTTGTTACATTATTATATATTTAAAACTAAAAGTAAGAAGATTTGTGTTTGGTTGACTTTTTTTTGTTGCTACTTGGCAGAGAAGTGTTGGAAAGCCAGTGTATTTTTCAACAAAGTCAGATTTAGTGAGACACAGTTTAGTTAAATAAGTAACTGTTGGAAAAAGAATCAGTTGCTCTAACTGCACAGCTTAAAAAAGCAGAAACGTATCTGCAGGTTGTCTGGTGGATTTTCTCACCGCTGTCCTGGATGATGCGTTTGAGGTAATCGGCCATCAGGGTCTTCAAGGCACGTTTGTAGGGCAGACCGAGGCGGTGAGGAAAAACGATGGCCGTGTCTACGACTGAGCTGTGGATGAGCTGGAAAAAGAGAGGAAATAAAATAAAACTGTAAAATAAACCTCACTTTTCAAAAATATTGTTGTTTGTTGTTTTTAGTCAATTTGTTTACTGGAAATAAAAACATTTCTATCACAGAATCAGGCTAGATTGCTCTGTCAGACGTTAAATTTGTTGCAGAGTTTTGTTAAAGCAGCCGTTTTTGTCCTTAATTAGTTACATTTATGGACTTCAGTTTGAGGAAGGCAATATTTTTATTTTTATTATTTTAATTCACCAAGTACTGCAAAAACAAAACAAACATTACAGAGTTGCAAACCAAATAACTGATCTACAAAATAACCAACTAGATAAGTAAAGAGGACAAACAAACCCCCCCCAACAAATTATAAATTAAACTGGATAAATTAGATTTGACCATTTAAAATCTGCATGAAGTCATAAACAATAACAAAACATTTCTGGATTCTAATTTTCTGAGAATATTTAGTTTTTTCTTTATCCAAAATAAAAATCATCCAAAATAATAAACACGTTAAATACATTACCAGCTGTGTGTAGAGTGTATAAAACTAGGTTTTGTAATTGAATTAATAAAATTATAGATTATTTAACATGAATTAGAATATAAACGAGGGATTAGATTATGCATCACCTGCAGCCATGCTTTTTTTTTTCCTTGTCACAAACTTAATTAATCATTTTTAAAGACCACATACACAGCAAAAACAATCTTACTAAGTATTTTCAGTTTAATTTCTAGTGCAAATGTTTCAGTAAAGTTGAATTTAGACCAAACTAACTTATAAGTAACTTTTCAGAAACATATAGGACCTAATTTTAAGTCAATAAAAATACTGATGAAAAAGTTCTAGTTATACATAGGCAGATTATTTCACTTAAAACATGGAAAATATGTCTTGTTATAAGTGAATTTATAAGTACTTTTTCGTCAATATTAAAGAATTACTGACTTAAATCAAGCTCCTTTATCTTGCTGTTAATTCAGTCTTATTTTAAGTGTACTGAGATATTTGCTAGAATAAAAATACTTGGTAGGATTTTGTGTTTTTTCAGTGTAGCAGGCAGCGCAGCTCAAACAACAAACGTCTGGAGAAGATAGCAAAGAGGATGATGAAGTTCACCTTCAGTGCGAGCAAGTCGCTCTCCAGACTGTGTCCAATGAGGACAGACTCCGCCCTGAACATGCTGAGCAGAACCGCCTGAACGTCTCTCAGGGTGATGGTGGCGTTCGCCAAGTCTTCCTCAGTGATGCCCGAGAATCTGTGGGAGAGACGCAGCTTCGTCACACCTGATTGACGGCGCGCTCTCGCTTACAACCATCCAAGATGGAGCCGGGAGTCGCTGTCCATTCCCTCACCGTGTGTTGTAGTCGACCACTTTGCTGTTGGGCTTCACAAACGTGTCGTAGACGACCTTCATCTCGGAGTCAATGACGGTGACTCTGGTCAGCTCCAGACCCTGCTTAGTGTAGCACTGATCACACAGACAGGAAAAAAGCAATTAAAGCTATGCTAATGCTTTTTATTGCTATGCTATTTATCAATTTATTATTTTTTCTGTTTGTTTTTGAGGGATTTAATTTTTGGAAAATCAGGATTTATTTTCACCACCATCTTGTTTTTTTTACAACTTTCCTTTATTTGGACTTCTAATTCAGTACATAATAGGTCAGGGTTTTTTCTTTTAACCAAATTAAATGTCAAATGTCTGCAGAAGAGGATTAGGACTGATGAAAAAAAAAATTCAGACTTTATTTTCTACATAATTCTGGTGTTTTTTCTCTTTACTCCCACTTTAATCTCAGATTTCTGACTGAGGAGATCCTGATAACTTAGCAATTTCTTAATGAAACATTTTTTTTCGCAGTTTTACAATGTTTTTTTTTTCCAGTGAAATGGCATCTTTTCTACTAATATTCTCGTAACTGCACAAAAATTCTCGTATCCTGGCCCTAATACTCCGTCGTACAACTCAGAGAACAGATGACTGAATTAAAAGCCACTTTTTAAAAATATTTTAATAACGTTTATTTTTATAAAAGAAAGCAGGCAAAAAAAAATCTATTAAAATTGCACCTGGGATGAAACAAATCATAGATTTTTTCACTAAGCCTTGCCGCCCGACCGTGGTTTGCGGTGCAACTCGAGACGATTCTTCTTCCCGTTTCGCTCCAACTCACCATCTCACAATCCAAAGCGAAAACGCCGCCGTTTCCGTCCGCTGGCAGCGGTTTGCTGAATGTCGACACGAAGCCGTCCAGGGACTCTTTGCGGCCGTCCTGCACATGTTGCTACGGAAACGCAGACCGATGAAGAAAATTAAAAGCTCAGAAATTAATATTAGACAATTGAAGGAGGCACATGAAAATTTAAAAAGTTTTCCTAAAAATTCATAACGACATCTTGACTTACTTAAGTTATTTAACAATAAAATATAGTTAAATAACTATAATAAATAAATAAATATAAAATAACTGATTAAATAAATCAATAAACAAACAAGAATAACTACAAAAATAAATAACTCTAGCTATAAATAAAAATGAACAAATAAATGACTACAGTTAGGTCAATAAATTTGTTTGTTATAGTTAATAAATTAACAAAAAATTACTAAATACCTAGAGTTTAATAAATTGATGATTAAAATAATTATAAACAAATAACTACATTTAAATATTTATAATCAAATAAAATAACTTGCATAAATAAATAACTGACATTAAATAAAATATCCAATACATAAATCACCTAATAAACAAATAACTGTAGTTAAATAAAAACTACACAAGTAACTATATAAATAAACACAGCTTTAAGTTTTATCATCTCCAACTAAAATAAGTTAATACCATTATTAACACTATTGTAATACCACTAATATAACACTAAGAGAATAAGAAAAATCAAATACCATCTTAAAGAAAGATGGTATTAGTTATTAGTTAACTTGGTGACAGTTAACTACGTCTTTCTAAACAATAAATATGATGTTTGGATGATTAATTTTATTGCTTGTCCAGCTGATAAACGTAACATGTCAAAGTTTATTTTAGGGTTTTACTACTTCTAGAGTAATCTTTGAGTCCATATCTTTCTAAACTCTAAGTAGGGAGGACATGATTATCATTTTGTTCTGATACCTTCGCTATCTGGCATCCAGTAGCTCCAACAGCAGCCGAGCAGCAGCTGTACGTCGTCTCCCAGCCGCCGGCGACTGAGACGAGGAATAAAACACGGTGAGGAGACGACCGACTCAGAAGGAAAGAGAACTCAGAAGGAAAGCACTTACCTCTATGCCTGCGTAAACGCCCCCAGTGGTAGCTGCACTCCTCTCTGCGTACGCAGCTGCCGTTGACGTTGACCTTATACTCGGCGCCGCAGCGACAGCATATCCTGCCGAACGCTGCAGGAAAATGAGCAGAAACGTTTTAGCTGAAAGCACGGTGCTGGTTTAAGACGCTGCGTAGTTACTCACGGTCTGGGCAGATCTTTCTCTCTGGCTGGTTGTAGATGACGGCCTTGCCTGAGGCCTCGGGGTTCAGCCGGGGGTATCCGTGCTCCTGCAGCTGCTGCTCTGTCATCAGGTACGCCTGCAGCTTCCTGTACAGGCTGGCGCCTGCACAAACAACACAACAACTAAGTCTATCACAAACTTCTAGAACAAAATGAGACACATATATGTGAAATATCCACAGTTGGTTAGTAATTAGTTGCATTTGAGTAACTTTTTTAAAAAGGAGGGTTTTTTTATTACGCTGTACTTTTTACTTTTACTCCAGACATTTTATTATGAAATATTTCTGCTCTTAATGAGCAATACTTCTGGATTTTCTACCCACTGAATGAAAAGCAAACATGTTTTAATCAAAACTTCAACAAACAAAGAAACACCTGCGGTTTTTGTTAAAGTTTGATAAGTTTTTTATTGAAAGAAACTGATTTGGAAACATTTTCTTTTGCCTGATTTTGTTATTTTTTTTGTTACTTCTGTGAATTATTGTGATTTTTGTCCTTAAAATACCAAAATTTCAACTTAATTTAACATTTTGGACCATCTGATGATGACATTTTTATATTTTAAGTGATTGATAATTTGATCAGTTACTCAGGACGTGAGCAGACTCAAATACTTTTTACTCTTGCTTGAGTAAAAGTAAAAAGTAGCCAAAAATCATTTGGCAAAAAGTCTACTCAAGTTCTGAGTAATAGATAAAATTATCAATCATATATTGATATAAGTAACAAAAAATAATAAAATCAGACAAAAGAAAATGTTTCCAAATCAGTTTCTTTCAATACAAAATGTATGAAACAAAAGGAAACTTGGGAATCAGAAAAGGCTTAATTTAGTAATTTTCTTGTTATTTAGCTGGAGCGCTGTTAGCATCTCCCCTCTGACGTGAGTCATGGGTTGGTGACCCTCAGGTCGTCACATGGCAGCTTGAACAGCCATTCTACTGTGAAACTGCTTCTGGACTGTAAATGGTTTTACTTTTTGTTTTTTTTAGAGTTAGAATCTTTGTTTTCTGCTGCCGAGCATGTGATCAAGTGACACATAAAGAGCTGAATCCAGAAAAACAAAGAAACAAGAAGAGAGAAACGAGCACATGTGTCATCTGATCTGAATAGAGGCCGTGTGTTTTTCACCGGAGAGTTTCTCCTCCTGCTGTTTGCCCGACCGGTTGACAGTGAAGCTGGTTGTTGCTGCAAGACGACCTCCCAGAACCTCCTCATGGGACTGCGCCTTTCGCTTCGCTGCAAGCCCAGAATCCTCTGCAGAAAAGGCAAAACAGATTCACTGGCTGTCATTTCAGCAACGATAAAACAGATGAACTGTACAAAAATGAAAACAGACAGACATTCACTTCCTTGTATTTGTTGTAACCAAGTCAGACACAATGTTTTCCTCATCCACTTGACACCATAAAAAATCTGAACATTTATTTACAATTGTGCAATTGTTGATTTTTGTGTTTTTTATGAAGTGAAGCACTTTGAGCCGCCTTGTTGCTGAAATGTGTTTTCCGAATAAAATTTTATTTCGAAATAACTCTGATGAACATAAATAACTAAAAAACTAAGATATATCAGGCAATAATAAAAAATTCCATTTCAGAATTCAGTTCATTTGAGTTCAACTGTAACTGAGCGACTCGGCTTAAAAATAAAATCTCTAACCTGATTTAAATAGATTTATTTTCTTGCTTTTTTCTAAATGATCTAAAATAGAAATTACAGAAAATAGTTTAAGACATTCTTTTTGTTAGTTTTTTGTTAGGCCTAGGCTACAAGAATTTTTGTTTGATTGTGAGAATGTAGTCAAAATATGAGCAAAATAAAGATGCAATTTTACTATAAGAAATACTTAAAATTATAGGGAAAAAAAGTCGTTTTTATGAGGAAAAGGTTTCGTGATTCGTTTCCTTCAAAACAGACGCATTCGTTTCCTCAGTCATTTCAAAGTCTTGATAAAATATTTTCTTATCTGCAAATCCTGTAACAAAGTACAACTTCATGAGTCGCTCAACATTCCTCAATTTAAGTTTTGCTATTTTTCATGTCAAATTTCTCATAAAGTTAGTATTTCATTCTCCTCGAAGTACGACTTTATTCTGGTAATATTATGACTTTATTCCCACATTATTTTGACTCTGTTATCTTAAATTTTTAATTAATAATTTGTCATAGAGTTGACCTGATTTCAAAGTCGAAATAATTAGAAGCTGTAAAAACTTGTCAAACAAGATGGCGGCATCACTCTGTCTGTGCTGACATCACTCTGTGCTATGGAAACCCAACGGTTGCATTGATGGGAAAAAAGTCCAGATTATCCAGAAATTAAATCTTCAAGAAACAAAGATGATTTATTGGCCAGCCTGAGCTCAAACACAACATCTTTCAGATGAAGGCATAGCTTCCTGACAGGCTTAAAAGGTATCAATCAGGGGAAGAGTACAAATAAATCCCTCATTATTAAATACAATGCAGAAAGTACTCAACTTCAATGTGTTTTATTGGGTTTTAATGTAAGAAATTGATGCCGTTTGCTGCTTTTAAAGCTGCAGGTTAAGTTGTGAATTGATTCTTAGATTTATTATGAAGGATCTATGCCAAAATAAAAGTGGAAAATGTGAAATTATCAATTATCCCCTGATTTTTTTTCCAAACCATAACAAGATTTAAACTTCATAGATGGGAGCTGAGACTACACACTTTTGACAGGCGACGAACGCGAGCTGCTTTTGCCCCGAAGCTTCTTCAGCGTGTTGACGGCAACGTTGAGGTAGATGTTTTTACTGCTGCTGCGCTCGTACACCAGCTTCTCTTCATCAAGGGCCTGAAACAACCGTCACAACCATCTTTAAGTGAAAACGTCACCCAGACGTCAACCAGATCAAACATCCGGTTCTGTTAACAAACAACATAAACCGAGTTTAGCAGAGCAGGAAGAAGAGATAATGTTCACACCATCTGAAATGCAGCCTCCTGCGATGGGCAAAACTTGACACATTCGTCTATGAACGTGTTGAGGTAGCGCTGGCGGATGTTGGTGGGAACCTTCGCCCCGAACTCAGTGGGGATGACCGGACGCCTCATGGAGGTGCTCTGGGGAAAAAAAACAAATATGCAGAGAAGAGAGTCACTTAAAACAAAAATTACACATTTTTCCAGGTGAACGAGAAAGCCTTTACAAGACTTTAAGGAACATTCACAACAGCTCTGTTTAGTCTGGTTTAATCCAACTCTAGCATTTTTTCCTAAAACTCTGGTCACGAAATCTGACGTGAACCATCTTACTGCTTGTACTGCACAAAACACAAAATCTTTATCAAGTATTTTGCTGAGTTTCTAGTACAAATATCCTATTATTACATTTAAAATAGTACAAACTAACTTAGAAGTAACTTTTCAGCAAGACATTACAGCTTGTTTTAAATCGGTAATTCCTTAATATTGACGAGAAAGTGCTTCTTCCACTGGCAGATTAGTTCAGATATTTTTCACATTATACGTAAAATAGTTTGCCAATGGAGCTGGCACTAGTTGGAGATCGCTCCACAGCACAGGGCATTCTGGGTAAAAGCAATAAAAGCGAAGGTGAGTTGAGCCTGAGCAGAAGAAACGGTTTGTGGTCCTACAACTACTAAAATCTGGCACTACTCCATTTTCATATACATTTTGTGAAGAACACTGCAAAAACAAAATCTCAAAGTATTTTGTCTAGTTTTTGTGCAACATATCAAAACTTAAAAGTAGCTTTTCAGCAAGACATAAGAAGACATAAGAGCTTGTTTAAGTAAATAATTTCTTAATATCAATGACAAAGTAATAGTCAAACTGGCAGATTATTTC
The DNA here is from genome assembly GCA_902982915.1 of Phalloptychus januarius. Taxonomy (NCBI): domain Eukaryota; kingdom Metazoa; phylum Chordata; class Actinopteri; order Cyprinodontiformes; family Poeciliidae; genus Phalloptychus; species Phalloptychus januarius. The sequence continues at coordinate 5,605,844 of CADWAE010000076.1, read as the reverse complement.
ACTTACATCAAGACATTTTTCCCCAATAATCTATCAGTGAAACCAGTACTTTTTAAATCTATATTAAGGAATTATTAACTAAAAAAATCTTCTATTTCTTGTTGAAAAGTCACTTGTAAGTTAGTTTAGTCTTAATTAAAGTGTAGTAAGACATTTGCACAAGAAACTAGAGAAATACATTTTGTGTTTGCAGAGAAGAAAGTTGTTCAGTTTCTTGTTCAGAGGTTTTCATGTCGTTTCCCTCATTAGTTCTTGCTACAGCGCCACCACAGGTGAGGGAGTGAACAGCTTTTTGAAATACTTTCGTTTGTTTGACGCAATGCAGTGTGAAAGCAACAACTGAAAATGTAACAAATGTTGCAACTTTGGTCCCCAATCAGTCGGGACTGGACCTTTAGAGATTTCTAGCACTGTGCAGAAATAAAAAACGCCTGCACAAAGAGGCATAACATATCTATGAGATTATCAAATAATGCCTGGCATGGGTAGGTAGAAATCACCTTCATGGTGGGTGTGTGTGCCGTCCTCTTCTGCGCCACCGTAGTCGAGGTTTTGGACAGAATGCCAGCTGTGGTTTGGCTCTTCACCCCCGGGGGAGTCTCACTGGCAGCTGGTTTCCCATGTGCTGGACCTGCTGGGACAAACACCAACATTTGACTAATTATAAAGCAAAGCACGAACTTTCAACCAGAGCCGGGAGGCCTGCCTACTCGTCTTGGAGGAGGTTATCTGAGGATTGGGTCGGTGAGCGATTCTCTTCTTCTCTCCAGCGAAGACGGAGGTCGAACTCTGCGAGGCGGCTTTCACTGATGCTGAAAGCTGGGCGGCTTGCTGCTGCGCCAGCTGCATTCGCTGGAAGCAGACCTCCTGCGGAGTGGGCCGCTTATACGGCCGGACCACTGTCTTCGAAGGTGCATCGGCCTGGAAAGTACCGAAAAGTACTGACATTATGAAACTATGTGAACACATCGCTGAAAAATACAAAATCTGCAGTATTTTTGTCTAGTTTCTGATGAAGATATCTTGGTGAACTTGAAATGAGACAAAAAATAACCTTAAAGTAACTTTTCAGGAAGATATTGAAGCTTTTTTTTTAAAGTTAGGAATTCCTTAACACTGATTAAAAGGAAGTAGTAGGGCGAGCTGTGATGGCGCAGGGGTGAAGCACAACCCACATATGGAGGCTTTTGACACGACCGTCGCAGGTTCGATTCCCAGCCTAGTGACCTTTGCCGCATCTCTTCCCCATTCCCTCGTTCTCCACTTTCCGGTCACTCGAAGAGTCACTAAATTATGTTTTCTTAAGTAGTGCAAAAGAAATCCGATTCCTCAGATAATCGTAAAAATATTCTATGGAGTACTCCATCCATCCATCCATCCATCCATCCATCCATCCATCCATCCATCCATTTTCTATACTCTCTTGTCCCTTAGTGGGGTCGGGAGGTGCTGGTGCCGATCTCCAGCTAACGTTCTGGGCGAGAGGCAGGGTACATCCTGGACAGGTCACCAGTCTGTCGCAGGGCAACACAGAGACACACAGGACAAACAACCATGCACACACACACTCACACCTAGGGAGAAATTAGGGAGACCAATTAACCTGACAGTCATGTTTTTGGACTGTGGAAGGAAGCTGGAGTACCCGGAGAGAACCCACAGGAAGAACATGCAAACTCCATGCAGAAAGACTGGGGCCGGGAATCGAACCCAGAACCTTCTTGCTGCAAGGCAAGAAGGTTTTTACAGCTGTTGTAAAATATTATTTTACAACAGCCTTAATAGATTTAAATCATTTTACAAGACAAAGTCTTTTTAAAGGTTTTATTGGCCTTTATTTGGTAGTGAATTGACAGGAAAGTTGGTAATGAGAGAGGGAGCAAAAGGTCACCGGGCCGGGAATAGAACCTGCGTCGAGGAAAAAGGCCTCCATGTGTGGGCTATGTTTAACCCCTGCGACACCACAGCACAACCAACCAAGTAAGTTTTTATTTTAAGGGGTTAAAGCCCCATAAATTAGAAGAGGGGATAATATCTTTAGTATGACTTTAACTCTCCCTCTCTGAGTTTACTCTGGTACGTTCAATTCTTAGAATACTGATACCCTAAAATAAAATCAAAGTACAGAATTAGCTTTAAAGAGAGACTTTTATGACACAGAAACCTGATCAGAGCAGCTCTCTGGTTTGTTTCCATTCCAAATCATATCAGGAAAACCCCCGAGTTCTGGTTTACAGGTACATGTTTCATATGTTGTTTTACTTCCTTGTTTCTCTGTCGCCGCCACCTGAAGCTCCACCTCAACTTAGAAATAAAAACATCACAGGATGGTGTGAAGTAAACATCACACTACAGGGGATTTTTTCCACTCTTCACATAAAAGTCAGACTTTAAAAGGTAGAAAGGAAACTCCCTCTCATTCAGTGGACGATTCAGATGTTCCTGTTCTGACTTCTACTAACACAAGCTTGATGTTGTTTTTACAAAATACCATCATTGTTTGCAAACATGACCTGTGCATGAGTGACTAAATCTGTAGAAAGTGTTTGTGCATAAAATAAAATCTACCATACAATTAAAACGATTCAAAAGTGTCTGACTTACATCTCCTTTGGCAACGAAATGGGACACTCTCTTCTTTTGGCCGGGGAAGAGAGTGGTTAAAGTGCTGTCTGTGCTTCTCTCTTCCTCTGAATCCCTGGAAACCTGAAAGAGGAAAAGAAGAAAACTACCACGCTTGAACTGCAAAACAACAAAATATTAACAGATATTTTTTGCCTAGTTTCTTGTGAAAATACTTGAAAAGACTCTTAACTTACAAGAAACTTTTCAGCAAAATTTATGAGGTTGTTTTAAGTTAACAAGGCTTTAATATTGGTTTAAAAAGTTACTCGTTCCACTGGCAAATATTTTCACTTAGAACATGTTGGTCTAAGTGAAATAATCTGCCAGTGGAACAAGTAACTTTTCATCAATATTGACTCAAAACAAGCACCTATATTTTGCTGAAAAATTACTTGCAAGTTACTTTTGCCTCTCGCTAAATGCCAAACAAAAATACTTTGCAAGATTTTGCGTTTTTTCACTGTAGTTATTAAGAGTGCGCTGATTGCAGTTTTCTGGCTGAACGCCGATTACCGATCTTTAAGAAACCTGAATTTTATTTTGGCCGATACCAATTTTTTTGTCTGAAATGTTGCTAAATATAGCAAGAAAGTTGGTAAAAGTGGTTGATTATTAACTGTAAATGTGCAGACATGACCTGCTTGCTTCACATGCAAGTGTGATCACAGATCTCCCAAATGTAAGGAAATTAATAAATTGGCTGGTCGATAAATTTGTGCACCTCTGGAAGTTATAAAATGAATGACAAGTAAAAGAGCAGTAACCGAAAGACAGCAGCACCTGCTTTGCTTGCCTTCCCTTGTCCTCCTTCTTCACATCGTTGGATTCGTTGAAGATCCGCAAACACTCCTCCATCGGATCCGAGTCGAAGTCCAGGTCGTCCTGAAACATGGAGAAGTCGACTCGGATGTCGTCAGGCTCCTCCCAGCTCGTCCTGCTGCGTTCCGGTTCCCTGTCTGCCTCGTCCTCAGAGGAAGATGGCGTCCTCTCTGAAGCCTTCCTCTTGCTCAGAAGTCCCCTCTTTAAAGCGTCGGCTGATTTCCTGACCAGGACTTCCTCCGGCTCGTCGTCGCCATCCACCTCCATCGGGTCGGCCTCCTCAGGGCTCTCATCTCCGAACAGATCTGCGTGGCTTAGACTCAGACTCTTGTCTTCGAGTTTCTTTTTTGACGAGCTGGCGCTTTGCTTCACTTTAGCCGAGCTCCCCTTGCAGCTGCTGGAGCTGCTTTTGCTTTTCTTAACGTCCTTTTCTCTTTTACCGCTGTCCAGTTTGCCATTTCTGTGCTGGCTGTCTTTATTCCTGCTTTGGTCTTTCTCACGCTCCGATGGTTTCAGTTTTTTGCTCTCTCGTGCATCTTTGTCTTGTACACTTAAGGCTCTCTTAAGTTTCTCCACCATCTTGCTCTTGCTCTCACGTCTCTTTTCATCCCTGCCTTCTCTCTGGAATTTATCCTTCACCTTTAGCGTATTTTTACCATCATCTTTCTGATTTTTATTCTCCTTCTTTGCTGAGTCTTGCTTAAAGTTTTTACATGATAATTTGTCTTTTGCACTACTGCTGCTACCACTGCTATTTTTAACACCAGTTGATATCTTTAGTTCTTTATCGATATTTTGCGTTTTCTCCGGTTTGCTCATTTTACCATGACCGCTTTGATCTGCCAGCTTCTTTTTCTCCAAGTTCTCCTTTTGTTTGGTATTTTCCTGTGAGTCTAAGTCCTGTGCAAGCTCCTCCTTGTTCCTCTGTGTAAGTGCGCCCTTTATACTTTTACTCCTGTCTTTTGTATCTTTCCCCAAAGCGTCTCTGGCCGACACAAAGTTGGCCTTTCTTTGCTGGAGATTGCTAAGCGATGTGGGTCGGTACTCCGTTCCAGAGCTCTCCCCATCAGAGTCGGAGATAGTGTACTTTTTTAAGTCTATACCCGCCTGCTGTGGCTTTTTCCCAGCTGTATCGCCCTCCTTATCTGAAGCATTCAGCTGATATGCCTTCTTATAGTCAGTCTTCACTGGATGGGAACCCTCGACTCTCTTGTTTTTCACTGCGATCCCTGCAGAGTAGTTGGACAGAGGGTCATACTCCATGTCCGTAAACGGCCTAGAGTTGTCCAGAGTGTATTTGCACTTTGCAGAGGATGCAGTGTTCAGATACTTGGGGCTCTGGGGAGGGCAGGCAACTTGTGTCCGAGACTGAGGCTTTTTCAGAGAAGTGGGAACATATTCCATGGAGCTGCTGCTGTTGTACGTCTGACTCTCTGAATCCAAGGTGTACTTGCTGCAGCCCGGGGTGGGATCGTATCCTCCCGATGTGATCTGATAGCTCCCAGGGTCGTAAGCCAGGTGCGAGGCTGCCGCTGGGCTTTTAGCGACGTCGGATGAAGACGAGCTGGTCTTTTCAGTGGGATTGTAAGGTTCGTCTCCGATGCGAGAGAGCTTCCGCTGTTCTCGCTCCACCTCGCCACGGACTTCCTCGATGGCTCTGTTGACCATCTCCAAAGCGCCGCTAAAGTCCCCGGAAGGAGCAGGCTGCCCATTCTGCTGCTCCTGACGTCTCACTACTTCTGGGTTGAAGGGATCGTAACCCTCGTCTGCAAGAAACACAGCAACAAAATTATCAGTTATTATCAATATCGACTGATCGTCCAGCTCTACTGGCAGATTATCTAACTTACTAGAGGGGAAAAAGTCTTGTTGTAAGTAAAATAATATTCCGGTGGGACTTGCACATTTTTATCAATATTAAGGTTTCATTTACCTAAAACAAGCTGCTGTATCTTTCAGAAAGGATACTTTGTAAGTTTCCTGCATCTTATTTCAAGCTTGCAGTGATATTTCAACTAGAAATATTAAAAAAATGTGGTATGATTTTGCGTTTTTGCAGTGTAACTTTCCTCCCAATGGCTTGTAAAGATTTGGCTTAATGTATGCAGACCAATTTTTTTTTTTAAAATATTGACATGGCAAATGCAGATCTTTTAAAAGTTTTTAAGGTTTTTATTGCAGGGAATAAATCCTGCATTAATTAACAACCAATGTCTATTTCCATTTTGTTGCCATTTGTGTGTGTGTGTGTGTGTGTGTGTGTTTCAGGAGCAATCGGTTTTTTTTTAGTCATGTGACGACCAAAGTCACATGACTTTGGTTGTTAATTAATCCTGTATTAATTGCCTATTGTCTATTTCCATTGTGTTGCCATTTGCATGTGTGTTTCAGGAATTGTGGGGTGTTTAATTGAAGCAAAGGAGAAACATCAGTTGTGTTATTGTTTCTTCACTGTGTTGAATAGGCTGGAAAAAATATACAATAGTTGTAAATATTGGTCATCTGCCCTAACAGCAACATTAATTTCAGCTTTCAACATCACTGTGCAGCCAAAATTATTCATTAGATGATGTACAAATCAGATGAAAAAGAAACAAGAGAATAAAAGTTTCCAGATAGAAAACGACAGAAAAATCTTGGATGAAAAGGCTTTTAAATAAAATTAAGGAGAGATATTCATATCGTAAAACACAAAATTGCAATTACTTTATCTCAAAGAAAGAAATAAGAGTCAAGAAGTCTTGCAAATTGCTATTTTAAATCTAAATATTGGATTTTAGGAAGGGTGGACTCTCTAAAGAGAGTCTGAAACAAATGTTTCAAGACTCGCATCATATCGCAAAAACCAAACTCCCATAAACATAATGAGAACTGCAGAAGGAGTGGAAAATGTTGCTACTGGGATTCTGTTAGAGGACGCCTGTGCTTACTTTTTTATTATTTTATCTCAGCAGCCTTGTGTGATTTATTATTAAATGTCTGTGCTATAAGATAATTCCCAGTGTAGTATATTTATTTTTCCAAGAAAGCAAAATGATTTACGATGCAGATACCATGAAATACAGGTAGCTTTATATTACAGCTAATAAACTGATAAAGAATAGTATCTTTATTTTTTTCAAATACTGGACTGTGATTAAGAGATGTTATCATATGTTTTTGCAGAAACGCTTATATTGCCTTGTAAAGGCATTTATTTTCTCCTGTTACATCCTCAAACTTCAAAATATCATTCTGGCGTTTTAAATATCAAAAAAAAAAAATCAATTCTCAATTTAACTGACATATGAAGGCAATTAATTAAACAATTTAACTCAAGTTAAATGTTTTTAAGAGGTACTTCTCCTAAACCGTCTTTGGACCAAAAAGCAACACAATTCACTTTGTAATGCTCTACATTAGATGCTCTAATGTGTCTGCGATATAAACATATCTACTGCGATATAAACATATCTAAATATCTTTAAATTGTCTCAGCTTGCAGTAGTCACAAAATAAGAGCATCACCAGAAACCTAGCGAAACCTAGCTTTCACTTCAGAGCAACGGGAACGGAAGCTCTAATAAGTATATTTTGTTACATTTTGTCGCAACAGAAGACAAATGAAATGAACACTCAACTAAATTAGCACCTTTTTGTCCAGACTGTAGCTTTTTAACGTCTCCGTAGGACGGCCGACTCTGCCGGCTGTGTCTGAAATGACAGTACGGTCTGTTACACCCATTTCTACTGCTTTTGTCGTCGCTGTAGTCCGCGTAAAACGGACAGTCAATCCCTCGGAAGAAGCCGGTGGACCTTAACATTATCTCCGGATTGTCGTCTCATGCCCGAACGTCCTCCACGGGCTTTGTTTTCCGCGTCTGGTTTCTCAAACTACCAGCAAACTGGAACAATAACAGGGTCCCTAAGGCGCCATGACAGACTGGATGAGAAGAGCGGAAGTCTCGCGTGAGTTGCCGCTCGATCGTGTCAGAGGGATGGCGGAACCGAAACCAGGTTCCAAAAGACTGGAAACACCATAACCGTTAGAGCGGTTAAGAACATGGCTTTATCTCAAATTGAAGTCTTATTTTGAATCACAGATTCAGCCTTTAATCGGCTTATAGTTCATCTCAATACGACAGTGATTCTCAAAGTCTGTTTTAATTCGCTCCCTGCTGGTATTAACAACTTTTTCAGCTTCTCAATGTTCTTCTTAGACCTTCTAACGAGCCATCATTTGATCCAGGTGTGTTAAACCAGGGGGGGCACTAAAACATGCAGAATGCCGGACCGACTTTGGGAACCACTGCAATACCACATTTACTAATAACTGCTTTTTTATTGTACGATCACACGTGAAATTAAGAGGCAAGTGTTTGAAAAGTTTATTAACACTGATTAAGTTACATGTAGCCTTCCGCTTTTAGTAAAACTTTCTAGTTTTACAACATAATGGACTCCACAAAACCCTATATTTTTGTGGGAAGTCATAGGCTTGTTGCAAACACTGAAAATGGCAAATTTATTGTTTTAAAGTATTATCTACCACTTTATTGGTTTAGTTATATTAGAAATAAGACATAACAACCTTAAGTTAGAAGTCACACAAATCAGAGATGCCAACAGGATACCTTCAGTAAAAGCTGATTATACATCAGCATTTTGTACATTTTCACAAATGTAGTGTTTTCAATTCATTTAAGATGCAAAAGATTAAAAAGAACCATGTCATGGTTAGGTTTGCAACTTTCCCTTTCATGTTATGTGCAGCAGCCATATTTAATTTTTCTAGCATGAGGTTGTACAGCATGGTTCGCCCTCTAGGGACAGTTCCTCCCACATGGATGGATGTTTTGGATAGCCAGTTAAAGTCTGGATTTTGTAGATTCCTCCAAAACTCTCCAACATTCAGCACCACACTTCGAGGCCGTTCCAGCTTTCTCCTCCATCGACTTGGAGCTCAAATCGCAGCATCAAGTGTAGAAGAACTATTCCAATAAGCCTTTAGAGAACTATAAAACAAAGGATAAAGTAATGACAAGCAAAGGAATTTCACAAATACCAAGAGTCCGATCATTATTTTTAAATACATTTTATGCTAGGATTAAGAAAATTACTTTAACCAAATGGGATACTTAGTCTGCAAGTGCAAAGAAATAAAACATCCAAAATTTACTCACCTATTAACACAAACAGCCCCTTAAAATTAAAATATGTACAGATGTTAATTAGAATAATGTCACCTTAACTGATGGAGATTACAGGGTATTTCAGGAGACATGTAATTTTTTTCATAATTTCAGCTTTCAAACTAGCAAAAATATAAAATATTATAACATATTTTAGCCATAAGCTTCTTAAATGATACCTACCTGCACAGCCACTGTCGACATTGAGCCAGACTCGTGCTCAGGCTTTTTATCAGTTCCTGAACACCTGCTATTATTCCCAGGTGTGCAGAGACAGGTGACAGGTGAGGTAATAATTGGCTGGGTATCAGCCAAAATACATATATTGGCTGATAGAGTATATTGACTGATACCCAGCCAATAAAGAAATATGTGTATTTCTTTATTTATTTATCTTGTAAACCTGCAACACAACTAGACTTCCATTAGAGGGGATAATTTTTGGCTGATTACACCACAGGCCATTTTAGTTGGATTTGTGGATTTTTTTTTCTCAAATTATAAGACTGCACGGTGGTCTAAGGAAAATAGGAGATCTGAGAGGTGAAGGGAAAAAGCAGGAGAGAAGATATAATAATATAAACACTCAGATTTGGACATTCTGGATTGAACAGGACACTCTTTAAAATATGAAAAAATAACAGGAAATTGCTTTTGTAATCAGAGTTTATTATGCTACTTTGTAAGAAATATGATAAGGAAAAGTATATTCTTATCTGACCGAAACCTTGAAAAGATTAAAATTAAAAAACAAATTATTAGAAGTGTTAGGGCAAAGATAAATGCCATTCATATTGCACCTTCTTCAGTGTGCTAGTTTATTTGGTAGGATTGAATTATTGTTTTTACTTTATGTTTTTATTCAGTATTATTTTTATAGATAATAGAGTTTTGTTTGATCCACACTTCTTGACATTTGGTGGCGGTAATACACGGTGTCCAAAATGCGACCTGAAGTGAATTTGTGAGACTATAATTCAAGAATGATGCAAGTTTTAACGCAACAGCAAAACTATTTGATGCGGATGGAGACATTTATTTTGAATTAGGACAAAAAAATTATTGCTCAACTTAAAATGTTTCTTCTCTGAAACATATTAGGGTTAAAACACAAGTATCCATCTTTTAATAACCAAAATTTTGCACTTTTTTTCTTAAATTTTATAGCAAATATGATCGTGTTTATTCTGTGGCTTTTACTGAAAAGCAGATTTTGACATATAATTGGTTATAGCAGGATTTTGTAGAGAAAGACAAAACATATTTTTGTATTTTTTCTAATCAAACTTGCAATAATCTGCAAACTTTATGCTTTATTTTAATGAGTCAAACGTGCAGCGCAGTGTTTTGAGTTTTGGATCTAGTTACACTTCAATTTCCAAGAAAAATATCCGATTACATTTGTTTAATTTAAATTTTGTACGCTTAGTTTATTATTATTGTTGAGCAGGTGGTTATAAAAATCTCAAGTGCACTCTTTTTTTAAAAAGTAACGCCATAAAATGTGGGAGTCAGAGTTGTCCAGCAGGGGGAGTTAGATACCCATTCTGGGTCAGATGAAGATACACAAATATTCCCCAGACCAGACTGTACAAAAAACAGTCTGGCGTTGCATCATTTAATGTCCCCATCTCTGACGTCTGCAGTGCAGAAAAAGAGGTTATGTAACAAACAGGTTGGTATTTGATATTTCAGATCCTCCTGTCTCTTGAACAAAGCAAAAATATACTCTGAAAGACTCAATAAAATACACTTATAACAAAGGGAATATAAAATAAAATGGCTGTCAAATTAATAGTATTGCTTAAATTGACCCATTTTAAGTGAAACTTGAGGTGATATTTTATCTGATGCAAAATAGATAACCCCCGGGGTCACCCCTGTAACCCCGGGGTGAAACAACTGGCATTTGTTTTACTCAGCAGAAGGTATTTTGAATCTCCTGCAGCTCTTGCAGGAGGTTGCATCAGTCCTGTCAGATGATGCCACTCGGGTTTCTGCTTAGAGCGCCCCCTACAGCTGCTTCCGCAAGGTGAAACTAGTCACATTTTATAGCAGGTTGGAAACAAGTGAGCTCATATTTACCCACAGCCAAGGACACATGTGAGGCAGTCTGTGTCGGCATCAGGGAGTGTTTTCAGATCCGGATGAAACGGCCTCAGCCTTGGCCAAAAGATAAGGCTGTTAATATAAAAGTTACAGGTCAAGTGTTTCCCATCAGGGGGATAACGAAACGCTGCAGTAAGCAGACCAGGCTGGTAAAACACTTGGCTTCGTACAGTGGGTCTGGGTTCTACAAACGATTGCTTCCTGGAGGTGTGGCTGGTGATGAGGTTTTACATTTTACTCAGATAGTTTCCAGAAGTCTGAACCAAAAGTGACCCACACCGTCTTAGTAGGCAAGTTCAGGCGTAAAGCATGACTGACGCATGGCTTCAGACCAAACAAAAAAGAAAATATGTGGGGAAAAAAGCTGGTGTTGGGATCGACCCCTATCGGTGGGGGAAGGAAAATATGTGAGACGATGTGACCAAGCTCCCTCCGATCTCATACTACTGTATAGCTAACTACATAGCAAACACGAAGAGTGCGTCCGTCATGGGGGACCATTCACTCACTGACCAACTAGGCTACATGACCATCTTAGCTTAAGCTACATAAGCTAAGCTATTTTTGCTAGTTCGGCAGCAAATACAACAGCAAGTATCACTGATATTTAGTATTATAAATCAAGTAAGAGTTGGTTGTGATTTGTTTATTGTTGTCATAGCAACTCCCTGCTACACGGACGTGTAGTTTGGACGTGTGACGTCATATTAGAACTATGAACGTATCGATTATGTTTGCCCGTGACATATGTAATGCGCCAGTTCGACGTTACTCGTCCTCTACTGTGAAGACAGAAGTGCCGATCCGATCGAAGCGGCTGTTGATGTTAATTATATAATTACAATCAATAAAATAATTATTTGGGAGAAACGCTTCGTTCACTTCCTCCGCTGCCATTACAAAAAAACTACAAGCAGACTACAATTCTAGAACAGCGCAGAAAAATGACGTAATCGTTCAAAAAGTCTTTCTGTTCGCTGATTGGCCCAGTAAAAAAATCGACTGAAGAGAATCCGAGTCAAAGGTAGAAATCCCAAACTGTACGGTAAGCCAGAACTTTTGAGTGAAGTTGGATAAGAAGGCAGTGACCAGGTTATAAGGACATAAGATCAGAATGTAGTTCAAAGTATTTTATTGCATTTTTTTTTTTTAGAAAAACAATACAAAAATCTGTTGCAACTGTCAAATGTTGCCTTGAGTGAACTGCAATCATTCACATGGTACAGTAAAGTGCTTATTTTAAATCAAATGTTTTGTACTTAAAGGACTTTTATACTTTAAATGTCTTCCTCTGAGCACAATAGGCCTGGGGCTGTTCAGTGTTAAAATTAGGCATCAATTGACTAAAATACTTGCAGACTGTATCAGTATAAACAGACTAAGCTCATATCAATGAAGAGGAGCCGTTTATAACATGTGACTCATGTTGCTGGATTTTTAGACACCTGGCCTGTGGGCTACATTCAAACTGTGGGGAGGCTTGTGATACTGTCCATTTGAATGACTGTATTTTAACACTTTTTTTTTTCTTTTTTGACAAACGATAACAGAGGCTGCAAGATTTAATTCACCCTCTTTTTTTCCCCTGCAAACAAGAAGGCAGACCAGAACAAAAACTGCCACAGGACAGATGTTAGAAATGGTCGTGACCAATTAAACTCTTAATTATACCTGTGAGGATATTAGAGTGTGGCCAAAGTGTGCATTAACAAGTTTCCAGCCCCGTCAGAAAATAGGGAACAACTTGGATGAAGCTTACAAAGGGAAGAAAAAGGCAAAAAAAAAAAATACTGAAATGTATAGGTATCTTCAAAACCCCTAAAGATTGCCTGGATCATCAGCTTAATGCTTTAAGATTGATAGCAAAGTAGTTTCCAACACTGGAGAAGAAACAGCTGCATATATAAACTTCAAGTAAGTCTTATTATAAGACATAAAACCCCCTAATGATGTGTCTGTAGAAAGGTATCTAGAACTATTACAGTGTCCTATTATCAGCATAAAGGGCTGCAAGATTTAATTTCCAGAGTACCACCGCTGCGCTGCTAACAGGACATGGACACATAGCAGTCTCCTCACGTCTCAATGCTACATGATGGATTACATGTTCATCGTCACAACTTGCACTTTCTTTGGTGAAATGGCTTCAGCGCTGAGACTATGTCACCAGTCCATTACCTTTCACGTAATCGGAACAATTATTACCAACTTTCACACGTACAAAAGTAAAAAAACAAAAAAGAAAGGAAAAAAGAAAGAAAACTTGCTTTCACTGGGCATGAGCGCCCCAGATTAACTACACAAGCTCTGTGTATTTCACCTCGTACAGCATACTATCAACTTAAAAAAACAAAAAAAATTAAAGGACAAATTCTGGAGCTATATCTAAACTGAACAGCACCAGGATAAAAAAAAAAAGACAATACACTCATCTAAAAGATAAAAATGTGGCACATTAATGTGGAGCTGTCAGCAGATAAAATGTAAGCTCATAATACAGCTAATTTCAAATGTTTTTTGTGGAATGTTTTTCCTTTTTAAAAAACATTTTTCCTGAAAAATATTGCCAGCTTTTTATTTGCAAAGCAGTTTTGTTATTCTGAAAGGGTGTATGTCCCAAAAAAGAGGAAAAAAAAGGTTGAAATTTTAAATGCATTTGGTGGGGGTAAAACAAAAACAACAAAAAGATAGTCTGCTCACAGTGGCCATGTGCTTTTTCAAACCCCTTACAGGAGTTCTATCCTTTACTTGCAAAATATTTAAGGTTAAATATCAAATGCACAATTTCATCAAAAAAAAAAAAATATATACAAAATTTGCTTGTAGATAAAAAAAAAAAAAAAAAAAAAAGGACACGTTGTGGATTCCTTACACTGAAAGTAACACTGACCCATTTTCACTTGCTAAGCCATTTAAGAGAATCTGAAATTAGCCTAACATACCAGTAATACAAGCTAAAAGTCTTTACTGGGTGGCCAGACACTTGCAAGGTGTCAACTTCTATACCATCAGACCTGGTCTGAATGTCTCCAACGAGTAGTGCTGCGGATAATTTGGCATGTATGGTCAGATCACATTATGGACAGAAAAGGGACCAATTAACATTCTTTGCTCTTAAAGCATTAAGTGCATGGCCACCAGGCTGATGAGTGCATGCTCCAGAAGCTCAAATGAGAGAATGGAGGGGAGAAAAAAAATATATAAATCTGAGCAGTCTCTAGCCACAGAACGGGCTGCACCAGGCACAGACAGGAAGTGGCTTCCAGCCCGTTCAGCGTCTCCAATACAAAATCCTTTTCAGACAGAACAGCCTTCATATTGGCATATTGCATAAGCTTGTATGTTTCAGCAGATGGGCTGCTCATGCGTGTACATACAGGCAAAGAGAACATTCCAGATAACTTAATTCACAGTGGATCCAGTTGTAACATGGGAGCAGCACAACAGGTTGTCCTTTGGTGTCTGAGCTTAAAGTTCTGACTTATAAACTGAGTCATATGAAGGAGAAAAAAAAAATACTATCCCAAAACATGAACTGGCCCTCCTCCCCAACCTGAATGTGCTGTTATGCAGGCCCTGTGTAGTTGTGCTTCAGAAGTGCTGCATAAAGGTAGAAGGCATTATTTAGAGGGATGGCTGGAAGCGCCATCCGTCTTCACAGGTCGGGACCAAAGCCGGATTGAGAGGAAAAGAGGGAGGAGCCAAAACTGGGGAGGGTGGGGGAGGAATCAGAGCAGTCCAGCCTGGAAAGTCCTTGTAAATGAGGTTTCAGGAACTCCAGGATGAAGCAGTTCAAGCGCAGTCTCCCACGATGACGAGAGGAGCCAGGAGCTGGCAGAGCTCTGCAGCGGAGACGGGGCCTCCCTTTAGCTGGCTGTTGCGCTGCCTGCGCCGGGCCAGCTTGGATTTGGATGGAGGTGACAGGCGCATGGAGGAGCCGCTAGCAGCTACGACCAGCGGGACTTCCTGCTGCTGCTGCTCCTCCATGCCGTCCTGTTCAGCCAGCTGCCGGTTTACAGCCATGGCTTTGTCGGCAAAGAATGTTAAATCCATGGCACTGCTGTTCCTGGAGGAAATACATCAGAAAAAAAAAAATAAGCTAAAAGGAAAAATATGTTTCAAAGCAGGTGTTATTGCTGAAAAGGGTTGAAATGAACAATTATTTTAGTAATCAATTATTCTGATGATTAATCAGATGAAATTATTCAACTATGAAAGCCTTTTTGAGACATTTAAAGTTGCAAGTAAACAAGAAAAATGTTATTGCATAAAGTGCAACCTTCAATGAATTTGACACTAAAACTGCCACTTGGGAGTTTTGAGGAAAACATATTTACTGACAAAGCTCTTCTTTTATCTTAAATGCAAAATGTATATATATTTTTTACAGTTTTGGTCATTTAGTGCTCTGAATATGTTGTTGTTTTTCAACAAGAAGCTTTTTTGAGAATGTACTCCAGTATAATTGGTGACTGTTGTTTTTATTACTTATTATTATTTTTGCTTTTATAATTTAAAACACTTTGATCTGTGTGATTGCTGAAATGTGCTATGCAAACAAACTTGATTGAGTTAACAATTGATTGACTACTAAATTAGTTAATTATTTCAATAATCAATTAATCCGATTAATCGTTTCAGCCCTCCCGCTGGAGTTTTAAAGTTGTCTTACCTCTGGTGGATGATGGATGTTGATAAAATGTCAGATGCTCCCTATGAGGAAGGAGACATAATACTACATTAGTGATAAAGTTCAAAGGCCAAACTTCCCATGCAATTTCAGACATGCAGCCTGAGCTTACCCCTTGCACCCAAGGGTGCTGCAGCACCTGGCTGGCACTCAGTCGTTTTTTGGCATCCCGAACCAGAAGTTTGGATATCAGGTCTTTGGCACTTGAGGAGATGTGAGCCCAGTCCTTCTCTGGGAACTCATATTTCCCTTCCTGGATACTTTCAAACAAAGTGTTCTGCAGGTGGAGAGAGATTCACTGTCAGCCATCTTTGTTTTTAATTCATCTCACGTTGTGAAGGAATTAAAGCGTTCAAGTGTTACCTGGCAGGTATGACAGGGTTCTCCCAGTTCCCATCCGCAGTCGCCACCACATCGGCCCACGAAGGGCGGATAACCGCTCAGCATGATGTAGAGGATGACCCCGAGGCTCCAAAGGTCGCAGCGCTTGTCGTATATTGTAGCCTCTTCACAGAAGGCCTCGACTACTTCAGGTGCCATGTACTCTGCTGAGCCACACTGAGGGAGAAAAACAACGTTTATAAGCATCAGAAAATCACAACCAGCAGAAACAGGCATGTGTTTGCTGATTCCTCAAGGCTACAAGAGTTAAGGCTGAAGAGAAGCTATATTAACACACAGCGTAACAGTCATGTTGATGAAATTTTAAAATTCTGATTCAGTTTCATGGTTTTGCTCCCGTCATGGAACAAATGTGGGGAGCTTTAGGTCAACCATAAAACTTTACACAACCAGGTTTCTGCCTCACTGTGTAACTGGGGAAGAAATTAGGCCAAACAGCAAAGCAGTGGAAGAGGATTGGGCATCCTGTACAGCTGGGGCAACCGCTGAGCTCTGGTTAGTTACATAACCTCGCTACACAAAAGCCAAATGTTTAAGTGGTTTGGGAGAGGAGACGAGAAGAGGGTCCTTGGTTCACCAGGACGAAGCTTTAAAGCTTATTGTTAGGGATTAAGATGTATACGTCAAAGGATGACTTTGCATCATTTAAAATAAAAAAAAAAAAACAACAAAAAAACATTGCATGTCATATAGAAATACCACATATCCTTCCTGTTTAAGACGAACAGCGTTTGCATACACTGAGCAGGCGTTCATTGTATCCCAGTACCATATACCAGCTGTCGCTAACACCCCCAGCTTCCTTATGCAATAAAACTCACTGCGCAGGAACCTCAACTCAAACAAAGCTGCTTCTGTCACAAAATCCCCTCCCCTCCTTTTTGCCACCATGTCTGGGGAGACTCGTTACCCAGGCAAGCACACTGAATTTGGGCCAAAACGCTGTTAAACCCCCACAATGATGCTTTAGCTCCGACATACTAAAGCTACCAGTGGAAAGAAGTCAGTTCTTTAACAGGCTGGTTGAACTGTCTGATATATAAACGTAAGCAAACTAAAAGTGTGACAGAAAGTATCTTTTTGGGACATCGTTTACTCTTCCTGCACATCTGTTGCAATCACCTTGTTCACTTACTGTCACATCCTCTAAACCTTCCTGTAAGCTGCAGTTATTTTCTACTCTGCGGCTACATTTGGAGGAGGTGCAACCTGGGGCTTTCCACCAGCCATGTGACTAGTCAGGCCATGTTGGCAGCACTGACGACACACCTCTGCTGTTTGTAAACTACCGGATTATCTTGAAGAGGTTTACTGGCTGAGAACATGTTCGGTCATGCAGGCGCACCTGTAACAAGGAACAAAAGCAGTTCCTTGCATTAAAAGAGCATTTTGAGCCGTCATGTTCCAGTTCTTCTCTTTAACTTAAAACATTTTAAGTAAAACCAGGATTCGTATTAAATTAAACCACAGAACGCTTCATGTTCCCTCCCTTGACCAGGATAATTTAATTTATAAGTTTCAGTGGAACTGTTGCCAGCATGAGCTGAATTTTAAAGGCTTTGGGAACAGCTAGTAACAACCAGGAGCAGCAATAAATGTACAATCACTTCTTGAGCAACGGCAGCTGTAGGAATGTGACTAAAAGGGGGCAGGGTGCAAGAACTAATAATGAAGTGACAATCAGATAACATTGTTCCAGTGATCAAGGCAACAAAAACAAGCTTCAGCGCATGACCAGACTGGGGATTTGTCCCTCCCCTTTGCTCATTGTTACAGCCAATCACTGCTCAGTTGCTGGGTGGTGGGGGGAAGGACCAAAATTTCTAGAATCAGCCTTATGCACAGCCTTTGTATTAAAAACAAAGGGCAGAGTGCGGCTGGGGCTTCTGGGCGGAGACTTGTGCAGCAGAGACATGATTTTGTCTCTCCTCACATGTAGGAAGGAAGGAAAGGAAATGAGAGTTTGTATTTTCCATATCCAGGCCTCCGGACACAGCCTTGTAAAAGTTATATTGCCTTTTTTTGTGGCGTTAAATCCTCAAGGATATTACACAGTGTTCCAACCTTGGGATCAACTCGTCTGTAAAAGAAATCCTGCAATCCAAAGCATCATTTCAAATCCACTCAGAGCCTCAAAATACGACACAGAGTTCATCGAGGAGCTTAAAGAGTATGACACAGTTCAGACCAGTGCAAAGAAGCTACAGTTACACATGCAAAAAGCCCCCTCTCTCTTCCCAACACATTCTTGCAGGCCTGAATGATATCCTTCACCTGCTCTGCTCAGTCTGTTCAGCCCACCAACACACTGCATGTTGACAGCAGAGCAAAGCTTTCCAGTTCAACTTTTCTGTTTCTGGGGACAACAGATACTGTTTTCTGGATACAGTTCAGAGGAGACGCTTCCTGTTAGAACAACATGGGGGTTAAACACTCATAACCTCCGAAATCGTGGGGCTAAATATTTACCACTGATAAGCTAGAGGACGCTGACATCAAACAGAGCACCTTTCCACCAGCAGACAGTCGTCGTACTTGGAAAAGCGCAGTTCATAAAGAGAGGATTTGGGAGTCAATCCAAGGCCTTTCCAAGAAAACGATGTTGCTCCGTACGATCATAACCTCTTAACGTGGCTCTCCTCCCAATCCATGAACTGCTCCCAATCCATGAACTGCTCTGATTAGTGGTTGAGAATTGCTCAACCACTAATCAGTCAGCTAGATTTGATAAAGATATCATTTTACAGACTGGAAATGACTTCCCTGTCCCCAACAAGGACATAAAAATCACACTATTTTTGTGTGACGTGACATGAGTTGCTAAAAATTACTGATTGATAAATGTTTCTACAGATAAAAGTTGATAAAATCTGGACTTACAGGGGTGAGGAGTTCGGGAGTAGAGATGGGCGAGCTGTCACTGTTCAGTTTGATCCCACTGCCCAAGTCAAAGTCACAGATCTTGACTGGAGAAATCTGGCAAAACAAAAAAAAAATTTTTTCAGTTTTTGTCAGTCCGTTATAGTTAAGAACAACAAGTGTTA
Organism: Phalloptychus januarius; assembly: GCA_902982915.1. NCBI lineage: Eukaryota > Metazoa > Chordata > Actinopteri > Cyprinodontiformes > Poeciliidae > Phalloptychus > Phalloptychus januarius. The sequence goes on along the minus strand of CADWAE010000076.1, from coordinate 5,586,984 downwards.
TCATAAATTATATTTATCAGCCACACGTGTTGGCCTTTGAGCTAAGTGGACAGATAAATCACCTTGTCTGCACTCTCACAGAGAATGTTTTCAGGTTTCAGATCTCGGTGGGCCATTCCTGAAAGACATTTAAATAAATCAGACTTTTTATTACACCGGCTGTTTCATCTGTCTGTCAGAAGAAACTCATCACTGCTGTATGCATGTAGGCTTACCTTTGTTATGGAGGAAATCTAGAGCACTGGCGATGTCATGCACAATAACACTGGCTTCCTGCTCACTGAAGTGCTGCCTCTTGTGAATTTGCTCCAAGACTGACCCTAATATGAGGGTAAAGATATTAGGCTTGTGGAAAAGATAACAGAGCAAAACTATCAGCGGAAAAGGTAACATACCTCCTCTAAGCTTTTCAAACACCAAGTAGAATTTGTCTTCCTCTTCAAAAAATTCCACCAGCTCCAGAATATTCCTGCAGAACGATGAAAAGAAATATTTAAATGACATCAGTTATCCAGTTACATGAATTTAAAAGTATCCTGTGGTGCGTTGTGACTACCAAATTCATTTTGAAACAACAGATTGTAAAAATATACCTGTGGCCTTGGCACTGGTAAAGCATCTCAACCTCACGGAAGACACGACTGCGGCTATGACCTGGTCCTTTTTCAATCATCTGAAACCAAACAAAACATGGTTTAAATAGAAAAATAACAAAAGTGATTAGGGAACTTCTGTGTTCCCAAACAAGAATACTGGTTTGGTGCAAAATACACTAATTTCACCAACCAAATATTTGGGAACGCTGCTAGACTCCTGCCTACTAACTTTTATCCTCCTTATTGCACTGTTGCAGACATTTGATCCTACTTTCAGAGTGCTGGTTGGGAATGAAAACTTTCACAACCACACAATCCCCCATGAATCACCTCTGTTCTTCAAGGGCCACACTAGTTTTCCTAAGATCTCAGATCCTAATCCCAAATTGTTTACAATAACAGAAAGAACTCTAAAAATAACTGTCTGGAAACAACACAGCGAGGCCAACAGCTGCACAGCGCCCTCCCAGGAGAGACACACAGACTGCTGACAGAGCAAAAGGCCTGAAATTTCCAGCCCTGGTTGGTTATTGTCCGATTTGGAGGCTGCGCATGCCTCTCTTCCTGGTAGCTGGATTACTGATTGTATTGAAGGCCAGAGGGGCCCAGAGCTGCAGTGTGTGTTAAGGATTAATGCACAGACAGGAGGCTCACGAGCAGACCAGTGCCTGTTCACCGATTGTGTCCGAGTCAGCAGCACAAACAACTATGCTCTCCTGAAAGAACAAAAAAAAAGCACTTAAACTAAAATTAAATAATCAACAAAACGCCAAAATTAACACTAACCTGATGGATTACATGTAGTTTATTAAAATAAACTGTTTAAAAAGTCTTCACCAAGTTAAGACCATCATCTATTGTAACTTCCATATAAAGCCTTTGTCCTCAGCCTGCAGCCAGACATGCTGCACAGACGCCTGCAACAAACCCACATACAACCAACCCAAAACATCCACTGCCTGGAGGGGGAGGGGAGAGATGGGACATCTGGCAGGAGCAGACCGAACCCCCTCCACTTCTCAGAAGACCTCCAATAACCACCAACCTTCATGCCTCCTCCTCCCTGCCACCCACCCAGAGCACAGAGCAACCCACCCTGTACTTAACAAGGACAGTAACTGCGCATGGTGTGCATGGCCACTTTACTGTTTATGACAATGACATGGAAGGAAGCTATAGAACAGCTTTTTAGTGTTCAACCCCACTCCCCAAAAAACATCTACCAGCAAGAAGAAAAGTAGAAAGTTCCTGCAAGTTAGGAAAAATTTCACAAAAAGTTCCCTCTCTCTTTTGGAAGACCACAAGAAAAAAGTAAAAACTACGCAGAGTTAGAACAAAGCAGTGTAAACACACTGGGTCACAACCCTCCTTCCTCTTTGGGTTTTGTTTTGGAACAGTTCATAGCACATAATGTTCTCTCTATGAGCGTCCTCTGTAGGCAAAAAGAGCAAAATAAAAAGGGGGTGGGTATATCTCGCCAAGGACTCCAATAGGCTCAAACTGGAACTGGGAGAGGAAGTATCCGATAACAGCAGCAAATGTTGCAAGTTGAAAACAGTGCAGAGGCAGCACAGAAAAGCTTCTGCAAACATCCACAGCAGAGGCCTGATCTCAAACTAAACAGGAACACCCAACAGGGTGGTAATTTCTTCAAAATCAAACTAACAAGAAAAAAAATAACAAATAGTACAGATACCACTTTATTAAAATCTCCATATTCTAGTTAGCAGTTTCCCACAAATCTTTTTGCAAGAAGCAAAGAAACATCCCATTTTCAGAGAATCATATCTATTGATCACACAGAAGGCAAAAGGCTGATGCAACATTCTAATTGTTTTCAAAAACATCCCAGTTATGCGTCATATGTAGCAATGCCTTACCTTGACAGCATATTCTTTGTTGGTGATCAGGCTGATGCAAGCCTGCACTCTGGCATACGCTCCCTCTCCTAATACTTCTTCTTGGAGTCTGTAGACATCTGTGGACCAAACAGCAGAGAAAAATTATGACATTATAGTGACTAGAAATGTAAGATATGGATATAGAGTTACACATATTGCTGCTACGGCTGATAATCAATATCAATACCATTGTTTGCATTGCCCTAAACTGTGAAAAACAAAAAAACCACACTGCTGACATTGCATCTCTGCTTCAGTTAAACACCTCCTAATCACCATCATATGCACAGATAAATACCACATGGCCAACTTCCTCTTGAAACGCAAACAATATCAGCCCAGTTTTACTTATATGACTGATACTTTAAAAAGAAAAAGGCTAACTTTGACTGATACTGATGTACAGAAAACCTCTAATAATGTTTAAGAGTTTTTAAAACACCACCATAACATATATAAAGACAGGAAATATTTTTACCCTCAAATCGTCCAGAGAAACTGTCCGTTGCTCTGCAACGCTTTTTCTTTTTGTTTCTCTTCTTGGCATCGGGAATGTCAATAGGCTGGCTTGAAGGCATGTCTAACCAAACAGATTTTTTTAAGCACGTGAGTAAACGAGGACAAGACAAACGAGAATAAAATATAGAGCATGTGATGCAGACAGTTACAGAAAGAAAGTTTTCTAACCAATTGACCAAAAAATTTGTTAGGATTTGTACAGACTTAAAAGTAGTTCTCAGAATCTCAGCAGAGCACACTCACCATGTCTTGGGGCAGAACCAAAATTAAAGGAAGAATCAATGTGATGGGACCCGTTCTTGGTGAAGTCCTCCAATTCGAATGGATTTTGGCCCTGAAAAGTCATAAATGTACTTGTTATTGTAAACTGTCTTGATTAACTTCTAAATCAAGATTAACAGTAACTCGTCACTGATATGGCAAACTATAAAGATAAGTACAATCGGAAGTCCTTGTAAAGGATCAATGTAGATATTCCCATTGTTAATACTGAAGCACCTTTATGCAACCTGCCCAAGTGTGAGCTGTCAGAAATAAGATGGGGGCTTGCAACATGTGCGGGTGTGTATATTTCAAGATGATCACCCCTTTAACACAAGCCGATAGACGTGCTCTGATTAAAAACTGCAGTCTCCCACAACAAAGCTGTAAAAGAAGGCTCACCTTGAAAGAGCGGTGGAATCCAGTGACTTCGGTAATCTTATTTTGCACCATTTTTGCTTTGATTCGGGGGGTTTTGTTCCCTGGAGGATGTGCGGCGGCAGTGGTTTTATTTAGCGGTGTATCAATTTGCACTTCTCCGAAACCGAGTCGTTTCAGAGAGAGTCACAAGTGATGACACTGCGCTGGCTGGTACGCTTTCTGTGGCGTTGTTAAACGGGAGCCCTGCGTGGACAAGGCAAACACACCCACATTAAGAAACATTTGAAACAAAAATACCACAAGCTCGAACATGGTCTCGCTTTTTGTTCTGCGTGTAAACCAAATCCAATTCGAGCGTTCAAATACAGAGAAACTGTAACACGGGCTAGCCAACAAAAGCAGACAAATGCAATTTAAGCTAAATGCGAGAGGCAGCGAGATGCTAACAACCGTTAAACTAACCCATACTTCTGCTGTGGGTTGATGGTGCAGCGCACGCGACTTAACCGTTAAAACGTAGCACCGTAACGGTCGACCAGCAGAACACTAAAGTCGCCATTTGCAACAACAACATTAAAAAAAACATAGAATGAAGTGTGGCTCGCTCACCCCGTTGCTAATGTTTATAGCTCCAGTGTTAGCGTTGTTGTTTGACCCACTGCTCCAACGGCCGCTGAGGGCAGTCAAAGGGGATATTCGCCGGATAATTTGTGCGTGGAAGGTGGCTGGAAAACTACAGCGTGGGTGCTTTTATAACCTCCTGTTGGCTCCTCCCTCCTTCCCACTCCAACGGATAAGATGGGTCACGTGCTTTCTAGAAAAGGACATGCTTGGCAAGGTTCCATTTCGCTTTGTTTTTAATATTCACAACATTCTCTCTGAACCGAAGAAAGAATATGTTTTTAATTGCTTGACAAGGATTGAGAGTTGAACATTTAAGCTCTTTGGGTGGGAGTATTTAATGAAACGTGTAGATAACGGTACAGCATTGCTCGTCACTGAGCTCTGTTTTGCTTTAGAGTCATTACGAGGGGATGTATGTGGAAGAAGGAAATGGTGAGTACGTGCGTGTCGGCACAGTACAACTGTTCATGTCAGAACTTTTCAATCGAGACGACCTCCAAAGGAATGGCACCCCGAGCACAATTTGTCGACAGACGCGACACGGATCAGATCACAAGCGTCTGCCGTTGGAAACACAAAACATGGCCCTGTGCAGGACTCAAACACCCAACGAAAACATGGTTAATTTTATAAATACAGCAACCCTTTTTAAATTCTTAAGAATATGCATATGCGTAAAACGTCTTTCACTTTTATATTCTGTTGCGCCTATGATGTGGCTAAAAATCCCCGTCTGACTCAACGCACACACCTCATTGCAGACATGCGTTCCTTCATGCAATGTTATGAAGAGATTGTTTTCAATACGCAGAGTGTTTCATGTTAATTTTTGATTTACTGACAGATTATGCTGTCAGAATTACACCTACTTTAAAGCATGTTTGAGTTGACACAATGCATTTTTTGTAAATTATGCTTTGTTTTTTAACACTTAGGATTAGAAAAAATTATTGGTGTATTACACAGTGCACACAAATATGTGGTTTCATCTGTAAATATAAAATGTTTTTATCATCTTTAAGTCATAATAATCCTAGCGAACACAACATAGACAATTTAAATGTGTTATAACTATACAACATATTGTAATATTGAGATAGCTCCAACTCATTGGGATGCACCTGGAAATGTGGCTTTATATGTGTTAAAATCTTGAGTTTAAACCTCGATATAACATAATAATAAATACATATTCTGCTTAATTATATGCTGCAATGAAGTTGTCATACACACGTGCATCGTCTGCAGTACGTGATTTGTGAGTATGTAAATGACATTGTGCAAGAGTGAGGATTGTAAACAAGCAGCTGCAGATAACCCCGTCTGTGATGTAGTGACGCAAACGTGCATGTTTTGTAGTCCGATGAAGCTCTTGTTCTGACGATGGTGGTGACAAAGTGTCATGGCTGTGATACTGAAAGAAATTCAAGAAGTCTGAATTTGCAGAAATGATCCCGCTAACTGGACCATCTGCTAACTGTGAGATGCCACAGCAATATTACCACACAGTTGGCATGCTAATGCAGTATTTCTATTAGTCAAATTTATTTTTGGTTTACTGCAAGTAAATTATCTCCTGGCAACTATCATTGTTTATATGGTCAAACCTTTTTGAGAACATGTTGCATTTTTGTTAACAAGTCTGGCTGTCTTATCAGATCACATGCTTTGTCCATAGGCTGTATCTGTCTCCATATTGTTGCAGCTCAGTCCAGTTCTATGTAACATCAATGGCTTGCTGTTAGCTATCAATAGTCTTGTGACTGAAGGCTCTCCACTCCTCCTCCTCCTCCTTTCACCTTCTGCCCCTCAAACATAAACCTGAAGGTAGAAAACATTACGCAAGCTTTCAGCTCACTCTCCTAGCCAAGAGCACATCGTGTAGTTGAAGCTTTTAGACAAACAAGATCCCACTTGGAAGTGGGTGGGGTTGTAGTCTGAGTTACTACAGGTCAAGCTGGGGAGGAATGGGCTGACACATGAATACCTTCAGATTGCTACAACTCTGCGTCTGACGTGAAAGGCGGGGGTCTTCTTTTCAGATAACTACGCTTGGAAAGATTAGAGAGATGTGGTGCATGTGCATTTCTGTTAGTATGAAATACATATTTATGCAATGCTGCTGCAATAAAAAACACTTGGTTTGATTTCAAACACCAGAAATTGTTGAAAAGGAAAGAGTTAAAATAAAATATCTATAACAATTTGTTATTTAATATGTGCTAAAACCAATAAACCGAGGGATGAGAAGATGAAAATTAGCTTTGGACTTCAGCCTGATGTATTTACAAATATCCTTTTTTAATTAGTATGCAACATATCTGCTTCAAATAAACAATTTTAAAGTTAAAGTTGCAATAATGCTCTCTGTAACATAGATTTCATCAATCGATCAAGTTTATTTGTATACAAAATTCAGCAACAAGGCAGTTCAAAGTGCTTTACATCATAAAAACACAAAAATACAAAGTCATACAAAGTCACCATGCAGTCAACAATTAAGAAACCCAGTAAAAAAAACCCATTACTTTTTGATGAAAGCCACCATCAAAATCATCAATACACATCAAATATGTTGGTTAATGTTCCATTTATTACTGTTGAAAAGCAACTCTAAATATGTGGGCTTTTAGTCTCGATTTAAAGGAACTCAGTGTTTCAGCTGTTTTATAGTTTTCTGGAAGTTTGCTCCATACTTGTGGTGCATAGAAGTTGAATGCTGCTATGTTGCTTCGATGCAAACCTGAGCAGAAATACAGATTTAAAAAGGCATTACATTATCTGATAGTTTATAAGTGCTTGTTGCACAGAATATTCTACATGTTTGCCGTTATTCTCTTTATTTTAGCCGTGCTAGCTAGCCTGCAGCCTGCTGCTTTACAGACATCCTGGTAATAGCTTGAAGACTGTGGATTATTTTGAAAAGAGTCAATTTTGACTTTGTTGTAAATGAGGGGAAAAGAAGTCAACAGCTTGTGTAGGAAAGGCGTTGTTATGTTGCTTTAGATAACAAACTTTGAACTGTAATCAAATCACGACACATTTAAGCAGGTTTGAAACTATAACATTTAAAAAACCATGATCTACCTTGACAGATTGATAAACATTTCTTAGGTTCAAAACATCTACAGAGCTTATTTTCCAAACTCTGGCATCCGAAGTGTGTGGCAATCAGGACATTATAACAATGAAAGTCAAAGTGTTTGGATTTCAGATCGTTAGATGATGACTGACACAGCCGCAGGATTCATAGAACCTGTTTGTTGCAAAAATATTCCTCCAGTACAAACAGCTCAGCACATGCAGGCATGAGGGAAGCTGTTCACAACTCTCGGATGTGCAAATGCATTCATAGGATTCACTTCAGGCATGTACAAAACACACTGAAAGGCCAAGGAGATCAGTGATCATATGCAGCCTTACTCTGTTACAATAATCTGCATACTGTTCTCAAGTTGGATGGTCATAGAGACCCAGAGTGTGCCTGCTCCTCCTGTTTAGCAACATGATACCTGAAAGAAAGTGGCTTCCAGAGGAGAAGACACATAAACATAGCCTCTGGTTGTAGTGGAGGAGCTTTTGGCTTTAAAGGAGCGCTGCTGCAGCCTTCTGGATCTGGAACATTCCTGGAATCTGCTTTGACTTTGAGTCGGAGCAGATTTCTGCAGCAGCATTGCTCCCATTTAGATTCAGGAAACGCTTTGTGTTGAAGTCACACCGCGATCTTGTTACATAACCACTCATAACAAACCATTCGGGTATGACTGTTTTTCTTTTTTTTTCATTTCAGTTTGAGGAATCAGCCTTCAGATGGATTGCTTCTTCTTTTTCTGGAGTAATAAAGCTGAACTGTTTGTTCATCTGAAAGAACACAGAACATTATTTTTAATGTATTTAGGCTTATTTTGAATTCAAGCAATGTCAATTTTCATTGCAACACTATTGTGGGTAAATCACTGGTCAGATATTCAGATACTCTCATCATGAATGGATGACATTAAGTTTAGTATTTTTATAAATGCATTCAAACCATTATTCTTCCATTATGAATGAGTAAGTTTCTAGTGCAATATTTGCACTAGAAACTAGACCAAAAATACTTAGTAAGATTTTATGTTTTTGCAGTGTGGTTCAGAGAATCATATTAAATTTAAACTTCAGCATTTTATTCTTTTTCCTAAGGTTTATAAACATCATATGATCATTCAAACTGGGAAAACAAAATGCGTCAAATGTAACCTTCAACACCTGAAATTGACATGCTATTCGTGACGAATTTAAAACGGTTCTCTGTACCACAATGCAAAAGCACAAAATCTCACCAAGTATTTTTCTTGTCCAAATATTTTAGTACACATGAAATAAGGCAAAACTAACTTACAAGTAACTTAGAGGAAAAGTAGCTTATTTTAACCTATAATTGCTTAATATTGATGGACTAGTTCCAATGGCATTTTTTTTTATTATAACAAGACATTTTGCATGTTACAAGTAAAATAATCTGCCATTGAAACCAATACTTTTTCATAAATATTGAGGAATTATTTACTTTGTCTTGGTTACTTGTCAGTTAGTTTTGTCTTATTTCAAGGGAACTAATTTTCACCAGCAACTCTTGGTGAGGAACAGTTAAAATATCCATATACAGTATAAATGTCAATACTTGCTCCGCAGAGCTCAGTCACACTATTGTTGGCATAAGAAAACGATGGATGTGTGTGCGCATGTGTGTGTGCGTGTGTATGTGGGTGTGTGTGAGGACAAACACAGCATTTGAATGCTGTGTTTTTCAGTGCAGCAGATTGTTTTTGTATCCTCTCAAAAGAGGAATAGCCTCCTTTTAATCGCGTCCCTGATTCCTAGGTTTTGCAGAAGCTCCACCACCAGATACATGACTCACACCCCACAGAGCCATTTGGGTGTGTGCTGAGTCACAAAATGTCCCAAACCGTCGTCCGACTGTAAAACTGGCCACACTGTACCGGGAAAACAACACCCGGGGCCAGTGGTGTGTAAAATCAAAACTGGATAAGGGTGAGTTAGTTTTCATTGGCCGCAGGTCGCCATGAATTCCTCCCTTGTTTCTCTTTCACGTCTTGGAGCTGCTGCAGAGCTTTCTCTCCGAGGCTTTCTGGTACATTCCAGCAGGGGAAAAACACAGGAGGGTGGGGGCAGGGACGAGCAAAAAGCAGGGTTGGGTTTGGTTCATCTCACACGTAAGAAGCACAGCACACGCTGCCAGGGAACAAGCGAGGAAGAGGAGGGACAATCCTGTAAAAGGATCGGGCTGCAGCGGGCTATGAGGTCATTTCAGTGGGTGATGTTACTGGAGCACAACGTTACATCATGTGGCTTCTTTAAAATATATATTTGTATGTCAAAACCTACTTTTTCCAACCTCCCCCAGCTTGACTGAAGGAGGAGAAACGTGGAATATGTATCCAATGTGAATAACCTTGTAGAAATAACACTAAGACTGCAACTTAAATAGAAATATGTTCACATTTTACGTAGATGTACTGAGTTATTCCTATTGGCTGTAGAGCTAATAGGAAGATAAAAAAATAATTAATACCAGTCAGAAGTTTACATACCCTGAATTTCATAGTAATTTTATGAAATTGAGGGATGGGATGACATAATGGCCTAGTTGTTTTTCACAAACAGTGATTTTAGAAAAAAAATACAAATAAAAAATCAGCACCTCTTTTTTTTTTTCCAAAAGATGATTTAGGCAAAAAAGAAAAAAAAATGACCTAGACCGTTATTTTAGGAAGGTGATGATCCAGTTTTACCAAGAACTGGACACACATATTTCAATTTATTGTGGATTTTCAATGTCCTACAGGCTATAGTGTATTGTAGATGATATATACATTTCTGCTCAGATATTTATGTGCATTTGTTATGTGAATGAAGGGGAAACTGATGGTGATACAACAAACAACTCCAATCAATATAGAAGTAATGATGGAATGAGCAAGGTTTATTATGATAAATCACAATTAAGTTATCTTTCTGAAACTTTTGGACCAAAAGCCAAGTCAATTATGAGAAAATAGCACGTTTAAAGAAAATTGACCAATTCTAAGAAGACTGGTCAAATAAAGTTGACTTTACTGCGTCTCATTAATAAATAGCATTGAGTTCACGACTTTTGGTTCTTGATTTAACTATTTGAGAGTAATTTTCAATCTTCTGTTGACTGAATCATTATAATTTTGATCATACTTAATGAAATGTTTTTACTGAACAAGACAAATACTCTTAGCTCTTTTATGTTTATCCAACTCGAATGAAGTTACAAGATTTTTCAGCATAAACGATGGTAAAATAGATTAGTAGATTTTTTTCTTCGTCCTGTTAAACATTAACTTAACAAACCCAGTTTTATAGTGTGCTTATATTCCAGTACCTGGTGAGTGTGCTGTTATTTCTGAACAGGGGATTTCTCTGTGGGAACACTACATCTGCTTTCAGATGGACTGACGTCAAACATGGACAAATTCATTTAAATAAAACCCCAGCATGACGGGATCTGCTCAAATTAAGGATGAAATTAATATTTTAATAACAAATCTTTTGTTAAGTACCAGATAATCAGATTTAATAACCAGTGATAATGTTTCGGGTTTTCTCCAGTTGAAACGTGACTGCAGGCGTGTCACGTTCGTGTCAATGGGTTCACCCCAGCCAAGCAGCCTCACAGCTATTTTAGTGTTGGGATTCCTCGAAGCATTGGCATGGGGGAAAGATTTGGCAGCTTTATTCCTCTCTGGAAACATCATTAGCTCTGGCTCTTTTCATTTCTTACATGAAATCATAAAAACACATCTACCATTCAAATGCATGGCTCAGCTTTTTTTTTCAAAACTTCTTCTAAAGTATTTTTTGTCTAATTTGTAGTCCAAAATATTTTAGCACACTTGAAATAATAAACAGAAGTAAATTATCCTGAATGTTGATGAAGAAGTACTAGTTTCACTAGCAGATTAAATGTCTTTTTAATCTGCCAGTAAACTATTACCCTTTTTTAATCAATATTAAGAATTTATTTACTTAAAATGAGCTCTTATGTCTTGCTTTAAAGTTACTTGTATGTTAGCTTTATCTTATTTCAAGTTTGAGCTTGAAATTAGACTAAATTTCTTGGTAAGATTTATTGTTTTTGCAGTGAGGTTGACTAATAATGAAATCATTTGCAGGGATTAGTTTACACATGCAGCCTAAATATAGTTAGCAATGTCAAATGAAGCTCCGCTGGCGGTCCTTAAACTAATATTATTACCTGTAGCTTTGTTCTGACAGATGGCACAAAGAGAAACCTGGTGTAAGTTTTTTTTTATATTTTACTAACTTTAAATCAGCATTTTTGAGCCAACAACCCCCCAAGGTTGGCATTGTTAGGATTTCTTGAGTCTGCATGCTGATATAGTGTAACCGGTCTCAGAGTTACATCATCCAAAATCATAGATAAGTGTAGCTGCAATGGTTCCAATAATCCAGGCCTCAGACTGATGTCCTGTTTCTTTGTTCAGCCACAGAACTACGAAACACCGTAAAAACCAAAATAAAACATACATCCTTAAACATAAAAGTGCCATGAACACCAAACAATATTTTTCACAGTGTTACAGGATACAAAGTGTAACAGTTCTTTAAACGTAAAACCATGTTCACCAGTCAAACCGTTACAACACAGAACAAAACAAACAAAAAGACATACTGTATGAGTGATGTGATTGTGAATCACACCTTTACTTTGCACCTGTAGGGTTTGGTTTCTGGGAATCCCCCAGAATGACCGTCTTTGCTAAATCGGTTTCTGATGCAACTTGGATGCAATTTGTTGGTTTCATTAGCTCACAGTTTTTTCTATTATTAGTATCTATATAAACAACTAAGGAGAATATATTTTGTTCTCTAGCAAATGGAATCGTATTAAGTTGAGCATATTTAAAGACTTCAGAAGCTAAACTATGTCCATCAATGAATACTATTCTATCTATTACTCTAAATCAGTAGGAAAAAGACAAAAGGTTTAATACAACATGAAATAAGCAAAATATAAAATTCAATTGCTTAATTAGGCTGAAGGAGACAAATCGCAAAAGAAACATAAATAATGTTTGACTTAGTGTGTTTAGAAAACATTTATTGTAGAATATGCTCAGGTCTATCTTAAATTTTGTTTCACTGAAGCATTACACTTTCTTGTCCTTCTTCAGGAGAAACAAGTTTTATTTTCTGCAAAATGTAACTATTTTATGCTGCATGTTTTGGGAGGCTGAAAAAATTAATCAGATAAAACTAATTTAGTAATTGATTAATTGTTAACTTTGATATACAAACTTTCTGAGAAAACAACTTATTCAAAGCAGTAATTAAGCCAAAATTGTACAAAAAATGATCTAGTTTGTATTTAAGATAATAAAAAATCCTTTATCTGTAAGTATGTTCTACCTAAATCTCCTGCATTTTTGGTTCCAATTGTCCTATTTTGTTATCCAATTAATAATTCGTTAGTGCAATAAATTCCTCAATTTATCTACAAATGATCAAGCACACATTAAGGGAATGCTATAATTTTACATTCTAGGCTATAAAATGTTTATTTTCTTGTTTATAAAGGCAACTGAATTGTTTATTTGCATCTTTTTCATTAAAATTGTAATGAAAAATCAGCATAATGTGCCATTTTTTAAAAATCTAATTAATGATCAGCATAATCAGCTACGAAAATAATTGCTAGCTGCGTCCCTAATGATTTGTTTTACCTTTGTTTACAAACTTACTGCCTCTTATTTATGCAACTTGCTTAATTAAAACAGAAAAGTGCCTCCACATCCATCCACCTAGATGTTTTTGTCGCTCTCATTACTGCGGTTGACCCGGTCACGTCAGGCGGAGTTCATTCACAACAAACTGTCCTCTGTTTCCATCACAGTACAGTCTGCCCTGTTTCTTACATAAGCAGTTTAATCCAGATCAGGTCTGCGCTTCATGCCTATAACAGGCGCAATGGGCGGATTTTGTGGGAGCTGCAGCAGCAGCAGCAGCAGAGGGGTGACTGGGTTTCCCCGGATGCAGGCAGGTGTTGGTGTCTGGAGCCCCCTAGTGGCGGGTTGAGGACATGGAGTTTATTTTTTATTTCAAGGCATGTGGCGCTTGTCACGTCACGTGAGGCTCAAGTCTCGTGTGACCTTCATCTGCTAAGCTTATCTGCAACCAACACCGGCGGGTTGGACATCTGAGAAGCAGCCGGGTGGCTGGAGAACCGGAGTGAAACAGAACCCGGCTTTGGCAGCGTCTGGGCCGCCGACAGACCTTTACTGGTTAAATCAGGGGGTCGAACTCATTTTCAGTTTGGGCCAAATCAAGATTCGTCTTGCTCTTAAAGGGCGGGTTGTGCCAGAATGTATAGATAAAACCCATTAAACTGTTAAACAGCTGTTTATTTCCGCATTCAATGAGTTTTTTTACAGTTAAATAATATCTTTTCACACTGCTCAATCCCTGCAGGATTTTGTGATTGCTTTTGTGGTGTTTTGCAATCAAAATCACAGATTTTGTGGCGCTAAATTAGAAACATTTGTAAGGAAAATTTTACAGTATTTGCACTGTTAAATTTGACTTTTTATTACTTATAAGACTATACTTCAAATAGTGCTGAAGCAACACAAGGTTTTAACTAATTTTGAAAAAAATTTGCTGTAAAATCAGAAAAATACTGTCATGACATGAAATCAGGCTGCCCAGTGCCCAGCTGGTAGAGATGTTGCCTTGCAGCCAGAAGGTTCTGGGTTCGATTCCCGGCCCCGGTCTTTCTGCATGGAGTTTGCATGTTCTCCCTGTGCATGCGTGGGTTCTCTCCGGGTACTCCGGCTTCCTCCCACAGTCCAAAAACATGACTGTCATGTTAATTGGCTTCTCTAAATTGTTCCTAGGTGTGAGTGTGTGTGTGCATGTTTGTTTGTCTTGTGTGTCTCTGTGTTGCCCTGCGACAGACTGGCGACCTGTCCAGAGTGTACCCTGCCTCTCGCCCAAAACGATAGCTGGATAGGCACCAGCAACCCTCCCGACCCCAGTAAGGGACAAGGGTGTAGGAAAATGGATGGATGGACATGGAAATTCAAAAACTCAAAGTACTGTGATTATCTATACATTGATTGGGTAATCAATATTCAACCAATTTTGAAATTGATGACTGTTCAATTGTTCTTTAACAGTCATCTGACTTTGGCATTTTCTCCCAACTTTTGCTGTCGCCATTTTGCGGACTGTTTTAAGTACCACCATGGGGAATAAAAAGTGCTGTAATTTGGCGACAGCTGACGTAAACAGCTTGTGTGAGAAAAAGTTAATGAAAAAATAATTTCAGCCTGAAACGTTAAAAAAATAGATGAATAAGCAAAAATGAAGAATATTATATCTATATTGTAGTACGTTTTATAATTGTTTTCCCCATTAATTTCAGTTAAAGAAATTGTTTCAGTTCTTGCTCTTCAGTCAGTTTTAATTTAACTATAATAACTTTGCTGGAACCCAGTCAGTGTTGTTGTAAACACAAATAAACCAATTCTGCTTAAAACAGATTAGAGATCACTTTAATGTAACAACATAGTGATTTTTTTAAGACTTACAGTAAGAAATTAAAATCTAATTTCAGATCATTTTAAACTGAGAGGAAGGAGATAGCATGGTGGAATGATTGAAATAAAATAGAAAAACAGGAACACAAACATACACCTCTTAATACTGTGCTCTGATAACATGTCTGCTAGTTTTTTTGTTTGTTTTTTATTTTTTAAAGGAATAGTTTCCCTCACACGAGAATGTTCTTGTTGAAAACCTAAATAATATGGATAAAATAGATTACAGTACTTAAATATAAAAATAGACTCTGGATTTCTTTGCTCCCATTTCTCTCTCTGATTCAGTCGTGGAGACGGACGGATGGACGGTTGGACGTGTCCGGCGAGTCCTCAGGTCCCTCAGTGGCACATTCGAGCAGTCATCTCTTTCTGTGGACATTAACAGCAAGCTGATTCTTAGAAACGCTGAATATAATCAGTATGAATGGCTGACTCTGAAATAAAGTCTGATTTTCTGCAACTGTAAAAATAGACACTTTGACTGTAGTTTTCCCGGGTACTTACAAACCTGTGTCTAAAGTTTTTCCTTCCACTCAACTTTCCACAAATAGATCTCTGTGAACAGCCAGTTCTTTAACAATAACTCTTGTTGTTGACAATATTTGCTCCTTGATAATGTCGACCAGAATATGAAAGTTTTCTCCCCCCAAAAATCTGTCTTATTTAATCAAATTTTCTTTCAAACTTCAGAGGTTTGCATTAGCTAGAAGCCAAAAAAAATTTAAAAAGTAAAAAATTACATGAATAAATACTTGAAATGCAAATCTGATCGAAGGTTATTATTATTTTCATTTTTTATACATTGTTTTGTTTAAAAAAGATATTTATTTATATATATGTGGATATATATATAAATGGTTGATTGTTGCTTAGTAGCAAATGTAACGTTTGGGAGAATGAGAAGAATATAAGATCATTTTTTCTGCCATCGACTCCATTTCATAAAAAAAACATTAGTTTGTTGTCAGGTGGGTTTGCCTACCTAAAAATAAACCCAGTTTTAATATTTTCTGTACTATTTTGCTGCTTTATAATGTAAAATGCTCTGATGAGGGAAACAGAAGTAATAAAAATTAAAAAACAAGTTTTGTTTATCTTGAAATATTTCACAAAATAATAAATAAATATAAAAAAATATATCCCCAAGTTTAATTAATCTTTACGAGTTTAAATTTTTCATCTTTCACCGTTTCACCGCTAGGGGCGCTAAAGCTTTGATTTTAATTCTTTGTTTTTGCTAAATTCCTTCCACATGATACTTTTGCTTTTTATCTAAAACATGGATTTTTAAGTTAATGTTAAAATGAAAGTTGTTTTAGAAAAATAAGCTTGTCTTCATTTATAAATTTTAATATAATTTAATCAATTGAGCAAATTTAAACAAGGATCTGTAATTATTATTTATTAGATTGTTTGCTTTATGATTTGCCCCATTTAAAGCCCGCCTGGTGTTTAGTTTGTTCAGGTCCAGGTCTGTTTGACTCACCAGGGGTTCCAGTTCTTTGTGGTCCGTCAGGTTGAACTCAGTGACGAAGTAATAGAAATGCTTGTAGCAGGTGTTGACGTGCGCCTCGGCCCCCATCTGAGAGACCCGGTCGAAGTGGTGGATGTAGACGTGGACAAACACCCGGAACAGACGAGACAAAATCTTCTTAGCCACCTGCATGAAGCACTTAGGGAAGGGAGTACCTGGGGGAGCAGCAGATGGAGAGACTCTCTTACTGTCTGCATCAAACATAAAACACATTCACAGCAAACTATTTAACAAAAAAACTACATTTTCTGTTCGTTTGTCTGCAGTTCGCTTTGACAAAATTAGCAGCGAATGAGGAAGTAGTTCACATCAATGTCGGTTTCTATTCATAGTGCGCTGGGCATGGAGTGACCCATTTTTTTAATCCACTGCCTGGATGTTTCTGTTGTAAAGTCAGCTGCTGAGCTGGAGCAGAGGCCATGCAGAGATAATATCATTCAGATGAGAACGCCACCAAATCCTCAGCGTCTGCGATGTGAAACGCAGAAGGTAATCTAATAAATGCAGCCTTGAATTACAAACGCTTCATATTTTGGATTGCACAACTATTTGATTTTTTTTCCCCCACAGGTTATTTTTAAAAGTTGCTTTTTGCACCAGAGGTTAAATTAAAGATGATTATTTCAGGTTGGACTGTATTTTGATGTTTATTCAACGTTATAAACAGGCCTGTTGCAAAAAGCAAAAAAATTTATTGGATCATGAAATAAACTCAATAATTTCCATTTGCATGACTTAACCTTTTTTCTCTTTCTATCAAAAACTGGATGACAAAAGATGTTAGTCTGGTGCTTTAATCCTTTTTTGAGGGAAGATGTTATTTATAGAGTCTTTATAATTAATTTTATGGAGCGTTTTGTTTATTTTCCCGTGTTAAATGTTCATTAGAATGTAAAGCTTATTGATCTTTGAAAACATAATCTTATTATGTCAAGGTCTCAAAAAATATATATATTATCGTTTATCGCAATAACAATTCATCATCCAGAAAAATGCATTATCGTGACAGGCCTAACTATAAATAAATAAAATGACAGTAAAATATTAAGTGATAAACGTTTAAAGTATGAACTCTATTACTACTGTAGAGCTATACTTTCATTTTACTCTTAGATTCATTATTAATGCGATTAGTTCAATAATTGCCATAAATTATGTTATTACTAATAATAGCTCTGATAGTATTAATTATAAAGTAGTTTGAATTGTTTAATGTTTGATCAGGTATTAATATCTGCATCGGTCCCAATATTGAGAAAATTCTAGACTGCGTATCGGTGATAATGTGGCCAATCTATTCATTATACTTCTATGCTTTGTACTCTGAGTGACAGAGTACAAGAAATCCTAATTTCACTTCCTGAGTGAAAGGTTTGTTGTTAACAAATTAAAGTTATTTTTACACGTTTGACCAAGATGTAAAGCTTTCGGTG
The DNA here is from genome assembly GCA_902982915.1 of Phalloptychus januarius. Classification (NCBI taxonomy): domain Eukaryota; kingdom Metazoa; phylum Chordata; class Actinopteri; order Cyprinodontiformes; family Poeciliidae; genus Phalloptychus; species Phalloptychus januarius. The sequence continues at coordinate 5,569,080 of CADWAE010000076.1, read as the reverse complement.
TATTTTTTTTGTCTTTTTTTTGCAGATTAATTAATGGCTGAAATGTAATTATTGCCTCATTTCTCTGCACAGTAACTTAGGCGCAGTAAAACTAGGCAACAGTAAATAAAATGCAGTGTTTTCTGTTTAGCCAACATTAAACCATAAACACAGACTTTGCCATTGCAGCTCTTTGTCTTTGCTGAATGTCTATTAATAACTCTCATGTTGTCTCTACAAACTATCTGCAAATTATCTCGACTCAACCATCTGCTTAAGCATCATATGCAATATTATCTGAAGCGATTGTTCCTTTTGACTATAGTCCGTCTTTGACATTGTGTTTAATTTTTTTTATTCATTTTAGTGTTTTAAGCTTTCTAAATTATATTTTTGTTATTCGAAGTGACTGTGGCAAAATAATTGAACTCTTATCTAAGCTGCAATCAAAGACTCCCTCTACAAAAACATTTCTATTGACACGACAAAACCTGTTTGCCTGCATACTTCAGCTTGTTTGGCTTTCTCTCTGAAGGTTTCATGGTGGAAAAAGTGACAAAGGAAACTGGTGATAAATGTTGAGTGTAAGGCTGCAGAGGAGGAAGTGGTCTTCTTCAACAACTTCAAGTTTAGCGACAATGAACGGAGAGTTCGGACTGATGGGAACCACAGAAACTCAAAAGCCACACGTGAAGAGCAGGCACTGCTGATGAGCGGATAAGAACACAGTGGGTTGATTTACGCTGCTGAATGAGCTCTATGTTTCATTTTCTGTTGAATATGAGTTTTATGAAAAGGTTATGGTTTGACTGCAGAACACCAAAACAACTTTGTTTCATCCAGGTTTATTCAACTTAGCTGTGAGGATAATGTGACTATCTAAATAAAAGCAGTTTACTGTTCACAGATTCAGAAATAATAAACAGTTAAATAATCTTAATGTTACATTTTCAGTATAGAAACTGATTATTTCTACCTCAGAGTTGCACCGAACCAAGGTTGTTTATTTCTGCATCGCTCAAATAACGATGCAAATTTAGCATGCTTTCTTTTTGGAAATGTATAAATTATTTTATTATACGGTTAGGTCAGACTGTTGAATCTTAACTCATATTTTAAAGTGTAAATGTTTGCCTATAATAATGCTAAAAATAATAAAACTAAAAATATGCATGTATTTTCTAAGAGTTTTGTATCCATATATTTTTAAAAATCAAATCTGCATTTTGAGCTAAATTAATCTGGACTATAATTACAAATTACAGATAGAAGTGTAAAAATGTAATGTTTTTAAGAAAAAATATACATATAGCTCTGGAAAAAACTAAGAGCCCACCGCACTGAATCCCATTGAAAACCTCCTGGTTATTCCACCAAATACCGATCTCTGAACTTTTCCTGAGTTAAAACAATAGAATTGTTGTTTCTAAATTAACTTGTTTTCTGTGCATCATTTGAGCTCTGGAAGCGCTGCATCTTTTTTGTGATTTTGACGATTTCTCACTTTCTGCAAATAAAAAACGATTTCTCATTTTCTGACAACTCTTACATTGGAGAGTTGTCAGTAGTTCATAGAATAAACGAACAATGTACATTTTACTCAGACATATACATATAAAAAGTAGAATCAGAGAACCTGATCATTTTAAGTGGTCTCTTCATTTTTTCCCAGAGCCGTATATCTTAACGGACCAATTTTATTGTTTTTATTTCGACACCATTTGATTATTGTCAGTTTTTTTGTCTTTGTTCTGAATGTATCCATCGTAACGCACACCTCCTGGTTTTTTTGTTTATTGTATTCCCGTTGCTGTTATTCGTTCTCTCGTCCAGTTATTTTGCACTAATTTGTTGGTCTGCAAACATAAAAAGCGAGTCAATAAAATAAAATAAAATAAATTGGCAAAATTCCAAAAAAAAAACAAAGACTCACCGACGTTGGTGGGGAAAATGTTCTCGTTGTTGATTTGTACCTCGATCCAGTCCATGAGCAGGCTCATGTACTTGGGCGCCGACAGCGCTGTCGGCCTCTTGTACTTGTGCTCGTCTTGCCAGCGGTATTCGTACTTGGGCCCGCCGGACATGACGGGGCAGGTCTGGTCGGTGCAGGAGTCGCTGATGGTGCCGTAGATGAGGTTGATGCGGTTGAAGAAGTCGACCACGTGGACGGCCACCCAGTCGTTGAGGTCCTCGCCGTGCGGCAGCTGCACGGCCTGCTTTAGGTCCAGGCCCGCGTTTAGAGATGCCTGCGCCTTCTTGTGCAGCTCAAAGCGCTGCGTGCCGGGCTCGAACTTGCGTTTGGGCCGGAACGTCCTGTCTTTGTTGAAGACTTGCTTCAGGGCCATAGACATGGTCGCCTATTACAGATCCCTCTGGTGAATTATTTACTGTGGATGTGGACGCAGTCAAAAGGTTGTGCAAACAACCTGTGCAGACCTCAGTGTTTTCAAACTGTTTGGTTTCTGCTTCTTAACCTGCATGCAGAAGAAATGACAATCAGATTAGACATTAAAGTATCAAAATACAGCTACAAATGTGGTGCTAGGAAAATTTTGGGCATTCTTTGAGGTTTGCTGCCAATTATTTTACCCCCAAAAAACTATAAAACTGCAAAAAAAAATCATTTAGGTTCTTTGATAGGGGTAAATTACAGGAAAGCACAAACTGTTGGTTTGTGCATTCATCCATTTAATTATAAAGAGAAAAAAATAGTTATTTTTGATAAACGTCAGTCATAGCAGATCAGCGAATTCTCATTACTGAACAGAACTGGGTGTCTTAGATGGAAAAAAACACTAAAAGAAACATGCAGAAAGTTCAAATTTTATACGCAAATCTGACTATTGGCTTCATTTTAAAGTTGACTGTATAAAGCTGCATTCTCTCTAAGGTCCACAGTCCAAACCCTTTTTGTTTGGCACACAAACAAATAAGAAGCTGCTTAAAAACTTGTCTGGTTCAAATCTGAGTCAGATCTAACTGCTGTTCTCATTGATTTGGGATTGAATTAACAGACTAAATATACATCAAAATACAAAAACATCCACATTTATTGTTTTCAGACTATTTTTTTCCTCTTGAAAGGTAATTTATAATAAAATAATATGCATGTTCAGTAGTCAGTATCAAAAGACTTTGCACTATTTAAGTTATAAAACAGTTAAGCATTAGTATCCACTCCAGATTTCATCTAAAATATTTTAAAAAGTTTGTACTTTTATATTTAGTATTTTTTTACTCTTGTCTTTAGTCAAGGTTTGCAGATGTTTTCAACATTTTTGAGTACATGCTGCACAAATTTGCAGATAAAAAAACAGAAAATAATTTAAAGTTTAATATTCTCTATAAAGTTTGTTTTAAAGCATAACATTCTGTTACAGCTTTTAAAACCCTGCATTCATAAATTTGATCTTTTAGTTGATCAATTAACTGAAATACTCTGACAAGTTTTCACAAAAGGATGTTTGTTAAACATTTTTATCATGTCTAAATATATTTTTTAATTAAGCATGATTTTGGGTCAGTTTTTTCCCAGATTTTGCTAAATTACCCCAAAACTACTGGTTAGATAATTTAAAATCAGTTTTCATCAGATATTATTATATAATATTTCCTTGCTGTAAAAATGACAATCTTTAAAGGAACGTGTCCATGAATCCTGATGAAGAAAATTATTTATCACTTTGCACTGAAAAAAAAATCCCAAAAATGTATCAGAATCAGGGTTGCTGTTATGTTTTTAGACTTCAAGGTTTGTATAATACCCAGTGAGAAATCAAAATATGTATATATGGGAAGAGAGGGAAAGAAAATCCCACTTTTTGTGTTTTTAAGAAGCAAAAATGGACATAAACTACTAAAATTACCATTAAAGGAGTTTAAAATTCTGAATTGTCATAAATAGATTATAATGTATTATATTTAGGAAAATTTTTGTGTCTCCAATGAATAGAGGTGGGGCACAAAATGAAGGAATTTCCCTCCTATTCTAAAAATTTTAATTGTTTAACATGACCTCGACTTTATCTGTAACAACATAATGCCACTAATTTTAAATACATTCAAAACAAGTTAAATAAAGCCAATAATTAAGGTGAAACGGCGTTACTTCCACATTAAACATGGAGTCTGCGTGAGTCATTTCCTACTTTAGAGCAATGAGAGCTTACCATGCACAACAACCATTAAAACCACGGAACCCGCCTTTAGCATCGCAACTTCACATTAGTCCCGTTATTTAGCCCTCTGTCTGAAGTATGAGCACCACCCCCCTCATAACAATGCGGATTTGTGTCGTTTTTAGCTCATTTTCCAGGATGAAAGCCCCGGAGATTAAAACAGCGGGGCACATGACGACTGTTAGTGAAGTTTGTTCTTGACGCTTCCCAGCGCGCTCGGACTTGTTGCTCAAAACAAAAAACACAACAGCGAAAATAATAATAATAATAATAATAATAAAGAAACCTTATACACTTGCAGTTAATCCACATTCCAATTATCAATAAAATCCACCAGAAACAACATCCGTTATCCGAGACGGTTCTGATCAAACGGTGACGAAACCGCACAGTTGAAAGGCACTTTCCGAACTTACTTGTTCCGCCTTCCTGTTTCCTTCGGTCTTCTGCCGAAGGATTACACGATAACTCGTCGATAGCTGTACGTCAGTGATATGCGCGACCTACATTATGGGTTCAGGCTGCTAAACATGCTTTAAAGACGGCGATAATTCAATAAATATGCCACTTTAATGAAGAAACTAACGTCTGACTCCTCCCTGCGATGCGAAAAGTATATCACCGCAAAGTTAGCGGTAGCGCCAGTGACTTCCGGTTGACACTTTCAAAATAATCGACTTGACTTTTTACACTGGATTATAACGGGTGTATAAGATATTGTTGCTTAGATATTACATAATGAATCTTACCCAGGGTGCACATACATGAATGAAACTTTGGGGAACATTTTATTATGGAATTAGAGATGGATAGGAAGTGTTTCACACATTCTCAGCAGTCAGGCATTTGTTCACAGTTTGTTACAGTTTAGATAAGAGATTAGGGTTCTACACATATCTTTTAAGATGTTACAACCAGTCAGTCTACTCTAATAGCTGGCTTGTTGTTCATTTAAAACACATCAGAGAAAATAGAAATTTAAATGTGGAAAGGAGTAAAATTATATTTTTCTTCTTCTACTGCCTCTTGTTGTTTTGGGATTTCAAGATGTACCATATGTCCCGTCCGTATATATATATAAATACGCAATTAGATTTTTTGATTTTTTCAAAATAAATTATTATAATCTTTTTTTACTGTGACTAAATCAAGTTGTCAATGCAATTTTAAGATGAGAATATATTCATAAAGCTCATGTTGATTAATTCATAGCTTCTCTTTTTTTTTATAGTTAATTTATAGTATCTTTGTATTAATTAATAATACCAAGACATATTATTTTAATCGCTTTTTACTTATGTAAACTAACTGTAAGCAACTACATCATATAATTTAGATACAAATCCGTGGTACATTCAACGGGAAAACCTTATTTTGAAAAGCCATCTTTCTACTTCCGGTCTTGTTCAGCGTTGCCTGGCAAGACAGAGGCACTTCCTCTGACACAATGTGTTACAGAGCCTGTCAAACTAACCTAATTTATTTCATAAAGCAGTCTAAGTAAACCACAGTATGTTATGTTTAACCCATAAATAAATACATTTTATTGCTCATAAATCTATTAAAATACTCCTCACAAAATATGCATTTTTACATGTGGGGTTCAGGTGATCGAATGCAATAAAAAACATCCGAGATGACTTGTTGGTATTTTTACCCATTCATCCGCAGTTGAGGTTGAGTTGCAAAGGTAACTGGTCCAGGAAGAAAAAGGTAAAATAATAGCAATTAAAGTACTTTATAACTAATGACTAAATAAAGTGTTCCCACCTCAGAAATAATAATTCCTCAAGGAAAGTTGTGGTTTACGTTGAAGTTTCCTTCCACTTACTTGTCAAGGTCCAGTTCAGTTGAATTCAGTTAATCAATAATTAATAATTAATTCACATAATTTCCATTGGACTTTAACCACATTCCTGTTGATCCTGGTTATTAAACAGTACATTAAGTTCAGTTTACTATTCAAATTAATTAAAAACGTTTTCCATCTAATGAAATCAGATTCATTAAGTGAATGACTTGCAGTATTCATTCCTCTTGGACGAGCGCGTAACAACAGTAAACAATCAACTGTATTGTGTTGTTGACTTTATAAGAGTCTTTCATACTCTCAATGAATGTTGCGGGAACAGTGGAGAGAAAAAACTTCCCTTCAACAGGAAGAAACCTCTAGCAGATCTCAGTACAAGCGACCATCTGGGAATTTGAGAAGACAGAGCAGATGCACAAAAAGAAACATGAGAACCAATGTAGGAGTATTTTATAGCTTAATGAAGAGTAAAACATTAATTCAAAGCACTGTTTCCCTGCAGGAAGAAGGCCCTGGGTTTAAATCCCTGTCTGGAGTTTTTCTGCATGGAGTTTACAGGTTCTCCCTATAATTTAACAGAGAAAGTTAGAGTTTTACCTTGCGGCTTACATCTCTTTTCTCCTCGGCAGGCTGGTACAGTATTCACATAATTGCAGATAGTTCCTCACTCTGCCTATTTACTTCCCATTCCATTCAACCCCTACTTATGAACTAATGAGATGGTTGCTGTGCAGGCAAGCAAACCAGATCTGACTCCTCCCTTAGAAGAACTGCTTTTCACAAAATCCCCTCAATATAACCTTGGTGGGCCAAAGTTTTAACAATAACAACCATTTATGCCACTGTTATAGCGTCTTTAAGTCTTGAAAAACTGAATGCTTCAGGATCTTAAAGTGGCACACCTCAAAACGGTTTTGCTGGAATACATCAAAAGTTTAGTTTAGTTTCAATTATGCTAAATAGTTTGCATCTTTACAGAACTACAGTCATATTCAATAAATTATAGAATGTTCTGATGAATCTCATGTCAGATCAAAACCACCTGTTGAAAATAACTTTAAAGCGGGTATTAAACATACTTTCCAGACATATAAACTTAATTTAGATCTTTTTATTTGATCACTAAGCTTAAAGCTAAGTAATATTCAATAGTAAAAGCAGTAAGACACTATTCAGCCTTCAGTTGCTTACCTTTTTGGCAAATGAAGCTAACTTTTCAACCTGTTTACAGTTTAGACGTTTTGTAGTCATTACTTACATCCGGTGTGTTTAATTAGCTTGAACACATTGTGAAATCAAACTGCTGTTTATCCGTAATTCTAGAAATATCCAGGCAAATTTAAACAATACTAAATAACTAGATGCTAACAAATTAGCTAGGTGGAGATCATTTTAAACATGGTTGCTTTGTGAGTTTAAAGTGTCTAATAGTGTAGCAGTAGGGTTCGTTTATGGGAAAAGATTGTGGGAAACGATTTTACATGAAGTACGTAATTATTATTATTAACAAGTGGTTAAATCAGTAGCAGTTACTGCTAACTAGCATGTTTTTAGGAGGCTTCTTATGAACATTAGTTTCAACTGTGGAGTGAATCTGTCCAGATATGTGAGAGAAGGAAACCAGTACTAGAGAAGCAAAGAGTTCATGATGTACAAAGATCAACCGACAGTAGCTACACTGTAAAAGAAAACATATCTGATTTACAATAAAGTACAGGCATCTGTGGTTTTACTGTATGAATAAATAATAGGAATAGAATAATAATAAAAATGTTACTGTAAAGATATCAATATTCTGCTTTTTGTTCCTGGTTTCTGTTTTTTTAAGTAAATATATTACAAATTCATTCAACACAGCCAATATGGCTTTCGAATAAAAAATGGATGACAAAAATTGTTACACAGTTAAACTCCCATAAACTCTAAGAACATATTTTTGTATTTTCTATGGTGCCCATTTCAAATATATGAATTACTTAGCATAAAATTTTTACTCAAATTACCCTTTTTTGTGTTAGTTTTACTTTATTTGGCATAAAAACAGACAAATTGCTTTAGGGTGGAGGTACAGAAAAAAACTTTATGTGCCAGACAGTCCTATTACAGTCTAGAAATACCAGAATACAGAATTAGTTATTTCATCAATGCAAAGACACTTAACATTCAGACCATGACAGATACACAAACCTACAGCAACACTCCTTACACAGCTGAAACACCCAGGAACAATTTACAAATGCACATTTATTGTCAATGAGGCCCGTTTAGCTGTATCTCCTCGGCATTCAAAGCTCATCATTATGCGGCGCTCATGAAATGCCCTTTGTTTTGGTAGTTTAACGCTTGGTTGAAAGGACGCTTTGTGCAGCAACGGGACATAATGCGCCTGTCTTCCTGTCTACTTGCTAAGCATGGCAGCAGCTTCAGCTCCATTAGGCTTGGCCTTGCTGGATATGGAGTAATGATAAGTCCTCATGGACTCCTCAACCTTCTTGAAGTCGGGGCGATCCTCATGGCTGGAGAGAGGGAGAGAGGAGAATGTGAGAGATCTTGGTTTGGCATGCTGAAAGTGATAAATAAAACCTTAATTATTATCAATATGATGATACAAGGCTCATAGAGCAGCGTTTATGTCAACTCGGACTATAACTTGCTGCATGTTTGAAAGCAAACCTGACTCAGTTTTTGGGACTTCGCAGCAGTCAAATAAAAATAATGCAAACTATAAATGTTGTCTACACTTATTTTATTTGGACTTTTTCCTTTTTCTACTTGTCTAAGTACTTGCTTCTTTATTTTACAGACTTTTAGATTTAGATCTTATAAAAATATTCAGACCCATTTAACCTTTCTATAATTGATCATAATATAAAGTCGCTGTTTAGTGTATTTTCTATGTGACAGACGGACACATGCATCCCTGCCATTCCACTCTCAAATCTTCTGTAGACTTTAACAAGTTTTCCAGGATGTATTTATCTCCTCCTATCTTCCCATCGACTCTAACCTCAGTTGTTTTTTTTCCAACTGGAAAGTCAGCATTTCCCAGCTCCAATTGAACGCCACATTGGTTACTGAGGTAATTGGTTGGGTTTAGTTTACGTAAAAATAAAAGGGACTGAAAACTAATCCACTCCATATGATTCAGATTTTATTTATTTGTAAAAATCCATTAAATTATTTCCTTTCTTTTTCACAACTCTTGGTCTGTCTCATAAAATCCAGATTAAATACGCTAACCCAGTGATGTCCAAACGTTATGGTCTGGAGGGGAAAAATGTCAAGTTGCAACTATTTTTAGTATATTAATTATAATTGCAAAAACTTTTATATTTTTATTTTGAATTGATAAATAATTCAATATTTTAATGAAATTCTTTGTAGATTTAAAATAAAAAAGGATCTTGCAGGTTTGAAAGATTAAGTCAAAAAACAGCAAATCCCAACCTAAATTTTTCACCTTTTCCTGGATTTTTGTTGCCTAATGAATTAAGTGAAAAGCAAAACCCTGGACAAATACTTTGTGTTACACATTACGTTTTCCATTTTAAGATTTTAAAATGTAGATCTACATCAAGTGGCTGAAGCAGCAAACCAGTTTTGCTGGTTTCAAGAATTTCACATATTCTTGAAATGTGATCAAGGGCACCCCCATTAAACCTTTAATGGGTGTAAAAACATTGCAAGGCTCTGTATGTCAGCTGTGAGGTGGATGAGATTTGGTTTCTTACGACATTGTCCAGCACTCTCTCATCAGTGTGTACATCCTCTCTGGACACGCTGGCGGACGCTCCATACGTCCTCCGTTATTAATGAAGGCCGTGACTTCCTGACCTTTCATTTTCTGGAGAAAAATCAGAGAGGTAGGAGTTGTAGATCTCCAAATCCTGGTGAGAATCTTTCATAAATTCACTCTTGCAGTTACCTTGTAGGGTTTTCCTCCATAGGAGAAGGCCTCCCACATGGTGACGCCAAAGCTCCACACGTCACTTTTACTGGAGAATTTGTGGAAGTTTACACATTCTGGAGCGTACCACTTCAGTGGCCATTTACCTGCAGTACGAGCCTGGAAAACATGATTAATTGAAAGTAAGCAAACACAACCAACAATTTTTCTTTTAAAGACTTCTTATTCCATTTAATACTGAATATTGGGTCATGATTATTGTCTATCATCCATAATGAAATGCAGCTGCATACTTTGTAGTAGTTGTCATCAGCTCCCAGTGCCTTGGAAAGGCCAAAGTCACTGATTTTGGCGAACTGCTGGTTGACCAGCAGGACGTTGCGAGCTGCCAGATCTCTGTGCACAAAGTTCTTCTCCTCCAAATACTTCATCCCCATCGATACCTGGTGCATCAGGTTGACGATGTCCTCCACAGACACAGTCTCCCTGAGAAGGATACAAACAAGGTGAGTCCGAGCAATGATGATGGTCTGTCTTGAATGGAGGATTTGTGATTTTATGGTTTGTATTTTCTGTTTATCTTGGTTTGGTTTTGTTATATTGCCGTATTTCTTTGAATATTGCTCCAGTTTGATTGCTTGCACTTGTTGTTCCTCCTGTCGCCACTAGATGTCCTCAGATTCCTTCATGTGCTTTTGTTTCATATTTCTAATCCACTAACTTCTGCTGTTCTTCCTAGTACATTTGCTCATTCTCCAGTATTTTACTTCTCAGATCCTCTGCTTACTTAACGTGCTAATTGTTTCTTACTTAATCTCTGGTTCATTTAAAAAGTATCTTGTCTTGTATCTGAAATTTTCCTTCTACAAATGTCTTTCTACTGTCCTGCAGGTTTTAGATGCCTCCCTGCTCCAACCCAACTGAATCAGATCATTAAATTACCTCTTCAGCATGCCATCAATTTTGTTATTCATATGGTTCAGATGTTTTGGAGCAGGAATGAATCTAAAATCAGTTTTAATTTCACACACAGAGATACATAAGCTACATTTAAATTAACATGGGTAGATCTTTCCCCATTTTTTGTTGTAGACACTGCAGGAAGTTAATATATTAATTTGTTTCCATTCAACTATATTTTTCAAACATTTATTTATTTTCTCCCCTACATACTCACTTTTTGGTGGAGAGGAACTTGTTGAGGGGACCGGCTGCAGCCATCTCCATGACGAGCATCAAATGCTCGGCGTTGCACAGGCCCAGCATGCGGACGATGAACGGGTTGTCCAGCTGGTGCATGATCTCTGCCTCTCTCATCATCTCATCCTTCACCAGCTTTTCGTTTTCACTCTTCAGCACCTTGATGGCCACGTCTACCTGGCCTCTGAGGTTACAGAGTTAAATATTGTCGTTAAACTGTTATAAATCATGTGGAATATTATTGCCGATTTTGTAAAAAAAAATATATTGTATTAATCTCACGATTCTGTCCTGAGGACTCCCTTCTTGACGCAGCCAAAGTTTCCAGAGCCGAGCTCCACCTCGTCTATCATCAGCTGGTCCCGCTGGATGTTGAATTTCTTGATCTCATTTGGGTTGTGATATGGGTTAAATCCATCACAGTCCATGGGCAGAAGGTCGCGCTCTTTAGGCATAGAAGAAACTGACTTTGAGGCCAGCGCTGCAGCTAGTACAGGAATGAGATGTGTTCATTCAGTTTTGATGAAACTTCTCTTCATACATAGTTTGGTAATAAAAGCGCTGCGTTACAATGTAAATAAATGACTGACCTCCAGGTGGCGGTGTGTATGGATTCGGTCGACCTCGACCTCGCCTCTGGAAAAAGAAAACATCCAGATAAATTTCATGGGTTGAAAAAAAAATGCTAAATTTGAACAGAGACGGATGTGAGTACTTACTTCTGAAGGAACACTGGGTTTCTCTGGAACATTGAAAAAGAGACAAATAAAAAAGTGTCCATGCTTTTTGAACTTTTTCACATTTTGTCACACTACATCCACAAACACTCGTGGCGGCTGGCAGCCCTCGGCGTAATCGCGGGTTTGCAGCGAACACTTTTTACAAGGTAAGAAGGTTAATGTTTATTTATTTTATAATTAGATAGATATAAAATATGGCATTATGGAGAAGGTACGCGTCTAACGGTTGGTAACCAAGGAGACAGTGACGGCCGTCATGTAGCCTAGCTTGTTTGAAAAAAAACTGGTTAGCAACTCGTGGTTTTGAATGTTTTTAATCCTGCTCCAGTATAAGGGGAAATGCTGTTTTTGACATAGTGATATAAATTATGTGGTGTGAATTCAGGCAAAGTCGGTAATTTGATCAACTCGTCAGGAGAGAGGCAGGAGGTATGGGTCGGTTTCTAAGCCAGCTGTTTCCAATTTTTGCAAATACATCCGTATTTACAAAAGCTTTATGAGCTCCAGGTATGTTACGTTCACAGACAAATTAGTTTGACTGGAACAAGTAAAAGCCACGAATAAACAGGAAAAAACTACTTTGGAAAACAATTTCAGTTGCTCTGTTCAATACTCCCATCTCTCACATCCGATGTCCAACATGGCGCCTCCAATGATTAAGTGACGTCATGGTAATGGTCATTACCCTAAAAACTTCCATATGTATTTCTTGTTAAAAGTATTTAAAACAAACGCACTTATTCTAAAAGACAGATTCTCTTTTTGTCTCAGATAAAATCCCAATAAAATACATTTAAGTTGGACATTGTACTATGACAAAATGTGTAAAAATCTAAGGGATATGAATACTTTGGCTTTTTATAACTGAATAAGTAAAAAATAGCTTTATTACGTTCTACAGTTTTGCCATTGACGCAGGCCTCCCCAAGGACAGTTACCAGACCATCAGGCTTCATCTTCAGATACTCGACCAGCTGAACAGGCAGAGGAAGTTACAGTCATTTAAAGGTCTTGAGCTGCTGCAGAAATTAAAGGTAAAAAAAAAAGAAAATGGAGGTTCTACCTGCCAGAGTGTGTCAAACTTCGTTCCCTCAGGCATAGCCAGCTTCCCTGATTTGTCCTGCTGGATCTGATAGTGGTAAGCCGTTTTCCCGTACATCACAGAGAGAGCAAACGAATTAGCCTCATCTCTGTCTCTGACACTAACAAACACAAAACAATAAAATTGCATAAAGATCTCAAATGTTGATAGCTCAAAACATCAAGTGCCAACACAGAGGCAGAGCTGTGACATTGAGAGACTTACAGAAACTTGCCGTCTGGCTGTGCTCCTGAGTAAAGCCTCCTCTCCCCTTCGAGTCGAGTGATTTTTCCGTGATACCAGGGCATCTGTTCATGGGCGGTGGTGGCGATCAGCTTCTCAAGCTGAGGAGCCTGACTGATGACGGCCTGCTCCATGGCTTCTCCCTGAACAAAGTTGTTGTTAAAGTGGCCCTCAACTCAGCACTTACACCCGCATGGGAAAATGGCTGCAAACAGATGCACAATTGTACAACTGTACATCTTTGAAAAGTAGAAGTGGAGCTTCCTGCGCAACCAACAAGAATGCAGAAAGTGGTTTCTGAACGATAAAACTCTAGTCTTTTCCAGCTTCACATTGTACTTCACATTGTACAGCCAGTTGACCAAAACATGATGAAACTCAGTTTGGATTTTGGGTTGCTAGGTGATGGGCAGAGCTTCATTTGGGGTTGCTAGGTAACATAGAATATCATTAAGTCTTTAAGTACAAAAATGTGCAAAATGTGGATTTTGCATAATAGGTTGCCTTTGTCTTTATCCACATGCTGAAGGTCTACAACTCATTACTGCCACCTCTAGGCAGTTTTGCAAACAACAGCATACTTCAGTGACATTTTTTATCAGAATTTTTTAACAGAACAGAGAGAAGTCACATGTGGGGTACCACAAGGTTTAGCCCTGGGACACCTCCAATTTAATATCTACATGCTCCCACTGACTCAGGTTACAACAACAAATAAGATTAGCTATTATAACTCTTCAAATAGTTATTATTCCAAGTCACTTAAGAGATGTGCCATAACTTTCTCCAGCTCAACAGAAACTAAACTGAAGTTATTTTTGGAAGTAAAGAGGAACAATCTAGAGACAATGCACAGCTTCTGTTATTTCAGCTAGAAACCAGCAATCAGGTCTGAAATCCTGGTAAAGTGATAACTCTGCCCTGAACCTTCAGAGTCGCATAAAGACAGTTACAAAGTCGGCTTTCTATCACCTGAACATTTCCAGGAATAGGAATGTTTATGGATAACCTCATCTGATGTAAAATAGTGAATCAGATTTATTTTTTGACAGTGAGAAAAAATTATTGTCTTTTTGATGTGTGTGAACAAACAATGTGAGAAGGAGTGGCTCAAATCCCTGATGTGCAAGGTTTTGTGCAATAATATTTAAATGAAATTGCCATTAACATTGTGATTTTTCTCAACCTGATCGAGGGTAACACTTCTGGGAAGTGTTTTTTGGAGATATAATTTGCCTTATCTGCCAGTGTTTTTCCCACATTAAAAAAACAAAATCTCTTACCATAACCCTCAACTGGCAGAATATTTCACTTATAACAAGCACTTTTGTTCTTTTGTTCCATTAAGTAAATGTACTCAAATTAAAGTTTGAAATAGTCTAAATTTCTTGGTGAAGTTAATCGGCTGCAGATGAATTCAGTGTAGATCCTTTAGGGTGCTGAACACTGCAAAACCACAAAATCTTACCAAGCATTTTTGGTCTAGTTTATAGTGCAAATATCTTATTACAGTTTGTTTAATATTGATGAAGAAGTATTAGTACTGGCAGTGTTGCACATATAACACTGAAAAAATGCCTTGTAATAAGTAAAATAATACCCCAATTGAACAAGTGCTTCCCTAAATCATTATTAAGGAATCATTGAGCTGAAAAGTTACTTTAAAAAGTTAGTTTTGTTTTATTTCTAGTGTCTATTGCACTAGGATATTGGCAATAGAAACACTGAACCAAAATCAGTTGGTGAGAGCTTGTGTTTTTGCAATGTATTAATAAATTTGTCTTAATTTCCTGGATTAGAAAGTAAATGAAAATATTTTTACTTCACATTCTTACTTCACAATTAGGTGTCCTTAAATCAGAGGTGAGTAAAGTATCTAAATACTGTACTCTATTAAGATTACTACTACGTCAATATATTTTTACTTACGTGAAAGAAAGAAGTAGCAAATACCACTTGCTAGCAAGTAGTAGCAAGAAATTACTCAAGTAAGAGTGAAAAAGTACTTGGTAAGAAGTCTACTCAAGTACAAATGATCAATCTCTATAAAATATAAAATTAAGTGGAAATTTTGGTATTTTAAGGACCAAAATCACAATAATTCAAGTAAGACACAAAAATAACAAAATCAGGCAAAATAAACATTTTCCAAATCAGTTTCTTTCCATAAAGAACATATGAAACAAAAACTGCAGGTGTGTGTCTTTATCTGGTGACTTTTTTTGTTAAAACATTTTTGTTTTTCCCCCCAAAAATATTTGAAAAACAAAAATGTAGATAGAAAATCCTGAAATTTTACTCAACAGAGTAGAAATACTTCATAATAAAATTACACAAGTAGAATTAAAAACTACAGGATAGTAAAAGTAAATTAAATTGAGTAAATGTAACTAATTACTACCCAACTCTTCCTTAAACTCAGTCCCAAGAACTCCAGTGTAGTATTATTGAAACTCCTTAAAAACAAGGACTTTGCACATCTTAAACAAAATGAATGAATTTCGTGCCTCACCTCCAGGTTCCAGGTCTGCTTGACGTATTCCCTCAGCATGTTCTCCCTCATCTTGTCGAAAACGCCGACCTTTATGGGCATCTCCGGAGGACGCAGACATGGCTTCTTCAGGAGACACACCAGCCCGTCGGGGTCCTTGCTGTAAAACTCACAGAGCTCCCCAGGGCCGCAGTGAGGCTTCCCTCCGGTGATGCAGTAAGTCCCGTTCATTTGTTTCTCTACGGTGTAGTGGTGAAACTCCAGGTTCCACACCACAGACAGGACGTAGCCTCCAAGGCTGCGGAGACACTGCCTCAGCAGGAAGAGGCCGTCCGACATGCCGGCCAGCTTCAGGTGCTGCTCGGCGTCCGAGCGACTGATGCTGCCGTAGAAGAAGGGCAGCTCGACCGCGGGGTCGACGGACATGTTGAGGTCTGGGAGGAGTCTATCTGAACCTGGTCTTGAAGTTCTGGACGAATACTGGTGAAGAAAACTAGAAAGAAAGAAGAATAGAAAAAGTAATTTTGGAATTTAAATCCACTTTGTGCCACTTCTTATCTTCCCCTATCTGTCCTCTTACTGAAGTAAGACTAGCACTACTTCAACATAATTTTAGAAAGTGATTTTGATTTAGTTTATAGTGCAAATATCTTAGTTCACTTCAAATAAGACAAAACAAACTTACAAGTTTCCAGCAAGAAATAGCAGCTAACATTGATGAAAACGTTATAGTTCCATTGGCAGATTATTTCACTTGCAATAAGATATTTTCCCCATGAAATAATTTGCCAATGGGGCAAGTATTTTTTCCACCAACATGAATGAACGACTTAAAACAAGCTGCTATTTCTTGCTCATTTCAGTTGCAGTAAGATATTTGCATTAGAAACTAGACCAAAAATACTTTTTTGTGTTTTTTGTGTTCTTGCAGAGTAAAGTGAAAGTAAAAAGTAACCGTCCAAGAAATTATTCAAGTAAGAGTAAAAAAGTATTTGGTAAAGTCTACTCAAGTTAAGTATTTTAAAATTACATCATCATTTGGACCAAAATATAAAGATGAGTGAAAATTTTGGTATTTTAAAGATGAAAATGGCAATAATTCATATACAGTAAGTAACAAAAAATAACAAAATCAGGCAAAAGAAAATTTTTCCAAGTCAGTTTTCGTCAATGAAAAACTTAAGAACCTTAAAACAAAAACAGCAGGTGTGTTTCTGTGTCTCGTGGATTTTTGGTTACAACATGTTTGTTCTTCATTTAGTGGGTAGAAAATCCAGAAATTTTACTTCAGAGTAAAATTACTCAAGTAAAAGTAAAAACTACAAAGTAATTTTTCCCCCCCAAAAAGTTACTCAAGTAAATGTGAATCTAAAACGACACCCTCACCTCTTCTTACTCGGGTTTGTTGCTGGGCTCCAGGACAGACGGCTGCTCTAAGTCGAATCGCGTCTTTCAGGAGTTTCAGCTTAGCGGCGAGGAGCTGGGAGGGGAATTATATGTCTGGATGAGACATTCAGCTTTAAACACCCACACTTTAAGAATGCATGTAGTTTGCAGATTGACAAACTGGTGACAAAGCCACAACAGGAAACTGCAGTCCGCCCTCACAGCCTCATTTCTCCAGCATGTCGCTCTTCCGTTGAACAGGTGCTTTTTGGTTCTAGATGATTCCCTCTGCTTCAGAGGGTTCAGTGTTTATAAAAAATAAATCCCTTTCAGCATAAGGTAATTCATCGTCTGGGGATAAACTAAACCTAAATACTTCTAAACTGTATTTGTGTGTATTGACTTGGGAATTTGAGGTAAACTTGGTGTCGTCATGTTTGACGACACAGAGAAAAGATTAAAATCACGCAGTCTGGAAAATTTCCGTGATAGAAGAACGAACCTGCAGGTTTCAGCCAGAAACGATCACAATGCAGATGCAGCAGCTTAAAAACACAAGAGGAAGTCTTGAGAAAGTCAAACGAAGATAAATATCTAAATTGAGATTTATTGTTAATCGCCTCAAACCATTAAACCCAAACAGAACAAAAGAGCTCTTTGTTCGAGGTTTTGTATCTTTAAAAGCATTGAAACCAGTTGGGCTTTTTGGAAAGTTTTTTTCACATATCTTTGCCTCTGTGGCATCCACATCATCATTTTCCATTTTCAGTTTAAAAGGAAATGCTTCTAGCACTCGAACAAGGAAGCTGCGTTATTTTCACATGCAGATAGCATTTTAAAAAGATAAGAAAATGCTAAAGAGGTGACAAAAACAAGGTGTTAGACCACAGTTTCCTAGCTTTACATCTGAGTTAGTACCCACATCCACAGTGGACAACCAGACCTAACGGCACAGCTGCCACATGAAGCGAGACTCCACTGTGGCTTGACCTCCCAACTCGCCACAACAAAGTCAGCCAGACGCTGCAGTGTGGACACAAACACCGTGTGTGAGCCTGGATGCTGCACCAGAAAACAGCACAAAATACACAAATCAGCTGCTTCTGTAAAGAGCTTTGGTGGTTTGAAAAGGTTTAAACTTGGCCAAACAGCTCAAAGCTGAATGCTCTATTTTACTACATGTGGCATAAACCTTCACCTCCTGGTTATTCCACCAAATATTGATTTCTAAACTCATCCTGAGTTAAAACATTAGTATTTTTGTTTCTAAATGAATATGAACTTGTTTTCTTTGCATTATTTGAGCTCTGTTAGCACTGCGTCTTTTTCAATATTTTGACCATTTCTCCTTTTCTGCAAATAAATACTCAATTTTAGCGTTGAATTTCAGAGACATGTTGTTAGTAGTTCATAGAATAAACGAACAATGTTCGATTTAGTCAAACATATACATATAAAAAGCAAAATCAGAGAAACTGATCATTTTAGTTGGTCTCTTAATTTTTTCCAGAGCTGCATGTGTACATGCATAAGTATATATGTTCACTATATTGAACGAACGTTAATATAAACGTTTTCTCTGGCTTTTCAGACTCTGAAGTGCCCAAGGTATTGTTGCCTTTTGTAGCAAGTTGGCACCATTTTGTCCGGTTCTGGGTGTCTTTCTTTTCTTTTTCTCCTTGTCTTCATCCTCTTGTCATTCTAAGTGGTGATATTATGGTAAACATCTGTTTCACTGCCATTTATGTTCTTAATTAGTCCAATAGTTTTGATGTATATTTCAGTATTCCAACCTCTTTATTATCATTCTTTAGTTTCTTGTTTATTTATTGCAGCAGACAAATAGCATAGCTGGTTGTTCTGGGATGGGAGTTATTGACTGACTATTTTGACTCTAAGGTTAATCTATTTTTATTAATAAATCATCATACTTTGGAGAAATGTTGTCTTGTGCTTTTTCTGGTATGTGTGCAATGTTCACACACCAGTAGAGTTTAATTCATTCCAGACTTTTTTTTTAATTAAAAGAAAAAACAAATCATAATAATTATTAATAGTTAATAGTTGTGTAGGCGAGTGATTCTCTCCCTTTTGCACTGCAGTGTACATGCAAAAGGCTTTGTGCGGATGAAAACCAAGGTTGCATTGAACCCTGAACCAGAAATGGTAACTTCAGACTTTGAGTTGCACTTCCGTCACAAAAATAAGACTTCAAACTCAAATTAGACTTTCTCTTTAAAGGCTTTAGTCTTGACTTAAACCTCACCGCCATATGCTGTGGGGTTCCAGCAAACATCGACTACATTTGCAGACAATGCTACAATAAACAACAAAACAGTTAAAGGATATTCAAGTGTTAAAATGAACCACTGAGATTCTCTCCAGTGCATCTGGAATTGGGTGAATGTTGTTCTACGGATGTGCAAAGTTAATAGAGGCACATTCAAAAAGACTCTTAACGCTCTAAAGTTTTGACTTGGTGATCTTCAATGGGCAACTTCCACTTTAATGCTTTACTTTGTGTTTGTTACATAAAATACATCGCAGTTTGTGGAAAAAGTTCATGCAAACGTCTGTGACATTAACACCACCAATCGAAAAAGAAAGCAAACTTAATAACCAACATTCCCAACCAGCGTTTTGAATGTTGCCTCCGTATTTTCATAATTACGCTACATGTTTGTAAAGCAGTGCACGATAAACCAACACGCACAATAAAAGCAGCAGCGAAGTGTCAGCTCAGAAATCATTTTTAAAAGCTGGAGACTGCACCATAAACCACAAAAACAACAAGTGAAGCAAGCGAGGCGACACATGACACAGTTCCTGTGACAGTTTTGAACCCCAAAACTTGCGTGGTATCTGCCACCATGTCTGGAGGGAAAAGACATGTTAAGGTGGAAAATGTTCGTACATCCCTCTAATATGCATCAGAGATTTTCACAAAGGTGGTGTTGGAAAGTAAACTGATTGTGACTAAGCGAACGATGAAAGGAATACTCTAAATAAGTCTTCAAAAAGCAGAGGAGTATGCAAATAGAGAAGAAAAGCACCAGATCTGCTTGTTTTTTAAATATTAGCGCGAGCCTCCTTAAATGGGGCAAAAACCGTCAGCAAAAGAGGATTATTTTACAGTAAATTAACATTTCAGGGTAGCAACTCTACTCTCAGGTTGGAAAAATTTTGTAAAACTCTAGAGGTAATGATCTGGCGGATAAATGTTTTATTTAATCCCTCCTAATGATGCAGAACTTTCAAACAACATAAAATTCAAGCGAGACAAAACAACAAAAAGCCACATGTGAAAATACGCAACATGGGAAAAGAGCAATTCTACACAACGACAAGCAAATATATATTTTGAAAATAATAAACAACACATTAATGCTCTGCAAACATACATATTTGCAAGCGTAAATGTTGTGTAGGTTAAGTGGATGATAGAAGTTGTGATGCTAATGTTGCTAAATTATATTTTGAGATCATTAGCTGTTTAATACATGACTGAGTAACTGGGGGGGGGGAGCAGATTTTACACAATGCAAGCAAATATAAATTCAGAAATTTTTAAATAGCATGAATATTAAGCGGTAACAATATGGATGGATGAACATTATTGGCTTAAGATTGTTGCTAACATAGATGCTTGCTGGCTTAAATATTTAAATGTTTGGATGGTAGAAGTTGTGATTATAATGTTTCTAAATTATATTTTGAGAACATTTAACTGTTTAATATATACATGTAACTTTAGGAAAAAGGGAAAATGACACAACTGCAAGTAAATACAGATTTTGAAAGTTGTTAAACAAAACAAAATCGACATTATTGCTTTGAGCCTGATGCTAACATAGATGTTTGCTAGCTAACATGTGCTGCAGGTTCAAATGTTTGGATGGTAGGAGTTGTGATGCTAATGTTGCCAAATTCTATTTTGATAACATAAAACTGTTTAATATATGCACATAACTAAGTAACTTGGAAAAAAATTTGATTTTACAAAACAATAAGCAAATACAGATTTAGAAAAGTTAAACAATATCTACATTATTGCTTTTAGCTTGATGCTAACATAAAAATGTTTGCTAGCTTAAATATTATGTAGGGTCAAATGTTTGGGTGGTAGAAATTGTGATTCTAATGTTGCTAAATTATATTTTGAGAACATTTAACTGTTTTATATCCATAACTTTTATACTTTTATGACTTGTATTTATATATGTAAATATAATGCAGTGGAAAATGTGTTGGTGTTAAGCAGAGTTGAGTTAAGTTATTTCTTGTATTGCTGCATCTGCTGGCTGGAGAGAAACAGATAATCACGGAACAAGGTCACAGTATTAGGAAACGGGTTTTACTTCTTTATCTTTTCTCTTAAACTAACTCCTTTGATGAGAATACCATCAGAACGCTAACGTGAGATTTGTTTTTGTTAATTACACAACTCAGACGAAGACGTGGACACTGTAAAGTTTTTAGGTCATGATTATTTGTGCTGCATTATCAGGAAGTCCGGTTGCTGTTATGTAACTCGAGCATTCTTCTTTAAACTTATATCGAGTTTTGAATCTGCGTCGGCCTCCAATGACAAACAATCCCCCCAGTTTGACTCTTTTTCTGGATTTTCTTCTCCTTTTGTTTTGGTGAAGGGCAATAAAGGTCTTGATGTGGGAGGTTTTGGATCAGAAGCCGATCTGCTTATCAGATTAGAGGCTGAAATGACCCAAACTGAACCTTAATGTCCTAAATCAGGGGAAACAATTGCCATTCAAATAAACTGTTGACTCAGCTGAAATGTAAACACTTGAGATTGAAATCCACACAAAAGCAAGTTTTAAGGATTTTCTTTCCTCAGTAAGTCCTACGGACCACAAGCTGTTCAGTTTTGTCAATTAAGATTTTATAATTTGGAGGATTAATGAGTCAAATACCTTCATGACAAAGTAGAGTTAAATAATCTTAATAATACAAACAAACAAGAAAAGAAAATCAAGCTTCTGATCTAAAATGCATTCAGTAAGTTCTAGAAAAATGTTACAACCTATAAAAGACAATCATGGGAATCTGAAGTGTTTAAATTTAGCAGCTTTTGGTTTTCCATTCTGAGGCACAATGAAAGCAGCTATTTATAATTGTGCATGAAATTACAGCTTGTCTGAGCCAAAGCAACAATACTTTAGCAAAATTATGTGGTGAACACCTTTTTTTTTTGTATACCTCACGCATAATTGAAAGTTATTTGTCTGGTTGCAGAATGAACAAAACAGCATAATATAGACGAAAACATGTAATTCAGATTGTAAGAAATTACAAAATTTAATTTGTTTTTGACATTTTTAAGCACCACTTTGCGTTCGCCTTAATAAAATAAGTTTCAAGTGTTTTTTTTGTTTTGTTTTTGTTTGTGTGATACTATTTAATATAAAAAAGCACATTTCTTTTAAACAATCAGATCTAACAAAACCTACTTACTTTTCACTGCTTCAAGCTGTGATGTTGTTGCTTCTGAGACAAAGATGCATCTGCTGATCTGAGAGAAGTGCATGGTGCCGAGAAAAAGGGAGGTTAGAGAGAAACGACACACACACACACACACACACACACACACAGAGCCAAAGCAACCACCAGTCACACATGCACACAACGGCAAACTCATGCACAAAGATCAGCCATTAGATTGACTTCCACCTGTGACGCTCGATGTGAGCTCTGCAACTCCCCACTTCTGCAGCTCACCAATAATCACTCGGTATTAGGGGAGATTGCTTCGTTCTTTTTGTTTTCTTGTGAAAACATTGCCCACCTCTGGGAGGAGGGGTTCTGTTTTTGGTGGATTTACTCTTTATTTTTGCTTTCATGCTTAAAATGAGAGAAGAAAAAAATTATTGGTGTGAAGGAAATACTAAAAATAAAGCAACAAAACATGTAAACCTCAGTCATTAGAAGGAATTGTTATAAAATGTTTGAGTGTTTGAAATGATCATTTTACCAATTTGACACTTGAACTGTCTGTTTTTCACATCATAACGTAACTTTTAATTCTTTCCTTTTCAAACAATGGATTTGGAATTAAACACTTATTAGCAGATAAAAAGGCAGAGGCGTAGTTAAAAACGTATTGAACAGAACAAATTAAATTGTTTTCCCAAGTTTTTATTTCCAGTTTATTCTTGGATTCTGCTTGGCTAAGTCAAGCTAATTTGTCTGAGAGCATAACACACCTGGTTAGGGCTCATAGTCTGTGGTATTTACAAAAATTGGAAACAGCTAGCCTGAATTCACGCCACATGATTTATATCACTATATCTACTGCAATATTAAAAAGAGTGCAATGAGTCAAACCGTATCATACGTGATTAGTTCTTCCAGCATGGACATCATCATAACAATGGGCGTCACCTGTGCTTTTTTTTTTTAAGGTTTTGTTGGCTCTGGCGGCCTTTATTTGAAAGTAGCTCGACATGCGGCAAATGTTGCCAGGCCGGGAGTCGAAACTGCGACCAGCAGCACGAGGACTAAGGCCTCAATACCTGGGTTGTGCTTTGCCCCTGCGCCGCCACAGCACCCGACGTCACCTGTACTGCCTGAGCATGTCGCTCCTTTTATGACCTCATCACGGGTGGCCCGCTTCAAGTGGCCGCTCTTCATTAACGCCACAAAGTCATAAGCAGCGTTTCCCCTTACACCGGGGCAGCCTTAAAAACTACAGAAGACTAGATGATAACTAGTTTTTTCCATACATGCTAGGCTATATGACGGCACGGCATTGTCTCCATGGTTACGGTTAGGCATGCACCTTCTCCATAATGCCATATTTGATATATTTTTAATCATACTTACTTATAAAGCATGTGGACGTTAATCTTACTTTTTAAAAAGTGTTTGCTGTCAAATCCGTGATTACACCGATGGCTGACAGTTATTATGATTGACGGCTGCTATCACCATGACTGTCATTGAAAGTTATAAAATGACATGTTTGGTTTCCATCCTTATCTGACCATTTTTAAAGTGAAAACAACGAAATAGGGGCGATATTAGGTCACAGATGTCTTGTTTTCAGACTTGCTTGAAAGGAGAGCATTGGTTGTTTTGACGTCCGTCATGGCGGAGTTCTATAGAGCGTGACGTCACGTGACTTTTATTCTGTGCTTTAATTAACGCTAACTGTGCTTTAAAATATTGGGAGATGATAACTGGTGGGGCACAAGGTGAAGGTAAATTTGTTCACTTACTTAATCAAACTTTCACTGCTAATATGTAAGTTAGCTTTAATCAGTTTTTGTGCACATGTATGTGAATTTTTTACATTTAGATCTCTAGAGATAGTTCACAACCCTATGTGACCAGTGGTTCTAATATAGGGCAAAGTAGAGATTTCCATTGCTGCACTTGTGAAGTGTTCACACCACCAAACCAGTGGCTGGGGTTGTGAACACACACACCCATGCACCCCCCCACGCACACACACACACACACACATGGCCCACCCACCCCACCCTCCACTGTCTCAGGCTGCAGCTGCTTTCTTGAAGTCTGGCAGCCAGGCAGCAGAACTGAATCAAGCCTGTCAAACTCAGAAAGACTAAAACCTTTGGGTGACATATGTTTCTTCAAAATAAAAGCACAGACACCAACTTACATAGTTTCCATTGTTAGTGGATGAGATGTTCCCTCAACAGATGGCATTATCTGACAACACTAGGTGGTCAGTAGATTTGGGTAGTAACTGGCTACATTTACTCAGTCACATTTATTTGAGTAACTTCTTTGGGAAAATACTGCAGTAATTTTATTACAAAGTATCGCTACTCTTACTTGAGTAAAATTTCTGGCTACTTTATCCGCTGTGAGTAACTTCACCAGACACGAACACACATCTGCATTTTTTGTCAAATTTAACTGTTGTCGCAAATAATGCTAATTTGACATTTTAATGCACTTTTACTGCAACTTGACATGAAAAATATCATTTGTTAAATGACACTTCATGTATAATTGTATATAATTAATGAATAATTTATGAAGACTCTTTTCATGTTCATAACAGGTTTATGACAGTTTCATGTCGGTCTTATGTGCACCCTTTCAAATAAAGTGTTACCAGGTTCACAAGTTTCATATTGAAAGAAACTGATTGAATTATTGTCATTTTTGTCCTTAAAACGCCTAAATTTCGACACAACTTTATAGTTGGTCTATGTGGTGATGCAGTTTTTAAACATTAAATGATTTTTTTGATCAGTTACTCAGTACTTCAGAAGTCTTTTACCAAATACTTTTTTACTATTACTTAACTTTACTTGAATGGCTATTTTTTACTTTCACTCGAATAAAACTACATAGAAAAATACATAAATACATTAGCACTGTCAATCACTCTCTGTGTGGTGCTGCTCATCCGTCCCCTATTTGCTCTCTGCTGTGCTAGCATAGCCTTTTGTGAATGCTAGGCTAGTTAGCATAGCCACTGATGACTGGAGATAAACGGTTTTCCTGTAACAATAAGTTGTTTCTCTGCCATTAGGACATTGAGCAGCGAGTACATGAGGTTGACTGACAGCGCTCTAAGCTCCTTCTCCTTTTTCTGATTGTTTTTGGTTGAGAGCGGTGCAGTTCTTCATCTAGCAGTAGTAGCTCAGGGAGGTTTAAAAAACATATATTTCTTTAAATAAAAGTTACATGCTGTAGCTTTACATTTTTAACAAGTAATCTTTTTCTCTCATTTCTGGTTTACATTCTAAGGCCAAACTCGAACTTTATTCTGAAAGGACGTGGGATCATTTCCTGTTTCTGCTTCGGGGCAGCTTGACGAAACTTTCTCGGCTCTCTGGTTCTGTAAAGTTAAAGGAGCCGAGGTTTAGTCTGCCGCCCCGCCGCCGCCGCCTCCTCTCCGCTCGGCTGCAGGGGGACAGAGGACCAGACTCTCCTGCAAGGGGACACAGGCAGGTAAGACCAGCCAGTCGGACTCCTGCTCCCTTCTTTTCTTCTTTTTTTTCATGCACAGACTAAGGTGGGGGGAGCAGGAATGATGCTGCCAGGACTCAGTTCTCAACTCTTACCTCTCCTGCCCCTGCAGCACTGCTCCTGCTTAAGCTTTGCATGTCTTTCATCAAGATATTGTGTGTTCTCTAGTTTCATGAAATGCACAAGTGCTTTTCTTTGGATTCGGTCTTCATTTCCTAAAGGAGTCCTCCTTTCCTCAGGAGTATATTTAGGCTGTGGTCGCCTCGGTGGCTGATGACAGGGCAGGCTTATGCGTCTTTTGCCGGTCAGTGGATGATGTGGCTGTCAGCTGCCATCAGGTAACTGAAGGCTTGCATTGTTTCCTTCACCGGCTGGGGGAGCAACTCGCAGTTCTGCAAAAATAAAAGCACTAAATCCAGTTACAATGGACATATTGATGTCATCACAGCCAACTTTTACATTCTGCATGCACAGTTTATGTAACTTCATCCCAGGTAGCTCAGCGATGTGCAGCACACTTACATTTTTAAGTCAAACTCATCCTTTTGGTTCAATGAGTGCTGCTTTTGCACAATTTCTTTTAGGTTTTAATGATACATTTTATGTATGCAATGGGTTGCAAATGTATTCACACCCCTTGAACTTTTCCACGTTTTGTCACATTAGAGTTTAATAGGGGTGGGAGGAATACCCAAAAATTGTACTCAAGTAGCACTACTTTAACATATTTTTGCTCAAGCAAAAGCAAAAGTCATCTAAAGAAATACTCAAGTTTAATAACTTTAATAAAACCTGCAGGTCTGTCTGGTGAATTTATGTTTGTATGTTTATTTTTCATTTAGCAGGTAGAGTATACACAAATGTTACTCAAGTAAAAGTAAAAAGTACAGCGTAGTGTATTTTTTCAAACAGTTACTCAAGTAAATGTAATTGAGTAAATGTAACTAGTTACTGCCAAAATCTGGAATTTAGTGGGAAAGATCAACACAAAGTGGGAAACAGAATGGAAAATTTTACATGATTTAAAACAGTTTTTACAAATAAAAAACTGAAAAGTGCGGTGTGCAGATGTACTCAACTAATTGCCTTCAGAAGTTGCCTGATGACTTTTAATGACTAATCTAATCTCAGTACCGATACAACTGCTCTGTGACAGCCTTAGGTTGGTTAAGAGCAGGACATTTTTTACAAATAAAAACCAGAAAAACCGTGAGCTACACAAAGTACCCTGAGAGAACCACAGGGAGAACATGCAAACTCGATGCAGAAAAACCTCCCAACCTAGATTTTTCCTGCTGCAAGGCAACAGTATCACCAACTTCACTGCAGAAGGAATTTCTGCTGAGCTTTCTTTCTGTTAGAACATTCCTGCTTCATGCTGTCAACAACTCGGTGTGAAATTTGCCCTTGAAAACACTTGGAAAAGTTTTGATTCCCAGTTTCCTCAAGGCTGCGGTTTTTGCTGATTATACAGTGTTTTCTACCACATGTTTTTCTTCCACTCAACTTTTCATTAACATGCTTAGATGCAACACTCTCTTGCCCATTATTCTGTGTAGGACAGAAAATTACATAATTTAAAAATCCCCTTTTTGTTGGTCTTATGTAATATTTTGGGATTTTGATTATTCGAGTTTTGAAATAGTGGCTTCATATAACACTCTATAGGTAATAAATGTAATACCTACAAGTATATAACCCTTATATTTTGAATTAAATAAGCAAATTCAATTAAATTTTTGAAGATGTTCTAATTTATTAAGATGCTTTTGCGTTTTTGTTCCAAGAATATCCAAAATATCCATTTACTATTAATATTATGAAGAAAAAAGTGGATTCAAACTGTTTTTAAAGTGGCTGACAACTTTGATCTCAATTACTATAACCATAGTAACTGATTTTTCTTACAACTAATTGATTAATTTAATTAATTAATTAATTAATTAAAAAATGGCACATTCTGCAGATTTTTTAATTCACCGCTTAAGCCTTTTTATGCAATATTTGAAATACATTAAAAGGTCCAAATAAAAAAATCCTTTCAAAATTTCATTCCATAAAGTAGAAGTATATATTGTTGCAAAGTATGGATCTGCTAAAGAAATACTTCTAACATCAACATAGGGAAGGCTAAGGATTTTTTTGATTAATCAATTATTAAATTAGTTGACCATTATTTAAATACTCGATTAATCATGATTATTCTGACTAATCGTTTCAGCCCTACTTGGATCATCATTTTTATAGGGATGCCGATTAAACTATGTTAAATGTGAGGAACTTCCTGTTCTATCTGTACTCTGTGACAGTCATTTTGTGCGTATTAGTAGTTTTGGATCGCTGCCTCAGAGCATTTAAAAGGCAGAGTAAGAAAACCTTCTGCTGCTATCTGTGCGCTCTGTTCCCTTCACTCCTCGCTCGCTCGCTTTGTGTTGAGTCAGCTCTCTCTCTCTCTCACTAAATATTGTTTCAGACTCGAGAGGCACATTTTCAGAGCGAGGGGAGCACATCCGAGGCTCTCCCGCCTGTTTACGTTCCCACTTTTCATCTGCACTCTGTTTATTTGGGGAAATCTGCAAAGGAATGCCAGGCCTCTTTCTCTCTCTCTGTCTTTGTGGCAGACAGAGAGTTTAGTCTGAGATGTAGCTTTCTCTCTCACCTGTTTGGGTTTTCTTTTAAATATGAAGATTCGCTTGATTCTAGACTTCATATTTCTATAATGAAAGCAGAATTATGACGTTGGACTTACGAGCCATTTGATCTCCCCCCAACCAGAAAGTCCTATTAAAAATGACTGCCAGTTTAATGAAATAATAAACTGAACCTAAAACTGATTCATGAGCTACTCCTTGATCAAAGTGGAGGCAGTTTGGGGGAGAGTGCTGCTCTCGGAGCTAAGCTGTGGGACACTTAGCATCTGTTCACTCCATACAGACTTTACTTTGAGCCGGTCATATGGCTTTGATTAGCGTACTTTGGTTTCGGATAGCACCACTCTCCCTGGCAGCAGCTAAAGACAAGGACATCATAATTAGCTCCAGCATTTAAAGGAAAAAGCATCAAATGGGACTTATTATGCAAAACTTGCATTTTGTACGTTTTTGTACTTCCTTTTGGGTCTCTACTGCTTCTAAAAACAGACCCAGGGCTTAAAAAAGAATCCCTCAGCTGTTTTTTTTAGTGATAAGTTTATGTTTTTTGGTGTGTGGAAAACGAGTCACTTCAAAAACCTCTGGAATGTAACGTCACAAATCAGCAGGTACGGCTCGTCGCCTAGCAACCCCAGAGAAGCCCAGACTGTTACCCAGCAACCCCAGCGGAGCTCCATCTGTCACCTAGCATCCAGAGCTCCAGAACATTTGGTGTGCTACTGTTGACTTACCATCCAGAAAGCACTTGCTGCATTCGTGTTTGTTGTGCAGGAGGCTCTACTAATGCTTTTCAAGATGTATAGTTCTATAAATGCACATCTGTTTGCAGCCATTTTCACGTGCAAGCGTAAACGTTGAGCTGGGAGGCGTGGCCGGCAGCAATTTATTTGGATTTAAAGTTACAGGAGGCACAAAAACAGCTCAAAATAAAATTAAGCTAAAATGTCATTATTCCAAATGATTTTGTGCAAAAAATGCAATGAACATGTTGTTTTTTTTATAGCCGATAGAGCTGTCGTAACCTGTTCAAGGTAGCATAATAGGTAGCAGATGATCATGAAGATGTTTTGGCTTCATTGCATCAGAGTTTGGTCCACCTAGGTCCGGCTTTTCTCCGTCTTTCTAACAAGCCTTTTTTTTCTGCCCTGCAAGCTGCGATAGCGTTGGAGGCTGTGTGGCCTGTCTGCAGCCCACACCACTTTCCCTGCTGGCCACGGCCGCAGCTGTACGCTCCTTTTTCACAGCTCATCCAAGCAAAACATGGAATGGAGAGTTTTGTCGCTTTGGCCTGCTGACAAACATGCGTTTTTGTTTCACAAAAATGATACGGCCCAGAGGGAAGGTTTTGCACAACACACCGCAGGAAGATGTACTACGCCGTCACCTCTGCATGACAGCCCACTCTCAATTATATCTGGAGTAATATTTCATAGGTGGAAATGGTGCAGGAAAGTGCGTGTGTGTTGTTGTTGTGGGGGATTTCTGAGGGGCTTTGCTTTAAAAAGCTCTTAGGGTCAGCACCGGGGGTCCTTTCCTCCACCCTCCTTCCTGGGTTTAAATAAACACAAGGAGAGTTAGTGGTAATGAAAAGCATTTGATATCAAGCAGCCGAGTTTAATACGTTAACAATAAATTGTAAGCGGGGAGGAGGAGTAATGAAAATGGAGGAGAGTTTAGCTCTTTCGCAGGAAATGACTGGGAAAAAGCCAGAGGGAGGGGGATGAGAGAAGGAGTTTTTTAGTTGTTCTGCTTATGAGGGACGCCGCAACAGCACAGAGACCCATTAGTCTGCTTTTACTGTATCTGCTGCACATTACTCCTCCTGACATGAAGCAGGAGGCGTTTTTCTTACAATTCCTCAACTTTTGGTTTAAGATATTCATTTTATTATTATTTTTCCTTCCTCTTTTCAGGAGGGAATTTGTTTCCCTCTGCTATCATCACCAAAAGGTTTCCCATCTGCCTCTGATTACCTTTGGCTGCAGTTGGTTAGCTGCCAGCCATCCGGGCCAGTGTGGCGTCTCCGCTCGCTTTTGAATCCCCAAACGGCTCGAAGGGAGTGGGGAAGGAAGGTGGGCAGGGACCAGAGTAAACGTGCTGGGCAATTTTTAGACCACATGATAGCAGGAGGCGGTTTTGGCTAAAAATTGCCTTGTCAGCTAAAAAGACAAGTCTGTGAGAAGGGCATTAAATGGTTTGTTACAAAGTCAGAGGAAATATCTGGTTGACATGAATGTTAATTGAATTAATTGCCAGGTCTGTAATTAATAAATCTAAAACTATCAACAAAGAAATCGACTTTTTAAATTCAAAACCCAGTTTTGCTTCTCAATTATTGATTATAGATATATACATCCAACCTTCAAGTGTTTCAGAAGTTAATCATATGTCTAATTTGAAAAATACTTCTTTAGAAACGTGGAAACTGACATTAGCATTGGGGAAGTCTGCGTTAGCTGCTACATGTTTAGCATTGAGATACTACTTTTGGCTCTAATAGCTTCAAATTAGACTCATTTTAGCACAATTTGAAGATAACAATAGTCTTTCCCACTCCACTGTCCTATCAGATTGTGTATTGAAGGACAAATTAACTCCAAATTGGGCCAAAAAATGCGGCTTTGTCGTTTGTTGCTGTTTGCAGATTTTCTTGTGGATTTACGGGCGTACCGGAAACACAACACAAAGGTTCCGGTTCGGACTTTTGCTTGTAAAAAAAAAAGCAATTAAAATTTTTAATACGTTAAAATCAATGTAATTAAATAATCACACTGAATTAATTTTCGACCCTGTTATGTATAATGAATCAAATGAAAATATGATCAAATTAATGAATAAATGAGACACAAGGTAGCTTTTTGAGGCAAATTCTTAAATATTTATACACTGTTGTATGTTTTTAATATTTCTGGGTGGCCCTGTTTGTTGCACCATTGCCTTGCATCAAGAAGACCCTGGGTTTGAATCTTTCTGCATCGAATTTGCATGTTCTTCTTGTTCCCCAACTTTCTGACACAGTTCAAAAAGCATGACTGTTAGAGTAATTAGTCGCTCTAAATTAAGTATGACTTAGTACCCTGCATCCTAAAATATTTTTGAGACAAATGTGAGGCCAAATTGAGTCACGCAGAAAATCAACAACAGAACCGCTGAAAAAGACTCATTTAAGTGGCAAGTTTAGACCCAACCTGATTGAAATCTGTGGAGAAACATATTTTCACAAATTCCAGTAAACTGAAATAATTTTGTAAAGAGAGTGAGCAAAACTTTGTTCATAGCAATATGAGAGATTGATAAAGTCATAAAGAAAATGGCTTCTTCTAGTTATTATTGCTGATGGAGGTTTTAAAATCCACTCAGTTTTGAATAGTGTTTGTTTTTCTTTTACAGTCGAATCATTCATGGAAAGAGGATTTTTCCCATGAAGGTAGAAATTAGAGTAAAGTACAGTACTCGTTGTTTGAGGTGTGAATAAGCTCCCCATAGGCACACATACCATCAGCTCCTGACATGCTGTCCAATTAGGAGTTTCGGGCCAGCTGCCAGCAAGTCACTCAGCCATACAACCAAACATCAGAGGCCGCCAGCCTGGCGGTGATGGCATCCTGCTGCTTCTCTCAAATTAGCTAATTTTACCCCAGAAGGTTCAACATAATACCCACTTCAAACTCTGTTCATGGATTCAGTTTGCCTTCTTTTGTAATCACTCTTTCCGGTGCACGTGTCTGGACAAAGCTGTTGGTTTTTTTGTGTGGAACTATAAAGTGTTAAAGCTAAAACTTAATGAGTATAAATTTGAAAGGCTTGTCTTCTTTGGATGGGTCAGAAGTAGAGATATACAGTAAATCAATAGCAATATAAATGTGCTGATAGAGACACAATCAGTATCAATAGAATACATCTGATAGAATATTCTGGGGGATGTAGGTAGGGGAAAGGCTTTAACTGGTGTACAAACTTTTTGACCCATGGTCCTAAACTGGTTAATTTAAATGACTGGCGGACTACAAAATTCATTAAATCAAAAAAGCAAAAAAATGATTACTACGATTTTTTTTGTTTTGGTTTACTTGCTCAACATTAAATAACATGTTTTATTAAATTTGTGTATAATTAAACCTAAAAAGGGCTTCAGAATTATTTCAATTTCAAATTATTTCAAAATTCACTTAATCAAAAATGATAAAATGTACTTAAGGCTTAGGACTGTTGCCTTATTTAAAGAAAAACAGCCAATTTCTAAATGTTTTGGATCTTCAATTGTTTTCAGTTTTTTTGGCCAAATTTGTTCTCACTCGAGTTGTGGTCAGAAGTCGAACAAAATCATTTCAAGGGCCATAAATGGCCCCCGGGCCACTCTGGACACCCCTGCTTTGGCCCCTGAACCTCTCACACAGATAGCCAAAGCAAGGTTGGTGAAATCAACTAACTCACTCATTCTATGGTTACCTAGCAACAACCTGCTGAGTGACTAGGGCAGCAGCAGTTTAAGGTTTCTCCACTGTGCCTCTTCACTGCTTGAAAACAAAGAAACACAGGGAGAGAAAACTGTGATTAAACAGGAAAGGTCACACCACCAGTTTGGTAATATTTCAGATATTTAAAACAAAAAAAACTAATCAATAATTACTGATATTGGCTGATATAAAATGCTCATATCGTGATGCGTTTTTCAGCTGCATCGTCCAGCCCTGTGTCAGACGGATCTCATGCTCTCTCTGTCTGTGGATATGTTTAGTTTTCTCTACTCCTCCCTCCTCTTTCAGTCTAAATTCGTCCCACCACTCACTGTCATTCACTTTACCGGCTTTCCTCCTAAACCGTTTCTCTTCCACAGGGCAGCGGAGAGAGGCCGAAAAGCTGCCAGCGCTGCTGCTTCACCCCCATCGCAGAAGTCAAGTCTGCTGTTCTCTCCGTCTATGAGGAGCTTCGCCATCGCTCAGTGACAGACAGACACGCTGCAGGTGCAGAGTCTCTGGTCATCCTGCAGCCATGGCCCGACCGAGCGCTGAGCTGTCCCTCTGCTAGGCGACGGGGCATCCGACAGGGCAGGAGACATGTTGGGACAGAGGACCGAGGACCACCGCACTGAAGTCTGTTACTATAGCAAATACTGTAGTAACCATGGAAAAGCTATGGAGGACTGCTCTGGTCTGCACTGTCGTTCTCGTCCTGGTTGCCACCAAGATCACAGGAGGTCACAAAGATGAGTTTGCTGCATCACAAGGTAAAATAACAAAAATAATAAAACATACACTGGTTGAACTATTTTTCACATTTTGTCAAATTACAGCAGGGCTTAGCAACCTGCTCCAGAATAAAACTAGCCTAGAACCATAAAACATTTTTTCTAACTTTGTTTTTTTATATTATTAAAATAACTAGCTTAAACATTATTTACTTTTAACTAGCTTAAAAGCTACTTAAGCTTTTAACTAGCGTTTGAGCTAGTTAAAAGTAACTAGCTTTTAGAAACCTAGTTCAAAAGTAATTATGTTTTAAAAAACTAATTGCTTTTAAAAGGCCATTGGAGGTATCATGGATGTCCCAAACCACTTTTTTTCCACTTTGGATACAGACATCTGCATTTTAGTATCATTTAATAATAATCCAATACAGAAAAACAGTAGTAAATTGATTTAAAATGGGCATTCTTTCCCCCTTCTGCCTTTCTGGGCTTAAATAAACAAAAGGAGAGAGAGAATTAGACAGAGTAGCTCTGCCCTTATTGATCGGGCCTTATTGATTGCGCACATTGTCACCAATACCCGAGCTAGATTTTTTAAAAATATCAGTTCCAACACTGATATTAATATCAGATCGGTGCATCTCTAGTAGATATTAAAAGCAGATTTTGCAAAATAACTTACAGAAAAATCTTCTAAAAGACCATTTCTTGTTGCATCCATAATCAAAATATTTAAATTTTATTACTTAAATCAAATAACTCTGAGCTTGACTGATAGCAGCATAGAGATAAAGACCATTTTAAGGCTGAGGAGCCCAGACTGTTTGCTGTCATTTCAGTAAAGGAAAATAAATGTTCATGCTGTGAATTAAATTAATATAATTAAATGTAAGTTTCATAAAATACACATAAGAAAAGATGTTAGGTCTGCATTATAGCTAAGCTGTTTGAAACCTTTTAATTCTTTTTTTTCAACTGAAGCTCAAAGATACAAACACAAATGCGTAAATCCCCCCAGGGTCCATTCATCATTAGAAGGACAAGACAGCCTCTGTGCATTTCCTAAATTTGCCCTTTGACCTCTAAAAGGCATCTGACTGTAATAGCTGGTAATGATTCCTCCTTTTAAAAAAAACTCCCATCAGACTCTGATTTGGATTTTTAACCTCAAAGTTGCCTTCAGAACCGCCCAATGAATCAGTGTTAGACCTTTAGTTAATGGACTTTTCCTGCAGAAATAAACCCACATATTAAACCTTCAAACTGTGCTGCTGCTTTAGGCTTTTTAAGGTCATTATTTGCATGTTCCTGGCTGCTACTTTCTTTGGTTTCATGCATACTTCCAAAAACTAACAACTAGCCCACAAGTTTCTCCAACAGAAACCAACATGGACGGAAACATAATGGTTGCCAGTAAGCTACTGGAGAGAGACTCAACCCAATGCGAAAACCAAGAAGTCCTCTAATTTCTGAAGTCATATATTGCTTTCTTTGTACATGTGTGTGTTTCCTGTTGTGGCAACTTAGGTAAGTAACATGGTGGGTCTGATTACTGTGCAGAATCAGGTTCATGTTCATGAAACATGTTCAAAAAAAGTTAAAAAATTTGATATTATACCAATTTCACCATTGAGAGTCCTGCTTTATAGTAAGGGGTGTGAAACTTTTTGTCAAAGGGCCAAAACTGATTAATTAAATGTACATAAGGGGCAAAAAAGTAAAAAATTAAGACACCAGTTTTGGTGGGGTTTTTTTTGTTTTTGTTTTTTTTTTTGCAGAAAAGGGATTTTGGACTTAAAAATGGATTTTGCAATTTTTTGTATTAAAAGTAAGTTAATCTAGTTTTCAAATAATTTTGGACTTGATTCAACAAATTGTTGGTCACTTTCTTTTCAAAACACATCCTATTTTTAGCCAAATTTAATTAATTAAATAAAAGTTTATTTAAGTGCAGCAGAATTTGGTTTCCAGTAAAGATTTATGGACCACCGTTATTCTGGTTATTATTAAAGCTTTGTTATAAAAAGACATCAACATTCTCCATTCTAATAAAACTATATTCTGTACTTTGATTAAAAATAATTAAAAAATGTGTCTGCTTCTCCTGGACATTTTTGAATTTAACCGCAGTTTCATAATATTTTCAAATGTATTGGTATTTATTGATCCCTCTGATTCCAAAAACAATGGAGAAAATATTAAAACAAACAATCCTGACAATACAGACATTTTCTTAAGGATAATAATTAATTGGAATTTATCATGATAGGAATAAATCAAAATTTTTTATCATCATAAAACATTTATCATGATAAATGATACAATAAACAATACAATAAATGCCCAACCCAACTCCAACCAAAGTTTACTGCTGCTGATGCGAGGGGCGGCCATATTGAAACCCAAGTCGGCCTTAAAATTCCTAACTGGGGTAATTGGAATTTCTTCCACTTTTCCACTGGGAAGTCTGTCTTTGTTGGGCGTTTCAGCTGTTTTTTTCCAACGGGTAAGTTGTAATTTCTGACTTTCAACAACAAATTGAATCAGTGACTAATCTGGAAAATTCAACCTGCAGCAGACAGACCCAGACAGGATGGGAATGAAAATCTGCAGGCCACCAAAGTGAATCTCCTTAACACCTCGGCTGCACCAAAATTGAATAAAAAACATGGGACATTTATTCATTATTTCAAACTTTCTGTATCTTTTTAATTCAATTGACTATACTTTGATTGTTGTGTATTTAGTTTATAAAAATTTCTGAGTCAGTTTATCATCACCATGTTTTTTAACAATTGCTAAGCTACTGTTTTTGATTTTTGTTCAGCCCACTTATCTTTAAATAGCATACTATAATTTACAGTAATTTCCTTTGAAGACAACTGCTAAAAAAGACAATGAAATTCTAGTTAAAGCTAATAATTACTGAATTTCTCTTGTGTCTGCATGATTACAGGGCATCACATTCCCCAGGGCATTTTTCTTTCCACATGCTTTTATTTAAAGAGAAATCAAAAATATTTTCCTCTTTTCTTTTACTCCTAACAAGCATCAGATCTCCTATACGTCATTTATATCTGAATCCTCGCCGAGGACCGTCATGCCAAGACAAATGAACACCCAAACTTTGACATTTTAGCATCCAACAAAATGGAGTTAATTACAGTCTGCATTGCTCTTGGAAGGCACTGTTCTAGATGTTTTTTAGAGGGATTTAATCTCAGTCAGCCACAAGAACATTAACTGAGTTATGCGCAGATGTTGGAAGATAAGGGTTGGCATGGAGTTGCCATTCCTGCTTATTTCAAATCTCGAGCCAACGGCTGCATTTTAATTCATCCGCACTAAATTCTGAAAAATTATATGTCTGAGATTGTCTAGTAAAAACAAAAAAAATTATGTTTTAAACTGTTGAAACAGAAAACTTTGCCTAAAACATCAGAGGAGGTGATAGACCAATAATTAGTGTCTGATGAGGTCACGCAGCACATGTCTTTAAAACTTATTTTTTGATAGAATTTTAGAGTTTTTTCATACCAAATCTTTAGAATCAGAATTAGCATTTCTATAGCTTCATTTTGATGTTCTCTGTAGAGGTCATGAACCTGATGTCACTCAATGCATTTTCATTACAAATGTGTGCAAAACTTTGTCGATATCTAATGTCAAAAATGCAAAATTTTGCAATGGCGGTGTTTCCGTTACATAAGAAACACAACTGACCTGACTGAAAACCTGGCTCCGCCCCCATGCGGACATACCGGAAACCCCGACAAACAAACAGTAATAATGGCGGTAGCCGAGACATTTTATAAGTCACATTTGCCTTATTAGCCAACAATGAAGCGAAGACGACGGGCAAGAAAATTCTCCAACGAAAACTGAATGGGGTCTGTAAGATTATTAGCGGGAAACAACTGAGAAATAAACGATAAAGCCCAAAAGGGGTACAATGACTCTTTGGATGTGAACGTGAAAGCTGTGTTGGACGCATTTTGCACGTACAAACAAGTGAATAATAATTAAAATAAAATCGGCTTGTGAAAATCAGCCTTTTGGAAAATGCTTAACAGTAGCATAAAACGGTGCTTAAAAATAAATACCGAAGTTAGTTCAGCTTATATTTTCATGCTGCCATAGAGCTACCATTGGAATTTACACATATAAAATCAAACATAGCTACCTTAACGTATTAACCTAGAAATTATTGTTTAGCATTTGTATCTTAATCAGACTGAGTTGTTTATTTGCTTAGCCGTTAGCCTTAAGCCGTTAGCTTTGAGCCGTTAGCATTGAGCCGTTAGTCAGTTTACAACAGTGTTTAGGATAAAACAACATTTACGACAAAGTGGATACCTAAGTATAGTTTTCTTCATTCACTTGTGTTTATTTATTTTCATAATTGCTGTACGTCCGCTTGTGGGGGGAGCCTGCGGCATGTCAATTAAAATCACACTTGATGAGCTATTAAAAAACATACAACGTCATTATTCTCCAACTACTTCCTGTCGATTTCTTCTTCGTGGTTTGTGTCTATGGTAACATCTTGTTGTTGATCATGTGACTTGT
Source organism: Phalloptychus januarius (assembly GCA_902982915.1). NCBI lineage: Eukaryota > Metazoa > Chordata > Actinopteri > Cyprinodontiformes > Poeciliidae > Phalloptychus > Phalloptychus januarius. Next base: position 5,530,690 of record CADWAE010000076.1, on the reverse strand, counting down.
GTGACGCGAAAAAAGTTTCCGTTGCAGTTTAGCGAAATAAATTAATCAAAAAACTAGTTGTTTTTTTTCCCAAATCTTTGGTTACATTAAGCGAATTTATTGTGGATTATATGGTGAATGGGACGCAGCTTGTGGTTTTAGGCTTCATGAGTGGCTTAAAAAAAAGGATTTCCATCCGTAGTTGGATTTGCTTGTACCTCAGATTATTCTGGTCAACCATTCCCATTTGTTAGTCTCTCTACTGGAAACATAGAATTAGACAAAATTATCCTTTATTGTCCCACACTGGAGAAATTCCAGTGATTCACAAAAAGTAAAAAACATAAAAGTAGTGTGCAGTAATAAAAATTTAAATAGGGTCTTCTGATGTAGTACAACTGTGTTTTATTACTTAAAAAAGGTAAATAATGTGCATATATATTGAACATTAAAAATACACTAAACTATTTTCAATAGCGTGTCAGTGCAATGCAGAAAACAGATGTGTAACAAGAGCAGAAATGTTATTTAAAAATAAACCAAACAGTGCAAATGACTGTTGAAATACCAGCTGTATTTAAGCACATTCATTTTATTGCGAACTGTAATGATTATAGAGTTTAACAGCTTTTAAGCACATAATTAAATGGATTAGTATTGAGGTTTTAGGTCATGAGGGAATTATGCCTAAAGATGGAGCTCTACTTTATCTAAAAAAAAATATTATATTAAACAACAGAAACAGGTTGTTTAATGGTCCTCAGAGACCATTAAATATAATTATATATATTATTTATATAATAATAAAATAATTATATTTTATTATCTTTTATAAAACTTGGTGCAAAAGAGACTGAGCAGCGTTCTGGCCTTGAGGGAGTTGCTCTTTTCCACCCAGAGTACTTCCTTCCACTATTTTCATTGAGCGATAACAGATCCCGGGGCGGGTTTTTTTTATCACACTAACTTCTGTATGTGAGCCTATTAGTTTGGGTGTTTTCTCCTGTTAAAATCAGCAGCCATGTTTCCACTTCTTCTTGTTTCCATCGATGCTTCATTTCAGTTTCCTAGTAGATTTATGTTTCCTTCTTATATTTTATTGGTTTTCTTTTGAACGGCTAAGTTATAAGCAGAGTTGGGTAGTAAGTAACAAGTTACATTTACTCAGTTACATTTACTCAGTTACATCTACTTTTTTGGGGAGGAAAGTACTTTTAGGAGTATTTCTACTACGTTGTACTTTTTAATTCTACTCGAGTAATTTTACTACAAAGTGTCGCTACTCTCACTTGAGTAAATTGATGCCCTTATGGAACAAACTATGGAGAAAATAATCAAAAATAAAATTTCTGATAATTTTGTTGGTTTTTTCTTTAACATCATTAATTGACATTTATCAGGGCAACAATAAATCAAAATTCTTATTATGATGAGAATTTTTTTAATGATAAATGATAAGATAAATGCCCAGCCCATGTTGAGATTTAGATGAGTAAAAATAACTTGAATATAGCATAGAAAAGTCATTTCTGTGCTTTATTCATAGAAATGAATATAGGTTTATGTTTGGTTACATAAACCTAAAAAAAGTTTGTCAGAAAAGTTACATTGATGCTTTTCTTTTCTTCTAAATACAACACGTTTGCTTCTTGCACAACTTTTTTGACTCAGAAACAACAAACTATCACATAAATTAGTTCTTGCAGCCATCCTGTTAAAGTCTCCAGTAAAGTTCGTTGTGATCTTGTAACGTTTCAATGTGTCCCGTTAAACAGTCCAGGTAAAACGTCTAAATCAAGTTATTAGAGCGACATACTGTAGGTGTTGGTGGTCTGGACAGACTGTGTGTGAGCCAGAGGAAGTTGATGGGAAACCCTGTGGAGAAAAAGCCTCCAGCAGCTGTTAGAAAAAACACCATACTGGAGTTTTATTGATACAGTAGACTAATTTGTGTTGGTGGTGTTTGTTATTCTGTGTGAGGTCTCAGTAATTTGCATTTTTCTTATGTGTTATTATAACAGAGCTCTTGTTGTTTTCTCTGCAGGAGTTTTTCCTGTGCTTCAGAGATGATGCTGTTGCCACGTTGTTGTGGTTTGTGACAGCTCTGAGTTTCAGGATTACTGCTCCAACATTTGTGACCTTTGTATTGTTCTCTGGGATTTTTAAAAGCAAACTAAACCTACATTTTCATATTTTGTTTTACTTTCATATTTATTTATTTATTTTCTTTCCTACCTACTGTTATCTACTTTATTACTTTTACTTTCTGTCTTGTTTGTACTGCACTGAACCCCATGAAAGCCTCATGATTATTCCAGCAAATATTGATTTCTGAACTGTTCCTGAGTTAAAACATTAGTATTCTTGTTTCTAAATGAATATAAACTTGTTTTCTTATTTGAGGTCTGAAAACACTGTATCTTTTTTGTTATTTGACCATTTTTCATTTTCTGCAAATAAATTTAAAATTTTTGCTTGTAATTTCAGAAACATGTTGTTAGTAGTTCACAGAATAAAAGAACAATGTTCATTTTACTCAGACATATACCTCAAAAAAGGAAAATCAGAGAAACTGATCATTTTAAGTGGCCTCTGAATGTTTTCCAGAGCTGCATGTGTTCCTCACTTTCTCTTTTGTTGTTCTTGCTTTCTTACTTTGACTTTCTCCTCTACTTTTATTGACTTTCCTTCTTCCAGTTTACCTAAATTGGTAAGATAAGAAAGATAAAAAATAATCAGAGAAGCAGACAAGAGACGCGTGGTAAGAGGAGCTGCAGAGATACGCAGCTCAGGTGGGAGAATGTGTTGAGTTGTGCAAATTAGGCCATCTTAGAAAACTAGGGGCGAAAACATTAAGTAGAGGAAAATTCTGCATATTTATGCTAGGATGGCCCAGTCAAAGTCCTGACTTAAAACCAACTCAGAAATTGTGGAAATACTTTATATCTAGTCTGTCTGAGCTCAACCTGTTTTACAAGAATATTGGGAGAAATTTGAGTCTTTAGATATGAATGCTGGTGGCGACATAAATAAATATGAGACGAAATGAGTTCCAACTTTAATTGCACTTCCTCTTTACAGTTATGAGCTAATTTATGTTGGTTTATCATAAACTCCAAAGAGACAAACTGAGGATTTTCATTCTAATGTAACAAAACATGAGAAAGTTAAAACACTGTGAATACTTTTGCAAAGTGCTGCACTGTCAGAAAACACAGGTCACCTTTTCATTCTGTGCGTTTTTACATTAAATCTCCAACAGGCCCCAGACAGACAGGAAGTATACAATTTCAAGGTAGCCATGGCAACCCCCATTTGGCCCCATGAGTGGAGAGTAGTTGTAGTAAGTCGGGGCTTTTCAGTGGAGAACCAGAAGGTCTGATTCTCTTTTCCAGCTTGTTGCAAATACAGAATCACTCACTCATTAAACTGAACTTTGATGGATGTTTTGTTTAACGTTGATTGATATTTTTTTATCCCTTGTTTGTTTTCTACGCCCACAGCTGCTTTCTTGTCCGGCCTAGCCCAGTACGAGATCGCCATCCCAGTACGTGTAGGACCAAATGGCGAGATGCTGGACACAGACAGGACAAAAAACCACCAAAGAAGACGACGAAGCACTGAAGACAGGCTGCCTGACTCTGTATTGTGCTTTTTCAGACTCCACATTGGATCACTTTCAGACCGATCCAGGCGTTTTACGGCTCTCTCATCTCCTCCTCCTACGTCTCTTAGCTCTTCTACCAGCTGTCCACGTCGCAGAACAACTTCCTGCTGAACCTGACGCTGCAGGGAGGCCTGCTGTCCCGCCAGTTTAGGGTGGAGTACTGGAAGAGGGGCCAGCTAGCCTGGAGTCACCCGTACTCTCCCCATTGTCATTACACGGGTCACCTCCAGGACCAGCCGCACTCTAGCAAAGTGGCTATGAGCAACTGCAATGGCCTGGTAAGACCCACTCCCTGCTGTTGCTGAATCAGAAACTCTTGATTCCTACGTCAAATCAAGACATTTGAACACACCTCAATCCTCTTATAAACTTAAAGCTGACTTGCTATGCTTTGTTGAACAGGTTAGGATTGGACAGAGAACATGTTTATGACTTCTTTAGCACAAAATCATTCTTAATATATGAAATTTTAGTTAGATCATTCCTGTCTATTTTGATCCCCTTTCAGAATGAGATATTTTTGGGCGTCTTGCCACTTTAAATCCAAATAAACTCCCTAACTCCACGTTTGAGCCTCACATGAAAATGGCTGAAAACAGATGCACAATTATACAACCGTACTTCTTTAAAAAGCATTAATAAAGCCTCCTGCAGAACCAACATGAATTCAGCAAGAGGTTTCTGAATGGTAAGTGAACAACAAAACATTTGTTTTTTCTAACAGTGGTAAATGTTCTGAAACTAAGCTTGGGTTGCTAGGTGACGGATTGTGCTTCATTGGGGTTGCCAGGTAACGATGCAGTCCCTCCTTCATGAGGTTTTTAAAACACTAACTTATTGTCGATTGAGTTTTTTTAAGCAATAGGGCTGTTTTTAGAAGCAGCCGAGGCCCAAATGTAAGCATAAAAACGTGCAAAATGTGAGTTTTGCATAATAGGTCCTGTTTAAATCCAAACCACTCTGCTATGATATCTCATGTGCAGTTCTGTAAAATTTTATCTTAGAATAAGTATCTTGAAGGAGGCATTTCTCTAATCTCTGGGTTTTACTCCCACAGAAAAATTACCAAATATAGAGAAGAATTTGGTTCCTGCTGTTGTAGATTTACAAGTTGGCAAGAAAATTAGTAACACATCCAGATTCATTTTCTGTTTTTCTTTGCTCTGTCAACTTTAAACACCTTTTTTCTATTTAGTACAATAAAAATCAAACTTTCTTTCCTTCTCACAATGTTTACAAGATCTTAAATGTCTTTATTTTACCAGTTGCATATAAATACCTAAATATTCAAACCGTTTTATTACAGATGCTACATCATCATCTATATATGGTGTTGTCTTCCTCTTACAGTGGGCATGATTAAAAAAAACTCTCATTGTTTCATATTTTTAAATCCATCCATCCATTTTCCTACACCCTTGTCCCTTACTGGGGTCGGGAGGGTTGCTGGTGCCTCTCCAGCTATCGTTTCGGAAGAGAGGCAGGGTCACCCTAGACAGGTCGCCAGTCTGTCACAGGGCAACACAGAGACACACAAATATGCACACACACTCACACCTAGGGAGAATTTGGAGAGGCCAATTAACCTGACAGTCATGTTTTTGGACTGTGGGAGGAAGCCGGAGTACCCGGAGAGAACCCACGCATGCACAGGGAAAACATGCAAACTCCATGCAGAAAGACCGGGGCCGGGAATCGAACCCAGAACCTTCTTGCTGCAAGGCAACGGCTCTACCAGCTGCACCACTGGGCAGCCTCATATTTTTAAATGATTTTTTTAAAAAACAATGAAAAGTAAATAGTGAGTAAGATTTTTGGCTTTACCTAAAATTCTAGTCCAGGTTGTTCTGTCGTCTATTCAGACATTTCAATGTTTAATTTCTCCTCAATTTGCTGAAAATTAATCGGCATTCGAATGAAGTTGATCCAAGTTAATTAATTAAATAAGTTGTCAGGTTAAACAAATGTGAATAAAGTTTGAAAAACTTCATTCAGTTATTTGTTTTTTAAGTTGGAGCTGTATTTTCTTTTTTCAGTGTAGTTTTGCTCATTTTCTGCATTACAACATTTTTTTTGACTAATTTTAAAATGTTCTTGGAAAAAACTTGCTCAAACTATTACCTCCTATAGGGATTATTCTGTAAATAATGCATTAATTAGAGCCAAATCATAGTCAGAATAAACATGTTTATGTAATGTGCTACTTAAAAAAACACTGAAATAAAAGTTAAAAAGTTGTTTCATTGTGCTTTTTTAGTTTCTCTAGAAACGTTTTTCTATCCAGGAATGTTTTGTTTGCAGGCAGATCAAAGGCATCTTACACTGATAAAAATATTCTGCCATATTTACTTCAGAGAAGACTGTTCTTTGTTTAATGTGCTTAAGTAAAGTTAACTTAATTTTACCAAGTAGATTAAGCAAAACTGAACTTTGTTAATGTACTAATTGAAATTCACACCATAAAATCTGAAGTTAACTTAATAAATCTGAGTATGTTGTAATTACTTAATTAACAACACAAAGTGTAGTTTTTTTAAACTAAAACTACTGAAAAGGAAAATACTTGATGGAAAAAGTTCCTGGCTTTTTATTCGTCTCTACAGAAACAGTAACAATGACAACACTGTTTTTTTCTTGTTGTGTGGATGAACTTAAAAAAGATAAACTCTTAGTATTTAAACAATTTATTTATGTCTTACATCTTGAATAAATATTTTTGATACTAAATATATGTGTGCAAAGATGCTGACTGAAATTTTTATTGTTGATTTTTCAGATTCACTGATCATTCTACCTCACCACAGAGTAATTTTTTCAGTGTAGAAAACATGAGTTGTTTAGACTTGTTTAGCGTTTACTGTATCGAAGCACAGATTCCCTTTCATTCAGTTTTCTCATGAGGTCATCTCTTCGAATCACAACAGATCGCCGCCATCTGTTTGATGATGCTTCCAAGTTTCTGCTCATCCAAACCCTTTGACCGGCGATTCTCAATCGTGATGCATCAACGCACTCTGCTCTGCCCGCCGCGTATCCTCTCACTTCAAAACAGCAGGACCCACAAAAGTGTTTCGGACGTGCTCAGAAAGCGTTAAAAAGCCTCACACGTAATTAGTGTTGGTCGGACCAGCATGAGGGCATTCACCAGTGAGCACGCTGTGTGTCCGAGGGAGCGTCACTAACCTCATTATGGGATTTAAAAGGCGCTTTGAACGTCGCCGCGGCGAGTAAATGGGCAGACACTCGCTCTGAGCGGGGCCGACACATCTGAGCAGAATCAAAGGAAGTGTTAGTGTATCGCTCTCTGTCTCACTCACTCATTTTTCTCGCTCTCATTCACCCTTTCATGCTCTCTTGTGTGTTCCTGATCCTCTGCTCAAACAAGTCCAGCGTTTCTCCCTGGGAGGGGATGGGACATTGTGCATCAGTATTTTAAACTGTCTCAAAATATGGACTACTCTAAATATGAAACATTGGGATTAGTTATGCAGCCCATTTCAGACCCATTTCAGACCTAATAGTTATTATAGCTGCACTATGTAACTTTTATGGAAAATATTTTTTCCACATACTTGTTGAAACTCTCACTATGTTGTGAGAGTTTACTATCTAGAAACAACCAGTCGGAGCCAGGAGGCGGGTCTTAGCTCTGTCAATCACCCCTCCGTGTAGCGATGCTCAGCCCCTTGCTCTCGGTATATTTTTATATCTCGATATAAAAATAGTGGCGTTTTATATCAGTCAATCTTTATAATTATTGATTAGATTTTTGTTTTAAATATCTGAAATGCAGCCAAACTGGTGGCGTGATCTGTCCTGCTTCCATCCATCCATTTTCCTGCACCCTTGTCCCTTACTGGGGTCGGGAGGGTTGCTGGTGCCTATCTCCAGCTGTCATTTCGGGCGAGAGGCGGGGTACACCCTGGACAGGTCGCCAGTCTGTCGCAGGGCAACACAGAGACATACAGGACAAACAAACATGCACACACACACTCACACCTAGGGAGAATTTAGAGAAGCCAATTAACCTGACAGTCATGTTTTTGGACTGTGGGAGGAAGCCGGAGTACCCGGAGAGAACCCACGCATGCCCAGGGAGAACATGCAAACTCCATGCAGAAAGACCGGGGCCGAGAATCGAACCCAGAACCTTCTTGCTGCAAGGCAACAGCTCTACCAGCTGCGCCACTGGGCAGCCCATCTGTCCTGCTTTTCATATTTAATTAATTAAGCAGTTATGATTCACAGAGGTGAAACCTTAAACTGCTGCTGCACCAGTTACTCAGGAGGTTGTTGCTAGGCAATCATAGAATGAATGAGTTGCTAGGTAACCAAAGAGACAGTGATGAGAGTTTGTTGATTCTACCAACTTTTCTTAGCTAGCTGTGGCTAAACTCTTTCCTCTGCCTACATCACCCAGAATGCTGTGCCGTTCTGGATTGGAGTTAATTGAAATGATTGAATATTGTATCAGGTGTATAATGGATTGATATTGATCACGTGTCAATCACCTTATATACTGTTGTTTATTTATTGTCCAGCTCTATTTAGCCAGTAAACATTTCAGGTTTTTATTGCAGGCTTCCATGTTATCCTGCTTTGTTTTACCTCTTTGCTCTCCTTATCTGTGTCTCACAGCAGGGGGTGATTGTTGCAGGGGGAGAGGAGTACCTCATTGAACCGCTTGTCTCACCAGATAACCAAACCAGGACAGAGAGGGGGGAGAGGACAGAAGGGCGCCCCCATGTGGTTTACAAACGCTCATCACTGCGCTATCAGTACAAGGGCCGCTCCTGCGGGGTCATTGGTGAGAAAATTCATTGTGTATTTGTATTCTGGTTTGCTGAAAAAAATTTTTTCTTATACTTACTAAGTAAATGGGTGGAGAACTTCCTACACTTCTGCCTTTTTTGCGTTTATTTCTACAATATAGTCTAAAAATCATGAATGTGTGTGGTTTACCTCAGATGACAAGCCAATGAAAGCCGCATCGTGGTGGCAGCGGACCCTGAAGACGCCACCTCACCATGTCGGCCGCGGCCAGCTGCCCCTGAAGCGCTCGGTCAGTCAGGAGCGCTACGTGGAGACGCTGGTGGTGGCCGACAAGATGATGGTGGGATACCACGGCCGCAGGGACATCGAGCAGTACATCCTGGCCGTCATGAATATTGTAAGTGTCACAACACAAAAGATTCACACACATGCAAGCTAATTAAATGAACTATTTTTTACTCACATTATATGAACTCTATCTGATGTAAATAGTACTGTACAGTTCTGTATTATAGAAGGATTATCAGTCGACGTTGCTTTATCTTCATAGTTTCCCAATAGATGACGACAATGTGGAGGATTAGAATCTGTATCATTTTTATTATATTGTCATATGTGAAACACCACAAATAAAAGAGGCTGTATTTCCTTTCCACCATGTTTCTATCAAATAATGGCATGAACTGAATTAAGTTAGCAATAAAACTAATCAGTATTGTTAAAAATAGGAAGGAAGAAGCAAAGCTAGTATTTAGTGCGTTCTTCCTCCCAGGAGGAAACCAAAGCTTGCTTCAGTTTCAAGTCGCCTCCTTTTTGTTTCATTGAGGATCTTCTTGTGCTAAACTCTGAAACCACACACACTCACATGCCAGGAATGTATTTAATGAAAGACTTTTTAAAGAAAAAACGTCCAGGCAACATAAAAAAATGGAACTTAATTTAGAGAACGACTAAAGTTACCCAGACAGAATGGTCAGAGCGAAGCTTCACTGCCACTTATTACTTTAGTTGTAAGCAGAAGAGTCTGTTTACAGGAAACGTTTGGTTGGAGGTAGTTTGTGAACTTTTTATTTCCACATTAAACCACAAACTTTAAAGTATTTCAATGGGAACACAAAGCAGGGGACAAGTGTAAATGTAAATTCAAACATTAGAGAACAAACACCGTCATGAAGAGGAAGGGCCGCATTTTAGGCCTTGTAACTCTGGAGGAGCGGCAGAGATCCAAGGCTCAGGTGGGAGAATTTATTGACCCAATTAAGTTGTGGAAAGAACGAAAAAAAGAAAATTTGCGTGCAGTTTTGCAAAAAGACACATAAGGGACACAGGAAAGTTGTGGAAGACGACGTTTTGGTCAGATGAAAAAAATGACTGAAAAGATTAATCAGATTAATCGTGATGTATCAGTTATTGAAATAATCATCAATTAGGCCTGTCACAATAATTAGTAAATTAATGTATCACATAATAAAGTAAAACAAACTCAATAATTTTCAGTTTGGTGCTTTGGTCTCAACTAGCCCATTTTTGAGGGACAATTTAGTTTACAAAGCCGTCAAAATTCCATTTTTTTTGTCATTTGGTTATTTAATTTAGACATTTAAAATGTCTTTCAGTCCCAGTATTAAATATTCATTAAATTTGAAGTTTACTGATCTTTGAGAATGTGTTCATTATTATTTTTATCATTAAATTGCTTAAACTACTAACTCCAAACTACATTATCGTTTATTGCAATAACTTCTGAAACAATTTCTTGTACAGCAAAATTTACCATGACAGGCCTATTACCAATAATCAATAATCATTAACTGGAGTTAAAAAGGCCATTTGTTGAAAGTAAACGCTGTAAGTAAACCAAAACTGTACAAAAATATTTTGTAACACCATTTGATTAAGTTCTGTGTTTTGTCTTTGTCCTAAATGTATCAATTTTAATGTGTTGTTATTTGTTTATTTTATTTTTAATAATCATTCTATTGTCTGATTGGATATTTGTTTTTTTGTAGATCAATACCACTGTTTGTCAGCTTTGGTTCCGATTGTGTTATTTTTTCAGAAAATCTCCTTTTTTTTTAGGGTATGTACATTCCAGTTAATGATTAGTCAATTTCTAAATCAGTTTACAATCATTTCAATAATCGATTAATCACAATTAACCCGATTAATCGTTTCAGCCCTAGTTTAAATTGGACTATTTTGTCGTTATTTTCTGTCCAAGTGTTGTCTGGTCTGAGCTGAAGTCTGTCAGTGTGCCGGCCGTTTTTAAGACTGGTCTTTTCTTGTTTCCCTGGAGGTCAGGTTGCCAAACTGTTCCATGATTCTAGCCTGGGGAATGCTGTCAACATTGTGGTGACACGACTCATCCTGCTCATGGAAGACCAGGTCAGTCAACAGCTGCATGTCTCTCTCTGAGTTTGTCCTCATAAATCTCTGTAAATTAGTGGCTTAAGTGTTGTTTCCTCCACCCCACCCAGCGACCTGTGTGTGTGTGTATGTGGGGCTGTTATGAATGGCTGCTGTAGTGACGGGAATGAGAGGATGTAAGGACGGTAAGTAGAGAGAGAGATGATTGAACGGAGGTGGAAAAAGTCAGGCAGTGAGGGGAGTTTTGTACCTGTCGCACAGAGCTGCCTTGTGACTGTCGTGTATGTTGCTGTGGTAAACGGGCAGCTCTCTGACGCTTTCCCAGGATGTAGAACATCTACAAGATGGATTTAAATACTCTGTACCACACTTCTCTGTGTGGTACAGTAATCTCATGTTCCTTTATATTTTGCCTTCAAACAGCCTCACTTTCTGTTGTGCTTTCTTTCAACAGGTTAGGATAGGTCTATGGGCTACACAAAACATGTTCAGCACATTTTTTTTGTACCAGATCATTCTCAGAGAATGAGATTTTAGATCTTCCTTTTTTGAGCTCCTTTCAGAACAAACTGTTCTGTCACGTTAAATCTAAATAAGCTGCTGCTGGCCACTCTCCCCCAACTCAACATTTCCACTCGTCCATGAAAATGGCTGCAAACAGATGCGCAAATATACAACCATACATCTTTAAAAAACAAAAGTAGAGCTTCCTGCACAACAAACAACAATGCAGCAAGTGGTTTCTGGTTGGTAAGACAACAACAAAACACTCGTCTTTTGCAGTAGCCATTGAAAAGCAGTAAAACCAGCTGACAAAATGTTCTGGAACTCAGCTTGGGTTGCTAGGTAATGGGGCTGGGCTTTGCTGGGGTTGCTAGGTTGCGGGGCTTTGCTGGGGTTGCTAGGTGACTTGTGACGTTATATTCTGAAGGTTTTTGAAACAGTTCAATTTCCACACACTACAAAAAACACACATTACAAATTTTTAAAAAGGCAATTAATTTTAAAGCTCTATCATCCAAGGGGGGAAAAAAAATGATTTACGGTTTTATAAAGATTCTGATATAAAATTTTAGTGGCACTAAAAATCCTTAATTTATTGTCAAGGTTCAAGGTTCCGCATTTGCAGAAGCTGATTTTAGTGTTGATTATAAATTAAAAATGTTACCAAGGAACGCATGTTCTTGATTTTTAATCCTGCTGAGGTCAGCATGCACCTCCAAAAGAAGCACCGAGATTAAAAACCACCTGACTGAGCTGCTTGCATGATGTAAGCCAGAGACCGGCGGCCAGAGTCCCCCACCTGACCACAGGGCAGGAGTTCAGCTCATAAAAAGTCCATGACCTTAGCAGTGTGGCTCTGGAGATGACTGAACAACCTGCCTGCCTTGTAAATGACTATATTAGCTAGCCATTAACAGTATGTGGTGGGACTCCTCGGCCCGCTCCTTCGGGTATTACGCAGTGGCTTTGAGGTTTCCTCCTTAGCAGTCTTGTTAAGGAACATTTATGATTCATCGTGCCTTAAAATAATCTCTGGAGCCTCCCGCCCGGATGTGTTGGTTATCTAAATGAGCGGACATGTAAATATTAGTCTCATTAGCGGTATTAGCTCTTCTTTGAGGGGGAAGAGTGGGCTCACCTGTTTTGCTCTGCAGAAGCGGAGCAGGGGTTTCTGCAAGAGGTTTCCAAGTCCGAAAAGAAAATCAAAGCTGTGCCTGGAAAGGGAAAACGATGCCATGAGTGGGCCCAGAGTTGAGGGACTGTGGGATGAGACAATTACCAGTTATGTCACCGCATGCATTCCTGCGTTACGAGTTCTCGCCAGCTGTGGCCAGCAGAGCACTCCCTCAGCTCCCACATAATGCGGCGAATCTACACAGTTTTAGATATGAAAGACTAACATAGTGTGAGGGGAAAATAACCTCAGAACAGAGCAACTGTTTTGCATTTAATGAAACAAAATGCACAACTTTATTTTTCCAGACGTGCCTCTGAGTTTGCGTTTCCCTCCTTTCTTCTCTTCCAGCCAACACTGGAGATCAACCATCATGCTGGGAAGTCTTTGGACAGTTTCTGTAAGTGGCAGAAAACCATCCAGCACCGCAGCAGCAGCTACGGGAACGCCATCCCAGACAACGGCATCGCTCACCACGACACTGCCGTTCTCATCACCAGGTAATGCAAGATAAGCACAGAAGGAAATGAGGAACGGAACCATTCTTGACGCATGAATCAACCAGGACTTTAAACATGAGATTTATTTCATGTTTATCATGTCATCCTCTCTTCAAAAACATACCTGGATTGTTGTCTTGACCCTTCCATGCATGTTTGAGAAATCCTTTAATCTTCATGGCAACCATTCAACTGTGCAAAACGCCTGGTTGGATCTAGCTCCGCCTTTGAGACACAGCTCCTCCTTGAAGCTGCTGTTTCCGAACACTCAGCTCCTTCAGACTAGCCAGCAGCGATTAGCAAACACCTGGTGGAACTGTGAAACTTTGCAGTGAAACTCTGGTAAAAACGTTATTAATAGAAGAGCCATGTGATGATGACTTCCTGAAGCCAGAGTTTTTAGAGATAGAGACCCAATTTCAAGAAATTAAACTACGACATCAAATTCCTTTTAAGTCATATTTTATACAAACAACATTTTTATAACAAATACAGTTAGAATATTTACTTTATTGTGCTATAAATCGGCACTGTATTCCTGGAAAACATAATACTGCCCCTTCAGCATGTTAATTTTGATGATTTAATCAAAATTAAATCAACACGATAAAGTTTTTATCGTGTTAAAAACTTTAATGCGTTTTCTTTTGTGACGTACAAAATTTCAGAGTGTAACCTTTTATTGTGTCTCCGTTAGACTGCTGCCCCTGTAATTAAAGATGACAGTGGTAATGTTTTGGTCTGCGGCTGTTTTGCTGCATCTCCCCATATCACAAATTCTGCTTGTTAAATGAATAAGTGTCTGCTCGTCAATATGTGACCATAAGCTTGGGTTTTGCAGTGGGACGATGATCTGAGTCCACCTTTCAATATCTCAAAAAACAGTTTTAAGTAAAGGTTTTTAGTTAAATCTGTATTAAATGCTGCGGTCTGACTCTAAACAGGCCTTGCATGCAAAAAACTTGCTAATGTTAGTGAATTAAAGCAACTCTGCAAACAAAAAGGAAAAGAGTTGCCAAGAATGAGACCACAAAAAGCTGTCCAAAATGAAGCAGCATGTGTTTGTTTTTTTCCTAATCTCTGAGGAAAATCGCAGGTGTTTCACGGGAATTGGCTGATCCAAATTAATCAGAAAAAAACAGTCAGCTGGTGTCTGAGTAATTGTTTTTCCACAGTCTCGTGAATACATAAGAGAAAATGCATTTCCTTTCTAAACAAATCTTTGAAATCATCCATCTACTGTGAGAACATGCAGAACCATAGATGGGATTCAAACCCAGAAACTTTTTGCTGCAAATTTCTAGGTCTAGAATAAACTCCTATATTATTCTAGAGCAGGGGTGTCACATTCATTTTTATTTTGGGCCATCTCAAGATTATGAATGTCCTCAAAGGGCTGGTTGTTGTAAGATGTGTTGATAAAATCTATTAATAAATGTCCAAAATTTGAATAGTGTCACCTCTGCACTCAGAGAGTACTTCTTCTTAAGGTTAAATAATACTGAACATCATTTCACATTGATGCAATTTGGCAGAATACATATGAAAAGAATGGGAAAAGATTGTGGCTACTGGAAAAAAAATTCTGGCTTTAACCTTCTGAAATCAAAAGTCAAAGTTCTGAGAAAAACATTTTTCCCCAGAATTTTGTCTTTTGATCTTAAAAGAATAAAGTCAAAATAATTCTGGTAAATTCTGAAAAAAGTCAAAATTCTTAGAAAAAATATTCAAAACTGTAAGAAAAAAATTCAGAATTTTTAATTTTTTTTTGGCTTTAACCCTCTTTCGTTGAAAACTGTTTTCAATTGATTGATAAAATATTTTTAAAGCACACAACGGTTATCTTCAAGGTTCTATTCATGTGTCCCTCTGGTCCACATAAAACGTTATGGTGGGTCAGATGTGGCCCGCGGACCTTGAGTTTGATGCATGTGTACTGGAGGAGCTCACATTTAAATTGGCTTTATGGGAACAGTTTTGTTTGTGCAGAAGCTCTTATCAGGCAAAGGGTGGAAGCTGTCCAGACAGATGACACCTCAGTGACCATCAATGGCTTCCGTCTATTGTTCTTGAAAAGTTTAATCAGTCGGTCACTGTCTGTGAAAATGCTGGACGTTGTATTGGACAAAACCTTGTGCAAAAAGAAGGAATTAAAGTATACAAAGAGATTAGGTGTTAGTATATAAGGTTTAGATTAAATAAATTAAGGGTAAAGAAACAATATGTACAAGCTCAACAGCGCCGATCTGGAAGAAAAAGTCAAAACAGCCTCTGTCCAATGTGTGAGGCATAATCACCAACTTGACTTCGTCTTTTGTTAGAATAAATACAATGAATCTGAATGTGTCTGTCATGGCACGTTCAGGTTCTAGTGGACCTGAGACGAATATAGAAGGGTTACGTCTGGTGCGTGACCCTTTCAATGTCCTACTGCCTCACAGTTACAAACAGCAACAGAAAAAAGGGGGAGGAGTCGGTCACTGGTTGCTATGGTAACCACCAACTGCCAAGAACAGAATAAAAGAACCAAAGTCTTTATAAACAACTTCTTGACTAAATGACTAAACAAATTAAATTCAAAGGATAAATCAACAAATTTGACACACTTCACATCTATAATATTGTTAAAATAAAACCTCGTTACATTTGTATAATCATCAATCATCCATCCAGATAGATATTAGCGCCACTTTTCCTGACTAGAGATGCATGATCCACTACTTTCACTTCCAATACACAAAACAAATTGACTTAAAATGTTTTGTTTTTTTTAAACACAGTCAAAAATATCTTGAATTACAGGATTGACAGCTCTGCACCAGTACAGCACACTTCAATACACCAATAGCTTGACAACGTTGGTGAAAAATGTAAAAACAACACAACTCTAATTTGCTCAGTGTAATTAGGAGTAAAACGGTCAGTGTAAAATATATAATAAAGAAGGAGAACTGACAAAAACATGTAAAACAAACTACAACAATCCTCCTTTCAATGGTTCAGAAAGTGCAGTTAGGAACTCTAAATATAATGTAAAAAAATAAGTAATAAAACACGATGTTGCTCAGAGCACAAAGCAATATAATGAATAGATCTGCCCTAAATCAGTATGTTAACAAGAGTATTTTTGAATAGCTCCACCCAAACAACTGAGCATTTTTAAATAACTGTTCTGTCTCGTTTCCAGGTACGACATCTGCATCCAGAAAAACAAGCCCTGTGAAACTCTAGGTAACATTCATTCACAGATGTGCGATCTGCACCCATTCATAATCCACAGTGACGTAGAGCACAGGCTGTGCCTCTTGCGGGGTACACTGAGCACCACGTCACCACAACACTAGCCCAACTCCGACCCATAAAGCATGCTAGGTTTGACTCATAAATTAAAGCTAATTATCTGTCTCTCATGTAATCTGCATGACGGCAGAAATGATCTGTGACTGCAATTAACATGAATATGTGTTGTGCGCGCGGAGTCAGATTCATTGTGTGGAGCGTACATGTGTCTGAATCCATGTTAATATTTGTCAGGTTTGGCTCCGGTGGGAGGGATGTGTGAGCCAGAGAGGAGCTGCAGCATCAACGAGGACATAGGTCTGGGAACAGCATTCACCATCGCCCATGAGATCGGTCACACGTAAGTCACTCATTCATCTGAAAATGGTTTTTCCTTTGTTCTGGTTGTATGTAACTTTCACAATATGTGTTTTTTTCCATATTTATTAAAAGTCACTATGTCATGACTGGAAGTTGTTTTTTATTTTTACCTCAGAGTGGTCAGCTTTCTGTTATTCCTATCTCGATTAGATACAGGGCTCCTGCACTGCTCTTATCTCTGCCCGTTGTCCCTCTCACGTTTTTCCAGCAGTCACAACTGTTTAATCCGATGTTAACATGTCGTAACTTGTTTTTCCAAGCCGCTTTTAAACACAACATAAGCGCTAAGATGTGCAGCAGCGACAGAGAAGGGGTGCGCAGGTGTGTGTTAGAAACATAGCAGCAAGTGTTTTTTTTCTCCCAAACTAACCAAGTGAGTTGATTAATGTGGTTGAATGCAGGTAATTTTAGCTGAATGATGACGAGCTAATGCTAATAATATTAAGCTTGTTATCTTTCACAAAATAGGATACTAGCATTGTTGTTATTCAAAGTACTAGTTACATTTACTTTATTAACTTTTTGGGAAAAGAGGTACTTATAAGAGTAATTTTACTGCACTGTACTTTTTTCTTTTACTTGAGTAATACTATTATTGCTACTCTCACTTGAGTAGATTGATTTTGCATTAAAGAAGTAAAAGGGTTTGTTTGGTCATAAGGTTTTGCAAAAATCCCCTGCTCCTGGTCAAAAGCAACCAATTAGAGCTAAGAGGAAGGTCTAAGCGCTGTCAATCATCTTCCTGTACGACGCTCAATCTCCTAAAGGCGAAGAAACAACTTTCAGTTCCAGGAAAACATTTATTTGCCGTCAACTGACATTAGCATTCATGGCAGGCTACGTTGTGGTGAACAAAACTCTTAATAAAACTAAATTTACATGTTGTGTCTGTGTAAATTACTACAATTAGCCATGTTGAATGTTTTTCAATGACTACAAAAAGCTTGTTTATGTTCATGCCACCGCTCATTGATTTGATTTAAATTCAGACTTTGATTAGGTCATAGTAAAAGCTTTATATGTATTCCCCTTTCCAGCATTGTTCTGCTGCATAACCAAGGTTACATGAGCTTAAGCTAACAAACAAAAGCTGGAGCTTCTGCTGGAGTGTTGCTCATGGTTCCATCCGTGATTGCAGGTCTACCACATCCTAAAATGTAATCAAATCAAATCAAATGTTTTTTTTTCTAATTTACAGGGTTTACTGCAATAAACATTGACTTTTAGTTTAACAGGTGCCAATAATTTTGTCCACATCTGTTGGTGATACATCCTAAATAACATCTCTTCTCTCAGCCTGTAAACTCAACTTTATTTTACCTTAATTTTTACTGCTCCCCGTTCTCTTGTGTAAGCAAACCACATTAACAAGTATTGAAACAGATGGTGGATCCATCAACTGATCCAATGCTTTAAACAGATTCTTGAGCATTTGATGCTTGACACAAAAAGGTAAAATTGCTATACTTTGTGTAGAAAATCTCTAATTGGTTGGAGATTTTAGATTTGAGCTTAAATAAATGGAAAAGCTGCTATGTTAAGTTGCTGCAGGCTCGTGTAGTTTTCTTTTGTAGAATGCAAATCTAAAATCAAATTATTCATTATTATTGCTGTGTTTGATGTGTTGTATGATTACACATCAAACACATTTGATTATGTTTGATTAAAATAAACCCATACTGGTCAAAACATCTTTAATTACATTTAGAGACATTTCCATAAAAACTAATCATTGTCATCTGGTTGGACTTTTATGTTGAACTGCATGAGTCAATAACTTTCAGTTCAGTAACACCGGTTTGTTTTTGTTCAGTCTCTGTCAGATTGGATCGAGAGTGTCTGCTAACAGAAATTTTCAAGTCGTGATGCACATTGTTAATTTTCCATCACATGTGGTCCAAATGGTTTTGGTTTTATTGGACCAGAACCTCTGCATGGTTTGTGACAAACTGAACAACACTTCTTCCATGTTTCTTTCAGAAACAGATTTTTGTTTCCCCTCTTCCGTAACAGTCAGCTTGTTGAATTTTCTCATTTAAGGTTGAATAGCTGAATAGCGATCCATGTCTTCCTTGTTTTGTAATTTAAAAATGCTTTAAACTTTCCCACTTTCAGCAATATTGTAGACTTGTAGACTGAGTCTCCGTTCCCACAGTAGGTTTTGATGCTTGATTCTGTTTTTTTTTTTTTGTTTTTATTTTGTTTTTCGAAGATCAGATTTTTCTACATGGTTGGTCATACAATTTGTTAAATACAACCACAGTAAATCTTCGGGGTGAACGATCCAGAACGATTCTTCTGCAGTTTTTCATCTGCAGAAGAAAAACTTAGATATCAGCACAGCTGCGCATTCCGAACATCTATGGATCGATTTTAAAAGCGTTTATGTTTCCTTGAACAAGTTAGGATAGATGTATGAGCTTTGTCAGGAATGAGTTGTTTAAGAGCCTCTTGTCACTTTAAATTCAAATAATATGCTGCTGGCCATGCCCCTTAATTCAACGTTTACACTCGCACATGAAAATGGCTGCAAACAGATGCACAACTGTGCATCTTTGAAAAGCAGAAGTGGAGCCTCCTGCATAACCATCAAGAATGCATCAAGTGGATGGGAAACCAACAATAAAACACTTCTAATTTTTAGCAGTGTAAAACCAGCTGACCAAACATGCTGGAGCTCAGCTTAGGTTGCTAGGTAACGGGGCTCAGGTTACTAGGTAATGGTGTAGTGCTCGTCAAATGTGCCTTAACAATCAGGAGGATTTTCCAGATACCAGAAATTTTCAACTCATTTACAAAAAATATCTGGATGTTTTTTTTTTTCTTTTTAAAATGTTGGGTTTTTAGAAGTCACCACCACCCAAATCGAAGCGCAAAAACCTGTAAAATATGAATTTTGCATAACAAATCCTGTTTAAAGTTGTTGGGCAATAGGAGTATTTTCATAAGATCATTACATGATGAAGGAATGTCGACTCTTCTTGATTCTGTTGTCGTATTTTGCCAGATTTACCGTGTCTGGCTTTTCACTTTGATGACATAAAGGTCGAATAAAATGTAACATGACAGTTTAGTTTGCAGATGCTTTGAAAACTATCAGTTATATATCTGAATTAGTACTGCAAATGGAAGTAGCATAAATCCAGTTTTTTGGGGGGAGTGAAAAGATCGGAATTGGGTCATTCAGACTGCTATGAAAAAGTCAGATATGGGCAAAAAGAATCCAATTTGAATCGCATTTGCCTGACATGTGAATATTGCCTCTGAAACCTTCATAGAACTGCTAAATTGCATAAAGGTGTATTCTATACTGATTATGTCACTTTGAAAGGAAATTGACTGCAACTGAGATGTCAGATTTTCATTTGTAAATGAGTAGATTTGATTTCACCTCAAAGTTGTGCGCTATTTTGTCTTGGTCCATCACATTAAACAGGTTCGTGTTTGTAATGTGCAAAAGGTATGAATAGTTTGCAGGCCAATGCTTATTCTGTCCAACAGAAGATGTTCCCTAACAGATTCTTTAATATTCAGTTTTGTTCACTTTTGCTGCAATGTCAAAGTTGCAGAGTTTAATTTTTGACACTAATGTTCTTGGAGTTCCTCTCGGTTATCCACAGAGGCCGTTTTTCTCCCTGTTGCTGCTGCAGGGATTATTAACCGTCTGCTTGGCCTCAAAGTGTTGTCCCTGTGTGATCATGGGCTTTAGGTTTGGGATGAACCATGACGGGATGGGGAACGCCTGCGGGCCGCGCAGCCAGGAGACCGCCAAGCTGATGGCCGACCACATCACCATGAAAACAAACCCGTTCATTTGGTCGGCTTGCAGCCGGGATTACATCACCAGCTTCCTGGAGTGAGTGAGCCCATCAGATATCTCCTTTCTAGAAATAAATAGCTAATTACTGGAGTGCAAGAAAAAATGTCAGAACATGTTTGATGGTTTATATATTCAGACTGCTCCTGCTTTTAATAAAATGTCACATCGGAACCAAACATCAAAAGTGCAGGGTTTATGTTTGTTGTTTATTTTATGAGTAGTATTTATATTTTTCTCCTGTTTGATGTGCTTCAGCTCAGGTATGGGCTCCTGTCTGAACAACATGCCGCCAAAGCAGGAGTTTGTTTACCCCACCACTGCCCCGGGTCAGGCCTACGACGCAGACGAGCAGTGCCGCTTCCAGTACGGCATTCGATCCCGGCAGTGCAAATATGCGGTGAGCACATAAATATTACTTACATTTATTCATCTCTAAGTTCAATTTAAGCATCATTAATGATGATTGTTGGAATCATCATCAATAATTTATTAATTGGTCAATATTAACTGGATTATTGACCCTTTGCAACTACGTCACTTAATCATTTGAGGCGCCATGACAGAAAAGTTGTTTTTTTCCCAATTTATTCATGGCTCCTACTTGTTCGAGTCGAGCTAATGTGTATGTGAACGTAACACACCTGGTTGGGGTTCATAGACAACTATATTTGCAAAAATTTAAAACGGCTAGCTTAGAAAGCGGCCCACATCTCCTGTCCGCTGCAAATCCGCAGTTACGCTGAGGGTTTAGGGTCATTATGATTGACAGCTGCAATCCATCGCCTCCGTATCTCTCCTTATTAAACCTTATGAAATAAAAAGACAAGTTTTATTTCTATCCTTATCTTTTTGTGCAGCCAACCAGCTTTTACTGCCTAACCATCTGAATAGAAGCAACATCGGACTGCATCTGACTGCTTTTTGCCTACCCTCAAAGGAGCGCAATACTTGCTGTATTGATGTTAAAAGTTGTTGTTTTTTCGCTGCTCACTCGAGTGTTATTTTCTTTTTTAAAAAAAGGAATTGACATTTTTTTGTTTGCTTTTTCTTATGTTTTTGTAACATTGTATGAAAAGCTTTAAGTGGTTAAATGAAAAATCAGCAAAATGTTCAGATTTTTTTTTATGTCCGATTAATTGTCAGAACATTCGATTACTAAAATAATTTAATTGCGGCTCCAGTTTACTTACATACTTTCAGTCAGTAGGCAGCTGGTCTGACTTTGGACTTCATAAAACACACCAGATCACTACTCCAGCTGCAGTTAACGCCTTCTAAATCTCCCCTAAACTCCCTTTCTCATAATACTCTCAAGGCTTCCGTTATCCCACTAATTTGTTTATCCTTTTTATACCAGAGTTTTGGATACCAGTCTTCTTTAGAAATTATGTTTTTGTGGCTTACCTTACTTGTTGAGTGTGGCAATGACCTTCCACTGACAAACCAGCAGTCCGGCCCCTGTTTATGTCGGCTGTCACATTGGTCTTAAAGACTGGTTTTTATTATGCAAAATTCACATTTTTAATGTTTTCATATTTATATTTTGGTCTCTACTACAACTAAAAACAATCCAACTGCTTAAAAACTCTACCCAGCTATTTTGGAAATAACTTGATGTTTTTTGGTGTCTGGAAAATAAAACATTTTATTGTTGAGCCATACTGCACCTAGCAACCCGAGCTGTATTGGGATGTACAATGGCTGCTGGAAAGGATGAAGTATTTTGTTGTTGACTTACCATCCTTTCTGCATTCTTGTTGGTTGATCAGGAGGCTCCACTTCTCCTTTTCAAAGATGTGCTGTTGTATAATTACGCATCTGTTTGCAGCCATTTCGATGAGTGTAATTGGCCTGGCCAGCAGCAGCTTATTTGGACTCAGAGTGACAAGACGCCCTAAAACTGACCAGACTAAAATCTGATTATCTAATAAGGATTTTGTGGAAAAAAATAGACAAATCTATTATGTTCAAGTAGGCATAGTAGGTCAACATTTAGTTATTTTCCTATTTTCTGGAGCAGAATGTTTGGTTTCAATAGTTTTATAGTTGAAAAATTAACTTTATACATTTATTATATATATATAGTGTGTATGGATTTCAGTTTTCTTATATTTGTTGATTAAAATAAATTACTTTTCTGACGACATTATGTTCTTGCATAAACTTGTGCATCATTTTTGCACAAACTCTTTTTATGTCATCTTCTCTTTAGCTGTTTATTAAAATGAACTAAAAAAAAGATTCGGCTCAGCTTCTCACTCTTGATTCATGTTGCTCGGACTCTCATCTTGAAATCTGTGATACATAACACATCTTGCAATACTTTCACAGGACAGTGTTCTTTTTATTGCATGGTCAGGATTTTACGAGGCCGCCTTCAGAGCGAACGGACATCTGGAAGAGCGTGCGGCTTTATAGACTCATTATTATAGATGCTATGTAGTCAGGGTATGTACACAATAAAACATTACCCTAACGTGTTGATGGCTCTGGAGGGAAAAGAGGTGAAGGTGAATGACAGTTTCTGCCTGTTGATCATAAATAAGACCAATAATATTTCTGATATTCTCTCTCTTGTGTCCATTGGCTTCTCCGATGGTTTTATTTTTGTCTCTCTGACGCATACAGGAAGTCTGCAGCGAACTTTGGTGCATGAGTAAGAGCAACCGCTGCATCACCAGCAGTATACCTGCAGCAGAGGGAACCATCTGTCAGACGAACACCATAGAGAAAGGGGTGAGCTCTGAAAATAATAATGCGGTATTTAAATATTTCATTTGTTTTTCTATTTAACCTCAAGATAAAAAACATAAAGATTAAAAATCTAATTTACAAGAATGTCTGTGAATGTTTTACTAAAGTTTCAGTTGGACTGGTTGTTGTAGGACTGAAAAAAATATGTTTCTGGTGTAAAGTTTCTACTTATTCATTCATTAATTAAGGTCAGTTGTTGTGGTAAATTACACAAACTGGAAGAAATAATGAAAAGACAGATCTAGGCTTGTCATCATAACACATTTTACTGGACAATAAATTGTTCCAGAAGTTATTGAAATAAATGGTAATATTGTGGTTTTGAGACCATTTTCAAGTAATGCAGTGGTAATGGCATAATAATGCAAGAATACTTGATGAGTGTTTGTGAATGCATAACTGGGTATTTATATTTTATAATTTTTTTATATATATATATGTGTGTGTGTGTGTGCTGCAGTGGTGCTTCAAACGGGTGTGTGTTGCGTATGGGACTCGTCCAGAGGGGGTGGATGGAGGCTGGGGTCTGTGGTCCGCCTGGGGGCAGTGCAGCAGGACCTGTGGAGGTGGAGTCTCCTCCTCCGTCAGACACTGCGACAGTCCCAGGTACTGACTACATTGATCCGCAATGTAAAAACAAACAAAAAAAGGTTCAGTTCTTCTGAAATAAGTGACTCAAAACATGCTAATCAAAGACTTGATTGTAAGGTTTTTGAGACTACATAGAAACTGAAACTGTGGAGGATACAATATGAGGAAGCTGCAGAGAGATGTGATGTGATAGGAGGGAATAAAGTAAACCAGAAGGACTCTGGGAACCAGAAGGACACTGGGAAATAAAAAAGCATAAAGCAAGTGAAAAAAACAAGATTAAAAAGGACAAACTCTAATAATTAAAACTGAGAGGAATGGAAGACTGACTGACAGAAGCAAACAGACAGCCATCCATCCATCCATCCGCTGATGCTCAGAGCATTTGAAGTGTCTGATTCTGCTCGGCCGACTCTTTGATTCTTGGTTCCTCGACTCCAAACTGCCCAGAAAACAAATCTCCATTCTTTACCTCTTTTGTTTTGACCCAGCTGTTCTCTCAGATAAGCTGATTCCAGATGTTTGTTTCCTCAAATCTGGTTCATGATCCACATCTCATGATCATAGGTGAGTTAAAAGGCAGTCAGACCAGTAGATTGAGAGCTTTGTTGTCCATCTTGTGCCCCTTGTAGAAGCAGTCATTAGACCCAGAGATAATTAAACCTCTTTCCCAGAAAGACCATCTGTTCTGACGCCTGACATCAGACCCTGGCTCTGACTGGTGTTTGTCAACCTCTTTAAATATATTTGTAGATATTTTTCCTCTCAGTCGTGCCATGAAGGAGGCAATTATTTAAATGAAAGTTCTTCTCACTCTGCAGCAGTAAAGTCCAAATCATTGCAGAATGTATAATATTTTGAAGCTCTGTCAGCAGATAGCTCATCTTGAAATTATTAAAGAGGGGAATGGTCTGACCCAAATCTGGGGCCAACGATTTTCTCCTGTTTCATTTCAGACTATTATTTTCCACATTTGCTTTGGTTTTACTCTGCCGAAAAGTGATGTAAATATTGAGAAAGCTGCCAGCTGCACACCAAACAGATGTATTTTTAAAATGTAGAAAAGTTGTCTTGTTGTGAAATTGATGTAGCTAAAATATAGTCCAATCAGTGCAGCTAATGATAAGGATGGAGCCATGAAACAACTAAGCTTTGACATCGGTATGTGAGCTGATGTAATGGAGGACTGATACAGGCGATATGTGACAGACTGATCTTGCTGTTTTTGACTGCAGGCCAACCATCGGAGGAAAATACTGTCTGGGAGAAAGAAAACGCTTCAGGTCCTGCAATATTGATGTGAGTTTTACTCAATCTTTGCTATCAATTCGTCTGTACTCATTCATCTGTACTATGAATATTGTTTATGGTTCTTGGCTTGCATGTAATGTGTGCATGCAGAGTAAAACACAGAGAAAATCCACATGTATTTGTCCATTTGTGTCCAATGCAGGAGTGTCCTGCAGGATCCAGAGACTTCAGAGAGATCCAGTGCTCCGACTTTGACAGCACTCCTTTCAGAGGAAAATTTTACACCTGGAAACCGTACAGAGGAGGTGAGTGTGGGTTTTTTTATTCAATATTTGCTGAAACTTAGTGTTGGTATTGATATTAGCTGCTATTGTTATAGCGGATATTGCTATCGTCCTCTGCCTCGCTGCTTTGATTAACTTTTCCACATTTTCTCATTTTACACTTACAAACTTCAATGTATTTTGTTACCAACTCAAAATTTTGCATGATTGTGAAATGCAGTGGTGGGCACACTTCCACAAATCCGCTAATGCACTAAAAGCAGAGCAAATTTTTTGCTTAGCTCTTTAACAGCTTTGTTAACTTTGAATACTTTTAGCACACTCATTCACAGCAAACACGATTTGAGCATCAGGAGCATCTAGTTACATCCAATGTCTATATGGACGCGTGACGCGGCGCGTTTCGTGTGTCTAGCGATGCACGATTGAAGAGTTTTGAGCATTCAACACGCCAGACTCTGGAAAATCTGAACTTTCACCGCTTGATGTGGAGCATCAACCAATCAGAGAGACTCTGTGACATAGTGGCCTGTAATTGGTGTCCTGCCAGGAGATGCAGGCACTGATGCGGGTAGCGGAAAACAACAGCTCGTCCCAACACGCGTCTGGAGCGATTTTGCGTTTGATGCACATCTAAAGCTAAAGCTGACTTCAAAGTGCACACACGTCCAACTCAAAGTGTTGGACACATTTTTGACGCGTTTTGTGTGAACGCAGCATTAGTTTGCCTTAAATAAATTTTTCTAGATAAATTCTGA
Organism: Phalloptychus januarius; assembly: GCA_902982915.1. Lineage (NCBI taxonomy): Eukaryota > Metazoa > Chordata > Actinopteri > Cyprinodontiformes > Poeciliidae > Phalloptychus > Phalloptychus januarius. Next base: position 5,504,608 of record CADWAE010000076.1, on the reverse strand, counting down.
AGTGGTAATTTATCTTGCTGTTTTGTAAACTTTCAGTTGGATGAAGTTTGACATCTGTGTTGAAGTTTTGGTTGTCGACTTAATTCTTTAAGTAGTTAGATGTTTATACTCATGCTCTTATTTTGAAGGGGGTGAAGACTGTTAATGCAACAGTTTTGTTTCCTCTCCTCAGTTTTCCACCAGCTGACCAATATGCTGGAGCTCCCCTTGGGTTTCTAGGTAACGGAGCAGGGCTCTGCTGGGGTTGCTAGGTAACAGCACAGTCCCCGTAGATTGTGACTTTTTGAAACGGTTTGTTTTCCAGAAACCAAAAAAAAACATTAAATTAATGCCAGAAAACAACTGGGTGGTTTTTTTTTTCTTAAGTGCTTTTACAAGCAGTTGAGACCCAAATGGAAGTAAAAAAACATTCAAAATGTTCATTTTGAATAATAAGTTGGCTTTCAGAAATCACCAAACTGCTAAAAATTACACATTAAACACATTAAATGAGGTGCAGAGAAGCTGCAAGGTTCTTCTTTACACTGACCCGGCTTACTTGATCTGAAAGTAAAAGATGTCAGTAATTGTAGCAACGTCGTTTTCTAAGCACATTTTACAAAGCCAGAATGTTCAGCTATTAAATATAATGGCTTAGTGTCTAAATTGATTTTCTTCTTAAGTCAAATTAAAAGAACTGAGTGAAAGTCATCCCAGATGGGATTGATTCTCTTTCTGCCAGCAGTTGTAATTCATTACTCGTAGTTTGGTATGATTGTTTATATTTTATGAGGTTCACAGACCTTGGAGACATTACGACTTCCTGCTTAGCATCGCCGGTGCTGAAGTAGAAATTGGATTTAGTCCGGTACATTTTGAATTGGATTCATTCAGTCCAAGCCTTTTGAGACGTTGTAAATTCTACGCTTTGTAAATAAACTGAATTGAAGCTTCTTGTGTGTGCTGAAGCTGCAGACTGTCCCTCTTGTCTGGTGTGCAGATGCTGGCTGCACCCGAAGTTCTCTGCAGGAATTTCTCATTTCTGCTAAACGCCGAACGCCGAAAACTGGACGCGAAAGATAAATAGTTTGACTGCTTTAATTTCGAACATAATGGCTTGCAGAGATAGTCGGCGAAACAATTCCAACACCAGGCAACAAGTGGCCTTTTCATCAAGTCAGCTGATTTTCCAAGAAAAATCCCTTGCAGCTGCTAAAATGGGAAAAGTGCCAATTTGTCTTTTCCTTGTTAAAGTCAAACAGCAGCTCTCCATCTCTTCCGTGGTCCGACCTCCAGTTGTGCTTTTCCTCTTTTTACGTGGATAACGCTTGTCTTTTTTTCCTTCCTCATTTCCCAAATCTTTCCATCTCTAAATTTATTTAGCTTAGCTTCATTTTATTTCTATCCTGACATGGAAAACAGAAACAGGCCGTCTCTGTCAGTTCAGACAGCCAAGGACAGCTCATGTATTAAAGGAAAAACCTCTCACTTGTTTATTTTTTTTCTTGAAACAAGCTGTTCTATGTCAATGTTTTTAGTCCAGCAGCCTTCATGTTCAACCTTCACACTACACACCTGAAAGCCACCATCGCCCTGCCAAAACTTGGCACCATGGGAGTTGTAGTTTTCCGTAGGCTGAACAATTTATTATCTGTGAGTTTGTCCGGTACGTTCTCGCTTTCTCTTGCTAGCACAGGCTGTGACTGCCAGCACAAACAAACACGGGATGATGTCAGCAGTCGCTCTAATAAGAAACTGTTGATCTGTTTCACACATGAATGAAGATTTGTTGAAACACTGTTTTGAATTAGCTTGTGTTTTTGTAATAAGATATTTTGTTACATTTATTGGCCACTCAGTACTTCCCTTTACCACTCCAAACTGCTTAATACTCACCCTCTGGGTAAAGATGACATTTATCCCAAAGAAGTGGCAGGAAACTGATGGTTAACTGCTGAATTGTAGCATTCAGATGTACAGTAAACCTGCAGAGTTAGCAATTCATGACCAACTGTGGTCCCTAAATTTATAGAATCTGCAAATACTTAAGACCCCATGTTAATACACTTATACCTGGCCTTTTTCATAGTTGAAATGCCAAATATACTTTAAAGTAGCTGTGTAATGCAAAATTTACACAGCCAGTTTTAAAAGGCCAGTTTTATTTTTGCACTTGTATTTGGGTCTTAGCTGCTTCTAAAAACAACCAGAGCGCTTAAAACAACACGACTCTGATAGTTTTTGGCAGTAAGTTTGTGTTTTTTGGTCTTTGAAAGGTGATATGTTTCAAAAACCTCTGGAATGTAACTTCACAAATTAGCAGGCGTGACTCCTCACCTAGCAACCTCAGCAAAGCCCAGCCTGTTACCTAGCAACCTCAGCAGAGCTCTGCCCGTCACCTAGCAACCAAGGCTAGTTTACAGAAACCCATCTTATTTCTGTTTTAGATTTCAGAATGAAGAAAAACATTTTTCAGAAAACAAGATGGATATGTTTCCTTCTGTGGGATGTTGACATTTATGGAAAAGAAAAAAGTACATAATTTTCAACTTAAAAAAGATCGGAAACAATATTAGTATTTTTAGTGTCATTTTGTCATGGAAAGTCAATGTATCACATAAAAAAAGCTTATTCCAGCATTTATTAGATTCATATTTAAAACATGAGTTGATTCTTTAGCAATTTAAGCCAGAGTTACATTGAAGCCTTGTGTAAGGCCCAAAATGAAGCCACATGTTTCTTTAGAGTGGAAATAAAATAAACATCTAGAGAAACTTTAGAAGTAGCTAAAGATTAGGGAGCTCATCACCAAAGAGAAATCATCTAAATACCATCGGAGTCATGCAGAATGTTGGACAGCAGTTAAGAAAGTTTTGGGAAGGGTAGAAATCATTTTTAACATCCTGTTTTTATCCATTTTAGTTTAATTTTCCTTCAAAATTGTTGATGTCTGTTTCGTTTCCACTCAGACTTTCCAGAAACAACAAACAGAACCTCTCCTAAGTGTGCCTTCTCTGTGTTTTATGTGCACTAACGCTTTGTGTGCTGGTTCTGTTGCGTTGTGCGGGTCCAGGTGGGGTGAAGCCCTGCTCCCTCAACTGCCTCGCTGAAGGATACAACTTCTACACGGAGCGAGCTCCAGCCGTGGTGGACGGCACGCCGTGTCGAGACGACTCTCTGGATGTTTGTGTAAACGGAGAGTGTAAGGTCAGTAAGAAGGATTTTATTTAAACAAATCCATGCCAGCATTTGGTTTCAGTCCAATAAAAGTCACTAAAACGTGAGTTAGCCAGTTTCAGTCGAATCAACAGGATATTGTCTTGATCTTAGTGACTTTGAAGCCTGAACAGCTGCGGCCGTCTGGTTTACACGCTGACTGTGTTGCTTGTCAGAATCAGCTGCTCGGATGATAAAGCTAGACGTAACTTTGGCAGCAAACTCGTATTCACATTAATGGTCTTGAGCCCAGCTGTTAATGAAAACAAAATGATGCCAATGTGGAGTACTTTGATAAAACGGGGACCACCTGCTGCTCCGAATGTTAGCTGACATTAACAACAAAGGTTTATTGAATAATTGCTCGTGCTTTTCCTAGAAATCTCACAATGAAACAGTTTGTACTTCAGCCCTTTTAAATGTGTAAATAAGAACCACATCAGACATTACTAACATCCGAATCTTTGCCTTCCAACCTTTTTAACCCAGGCCAGGTGGCATGGTCGGGCATTGGGGGGCATTGAGAGGGATTGGGGGTCATTGCCCGCCCACAGAGTCAGCCACCCCCCTCTGGCCTGGAAGCTGTTTGTTGTTTTTACCTTAGCATGGCCAACTCTCTGTTATTCCTATATTAATTTGGTACAGTGGGGGCTTCTGCATTCCCATAACTGTGCCTTCTGTCACTTTTTTCAGCAGTTAAAACTGTTTAATCAGTTAACACTCTTAACCTGTTTTTCCGAGCCGCCTTCAAATGCAACATGAATGCTGCGTTTACACCTGCGCAGCAGCGACGGAGACCTACTGAAGCTGTGCAGAGCTGCTTGGGTGTGTTAGAAGCATGGCAGCAAACCAACAAAACGCAAAGAACTTGGCACAGTTTTTCCCCCAAACTAACAGATTAAGTTGAGTAATGCTGTTGTATAATGTTAGGTAATGTTGGCTAAAAGATGACTAGATAATACCAACACAGGACCTTAAGCTTTTTAACAAGTAGCCTGTAGGCTATTGATGTTGTTGTCTATGTTCAGCTACGTAGATTCATTTTGCCCCCTTCAGAATAAGTCGATGCCCCCCCTGTTAAACTCATCTGGATCCGGGGCTGTTTTCACCTCACCTTACCTCCCCTTTTTAATACGACTCAACGGTCTGTTAGATTACGGAGCAGAGGTGGTCTGAAATCCAAAAAGACGGTTGTGTTTATCAAAAGTCCTCCTTTTTTCTCTTTGCTCTGCTCTGCTCTGCAGGAACTCAATGACCTTCTAGCTCAGTTGTTAGTCTGTCTGCGCTGCAGGCTGGCTTTCATTCCCTGCTCTCCTATTTTCTGCCCTTTTCTGCTTTCTGGCTTCCTTCACATCAACTTTTCTTTCTTGGAGTTTTTCTTTCTGCAGTCTAGGCTCTCCTCTTTTTCTATTTTAGTCAGCTTATGCGTGGTTTATGTCCACCTGTCTCTTGCTTTAACATCAGAAGATTTGAAAAGTTGCAGTGTATCTGAAAATATGACCTAGTTTATTCAGTGTGGATGTTCTGGTTAGTGGAAGTTAATGGAGCAAATGTTTGCTGTAAGAGAGTAGGAGCATTTCTGTTTGCTGTTCTCCATTGGTTTCTCTTCTCATTAGTTTAGCAACAAGAACAGTATGAAATTTGATTTACCCCAGACTTGATGCAAAGATATCTCCAGGTTTCAATAACTGTGTATAAGTAAACCAGTGTTACAATAACAAATTTTGCCTGGATGATAAATTGTCCCAATAATATTGTTGTTTGGAAATTATTTTCAAGTAATATAATGGCAATGACATTATAATGCAAGAAGACCGTTTCAAAGATCAGTAAACTGGAGCTGGAAGCCATTTTGAATATCTGCAATATATAAACAAAAGAATTGAAACAACAAATAAAATAGATATGAAGTCACCTTTTGTCATCCAGTCTTTGGTAGAAATGAAAGACACAAGAACTGTCATTGTGTCACTGAAATTATTGAGCTTATCTTAGTTTATCATGCAATTAACTAATTTATTGTGTTTCTTCTGTGTGGATTTCTTCTCCAACAAAGTGTGAGAAACAATCCTTTATGAAGTACGGAGGGCCAAATAAGCCAAACATTTTGTACTCAGCAGCAAATTCACTTTAAAAAAACAAAACAATGGACATTTTGATAAAACCAAAGTAGTATGAACATATTGCAGTAGTGGATTATCTTTTCACCAAAGCACAACCAGTTTATAGTTAACATTTATAAATTACATTTAAAACAAAATCACTTATTTTAAGCCGTCCTAAATATAAAAGCCTGTAAAAGCTTGGTTTAAGATGATGAAACATTTTCTTAAATTATATTTCAGGCTTACAAAGCTAAGCATTGTGATTAATTGTGAAGGAGTGAAATACACTCATGCAACTTCTACCATTAGTTGAAATATTTTATTGTTGAAAGCAAGATCAGAAAAAATAGATGTTTGGAAAAAAAGTTTAATCTGTTTTCTAGTCATACAATAACGTTTTGCTATAACATTATTAATTTTGTGTTTAAGTGAATTGATCAAAAAGTATTTACATTTTATATATAATTTTGTTCACTAAAATGTTGCTATAAATACTCGATTAAAACTAAATAAAATTTTAGCCAAAAGACTAAACCTGAAACTAAATTTGCTGTCAAAATGAATGCTGCCTGGCGTCAACCAGCCGCCGCGTGCAGAAGCAGAAATCGGAGCAGCAGTCGTTCATTTCTACAGTTTAGTTTCAGTTTTGTTCCCTGTTTAAGAGGTTGAGTGAAACCACCTGCTTTGCTCATCATGAAATTTATTTATGTCGACAGCTTTGAGTTCAGCGACCAAAGAGCGTTGTGTCTGCTCAAGATCAGACAAAAAAAAAAAAACACAGCACACATCTGGGTTTTCTATCTGATATTTCTGTGTTTTGAAAAAGCGGTCTGGAAGACATTTGGAGGTAATTCGTCAGCTCGGCCTCTGACACCTCTGAGCTCACCGACTGTGCCCTCTTCCGCCCGTGAGCCCGGTTGACCTCTGCAGCTCACTCGTTCCTGTCTTCTTATCGCAGCACGTGGGCTGCGATCGTGTGCTCGGGTCGGATGTGCGTGAAGATCGCTGTCGGATCTGCGGCGGCGATGGGAGCAGCTGCATCTCCATGGAGGGAGTCTTCAACGACTCGCTGCCTGAAGGAGGTAGAAATCAAAACGCTTCACCTGTTGTCCTTCTGGTTTCATCATCCAAATCTAGTCAATCCAGGCAAAGTTTGATTTCAACTTTGGAGCAAGTGTTCATCTTCCCAGAAGTTGAACATTTCAAGGTATGCAACACAGTCTGTAGTCGAGGAAATATGCATATCTGGCTTTTGCTATCTTCGAAGCATCTTGGAAAGATGGATTTTGGGCAAATCAAAAGATGAAAACATACTTTCGTAATCATGTATTTACACAAGCACTGGCTTAACTTTGCTGAACACTGCAAGGATTTCAGAATAATCATCATTTCTGCAAATATTTTACTTCGACTGGCCAGACCTTGCTTTAAAATCAGGTATATGCACGTCAGACACATTTAAAGTTAATATATTTCAGTAACTCAAACCACTAAGTGAAATAACTTACTCATTACACACAAGATGATGTTTTCAAGCCTTTATTGAAAGGCATCTGTTTATATTAGATATTTATATCTAATAAAAACATAACATTTATGATTAGAATAGTACTTTAGAACCATGAATAAATGTGAACAATGAATCAGTGGGTTGTTTGCATACAAACAACACTGAAACACTTTTTAATTAGATTAAAAACTGTTTCAGAAGTGGTTGTGCCTGCATGAACTCAAAACAGATTTTCACCAAGAGCAACTGTTTGTCCAAACAACTTCCCGAGTTTATAAAGGATCATTATGTAAGAACTGAAAACTGGAATCAACGTCACCATCACACATAACAGGGTTTTATTCCAACAATATTATACATGTGAAATTTGTCACCATTTGTTTACTTGTTCTTTGAATTTATTTTGTTTATTCAATAAGTTTTCTCGAGATTTTTATTGAGGTTTTAAGTTCTGTTGCTCTTGGCAGTTGGTGGTTACCATAGCAATCACTAACTGACAGGTCCTCCCCCTTTTTCTGTTGCCATCGGTAACTGTGGGGCAGAACGTATTGGACTAATGTTAACCACCAACTTGATTTTTATTTAAATTTTTTTTTAGAATAAATACAGCGAACCTGAATGTGTCTGTCGTGACGTCAACATACTGGACCTGTGTGTGTGACCTCAGAAGGGTGACACAGATGCGACGTTCAAAAACACCGCGGCATGTAAATCCGACCGCTGCGGCTTGAGGTCTGGCTGCTATCAAATGTATTTTGGGTGACCGTCTGCCCACAACAACAACTCCAGAGTCTCTCATGTTTGTGTTGACACCCACCGCCGCCTCCCATGATCCTCTGGGGTGGGCCACACCCTGAACATCCACTCCTGCTGCAAACCACAAGAACCGGGTAAACCTGTCAGCCTCCGTCTGACGTCCCTGCTGCCTTCAGAACATCTGCGGCCACAGCTGGTGTTTAAAAAAAGTATCTTTCTATTCTAAGTAAGGCTGAAAAGCATAACACGATACAAGCATTTCATATCAATATCAATAATTATTGATAAGTTTTAAAAAATTTGAAATACTACCAATCTGATGGCATGACCTTTTCTGTTTTGTCAAGTTTTCAATCCACACCGTTGTATTTTATTTTTAAGTTGCTATGAGTGGCGAAACCTTAAACTTCTGCTGCACAAGTTACCCAAAATGTTGTTGCTATGTAACCACAAGTTACTCAACATATTGTTGCTAGGCAACCAAACAGTGGGTGAGTTAGTTAATGTCACTAACCTTGCTTAACTAGCCACGAGAGACTAGTTAAGCCTCCCTCTCCTGGCTGCCTAAATCTCCCAGAATGCCTGGTGGTTCTGGATTGCAGTGTAATGACTTCTGTCACCTGTTTTCTATTGGTATTAATCAGGTGTATATGGTGATATACATTGTTATTGATTTATTGTCTATTCATGTCTGGAAACCTCCAGAAACTGAAATAAGGTTGGAAAGAAGACTGGATAAAATTCCTCCACAACAAAAAAAAAAAAAAAAATTACAAAATCCTCCAGGGTGGATTTTGTAGTTTTTTTTTAAAATAAAATCGATTTATAATGCTGTATCTGTCAAAAGCGGCACAATAAAGTGAGTTCAAATTAAATGAAGCTTTACTTTTCAAACTGAAGTATACTCGGTCACAATGACAGCACAGTGGCTTTTCATCTCAAACTCAAACTCCAGGCGCAGGACTGGAGGCTTATTCTGGTACCGGTCAGGATTTATGACTAGGAGAATCACTCAGTCATGTCTACAGCAAGCTTTTGATTTCTCCCAACTCCAAGAAAGCCTCTAGCCAACACTTCTCCTCTGCTGTCTGCTTCAGTGATTTAAAGTCTCCCTCTGGAGTTTTTGACCTGCAGCAGAGTTTTGGGGCAACTTTTATATGTGCGGCTTTCCGTTTTGTTTGTCTCACACATCTGCATTATGACATGCAAGCACACAATTCACATGCATTGCAGTAAACCACTTCTATTTTGCTGGTTTTGTTGTTTGCCAATTGACTCTACAATGTGCAGATTATAAAGCTGTAAGGCAGTAAATATAAGTGTAAGCACAAGAAGACAAAAGTATGCGACGCATACATGCGAAACTTAGTATAAAACTATGCATTATATTGCAAGAATATCCCAGAAACCTCTTTACTCTATTATTAACATACCAAGTGATAACATTATCCCTATAGGGAGAGTTTTATGACCACAGAATGAAGCCAAAACCACTGCGTCTGCACTGTAAAGCTAAGAAAAATGACATGAATGTGGACTGGAGTCCAGCCTGTTCTAGAAAAGTGAAAGATCAGATTTCCCAATGCTCCTGTGTTTTTTATTTTAATTTTATTTGTGCTTCAATCTCAGCATGGATGCACTTACACCGCAAAAACACTAACCAACTATGTTTGGTCTCATCTGTAGCACAGATATCTTAGTACACTTGAAATAAGACAAAACTGACTAAAAAGAGACTTTTTACCAAGATTTAGGAGCTTGTTTTAGGTGAATAATTCCTTAATACTGATTTTCAAAAGTACTAGTTCCATTAACAGATTATCTAAATTGTAACAAAGCATTTTCCTATGTTGAAGTAAATTAATCTGCCAGGAATTATTCACTTAAATTATTATATTTTGCTGAAAAGTCACCTGTAAGTTAATTTTGTCTTATTTCAAGTGTGCTGAGTTATTTTCACAAGAAACTAAACATAAATACTTGGTAAAATTTTGTAATTTCTGCATTGTAATGCAGTAAAGTTTGTTTTTAATTTGAGAAAATATAAGAAAGTTCAATCTGTTTTAATTCTTTTGATATTTTTACCTGTGCTTTGTCGTTAACTTTGATTTAAAAAAGTACAACTTCCACTTGCAGGTTATTTAATTTATATCAAGGCCTTTTCTCCATTTTCTGCCAGTGGAACTAGTACATTTTCAATTACTATTGACTTAAAATTCGTTTTTATGTCTTTCTGAAAGTTACTTCCGAGTTAGTTTTGTCTTACTTCAATTGTTTTGAGATATTTGCACTAGAAACTAGACAACAATATTTGGTAAGATCTGGTGTTTTTGCAGTGTATGTCAATTCCCAATTTGTCCAAATCTGTCAAATAAGTGATGAGGTGTTACAAAATATTCGCAAAATGTCCTGAAAAAATAACAAAAAACATCTGAAACCAAAATCTTTTGTCTCTCAAAGCTTTGCAATCAAAAAAGAATCACTGGAAGGAATTAGATTCCAGTTGAGCTTTTTCATTCTGTCATCCTCCAGTGAGTTGGAGTTATTTATGGTGCTTCAGTTCAGCACCTGGGCTTCTGGCTGGACTGCAGAGCAAAGCTCAGAAAGTCAGAGTGAGGGGAGATGGAGGTGAGATGAGCAGAAACTTTTCTTAAAAAAAAGAAAAAACATGGACGAAAGACAGACAGATGGAGTGAATGGAGGGAAAATGGGAGAAGCCAGGTCCTGGCAGAGATGTTGTTTCTGAGCAGAGACTGGAGGATGTCAGCTCAGGAATGCAGCTGGAAACTGAAGCCCCTGCTTAACACGTTGATGTCCCACAGAGTTAAACACCTCACTGGTCCACAGTGAATAAAACTCCTTCATTTCACTTTCTCTTTTTCTTTCTGTTTTTTGGCGTTTTCTGCTCCCAGATTATGAAGAAGTGGTGAGAATTCCTAAAGGATCAGTGTTCATCCACATTCAAGAGCTCAACATCTCCCTCAACTACCTTGGTAAGTTGAAGATAGTTTGAACAAGCATTTGTCAAAAAGTCTCATTCAGACTAAAAACTAATACCAGTTTTAACTGGTTTTAAAGTCACTGCTCATAAGTTTACAGTTTGCTTCAATCAGTCTAATTGTAAAGTGTAATTTTGAAACCTAAAGAGCAGATGTCTCTTCTGTGTTCCAGTCCTGAAGAGCAAAAATGACCAGTATTTTATTAATGGGAAGCTTAACATTGACGCGCCTCGAAGGTTCAGCGTTGCCGGGACGATTTTCCACTACAGGCGGCCCACCGACGGTCCAGAAGCGCTGGAAGCTCTCGGCCCAACAAACATGACCCTCATTGTCATGGTAGGACAAGGACAGAAGAAATATAAAGTGTTCAAAGGATGCACAGTTAGTGTTTGATAAAGGGAAAATAGTGAGTCTATTCCTGCTTTGCATTTGTGTGTTCAGGTGCTGGTGAGGGAGGACAACCAGGGGGTCCACTACCGTTTCAACCCGCCTGTCAGCAGGGATCCCATGAGCGGCTTCGCCTGGCAGTACACGTCCTGGTCCCGCTGCTCGGCTTTGTGTGCTGGAGGTAGGAAAGCAAGAAAAAACACAAATACATGTTTACATTTGTTTTATCGGCTACACACAGGCACTGGCTGAGTTTGTGTTTTTGCGGTGCAATGCAGTGAAGCTTGAGTGATGAAATGTGTTTGTCTTTTGGGATTGTGCTGTATTTCTTCTGTCTCACCTGTGGGCAGGTGTACAGATCCAACAGGTTGTCTGTAAGAGGCAGTCGGATCTTTCTGTTGTCCACAATCATTTCTGTGACAAGAAGAGCAAACCCAAAGAGAAGAGAAGATCCTGCAACACTGAGCCGTGCTCCCCAAAGTGAGTCCTGATCGCTTTGTCACTGCATGAGAGGGAATCAAAAACTTTTCATGCATTTCCTTCCTAATGAGGCAGCAGCATGTGAGGATATTAAAAACAAACAGCAGGTTTCTTTCTGCTTCCAGCTGGTGGACAGGAGAGTGGTCGGAGTGCAGCCGCAGCTGCAACAGTGGCCTGCGCACTCGGGAGGTGTTATGTAAAAGGAGGATCTCTGCGGTGGAGGAGAAGGTCCTGGACGACTCAGCCTGCAGCTCCGCCCGCCCTTCCTTCACAGAGCCCTGCAGCAACCACAGCTGCCCTCCAGAGTGGCTGGCCTTGGACTGGTCTGAGGTAGGAACACGTTTTTGCAGTCTTGCATGCTTTACTTTGACTTTTGCAGTTATTATAGACAACTGTTTTTGGGGGTTTTGAACCACCCCAAAAACACACTGCAAAAATGAAACATGTACATTATTGGCCAGGACAAATAAAGTTTACACTTGCACATGAAAATGGCTGTTTTCAGTGCACCTGTCATTCAAGAGTTATCATTTTCTGCTGGGGGGATGTAGAAGATGATATTCTGCGTTTCTGTCGGGTCTAGAAGATCTAAAACGTCTCATAGTTTTAAGATGTTTAGGAAAAAGGAGATGAACAGAATAAACAACAAAATCTTTGACACAGTGCTGCCTATGCTGTATGCTAGCAGCAATAGTTGTTGCTATGCTTACATTTGCTCTTTTTATGATTAAAAGGTGTGTGCAGTCATAAAATTCTAATTATACATTAGTAGAAAAGCCTTTAGAGAACATATGTACAAGATATTTTAGTTATATTTGTTTATTAAAGTATTTTACTGACTTTCTCTTGTACAAGTTTGAGACAGAGATTTACCTGCAGCAGATAAGGCAGGAAGTGAAGAGGTCTGGTCATGTTACCATTCACACTCGCTACATGAAGCTAATAATGCACATAATAGACAACCTATTAGTTTATTTTGAAACTTCAACAAGTTGCCAAAAGCAAAAACTCTTAAAGCTTCCAGAAGTAAAAAAAAAAAAAATGTCCAGTAACTATTTTGTTGCCGGATGGATTAAATGGGTTAATTGTTTTCTATACACCGGTCAAAAAGAAAAGGGAAGAAAAACGGCGGATATTAGTACGTCACTAATTCAGGCTTTTCAACTATGTTGGTTTTTATTTATATTATTGGTTATTGCGCAACAAATACTTTTACTTTCAATACATTAAAAGTAAATACTTACTCTAGTAAAAATGTTAGTCTGATACTTTTACTAGAGCACATTTTTGTCTGTCTGTTTGGACTTTTACTTAAGTACAGTTTTGAGTTCTTTCTCCATTAACATGTCAAGTTATACAAAACCGCTTCAGGTTTTGTATAAGCCTGGTTGGTTTTGTTTTATTTGCAGCTGCTGCCCCCTGCTGGAATGATGAAGTTTTATCTTTTTTTTTTTTCATGCTTATGAACGCAGTGACCTCCCTGCTCCTCCATCTCTCTGCCGCTCTGCCTATCGGTTTAAACATAGTTTTCCCTCCTCCTGTCTGCAGTGCACACCCAATTGTGGTCCTGGCTACCGACACCGTGTGGTGTTGTGCAAGAGCGGGGAGAGCGGCGACACTTTGCCAGACTCAAAGTGTCCCAAAAATGGCCGCCCAACCTCCAGGGTGCGCTGTAATCTGCAGCGCTGCCCTCCTCCTGTCTGGGTGACAGGCCCGTGGGGCGAGGTGAGACGCTGGACACGTCTTTCACAATTTTTACCTGATCGAAACATTCAGCTCATGATTAAAAGAAAGTACACTCTCTTTTACTAGGCTCTAAATTTATGTACATTTACAAAAACAAACTGGGTAAACTGGCAAGTGTGTGGAAAATTAAGTTGAAATTGCTTTCACTGATTGAGGATTGCATCCTGAAGCTGGCGTCTTAATGTTCTACTGCAACATTTTGATCGTATTATGGTCTGAACTTGGACTAGGCCAGCGGTTTGCAACCTGTTCAACCTGAAGAGCCGGTTTTACTCCCAGGCCAGCCAAATAAAGTTCATTTACAGCCACAAATATCACATGACTTTTTAAGAAAAAGACAACTTCTAAGCTTAGATAAGTATCTACTATTTGCCACTTGCCATTTTTAAATATCCTTTTTTTAATTGTTTTTAGGATTTAAAATTAAGCTAAACATAAAATTTTGCAAAAAAGAGGATGAGTCTTTCTTCTGTGGGACAGAAAATGATATTAAAAAATGTTATTAATTGTCTGAGAATTAACTTTTTGAGTGTCTTTTCATTCAGTAACAACTTCCAAACTAAAGAGTGGTTGCAGTGATATAGCAGAGTTCAGTGCAGTGTTTGGAAAACAGAATTCATTTTTGAGTTTCCAGCCAGGCGGTCACTGTGTCAGGGCTGCTTAAACTGAAATTAAACTAAATTTTGTCACTTCAGTCAGTTTCTTATTGGGTCTCCATTCATGATAGATAAAACCCTTGAACTTAAAGAGGGTGTACTTTCTTTTTACTGCACTTTTTTTACTTGATGAATTCATAAAATTCTGACAACTTCTAAATAAACTGAATCTCTGCTTTATCTCATGGAGTAATTAGATCTAGGTAGTTGAAATAGCCATGTTTAATATATCATTGCTTCTTTAGTGACACTTTGACATTTAAGCAAATTATTGTGAGGCATTGAGAGAAGAAAATGAACTTTCTAGGAGCCATCAGAAATAGCAGGAAGTTGCTGCTTGCAGCTTTTAAAGAACGTAATTAAAAAATACGAAGTGTTTATATGTAAGCTTCCTAACTCTTTACCTGTTGGATTAAGTCTAACTTCCTATTAGCACTATCTTTTAAATTAAGCTTTTAGCAAACCAAGTTGCGATGTGACAAGATTATCTGTCTGTGATTCGTGGTTCAGTGCTCTGCCAGATGCGGTCTGGGTCAGGAGATGCGCTCGGTTCAGTGCCTGGCCCACACTGGCCAGCCATCCAACGAGTGTCTGGAGCATCAGCGACCCGCGGCCATGCAGCAGTGCAAGAGCAAATGTGACGCCAGTCTGCCCATCAACTCAGAGAACCCAGAAGGTCAGAGGCCAAATTTCAGTGCTGGTAATCTTCTCTGTCTTCCTGTCGAACCGAGAGGAGTTTTTAATTGTTCAGATTAAGTTCAGGGAACGGCGGTGGGCACACTTCCGCTAATGTGCTAATAGCAAAGCTACGTTTTCGCTTAGCATTTTTAGCTAGCTTTGAAATTATTTAATGCACTTGTAGCTTTCCCTAAATTAATTTCTGCTTCATAAAATATCGGGTGATTAAAATTAAACATCCGTATTGAAGTTTTGGTTATCAGCGGTTAAGACTTTTTCAAGTAGGTAGACGTTTATATCGGTGCTCTTATTTTGAAAGGGGCGAATACCGAATAGATCTGTTTCCTCTCCTCACGTTCTCTTTTTCTTCCAAACAAGAAACGTAATAGGACAAAATTGAAAACTTATGGTAGAGAGAAATATATAATGATAAATATCATATGTAAGAGCGTTGTAGAACATGTAAAATATATTTGTGCTCGAGGGCTGCAGTTTTCAAGGGCAAATGCAATTTGAATTGAAGTCGGCACTTTAGCATTAGCTTCTGCTAAATGTCCGATTGGTGAAGCACTTTCGCTACAACAACTGTTTTGGTTCTTTTTAGTTGGCGGTGCCCACCACAGTAATTGAATTACCATAAATCCTGACCTAGTGAACACTAGATAAGATGCAGCTCTTATTTTGTTTTTTCCTCCTTAAGGATTTAATTTTGGTTATGTTAAGTCCTTTAACAAACAGATAAAGATATTTTTGTGAACTCTTTGAAACTTTTGGTTTGATCAAATATTTAAATGCTACATCCTCAAAATCAAATGGGTGTTACTTTTTAACAACCATTTTCTACAGGAGGAAATAATCTTAAAAAATTATGACACAGATTTTAATCTGTCAAAAACAGTTTGTCATTAAATTTTGAAAGGATTAGCATACAACAAAATGTGTTTTTCTGTAGCTTTTAGTATTTTGAAAAATGATTATATATGCTGAGATGAGTAGATAAATTGCTAATATCAGATTGTCCAACACATTTGTGAAGCTGTGGTTCTCCTTCTTGGTTTCCACAGAGTGTAAAGATGTGAGCACTGTGGCGTACTGCCCCCTGGTGCTCAGGTTCAAGTTCTGCAACCGGCCATATTTCAGACAGATGTGCTGTAAGACCTGCCAGGGACACTGACGCTGCTGCGGTCGTGGGGTCAAACAGTAAGACTGAACCTTTCCGACTGAACCTTTCCAACTGAGCCTGACTGCAGCAGCCTTCACCGTTTCTCCGTCGGTTCAAGCTTGGGATCCACTGTTGATGCTGACAAACAGATCTTGAAATTAGTCAGAGGGGTGCTTTGTTTTCCTCTCCTCACTGATAATCAAGATTTGAAATCTCTGGGCCAAACATCGTTCCACTGGAGGAGAGGGTCCAGCGCTGAAACCTGGAGAGGAAGGAAGGAGAGAGACGGCAGCGGACCCTCTCTTTGCCTCTCTAAACTTTGACTTAATATTTTGGTGCTATATGTTGTATTTTGGCTACGGGACTGGTTTCAGTAATCTTAAACTCCACTTCTTATTACTTGAGTGGCCTAAATGGTTAGCCTGTTATTCGTTTTTAAAACATCCACTTTGGAAGGAAATCATTTTCAAGGTATCTGTGCCCACAACACTGCAAAAACACAAAATCTTACCGATTAATTTTGGTCTAGTTTCTAAATATCTTAGTACACTTGAAATAAGATAAAACTGACTTACAAGTAAGTTTTCAACAAGAAATAGAAGCTTGTTTCAAGTTAATAATACATTAATATTGATGGCAAAAAGTTAAAAAAATAAATAAAGTACTTGTTCCATTGCCACTGATTACATTTTCCCATGTTTAAGTCTATAGAATAAGTACAAATTCATAAATAAATGAAGCCTCCATACTTCTACGTTAGTTTTCTTATTATAGGCGCACTAAGATATTTGCACTAGAAACGAGAACAAAGTACTTGGATTTTGTGTTTTTACAGTGAACCAGATTAGCTCCCTTAATTTTAAAACATATTTTTATGTTAGCTTTTACTTGACTTACTGTGTTTTTATGTCATTGTTTTGTTGCATATCAGTATAGCCATCGCGTCCTCGCAGATATTCGGCTGTAGGAGCAGATTTGGATTTGTACAAAGCGTCTGCAGTCGGAGGGCTCGTGTGTTTTGTGTTTCTTGTCCCATCATTTGACTCGATGTCTTTGTGGAACTTGTGGAAAACGCCGCGGTCTTGCCATTTGGGTAGTTTCCCCGACAGTTTATCACCTCTGCACCGTTAAATCGCAACGCGCAGCAGAGCTTCACTGAAAATTGTTAAACGTTTTCATACAACTGGCTTTCGGGATTGTCAGACTTTGGCACAAAGTCTCAGACATCATCAGATTTCACTCCGTGCAGCCTGGTTGTAAAGTTTTTGTTTTATTTTATTTTTCCCACATGTGTAAAGGTGCAAATACTGAGTGGAAACACAGAGCACAGTGAGCCACAGCTCTGCCAACAGGAAGAGGCCAACAGAGGAGAGAGGCAGCCTCACTTTTCTGTCACGTTCTTTACATCAGGAAAGCTAATCTGAGCAATTAAATGCGTCATTTATCAGCCTGTTTTTAGGCATGACCCTCGTCGTCCAGTTTCTTCACAAAACTGCAGCTACTCTGACTAAAACTTTAAACCATCCCTGATTTTATTATAACGTGCTTCTGGAGCTCTTATTTCTTTATAAAGTGTGGTTATTTTAGACGATTACCTCGTCTTAAAACACATTTCCTTTCCTGTGAAAGGCAAAAAAATAGAAATGTCTGAAACTACGAGCACATTTCATCTTTTGCGATTCTTAATATCATTTTCTACCTTTGAAACCTTTTTTCTTCTTCCATAAATTCAGTGACACAAAGGAGAATAAATATTTTTACAACCTTCCAGTTAAAAAGTGTCCTGAGATAAAAATTTAAGATGATTTATTGTCCTTTAACTTTTGAGACATTTTATGCTCATATTTTTTAAAGATCAAAAAAGTTTAAAATTCCTTCAGTGAAAAACAAAAGATCATAATACATCCTGTAAGAAAAATGTAAAGTACTGTAAGTATTTTTTCTGGTATGAATGCAGCTTTGTCATATCGCAACCTGGTTTTTTTATTTGGTATGTCGAAAGGGGAAAATTGGTCATTTTACACTTTAATGTTTGTGTAATTTT
This sequence comes from Phalloptychus januarius, assembly GCA_902982915.1. Lineage (NCBI taxonomy): Eukaryota > Metazoa > Chordata > Actinopteri > Cyprinodontiformes > Poeciliidae > Phalloptychus > Phalloptychus januarius. Next base: position 5,486,890 of record CADWAE010000076.1, on the reverse strand, counting down.
GGAGTCGATTCAATGAATCACCAAATGTTCAAATCTCTGCTTTCAGACTGAAGTTGCAAGCTGCAAATATCCTAAACCAACCTTTATATCTTTACACATTTTTACAGAGCCAGGAAAATGGATAATTGAACTAAACTGAACGATCAGCTGCAGGTTGATGCTCTCTGAAGGTCACGTCTTCAGGAAGCTGTTAAAAAAGATACAGAAGACATGATTACCTAAAGTAAAAAAAAACATAGCTCATACCAGTTTCTGTAATATTTCAATAATCTAATATTGCAATATGATAATGTGGTTGGTTTGAACTGGGATCAGAACCACAATGAGAAAATGAGAGGATAATATACAACAAAATTACATTTTAAAAGAGATGGAAGCATTTTTATATCATTTATTTTCATTAATCAAATATATGAAAGGGGATAACTGAAAAAAACATTCAGTTTTCCTCTCCTCAATCAAAATTGTTTGAGTAAATTTCTGCCAACAAACTCAGAAATGTTTCAATTGAGATCAGAAATTGTCTAGGAAAAAAAAAATCACTGAGTTAAATAAAATTTGCCAGAAAATTTAAGATTAATCTCAAAAAATTTCAAGAAAAAAAAAACTTGGAAGATCTCCAGATATTTAAAAAAAAAATTCTTAAAAATTTGCAACTTTCCAGTTTTTTATTTTATTTTCTGAGATCAATCTCAAAATATCTTGAGTTTTTTTCTAGCAATATTTTTACTTTTCAAACCCAGAAATTTTTTTTTCTAGAAATTTTCAGAGATTTATTTTGGTGGAATCTTATACTTCCTGATTTTTCTTTTTTTATCTACGTTGGCTCTAATACTTTGTTGTAGTTATGTGATTATTTTCACATACTAACAACATAATTGACTTACACCTAAGAATGTTTGGAGTATTTGGATTTTGACAAATTGACCGAATTAGATTCTGAGAAAAAAACTCTGAATTTTATATATAGAAAATTATTTTGACGGCTATAATCCTAATAAAAATCTAATACACAGTGATGAAGTAAATGGGTATCAACTATTTTAAAAAAGGTAATAAAAAGTAAAGTAATGGGCCTACAGAATCCCTTCACAAAATCTTTTCAGAGATTAAGAAATCACGGCGTTTTGTCAGATGTTAACATCGTTTTGTTTTGTTTTTTTTATCTGGGGAAATTGACACCCTGAGTTTATTTTTAGCGTGACCCCGACGTGTCCCGTTTCCGGTACGACCTCATCTGATGCAGCAGCAGATTCAGTGATGCATAAACCGCGTTTCCCCGACTCGTAGAGAATAATGCAAGAAATGCCGCCTCAGTGTTTTCCGAGCTCTGTCACGACGCCTCATGGCCTCGCTGTGACGCTCACTGTGCGCTCCGACCTGCTGGGGCTTCGTCAACACTTAGAGCAGCTGCTGGTTGCGACACTCAAACGTTTCTCTGTGAAGAAAGGAAGTCACTGACTGTCTGATTGGCTGCACTCTTGTTCCTGTTTCTTCTGGTGGTGCTTCGGTTTTGAATGGTGCTATTTTTTGACTGTTGTTTGTTCCTCATGTATCATGTAAGCAGTTGTTAAAATCTTTTATTTAAAAATCAACTTGAGCCTTTTTTTTAATATTACAGATCTGCAAAGTAGAACGTATAGTGATGAAGTGTATAAGTGCAGCTGTTTATAAAGGTTCATCCACTAGAGGTCCTCTTTGATTCATGTCTTCATTTTTTCTAAAACATCGTTTATTTGTGTGATCTCTGATTTAGTGATAATTAATGTTTAAAATCAAAACATTAATCAATCAGAGGCCCTGTTTCCTTAATGTAGTGAATATAGTAATGTGATACATCTTACCATCATGACACACTTTTCATGCTTACACAGCATCTTACGAAACTTTTTTTTATCCCATGAAAGTTTGGATTTTACATTTTTAGAACACAAAAATCTGAAAAGTGTGGCATGCATTTGTGTCATGTATAAAATTTTTCTTTCCAGCTGAAATTCTTCACCAGTGTCTGTAGCCTAAAGCCCACTGTTGGAGCTTAAGAAAACAAGCCACAGTAAAATACTTAAGTTACTTGTTCTGGAATGACTTTAAAGAAAATAACACCACATATTAAAATGTCTCATTTATGTCTTTAGATGGGATTTAATGGCAGACTTTAATAGACTTTAAAACACTTTAATAGTATCCCTGCTAATAAAGCTTTTTGCAGCTAAACGGTTTTCCTGTAACAGTTAGTAATTTCTGCACCATTAGCACATTTAGCAGCACATACATAAGATTGATTGACAGTGCTAAGGCCCTCCTTCTTCTTATGATTGGGTGTTTTTGACCGGGAGCAGATCACAGCAGTAACTCAGGCAGGAGATCGATCTTTTTCTCATTACATGTTTTAGCAAATACGAAAAAACTAACATTTAGATCTTTACTAAGGGTAAAAACTAAATATTTCACTGATATATCTCCATATTACTGCTGTTATTTTATCTGTTTCGTTCATGTTTTTTGTTCAACATCCACTTCTTTTCTTTAAAGGAAGGACTAGATGGATGAAACTTTTTGTTTATTTAAGGAAGTGAGTGCTGATCGGCTCTTGGTCTGAGACGGATTTTTGCTCTGACGGTTTACATCATCGCTCATTTATTTCAGAATCAGCTTGTTTTCACGGAAAAACCAAGATGAAGCAAGAACTTCTGCTTTTTCCCTCGTATTTGGACTGAACCGACACGTCAATGAAGTAAAACCATAAGAAGAAGCCGCATTGCTGAATATTCACTTCTGATTGTGCTACATGTCATCATTGATTTGTAATGTGCTGTTTTTGAATTTTAAAAATTGACGTTTAGTTGTGACACATTGGAAGGATGACTTTCAAGAGCTACATCTGCTAGTAAAAGCAATGACATTTTTGGGTTTCCTGGCTTTAAAATGGTTTTGGTTCTGTGAAAATATGGCAGTCAGTGCATGAAACAGTGCAGCAGGTGCAGCAGCTCCTCCCAGAGAGAGACTAGTAGCACAGGATGGGAGGCTGCAGCACGAGAAACAGAAACAAGCTGTTTACACTGCAAAAACACTAAATATATGACCAAGTTTTTAGCTTTGATTTCCAGTGCAAATATCTTGATGCACTTGAAGAGATAAAACTAACTTACAAGTCACTTTTCAGCAAAATATAGGAGATTGCAATATAATCATTCCTTAATTTTAATGAAAAAAGTGAAGAAAATGACACCAAGTAGGGTTAGCTTCGTTGCTAACGTCCAGATACTTAAGATTTTGTGTTTTCAGTTCCAGAAATACGAAAAACAGGCTTTCCAAATAAACTGAAAACATTCAGAAACTTTAACTAACGATATTAAAAAATGACTCGTATTTAAATGATAAGGTGCAGTCAGAAAGCGACTCCAACCCCAGGCAGCCATGCAAGAGGGTGCAACTAAAGAAGCCCAAAACAAACCAAACACTGCCTGCACACCCGTACACTCTCCTATACACTCTTCCTGAACCTATCGGTTATCAAGGGCGTTGGAGGCTGCGTGAAGCAACCACAGCCTGGGTGGAGTCAGCACCTCGCAAAGAAAACACCCATCATCATTTGGCAACACTAGAGAAAATTATCCCTCTGTGCCAGCAACCGCTCCGTCGCTCATCCCAGAAGACTTTGACGGACTAATTTTGCTTTGATAGCTGCAGCCAACAAACCGGTCATTAACCCTCCCTGAGAGCATGATAGAAATACAGAAGTAGCTTCTGAGCAGTGTGCGGTGAGTGAGTGCATCGCTCTATGTGTTCAGTTCTGGTTTCACACACTGCCGGTGGGAGTGGAGCTGCTGGTTTTGGCTGTCCCTCTCCTGGGTGATGGCTGCAGTCTGAGGAGGTCGAACGGTGGATTTTGGCGGCGCACACACACAGCCGACACACACTCTCTGGACGGCGGACGCCTGAAGAGGAGAGGCCCACAGGAACAATGGTAAATCACCCCACTTTCATATCCTCTGAGCTGCTTTGACTTGTGTGAACTCAGGTGTGCAACTTTGACATCCGCATTCAGATTTTATCTAAAAAGTTGGATTTTTGCAATTCTTTTAGTAAAAAAAGTGCTCCTGTGCTGTTTGATGGCTTTAAAACTGATAAAACAATTAAACTAATCAATCAAACTAATTGTATGTGAAGTAAAGCAGCTTTTGTTTATACGACAGATGAGGGTGTCAGACGAGTTAAATCGTCATCTTTACATGACCTGAAATGTGTTGGGGTGTTTAAATTTAAAAACTGTTGAGATTCAGCTCTTTACAGCAGCAGAATGAGTTTCCCCTTTTTCATGACAAGCCTTTTTATGGAGACTGAAGCTCAAAGCTGCAAAACACAGGAATTATTTGCTTTAATTCATAATTTAAGGTTGAATTTTATATTAAAGCATCAGTTTGTACACAAAGAATAAACCTAAAGAGAAGATTTAGGGTTTAAGTGTTGAATTCATTCAAAAATAAGAACCAAAATCTACCAAAGTTCAATAAATATACACATATCAATCTATTGTGTTGCCTTGAGAGATTTATTGCACTCTTTGGGGCAAAAATGCAACAGGGCCTTGCTACAGGAAAAGACCCCAGAGCATGTACAAAGGTTGCAGGTTTCACAAGAGGCAGTGCTGAGGTGAGAGAGGAGGAAGTGGACTCACAGGAGACAACACTTCCTGAAAATGCTGCCTGTGACTCATATAATCTCTTCAAGATCATCCAAATGAGCAAATTCTCTGTTTTTGACGCCTCCAATGCCACTTTTAAGCCTTTCAAAATAAGAGTCAGAGCTGACCTGATTGCCAGTGATAATCTGGGTCACAGATTGTTGGGTTGAAAAAAAAAACTCTGGTAGAAATTAGCTGTAAGGAATGTAAAATGTCTTCCTTTTTAAGTTCAATTATCAGTTATATAGAAGATCAAAGGTGAATAAATGTTTCAAAGCAAAATAAAATTGATTGGTTGATGCCGTCATCAAAAAGTTTGGACTTGCTGGTTGCCTGGTTTCTTCGATGACTGAAATAATTCAGACAACTTTAATATCACGCCAAAGGAGGTAGATTCAGATCCAATAAACACAATAACATCAACAAAGACCAGATTTACCTGAGGGAAAACAAGCAGCAAGACGCGATTTGCTAAGATATCTACAGAGAAAACCACCGAGAAAACGTCACATTTTTCAGTAAAGACTGAATGAATGACGTGTCAATCACGCAACAAGATTTTCTTCTTCAGTGATTTTTTTTTAGCGGTTAGCAAACAAACTTGGTGCTTTACCTTCACAACACAACGAGATTAACCGTGGAAGAAGATCATGAAAGTAGGATTCAGCAAAATAAAACAGGAAGTGACATCAACAACGTAGAGCGGAAGTAACGCTGCGTTCCAGTTACCTGGGATTTTACGTAAGACCCGACGTAACAACGAGGCTAGTAACTTTATTGTTCGCAGAACCGTTAACAAACATCATTTGAAGCTTTACTTTCCATAAGCTAGCACCAATTTTCATTTGTTTAGTTTAGAGATACAAGCGCTACATGTCATACTGATTTTAGATTCACGTTTACATGTGTGTCTTGTAAAATAAAACGTGTTTCCACCGCAGCTTCTACAGTTGATGCGAGGAGAAGCCATATTGAAAGTCTATCTTGCTTCCGACTTCGGAAGGCATTCCTGTAGATTTTTCCAACTACAGGAAGTTACTGGGAAGTTAGAATTTCCCAGTTCTGAGTATAAATGGAAGCTAGCATTAACCAAGCAAAGGAGAGAGAGAGATTTCTATACCTGTACATCCTAAGCTAACATGCATAAACAGCTAAGTTAACGTGTATAAACCAGGGAGGTCATGCTAATTCCATACTCAGTTAAAACCCTGGCATGAACTGAAGAATTCAACAACCAAACTCCCAATTAAAACATCTAATTCAGTTTATTTACAAAAGGAAAAACAAGTTATTTTACATTCACATACGGGGTAATTAGAGTATAAACCTTAAAACGTTGCATGAAAAGAAACATGTTAAAATGTTATTTAATTATAGATATCACTTAGAGATTGGGCTAATAATGTAATTGGTGAGACTGATCAGAAGTTTCAATATTGTTTTCAGTCTTGACTCAACAGTTTCTGCACTTTTCAGATTATCAGAATTTTTTTTTCCAGAGCTGAGGTGCATGGAAACAAAATGTTGCCTCACCGTGTTTAGTTTTGCACCTGGGAAGAAGCTGTAGAGTAAAATTACAGCAACAATTATCTCAAAGCACTTAAGAAGAAAAAGTTTAGGTTATAGAGAAACATATCTCAGCTAAAAACATCTAATTATGCCAACATAATTCACAGCAAACGTGTGGATTCTTTCTAGAATAGCGCCGCTCAGGGTGGCAGCTCTGTGCTTTCATTCATATTTTTTCTCCTTTCATTTCTGCTTTTTTGGAGGAAAATAATTTTTTTGACAACTGTTCCTTCTTTTTTGGATATTGTGTAGTTGGACTGATTATTTTGCAGTACTATTCATATTTTTGCTATTTTGTTATGATGCATATGGATTTTTTTGTCCATCCTTATTGGCTACATTCCTTACACTCCATGTGTTTGTGGTATGAAACAAAGTATGAGTATGTGGTAAAAAGCACCTTCATCCCACTGCTTAGTGTAGCAGGTTATCAGTGATGCTGTGGGCCCGTTTCTCCTAGAGTGCATGGAATCATCAGTTCTCTGAATACCACCCAATTTTTTTTAAAGGTTTTATTTTGGCACCAGAGCCTTTATTAGCATCTGGAGAAAAGTAAAGCAAAAAGAGAAGAGGAAGAGATGCAACTGAACCCAGTATTGTATTGTAAATAAATATCTGGTGGTCTTTGCAAGATTACAAAAATGTGTTCTATCTGGGTTTTTCAGTGGGATAATGATCCAAAACATACAGCCAAATCAACACAAAAGGCCAAAGGAGAAGAATTAAGGATGAGCTAGAGCGATTCTGCAAAAACACAAATCTTAACACACTTGAAATAAGACAAAATTAACTCAAAATGTTTTAAGTGAAATAATTTGATAGGAGAGCTATTCTTTCTTAAAAATCAATATTAAGGAGTTATTTTTGTAAAACAAGCTCTTATATCTTGTTGAAAAGTTGCTTAGTTTACATTTATTTGAAGTGTACTAAGATATTTGCACTAGAAACTAAATGTAAGAAAACTTTTATTTTTTGCAGTGAAGAAGAATGGTTAGAGATCCGTTTCTCTGTTTGGTCCAACTTTGTGAACAAGTTATAGGTGTAAACAAAATGGTGCCTTTTATAATCAGACATAAGTTCATAAGTTCAGTAAAAATATAAATGTCTGTGCAGATGTTTTTTGGCGTCACCAAAGAAGAGTTCACATGAAAGCTGAAATTAATCTGCCAACTAAGACAGTTCAACGCCTGAAGGTCAGCTGTTCTGTTTGTGGTCGGATGTGTTAAAATTCTTCATTGTTTTTTTTTCTGCTGCACTTTGAGATCAAGAGATATCAGCTGATCATCAGAGTCTTCAGGGGGGAAAACAGAGCAGATTCAAAAGCTTGTTACTTTAAAAGGCCAAAACTTGTGGCTTAACCCTTTCCAAACAATCCAAACACTTTCAGCATTATGTTATTTATAGGAACTTATTAGACAGCAGCGGCTCTGGTTTGACTGGGCAGGCCTTTTTTATACGTCACCTTGACTCCTCTGATGAAAACAATATAGAAAACAAACAAACTTTACATAGTGACATTACCAGAAACATTCAAAACTGATATTTATCTGCTAAATATTGGTATTCTGCTTTGCAAAAATAATTTTGGATATGATCCAACTAAACCTGCAAGAAAAGCAGCGTCTTCAGTCAGAGGCTTCTTCAAAATCACTGGAATACAGACGGCTACAGGAGATCTTTCTTGCCAGCAGTCATCACCTTTTACAATAATTTTGAAGAATCATCATCATCAAGTTCCATCAATAATAATATAACAAAACATAAAAATAAGCAGATAAAGCTCATTCAAACCACAACAACATGACACAGATAACCAGTAAAACCAAGTCTATTGAGTTACAGCAACATTTAGTTTCCATTTAGAATCAAGAAAGTATTTTTGAATTTGAAGTATTGTAGTTTTTAAGGTTGATCAAATGATGCTTTAAGTCTTTAAAACAAACAACCAAGCAAAAAAACAAAGAACCTACAAAAAACAGTGAAATATCTTTTTATTTTCGCACTGACTTGTTGAGTGAGACGCCATCTTAAATGTGTGCGGTGAGCATTTATATATTTAATAATTACATGGTGCAGAAAAGTAGTTTGGCACTAGTTTTGGTTTGGGTTGAGATATAAACCAAACGTATCATTTGCTCCTTATTTTAGGCCCTCAGTCATGCTGCCCTGAGCAGAGAGCCATGTTACTCTGGGAAAAATAAAGAAACCACTTAAAATGATCAGTTTCTATGTTTTTAATTCTTATAGGAATATGTTTGAGTAAAATGAACATTGTTCTTTTATTCTATTAACTACTGACAACATGTCTCCAAAATTACAAGCAAATATTTTGTATTTATTTGCAGAAAATGAGAAATGGGCAGAGTAACAAAAAAGATGCAGTGCTTTCAGACCTCAAATAATGCAAAGACAACAACAATACTAATGTTTTAACTCAGGGAAAGTTCAGAAATCAATATTTGGTGGAAAAACCAGGAGGTTTTCAACGGGGTTTAGTACAGTGTGCTCTTAGTTTTTAACAGAGTTGTAGATCCAAAATCCACCATTTATAAGCGATGTATAGAAGAAACATTTTCAAATTTAATGAGAGATCTTTGTTGTATTTCGCTAACAAGCAGTAACAGTTGCTTCAGTTCAAAAGCATTCTTTACATGTGATTTCCGGGTGTCATGGGATTTTTAAATTTAAAAATAAAAACTGAGTGACTGCATTTCCTGTGGGCTGTGTTGCTATATGTAAGAGAGCTTAACGATTATAATTATGACTAAGCTGTGCATGATATTTAATACAAGAAGTACTCGTCTCTTATTAAAAGTACTCTAACATCTTGTCTTTAAAGATTTGACATGTGAAAAAATGTCTGAACTGCTTTTTCTCATCACTGTGATGAGCAGCGACGTGAAACACCACATCTTGCATGTAAACGTCAGCCTCTGTCTCTGACCACAGACCACATTTTGCCAGTGACAAACCCCGAGAAGCTTCACACATCAAACAGACCAGCATCTTTCGGGGAAAAACAAAGGTTCACTTGAATTTAAAGGTGTCAAACATCAGGTCAGCTGGATTAGGAGACAGCACCTCCGATTATTTAAAAGGTTTCAAAGTAAGAGCAGCGGTTGGACAATTGTGGCTTTTGTTTTCAACGATGTCCAAGTAAAAAAACGGCCATGTTCACGGTGTCTTTAACTGTTGCCTGGCAGCCAACCTCAGTTTCCTGCAACAATAACCACAACTAGTTTTGCTTTCAACAAACGTCTGTGAAGATGCCAAACAGGCGTTTACTGCTGATCTTCGTCATCTAATGATGTTTGTCAAATATGTCATTATTCGTACTTTTTTCAACAGTGGTTGTAAAAATAGGTCGTAAATGTCAGGATTTCATATAATTAGCTTAAAAAAAGCTTTTTAAGTCTCTTTACAAGTTACAACTTGAAATTAAACCTTTTAAAAACAATTTTTTTCAGGTCATTGTTTAATAATAATGACCTGAAATGTCACTTATTACCCTGCTAATCTTCCTACCTGCTTATTTTTTGGTTGCTGTGAAACAGCAATGCCCCACTTAATTTTGCTCTTTTGTCACATTTAAATGTTTCAGATCATCAAACAAATATAGTGACTAATTACAAATCTCTTTTTTCAAACCTGTCCCTATTTGAAAAGGTAATTCCCCTCTTCTGCTCCAGACCTAATATACAGTAGAGTTTTGCTAAACCTCAGATGAATTTTGGGCCACTCTGTTTTACAGAGTTGGTTTATAATTCAGCGACAACAAAGGGCTTTCACATTTTTGCCCAGTCTGTCTTTTATTGATGAATCAGGAACACTGACTCTAAATGTGGTAGATTCGGTTCGACTGGGGATCAAAATTGAAACAATTATTACATTTTCAGCTGGTGTGGTATGCTTTAATACTGAGTCAAACTTTGAAAAAACCATTCCCCTCCTCGCCAGTGGTGGCGCTGCACCCCAAAATCATTCTCAAGAAAACATAAGCAAAACTTCGTGACAGTTTTTTTCCTTCACAAAATGTAAACAAAAATAAAGTGTAGTCAGATTTTAGTGGTGATTGATCTCTATTTTGTGTTGATAAAAAAACAAGAGCTATTTAATCCGCTAGCACTAGACACAAGTGTTTGTTTTGCGTGTAGTTACCCAGAATGCCCTGCGCCCACAAAGTCCGGTTCGTTTTATGGAGGAGTGACTCAGACCAAAAACAAAAACTGGCGCATTTCTACTTCATATGTGGATACAAATGGACCAGAGACCACTCCAAAAGCAGGAAGCGGACGATAGCGCAGGGCATTCTGGGTAAATAAAACCAAAACAAACACCAGAACGGGCTAGTGGGAGACATGGTATTTTAGCAAAGATAAGAGAGAAATCATACAACAGCTAAAATCTGATGCTTTGTTAGCATTTTCTGAAGATAGACGTTGCGCTCACGTCTTCTTCGGAGGTTTTCATGTCGTTTGCTTCAGTGTTTTTTGGTGCAGCGCCACCACGAGGAGAAGAGCAGGTTTTTAAATTAGCTTGAATAGTTTGCAGCAGTGTGAAAGCAAACCTTACCAGCTGAAAATATAACAAATATTGCACTTTTGGTCCTCAATTGAACTTAGTGTACCAGACTATTAGGTGTGAAAACACCCATTGAATTTAATTCTCATATATTCTTTAGATAAGGACTTTTTATATCTATTATCTTACTTCATCTTGTCAGACCTTTGGGGTGGTGCAAACTGATCCAAAATATTGTGCATAATTGGAGTTAATTTCCTTTTTTAACAGAGAAAGGACATTACATTTTTACAGTCAAAAGCATTTCAGAGCACACTTGAACATAAGCAGCATCCACTGATTTAAATATTAAACTTTTAATGAAATTAAATTACTTTTAGTGATTGCTATCTTCATCTTCCTGCTGCGCACTAAAACCACTAAAGTTGACTTCTTCAGTATCAGAGTTGATCAGCTCATAGACACTTCCTCACTCTCTCTTTCATTGTCTCTCTAATCTCGTATAAAATTAGTTTTTGAGCTCATGGCGTCCTCTTCTTCACACACGAGTCCAGCTTTTGGAAACCAATCGGTATAATATTATCATCGTTTCAAAGCGACTCATAGTCCAGAAATTATGGTACCAAAACTGTTCTTCCAAACTCTTCGATGTATTGGCTCAGGTTATATTTGGTGGATATTAAAATGTATTTCTTGTTCTGAAACCTTCAGGTGTTAAAACATTGCGACAGGTTTTAACCTTTTATGGTTAAAACATGAGGAACTGAACAAACAGGATCTTCTGTGTTCTGCAGCCTTTGAATTGTGCAGATTTAATAAAGCGTTTCCTTTAAAGGTTTTGGTAATTGTTGACCAGAAACTGAGGAACAAACTGTTTCGATTCATGAGACAGACTCACATCTTGAAACTAGCTTTTAGCAAAGCACAAGAGTTTAGTTTGTGTTGCTTTAATATACTGACTGAAAAAAATTTGAAAAGGGCTTAATTTGAAGGTTCACCTGATGATAAAATAAATAAAAGTTAATCAAGAGATTAGTTGTCTAAGATTGTTTTTTTAAAGTTCTGATAATTTATAGATCTTCATTTGTGGGTTGTTGTAACATAATACTGTCAAACCAAATAATAGTTTCTCATTATACAAGAAAACTGACCTCACCTAATTAAACATGAACATCTTCATTTACACCAAGTTAATATATCTACTTATTTTTAATTAGAAAAATATTTTTTTAATTTGAGGCTTTCCAAAGATAATCAAAAATATCAAGGAAAGCATGAAAAAATGTGGTAAAGGTAAATACTTCTCCACTGCTCATTTAGAAGGCTATCAGTGTTTTTAAATATGCTCTCTGTTTAATAACAAAGTATGTTTTTTTACTAAATTAATGCCCCTTTTACGTTGTTTTATTGTCTTTTATGTCTGATTCACTACTAAATTTGTCGGAGGTCTTAACTGTAATTTTATTTAATTTACACTTAAAGATGAGCAGATATTACCAATATATCAATACAAGTCTCATTTTTATTCTATTAACTGAAGTCTGAAAACCAACTTTGGTTTTATTCACTTTCGTCTTTACATTTACAAGCTGTAACTCTAGTTCTGCACACATTTTTAAGAGTTTGTGATCTTACATAGCAGAATCACAAAGGAAATATAAATTTTACGCACATGCTATGTGTTATAATAATGTGTTATAGCATGTATGCATGTGTTATAATACAATTAGAACATGTAGTTAAGCCACATGGATGGTCCGTTTAATTTGTGGGAGTTATGTGCAACATCAAATCTTACGTAAAGCAGTTTAATAATCCAGGTTGTGTTTTTTAAAACCCAGACGCGGAAACCAGGAAGAAACACTCGGATGACTAAATTTCTGTGTTTCAGGCGAAGTACCACTGGCAGAGTCAGAATGTCAAGCAGAGCGGCGTGGACGACATGGTCCTGCTGTCCAAGATCACAGAGGACGCCATCGTGGAAAACCTCAAGAAGAGATACATGGACGATTATATTTTTGTATCCTGCAAGCAGTCAGATAATTACCAGATTATAAGAGTTTTAACTTTACTGAATGAAGCTTAGAAAAGTGAAATGTCTTATCATTTTGAAACAGGAGATTGATTATTATTTAATAGAAACAAACTAGGATTTCATGCATCGCTCTGCTGTCAAACATAACCCAACGTTTAAACATATATGGTCATAAAAACAAGAGATTCACTCTTCCTCCTTACTGCAAGCAGAGGCTCACTTCCGTCTTTTCAAAGCACAACTAAGCTTCATGCCAACAATGAAAATGCAACCAAAAGAAATGTCAAACTTTATTCATATTTAGACAATAATTTAGAAGACTTTTATCTGTAGTTTTAATCTCAGGTAAAAGTTTTTTTGATTAGGTTTTCTTTTTAGCCTAACAGGACAGATTTAAATATTTTTAGAAACAGTTTGCACGTCTGCATGTTTAAGTTTTTACTCTTTTGTTTAAATGACCGTGCTGTTGGGAAATCAACCCGGTAGTTTCCTCAAAGTCTATGATGAAGCTTTTTCTCTAAGACTCAAAAAACTTTTCTTTGTCTCAATTTGATGCCGTTAAACACTGAGTTTTATTAAAGCTTGCAGTTTAGCTCATTTACATGTAATAAAAACGCTCTGGAATCTTTGTCTGCCACTACATCAATCATCAGTTTCCCTTCGAAGACACAGAGTTGGTGTATATTTGATTATTCCTCGGTTGGTTTGATGTCTGGATGTTTTTAGCTAAGAGGATCTTGTGGCCTTTTTTGGTGAGAGCTGTAAGCGTTCAGGAAACACTGAGATCATCCAAGAACGAAGGCATGACTTCACTTCATGGTTTCCCCCACCTACAGGCTGGCAGCTGTGGGCCCAAAAAAAGGAATAACATAAACTCCTGAGAATTATTAAGCTGGTTGGTTTTTTTAATGTTTTAAATCATAACTTCAGATGATCAGAAGAAAAAGCACAGAGCCAGTATTAATATCTGTGTCAGTCTCGATTCAGTCTAATTGTATGCTTTGTTATTTATGTTACATTATATTTAGAAACCCTTTCTGAATGATTTGAAAAAAGGTTTTTGCAGGTTTTTTTTTTTACATATTTGACCAAAGTAGTCAACCTGTTGTTTTGTCTGTTTCAGTTTCATTATTTATTTTAGATTGGCTCTTGTAGTCCTAATTGCACTGACAGAACAAATTACATTTGTATTGTTTTTGCATGTTTGACCAAGATTTTGAAGCTATTGATGCATTTAAGTGAGCCGTACCAGTGCAGAAAATACAATACATTTAAGTAATTCAGCACTGTTTATCTGAATCGGATCGGTATCAGCCGATACTGAAAGTGGATCAGTGCATCTTTAGTTCGGATTTCTTCCACATGCAAGAAAAAAACAAACAACTTATTGTTGTTTTTGTCACAAGAGTTAATTGTGCTGACATTATTCATAGAAATATATCAATCTGTCCTGTTTCTTCCCTGTTATTTTTCATTATTAAGAATCAAAATCTGTAATTTGAAGAGGAAAACGTTTAAGTGACCTAGTGTCAGATGTAATTGCTGGCCAGAAAAGCCTGACTAAATGACTAAATATCGTTTTTCTTTTTCACTGTGTCGCGTCGCTCAGCTTGTGTCTCTTCCACATCTCGGTTCTGATGGTGATCAGACATAAACTGTAAATGCATTTGTGACAAATTTGCTCTATAAACCACAAAATATTAGCTGGTAACTTAGACTTACATTATGCTACAAGAATCTTTTATTTATTTATTCATCAAAACAGAAAAATAACAAGATAAACGTGCATTATTTCACTTTTACCTGTAATATTGACTCTCTTCTGACCTTCAAAGCACAACTCATAACTCATCTGTTCAAGTTATCCTTCTCATTTTAATTTTTTAGTTATTTTATGTTTTCATAGCCATTTTCTTACTGTTTAATTTGTGTTTTTAATGTGGTAAAGTGTAAAGTGTTTTGAAGGTGCAGACAAATAAAATGTATTATTACTATTATTATACTTTGCTGTGTATTTTGCAGCATTAACATTAGCGTTACTATGTTAATTATCTTTTCCTTCGGAAAAGGAAAATGTCTGATACAATCGAGATATTTTGCATTGTGAGAGTGTAGGTGCAAGATGAAGAGGAGGATTAAATATTCCACTTTTATTCTGATTCACTCGCACGCAAAACAAAAAATATCTGGGTATGTTGTGACTTTCTTTAAAAGAAAATAACTCAAGGTATATTTAATTTTTTTAAAATAGGACTATAGTTCGTTCTGCACCAGGAATTATATTAGACACAACCATATTTTGGAGCTTTCCTTGACTCTGTGGCCTCAGACGTACATCGGCCCTGTGCTGATTTCAGTGAACCCGTTTAAACAGATGCCCTACTTCACTGACAGAGAGATTGAACTCTACCAAGGCGCCGTGAGTGAAGAAGTCTTTGCATGAACTTCTGCAGACCTGTGATATTCGTGGTGGAGTTGCTCTTTCTGTGACTCTTTACCCCAGCTTCTGTCTCTCTGCAGGCCCAATATGAAAACCCGCCACACATCTACGCCTTGGCAGATAATATGTACAGGAACATGATGATTGACGGCGAGAATCAGTGCGTTATCATCAGGTGAAAACCCAGTTTTCTCAAACAGCAACTTTTTTTTATGTCAATCCCTCTTTTCTATTAAAATAAGAAAGTAAAACTGACTTTATTTAGGAGCTTTCAAGACCTTAGATCAGAAAACCTGGTAAAAAGTTTTAAATAATTTGAAATAAATCAGGATTTTGCTGCTTTTGAAAGCTGATTCCTATCTGTTTAGACAATTAAAATTTAAATGCCTCATATATTGTCTGCATGGCAATGATAAAAATTATATTAAATGCCTAAAATTCTTGAATTTGACAAAGAAAGACATTTTGAAAGAATAGTGGCCCCAGTACACAACCCAGAGGTACACCATGGGGAGATGGGCTAAAATAAGACCTGCAATTTTAAATAGTTACAGAAAAGGACTGACCAGATGAATCTGAAATTCATTCATTAAATGTCACACAAGGTTTAAACTTTAAGCCTGACTGATTCAGATGACTTTAATAAAAGTAAAAGATATGAATAACTTAAAGTCAAATTTTTATTTTTGTTGTGGTTTTGTTTTAGTGGGGAGAGCGGAGCTGGAAAGACGGTGGCTGCCAAATACATCATGGGTTACATTTCCAAAGTGTCTGGAGGTGGATCAAAAGTGCAGGTAGAAACAGGAACAAACAGCATGTGTTTTATTTTAGATTCAGAATAAATCTGAGTAATTGTTTCTAAATAACTGGTGTTCATGCATCGCAGCACGTAAAAGACATCATCCTACAGTCCAATCCTCTGCTGGAGGCGTTTGGAAATGCCAAGACGGTCCGAAACAACAACTCCAGTCGTTTTGTAAGTGAGCTTTTATTTCTCAAACATCACCTGACACAAAACCAGGAAGTCACATGTATTTCCTCACATTTCTTCAAAATATTTTATGCTTCAAAACTGTCCTAATGTGATAAGTTCTTATCATTTTAATACATTCTGCTTTATGTGGTCTTTTTTATTTACAGAACATATTTTGTATATTATTTTAAATATTTGATGTAGTTTTATTTATCTGAATGTTTTTATTAAACATGTATTTGTATACATATTTTTTTAACAGTTGTATTTTTTTTATGGGAAAGAAACACCTTCAGAACTTTTTAAGGAAGTTTTTGTGCAGCCCCAAAATACAGAGAAGTTCAAAACAACACAAGTAATGTTGGTTCAGTTAGCTTTAGCCTTAGCTCTAGCTTTAGCTTTACACCGAACATTAATTGGTTTAATGCCTGCAGAATATAGCCTGGCTTTAAATATGTCAAACTTAAACCGGATTGATCTTGACTCGGTTTCAATTCTGTAAATAAGAATTCCCTGAAATAAAAGTGAAGCTGCTGCACAAACAGTATATTTATTTAAAGCCTGGAATGCCAGTTGTTATGATTTCTCGTTACAAAATGCTAAAAATCCTTGTCTCCAACATAGAGAGTAACACAAAGCCCACTCAACTTGATTCACTCCTTTCTCACCACTAATGCTAATGCACTAATTTCACACCGTTAAACCACATCAACTTCCACATGTGCAGCTTTAGCTTGTGAAATTTCCTGTAAGCCTCGGTGAAGCATCATAAAATCTGTTTATGGGTCACTGCAGCCTCATGCATGCACATAGCGTTCTGGCTCATAATATAAAAAAACAAAATGCAGATTTTTGTTGCTGCTGCAGAGCTTGGTGCATTTCCGATACAACCAACACAAAACAATATGAGTAGTGGCGCAAATGTGACGACTGATTTTGTGTTTACCAGGGAAAATACTTTGAGATTCAGTTTAGCAGAGGTGGGGAACCAGATGGTGGCAAAATCTCTAACTTCCTGCTGGAGAAGTCGAGGGTGGTGAGCCAGAATGAGAGCGAGAGGAACTTCCATATTTACTACCAGGTCAGAGATGAAAGAGTTCAGTGCAAAACATCAGCTGATTTAAACCCTGATAATATATTTTTAGCAAAGAACAAGTTACATGTTTCACCGTTTACCTGCACTGCCTGCTTCCAGTTGATAGAGGGCGCCAACGCACAGCAGAAAGAAGGCCTGGGCCTCATGACTCCAGACTACTACTACTACCTCAACCAGTCTGGGACCTACAAGGTTGACGGGACCAACGACAGCAAAGACTTCTCTGAGACGATGGTATTTACTCCTGAAAACCACAAACACACTCCTGTGGAATATCTGGTTCAATGTCACTGAAGACAAAGATAATGAGCAGAGTCGGTGAAAAGATACACTTAACCCATTTAACAAACACTCACAGACCACTTAATGTGAAAGTTCCCCTGCAAAAACACAACATCTAAATATTTCCAAAGCATTATTCTAATGTGAAGTGGTTCTGTTTTATAAATGCCACTGGCCATGACAAAACCATGAGCAAGTCCAGGGCGTTTTGAGTTATTTACAAGTTCTTAAAGTCTGGATTGTAGGTTTTCCAATAATATAAAAAACATGGAAATAAAAAAAAAAAGTTCTTCACTACAATTATTGTTATTTTAGGGCTATTTGTAATTTAGAAGCAAAATAGGATAAAAATAGATTTAAGTTGCTGTGGCAGAAACAAAGATTATTTTTTTCCAGGGCCCTGATTATCTTCTGTATTTATCTGTTGTAGTTATTCAATACTTTTTAATTTAATAAAAAATAATAACTATTGACGTGACCTGGCTTTAAGTCACTTATCCACTATTATTTTTAACCAAAACTTTTGGTAAGTTAATTTACATGCAGTACCTCGCCGACCACTAGGGGGCGTCCGCGAACCTCCCATGGTTCGTGAATTACGGCTTGAGAAAGGCTGCTATAAGAGTACGCCTCAGTGCACATTTCCAGGAATAAAAACACTGAAAAAAACCCCCAAAATCTTACTAAATATTTTGGTTTAGTTCCTCATTCAAGTATTTTAGTTCACTTGAAATGAGACAAAACTAATTAAAAAAAAGGAGTTGTTTTAAGTCAATAATTCCTTAATATTGGTGAGAAAGTAATACTATAAGTTAAACAATAATTGATATTTTACTCTATTATAAATGAAATAATTTGAAATATTTTTTTTTTTTCCAATTTAGTCAAGATGTAGTCGTATGTAGAAGTTTTATGTTCATGAACAACAAAACTGTTGTTGCCGGTGACAAAATAAATGAGAAATTAAAATAATAATGTTTTATTGCCTTCTTGGTGTTTCATTTGATTTTAATTTATGCAGTTTTATTTATTTATGTTTTGTTTCCCTGTATATGTATGAAAACGCTTTATAAATGAAGCTATTATCATTATTTTTGGGATTATTATTATCTGTGTTCATCACTGAGCTGTTCTTCATTTGCAGGAAGCCATGCAGGTTATCGGCATCCCCAGTGACATCCAGGCTCAGGTGCTGCAGATCACAGCAGGGATTCTCCATCTGGGAAACATCAGTTTCATCGAGGCAGGAAACCAGAGCGAGGTGGAAAGCACAGACTGTGAGTGTGAACTAACACACTAATTAACCTGGTCCAATGATGGGACAAAGTAATGATGCTCCTCCTGTGAGGGTTATGAATAAATTAGAGCTCACCATTGCAAAATCAGTCCCAAAGGCTGAATCCCAGCTAATTGTTAAAATTTGTTTATCTTCTAGATAGATAGATAGATAGATAGATAGATAGATAGATAGATAGATAGATAGATAGATAGATAGATAGATAGATAGATAGATAGATAGATAGATAGATAGATAGATAGATAGATAGATAGATAGATAGATAGTAGCCATTGAATGGTGAATACAGCAGTAAAACTCAGCTTGGGTTGCTAGGCAATGAGCGGAACTCTGCCCTAGGGTTGCTAGGTAACGGGCTGGTCTTTGCTGGAGTTGCTTTTGTACCAAAATAAATGAAACACTAACCAACTGTACTGATTATAGATATAGTAAAACTGTTAAAACCAAGTTAACATGAATTGTAATTTGTCGTATGCAAATGTACGAGGGGTGAATATAAAATAAAATAAGTTTATTCTTCAACCCACTCCTTTGAACATGTAACTATACTTTATTATTGTTCTTTTGTTTTGTTTGCTTTAGTTTTAAATTTGTTTTATTTGTATATAACGTCGTTTAGTCTTTTATTACACTGCGTTCGATAAAGTCAAATCAAACAAAGCCAGACATTTTGATACAATATACATAGTAGTAATTATATATATGTTTGTGCCACTACCTTATCATTGAAGATTGTTTATTTTAGTAACTGATGCGTTTTGTGGTTGTTTTTGTTTGTGTCAGTGCTTGCCTTTCCTGCCTACTTGCTGGGAATCGACCCCACCAGGCTGCAGGACAAGTTGACGAGTCGAAAGATGGACTCCAAGTGGGGCGGGAAGTCGGAGTCCATCAACGTAACGCTCAACCAGGAGCAGGCGACCTACACGCGTGACGCCTTAGCCAAAGCCCTTTACGCACGTCTCTTTGACTACCTTGTAGAGGTTAGCATGTCGTACAGTCCATTTACAGCCTCAACAGGCTAAATTAAACACATTTTGCTCAGCAGAGATTAGTTTTATGTCCCTCTGACTGCCCTCTGTGTACTTTAGGCCATAAATAAAGCCATCCAGAAACCTTATGAAGAGTTCAGCATCGGTGTGCTCGACATTTATGGCTTTGAGATATTTCAGGTTAGTGCTTTCACAGACTAACCTGCTTTCACAGACTAACCTGTGAAAGCAGGTTAGTTTATAACATTTATAACAGGTGCATAACATTTATAAACAGGAAATAAAACATAAAGTGGTGGCTTTATTTAGTGATTTAATGTGGATTGTGATGTATTTTCCTTTGCAGAAAAATGGGTTTGAGCAGTTTTGCATAAACTTTGTCAATGAGAAGCTGCAGCAGATCTTTATTGAACTCACTTTAAAGGCTGAGCAGGTGAACATAAAGTGTTTTTTTAATGTATTTTTCTCTAACCTCAGTTGTCCCAAATGTCCTGTTTTATTAAGAATGCTTTCTTTTGATTTATTTCCTCAGGAAGAATATGTCCAGGAAGGCATTAAATGGACCCCCATCGAGTATTTTAACAACAAGATTGTGTGTGACCTCATTGAAAATAAATTGGTAAGCTAAATCTTTTCCATAAATGAAAAATATTGTTGGTAAAGATGCATAAAAGTTCTAAAAAATGTGTTTTATTTGTGTTGCACAATCTCACACATAAGGAATTTGAAATATCCAACTTTTATTTGTGCATTTTCTTAAATTTCCTCTAAAATCAGTGTAACTAAAGTACTTTTGTAAATTGTTTTATGTATTTACGTTGCTCGCATAATTCAGTTTTGCATTTCAGCGAGGCCCATTATAGTTTGTCATTATTCAAAATAGAAAAGGCAAAAGAACATCTAATTCAACATGTTTAATTCAGTCAAAACAATAATTAAGTGTAAAATAATTGAAATGGAAACAAACAATGAAGGTTCAGAACCCAATTAAGCTTAAAATAAAATGAGTATGGGTTCTTTGGACTTTTCGCTTTTTAATCATGTAGCTAAGAAATTGCAGAAACAACTAATTCGTTTTTAAATATAGACATAACAAATGCAGATTTTAGCTTTTTTTAATGTTTTTTTGTTTTTGTTGTTGCTATGTGGAATAAATCCTGCAATAAATTTCCTCACCATCATTTTTCCTAATCACTACATTGAAAACTGTCCTTTTTTTGTTTAAACATCAGTTTCCCATCAAATAAAATCCTCTTTTTATAGCTGCTTTATGGAAACCTTTAAATTGGTAAAGTTGTTTATTGCCTCCTGCCTGCAGAGTCCTCCTGGCATCATGAGCGTCCTGGACGACGTCTGCGCCACGATGCATGCCAAAGGCGAGGGCGCAGACGGCACGCTGCTGCAGAAGCTGCAGGCCGCTGTGGGAACCCATGAACATTTCAACAGCTGGAACTCTGGATTTGTTATCCATCATTACGCTGGGAAGGTCAGACTAACCAGAACCACTAAGCAGAAATTCCAGTATTTGAGTTGATTTTTAAGATGTTAACCACACCAGCAGGAACAATAACAGGGAATCACAGGTGAAGTTTAATTTTTCCTCAGGTGTCGTATGATATCAACGGATTCTGTGAGAGAAATCGAGATGTGCTCTTCCCTGACCTCATTGAGCTCATGCAAAGCAGTGAATTGTGAGCATTTCTGTGCAATAACAAAGATCAATTTTTGCAATTCTTGTTAAAATTAATAAAAATAAAATTTCTTGCTTTAGTACCTTCATCCGCAGCTTGTTTCCTGAAAACCTCAACACGGAAAAGAAAGGGAGGCCGACCACAGCCAGCTCAAAGATCAAAGTAAGGAAATATATAATTAAGTAAATACTTAATGTTTGACGTATTAAAAACCTGTTGATGCTTCCAACAGAGACAAGCGAATGAGCTGGTGAGCACTCTGATGAAATGCACACCACACTATATCCGCTGTATTAAACCAAATGAGACGAAAAGGCCGAAAGACTGGGAGGAGAGCAGGTCTGCATGCACACTGTGACGTAACAAAGCCTCCAGCAGGAGATTATTCCATGTTAACAGGGATATTCTGACTGTTTCCAGGGTTAAGCATCAAGTGGAATACCTCGGTCTGAGGGAAAACATTCGTGTGAGAAGAGCTGGGTTTGCTTACCGCCGACTCTTCACTAAATTTCTGCATAGGTGAGTTTTATGATTCATGTTTAAATGTGTTTGCTGTGAAGGAAAACTCAGATCGTTTTGGGTGCGTTTTGGCTCCAGGTACGCCATCCTTACGGCTGACACATGGCCGCATTGGAGGGGACCAGAGCAGCAGGGGGTCCTCCACCTCCTCCGGTCCGTCAACATGGACACCGACCAGTATCAAATGGGACGCACAAAAGTCTTTGTCAAGAACCCAGAATCGGTACTGAGATTTTTGCATGCAGTTTGTGCTTTATTGTATGTTATTTTGTTTACTGCATGAACAAAGAGCCAACTTAGATTCTTACAATTACGTTCACATGACAGGTCTTGATGCTCAATTCCAATTTTTTCCAGATTTTATTTTATTTTTTTGCCTGGTTGTTCATACTCCTAACTTAACCCGACCTGAGTTTGACTTCAGAGTGATCGGTTTGTGTCTCCAAAGCGACTCGCATGCGCAGAAGAACATCGACGCCACAGAAGCAGAGCATTCTTTAAAGAAGTAATAATGGATGGAGGCATTTATTGTTGATTTTCAAGTCTACTCAGAAATGAGAGCCAACATGCCAGGAAGATAATCTTAAATTATATTTTTTATTTAACAGGAAGCCAATGAAGGGAAGCTAAATGTGATCTTTCCTTTTAATTTTCATCAGAACTCTTGCTGCAGCATTTTAAAAAGATTAACATCTCAATATAATTTATATATATATTTGGAATTGCATATTTGGCAATTCCAAATGTATGCACAATATTAAACAGGAACAAAGGGGACATTTTTACACTGATGATGTCTGGAGGAAGAACATGCAACGAACATGGTTGCTGTTTTTTTGCAAAACACATTAAACACAAAAGTTCGTACAAATAAATTGGTATTATTTACTACTTCACATGTTAAAAGTACAAGTCTTGTATATTTTACTATAAAAGCTTTTCCGCTACTTTAGGTTACTCCTTCGTCTAGATTAATCAATAAGTTTTCCCCACAGATGATGCTAAGCGATACTAAATAAAAAAATTGCTTTATATTTAACATGATCACATTCTTTTTCTTATCCAGCTGTTTCTTCTTGAGGAGATGAGAGAAAGGAAATTTGACACCTTCGCCAGAACCATTCAGAAGGCCTGGCGACGGTACAACGCCAGGAAGAAGTACGAACAGATGAGGGAAGAGGGTGAGCAGCGCCGACAGCATGAGTTTCTCCATATTGCTTTTCACACATCTTGACTTCTGTTTTTTAAACCTGTTCTCACTTCCTCTCGACACGCAGCTTCGGACATCCTGTACAACTCGAAGGAGCGAAGGAAAAACAGCATCAACAGGAACTTTGTTGGCGACTACCTCGGCCTGGAGCAAAGACCCGAGCTGCGGCAGTTCCTGGCGAAGAGGGAGCGCGTCGACTTTGCTGATTCGGTCACAAAGTTCGACCGCAGGTTCAAGGTGCCTGTTGCAAATAGGGATTAAAACACAAACACAAAAGCTTGCATTCACTCTTATTCTTCCCCTTTCTTGCAATACACAATTGTCACTTCTTGTTTTTCTTCTCGCACAGTCCATCAAGAGAGACTTGATCTTGACCCCTAAGGGGATCTATCTGATTGGTCTAGAGAAGGTGAAGAAAGGGCCTGAAAAAGGGCAGATTAAGGAGGTGTTAAAACGTAAAATGGAGTTTGCAAACATCACCGGCGTCTCCCTCAGGTAGGCTTCACACTTTTATGAATAAATGCGGATGTTTCTGTACTAGAGTTGAAAGATGGCTTTACTCATCCTACTGTTGCATTTACCATCAAATCCTACAGTTAATTTTTTATTTAACCAGGAAAGTTATTGAGAAGAAGTTCTTATTTATAATAACGACCTGGTGGAGAGATTAAGCACCACACTCATAAAACAACAAAAACAATGCAGAGACAAAATAATAAGATAAAATTTACATTAAACATGTTGATCTGGAACGTGCGGTTTTTCAGATAGCATATTTTTACTGGTGAATAATTTGATACCTTATCAAACTTTTTAAGCCTATGTTTTATTTTCCATTTTTAAAATGGACAGTGAATTGCACATTCCTAATCAATCTAAAATGTAATAATTATGCAGAAATAAATGTGAAAAAACAACACAAACTGAACAAAATAACTGCTTTACATCAATGTATTTTTATTTGTACCAGTAGTTAAGATTACCTCTCATTAGATAAAAACTTTATAAAGATTATTAATAGCAAGTTTTTTTGGTCTGTAAAATAGTAAACATCTTAACACTTTGCAGACTGAGCAGATATCACTCTGTTTCTTATCTTGCCTCATTGGTTTATTGTGTACTTTTGTTGTGTTCCCCATTTTGTACAGTTTATTTATGTTAGGATGAAGTTTTGTTTTTGCACATTTAAACTGAGTTTTAGCAGTGCTAGCTGTAGAAACCCTATTCAGCAGCGACTCATCCGTTTTCTCTCACTGGGCCAACAGTTCCCAAATGTTCATAAACACCGTAAGTTTAGCACATTAAATACTTTTTTTCGGATCATTTCTAAACTGCTCATTTACCTGTCTGTTTAGTAAACGTTTAGCTGAATGAAGTTCAGCATCTGTCGAAGTTTCGGTTACGACCGTTAACAATTCTTCAAGTAGTTCGTTTCTATTCATGCTCTTATTTTGAAGTGAATGAAACCTACGCAGTACTTCCGTTTCCTCTCCTAAGTTTTTTGTCTTTTGCCCCCTCCCCCCTAGTTCCGCCAATAGCTTTATTTGTTAAACATGAAACATAAAAATTAAAACAAGGACAGTGGGGGGCAAAATATGAACATAAATAGAGTATCGAAAGGTGCTATAAAATGTATATTATAATGTCAACATTTATTTCGTGCTTGAGGTTTTGCAGTCTTTCAAGGGCAATTTAAATTGAAGTTAGCACGTTAGCATTAGCTTCCGCTGAATTCCATATTGGTGCTTAGCAGATTTAATGTTTATGATTAGTTCTTTATTAATAGTGCCACTAACTTCATATTTAGCAACCCCAGTACTAGGTATTACAGCAATCAAACTCTTCTCAGAAGTGCTGAACAATATTTTTGCAAGTTACCACTGGTGTTTTTAGGGTTTATTTTTGGTGACGTGCTCTAGTCTTTGAGGTTTTACGCCCTACTTCCTATCACTCTAATCTTTTAGCTCACAGATTCACAGTTTCAAGCCCTTGGCCGCACCAAGACATTAATATTACAGAAAAAATGACATGTTAGTCAAAAAGAAAGATTTGGGACTTAACTCCTGATAAATATGGTTTGGTATATAATTTGTCCTGCTCATCTTACATAATTTCTAATTACACTATCCCACTGCATCAAATGCTGGCACAGTTTTTTGGGTTTTTTTGCAGATATGCAGTGGTTTAGTTGGTGCAGCATGTTACTTTATACACCGTACAGCAGAAACTGATAGTGAGACTTAAATGCAGAAACTCCCGCTGACATCTGTTCCCACATTTAAACTGAGGCTAAATCTCATCAGAATGAAGCAGTTGTTATTTTACAATATACCATGAAGACAGCAATAAATTAAACTGATGAGCACATATGCTGCATAACACCTGTCATCAGTGCTGGAATAAAGCTTCAATTTTTAATTTATTATGTTTCAATAATAAGAAAAACATTAAGGAACTTACTGGAAGTCTATGTGGTTCTATGAATACAGAATAATTTCATATAATGATACACTGATTTCTAATTTGATCCTATTTGTGTTTCTAAGAATTACTGCTTCCTTTTTCTTTTTTTAATCTTAGGACAGACGTTTCAAAGCTCACTTTTCCTCTTTTCAGTTCCAGACAAGATGATTTCTTCATCCTGCACGAGGCCCAGTATGACAGTCTGCTGGAGTCCAACTTTAAGACAGAGTTTCTCAGTTTGCTCTCTAAACGCTATGAGGAAGTGACCCAGAGAAAGCTGACAATCTCCTTTTCTGACAGGTAGAACAACAGAAAGTGTTCAGAGGCCTGATAAAGCAGAAATAAAAGGATCTGACGCAGATTTTCTGTGTTTCAGACTGGAGTTCAAAGTGAAGAAGGAGGGCTGGGGCGGAGGAACCTCCAGGGTTGTAGTTTTTCAAAGAGGTCAAGGAGATTTGGCTCAGCTCAAACCGGGAGGGAAGACTCTCACCATTTCTGTAGGAGACGGTCTGCCCAAGTCCTCCAGTGAGTTAAAATGAATAATTAAAGTATCTTTGCAGCAAACTTTATCATATTGTTCTATATTAAGATGTTTTAATACGTAATTTTGTGTTTAGAGCCAACCAGAAAATCTGGTCTAGACGTTCGAGGAGGAGGAAGAAACCACGTAACTAACAGAGGTGTGACTTTCCTTAACCTAAATTTATGTTCTCATTTGCATTTACTTTGACTTACGTCTGCATTATGACTTAATTTATTAATCCCTGGCACTGGTGGGATACTAAACACATTGCAAAATGCATTCAAAGATTTGATTTTATTTTGCATTGATTATACATGATGCAGTTTTAATGATATTGTATTACATTTTGAAGCCTGACTTTATTACATTATTACAATCCCACATATTGCAGCGTCATTACATATTACATAATGTAGCATTACATATCTCTCATATAGTGAGGCATCTGACTGAAAGTTGAGTGGAAGGAAAAAGTGTGGCAGAATAAATTTTAGCGCACGTCTTGCTTCCCTCTGCTGGTTCATACTGGTCATTGCAGCAGTATGTGCTGCAATGACCATAATATCACTGTTTTGGAGTATCATCAAGAAGATTCAGGCAGAATGAGCCCCAGATATAAAGATACCTTTCAGTAGGAAAGCATTTGTGTCTTAAAAATAGTTGGGGGTTTTTGTCTTATGTGATAATCCAGGCAGGAATGAGGCTTACACAAGATAAGCTGAATTTGTAGAACCAATTAAATTCACTGCATTTATAAATCACAACAAATATCATAACATTTGTTATTGTTGTCAGTTGTGACTAAGCTGCAACAAAAAAAGTCTAGAGCATTAAACTTTATGTTTGAAGCTTCAACTTCAGGACTTATGTAAGTTTTATTCTCTAACCTTTAAGAGGAAAATATGTCTTTTTACTTTTATTTTCTAGCACATGCCAATGGCGGAGCCAAGTTTTCTAGAGCGAACCCCAACCAGCAAGCAGATATCACATATTCCTCCCCACACAAACAACCTCGACCTCCCAACGCTGCGCTTCCCAAACTGGACTCCCAACGGAGCCGCCGGGCCCCGGCCCCGAACCAGCACAACCAGGGGAACCTGGACTTCCTCAACGTGCCTGACCAAGGCATGTCAGGGTAAGAGAGGCCAGCTGGTGAGACACAGACGAACAAAAAGTGTTTTGAGAGAATGGGTGCAGCTCTTTGCTGAGCAAAATCAATGCAAACATGTTGCAACGGGTTGTTAGGACTTGTCAAGGTGAGGTCTGTTTGCCGCCATGAGGCGTGACACAACAAAAAGTGTCAGTTTATAAAACCTTCTGTCCTTTACAGATGAAGTACTGTCAGTACAAATAAGAGGTCGAAGGTGGAAAATGAGCGAATGAAAAAATATTTCTATAAATGACTGACGGACACCAAGAATAAAGTAATAATATTACGAGAATAAAGTCGTACAAGATTAAGATCAGAATAATATGAGGATAAACATGAAAAGTCAAAATAATACAAGAATAAAGTCATTATGTTACCAGATTAGTTATAATATGACCAGAACGACGTAGAATATCAGAAGATTAAAGTAGCAATTTTATGAAAATTCCTCCACAAAACATAAATTAAAAATAAAATGAAAAATCTTATGAACTTATACTTTTGTATGGGTTTTTATAAAAGAAGGAAATA
The DNA here is from genome assembly GCA_902982915.1 of Phalloptychus januarius. Lineage (NCBI taxonomy): Eukaryota > Metazoa > Chordata > Actinopteri > Cyprinodontiformes > Poeciliidae > Phalloptychus > Phalloptychus januarius. The sequence continues at coordinate 5,458,917 of CADWAE010000076.1, read as the reverse complement.
CTTAATCTTTTAACACATGAGCAACAAATTATCATCAGTAACAGGAATTTGAAAATATTGTGCTAACGGTTGGGTCCGTATTGAGGAAAGAAGCACACAGACTTGACGAGCTGGTCGTGTCACATCTGGATTACTACCAAAACTTTTCTCTCTACATTTTACGACTTCCTTCTGTTAACGATGCATCTTCATTCGGCTAGTATTATGACTTTATTCTGGTAATATTACAATAATATTGTTGTAATTTGAAAAAAGAAATCTTAGTCATGCCAATGTAGAACAAAATGTTTTAGCCCTTTTAATGGGACACCACCAGCTTATAAGGTTTATATGTTGGTTACTTACTTTTAATTAAATTCATTTAAATTTCTTTATTGAGTACTAAATTACAATAAATCTCAAAGCACTTCACAAGCAAAATAGTCCAGTGATATGAATCTGCAGAATTCAATCAGAATCAAGTTTATTTTAAGAGCCACGTGTTAATACCCAAATGTCCAAATAATTTAATTATAAATACCCCGTGGTAAAAAGTTCCCTGTCTAAACAAGGAAGTACTTACTTTGAGAAAGAAAAAAGAGGAAGCTGCACCACTTGCAGCCGGGTTACTTTCTTTGAGGAAAAAACATAAGGGGGAGTAAACAAAATTAAATAAACACATTTAGCGCTATTAAATGCTACAACCTGTAAGACTCCTCCACAAAGAAACATTAGACCACTAATACTTTCTATGGGATCAAAAACTAGAATGGTACACATAATTAATAAATAATGACTTGTTTAAAAGCTAATCTGACCAAGAAGTATTTTCACGTGAAAACAAGAAAGAAAATTAATGGAACTCATCAGCTAGCAACCCTAGCAGAGCTCCCCTCGTCGCCTAGCAACCCAAGTTCCAGCAGCAGTACATATTGTAACTTTTTATGTCATCATTGACTCCATCTTGGATAAACAGCAACAAAAAATTCTGCTACTTCAAAATGTTACTCAAATTCAGGTAAAAAGTATGATGCAGTAAAACTACTCCTAGAAGAAGTACTTCATTCATCATCATAAATACACAGTTTTGTACTTTTTCTGTGCCTAGCTTTGTTTAGCTCACTATATCTTTTGTTTGTTTGCCATTGTTTTTCTTTGTGTGCCTTATTTACACCCCTTTAATTGTTTGTTCTTGTTTTGTGACAGGAAGCAGAGGAAAAGGAGCATCAGCCATCGACCCCCTCCTGCCCCTAAGCCTCAGCCGCGACCTCAGGGTCCGCGCTGCCGGGCCTTGTATCAGTACATCGGACAGGACACAGACGAGATCAGCTTTGAGGCTAACGAAGTGTTCGACCTCGTCAAAGAAGGTATGTGGTCAAGTAAAGCAGTTTGAATTCCTGAGTGAAGATTCCTCTTACACTTTCTTCAAATTATACAATACGTTTGTGCAGCATGAATTTTTGTTTGTGCCGCTATCATTTTAAAAATATTAAGAAATGTTTCCAGATGTCATCAGTGGTCAACAAGGCCAGCCCACATTTACAAAATCAAACAAAATGTGGTGCCGCAGCAAAAAATTGTTTGTGCTGCAGTTATGATTTTAAGATTTATTTTTTTAAAGTTTCCAGAGGTCAACCTGCTCTTCCCTTCCCATGTTAACAATATCCAACAAAATTGATAGAATTAATTATGCTACGTTTGTGCTGATTTGTGCTGCTAAGATATTTGTAGCATAGTTGAAAGACACCAAATTTGCTTAATTTTGTAAATGTCTACTGGCTGGTTGGCCTTTGATGACCTCTGGGAGCATTTATTAATATCTTTAAAATGACAGCAACCCAAAAACATTTTGCAGCACAAACGTGACACAACTTTTGATACCAAATTTGTTTCATTTGAAATAAAAAGCTTCACTCATTTAGTTCACCTTGTAGCTTGAATTCTTCAACATTGACGGTATTTTTTGTTTTTCCTCTGCAGATCCGTCAGGCTGGTGGACCGGCAGGATTCGAGGAAGTGAAGGTCTCTTCCCTGGTAATTATGTGGAGAAGATTTGATGAGGACTTTTCATGGACATTCTTGTGTTTAACAAGAACAAGGCGTGTTTTGTCCATGGCAGCAGACAATGTTTGCTTACAAAAAAAAAAACAGCCTGAGAGTTATTCAAAGTTGCATGGAGGATCTAGTGTAAGGGTGACATTTTGCTGACATTTGATCCCTGGCTAATTACCTGTGGCAGCATAAAGCATGAAGACAAGACAGGAGGCGTCATCATGATTGTTAAAGCAGGACGACAATGAGCTGCTCTGGTTTCATCTCCTTTGAGTCAAACGGTCCTGCTCTGAATGTTCCAGCAACAGGATCTTTGACTTTATCTTCCAGAATAACTCCCGGCTTCAGCTGAAAACGAACAGAACAAAAAGAAATCTGTGTTTACCTCCATGCAGTAAACGAGCTTTACAACAAAAACATAAACTTGACTGATATTTTGGCGCTCAAGTAATGAACCTGCTTCAGAAGGAATCAAATCTTTTTAGAGGAAAATTTTATTTTATTGTTTTTTTAGGTCAAGATTATTGATATTTTGTCATCAAAGAATATATTTTCATACATCTTAAAGCAAACTATTTGCATGGGTATATATTGCATTGACAGTAAATTATAAGACATTTTGCAGCAACAAATCAGAAAAAAATTAATTTACGGATACAGCGTAATTTCCGGACTATTGCGAGCGTCTGAATATTGAAATATGGACCTTAAATGGTTTTTCCAACAGTACATGTAACACCGTTGCTTTAAAAAAGAAAGGAAAAGTAACTTATTACTATGCATCTTCCTCCAGCGCATTAAGACCACTAAATTTGTCTTCTTCAGATTCGGTATTGAATAGCTTTACAACACTTCATCAGTCTCTTTTCTGTTGTTACTTTCGACTTGGGAAAATTTTGCTCTTGAACTTGTTTTGTTCTTTTATCACACAGCAGTCCAACATTTTTATGGTAAAAAGCATTTATATTAGCCGCATCACAGTGTTTTACGCGTAGGAAAAAATGTAGCAGCTTATAGTCCAGAAATTACGGTATTTGTACAATAACATTTCTTTGTTTTATGTTTGATTATGTTTTAAATATTAAAGTCAAGTATTTTTTAAAGTATCTTGTCTTTTGATTCCTTTATTTAGAAGTGACAAATATGACTGTAGTCAAATTGAAATGAAATAAAAGACTCCAAATAGTTAAAAATGTATTTAACTGAGCAACTGTGACAGTTAATCTCACATATTATTAATCATATTTTTGGAAGCAGAACACTTTTTATTTCAACATTTAGTGTTTTTCTTGTTTTCAGTTGAAGGAAGCTTTTCTTTGCTAATTCTTTTTTGACAGATTATAATATCAAACAATGCACCACTTTTCACACTTCACTGAAATTCTTCCAAGAATGTAGCCTATAGCTACAATGTTAGTGCTAGAGAGTTTTGTTAGTCACTTGAAAACAAGTTTGTTTACTAACGTTAGCCTTTAACCTGCTAAGCAGTTAGCATAAACTACTGCTAAGATAACTGCTCATTTTTTTTATTGTAAATGTAATCAGGCAATATTTTAAACAATCTTGAGTAAAAGTTTGATCACATTTCACTTGCTTGATAACCAGATTCAGAGTTTTTGAGTTTTTTTGTTGGTAAGAAACATATATATAGGCGTTATACTATAAGTCACACTAGAAAACAAGTTGAGATATCTTTTTCTCAGGTAGTTAGCACAAGTTAGCGCTAATACTGTTCAACATTCACACTGTCAGAACTCTACTTAATCTTGTATTAAATGTATTCTAATTAATTTGTCAGTAAATGAATATGTTGGTGCTGTTCTGTGGGTTTTAACTGCTCTCAGCCAGCTCTAATTGCAATAATTAAATGAGTGTGTAAAGTTTTCTGAAACATAACACAATCCAGAGCTAACTCTGTTAGCAAAATAACCCAAAGTGGGTTGTTTACCCAGCAATTTAAGGATGTTCTGTAATTTAATTCACACATTCAGAACATTGCAATAGTGACTAAAAATATAGATTGTTTCAAACCATTATTAGTCACAAAATTCCTTTTTAGAGAGTTAATTGACTATTTCTTCTAAATTCTCCTACATTTTATATGGGGACTCATATGTGATTCTAAACAAGCAGAAACAAATGACATATTCAATGTTTTTTTTTTTTACAACCTAGAGTTGATTTTACTGATTTATTTTTTGAAGAATCTTGAAATAAGAGTTACAACAACATTTAATTCCCCTTTGGGATCAATAAAGTATTTCTGAACTGAATTAAAACAAAACAAATATCTGGACCAATGTTAAGAAGACAACTTAGTTCTTAAAGGCTCAAAGCTCAGCAGTCGGCTGTAATTGGATTGGATTGACCAAATCCTCCTGAATTCTGTTGCATCCTCTTGCTTCTTTATTTGCTCAAGATGTTCATGTAAGTGGCACGTTAACTCTCAATGCTGAGGATCTTTAAATACTATCTTTAAAAAATAATCATTGTGTAAAAAATACTTTATTACACAATGATTCAGAAGAAAAACTAGATTTTTCCAACCAAATTTAAGGTTTCTGTTCAACAGGCTTTTTGTTGTTTTAATTACACTTATTATTATTGTCCATCCAGCCCTGTTCATGACAGCACATTGTTGAGTTTAGTGAGTTGAAAACATTTTCCAATGGGACACAAGTATCTTCTTTACAACTAAATAAATAAATACAAATACACAAATATAATCTAAATGAAGTGTGATTATTTTCATAGCTTGCCATTTCTCTAATTTTAGCAAAAATGTGTGCTTTTATGAAGCAATTAGTATTGAGAGCCATTTCTGCCTAGATGAAATAAATAAATAGGGAAAATTATTTAATTTTGGCTGAAATAGTTCTCAATAGAAATAAATTCTGGAATAAATAATGTATAAATGAATTAATATAAATGGAAATAAAGATGTGAATTACTCATTCATTTATTTATTTAATTTTGGGTTCAAATGCCTCTCCAGATATATCTGCCCCACAATGATATTTTAAATATTAAGTAATAAACTGGAAAACAGTGGGTGTTTTTGTGACAGACTGCAATTTTAAAATTAGTTCTTCTCTATTATTTACTGCATAATGAGTATTTTTACACCTGCTGGCAAAATATTATTTAAATTGCCTTATAAAAATCCCCAACACCTTGTATGTGTGGAAACAATCAGGGGCAGAAAAACATCTGAGGATGTAAGAAACGCTGAAGACTAAACTTGCAACGTTCCTTGAAGCAAAATGATCCATGTAGGATGAGACGCGCGTTTTTAAACAAACGGCATTTCCAGCTTTTCAGGAACCAACACACAGTTAGAAAATTCCTAACAGCATTACCTCTGAACCACCCACAGACTGCGTTACATCCTTTTCTGAGATGGCTCGGCCGGTCGAGCTTGTTTTTGATGGTAAGACCGGGGATTACTCATGATGGCAGCAGGCAGGCTGGGCCGGCTCCAACCGTGCGCTCCCAAACCCGCCTGCTCTAATCTCCGCTTTACGGTTAAGGAAAAGCAAGAAAAACGAGTTTCGGATGCATCTGTTTGATTTTTTATCTGAAGACAATGAACCCTGGCGACGTGAAAGCATGATGAACAGATAGCGTCACTCCGTCACAGAGCGCCAGGGTTTCCGTCCTCCTCCCAGGTCAATCCACCTGTTGCACCACCTGGAGCAGCGCAGCGCAGAGGAGCGCAGCCATGGGAGGTAGGAAGTCCGAATCTGATTATTTATTACCGATATTGGTTTGGATTTAAAAGTATGTAACGTTTTCAGCTGGGCTGGATGAATGAACTGTAACATTTATGAATGGAAATGACTTGAATATTCGCGTTGTTGGCGGACTGAGCGGGTGAACAATAGTGACAACACCGTTTGTTTTAACCTATAACGTTTGTATTGTATGTATGCAATAACTGGTGATTCAGTGGATATACAGTTTGTATATATGTATATATATATACAAAATGTATTTCATTATCTCAAGTGAGACACAAATAGACTGTTTTCAAACCTTTATTTGTGTTAATTATGGTGATTTTCCCCTTACAGCTAATGAAAATATTAGAATATTACATTATACCAAAAAACACAAAACAAAACAAAATATTTTTTAATACACAAAGTGGGATTAGTGAAAATTATGTTTAATACCTGCTTAAAGTTGATTGGATTTAAAACTCTAACTTGTATGGAAATGACCTGAACATTCACATTGTTTGCAGACTGACTGAGCAGGACAATATGACAGTCCAACAACACACACTTATATATATATATTGAAGTAAATTTGTTTAATTCTGTGCTATTGTTACCATATTTGTATTATGTATTTATATTTTGTCATATTTAATTTACTTACAACGTCACACTTAAATTTTATATTGTATTATAGCTGCCCAGTGGCGCAGCTGGTAGAGCTGTTGCCTTGCCAAGAAGGTTCTGGGTTCGATTCCCAGCCCCGGTCTTTCTGCATGGAGTTTGCATGTTCTCCCTGTGCATGCGTGGGTTCTCTCCAGGTTCTCCAGCTTCCCCCACAGTCCAAAAACACGACTGTCATGTTAATTGGCCTCTCTAAATTGTCCCTAGGTGTGAGTGTGTGTGTGCATGGTTGTCTGTCTGTCTCTGTGTTGCCCTGCGACAGACTGGCGACCTGTCCAGGGCGACCCCACTTCTCACCCGGAACGTTAGCTAGGGATAGGCACCAGCACCTCCTGACCCCAGCAAGGGACAAGGGTGTTAGAAAATGGATGGATGGATATTGTATTATATTCTATTATATTATAAATTTCATATAGCTTATGGTTATAGTTGTACTTAGTAATATTTAACACCCTGGATGCAATAGCTTGTCAACACATAAGCAATTTCCCCTTGGGGATCAATAAAGTAGATCCGATTTGATTCAATTCTATTCAAATCTGTTATTTATTCTACTTGGTGGGCTGTACAGTGGCGCAGTTGGTAGAGCTGTTGCCTTGCAGTAAGAAGGTTCTGGGTTTGATTCCCGGCGCGGGTCTTTGTGCATGGAGTTTGCATGTTCTCCCTGTGCATGCGCGGGTTCTCTCCAGGTACTCCGGCTTCCTCCCACAAATGAATGGATTCTATTCGGTCCAAAACTGTCTCAGTGCTGCCCTCCTCGGGTGAACTGTGGCTATTGCAACTGAATTTTTGTAACAAACGGTACAGAACGGTTCAAAGTTGTTGCTTTTAGAAAAATTTGGCCGTTTCTTAAGGTCTCCATGTTATTTCGTTTTATTACTTTCGTCTGCTTCTTGTGCAGACCTCTAATAGGACGGTGTTACAGCGGATCAGTTGCTCGGTTGTCTCGCTCTTGTCTGATCACTCGTTCCCATAAACTCGCTCTTTCAGGCTGAACACAGAAGTTGTTCCATGAAAAAACACAGGGACGGCACCTTTATTTGCCATCCGTCTCCCCTTGAAGCAGATCAGGAGTGAAGTGAAGGCTACAAACTTGTAGCAGCAAATATTTACAAGCCACCATCTTCATAATTAAGGATCTCTTGGAAATCCATGAAAACTTAAAACGCCGTTTTATTAGAAAGACAACAATGTTAATAGTATTGCTTTATTTGCGTCTGAAACACAACTTTGTTTATGTCATGGTAACCCAGATCGGAAAAAAGAATGCCGCATTCCACTCATGCGGATGTGACGTCAGCGCCATACGTGCGAAGAGCCCATTTTGTTCAAAAATTTTTGTGGGTGGGGTTATGCTTTGGCAGGGAGGTTGGTTACACTTTAACTTTGAAAAAAGATAACATTTGGCATAAATCAGACCTGGAATTGTTTGTTTAACAAGGCAGTACCTTCACAAGTCATTCAGGAAAAAGGAGGACAAAAGGAGAAGGAGAAAAAACAAAATGTTGACAGTTTATTCAGAGGCTGACAAACAGGAAGAACCGGACCGAATAACAAATTGTAAACACAAAAAACAAATTACTGAAATGCTTGTGATGAAGATGTCATATATGTGTGTACAGTGATACATTGGGTCAAAGATTAATTTAATCGCTGAGTTATCAGCTCATTTAAAATGTGTGATCGGCAGAAGTTCATATGGTACATTTTGACCTTATGTGGGTTAGAGTCCATCAAACCTGATTCAAATGATTGCATTACCTCCTCTGGGGAAAACCAGGAAAAACCTAAACATGCAGGCCAAATATAGCTTTAAATTGTGTTTCTTCAAGTTTTTTCTATATTACAAGGGTTGAAGTGCCCATTTAAAGCATCATTTTATCTATTCAACCCTTAAAGGAAAAGACGGGTCCGAAAATTTAATGTGGATGCAGTGAAAATCTGCAAAAACCTTAGACTCAGAATGTCATCTCCAGCACTTTAAGCTGGAAAACAGGCTGATAATTAGGAGGCAGTTGGGGGGATCTTGACATTTCTAAACTTTTAAATTTCTTCTAAAGACCGTTGTCTGCAGAAAGAACCTGTATGGAACACCCTTCTTGACAATAATCAACCCAAACACTAAAAATCTCAGTTTGTTTGAACCAAACTCGAATGCGTATGTGAACGCCAAGCGGACCATAGACTGCTTGAAGAGCAGGAAGTGGACTATAGTGCAGGGAATTCTGGGTAGATATAACCAAAACAAACACAAAAGTATCATGCTAACAGGATTAGCATTTCCTAAAATCTGATCCTTCTCCATTTTTGTTTACATTTGTGCAGAAGGAAGTTGTTCTCGTGTTCTTTAGAGGGTTTTTTTGTTGTTTCCTTCAGTAGTTCTTGGTGCAGCGCCACCACAGGTGAGCAGTTTTTCAAAGAGTCTGGTTCATTTGACACAGTGCAGTGTGAAAGCACCCCAGCTGAAAATGTCACAAATGTTGCAATTTTGGTCTCCAATCGAGGCTGATAGTTTAGCAGACTATCAGGTGAAAACAGTGTGAGTGTGTGAGTAAAATTGTTACATATAAAATTAACACAGAGAGGAAATGAAAACTGATTTTCATAAACCACTTATTTAAATGTTCAGTTGGGATGGAGATGGCATGCACAGCTTTATTTGAATGCGTACAGGTACAGGTGTGCTCCACCTGATGTTTATTTTTCTGATGTTTTTCTTTCTTCTCGCTGCCTCTTTTTAGGCATCTATTCCAGTGAAAAGGTGGCTGATGTTTTTGCCTATGAGAGTTCAGAACTTGACTGGTGTGAAGACAACTACAGATACTCTGAACATGTCGTGGAGTATTTCAACACGGTGAGCTCCTCAGACAGAACATCATGCAAGAATGACTAGTTTTTATAGTTTGGCGATGTTTAAAGTCATTTTGCACCTTTTCACTTGTTGATTTGTTGTTTTCCTGCAGGTCAGCAGCTTTTTCTTCTTCATTATTGCTCCTATAATGCTCTATTTGCTGCATCCCTATGCCAAGGAGAAGAGCCTGGCGATCCACATGGTCTGGATCATGATGATTTTTGTAGGCAAGTCCATTTTATTTCAATTGATTGTATTGGACCATTGAATTACTATTTTTTGTCTTTCGATGATAAAATAAAAATCAAATCAAATCAAAAATAAAATCAGCAAAAATGTATTGGAGAAGCTAACATTGGTCTAAATCATTATAATATTTTTCTAATTATCAGTATAAATGATAATTTACCTGCAACTCTTGGAGATGTGTGAACTCCACCAATCCTCACATCAACAGTTTTAATATGTTCATCTTATGTGTTTGTGAAAAGGAGGAATATCTTCCAGTAACAGAGTTTGTTTTTCTGCAATCTGCAGGACTTTTCTCTGCATACTTCCACATGACTCTCAGCTTCGTTGGCCAGATGCTGGATGAGCTCTCCATCTTGTGGGTGTTGGCTATGGGATATGCCATTTGGTTCCCTCGTAAACTGTTCCCCTCTTTTATCAAAGACAGGTAAGTTTACCTTTTTAGCAATGAACCAGATGACAAGTCACTGCCCTACCCTACGACAAGTTAGCGCAATGTCTGCTAGCATTTTTATTATCATCTAAACCTACACACACCTTTATAGGCCTTTAAAGAAGAAACAATGGACGGTTTATGTACGCCGTGGAAACCCGTTCTGTCTGAAGAGGCAGTCACACAACAAGATTCATTACTCTAGATTGTGGTGTCCATAATCTAGAGTAATGAAGATACTCTAGATTATGAGTATCTAGAGTATCTTGGAATAATTTTGCATGCTTCCAGTTGCAGTTCAAGAAAGGTACAGATTTTGCCCTCAAGCAAATGGAGCTGTTAAAAATGGACATTTTCTTGTTATTTTTTTAGGTCGAAAGTTTGGATGACAGATTTGGATTTCCTTTAAGTGGACCTATTATGAGAAATTCACATTTTTATACTTCCATTTGGATCTCAACTGCTTCTAAGAACAACCTAAGCGCTTACAAAGCCACCCAGTCATTTTTTGCCAATAAGTTAGTGGCTGTGTGGAAATCCAGGCACTACGCTGTTACCTAGCGACCCCGGCCAGGCCCAGAACTGTTACCTAGCAACCCCAGCCGAACCAGGAACCGTTACCTAGCAACCCAAGCAGAGTTCCGATACATTTAGTCAGCTGGTTTTATCCCTGTTCAACACTTCCCAGCAAGTGTTTTTCCAGCAAAACACTTGCTGGAAAAGCCAAGTGTTTTGTTGTTGACTTAACATCCAGAAACCACTTGCTGCATTCTTGTTTGTTATGCAAGAGGCTCCATTTATTCTGCTTTTGGGTCTCAGTCAGGGTCAAAGGTATACAGTTGCATAATTGTGTATCTATTTGTAGCCATTTTTCAGTGTAAGTGTAAATGTTGAGTTGGGGGACGTGGCCAGCAGCAGCTTATTTGGATTTAAAGTGACAAGAAACCTCAATAAAAGCTAATTCTGGATGAAGCTCAAAATAGGCAGAACTGAGGGAACCAAAATAACATTTTTATTGAAAGTCTGATTTTGGTGCAGCCATTCATTAACCTCTGCTAAACACGGAAAGGATTTTTGAAAAAAGTTCTTGTTTTTGCTGCATGGAATAGATTAACAACATTTTCTCAACCAACAAAATAAAAACTATTTGACTCAAAAGTTGGGAAACGGTGCACATCAGTTTTATTCAAGCAAATAACATAATGAAAACTATTTGCATTAACAGACAAAACAAATATGTTTACTTAGATTTGTGTTTTTATTTTTGATAATTATTAAGTAAATAATAGAAGTGCTATCTGAGCTATAGCCAGAAAAAAGTGCCAATTTATTTATTTGTTAGTTTAGTGACAGGCTTCAATTGGCCATTTATGAACATGATTAGTTCATAAATGAGTTTTGTATTGCTATTATTGAATTTTGAAATTAAAATGTTATATTTCCAGAAATTTTTGGGTTGTTTTTGTGCAAGTGACCTCCCAATGATGTGACATCATTACAGTAGCTCCCAGTTCATTTGAGTTTGAGCTTTACATTGATCAGTTTTCTTCTTTTGTGTTAAACCCTCGTTTTCCTTCATGCATTTGTTTTTTCAGTAGAGCATTATGTAAATAGATTATTCCTAAATGTTTCCTGAAACTTTCTCCACTGACTTCCTAACCACAGGTCTACATTTTCCTGGCTTGTGCTTTTGATCACTGCCATTACTACTGTGTCATCGTTTGTCAAACCTACGGCCAACGCCTATGCCTTGAACTGTTTTGGCCTCCACCTTCTGTACACCTTGACTCTGGAGATGAGACGGTAAATAAAAAAAAGATTTTTCAATCTTTGAAACTTCAAAACACGCAGCTTTTTGCTTTCAGTGTGATCACGGGTCTTTTCTTAACCTCAGCTGCACTGACCAGAAGGCTCTACGTCTGGCCAAGCTGTCGGTGGCTCTCTGGGTCCTTGCCATCTCCTGCTGGATTAGCGATCGCTTGTGCTGCAGTTTCTGGCAGAAGCTAAACTTCTGCTACCTTCACGGGATCTGGTAAGACCTCTGGTCACTTCCTGAATATATCTGACTCATTTTACTCAGAGAAAACTGTGCTGTGCTTTTCTGTAACATTTCAAATTAAGCTTAAAGTCAGACAAGGATAACCTTACGGAGACGAAAAGCAGTTTAGACATTATTTAATTTACCAATGCAAAAAAATCAATTGTCTTTCTTATTAAAATGTGAATTAATTGTATTTTACCCTTTCATGCATTAATGTAGATCCTTTATGTCTGGATTTTTTCCAGTGTTTATATATTTATGTGTGTGTGTGATTTTTTTTCTAGGTGATCAGTTGTAATTTTCTCCAAATACAAAGTTGTTATTTGCAGAAAATAGTAGTATTAGTCTTTAGGGTTTACTTGATGTCACAATATTTTTTTTACCTGCAAGAGTTTTCTACAGTGGAAGGAGGGGCTGGATATTCCTGAGTTGGCCGGCTTGTTTTTCCGTCTGTCTGCCATATTGGATTTAACAAAAATCTTCTTGCACTTGCAGTTGATGGCCAGTAGTCGGCAGTGTATTGTATGACGCACTAGTGTCCACTTCAGTGGTCTGTGTGCATTTATAACATAAAAATCCACGAGAAACACAAGAAAATGGCTTCTAGAATTACTGTCCGCTGCAGTGACTGCTGAAAGGGTTAAAGCAACATATTTGTTATCATTATGTCTTAACAGTATAATGTGAGAAAGATAATCTGTGAAAAGATTGAGTTCCTCACCTCTTCCCAGTTCTATTATTTCTTTTTGCATAAATGTACTGCTCCTGGTCAAAAACAGTCAATCAACCTTGTGTATGCACCACTCAATGTGCTAATGGCAGATAAACAATTTACAGTTATAGAAAGCAGGGTATCATTGTACCTATTCTGTTTTATCTGTTTTTCAGGCACATTCTCATTGTGATGGCTGTAGCCTATGGCAACACACTGATTGCTTATCTGGATGCCAGCAATGAAATACCTTATTTGCTGCCTGGACTGCAGTACTGGCCCTGTGATAAATGGGCCTTTGGATTCCCCCACATTGTTCTCTCCAGCTCTCCAAAGACCCAAAAACGGTGCTGACGAATCGTTACCCCTGGCATTTCATTTGTTGTCAAATGTTTGCTTAACAACTGAAATGCCTCACATCTGAATCCTACTGATAAATGTCACAGCTTAGACTGAATTTAGCATTTAAATGTCTATCTAAAGCCACCAAAACAATCTAATCATAGGAGACATTAATCTCATCATTTCCTCTACAGAGGTTTTTGTGTGAGCACCAAAAAGAAAATGTTGAAGCACTTTACAGTATAAAAAAATTAGCACCAAAGTGCTGCATAGCAGGAGCCTAACTAATGTCTTTAAACTTTTACATTTTATAGAATCACATAAAAGCTGGAGCTAATCCCAAAGTATATCTCTGCTTTAAAACTACATTCTTAAAAAAGTTACTAATTTCATTTTTCTTTAATTCACAGTTTATTTTAACAATTAATTAAAAATAAAGATGTTGCATTGTGGGCTGCCCGGTGGCGCAGCTGGTAGAGCTGTTGCCTTGCAGCAAGAAGGTTCCGGGTTCGATTCCCGGCCCCGGTCTTTCTGCATGGAGTTTGCATGTTCTCCCTGTGCATGCGTGGGTTCTCTCCGGGTACTCCGGCTTCCTCCCACAGTCCAAAAACATGACTGTCAGGTTAATTGGCCTCACTAAATTGTCCCTAGGTGTGAGTGTGAGTGTGTGTGTGTGCATGTTTGTTTGTCCTGTCTGTCTCTGTGTTGCCCTGCGACAGACTGGCGACCTGTCCAGGGTGACCCCGCCTCTCGCCCGAAACGACAGCTGGAGATAGGCACCAGCAACCCTCCCGACCCCAGTAAGGGACAAGGGTGCAGGAAAATGGATGGATGTTGCATTGTTAGCTTCAGGGTATAGAGATAAGATCTCAGTCGCCATCTGGGAGATCAAAGCTCTGCAACCTGCAGCTCAAGAGTCACAAATGGCTTTTTAGTTCCCAAAATACGCAATGATAAATGTTTTTTTTATTTCCTTTTCTGTTTTGTTTTATTCTTTTGTTCTGTTCCACCTCCAAAAAACTGGCCAACCACTCATCTTATATTGCAAGTAGCAGTTAGCCTACTAGCATCTTGCTAGAATAATTGTATTTATATTTTGGGCTGTTTTAGGACGTTCCACAGCAAAATTTGTATTTTATTTCTTTTCATCACGTTTTAATTTTGTGTGCAATATTTGTCATTAACTGTATTATTGCCATTGCCATCATTTACCGATTTAATCTAAGCTTCTGATTTACATAAGAAACAAACCACAAAACTGAAAACTGCTCTGATTTCATTTGTTCTCTGGAAGTTTTATCAAATCCCATTTATTTATTTAGATTTATTTATTATAAATTTTTTTATACACCCCAGGCAAACAAACTGTTTTTGTTATTGTTTTTCTGATTACAAAGCTTTTTTTTAATAGTACTATTGTTTTAATAAAGACTTTATGTCTTTGACTTTTTTCTTATTGAGAACTTAAGGAGAATTGAACAGCAATAATCAACCATCACATATTAAAAAATAATTTTTATTTCTTGCAAATATTTTGAAATCTTTATTTGCTTCCATTTATAAAGAATAACATTTTACCAACTATTCTAGTTTGCATTTTTACATTAATTCCGGCTGTATATTGTGAAAAAGTTAAACTTTTGTTTTAACTTTTTTTTTATCAATTACTATCTATATATATGTATATCAGACCTAGTAATATGGCTGATTTAAATTGTCCTTTCATCTTTTTTTTGAAACTCTTTTCTGTGTTATAGTACCTGAATGTGTGAACTGCTTAATTTAATTTCATTATTATGTGTTTATTTGACACTAATTTTAAAATATAAAGCTCTGAAATGAATCAAAGTACTGTGTATGGCATTTATAGACATAAACAAATGACTGCTGACTGTAAAAGGGAGCTTATATAGGAGCTGTCCTCATGTTGATGTTTGAAGATGAAAATATGCTGTTTTCTAAAAATGTTAACGTGGTTTTATGAGAATTAATTCTGTGAAAAAAACTAGGTTAGATTTTTTTAAGTGAATTTTTATTGTAATGCGGTTTTCTTTTGTTTTTTTTTTTGTTTGTATTTATATTAGAGATCGACTTATTCTTCGATAAAAGTTTTGCTTTCCTTGAGGTTCAGTGTTTGTTTGCTGGTTTTCTGAAGTGATTCACTTGGATGTTATGTTGATGATACCTCAGGATGCAGCAGGTTTACAGCAATAACAAACAGAATGAGCTGTTAATGTGAGCCAAGTCGTCTCATTTTAAATAAATGGTTTTCAGAAACTTATCAGTTGTTTATTTGGTCTTCACTTTTTTAGAAAAAGAGCAGCAGAGTTTATTTTTAAAAACTTTTATTTGTTGGATTGTATTTCAGGGAGACTTTGCTTCTATTCATGTGATCATTATAAATACAGCAATGGATCCTTTCCACACACAGACTCACATCTCACAGGTACAGGACCAAACTAACTAGTCAAAGCTGATGAAAAGTGCAAATTAAAAAATTACATAGACTAACAAATGGCCCAAATTTATTTATTTGAGTTGTTATTTTTTCAGGGTGAAGTGATTATGCAACAAGCAACTTTAAGAAACTTGTGTTGGGTGCACAAGTTTGACCTTAATGTGGGTTTTCTCTAATTCAAAGAGGCTCTAAATTAATCTTTAATTAAACCCTTTAAAAAAAAATCTATGTTGTTGTCGCCAATAACAAGTTCCCGGCTTTATGATGACTGGTTTTATGGTCAGTGGGACCAAGATTTTCCTGATTGAGCACAATGACAATTTTTGAAAAAAGTTTCCTTTATATCACCACTAGAGGGCAGCAAGAGAATGCTAGACTGAGGTCTGACCTTCTGCTGTTACAAGAGGAATCTGTTCACCTGAGAGCGTTATTCTGGGTAAATGAACGTTCAGTTTAAGAAACGGAGCACATGCACTGAAGTGGATCCGGGGGTTTATTAAAGTGTGGTTGTCTTTTTTTTTCATGTAATGAAAATGAAATATACACAAAAAAATATTTAAATTTCCCACCATGTGGGTTTTGTTTCTAATCACAACAAAAAGGACTCAAAAGTTATTATCTGTTAAATAAAATATGTATTTAAGATCATTAATTAAAAACTCCACCATAAGTTGTCAGAATAATAACTCTATGGGCAACATAGGAGTTTCACTCACTATAATTGAACTACTTTAATAAATTGCTTTTTTGATGGTATTCTGATTTATTGAAACAGCGGCACCTATCATTTGTGTAGAGGAAAATACATGAGGCTCATTAATTTCGCAGGACAAAATATACTATATAATATGTCAAGTTGGGCTTCATATGTATTAAATACAAAGCATTATATAAAAATCTTGAATGGTTATATTGACTTTCCTACATTTCTCATTCTTAAGGAAGCTAAAAATAGAGTTTCAACTCTTTCAATCAGTCAAGGTTCTTCTAATATTTTAGATGTTTTTAAACAATAACCAGTAGTGCGTATTTATTTTACACAATAAGTCAAGATTGTCAATCGAGAAAAGAAGGAATTGGTGCCAAGTATTGTACATCCATGCTGTAATTGTTCTAATTAAGACTGTGTGACACTAAGGATTTCCATTTATAGTCAGAAATATCCAGCAGAGCTCTTAAGAAGGAAATCATGACAGCTGCATTGACGAATAATGACCTCATGAGAACTAATTGGTTACTGCCCCATAAATACTTTCCTTTTTAGTATCAACAGATGTTGCTATTTATAGAGTTCTTTGTTGTCATTGGATTTACTTAATATAAATAATACAATGATAGAGGTGACAGGTGAGATTTGCATGTGATAGTGCCTGCAGAGCTCAAAATCAACTTCATTTTTTATTGTTTTTTTTTTTAGGGAAACAAGACCAGTGGGATACATTTGGAAGACTGGACAGACTCAAGAGTTGATCACATATCTGTAAATGTGATTAATTAACAGATTATGATACACTTTATTAAGATTTCTTAAATGTTCTCCAGTAAATTTCTGTATTTCTTTGTTTATCAGTCAGGTGGAACTCTCAAACTCAAAAATACACAATTAGTCCCAAAGGATTGTTGTAACTTATTAGTTAAGGTTCTTTAAAGAGTTGTTGTTGGCACTGATGGCTGGGGGCAGGAATGATCTCCTGTAGCAGTGTGCATTACAGCGACCCTGAAGAAACCTCTGACTGAATTATGAGAGTTGTTCATAATTTTCTTGATTTTATGAAAAATCCTTCTTTGGATCATCATCTCCAGTGGTTTCACAGTAGGCGCCAGAAGAGAACCAAACTTCTTTGCCGAGACTTGTTTTTGTGACTCCAATAGATGATGCCAGGAGATGTTGCACTGTACAAGTGATCACAGAGGTATTTATACACCTCAACCACCACTTGTTCTTCTCCTTCTTTACCTAATTTTGTTTTTTTTTAATCTACAATCAGAATTTTAGTGGAAAAGGTATATTTGTACCCTGAATATGAACTACTTTGTGTTGGTTTTTACATAAAATCCTATTAAAATGCATTAAAACCAGTGTTTTCAACATGTCAAAATGTAAGAAAGCTAAAAATATGTGAATACTTTCTTAAGCCGTTGAATATGTGAGTAAAATTCTGTTTTCCATTCCTTTCTAATCAATTAGCATCGAGCGCATTTTATAATTGAAACTGAGCCGTAACTATTGGGACTCTCTTGCTGTCACTCGAGACAACAACCAGAAAATGCTTCAATTGTATTTGCAGCTCGGTTATTGGCCCGCCTTTTCCCTCTGCCGATTGGCCAATTTTCAGAGCAGAGCTTGAATTCGGAGCGCTCTGATTGGTCCGGAGGGCTTTCTGTTTTGATCGCCTGCCAGCAGCCGTCTGGAAGGGGAGGGGAGCCGTCTGCCTTCCGCTTCTGGGGCTGGATTGACACACAATGAGGAGCAGAGAGGCCGGGGAGACGCTCCACAAACGCCGCTGTAAATAATTACAACAATCACAGAGGCCGGAGAAACATGGAGAACCAGGTACGGTTCGTGTCTCTTTTCGGAATGGGAGGTTTTTACGGGGAAAGGGGCAGCACGCTGGCGGTTGGCTGGCAGGGGAGAAATGAATCTTCCTTTCTGCGCGTGAGAAAGGGGAGAAAAAAACTCGTAGTTGTTTGGCTCTGGAGCTGTGCTAGCTGGGCACTCATACATCGGTATTTACTACTACAGCACTCAGCACCGCTGCCCAGCCACATCCAAGCACACAAAGAGACCCCCGCTTGGGTTTTTATTCTGCCCTGGTTCCTTCAGAAACACACGCAAACCGTTTACAGCTCGCGACAGTCAGTTTATATCTGGGCTTTTGGTGTAGCTAAGCTAAGCTAATTTATGTATGAGGAGAGTGTCGGCCGTTGGCTAAAGGCTAAGGAGCAGCTACAAGGCGACGGGGGAAAAGATTTGTCCTGCCCCAGGTTAGGCTGCTGAGGCTGGGTGTTGTCTCCGCCGCCAACGGTCTGAAATCTGAACAACACAGAGGAGCTGATAACGACAGGAATCTTACAACACTCTGGAGTATATTTGCATTATTTGCTCACAGCTGGTTAATGTTCACCACATTCAGGACTGCACGGGGTTCCTACGCAGAATGGAAAAGTATGGCATTTAGTATTAGGTGTTTTCCAGGTTGAATAAGGATGAGGAAGAAATGTTTTGCATTTCCAGATTACTTAAAATCATTGTCCAAAAGTTGCAGTCATCCATTGATTCAAGCAATACATCTGTGTTTACTTTTACAGTTATATTTCCTTCTTTCCAGCATCTATTTATAAATCTATCTTTCAATACTTCATAGATGCATACATGTGTTTTTTCATTCATTCATCAATGCACATACATCCATTGTCACCTGTATTTTTAAATAAATGTATCTATTTTTCAACAGAGCCACTCATCACTGCACACACATTTGCATCAATTCATCAAAAAATTCACTATTTTCCATTTATTTCCTCCACTGACTTAAAATGATCTATTTTCGCCTTCTGTACATATGAAAATACACATACCGGTAATAATCTATTTATATAGAGGAGCTACAAATACCTGAACATTTTCTGATATTTTATAAATTAGTTTTGCAATTCATTGACTTTAGCCCATTTATTTTAGGTTTTTATATATAATGGAAAGATCTTAATTAGGAAAAGTATGAATTTCAATATTACAGATGTGTAGTAGCCCTGATTTTAAATTGGAGGAGGTAAAAATGGGCCAAACCCACATGAATAGAGAAGTACAAGATCCTAAGTGTGCTAGCTAAATAATAGAAATAAAGTATTCTTATGCTTTGAACTGAAGGACTAAAAGCTTACGTTCAGATAATACAAGTATGTGTGTAAATTAAAAAGTAAGATGGCTACAGCATTGCTGGAATTGTTGTCCCTAAAAGAGCATTTGTGTTTATTCATTTTTTTTTATCTTTCTAAGACTATAAAAGAAAAAGTTCCTAAAATAATTGTAGTTTAATTCACATTGTAAAAGACTTAATGAATCAAAGATAGTTGGGTTGTTCTCTTTTACAGTAATTGGGAGCATAATGAACCAGGTGTTAAGGTTATAAATAAACAAAAAGTAGGGTTCATCTTCTGTAGGCAAGTCTTCCCTCTATTTCTTCTTGTATTGGTCGTATTTGCTCATGAAAAAAATCCCTTTAAAACTATATATTGGCAGAAGTCTGTAGTTTTTACTATTTTATATGTTCTGGTTAAAGACTGTAAAATGCATGTAGGTAAATTTATCAGAGTTTGTGTGTGTTGGTGGCGAATCCAGTCTGCATGACCTCACAATGTAATGTATAATTTTAAGGGTTAGTTTCTAACCCAAATTTGATTAATATACAAAATTGCTCAGTTAGGATTTATGTCATCTAAAGATGAACATTTTATGCAGAAAGCTCAATAAGCCAAATTATAGATCTGCTGTCTGTGGAAGAAATGCAGCTTGGTGCGTCCCAAATGCCTGAGGCTGTAGGAGGCTGGGTTTTCAGGGTGAAGCCACACACACTCGCGGAAAGTGGCTCATCCACTTTCATGGAGCTAGACTCTATTCAGCGTTGACCCCCTTTGAAATCTCAACCACCCAACAGCGACTTCTGGTACAAGCTAAAAGCAAATTCTAGCTTTTGGTCTTTTATTGCTTAAACTCCAGGTTTGTCACTACTATTGTAAAATAGTCTAATCACAAGTATTTAATACCACTGTCCTATGGTTTTAATTTTTTAAGATTTGTTCACGTTCATCTGCAAAGAAACAGCTCAAATTTGCTAAAAAATGTTGAATTCCTGTCTGTTTATTCCAGTCTTTTTAACACAAGTTTTTCTTCTTCTGTGGTTTGGTAGCATCTTGAAGTTTCTTTCAGTGCACAAAATGATAACATAACTATTAATTTCCAAAATTAAGAACAGAAATGATAAGAACTGGATTTTTAATCAGTTTGAAAATAAATTTTATGTCTTACAGACAACCAAAGTAAAAATTAACACTAGAAATGGACCAATCAGAATTTTATGGCCAATTTTTGATCAGCCTTTCCAATTGATATTTCTTTAAGAATGATAATATAAGAAGATCTAAAAAGTGTCTTGATATTATTTAAAAGCATAAAATGAATACAGAATTCACATTTCAATATTTTTCCTCACATCATATTGGTTGATGTAGTTAGTTTGGCTAGCATTACTGAAACAGAAGACCCAGAGAAGCTCAGTAGGATAAAACCCGGTGGTCATTCTTAGCATAACTTACAGTTTACCATCACTTTTCTGTCTATCATTTCCATAGACAGAAGGAACTCACCTTTCACTCGTTTGGCAAATCCTTCTTTATGCTGGTGGCACTCGTCCTTGACGTTCTTTGTGCAAATAAAAAGGATTCCCCCACTAGTGTGGGTACATTCCCAAGATAAATAACATTTAACCAGTCACTTAGAAAAGGACAGATTGAAAAAATATAACGGCATGTATTGATATCTATGCAGAAAAAGGAGGGACTAAATTCAACCTTTCTGCACTCCTGAAGTACAAGTATACAACACAATGTGTTTCGAGGCTAAAAAGTGGATTTTGCTTTAAATACTCCTTTAAAGGAACCCTTCTTGTTTCTGCCTGACCTGTCACCGATCAGTGTTAATCAAGGTCAATATCCTCTGATTCTTGTTGACAGATGATTTCTCAGTGTACCTATTAGTTGACTTTGTGTTAAAGCTCCATAATTGAGTTGTCATTGCCTGTCGTGTTATGAAGATCATGTTGCAACGGCAAAGTGTGTCAGTCTGGAGTGGTTGGAATGTCAAGATGTTCTGCAGAGTTGTGTGGCGTTTGAATAAACTGAACCAAATCCAAGACATAGAGAAGTCTGTGAATGTTTTGTTTGAATTAAAGTCTTGGGGAAATTGGAATATCGTTGCATCACAGTGGTTTGTTTGGTCAGACTGCTTCACATGCCTATAACTAAAGTGGAACTTTATGTGCATCTGATCTCCTCTGGTTTCTTATGATCAGATCTTATTCCAGGATCAGTGCAGCTGGGTTGACATGTTTGATTTGTCATGCAGCTTGTTAAATTCCTTACACTCTGATTCACACACCCAGTTTCAAATAGTCACTTGCTTTCATTGGAGGCCTCACTGACTGTATTTGTAATTGGACAGAGTTTCTTTGGGACGTAAGATTTTCCAAAACGGATTAACGTTTCACTGTTCCTGCTGGTTGTGGACGGCTGAGGAAGGCTATGACAGTCTGAGCTTCACCCTAAGACAATTTTGGTCATCACTCTGTGTCCCTGTGTGTGCTCTCTCTTTGGGTCAGTGTTCCTGCTTTTCTTTCAATCGTTTATTAGCTTGAAGAGATTAATGGATGTTATTTATTTATGGCCGCTGGGAGTTCATTGTTTTCATGGGAGCCAGCATGTCTGCCAGAATTTGTGTTTCCCCTGAGTTGGAGAGAAAAAAAGCAGCATGGTCTTTCACACATTGTCGCTGTTTTAGCAGCTCTGCTTTATTTGTTTTTAAATCCAGTGCATTTCTTTTTATCAAAATCTGCATTGTTTTTGCTTCAAATTGTGAATTTGTCTGAATATCATTAATATTTCAGATGGATAAACATTTTATTCCTGTAAAAGCTTGTTTTTTTTCTCTTCTTGCCTTGTTTTTTTTATAAGTTAAAATTATATTTGATTTTAATAGCAAAATTGACACTTGGATTAAAATAAAAGCTACAATATAGATTTTATTTATTAGTAACTTAAAATTGCTACTTTTCCTGGCATTAAGGTTTTTCTCACTTAAAAAAACTTTAAAAATGACAAATGTGTCACTGTGTTACTGCTGATGTCATGAGCATTTAGTAAAATTAGGATAATTAGGATAATTTCACAACTACTTAAGTGAAATATTTGGCAAGCAGAGAGTTAAAGCTCTGGACTTGACTTATTTACAGTCTGACAGTAAATTATACTAAACCTTTCCTGTTTTAATAATTTAGGATTGCCAACATTGTTTTTTCAAAATGCCTCAGAAGTTCCCAACTACTATCTTTATTTGGAAAGCACAATTGATTTAACGCTTTGTAAGCTTTGCTCAACAATGACAGGTCATATTTTAGCTCACTCTTACCTGAACTTAACTACTCATCTGGAATGACGCAGAGACAAATGTTAAAATCTTTAGACGAGAGGAAAATCAGTTAAAATGCAAACGTAGCTCCCTGTATCATTCAACCATCAAATATTGGCTCAGTCTTATGAAAACATTCCCAAGCAACAACATAATATCCAGGTGGTTTTATAGTTGTATAATAATTTTATTGAGAAAATCAAACAAAATACTCAAGTCAATTATTTTAAATCCTGGATGAAACCAAATTTGTCAGAAAGTTTTAGGTATTTTTTGCTGAATAAAGAGGGGGGGAAAAAACCAAAAACCATTTTGTTTAAACTATTTATGTGTTGCACACCTAATATTAATGCAACTGATTCAACATGCAAAATTACAGAGAAAGCGACTTTGGGTCAGCCTTTCCAGATGCTTGATGGTTATATATTCATCAGTTCCAACATATAGGCAAATACAACATGAGACTGTCCAGCCATCATGCTGTTCAGGAAGCAGACGAGTTATGAAATGTCTGTAAAAACCCCTGAAAAACAAAAGACTCTGAAAAGATGTTGGTGAAAACTGGTAATAGAGCATCATTATCCCCAGTGAACTCTGTACTAACAACATGGGCTGAAAAGCTGCTCTGCAAGGAAGAAGCCATTTCTCTTAAAGTAACATAAAGAGTGAGATTATCGTTTATAAATGCACTCTGAGGCTACAGGAGCTTTAGTTTTAAAGGCATGTTCTGTGTTTTTGATCCAGCTAAAATTAGAGCATTTGGTCATAAGCTTGTCACTATAAGTGGTCAATTAAAACGTGTGTGATAATTTCCATTTGCAGGCTTGTTTGTGTTTTTGTCTATTGTTTTTTTTTTTTTTACAAAAGTCCTATCTGGCAGGTTTGCCTGTTTCCCTGTCTGAGCTGAATGACTAATATGTTTTTTATTTTGGATAATTAAATGTCTTTCGAGCTCCAATACTAAATGTTCTTAATCTTTGAAAAGGTGTTCTTGCATTATTATGATAATGTGAAAATGGTCTCAAAACAACAATAGTATCATTTATCGCCATAATGTCTGGAACAATTTATTTTCCATCTAACTATCATGGTAAGGCTATTTGGCCTTGATTTTTATTACTTAAAAAATAGAGAACTTTGGCGTTTAGCAAGTAAAAATACTGGTGGTATTTCAAACTGGTTTTAGAAAGTAGAAGTTTAGTCTGATTTAATGTTATTGTATGTAAACATTTAACTATCTTTGTATTTCCCTGGCAATACCAATTTTTAATATATAAATATGCTATTTCTCCTGATTATATTGCTTTCATTCAAAAGATTATTTTGTGTTTTTATGTTTTGTTAGTCTTTTGGGGTCCTTTCTTCTGAAATACACATTTCCTAATGTGGAGGTTTTTTTTTTATTTGGCTATGATTTATTAAAAAAAATTTAAACATTGAATTTTTGCACTGATTATCAAAATTGAAAAGAAAACTCATGTGAAATGGTTTCAAATAATTATTTGGCTGATTTGAATTGTATGCTTAGGTTGAAGTTTGATTTTATTACGTTTACACCGACTTTATGAGCTTCACTTTTATTCGAAAGCATAAATATTATCCATTTACAGGATCTTGTCCAATTAAAAGCTTAACGTTCTTGCAGTCGAGGAGCTGGGGCAAATGACTAAGCCATACTTAACTTGAAATATTGGCTTCATTGATTGTTATGTCATTAAAAGAGTGGCTCATTAATTTCCATGTTTGTCAAGTCTGTAATTCATCACCCTCGTTTATTCCCTGTTGGGCTAATACATCTTGATTATCGGCAGATATTCATACCCTCACCCAGCCATTCAGCATCAGATTATCCGAATTAATTGATAAAATGTCAGTGTGAAATTAAACTTTATATTCAGTTGCTTAATAAAACACTCCAGCCTTTCTTTTTTAGTTTCCTCTCTTTATGTTTTGCTTATCTGATTTTGTGCGACTCCTCGGTGGGGGAGGGCGTGGTTAATGATCAGAATGACTCCCCCGTCTTGTCCCTGTTGGCACGCCGCAGTCTGGAGTTTAAGGGCATTGCTGTCACAGGACGGCCAGGCAGAAAGGAGGCGAGCACCAAACGAGCTCATCTCGGTCCCGTCCCATTTAATCCCTTCACTCAGTCCCCACTCACGAGCCGCACCGTTCCATTTCCAAATCCCCACATTCTTCAGACCTTCCCTGGACATAAAGTGCCTTTCTGCCCCCCTCCCCCGTCTCTCTCCACCTCATTCCTCACCAACACCCCATCTCGGTGTTCTCCTTCTGCACTCCTCTTCATCTTCTATAATCACAGCGTCATTTGCGAGGCGCTCTCTCCTGTTATTGTCCGTGGCAGACAGCAATAGTCCAATAATGTGCTCCTTTTCTGGACTCCTCTTTTGAGATCGGGCTGCTCAAATTACTCTTAATTTCACTGAGAGCGCCCCGACACCAGTCCAGCTTTGTGTCTGTCCAGACGCCACCCTTCCTTCCCCTCTGGAGGGCCACCAGACTTTGAGCAGAGACTTGAAGGTTTTTGTTCAAGGTGGAATCGGGGAAATGATGAATAGTGGGTTCCTGGATTAATCGCGTTGCGTGCTTCGCTTATGTTTATTTCATAAGACGACTTAGTTCGCAAGGTGCTGTAATTCATCACCGTAGAAGAAGCAGTATGAAGCCACCTGGACAAGGCTCACACTAAAGGTCGTTTTCATTATAGATCAGTGTAATTAAATATTTCCATTAGGGATGGACCAATGCACTTTTTTCACTTCTGATACATAGATTTATCAGTTCAGCCAATAAAGAAACGTAGACAGAAATATACTGAATTACAAATTTATTTGATAACGCTGCACCAGTACAGCTCATTTAAATACACCTGCTACTTCACAAGCATGTAAAAATAACACCACTTTAATCTCATTTTAGGAGTATAATTGGCAAATAAATGTTTCCTCTGTGCTGGAAGCTTGGACTTAGAAAATGTTTCAGAGTTTCGTTCCTCTGGTAAGGCAGCACCCCTCCAGTGAGTGGGAGTGTCCCACCACTCCATTCCCAGCCTTGGTTATCTCTGACTGGCCACACCAGGCTGAAAGTCCTCTCCTCCTGTGTTCGGACCTTGAATTGCTAAGTTAAAGCAAGCCTAAACTATTTATGTGAAATTGAGAAATTTATCTCGAATATCCATCAACCTTTTCTGATGCGATAATTCAAAATGTGCATGTAAAACGTTAATGGAGATCTACCTGTGAATCTGGACTTGTAAAGATGTTCAGCGAAGCTCTCTGTGGCTTATTGGCTAAAATGAAGAAACTCATCAGTTTTTGGCTGGATAATACACTTAACTGTTAAGAGAAATGAAGCGATACTCATAGATTACAAAGTTGGAGCAAGTTGATCTCAAGCCTCTGCCCCCTGATAAGCCTTTTATCGAGTTTTTTAATATAACTTTGCTTTGTTTTTGTTTTGGTTCCTTTCCAGTGCACGGTGCAGGTGAAACTGGAGTTGGGCCACAGAGCTCAGCTGAAGAAGAAAGTGACCACTGAAGGCTTCACCCACGACTGGATGGTTTTTGTCAGAGGCCCAGAGACCGGCGACATCCAGCACTTTGTAGAGAGGGTCGTCTTCCGCCTGCATGACAGCTTCCCCAAACCCAAGAGAGGTAAACGCTCAACATTAGATTTGAATGCATGTCTAAACACATATATTCTCTTTTTTGTGATGCATCTGATATTCAGCAGTTCTTTAAACTCTGAAAGAGGTCAGATTAAGGGCAGATGATTGAGATAATCTGCATAAGAGAAATAAGTGTAATAAAAAAGAATAATCCATCAATCCAATTTGCATTTCTAAAACTCTTATGAATTGATCTTCAAATTTGACCATTTAAACAAAAATTTAAACAAAAATTATTCCATTTTAAATATTAGACTGGTACACAAAACAAAAAAGTAAAATATTTGGTATGTGAGAAGCTTTTAATTTGAATTCACATGACAATTGTTTTCAGTTTAGATATGTTTTTTTTCCAATTCTGTTTATTTTAATTTGGATTAAGCTGAAAAGTACACTGAATTAGGGATGGGCATTTATCGTATTTATCATTATTGGGATTTTTTTTTACTATGATGAAATAGTTTTATTGCAAGAACGATAAACTGCATTTCCTCTAAAAAATGGCCATTTGTCCTCGTTTGGTTTCATGACAGCATTGCTATTGGATATTGATACTTTCAAAAATATTATTAGATGCATTCAGTATACAGTTTAGTAAAAAAACTCAATATTGTGATTAAAATCACCCATGTGAATGTTTAAATCAAATTAGTATCGTCAGTGATGAGTGTGTGTCTGTCTGCAGTATGCAAGGAGCCTCCATACAAAGTGGAGGAATCGGGCTACGCAGGCTTCATCATGCCTATCGAGGTTTACTTCAAGAACAAGGTGGGAACACCTCAACAGTAATTTGTAGTACAAGTATTTTATGGTGTGGAGAAAGAAAATGTGGGATAACAGAAAAGGAAAAAAGCTGTTTATACCTGATTCATTGTTCCATTTCCTAACTGTTTCATATGTCCTTCCATCTATCCGTAAAGTATCTGGATTTTTCTTGTTCTATATTTAAAGGTTGATCATGTATATGTATATATACACACATATGCTATATTTGAATTAGTAGCTAAATGTTATTTGGTGTCAGACATTTGAGTGTAGACAGATGTTGAACCCTGTTGTTGTTTGATAAGTGGTCGACTTCAGTCCTCAAAGGGTTGATGCAGGTTTTGGATGTGGCCCTTCTCCCAACACCTGATTCAAATCACTGAATTATCTCCTCAGCCTTTCAGCAAGTTCTGCTGCAGCCTGAAAATGTTGCAGTCATTCAAGTCTGTATGTGTTCAAGCAAGGAAACATCTAAACCAGTGGTGTCCAAACTGTCAAGTGAAAACTAAAGCATTTATTTGATTTATTTTAATTTTACCTGGTCAACAATCAACTTTTCTTTTAATCAATCAAGTTATTCATACACCACATTTCTGCAACAATGCTCTACATCACAAAACACAAAAATATAATAGAAACAGTCAATAAAAATTATTAACTATCAAAAACACAAAAAGGGCTTCTGACTGATGCATTATTAAAAGAAAAAGGCCATTTTCAAATTTTTTGAAGCATTTGTTGTTTTTTCTTCATTTTTACTTTTGTTGACTTTTGGTGAGGGGCCAAACAAAATCATTTCAAGAGCCATAAATAGCCCATTCACCACACTTTGGACACCTTGGTCTAAACCATGCATGACACAAGCTCTCAAAAACTGGAGTTCCTAACATGTTCTGGCTTGTTTGGTGTATTTTATAAATGAAAACAAAATAACATTTTCTTTTTAAATCCAAATGTGCTGCTTCCATTTTGAAAAGCTTTTATGGTGAAGATCTTTACCTTTATTTTTTTGTCTGAAGTTGCTGTAGTGCCCTGTATGTTTGCAGGTATTTAAATGATTTTTAGTTTTATTAAAAACACATCAAGCATTTTACTTGCCAGTCACCAAGAGTCTGATTCTTAACTCTGATGAATTAGTTCACTTCTATTTGCGAGCTCACATAATTTCTCTCTAATTAATTTAGCAACTTGCCATTTAGAGAAAGTCTAAATGGTTGCAGTTTAGACTTTCTCTAAACTGCAACCAGAGAAAAAGTTTGTGCCATTAGTTATTATTTTGGTGTCAACATAACATTAAGTACATAATTCTCATTTCCTTCCTCATTTCTTCAAAAATTTTCTTCCAAGAAATGCAACTAATTATTCAATGATTAAGAAATACTTTTTTCTTACAAAACCTGTTTGTTTTTTTTCATCCAGCTTCCTTTGTGGCACATAAAGCAAGTTTTATTCCTCTCTCTCTTGTTCAGGAGGAGCCAAAAAAAGTAATCTTCAACTATGACCTGTTCCTCAACTTGGAGGGAAACCCTCCTGTTAACCACCTGCGCTGTGAGAAACTCACCTTCAACAACCCCACCAAAGAATTCAGGAAAAAGCTCATCAAGGCGGGAGGGGTAAGAACCACTGACAGCTTTACTCAACAAGAGCTGAGAACAGTTTAGGTCAGATTAAATTTAAAATCAGATCATCCATCCATCCATTTTCCTGCACGGGAGGGGTCAGGAGGAGCAACCCTCCCGACCCCTTATTGGGGTCGGGAGGGTTGCTGGTGCCTATCTCCAGCTGTCATTTCGGGCGAGAGGCGGGGTCACCCTGGACAGGTCACCAGTCTGTCGCAGGGCAACACAGAGACATACAGGACAAACAAACATGCACACACACACTCACACCTAGGGACAATTTAGAGAAGCCAATTAACCTGACAGTCATGTTTTTGGATTGTGGGAGGAAGCCGGAGTACCCAGAGAGAACCCGCCATGCACAGGGAGAACATGCAAACTCCATGCAGAAAGACCTGGGGCCGGGAATCGAACCCAGAACCTTCTTGCTGCAAGGCAACAGCTCTACCAGCTGCACCACTGGGCAGCCCAAAATCAGATCATTTTATCAGATCAGATCATCCTCTAGTTGTGTTAATCGTTGAAAACAACAAGAGCGTTTACAGAGCTTCCGAAGTATTAAATTATTCAGAATAAAAGCTTCAAGGCGAGTTGGAGCACCACTGTGTGGAAAAAAAAAGATGAAATGCTTCAGCCAATCAAAATACTGACATCAAAATGAGAAGTTCAGTGATAAACTGATACGTTAAAGTCACTGTAAGAAAACAGTAAAATCCTGAAAGACGGGTGGCATTTAATAAAATTCACCTAAGATATTGGCAACAACTCAAATGACCCACATGTAGAAAAGCTATAATCAATAAAAACGTGATGAACAAACAAAACTGTTGAAAAGCCATTCTTGTCAATGACACTTTCAAAATGTCTTCTGTATGGAGAAACATTTTATTTATTCTTTCTTTTCTTCATACCTTTCCATATGTTGTTGAATACAAATCAAGTGATCAAACCAGTTGAGTTTTGTTGGCCTTGTGTTTGGAAATCCACATTTGTTTCTTCAGAATCTTATCTGTAATGTTTCGTTAAATTTCTGTATTTAACTTTTAGTGTGTTGTCTTAATATAGTCAAACAAATTAAAAAAAATATTCTTAATTGCTACTTAGGATTTGTATTTTATCAGAACATATTTGATGTCATTCAAGTATTTTTTCCTTTATTTAACCAAAAAAAGACCCCATTGAGATCCAGATCTCATTTTCAAGAGGGAACTGAGCAGAAATCTGCAACACAAATGTGGCAATAAAAAATTTAAATAACAAAATCCTGCAGGCCGATAGTCACCAAAAACATTTCTAATCAAATCCAGGCTCTGGCATCATCTGCTTAGAAATTATTTCAATATTAGAAAGGATTAACATTTGCTTTGACCACCAAACAAAACCAAAAAAACTAATCAAAACATCTCGCATATTAATTTCAAAAAGCTTTGTGTTCATCAAAACAGTAAAACTTTACTTCAAATAAGCCGAACCTCTTTGTAATCCCAAAGGCTCCAAATTACTGCCTCCCGTTTTGAACTTGGGAGTCTACCGTGGTTTTGAGTGTCGGCAGAGAAACAGTGACTCATGTGTATTTAATTTCAGATACTGGTGGTCCCTGAGGGGGCTGAAGCTATGTCGAGGCCCAGTCCGGACTACCCAATGCTTCCCACCATCCCCCTCTCAGCTTTCTCAGACCCCAAAAAGACAAAGACCTCTCATGTATCAAAGGTAGGACAAAGGAAGAGAAATCATTTGGTTAAAGTCACTGATCATGGGAGCTGAAATAAAGATTTATATTTTTCCTTGTTGAGAAAAACGCCAATTACTAACTGGAGTTAGTAATTGTTCCCAGCTGTTTTTGTGCATTCGTGTGCAGGATTACTCTCTTCTTATCTGCGGAGTGAGGGTGCACATTAGGAGGAAAACTGACTCCTTCGCATTTTTCAAAGATGAATCAGTTGCAGAGTAGACCTGATGAGGACTGTACTCTTTTGCAGGCGTATATTCCTATGATTTTTTTTTTTAAGACATAACCAAAATCTGCTTGATGATTCCTGGTTTTCAGTCAAGCCTTGCATGTTTTGGGTGTTTCCCCAGCAGCCATGCACCTGTCTTAAATGAATGTGTGATTAACAGGCTTCTGCAGCACTGCATGGTAATGCATTCATTTGAATTAGGTGTGATGAAGCAGAGGTGCAGTAAAAACAGGCTGGTCAGTGAGCTCTAAGGACAATAGTAGAGAACTTCTGGAAAGCGAGTATTTTATTTTTTTGACTTCTTAAATCTACATTTTTTAGCTTTTTTAGCGCTTAACTTATCTGCTGCATGTTGGGCATTCCTCCACTTTAAATACTTAACCTGAAGTAATTTTAATTAATGCTTACCTTGTTCATGTTAGCCTTGACACCTTAAGTAATTAACAAGGTAACTTACATTTAATGTGTGAATTTCTATGCATTTTAATGTTTAGATGTTTCGAAGAACAAAATTAAAGTGCATAGATTTTATTAAATTTAATTTATCACTGCTCCAAGAATTTTTAGTTCTGCAAACAGATTGAAAAATATCTCTTCTATCTAACTTTTATCAACAGATTAGTCAATCGACCAGCGTCTAGACTATTGAAACACACTTTTTTTTTTTTTTAACATGCATCATGCAAAATCTCTTGTTGCCTTCAGTTGGTCCAAAACTCTGCAGTGAGAATCTTATCTGGAACAAACAGAAGAGCTCACATCGCTCCTGTTTTAATGTCGTAGCCCTGATAATTCATTTATTTTAGCGATAAGCTTAAAATTCTGACTAACTTTCTGTGTTACTAAATTGTAAGAGCTGGAACAATTAATCAGATTGATTGTTGATGTAATTGTCAACCAATTTAGTAATCGATGAATTAACACTAAAACAAAAAATAGCTGAAAGAACAACAGATTCAGAGTAGTAATTAAACCAAAAATGTGCAAAAAGATACATTTTACATTCAAGATAAAAAAAAAACTCCTTTGTGCAAAGATGTTATACCCAGAAGTGGCAGTTTCAACAGCACATGAAACAAATGCTGTGCTGCTGCATGCTAGGCCATAAAATGTTTTCATATTGTATTTTTAATATTGTATAAAAGAAACTTGTATTGTTGAAAAAATTGCAGAATTTCCCAGTTTTTAAAAAATTTGTCAGAATAATTAATTATTAAAATAATTATCAGAAAGGATTGAGTGACATGTTACGAGTGGTTTTTTTTTTAGCGTTTAGTGTTTTCAATCTGTTACAAATAATGAAGCGTTAACAAAAAAAAATCCTGTTACTTTTAGGCGACAAAATGTTTATCTTTAAAAAGTGAATAGAATAATTTTTTTGCTTTTTTTGTGTAACCACTTGTACAAAGTGGTTAAGTAAAAACCGCGGAATGTGCCTATTTTATTTTTTCAGCTAATCATCAAAATAATTGGTAGGATACTCAATTACTAAAATAAAGTAATGTGCAAACATTAGTTTAAAGGAATGGCCATCAGAATGATGCTATTTCAAAAACATAATAATTTGAACATTTTAAAGTTTGTGCAGCTTCATGAGCAAACATTTAAACGTGTAAAAATGACTAGCTTTAATAAATGTAGAAATTTAATTCTAAAAATGCATTTATGAGCCTGAAGCTGCATATTTTAATTTGTAGAGCCGATAAAAGTCATGCTGTTTTCCTTTCCTCAGGAACCAAGCAAAGAAGGAAGTGGTGGCAGCAGCAAAGGACCCAAACCACACAAACTGACCAAGGAGCACCGTGAACGATCACGGAAAGACTCTGAGAGCAAAGGGTCATCCAAAGGCGACGACCGAGATGGGAGCAGCAAAAGTGGTCGCGACCCTTCCTCGTCCTCCTCTTCGAAAAAGCCGTCAGAGATCAAAGTGAAGGACGAAGTGAAAGTTCAGCCGAAGGCGGCCTTCAAGGAGCCCAAGCTTACCCTGAAGGAGTCAAAGATGGACGGCATGTCCCCTAAGGGAGGGGGGGCAGGAAGCGGCGGGGGAGGTGGAGGAGGAGCGGTGGAGGCCAAAGCTCCGGGGAAACGCCCCTCCACCGTGGAGTCCCCCAAACCCAGCACCAAGAAGCAGAAGAAGGGCAGCTCGGATGGGCTGAAGGGACCGACAGGCGGCGCGTTCACTGGAATGTCACCGCGCGTCTCCTCGTCCTCGGCCATCAGCCAGTCCTATGGCGAGAAGAAACCTTCCAAGGAGAAAGGCCGCTGGCCGCCCAAAAACAAAAACGATCCCCAGGAGTTGAAGGAGCTCAAGAAACTTCCAGAGTCGGAGGAGTCCAATTCAGAGGACGAAGCGTCGTCAAAGTCAGAGGTAGGAGGATTTTTAGGTAAATAGAAAGGCGTCTTAACATAGGGATATTTTTCTGACTTTCTAGACTGTCGTATTGTTCCATCTATTCCATCTTTGGCTTTATTGGATTGTAAAGGTTAGCCACTTGATTTCATCGTCAGGATTAAGAATTAATGTTCATGTAAAAATTCTGATTGTCATTCGGCTTTTGTTTATTTAAAGGGCCAGTGTGTATTTCCCAGTTACATGGTGCCATTTTATAGCACAATCAAATAAATAAATATGGTGAAGAGTTAAAACATACAAACACAAACCTGGATGCATTTATGACTAGAGCTGCTGTAAATGTCTAATTTATCATATTTTCTTTAATAATGGTGATTTTGTAATTTTTAGATTTTCCTTCATGCAAGAGAAACGATATATGCATTTTTTGGCTTTTTAAAATTGGTTACATTGTTTTGTAAATATCCTCAAATTTATTTCTAAAATCGGATTTTTTCTGCTATATGTTTCATTGGAAAATGTGTCCTAGAGAAATTAATTTGGGGAAAAGATTCACAAATAAAACAAGAATAACCTAATCTGTAATTAAGTCAATAATAACTGAATTAATGTTTTTATTTGCCTGTTGTCTATAGAATTTTTGCCATTTTTGTAGTAATCAACTTAAAACATAAAATATTCAATTGATTCTACTCATCTTTCACATTTATTTGTTCATACTATTAATATTTATTTCACTGTTGTGCTTTTAATTTAATTTCTGTTTTTCCAGCAATCAGCTGCTTCGAGTCCTTCCAACTCTACTTCCAGTTCTGACTCCAGTTCAGATTCAGACTTTGAGCCTGGACAAAAACCAGGGCAAGGTGAGTTTGATGATTTAATAGATTAGTCACATGTTAACCTTTTAATTGACCCTGGGCTTTCAGTTGTCATCACTTCAAGTCTTTAGGGAATGCCTGTGAATTTTAAATGAATTGTTTTAATCCCAACTCCAGACAGCGAATCGACTCTTCAAGTCTGATAGTTGTAGCGTCACCTGGTTCAAATTCTTTAAAAAAGATATTAAAAAATCTCCTGTAAAGCTCATTTTGCTGTTTAATTATTTGTTTATCTAAAAAACAAACACATCGAGCAGAAAGAGCCAAGCTTTTCAGGTGCTGTTAAAGTATTATTATAGCTGAAATGATCAAGCGTTCACTACAGGAATGATGGGTGTTGGATTTTAGAAAATAGTTTTTTATTATTTTAAAAATATATTTGTTTTTTTTAAGCATTTCTAATGTTGTAAAAAAATAAGTATAAGAATTGAAGTATCTGAAAAATGTGCCCATTTATTTGATTTTATTGATTAGTCGTCAGAATAACTGATTACTTAATCAATCAGGACATTTGAATATCATAACCTGTTACAGTTCGTCTCTCCTCTGTTTTAAACAGAATAAATCGCTAAAAAATCCTAAAATGAATAGTTTCAGCTGTAACTGCATTTCATTTCAGAGGCATTAACTGTTGGGGTTTTATAAATCGCTGGATTAAAACAGTTTAATCTGTTCGGTTGATAAAGTCGACTCTACTCTTGTTTCTCAGGCCCGCTCAGATCCATGGTGGAAGAGATCCAGTCAGAAGAGTCAGACGACGACGACAGCAGCTCAGAAGAAGAGACGCCCGTCAAAACCAACCCCCCCAACCGCGACTCTCGGTCAGTTTGATCCAAATCTCAAAGTTTTAAGCCAGAATGTGTTTTTTATACTTTTTATTCCCAGCA
Source organism: Phalloptychus januarius (assembly GCA_902982915.1). NCBI lineage: Eukaryota > Metazoa > Chordata > Actinopteri > Cyprinodontiformes > Poeciliidae > Phalloptychus > Phalloptychus januarius. The sequence goes on along the minus strand of CADWAE010000076.1, from coordinate 5,424,070 downwards.
CTTTCTGTTTTTTATTTTTTAAAGCCAGGTAAAGAATGTAGTTCAGGGAAACTGATTCACTTGACTGGCTGCTAAAAGTCTCTATGCATCATCAGATGCAGACGGGCGTTTACAAGTGCCAGACAGAGTTCCTTTAGTCTGTTTGAATGACCTCTGACCTCGACCTGTGCCTCTGACAGACTCAGCCTGGACAGCGAGAGTGACAGCAGCGACGAATCGCACCGCCCCAGTCGAGACCCCGCCCCACCCCCACAGAAACACGGCTCGTCCAACAACAAAGTGAGTCACCCACCGAGCGTTTTATTGTGCTTTTAATCAGCGCGCTGACGGGGATTTCAATCGTCTGCTGGAACCATGTCTTGATTCTGGTGCTGCTCAGACATTAAACCGCAGCGAAACACTTAGTCAAATTAAAGAACCGTAGAAATGACTTTATGTTTTGAAGGTTTACATTTAGAAAAACACATTGAGGCCTGGAGGCACACAGTCATTTAATAAACGCTGCTAGATGAGCGGATATAACCCAACTCATGCAAAACCACAATGAACTGATGCAACATTTCAAAGAGCTGATGTTCAGGTTCCTCAGAATAATATGAGACAAAGACGAGATCTTTTAAAGTTTGTATTTCATCAATGCTTAAAGCAGCTGCACAAGCTCTTGGGTAACAGTGTACTTACACTTACAGTAAGCAGTTAATCAATTAGTCACATGATAAAGTAAAACGAGCTCAATCATTTACATTTGCATGATTGGTTTTCTCGTCTCTCTCTAGTCTGAAGATTAGCCTCTTATTTTGAAGGGCAGTTTTGTTTATTATTATTTGTTTTATTTGTTGTTTTGTTTATTTGGGGAATTTAAAATGTCTTCTAGTTCCAGTGTTAAATGTTCATTAGAAATGAGAGATTATTGATCTTTGAGAGGGTGTGCTTGCATTATTATATTAGAAAATGATCTCAAAATCTAAAGAATAACTTCTGGAATAATTTATCATTCATCAAAATTTATTGTGACAGGCCTAGATTTACAAATTTTTTTTCCATTTTAAGTCAGTAGTTAAACAATTGTACGGTCTTGCATTTTTTTTTAAAGTAAATTGTAAACAAATAATTTTTTTTAAACCTGTTATCCATCGCTCTCTCTGGTTTGCCTCCATCATCTTCCACAGGTTGTCCGAAAAAGTCCAGATTCCTCTTTTCGCTCGGAGAAGGTGATGAAGAAGGGATACGACAAGGTAGGAAGGGTAAATCAAACTTTTTATGTCTAAACTTAAAAATAAAATAACCTTTTTGCTATAATGCAGTTGCATTAAGAAACAAAGCAAATCTTTGACTATTTTACCTTTTTAATGACACTTCTGTTTGGATTTTCTGTTGGTATGAGGACCAAAACGTCAAAAGTTGTTCAATAAATCAATCCATTTCTCAAACTATTGGACATAATCAACTATATTATTGTAAGCCAGGGGTGTCCAAAGTTTGCAGCCCTTAGCATAATTTGCTGTGGCCTCTCAATGACCCGCTAGTAAACAGAGATGATGCAGAAGGAAAATTAATTTTACATATAAATATTTAAAATTTAAGTTGTTGCTTTTGTTTTAACTTCATAAAAAGTAGTGACACAAATTTTCTGTGACTTTTTACTGAAAACAGACCCATTTATTAAATTTGTCTGAATACAGATTCTCAGTTTTGTTCCTGGGTATCAATTAAAAACATTTTCTAGGCCAGGTGTCTGCAACTTTACAATCCAAAGAGCCATTTTCACCCCCAGTCCAATGAAATAACTTACAGCCACAAATAGAATATGACTTTTGGAAAAAAGATAAATATGTTCTGTCAAACATGCATTTTCTTGTGTGGGATGTTGATATTTGTGTAAAAAATATAGATCTAGAAAACACCCTTTGTTGTGGAAATTCAATTCAATTATTCCACAACTAAAGAAGATTTAATGCCAAGAATAATCTGCATTTTTTTTGTTATAAATGCAGATTTATAGCAATAAAAATCTGCATTCAGAATCTCTTGAGACAAAATAAAAAATACTCCAACCAAAACGTATTATTTCTTTTTTTAATTAAAGGAAACATCTGACACCTTTTCACCTACAACAATTCCTTCTTTTCTATGTTGTTTCTTTAAAATATTTTTTAGTTGGCAGTTAAAAAGAAAAGAGTTCACAATATTTTATATTATTTAACATTTCTGTTAAGTAACTAGTTTCAATTTGCTGATTTGGGTCAAAAGTTTGGACACCACTGGTTTAAGCTTAGAAAGAAAAGAAAAATAGTCAAAGAATCGTTCTTCCACATCTAACTTCTTCCTGTGAACTTTCTGTTTTCTGACGTCTCGTTTCCCCCACGAATGCTGCAGGCCTACACAGAGGAGCTGGTGGACCTCCACCGCAGACTGATGGCATTAAGGGAGCGAAACGTCCTGCAGCAGGTGGGTGATCCAACCTTTCCTGCCACCTTTACTGCTGCTATAGTTAAACCTTTCCTACTGAAGAGCAGAAATGGATTTTAAAGCCACATTCTGATGTATTTTATTGAAGTTCATGTCATTGATCAACCGAAATAGAGGATTGGTAAAAACACATTCCAATTTATTCTGATGTCCTCTAAAGAAGATCAATACAAGTTACATTGGTAAATAGTCAATTTGTGTTTAATTTGACTAGAGTATAAATAACAGTATGACTTTTGATTCAAAAATGTTAGATGCAACATTAAGGGATACTTTTACTAAGTTTTCTGGTTTCTACGTCTCATGCTGTAAAGAACACCTTAGTGCATGTTAATCTGCTTTTATTTGCTGTATTAAAATCTGACTAAATACAGGAATTGTTTTCAAATGAAGACTTTTTATTGCTGAGAAGAGATTAAATATATATAATATATATTGAGCTTAAGATAATGCCTTTAACTCACAAGGAAAACATGTAAAAACAATTTGAAGTTTGTATCTGTAATCAAGTTCCTACAAAAAAAAGGTTTGATTTATTTGTTTAAAATTAATGCTTAGATTTTATTGAGAAGGTAAAGCAAATAAATCAGAACCTTTTTTTTGGTGATTTTGTTTTTAAAAATATATATTTTGCCTGCATGACAAACCCTGATTTAGCTCAAAGCATATACATGCAATAAAATGGCCCAGTCAAAGTCCAAACCTAAATCCAACTGGGAATCTGTGGCATGGCCTGAAAATTAATCCGCTTTTTACATGCTTTCTAACGGAGCTGGAGCTATTTCACCGTGAAGAATGAACGAACATTTAGCCGAGCTTTTGCCCCACTGGGCTCCTCCAGACTAGTGGCAGCAGCAATTGGCAAACAGCATAATTAGAAGCATTGTTGTGAAGATGAGCTGAAGGCGGAGCGTCAGAAAGAGCAGCAGCTTCTCACAGACAGAGGCCCGATTTCAAGGCATCACATTACAAGATCAAGTTTCTTTGAAGTCCTGTTTGATATTTACAGCGTTTTTATAACTGAAGGCAACAGAAGTTGTTTCCATTGACCATAAATTGTACAAATTGGAGTTGGAAAAATCATGGCAGTTTCAGAACGACACATTTTGCCACAAGTTTTTGCTCTAGGATGAGATACATTTTTGTCAAAATTTGCAATGGAAACATTTTTTTGCATCACAAATCATACAATCAACAATCGGTTGTTACTACTGGTGGAAAACATGAAGACGACAACAGGAAGTGATAGGAGGATGACGATGCAGCATGATTTTTAACGACATAAATAAAAAGTTGTTTTTCCAACATTAGTGAACCATTGACAATGTTTTGCCCGCTTTAGTAATGGGAAAGCAGCGACTGTTACGTGCTTGTTGTATAAAATGGCACAAACATGACACCGCTCCGTTTAGTGCTAAAACATGAAAACCTCAAACCTCTGCTTTTATCAAGAGGATTTTATTTCAGAGGCGATGAAAACAAATGTATGGACCACTTTTGTAGTTTCTATTAGAGACGCACTGATCTGATTTTAATGCATCAGTGAGTACAAATCTATTCAAATTCTGTGCTTTGTGCTCTGAGCGACATCTTTATTTACTTTGCATTATATTAATTTCTAATTGCACTTCCTAAACCATGTGAAATAATATTTGTTGCACTTTATTTTTTATGTTTGACCAACTAGCTAACCTGTTTCTTTAGTTTCAGTTTCTTTATTGTTGAGTTTTTACATGTTTGACCCATCTTGTGATGTTATTCATGTATTTAAGTGGTAGTGGTGGAGAGTTATCAAAAAATTTGTAATTCATTACATTTATGTCTGTTGATTCAAATTAAAAAAAGAAACTTGACAAGTGAGCACAGTTTTTCTGTATTGGATACTAAAGACATGCATCTCTAGTTTCTATTAAATAATAAATGAAACATTTTTCTTCCATATCAGTTATTAACTTTCCTGTGTTGGTCTGCAGCATCAAATCCCAATAAAATGCATTTAATTGTTTTGGTTAAAACAGAAAGATATGTGGAAAAAGCGTGAATACTTCCTGCATCATGTCCAAATTTCTGACTAAAACTTTAATCGTTTCTGTTTTCGTCCTGCAGATTGTCAACCTGATCGAGGAGACCGGCCACTTTAACGTGACAAACACCACCTTTGACTTTGACCTCTTTTCATTGGACGAGTCCACCGTCCGCAAACTACAGAGCTACCTGGAGGCGACGGCCACGTGACAGGAAGCGGCGGGGGCCGGCGTGTGGATGTCAGCGGCAGAGGTAGCCTCACCATCATGCCTGCTCTTTGCGGAAGAGACGAGCAGAAACGTCTGTCGCTGCCTTTTCACGAGCCTGACTGAAGCATCGAACAACCACACCACGAAACAGAAACACACGAACAGTCGCAAGCACACAACACCACCTTCATGTGACGCTGGGGGGGAAGCAGGACGAGGAGGAGGAGGAGGTGGTGTTTGAGGAAACGCCGGAGCGTCTGACCTCCGTCTGGTCAGGGTTTTCACTACACACACTTTGAATCTGTGCCGAGCTGAGGAATTCGCCCAACAACCCCCCACCCCGCCCCTCCCTCCTGCACTTAAACCGCTCCCGCCTTTGCAAACCTAATACTTCCCCTCCTCCTCTTCCTCTTCCCCTCCTCCTCCTCCACATGCACACTCCTGTCTGAGCAGAACACGCCGGCCCCTGTGTTGTCAGCTGGAGCTCATTTCTCTTCCAACACACTCCTGAGTTGCGTGTGAACGCCGTCCGTGAGTCTGCGCGCGGCTCGTTCTGCTGGGGTTTAAGAGGACGTGTTGTCTTTGTGGTCACCGACTTCTTTGTTTATGAAACTTGAGCACAAACAGCCGGTTGCATTTCCACCACCAGTCACTCGCCAACAAGCACACTTTGCCCTGCTTACCTCCCCCCCCCCGTTTGGTATTATTAGTTTATAAGCACTGAAAATGCTTTTAACGCACTGTAGTGAATGGCAGAAAAAGCTTCTCAATGTTTTCTTATTTCGGGTTTTAAAAGTAAAAACATAAATTTTCTGTTATTTTCTTTCTATGTAAGGTTTTTGTTACGGAGCTAATTGATGGTTGTCTTCCAGAACTTTCAATTGTTTTTTTTGTAACTACAGAAAATATTAATAGTTGCCTCAGTGTTGCTTCATTATCACTAGATACCTGAAAGTAGCACACTTTTGTTTTTAATTAAAAAACATGGTAACTTTAGTTATTAAGATGCAAAATTAAAGTTACTTCAGCTAAGCTTAAGAAAAGAGAGACTGTCTAGTTGCAACAAATTTAGATTGAGTTTATATTGGATTCATTTGCATTTTAGCTTTAATCAGACTTTCATTCAAGCCTTCAAGCGCTCTATTCTTTTTTTGGATAGCCTGAAAAGTTTTCTGCCGAGAACTGCAACAGTTTTTCAATAAAAAGGTTAAAAGCTTAAATTACATATTTATGATTCATGTAAACAAAGGTTTAAAATCTGCAGGGTTTTCTCTGATTGGCAGCTCAAGGCATGAAAAATCTGAATTAATTTCCTTTTTTAAATTAAATTACATCACCGTTTATAAAAAATGCTTCGATGCCTAAATGTTAATATTTTTTTAATCCCTTTTTTCCTGTTGAATTAAAACAGAAACATCTTCATTCATCTCTCTGTTATCAGTAAAAACTGTAATTATCCTCTCACACAAAATTGATATCAACCAGAACAATTCTAGCATCTTTACCAAACAAACAACTTGGCTAAAAGTTTAATTCTTATGGTACGAAATGGATCAGAATAGGATGATTTTTCTTTCTTTGATCAAAAACTTTTTTTTTAAAGAAAAAATAAAACAATGATGCTTCAGGTTTCGCTCTTCAAAAACTATGGAGAAAACTTGCTAAAAACCAATTTAAGACTAAATGTTTTGCACAGTGCTATGTGTCATTATTGCCTGTTCTTTTTTGTTTTCAGTGCTTGTAAACACAGTAAGGAGGGGTTGTGGTGAAGCGATGCATATTTTCTCCTGTGTGTGTCCCGCTCCGGTTTTCAGCTGTCTGTACATTCAAAACACATGTTCTGTTGCGTTCCTGTGCTTTCCCACTGAAAGCTGAGCCTTGACCTCCAGCAGACCCCATAATGCCCCCCTGCAGCCCCGCTGCATCCCCTCTGCTCTGCGTGAATGAAAGGGCTCCAAAGCTCCTGGCCACAGCAGCGGAGGATCGCTCCTGAATTTGCCTTCTAGGTAGGGTGGAGAAAAGAAACAAACAAAAAAAACTAAAACAGTAGCCATACTTCCCAAAAAAACAAAGAGGAGAAAAACAGGGGCCACGCTTTTTTACATTTTATTTTTCTACAAGTGCATTTTGTGTATTTATTCCCAAGACAACCTGTGAGCTCTGAATGTATATTGCTTTTACTTTTTTTATGGCTTGCAACAGCCCCACTCCAGTGCCTTTTCTTGCAGCGCGCAGCACTAAGCGGGGGGTGTGCGCTCTGCTAGTGTCGCTCACACAGATTGAAGACCCCACCTCCCCCTCCTACCATCAGCCCCTCCTGGGGGGAACAAGTGTTAATTGGGATGCCTGAACATCCAGTATTGTCTTAATGGTTCCCATCCCTGCTGTGGTCCTTTTTTTTTTTGTTTTTAAATCAAGAATATCTCCGTTAGTCCAACATAATTGATAGTTTTTGTGGATGGTGGTCGTCTTTTTTTCTGGCCTAAGGTTAGGGTTTGTATTAAAAAAAAAGGAAAAAAGGAAAAAAAACATCAAAATACTGTAGTAGTTTCTCACTTTAATTAGCTCGAGCTTTTTTTGTTCTGCGTTGTGTGTTTTTGTGAGTGTTTGTCGTCGATGAGAAGGGTCTGGGCTCCCTCTTCGGCCGTTTGATCGTCGTACGGCGTAGCGCTCGGTCGCAGGATGCCAGGTTCTTAAACGGCTATAATAACGAGCGCGAAGGCAGATGGAAAAGAAACGCTCCTCTTCCCCCCCGTGGCGTCCCTTAATGGCGGAAACGTCTCACTGAGGCCTGAGTCAAGACGGCAGCTCGATTGATCAGATGGTGGAGAAAAACTGGCTCACTTATTGCATCGGTTAAACTTCACTGCTAATCTGCAAAAGTTTACACACTCCTGAAACGTTTTCTCATATGAAGTCTACCAAATTACCTAATTTTGTTTGGATTTCATAAGATCACAGAAGATAATAACGACATATCCACACCCCTTCCTCTGATTGGATCGACCCAAGGCTTAAAAATTAAATGTCAGATTTGATTTTAACTAATTTTTTCTTCTTTCTTTTCTAAAAATGAAATTAGACGGAAAATATTTTCCAAAAGTGGCTATTATTTAAATCATTCTGTGATTTTGACAGGGCCAAAGCTTCTATAAATTTAGCTTAATTCATATTATGAACAGAATAAAAAAAGCAGTTTTACCAGAATGTCTTAAAATTGAGAAAAAAGCTGGTCAGATATAAAAGCTTAAAGTTTTGTTTTTTTCGTTTCAAAGCAAAATTTGATGCCGATGTGTTAAAAGATATTTATTTTTAAACAAACACCAAAGTATAACGTCAACATTCTTCATCTGAATTATTTTTTATGCTGGAGTTCTCATAAAATTACTATTTAATTCTCCTGATGTTGTGACTGTATTTTCCCTTATTCTTGTATTTATATTTATTCGAGACGCACCGATATGGACAATTTGGGCCAGTGCCGATATCTCAAGATGTTGACGCCCTCCTGAAACACAAAAGATGATCAGATGGAAATTAACATCTTATCAACATCGAACCGATACCGATGCTGATACCGATATATCTTCCATCTAAGATATCTGTTTAGAAACCTTTAACTTTCTTCGCAGCTGCATTTCTACACATTCATTTTGCCCAGATAAAACTTTATTTAAAAAAATGTTGGTTTATAGATGCTTGTAATTCAGCATATTTGGGGTTTTTTGTGTTGGAAGGATAGAAGTGCTTATTTAATACTAATGTAGAACCTGAATTCAAGAGAAGTTTGGGAATTTAAAATGGAGATAAAACCCTCATTTTTACCTTATTATGTGAAATTGGTAAAAACTGGTTCCTGGATATCAAACTTTCTGGTTTTTGAGTTTTAGCTGCTGTTGTCTGGTAACTCAAATTAAATCTGTAGTGTTTTATTATTCAAATTAAAAATAAGGATGTAGATAAACCATGTGATGATAAATGTAGAAGTAATGAGCAATAAATGACTTTTTTTCATCATGCAGTACTGTAAACAGCTATAAAAGCAAACTTTAGAGGGTTTTCCTCTCTTTTGAATCTGTATGTTATTTTTTTTTGTTTATTTTTTTTATTTAACCTGTTTGGTTAACGGATTATTTTCTCTCGGTTTAGTCGTTTGTTACAGTTTCATTGAGACCAATTTCAAATTCTCCAGAGATCGTCGTCTTGATTCAGGCCCCCATGTGTTAGGAACACACACACACACACACACACACACACACACACCGGCCCACTGTGGGACAGTAGATGAGTGGGAGATCGTCGCCCTCATCTGCCCACTGTGTTTTTATTCTGACGCTTCGATAGCTTTAATTCTTACTCTCTCTTCGTTTCTCTTCCATGCCTGGCTCTATTTTTAAAAACAAACGGATCCGCGCGGCCTTATTCACCCTGCCAGTTGCCTCCCTTCTCTCTCTCTCTCTCCCCTGCTCGCCCTCTCGCTCGCCCACTCCTCCCTCTCTCACCCGCTGCATCTCCGTTTCCTCGAGGTGCGCCTCCCTCCGTTAACTGAACTCCCGGCCGCGATCGCTGAGAACGAACTCTGAAGCTGACATAGGAAAGAATCAATGAAGAACAACTTTCCTCTTTTTCTGTGCACCAACTTGAGAACTTCTAGGTCCTAGTTCATGAACTCTGACCCCTGACCAGGCACTCATTCAGGGGAGAGTCACGATGGGAAACCCTCCTTCCCCCCCAGTTTTTATTTATGGACCTCTGCACTTTTGGCTGTGATGACTTCATTACTTAAGTAGTTACCGAAACTGTATTTTTAAGGATTTTATACAATATTTACATGCAATACAATATAAATTGATTCGTTTTTCCTTTGCCAATCTTGTTGTTTTTATTTAATTTTGTTCATTTCAACATATAATGTCATTATTTGCAAACAAACATGGCCGCAGAGTGTATTTTGGGCACATTGTTATCACGATGTGATTTTTGTGTTTTAAAGAAACTGAACACCAAGAAGCAGGAGAGAAAATGGGCTTGCCTGTTTTTGTTTTCTTTATTTCTAATGTTACCATCTGGGCCAGGATGAGATTCGTACATTATGAAAATACACTGGTTTTACGGTATGAAAGCAGAAATTTGAAAACTAATGTTCAAGTTGCTTTAATTTAAAACAAAAAAGCAAAAATAATTGCAGCGGCAACTAAAATATTTTTCTAATATTTTGAGCGATGCACCGATTGGCTGGTCAGATATCAGAATCAGATGATTTTCTGTTGATCGGTTTTGATCAGTGGGTCAAATATATTTTTAAAAATCATTCTTTAGTTTCCTTTTATCTGTAAAACTAAGAGCTGACTTTATTTTTCTATCGTTTCACCAACAAACCGCTTTTATTTTGATGCAGTTTTCTAAGTTAATCCGATGAGTTAGGGTCTTATGCTTTCATTTAGAAATGAGGAGAATCTCTTGTTTTTTTCTGTTTGATTTAGCATTATTACCTCAGTCAATAAACTTTTACTTTTATTTATTTTTTGATCAAAATTTCCCAATCAGAATTGGAAAAATCAGAAAGTCTCTGGTGAAAGCCTCATCAGTGCCTTGGATTGTAATACATAGACTTAATCCTAATTTAGTAGCAGTTGTGCTTTTTGGGCAGAATATTCTAACTTTTTGACATTATTCACCTTTTAGATAAACACATAATAAAGTAGCAGGATTTGTGTATTTAGGTTGACTACCTTTAGCTTAAAACACAGTATTGACGCTCCGATCAGGATTTACCAATTTCTGCCTTTGTTTCCATTTAAAGTCACGCTGAGTCAAACTTTCAATGATTTTGGATTCCTATTAAACTGTAAAAGGGAAAAAGAACAAGTATGAAATGAAAGTAAATGTGTCCTAATTTAAATTTAAAGTAGGGCTGGGCAATACGACTTAAAAATATCTGGGGTTTTTTTCTCTTCCCGTTAAGAAATATACAAATGACAGAAAAATGCTGCTTATATTTAAATGATTTGTTCTGTGAATTGACCTCAATTCAAAATAAAAATAAATGGATGTTAGACGTTCTGAACTAACAGACCCCCAAAATTTAGATTTTCCAAAAGTTAAATATTCAAAAATAGAAAATTTGATTAATCTCTAAGATGAATTTGTCAAAGCAAAAGTAAACAAAAAAAACAAAACGCTAAAATTGGGAAATTTTGAATACAATGGAAAACACAGCCTCAACTTAATTTTGAATTATTTAAAAGAGAATAAAAGTTTAAAGAATTTAATTTTTCAGGTTTAAGCCACTGATCCGAGCCGATTGAGGGAAGATCTGCTGCTTTACTGCTCGGAAAGTTTCTATATCATGAACATCTGGAAGCTGGAAAACTTTTTAAGAAAGCTAAATTTGTTTTCAACATACAGAAGGGTTGACTTTCAGCCAGCTGCCCTGCAGTCTGCAGCAATAAGTAGTTGACAGGGAACACTAGGGTGGGGTGGTATGCTTTCAGATAAATCCCAGATTGGAAAAAGAAAAATTGCTGTCTTTTCTAAAAAAACAAAAAAAATAATAATAAAGCCATGAGAATAACAGAATAATGAGGCGATTTTAACACGTCTTATAATTGATTTAAAAAAAAAAGTAATTTTAATAAGAAAAAATGTTCTAGATTAATAAGATCCGACATGGCCAACTCTCTGATCATTCACTTTTCTTCCAAATAAACTCCCGTTACTGATGATAATTTGATGCTGACGTGTTAAAACATTAAATATTTCCTTTAAACCAAAACCTAATTTTTTTGTCGTTGTTCTCGATTACTTGTTCATTCTCCTAATATTACGACTTTGTTCTCATGATTAAAGAAAAACGTAGCCTACACCTAAAAATCAAAGTCCAACTAACTACAAGCTGTAAAATATGATGGACTTCAAACTACAGAATAACAAAGATTGCATTGGTGGGAAAAAGAAAAAAACTGATTTTCCAAAAATTAAACCTTCAAAACCCAAAAACTGGTTTATTTCCCATGCATGACTGCTAAAATGTAATCTGTAAAAATGTAACACCCAAACAGAAAAATCTGCCTTTATAGGCAGATTTTTAGGCCTGGTAAAAGGACAATTTTATCTGTTTTAAAGCTGTACGTTTTTAAAATCTTGATCCCAGTAAGCGACACATTCCCAGTACAAATAACCGGACAAGAGGAGGAGGAAACATGAAGTCCACACTTTGATTCCTGGACTTGTTTCAGAAAAACTCACTTCCTGCATCATATCTAGTTTTTAGTTTCAAACATGGACGTCTGTTCTTTAGTTTTTTATTATTTTTATTGCATTATGGAACAAATACATCCCAGATGAGTTGCAAAGTGAAGGCAGCTGCCGCCACCTCGTCTGCTCAGATTCAGTGCATTTTGTGCCTTGATAACTTTTAAAACAACCAGAAAATATTTCAGTTCCGCTCCTCTTTGAGTGAGCTGAGGATCATGGGTAATGTAGTGAAGTGGGACTGATGAAAGAAAGCAACAGAAAAGCCTTTACTCTGCATCTCTGTGAGGCAGCTCGGACTATATTATATGTAATATGTGTTGTGGAGCTGCAGCGGAGGGTTATCTACTGTGTGGATCTTGGGCAGACGGAGGGGAGATGCGGCGCGGGGCGGGAGGGCGCCATGTGCGGACCGGCTGTTTCCTGTGTCGTTTGTGTCATAATGTGTCTGTGACTGAGGGGACAGGGTTGCCTGTATTTATAAAGGTTTGATTTGTTTTCTAACTGGGGGTAAACAAGGGAGGGTTGAAAAAACAAGGAGAAAAAAAAGAACGTTCCGCGTTTGTGTTCGAAGTGACGACTAGAAGAACAAGCGACAACTGGACGGCAAAAAGAACAATTTGGTATTTTTGAAACGAAACAAAACTTGGCATTGCGATGCCACCATGTGGCCATATGATGCAAGTTCATGACGAGGATGAAACCTTTATTTTAATGTTATTTTTTTTTATTATTATTATTATTTTGAAATCATATTATTAATAAAGTCATTAAGAACTGAAGCGCTGCGCTCTGAGTGTGAAGTCTTTGACCGGCGTGCGACCCCGGGTTCACCCCGGGTTCAGGGGAAGTTCATGTTGTGGTCAGCGCTGGCTGTTTGGGGTTAAAAGGTAACGGGGATGCCTGTTGGTAAAAACTGATCAATAAACCTGCTTTCAGACTCAAACAACAGGACTTATTATTTGCAATTCACAACTGGAAGAGAATGCAGTGAAAGGAGAATGTCAAATGTCTTTTTTTCCCCTTTTCCTCGCCTACAAAGGCAAATGTCAACTTTAAGATAAAGAAAAGTCTTTTTTTATAAATATATTCTACCCAGAACTCATGCAGCAGTTTTTATCTTCACCTGGTCTAATTCTGTAAAATAAATGAATAAATAAAATAATGAACATATTAGGTCTTTGAAGCATTTTAAGCATTTTTGTAGCTGCAGATGCATCCTTTGCTACAAATGATAAAGTGTTCACTAAAGGATTTCTACGTTATTTTGCATTTTGACCAATAAAATGTTTTCCTATTTAAAAAAGTAAGTCCATCCATTTTCCTACACCCTGGTCCCTTACTGGGGTCGGAAGGGTTGCTGGTGCCTATCCCCAGCTATGTACCGGACGAGAGGTGGGGTCACCCTGGCTGGACAGGTCGCCAGTCTGTCACAGGGCAACACAGAGACACACAACCATGCACACACACACACTCACACCTAGGGAGAATTTAGAGAGGCCAATTAACCTGACAGTCATGTTTTTGGACTGTGGGAGGAAGCCGGAGTACCCGGAGAGAACCCACGCATGCCCAGGGAGAACATGCAAACTCCATGCAGAAAGACCGGGGCCGGGAATCGAACCCAGAACCTTCTTGCTGCAAGGCAACAGCTCTACCAGCTGCGCTACTGGGCAGCCTAAAAAAGGAAGTATGTTTGCATATTTTAATGTATAAAAAAGGAATAATGTGCAGAATGTACCAATTTAGTCAGTGAATGATGAGAATCGATTACTAAGATGTTCATTAGTTTCCTCCCTTAAAGTGTAAATTGCTTTGGAGTCCTCTGACTTGATCATTAGTGTTCAAATCCAGACCATTTCCAATTTAGGATGGACAGAAAAAGTCAGTGGAAACCTTTTGAGATGTGCCACCAAACTCTTACAGAGGTAAACTAAATGTTTTTTTAAATTATTATTATTATTTTAGCAAGAAATACAAATGCATGCCACACTTCTCAGATTTTATATTTGTAAAAACTACGACAAACCTTTGTTTGTCCATCACAAAATCCCCAGAGACGCATGTTGTAGTTTGAGATGTGATAAAAAATGTTGCAAATCAAATGATGAAGAGAAAATCTCAATTTAATTTCCATCCAGATTCTTGTGGACCAAAACTTTCATTCTTTAAAAATTATTACATTTGAAATCCTTCATGGTTTGCTGGATGATTTATTAAAAATATTTATCCACCGCAGACCTCCACACTCACACCTATTCCAGAACAGATGAAAGAAATCTTCACATTTGTGTCAGGATGAATGGAGCTCCTTCACTTTGTCTCTGCAGCATATTTCCTGATCAAACAGCCGCTCAGGTTCAGGTCAACTCAGCTTCTGTCTGGGCTCTCGCGCTGCTAGAAGCATCTCTGCAGCTTGTTGCTCGTTTACCAATAAACCGCAGCTTTATTTAGATCTGCTTGTTCTTTAGACGAATGATGCAGAAACTGAAAACCCACTTAACCCCCGACGCTGAATTACCGTCATTTCCTTTATTCGGCTGTTTAAATAACTCTTATTTACAGTTAACTTTAGCTGCTTGAAGAGAACCAGAACCACCGAGTTATCACTTCCTTTACCGCTGCCTGAATGCTTCACACCTAAAGTATCATTATGTACAAACAACCGCATGGATACATCAGCTATACTGAGTGCAATTAGCTTTAGTTTATGGTTTATATAATACAAAATGAAGCCTTCAACAAGGCCAGAGGACGCAGACGCAGCAGAAAGGCGTTTCCAGCTGATGCATGAACTTAACATTTCACCGTCTGCCTGGATGAAACAAACCGATTCAACCAAGAAGTGTAAATAAAACAAAAAATAGCAAATATTTTTACAATATTCCACACAATAAACAAGTGAGCGTAACACAAACAAACACAGGATTTAAAAAAAAGCAACAGATATGGCTTCATGTTTTGGATTTAGAGAACTTCACTGCATAAACACAACATATTACCAAGTATTTTTAGTCTAGTTTCTAATGCAAGTATCTAACAAGTAACTTTTTAACAAGCCTGTTTTAAATAAATTTATTAATATTCATTAAAAAAGTTCTGGTTCCTCTGGCAGATTATTTTACTTACAACCTGGGAAAAATGTCTGTTAGTGGAACTAGTACCTTTTTTAATTAATATTAATGAATTATTTACTTGAACAAGCTCCCTTATTTTGCTGAAAAGCTACTTGTCAGTCGCATTTAAAGTATACTAAGATATTCGCATTGTTAATTATACCAAAAATACTTAGTAATATTTTGTGTTTTTGCAGCATTTGACTTCAAATGTTACATTTCTTGCTAAAAACTGCAGCTAAAACATTTTTTTTAACAGTTGATATGTTTTTCTTGGTAAAAAAATAAACAGCAACTTTGGCAAACAGAAAAATAAATATGAGAAGTCATTCCTTTAAAAAACCAACTCCGTTTTTGGATTTTCTGTCTGTAGCTCAAGTATTTCAGTGCGACAAACGGCTCCGTCTGGATTCTTCGTCATAGTCGAATAAATAGCTGCGTTTATATTTAAAAACATAAAGCTAATTCTCTGCTTTTGCCTGCACAACAAGAACAAAGCGAGACGAAGCGGTCCAACGGGAACCAAACGACATCAGGAGGCATTAGAGAGATGTCCAAAGGTCCAAGGGCGTCTACTGGGGAGGCAGCGGGTTCTCCTGGGTCGTCGTCTCTTTGTAGAAGTTGTCGATCTGCTCTCTGTACATCTTCAGCACCACAGGCCGCTTCAGTTTCATGGTCGGACCTGTTGGACGAGCGAAGGTCAGCGGTTAGGATGGTTACCCAGAATGCAGCAGCTGCAAGGCGATTCTTTGAGCTTTACCCAAACAGGGTTTGGCTCGGCTGTTAAATCGCAAACCTGCTACTTGAATTCCTGTTAGTAAAGCAACAAAGAAGAGGAAACTGAAGAGCACTTTGCAGAAAGACTGATTTAAAGTCTTTTTCTATCATTTAGCTGCAGAAACACTAAATCTTACCAAGTATTTTTGTAGTTTTAGTGTAAATATCTTCGTGCACTTGAAATAAGACAAAATTAACTTTTTAGGAAGACATAGGAGATTGTTTTAAGTAAATAATTACTTAATATTGATTAAAAACAAATACTAGTTTCCCTAGCAGATTACAATATTAAGTAATTATTGACTTAAAATAACCTTCTGTATCTTGTTAAAAAGTTCTTTGTAAGTTTGGTTGGTTTTATTTTAAGTTTAGAAAAATATTTGAACTACAAACTAGACCAAAAATGTTTTTTTGCAGTGTATTCTACCTAAAACAATGTTTTACTTTCATTTCTTCAGGGCTCCTAATCCGGCTGCATTTCACGGGAGCTCTTATAAAGTATATAAAATATATATTAGAAGGATTTTTTTATGCTTACATTAAAAATATTTTTGTATTCAATAAAAAAAAAACTGGGTACAAACTTAGCTACTTTTGACTGAATTAAAAGATGAAATTGGAGCAGGACTTTTACTAGTGATGCGCTGATTGATCTGCAAGAAATGGAAATTGGCTAATTTTCCCCTCACTGGTTCTAATTGATCACATCCAGTTGAACACTAAAGAAAAGCCAAACAGGAAGCATTAAACTCATCGTTCTCACTGACCCAGCTCTCCTCCGCCGACTGAGAAGTCCCGCTCCAGAACGATCCACTTCTGGATGCGCTGAGCGTTGGACGTGGCGTTCTCGTTGACCCGGTTGATCCCCTCCTGGATGGCGGTGTGGACCGCACGGTCCCGGCCGCCGGCAATGTCGGAGACGCGCGTGGCGTTGCTGCCCAGCTTCCTGCAGAACTCCACGGCTTCAGGCGTCAGCTCGTCCTCGGGGTCGCCCGTCTCCGCGTTCACTTGGCACTGCAGCGCAGCAAAAAAAAAAAACAAACGACTTCAGCTTTAAACGGCTCAGACTTTCACAGCTTTGGCCTGTAAAGCTTTAAAATAAGACAAACTGACTTACACCCAAGACAGCACAGCTTATCAGTTTCTATTTACATTTTGTTTAAAAACGTGGCATTTTAACAAAGCCTTTTTAATATTCAATAAAGAAAATCTTTACTTGCATTATAGAAGTCAAACTGTTCTTAATTCATGAGAATCTGCCTTTGAGGTTTTCATTATCACCTTAATCTTTAGCTGCCTTCTCAGATTAAAGTCAAGAATCTCACTGGTGAATTAAGATTTTTTTTTGTATCATTAAGAATAATAAATATTAACGTTTAAGTGTAATATAATTTCCCTACGATGAAGAATTTCAAGTACAACACAAAGTATTCGTCTTTTCACTCCCACCTGACCTCAGTGACATAAACTCATTGCCACATTTCAACCCCAAACTCAACAAATCTAAAAAACATAGGAGTTTTTCAGATCAAAAACACTTTGATCTGAATAACATATTTTTTTAAGCTTGATTTTACTTTTGACTCAACAATTTTGGCCCATGTGACAAAAGTTTTGCACCAGTATCAAGCTGCATGCAGCCTGCAAACATGATGATGTAGTTTCCTTAGGCAGCAGCAGGGGGCAGTGTTGGACGCTAAATGTTTAAAGTTTGTGCCGTGTTTTTGTTTCTGCCATCAGTGACGACAGTGAATCTTTCTCAGATTAGATAGAGAAGATAAAGAATAGATTTTTACAATATTAGTACAGTGATAACAATGTGTCGCCATCTTATCTGAGTGATAAAAAGAGAGAAGCGTATTGGAGTTTCTCACCTTAATGGTGAGCAGCATGGTGAGAAACTTCCTCTTATCTCCGATCAACATGGCGTTGCTTATCAGCGGAACGGCCTCTTTCACTGCGTCCTCGATGGGGATCGGAGGGACGTTTTCGCCTCCTGCTGTGATGATCATCTCTGCAGGAAAACATGCGGTTGGTTAAAAAACTAGAGTTTATGCTTGAGAGTAGGGATTCGTTGCAGTGTGACCTCACACGCGCAAAAATCCCACGCTATTTCCCTGCTAGGCAAAAAGCTGCTAGTTGATGATGACTAGCATATCTTAAATATACACCTGATATATAAAGCAAAAAGAAACGCAGTGCTTTGCTACTAATTGTTAACACTGTGGTAACTATATAAAGTCAGGAAAAAAAATTGTGAGGTTCTACTAGTTCATTTATGCTAGCTTAATTTTGACAACGGTACCATGTAGATGTGCTGTGTAATAGGGTGTATTTCGGTTCAGTTATAAAAATAAACTAACTGAACCGAAACAGTTCAGTTTGGGCATGCTGTCCTGGTGACCTATTATCACCAGGACAGCTAATCATTAATCAGGTTGATTAAATTAGCTAATCAACCTTGCAGTGTTAGATTAGCTAATAGCAGCGGTAGCTAATCTACCACCCCGATCTTTTTTTTAATAATTCCAAAATAAACATGAAGTCTCAAAACGTGAAACTGTAACGGACTGAATGTTATGTTCTTTGTGTGGGAAATGTTTAAGTGTTTTTTGGTGATGAATCCAACGTACTGACGTTTGTAGTGACGTATCTTGTCAGTTGCTACGGCAACGGGTCTGCGTGTAGCGTAGCAGCCGACACAGAGAGCGAGGGGAAAAAAAGTGGGTTTGAGTTGTTTTTGAACGGGTTTTCTCTGTTATTTTCTCTTTGCTGTGGCCCACTGCGCCAAATTAATCATACCAACATCTCCGGGTTTCATTTAGTCATCAGAGTTGTTCTACCGCGGCACGTAAAATAATCATCTTTTTGTCCTCCACCGCTGTGCGCATGCGCCAAATCTCCGGACGTAAACAGTAACATGCAGGGAGTCATGAAATTCGCCTGGGGAATCGGTGGAATACCTTTGATACGACCGGTGATGAAGAGGAACCCGTTGTCATTGTGTTTGCCCAGGTCGCCCGAGTGCAGCCAGCCGTTTTCGTCGATGGCTTCCTGCGTCTTGTCGAGCATGTTGAGGTAACCCATGAATACATGGCGGCCCCAGAAGCAGATCTCACCGTTTCCCTCCTCGTCGGGGCTGTGCAGCTTTGTTTTACACCCTGGGATCTCTTTACCACAACTACGGGACAAAAAACGTCATTTAATCTGCTTTTAATTTGCTGTTAATGACAAAAAAGTGAGTGGTAAATTTAGGAAGCTACTTTCAGCTTCCTAAAGTAGCTTCCTACTATTTGCATACAAATATTTCAGGGGATATTTGTATGCAAATCCGACTATGGTGGGTCGTCCTACTTTTTAATTTAAATGTAAAAAAAAAAATATTTAAAATACTTTGCAAGACACTAATAAATAATTACATTTTGAAAATAAACATTTAATTGCCTAAATTGCAATAAAATAGTAATCCTTTAGTGAATCTGAATGAGTATAAAAAATGCGACTGCAGGAGTTTTGGGTGGATTATATTTAGAGACAAAGGTGTTTTACCTTAAATATATATATATATTGTCTTGGCTTCTTTCAGCAAATGGCGTTTTTTGAGTCTGGAGTATACATTGTTAACTGTATACTCCAGTTAACAATTAATCAATACCTGAATAATCTGATTAATCATTTCAACCCTAAATTATACATGCTTTAGTCATAAATAAGAAACTTCCACACCAATAAGACCTAAAGTTTTCTAGTTTTACAGATTTTTTTCTCACTATAGACACAGTAAAGCTAATTAGCTAGTTAGCAGAAGCCTCAATCGCTCCAGGTCGCAGAACAAAATGAAGATGTTTGTATGCAACTCAAACTTTTGCCTGACAGAAAAGCCCCACAGGAAAGAACTACACTTACTAGATTAAAATAATTCTGCAGTAAAGGCTGACTTACGTTTTTTCATGACTTTAAGACATTTTAAGCCATTAATTTTAGATACATTAGTTTTTTTCTCTAAATCTTTAAGCTCTTCTCTGTATCTACAGATACAAATGGATTTGAATGTATGCGCATCTGTACATATTAGCGCTATCTGCTTTGTGAATCTAGTGATATAATGATATAAATTCTACCTGGTGAGTTTGAAGGCCTCAGCTTTGGAGATGGTGTGGGGTCCGGTGCTCTCGCTCATGCCGTAAAGCTCGTAGAGAGGAATGTTGAGGCTGAGGAAGAACTCCAGGGTGTCTTTGGTGATGGGGGCGGCGCCTGTGTAGCATTTGGTGCAGCGGTCCAGGCCGAGAGCCTTGCGTACTTTCTTAAACACGAGCTTTTTGGCGACGTGATAGCTGAACGGGATGCGGGCATCTGCTACATTTCTGGAGGCAAAATAAAAAAATATGGAGAAGTGAAAGGTCAACTAAATGGTAACGCCACAAAATGTAACGTAGGGAAATAAAAACTTTAACCTCCACAAATTTAACATCAGAAAAAAAATGTAACCGAAACTAATTCTCTGAATGACTTTAATGTTGTTACGTAAGACTTACTGATTCATTTTGGTCAGATTGGTCTGCAGACCGACATCTTTGGCCCAGGCAGCAACTTTCCTCTGCACCGTTGATGATTTCGCTCCAACGGATTTCATTTTTTCCTGCATTTTTTCCCAGACACGCGGGACACCCATGAAGGCCGTCGGATGCACTTCCTTCAAGGTGTTCACCAAAGATCCCTGAGAAAATGCAGTGAAATGTTTATTTACCTGGTTTCCATAGAGAACCCTTTAACTAAGCCAACCAAAGCAGACAAAGACAGTCATGTAGCCCTCTGGTTATCTGCGTCCTGTTGATCATCAATGTCACGCTTTAATTGTGCCAATAAACATGTACAGGTGTGGAACTGGTTTCAAAAGCCGCTGTTGAGAGGAAGCGCATTGAGGTTTTATGCTACAGATAACATCGTGTAGAGATGAAAGAAATGAGAACTTTTTTAAAAATAGGAGGTGATTCATGCTACTTGTTCCTCCTGTTTTATAACATCCAGCATCTGAATTTAAATCCTTATATTTTGGTTGAAGCTGCAATTTGTAACTTATATTAAAAATATAAGATCTGTTGAAACTCGTCTCCCAGCGCTAACTAGCCTTAGCACCCATAAATTTTGCATTTCCAATGTCTAGAATTTTCCAAAATTTCAAGTTTTAAATTTTTTTTCTTTAGTTTTATTACATTCCAAATATTTTAAGTGCACAATTTGACCATCTTGCTGTTCTGCTAAATCAAACACTGAAAAACTTAAGCTGGACTGAAGATAATTCAGCAAAAAATCACAAGGTAAAAATCATCTGCTCTAACAGTTATAACTTCATCTAAACTGGATCCAGTTTAAAAACTGCAGATTCATTTTCGAATCATGATCTAAGAGCTCTGCAAAACACAAAATCTTAGTTATTTTGTTGAGTTTTTAGTGCAAATACTTAATACACTTGAACCATACACTTAAACCAACTTACAAGTAACTTTTTAAAAAAATATATAAACATTTTTAGTCAATAATTCATTAATAATGATGAAACTCGACAGCCTCTGCTATCAGGAAGTAGCTGCTAAGAGCAAGGGGCGCGCACACAGGCATGATTGACAGCGCCGAGCCCCTCCTCCTGGCTCTGATTGGTTGTTTCTAGTTAGCATCGCCAACAAAGATGGCAGACACAGTTTCACTGCCATTAACACATTTAGACATGGTGAGTTTTAACAAATATGTAAAAAAAACCCATATATTTTATAAAAGTTAAATACTGCAGCCTTAACTTTGTAAAACTATCAATTTAATCTGACATTTTGACTCCAACCAAGGTTATCATCTGAACTTTATGACTTGTGAGACGAAACGTGATACTGGTACTTCTGACTTAACCTAAAGCAGGAAAAGTTTCGTCTGGTTTAAGGTCAGCCTGTGACCTTAAACCAGTGACCTCACTTGGCAGCTCCTCTCACCTTCAGGGCGTCCGGCTGAGCGAAGTAGGTCAGCCCTCCGACCTTCATGGTTACCCAGATGTCGACCATCTGAGCCGCGATGTGGCTCAGCGGCAGGTAGCTGACCACCTTCTCCTGGGCCTCAGTGGCGTCCGTCAGCTGGACGTGGATACCCGTGGAAAGTGCGGTCCAAGTTATCTGAGGATAAATGAGAAAATGTGGATTAAAGTAAATGTCGTACGCCTCTGGGGAAGCAACTATAATTATTTAAAATTATATTTGCCTTTGAAAATAATTTATTGGTAAACAACTGACCTACTGAGTCCCTGTAAATTTTACATTTCCAGTCTTTGAGACTCAAAATGTTTGATTTTTTCTTTAGTTTTTATTACATTCAAATATTTAAGTGCAAAATTTGACTATTGTGCTATTCTACTAAATCATAAACGCTGAAAAACTCAAACTAGACAGAAATTCTTGGTAAGATTTTGTTTTTGCAGTGAAACAGCAGGAGCCTCAAACAAGCAGACAAATATGTATTTTGTAGTTTTTTTAGTGATGATCATTTATTTTAAGGCTTTATTAGTAACTCAAAGCTCATAGCAAAGACACCAAGTACGGACTTTATTTTTATTTTCTTTTAGAAATGTAGATTTTTATCATTAAGATGCTGGACTTAAGAACAAAATCAGTTTGTAAAATTGTGAAATTTTGATTCAGTATTTTTTCCGGCTGCTCAGGAACCAGAGCACAAAACTGGGCTAAAAGCGTCTAAATAATCAATCTGAAACCCAAGAAGCTCTGCAAGAACATCTGTTATCTTTCACTATTAGTTAAACAGTTTGAGATCCTAATTCCTCAGATTTGATTCTTTGCTTCTGAACTTTTGTTGCAGAGTTTATAAAAGTCCCTGTCTGAGTTTCACCAGAGCGTCACAAGATCAACCTGAGGGGTGCAGAGATGATCAGCAGGCGAGATGAAACATCCTTTGTTTACTTTTAGACCTTCTCACTTTTAGTATTTTTTTGTGTTTTAAGTGGTTATAACCAAACCATGCAGAAAGTTTAGGTAGTAAACGGCTGATAACTGCAAACGTAATCATGAGCCAGATTAGAAATGAAGGATTTTGTGGCTGTTATATTTAAATCTGAAATATTGTGTCGTGAAAACAAAACCTGAACTTATTTAATATTTTATGAGATATTAACTAAATTTAGTGTATTTGATTGAGATTTTATGTGACAGACCAACACAGAGTAGCAGCGCAGCAGAAGTGGAAGGAAAATTAGGTGTTTGAAAAATCTGAAAAGTGTGGCATGCATTTCAGCCCCCTAGGAGCGATACTTTGTCTTGTCCCACCTGTAGATTAATTTGCTTATAACTAGTACTTTTTTATCAATATTAATTGATATTTTTACTTAAAACAAACTCCTACATTTTGCTGAAAAGTTACTTGTAAGTTAGGTTTGTCTTATTTCAAGTGTATCAAGATATTTGCACCAGAAACTAGACCAAAATACTTGGTAGGATTTTGTGTTGTTGCAGTGCTTGTCAAAACAAGTTGGCCGGCTTTGGGCGCGCTCACGTCATACTCTGAAACCTGAAGAGTAAACTCGTGGAAGTTGAACTCTAACATGAGGACATTGCTATTTATGTCTATCCTGTCACTTCAGAGAGTCAGACCCTTGACATCTTGTGCTGATTCATACGCAGAGATCTTCCAGGAAAACAACCTTTATGAGGCACGCAGAGTCAGTGACATCTGACTCAAAGCATGTGACATTTCAGGATCTTGTCACTCACATTGTCATGGCTCAGCATCACGCCCTTTGGCTGGCCCGTGGTTCCTGAGGTGTAGATGAGCGTGCAGCATTGGTTGGGCTTCTGGCTGGAGATGATTGCATCAAGAGGCTCGTCCGGCTCGTCGCGGCCGAGCGCCATGAATTCTGCCCACTGTGGGGGAGAAAAACTAATCAGACGGGCTTTTTGGCAAACCTCTCTCTCTGTGTGTTTGTGCTTACCGAATATAGGTTGGGTTTCTTCTCTTTTAGTGCATCTTTGTACTGGATAATTGCTTTCAAGTGAGGCAGTTTGTCTTCAACCTGGTGGCAGAAACAATACATTCCTGTGAGGACAACACCTGTCTTTGTTTTGAACATTTTAGTTCACACAGAATCATACCAAGAATTTTTGGTCTGGCTTCTGGTGCAAATATCTTAGTTCACTTGAAATAAAACAAAACTTAACTTGCAGTTGGCTTTCAGCAAATATTGGAGCTTATTTAATTGATAAAAAGTTCCACTGGCAGAATGTTTCACTTATAACAAAATATTATAAGTGAAATAATCAAGCACTTTTTCATCAATATGAAGAAATTATTGACTTAAAACAAGCTCCTATATCTCGTTAGAAAGTTACTTTAAGCTTGGTTTTGTCTTATTTTTGGTGTACTAAGATACTTGCTCCAGAAAATGGCCCAAAAATACTTGATAAGGTTTTGAGTTTTTGCAGTGCAGCATCTTGACTCTCTGTTTTTACTGGCTAAACTCGAGTTTTCATGGCTGAAATCAAAACATATCACCTGATGTGAGGTAAACAAGTTTTCACCTTGAGTAAACAAATGAAGCAATTTTATTAGCTGAAACATTTTCAATTTTTAAAATCGCTCCATTTCTATTAAAATCAATACTTCTTGATAGTTTTTGTTAGAGCAATATTTTTCAAAATGAAATGGCTTCTGACGTCAGAAAAGCTACATTCACACAGCAAGCAAATGCAACTCAAATCTGATTGTTTTTTTGCACATATGCTACTTTTTCTTGGCAATCTGAACGGCCCAATTCTGATATTTTTACCAAAACAAAAAAGACAGATTTGTGCCACTTCCATAAGTGGCACTGAATTGGATACATAACTTATAACAAACTGCAATAAGTCTATAAGGAATTAAATCAGCACAAAGGAAAAGTACAAATCTAAACTGGTAAAAGCTGTGTTTTGATTCCTTTCTGGAACAGAAATTAAATCGTATATTCTGTTTCTCTGTGATTTACACGGTCACTCTCCTCTCACCTGCAGGATTTTCTGCAGCTGTTTGTGGTTCTCCACCACGATAATGTTTGCTTTGGAGTTTTCTGCTACATAGTGACAGGCCTCAGGAGAGTTGGTGGTGTAAATCCCCACAGCGAGTCCGCTGCCAGAGGTGAGGGAGAGTCAAAGTTAGCACAGTTCATCCTGACGGCTCAGTAAGAGAGAAAAACCTGCATGAAGGCAACAAGGAGGCCCAGCTTACTGGCAGGACAACAATACATTTTTCCCATATCTACAAGGATCTACAAGAAACCAGTATTTCTTAATAGAATAGATGACATTGCAGCTGGTTGGGTCACATTCCTGGACATCAGGTGTCAAATCCAAAACCTGCATTATGTGGACCTGAAGGCATCTTTTAACTGCATTTCATTCCTGCACACAAGTGAACCCTGGTGAAGCTGTCCTTTATGAGGCTAGATTACTTACTTTAATGGAGCTTTAGAAGAAAAAATCCCATCATTACATCACTAAATTAGAAACAAAGCATGAAATATCCCTGCAGATGTTTGGTGATGCAACAGCTGCAGCTGTAACCGATCGCTTTGCTCCGTTTTTATTCTGCTGGACGGTTCTGGTTTCTCAGACGGAGCGGATTTTAGCCGACTTCGTAACTCAGATGGTAAAATGTGGAAGTGTTTATCTGAAGTCCTGCTGCTAAAATCTGGGCTCAGTTCCACTACTGGGGAAGCAAATACTTAGAAAAATGTTTTATTTGATTAAAAAAAATAAATAAATAAGTCAAATGTGTGCTTTAGCAAAAAGAGACTGAAACGGAAAGTTTTCTGTTTATTAGGGTTGAAACGGTTAATCAGATTAATTAAATTAATTGCTGAACTAATTTAGTAATTAACGGGAGAATAAAGACTTTTTAAAAAAGGACATTTGCTGAAACTAATTTCCAATTACTTAATGGAAAAATATAAAATTATCAGAGTGACTTCAGTGAGTCGGCCTCTTGTTTGGCATATTGCTTTAATCAACCATTTGATCAGAAAAATGTCTCGGCTGGATAAGAAGCGACCTGCCGACCTTGACCTGCCAGTTGAGGTCAGACACTCGTACCTCGGTGATAAACACGCTGATGCAGAAACGCTGATCAACCATCGTGACCAAACCAGAGAAATCAGAAACCCACCCGGCCAAAATGGCGCCGATGTCGGCGATGAACCACTCGGCAGAATTGAAGCCCAGAATCCCGACGCCATGGAAACGCTCCAAACCGAGCTGCAGAAATATAAAATAACAAAATTTTAAAAATTAAAAAAATACTCAGTTAACACAATACTTTACCAGAGATGATCTTTGTAACATATTTTTATTCATTAAATAGGTAATTTATTAAACTTTTAAATCTTTTTAGCTTGATGATTTTTAGGAATGTTCTAAAACTTTTAACTTTTGATATTGTTTGTTTCTCATTGGTTAAAAATTATAATTTGCATTTAAAACGTAAGACTGCATTTAAGATGTAAATCTGTTCCATGAAAACTCCTCAAGTGGAATTTTTCATATTCTGTAAAGTATATATATATTAAGCATCTTTAGCTATCAATTATTAATCTGAAAAATAATCAGACAGTATTTATTGAGCTGCAGATGCATCCTTTCCTAAAAAAGAATCAAGTTTTCACCAAAGGAATTCTATGTTATTCAATTTTAGATCATTTAAATTTCTATGCCAAAAAATATTTTTTTTATATGCCTCTTTCAATGCATTTCTAATATTGAGCAAATTAAAGACTTACGTGCAGAATATGTAAATATTTTTATCTGGCTATTCAATTAATTGTCAGAATAATTGATTTCTGAAATAATCTTCTGTTGCATCATCACCACTATGTGATCCGTTGCTATGACGACACCCGACCATCCACTGAGTCCATAGCGATGTAAAGTGACGTTTAAATGAGCCATTTGAATTCATGCAGTCTTAAAGTGCAGAGAATTAAATATAATGTAAATATTATGCTGCTAATATCGGCTGAAGGTTTGTTTAAAAAAGAAAAAAATGTACCACAGAATGCCAGTGGATGTGGTAACAAATTTATCTTAACTGTTAATTATCCACAAATTTACCAAATTAGACATACAAGAGTATATATAAATGTCCAACTAAGACGTTAACACTTAGATAGAACTAAAAGTAATCTGGATTTTTTAAAAATTAATTTCCTAATTCAGGAGTTTAACACCTGAATCATGAAGGATATATCCAAACAAACTGAAATAAAATGGTTTTTTCCCCCTATAAATGGAATGTGGACAAAAATGAAATCATCTCCCCTGAAGACGTTCTGATCAGATTAGAGAAAAGAAAACAAAACCAACCTTTAGGAAGCTCTTGGCAGCAATGCGGCAGTCTTGGTAGTACTGTTTGTAGGTGAGGGATTTCTGCTGCTCGCCCTCCTTCCATTTCAAAGCTGTGAAGTTACTGAATTGTTCTGCAGCTGCAGCAAACATCTGGTTCACAGTCAGAGGTTCTTCTGCAGCCACACCGGAGTCCTCGATCCGGAGTTTCACCTCTCCGTCGCGCTGCGTCGTCCAGAGACGGAGCTCTGATGACGGCGGCGACAGGGAGTCCAAGCGCTGGGCATTCACTGAAACATGCAGAGAAAGACGCTCAGAGGTCTGAAAGCAAAATCAGTCAGTTGAGGAAAAGGCCTCATTTTCAGGAGACCTTCATGAGAGATAAGATAAAAATATTCAGTTTCTACATGCTGTTTTGTTATTCTGCTGTTAAAAAAAGTGTTTTCTTAACTACACAAATTTTAACGCTTAAAAAATTAAAACAATTCATCTTTTTCTGTTTTATTTTACATACAAGAGCCGGAACATTTGTGTTGTGTTTCTGGTACGTCCGTGAATCTGCCACACAACAGCAGTGGACGATAAAGCCGCTTCTCTTGCCCCACTGGGGGTTAATTTAAAAAAATGATCTGATTGCACAAAAAGGAGTTAGCCGATCAGCAAAGCTACTGAAGATTAAAATAGTGTCTCAATGTTAAACAGGCTGCAGCAGGACAGACGTCACTTTGAAGGAAGTTACATGAACGATCAGGGTTTCCTGAAACACTTAAAGCTGAATGGTGATAATATAAATGCACCAACATGATGCTTAAATATCCTAAATAACAGATTAAAAATGACAAATATCTTTGTTAGTTAGCTCATATTTATATTTATTCTATAATTTAGCATCAAGAGTTTTTGGATGGAAAATATTACTTATTTTGTCGATATTTGGTTTCCGATTAAGATGCAATTAATTTATTCTAATTAACTCGATTAAAACTTTTGAGTCCTGCCAATATGAAAACACAAACACGTCTTGTACTTGGGGTATTATGAGTCGGTGTTGAATCTAATTAACCTCTGCTGGGCTCAGGCGTTTTAAGGTCCATTTGGATTCACTCAATGACAGATTTTCTAAATCGTTTCCAAAGCCAAAAGTTTGCATACACCTCAAAACATGCCCTATAATAAACTTTTGAACTGCACAAATTGGGCCAACTCAACAAGAATTAACCTCCTGAAAAAACCGTTTTAATATAAAGAAAACGTTAAAAGCAACTGTTGACAAGGATCTCTCATTACTCTGGCATTCAGTGAACAGAAATAGCTTGCCTAATCCTGACTGATCTAAAACAAGAAAAGTTTAGTCTGATTTAAGGTCAGACACGGAGAAAACAGGATGTGTGTGTTTAAACGGTGCAAACCACAAGCTAAAGCTGACAGGTCACAAAGATGTCAGCTGATTCCTGGTTTAAACTTTAGCAAAAATCTGCGTCACATTTAGAGATTATTATTCTGTTTATCCATTGAACTGTCTGTCGTATCTAATCTATCAGTTTACTATCATACTCTGTTTCTACGTAGCAGCAACTGTAGAATAAACACTAGAACCAAACCAGTGAGTGCAGCAGCAGCTGACATTGTCTTCTGGGTGCCATAAAACCCAAAGGATATTAATAATTAAACTAGGAGGCGGCTTTTCGCCCCTTTGGGAGTTTGCAGTGTGACAGACCAGATGGGATGTTGCCTAACGATCTGCAGGATGTTTTGAATATAAAGTGGGATCATATGGTGGATTTATTACAGAAACAGCAGCTGCTTATCAGTTTCTCTAACAAGCTGGATGGTGAATAACTTTCTCATGGAAAAAAAAAAAGATGTATTAGCTTTTCTTTTTATGTAAATGCCGGTTGGGCCTACTGAATAAATTTCCACAGAATAAAACTGTCTAAAAATAAGATAAGAAATGCTCTAGTGGATACACATGGAGTTTATTGTTATCTTTACGGATAACAACGAGGAAACAATTTTCCGTCAGTGACTTTAACAGGAAAGGAAGGGAAGGGAAGGAAAGCGGAAGGAGCGTTTGTTCTGCCAAAGAATGTTTCTCCTTCCTCAGGAAAAGACGTGCACTCAAAAATGCTGAGTTCAGCAACGAGAACAGACAGAATAACTGCATCCAGGATTACAGTAAAGCCTAAAAGTTATTTTTTAATCTTGTCGTTTAAATCCACCTGCTCAGACAACGAACACGTGGCGGTTTTCCTTGGGGCCTCACCCTGTGGCGTGTCTGAGCTCTGCAGAACCGCGGCGGCGGCTGCATCTCCAGCAGCGGCCTCCTCCTCCTTCCCGGTGGACTCTTCCTCTGATGACTCACTGAGGAACAGGAAGGAGGAAAACACATTTATGAGCGAGTGAATTCCCAAAGGAAGTGGGGAAAATCTGAAGGAGGGAGGTGAAATGGTGCAGAGTCATCGGGGGGAAAACAGCGGTTGTCATTTTGACCTGCATTTAAAGGTCAAAATAAATACAGTCAGCTGGATTCCAGACTTCATTAACAAATGAAAAGTTATGCCAATGATGCTTTGATTAACCTAAAAACTTCCTTTACCATTTCAGTTTCGCTCTTACAACCAACATTTCAGAAAGTATTTTACACAAGATTCTGATTTCCTTATTTCTGTGTGAAAAGTGATGATGAGGAGTTTCAGCCTGAATGGCCTCTGAGCTGACAAGCATGTAGAGTATTTATAAATGTAAAACATTCCATGAACACCATGAACATTATTTGTTAAAATAGCTTATCTTGAAGACATAAAGAAATAAACATTTTGTTTTCTCTGCCTTTTTGTCGATAAGGAGTGGTAAATTACAGTACCATCAGCATAGAAGTAAAAACCTAAATTCAGAATGGTTAGATGCTGTATAGAAATAACAAATGGGCCAAGAAGTGAACCTTGGGGAACTTTTTTAGAAAATAATAAGCGTGTGCAGACCATACAAATCACCCACTGGCAGCTGAAGCAAAAGGAATAACAAACGTTTTGGACTCGTTTTGTTAGATGTAATTTCCTAAGCTAGCCGTTGTAATGCATTCGTGTTGACGTACTTTGCTGTGTCCACAATGCCGTCATCAAGGGACGCTGAGCTGTCTCCTGCTCCACAGGACTCCAGTGTTCCTCCTGCCTGAGGAGGCTCCACCACCACTGGTTCGGACATGGCGCTGGGCTCGCACGCGGTCACTGCAGGAGACAAACGTCACGATTCTTTAAGCTTTAGACGCAGTGAAGAACAGGAACATCAGCCGGATTATATATCAGAGAGAGGAAAACAACGCACATGAAACTTTGCTCATTTTTTTCTTACTGTAATCGAAATGTCATTTTTACAGACAGGAAAGATCATATGCAAAACAACAGTCGCAGGAACCAAATAAGCTTCATGTCACAAATACTGCAGCTCATTGAAAATAGTTGCTTTCAGTAAGGCTGAAGTGAAGGCTTTGAATAGGACATAAATGTAAGTTCTCTAGTGCTACTTTGTTTTGTGTCTCCATGTTTCAGTCATCAAACCCAAACTATCATTGTGCGATCAAAGGAAATGGGTTAGGATTTTCCAGAACCAAGGAAACGCCATCAACGGCTGAAATCTGTAGCCGCTCACATGGACAAGAAAAATGCCTTGTGGAGAAACATTTTATTACTAGATAAGGGAAAGATCGAGGTATTTGGCCAACTGGTGGTGGCAGCGTAATACTGAGGTTTAATAGTACACCACTATTAGTTAGTATTCAGCAAAACTCCCAGAAAGACAGAAGCTGTACAGAGTTGCAGCTGAATCCATCTGTTCAGGCCACATCCCTGATTACTCTGGAAAAATATTTCCTGTATCTTCTGGATCCGTGTTTGTTTTAAAATACAAGTTTGGAGTGACCCTTTATGTGTCTCTCAGTCGTCATATTTATTTTTGTCAACAGCATATTGACAAATGGCAGCACACAGTGACACACGAAAGATAAGCAGTTAAATAATTGCACAACTGACTCAAAGGGACCATTTATGATGTAAGAAAATGCACCTGTTAAAACAATCATCTATTCTAACTGTTATCAGGGAGCTGACATTTTTAGGTGATATATTTTTAACATGGTGTCTAATATTTGTCTTTGTGCCAGTGTTGAGTTTGAAACTGTAGCACCACGACTACTGTAATATAAAGAAAGGTTCTGAATGGATGAAGAAGGATAACCTTAAGCTTCCAACTCTTAAAAATTAGGAATAACGCTTTAAAGTTGGAGTTCAAATTAAATGAACTCCCAACATTTCTGATAATAAGGGCCACATAACCAGGGTTATGCCATGGCTTTAGAAAGAATAAGCAAATGTTAGTGAGGGGTGTATGTACATATTTGAGTCTATATGTCTAATTTTCACCGTGCAGTTTGGAAAACAAACCCATAACAGATCCAACGCTCAAAGTTTGGACGCATATGCTGTGTTTTGACCACATCTGCAGCTGAATAGCATAAAGATGCCCAAACAAAGACGTCTATTTTCACTCTCCAACAATCAAAGGTTAGAGCTTTAGCAGCGTTTTAAACATTGAATACAGGTTTTACAGAGGAGCCCTTTAAAGTTTTGTCTATTGGCTTTATTTTCACATCCTGACAGGATCTGCGTCTAATGCTCCCCAACAATAAACACGGTCACATCCGCGCCCTTTTCCCCTCGTTCAGACCTCTGCTGTTGACCCGCCTCGCTCCCTTATCTCATCTTTGACCTGTTTATTTAAGGGGGCTGGCAACACGTTCCAGCAGCTTCGTTTACTTGTTGTGGCAGGAACCTATCATGGCTCGCCTGTCAGGAACAATTAGGCTTCGGTAATGGGAAAGAAAAAGACTCCAGAGGTCACAGGGAGCAGGAACAAACATAGTTTGCTCAAACTGGGCCTTCATTAAGCAACCAACAACTGTGTCCAAATTAGTGCCGATCAAAACATTTGAGGCCTGCTCTCACTTTTAATCGTTCACATTGGCGAACGCTCAGGTTTGGGGGTTTTAAGTAACCCAGTTCAGCCTGCCGAGTCAGCCGTAGGTGAATGAGGGTGGAGCAGTGGGTGAACTGCGTCTTCAGACTCTGGCTTTGTTTTGGTTTTGGGTGTGACAGAGACCTAATCAGTCATGGGTCGGTATGACGTCACTACGGGATGATAACCTTGAGTAAAAACACAGAAATTTTATTGTATCACTGTATTTGCCTAAACTACTGTGACATATCGATTATCACAGTCATAATAATGTTATCTGCACTATATATTAGTTGTTTTTTCAAACAGCTGCTAGTGTTTCACAATAGCTGGTTGTCCTTTTAGAAAGCAATGATAAACAGAAGCAGACTTTTTCAGCTGGCTGTTTACTCTTGATTTTGTCTTGATAAAATGCCTTTTAATCACCAGTGTAAAGAAGATATGAGCAGGTTTGAAACTATACATTGACACCTTCAAACCAATCACTACATCAATGTTTATATCTAGTGAAAGTCGTACATCTCTTTGAGGTGTTTTAGGTTCAGAATTAGTCCAAAACGTATGTTGGCTCTCAATAGGATACATTTTGATAAATAATTTCCATGTACAGCATGAAACATGTCCAGTACAAGCCAAATTAAACTTTTCTTATTACAGAAAATCACATAAAGGCTAAAATGTTGCAATAATCTGGTTATACACCACTGATAGTTAGAAGGGTTAATTGGATCCTATGGCACAAAAAAAGTTACGCTAACATTTCAGAAACTGGAAATTGATTGTTTCGGCGAGAGTGAAACCAGTCAGGGAGGCTGCCAAGAACGACACTGAAGGAGCTGGATGGATCTCATAACAAGTGCTGATTGTGTTCAACATGTGACAAGAGATTCTTGTTATTTCCAGGATTACAACGCTGAGTTATGTTTTCTTTCAACGAAGATATCCACACCTGGCTAAACTTTCCTCGCCTCTTAAAGGAGAATGTGTTGTGTCTTCAAATAACATATTCAATCCAAAACCTTTAAGCTACAAAGTTAGGAATAAAGAGTGAAGTTTAAGCAATTACTTAATAAAAGTAATTGCTCCTGGTTTGTGGAGCATAGAAGCTGAGTTTTTCTTCTCCATGTTTGGTTCTGATTCTGGATGAAGAATAGACTTAAACCAGAAGACTTGAGTTGTCTGGAAGGTTTATATAACTACAACAGACCTATAATGTTTTTTGGTGCTGAGCCAAATATTATTTATAAACTAAATAACTATAATGAAGTATTTTAAAGTCTCCTCTGAGCTACAGAGACCAGACTGTAGCTCAGTGGACGGACTTTAAAACTGGGATGACGCATTTTATCTTTGTTTTAGTGAACACCAGCAGCAGCGATTTGGATCAGCTGCAGCTGTCTGACTTTTTAGGCAAACGTGTGAAAATGCTGTTGCAGTAATCAATGCGACTAAAGATAAACAACACATGGATCAGGTTTTTAGGATCTTGCTGGAATATAAGTAGCTTAATCCTGGAAATGTTCTTCAGGTGATAGAAGACCGACTTTGTAATTGTCTTTATGTGGCTCTGAAGGTTCAGGCCCATCACCAATCAGCAGCTTCTAACTCTAATAGCTGAAGCTGTGGTCACAATAAGATATTTTTGTAATTCCACTTCAAACAATCTGTCAACATATTAAAATAATCTAATTAATGAAGTGAAAATTATTTGTTTCACATCCTATATCATCTTCTGCTGGAGTAAACACTATACAGGTATTTTTTTCTTCAGGTTTTGCTTGTTGTGGGTAAAAATGTACTGCTAAGGATGAATCACCCGGTGGAGTTCGCCCCCCTGTACAGACTGACACCAGTGAGATGCTGCAGTCTTGCTGATGGGAGAGGATTATGACGATGGAGGACAGGCGAGCTTAGCAGCAGCTGTCCCAGTCAGAAAGGGAAAAGCAGCAACAGTTGAAGCGGCAACAGCACTTTTATTTTTGGACACTGGTTAATAGAGAAGCAAAGCAAAACCCTAATAGAGCAAAAAACATTTGGCATGAATCAATAGAGGGAATCCCCATAAAACACAGCAAAATTTCATCAAAAATTTTCAGTTTTACTTTGACTAATTGACAAAACTGCAGGGAAAAATCCCCTTCTGATGGTCTTTGTTTCTGTTTTCCCAAATAGGCTAAAGTAAGGTCAACTGAATTTATATCACCGATTGATCTACTGACAGACAAAACTGGGCGTGATCCTCTGCATCATTGTGTTTTTGTAGTGATCAAGCTAATCAGTTTGCAAGAAATTGATTTAATTAACAAATGAGCTTCTGCTTTTAAAAGACAGAATAGCAAAATGGAAAATTCATCCAGCTCTGCAGGCTGGGCTACACCCATTCAGCAAATAGACAGAGTCTGTCAGCTGTCCAGAGACTTAAAATACTCATCAAGTCAAGATTTACCTTTACTACAGTCAAAATTTAAAGAAAAATAAGTGAAATGATATATTTGTATTAGAAAATAAACTAGCGATTAGCTTATGGCATGAAACCTGTGGATTTTCATCATCTTAACTCATAAACATAAAATCCCCAACAACCAATCTGTTTTCTCTGAGATCATTCCTAAAAACGTTCTTACCAAACCAGATTTGCTAAAATGAAGCTCGTTATTCAGGATTAAGGCACTTCCTCCTACCCACACATTTTTTAAATGTTAAATTCATTACTCACGTTGCATTGTCAGATGATCCTTCTCTTCTCGGGTTGTATCCAACACGTTTTCTCTAGGATTGCCACCCTTTTGCTATTCTCCTTTTATTTTATTTTTTTAAATGAAGCAGATGCAGCGCTAATCCTACAACAGACCACGGTGCAGATCAGTCATTTTCAAATACTAGCAGCCGGCCGGCTCTGTTGGTCCCTCCTCCCGCTGTTACCCCACCCAAGACCAGCTCACCAGTGTCTTCCAGGCAGTCTCCCCTCCCATCTTCATTTAACTTGGTCTGATTGGCTGAAAAAGCTCACACCATGCATTACATGGAAACCTAAAAAAGAAGGAGGGGAAGTTGCAGAGAGGAAGCAGAGACACGTTTCCCTCCCCACTGATGATGCTGAAACTGAGACCCATCCCCCACAAGAGAAACGCCGCCTTTTCCACACATCCACACGCAGCGTGGGGTTACTATCGGACAAGTCGTGTGCAGAAATATTTTTGAAGGGCCGGGCTGCTTCATAATGTGTCCTACATTTAATGTTGCATTTTTGACATGACCTACAACCTGCTGTGAACAAACTTCAGTTAAACAAGCTTAACCTGGATGCCTTGATGACAAAGAAACATTCCTTTCCCTGTTTTCTACTTTTTAAACCACAACTGTAGGAGTTTTATGGATCACAGTTGATAAATTGATCATGATTATATTACCTAGGACTGCAAGCAGTTATAATGGGTTCCTTACACCTCTCCACGATGCCTAGGCATCAGCGGCGCTCTGCACGCATCAACCAAGTCGACAGTTTTTCAGGAGGTTAATTAGTGGAATGAAAAGCGAGTGGGATTGTCAGATTACTGGACAAACTGTGGCTACTTTTGCCTCGTTTCCATTGAGAAGTACAGCAGGCGTCAGTACAAAATTTTGTGCTTTTCTTTTGCAAAAGTGGTAAAAATACTGACCGTACCGCATCATTCCTGGGCCCAGTTCATTACCATTGTGGGTCTATAGGATAATGGTACGGTGTGGCCAGGGCCATGTAGGGCCCATGTAGGCGGTATCCCTACATAGGCAAACCCGTGTGGGACTCATATTATCTGCCCTCCTTTTCCCCATATGAGGCCCACCTAGGTATGCTGGCTGGGAGGGAATAAGAGGCATGACACAACTATAGCTGAAACAATTAATCGTAATAAATCGATTATGGAAATAATAATCTCCGCAGGGCAATAGCGCGATACAGTTAGGGTAGAGCTACCAGTACCAACACAGTCCATTGATAGAAGGACAGAAAAACAAATGAGACTTAATAATGAGTCGTGTTTGTTGTTGCACTAGTAATCGCATCATTACACGTCTGGATTGAATCCCACTTTGCCCAGTGAAAGTCTAACTGGAGGTGGAAAACCAGATCATAAAATATTGTAGGAAACAATGGGTCATTTGGAGGCTACAAATCATCACAAACTGGTATTTTTTTATTGTATTTCTCCTGGCTCTGTTCTTGGCTCATATTATTGCACTGCCAATTGCAACCACTATGACCAGCTTTAACTTGCTTGAACTTTGTTTTGCTGACCTAATTTTAGGAATTTGAATAAAAATCTTAGCTGCCAGCTAAACTCTGTAGCTTGACAAGCCAATCCTGCTTTTCTTGTTTTGTTTTCTGTGCAGGAAAACAAAGAACATAACCTGTTTGAATGAACAAATACCAGAGGTGCAGCAGGATAAAATAAAGTTCAATGCAACAAAAGTATTAGAAAAGTGCACAACGTTAAGAAAGATGTAAACAATAAAAACAGCCAGAAAACCACATTCTAATCTCCCTTGAAGGTACATGAATCTAATCTTAAAACTCATTCAAATTACAACATAGAAGAGCTTAAATGGTATACATTTAAGTTTCTAGGTCCCACTAAAAGAACTGACCTCACCCAGAGGTCTGCATGACCTCATAAATGTGTGCGTGCAATCAGTGCGATCAGTTGAAAACTGCAGCCAATGGCCAAGCGAGACAACATGACAGAGCCACTTCATCACTGCGCCACGTGACACCCAGAGCCGGCTGATCTGGTGCAACCACGCATGCTGCAGGGCGATCTCAGCGCTGACGCATTCTACAGATCGCTTCTCTCATCCCACACTCAGCAACAATGCATCTTATAGGAAAAGAAACACATGAATCACGAGTAAACCAATTAATTAGACAACCACATAAAAATATCTTATTTACTTGTATATGTCTAATGTTCTTGTTCCTGTTGGCTTAAACAAATGAGCTACGCTTTGTGTTACATAGTCAAATAACACAGATGGCCAACATTGTTTTACATCTTACTCTTTTACATGCAACCCAATGAGGATAAAGAAAATGTGATGTATTCTTATTGAAGCTTTGTGCTGTTCTTGCACTGATATTTTGATAATGACAGTTTCAGGAGTCCCAATATAAATATGCAAGAAAAGGGTGAAAAATAAAGGTATAGCATTCCATAGTGGTGATAGTTTGTTGTGCAGTGCCAGCTACTCAGCATTACAATATCAGAGCTGGCCCAAAGCATAAGCAACCTTAGCTGCTGCTTGTGGTCCATCACAGCAATGGGCTTCCAAAACCACTTACTTCTCATAGCTAACTACATTTATTAAGAATAAACATCTTAAAGATTATAATGCATCTTTTAAAGTTCAAGTTTGGGTTTATTTAGGATCTTAAAGAACTGACAACTGTACAAGTTGTAATGATAAAGTTGCATTCATTCTAAATATAAGTGTGAGTTCAGATTATGTTTGGTCGTAGTAAAAGTAGGAATGGGAAATATGGACTTTTTGTGTTTTTTATTGCAATGACAGCAAAACCCTTACAGGAGACATATTGTCTTCTGATTATGAATCAGTCGAAGACTTAAAAAATAGAAAAATAATCCTGCTGTGAAATAAAAATGCTCTTTATCAAAAAGGCTCGCGCTAAACTACACAGAGTAACTGTAATAAAAGTATTTTACACCATAAACACACACTTAATCATTGATCTCGTGTTTTTTTATTAGCCCTAAGCAGTGAAAACCAAAATGAACAAAATTATATCACTCTGTGGATAGTGAATATTTAATTCAGAAATATGTATGTATTTAAATTCTT
The DNA here is from genome assembly GCA_902982915.1 of Phalloptychus januarius. NCBI lineage: Eukaryota > Metazoa > Chordata > Actinopteri > Cyprinodontiformes > Poeciliidae > Phalloptychus > Phalloptychus januarius. The sequence continues at coordinate 5,386,015 of CADWAE010000076.1, read as the reverse complement.
TTATTGGTTTGAATTTTCTGAAAAATCTAAATTTTAGACTTTTATCTGTGAGCCACCATAATCACATGAACAAAAAAACTTGTGTATGATAAATTTATGCAAAATATGAGTTACACTTTTTAAAATTGCTTCACTGAAATAAATATACTTTCAATGATATCCTAACTTATTGAACAATACATTTAAATCATACTAAATTTGAGTCAATTATATTTAATTGATTACTACTATAGTACTTTAACATTCTAATACTTTGCTTATTAGTTATTACTAATAGACTGTAATAATTTGCTTATTATTAGTTAATTAAGTGTTAATAATGGCTTAGTATTAGTAATATTAACTTTTAAGCATAATACCTTAAGCTTAAAGTGTTATTTAGGCTCAAATAATACTTAAATAAGTATTTCTAAGCAGATACTTATTATTGTTATTGTTTAATAGTAAGCAAAGAATCAACTTGTAGCCGAAAGAACAATGAGCCAAATGATCTGGATCCTGCGGAAATCCCATCACTACCTCATCTGAGCTACACTCATTTTATGCAAAAAAAACTGCAATATTTAAATTATGAAACAGTTGTAGTGTCTTCCTAAGTAAAACATCCCTGTGTTTTAAAAGTGTTCAATAATTTTATCTTAGAATATTATACACTTAATTCCAGACACAAACTAGTTTTATGATTTCTCAAACTGCATTTAAGCATCTTATGAACGTCACAGTAGCTTGATTGCTAGCATCACCAAAGCCGGTGTACATTTATAACGTTCGGGATTTTAACTGAGGTTAATGAAACTGGTCGTCAGTTCGAGAAAGATTTTTTTTTTTTTTTTTCAAATTAACCGAAATAACCTCAGGAAGCTCATGAATTCTTGGCTGCGGAATGCTTAGCAACCGACGGACACGTTTTTCACTCTTAGCGTCTGCTCTTAGCTTTAGCTGCCTCTGTTCCGCAAACGGTTACTGTACATTCCATATGAACGACTTTATCTGAACATTATGCCATCAAAACGCTGTGTTAATAAGCACTCACCGCCAGAAGAAGCTTTTGAACGACGTCTGTCTCTGACTTTGACAGCAGGGAAATGAAAGGAGCTCTGCTGCTTGCTGGAACCAGCTGTCACTTTTACAGCTCCAAGATAACACTCGCATTTAAGCTCACAATGCTGGATCTCTCTGAAAAAAATAATGTTTTTAAAGTCGTATAGTCATAAGAAACTAGTAAAAAACTCAGATCATTTAAAAACTTACTGTAAAGTTTATTTATAGTATACCAGCTTCTGATTATCTAATATTTATTTCAGCATACTCAATAAATTAGAATATTCCTTATTCTAAGGCTCTTTTGTCATTTTTTGAATAGAAACTTTGAGCAGTTATTAATTTTTAATCAGCCCACATTTGTGTATTAAAATGTTTTCATTGATCTGGTGTCATAAGAATATGGCGTCAAAAACGGAAAATAATCAGAAATAACAAAAGGCTTGAAAACATCAACCTGTGTTTAATTAATCTACCATATGTAATGTGTTTCACTAGGTGAATTGAGCTGCAGAAATAAAATAATATGTTAATTTTTGTGTGTTTCTTTGTTACAGTAACAAAGAAACATATAAGTATTATATTCTAATGTTTTTTAATGTAAGAGTTCACTTTAGTTTCATTTGAACGTACTGTAATTCAACAGAACAGGTTGAATTAGTGGTTCATCGAAAGACCTTGGCAGGATTATACTGAGATTAGATTAATCTGGCAATTTGGTTTTGCAGCATAGATCTGTGCTGCCATCATGTGTTAAAAAGATGTGACTACATGAAGGCAAGATAAATCTGCAGAAAGTTTATTTCCCTGTGGAAATATTACAGACTGAGAAAGTGATTCAGATGTATATTAATGACAGTAAAAGAAACATTCAGGCGCTACATATTTGTATATACAGTTTTTATTTCAGAGTTATCAATAGATTTATGCTCGGATGCAAAAATAGATAAATACTTTTCAATTTGGAACAAATGTATGTTTTTAGCTAGCTTTTTGTGTCAACATATCAATTATGTAAATTTTTCAATATTTTATCAGCAATTTATACAGAACTGTATTTTTTACACAAAAGAACACCATACTTAAATAGACTCCAGTCAAAAACAGTAACTGTACTTTAATTGAGATTTTGTTGACAAATCAGCACAAAGTATGGTGCATAATTGCACGGCGATGAAGTTTGTGTCTTCCTCACACATTTCAGTGTACATTGGTATTTGTGGTTGTGTGACAACAAACTGAAGGATTTAAGGATTGTGAATACTTTATTGAGACACTGTAAAATTAAGCTTATATTTTAGTAACTCTAATTGTGCTATTTCCTCCTCAGAGACTGTTGTTTTAAATATATATGAAGTATAATAATGCAGAAAAACTGAAAATGTAGCAGCTTTTAAACCAGGGGTATCCGAAACACAACAAAGGGGTCATTTGGGGCTCTCTAAATTATTTTGTGTGGCCCTCAAGCACAATTCATCAGATCCAAGACCTTCTTGCTACAAAACAACTGCATCACCCTGCAGCCATAGACATGTAATAATTTGTCACTAAATATTTTATTACTTTTTTATTACATGAGATATACAACTTTTGGAACAGCTATAAAGTCTTCTAATAAATCTCCTTTTCAGATACTATGTAGAATATATTGTAACATCTATATGCCATGTCTAATATATTATTGTGTTAGCGTTATAGCATTAGTAAGAATTTAATACATTTTAAAAACAGTGAAGTGAATTACATTTTTATAAGGGAAACATTAGGTGTTCTATATTTGCTTTTCCCTGACAAAGATAGAATATAAAGATAATATATTTTTGATTAAAACATATTTTTTATTAGTTACACCCAGTGGGTAGAATAACCAGACCAACTTATTTAAGGGACTGCTATGTGGGTTGTAGGATATCACGTATAAGATATTTTTTATCTTGCAAAATATTAGTTAAATTTGAATGCATTTTTAAAAATAATGAAGTAAATAACATTTTAACAAGGGAAAGAATAGGTACTGTACTTTTGCTTATCTCTGACAAAGATAGAATATAAAGACAGAATATAAAGATAATATAAAGTTTTCACTAGCTTCTTTATTAAATATAAAATAACATTTGAACAGCAAAGCTTGTTGTGTTTTTGGTTAAAACGTATTTTTTTTTTCTTCATAAGTTACACACAAATTTGACACTTCATAATAATGTTACTCAAATAAAAATAAAAAGTAGGGTGTAGTAAAACTACTGCTAAAATATATTTTTTAACTGTTAAAGTAAATGTAACTAATTACTACTGAATAATGAATTTATAAAATATGGAAGTTGTACCGACTTAAATTGAATTGCTGAAATAACTTGTACACTGTTATTGTAATTTATTTAGAATCACAAGTAGCTGACAAAATCATCAACGGAAGATGTAACCCTACAAACTGATTTTTCTCCGACCACAGCACCTCCTAGCGGCGTAATTTAAACTAACAGCCCGCTCTACCTGGGCGGAGCGTTTTTTTCCTCTAGCCCCTCCCTCTCATAGTGAGGCCCCTGACGTAGGCGTTCGAGGGTAGCAACAGTTGCCTTGAGACCCCGCCGCGCTATAGTGACTGTAGCCGTGGAGACAGTTACTTACCAACGAGCGCAACACTCAGCAACAGCAGCAGCAGCAGCATCTGGAAGTCACCGAGTGAGTTGGAGAGAGGGAAAGAGAGCAGAACTTTTCTCAAGGCAAAGGTGATTTTATGTTTATAAAATTTAGAGAGTGATTTCGCTTAAAGGGAGAAAAAAATGTCTGTTCTCGAACGCGTCTTCCTGAATGTAACTTTCTCCTCTTTCTGGCATCCGCCCCAAGTTGCGAACAGCATTTTTCCCTTCCGTGAAACGATAACATTTCGCTTCTAATGTTCGCTCGGGAGCTGTTCCCAACTTCTTCAATAGCTTGCTTTCAAAATAGACCATTTGTGACTACAACTCCGAACTAATTCATCACTTTACACTTGTTGCTACTTACGTCGTTTAGTGGAAACCGAGACCTGAAAGCTCCTTCAGCTCAGTTCCAACAGGATGGATGGATGAACGTATAGTAAAGTACGGCTAATGCTAATTCCGTTCGCCGACATGAGAGCAACTTCACTTGTGAGTTTAAACGTGGGTGGAATTGTTCAGGTTTGTTGTGGGGGTTTTGTGGAGACAACACGGTTAAAGTTCGGCCGTTGGAGCGTCGCTTTTTTGGGCCGTTTAAACAGGTGGAAGAGTAGCTAGCTAGCGTTAGCACCGCTGCTTCTGCGGCTACAACTGTTTCCAACGTCCGCTACTTCCAAACTTCTTCAACGTAACGTTCACGACGCAGTTTCTTTCTTTAAATTAATTAAATATCAAACAGCAAACCGAGCTCTAGTATGTTTAAACTTATTTTCTAGCGGCGGTAGAGTCCCATTAAATTGAGTATTTCAGTTGGCTTCCATCAAATTGAAATTGACCCTAAATATAATTTTTACATAATTAGATTAATCAAAATCCAACAAAGTTAGGTTGCTGTCAGTATTTCAGGCCTAACTTTAATAACACAATGTGTTGTTACAGCTAGGTGGTGCCACTGCATGGAAATTCTTAAATATTAGTCTTATTCTAGTGTTGCGTTTAAAGTATTTTTTATAATTTACAGGCATCACCTGACGGTTTACTTAACATTAAGTGATTGAAGTATTCTTCAAACTTGCCTCTTTCACAAATTGCTCTTATTAAATAAACTCTTTAGAGCAAAGTGATTGTTAATAGGCAAGTTGTAGAGCTGCACACTTCTCTTTGTTCAACTGTCAGCTATTTTATCCAATTGCAGAGCAGAAAATTCATCTGAATCTCAGCCATAACACTAAACAGAAACGTTAGGTAAAGTTTTTCCCTTGTGGTTCTTAGTTGCCTTATCATCCAATTTATTGCATCTTTTGACAACAAATTATATTTATGCATCCTTTCAGGATTTTGCCTCAGTAGGTACATTATTTCTGTTATCAAAAAACATCCCACCAGATTGTTATTTGTATTTTATGCTGTTAAAGTGTTGTTTGGTATATGCAGTGATCAAAGATTTTGTTGATAGTTTCCAATCACCAATTCTTCTTCTTTTATTTTTTTGAAGTTGATTTTATGAAATCTATAAATAACAGTAAATGTCTTCTCAACTTTCTGAATAAAATGAAAGAATATTAAGGCTTAACAAAAACATTGATTGGAAAAATACAATAGTTTCTCTCTAATAGGCAATATTTACAGAGATCTCTGCTTCACTGAAAGTCTCCAAATACTATAAAATTTTATTGATTGTGGAAAAGAAAAATCTGAGCAAGTAAAAAACTTAAAGTAAATTATATCATATCTTCTTCACAAGGGAAATTATAATCATTACAGTTTTTCTTTTTTTAGAAATCTGAAATTGTACAAAAAACCCCAAAACAAACCATAAGATAATCCACATGTTTCCTTAAGCACTTTTAAAATAACTAACACTGATACTCAACTTAATATTTGAGAGGAAAAAGGTTCACATTTAGCATGATGTGTGTTGTTGTTAAATTAATTTATTGTAGCTCCACAGGAGCTAAAGTGAGATTCACTCTGGCAGAATCAGATGAACATTAAAAAAATATGCCACAGTTATTCCCTGTTGAGCAATGCACATTGGTATTGTTGGCTGGCTCTTCACGTTGTAGCATCTAATAATCATCCGGCAGCGTCACTGTTTCCTGTAACTCTATGCTTATCCACACTTTGGCTGGGAGTGTGTGTTATGACTCCAGATGACAGTTGACAAGACGCTTGAACGATCATGTTGTGTTTTACACCTCAGGCATTATTTCCTGTGATCAATTATTTATAAGTTCCTCAATGTTTGGGCCAGAGGTGATGTCACACTGTGTGTGTGAGACAGCAATTAGCATTACCCAAATCTGTAATTAAACAGGATTTGTCTATTATCTCAAAGAAAGAAAATGATTCCATCCATCCATTTTCCTGCACCCTTTTTCCCTTACTGGGGTCGGGAGGGTTGCTGGTGCCTATCTCCAGCTGTCATTTCGGGCGAGAGGCGGGGTACACCCTGGACAGGTCGCCAGTCTGTCGCAGGGCAACACAGAGACATACAGGACAAACAAACATGCACACACACTCACACCTAGGGACAATTTAGAGAAGCCAATTAACCTGACAGTCATGTTTTTGGACTGTGGGAGGAAGCCGGAGTACCCGGAGAGAACCCACGCATGCCCAGGGAGAACATGCAAACTCCATGCAGAAAGACCGGGGCCGGGAATCGAACCCAGAACCTTCTTGCTGCAAGGCAACAGCTCTACCAGCTGCGCCACTGGGCAGCCCGAAAATGATTCCGAGGTTGACATTTTAAGCTTCTATTAGCATTTAGCGCGACAGTTAGCATTACTAACAGCAGTCTCTGTTTCTTTTCTTTGTAGAGATATTAGATTTGTATATGAATTGTGTGATTTCCAAAAGCATTTCCAGATCCAGCATCTTACATGATAGACAAAACCAGACTCTAAACTGAGGAAATTTCTTGTAATACCATCAGTTTTCTGATGGTATTACAAGCCGACACGGCTCTCAAGATAATGCAGTTCTGGAAGCTTTTTACCCATTTGTCCATTACTGACACCTAAAATAGCTGATTCTTCTTCATTCAGTAACACCTTACACACCAAACAGTGTTGATTTAATTTCCAGTGGCCATGTTTTTTTTTTTTAAGACTGGAGCTTTAGTTTGGATCAGGGCATGGACGATATTACATTGACAGGTAGATTGGTGCTACCAGATGATTTCTCTCTGCTCTTTCAACTTGAACATGTTTCTATTAAACGTCTTTTTTGAATATTTGCACTTACATATTGAAACACAGAAAGGGTTTTGGATCAGACTAAACATTTGGAACCAACTTTAAGTTTCAATTTTTGATTCCTGCCTTAAAAACCACTATAAATTTTATGCATTTTGATATTTACAGCATAAATCAGACTTTGTTTTCATTGATATGTTCCATTTTCCTCAATTCATCTTTAGGTATAAAATATCAGACCAAGTCTGTTTTCTTTTATGTAAATTAGTTCAGTTATTCTTCATATGATTATATAGATCAAAGTGAATGTCTTGAAATTAGAAAATATTGCCTATGTTTGGGATTCTTCCAGCTCCTTTAAACTCTGAAGAAATATAAAGTGAGGAACTTTGATTAGTCAGACATTCCTCCCAGCAGCAATAACACCAAGTCATAACCGTGATATCAAAGCGATGACTCTGCTGAAACTGCAAAACCTCCACCCGCCCCACCTCCCCGTCTAAGCGTGACACTGTTATGTTTACATGGCAACTTGATACACAAAAACACAGAAGGCATGGAAAGAAAAGGGGTCAGAGAGGGCCAGGGAGTGAAATGTCCTCATCAGGTATATTTTATCTCCCTCCTTGTGGCTGCACTGCATACCTTCAGTTTGCAGAGGCAGGTCTGAGAAAAGGTATGTGGAAAGCACTTGATGGAACAAAGCAGAAGTAATTAAGGAGATTGTTGTTTCTAACTTTCTGTTTTAGTTCACGTGTTAGCTTTTAAAATCTGAGGAATAACCTATTTTAGCTCTAAGCACAAGGCTGTCTGGTAACATAGCAATAAAGAGTTTCTACCCTGTCCTCCACAAAGTATTTTGATGGATTATTGTATTCCATTATCAACTCTTATGCACTTTGCATCTGACATGTTTAATGGATCCCTATGTGTACAGTCAGTAAGCAGCAGAACAACTGCAGAGATCTGCTGGGCAGTGGGTGACCTAACACAGCTTTTAGTCAATGTGTATGAATTTTCTGTCTGCATCCAGATGTGTATGATGTCAGTGTTTGCCGATTATGTATTTAGCTATCTTGATGAAACCATTCACTTAGAATATACAGAGAACATTGGATTTGTACGGTATCATAACCTTGAGTAAAAATACCACGGTTTCAGGTTATCATTATGGTACTGGCATAAACATTAAAAACAAATGTTTGATTTAATGTGAGGAACAACTGTTCTAACTGGTTCATAAGAGAAAGAACGAGTTAGATAGATAAGAAACCCAAAAACCTTTCTAGACAGCTACATTTCTAAAATAGCCTGGAAAAACGCTGTTTTGGTTGGTGCCTTCTTTCATCCAGCTGAGCCACAGTGTATAGAAACAGGTGGAGGAGAGTTATTAGTTTTTCTATGCATCAGACAGCTGGAAAAATGAAACTAGAAAGATGTAGCTGCTTTCCAAACCGTTTTTTATATATATATATATATATATATATATATATATATATATATATATATAAAACGGTTTGATCAGGCATGATATATATATATATATATATATATAAAACGGTTTGGAAAGCAGCTACATCTTTCTAGTTTCATATAGTTTCATATATATATACACACACACACACACACACACACACCCACACTTCTTCTGGTGAGTGTTGTGTGTCAGATAGAGCTGCACTTGCGTTGGAACGTGAGCTCCTTGGCTATTTTTGCTCACATCTTTGTCATATTTTAAGACCGTTTTAATGGTTTATTACAGAACTCGAGTCATGGCATGTCAGGAAATCACAGAGCGAAACTGAAGGGCTGAGAGGAGAATGCCTCGCAGGGGCTTGTTAAGTAGAAATTAATAGTGCCATTAATGCATTTGAAATGTTACAGGTTCATACTTTCCACAACTCAATGGTCTGTTAAGTGATGCAATATTATCTGTTGATAGCAAAACTGTCTCTTGCTTTAAGTTTGTCTGAAAAGATTTTGGAAAATGTGGGTTTTTGCTGCTAGGAAACAGAGAAACAACTCTTGTTGTTTCCTCAGAAAATGCAGTCACTGATTCGCCCTGGTGTAACGGTAACAAGCTGAGGCTTGTTGTGAAATGAAATGTTTTTCAGTCTGTACCCTCTGTCTGAGTGTATGTGTCGGCTACATACCTTGCGTTACACCTGCTTGTTTCGTGGCTACACAACTGGTAATTAAATTTCCTGCCACAAACTGAAGACAAGGCACCAGGATTTGCATTACAATGGCCCACCCCTCCCAGATAGCTGCAGACCTCTATTTTCTCCCACTTCTCCTTTGTTTTGTTGAGTTAGGGGCTACTTAAGAGATAGCAATTTGGTAATAAAGAAGGTCTGTTTATGTGAACCTGCCTTAGACTTCTAAGCAGGCCGTAGGTGATTCTTTTGGCTGTTGGTAAAGAATGAATTTGAGGTGGTAGATTTTCTCTTCAGTGTTTCACATAGAACCTTTTAAGCCATGAGAAACAGTTACAAAGGGAGAAACAACTTTGTTTCAGCCTTAATGTGGAGGTGAATTTACTGTCTAGTGTTGATTTTTAACAGTTTTCTCTCCCTGTGCCTAAATATGGGTTGTATTGTGTTCTTCTTGGAGGTATTTATTACTTTAGAATATGTTTTTGCATGGTAGCAAAGATTGTGTAATGGTTGTATCTTGTTTCTGGATCAAAAATCAACCTCTGGTTTCTGTTTTCATTGGTCAAGAGTTGAAAGCTTCTAAATTAAAGGTAATTATGGAACAAAAACCTCTTAAATTTTGTTCAGGACTTGTTGCTGGTTCTGATGTTCACCTCCCAGCAGAACAGTGATGCTAAACATGTAGCCAGAGTTGCAACTAAATGATTAGGATCAAGCGTTGTAAACTCTTAGAATGGCCTAGTCAAGGTCTAGACAAGTAATTGGTGGAAAGACTTTGAAAAATTTGCACAGGTGACCTCTGAAATATAAAACTGTTTATACTTGTCAACGTTGAGATTACTCACATTTAAGATATTTTATTGATATATGTTTATTATTATTACTTTGAGAAATAAACATATGTTAAATTTTTCTTTAGAGGATTGAGTGGAGCTGCAGTGTTTAAAATTAGCGAAGCTAATTTTACCTTTGAGATCTTTGTTGAATAGCACAAAAGTCACTCTGCTTTGCAGGCAGTTAGTTTGGACGTAAGACTGTAAACCATTGAAAATCCATTAGCTTTCTGAAATGATGTCCTCGAGTCTGTTAATGACAGTTCTTATTAAACAGAGATGAATTGGATTATACTTTTTGAAAGCTTATGTTTATTTAGGACTATAGTTTGTTTTTATATGAAAAAAGCACATCCAGGATTAGTCATCTGATGAAACACTGCCAGCTTTTCACATGAGGGTGTGTGTAACCTGGGATGAAGGTAAAAAAAAAACACACAAAAAAAACCCACATAAAATGAAAAGATATTCTGAATGTGCTCAGTTTTCTTTTGATTTAATATCTTGTACCATTGTAGTTTTGCTAGAAATTGAGCCATTGTGAAGAAAAGAAAATAATAAGATTGTAGGGAATTTCTGGCAGCAAGGATTCACTTACAACATGTGGAAATAGACATGTAGACCATGTGTATCTGTTTCTGCCACAGGCTCTGTGTGCCTTTGATAAGCATCAAGTTCTTAACTCTGAGTCTGACAGTAAGATGCGAGAGCAAAGAAGAGATATTTGGACGTGTCTCAGATTCAAAGCACTGATGGCTTATTGTCAAGTAGTTCCTTTAAAGGCATATTGTAACTACAGTAGAGGGATAACTGAGCCATGTCTTTCTGCAGGCAATCCTTGCCAAGAAAGTTGACTCTTTAAGTGCAATATGTTGCGTATCTTAGGTTTACCAGAGGAAATAAAAGCAACAATTACTAGAACCTAATGCACCTAATGCTTTTATTCACCCAAAAGCATTAGGGCCAGGCTAGGAAATTTTTGTTATAATTACTAGAATAAGGTCATAACATTAGCAGAAAAGAATATTAATAAAAGTGCGAGAAAGTAATTTTAAAGCAAAGAAAACCTTGATGGAGTTGAGTTTTGACGTGACCAGCTCTTCAAGTTGGTAAACCTTTACTCCCTTCTTTCCTTCAGTTATTTGCTCAATCTTTTCAAAATTCTGCTACTGATAGTTTTATGCTAATGTGTTGAAAGATTACATATTTCCTTATTTGTAAAATCAATACCAAAGTATAACTTAAGAAGATGCTCAACTTTGCTCATTTTATTTGTAAATTATTTTTCATCTAAGCATTGCCATAAAATTATTACTTAATTTTCTTGATATTACCACTTTATTGTAGTAATATTATGAATTTATTCTTGCGTTATTACGGCTTTATTCTGGTAATGTTATAACTTTTTTTCTCTATTAATGCAACTTTATTCTCTTATTTTGATTGTCATACGACTTTATTTTCGTAATTTTATGACTCTTTCTTGTAATATGACTTCCTGCATTGTTGCTATTCTCATATCATTTGGACTTTCTTGTAATATTTTGACTTTTTTCTAATAAGACTTTTTCCTTATTCTGACTTTATTCTTGTAATATCATGACCATTTCTTTTAACTCCAATATGCAAATCCGACTCTTGCTATTTGCTGTAATTTGTGTAACTTTTTGTAATGCACACTTCTAACTTAATTTTTAATTGCACCACTGATACTGAGTGGCGCTAACTCGGCCTTGTTTACTCAGTAATAACTTCCACATCAGTGTGTTGCCAGGGCCAGATCCAGTTTTTACTTTCTGACGGGTGTGATCAGCGATCAGGCCCAGTCAAGCGGGAAATTAGCCAGTTCCGGTCACCAGCCAATTTTCTCTATATAATTCTAGTGTGTCATTATTGTAGCTTGACATCAGACAAATAAGTGTGATGGAGAGGAATGCCCATGCATTAATATAATCTGATAGCATCGCTGGTTGTCTTTATCTCTTCCCTTTCCCCCCCTTGTTTTCTGTTGGTTTATTTTTCTGCTTTATGTTCAAGACTCAAATTGTGGAATTTTATTAGATCAGCCTCACATCTAAAGATGCCAAATTGTAAGAATGAGGGTAAGGGGTAGATAAAGGTGGGAGGCAGTGGAAATTTGGAAAGGGTTAGATGAGGTATGGTGTGGGGGAGGAGGTGGCGAACATACAATCTCCATGGCAGCAGTTTGATCTTTCTCTCTCCATGGCTGTCAGGTCTGCAGTGCACACAGTGACAGAGTGGACAGGTTGTGCTGATGACCAGAGGTGGGGAGGGGAGGAGTATTCTTGGATCAGAGGCAGTGGTCGGGTCCTCTTTTCTCTCTTAACCCCCCCAGCTCTGCCATCTGCAGACACCGAGAGCTGCTTTGATTGGATTAGCCATGAATTAATGAGACAAGCTTGAAGAGCAGCTTCTGCTGTGGAAATCTCTCATATCTTAATTTGCTCTTTGTGTGAGCATGTGTGCATCAGATTTTATTTTTCCCTCAAGAACACACATGATCAAAGTGTTTTTTAAACATGGATAACTTTAAAAATATATTATAAGGCATAAAACAAATGTTACATTTTAATTAAACCTGTTGCTTTTTGATGAAGAGTAAAGCTAATTGAGACATTTACCTTCCAGATATCTTCTTTTAAAGTGTTGCTTTAGTTTAAAGTGAGTTTTCATTGAGTTGACAAAAACAGTTGCCGAGTTGTTTATTGTGTCATCTGACCAGGAATCTTTGGAAAAACGTCTGCTGGACTTGTGTGTTTATTTTTTTCAATGTTGGAGGTATAAAGTTTCTAGAAAAAAAAAGCCATTGTTCTCTTTATGACTTAAACATTGTTCGTTCTTTTGACCACTTAGTGGTTACAAAGTAACAAACTTTATCAAGCCATAGCAAAAACATTCACAGAGAGTACCAAGTCTGTACATTTCTATGTGGCTTGAGCACTAAAATAACTCTGCCCTGAGGCCCCCCTGCTGTCTGAAATTAACAGCTTACATAGTATTTATTGTTGTAAGTTTCTACTTAGCGTGAGATGGAGGAATCAGGTGGGGGGATGGCATTGTTTAGTTTGGGAAGTATTCTGTTGGTTGCGTAGCAACAGGATCCTGGAAACGGGAGTGGACGGTGTTGCTACTAGCAACCGTTGTTGCTCTGCAAACAATGTGGGCCGGTGCAAACACGAGCCAAGACTGTGGGCTCCTGCTTTTAATTGAACATCTGTATGTGTTTTTCAGCGATTGAGTGCTGTTTCCGTTTGATATGTCAGTGACACAGCTTTAGATTTTGTCTTAGCTGTTAACATGATGAATTGTGCAATTACTTAGACTTTCTGTTTGTTATAAAGTCTGTTGTTGTTTCAGTGCAGCTTGTGAATTTTTTTCACAAGCTCGGTATTTTTTCAGTGGAGGAGCTGCTGTGATGCTGCTAAGTGCTCTTCAGGGATTTACTTGCATAAAATCAGGCTCAACGACTTAACTTGAAAACAGACTTTTTGGATGAACTTGTCTTTGTGTTGGAGTCAGAAAAGACTGGCTCTTGACAACAGCAGACTTTCCTGAGTATTGGTTTTTGCAGCAGTGTAATGTGCCTCATGCTGTGTTCTACCTTTGTGCCTTTCTGAGCTGCTGGTGGGGAATTTGTGTGACTTTTAACCTTATGCAGACATGAAGCAGAAGGACTCCTCTAAGGCCCCATTCTTTGTTCCTACTCCAACTCAATGATTTGGCACACTTCAGCCAACTTATTTAAAGTTTGACTTTACAGGATGAGAACATACAGGTCAGCAGCACCCAGTTCTAGTTTGTTCTGCATCGTCATGACACATCGCCACCCACTCTTTAATGACATAAATTGCCCCCTAGGGTTGTGTCACTTCCTCTGGTGAAAAAGACAAGTTACAGAGAAAAATTATAGGATTGCTGCCATGTATTTATAGCTTAGCTCACACTTTAGGTCCAAAATCTCAGACTTCAGAGTAATATTTGCAAGTTGCAGGAGCCTTTTAAATGTACACTTGTTTATGTTGTTCTCAGGCATATAAGTTAGGAATGAAACTATTTAGTAAAATATGAGGACCCTTTTACAGGGATTGCTTTTATTATCTATTCTCTGGGAAACTTTTAAGAAACATGAGGAACATTTACATTTCAACACAGATCTTATTGACTCAGTGTTAGTAGTCATGTAGACAGATTATGATCGGATGTGATTATGATTATGTGACATCGCATTGAATATGTCACTGGTGGCGCAATGGTGTCCCAAGAAAACCACTTTATTAAAAGTAATTGCTCTCTAGAACTGAGGTATATGCTCTGGTTTTTATACTCTACTGTTTGCAAGATTCACCAGTAAATCAAGATGTATTGATCAAAAATTTTTGTGACTGATTTATAGTTACCAATTCTGTATAACGCTGACCTTTTACATGTTTGGGCTTTTGTTCAATTTCTTTATCAAAACTGTAAATAACAGCAAAATATTAATTTCTTTTTTCTGGATGAATGTAAAATTCTATTTCTCAAGACTATTAAATTTGACTTTGTAAGTTCTTATTCTGCTCACTGGAAATCTACACGTCTAGTGAAATTCTCCAGGTTATTGGGGAAATGTCTCTTTAAATCTGTGATTTGGGGACCCATCATCACCCTTTGCTAACAGCAGAGACACAAGTCAACAAGATTTTTCAGTCAATTTTTAAAATTTCATTCACTTATTCAAGTATTATTCAAGACATCCATTACAACCATTGTTATTAACTCACATTACAGGACATTATAGCATATGTATGTAAATTATGGAATGAGGGAGAAACAAGAAGGTGACCATAAGTGACACAAAGCTGTACTACTAGATTCTACTGTTGTATCAAAACCAAAACAAAATTATTGTGTTATTATTGGTTATGCAAGTTGATTATTATTATTTCTTCCTTTAAGATTTTCAGGCGCTTGTAGCTTTTATTTCCCACTTAGCTGTCAAGGAATGAGGCAGAAGTTAAAAGGTGAAGACATGCAGTAAATACCCCAGGGCGTGGAGTTGAACTCTAGAAAGCTGCGCTGAGGACTGTAACCTCTAAAAGAAGCATCTGCTCTGCCAGCTGACCCATGCTGTGACTCCAGAGTTGACATTTTAAGTTGTCTATATCATGTGTACTATTGCTTGTTGTTATTGGGGCAGTTAGCATTATTAACTGCTACTCTTTGTGTTTTCCCTAAGGAGAATCAAGAGTCATACCTTAGATGTGAAACTTGCAAAAGGTTGCCCATACTTTGTAATTCAGCATGTTTCATGTCATTGCTGTTAGTTTCTGCTTTCTGTTTTCTGCTGACGTTTCCCTCCCAATGTGACCTCTTCCAAGAAGTTTCTATACCCTTTTTGAATTTCGTGACACCATCTTTGAAAGCCTCAATGATGTGTTGTCTCATGAAAGAAAGGCTAACTCAGTCCTCTTCACTCAAAAATTACTTCCACACTGAAAAGTGTTATCTGTGGCCTTTTAGGGCCTAAGAATTTTAGTTTACTAAACAGAAAAAATATTGTTTGGGTTTCTTACTGATTAGAATGCATTTAATTGAATCTAATCGAATCCATGTAATGTGACTATTACCTTATCCTGAGTTGCTAATTTGAATGGATACATTATTATTACACAGAATCTTTTTCAGTTAAGTTGGTCCTGACTAAAATTAGTAAACTTTGCCTTAGACAAAACTAAACCTAATTACTCAATAAAGAATCTATATAAAAGGTGCTAGTCCTTAATTTGTAACATGATGCAGTGTTAAGCTAGTGATCTAAAATTCCTACATGTCATAGTCAACAGTGCCAGCAGCTTGTGTGATTGAGTGAATGAATGATGACCATATTTTCCTGAAATGATCCACCCAAGCAGATGTTTTTCTGTGTGAGCTCAGCATTTTTGTTCAGAGCTGTTTGTATTTATTTCCACTTCCTTTTTGTAACCATGATTTTGTAGTTCTAACTTTGCTTTATTATTTGAAATTGAGAGTCTTATCAAATAGTCTCTCTAAGCTGATGTAAAATATATCAAACAAATACACAAGCGTTTCAGAGTTTCACCCAGTGGCGGGCCACCAGGCTTTACTTCCTCCCCCTCAACCAGGCTAGTTTGTTTATTTTATATGGAGTACACCAGCCAGCAACAGTAAATACGGATTAAGTTAGGTTTATAGATGACAAATTGAACTGGATGCAAGGGAGTGCACACCAATTATGCCGTCCTTGCAACATCGGCCTCACACATTATTTCCAAATTATGATGCCTGCTTGGGCACGTCCATATATTTGTAATTTTTAACATTTACCAACACAAAAACACGGCTTCCTGGGGGAAGTCTTATTGACACCAGCACTGAGCTAGACTTCCTTAGGCTTTTTTAAGGGTGTTTTTAGCTTTGTAAACATTTTGAGTTCTTGCTCAATATTTATTGTGTTTACAAAATGAATAATGGACAAAAAGATTTTCTTCAAATAACTTAAAATTGGTTCTTTACTCTCTTGTTTATGTGTTGGCTCAGCTGTTAATGAAGTGGTACTCGTCAGAAATGGCTTACTAGAAACTGAAAGAGCAAAGCTACGCGGATTGACTGACGAGGCTAAAAATCATAGGATGTCAAGATCAGGCTGTCTCTTGTAACTTTTCACTGATTTTTAGTCTTCTGTTGGTCTGCTAACTATCCTCGTTGCCCAAGGATGTCTGCCGTAAGCTACATCTTGCTCATCAGTTGAGCCCACCCCCCCAGCTGTGCTGCCGTATCGCTCACCCTTATTGCTGCTCTCCTCCCCCTTTCCCTCTTTGTGGTCACACTCAAGAGTTCCTGTGGAAGAGCGTTATAAAAGAGGGATGAGGATGGGGAGTGAGCACAGAGGGGTGGGGGGTTGACTCATGGTGGTAGTCATGGAGTCCTCACCATAGCAACCGACAAGCGTTTACAAAGCATTGAGGAATTTCCTCATATCAGCTGGATTATTGGAGCCCATGGAGACGTCTCTCATTTAAAACTCATGCTGGATATCATCAGGACCTTAGCAGGGGCTGAAACCCCACTGCCATTTTCATCTGTTCCCCCTTTTTTTAGAAAGTAGGGAACTTGTGTTGTTTTTTTTTCTTCGCTCTCTTTCCCCTTGCAGTACCATTCTTGTGCATGCCTTACCCCAGCTCTTTCTCTCTGTCTTTGATTTTTAAAGAACCTTTGTGTCACTCCATTTTTAGCTCCCCTTTGCTATGCTGCACACATTGTGACCCAGAGGAAAGCAAAGTGGTGGCAGTGGGTTCGGCCTTTAGGAAATGGCGCAGTCCTGTTGGTAATTTTAGTTCCTCTGCTGTAACTTTCCCACATGATTCTGTTCTGATAGTAGATAGTGTGGAGTACTGTTGGGACCTCATATTTTTGCCGTTGATTGAAACCAAACAATATCCAGTGGGCCACTGAAAGTTTTGGTGACGCAGCTTGACTTGGTACAGCCAAAAGACTCTGCCAAGTCTTTTGAACAATGATTACTATAATTGACTGTTTTTAGCATCTCAGTTAGCACAAGTAGCATAAATAAAACAACAGCCACTGTTGATTTCTTAGTGAATCTGGATCCTCATGTTAATGCTGAAATGTTCAAAAGGTTGCTAACATTTCCAATCCCCTCATTTTCCAAGACAGACAAATAACTTAAAATGTTTAAACCAATCCCCTTTGAGGTTCTCCAGTTGGCCTTCCTGTTAGCAGCTAAAAGTCTCCTTCTTATGGCTGAAATCAACCACAGGCATGTCTTGACATGTCATAGGAAATACATTTTGCTTTTTTAAACTGCTTGTTGCATCTCTGCACTTCCCCCTTTGCTGCCAACTTACTGACTTTGTGTTTATATTTACATTTTCAGACCCCTCTTGTTATTCTGTGATAAAAAAAGACTGAAAACGAGTCTGGTGACTTTTTTTATGCTTTTGGAGGCAGCAAAAGTTTGAACAAAACCACTCACACCACAGTTCAGAAAACTGAAGTGTACCCACTTTCAGTCAGGAAAGTGGGTAATGAGAGATTGGGAAGAAATGTGGCAAAGATCAACAGGCTGGGAGTCAAACCTGTGACAGCCGCAATGAGGATTAAGGCCTCTATAGATGGGTTGTGCTTTACCCTGGCACCACAACAGCACCTGAATCTCTTACTATTACCTCTGAAAGTTTTGTTCTAGATTACTGCATTATCTCATGTTTATTTTCCCACTATGAATTCCAGCATGCAGAACTCAGAAGCAGCGTCAGACCCCCCCACTGGTGTGGCAACACTACGGACATCATCATCAGCCCAGGCTCCTGTGGTACAGCCTGTCCCAGCCTCCCAGCAGGTAGAGACCCCGCCCTTCAACCCACCTGCTGGTTCTATAAGGACAGGAAAAAGCCTTCATTGATTGGACTTCCTAACCCTACATAGGATAAAATGTCAGTCGGGAGCTTATCGCAAATATTTTTGAATGATGTTAAAACTGAAGGCAGTAAATTTTGAATGAGCGAAAGATTAACTTTACGGGTAAAAGCAGCAGAAATGGTGTTAGATTTGTTTTTCATCAGGAATCTGAAGTTGTACTGTTTAAAGTTAATAGCTGGTGTCACAAATGAGCAGAAAATTAGACTGCATGCCACATAAATAAAAGCTACACCTCTCATCTCATTTCCATGTCGCTCGTTCCATTTTTCTGACTTCACTGCTTCTGGTTTTCAGTGAAATGTCGGCATTATCTTTTCCAAAACAATGAAAAGTTTAACATGTAGCAATCAGTGTTTTCTTCTGTAGTGTAGACGTCTAGACTAGAGTGTTTGTGTGTGTGTGTGTGTGTGTGTGTGTGTGTACATGCATACCTATGTAATTGAGTTGTGTCTCATATTCACACAGAGGGTGCTGGTTCAAGCCACAGGCTCAGCTCAGAAAGGAGGACAAGTGTCAGTATCCAGGGTCCCCCAGCAGGTACACAGTACCATGCATACCTGTACCGTGTTCTGAAAATAGTTGGACACCCCTTGACTTTTTACAGACTGCTTTAAAGGTTTTCAAAAGTCTTTCAATTTAGCCAGAGAGATATACATTCTTTTCCTAAAACATGGTTATTTGGCTACAAAAGAACGCCCAAGTTTCAGACGATCAAACTTTAATAATTTATTAGTTTTCAATGAAAAACAGTTGTCCAAACCAACCTGACCCAATGTAGGAAAAGTAATTGCCACTTGTGCTACACTTGACTTTGGTTAAACCACTCTATAGATTTTTATGTTTTTTCCTTTTGAGCCACTCAGAGTTGGACTTATCATGATTTGGATCATTATTTTGGAGTAAATCATTTTCATTGCTCTGTATATTCTCAAAGATATATTATTATTCAAAGGTATTCTTTATCTCTTTGTGACACTTTAAATTCAGAAAAAATAATCTTAAATTTGATGACTTAACTTACCAGCCTGTTCCTGTCTTAACAAGCTGTGCATCTTTTCCTTGGTGCTCCCCTTAAGGATATGAAAAGTTTCATTCTGTGGCTGAGCTGTCAGATCACAAACACCCAAGTTAAAATTAGGCTGTTTTTGAACTGGCACTGCTTCCTTGTTCCCAATTTGATGGGAGGAAACACCCTTGCTATGCTCCCTTTTTCCAACTCACTGAGGTTGATTTTGATGCTACACCTCATTTGTTAGAAACATTTCTACTGAGAGACATGTTTTTGAACAGGAATATCTGCAAGGTTGTCTCCAGCTACCCCCTTTTCTTTTGAAACACATGCACGTGTAACATTAACATCAACACTTACATACTAAAAATGTGGCAAATAGAAGTTCAGGCAGCAACACTAAAATGTTTACAGCTAGATTAATGTTGAATAAATTAAAGACTGATGCCTGGCAGACATTTTATTGTAATTGTTAATAACAATTTTTTTATTCTGAATGCAAATAATATGAACATTTTCTAGAGGCCCGGCCAGATTGCAAACCTGGATTTGATAGCAGGGTTTCCGCGCGGTAATGAAAGGTAATAAAAGGTAGTAAATTAAATGAGCTCAAATTAAGGCCAGTAAAAGGTCTTAATTTGAGTAAGAAGTAACTCAAGGTAGTGAAAGGTAGTACATTTTGCATCATCCCTTCAAAATATTTAAAATTTTCCATTGATGCTCACTTACTGTTTTAAGTTTGTTTTACTAAAATCTATATAAAAAATTATAACTACCGTACTGGCAGGACCTGAGCCGTCGCTGATAGACTCCAAGCTGCTGTGCGCATGCATAGTGTTGGAACCGCCTAACGAGACTACATAGTCATTTTGCGATTCGCCACTCGCTTAGTGCTTATGGACTTATGGATTTAGGATTCTGTTTTTAACGTGAGGTTTTGGTCAAGATAAAGTCGCAGTTAGACTTTCAAGTAAGTGGGATAAAGTTTTGTCTTACATGAGCCGTCATCTCATATGGGTCTGTGCACCGATTGCAGCTTTCTCGCAGATCATAGATTATCAATCTATAAAAAGTTTGACCTGCCGATTTCGATTTTAGCCAACAAATATTTCATTTTTTTGATTGAAATACAGGAAGGTTACAGTGGGGTCACTATTGATAACTACAAGCTTGCAGACATGACCTGGTGAGCCAGTCTCAGTCAAACCTCTCACTGCAGAGCAGAAGAGGGAAGTGGCTTTTCGACCTTTGTAGAAAAGATCAGAGGATGAGATTGGCTTCACGTAAACATCGAGCGATCACCGATCTCCCAAAATTGAGGAAATTAGCGCGAAATTTGCTCGATTTTGTGTTGGTAGTAAAAATATTATAGAGGTAGTAAAAAAGATAGTAAATTAAACTCTGGGATTCCTGTAATAGGTAATATGTGTAATGAGCTAAAGATTAGGGTGATGGTATGGAGGTTTTCCAAACTCAAAGATTTGGAGCTTTCTTTTTGGAAGGAAATCCAATCCGAATCTGCCACGAGTATGAACAATTTTGGGCTGAACTAACATGACTTGTCACATTATGATTTTTTTTTTTTTTGTTTTCAACTCGTCTTGGTCTCAGTGCGTTGTGTCAACCTGCTGCAGAGTTTGAGTGGTATTCCTGAAGGCTTGAACCAAAACCCAAACGTTTGTTACGCCTTTCTCTCCATTTTCATCCTTAAGTAGTTCCTACATCTCTAGTTGTTCATCTGCATCATTACAGTCTGTTCAAGTTTGGATACATTTCATAATCAGTAGCAATGAATTTATTTTCATTGCCCAACTCCAATTTTCTTCACATCTTTGTAGCGTCCACATCCAGTGGCACCCCAGGTAAAGATGTGTTTTTTTTTTACTTCTGTACTACAATCTTGGTGAAAAATTAAGAAAAGTGCAAGCTTTAGTTTGAATACATTTATACCGTGTGGAAGAAAAATCCCAGACAAATAAATTATTCTGAACACTTTTTTTTTTTAAAGAAAAAAGAGCTGGTTTCTGTTTTTATTTTGTACTTTTCAGTTTTGCCAATAGGACAGAACTTGATCTTTTTATTACAATGTTGGGACACAGACAGCGGAATCTTTGACCGTTCTTCTTTTCATAATCTCTGTATGTTGTTAGGGCTTTTTTTTAATATTATAAATTCATCTTTCCCTGCAGTTTTTCTGTAGGATTTTGTTCTAAAGACTCAGATGGGCATTGAAAACAGTTTCTTGTGAATTATTATTGTGTCAATGTAACCGTAAGTTATGGGTCATTCCTGAGCTGAAAGACCCAGTTATGATCAGTTTTCTACTCTTATCTTATTAGGTTTTATATAAAATGTGCTAGTATTACATAGAGTTAATGATGCAATATGCTCTAATAAACAAGAGAGAAAGGCCCTGAGCCTCGGATATTTTAAGCATGGCAGATCATCTGACGTTCTTCCCAACTGCTGACAGGTTTATAGGCTATTAAGGAGACATGGTGACCCCTCAATATTTACTATAGACCTCTAATGGTGAGCTTTGGAGATTTTTTATTAATCAGCTACTCTCTGTGTGTGATGGCAAGATGGACTTGGGTCTCTGTCCAGCATTGTTTTTCAGAGTTTCAGTTGTCTTAATAATCATTTCTCTGATACTAAATATGTGCAGGCTTTGGTGAGAAGCCATGTCCTTGTAGCCATTTCACGACTTAATAAAAATAATAACATTCATAAAGGCAGATGTTTGTTGTATCATTATGTTTTTTCCATTTTGAAGAGGGGTTAAGCAAAATGGGGCTCTGTGTCAAATTAAATGAGTATATTCTAGGGAACCAGAAAGTTGTGGATTAATAATAAAAGTTTTCATTCCTATCAACTGTAGAAGGGATAAATTTAAAGGGTTGATTAGTTTTCAGACATATTGATACAGCTGCATTTGCCATTTTTGGAAGAAAAAAACAAGAAAAATGTGGGGTTTTTCCTTCCACCAAATAAATTCACTTTAACAGTTGGATTTTTCTTAATTTTACATTTTAAGATTGTTCTGCTGCAGTAAAAAAAATGTTCTTTACACATCAATAGCTGGGGTTTTAATTGATGATAAAAAAATTTTTTGAACAACTTGTGTTTTGTACAGATTGTGAATAAGCCAAGGGGTGGACAGATTGTTTTTTTTTTTTTTGCTATTTTATTTAATCACCTGACTGCATTTTTTTCCATTTCACAGCTGTTTTAACTCTGAACACGACTTTTTGTTCTGTGTCTCTTTATACAAGCAGCAGGTGCAACATGTCTACCCAACTCAAGTACAATATGTAGGAGAAAGCGGAGAAGCAGTTTATACCAACGGAACTATGTAAGCTCAGTTCTTTAATTTCACTGGTTACAAGGTTTTTTATTTCTGTCAAGGAAGCTTTATGTAATAAAAAAAAAGAAATTTGACAAAAACCTGCAGATAGATTTTCCAGATTCTGACAAAGACTCAGTTCACACCACAGTGATTACAATCTTCTTAAATTATGCAAGAGTGAGTGGTTGAAAACAAGGTGACAGATAAGATTTCCCACACCACTTGTCAGTGATGCATGTTAACTGCATCACCAACTGTTTTTAAAGTGGTTCCAATCAAAATGCCATTTAGGCTAATTAAAGCCCGGCTTTTTTTCTCCCTTCTTTTTGCAGTTTTATTGTTTAATGTCGCTCCAATATGAACGAGTTTTGTGACATCACTTAATCTGTTGTCCATGTCGACACAATTAGATCCCAGCAGCAAATCATTCATATGGGTTGATCGCTGATCAAAATTTAGTTTTTGAATTCTGATTGAGCCATTCAACATATCAACAATGCAATGATTACTGCAGTTTAGGGCTGCAACTAATGATTATTCTAGTTATCAGTTATTCTATCTACTACTGTGACAATTAATCGGATAATCTGTTAAAAAATATTTTCATTTAACCAATACTATACTAGAAATGCAATGAGAAGCAAATAATTCATTTTTAAAAATAAACTGAACGTATCATTCCTTTGGCGAATGCTTGATCATTTGTAGCAAAAGATGCATCTACAGCTAAACACTTCTAACATTAACATGTAAAAAACTGCTGGACTTTGACGATTACTGCAATAATCGATTAATCACGATTATTCTGATTAATCATTTCAGTGTGTGTGAGTGTGACCCACTAGAGCTTTGGTGTGATGCATTCACTGATTGAAAAATTATTAGAACATACGAGTTTCCGATTAATTCAAAAGTCAACAGCTGATTTCTTGGTTCATCTCTTCTTTCATCGAACTTCCTCTCAAACAGAACGAAGCGAATTTATTAAAAACGTTTATGGTAAAACTCAATGCACTGGATGCTAACCGCAGCGATCTGTCTGCAGCCGAACAGCCTACTCCTACAACCCGGACTCCCAGCTGTACGGACAGGGCAGCGGGGGGGCCTACTTTGACTCTCAGGCCGGAGGAGCCCACGTCACCACGGTGGTGTCCTCCGCCAGCAGTGGCGTCCCGCCTCATGGCATGGTGGGCATTGCCATGGACGTGGGTAGCAGCCACATCATTTCCAGCGGCAGCACCTACCTGCTGCACAGTGGCGGCATGGAGGGGAACCGCAACCACATCTCTCACTCGTCTCGCTCCTCCTCAGCGATGGTGAGTTGGTCCTGAGGTAGAACCGGGAAAGTCAAAGTTTTCTGTGGATTCTACCGGCTTGGCTGGCCGGACTGGTTTCCTGATTAACACTCCTTTATGCCAGCAGTCCACAACCTGATTTGAGTTGTTGTACCTTTGTATGGCCACACACTGAGAGCAAAGTGGTGCTAGGCAGCTAGCCTGTAGAAGTGGGACTTTGCCTTAATTCAGAGCTGAATTGTTTTAAGGGTTTTCACGGGGCATTCAAGAGCCCCTGAAGCAAAGAAACCCCTGGGGCTTCTGACCATTTGGCTCAGAGCCCTCTGGATCTCTCCTAAAGCCTGGAACGCTGCCTGCTTCTTTTTCCTTCTCTTATGTCTAAAGTCTGGCATCAGTTTTGATCGATTTTCCTCCATAGATGTCTCCGCTTTAGTCATTCAGTTAAACATTTAATCAGACTCAGATAATTTAGATTTTTCTCTCTCAAGAAGAAAAATCTTGAGAGATGTAGTTACATAACTACTATTGTAGTTATGTAACTACATTAGTAGCTTCTAACTTATTTGCCTTTTTGGTTTTAAAAAGGTTTATTGAAGTTGAACCAACTCTGGGATGATTGACATTGTTGACCCAGGTCTTTATTTGATCTGTGACCCTGTTTGGTGTTCCTATTTGCATACTTTAGTGTGTCAGACCCCGAGTCTTCACTGAGCTGCTTAACCCTATGAGTCCCTTGATTTGCATGCTTTTGTCAGCCAATAATGGATTTGGCTGCAACACTGACTGATTTTAATGGAAATGCAGAGATCTGGCTGCTTGCTAACAATCTTATTTCCCTTTTCTCTTCTCTTCTTTCTCCCCAACATTATACCCATGCAATCTTCCTGTTTTCTCTCTCTCTTTCTGTCCGGCCTCCTCCCTTTCTGTGTCTCCTGTTTTTTTTTCTGTTTTGCATGCTTCTTTCTTCAGCTTGAAATGGCGATTGAAAACCTCCAAAAGTCTGAAGGAATTGCAAGTCACAAAAGCAGCCTGCTCAACAGCCATGTAAGTCAACCAGGAACTTTCTTTGTGAAACTGAACAGAAAGTTATGGCTGAAACTGTGGACTCTGTGTTCTGCTTGTGTCTGCTCAGTAAACACTGTTTGCTGCTGGCTTACTTTCCCCTTCCCAAAAAGATTTGATTTAGTTTCATTCTTGACCTAAAATCATGTGCGCTGTCACTTTTCCTTATATACAGATTTCAGATGATTGTTTTGATACTCTGCATGAACTAATGCTGGTTATTTGTTTTTCCTGCTTTTTCACCAGCTAGCTTTCTTTTTTTGTTGTTTTTATTGGAGGGAAAAAGTTAGCTGGATGAACCAGAAGGTTTTTTTTATCTGCAGGTCAATGACTCAATGCAATCATCAGGGTTTCCTTGGATGGAAAACCTTTTACAAATTTGAAAAATAAAAAATTGACTCCTTACGTATTGTAATGTGATCTTGTATGGAAAGATAATAAATTATAAGTAAAAAAAACTTGTGCACCTTCTACAAACTCAGTGCTTTGTTTGGATTAAATATTAATTAATTGTTCGGCTGCTGTTTGCATGGTGTCCCTGTAATTTGTGTCATTTATGATATGTTTTAGTTTTATTTATCTATAAATGGTGAAACAGAACGACACAGAAAGATCAACATTGTGTTGCAGAGACCTGAGGTGCAAACAAAAGTCTAAAGATATAGATAAAAAACTAAATTGCACATCAAACTCCCTACATGTTAAATGTAAAGCTCTTAAAACAAACTTCAAAATGTTCACGAATTATTGTTTTTTTGTTTGTTTTCAATAAGAATTCCTTCAATTAATTTAATGACATATTGATTGCGAGAAGTCTGATAAAATTGCAGAGACAAATCTTCAATCTTTTGTTCTATAAGCAAAATATTGCTTCCTACATTGTTTCTGGAGAAAAAATTTAACAGTGGTCAAACATTTTTAACTGTTTTCATTGGCCTTTTTAAATTTCATATCAATGACAGATTCAATGTCCAATTTTTTTTCTCTTGCTACAAAATACTAAAGAACTAAGACATCTATTCAGGTTTTCTATTAGGAACATAAAAGACCAGACTTTTACTGAGAAATTGCTTTTAGTGGAGACGCTCCAACAAAACGCTTCTGTGGTGGAGTAGAGGAAAATATTCAAATTAAAAGACAGAAGAGGAACATCTTTACAGTTTTATTCCACATATTTGTCAAATTTACAATATATTTTATTATTGTCATATTTAACAATTTAACTTCTATTTTTTGTCACATTAACATTTTTTATTTTGTTCCAATTACATTTTATGTATCATTGACTTTATTATTTTTCACTTTTACGTTTTCTTTAACGGGTCACAGAGTTTATTAATATTTTTGTCACATTTACATTTAAGGGATTTTATTGCAGGGTAGATTCAGGTCTTTGTTTGAGGGCTGTGGTAATAAAAATTAAATGCACATCGATTTACATTTCTGTAAATATGCCAGAATAAACCAAAAGGCTATTTTTTATTTGTTGTCCCCGTACAATGACTGTCTACCTAAAAAATACTTAACTACACATTCAATAAATGCAATCAGTGCAAACAGTAAATACAAAACACAATTTTTATAAAAAGAAAAGTATCAGAAATCATTACAACTAAATGACATATTTTAATTTAAATGGGGAAAAATGTGATTTAAAGTTTTCACCCCTTTAGTGTTGAACATCATATGTCCAAATTATGTGTTTAAAGTTATTTTAACTTTAGTAGCGGTTTTATTGCTCTGGTTATTTACAGCCGTACTCAGAGGTAAAGACAGACATCGTCATGGGTGGATGTTTAAAAATCAGAGGCTTTGTGATGTGTGCGTTATGTGGCGTTTGATATGATAAAAAGATCTGCTCCTCTCCTCTGCAGCTCAGGTGAGCACCGCAGAGCAGGTCCGTCTCCTGGGAACGCTCCGGGCGTGAATATATTCTCCTCTATGTTTGCAGCTTCAGTGGCTGCTGGACAACTACGAGACGGCGGAGGGAGTGAGCCTGCCCCGGTGCTCCCTCTATAACCATTACCTCAGGCACTGCCAGGAGCAGAAACTGGATCCGGTTAACGCAGCGTCCTTCGGGAAGCTCATCCGCTCCGTCTTTATGGGCCTAAGGACGCGGCGCCTCGGCACCAGGTAGGAGGACGCTGATAACAGGAATCACATAACTTCTCAAGAAGCGATGAATATGATCATGCTTATATGTACCGGTGGAGAGTAATGATAGTAATTACACTGATGGCAAGGCCTTTTCTGGCTCTCTTCTCTCCTTCAGAGGAAACTCCAAGTATCATTACTATGGCATCCGGGTGAAGCCAGACTCTCCCCTGAACCGGCTGCAGGAGGACACCCAGTACATGGCGATGCGGCAGCAGCCTGTGCACCAGAAACAGAGGTCAGACTTTTATCAACAGGTGGAAAAATACAGTTTCCAGGTTGATTTGCATTTTGCTTTTTGTCATTTATGATTAAATCGTTTCAGTTCAAACCATTTCCATTTTGTTAAGATTTTAATTTTAGTTTTTGTTTGGTGATGTTTTGTTTGGAATATTATAGATGTATTATTGTAACAACCTTCAGCTGTTCCTGTAATAAAGTGCCTGTAAATAACAAACCTTAGCAGTAACATGTAATTGAAGACAGCTGGACCTGTCGGAATAATCAATAATTTAATAAATCAATTAATTGCACGATGAATTAAAACGAGCTCAATCATTTTTATTTGAATGATTTGTTGTGTTTCTCGGCTCTTTTTCTACTGAAAACTGGATGTCAAAAGTCTTCAGTCTGGTGTTTTGGCCTCAGCCATCTCTTATTTTGAAGGGCGGTTTTGTTTACAGAAACTTTTCTTAGTTCATGCTACTGGTTATTCTGCTGTTTATTTATTGAAAATATCTTCCAGGTCCAATGTGAAATATTCATTAAAATTTAACATTTACTGAGCAAAAAATTTATTGAGAACAATATTTATATGATTACCATTATATTACTTGAAAATTGTCTTAAGACAACTATATTTATCCAGCAAAATCTGCCAGAAGACAGTATATTTAAAGTATTTTTAAAATGTCAGTGTATCCTATCAGTGCCGTGTTTGGACTTGTAAAACCGAGTTCTTTTTTCTAAGAAACATAACTTAGTCATCGTTAATTCACGATTTAATAAGGAGGCGGTTGCTTCCTCCCATAGGGCCTGACTGGGTTGGGCAGCTTTTTTTTCCCCCTCAATGAATGAAAATGTTATTTTAACATTAAATAAATAGCTTTTTGTAAATAGCTTTTTGTATTTACTCAGGTTATCTGTCCACTGTTCAGCTAACATGAGTGTCTCGCTCTCGTGTTGGTGCAGGTTTAAGCCTCTGCAGAAGGTGGATAGCATGTCCGACAGTCTGTGTGGAAGCTCTCAGCACTGCAGCAGCACTTCAGAGCAGTCGGTGGCCGCTCAAACCCAGCAGCACCAGCAGTACATCGGTAAACTCACAAGCTGCCTTTATGCACCGTTTTTATACATTTTCTTCCCCAGATTTGATACTTTTGAGTTGCATTTGAAAGCCTTCTTTTCTCACCATCACACCAGGTTTCCATAGATTTAGTCTTGCCTGCCTGGAGATGTTGGGTTTATAGATGAAAACTCATCCATGTTCATTTCCACAGACACATCTCACTCCTTACCTCCGTTTCCGTCTCCGGACCTGGGCACGCAGCCTCTTCCTGAGCGCATCAGCATGACTGATATCAAGAAGCTGCAGACGCTCTACAGAAGCCACTGCGAGGTGAGGCTCATCTCTGCACAATCAGTTCTGCTTCATAGCTGCACGTGCTTCTTAATAACCATTGAAAGTTTTTTTTTATTGCAATAATAGAGTAAAAAAACATAGAATTATGACTCGCAGTGTTATGTACTTTGAAGGTTTTTATGTCTGTGTTTTTTTGTATGGTTGACTAAAAAATCCCAAACAGATGATCAGATTATTGGCTGGTACATTAATGGAAAGAGATAATTTGACAGTTACTACAACTGACAAACTGCTGTCAGTATTTTTGGATATAGCAGAATACTGGATCCAGTATTTGATACTGGATTTTAAGTGGAAGTCCATTAAGTCCTTAATGGACTTTTTTCTTCCATTAAGTGGAAGGAAAAAGTCTACTAGAAAATGTAAACAGCCACAATGAGAGCAATGTGAATCGACTGATCACTTCCATGTAGGGCTGGACGACTTGGAAGTAAAGTTTTATCATGATACTTTGTGTTACTGTTGTGATAACGATAAAAATGACAATAGGGACTATTTATTATTTTTCTTTTAGGCAACCGTTTAGCCGTCTTGGCATGACTTTTAAAAAACATAAACATTTGTAACGCGCTTCTTTAGAACACCAGTGACAAGATGAAGTGTGATTTGTACCGTTAGTCGGCAAACAGTAACTTCATTTAATCATATTGTCAAATCAGTTGATTTTTATTGTTACTTTCATTGAACAAACATTGGAGAAAATAATAAAACTAGAAATCACAACAATATTTTTCAACATCTTTAATTGTAATTTATCTTCATTTGTTCTTATCATACTAATAAATATATCACAATAAAGAACAAGTTTCTTAGCACTTCCATGTCTCCGTATCACAGGGATAAATAGCACTTATGCCTCACCTTTTTTATTTGAATTGGTGAAACACACGAGGTTTGTTGTAATGAGTCAATTTACTGATTTTATGTCACTCATGTTTCATCACTTAGTGAGTGAATCCTGTGCTTCTGTTGGATGGTAATCAAAGCTGAATATCCCAAATACATTTATAGTCGATGGTAATTTAAACTTCAGACGAATGAAACCACATCGAGTCCGTTTAAATAAAGAAACAGCTGAGATTCCTTCATAATGTCCTAATGTTGGGAAACCGGGCAGCAGCCAGCAGGTGTCTTATTTCTAAACTGTAAATATTCTGGATGAAGAAATCAGAGTTCCTGAGAAATGACGTTTCACAACCGTCTTTTACCCGCCGCAGTTCGGTTCGGTTCCCTGACAGAACGGATCACTGGCGCAGCCTGAAGATGGAACCCAGATATGAGAGCCGGAGAAACAACCCAAGAATTTGGGGCGTTGGATCCTGGAGAGAGGCAGCGATTAAAGCGGCGAGGCTCAGGGTTTTATCATATTATCCCTGCCCTCCTCTTGTCCGGCTTCTCCACACACGGGCTTTGTTCCAGCCGTTTTTTCATCTCCGCACAGCTTTCAAGATATGCCAATTAACCTTTCGGCGTGCTGGGTGGACATCTTGGTGTCTTTGTGGCGGCCTCCCCTCGAGCCATTGTGCTGCTGTGTCTGCGGACGGATGGACAGACTCCTGTCTTTGTCCACCGTCACATTTCTGCCGCTCTTTCCGCTCCCAGGGACTAATCTGTCTGCTTTGTTTAATCTGTAGACGTCATTTTGCAGCACAAGAAACAACAAGTTGTTAATATGAGGAATGTATTTCCTGGGCGTTTAGTCTTGTTTGTTATTAGTGAGCTAAATGTTTGAATTACAGCTTCAATTTTTCAAAAATTTTAAATATTGGATAGGATTAATAAAAAAAAAGCTACTGTCATGTCCATGTACAGTACATGGACTCAGTACTGCATCATTGCGGCGTGGCACGGACAGCCTGTTTTAAGAAAGCCCAGTTTGCTTTATTATCTCATCTTCATCGTCTCTTGTCTTCCTCTTGATGCTCCAGCATGATGTTTCACGTCAATCAGGCCCAGCGATACCAGGTGCTGGTCCTATTGGCAGAAGTCCAGTCCTGCTGGAAGATCAGCGTCTCCATACAGATTGTCAGCAGAGGAACACATGCAGTGCTTTATAATTGTCTGGTACACAGCTGTGCTGAATCTGCCCAAATCATCACCGTCTCTTTACTCTTTCTCTAAACTCTTTCACCTGAAAACTTCTCTGCAACAATTCTATTTCTCTTGCATTTCTCTCCCATACTTTTTCCTTCCACTCAACTTTCCATTGATATGCTTGTATGCAGCATTCTAAACAATCAGCTTCTTTAGTGGGGCTTTTTCAGGTCAGCAATCCTCCCATTATTGTGTAGGCTCTAATATAGTATTTCTATATTTAATGCCTTCATTAAATATATTTAATGTCCTCTATAAATATAGATGCAACTTCATAAGAAACTGAAGTTTGGTTTTCATTAGCTGTAAGTTCTGTTGATTTAATCAAAATCAGCAGAAATAAATGCATAAATACATTTCATACTGTGACTCTCCCAATAAAAGCAATTAATCAATTAATCTTAATCACATAATAAATTAAGAAGAGCTTGATCATTTCCACTCTGATGAATGTTTTTTTTAAGTGTAGTTTTCTTTAGCAAGACTTTATAACTAATTTTATTTTTGGTTTCACTTGTGTGTGGGTTTTATTTCCTCTTTAGTTATTGTTTTTTTTTGTTTGGTTATCTTCCAGTTTCAGTGTGGTATATTCTGTACAAATTAAAGTTTTAGTCTTCCAGAGGTAGAACTTATGATGTCATTATCGTTATAATGCTTCGTCTTAAAACATTATTATTTATCACAATAATTTCTGGGACAAATTATAGTCTTAACAGTATTTGTCATTGTGACAGGTCTAATCCTATATGTTGAGATGTACCTGCTTCTTTTTCTTCTTTTTTTCTTGTTGTCATGGTAACACAACAGTTTTTCCTGGCAGGGCTTGAAACCATAGAAGTTTAGTGAAGCGTTTTGGTGTAAAAACAGTCGCGTCTCAGACCTCAGCTTTGATTTCTGTGAATGCAGAGGATTTCAGAGGTTTAGCTCCTCCGTCTGCGACTCGGTTTCCCCTCCGCACTCGTTCAGCTTGTTGTTGTCGGGTTGTTTTTCCTGCGCCGATATAAAGCTGCGAGGCAGGACGAGGCGCGCGCGCTCTGTCTCTCCCTCTCCCTCGCTGGCTTTGGAGGGACGAGGAAGGCAGAATGTGCTCGTTTGGAGGGAATGGGGAATTCTTCCTTTTGTTTTGGAAGCTCTGTGTTTGACCTGTTGCTGGGGGCAACTGTAAACACGGTTGTCATGGCGACGAGCGGAGAGGAAGCAAAAACATATCATGTGATCGAGACTTACGCTGCCGTGTAACAGGATCCTGCTGCAAATGTTCACTGAGCTGCACGAAGGAAGAGGAAGAAGAGGAGGCTCGGCGTGTTCTGGGCACTTTAGTAACGCAGATAAAAACTAAATAAACAGATAATGTCTGGGAGTTTCTCCCCCCCGAAGGAGACTCATCTGGCCTGACCACCGAGACGTTATAAACCTGTGATCTTTGTAGAACCAGGTCGTCACTCATGCTGCTGCAGCAGCTCACCTTCTGCGTCCTTTACGTTCACCGACACGCTCACAACTCTGCCTCCATAATTCAAGCACAGGAAACAGGAAAGAAATGTTACAGGTGAGTTCAGGTCACTCAGAGCAGGAAAACGTCTCTGTAGAGCTGCTTCACAAAAGCACTGGAACCCAATGGGCTCTGTGGATGATTAATGTGCAGGGAGCTGGGTTTTTGTCGAACCAGGAGGACCCAGGTTGAGGCTGCCCGCCCGCCTGCCTGCCTGGAGAAACTTTGTTGTGTGTCTGGTTGCCATGGCTCAGCTCTGTGTGTTTTCTCCCCCCTTCCCGCCTGCCCTCTCCTTCCCTGCCTTGCTTCTCTCCTGCAGGCTACTTTGGATGTGGTGATGAATCTGCAGTTCCACTATGTGGAGAATTTCTGGCAGAACTTTTGGAATGCAACAGCGCCATCTAGTGACGGCAGCACAACCATCCCCAGCAGGTCGGATGAAATCTGGGGGTTCCAAGCCACCCGAGTTCAGAGCAGCAGGATTCACGTTGCTTTTGTTTCTTTATGCCCTGTGCAGTGATGACGACCTGGAGCGAGTGATTCCCAGGGAGAAGCTGGTATCTCTGTGCAAATATGAACCGGTCCGGCTATGGATGAGGAGCTGTGATCACATCCTGTACCAGGCCCTGGTGGAGATCCTAATCCCCGATGTGCTGCGCCCCGTTCCCAGTCAGTGGTTTTTATCATCACATGGTAGAGAGGCTCTGATTAACCTTTGACCTGCTGATAGGGATTCTTATCAGATTCTTTAGACCTATAATCAGCAGCTTTTGTTTCCTCTCCAGCATTAAGTGATGCAGTGATGATGTCATTCTGTTTGTAAGGTTTCACTCTTTGAAAAGACAAAGATATTCATACTTAAATCAATTAAAATTTTATTTGTATAGCAACTTTCAACCACAAGACATTTATTTCAAAGTGCTTTACATCATAAAAACGCAAAAATACAAAATCATAGAACTTGGTTAACAATTGAAACATTACATTTTGCTAAATGCCATCATATTGATAAATTTTTCATTGATTGTGTTTCAATAGCAGATTTCTTTTGTCTAGATTTAAAATCCTTAGCATCTCATACGAGGGATTAGCGCTCCCAGCTTTTAAAATAACTTTAGCTTAGCGCTGAAATTTCCAGAAGGTTTTTATTTCCAAATCCAGGATGTTCCCGGACCTCCAGCTGGCTGGTCGCTCTTTCCCAGGATCCCGACGTCCAAACGCTCAAGAAAAGACAGTGAAAGTGAATCCAACTGGACAAAAACGCACAATTAGGAAGCAGATTGTTTTATTTCAAATTTAACAACCCTCTAAAAAAATTCATCCACAAAATCCTTCCATGTTGTTGCACATATTGATGCTGCAATGATGAGTTTAGTTTGGCAGTTTGAGACGTTACTCTGCGTTTGTCTGCAGAAACTATCACAGCCTCGGTGCTGGTTTGTAATCCAGGCCGTTCTGTTTCTTCAGGCACTCTCACTCAGGCCATCAGAAACTTCGCCAAGAGTCTGGAGGGTTGGCTGACGACCGCCATGACCGGCTTCCCACAGGAGATCGTTCGCACCAAGGTAACCGGAAACCTCCAGAAAGACACTTTACGTTGATTAAGTATTAAATCCCACTTGGGCTGCAAATAACGATTATTTTATTATTGATTATTCTGATGGTTAATCAGTTGAAAGAAAACTGGAACCTTCTTCAGATTTTTCATTTGACAACTTGAGCCTTTTTTTTATACAGACTTAGAAATGCATTAAAATTTGCAAACAAATAACTTGATTTATTTTTTAAATAACAAGACAAACATCTTGTTGCCTGAAATGCAGTAGCTTGGTGTTCATTTAGTGAACGCTGATCATTTGTTGCTAAAGAGTTTAAGAAAAAAATACTTCTAGAGCCTTTTCATTTAACCAATTAATATTTGGATCAATATAATTTTTGGCTCAGAATTTAAAGACGGTGAAGCTGAAGTTAATCCTGAGTGTTACAGATTTACAGACCAAGGTTTGTTTTATCTTGAATGTGATTTATTTATTTATTTTTTACAGTTTTTGCATGATTTCCTCATTGAGTCTTAATGATCGATTACTGAATTAGTTGAATATTATTCCAACAGCTGGTTGACCCTCCAATAGGGCGGGGCGATGAATCGGTTTTATCGGTGAGTCGCTGCGTGTTTCCTCTACAGGTGGCGGTGGTCAGTGCGTTCGCCCAGACTCTGAGGCGTTACACCAGTCTGAACCACCTGGCCCAGGCGGCCCGCGCCGTTCTGCAGAACACCTCCCAGATCAACCAGATGCTCTCCGACCTCAACAGGGTCGACTTCGCCAACGTCCAGGTAAGCTCCGCCCCCAGGTGGCAGAGCGCCCCGCCGTCGGTCAGAGGAGAGCCTCTGACCGACGGCGGGTTTGTCCAACAGGAGCAGGCGTCATGGGTCTGCCAGTGTGACGAGGGCGTGGTCCAGCGTCTGGAGCAGGACTTCAAGGTCACCCTGCAGCAGCAGAGCTCCCTGGATCAGTGGGCCACCTGGCTGGACAACGTGGTCTCCCAGGTCCTGAAGCCTCACCAGGGGAGCCCCAGCTTCCCCAAAGCCGCCCGCCAGTTCCTGCTTAAGTGGTCCTTCTACAGGTACAGAGCGAAGCCGTCAGTTAAAGATCCAGAGTAACAAAGAAGAATAATGAAGAGTGACGATGAGTAACGATTCATCGTTGACGTTTCCCCGCTTGCAGCTCCATGGTGATCAGAGACCTGACTCTGCGCAGCGCCGCCAGCTTTGGCTCGTTCCATCTGATCCGCCTGCTTTACGACGAGTACATGTTCTACCTGGTGGAGCACCGCGTTGCCCAGGCAACCGGGGAAACTCCCATAGCTGTGATGGGAGAGGTAAGAAAGATCAGATGGGATACTCGCCGTTAGGGTGGCGAGATGAATCGGTTTTATCGATTTATCAGATTTCCTGTTTAATCTGTGGGAAATTAGGATTATTTTTTCATCAATACATTCTGTGTTTCCATAGTGATGTTCGCAAACCAAGAACCAGCGTCTGCTTTTGACAAGATGGCTTCTCTTTATTTTGACTTTGAGTTTCAACTCAAACGTCAGTTCAGTTTTTCTTAAGGAAACAAGAAACCAAAATAAATCATAATATTTAAGCCAGATCGCACAGCTCCACATGCTGAAGTTTTCTACTGTTCTGGCACATGGAGCCATATGTATAAAAATAAAAACATGCCACACTTTTTAGATTTTAATATAATGAAGCCACTGTGGTTTGGTTTGCTCTGTCACACATAATTCCAGTAAAAAACATTAAACACTGACAGGATGTGAACGGCTAGAACGTGTTTAAAAACCTTTAGCAAAGCACCGCTGGTCTAATGTCTCGTTATTTTGATTTGTTCACAAATTCTCCCTCAAATCTCACCTTCCAGTTCAGCGACCTGAGCTCCATGATGCCGTCGCTCCTGGAGAAGGGTAAGCATCTGTTTTCTGAAACCCTAGTTGCCATAGCAACACGCTTTAACGGTCAGACGAAAACGGAAAATGCTCTTCCTCTCCGTCAGATGCGTCGTTCTCAGACGAGATGAGCAACCTGGACGGCGACGGAGCTCCGGCCGAGCCGGCGGTGAAGAGGGAGAGGATTGAAATAGGCCACCCTCTGCAGGAAATGTGAGTCCGGTCTGAACGGACCGGAAGCAGCAGAACGAGTGCAATGTAAATAGAGAAGAGTGCAGAAGTAGTAGAAGTGTTTGTAAAGATGGTGCACCCCGCCGCCCCACACACACAAACACGCGGTTTTTATTCGTTGTCGTTTCACCGGGGTGTAACGGATCTCGTTGTTTTCTGTTTTTGTTGGAACTGTGAATTTCTTCTGCGCAGTAGCTTCTCATGTTGGATGTTTAACTTCGAAATGGTGGCGTTTTTGTGCTCCATCTGTTTTTGTTTTTATCACCTTTTCTTTAAATCCGAGTTCGTTGTGCCATAGTGTCCTTTGAGTGCCTTAGATTAACTTTGAAATCGCCGCTACGGATGTCGACCTGTCCCTCAGCTGTGCCTCAACCGCAGTATGAATGTACCGTCTTCAAACCTCAAAGCGCTGAGCGCCTTCGCTCTCCCTGATGCCTCTGCTGCACCTCGTAGCAAACACACCGTAAGAAATAATAATAAAAAAAGAAATGGGTCAGAGGAAGTAAGAACATGCAGCCTAGGAGCCCAAAGGACTTTCCCGTTTGTTTTCCAGCTCAGCCGAGGGTTTGGAGCAGGAAAAGCTGGATTTTTACCTCAACGTTTCTGCTCAGATGGTTCAACAGAGCCTGTTGTGAAGCACAGAGCCTTGCAAAGGTTTTCACTCCAACTCATTTATTAGATCTGAAAATGTTGCTGCAGGTGTTTGTATTCAGTCCCCTGATTCAGCTACCACTCATCCAAAGATTCAAGTCCAGATATTCTCAAAATGATTTAAATATGAAAATATTTAGAGCCAAACCAGGGGTGTCCAACGTGTGGCGCGAGGGCCGTTGGTGTCACTTGGAACAATTTAAACTGTGGTCA
Organism: Phalloptychus januarius; assembly: GCA_902982915.1. Taxonomy (NCBI): domain Eukaryota; kingdom Metazoa; phylum Chordata; class Actinopteri; order Cyprinodontiformes; family Poeciliidae; genus Phalloptychus; species Phalloptychus januarius. Next base: position 5,349,044 of record CADWAE010000076.1, on the reverse strand, counting down.
CTTTTGTAAATTTTTTTTGCATGAGAATTTCAGTGACAAATTTAATATTTTATTTCTTTTAGTAAAGTTCTCTGCATGAAATAAACAAAAAGTCAGGAAACTGTCTGCTTCCTATCAATCGCCACCTGCTTTCATTAACATATTGATGGTTTCAAGTTGTCAAAACAGCTGAATTTATGCTGATTCACTAAAACATAATTGGATTAAAGTCACTGGGCTTTATTCAGGGGCTAAATACAAATCCATGTTGCACTTTTCAGATTTTTGCTTGTGTAAAATACAAAATGCATATTTCTGTTTGCTAGAACACAAAAATGAAGAAGGATGTGAATAGGTTTGCAAGGTGTCTGTGCACGAGGAGCTGGAACATTATTCTGGGTCACTCTGGAGTTGGAAATATTCCAGATTAATCAACAGAAAGGAGGCAGGATGTTAAACAATCCGTGTTGACAAAACGTGGAGCGGAGCCAGCTTAGAACCTTTAACCTCACGCTGTGGCTCTGTTGATGTCTTCTGTTCTGTTTCAGTAGGAAATGCAGCGCGTTGTTTCAGAAAACGTATGAATATGTTTATATGACGTAGAAAACGCCTCGTCTCTTTGGTGCCGTTGCGTCAGAGGAAATGCTTTGCCGTGTAGCTGAAAGAGACGAATCTGTTTCCAATCTCATGTTAAATGTGTAAAACGGTTTATTACTGCGGCGCCGCAGTAAACTAAGGTGTCTGGGGAAAAAAAAATCCTATTTATGAGCTAATCTGAATTGATGGAATTTTTGTGTTGAAATAATTTTTTATTTTTCCCTCAGATGATTTTGTTGTAGCAACAAGAGTCTTAAGTTATTTAAGGCTTTTAGTAACTTGTGCCAGTAATTTGCCTTAAAGTGCTTTGGAGGAAAATGATTTCTGTGTACTTTGTAACGTTTTGTAAAGCTGTTAGATTATTTTTTATTGAACTAGTTTCTTTTCACAAGTATACTGAATTTATTGTGTATTTTTAAACCTGTTCTTGACTCCACTTTAACTAGCCTAAGGACAGATGATTGTCTGTAATAAACTGCATAGTTCCACTGTATTTTGTACTTGGTCACAAAGTGTAATAAATTGTTGTAAACCCAAACAGTTTAAGCACATTTCTTTATTATTTAATCAATTTTGAACATCACAAAAACCTCTACTTAAAACAAGTTTCTGCTATACAAACAGATTTTTCCTACAGTTTGATAGAAGAGCACAAGGATGGTACAAAGATACAGTATTTACATTAATTAAATACCCTAACTTCCATGGCAGCAGCTTTTTTTTCTGTTTTTAATAATTTACAAAGAGATGCAGCTCATTTTCCAGTCTCTCGATCCAAACACACACAACACAGTCTGCACAAAGAAGCTTCAGTAAAAACCGTTTCTCTCCAGGAAAACGCACCACAAACAGAAGTGAGAGAGAAACAGTAGAAGAAGAAAACGTTGGTCCTAAAACAGCAGGACATGTCAGAAGTAAGTGCACGGTGTCCTCCACCACTGAACGTTGAGTTTGATGCAGCAGCCGATCAGGAAACTGACGGGTTACAGGGAGCAGCCGGCCATGTACTTCCCTGTGCAGCAGAATAATCCAGATTAAAGTTAAACGCACCACAACAGATTATGAAATGTGACAAGTGTTGTATTTTAATGTAGAGACTGGGAAACCGCATCAGCACCGACCCAAATCAGCGCAACATTTTATTTTAGTTTTGAAAGAGTCCAAATTTAAAGTGACACTGTCAATATTAATACAAATAATAAAAGCAGAGCAACAAAACCTGACAGAAAATAACATAATAGATTTAAATTAAATTTAATTAGACTGATGTTTAATATGACTGAGTATTGGGGCTCCATCAATGAGCAGGTAGTTATAATATTAACAAAGTAAAAATAAAATACCAGAACAGTCGTTTTAACAAGAAAAAAACTTTAAGATGTGATGCAATCTGCAGGTCTTTGTGTTTTTTCTGCTGCTGATGTTTTAAAAGGTTTAAATATTTCCATTTGGGCTGAAACATTGGAGGAAAAGACAGAACAGCGTAAAAAGACTAATGTTTGAAAATAAAAAAAAAAAAAATCTGTTTTTATTTAGATTTTAAGCAGAACAAGATGGAAAAGCATTCACTGGTACTAAATCTATCAAACACTTCTTAGAAATAATGTTGGTAATTCTTAATAGTTTGGAAAGCCTCTCTGCAATCACCCTAATTTTTAGCTTCTAGTTGCAGATAGACTGGAGTCCATAATCTATATATCTGTATCTCTGGAAAAGATTTAAAGGTGCCACAGATTTACTTTAAATCAAAATCTGCCATAGGTATTAATAGTTATGGACTATTTATTTCTAGATTTCATCAGAACTGAATAACCACCCGTGCAGAGATCAGATTTGCAGTAAGGTTTCAGAATCACCTGTGGCGAATCTCTTCTTGACCAGCGACATGCGGTACCGGGTTCCCACCAGCTCCACGTCCAGGCCCGACAGCGACGTCCCGGAGCCCACAAACTGGACGGCCAGGCTGGGCGGCGGGCCGTGGGGGGCCTCCAGGCACTGCCAGCTGGCACACAGCGTCCCGGAGCCTGGGACACGAAAACATGTTTAAGAACTCAGTTCTACAGATTAGTTGCAACTAACTATTATTTTAGTTATCGATTAATAGGATAAAAAACTTCTCCACGTTCTCCAGAATTTTTATTTAACTATTTATGTAGAATTGGATACAAACTGAAAGAACAAACATGTTTTAACCAAAAATTCACCAGACAGTTTTATGAGTTTTTTAAATAAGAAGAAACAAATCAAATGACTTTGCCTGCTTTTGCTACTTATATGAATTGTCATTTTGCTCGTTAAAATACAAAACTTTCCACTTAATTTTATTGTCTGATTATACAATTTTAAATTATTAATAATTTGATCAGTTACTCAATTTGACCAGACATTTTTTTTTTTACCAAATATATTTGTCTTTTACTTAAATAAAGTTATTTTATTAATTTTAAGCAATTTAAAAATGACTTAAAAAGGATTTACACAATATTAGAAATATATAAAAAAATGTAAAACAATTTTGTCATTTTTAAAAATAAAAAATAAGCATTTTATTGCCCAAATGCAACAACAAACCATTTTTAGTGAACATTTATTTATTTGTAGCAAAAGACTCATGTGCAGCTAAAAAAAATAAATAAAATAAAAACTTTAACATCAAAATGTGAAAAGATAAGCCCTTTGCTACATCAATACGCTGCAGGGCAGGTCTGTTGATTATTTTTGGATTAAACAATAGAAACGATAAATAATAAGAGTTTTTATTTTACAGTAATTTAATCCAGGTGAAGCTAAAACTGAGGAGTTTTGGTAAAACATATTTACAGACAAAGGCTTTATTTTATTATATTTAAATGCAAAATGTGCATATTTTGTACAGTTTTGGTTTAAACCATTATCCTGAATATGTTATTTTAATGTTTGTATACACCAGCTACTTTGGACCATAATACCATTAATGCAAATGAAACAACTATATCCTTACAGTTTGTAATCTTTGAATCATAAAACAGAAGTAACTATGTTTGGACCTGAAGAGGAACGATAAACAAGCAGCGATTACAGCTAAAAACTAAATGATCTGAAACTGAACTGTTTTTGTTGACATCTGGAGGAATGATGAGCAGATCAGCTGCAGACATAGAACCCGTCTGCGTCTGTTTACGAGACAGACAGCGAAACATAACAAGCGGCTGGCTGCTGTCAGACGGCATTAATGGAAACCGCTTCAGTCGTAAACAAAGAGAAAAACGCTTTTAAAAGGAGAGAAAAAGTTACAGCGACCTTTCATTGTCACTTCTGACTCGTAAAACAAAACAGCTTTTTATCTCCCAACCATTTAATCCTCTTTGAAACTTACTTCATCTATTTTCTGAGAAATTATAAAAAAAAATAACGAAAAGTTGCAGAAATAAATGAGAGGCAGAAATGAGATAAAAATTCTAATCCTGATTTAAATCTACAGAAAAGTTTTAAAGGGATGGATGGATGGAACTTCTCTGTTCCTCTTTTTTTTATTATTTTTTAGGTTTTATTGGCTCCAGTGGCCTTTATTCAATAGTTAGTGGACAGGAATGAGGGAAATGAGAGAGGGGGAAGACATGCGGCAAGGGTCGCCAGGCCGGGAATCGAACCTGGGACCGCCGCGTCGAGGACTAAGGCCTCCGTCTGTGGGTTGTGCTGCGCCACCACAGCACCCCCATCTCTGTTCCTCTTAATGTTAAACGTGTTAAACTGAAAAAGCTTCATGTTTTCTGAGTTGTTGACTCCGATTGGCTGGCAGAGTTCTGACCTTTGCTGTGATTGGTTGGAGAGAGGTTTGAAAGTTTCCACAGTAGCCGGTGTTCCTCGGCGTTCCTGCAAACAACCAGGAGCGTCGTTAAGCTTTGATCGATATATGAAGAGACACTGAGAATCTTCAAAAACAAAATACATTTCTGGATCAGTTAAACCAGCAAAAAGACAAAAACTGGAGCTCGAATGTGAAAACTTCTCAGAGACTAAAACTAGTAACTACTTACTTTTACTCAGTTTAACGAATCTTAGAGGAATTCTGGCATTTCTGACACATTTTATTTTCTTACAAATTTGTGACTTTACAATGTTCAGATAATATCCTAGTTTCAATAAATTTATGCCTTTAATTCTGGAAAATGTTAATTATTTTCCGGCAAACTTTAGACTTTTGTCTTCTAAAAATCTGTAATTAAGGTAAAAATGTCAGTTTTTTTCTTCTTCATGGACACATTATTTTTATATAAAAGCCCTAATACTGTCATGTTGCTTAGACACATTTTTTTTGTTGAACCTGCAGAGCAAGTAAATATATCTGCTCCTTTCACTGTAAAAACACAGAATCCTACCAACTATTTTTAGTCTAGTTTCTAGTGAAAATAGAATAAGACAAAACTAACTTAAAAGTAGCTTTCCAGCATAATGTAGGAGCTTGTTTAAGTAAGTAATTCCTTATTTTTTTATTTTAAAAAATCCTAGTTCCCTTAATAGATTTATTTCACTTATAAGAAAAACATTTTCCCATGTTATAAAAATATAATTTTTTAGTAAAGCTAGTATGTTTTTCATGAATATTAAGGAATTAAGGGCTTAAAATAACTTAAAGAGTTATTTTTAAATTAGCTTTGTTGGAGTAGGATCTTGTTTTAAATTAATAATTTATTGATGAAAAAGTTTTATTTACAACATTGGAAAACGTCTTAAGTGAAATAAATCAGCCAAATAAACCAACATTAAGCAATTGGCTTAAAACAAGCTCCTCTATCTCACTGTAAAGTTAATCTTGTTTTATCCAAACCAAAAATACTTGGTAAGATTTTGTGTTACTGCAGCGCAAAGAGATCCAAGCTAATTAATGGGATGAAAAGATAAAAAGTGTTGTAGTTTTCGTCGCTGCTCACCAGGAGGCAGGCGGCTGGCACTGGAGGTCCGTGGCGGTGTGGTCCAGCGGCAGCAGCACCTGGACGGCGGTGAGCTGGGTGGAGGGCGCCGTGGCGGGGCAGCAGTGGTAATCCAGGGAGACCCGGGTCACCGTGCCGCTGCGCTGACACTCTGCCGACAGCAACAGAGGCGCTCGGCCCGGATCCTGAGAGGAAACCTGAGGGAAACGGAGAGGTTCGCAATGGGAGTGGGTTTTAACATTCACTTACGGAGGTTTTCCATTTAGCTTCTTTATATGTCTAGTTTAAAGGGGACCTAATGTGCAAAATTCACATTTCTCACATTTCCCCTTCCATTTGGGTCTCAACTGCTTCTGAAGCCAAACAAAGTGCTAAAAAATTATCAGGGGCTTTTGACAACAAGATAATGCTTTAAAAACCTAATACTAATGTACTAATGCTTTTCAAAGATGTACAATTATGTAATTGTGCATCTGTTTGGAGCCATTTTCATGTGCGAGTGTAAACGCTGAGTTGGGGGCGTGGCCAGCAGCAGCTTTTTTAGATTTAAAGTGACAAGCATAAAACAGCTGAAAGGAGCTCAAAGTAGGCAGAACTGAGCAGACCGAAAATCTGATCATATAAGAATGATTTTGTGCAAAATACGTAATGAACATGTTTAGTGTAGCCCATAAATCTGCCCTAAACTGGTTCAGGAAACATAATAGGTCACTTTGAGATCCATGCAGAAAACTAAATGAGTTTCGGACCTGATACTTGAGCACGGCGACGTTGTAGTAGGAGGCCTGGGGGTTCAGCTCAGCCTCTTTCTGCAGGTAGAGCTGCAGAGCCTGCATGTTGAACCAGAAGTCCCTGCTGTCCGGGTCGCTCTGCGATGGATCACTGCAAAGCAGAGGTGGGTAGTAACTAGTTACATTTACTTGAGTAACTTTATTGGACTAAATGTACTTTTAGGAGTGTTTTTACTATGTTGTGCGTTTTACTTTTACTTGAGTCATTTTATCATGAATTATTGCTACTTTTACTTGAGTGTGTGTATATATATATTCATGCATATCTGTGTTTTTTGCACATGTATTTTTGTATTTATACAAATCAATTAGTTTATAGTATGTATGGTGTTTTTTTCCTATCTTGTTTTTTTTTATCTTGTTTTTCATTTGTTTTGTCAACTTTCTGCTGCGACAGTTTGCAGTAGGAAATGCAGTTTCCTACAGTTTCTAATCTTATTTTATTGAAAACTTTACAGATCCTCTCCCTGCTGTTGAGAGAAACTGATTTGGAAACATTATTTTGCCTGATTTTATTACTTTGTTATTATGTTATGTTATTTGTTAAATGAATTATCTCCATTTTGGTACCATTTCCACACAACTTTACATATTGGTCCATCTGATGATGTAATTTTTCATATGAATTAATTGATGTTTTGATAAGTTACTCACTACTTTAGTAGATTTTCTATCAAATACTTCTTTGGGTTTCCTACCCACCTCTGCAGCGAGGTGACATAAATACACAGACAGATTCATGAAGGTTCGGGGACAGAGGGCGGCTGACCTGTAGAGCAGCTTCTGATTGGGCAGGAAGTTGTCGATCCTGGAGATGTTGACGAGCCGGAAGCTGAGCACGGGAACGTTTGGGTTGGCTGTGAAGATCCGAGTGATCCCAGCAGGGAAGGACATCATTAAATCACCTGTGATCTTCACCAGACATCTGAAGGAGAAACGGAAACAGGGTAAGCTCATTCTGCTTTAACCAAAACATAAAATCTGACCGTGATGTCATCGTGACAGGCTGACCGGTTGTGCTGCCCGCCTTTGAAGAACGCGTTGATGTATTCAGTTATGGCTGCTGCGACGGGCCAGGCGTCCTGTGCGCTGAGGGAAATGGGGCTTGGTCCTCTGGACAGGTGCACTATGGAGAGGAGGTAGGTGAGGTTTAGGATTTTTATTGTTAAAGATTAGCTGAATTAACTCATAGTAATTAAGCTAAAGGTTTTTAATACATCTAAATCCTGGAGACATGAGCTGATCCAATCAAAGACCTGGTCTGGCTCTAAATAGCAATAATCTAAACTGTATGTTAAAAGTTATTTTACTACATTGCTCCAAATTTCTTAACAATATAGCAACTATAAAACCTTTCCATCATGGAGACTTAAAATGTAACTAATGCCCAAAAAAAAAAAAATCTAAATTTTTTCCTGCACAAACTGTCTAAATGGGCTATTTAGATTTCTATGCAAATTTTTACTTTTTCTGTAAATTTGTTCTGACTAAAACTGTCTCAGTGCTGTTTCTTTTGGTGCCTAAGTAGTTGAATTTTCCTATTGTTACCCAAACGCGTCTGTGGATGTAACCGTCTCAGTCAGACACACGGCGACGCCCAGCAGCTGAACCCAACAGATTCCAGAGCGAGACGACCGCAGCGCCAATCATTTACTGTAGAGCTACTCAACTTTTCAGATGTGTTCAAGGGTGTATTCACACCAGGAAAGTCAACCAAAACAAAAGCGAGGTTTTTTTTTTAGTTGGTGCGGTTTGCATTGAAAGTGATTATTGCTTCCATTCAACAGAAAAGATGAGGATAAAACGGAGCACAACAGAAAAACCAAACATGGGAATTCCTGGTTGCTGCGTTTCTGTTGTGCAGATTAGTGCTGTTATTGCACACAGCAATCAAACTAAAAATTATCTTAAAAAAATACATAATACATAAAATTGTGGTCAAGACTTTTGGAATAATAATGAAATATCTATTTTTTGTAATAGAATATTTAGTTTGAAAAAAAAAAAAAAAAAAACAATAAATCATTTTTTAAAATTTAAATCACAATTTTTTTCTCCTGAAAAGAAAACGTTATTTTCACTAGTCAGAAATCTTTGGTTACGGTTCTCAAACTTTTGGTTTTGATGCTTCCTGCTTTTGGTTGAACTAAGAGAGTTTTGACAGCTGGAAACATGAACATTGTGGGCGCGGCCTAAAGACATGCAATGTCCATATTGGTCAGCACCTACTAAAGCGGCAAACTCAGATCCCTTCCTCCTCTGAACCGAACAAACAAGTATTGGTGACGTACTTCTGTTTAAATTTGGGCCGCATCGATCATTTCCACTTGCCTCTTTAATATTGAGACAAATTTACCTCCATACAGCTGTATGTTTGTGTTTTAAAGTCCATTGAAGTTTGTTACAGCAAAGTAAAATGCAGGATTTGTCCTTTTCATTTACATAAATCATTAATTAAGGTTTGTAGGGATCAGGAACTCACTCTGTCTCTGCTGGTCCTGGTGCTGGTAAGGGAGCGGGGAGGCCTGTCCCACCCTGGCCGGACTGGGTCCTCGGTTCTGTGCCCCCCAGTCGCTTGGACTGGAAGACGAGGAGGACGTTAGGGACTGGCTGGGCTCCGGCAGAGGAGACGAACACAGAGACCGGGACTGAAACACAGAGGGACAACATGATGGCCGCCATCTTTAAGGGCCTCATTCATAAATCAGATAGAGCTGATGACAGGGACTCACTCGCTCGCTGCCGCTGAGTCGGGCTGACGACCTTTTGGACCGGGTCGCTCTTTGAGGAGCAGCAGAAACCGTTTCAGTCGTGTTGGACCTGTAGTTATGCTTTGACCCTTTGGGGGAGAAAAATAAAGAGCTGAAAACAGAAGCATACCAAAGAGAATGGCAGCAAATAAACCAAAGACTGATCTGCTTAAATAAATGAAGAAATGTAACATTCTTTTGAGGTCCAATAATGAAGCATTTTTCTCAAGTGAAGTAAAGCATAAACAGCTCCCTCAACATCAGATATTATGCTTGATGAAAGGACAGAGAATCACATTTTCACGTTTAATACTTCCATTTGGGTCTCTACTCCTCTACTCCTTCTAAAAACAGGTCAATTGCTTTAAAAACAAATAAAAAAAAAATGAAATAACACCCAGCGGTTATTTGGCATTATGAGCCGTTTCAAAAACCTTCCGAAAGCAACAACCCAAATCAGCAGGTGCTGATTCGCCAAGCAACCCCAACAGAGTTCAGCCCATCACCTAGCAACCCCAGCAAAGTTCCACCCGTCACCTAGCAACCCAAATGGAGCTCCAGCATGTTTTGTCAGCCGGTTTTATGTACTGCACAATGGCTGCTGGAAAAGACAAGGATTTTGATGTTGACTTACCATCCAGAAGCAACTAGCTACATTCTTGTTGGTTGTGCAGAAGGCTCTACTAATGCTTTTCATTAGCCATTTTAGTCTGCAGCCATTCTCAAGTGTGAGTGTAAATATAGACACTGCCAGCAGGAGATTATTTGGATTTAAAGTGACAAGACACCCTAAAAAGGCTCAATCTGAAAGGGGCTTAAAATTTGATGATGTATGGATGATTTTGTGAAAAACAAAATGTAGTGACCATGTTCTGTGTAGCTTATAGACCTTTACTAACCTGTTCAAGCTTAACAGGTCACCTTTACATAGATAAATATCCTATTTGATTTTCCCAACAGGCTGAAGTAAAGAAGAGAAAACCTCGGTACCCTTGTGTGAGCCGACGCTGCAGGTCGTCATCTGTGTGTTCAGGTCCAGGCAGTCCTCGTCTTTGTCCGTGGAGAAGCACAGATCCTCCTGAGGTCCTGAATGCCGGGTCAGAGGAGGGGCGTTCCGCCGCGGCTCGCTCTCTGAAGACCGGTGCTTCCTCCGCTCCCCTCCTCCTGCCTCCATCTTTACGCCTCCGTCCTGCGACTTGGAGCTGCTGCTGTCGCTGAACGGGTTGTGGACAGACTTCCAGTGGGTCAGCTCCTTTTTCTGTGGAGCTGAAGCCGCATCGACTCCCGGTCTGCTGCTGCAGTGTGACGGGATCATCCCCGCTGCTGCAGCCAGCGACGACTGGTGAGTCGGACTCCCGATCATCGTGATGGCAAACGGGTCGTCGGACGTAACCGGCGGCGGGAGGCTGCGGTCCCGCTTCCTCTCTCGATCTTTACGATTGGAGGAGGATGAGGAGGAGGAGGATGAAGAAGGGGGCAGCAGAGTTTTAGTTTCGGCGAGGGAAAAGGGGTCCTTCCCTCTGGTTTCCTGGGAATGGCGCGGCGGCGGCAGGCGGGTCCAGGCGTCAGACAGGTTCAACGTCTCCTGCGTCCTTTCGAAGCTGGCGAAGAACGGGTCATCTGTCGGAATGTGCTTGCAGTTCCATACCGACGACTCCGACTGGGAGAAAGCCGGGAACCGAACAGAACCGGAATCCGTGTCTGGCAGCGCCCGTGATGGGCGCGTTGAAGCGACAGACCAGACGTTGGCGGTGGCGTCCTGCGAGTTGGAGCTGCGGCCAGAAGAAGACTCTTGGAAAGCGGAGAGGAAAGGGTCGGCGTGTCGGCTCAGCGTTTGAGTCTGATCTTTAGCCTGCGACACCGGCGGCCAGGCAGCCCAGCCCACCAGCTCAGGAGACGGACCGAGAGGCTGGTGGGAAGGCGAGTCCAAACCGGAGTCTTCAACATTCTCTGGTGATGAGGAATCAGATGAAAAGGCGGCATCTGAAACAAAATAAAACATTTTAGACCAAAGCAGCACCAAACCATCAAAACCTTTTAGGCTCCAGTGTTTCACAGCTTAAAGTATTTTAATGTTTTAAATCTAGACTTTAGGGCTCTGCATGGTTGGTTCAATGTTCTGGAATGTTGCAACTAAAATAACTAAACGAAGCAGGTAGGAGGCAACATTTGTGCTAAACTGATGTAACAAATATTGAATAGTGAATAAAAGTGAGAAAAAATATCTAAAAGTTAATATTTCTTTACGTATTTTGAAACACTGTAGATTTGCAAAAACCTCACAACTATTATCACTGTATGACTCTTATAAAGTAAACATTTTCATTCACTATGTTCTTCATTTTAGCTTTTCTTACATTCAGAGGCACCAAACGCGTTCTGCTCTCTGAACTGATCTCGGCTGTCGAAGCTTTTGGACTTGAAGGCCAACTCCAGCGGCGGACCAAACAGGCTGTCCGAACCCGACGCCGTCGACCCCAACCTGACGGAGGAAGAGCAGACACAAAGTCACACCTCAAAGTGAAGCACAATATAAAAAGCAGTGCCTACTAGACCCTCAATTTCAGCTTGTTTTTAATGTCTAATAGTTGATGTGAAATGTTTTATTCACCATGAATTCGGTAACACTGACATGACACAACATGAATGTTTATGAAGTGTAATTAATGCAACCTTTAAATGTGTCAACTTTGCAATTTTGTAAAAAAAATTTTAATGCAAAATTGCCTTAAAACAATGATTAAATGTTCATTAAAAAAGTGTGAACTTTGCATTAAGAGTGTCATTATTTACCAAATGACACTTCATGTCACCAGTCAAACATTTATGAAGACTCCTTCATGTTCATGATTTATGCTATGTCACATTTATTTATGTCATAAACTCCTTCAAATAAAGTGTTAAAGTCTACTGCATTTTAAGAAATAAAAAGTGTTCTTGAATAATAAAAAAAACAACTAAGCTGGGGTTTTTTTTTTTTAGCATTTTCTCTTTCATACATTTCTTTTATAAGCTTCAGTGGTGACTAGAAAAATTAGATTAATCGTAAAATAAAAATAATATTACTAAAATAATAGTTTACATCAGCTCTAATTATAATAAGATAATAAATGTTATTCATATTTTTGCTGTTAACCCTACATGTGTACATGCTCTCACTCCTGCATTTCTTAAAAAAATTTTTTGTCTTGTCTGACCTCCAAAGGAAACAGGAAATAAGGATTTGCAAAACAACCTACTGAGCATGGAAGCCATTATGGATAAAAATAAATGAATGATGCAGAGAGGCCAAGGTGAAAACCTGTAGAGCTTCAGACTGCTGAAAAGACCACTTATGACGCAGCTCAACCTCTAAATGTCTCTCTGCCCTGCAGATGCACACACAGAGGAGATGAAGCAACGAGGCGAAAGGCAGAACCCTCTCACCTGTCGTGATCAGTGCTGGAGGTGGACCTGCGTAGGCCTTCCTGGTCCTTGTCTGCAGAGACAGGACACACATGAGATAATCTGACTCACAGCAGAGGATGTTGCCTAATCAGTATTAATCAGAAATCTTCCTCGAAGCGCTGAGAGGAGGCGGCACAGGGGAAGAACCCATCAGTCGGTTCCTCTACAATAAATATGAGCATTTAGTCTGGAGTCACCGCTCTGCAACAACTTCTCGCGTCGAGGAGAAATATGCTGCTGCTGGATTTATGAGAGAGAGAGAGAGACTCCCTGCAGCTGGACTGCAGCAGGACGCGTCCTCCCACTCCCGCCTAGCCCGCTGACAGATAACGACCCAACTGGTGATCAATCAGGCCTCGGAGCACGAGCCGAGTCACCTGAGACTAATTGGAATGGAGCGGCTCGTGTAAGGTCAGCTAATGAAGAGATTTACTGTCTGTGGGGGCCGAGGAGGCTTCTCCGTTAGGTCTCTGCTGAAAGACGACATGGAGGGAAGAAGAACTGGTTTCTACGGAAGAGAGAAAATAAAAAAGAATTCTGAATAATCGTCTCAGATCAAGTGAGAAATCGGAGTAAAAAAGTCCATATTCTGAGATTAAAGCCAGAATTCTGAAAAAGTCAAAATTCTGAGAAAATATCCGAATTCTCAAAGAAAAATAGAATTCTGAAAGAAAAAAATCCGAATTATGAGACTGAAGTCAAAATTCTAAAAAAAAAAAAATAAAAAAATAAAAAAAAACAGGAAATCTCCACATTTCTTGAGTTCTCTGTGGGCTCCGCTGCAGGGGAGGAGCTGTGGAGAGGTTGGGGTTTAGTGCAGCTTATTCAAATCTTGATTCTGTGCAGAGCTTTCTCAAATCTCCCTACTGCAGCTTTGACCCCACAACGTTAAATACGTTGTTTTTGAGATGCATATTCCTGATGTAGTGCAGCGGGTACCTCTGCTGCCTTGCAGTAAGACGGTCTGAGGTTCAAATCCCAGCATGCTGTCTTTCTGCATTTTCTCCATGTGCATGTGTGGGTTCTCTCCAGGTACTCCAACTTCCTCACACAGTCCTAAAACATTACTTTTAGGTTGATTGGTCTCCTTAAATTCGGAATCCACCTATTGCTGGTTATAAATGATGCGTCTATTAAAACAATGGTTACTGACATCATTAATGAGTTTTTAGATTAATTATGACTCAAGACTTTTCCACAGAGCTATAAAAAATGAAATAAATGTCACTGAAATAAAATCTGCTTAAAATGTTGGTAAATTTTAATAAATGAAGAAATGTATATTTCTTCTTGTTTATAATTTTCTTTGTTTATACATGTTATTCATTTCCAGCAAAAGGTGATTCACATGAAGTCGCCGGCATCACAAACATAATTTCACTTTGAGTTGATTTGCAGTTTCGGTTTGAATCGGAAACCGCTGACTCACCTCTATGCGAGGCGGCTTCGCTATCTTCTAATCGGCCTCCAGCAGCGCTGGATTTTCCTGTAACCACACAGCAGAACATGTCAACCATCACACATCAACTCAGTCACACAGTTTATATCAGCCCTGCAAACAGATGCACAGTTTATAATTAACATACCCTCACAGTGCTGTGAAAGTACCTAATCTGCTTTTGTTTTTCTGTCACTCATAAATGTTTCATATCAAGAAACAAGTTTTTATTCCACACAAAGATAATCTGAGTTTTTAAATTCTTCATTGTCATTTATTAAGGCCAATCCAAACCAGCCTGGTGGTGTTATGAATTAACTCTGATAAAACATGTTTTATTTCAAAAGTCATGCTCCGGTCCGAATAATGACAGACTTATATGTTCTTAAATAGTTTAAATAGAACCTGTCTGACAACACGAAGTAGGCCAAACTTATGGAAATGCAACACAAGCTCCAATCTAAAGGAGCTTAAGGATAGATTAGAAACAAAGCGACTGAAATCTCCGAGTTTGGAAAGGGTTACAAGGCCATTCATATGGTTTTAGGAGTCCAGCAAACTCCTAAACCACTGTAGTCCTCTTTCTCAACGCAGCGTCAAGAAGATGGAGAAACAAATCTACAGTCAAACATGGCGGTGTTAGAGTCATGGTCTGGGGACTGCTTTGCCATTTCTAACTTGGACAACTTGTAAATAATTAAATCATAAATTCTGATTTCTACCAGAAAAGTTTGAAGGAGAACCACCAACTATTATTTTCAACTTGGTTCTGCAGCAAAGGCAATGAACTGAAGTGAATGGATTGGATAGAAACCATTCTAAAATCAATGTTTTGGACTGGCCTATTCAAAGTCAGAATTTAGAGGTGCTGTGGTTTGACCTCCAAAAGGCTGAATTGGTCAAAATTCCTCCATAATTACGTAAAAGGAGGTTTATAAGGCTGGTTTGGAAAACTTTTTCTCCTCATTATTTGTTCAAAGCACTGTAGGCTGCAGGAAGATAATCTTTCTTTTTTTTTTTTACATTAAAAAACATTCAAAAACAAAGTGAACGAATTAAACTTACTGGAGAGATGCCGCTTTGCAGACATCTGCAAGTAAAAAACATTACAAACTTTTAAAAAAAAGTCTTTAAAAGTCAAATAAATAATGACATTTCTCTGTGCCAGATTTAAAATTGTTCTCGTATAAAATGCATAAATGCAGCAGATCTCAGGAATAACCTGCTGCCTTGTTCCTCTGTTCGGCGGCAGCGTCAACGTTCCCACCGTGGCCTTCAGCTCCTTCTCGGTGGCGACAGAGTTGCTGCGACTGCTGCTGGCGACGGGTCGGATCTGGATGTGGAACTTCTTCGGCTCCTCGTCGTCAAAGTCTGAATCGCTGGAGTAGAAGTTGTCCTCCTTTTC
Organism: Phalloptychus januarius; assembly: GCA_902982915.1. NCBI lineage: Eukaryota > Metazoa > Chordata > Actinopteri > Cyprinodontiformes > Poeciliidae > Phalloptychus > Phalloptychus januarius. Next base: position 5,333,727 of record CADWAE010000076.1, on the reverse strand, counting down.
AGAGCAGCGTAAAGGAAGCGTCAAGAAAAACAGCTCAGATGGCAAATGGTGCTGCGAAACTATGGAGTCTGGCTTTTCAGAAAAAGCCAAAAATTATTTTAAAATTTCCTTTGAATTGAGATTAGTTTTAACAATAACAAGGTTTAATTGTTGACTATCTGTGTGACATATAAAGTAAATAAAAATGTCTTGATGTAGCTAAGAATAACAAGAATTTTCTATTTTTTTAAATTTTACGCTCATTAAAATGTATTTAGCCCATTTGGAAGTTGTTGTTTTTGGTTTACAACAATAAATAGAAGTTGATATATTTTTATAACATACTGACAGTGTCAAAACAGATCTATTCAATTATCTTTTTTCAAAAAATAAACTAAACTATGTATTATATACTAAATACGTAGTATGGAAGTTTATGATTACATTTTAAAGAACAAAACGAAATAACATTTAAGCTAATTGTTATTGATATAATTCACGAGCTGATTTAGACTGAAAATTACTTTAATTTAACCAAAAAGTGTAATTTTGGTAGGAATTGAGAGGATCATTTTTTTAAAGATAATAAACCGATGTAAGAATATCAAAAAATACCTTTACTTTCTCAATCATTGGAAAAATGTGTATTTAAACCCTTCAAATATTGTCTGAGAAGATTTTTGTATGATATTTTGATTATTAATCTTTGGCAATGAACTCCGAGGTTTTGAGGTAATAAGGCCTCTTTGCCATCAGCCTAATCTTTTGCTCCATCTACAAACATCAGATTCAAGTTGGTACTCTGACCAAGTGAGTCCAAAACTTTGATATTACTTTAATTCACACTGTGGATAGGAAAAAAAGGATATCATTCTGAGTGTTGTCAGCTCGGATGACGAATCCCTCGTCGTCTACTTCCAGTGGTGAATTCTGCAAAAACACAGAGAAAGTTAGAGAGACAGATAGCAGCAGCTCAGAGACAAATGATACACAGTCGACACACAGACATGTTGTCACATGGCATAGTCCAGCGCTTACAGAGAGCTGTTCATTTGAGAAACCACTGAGTAAATATACCTCATCAATTGTAAACAGAGTTTAACTCAAGTGTGGGTCAGTGACTTTTACAGGATCTGAGTAAGAGCTCAAACAATGCTGTGTCCTGAAGCTGAAAGAGTAATTTAACGTATTTATTTAAACAAATAAAGAAAGGTTTAAATCTGACCCATATGAAAATACAGATTTCAATAAGGCAATCTGCAAAAACTGACTTACTGCTGATTAATCCGAGTGTTAAAGTGACATAATCTGATTCCGAGATGATGAGAATGGTGTAATCCAAAGGAATGGAGATTATAATCTAACACTGTACAACTTCACTTTTCAAGAACAGATGAGAAACAAAGTGACATTTATGCCACTGGAGATGGTCACAAAGTTATTTCTAAGGCTTTAAGGCAACAGTGAGAGCAACTTTTAACAAATGCAAAGAAATTATTTGAAAACTGCACATTTTATTTACCAAGGTCTTGTTTATTTTTGTTTATTAATATCTGTTTATTTGTTTGAAAATTGCAAATTCAAGTTTAATTTTTAAAAATGTGACAATACGTGTCGATGAACATTTACATTTTCATCTCTAATCCCATGTAAAGTATGAAAACATATCCAAAGAAATATAATTTTACAGCATCGCATTTGCACATACAATGTTAGCGCTGAAGCTGTTGGATTCACTCCTCCAGTTCCACTAGAGGGCGCTATAGCTGCTTGAACGTGAGTTGACGTAGAGAGGAAGAAAACTAACGGCGGACCAGTGGTGTGCTGAGGTTGCCGTTAGCTTAAACTAACAAGCCGAACCTGCCATAAAATCACATCTTACTGATGTTCATGAGTTTTGCCCAACGTGGTGAGTAATGCTGATAGCTGTGGGAAATAAGTTTTGTTATCTGTTCTAAGCGGGCGCTTGGTGAGTTTGCTAGAGCTAATTAGCCAAATGCTAACTGTTGTTTGCTGCACTGCGATATTTGAATGCCGATGCTTATTATATTACAAACTGTTCTGAGAGTTAGCTTTGCTTTTTAACCGGTTAGTCGAGTCAAGCCTAGCTCATAAATCTATGTTTAAGTTTGTGTTTATTCAATATTGCAATATTGACGTTTGTCTTTTCTTTTGCTTTATTTTACAGTTTGACCAGCATGTTAGTGTAAAAGCAGTCGGCAATAAAAATTTATAAGAACAAAAACGGCTATCTTATGTTCTGTGTAACATAAATAATGTGATGGAGTATCTTTTAGCCTACTTTATTATGCTTGCTTACTTTGATCGAAACTGCCTTATGTTTACAGACATTGGAAATGAAATTACTGAAACTGCCAGTCATGACTTTTCCTGCATGGTAAATGTTAGTGCAAACTCTGAAGTTGTTTTTTGGAAGATCTCTCATCGTTTATTACACGCACTGATTGCTATCAAAGGTATTTTGCGTCTAAATTTACATTGCATCTTTTTATTTGCTTTGCATTAGATAAAATTATCAATAAGCAGTAAAAAGTGAACAAAAGAGGTTTTCTAAGATTGATTACTATTTAGAAAATTATTTGCTGTAGTATTGACTTCATAATTAGAACCTGTTTGCTTGTTCAAACACTCCTTCAAGAATGTACAGAAGGAAAAATAAATAAATTTATCCAAATGTTGAACTGATCATGAAACCTAGTAACTCCTTATGACAAAATCTAGTAGTGAAGAAAGGTACGGAGTAGCACCCAGAGCAGTTTAAAGACGTTTTGTTTACTCTCTCCTTCATCGTCCTGCATGTAGGGAAACACGTACACACATTTCCTCACGTGTACACACTCACTTCCAGTGTCCCGGCAAGATAATCTTAGAAAGTTCTTCTCAGAAGTGCAGGAATAAACTTGGGAAACCCCACATCATCCATCTTGTTATTTAAGCACACACTGATCCCTCCCTTCCAAACTCTGGACAAAAACACTGTTGTAATAGATTACACGCCTTCGAAACACCAGAGTATCTGGTATCTAGGATAGAGTTCGAAACAGAGTCTGTGTTTTTTAGCTTTTAGCTGTGAAATATGTCAAATACTCACCAGTGCCTCTGGGACAGCTGAATCTCTGCAAATATAGGAAGAAAAAACAAAACAAAAGGTGTTACTTTTAGCTCAGTCTGAAGCCAGAAGTAAAGGGCAGATGAGGAGAGTGAGTAGGAAGGAAGTGCAACACTGCTGAGTTTCTGATAAACTTAAAAATCGCTGACATGTGGTGATACCTGGGGATTTAATCCAGGGGTTTTGTATCTTATTTACTGAGAGAAACGAAGAATAAAAACAAGATTTTTGTGTCTTATTTGATAACAGAAAATATGCCATCCTGATAACACTTTAAGAGAAGGTCGGTGAAATATTGATGCCAATGTCACAACAGTTGCATTTCCATTACACATTTGATCGCAAAACACAATTTCACAGTTACAATGTTTCCTTTAGATAAGAAATGCAATCAAAATCACACGTACATAAGTTTGTTCATGCAATAAAAAAATCAAAGTGCCAATGGATGTTAACACTTACATGAGATGTAATGTAAGTGTTATATCTCACTTAAGAGGCCACTTAAAATGATCAGTTTCTCTGATTTTACAGGTATATGCATTAGTAAAACGAACATTGTTCTTTTATTCTATGAACTACTGACATGTCTCTGAAATTCCAAGCTGAAATGTAGTTTTTATTTGTAGAAAATGAGAAATGGACAAAATAACATAAAAGATGCAGTGCTTTCAGACCTCAAAGAATGCAAAAAAAACAACAATACTAATGTTTTAACTCAGGAAGAGTTCAGAAATCAATATTAGGTGGAATAACCATGAGGTTTTCAATGGGGTTCAGTGCAGTGGGCTCTTAAGTTTTTCGAGAGCTCTATATATACACATATATATTTTTTAATCTTCATCTTGATGTTAAATAAGATGTTTGCCTGATTTGGTTGAAACACAGCAAAGACCAAAAATCTGGTAACTAACTGTATCTGGCCTAGCCATTGCTCCTCCTTAAAGCGGCCTCCTTTCCTGTAGGGCTTTTTGTTTGCACAAACTCACGTGGAGTCCGGCTCCTTGTCCCTCTTGCCCAGACCGGGGATTCTGAAGGCTTTTACTCGAGTCTTTTTCCCACCTTCAGGGGTCAAAGCTGCCATGTACTCCTCAAAACCAACAGAAGCTACAGGCAAAAAATACAAGCAATTTTTTACCATCTTTTTTTTGTTTGTTTTAAACAGACATTGCCACACATTTCTTTTTCTTTTCTTTTATGCTCAGTCTTAGTTCAAAGTAGATGGAGAAAGAATGAGCTCACTGTACCTGGCCTCTCTTTGCCCGTTCCTTTCTGTTTAGCAAATTTCTGAATGAGGATGTCGATGCCGATGTTTTCCATATTCTGCTTAAACTCCTCGTGGACCTACAGCACAAAGTGACAAATGAGCTCTGAATGCAGGGCTTGCCCCAGAAAATGTACCAGCTGCAGTGGTCCACCATGTTTTTGTATAAAAAGATGTTAAGTTGACAGGAAATGTAAAAATATTGCTGGTAATTATGTTACTTGAAGACATTCCTGACAATACTTAAACTCACAACTATGGAGTCTTAAAGCAACAAATCAAAAAATACAATTAAAATAAATAAAAATGATTATAAGATTCTAAGGAGCTAGCAAGTTTACTTTGTAAAAGTTCACAGAACAATCTTAGATTTTGTCACCACGGCTGCAATCTGATGCTGTGAGTTTAATCTTTGAGTTTGAGCTCTATCTGGCCGCAATACATCTTAGAAAACATTGGAGGAAATCCTGAAATGCTTTTATTGTTCCCAGAGTTTAGCGCATTTGCACAGAGCAAGAATACTCAAGCTTCATTTCTTGAGGTAAATCGATAAACCGAGCCTTAAAAATAACAAAAACTTAGAAACAATGAACCAAAACTTGATGCTACGTCCAGCTCGTAAATTATTCTACTTTGAAGACTGAATCCCAAATGGTTACAGCACAAAGGGGAGTGAAAGACAGAAAAGCAAAGCAAAGCAGAAAAGCATCTTCATGCTGTTTATCTGTGAAGTCCAACTCACCTGTCCCACCTGAACGTGGGTGTCCTCTATGGAGTGAGAATAACTTTTAATCAACTGTTTCATCTGCCTCAGATGTGCCTCTTCGATTTCCTGAAACCTCTGCTCAAACATGAACACAGTCGCAAAAAAACACAGAAGAAATTAGAAATTTTCCCCAGAAAATCCTGAACTTATCATATTAACTTTGATTTGCATTCTTTCAAACAGCCTTTGCATAATCAGCACACAGATGACAGCTTACTGTCTAAGCATGTCAAAATCTAGAAGATTATTACGAAAAATGATCAGTTGCACAACAAATACTGTCATTGTGCAACTTAAAGGACTCCAAACAGTTAAATCCACATGGCATCTCACTTTTTCAACAAAAAAAAATTAAAACATATTTCAATAACTGCAGGTGTCATTGTTTTCATCATTTTGCTTGTTAATGATAAAAGACGCACTGAGACAAATAAGAGAAAGCAAAAAATACTATTTTAATACAACTTTCAAAAGAGCCCTCCAGAAATGTAAGATTTAAGATTATTTGTTTGTACTCCCTTTCAGCCAGATCTTTTGTTACTTTGTTTTAGAAGTATAGTCTTTAATAAATGTCTTCTTGTTGAGGAAGTTCCACCAGTGAGATTTAAAAAATCGGAACAGGATTTTTTTAAAATTTAGTTTTACATCCAGATCTATTTCTTTAGAGTTACTATATGCAGTGGCGTGCTTTTGTTTTGTCGTTTGGTTGGTTCAGAAGCTAAGTACTGCAGTAAAAACTAAAATTATAAAAAATGAGTGTTATTGTTGGATATAAGTGGGTAGCTTCAACTGAAGACTGGAGCTTCTTTAACCCAACATTTAGTAATAAAATCAAGTGGAAAGTACACTGAACCTTCTGTATTTGCAGGGATTGGGGATCACAACCACAAATAGCTGAAATAGCTTTGATTTTATTGTGAAAGGTTTCCCTTTCTTCATATTGCAATAGTCCACTAACTTTTGTGCCTATAGATGAAATCCCAGTAAAATACATAAAAGTTTTGGGGTTTTAAAGTGGCAAAATGGGAAAAAGGTCAATGAGATTTCTTCTAAGGCACTGCAGTTTCATTTTAATATTTGATGTCAAATCATCCTAATAATAAAACATGAAGGAAAATGCAAACAAATAAAAACCTAAATTAGTTCTCTACATCCAAACTAGCCTAGCTCATTAAAAAGTGCAACAAATTATATATTTATTTAATTGAACAAAAATACCAACAATTACAGGCAGACCTTCTTCCTCTGAGCTATTACAGGAACTAATTGGTCACCAGGACTCCATTCATTATTTCAAATGCAAAACACAGAAATGCTCATTGGGACTGGTTAAATATTTCCATGGAAACAGCTGCCGTAACCATGGAAGCACAGAGGCAGTAATTAAAGGTAATGAGAATTTTACAGCTTGTGTGTGTGGAAGTGGGTGTTTAGGAGTCGGGGGGTTTAGGTGGGCTCAGGTTCCTTTATCAGGGGCAGCGCGCGGTTTGATGCTACATGAATGGATGGGAGAGTGGGGTTCTGTTCTGGTGTGATGCCACACAGAGCGGCTTGAAGCCAATGAGAAGGAGAAATGGATGAAAAGCCGGATCAGAGGGAGGGTGATCAGTAACGCTGGAGTCGACTGACCTGGGCGGACTCGCTCATCTTCTGCTCAAACTCTCCTCCCACACGGTTGTACTTCTCGATGCACAGCGCGAAGGACTCCGCCGCTTTCTTAGACTTCAGCTCCGCCTAGCGAGGAGAAGAAAGAAAATTGCAGCTTTCAAGCCGCTGACTCACAGAGCTGACATTAAGTGTAACAGAACAGCTATATTGAGACAATATCAGAACTGTAATTAGAAATACTCAGTGTGAACTAATGCAATATGTGATTACTTAGCTGCAGCACGCAGGGTGTCTGCAAATATCACAGTGGATTTTTGCTCCAGAATGAGACAAGGGAGCTAACTGCATTGTAGTCACACAACAGTCAACAATATCGTGGCATGATCAAACATCTCTGACGAATCTGAGAGAGTATCACCAACAGCTGAGTAGCAGTTCTCGTCCATTTCCTGGTAGTTTTGAGGACTCAAATTAGTTCAGTTCTAAATACAAAAGATTGCTATAGAGACATTTTTAAATCCAAAACTGGAAGAGAACTATGGATCTATGGATGGATCTTTCAGACAATGGTAGAAGGAATAAGGTGTGGAGATATTCCAAAGCAGGAAAATTCATAAAACATTCAGTTTTTTTTTTGTTTTCAAGCTTTTCAAATTTTTTGAAAAGTAAAAGTTTTATTAGCAATCCAACCACATTAAGGCATTACTCTATTAAAATTTAAATGTGGTCAATTTTAAATCTCTGTGAGTCTTTAGGATGAAAAATGCAACACAATTTAATTATCTCAATTTATTTTGCAGAATTTTTTATTTTAGCTTGCTCACTTCTGTGCCAAATGGCTGACAAATAAATTTTAAAGTGGCAGCAAACCTTCTCTAGTTCTTTCTGCGGTGCTCCTTCCTTCCTGAGTCGGTCCAGCTCCAAACACTTGGTGTGGTAACCTTCCTTCGACTTCTGAAGGTGGCCGTTCTGGACCTGCAGCGCCTGCACAGCATCCACCGTTCCAACCATCTCCTCCTTTGTCTGGTTGACACACAGTTCACATTTGACATCTTATTAAGGACATGATACAAACAGACTACATGCAACACATAAGCTTACATTCCTGGCTTTTACCTTACGGTGAACTTTAAGTTGTTCGTCTCCATACTTGTTAACATCCCGGATCAGATCGTTCATCTTCTTCATCAGCTCCAGGTGGCAGAGAGCCAGTTTGTCAGAAGATACCCTAAAAACATCCCACATGGGCGCAAAAGTCCTAAAGAAGCCACAGATAATCGATTATTCTTTAAAAATAAATTGGAATTGGAAAAACAAAGACTTAACAAAGAAAAAATATTATTTTTGTCTCGAATAATTAATAGTGCAGCTGTAAATGGCTTTATGTGCAACTTTAACATCTGGTTTCAAACGTTTATTAGAGCAGATACTCGTATTTTGTAATACATCTGCAGAAATCTTACATTTTGTTGCTTTTGTTCATCTTTTGATAAAAAAACAACACAGTTAAAAACACACATTAAAGTATATAAGCTAAATATCACACAGGGCAGTAATTTAATCCTAAATATGGACATTTGGTGATGCAGATGGCACTCATACATATCACACATGCAGCCAGACGACAGTCACATTACAACAACCACAGGGAGAAAAGGCAGCACCAGCTACATGTCTGCACTCACCCCAGTTGACTTCCATTACTCGCTATCTTTGCCAGTTTGCTCATTGATTTGGAGTAAGTCTCCTCAATGGCAGCCCTGGAAAACAAGAATAATTTAACACAATCAAGTCATTTAGAGGAACCTGTGACACAGCAGGAAACAGGATTATACAAAAAAGAAAATTACAGTGCTGTAAAAAATAAATGTGAGAAGACAAAGTGATCCATCATTTGGCGTTTCTAGTTGCACGTTTACAGCAAAACTATGAATTATGAACTATTAACACTCAACACAGAACAGCTTGAAAAAAAGCTGTTATTATACTTCTTAAAGTATAATAATCTTTATCAGAATCAACTAAAATTCTCAGATTCCTGAGTAGCAGACATCAATCAAAAAGCTTTGATTGGTGAACTTAACCTGAAATAACTCCTCCATTTCTTGCGTCACCACCCCCACAGCAAATCCAATTGCTTTGATTCACCAAACAAATTGAGGAATTTCATAAAGTTTTCTATAACTGAAAGCTTTCAGGGAGTCACAAAAAGAAATAAAGTAAGGAGGAAACTCATCAAAACAGTTGCCTAACCCTGATCTGGCTGGATCACGCTCTGGAGCGCTTCTGTTTCATTTCCTGACCGCTGAGTCGTTGTGTGCTTCTGTCAAACAGATAAGTGAGTTCCTCCTGTGAGGAATGTGGACAAGTGTTCTGGATCAATGTCAGGATTATATCAGCAGCGTAACAGCTTCCTCTGTGCGTGCCAACTTTCAACGCCGACATCCCAATACCCTGTGAAACCCTGCTTTCATAACAACAACCTAGTCCACTGTTTATTTTGACTGCAACATTTACACAATGCAGCCATGTCTATCAAACTCACATATGTATTTTGCAAAGATAAAGAAAGTAAGCATCATAACTGCAAATACTGCTTCAGTCAGTAAGAGAAACCTTGGCTTATGTCGTGTATTCAGAGAAAAAGTGTTTTGAAATTAGATAAAAATGTACTTTTCTTGTTGTTTTGACCTTAAAACAACAAGAAAAGCACCAAAGTAGATAAATACAACCCGGTTAGAAAAAACACACTAGTTTATTGATTTAAGTGTAATCAAATTTTGTGTATCAATCAGATGTAGAAATAAGCAGTCAGTCGGTCGGGAGTGGACACCTTATTCTATTAAAGGCAAACTTTATTAAACTCTAAACTTTACAACATTAGTAAAAGTGCGTCACTGCACAAGCAAAGGAGGTGGAAAGCTGTACTTTCAGAGGCATTTGAAAAATAAAAAAAATCTTATAAAGGTTCCAATTTTTCAAAACTTAGGACCACATTCCCTTTGCGTCCTAAATTCTGTCCTAACACATCCTACATCCAACTCTGATTAACAGAGATCACCTGAAATCAACGTGTGCTCGTATGCAAAATTACTAAGAAATAATGAACAGAATGAAAGATTTCCTGTATGTCATGTTTGTTTGGTACAGTGAGCATAAGCTTTACAGCAACAATATAACTGCAGAAAAGAGCCTGCAAACTTTCACGTATAAATAAAAAGACAAATTTAACAGTAGAATTTATAACAAAAACACAAATTTAACTGGAAATGAGACCCACATGAATCCTTTCAAAAGCCAAAATTAAACCGATTAAAATCTATTCTTATCCTTTCGTATGTGGAGACCTGTTAGCTGAATTCATTAAATTACTGCTTATAACAAGAATCTAAGTCTAATGGGAAACCAGGGAGTGGGCTCTAACAAAAATGAGAAATAATCTGCTGATTCACAATAAAAGCTGCCTGTTAGATTATTTTAAAGTGTTACATGTTGTTTTTTAATAAAAGCTGTAAAAGTTAAAAAAGATGACAGATATAAGCTCCTCCACTGTCACTAAAAATTAAAATCAGAGCTAAAACTGATAAAATATTCAGTCTTAGACCTTTTGTATGTGTCCATGCAATATCTGCGACAACAGAATGGCAGTAATGAGGTTTAAATTAAAAATAAATTTTTTTTTTTTATTAATTAGGTGCAGATATGTTCTTTTGTTAACAACTCAGCTACTTTTACTCTTGAAAATATATATGCTTCTTTGTTGCAAAGCAATAAATTAAAACATGTTATTTAAGATTTTTTTATCTGAGAAAATATTTTCACTTCATCCAAAAGATGAGGTGGTTTTTCTGGCTCTAAAATTTTATTTACAGCAGCGACAGCAAACCTGTTTCTTTGGGTTGAAAATGTTGCTGAGCTTTGTGAATGGAGAAAGAAAACAATGTTCATATGATAAAATTTAAAGTTCTCTGCAATTTGTATTAAATTTACAGCAAAGAGCTTCACCAGTAATGTTTTTTTCTCCAAACATCTGATGTACTTTAGCAGCAAAAAATAATGGTGAAGTGATGAGTCAAAGGTCAGGGAGTCGATTTGAATGATACTAAGAGGGATAAACTTGATTTTTCTGTAATCTTTATGCTCCTGACAGGTCTTTGAAAGCACACAGGTTTAAACATAAACCAGCAGATGAAACTAACCACTTCATTTCTAATCTCTGAGCACATCACCCAGCCTTGGCCTTTTCTCCTCTTTTTCTCCACATAGAGTCAGGAATGTCGGATTTCACCAAGCCTCCTCCCACATCATCCTTACCTCTCTCGGACAAACTCGGCGAGCTCTTTGGTTGCCAGCTGGCCATGCTTCATGTTGTGGTATAGCACGTCAAAGCCGGCATTTTTCTCCCCCTGCAGAGGCACAAATTGAACCAGATACCTCCTGTTAGCACCGAGTCAGGAAACGTCAAACTGGCAGAGATCATCCCGGTGACAAAAACTATTTTTCAGGGTTAGGTTGCAGTGAAACTAGAAAAACAGTCTCACCGGTTTACTACCGACAGTTTTGGATCAAACTAATGTAAAATATATTATCACCATTAGTTGATAATGTTTTGAACTATAAACAATCGGCAGTAACCAGGTTTCAAATTGTTATAATGCACCTTTCTTTAATGCACTCTCGGTCGTCACTGTTATTAACACAATTTATATTAATTTATAATTTCACATAAATAGATATGAGTTTGGCAATGAAATTTACTCACTTGTACTGATCTCATCCTGCTCAGTTTTACATTTTTGTGTCATTTCTGTTTTTTCTTTTCTAAACAACTCTCTTGATTGAGCACATTAGCTTTTTGCTCTGATTTTTGAAACTGGAGAATAAACAAACATGGGTTTCTTTGCTCAACACTAAATCCCTTTAACATTCCAGCCCAAAAATATATCAACAGACAAAGCAGGGGAAAAAAGAAAAAAAAAGTTAGGAAACAACTTTACAGATGTTTCTGCACTGAGAACAGACATGCTTCCTCCTGGCGTAATGCAATTAGGTCGTTAAGCTTATTTGTGAGAATTGATGTTTAGTGAAAATGGCCAAAAACCTGTAGGATCAGAGAGAAACTTTGTGTTTTATTGTCCATGTCCTAACTTCTTTATTTAACCGTTTTTTTTTTTCTTTTTTACACTGACTGCATCAAGGCAAAGCTCTCGATTTACCAGTCGATAAGTTCCCGTCCTACAATGACCTGCACCTAAAGATTATTTTAGAAACCAATTGACACATTTTTTTTCAGATTTTTTATTTAACCACTTCAACATATTAAGAATAGATTTTAAAAATCAACTATATAAATAAATCCCCTTTTTAAATAAGAAAATGAAACATTTTATTGGATTTGTCTGGAGTTCTTAATCGTTTGAAGAAATGGATGCATATTTACAGATAAAGAATATTCTAATCTTAAACAGAAAATGCACATCTTGGTTTGTACTGTTTTGACTTAATACAATAATCACAATTAATCTTTTCAGCCCCAATAAACACTCATTCATTAATATAGATAGTACTTAGAGCAAATATAGCCTGTCTTGGTGAGTTATTTTGAAAATATGATGTGTGATTTTTGAAGATTTACTCCTCACTTGCTCCACCGTCCAGCAAACACAGGATCTGTTCTAATTTTGATGGATGGTGATGCAGAAGCGCTGCACACTGCGCCACCGTGGCAGAGCAAATGCTCTCTTTAACTATAATGGGTGAGCATTTACTGCAGAGTCCATTCTGTGGTGGAGTAAAGTCGAGATGTAAATTGGGTCTAAGTGATGATGAATCCAACATCTGACATTTTTCTATGAGGCATTCAGCATTTCACTATTGTTTGGGGAAAAATTCATCACATATAATAAAAATACTACAAGAAAATCACCACTCTGAAGAGTCATGTTCATTTGAGCCTTCTGTCAAGTAAAAATGTCAAAATATCCTGTGTAAACAAGCAGATTTAACAGACTAAGTCACCACTTCAGGTCCATCAGTGCTGTAATTTTACAAACCTACACCTGTCTTTACATAACTCTCTATAATCCATGCAAGTCCAGCTGAGACAGACATACAGTCACTAAAATGGGTGTGTCTGGACTTCAGTCTCACCACATTTTTAGTAAACAGACAATCGGACTCCTTGTGCAGCCACAGACAGCCAGCTGCTTCTCAAGACCTAAAAATAACCCGTTTGAGAAGAACAGACCCTTTCCCAGGTACCAGAGGAATGGCTGGAATCCCAAGAAAAGCTCGGCAGCCACCACACAGACATATGTACCCAACAAACGGAGACACAGACGGCTGCCAGAGGAAAAACCAGACATCAGAAAGCAAGCTGAGAGGAATCTTAAACCGACATCACCAGATTAGGCAACACTAAGCAAGCGCCATCAATCTCTTTCCTTTATTATTTAAGTAAAAGATAAAAGATCTAATTTAATAGATGTCCCATGTCCTTTTGGTCCTTCTTAGGAAATTTGTGCACATTTAATAGGTTAACCCGACATTACAGAACTTAATCTGATAATTTTAAAGATATTTAAATATTTTCCTCATTCCAGAAATAAAAAAACTCCTAAATCCTGGTCCATGGATAAAAAGTGGTTGTTTGTAGGGGCATTTCTTCACATAATGGCCCTCAGAGCATCTTCTTCTAACCCTGTTATTAATCAGACTTGTCAAGTCTCAACCTTCAAATAGTCCTTTAAAAGTCCAGCCAAACCTTCAGTACCTAAAAGATTCAATACTACTAAACAGTCTTGAAATATATTGTGCTTTTAGAAATGTTTTAGAGAATATTTTAGGAAACTTTTACACAAATTGGATGAATTATTCCAGATTTAAAGATATTTAGTTTAACAGTGCCCTTAAAATGAGAGGCTATAAATGAATACTTGTCAATTTATCAATTTTATTTAATTAATTTACTTATTTACTGTTGTAAATTGTGTCTGCCTTTTCCATTGTAGTTGAAAAGGCAGACAAAAAAATCCCTCATAGCTTGTTGCAGTTCTGAATGCCTAATGTCGAAATTCTACCCTCACAGAAAGGTGAGCTGACAGCTTCAGTTCACCCCAACACACACACACACCTACTCTATCTTCACAAGGACTTTTCAATGACTTCCATTCATTTTCTATTCATTTTTATGGCCTAATCCTAAACAACATCAGTAATACTTCTTTGTGCCTGGAGCAGAGGCTCCTCACCAGGTAGTATTTGTAGAAAGACTAGGCCTTACAAGGTTAGAAATGCTAAAACACACACACACCTGCCTATTCAAAGCTAAACACAGCACCTGTCCGCCATAACTGGCAGGCTGGTCTAGCGGCTGCATACAAAGCCAGTTTGTTTGTTGAAATGTTCAACTGATCCTGCATGTCGCTTTGAGTTCAATATCCATCAGAATGTTGCATTGTGATTCAATATACGTTAGCTCTGCCTCAAATCAACTAAAATCATTAACAGTTTATTGTGTTACAGAACTGTACTAAAAATTTAGTGAGTCTGCAAATACTCTAGGACTGCACAGCATATGGCAATTATATATCCTCATTACAATCTCAGTGTCTCTGCAATATTCACATTGGAGTGCAATGATTGTTTGCAAATATATTCCAAGTGTTGGACAGCAGATGCTCACAATGGACAACTATGATTGTACCTAAAATACTAATAGTCACAGATTGAGTGAAGATCAAATAAGACAAAAAAGAGAAGAGGAAAAAAGGCATATATTTTACATGATAATGACATCGCATTAGTTACCGCTATCACAATCGGAACGTTTTCTAATCAGAATCAGTGTTTGTCATCGTACAGAAGTACAATGAAATTAGTTTCATTTCAGCCCCATCCAAAGAACAAAGACAGAAAAATGAGCATCATAATGGTGCACCTGGAGAAAGACACTGTCCCAACCTTGAGAACGAGCAGACAGACTCTAGATAGATGGATTTTAAGATACATATACAATTGTAGAATGCATCAACATGTTTAAAACACTTTAGATCACACAGCTGAAGCTACAAAACGCAAACATTTCTGTAAAAACAGAGTGTGAACACACTGAAATGTCCAGCATATCACTGACATTTAAAGATATTGTTGCAGCAAAGTGATAAAGCATATTTTTAGATGTGTTTTTAGGCCAAACTTTGTAAATGAGGGAAGCTAGAAACATTCCCTGAGTGCCATAATATATTCCTTAAACTTTAGCTGAATGATCAATTCTTGTCGTCTGATGTATACAAACCCCCATACTTTACTGTCCTGCTAATCTCTTATTCATCAATTAAGTTGACCGAGTCGGTCATGCGTGATCGGGTTCATTACCATGACAATAAGGCGAATGGTGGCAGTGGAGACGCCGGAAAGTTTGGGGGAGGTTTAAAGAGATGAACAAGTTTCTTACAATGATTCAGACACTGTGGGCCTCTGAAATTGGTCAGATATACTTTAAATTCTTACAGAAAAATTATTTTAACAGGAATAAGTATTTCTTATTCTTATTTGAAGCATTAAACATTAGGATTTAAAAAATTTAGTTTACAGACAATCTTAACTCTCAAAGCAAAATAAACAACTAGATTATTTGTTCAGGTATAAAATTAAACTACAAAATAGAGATAGTAAAATGTCACAAATGAGCCATTTATACCAATGCAAAGCACACTCTGCTGCTCTAAAACTGTAACAATTTGCTAGTATAATTAGATGTTTCTTTCCAGCAGTTGAAATGCTCATTAAATAGTCAAGCACACACAAATGGACCTAATAATTTTCTTTACATATGGCTACTGAGGAACACGTTCCTCTGTGTTGTCTATTGGAGAACTGTGTGTGTGTTTTGTGTCCCCAAGTTGAAACCAAGCTCACTTGGTGAGCAAATGGCTACACATCTCCCAAGCTTTAGCTCTTTCGACATAAGAAAGTGAAATCGGTCAACCTGTGTTTGCCAGAGCTGCTCGGAGATTTGCTGACTCGTGCAGAGCGGTTCTGCTTAGTGGGCAGGTTGAGCAGAATGAACACTTCCACAGCATAGACGGGTCGGTACCATCAGAAGCAGAGAGCTGCAGCTTTGCAGCACAGATGGCCAGTTTGTTGACTGATGTAAATATTCACATTTGCTTCTCTGAAATGATTTTCCATTTGTTGTATTAAACATGAGAAGTAGACATATGGCTGCTTCCTGGATAGAAATAGACGTCATCTGTCGTGACGTCTGTGCTTGTGACTGAGATATTAATTTGGGCTCTCTGAAGGTGATATATTTGGTCAAACACCAAATATAAATTTTTTAATTCCAAGGAAAAAGATTATTCTTTAGAAGATAGTACTTTCTTAAGTACTTTTTAATCAACAAGGAGAAAAGCAAATAAGCAAATAATAGGTTATCCTAAAACAAAACTTTGTTTTGTAGTTAAAAAAAAAAAAAGGATAGCAATGCAGGTGTCTAGAAAAATGTTCTGTATTATATGTTTTTGGCTTTTTTGGCTAGTAGACCAGTCTGTTGCAACAAGCTACTGTCAATGGCATCTTTAGAAATCACTTTCAACCACAAAAATTATCTGCAAGAGAAAATATTTTCAGATTTCTTTCGTATGGATATTTTGGTATGAAGCAAACTGGAATAATGAAGCAGCGCTTTCATTTGGTGAGGATGTATTTAATCATAGCTGCAGGCTTTCCCCCTGCGAGCTGAGAGCATTTAATGGAAAAAGACAGAGCTCCATGAGGAGGCTTTGTGACCGGCTGTGAATGTTCTTGAGCCAAACAAGTCGAGGCTGTGTGAGCAGCTCGTTCCCAAGCGGCTCTGTTGGCTAATTAGCTAAAGGGCTGGTTTGTCTTACATGGCTTTTTAGATCTGAATGCAGCCTGAGTGGGAAAGCGCTTTTCCTTACTTTTAACAGACAGGCTTGTAAACAGCAAACTGTAGCTAAACAAGTTTAACTCATTAAGAAGCTACTTTTGGGTGCTCTCCTTACATTTCCAGAATTTAAAATTACTTTCTGAATATATTGCATATGATTTATTAATGTGAATAGGCGCCAAAAAGTACCAAGTGTAAACTATTGTTCACTGCTTTCAATGGTCATCTATTTTGTGTACATTCATATGAAACAATCAAGAAACTTTTCAAGTACAAGTTCATAGGGCTCAACTTAAACTATTCTAATCTTATAAAGACTTTTTTTGGTTTGTTTTTTTTCTCAGATCATACTTCTGCCTAGTCTTCTGTCTTGACTGTGTATTTATAAAAGCCCTAAGGAGAGAGCTGCACTATTAATTAGGGCTGGACGATGTATTGAGTATACTTGATGTATCGCGATATTTTCAATTTACGACGGTTAAAATGTCTTTTTCGCAACTATTGAGTATAAATTGTCATTCAAATAAATTTCCGCCGTCAAACACACTGCGAGTATGGTTTATCCGATACCCTACAAATGCATCACTAGTCCCTCCCTACCTGAACATTTTCTAACAATCACCGTGCGCGGAGAAAACCAACAACATGGTGACCTCGAGAGTTTGAGGCTAGCCGTGAGGAATCAGATGAACCGGTCTAGTTCCGAAGAGAAACGGCGCTGGATCAATAATTTGGCAGTAGTTCAGATTTTATATGGAGGTTGTCGAACAAAATGAGGTAATTTGCTTAACATGTTATAAAACTATTGCAGCAAAAGGTTGTATCACAAATGTATTCCCCTATTCTTTTACATGCCGTTCATTGCCGCGCTGCCGCGCTAGAACTGGTCCGTTAAAGTGAAACCTGGAGATGTAGGTATGATTTATTTAATGCTAGGCAATGGAAAAGGTAAGTCAAAACCACTCATTACTTTTTTTTTTTTTCCTCTCGTTCTCGTTTCGGCTTTTCGATACACGCCGACTCGTTGCCATAGCAACTGACAACAACGCACCTTCATGTATCAGGATTCAGCACCCAAAACTCACAAACATTACCCCCACATAGAGCAGAACATTCAGTTCATTACAGTTTTGGGTTTTTAGGCTTGATGTGTATTTTGCCTTTATTAATAAGTGATCGCTGTGGTAGATTAGCTAAGCTATTAGCTAAGCTAATAGCAGCTGTGGCTAATTAGCTAATTTAAACACCTGCTTTACTGATTATCTGTCAGTTTGTGTGTAGGTCGCCTGTTTTTATTTTTAAGCTGAACCAAAAGACACCTTATCCCACAGCACATCTATATGTTATGTTTGTCAAAGTCAAGCAAGCAATTGAGCTACTTCCCTCTCCCTCGCTATTTTTTTCTTTGTTAAAACTTATTTCTCACCTTGTTGTCTAGTCATAGTGTAGACAGTTCATAGCAAAATACTGCATCCCTTTATATATGAGCTTACATTTAAGTCTAGCAAGGAAATGGGGGCTGCAGTCTATAGTTTAAAATAGCATTGGCGCTCAGTTAAGAATGTCGTGATATATATTTTGTATTGTGATATAGCAAAATATATCACAATATTAGATTTTCCTCATCCTCCAGCCCTACTATTAATCTCATTGTGCAATGACATTAAATCTAATAATAGATCATGAGTCTTATTTCCAAAAAAAATAAATATTTAGCCACGTATGTTTTCCGTCTTAATGACGTTTTAAGTCTACCTTAATAATTATTGACATTTTCCATTTTTCTATAACTTAAGCACTATTTTCCAGTGCCCCACAAATAAGCATTTCTGTGGATATTTCAAAGTCCAAAAAAGGGAAGTAGGGCACACCTGAAATAGATGTGGCAGGTGTGCAACAGAACAGAAAATGTCAGGACTCATTAAAAAAAGCAGGCGACAAAGAAAAGGAGAATAGCTGAGGAACATACAATATGATCAGAACAAAGCAGAAAGGTCACAAGAGTACACATGACAAAAATAGCAGCCAACGGTGGTCCGTCATTGAAACAATTCTTTTGTCCCAGGTGGCCTATTTGGACCCACTGGAGCCAGGTTCTGGAGGAAACAGCGTGATAGAGCTAGCTCAGTTTCAGAAAATTCACATAAACTGAGTTATCACAGTGCTAAGTTATGTCACAGCCAACATCAGTCTGTGAAAGACTTGGTGCTTCTCCAAAGCAGATTTCCGGGCCAAAAAGAACAAAAATGGAGTCGATATCAAGCATTGGCATCCAACCAAAACTGGAACCGCCTCATTAAAGAATGGTTAAATAACAAGAACTTCCTGTAGCTAAATCCAAATCATTAATCTCCTTAATTTGCCATGAAGCAAACTGGAAACGGGCCATTATGCTGAAAATTAGGAAACTGGTCGGTCAGTTTAGAAAATGGAAGAATAAATAGGAAACTGTCAAATTTCTCAATATCTAAAACAGATTTCATATCTACCTTCCCTTTTCTGTTCATTCCCAGGTTAAAGTATTATGTAAGCTCATGTTTTCAGTTGTATTCTCCAGAATAAAACAGTTTTAGGGTTGCACGATATTAAACACGAGAATACGACGCGAGATATATTGGTAAATAATGGTATGACAACATTAACTGTGATATTTTCTTCTTTCCTCTCATTTAGCAACAGAAGCATATTCTCCATCTGTGACTAGAATGCAAACATCTTGGGTTCAATGCATGTAAAATAGTAAAACAGTAGTTATTAAATGTGTTTTCTGGGACACTCACCCAGAAGTTGTTCTGAAAGACAGCCATTGTCACTCAAAGGTAGCCAGCAATCTGTGGAAAAAAGAAAAAGAGGTGAAGAATCATCGCAGCAAAGACTGTTTTTATTTTCTTCCAATCTGACATTTTCCCCACTACCAGAGGAAATAACCTCAAGAAAACATTTTGGATTTCTTTATTAGTTTGGAAAAGGCATTTATTTTGCGTCTTGGTTGTACCAATTGACAACCCGCAGTATCAATATCGCAGCAAATTGCACAAAAATGAGCTCTGTAGAAAATGTTTTCTTCATAATAGCTCCTGAGAGAGCGTTAGTGTAGGACGGGAGTCCCTGGGAAAGAGAAAAGAGAAGCTTAACAAATGACTTGATAGCAGTAAGTCAAAGGATGGAGGCTGCTAATGAAGGAGGGGGAGTTGCATTAGGGAAGAGGATGATAAGAAAGAATGGAGAAGACAAATTGAGGTGTCAGTAAATACAAAGCATGAAATATATACAGTTACAAGGTGTAAGTGGCTCTTTAGACACCATGTATGACACTAAAAACAATTTTAAAAAAGGCTGTTCCTAGACCTGATATTTACAAAACCCATAACACCTAATTTTATACAACATTAAAATATGTAAAAATGCAAATAAAAATGTTTATTCTTATTTAAATAAGAAAACAAACATTGTTGGCTAAATCATTTGTAGCAAAAGATGCATCTGCAGCTACAAAAATATAACATGAATACTGAAGCCCTTTCTGCTTCACTTAACAGTGTAGTGTAATCTGTTGCCAGTTTTTTCAATTAACCCATTAAGAATTGTTTTTTCAGAAAATTCCATATTTTAGAGTTGTACTCCAACTACACTCTAATGAATGATTATTTGATTAGTAAATTAACGATCATCATTACTAAGTTAACGATCATTTTATCAATCAATTAATATATTAAACTGATAAGCAGATGGGTGGACAGATAAAAAGGATGAATGATACATAAAAAGATGGAAGAACAGATAGAAAGATTCAGAAAGAACAAAACAGAAAGATGCATGATTCAAAATGAAGTCTGGAAATTATTTTCTATATTCTTGTTTTCATTTTCCATAATATCCAGAACTGAAAAACACTCTGTACGTTTCCAGATTCTGTAGCAAGAGACTCTATTAAAATTCACTGGTAACATTTAAAGAAATGGATTTCAAACAAACCAGCAACTGCCCTTTCCACAAAAATCCATAATGAGGAAATTATTTCCTGGGGGTTGCTCTATAAAGGATTCCTGCTATCTCCTCTATTCTGCTGACTGCGTGTGTGTGTGTCTGCTGACAACAGCCTTTTCTCTGTATTGGCATTGACTTGGTCTAAGCCTGGTGACCTGGTATTAAACAGCAGCTGCACACAGACAAAAACTCTGCAGCACACACGCACCTACACACATCCCCCCTCCCCACACACACACACATACACACATGTCCCAAGCCAATACACCTCACACCTTATTAATTAACTCAGCAGAGGGAGTGGAGGCCCTGCAGAGAAAGATTGCCAAGAGGAAACAAAAACCTGGATTCACAAGAACCAGAGAGAAATACAAGAGCATGGCCAAAATGATACCTTCACACGGATTACCTCAAATTAATATCTAATTGAATATTATCACAGCTTAGTAAAAGTAACCATAAAATAAACAAACATCAACTACAAAACCTCCAATGGTTCAAGTTAATTCTATATGTTCTAATGAACAGAGCAAGATGACAAGAAATAGTGCAGCATTTAAATGACATATTTCAATTATTATTTAATATGGAGACATGCGTATTCCCTCTCCATCTTTTTACTCTGTATTTGCATTGCAGCTTAGCCTATCTGAAGCATGTCAAGTTAATTTTCTATTGTTCAAGCTTTATGACATGATGAAAGTCCAATCTTTCATTATGTTATCAACATGACTATTAAGGACGATTTGCGGGTTTTTATAAAAGTCCTTTTTGGATGTTATGACCTTGCATTTTTGTCTTCCTGACATGGATGTTTGTATTTCTTCAGTAGAAACTGTTTTGAGTTTTTAAACACAGGATGCGCCTTGCTGTAGTGTTTAAACGGTACACAGATAAAATATGGGTTCAGTTAGTTTTACTTGTGTCCCAACAGAACTACACATAATGTGGTTGCACATGTGCATGTACCCATATTTATACTCCATTGCAGATCTACAATACTTGAACAAAATGGGCCAAACCTGAAAGCATGTCTTCTGCTCGGCAACAAAATACTAAGATTTGAATGAACAAAGTGCCATGAAGTTTATCAGACTCTGGTTTATAAGAATGAGCCACAAAACAAAGGGATTCTCACCTCAAAATTCTCAAAAAGATAGTGTTTCCTCAGTTGGTAGACAAAAAATATACATCATTTAAATAACTAAAAGAATTCCAACTCAACTATTTTATTAAATATGCATTTTGACGATGTTAAAAGCCTATTTAAAATCCTACTTCACCTCTTTTTCCTTGCTCTAACCTACTGCATGGGCTGCAAGAGAGAAAGTACTATGATGGCAATAATATTATGATGCAGTATATCCCTATTATTTTCTTTCCTGATCTTTCTCATTGGGTGAGAGAATCTCCTCCCGTGAGACTGGCTAAATATTACATTTGCAAATAAAATGCAAGGCCATGACACATGAAATATATTAGCCCACAATAATTGCACTCCAAACAGTCCTTTGTAATGTTTCTATCTCAACCACAATATATATTTGATTCTGTGGAGCCTTATAGTAGAGGAGGACGAGGAAGAAAAGCAGCTTTCTAACCCTGAAAATCGGATTCTTCCTGAAGGCATAAAACAAATAATAGGAAATGAAAATATTTACACTGTTAAAATACTTTACTGGTACGAGAATTAATGCAACACCTACTTAAAAACAATTTGAAGTAGGCATTGCATGAATCCTACCTTATTTTGCGCATATTTTCAACAGAACAATCCAGAGGCAGATGGAGGTGGGCATGCTCCCCCATGAGGAATACCCAGTGTGGTGGGCTGTGGAAAAGTTGCTGACATCCAGCAATCTCCATCTGGTTGCAACTAACGTTTAGCTGAAATCAGCTCCGAGGCAGACAGGAAGAAGCAGGACACAAGGTGACCTCAATATTTTAATGTCTTTCTGACTGCATTTTATTTCTAAGAAAATAACCACTTATACAGCCTCTATGATTTAGCAATATCAGAAAATATAGTCTGTAAATTTGCTCTTGTGAATATACACATTTTACCATTTACTTCTAAAGCTTCAAATGTATTAAATTTATTATGAAAAGCTTGGTGGAGTAACACTCAAAAACTACCAAGCTGATATCAGAAACCAGTGGTAGTTGTAGTTCTTTAACTTTACCAGAGAAAAATATCCTTTAACCTTTTATATAATTTTTTCCTATAGAATCTGCATTAGTTAACATGAACTGTGCAAAAATGATTTAAATGGGATAAATGTGTCTTACAAACTCAACCCAAAAAGCTCTAAAGAATAATTATAGCATGAAGGTTTTAATACTAAATGCTTAAAATGAAACTAACTGGATTTAATCTTTGTGTTTTAAAAAATTAGCATGTTCCCCAAAAAGGTCAAGAATCAAGTAATCAAAGCTTAATGTATCAAATATGGTACAAAAATATACATTTAAAGCTATACATCAATTAAAAAAGGGCTGCCCAGTAGCGCAGCTGGTAGAGCTGTTGCCTTGCAGCAAGAAGGTTCTGGGTTCGATTCCCGGCCCCGGTCTTTCTGCAAGGAGTTTGCATGTTCTCCCTGTTCATGCGTGGGTTCTCTCCGGGTACTCTGGCTTCCTTCCACAGTCCAAAAACATGACTGTCAGGTTAATTGGCTTCTCTAAATTGTCCCTAAGTGTGAGTGTGTGTGTGCATGGTTGTTTGTCTTGTGTGTCTCTGTGTTGCCCTGTGACAGACTGGCGACCTGTCCAGGGTGACCCCGCCTCTCGCCCAGAACGTTAGCTGGAGATACCAGCACCTCCTGACCCCAGTAAGGGAAAAGGGTGCAGGAAAATGGATGGATGGATCAATTAAAAAATATACTTAAGTTATTTTTTAAAATACTATTCTTCAAGAATTATTTCCTTTATCGTATTTAACTAAATAAAGTCTAAAAAGCAAGTTTGCACAACTAAAACCAAATTCTCTGAAAGAAGCTAAATAAGAAAAAGATATTATACAACTATCTTTAATAAAACCAAACAGATATTATTAACTGTGCTCAGTACACTGATATCCAGGGCAAGTATTTTTTTCTTTTTACATTTTTTTAATATCTTAGTTTGTTTCATCATATGAGGCTGAACTTAATCAAATATATATATAGTCTGTGGGTTTGGAGATAGAAAACTAAGTAGCTCACAAAAAAGAAACAGACTCTTAGGTCCCTGAAGCACAGCAGAAAACTGCAAAATATTAACAGTATTTCCTCAGTGGTGTAAGTAGTACATTTTATTATAATTATTGCACTTTTTCATCTGCCATATTTTTTACCAATGTTAAATTTAATGATTTCTCTGGACATTGGAGAAAATATAAATGTACTTAGTTGAGTTTTATCATATCCAAGTTCTGTACGTTCGCTTGTTTTTTAGTATTTTTGGTCAACTGACTTCTACTTTAAACTCTATAGACTTTGACTTTTAAGATTTAAAAAATATAATAGATTTCTTGTAAACATTTGTCACAAATTAAAAGATGTATATATGGTATGTAAAAGTTCAGAAGTAGATGTTTTTAAAAAAAATTAATTTTGTCTTATTTATCAGAAAAAAAAAGTATAAATATTAAATGTTCCTTTTCCAGTACTTACTCCAATGTTTTACAACGCAAACTTCAGACGTTCAACACCACAATCTATAGAAATGCTTTCAACTCAATTTAAAATAAAAATATAACTACTTTCATCCACATATTCAGGTTTGAATGTTTATGCCTCATCAACCCTAATTGTTGTGACATTTCATAGTCATCTCATCAGCAGCACAGCTAAACACGCCGTTTCAGATGAGTTGTATAATCTTTAACAGATCCAACCGGCCTCATCAACAAAGACACACCGACCTCCTCCTCTGCCTCGCTCCAAGTGTCTGACAACACACAGATGGTGGCCAAGAAAAATTAGGGCTTTCAAAAAGCAGATGGAGGAGTGAAAGAAAGTTTCTCACACTAAAACACTTCCCATGAACCATACAATTCTTGAAGAAAACAAACAATAGATCTTCTCCACCAGTCCTTCCTTTTCTCTGGCTTTTCGCCAGAGCTGGGTCAACTGGCAGAAGATGACCAGTATAAACTCGCTCCCTCCTAGCAACCTTCACTAATTCTCTCTCGCCACTGGGTAAGTGAAGCAACAAAAAACTAGGCTGTGGAGGAGTTGTTCCCCATTTTTCTCCTCTCACTGCTGCTAAGAACGGCAGATAAAACAAGCAAACTAAAAATGGAATCAGGCTAAATGTGGTGACACAGCAAACTGGGATAAAGACGCTTTGGTAACCTTCCAACAGGCACATTTGTCACAAGTACAGGTTGTGTAGGTGAAGCGAGGAACTAAAGGACGCAAAAGAGGGGAGGAAATAGGATGCACTAGGGTGAAAAACTAGTGAAAGTAAGAAAAGGTTGGTAGAAGAACAGCCTGAAAGATTAACCAAAAGGATATAAGGCAAAGGCAATTATGTAAAAATAAAGTTAATAAATTAGAATATCACTGAAAATAAAATGTTTCAGACATGCAATTCAGAAATTAGTTTGTTATATTACAGAAGCCAACATGTACAGACTTTCTTATTATCTAAGCCTGTACAGTGGTAATGTAACATGTAAGAACTTCGAATGTCAGTATGAAGATATAGCTTGTGAAAAAAGAACAAAACAGTGTCAATGTCTCTTTGCTTTGGATCTATTCATTAGATAGTGAGCAGCCCATCCAGACGTTGGATTTATTTATTATCTCAGATGGTGTTCGAGAAACATGCGGCTTGCTACATGTACCTTTTGGCCATGAACAAAACATGGCTACATGGGAATGCCAATAATGTTATTAATGAAAATAAATTCTGCAAAAATAGCGACTCAATTAAATCAACTGTTTTCATCTCTTTCCATCAAATTGACTGGCATTAGCCAGATAGAAAACATTTCTACCAATGAGTAAAATAAACTGAACTTAAATGGTGTTTTATAACTAGTATTAGAATATCAAATATATCAGCATTTTTCAAAGTTTACCAAAAGCTGAATAGTAATCTAATTCTGTGTTTTTTGACAAAAATAAATGGATGTTTGCTGCTTGTGTGTTTTGCATCCTGAATTTGTCAGAACACATCAGCCCATAAATTGAAGTGTTTAAGCAAAACAAGACCTGATGACTTTGCTAAAATGCTGACAGAATTACACCCTGTGTTCAGAGACCAAGCAACACAAGGCAAAGCTTTTCTTGTGAAGTGATAAATTATCGGCCCAGTGGCTGAGACGTACAGAGAGCCAGTGAGACAGCAAACACAATAAATATGAGGAGGACGAAGTGTGAAAGAAAGTGAAAGCTGAGTGATAAACACAACCCTGGCTGCCAGTTCCCCCATTGTCCCAGTGTGAATGTGCTATTGTCACAGCAGCGTACAGCTCCAGTCCAGCCCCAACTGGAACAACGTACCAGGCAAGCATCCCTTCAAAGCCTTGGCATAAGCAGCTGTATGAGAGCAGGGGGCAGGACTCCACACAACAAGGGGATTCAGTCCGAGAGTTACTAAAAACCTCAGCAACTATTTAAAAGAATATTGTAGTTTCTAGCTTTGTTATCATCTGCAGACATATTAGACATGTCTCACTCCCAGACTGTTTATACACTTAATATCAGACATTCCAGTATTCAATGTTACTATATTGCAGCTTTTCGTTAAAAGCCAAAATGCATCAAATCATATTAAGAACATTTTGAATAATCTAATGGCTTGTTGAACTTTCATTTTCTGATGATAACCAGGCAATCTGGTCATTGTGATCAGTAAAGTCAAAGATATAATCGTTTATAACATTTTAAATCAGCACGTAATGTTGGTGTTTATATCTCTATATCCTTATATTTCTTAGCAAAAGATAAAACCATTTTCCTCCAAATTCCTGTATGCAAAGAGTGCTGCGCATGCAGTTTGCAGCAGCAGTACATCTGTCTGTGCACAGTGCATGCAATGTACATCAGCAGAGTCCAATTCCTGTCTAGACTAAAGTTTCAAAAACAAACATGGTGTCTAAACTGCCAAATTACTTTTTCAAATGTTTCAAAGGCTGAAATTATGGTTTGGTGACAACAAATGGAGGATCAATTAAAGCATTCTGCAGGGTTTGTGCAATGCATGAGACGCTACTGATTAGCCAGGAAAAACAAAGTTGTTATAACTTTTATTAAGCTCCCAGATGAACTCTGAGGTTAAATAAAATGCCTTTTAGTTGAAGTCTTTGCTGTTTGTGTGCATGTTTGACATATAAACTGCTTGGTTACTCCACTGTGAGACTTTATGTATACAGAAAAATAGACTTCACCTATTTTAGTCAGAATTAAAAAGTGAGGATAATAGCAGACATAAACTGACAAACTCAAATATATTAAATATTGGACATTTTATAGTTGCAAAATTACATTTCAAGTGAAAAGTGTAAAAAAAGAAAGAAAAAGAAGAGTTTCGACAACTGATCTGCACTCATGAGTTTTCTGTTCAATCTTGACTTTACTTTCTGTGGAACTGCTGGTCATCGTATACATGACCATTAGTTCCGTTCTGGTTCATTACAATGTGATTCTGCTTGTCAAGAATACTGGATCGGGTCGGACTGTAACAAACAGATAGGGTGAGAAGCTCGGTCATCCGGGAGGGACTCAGAGCTGCTGCTCCTTCACATCGAGAGGAGCCAGTTGAGGTGGTTCGGGCATCTGGTCAGGATGCGTCCTGGTCTCCTCCCTGGTGAGGAGTTCATGTCCCACCGGGAGGAGGCCCCAGGGAAGACCCAGGACACGCTGGAGGGACTATGTTTCTCGGCTGGTCTTGGGATTCCCCTGAGGAACTGGAGCAAGTGGCTGGGGAGAGGGAAGTCTGGGCCTTCCTTCTTAAGCTGCTGCCCCCATGACCCGACCCCAGAGAAGTGGAAGAAGATGGATGGATGGATTATCATAAATATTAGTGGATTCTTATGTTGCTGTTTATTCTTATCCTCACAGTCTGGTGTTAAGCTTTCTTCTGAAGTCAGTAACCCAGACATGATCAGTTTTACATTACAAAATTTTGAAATGCATTTTTTTATTATCCACGTTTAGTTATTATTGTACATTTGATATTAAAAGTAACTGAATCTTTGCCAACAGCTTTAAAGTCTGCAAATGTTTTTACAGAAAAGAAACTGAGAAACACTTAATTTTCTGTTCCCATACAGTGCACTTTTTTGATAAATTACTTAATAAGCAAACTAACAAAAAAGTAGATGCCAGTGATTTTCCCTTCTCTACTTTGATAAATGATCTAATTTCTTCAGCTCTACTTATCTGATTCATCAATGAATGATGCTAAAAAGATGGTCATGAGCCTCACTGTTGCCATTGTGGTTTACTTTGCTAGTGGTGTAATTATGAGGTAGCTGAAATCCTGCAAATTTATCTTCATGCTGGTAAACAATATTTAAAAAAGAAAATAAGATAACCCAGAAATTGACAAATGAAGATCCATACCCTGAGGGTTGAACCCACCCCTCCATCCTGCCCCAGGAATCTCCCATCTGCCACATGTAGACCTTGGCTCGACTCATTACCACCTCAGGCACAGGCCACAGCTTTACAGAGAGGGTAAATATTAAATTCCCCAACTCTTTAAATATATTCACAACTATATACATGACGGTCCTCTAAAATCGGAATATCTAAACCAAAATCATTCTGTTTATATTTCTATTAAGTAGCAAGTTAGCTCAGTTTACCGCTTTCTGCCTGTGGGTGCTGCCCTGCTTGGCAAGTGCATAAGGAGCGCTTGGAGCCCTGTAGCCTACATATTAAGAGACTACACATGTATAATTTATCAACATCATGAGGATCCAATATTATGTTGAAAAAGAGAGCAAGTACTGACAAAGGACAGCATTAGAATGAGGGGTTATGACATGTTTGTGGGTCAAAAGGAGAAAAAAGGAGTCATCAAGGAAAAAAAAAGAGTCGTCCTGATGGCTTCAGCTGTGTGCATATTATCGTTCTTGACGGTTTGAATAATCAACAGAACTTTTCAGAGCTGTCATAAAGCACTAACTTAGAAATCAAAATGCAAAGCAGCAAGCACTCCTCATTCAGCCGCTGCTGTCATCCTCATCTCTCTGCCAGGCTCCATCTCCTATGTCCAGACTCATTTAAATCAGACTTTAAACAGTTTTTGTGACAGTCAGTAAAACATCAGTAGCAGCAGCAAAGATTTGGGGATTTTTTTTCCCCTAAATTACCTGTGTTATCATCACCACCACTTCATTTTCTAAACCAACAAATAGGTTTAGCAAGTTCCCTACTTTGAAATCCAAATAGGTCAATTTATGTCAGTATTATAACATTTCTCTGCACCAAGATGAATGTAAGGAAAGACCACAAATTGTTTGTTAACACAAAGTGATTCACTGGATAAATTTATATGTTAAAATTATTTAAAGTCTAAAGTGAATTCCAACTGAAAAACTTCTTCTCTGCTCTCCCAATCTGACTTAGCTTAAGTTATTTTGACAAGAACAGGGAAAGATATGAATATAATATAACCCAAAAGACTCAGTTGGAAATTATTTGGAAGATAATAACAGCAAAAAGGGGATTGAACACAAAAAAAACATAATTTTCAGATTTGTATTTTTTTATTGCCTCTTCTGTTCTGATGCATCATGGTAAAAAGGCCATGTCTTTCATATAATGTGAAAGACATTAAATGTCAAACACATCTAAAAGGATGTCAAGAAGACCACCAAACAAGCTTCACAAATGTCATACAACATTAACACAAATTAAATTTAATCACAAAAATGTACTAAAAAGGATACAAAACTCTCAGCCTTTGTTACCAAGCATTTCCAATAAATGTTGCTAAACTAAAAGTCTCTTCATTCAATAGCCAACTCAACATATGTGCTCCAGAGAGCCAAAAC
Source organism: Phalloptychus januarius (assembly GCA_902982915.1). Lineage (NCBI taxonomy): Eukaryota > Metazoa > Chordata > Actinopteri > Cyprinodontiformes > Poeciliidae > Phalloptychus > Phalloptychus januarius. The sequence goes on along the minus strand of CADWAE010000076.1, from coordinate 5,304,088 downwards.
AAATCAGGGTTTTTATGTTTCTTCTCAAATGATAATACAAATAACTGTGAAATATAACATGAAGCTCATCCTTAAGCTCACAAAACTCACAAACATTTATCTTCTGGCATTCAGTTAATCTTCCCATGTCAATTGCCAAAGGCAGAGTACTTGTTGAGCACACATCTTTTTATGTTTAACTTTACAAAGATATCAGTTTGAAACATCCTTAATTAGTCTGGAAATACAACTATTTATCTGCATTATTTATTGGTTTCCATTCTCTAATCCAATAACTTTCTAAGATTAAGTCTGCACAGGGAGCTTGCAATTAAGAAACCATTTCAGTTTAGTTCAAGAAGATTAACATAAATTTAAAAAAGGATTAACACTAGATATGCACTGATCAGAAATTTTGTAGCCAATTTCCAATCAGCAATTTTATAAAGCTTTCCCTCTCGATATAACTTTTTGGATAAATTGAATACTTAATTGTCCTTACAATAATGTTCATAGTAAAATAAAACAGTAAGTTCTCAAAACAACCCAAAGTTGAGGATCTTTCTCTCACTGCCTCGCTGAAACTACACAAATCTAGTCGAGTGTTGCACCATTTCCTCTTTGTTTTTTCTTTGTTTTAACATATTGATTAGAGCAACCTGGTTGCATTTAGCGAAGGCACCGATTTGGAAAAGGTTGAATTTTTTGAGTTTTTAGTCTGCCGCTCACCAATCAGAACCAATCAAGCTGAAAATCACCCAGTTCCAGTCACCGGCCTTTTTTTCTGCCTTCCTACATTCTGGGCCTAGAATTCATCTTTACTGCAATTTCTGATCATCTTGAAACTATTCTGTCAATAAGTCTCATCAGTCATTATTTAGCAGGTGCGCAATTTCCTGGAATGTACAGCAATCAAATGCAATTTGTCATGAAAGTGTCTTTAAACTGAAAATTGGTGCAAAATAGAAGCGCAGGAATGTTTTCCTTTTATTTAAATAACAAAAATGGCATATTTTTATTTATCACCTTAACATGCAGCCACTTTCAGTACAAAAAGAGACTAACTGGGGCAGTTCAACTGTTTGAACAATGCACCTACCAGCATTCACCAGCAGAGCTAGAAAAAAGGAAGATCGGCTGCAGCAGGACAGCTGCAGTACAGTTTGATTTTGCAAACACTGTGGCCTGTGCTATGACTGTTCTCATATTATTTCACATGATACATAAAACTAAAACACCAGGCATCAAAGGGGAACTCCACACAGATTTCTCTGGTGAAAGCAAACGGTGGTTGAGTTGAGGCTCAGAAAAAAGGATGTAATCAAACCTAAAAACCAAACTTTCTAAACCCTATAAAACTTCAAATAATCTGAAGTCATATTAAGAAGTTAAATACTAATAGAGTGGCATAAAAAAACATGGAGAGCTGATTTGAATCAGTAAATTCCCGTTGATAGACAGACAGGCTACATTTAAAACCACAGTTATAACCCCACCCCATTGTCTGCAAAGGTTTCACGCTTATTTACATTCACAAGTTAAACGTCAGTCAGAACAAAATATTAGACCAAACTGGAGCCATCTTTGTTCTTGAGGTAATCGTAAAAAGCTAGGGTCAGAAATATATTAAGCATGAAAAACAAGTGTATTCATGTGGTGAAAGTTAGAAAAGCTAACAACAGTAGCTATAAATGCATGAAAACATTATAAAAGTTGCAGTTATGACTGGCAAAAATACATCTTCCCCAATGTTGTATCATTAAGGCTAGGGATGCACGGATATGAACATTTTGATCAATCTTGATACACAGTTATTGCAATAAACGATAATAGTATTGTTTTGAGACCATTTTCAAATACTATAATGGTAATACCATAATAAAGTAAGAACACATTCTGAAACATCAGAAACTTTAATTCTAATGAACATTTAACACTGGGCCTGGAAGACATTTTAAACATCCAAAATAAATAAACAACAAAGACAACAAATACAATAAATCCTGAAGTTTCTCTAAACAGAATTGTTCTTTAAAAAAAACAAAAAACAAAGAAGAGCTATTTGAGACCAACGCAGCAGATTAGGGACTTTTGTCACCCAGTTTTTGGCAGATAGAGAGAAAGAAAGGAATAATCGAGCCTGTTTTAATATGTTTAGCAATTTTATAGATATTTTACTATCCTTTCAACACTGTGAAAAATTGACCACACCAGCAGACACAAACACCTCTTACAGTTGATATTCCAACTGAGAGAAGAGGAACTGACCATGCAGGCCAAGATTTGTATCCAATAATGAGGCAGCTGCACATGGAGAAGGTAATAAAAGCTCCAAGTATAGGCTATTTATTAGAATTTCTGTTGGTTGATTTGCCATTTAATCAGAGGCTTGAATTGCATAAAATGGAGAGAAATAAATTGTTCTCTGCTTGTCTGGCTAACAGTCATTAGTACCAAAACTCATAGTAAATCCTATTGTTTTCCAACTAACCAACTCAGATATGATCTAATTCACAGCTCCGACTTCTGACTCAAATCCAACGCATTATGAAAAACTAGCAACTACGGACGGACAAACATATCAGCATCAACATCGGTATCAGTCCAATAAGCAAAACTGGGCCAATTTTAACAGCTGCAGATTGTTTCTATCGTGTTGATGTTTGTGTAGGTGTTTCATGAGGAACAGGGGAGAGAGTTGGCCATGTGGTTATTTGCTCAGTCATGTGACAGTAATAGTGATGCATCACAGGATTATGAGTTTAAAAAAAGAAAAGTAGACAGTGAGGTCACCTTTACATAGTGTTGAAAGTGTAGGAAAATATACACAATCATACTGGTAAATATTAGTCATAAGTATAAAGAGCAGTACTAATATACATCAAAACTGACTCTAATTTTTGTATCAGTTCATTTATTTGCTACCTTATATCAGTGGTTCCCAAAGTCGGTTGTCGTGGGCCAGCATCCTGTATGTTTTAGTTCTCTCCCTGCTGGTAGTAACAACTTTTTCAGCTTGTCAATGTTCTTCTTAGACCTTCTAATGAGACAACATTTGATCCAGGTGTGTTAAACCAGGGAGAGAACTAAAACATGCAAGATGCTGGCCCACGAGGACCAACTTTGGGAACCACTGCCTTATATGATGTCACTAGAAACTAGTGACATTCATCTAATCACTAGATGAATGTGTCCACGTTTGTTTTGAGAAACTGCTGTAGTTAAACAATGATTTAAAACAAAATAGTAAAGAAAACAAAACATTTATTCTGTAGATGACAAACTAAACTGAGTTTGATTTGTTGGGAAAAGTATGGCTAGTAACTTTAAATGCTTTATTTTTACTAATCCCACTATTATTTTCTAAACCAAATGACAGAAGCATGTTAAGACAGAAACAAAGCTACAAAATTATTAAAAATTTCAAAGAAACAGGTAGCTGTCCGAGGACCTGACAACAAAGCAGCTTCAGACATCAGAAATAACTGCTACGTTGGACCTTACAGTCTTAATTATGTTAATGGGATAATACAACTAAAGGCTACCTTTGAAAATTATGATGTTCTGAAACCACCAGCAGGCAGCTTGTGATTAATCTTGGAGAGTTTTATGTATTTCAAACAGGTATGTTCTTTTTTCAATAGTTTTTTCTTTATGTTAGCCAAATTTCCCTCCGTTCAAACGTCAAACAAGCGCCTGTGCTCTGGCTCGCTATTTTTAAAACGCCAGCGTTATTTGGCGTAGTGTTTCCTGCCAGTCTTCTCACCTGTATTCACAGAATAACGAGTGATAAAAAAAAAGACCCGGAACAAATTTCTTACCTGGAAAGAGTCCTCAGACAACGAGACGTACATTTCCCATCCCCGGTCCGACCAACGGCTGCCCCGTTACCGCACGCTTGCTCTTTCAAAGAGGTCTGACCATAGTAGTAGACTTTCACCAGGCAGTTTTCAGTGCGAGCTCGCGTTCCCACCCTAGCTCAACGCTGATTGGCTATTCGACCCGTCAATCATAGGGGAACGTGTAGTAGACATAGCAACCACAGAAAGGCGGGTCAACGATTGTAAAGCAGCGTCTTATTGGCTACCAATGAACTCTGCGAAAACAAATAAATAAATAAAAATAGAACTGATGAAGATGAATGTTTGCAACAAGAAGGATAAATGAAGACGAAATGGTTTTCGATTTTTGTTTTAAATACTAACGCACTACATTACAAGCAGTATTTTTGTGATCAAATAACGGAATACTTATTTAAGCCTGGTTTGATTATTTTCTAATAGTGGAAATAACAATGCAAACAACTCACCAGCAAAGAAAAATTAAGCATCGACCTGGATTTTTTTTTTACATGTACAGTATGGATTCTGATCTATTTTTCATTGGACTCTAGGAAAAATAAATCAGAAGTCAAAACAAGCATACATTGTTAATTAACAAATTTAACAAGGAAAAACAAAAGAGAAATGGTAAAGAAGCTTAATTTTTTATTGAAAATTGAAAGGACAAACTCCACATACATTTTACTACAAAGCAATATTAGAATAATTAGAACATTTAAAATAATCAAATATCTTCACTTGTGAAAAACCTCAAGACCTCAAGTGAACCCATTGTTGAAAATACTCCTACCTTATATGGACAGTGATGTCATGAGGGGAATTATATAGCTTCCTTAAGTCAATGTGTGGAAAATTAAGGTTCAGGAGATTAGATTTTTTGTTTGGACATTTGATTTTGTGTACAAGATTTTGTAGTCTTGATAGGAATACAAACCATTGGTGAACACTCAGGTACTTGTAAGAGTGTACTATAATGCATAGATACTTTTGCAAGGTATTTTATCAATAACAGATGGAGAAAATCTAAATCTTTACTAGTTATTAGTCATATAAAACGTTTGTTTTGATGATTTGCACCAGGTAGCTAATGTAAAAATGCATCCATCCACAATCAAGTTTGTCTTCGAACATGTTTACTTCCTGCTGGCATTTAAAAAGCAAAATTGAACAGACAAACATGCATTGTGTATTTTGACATGCTGTGACTTCACTTGTCCTTTCAGTTACTGTTAGGTATCAGATTCATGAACAGAAATAGTTCTCTGCTGGAAGGATGCATGCCTGATATATACCCACTCTGTGTGATATTGTTTATGCCTGATGGGATCCACAGGGTGCAGCAGAAGATAATATCAAACCCAGCAAAGTGGCTCCTTTGCACAGCTTTGTAGCATATTCGTTTCCTGTGCACCATTGATGATGGCTAGATATGATAACTTCCGTATTTAGACCTGCAGTAAGCGACAGGAAAGATGAAAACATTTGACCACAATGTCAAAAGATAAGGTACTATATTTCAGGGCTTAAAATAACACTATACATTTAACTTAAATCATGCAGAGTCCAGAAGGAACTACAGGAGGCTGAAATATCAATTGCTTTATCAATGAATTTTACAGGCAGAGTCTCATCCTTCCATCTGCTAACACTAAATTAAATGAGGGATAATTATTTGGGCATTTAATCCTGATTTAAATCTCAGAGATAAAATAAAATTAGCTGCAGAATTTAATCAAACTCTGCCACATATTCTCTCTACAAACCTGCTCTCATTTGTCTTCCTGTAAAGGCACCTTTGTTTCTATCACAGCTTCAGACTCTGAAGTATGTTTTTGTTTCAGATGACTCTCTGAAACATCTGTTTTTAGGTTGCTTTTTAGCACGTTGAAAACAGAACTGAAACAGTAAATGTGTAATCCGTTTCCTGTTGTGAGCTCTTCTTCATACTGCTCATGTCTTGCAGGAAGTCACTGCACTTCCTTCATCAGGTTTTCAGCTCAAATGTTAAAAATGATTGACTGAAGGAGACCTGGTGGGCTCACCCTTTGTCCTTGGTGTCTCACTGATCCTGCCTCTTTTAGAGGGGGCTCACATAAATCAGCTTAGCTGCTGCTTGTGCAGGCTGGCTTATTAAAGCTGCCAAGACAGAAGATTGCCCTCCTCTGCTCACAAACCACAGACACAGTTTTGGTGCCAGGACATCAAACCCACTGAACCCCTAAAACTCATCTAATCTCACTGGGAGATCAAGTGTGTGTGGGATAAATCTGCAAAAACAAGTGCATTATCTCTACCCACCGCCTTTCCCTTTGTGTCAAGTGTTTGTCTTTTTCTGAGCTTGTTACCCTGCAAAGAATCAGATAGAGATATAGCTATTTCTATCAGTGAACCTCCAGGGCAAAATGAGGATGTAGGCCCTAAAATGTCTCAATGAAAGAAAAAAAAAAGCTAAATTAAGATTACAGCTGTCTTTTACACTGTAGGGGTGGGTATTTATTGTATTATCATTTATCGTGATGCATTTCTTGTTATGATAGAAATGTTGATGTTCAAAAGCCTCCGACACTGTTTGGATTTTTTTTTTTACTATTTTATTCACTGTTTGTTCGATGAGAGCATCGATAAATATCAATACATTAAAAAAATATGATTAAGATGTGACATAAATCACACTTCTTCATGTGACTGTTGTCCAAAACTACAAATGGTTGTGGTTTTTGTAGTATTTGTGTTTGTGGGGCTATAATTGCTATGCTATGCAGTCACAAACATATAAAAATAAATAAATTATCACCTGTTTTATTATTATCACAATAGTACCACAAAATATTGTGATAAAACTTTAAGTCCATAACAAACTAATACACTAAATTCAGCTCTGGAAAAGTTAAGCTATCACTACACTGAACCCCATTGAAAACCTCCTGGTTATTCCACCAAATATTGATTTCTGAACTCTTTCTGAGTTAAAACATTAGTATTGTTGTTTCTAAATTAATATAAACTTATTTTCTTTGCATTATTTGAAGTTTGAAGGCACTGTATCATTTCTGTCATTTTGACCATTTCTCATTGTCTGCAAATAAATGCCACATTTTTTCTTTAATTTCAGAGACATGTTGTCAGTAGTTCATAGAATAAAAGAACAATGTTCATTTTACTCATACATATACCTATAAAAAGTAAAATCACAGAAACTGGTCATTTTAAGTGGTCTCTTTATTTTTTCCATAGCTGCATACCTATAATTATTTACACTGCAGAAAAGGACATCTAACCAATTTTTTTTACTGCCTAACATGAGAGTAGATCACATGACTCCTGTTTTTGTTCAGCTAGGATTGGTAAAATTATTTACATTTGTTAAATGTCAGAATGAGAAGATAACATTAATAATAATGATAATAGATTTTATTTATAATGTATTTTAGCTCTCAAAGGGCAAATAGTAGCACCTTTGGGTCACAAAGTTTCAATTAGTTCACACGAGAGATTAGGAGAAAGTATTTTTTTGTCAAATTATTTAGTGACTGGATAAAATACAGATAGGAGAAGTGTCTTTTTTATTGTATTAATGAATTATTGAAGAGTAATGGAGAAAAAAAAGCATACAAAAAGTCAACACTGCAGGGAAACAGGGTGGTATGGAGATAAACAAAGTGTAGCGAAAGGAGCTAGAGGAGAACGATGTGAACCGGGAGCTTAAATATCCTGGGGAAGAAGAGAAAGGGCAAGGAACCAGATAACCTGTGCAGCAAATCAGGGAGGCAGGAAACTAAACAGAGCAGAAGAACAGAGGCTGCAGGGCAGAAACAACAAAAAGAATCTAAAGAAATGAAAATCCAAAGTAAAACTGTGAGAATAAATGAACAAGGGGCAAACTATAATGGCAAAAATAGAAAAACAAACAATAAAGAAATGACCAAGACTTTTAGATGAGACTAAAAGTCCAAACACCTGTGGACCTGTCACAAACCTAAACCTCTTGGGTCTGCTGATCTCTGCTGGGACTTTAATCATGGCCATGTGCTTTGATCAAATGAAATTAACTTATCTGAAAAAAAGCAAAAGACAAAAAACAGTTGGTTTGGTGTGAAAAGGAGGAATACGTGGGAAGGCATCCTAATACCAAGTAGATGCTCATTTGAACATCATTAGAGTTGACGTCATCATAAACTGTTTGACAAATCTGCACACTCCACTAGAAGACTGAAAATGGCTCCTTAGTTGTGGTTTAATTTTTGTTTTTTTTGCACCTTATTGTGAAAATTATGAGTTATGAATATATTTAGTTTTTTCTTCAGAACATGTGAATCAGTTAAATTTTTTTACAGTCAAACCTAAAAAAGTGGAAACTAGTAGCAACACCATAAACTACAAGGTGAGAAGAAGCTCCAAAACTGTAAAATATTTCTCTGTAATGAATCACCTGCAGAGGAGAAACTTGGCTCTGTGCTGTGAACACCAGGTGGCGCTCCAACTCTACTCCAAAGAAACTGAAAGGCCAGTGCATGGCTTCTCTTTGTTTTGTGGTGTGGCAGGAAATAGTGGAGAGTGTTTTTCCTTTAATATGTTCAGTTGGTGCAGCCATTTTAATATTGCTGCTTCAACATGAGAGCACGAACAGACACCGATCCTCTAACTGGACTGTGACACAACAGGAAATTCCCTGAGCTGAGAAACGGTTCTGTAAGATTTCCAACCACAAAACACCATTTTCATCTGATCCAAAGACAGATAGGTCAAACAAACATGTTTGATCTATGTAGTAGGGTGATTATGGGTTGTTGTTCTCATTATGTTTTTGATGATTATCTTACTAAAACACTCAGTTTCATTTTCAGTCTAAATGTTTTATTTTTAGAAGAGTTACATTGCCAGGCAGTCTGGTAAGATTTGCAGAACCTTTTAAAGAAAAACAGAATCATAGATCTTCCTTTATACTTAAAATTGAGTAGTTTTCATAAATAATTCTAATTTTTTTCCTGCCAAACTCACCTCAATTTTAGTTTTGTTTAACCAAAACACATATTTTCAGTTAAATTTAATTTAATAAAATCCACACTTACATTTGTAACAATGATGCAAAAAAAGGCTCGAAGTCATAAATATATTTAATAAAATTGCTTTTACAGCAATTGTTCAAGTGCAAGAACTGCATATCCACTTATTTTGTTAATAATTTCATGAGGTAAGCTTTTCTGTTTTTATTAACCACTTAGCAGAATTTTCCCTTTCAAATAAAAACATAAACTCATAATTAATGCAGAATATGGTAAAAGTATTAGTTTTTCCTTAACTTCTTCAATCTTATTTGTCTTATTATTGCCACAAACTTTTATCTGTTTTGTTATGATGTCAAATAATCGAACATGATTATGAAGTGGAAGGATAAATACCCTTTAAGGTGCGTTTCATTCTGACACCCTTAAATAAAATGTAGTTGAATCTCAATATTAATCTAATTGTTTGGTAAAGGCCTTGGAGGTTTGCAAGGGAACATCAATGAACAAAAGGACATTAAAGTCAAGTCAGGGTTAAAATTGTGGAAACATCTTAGCGTCTTAACCCTTGAATATCTAAATAGTATAAAAATGATGTAAAAATTAAAATTATGGGGTAACAAAAATCTGGCTGCCCACCTAAAGTGAGAGGCTGGACAAGAAGAAGAACAACAAAAGGAGAGAGATTAACAACTAAGGTGGGACAATTTTGGCTCAACAAATCTTGTACTTGCGAAAAAAAGTTGGAATTTTTGACAAAGTGTCAAGAATAAAGTCACTGTTGAAGGAAAACCATAAAACGTTTAGTGCTACTCTGGAGCACATTAACAAACACTCACGCATTGGAATGGACAACTGAAAGTACCAATCTAAACTGAGAAGATGCAAAAATTAAATTGATTCTATATTTAATCTGACTTTTGCAAAAAGGAATCAGTTTGTTACTGCAGATGAAGGTGACTGTGTGTTATAGAAATGACTTAGGGAACCCAAATGAAAACACACACCAAACCTTTCAAAGTTAATTTGTGAAAGTTTTTTTAAAATTGCACAACATTTCCACTACACTTTATAATCATTTGCTGTTTTGTGTTGACGAATGAGATCTATGACTAAATACGTTAAAGTTTGTATCATAATCATCAAATGAGGAAAATTTTAAATGGTATAAATGCAAGTGCATGTTGGTTTTGGTTGTTTACAAAAGGATGTGGGTAATAGCAGGTGATTTTTTTTTCATATTTGTTCTCTATGACTAACTTGGATCATAAATGTTATGTAGCTAAAAGCAAATTGTCTGAAAATTTGAATCCTGGTTGTAAATTAATCCTATAATAAATACAGTTGATTAAAAAAAAATTCTAAAGGTTGCAAGTTAGGTTTTGAAGATCTAAATATATAAGACATAAATAGAATAAAATGCCAAAGAACAATAGAGCAAATAAAAAAGTTATGACTAGTTTGTTTGACGGTCTTTGACCTGGAAGGTCTGGTGGGATGAGAAACTCCTCTGTTCTCTCAGTTTTGACCGAACAACAAGCCCCAGCCTCTGTTTTTTCCTCTGCCCAGAAGTGTGTGAAGTCAGCCGTCTGCCTGGCACAAAAGTGTGTTGATGTGCTTCCAGGTGTTTGTGGTAAATTCTAAAGTCTGGACTGCAGGACTCTCCCTACACCCTGTGAGATCATCGCCCTTTTAATTAGACCGGATTCGCCAATTACAAGAAACTCAAGGCGTCTCTCTTTCTCTCCCTCAGCTCTATAAGAGAAGCGCAGGCCACCGATTTGGCAGACAGGAGCTCAGGAAAGGTGAGTTTGTTGCCTGTTTGTTATAGTTTGCTTTTTAATTCTGAAAAAGACTGTTTTATCTTAATTTCTGATGCTTTATTTCAGATTTAATGTATAATGTCTTCCAAATCGTTTGTGGTTGCCACTTTGCTGGTTTGTGCTTTGAAATTCATCTCATCTCAGAGTGAGTATAACTTCTACAACTGGCACATTTCATTAAGGAAAAATGTAATCACAAGTCTATGCAAAAAATACACATATATTGTTAATTTTTCTGGCAATCTGTTAAATGTTTTCTTCCTTTCTACTCATCCATGTTTGCTTTGTTAATGATCATTAACCGGAGGGAGGACATGTGCCTACATTTGTTTTTCTTGCTCAACTTCAGAAATCGATTTCTGGTAGCCTGCGCTCCAGAGGATCACGTCAGCAGGACGCACTGATTTCTCAACTCGTTTCTGATAGTGTTTTCCTGTTTGCATCGTTTCCAACAGCGAGCTGCAGAGGACGATGTGGTGCAGAGTACTACCGAGGCAACATGTGTCAGTGTGACTTCAGCTGCCTGTCCTATGATGAGTGCTGCGATGACTATGAAGCTCAGTGCACCACAAGTAAGAAGATTTGCTTTTGCACATATGAACACAAACAAACAGGAGTGACGCTTGTGTAGTAAAATATATTAAACTTTTTTAAAAATTCTGTTTCTTAGAGAAAGTCTGGTATTTTTAAAGAGGCATCATTTTATTTCTACTTTTAGGATTTAAGCTTAAGTAAAATAAACACTATTTAGCAAGAGGATGAATCTTTTTTCTGCAGGATGAAAAATGGGGTGAAAATTAAAAATTAAAAAAGCACAAGAAAAACAGATCTAAAAACATTTTACTCATACTTTCAGTATGAGTCAATGAAGATATTGCAAGAATAAACCTAAAAACTGTTGAAAACCTGCATTTGTTGTTATATTTACATTTAAAAACATTAGCAGATTCATTTTGTTTTTTTAGCTAAAAGTTATTAAGAGCTATTGTTGCAGGGGATCAGAAAGGCTGAAAACTATTGAAGTTCTATGATTCGGTCAATAATTAATTTGTCAAATAAATATTTAAACTGTAATAAATATATAAAAAATACATTACGTACAATCAAAACCACATATTTACTGTATATACAGTATAAAAACACAACTAGTCTTCTCACTATCTGACATTAAAAGTAATTTACCTTCTCTCTTCTCTTTATATATATCCTCATATGTCTCTATTTAATGCATGCTTCCACTTTTCTTTCACTATAGTTAACAGAAAACTAATTTGTGTGCAGCTTATTTATTTATTGAAAAGCATAGATTAGAGTAAAAAAGAGAAGCATAAAGAAAAATGCTTATATGCTGAACTTGACATGAGTTTAATTCATTTGCAGTGCGTAGTTGTGTGTATCTGGCATATTCCACAGGAACTGTGTGGATTAAGCTTCAGATTTTTATCTGTGCATCAGGAAACTCCTGCAAGGGCCGTTGTGGAGAAACCTTCAAGAGAGGTCGACGATGCAGCTGTGACCCAGAGTGCTCAAAGTTCAACCACTGCTGCCCAGACTACAAGAACCACTGTGATGTGGATGGTAAGCCTTGATCAGCTCATACAGCAGCGGTGTTTGTGTTTTCTTTTTCTCAGCATGTGAAACATTTTTCCTTTCCAGAATACCCAACAAAAAACTCCAAGATTGGCAATATAGACTCATATGTTATGCACAGATTTAATCTAATATGCATGTACAGCATGGACAGCAGCATCTTGAAATGCATGCAGTTAATCTGCCCTCATGCATTTGACGGTATTTTCTGTATCAGTAATTACTGCAGAAAAGAGTGGAGGAGCAACAGGACCAATGACGGGTAGTTCATGTGATAATGTACATGATAACAAACCCAAAGGTATTTTTTTTTATAAAAGGTTTGCTACATTTTTATCCATTTAGGCTTTAAGTAAAATTTATATTTTTAAAGGAAATTCCAGCTAAGATTTACTTGTAAATATTCTCACAGATTCAACTCTGACAGAGAATCCAGAATTGGGTGAAGGAAACAATGCAGGTGAGGTCACTATTTGCTTTTCTTCTGCTTTTCTTTTACTAAATATGAGTAGAGCACGTAAAACTGTACTCAAACAAGAATAGCACTGCTTAGATATATTTTTACTCAAGTAAAAGTCAAAGGTCTACATTTTTTAACATTTTCTCGTTAGAACTGAGTGACTGATATAGTTTAATATTTAAAACTTATTTAATCAGATAGACAAAAATGCAACATTCTGTCCAAATTATTATATTTAATAGATTAAAATAAATAAAAAATAAATAACATGATTACAAAATAGCAGATTCAGGTAGCACTTTTCCAATTAATAAAAAAAATATCCATGAAAGTTGATAATACAAATATACTTTATGTTAGAATAAGGTGAAGTACTTCCAGTGTCTGCAGGCTCAGCAGGGAGAAAATAACTTTAGAAAAGCAAAGTTTAAGTTAGCTGCAAAGTTACTCACAGTGGGTAGAGTATCTACAAATGTTATTTAAGCAAGAGTAAAACCTAAGCTAGTCTTTAAAGTATTTTTTCCTAAAAAGTTACTCCAGAAAATGTAGCTAGTTTCTACCCACCTCTGCGTTTCGCTTCTCCAGCTGCAGCCCGGAAACTCACATTTTAAGCCATGTGAGTAAATGTCAGGAGGTGAACTTTTTATTTCCGAGTGAAAGAGAGCAGGAAGATGTGCCCATCTGAAGCTCTGCCACCGGGGCTTTCTGTGAAGGGCCGAGGGCCAGCGGAAAAAGCCAGGAGCGCAGGAGCCAAGAAACACAAGGCAGCAGTGTTGTTATGCGTGGGGGCCCGCGTGGCGGAGAGCTGGGCTCACGTTCAGTCGCATAAAAAGAAAACCGCAGACTTAAACCCGAAGAACATGACATGTTCTTGACTTTTCATTAACGAGTCAGGAACACTGCAAAAATCCCGACAAGTAGCAACAACTCAAGAGAAACAACAGAAAAAGTGGAGGAGCTGCCAGTTGCTAGCGCTTCCCCCTAGCAACTGTGGTTGCTATGGTAACCAGCAACCGTCAACAACAGCATAACTGTAACTTATGTGACATTAGATAAATGTCAGCGGAGATAACTTTTTGACTAAACAAAATTAATTTGAAGAATAAATAATGATATTTTGACAAACGCCACATCGATAATATTGTTAAAATAAAACCCTGTTTTATATAGACTGCAAAAACACAAAAGCTTACCTGGTATTTTTGTCTAATTTCTGATGCAAATATCTTAGCACTTGAAAGAAGACAAAACTAGTTTACAAGTTTTCAGGAAGATATAGAAGTATGTTTTATTTAATGAAAAATGAATAGTTCCACTGACATAATAAGTAGGTTTATAAAATGGATAATAATCTGCAAATGGAACCAGCACTTTTTAATTGTATACAAAGGAAATATTGGCTAAAAACATACTCCTATATCTTGCTGAAGCGTTACTTGTAAGTTAATCTTGTCTTATTTCAAGTGTACAAATATATTTGCTCTAGAAGTTAGATAAAAATATGTTTTTGTGTTTTTCCAGTGAATTCTTTCTTCTGCTTTTTGCAGATGGAAAATCCTGGCATGTCTGTCAAGATTTTTATTAAATATAATAATGCTATTTGCAACCAATTTTTTCCAATTCATATGCAGATGACAGCTTACTTACTCCAGAAGGTTCGACACCGTACCCACTGACGGATCTCGGCGATGGCGATGGTGAGCAGAAACATCCCAGGAATGAAGAGTTTAGTAAGCAACATTTTCCAAACATAACAATAACAATCAGTGTAAACTTCTTTCTGGTAGATATATTTGCCGAGATTTTTCCGGGTGAGGACCTGTCCACCAATGGAGATGTGCAACCAGAGGCCTCTCCAAGCCCAGAGGTCAGCAGTGGTGATGGACCAACTCCAGTAGAGCCCTTGGATGAAATCCCAACAGAACCGACTCTGGTTAGAGACGATCCGCAGTTCAGTACGGAGCCGACTCTGGTTAGAGACGATCCGCAGTTCAGTACGGAGCCGACTCTGGTTAGAGACGATCCGCAGTTCAGTACGGAGCCGACGCCTGTGGATGACATTCTGACTTCGACAGCAATAACAACAACTGCAAGCACAGGTGTGTGAGATGTTCAGTGTTCAAATCCAGACATATTGTGAAACAACCAGGCCCACAGCATCACTACACTGTACTTAAAAGTGACCCTTTTAAGTACAGTGGTGGATTTAAACACATCCATTTTTGTTTCTCACCAGAACCATTTATATAAAAAATAAGTAGGATCTCCAATTAAGCACCTTTTGCTTTCCAATTATTAATTAGTTAATCTAAAAAATGGTAAATAGATCAGCCCTACACTCTGGAGCTGAGCGTTTCACATGTTGATGTTTGAAGTATTTTTTTATTTTTTGTCTGTGCATGCATTCTTTTATGCAAATCAAAGGATGCACCTAGTGGTGTCACAACCTTTTGCCCTGAGGGCTAAAACTGGCAACTTTAAATTACTGGCGGGCCACAGAACTCATTAAAAAATGTGCAAAAGTACATTTATTTTTGACTTTTTATTTTTTAATTTTACCTGCGTAACAATAAACACACTTATTATGAAATCTGTTTATCATTGAGAATCCAAAACATAAATGTTACTGACTGTTGCCTTCTTAAAAGAAAAAAAAAAGTTTTTTCTAAATTTTTGGGGTAATCTATTGTTTTCTATTTTGTAGGCCAGATTTTTACCATTCTTGACTTGTTGTCAGGGGACGCACAAAATCATTTCAGGGCCCACAAATGGCCCCCATACCACACTTTGGACACCGGAGTGTCCAAAGTGTCCAAAATGCCGTATTGCATTTTAGTCAATAAGATGTCAATTTTCCTATTTAAAAAAGGATTTTAAAAATGTATTTCTAACATTGTATAAAAAAGGTTAAATGAAAAATGTGCGGAATGTGGTAACTTTTTTTTTTATCTGGTTAGTTAATTGTCAAAATAATTATTAGCTAAAATAACCATTATTGTCATTGATTCCCCATCTCAAGACCCTGCATATCCGACAAGCGACCCGGATCAAGCAACGACTCCTCCGGTTCACTCTGAACTGCCAACTGAACCGGACCATGGCGACCTTGACCCTTCAACGACCTCAGAGCCACAAACTGAACCGACAGCTTCATCCGCTGCTACAGAGACGGAGATTTCCCCCTCAGACACACCAGAGGTCAGCCCCACCAACGTAACGGACTTCATGGAAGAGCTGGAAAACTCCCAGCTCACCACAACTCCGGGCTCGTCAACGTTGGCTGCAGTGACTGAGGAAACCACTTCAAGCCCAAACACAGAGAGCAGCTCAGAAAGCACCACTACCAGCTCTCCTGATGTTCTGCAAGACGTTTCAGGCTCCACTCTGACCCCAGCTACAGATGAGTTGTTCTCCACAGCGGCAGCCCCGGACGACGCCAGTAACGGTTCTGATCCAGAAGAAACAACTGCTGATCCTCCCACATCTGAACCTGACTCCAAACCAGACCCGTCCAAAGCATCACCCACCTCTAAACCTGAGACCAAGCCTCAGGACCCACAAACCCAGATTTCGGACAATCTGAAAGATTACCAAGGAGGTAATAACAGATTTTACACAATGAAGACATGTTTTAATGAAGCACTAACTTGTTTCACAGGCGTGACTCTGTCGCAGAGGTGGATGTTTCAAATTTGTGTTAAATATCCATTGCAACTGCCAGCAGCAGGTTTTATGAGCTCTGTTGGTTTTTATTCTTCCTCTTGGGAAGTAAGTTTAAAACTTTTATTTAGGAAGGGAAAATAAGCTGAGAGGCTAAAATCAAACATTTGTAATAAGTGGCAAAGAGTTTCTTTTATATCATTTGAGTAACTTTGACTGGATGAATGGTTCCCAGTTTACTCTATTTGTGGCTCTCTCTGTGCTTGACTGGAAAATTAAATATTTAGAAACAGCTTTCAGGCCGTTTTCAGGCTGGTAGACGTCTATGACTTTGTTTCTCATCGGTTGCTAAATTTCTTCAGATTTCTTTTTAGATCATGTGACCTAATTACTGTTTCAGGCAAGTTCGATTCTTCGGATTGTAGTCAGAGTTGTTTAGTAACTAGCTGCATTTACTTGAGTAATGTTTTGGAAATAAATTTTCAGGAGTGTTCTTACTATGTTTTTTTTTTACTTTTACTTGAATGATTTTATTAAGACGTATTGCTACTCTACTTGAGTAAAATATTTGGATATTCTACCCACTTTACTGAATGAAAAACATGTTTTAACCAAAACTTCACCAAACAGACACATACCCGCAGTTTTGTTAAAGTCTCATATGTTTTTTTTATAGAAAGAAACTGATTTAGATTTAGTCGAAGCTGACTAATAAGAAAAAACTAGAGATTTTAGTTTTTTTGCTTTTAAAAAGAGTTTGCATTTAATGAACCTCTGCAAAAATATGAAACTAATAGCATCCTGCTTTCAATTTAATGGTAATTCATGAATAATGAGTATCCATGTTTCCTGCTGTAGTGCTTTGATTTAGATTTTTTCTTCAACAATATGCTCATTTGTTCTCCAGATGACAATGATGACACAAACCTGTGCAGCGGGCGCCCGGTCAGTGGGGTCACCACACTGAGGAACGGCACAATGGTGGTTTTCAGAGGTCAGTGTCAGAATCTAGACTGTTCAGAATCATCTGTTATTGGAAGAGTAAGACGTAGCAAAAATACAAAAATCCTACCAAGTGTGATCCTGTTTGCACTAGTTGCTTGTGCAAACATCTTAGTGCACTTGAAATAAGAAAATTAAATCACAAGTAACTTTTCAGCACAACACAGGAGCTTGTTTTAAGTCAATAATCCCTTAATATTGATGAAAAAGAACTGCTTAAAAGTGAAAAAATCTGGAATAAGACATTTTATTAGAAGTAAAAACTTTCTTCAATTGGCAGATTATTTCGCTCCTTTATTGTGGAGAAAAGTTACTTATAGCTAGTTTTGGAGTCATTCCGTTTATTTACATACACATATTCACATCCGTTCCCAACAAAGCAACCCATCAATCCACTATGCAAGATTTGTTTAACTTGCATGAAGGGCTGTTATACCTTCTTCATTTGTTACAGGCCATCACTTCTGGGTTCTGGACAGAAACCTGGTGCCGAGTTCACCCAAAGGAATCACAGCGGTGTGGGGCGTCCCCTCGCCCATCGACACTGTGTTCACTCGCTGCAACTGTCAGGGCAAAACCTACATTTTCAAGGTCAGATGCCTTATAGCATCCTGCAAAGAGATCCATAAAACATCTGAAAAGAATCATTTAGAAGTACAGTAAAATATATAAACAAATAGTTCAGTTCAATTTTTAATTAAGAAAATAAATATTTTATTGCCTAAAATGCAGTAACTTTGCTTTAGTGTATGTTTGATCATTTGCAGCAAATGATGCATCCGCAGCTAAAAACATGTGAGGATGTGAAAAACTCAGCGCTTCCTGGTTGATTTAACATCAATATTGTTTTGGGCTATTTGGTTGCTTATTTTTTTAGATTAACTGATTAATAATTGATGGCAAATGTTTTTAATTTTGCAGAATTTGAACCAAGTGAAGCTAAAACTATGCAACATGAGTTGAACATATTTACAGACCAAGGTTTATTTGATCTCAAATTCAAAATATATACATATTGTTTGCATATTTTTGGTTTAATTACTGATCTGTTTCTTTCAGCAAATGGTATTTTTTTGAGTCTGTATCCCAATCACCAATTAATCGATTATTTAATTAGTCAAAGATTATTGTGCAAAACACTTGAGACTGGGTGTAAAAATAAAGTCAGAGCAACAATGAAATGGTTTAAATCAAATCACATTCATGAGTTAGAAGTCCAGATAATAAAATGTAAAAGTTTTTGTTTCAAATA
The DNA here is from genome assembly GCA_902982915.1 of Phalloptychus januarius. Classification (NCBI taxonomy): domain Eukaryota; kingdom Metazoa; phylum Chordata; class Actinopteri; order Cyprinodontiformes; family Poeciliidae; genus Phalloptychus; species Phalloptychus januarius. The sequence continues at coordinate 5,285,477 of CADWAE010000076.1, read as the reverse complement.
CATTTGAACTATTTTGCAAAGAAAAATAAGCATATGTGCTGAGCTGGTATAGAGAAGACTTGCATGTGTCATTCCCCAAATTTAGAGATACTAAATAAAAGAAAAGAAAAAAAGAAAGATTTACTATACAAAATTTCCACTCCGCTTCACAATTATAAACTTATTTCCTCTGATGTACCACAGACAATTTCAAACAAATGTCTTAACTGGACTCTGATGAACATTGATAACATTTCCTTGTTTGCTGTAAATTTGCAGGGAGGAAAATACTGGAGGTTCGAAAATGATGCTCTGGACCCGGGTTATCCTAAAATGGTTAAGATGGGCTTTGACGGGCTGCAGGGCCACGTCACAGCTGCCCTGTCTGTGCCACAGTACCTCAGCAGGAAAGAGTCTGTTTACTTCTTCAAGAGAGGTAATAAAATTATTCTAAAGCATTTCAATATTTTTCTCTGCAAGTTCTTTCAAAAATGTTTTTGTTTGTTTTGTTTACAGGGGGAACAGTTCAGAAATATTCATACCAGCTTGGCACCAGTCCCAAATGTGGAAGAACAGCCCAAGCGCCTGTTTACACCGTTCGCGCTCGACTGGTCCGTCAAGCAGGTGCGGCACGAATTAAGGCTTCAAAAGAGGAAAAAATATTTTTAAGATATATATAAATATAATTGATTTTATTTATTGCTCAATATGTCAATAGTAATAACAGAATTATCAATTTTAGGGAGATTTTAATTCAAGAGAAAGAATTTTCTTTAGAGTTGCTTTGTGGTGCATTTTGATTGGCACATGCATTGGTCGGTCACTCTCTCTCTCTCTATATATATATATATATATATGTTCAGATAGTGTCCAATAGGGTTTAAGAATCCCTATTGGACTCAATAGGGATTGAGTACAATCCCTATTGTTTGGAAACTAACTCAGTAGAGTTAGTCCATTGTGTCAGCAGAATGGACCTGATCTTCTCATCTCTGATCTTCCAATCTCAATGCAAAACTCACCAATTTTCATTTTCCCCCTCCTTACAGTTTCAGTTTTGGAACCAGCAATAAACATCCGTAGATCCTGGAAAGGCTTCCCTTCCACCATCACAGCAGCCGTTTCCGTGCCAACCAACAGAAACCCAGAGGGGTACAAGTACGTCGTCTTCTCAAGATGTAAGTCACCAATACAACATTTTACAATATTTAACTTTTTCACATTTTCTGTTTTTTAAATTGGGATTTTCTGATAGATCAACACGAAGACAGAAACTTTATGCATCTGTTTCATTTAGGTGTACAAAATAAAATAGAGGTCAATGAAAGCATCTTAATTTGTTAGATTGGCTCAGTGAAAAGTCCAGATGTAAATATAATAGAGAAAGTGTGGTGAGAGGAAAATAGGTGCTATGATGTTCTCATCCAGTCTGACAGAGGCCAAGCTATTTGTCAAAGAAGAAGGGATTTTTTTACATTTTGATGTGGAAAGGATATAAACAAACCCAAGACAGGAAGCGGAAGGAATGTCAACAAAGAACATTGTAAAAACTGGCAGTATTGATCTGGAAATGTATAGACATTTGAAGTTATTTTATGTATTTCTTATTACGTAGTGTTATTTTGTGCTTTTACATCAACCTGCCAATGGGACTAGAGATGGAAATTAGTCACTTCACTATAATCCCATGAATTTACATGTAAATGTTCTTTAAGAAATATTTTCCACATCGGGAAAACATTCACTCAGGCAAGCATTTTGTCCAAAATGTTACCTTTTTGTTTTGCTCACATCTATCTTCACATTTTGTGGGTCTATTACAAAATCCTGTTAAAATACAGTTTGCAACAAAACATAAACAGCTGTAAATATTTAAAAATCTTAAATCGAGTGTCATGTCAGTCATTCAGCAGTGAAGCTTTGATAGTCACTATTTTGACAGATTTAGCTTTCACTGTTAAATCATTGGATAGGCACAGATTGTTCAAACAAAACTTGAATATCTGTAAGCAGCAAATGTGTTTTTCCTTAATCTATTTTGTTTATATTAGCAAGCTAAACTTCAAAAAAGTTAAAAACCTTGACATTATGTTTGGGACGATTACTGAGGGATGCTAAGCAGATGTACTGATCATTAAATGTGGAGTGTACAGCATCCTTTAACAAATGGAAACTTCCACCAGCATGCAAAGATGTGCTGAAATGAATCTGTTCAGAGAATGTGTTGACCAAGCCACACCTAATCTTTTGCAGCGACGGCGTACAACGTGAGGATGCACAACAGCCAACCCGTCGTCGCCGCTCCGAGAGCAAATGTGTCGCCGAAAACCGACAAGTTCTTCAGATGCCCAAAGAAATCCTAACTGGAAAAATAAAAACAACAAACAAAGGAGCATGGGCTAATTTCAAACAGTTTTATTTTCTGATTAAAACACAGCATCAGCATGAATTAAAAATAAAAACAGCACTCAAATTAACAAAACCTAGCCAAGAAATGAGAACATGGATGAATGCAGGTCTGGATGTTGAATGGCGTCGCCGCTAGTTAGGAGTTAGTTCTGATTAGTTTTGCAGCTTCATCTCAGAAATCGTCTCCCAGGGATGTTGCGGGGAGGGAAGGTTTGTCCTGTGGAAGACAAAATATTGCAGATACAACTTCAACTACGATGTAGATTCTGAACAGTTTCTAAGGATTAGTCAATGATATGCCTGCATATCATCTCGTGGCAGTTTTTGGTTAATGAGACAACATTTTATTAAATACATTGTTTGTGCATAAATAAGAGTGTGAACATACGATTTTTTTTTCTTAAAGTAAAATTGGAAGGCAATAAAGACCAAATGTCGTGAAAATGTTGTCACTTTTTTCCATTTTGTTCAGCTTATTAAGTTCTTTAGAACCACCAGGAACAATAAAAGTTGTTACCTCCTCTCTTCATCCGACCACCACGGTTGTCCTGCCAGCGCTGCAGCTGTCTGGCCGGTCCGGGACGAGCGGGTTTAGGGATTGCATCTGCAGAGATGAGACATTTATAATCACATCGGTCTTACCTGGTATCCCAGACGGCCGGCATGGATGAGTTTTAAGATTTTAGGGCTTTACCTGCAGAGCTGGAGGAAGGCTCCTGGCTGGTGGAGGGAAGGTTGGCCTTGTCAGACGGCTGGCTCGGCTCCTCCGCGTCTCCCTGCGACACCACAGCATCCACAGACGCTTCAGCACTGGGCCTGGAAAAAATATACATGTAGGATCACAGCTGGAAATTATCCACTATTGCTGTTTTCCAGGAAGCTTAAACTTTTAAGCATCGTTTCTACTAGGGGTGCACTGATTGCAGTTTTCTGGCCCATTGCCAATTACTGATTTCTAAAAACCTGACCTGCTGATGCTGATTTTGGCTGATGCCAATTTTGTTTTTGTTTGAAAAATTGCTAAATATAGCAAAAAACACTGAGTTGCCAACAGTGGGGTGACTATTGTTAACAGCAAACATGCAGACATGACCTGGTCAATCGGTCAAATCAGCAGAGCAGGAGAGGACAGAGGTTGATTTTTAGACCTTTGCTGAGGTAGATAAAATCGGCTTCACATGTAAATGTCGACCGATCACCGGTCTCCCACAATTAAGAAGATTGGCGCAGATAAATCGATGCACTCCTAGTTTCTACCAATGTTTCATATCAGGGCAGAAACAATTTGTCGGTTTAATTGTGATGAACCGATGATTGAAATAATCGTCAACTAATTTAGTAATCGATTAATCATTAACTGGAGTAAACAGACTACAAAAAAAAAGACCATTTGCTGTAAGAACAAGATACTCAGAGCAATAATTAAACACTGTACAATGAATATCTACAATACAAATGTATGCATAAATGTATATAGAATGTGCATTTTATAAATATGTTCTACTCAGATTTCTTCAAGTGGCACAGTTTTGTGTTTACAGAATTAATCTGCGTTTCCTGCTGCTCTGCATTGTGAGTCTTGTTTGGTTGCAAAAAAACAAAACAAACAAGACGAGACTCAATGCTTGCATAAGAACAAAAAGAAAAGCCAAAGAAAGACGCAAAATATTAGTAAAGTTGATAAGGAGAAAAAAAAAAGTAATTTTAAAATTCTTAATGTAGTTGATCAACTTAGGATTCTAAGAAGCTTTGGCCCTCCTGTTACGTTGCAGGTCAAATTGACATTTTAAAAAAAAATAGTTTGAAGTATTTTTTCTGCATGGAACTTTTTCCATTTGTCTTAATAGGTGCACTCTATATATAAACTGAAAATGGTTCATTTTACACATTTGCAATCCACCCCCTGCGCCTACATATTACACAGATACAGTTCAGGTCAATTTGACCTGGCAGTCGAGTTGAAGGGTGAAAAAGATCATAAAATGTCCAATTCTATTTGTTTCTTTGGAGTTATGAGATGTATTTCACTACAAACACACACACCATACACATATATGCACAAGCCTACTTTCTCGGTACTCTTTTTACTTCACTAGGAAACTGTGAGAAAGCAGGTGTTCATGCAGTTTTGGACGGGAACCTTTTCTGTTCCTGTGGAAAAACTCCACCCACTCTGAGTGGAAACTCAGCATAAATACTCTCTGCATCACTCATTTGTCTTGATTTTAATCGCCGGGTCAATTTGAACCTCAAGTTCAATTATAAAGTTCACCCCTTGAAAAAAAACATTCAAAATGTAATAGAAGGAAGTTTACAAAAGATCAATTTCAAAGATAATTATTGTTTTTTGTGTGTAGGGTTTTTCAGTAAACTACATTTTTATGTCCAAATGAGTAAATTGCCGTCATTGATCCTTTATTTGTGAGAAATACAAAGCATCATTGCACAAATATTGATTGAAATGATTAGTATCGGAGTTAATAATCAGATACAAAAATGTTTTGGAGGATTTTTTGGATTCCTCACACTATTGCATGATTAAACGCTCCCCGGGTCAAACTGACCCAGGAACATTATTGTTGTACCTCAGAATCGAACAGAACAAGAGGATTAAGGTGACAGTCACCTCTCTGTGTCTGGCTCCAGGAAGATGTCTCTGTCCTCCCCGGCCCCGGCGGCTCCTGGCAGCATCAGGCCTGGCGTGGACGTGCTCACCATGGAAACCGACTGCGAGGCGTGCTCCGTCGTGTTGGACTGTGCAGCCTCCGAGAAGATAGTTACTGGAGATAGAAGGAAACTTCATCTTTACAAACGGCAGAGACTCCAGAATCTGATTCATCACACGGTTGGTTGTATTTATGAAAAGGGTCGAGATAAATGACTGAATCTCTTCGTATCAGACTGACTGACGGATACCTGGAGCTGCAGCCTGCAGTGGAGTGGTGGGAACGCTGCGCCCACCCGACTCTTCCTCATGAGTCGCCAAGAACAGAGGACTTTCATACATCCCAAGACCTGGAGAAAAGAATCATCTCACAATTAAAAAACAAAGAAGATCCCATTTTTACTGCTTTGTTGTATTAAGTCGCCATTTTTGTGTGTAATTTATTGTAAACGTGTGATGATCACCTCCTTGCGAGGCGAGCTGGCTGAGGTCGGAGTGCGAGGAGGAGCTGGTCTGAGGCGCGTCTTCTGAAAGACCAAACCTGAAGCGAGGGACTCCAGCAACCTGAGGAGAACTGACAGCCGAGCAAACAAAACAACATGAAACAACATGAACTAAAACTAAACTTAGAACATTTTAATTTCCCTTTAATATTTTCTACATGTTTATTACTTCACACAGGGGGAAAAGAAATGAAATACAAATAAAATCCCACTGCAATTAGAAGGTAAACAGCCTAGGGCCAAAACGATTAACTGGATTAATCGATTATTGATATAATCATCAACTAACTTAGGAAATAATTGCTAACTAAAGTATGCATACTTAAAATAACACATTTAGATCAGTAATTAATGCAACTATACAAATATATAGTGGCATATTTAAAAATTCACCTTATTCAAATTCTCTAAAAATCTCTTATGAAGCATCTTTGCTACCTAATTATTGATTGGTCAATTCAAAAAAACAATCACCAGATCAGCCTGACATTGTGTTGATGTTAAGTTAAACAGACAAAGCTGAATTTTTCACGTTAATATTAGAAGTATTTTTAGTTACAAGTTATCAAGCATTCACTAACAGACTGTTACTGGATTTTATGCAATAAAAAGTTTTTATTTGAAAAAGAACAGAATTCGTTATTTGTCTATTTTACTGTATTAACATTGTATAAAAAAAGACTCATTTGGTTAAATTAAAAATCTACAGAATGTGTCCATTTTTTGTATCCAATTACTTGTCAGTATAATCAAATACTCAAACAATTGTTGGCTGCAACAGATGCATATTTTACAGCTTTTTTGGGACGTACTGGACAGCCTGGTCAAAGCCTTCTGAGCGAGGGGGAACCAGAGTGGGAATGCTGGGAACCATCCTGTCGTCTTCTTCAAAGAAATGCTGCTGCAGAGTGAGAAAAATACAATTTAATGCTGATATTCACACAAAAACAACAAATCTACCATAATAAAGTTATCAGCTGGTGACTAGAGCCTAATCACTTTTAACCCACTGGAAAAATGGTTGAACACTCAAAAATATATTTTATAAACATGATTTATTTCAGCTGCGAGAAAGCAAGCGAGAGCTAAACGTTTGACTCCAGACTTCATATGGTCATAACAAGCAATAGATGAATCAATTACTAAAATATTCATTAGTGGCAGCCCTAATTGCCTCTAATGTAAATAATAGCAGGATGGCTAGAAAATATTTTGAATGGCACTGAAAATAAATTTAGAGACAAAAACTGGAAAGTTTATTTGGTGCTAAAGCTGTCGCAAGAAGCAATTAATTAATTACATGATAAATTAAAATGAACCTGATAATTTCTACTCTGACGCTTAATATTTTTTAAGGGCAATTTTGTTTGCAATGACTTCATAATCTATTTTATTCATGGTTTGGTTTGTTTTTTATTTCCATTTAATTGAATTTTTTTCTTTGCGTTTTATTTTGGTTGTTTAAAATATCTCACAGTTCTAATGTTCAGAGTTCTTCACAAAATTACAGTTTATTGGTCTTTGAGAGAACAAACTTGCATTATTATACCATCATCGATATATTAATTAAAAATGGTCTTAAACCAAAAATAACTACAGGGGCAATTTATTGTGTAATAAAATTAGTTATTGTGAGAAGCCTATTTGGCGCGCGTCTAATAAAACATAACATAGTGAGAAAAGTGCCTTACAGCACTGCTGGGCATGCCAGGATTGAGTCGGCCAACTGACTGGCGGCGGATTCGCTGTTAGAGACACAAACCAGTTAGAGGAGAAACTCGAATACACAGCAGATCTTCTAGAGAGACGGTGGCAGTATGTCAACCTGAGCAGATGGTCCCAGTTCTGAAGACTGAGCAGGATGGATGTTGAGTTGGGGCAGAAGCTGCTGCACAGGTCGCCGTGGCGACTGGGGCATACGTGCTCCAGAGCTTGTGATTGGCTGTTCTGTTGACAAGGCGTCCATCGGGCTTCCCTCAACTGAAACATTTGATAAACATTTGATGTAGAATACAGAAACAAGCTGCTAACAATCAGTATCAATTTTAAAAATATAATATATGGTTCTAAAAAGTAGCAAAAACGTAAAGAAAAACTAGGAAGAATAAAAATGGTACAGTGGACCTCCGGTGGATTTTTTTCACAGAATATATCTGAAACATATGTAAAATATTCAAAATAACATCAGCTTGGAAAGTTGAAACACTTTCCAAATGTTTGTGAGCTTCTGGATTGGTGCTTAAAAAGAAGCTAATCTATGAGCGGCGTTCATTTCTTTGAAGCTGGTTGGCTGGAGAGCAGAAACTGCAGATATCAGCTTCTGTGGTGCCAACAGGGTTTCTGCTGTTCGTATTAATGTTTCCCAACGCAGCTAGATTTTGTTTCTTGGAGTATCCTCAAGTTAATTACTTCTTTATTTTACATAGTTATTAAATAATATAAAAGATTTCAGGTTTTCTGATCATTTTTTCAAGACTTAATCTTTCAGTTTTTCATACAATTTGTAGCTAATGTTTTAAAATGCAAATATAAAAGTTCACTATGTGTGTCAGGCTTTAATTATAGAAGCGTGTAAAAATCACCAACTGGAGAAAGCAGATGGCCGGGTGAAGGAATGCGCATAATTTGGGGAAAACAAGCATAAAAAGAGGGAATAAAAAAATTTTCAACTAGCTGGTTTTCTCTTTCCATACTGATCCAAAGGAGGAAAATTCTTAAATTGTGAATACTTTAACAAAAATAATGAGTACATCTACTCAGTGAGAATGTTTCTGAGCTTTCTGCCTTTAAGGTCAGATCTAATAAAAAAGCAGGATGTATAGATTTTTTTTTTTTTTGCCAAAGTCAATACTTTGCACAAAACATGAATATTTGACTGCTGTCAACATGTATGAAAAAAATTCCCAAATTAGTTTGAAAAGTAATGAGCGTTCTGTGTTGGAGAGGATTTATTTTGGCCAGGTTCACATGATCGCCCAGCAGCTGTTTTACATCTTTTCCAGTCATCACTGAGTGGCCGATAACCAATTAGAAGCCGAGGTGGAGAGTATGAATCAGATCTACGCGGTTCATGTTTTTGACAGGGTTTCCTGGATCTTACAGCTTGGTGTCTGGGAATCGGCGGGCCTCTGGGTGGAGTCAGACGCCCCTAAGCTCTCCTCTGTCTCAGTGCCCGGGTCGGTGACATCAGCTCCCTGGAAGAGCAGGAAAATTATGAAAGAAAGCGAGGAAAAAGAAAAAAATAAATAAAAATGATGGATATTAAATGTTGAACGAAGTGAAGGAAAGGGGGAAAACACGGGGGAGAAAGAATGTGAATGAAGCTGGCACATGATTGCACAGCAGAAGACATGAATTACCGGCTTGCTGCATTGAATAAAGATGCCTTTCAGTAAATGGGGAAAAAAAAAACTAATACTAGCCCCACAAGCTTTAACCAGGAATCAAAACAACAAGTTTTTAGTCCTCAAATTGATAATTTGTTCGTAAGGGTGATGAATGAGTAAAATGAAATAGTTTAAAACACACAAACTAAAAATATGCACCAATAAATCCTGTGTTGATCAGCTGACCTGTTCGATCAAAACACAAAAATCTAAACCTTCAGTGTGGATGATGTTACTAGAAGAAGAGTTAATTAATCGAGAAGTTTATCATCATTAGAGACACACCCGCCTCCTATTCTATCAGAACAAACTACGTAGAAGCAATAATGATGTAAACATCATTATTGGCATAACAGAAATTGAGCCCTTCTCATATTTTTTGACAGGCTTTTTTATGCTTCCAGTGGAGTTTTAATTTATTTATATAGAGCCACTTCACAACAAGTGTTGCCTCAAGGCTCTTTGCAAAAAAATAAAATAAATAAAAGTCCTAGAAATACTGAATCCTTGTTCTTTATTTGTCATGTAGGAGGCGCCATCTCTTCCGAGCCTTTATTCAGAGTCTGCAGAAAAACTGAAGTAATTCTGGTGCAAAAACACGACTGTTTTTGTACAAAAGCCAATATTAGAAACAACAACGAAGCGGATTGGTGTGTCTCTGTTTTCAGAGGGGAGTTAAATTAAATGTCACTTTTGGGACACTGACTCATCCGACTGAATATGTGCAACTAATAAAAGAGTAAAAGCTAATAATCTAGACAAAAAGTACAGAATAATGACAGAAAGGTCAAGTGAAAAACAGATCCTGGAACAACACAGTGTGAGCTGGAAAGGCTGAGTGTGTTGGAATGAAAAATAATCCGTGGGAGGGCGATTAATGACGAATCATTTCATGAGAACAAGATTTATTCTCTGGTTTCCCAACCTCTGTGTCGTCTCCTTCATAAACTTCGTTGCCATCGCCGCTTCCTTCGTTGCTCTCCTCTCCTTCCTCCTCCATCCCTCCGTCATCTTCATCATCATCTTCTTCGTCTTCCTCTTCCTCCCCTCTTCTTCCTCATCTTCTTCCTCCTCCTCTGCGTAGTCCTGTAGCATAACAAAGCAGCAATGAGAGGAACCGGGGACATTTCATAAAAAGAGACTTTAACAGTGTTCAATCAATACTTCACCTGCTCTTCTCCCTCTTCCTCCTCCTCCTCCTCCTCGCTTTCAGAGTCCGTCAGTATGACGATGACTTCCTGCTGCAGCTGGTCAGGCGTTTCACTTTGACTTGGGGTGACCGCCGGCTCTGCAGCGACGACTGAGAGGCTGAATCTTCCTCTGCTTCCTCGAGGTTTGAAAACTCCGTCTGCAGAGTAAAATATATTAATGTAATATAAATATAATCTTAATGCATTTCTAAATTCAGTGTTTGTGATAAATAAAAACATAAAAGAGGGGAAAAAACTTTACAACAGACCTGGGTGGCTTCTGCTCCATCCTGGCTGTCTGATGGCATCACCTCCTCGGCCTCTGCACTCTCGTCAGCCATCACTTCCTCCTGACAACCACAACCAACACGTCACTGATTGCCATTAGGAATAATTATTATTCATTAAATTGAAACACACCAAACAAATCATTTTAAGGTTCAGGATTTTCTGCTCAAATTAAATGCTTAAACAAATAAAGGTAGAAAAAGATCTCTAAAAAAAAAAAAAAAAACTTTCTCGCCAAGTTTTCTGACATTTAACAAATATAAATAACTGGTGATTGTAACTGACCTAAAACCAGATTTAACTTCAGAAAATGAGAAAAAAAAAACTGTATGTCTTTTTATTAGGTGAATGAAAATATCTGACTTATCTGTAAATAAGGTTCTTCCAAGTTTTAAGATTTTAATCAAATGTCACAAAACTGTGACATTTGAACGTCGAGCTCTTTCAAAACTTTGCAATCACCTCGTTGAAATTCAGGCATTGTCAAGGCATTGTCAAGGATTCCAAGCACCAATATAAATCTAGCAGACAGCCATTTTGTCAAATTAAAGCCGTCTTCCTCCCCCCTCTTCCTCCTCACCTCTGGTCCCACCCGCTGGATGATGCGCAGCTTTTTGGCCACTGGAGCTCTGGGTTCCTCCTGGGTCGCCTCCGCCTCTGTGAAGGCAGCAGCGCTGCTCTCCTCTTCCTCTCGAGGTCTCTTGGTCATGGCGGAGGACCCAGGCGTTGCTGAAACTGGAGTAAAGGTTCAATTAACATGATGGATACATTTAATTTAATATTTTTTTTAACCTGCAGAAATGAAAACAATTCAAACGAATCTGAATCTGTGTTTATTTCTTCAGTTTTGGGAAGTGTTTGTTTTTCCATTTATTTGTTTTATGGATGTATTATGATGTAGAATTAACTTTTTGATCCATTTCATTGCAAATCATTGCAAAAAGAATTCAAAACCATTTACACATTATGGTAAGCAAAGTGATTTTATTCATGCAACACATTTTCAGCAACAAGGCAGTTCAAAGTGATTACAACCACAAGCTTTATTACTTTGTTTTCTTTCTGTGATTCTGAGTGACCAGCTGTAACTCTGGACTGCATTAGTCAAAAAAGAAAACAAAATCCAGATTCTTCTGAATTTAAATCTCAATAAGCAAAAAAATTGATTTATCAATACAATTGAATTTAATGATATATTGATACTAATCAATTTCAATTGAGTGTAAGTTGGCCTTAAAAAATGTTGATCATAATTCTTAGATTTTGTTTTGTTGTGGCAGGACTTTTAAAGCTGCAGTATGTAACGTTCATAGAAAAAAACTTTTTACATATTTGTTTAAACCGTCCTGACAAGCAAAGATACATGGGGGAGGCGAGTCCAGTAAATGCTGCAGAGTTTTAAGGTATTTTGAAGTGTTGAGATATTTGAAACAAATTTATGTGATTCTAAAGGGTGCAAATATTTTTGTGGTGAACAGTGAACTGACAGGAAGGTAATATTACAAATATTTAATGTAATATTTTTTAGAAAAAATGTCTCACCAGTGCCAAACACAGAGGAGGAAGAGGAGGAGGATGTTGAAGGCCATTCGACCTGTGAACTGGGCGCGGCCTCGGTCGTGACAGGCGACGGCTCCCGGTTGTCCGGCTCTGGGTGGGCGACGCTCTGCTGCTGCGTCGGCTGAACGAACGCTGTGGCCTGAGTCTGCGTCTGCTGGACGGTCAGCATGGAGCCCGTCAAGGTGGTCTGGACGTTGGGGCTGGCGGAGCGAACGGAGCCGCTGGCGCTTCCGTACACGGTCACATGCTCCACCGGCGGCGCTTCAGTCGACTGCATGGCTGTTGCAGAGGTTCAGGGGGAGAAAAATATTTTTTTAGAGCTAAAATAATTAATCGATTAATGCATTAATCGATTATTTTCTGAGTGCCCTCCCCTCTCCAGAATTGAAATACTGTTGCGAATCTGTTCAGATTTAATAACTTAGCTGTACAAACCTCTGGCTCCTGCATTGTGTGGCCGTACTATCAAAACCACTGTTTTAATTGTTCCAAATCTCAAAATAATTTCCAAAATCATTTTATCAAGTGAATCAGTAACATTTAATCAAGATTATGTTTTACGCAGAACTGCTTTAATTGCAGTTTTAGCTAAAAAAAAAAAACTCATTAAGCACCTTTTGAACGATTATTTAAGCTACAAATAATCATTCACTAAAGAAATCCTTATAAAATTTTATTCAATAAAATTTACTTGTTAAGAAAATCAATTAAATTATTTGTTTATTTGCATTTTTGTCTGCATTTCTGAAATTGTACTAAAGAAGTTTAAGTGAAAAATTTCTTTTTACCAACTAATCAGTAAATCATCAGAATAACTGTTAGCTGCAGCCCTGCATTTTCTCCTTTTGAATTAAAGGTATTTGCAGAAGCACTGACCTTCTTGCGTCTCCACCTGTGTGGTGGGCATGACTGTAGCAGTGGGTGTTGGCGGCGGCACGGGCGTGATCATCGGTCTGATGCTGGCCCGGGGTGTTGGTTTGTTGCCGGGGTTAACCGGTTGCTTGCTCGCTGTGGCAACCACAGGTGTTGGCTTAATGTTGGCGGTCGGCGGCTCGGAGGCGCTTGTGCTGAAGATGAAAAATAAAAATTAATGAACATTTTAAAGATGCATCAAGGAAATCTAGAGATGTCCTGATCAGGAAACTGGTATGAAGGTGTTACAGCATAAAAACCACTAAAGTATTCGATTTTTATATTAAATCTATTACAAAAAAATTCTGACACAAATTTCTCTCTAAGTTTTCTGGCATGTAGCAAATAGATATAATTTTGTTCAATGTTAACTGATCTAAAGTTTAATCAGATTTAACTTCAAATAGCTAGAAAAAAATGAATGTTTGTCTTTTTATTAGGTGCATAAAAATATCTGATTCCAAATGTAGTTTTTTCCTAATTTGGGCTTTTAATGCTCAATCAACTGTTAGGTTATATTTAATCTGTGCAGTTTGACCGTCAAACAGAAATCAAATATTGAAAACATCTAACTGAAGTTGAAGCATCTCCAAGGATTTCAAGCACCCATATGAACCGTAATTGTAGAAAAAATTAATTTTCTAACATTTGTGAACGATCGTAAACGTCTTCATTCTGCAGAATGACATCAGCAGAGATTTGAGCTTTAATTTTAACGCTTACCTGCCCCTGTCTGCAGCTGGGGTCGTCTTCAGACTGATCTGCCTCTGCTCTGTTGTCCTTTGCTGCTCTTGAGTCTAAAATGAGAACAGAAACGTTTGTGTAGAAAGCGCAAAAACATTGGGACAGAAATTTCACAAATCCAGCAGCAAAGATACATTTTTACATATATCTGAAAACTATAGCTAAGCAAAGTGAGGCTGTCATGGGTTCTAATCTTTGAAGATCTCTACTGTTTTCCGAGAAGTGGTGGAGGTTGTTCACCTTGCTTGGCCCCGCCTCGGGGGGCTCGTCTCTTTGCTCCTGTCTCTCCTGCTGACCCCTCAGGTCTCTGAGCTCCCGCTCCTGCCTGCTGAGGCGGCCCTCATACTGAGACCTGAGAGCGCTCACTCGCACCTCCAGCTCCTCGCGCTGCTGCTTCAGCTCCTCGTTCTCTCGCTGCAGCTGCTCTTTGGTGGCTGAAAGCAAATCATTTAAAGGCAATTAATACAGCAAAACTGGAAATAAACAACTTTTTTTTTTTGTTCACTTTTCCCAATGTTGCAATATAAGAAAAACTTCTCACCTGTGACATGGCTGATCTTCTGCCTGGCAACCAGAAGCGCCTTCCGTGTTTTCTCGTCCTTTTCGGCCATCTGCTGTCTCAGACTTTCCTCCTGAGTCGTTTTCTCCTGCAGCTCCTGCCTCAGGCGGTTCAGCTCTGTCTGCAGCCTGGACGTCTGTTCCTGGGCGTTACGCAGCTCAGTCTCCCGCTCTGTGACCACCTGAAGCGCAGGAAGGGTCACAAAACAATTTCTTAATCTATACATCAGGAAAGCCTTAAACACTCTGAGGAGTTTCATTTGCTTTTTGATTCTTGACAAGATTGGTGATGTTGAACCTTGTTGATGTTCTCCAGCTGTCCCTCCAGTTCTTTGTTTCTGGCCTCAGCCTGATTCAGGGAATCTTTTACGCTCTGCAGCTCTTGAGCTGAAGCTTGATGTGCCTCCTCGTCTTGGGACGGGCCTGCAGCTGCTTCAGCGACCAGCTGCAGAACGCAAAAAGAGATATTAGCAGAGATGAAGAGAGTAATCAGTTGTGGTGGCACAATGAAGATTAGCAGCTATTTTTAGTTTCAGTAAGTAGTTTAAAAATGAAGTTAACTTGTTTGTTCTGTTCATTCAGTTTGCAAAAGCGATAGAGAGAGCAACACTTTTTAAAACAACTAGGCGGCTGATCAGAGTACTGCAAAATTAGTAAGCTTTGCAGTCCTTGATAACAAATGGAAGGATAAATCAGACCAAGTTTGTAAATGTTGACCTTGTTCTGGAACAATTTACCAGCTGCACTAATCGCTAATTTAAGATGCAGAAGAAATTCAAAATGGCAACCCTGTAATCCTTTTGTCTGTTTGAAAAATATTTGTGTTATAGCAACTGCTCCCTCACACACATCATGGCATCATATCATCTTTGCTCCTAATATAAATCCTTCCTATCAGCTCAGGAAGGCAACAAAAACCTTTTAATTGTCTTGCTATAAACTACTTTTATCAGTCGGGGATTTTTTTATTGTTATTGATTCAATCAACAAGGCATTTTCTCCTAAGTGTTTGAACTGAGACAGAGAGAAACCCTTACCTTGTCATGTTGCACCTTCAGTTCATCATATTGCATCTTGTAGCGCCGTCCAATTTTTTTGACCTGGGTGATGGTCCGCGCCTTTTCTTGGATTTCCTGGTTTTTAGTCTCCAGGTCCTTCCTCAGCACATTTCTGTCATCGTTTGCTTTACTCAGACTTTCGCGTGTGTTCTGCATTTGTCCCTGGAGCGACGTTGTCAGGTTATTTATCCTGCGCAGCGACAAGGAGAAGAAGATATTAGCCAGGTTGGAGAAAAATAAGTGACGACATCCACAAAAGCCAACATTTTGGTAACTTGATTGAACAATGTTTGTTGCAAAACAGGAAAAAAACCCCAAACTCTTACTTGTTCAACTCAGCTTTAAGCCGCGAGTTTTCCTCTGTGAGCTGCTGGATGCGTTTCAGGTGCTGCTCTTTCTCAGTGTTGAGACGTTTATACTCGTCAGGGTCTGAATCTTTTTGCTGACTCAGCAAATTCTGCAGGAACACAATATATTAACATAAAACTTTCCCAGACTTTTTTTTAATTAAGTAGAAAATACATACAATTTATTGATTTATTACTATTGTCAGTGTTACTTGTTTGTATTTTTTTCTTTGTGTTTTTTTAATTACTCCACATACTGATGTCATTCATATCATACACTTTCACATGGTTAATAATACTCATTCTTAAAATTTCTGTTTCTTTTTTGCTCTTGATATTTCTTTTCTTTCATTAAAGCATTGCACCATTCCATGCACTTTCCCAGTTTTTTTTCTTTACCCTCTCATGTCTAAGCTGACCTGAGTTCGAGCCTTCCAGCGCTTTATGTCCTCCTCCAGGATCGCCTTCTCCGCCTGCAGCATGCCGTTTTTCTCACTCAGCTCAGAGTTGCTTTGCTGCAGAGGAAAGACGTCCGCCTCCATCTTTTGCACCTGAAACACGTAACATTCTTGAGTTGAGTGAGAAGAAATGTGAAGCTTCAAAAAATGAATTTAGGGATAAATCTAACAACTTGGTAAACACTGTTGCAGTTCCAGTTGATGTCTTCATCACGGACATGAAAGTCATTAATTTAGTTTCTATATCTGTGCATTTCAAAAATTTTTATTCCTATGCTGGCATGATGACAGCTGAATTTGTAAAAAATTAATTGGGTGCACAAGTTGGGGTTTAATTAAGGTTTTACTTTAATTTGCACAAGACACAAATTATACATTCAGGCTAAAATCCACCCATAAACCAGAAGGAACTGAAAATATTAGTTTGAGTTTATATTTGAGCCCTTTTGTATATTTTTGACCATCTGATTATTAGTGGAAATTCAAACATAGTTATATCATCTTGGTATGAAATCAGGGAAAATAGTTAATTTAAGATTAAATTTATGAAGCTTATAGGTGGGAACATAAACTTCTGACTGAGCAGCAGATGCTTGAAGAGTTCAACCAGCCTTTTCCAATAAAATGAGCTGGACACCTTAGCTTGAGTTTGCTGCAGCTCCTGCTCCAGTTTGCTTTTCTCCTCTCTCAGCATCTTGTTGGTCTCCACTAGGATATTCATTGTTTCAGTCTTCTTCATCAGCTCATCATGCTGGGCCAGAGTCTTTGAAGTCACCTGAGACAAATCAGCATTGAGAAGCAGAACATAATAGGTGTTTTGATAATAAGTTAATAGGGTAAGTGAGTTTTTAAACAATTGAAACACACCTGCATTCTCTCCCTTGCAGCAGTCAAACTGTCCTGCACCTCCCTAAGTTCTCGTTCCAAGTGCTCGACTCTCAGACGGTGACGTAAGCTCTCCCCTTGCGCCACCTCAAATCGAGATTCAGCAACTTCCTTTTCCCGACGAACAAACCTGCGTAGCGAAGTTTGGATAGAATTGAAAAATGAGTGGGCAGGGCACCAAGAAAAGCAGCACCTACTAATTAATCAATGCAAAAGACAAAGATTTGAGGGTTTTTTAGAAATACTAGAGAAAACTTTGAAGGGGGAAAATTGTCCAACTTACCTCAGAATCTCAAGCAGGTGGTCTTGCGATTTTCCCTCTTCACTCAAAGACACATTCAGCGAGCTTTCATTTGCGGCGCGCTGAATATTGGCGGCCATCTTGGTGCTCATGGTTTGGACCTGCTCATGCAGGAGGGTGTTCTGCCTCTGCAGCTCCTCATAGCGACTTTCCATCTTAGATGTTTCCTCCTATAAGACATCATGAGTACAGTAATCAATCAAGAACAAAAACATTTTTAAATTCGGCTCGCAGTAACTTGTTCTGGCCCAACCTTTAGGATCTTTTCCTGCACCTCCCAGGAGACTCTGGCCTCCAGCAGCTCAGCGCCGACTCGCTGGACTTTCTCGTCCAGCTCGTTTCTGAGCTCGGCGGCCTGCAGGGCCTGAGACTTGGCGGCTTGCAGGGCCTCCACGTCGGCTGCGTGCAGCATCATTTCCCGCTCGTATTTATCTTGAGCTTCAGCTGCCAGCTTAGCCTTGGAGGAGGGAGAAAAAGATTTATTAGATTTTTTTTAAAAGAATAACAATAATTATAATAATAGTGGTTCGTTTATAATAACTTCTGGATAAATTGTTGCCATTTCTTTCTTTATTTCCTTTTAACTATTTAAGTCTGCTTGGCTGTGAACACAACAGTTTGACCTCAGTCACATGAAACAAGTCTAGGTTTCGCTATGATTGTTTTTTTTTTTCTTTAGATTTGGTTCATGCACACGGCTCCCAACAAGCTCCATCAGCACCAATATAGCTGGTGACAAAATAACAACTTTGGGTTTTTACTGTGAGAACAGAATGGATAACAAACGTTTTCTGAGACGGTGTTAATCTTTTCCACTCCTGAAACTCCTCTGAACCAGTTCAGTTTTTGGTTCAGGGACACAGATGTTTCTTTGTAAGAATGATTATGATTTAAGTTTCACTTCTTACTCTTCTACCTCTCTCTCTAGCTTGATTTCTTAGAATAAATGATATACCTTTTACTCTGATTGTCTAAATAAAACATCTAAAGACAAATGTGCATTTTTCTCTGATTGACTCAGTGTTCCACTGTTATTAATAAGAAAATCTACTACACTGGTTATTTTCAATTAGCCTATGTGTCTTAAATGCATGAATAAGCACTGGTACATTTCAATAACAGGCAAATATCACTAAAAACTTACGTAATTAAGGGAATTACGTAAGTGAAACGCATGTTAAACAGAATCAATACACAAACTTATTGTGAACACCTTTCTGTGTTTTATTCTGAATCATGATCACTAAATTAACAAAAGTCAGATATAAGAGTGTAAATAGTAAACAGTATGGAACAAACAAGGCAAGTTTTAAACCATAAATCACAAGAGTCTGGATTGATCGGTGGTTTTTATCAAACTTCAATTTTTGTGTGGATTTTAGGAGTAATGCTGCAGCCACTATGCACATTGCAAAAGAAATTGATAGCTTAGGTGAAATATTAGGAGTATAAACTTCATTATTCTTAAGAAAAACTGGCTAAATAAAGCAAATAGCAACGTGAATAACTTTCTTCTCCTCCTGTTTTTAAGAAGAAAATGTTGAATTTTATTTTGTTCCAATCCTTTTCTACGATTATCACTACTGCGGTAGATCTTCATCAAATTATGTCATCTACATGGTCTCTTTTTATTGCCTTGTAATGTATTCAAAAATAAACTACTTGCATAATATTAATTTATGCAAGTATCAATGTTAGAGTAAAAACAACCTAATTTTAAATGTTTTAATTCATCACCTTGCACCTGTATGTTGCAATATCCTCACAGATGGTTAAAAACAAACTAAACTGATGTCCGTTGGGTTTTGCTTACCTGCTCCTGTCTGTCCTGTAGAGCCTGCTGCTTCTGGGTCTCAGCTACAGTCAGCTGCTGCAGCACAGCCTGGTGATCCGCCTGCGCGCTGCTGAGGCTTCCCTTCAGGTCATTAATCTAACACACAAACCAGTAATTATGTCACAAAAATGAGAGAAAAAGGAGCAGCTGCTTATTTATGATCTCCAGCCGTTTCCACAGTTTAACGATGGTGGATTTCACACCTGCTCCTCCAGAGATGCCAGGTCTTTTCTCTTGCTCTCCTCCAAGTCCTGCTTTTCCTTTTCTGCTTCCTGGAGTTTCTCTTCCAGTGTCTGGTGTCGCTCCTGAGCTTCCTTCAAACAGGCCTCAACCGACAGGCGAGCCTGCTCCGTTACCTGGGAAGAGAGCAAGAAGAAGTCAACACAACTGTAAGAAGAAATGAAGATGAAAATCAAGAGGATGTTGATTTCCAAGCAACATCAGGAACCAAACCTTTATTTTCATTTGATCATTTAAATTAATACTTCATTGGTATGTTATGAGTAATTTATAGAAATGTTGCAAAAACATCTTAGTACACTTGAAATAAGACAAAATTAACTTACAAGTAACTTTTCAGCAACATGTAGGAACTTGTCTTAAGTCAATAAATCATTAATATTGATGAAAAAGATTATTACACTTATGTGTAAAAAAATAATAATAAAAGTCTTGTTCCACTTCCAGATAATTTCTCTCATAGCTCATACGTTTTCATTAATATTAAGGCAAGGCAACTTTATTTATATAGCACCTTTTCAGCCGAAGACAATTCAAAGTGCTGGATTAAGGAATCATTGACTTAAAACAAGCTCTTATATCTCACTGAAAAGTTACTTGTAAGTTATTTTGTCTTTTTTCCAGTGTACCAAGATATTTGCAATAGAAGCTGGAACAGAAATACTTTGTGAGATTTTGGGTTTTTGCTGTGAACGACAAAAAGAAATGTTGCCCGCCCTAATTTCATATAGTCTGTTTAGACACTATAATTTGTGTCCAAAATATTACGCTCTTTGTGCGTGCTTTCATGGATAAGTGTTTTTCCGTCACTTTAAAAATAAAGGGGTTAAATGTATAAAACCCGAGAAAAATTTCTCTATAACTTGCTTTACAGCAGTGAGGATGGTAAAACATGTAAGCAGTTTATGATGTGAGAATCCTGTAAACTGGTGGTGGGTTGTGTCTACACGCCGTCCTGACCTGTTTCTCCGTCTCCAGGGACTCCTCCAAGCTTTGAGCCATGGCTC
Source organism: Phalloptychus januarius (assembly GCA_902982915.1). Taxonomy (NCBI): domain Eukaryota; kingdom Metazoa; phylum Chordata; class Actinopteri; order Cyprinodontiformes; family Poeciliidae; genus Phalloptychus; species Phalloptychus januarius. Next base: position 5,265,153 of record CADWAE010000076.1, on the reverse strand, counting down.
TGTACTGCTCCATGCTGGAGGTGGCGGCCCTCAGGCTCTCTGCCAGTTCCTCTGCCCGGGTTTCAGCCAGCTGCAGGCGACCCTGCAGCTCCTCCCTCTCTTGATCTGAACCCTGCAGGCCTGCAAACAAAACAGAACAGCTTGGGGAGCGTGGAAAAAAAAGTTATTTCAAATCTCGAGGCTTTAAAAAAAAGTGTGGGTGAAACTCTTTATAGATGGCAATTCAAATAACCTAAAATTGGGGCATCTACAACTGGGTCAAACCACAACAAGATGGACAACTGTTAAAAAAAATCAAATAAAAAAAATCAGTGTAATTGTGTTTTAATGACATTCTTTGCATGCACATTTAAATAACTGAAAGAGAACCAATTAACTGCTTCATTTAAGCAAACTTTATAACATCCAGTGAAAACATGTTTATGTTTAAGCTTTAAACAGTAAACTGTACAGCTCTCCTACATATTTCTAGTAAAAGTATTTATGCCAAGAAAATACACCAACATCAACCGTGCATATAAAAAATAACTGGGAAAAAGAAACCAAAATGGCTACATGTTCACATAAGTCAAAGCACAACAACAGACTCTGTGGGGAGATTTTGGGTGGAAAAATCTCACTAGATAAAGAGAAAGTATACCAGGTTTTCCATATTTGCTTCTGTATTATTTATGTGGAAATATAGAAGCAAATTCTGCACATATATTCTGAGTGTCTGAGTATTTTGGAGAAATGTGAATACTACAATTTGAAGAATTTGTGGGTGGGCCTGCCACAATAAACAATAAATCAATTAATCGCAAGATAAATTAAAAGAAACTCAATTTTCATTTACTTGCTTTATCGATTTTCCCTTTTCTCTCTATTTCTACCAAAACTGATCTTCAGTTTGGTGCTTTGGTCTCAACTATCCCATTTTGTGAAAGACAATTTTGTTTACAGAGACTTAAAAAATTATTTTATTTATTGTTTCTTTTTATTTTTTTATTTTGGATATTTCAAATGTCTTCCAGTTCCAGTGTTTAAATGTCCATTAGAATGTAAATTTTATTGATGTTTGAGAATGTGTTCTTGCATTATTATTATTATTATTATAATATTACTTTAAAATAGTCTCGAAACAACAATATTATTGTTTATCACAAGTTCTGGGACAATTTATTGTGCAGTAAAATCTGTTATCGTGACAGGCCTACTTTTGGGTATCCAGTAACAAAAGATTTTCAGACAATGTATTTTGGAAAGATATATAAAAACAAAAACATTTTGTACTTGGTTAAAATTCTATGAATTGCTTGAAAACAAAAGACACAACACGGAGCTGGTCCCAGTTAAATGCTCCTTCAATACAACAACAACTGAACATTGTTAGTCGTTCTCAAAGGTCTTTATTCTCAGAGTAAGAGAAGATACTTTTGTGAGTAAATGTACACTATGTGACATCCAAGAAGAGACCTAAGGAAATCCAGCACCAGTATAAAAAGACCCTTCTAGATTCAGAAACTTGCAACCGAGATGTTTTGTTTACTTTTTATTACTTTCTTCTGTCTAAATATATGTTTACTTTACGTTCTCTTCATGGATACTGTGAAGCGGGGCTGCACTACTCTGTAAAATGTCTGTGGTATATCCTTACATGTTGGTGTCCAGTGAAAATGTTAATAAAAATTAAAGTGGAAAAGTATTTATGCTAACCTCTGAAGACGGGTGTGGATGGAGAGCCCAGGGTGTGGCGGGCCTCAGTGCGGCCGTGCTGCATCCTCAGGGAGTTGAGCTCCAACTCAGCCGCATTCAGCAGCTCTTTGGTTTTTTGATGTAAGGTCACCTGCGTCTCCAGTTGCCTCTTGACGTCCATTAGTTGGATCTACAGATTTAAAAATGATGTTTTTTTTTTGTTATCTATGCACATATGACATCAATTTATTTCAGAAAATAACTTTGACATGGTGTTTACTTCTTGGTTCCTGCTGCACAGGTGGCGCTGTTCCACCTCCTGCTCCAGCCTCTTCTGAAGCTGGGAGATCTGCAGTTCCTGCTTTTCGATTTGGCCGTTGAGACGCTGATGTGCGTCGGCCTCGGACCGCTCCAGAGTGGCCTGAAGTACAGAATGACAGACATGTCCAGCTTCTGCTACCTGATCGTTACTACAGTAGGTAAAGGTAAGTCTTCGGTTACTTGTATGGACTGGAGATTGGTCAGCAGTAGGTTCTGGCTCTGCTGTTGGCTCACAAACATTTCTTTCTCCTGGTTCAGTGTGGACTCCACCACCTTCAGCATGTCTCTTTCCTTGCGCAGCTTCTCAGCCTGACCCTGAGTGATGACATGAGATAAATTATGAGGTAGCTCAAAAAAGGGGCCTGCAAAATAATTGTGACGTGTGAAGAGAATGACATGCTACTTTCAACATGATTCACAAATAAAAGTCTAAAAGCTGAGAAATGCACACATATTCACTTCTCCTTACTCTGATATTGCCAAATAAAATACAGTGTGATCAATAGATCTAGAAGTAAACTAATTAGTGAATAGAAACCATGGCTGTAATGATTATTTTAGTAATCGATTATTCTGACAATTGATTGACTGGATAAAAAATATTGGCACATTCTGCTGATTTTTCATTTAACCACCAAACCCTTAGGTTCTTTCCAGTAGAAAACAAGCTAGTGAACCTCAGTCAAGGTAAGTTTCTCCTTTGCAGCTTTCAGATCTTCATTTAGCGTGTGGACAGTCTGCTCAAGTTTCTGCGTGGTGGCGGCCAGCTTCTGTTCTTTCTCTCTAAGTGAGGCGATCTCTTTCCTGTAGCCCTCAACGTTATCCTGCAGCATCTCGTACCTGCAGAGGAAGAGGTCAGGGAAGTAAGATTTTTGCACAATCTAATTTATTTTCTAAGCAGTTTACAAGAACTAGAACTTTACCTCTTTGATGCAAACTCTAGCTGAGTTGATATTTTAGCATTTTGAGAGCGGAGGTCAGAGAGCTGCTCCTGCAGCTTTTCATTCTGCTCGTTCATCGCCTTGTCGCTGTCCAGTCGCTCCGTCTTATAGGCAGAGAACACTTCCTGCAACTGAATATAAAACCAAGACAAATGTTTTTACTTTCATATATATTTATCTTCTGTTTGAGGGGGATAAAGTAACTATAGTACAGTAAGACTTAATTCACACTATGTCAAGTTTTTCCATGTCAAAAGATGTGTGTTTTTAAAGAAAACCTGTTTGCAGCAGTTCTGTGGTGTTCTTTACAAAAGTATCCTAAAACATACGTGTTAGTAGTGAGAATTATTTTTTTCCTTTGCAATTTTGTAAAGAAAGACTTAAGATATTTTACAACACTGTGATTCCTTGCAAACATAAGCAAAAGGGCAATGGTTTGCAAATACCTCTTCTCTATAGAGTGAACAATGCCATCTGGTGGCCATCCTAAAGCTGATGCTCATTTACCCAAATACAGAACAAAATACTGGCTTCCTATTGATTGTTCTTCCACACGACTAAAATAAAAACTTTTCCCATTTTAAATTTCTGTTGTTTTTTCTCCTCATATGATTCTGTACATTCAGCAACGAAACATTTAGTTTCCTGGGTTTTAGCTGCAGGTTTTAAATACTAAAAATTTGAATGCAAAACGCTTGCAAGTTGTGAATAAGTTATCGGTCACCTGCCGCAGCGCTGCCTTGGCCTCCAGAGCCTCAGCAGAGTCGGGCATGGTCACCAGTGCAGTGGGAGTTCCTGTGGTGGGAGTGGTTGCTGGTGAGCGTCGGGGGGTCGATGTCAGAGAAAATTCCTCCGGTGCTGTCCCTAAAGGTCAATAACATGAGTGAAGCCATAACAGTAACAGGTTTATTGGACAAAAAAAGTAGACTGAAATGCTGGAAACCAAATTAGATTTATTTTATTTTGAAAGATTTTTTGGCTCTAGCTACTTTATTTGAAAGTAGCTAGACAGGAAATGGGGAAACGAGAGAGGGGGTAGACATGCGGAAAATGTCACCAGGCCGGGAATCGAACCTGCGACCGCTAGCATGAGAACTAAGGCCTCCAAATGTAGGTTGTGCTTTGCCCCTGCGCCACCACAGCACACCCCTAATTAGATTTAAATTGGAGGTTCAAACATAGAATGCTCATTCAAAAAGATGGATTCTCAGAGTGATCACTGATCACCTTGTTGAGGGAAAGCCACTCCCGTTGCCTGAGCCAGCAGCACACGGTACATGTCCCTCTGCCTCACGATGGACTCTGTCATCTTGATCTGCTGGCTGCGTTGGTCCTTCAGAGACTCCAACTCTGCCTGGGCTTTCTCCAAACTCTGCTCCAGCTCCACACGCCTACAACAGCACATGATCAGATTTAGAACCAGATTTTTGTGGATTTTATTCCTTCATCTGTGAGGATGTTAAAGAAGTAACAGACGTACTTATTGCCAGTGCTCTCATGCTCTTCTTTCTCCTGAGCATCACTCAGATCCCTGAGGGCCACGAGAAGTCGCTGGTTTTGCTTCTGGAGCTCCTCCACGCTGCGGAAGGTCACCAGGTGCTGGCTGATGACCTCTGATGTGCTGCTGATGTCGGCTGAGCTCACTTCCTCCTCCTGAAGCACGTGGTTTCCACGGGCCTCTTCCAGCTCAATGAGCAACACTCGAACCTGGCAGGACGGATAAAGAATTTTAGATTGATTTATTGATGTTCCCTCGCCTGAACGCGGGTTCCCGGGGCCCCACTCCACCAGGCCAGGAGGTGGAGCACGTTGGCGAGCGTCTGGTGGCCGGGCTTTTACCCATGGAGCCCGGCCGGGCTCAGCCTGAAGAGGAATGTCCGTATGTCTTGGACACTCGGGTGAAGAGAGGGGTGGAGCTGTCCACTAACCACTACCTGGTGGTGAGTTGGCTCCGGTGGTGGGGGAGCCAACGCGTCACAACACGTTTGTGTCACTCCCAAACGTGTTGTGAGAGTCAGCTGGGAACGTCTGGCAGAGTCCCCTGTGAGGCGGAGCTTTAACTCCGACAGAACATTGAACACGTTCCAGGGGAGGTGGCGAACATCGAGTGGACCATGTTCTGTGCCTCAATTGTCGACCCGACCCCGGATAAGCGGAGGAAAATGGATGGATGGATGGATGGATGGACGGAGATCAATTTAATCTCCAAGGGAAATTAAAAATGAATAAAGGTGGATGAGGAGCTTGAACCCACCTGTTGAGCCATGTCAGCCACCTGGAGCTCATATCTTTGATTGTCTCTTTCCAGCAGAGTGGATCGCTTATTGGCTTCGTCAGCCTCATTCTGCAGGCGGTGAACTTCCTGCAAAATATACATTTAAAGCCCAAAACTTTCAGGACCTGGCAAAAGCAAGACCAATGCTTGAACTTTTTTGCATTTTGTCGCATTACAACAACAAACCTCAAATAATTTCATTGGGATTTTATGTAATGCACCAACACAATGCAGTGATTGATTGTGTAGAAAAAGGAAAATTGAAAGTGAACATAAATTAAACCCATACAGACCTCGTTAACATCACGTACCTTAACAGCTTGCTCCAACTTGGCTGACAGACTGGCCACCGACTTCTGCATGCGCTCGTGTTCGTCCCTCTGCCGTTTCAGGATGGGGGCCTTCGCTTCGACTTCCTGCACAATGTCATCCAGATATTTGTTGACGCGTTTGTTCTCCAGCCGCTCCAGCTGCAGCTGCTCCTGGCTCTCCAAATACGCCGTGTACAACTGCAAACACACAACTCGCGTCAAGCATGTCGACAAAGAAACTGCTTGGCGACATTTTAAACATATCAAATGGAGCATTTTGCTGAAAATGACAAACAGTTCTTGACAAAATTAGAATAAGAAGTCTGAATTTTATGTTGTGTATAATAGACCACGGTGAAGCGTTTGTAAATGTAAATGTTTCCCATTCTTATTTCCCATTTGTAATCAGGCATGGAAAAATGCTGGAGCAAATTTCATGTTCTAGGACTTTGTGGAAGCTGATTTGCTTACTTCAGTCAGCTTCATGCCGGGTTTTATTTTGGACACAGCAGCTGCTGTTGGAGACATTGTTGTTATTTGGTCCTCTGCCAGAACTCTCACACCAGCAGGTCCTGATCAGAAAAAAGGTTTTTAATTAAAGATGCTACTGAAATGTATTTCAAAATATTAGCATGATGTAAGTTTAACACAACTGACCTCTGAGTTTGGAAGTTGACAACAGGTCATTGGCGTTGTCCAGCTCTTTCTCAAGGCTTTGGATCTTCTCCTTTAATTCATTAACGGTTTTGTCAGCTGAGCCGTTCGTCTCCTGCAGCTTTTCCTCCAGAACCTTGTTGGCTAAAGTTGACGACATTTTTTTTTTAACTTTGATACTGGCAGCCCCAAGCTTACATGCATTTATTAAAAGGATGGTTCATCATTAATTTTGGATTCTAAATTATTAATTTAAACTTTGCTTTTTAGGGTAACTACAGAGTGGGGGATTCATATAAGTACCCTAAAAAGGTAATCTGGGATATTAGATCTGGGATATTTGGAGACGTTTTTGAACAAATTTAGACTCAAAGGAAAGAAAACGATGATATTAAATGGAGATCAAGATTGGTTTTAGGATTAATAAAGCAGACTAATATAACTTAAAGAATCTGGTCTCCAAAAATCCACGAGTGCAGCAGTTCTGATTATTTATTGACTGCTTAAAAGCTGTTTTTGTTTGAGAAACAGTCCTTTTAAATTAGCTAAAGATTCTTTAGGGAAGAGTAATCAAATATTCAGCCAAAAACTGAACCAGAAATATGAAAAAAAGTATGAATTAAAGAAAGTCCATAATAAAAAAAGAAATCAAAGTCGTGCACCCAATTTTAGTTTCGAAAAAATTATAGGATTTGTATGCAATTTAATAACTCAGCACAGAAAAATGGTTCAAATAAATTAAAATTATTTTTCTATATGTGTTTTAAAGTTTGGACTGAAACTCTCAGCTTTTACCTTCACCAGCATCTTTCAACAGCTTGTGTAGCTCCTCCACCGCCCGACTCAGCTCTTCACTTTTTGCTTCAGAATCTGCGGCTGCACCCTGTCAGAACAAGAGTGAAATGTTATTCTAAAAAAACGCTGCAACTGAGCACAAAGTTTACTCCTACGCTTCTCCACACCTTGTATAAGTTGGACAGTTTAATGTTGGCATTCAGTTCGTTTCGAAACTTCTCCTCTGTGATGGCCTGGTGCTCCTTCGCCTGAAAAAAAAAAAAGGATTTAACAATCATCCAAAAAGGACAAAAAAAAAATAAATCAAGTAATGCATTTCTTTCAAAATATTCCAATAGACTAAAACTGGGCATTTCATATTAGACAATTTGTAAATACACACTTCTTTCAGCTTGTTGATCATCTCTTCACTTTGCTTTTGAAAGTGCTCATTTGAGGTTTTCAAACTGGTCACTTGATCCTGTAGTTTGGTTAACTGAAAATCAAAAATAACATGGTTAAAGTGGATAAAAGTTTAGAAGTTAAAATCAGAAAACAAACTGAATCACAGCACAATGACAAAAAGTGAAATAAAAAGATTCTCACCTCATCTTCCTTGTTCTCCAGTTTGCATTTCAGCTCCAGGATTTCATTCCCCTTTTCCCTGGACAGGGCCAGCAGTCCCTCCGTCTTTGCCTTCAGTTCGTCTTTAAGCCAAGACATCTGGCCACGCAGCAGCTCTTTCTCTTGTTCCATACGCTTCTCCTTATACTGGAGAGACAGACTCTGATCAATAGCTTGCTTTAAAGGTAATATTCAATGAAGACAACTATCGCTTCATAACTCACTTTAATGTTTACTTCTGCAGCTTCAAGTTCATCCAGCTTCATCTGCAGAGTCATCTTACTAGTGTTGACTTCCATTAACTTATCATTCAGCTGCCTCAAGTCGTCTGACAGAGCAAAAAAACATGATATGTCCAAGCAAGTTTTTTTATGCTAATAAAGAATATAAAAAAATTATAAATAGTGCCATTAGATTATCTTATTCCTACCATTTAAATTTTCAACTTCCAGAGATCTCCTCTCCAGTGTCCTCACAAGTTCCCGCTTTTCTCCTTCCAATTCCTCTTTGGCTTTCGAAAGCAAAGTCTGGAGAGAAACAGTGCAGGTGTTTATTGTGATGGCGCTAGAGATCAGGGAAAACGTATTAATTCCATCTGAAAATGTGGTAACAAATCTGCAGCTGTTTGATCTGCACACACATTCAATAGGAACACATGTTAAATAGAATCCTAGCCGTGGAGTTGATTTTATTCAATCAAGACCGAATCTAGCATCAAAGTAGTCATGCCACACTGTTTGCTTTCAACCATTTCACTTGTGTATGGGAGTGGATAAATAAGATACTCTCTCTTTCATTTAAAGAGAGAATTCTAATTGGAATTAGGATTCAAATTAGAATTGAAATTTTTGTCCACCATTGCACGCATTGTAAACATAGTTTAATAAATTTCTCTTTAAGGCACTTTTGTTTTAAAAAAAAAGATTAATAGGCAAAAATGTCAGTTTTTATCAATTTTAAGCAAATTCTCTCTATTAAATGTGCCTAATTTGGGAAAAGAAAACTAAACTAAGAGTTCAATCTCAGAGACTACACACCTCATTTAGCATTTTAAATGCTAAAGTTCATGACAAAATAATATGTCTGCAAAAACTGGGTCTGAAAACTTCCATCTGGATGAAGAAGAGCACTTCAATACGTTTCTTGAGTAGATGATACCAAAGTAGAAATGTTTGGCTATAATCCATATTTGGGGTAAAACAAAACACGCCATAGCAACACAAACATGTCATACCAGTTGTTGAGCCTGGTAATGGAGATGTAATGATGTTTATATGTCTAGTAGTCACAAGACTTTACACAGGCTCCCTGTAGCTCAAAGAATAGACTTTAAAATACTGTTAGTTTGTAAATCACTGAAAGGCTCAGCACTACAATAAAATAAAAAATCTACTGTCGGATTAACCTTCCAGACCTCTTAGGTCTTCTGGTTGATTCAAACTTCCAGAAAAACTGCAAAACTGCTGATTAATAACCGGAACATCATGAAATGTAGTTTGTCTTTCAACTTGTCAGTTCTTTCCCTTACCTTATTTTGCTACAGCAACGCAAGTTTTTTCCTTGTTTTATTTTCCTTCTATTATGCAAAGCAATTGCCTTGTCGCTGAAAATGTGCTAAAACATACAATTGCCCTGCACTCACTGAATGACCTTCTTTGTAAACAAAAGCCTATTAAAGTCAAACAGGAGGCAATCAGTTTGAAAGCTGATGATTAGTGGAGTTCGGGCCATGTTTTAGAATGATAGGTGGGCCAAAAGTCCTAAATAATGTGATAACAATACACCACAATAAATTAATTTATAAAGTGTGCTTAGTTATTCAAACATGACTTTTCCATTTTGTTTAAAGATGTAAATTTGATTGTTTAGCAAATAATGACAGTGATCAATCTATTTGTGTATGTGTGTTTTCGATTTCAGGGGATACTTCAAAAATGTTTAAAGAAGACTTCATCCTTTTTAATCATAGTTATCTTTGCTTGTTGGTGTGTTGTCTTACCTGCTCTGTTGACAACTTCTCCTGCGCAGTCTCATTTTCCCTGTTCTTCTCACAAACACTTTTCAGTTCTTCATCTGCATTAAAGGTTTAACAATAAGTTGACCTATAAGACTCGAAAAAGGCGAAAGCCAGATGGGAAAACTGGAGTAAAGCGAATGATGTTTTACCAAGCTTCGTGAAATCCTCTTTGACTTTAAGATGTTCTTGAGCTTGAGATAAAAGCTCGGCCTGACACCGCTGAAGTTGATCAACTTTTTCGAAAAACTGTTGCTCTGTACAGGAAAAGTAACCAACACTATGAGCATGAATCTACTTACTGAGAAGCATTTTGTCTTATTTAGCTCAAATCTAACAGCTAGCTTCAAGGAATGCCTTGTGTTAGCTTTAGTTAGCTTCCAACGGGGATTTTACAAGTCGTTTAGCAGCTTAAAAAAAAGTAAATTTAATGCAATAACCCACAAGCTTTATTAGAGGCAAATAAATCTGAAGTAAAACAGTTACTATTTAAATTAAGGAAACTTTTAGCCATTAACACTCATCCCTCTGTACTCAGCACGTTTAGCACCAACAGTTAGCCAAAAAAGCACTAATAACTCACCACTGTCAACCCGAAACTGTTCATGCAGTGCTTTTAAAGAATCAATCTCATACTGCCGATCTAATAAAAGTTTCTCAAGTTTGCTTTGAAGAGTTGTCGGTAGTTTAGATATCTCGGACGAATCCAGCTCCTGCAACAGCAGTGCCGCCATTTTCGCCACAACACCGAAACGCGCACGCGCGATGGGTTCCCTTGTTCTTTGAGACTTTACGAGAGGGTAAAAATACGTACTGCCACCTAGTGGAATGATCCAGAATCACCAGTTCCTTTCGAAAATGTTTTCGAGCAAAAGTGGGAAGAGTCCCCAAAAATTGTACTCAAGTAGGAGTGGTACTGCTTTAACAGATTTTTACACAAGTGAAAGTAACCATCCAAGAAATTACTCAACTAAAAAAAAGTATTGGTGAAAACTCTACTCAAGTACAAATGGTCATAAAATCTGATTCAAAATGTGAAAAGGATAAAATCAGATAGATAAAAACATATATTTATGTGCAGATTCTGTTATTTAAAACAGACTAAAGTGAAGAAAGTTGTACAGCACACTTGGAAAATAAACTTGGCCAATGAAGTACTGTTCCAAATCTAATTTTCTAACCTGAAACACATCAGACCACTATTTTCAATAATCAGTAGTTAGAACAGGGTAATTCCAGTGACACAGTAGTTGACCTCCAAATGTCTCAAAAGGCTCAGCAAATAGAAAATAACAGAACGATGATCTGATTAAAACATATATGATCTTCATTGAGTAGTCAGAGATCAGAGAAGATGGTATTTTATTCACCTTGGTTGGAAAAAAGCCAAGTGAAGAGGTTAAAGATACTTTTCAATTACCTTGAACCAATGTGTATGTTCAGTTTAAACTTTATGTAGTGTTTTTCTAATATAGCCGTCATGTTCTCCACCAGGTGGCGCCAAGCGTACTGATAATAACCTGTAAGGTGACTTTAAACCCTGCTGCGAGGTGATGAGTTACTCTATATCTTAATTTTACACAAACAACGACAGAAAATACGGATAGTTAGAGAAAGAAGGGCTAAAGGCACAAGGAAATGTAGAAATGAGCACTGATTTGGTCTTCATATGTTTTGAAGCTTTTAGTGTAGACACATTGAATTTATATACGTTGCAAATGAAGAAACAAAAGTCAGTTTTTCACTCATCACTCACAATAGACGCTTACCTGCCGTTCGTTTCAGGTTGCCATGGAAACCCAGAGATCGGTGTTGGAGTTGCTGTTTTCCCTTGGTCAGAACACATCTCCTTCTTTCAGCTGTATTGAGATGTTTGCAACATGTTGTTAGAATTTGTGTGGGTTTACTGAGTGAAAATGATCTGTTTAAAACACATAAAAGCGAAATTGAAAGTGGAATAAGCCAGACAGACAGAGACTCTATTATTTTTGCAAATGTTTTTTTCTTAAAACTGGCAAAAACGGTATTGTTGTTACATTGTTAAAATTTGTAAAGTGCAATACGGTGACAGAAAGAACAAATAACTCAGTATTGTGTGCTGTACGGAAGCTTTCACTTAAATGCGAATTGTTGTATTTTTTTATAGTTTCTTTCCGTGGAATATAAAAACTGGACATCAGTATGAAGTGTGGATTTATTTTTTTTGACCAGTGGGGTTAATATGCATATTAAGAAAACTTTAAATAGTATTCATGAGCATAACACTAAAGATATATTTAATCACTTATGTGTTAGATCTGTGTTAATGTTCAAAATAAAATGGGAACATTTTTGATTAGGCTAAAGTTTTGAAAAAGGTAAAATGAAGCCCCAGATGAAGTTGTAATATTTTGCAAACGAGAACAATGCTCTGTCATTTTGCACTGCAGCAGGACACAGTAAGATACTTTAAAGACTCAAAACCCCACTTCCATCCTTTGAGTGGAAAGCAGCACGCCTCATTAACATGCTACACTGAGGTGTAATTGTCCACAAAGCCTTATATTAATGATTACTTTGTAAACAAGAAGTAAGATGAGGAGAGGGTTTGGAGTTTGGCATAGTGGTTCCTGAAGCAGTTCTTTGCTTTTGTGCTTTTCTTTTTCTGTTTGTTGTAAACAGATCATAAAACAGTGTTTACCTGAGTTAGTTTTGTAACCAGGGAATGCAAAAACTTAATGTTCAGCTGGAGAAAGTCATGGAAGAACAAATTAATAGGCATGCATATATTTGAGAAATGTAATTTTATTTTTAAAGTTACAACATGCACAAGTACATCAACCCAGTTCTTCTAACATGTCAGATAGAGTAGCATCTCTATAAAAAATACTTTTCACTTTCTATTATTTTTGTTTTTGGTCATTTATATTAGAAAGATTGGTCTCTTTCAGATGATTTACTACTTAAATCTCCCTTAAAATAGTCACTAAGTAATGAGAATATTTTGTGGTTTCAAATACCCGATGAGCTCAAAGGTGTGTCTCTATCCTTGTAACATAATTGGAAGGTAGGGATGTTAAGATTGGTCACTACGGAAACCTTGCAAGTCACAACCAGGTCCGGAAATACTTTTTTAAAGAGTTTTACTCAAAGGGATGGTGTATCCTTTTAAGTGCAATTCAAGCCTTCAAAGAGGCTTGAATTGTTTCCGCTGTTTCAGTTGAAGATATTTATTAACCGTGTTCTTTGTGACATATACCTTGAAGGTATTTAGCTCCTGTCTGGACCAGTTTGGACAAATTCCTCAGTGCTTTATGGGCCCACAGCGTTTGAAGTACCACTCCAAGACAAAAGATCCCAATTAACCACAGAAGAGTTGCAGGCAATGTTTGCCGCAGGTTGCTAACTATTTTCTGACATTCAATTGTCCCACCTGGTTACCAAGATGTACAATTACCTATAGCAACATCACAGTGCAAACCCCCTCAAACCTGAGTCATCTGAGTCGCTGTCAGGACTTGTTGCTGCATTGCAGCATGATCTCAATCATGTTGACAAGTGAGTCAAGTAATAAAGTACACATAACAGCATAGCAATGTGACAGTAACCGTCTATTTATGGAAAAGTTTTAAAGAAATTTATTGTATTTTGCCACCACGGATACATCGATTCTTGCAATTTTGACCAATAGTTCTACAAGCTTTAGGACTTTGGATTATGGCTGTTTTATGGCTGTCCATGTACTGGAACAATAATCACAGAAAAAGCATTTAACTTTGAATGATTTTCAGAAAGTCTGGAAAAAGATTTACAATGAGCATTTTAAAAGTATTCAAGAAATCTGTCTCTTTGGGATCAAAATATAATGCAGTACTTTATGCATCGGCTGAGTCATTCAAACTACTGGAGATGTACGATTTTGCTAAATAACATTGGAGATTTAAGTGCTCTGTAATTTACTTTTCTCCAATGGTTAGGCAATAGTATTATTACTCATGCTCATATAACTGAGTCATGTTTCCTTTTGCCCTCCCTCTTTTTTATTGCTCAGTTGTTAGCTCACAAGTTTGGCTGTAACATTACCTGGTCTGGTGTCATCTTACTCTGAAGATTTAAACCGAATTAATAGCATGAGTCAACACTTTTTTTTTTACATCATCATAGCACTGTTAGATGATGCAAAACATTGTCTACCTGAGCTAGACTGGTAGTAAACAGAGGTGAAAAAGGACTGAGAACACTCCCTTTACACAATTATTACTGCACAATACACAAGAATCCCAGATTTGACCTTTCAGCCACTTTAGTCCAAATCTTGTCCCTATCAGTCTTGTGGATAAAGTCAAAACTTCTTATCCCACAAGTGCTGTTCTGGAATATCCAAAGTATCAATACTTATATGACCTTGACTGAAAAGATTTTTCTAAATGTGTTTCAATTTCAAGTCAAGTCAAATTTATTTTTATAGCACATTTCAGGTTCAAAGAGCTTTACGTGATGGAAATCGTAACACAGTAACCAGTTATATTGAGAAGAGCAATCCATTTTAATTTTCTTAAAAGTGTAATTATATTTAACTAACACAGAGATGAAGAAACTTTGAGAACAATTCTTGGTTATTCAGAATTTTAAATATCTTGAATTTGAACCTGTGTTTGACAGTTTGTACAATGTCTCCAATCTGATTAGCACCTTGCGACGACTCCTCCCCAGAAACACACTCTGCCAAAAAGAAAGCCAGGAGACTCGAAGACAGAACCTCAGTATTCAACATTACTGAGCTTCCTTAACCTTTTTGAGATTTGATCCCAATAAATGTTCCACATTTGCACCATGTGCTGAGTTTAACTTCTCTAGTGAAGCTGTACAAGATGCACATTTTTTCTAAATAATTTAAGTCCACAAAGACTTGGGCCAAAATCAACGGCATTTCATTCTGACTGGATTTTGAGCGGGAATAGCATTTACTCGTCCTGACATTTTTTGTCATTAAAGCCAAAATATGGAAGTTTGGGAAAGACACATTTGGAGAAATTCAGTTGGTTCCAAAGGAGAAACGACAGCCTGATTCTGGACTATGATACTGGACTATGATACAGTACTGAGCTGTACTGTTATAGATCTGTTAGAGCTCTATACTGGTAGAGCTGTTGCCTTGCAGCAAGAAGGTTCTGGGTTCAATTCCCGGCCCCGATCTTTCTGCATGGAGTTTGCATGTTCTCCCTGTGTATGCGTGGGTTCTCTCTGGGTACTCCGACTTCCTCAAACAGTCCAAAAACATGACTGTCAAGTTAATTGGTCTCTTTAAATTGTCTAATAGTTGTTTGTCCTGTCTGTCTCTGTGTTGCCCTGCGACAGACTGGCGACCTGTCCAGGGTGACCCCGCCTCTCGCCCGAAACGATAGCTGGAGATAGGCACCAGCACCTCCCGACCCCAGTAAGGGACAAGGGTGTAGGAAAATGGATTAGTCAAGCTTGGAAGACATTTCAATTAAATTTTATACTTTTCCACACTGTGTAGGAACACAGTTAACAATGAAGTAGGCTTTAGCCTTATGTATAGTGCCACTAAACGCACTTTTACTGTTACATAACCTTTCTTACATCCGATGTCCATGTTTGGTCCCGGAGCTAGTGGGCCTCATGAAAAACTGTTTTTATGTGGATGAAGTAGAGCATGACAGCTGGGCTTTCCAAGAGTCCAAACATAAAAAAGCGCATAAGTTATCCAATTAGCAGAGCTGTAAACAAAGGGGGGATCAAATGGTTTGAGTGGGAGTAGAATCATGTGTTCAGTGCAGCGGTAAACACTGAGGTAAACATTTGCCTGAGAGGAGCCATGAGTCAAGTCATTCTTTGGGGCCTGTTGGAAAGTTCACATGGTTATTTGTGTAACTGGGCTGAGTAAATTCTTGGAACTTTGAGAAAGTGTAACAAAGACATGCTACTCTTTGCAGTTGTAAAATATCTGGGTACTTAACAGTTACCGAAATAGCACCTGGTTTTGCTTTTGTTATGAAATATTCTAGAATATTGAGCAAAACAATACGATCTTGTTGTTTCGATGACTTGTAGATGAATGAGATTGCAGCATTTTTATCCTACCATGTCGTCACTTTCTGTAATGCCCAGATAATGAGCGATTTATTTGACTTAAGTGAGTAAGACCAGGGATGTGTAGTTGGAAACATTTTCAGCTAAGGTTATTATGTGCATTCTCTATTTTTAGGTTGCTTTAAGCTTAGACTTTTGAAGAACACTATTTTTCTCCAGTTAATCTCCTTCAAAGTGCTAATTGTAAAAATTACTGCCAAAGTAAAATTTTCATGAATAATACAACTGGCCCAGTGATTATATGTTTAACTGTGTCTACTTTTTCATCTTCTTTTAGATGGAAATGCTTTTAGAGAGGCCAATTAACCTGACAGTCATGTTTTTGGACTGTGGGAGGAAGCCGGAGTACCCAAAGAGAACCCATGCATGCACAGGGAGAACATGCAAACTCCATACAGAAAGATCAGGAATCGAACCCAGAACCTTCTTGCTGCAAGGCAACAGCTCTACCAGCTGCGCCACTGGGCAGCCCTGTTTAGCAGTGTCTTTTTTCTCAATAGAATGGGCAAGTCTCTGTAAACAGTTGTCCTTCAATAAAAGGGCTGGTTGAGACCAAAGCACCAGATTGAAGACTTTTCTCGTCCAGGTTTTGGTAGAAAGATAATAAATCATCCAAATGGACATCACTGAGCTTGTTTTAATTTATTTATTATGTGATTAATTGATTTAAGTAAACCCAACAGATTTACTTTCACAAGTGGAAACTTATTGCTTTTGCTGTGACCCTCCACTTGATATACATATAAAAACCTTTTTTCAAAACAGCTTTGGGTTTACCTGCATTCAATTGTATATCTTTTTTGACATTCAATGTCAAAACATTTTGTTTTTTGCTTGTTGTCTGCTATTAAGCAGAGAGTATATAGGTCTAGGTCAGCATCAACAAGTCTGGCTGACATGTCTAGGCTTCTCAGGAAAACATCTTTATGAAGCTCTTAGGCGAGTTATCAAAATGGATTCAATGAGTCTTAGGCATGCAACTTTCTAAAAAGGAGGCTTACCTGCTAGAGGCAATTCACTTAATGGCAGATGTGGTGTAGTGAACTCAACAACACATGTATATCCTCAGTCAAATATGTGTTTGCGTGTGACAGTCTAACTGCCTTTACTTGATAAGTAATTAAAAATCCAGTGCTTCCAAAGATTATTGGAAGGTGCTGTGCTTCTATGAAGACACAGGGTGTTGTTTTCTGCTATAAAAGTTCAAGACAAACGTGATGAACTGAGCATGCATGCCTGCAATCGAATCATGCTCACTTGTCTTTGAAATTTGTAAAGAGCATACACAAGAATGAATAAGCAGACAATATTAATACTGCAGGAGAATGCGACTAGCAGGTAAATTACAGGATTATGAAATAAAGTTTACAACAAATCAAAATGCATAAACAGAAGTGATGTTTTTATTTTACCTAGAGACCCTAATAGAGGAATCCATCATCAGTTCACTGAAGGTTTTCATCTCAAATCTTTAGCATCAACAAACTGGGTGGTCTGGCTTTTGAGCTCTGTTGGCCAGCCTCAGTGCACCAACAGGTAAAAGTTAATGATGTACTTTAACTTGATGTGCCTGTGGTTTTCATTTTAATAGAAGTATTTAGAAGGTTTGGCCATTTCTGCAGATACCAAACTACTTAATTAAATTCACTTCAGATTAATCAGTGGGTTAGCGTAGAAGGTCGTCACCTAAAAAAAGCATGAATAGTTTTTATTTTCTGGTTTTAACATGCCAGGGGCTTAGCAGAGGTCACGGGCATGTCAGAACTATGTAGTTAAATGACAAATAAGGTTGTTTAACATAAAACATCCTCCTTCCAGAGTTCTGCTCTGACATCATTCACATCTCTGGTTGTGGGTGACTTTACACCTCAGGCCCACTGGTGCTTTTATTTAAGGTAAAACATTGCAAACTCTTAGCAACAAACTTTTCTCCTGTAAATCCTAAAAAAAGGAAATTAAGTAGCTTTGAACTTCAAATCATTGGGTTTCTTTTTTTTGCTTGAAGATTTTTTTACAGGTATTTTTGTAGAACCATCTAATGATAACATTAGATTTTTTTTAATATGATTTTTACAAAAGTCTTAACAGTTTCTGAAATTGTCAGATCAGTGCATCTGTCACACACAAATGTTCCAGATTGAAATTCACCTAAATTCCTTTACTTTTCAATTTAGATTCTCTGTCTGAACTTTACCACCATTTCTAGAAATCTAAATGCAACGAGTTCTGGCAAGCAATTTAAGAGGTGTATCTAATAAACTAGCCAGTCAATGTATGTTTAATGTATTTAAAGAATCTGACAAAGCATTGCAATAGATGTTTTTTTTTGTAGTTTTAAACACACATATCAGGCCTACATCAGCAAAAAATAGGCAACTTAAGTAAAAGTACATTAGCAAGGTTGCTAGTTGCTGTTAGTTAGCAACAGCAGCTAGCTAACAGCAGTCATGTTGTCTGATTTCTGCCATTTTTGTCCAAAATGCTAAAGCCGACATGTATGAATTGAATAAGAATATTTTAATATTATTCTATGCTTCGAAAAATGTTGAAAGCATCGTATTAATGATGTGTTTTGGAAGACAAAATTAGTCCTCTGACCTTTTTACTGGAAAGGTTGGTTGAGTGGGGCTTCAATGTTTCCAGTATCATTTATTTATTCTTAACACAAACATATTAAATATACAGTACATGTGCTTATTATTTTACATTCAAGATGTATAGCTCCTGGATGCAAATTCTTTGTGTACATATAAATACATTCAAAAGCTAAAAAAAACACTATAAATGAATCTGGTCATGCACATGTGTATAATATATACAGGAGGATATTTCCTAATAAAACAACATATGTATCATTACAGTTATCTTGTTTTGGCTTTTCAGGTGGTGACGAGGAATGGAGTGTTTTCTCACTCAGCAACTCCTTTTCCAAGCTGTTATCGTTTTCCCACCACCTTTTTATAAATACATTCTCAAGAAACAGTCCAATGCTAGTGTTATAGAGGAAACGTTATAATTTTCCTAGTTGCCAAAGCAAAAAAAAAAGAACAAAAAAAAAAAGAATATTTTATATATGAACTGCTTCACTTATATTTTTACACAAACTCTTCCTCCTTCAGCAGCCAAACTCCTGTTTCATTCTACGTCATGTTCTTCCTCCTCGTCCTCTCCAGGCAGCTCTTTCTCTGGCAGCAGGCCGTAACTGTTGAGGAAAGCTTCAACGTCGGTTGCAAAGAACTCCTCGTTCATGTGCTGCGTGCAGGACAGGAAGTTCCCTATGAGCTCCCCAGCCTTGTACACGAGCAGCGTCGGTAAATACTCATCCGAAAAACGCTCGGCAGCACCGGATGACACGGCGTCAATCCTGCAGAACTTTACAGTGGGGTACTCTGTGGCCAAGCAGTCCAGGCAGCTGTTGAGCTGCTCGCATCCTTTCACCCCAACCTTGTAAATATGCACAACCACCACTGTGCTGTGATGCTCCTTCTCGATGACTTCGAGGAAAGCCTCGCCACTGTCCAGGTCGTGCACACCTTCAAACTTGGGGCCGAAGCTGAGCTTGCTGTGCATCTCCTCCATGCATTGTCTCCTGTATTTCTTCAGACATCCTTCATCCTCCTCCTTGAGCAGTTCATACTCTTGGACACTCATCTAGAAAAGGAGAAATTAGGTAAGATGATGGCATTGGTTCAAAAATAAGCTTCACTTCATTTTCTCTGCTTCTCGGTTCTCATCACCCTCCATAATCTCAGTTACTGAGATCTACATCATGTTTTAGCATCAAGGGGAGAAAAAATTCATCCAACTGCTGAAAATATATTACTGACATGCATTCTTCTTAAAATAAAACAACATACTAAATATTGATTGGTATTGGTGATTGTGATTTTGCACATACTGATATTGCAATCATGGTTAGTGTTTTCTATTAAATACCTGCACAGAATAAAATGTCTCTGATGTCCTCAGTAAGTATTTCTCCCCATTAAATAAAAAACTTCCTGTGCTCTCTCATCTGGTTAAGCGATTTCAGTTGTACCTTGCGGTTCAGGTTAGCTCTGGAATCATCTTTTGATTTATTGGGGGACGACATTTGCCTCAGAAGTTCCTTTTTTGCAGGAGGCAAATTCTCCCGGTCCATACTTTCCAACTTGAACCTCCTCCAGTCATTAATGACCCCCTTTGGACCTATGGAGAGAAAAAAAAGTTCAGCTCAGTGCACTGAGTCTACTTACTTTGCTCAGCTATTTACTCGCTCTTCTTATTAACAGGCAAAAGGGAAATGAAGGAATCAAGCAAGAGCAGAAAGCAGGATTTGTCTAAATTAAAGCTTCTAGGAGCAGGAGAATTTTTATGGTTGAAATATTTCTAAGTAAGGTCAAAGTTGTCAAGTTCAAAATGTGGATATATTTGATCTAATGTTTGATGGTTTATTAGGATGTCTACATTTAATTTCGAAACATTTTTACATTTAGATGAGATCTTAATGTAAAAAAACCCCCAAAAAGCATAAAGAAGCAGTGATCCCCTCTGGATGAAGGTTACAAGCCCAGTAAAGCTTTGCAACTACACACCGGTGTATGCTTAGCAAATGTAAAAGTCCAGAATTTTTTGTGCTTCTGTAGTCCTGTTGTCATTTGAAAACAAAACCCTCTTTTTAACAGACATTAAATCAGCACTTTTCCATCTCAGTTTTATACGGACACATTAACAGCTCAATGGAAAGGATATATAAGGGACTCTGATGCAAGAGAGTGTAGGGTTTCTTGTTAAAAACTTCTATTAATGGAGAACAACTTGCATTTCTCTTTTGTAATGAACTCAGCGTAATCTGAAGTAATTTATAGAAAGGATCTTGTCATTGATGCGGAGTTCAGCAACATGTCATTTCCATCTGCAAGTGCACTGCAAATATTTATCAATATTCTCTGAAAGAACAATTTGAAGACCTTTCACACATTGATGCATCACAACACAATGTGCTTTTAAATTTAAAAATCTAATCTGCTTCATCTAAATGTCACATTACCAAAGAATCAACACCAAGGCTTAAGATTATTTATAACTCTGGAGGATTTAGGTTTAATTTGACTGCCATGTTTCTTTTAACTTGAATAAATAATAATGTTGGACAGACAACCAGTAAGAATCCAAACTTTAATCTGTTAGACAATTTGGGACAAAGGGCTGATGGCAAGTCAACCTTTCATTCACACAGACTTGGAGCTCATGGACAAAGAAATATGTCAGAAATACCAGTGAAAACATCTAGAAAGGCTGGTTATTATATATGAGTCAAGATTTATTGCTAGCATGCCATTGAAGGCATTTCTAGTGACAGGAGTATAAATAATTTTTGACATACAGAAAATAAGTGAAGAGTGACTGGATGGATGGACATAACTTTCCACGTAAAGCTGTTAGGGTGTGGATAATTTGGAGCCCAACTGTTCATTTAAATCTGGGTTTTACATAGGCTTCCCATTGACTCATGTCTGAATGAGTCTTTTGTGTGGCTTGTCAAACAAGCTCTGCAACATGTGTTGTTGCAATGTAGAGATAATCTTTTCTTTCCAGGAAGTGGACTAATTAACCCAGTGTTACACAAGAAAAAGATTAGACCATCTGTTAAACGGTTCTCTCCTCTCCATTGGGTTTCCTTTCACCTGACTTAATCCTGTGCCATTGTTAGCCAATTTTCTCTGAAGGAAGTTAGTGTTTCAACTGCTTTCCATTAGGTTTTAATTGAATCAAAGATCTTTTTCACTTGAAACCACAGAAAGGTTCACTTTCATGTAACTACAGAAAGCCCAAAGTAGTGTTTTTGTGTTGTTTTCTTTTTATAAATGGTTCATCTGCTCACCTGTATGGGTCGCGGTCTCTTCCAAATCAATTACTCGGCCAGACATTGTTGTGGTCAGCTACCTGTACAAAAGAAATGCAATGTTGTTACTTTAATACTTCGTTTTCATTCACCGGAGTTGAAACTGTGCAGCTACAGATGTAGAATCACTAGACAAAGCAAACCAAAAAACTCAACTCTTTAATTTTAATTAAATTAAGGCAGTTTAAGAGGATTACACGACTGCAATCAGATCAGTGTTTTACTTGCCGTTGACTCTCAAAGAAACTGTTTGTGCAGATATGCATCCAAATAAGATGCAAATTTGTGTTTTGTTTGCCATGCAATGCCGTGTCATTTCTGTTTAAACCAGTTGATAGTGTGACTCATTTTAAGCCAATATCTGATCGGATTGGGCGGCCTATTATGAGAAGTTCTCCCTTCCTGCTTGCAGTCATGACGCTGATCTGGTTTAATGATCTTTATGACCATCATCTTGCTCTCAGTTGACTAATGGAGAGCTTTTTCCCACAAGTAGCTGCAGTCTTTTCAAATGAAACCACATTTAATTGTTTCAGTGCAGAGTTAAAGGTCGACAGCTAACTTTAGTAAGCAGCTGTGCTAATAAAGCACCAACAGCTCCAAAGAAGGAATTGTTGGTTCTGTGAAGAAGACAAAAATATGCATCCAATTTTGCAGCTTTCTCTTTGATACCTTGTGTGGTAGCAGCAAAAATGCAAAACCGTCTAAAAAAATATCCACAAACTTAAGCTGTATGGGAAATAAAACAATCATAAAAGAACACTGAGGTCTTATAAATTAACAATAATCTGTGTTCTGTTGATTCCATCAGTAAAAGCTGTTTATCTTACCTTTCACTGCCAGATAAAGTCCTCCCTTTGTGTCAGCAGTTAACCATGCACTGCTGTTCTCTCGATCACTTGTTGCTGCTATCTGTTGCTGGACCATGTGTGGTTTTTTTGTGTGCCTGCGTGTGTTGTTCCCAGCCAATGAGATAGGTCTATTGGAGCTTTTTAAAAAAGACCCAATGGACCAAACAGAAATAGAGCTTAGATCCTAAGAGGATTTCACTTCAGGAATTAGAAGCCTCTGCTAGATAAAGGCCCTCACTGTACGCAATGAAGAGCAAGAATGACAAGGTTACACTTTGTAAATCAAAGCAAAACCTCATAACTTTCTCCTTTTAATCAGAGATGTAATAAATATTCCCTTTACTGGGCATTGGTGAAAGCAGTTTATATTCAAATATAAAGCCGAGAGAAGATGCAGTGGTGCAGTTCACTGTATAAACGGTACGGAGGGAGTTAACTCAAGCAACAGAACCAAAAATCCCAGAGATGAACTTTCAAATAAAAGGGATTTTGTCGGAAATTAAAACTTCTTCCAGGCATGAAGCTTCACACAACACGACCACATGATGCAAGTCTTTCAAAACAAAGTTGTCTAGGGGCTAAGGAAGAACCAATGATGCTGGATCATGTGTTTCACAACTATTTTCAAAACAAATATTCCCATTGTACGCCTATCAAACTCATTCAGACTTTATCTTCCGTCACAGGAGCTTAAAATAAAAGGTTTAAAGTGTTCTCAAGACAATTTTTAAATACTTTTTTCAGATTTCTGAAAAGCATTGATTTTGTTTATCCTAAAGGCTTGAGCCATGGTCAGACATTTTACTATTTCATTCCTCTGAAATAACTATAAAAAGAAAAAAGAAGAAATCAGGAATCAAGGACGGATGAGCTCCATTCAAGGGTGAATGAAGGGCAATGGTCTACAAGTTAAAGCAAAACAGGACATATAGTCATATTTAATATATTAGACTGTAAGTCCTTATGAGTTAGATAGAAGTACCTTTTGAAAAATAACCTTTAAGTAGGTATTAAACATAGTTTTCATTACTTTTAAAAATAGTTTTTCTTACTTATTGGATGTAATATTTAAAATTTAAACATGTTTTCATCAACTGTAATCATGATTAACTTAAATAAAATCATTCAAAGATTCATCTGTGTATAATTAATTTATATAATATGTTCAAATTAATGATAAATTTCCTGAAATAATTGGACTTTCTTCAATTATTGGAATATGTTAGTTTCAAGCATATTTACATACATACTGTCAATATACATACAAAATGCCAAATGATAATTGTACTTGTCATGGGAAATAAAACCAGAATACAGACAGACCTGCATAATCAAGAAATCACCCAAACTGAACCTGTCTGACCGCATGAAGTAGGCTAAGAGATATCATAAGCAACACACCTACAAGCATCATACTTCACGACTCAGTTTGGAAAAAAGGAAACCAAGATATGAAACAAAGTAACTGTTAAAAATGCCACACATGGCAGGATTGCCAGGAAAAACTGACCAAAAAACAAAGAAAAACACACAACTTCCTTTCAAAATGAGTGCATCCTGTTACATGCAGTGTAAAACTATCAGAGCACTTCAGAAAAGTAACACAGCAACGAACGTATGGTGCTCCAACGGCACAATGGCTGCTCTGCCGACATGCCTTGGCTTAAATGATGAAGGAAAATATCTGAGCATCAGCTTGTGGATATAAGTTCAAATGCACTTGGATTTTGAAGCAAAATACCAAAATACAACAGGAAGTTCTCTAAATCGCCACAGTAAAGGTTTTGCAATGGCCTATTCAAAGTTCAGACCTAAATCTAAATGTTTAAAGAATAACCTTAAGCAGACAGTTAATGCCTGAAAATGTCCAAGTATAACTGGACATTTTAGTCTCGATATTTTTTCCTGTTAATAGAATAAAGCATCATGAGGAAACTGCAATTTAAAAATATATAATTTCTAAGTATTATTAGCATAAGTTAGTTGCAAGCATTTTTAAGTAAAATTGTAATTTGTAAAGTGTGAGCAAGTGAGTATTGAACATTAATGGAGTAGCGAAAATACGATTCTCCTTGCTAGGTGGTGTGCAGTTTGGTAAAAAAAAAGAATAAATGGAAAAAAAAGAATTAGTTAAAATTATGTTGCTGTTCACCTTTTTCTGCAAGTTTCAGATGAAACATGATTAGTTTCAACTTCAGCGCCTCATTTTAGAACAGTAGGACTGAATGCATTTGTACAATTTCATCTGGATAATTTCCAGAGGTAGAAGGAAACCTCAGTTCTCCTCCTTTATGCTCCTGTCTCTCCCTGCATGAGTCATGGGAACTTTCTCTCCGTGTTGAATCACAGCAGTCTTCACATTCAGATCACCTGCCTGGGAGCAGTTCGTGGAACGGCGTTTAACTTCTGTCCTTCGACTCTCTGTCTGTGCCCTGCATTTATTGGCTTAAAGGATTTACTGGACTTTTATGTTCAGGCACACAGGGAATGTATGTCACGTTGGGTTACGCTACCGGATGAGCATCGGTTGCTTAAAATGGAAGTCAGCTGATTTTTTTTTTTTTTGGAATCTTTTTTTGTTTTGACTATCTGCGCCAGGATCAAATTACAGCCCTAAATTAAACCTGCCAATCTATGTGCCTGTCAGCCTCAATAAGTCATGATGTACAACAATAACTCACAGTAATGAAGGATTGTAAGAGCCAAAATGTGGATTTTGGTGCACCTTTAATCAACTCCAGAATACTTTTATGAAGACGTCATAGTCCTATCTTTGAAAATATGTAATATTTTGGCTATTACATTGTTTTTCTTAAACCCAAAAAGATAATTTTGATGTATGCCTCTTTAAAAAGCAAAGACACAACAGCCCACTATGATAAAAAGAAAAGGAATATTATTTTTTTTATATAAAAATACCCTTGTAATGGGAATATATCAAATGGAAAAATGGCCACTTATTGTCTAAAGAAACAGAATAAAAAGACTGGTTTTAATTTCCTCAAAGGTCCAGGAAACTAAGAGACACAGAGAAGAAAGAAGATACAATAGATTTATTGCTCCTGTGGAATAAGATAATTCTCAAGGAGTCAGCGTAAAGTTTCTCAGGTAATAAAATGTATTATTGTCCAGCAGGTTAGTTTTTTCCTTTTAAATGTCAACTATCGCTTCAAAACATCTGCAGGCGTCCAAAGATTCCTTCATTACATGAAATCTGAAACTGCTCTTACCAAATGTTTCTCTTGCATGTTTACCCACGATAATGAGCTGCAGCATCAGCAGTACAACTTAAGCCTTGAGGGTGAAACTCTACTCGCTGTGTCAACGCTTTGCAAAGTGCACTAAAATAATTCATCCTGGTACTGGGAGGAATGGGTGCTTCAACATCTGTGTGCAACAGCGTAACAAAGCCGATCAGACAGAAATGAGAGCATAAACTTTTAAATCTGTCTAATATTTGTTTTCATTCTCTGCAGTGACAGTTGCAGACTGCTTTAAAATTTCTGGGTAAGAAAAAACTTTTTACACATATTTCTGTATTTGGGACATTGAGAGAAACATAAAAAAACAAGTAAAACTGAGATGTAAAAGTTGTGAAAATGATGATATGCTCATTAATCACAAATAAATTAAATCTTATTTATTTTTTTATTTTTGTAATTAACAGTAGAAATTGTTATATATAGTAAGAGGGATAATGAGCAGTTTTGGGGAATTTATTAAGCAGGCACAATGCTGGTGGTTGTATTAATAATTGTCTTTTATTTTTTTGCAGATAACCATGTTTTTGACATTTTTTAGTCTTTTAAAATTTAAAACACTAGAGGTCAGTCTTTTACTTTTAGGATTTGTGTTTCTTGGTTACATAAAACATTAACTCTTTATTTAATGATTAACAGCTTTGATTGATTTAATTTAATCTTTAGTTAATTATTCTCACCTTTAAGAAAATGCAGTTTTATCATCCGATTTAGGCGCCAGTCGAATGACGTGCCAATGATGTATAATAAGGAGATTCCACATGTTTAATTTGATTAAAAAACGTTTAATAATAATTAGTAATGAAGATCCATATACTTTGCTGTATCAGTAGAGCACAATATTTTCTATCTTTTCCTCATCTTTGTTATTAATCATTTTTCTTTATTACAACAGAATTGTTGTAACTTTTGTTCAACTTTTTTCCTGGTTAATCCAATTTAGGGTCCCGTCTACAGTGATCAACAGGATGAAATGGACCCTGAACTGGTCTCTCGGTGCTCAGAGGCCAACACACACACACACACACACACACGCACACCTGAGGACAGTTTAGGAAACCTGATTAACTTACACGCAACTCTTTGGCTTTGGGAGGAAGAAAGAAAGAAAGAAAGAGAAAGAGATACAAGTTCCTCAAAAAAACACGACCAGATTCGGATTCAAGCTCAAAGTGCAATGATTTTTTAATTTACTTCACCGACTGACATGTTATTTTCTTTTTCTTTTTAATTTATTATTTCACCTTTATTCTACCAGGAGAATCTGACTGACATTCACCATTGCATTTGTAAGTAAAGAGATGTAAGAAACAATTAAAAAAGGAACTATATGTTTCTAGGACATGTTGAGTCAGCTCTGCAGTTCAATCAGGGTGCAAGAAAGAGCGAAACTTTCAGCAAATAACAGAAAGAGTGAACAGAGATCTACAACTTTTCTCTGTTTTATTTGTTAGTTTTGTTTAAAATGCCAATATTGTAACTGTTTTGTCTTTTATTTAAGCAGTAAGAAAACAGTTTTTGCAGCATCTTTCCTGACCTTATGTCACCTTTGGTCTTAAAATAACTAATGAAAACAAAGGCAGGAAGGCTAAAAACTGTATATATGTCTCAGTAGTTGAAAGATTTATTAAAAAAATTACTTTAATAATCTCGGACAATAATCTAGGACAATAAAATAATCTCTTCTTGCAATGAGACCAGCAAGTTTTGCTCAGGTTCACTGACAGAGCTCCACATTTGTCCGTTCTTTATGACGCACCAACACTGTGTACCTGTTTAGTTTATAAATATAGATTTACGTCTGCCAGCATGTTCCACCTTAACACACAAAGAGAACATCAGGTGAGAATACAAAAAGATCTGTAACTTAAAATGTTTAAGTTATTCTGTCACCTGCTATAAGTAGTAGCAGGTGTAATGTGTCCTTCTATGACTAATAAATATTTCTTACAGGAGTCTCTTCTATGTGTAATTGGAAATGTGGCATTTCAAGCTTTTTATAGTTTTTGCTGTAATGTTTCTGTGAGTGTTTCTCACAAAGGACAGAGAGGCAGAGAAGAAACATGACGTAAAGGCGTGGAACGTAAATAGCCCACATTACGATGTTATGAATGTAAGCCTGAAAGATTTACATGTATATTGCTTTCTCTCTGTTTCTCCCACATGCTGTGTTTTAGGTAAATTAAATATGCCATTTGTTTTCCTTATACACCTCAGGTGACTGGGTCATGTGTAAATACCTTGGATGCAGTTGGAGAGCTAAAAAAAGCACCACCTATTCCTGTTTCTATTGATCACACATGATAATGGGAAACTGGGCAAAAGGCGTCAGAGTCATTGGTGAACAATGCCATTATGTTTCACGGAAGTTTATGCAAGCTTCAGACGTCACAGTGAGATACAAATGAAGCAATGAGGGTAGGTGCAGCTCAGCAAAAGTTTACATCTACGCAACATCGACATCAATGTCACTTTACTTTGCATTTTTAGTTCTTTCTGAATTGTTTTCTTCACATTTCTTAAATTATTTTTTAAACAGAGATTACCAGTTAAAAAAGAAATGAATAAAGATCTTCTAGCAGGTGCCTGTGTCAAGCTAGCGGTTATCTGAGACTATCTCCAGGGTGTGTGCAGCCCTTATATCAGTGCTACCAACACCTGATCAGATGGTTCAGGGATTAAATGGGAGAAGGACCTGAGAGCAGCTATGGAGAAACTTGTGCAGATAGGGGCACATCCATCTATAATGCTAGATTTAAACGAGCATGGCCATTGACATCTGCTTGATTCTCATCTCTCTTCATTGGAATTTCTCCCATTGAATTTTAACCAGGTTAATCAGCGGACAGAAAGACAAGTTGTGAATGACAATATTAGTTTTCTGCACTGTTTATAGTTTTAGGAATGGCAGTGGAGGAAGTAAATGCAGCTGTTCAGTTCATGTTCCAAATATTGAAATTATATTACCAGCCGCCTTGTTCCGTTTGTAACTTCTCTCTTTGCAGTGCAGGATGGATGTTTTCAGTGCAGGCACGCTTCATAGCATTGAACAGCTGCACACTGTGTGTCACAGACAAATGTCAGCAACTGGGCAAAAATTAAAACTTGAACAGAGTCCACACCTCCAGCAAATGATTGTTTCTCAATATCCGAGGGTCAGAACCCTCTGAACAAAACAAAGCGTAACACAGAGGCTAGATTTAGACTGCTACCAATCAGCTTTGTACATCAGCTGTATTTTATCCTGTGTAAATTACATAAAGATATTTTCACCTCTTTGTTTTACATGTGGCGTGGAGGCCATTCCTCCCAGGGATTTTGGCAGAGGGTTCTATGTTACGTGGGTCTGATGAATCTACCTCATCGATGAATAAGGTAGGCCTCGTTTAATTTTGTTTTATTTTGTCTTATCAGTGTGATTGTTTCATGGCGTGTGATGCATTCATGCAAAGCTGTTTGGGAAAAAAATCAAATGAAATAATTACATTTGAAACTGTAATTAATGCCTGGGAATGAAGTTGGACAACCAACAGAGACTGCAGGTAATGTTAGTTCTTGTTTTGATAGTTGTTTGTTTTAAGGTTGTCATTGAGCTGAAAAAGGACACAGCAGGTTTTCTCTATTTCAAACTGGGTGTTTCTGTCACTGGAAACCAATCTGCAGCTTTATATATATTTAATCTGTTAGCCCAAATATCACCACAAGCTGCTGTTGCTGATCACCATGCATCTTAATTAATCATTAACTTTTTGCTGTAAAAATTTTCCACGTTAGTTTTACCACCCGAGGGACATCTAACTTGATTGCATCTTGTCAGTTAGTAAGTGTAACTCCACACCGCCTCCCCCAGAAGGTTTCAGAAAAAATGTCCCCAAGCAAGCAAAACAAGACGACTTTTTCTTGTCAGAACTGGAAGGCTGGTTGTTTGCTTGTGCTTCCTGGATGGCCTGGCTTATAGTTTAGAACAAGATCTATCAGTGGGGTTGAGGTGAAGAAGAAAAGTTGATTTTCTGTGTGATTTTGACATCAGTGATCTGTCTGAACACCATTGGTTTCTGTCACATTTAGTTGTTGGTTTAGGGCTACGATTAAAAACTTAGACTACAATCCTCCATCATTTTTGCATCTCATTAAGTTGCAGCAGAACAGACCCTCATCATGATGTCACCACCACCATGCTTGAGAGTTGACATCTTTATAGGTTTAGAAACCTAACCTTGACCACTTTGAACATACATTTCGTCATTGTAACCATAAATCTTGTCTCCGGGAGAGTTTTAACTTGTCCATGTGTTCAGCCTCATGCATAAAATGATTTTGAAGCAGTTGCTTCTTTTCTGGAATCTTCTCCATCCATGTTTACGTGATGGCTAACACTGCTGTTAGACATTATGCTGGGCTTGGGTACAGCCCATGTCATTTTCTTATGAGGGTAACAGTTTGAGTCAAATAATTGAAACTTTGACATGATCTTGTTCAAACAGAATAATGATCCTAAATATGCTTTGAAACTGATTTTGGAATGGAGAAAACAGGTAAAATTATGTTTCTGGGATTGTCTCTCGAACAATCCTGTCTGTTGAAATTAGATAGACTATGTTTAAAAGAAGACACAGACTTCCATCCATCCATTTTCTGTACACACTTGTCCCTAATGGGGTCAGGAGAGGTGCTGGTGCTGATCTCCAGCTAATGTTCCGGGCAAGAGGCAGGGTCACCCTGGACAGGTTGGACAGGGCAACACAGGACAAACAACCATGCACACACCAAGGGAGAATTTGGAGAGGCCAATTAACCTGACAGTCATGTTTTTGGGCTGTGGGAGGAAGCCGGAGTACCCGGAGAGAACCCACGCATGCAGCGGGAGAACATGCAAACTCCATGCAGAAAGACCGGGGCTGGGAATCGAACCCAGAACCTTCTTGCTGCAAGGCAACGGCTCTACCAGCTGCGCCACTGTGTAGCAAGAAACAAACTTTTAAGACAAAGAAAAAAAAATCCTGACAGGGAGATCTAATGTTCACCCAGACTAAGACCTTGATGATGACTAAAAACTGGGGTTGAGGTGCATGATGTTAAGAAACTTTTAATTAAATATTTCTGAGAGTGTAAGTATATGTTTTACCCTGAATCCAAAGTCTATCATAAAACAACAGACTATAATTTACAGCAATATAACAAACTAGAACCTGCTGTTCCAACTAAAAGTTCTCAGTGATTCTCAGAAAAGCTTTTTTCCCTAATTCTACACTGGAAAAACAGTTTAAACTTTAAATGCATCATTATCACCTAAATAAATGTAGATTTCATGTCTGTGATTTACAGTATTTAAAGCCTAATTTTTAAAGAGTAAAACAAATGTTTTCTTTATGACAAAATAGTTAAGTAGCATGAAGGATTAGCAACATTAGCTCTTCACTGCATGCATCAGCTCATGTAACTTTCTGAGCTGAGTCTGCAAAACAAAATACATTTCTGTAACTTTCCTCTGTTCTGGTCCAGGCCTACGTGGAGTTTTCCTTTCCTGTCGTTCCTGGACACAAGAACTTCCAATATTATGACATCTGCTAGTGATTACGATTTTAGCGTAAGAGTCCAGACATTCTCTTTCTCATGGCCAAAGTAAATACAGATTTGTTCCTCTTAATGGGGAAGTTTCATTTCCTGCTCACTCGCCACATTTTAAACCAACCCTGAGGAATGCCTCTTGGAGCCTTCTACCGCGCTTTGTGGCTCTGCTGTGTGATGAGTTTTGAAGTCATTTAATGGAAATTATTAAGGTGATTTCCGTAAGAGGCCTGTTTTTTTCCGTTGCCTTTCTTTCCCAGCAGTCCTGTAAAGTAGAGGTCAAAATATGCTTTGCAACGAAACAACAGCGTCTCTTCCAAACCTGGAGCGATACACCTTGACCTGATTTCCCCAAATACTGGTAGTTTCTGCAGGCAAGTCCTCACAGGTGTTAAATTATGCTTAGGGCTAAGATTCCTTCCTGTAAATTTCTTTAAAGTTCAGAACAGCATCAGTTCATCACACTTTGTATTCATGAAAATCACAAATGACAAAACCTCGTTGACTGAAATTAGTGTTTGAACAAAAACAGAAAATAAAGATAATTCTTGTATTTTTATATTTGCTGCTTTACATCCTGGTGGCTTTCAGCCCTGGACCTCCTGACTCTCCTGCATATTTCAGGTGTTTCCTTCTGCCACACACCCCGGTTTAATGAATGGATGATTAACAGACTTCTGCAGAACATATTGATATGTGAGAGGATATGAATCAGGTGTGTTGAAGCAGAGACACATTTAAAACATGAAGCACTGTGAGAACCAGGATAAAGAACCACTGTTAAATTAGGTGTTATTAAACATACACCTAGCTGAAGTTTTTTATGCTTCTCAGTCAATAATTGATATAAATCCAATCAAATCCATAAAAATGTCAATCATTTTACTCACTTTGACACAGCATCTCTGTAAAACATATTTCTGAATCTTGTGTTATTAAGGACAACCTGAAATGACTCAGTCTTTTATAATGTTAATTGCCCTGCAGGAGGGAAATTCACTACATGAATTCTCATAAAATTAAATCTCCAGTTTCAGTTTGAATAAACCCTTTGAGTATTGCTGGCAAGCTCAGCTTAACACCTTCATGTTGTGTCGTTACTCATAGTGAGCTGCATACGTCTCAGTACTGCTGGAGCTCCCTTCAGTAACATGCTGCCACCACCATGTTTCATTGTGATTTTGAATTTTCTGGTTTCCAAAGAATTTTATCTGCTGCTCAGAAATTTTATTGTCAGTCTAATCCGACCAGAGCAACTTCATGCACATGTTTGTGGTCGGATCGATCTAAAATATCGACAATATCGATACCTAGTGTGATAAGATAAATCCTTTTAGTTCCACATTCCTTCTTGAAATGTATTTTATTTTTGAAATGCAATTTCTCAACTTCGTAAAATATTTGAATTGGTCTCAAAAGACGTTATTTGGTAAAAGATGCACACAAAATTGTTTTGTTTTTCTGTAGTTTTTGCTTATCATTTTGATATGTTGAAGTATTTTTAGACTCCTATCATCTTAGTCCAAAATCTGTCCTACGTTTTAACAAAATAATTCACAACAAAACAAAAATAATTCCCCTCCTGTTTCCCCACAAAAACACACAATGGTCTGAAGTTTGATGATATTATTAAAATATAAACAACAAAAAGTGTATCATGATCAGCAATATTGCCCAGTATTTAATTGGTATCATATGGATACCAAATTACGCACACCTCTTTAATAAAGCCAAGTGTCCTTCCACTAAAGTTATATGCTAGCTTGTGTTTGTGTAACATTACATTTGGATAATATGCTGGACTGAAAGTTTTTGTTTGACAAATGTGCAAAAGTTAGAGGGATATGCTGCTTTTGCGAGAGACAGTAAATAAGCAACTAGAAACAAAGAATGCTTGAAAGGTCTTTAAGTAAATTAAAAATGGATGGTGTGGGTTAGACACAAAAATGGAAAACCAAAAGAGGCAAATGACACATAAAATGTTTCTTTCATCCAAATGTTATGTCTGCACAGACGTTTTCCAGTCGTAGCGTCTGAAACGACTTAAAGGAAATGGATTCTGGTCTGAGCCACTGTCGAAAACTGTTTTTCTTTGTGATTCATGGTGAGCAATGACCTTTCTTCTTTAAATGCTTTCCAGGTTATACAATGATCCAAATGTCCTAACTATAGCAATAAAATTAAATACCAAAAACACAAGAAATAGGATAAAAGTGTTATTTTTAGGTATTCGATTACAGAAAAACGTAATCAAGGATAAAAGCATTGACTTACTGTTTGTATTTTTCATGCAAGATTCTCATTCATCCATCTGTTCAAATTTATGCTTTAGATAAAAAAACACATTGTGAAAGTTTAAGCTCCCAGATTAGCTAACCCCAAGAAGAGTAAGCTTTTATAACGGAGTTATAACCATTTTAACATACAATACAATTAAAGATTAAAAAAAATAGCATGAAGCATGACTTGCAATCTGCCCTGATGCCTGCATGACACATGAAAATAGGGACAGCAGCAGCGGCGCCAGTGTTCCTGATCCCAGGAACACTGCAGCGTGTGCATAAACCTTTTGGTGACTGTTTTGATCTGGACACTTAGATTTGGTCCAGATCTCAATGCTGCGGGATTTAACTGTGCCTCTATCTTTATGTAAACACAGAGAGATGTCAGTCACAGATTGTCAGAGCTGCGTGAGGTCTGTGTAAATGTCTGGTGGGACCAGCGGACGATCAAGGCAGGGCCGTAAAGTGAGGGGGCCAGTGATCCCCAAGCTCCCTCTGTTCCGTGCCTATGGACAGCGGGAGTTAAGGTTAAGAAATGTCACAATGGTTTGTAATAACTCCAATAAAAGGAAACAGTTTTGCATGTCCTGAATTAGGTCTTGACATGCTGAATAGGTTTGGCTGTTTTTTGGTAAGCAAATGGTCTTGCAAACTAGATTAAAAATACTTTATTTTCTTGTGTGGCTTGTTGAGAGTCTCGTTTGGGAAAGTTTTGTGGTCAACATAAATGAGCATAACTAAAATTGCATTTGAGCTTCAGCTAACTTTGTACATGTTTAGCATGTTGTGTGCCAAAAAATTTGGAAAGAGAAATATTTAAAAGTTCAGAAAAGCCTCATTAGAGCCCATTCTAAAGAAAAGTTTAGACCTGGCCGGAGTTCATGTGGGGGGAAACACGTTGCCACCCACATCTGTTGGCCTCTGCACATGCATAAAAAGCTGGTAATATGTTGGCTCTGACAGGACATACCTTCAGGCTGCTAGTTTTAGCTCCTTAATTTCTCTACTGTCCTATTATATATCCTATTTCCCTACTTACTATAAAGACTGAAAAAAAATAGTAATGACATTTAGATTTCTTTTTACAGTCTTGTTTCTATGTCAGTTTCAAAGCCAGTGACCCTTTTTGTTTTAGGTCCTATTAAAGATTATAATTGCCAGGTTTTCCCTGCAGCTTCAGCGAGATGCTTCGTGAACATCCTCCACTTGGAGACTATTTACTGTACAGTCTGATTTCATATTTGTTTGACAGCTCTTAAATCGCTCTCTGACTCACAAACTTAATCATTTTTCCTTCTGAAGACCTCAGACAGCTCCGTGGTTCACTCTTACCTCACCAGTTGAACCAAAATAAACAGCTAAGATTTAAACAAAACAAAAGTCTTTCAAAATGCTGGAGAAGCTTCCTATCATTTCAATGTAATACACTTACATGTAATTTTTGCCGTTTCTAAATTATCTAAATTTAACAGAAAACTTTAAAAAGGATTTTCTTCAGATGTCAACCATCTTATATTCATCAAATATCAATATAGGTTTTCCTGGGGCTTCTTATTTTTCTCCTTTGTGTGTGTTTGCAGTAATACTTAATCTATAATGAGGTTGTTATTTGGGATATAAACTTCTATAAATGACAGAAAAACAAATGTACAAATGTTTTGAGCCTGGAAACAATAAGAAACAATTAAACTCATCCTGCAAAGACAGAAATTTAGTAAACATCAAGTCCTTCTCCAATTTTAATCCAGAAAATTTTGATTCAGAAAACTGGAGGAGGGGTTGCTCTGTTCTTATTTTTTATTTAAAGAACTCAAATAAAAAACATTTAATTCATTTACTCGCATGCAGATCATCTGAAAATTACAGATATACTTTTCCTCTTTGTCATCTTCCAATTCATAATCTGCAGTGTTCCTGACATTGCGAAATAGGAGAAAGTTATATGAGACAGGGCGAGGTGGCACCCAGTCAGCAGGTGAGTGGACAAAGACTCCTTTACTTCACCCTCATTGCTCTTGTGAGTCTTTTCTGTTGCGTAATTCCTCATCACTCGCTTGCATACAGGAAGAAGAGAAAGGCTAGTCAGCTCTCACCCACATACATTTTTGTCCAGCCTTTGTTTTACTGTTGATAACAGAGTGTGGAAGTTAGTCACTATTCTGCTATGTTAGGGTTTCCGTTTTTGAAATATGACGTTTGCAAAACTGTTCATTCATTCTTTCATTCATGCACTCGTTCATTTGTTTATTTTCCATGCTGGTTTTGTCTGGCTGAGGGGAGGGGTGACTAGGAGAGGATTTTTCCCATAGTTTGGAAGCTTCTTCAACACCACAGGGAGGAGCTGCAGGAGCATGGAGTAAACGAGTAACAGCGAATGAACAAAGTTAAGCAAAAATGTCAACTAAAGATTTACCTGTTGTTGTCTGATAAACATAAAATGGAAGATTTATATCCATCACTGCTCCCACAAAACTCATAAGTTGTTGCTTTCCATACATACATGCTGACTGTTCTTACTCGTTTTTAAATAACATTTGCGCTATTATTACACGTCTGCTTTTCCATACTGACATATGATATGTGATATGTAAATAGTCCAATGTTCCTATTTCTGTTATAGTTATGTACAGTATAATTATTAATCTTGTTTTTATATATCTTGTTTTAAAACTTTAAGAACTTCTTTTGTGAATCTTTAAATTTGGTGCTGCTCTTACACCTGAATTTCCTTTTTTCTATTCTATTCTATTCTATTCTATTCTATTCCATAATCTAATTCTTTAAGAAGTTTTTTGTGGAAAATGAACTTTCACAAATATCAGCTGGTACAAACAAAATATTATGCATTAGTTTCATCTGTCTTATAGTTAAACATAAAAAAAATATAATTATTTAGGATAAAATTATGTTCATTCCCACAAGTTTGTGCCACAAATATGCGTGATTTAAAAAAATAATGATGTCATACTTCGTCAGATGTTCCTACTTCCTAAGTTTACACAGTGATTACAAATGTCAACGGATGCTCCTTGGCTACAAAGCTTACTTTAAGAGTGAGTAATGATGTTACTACAAACAAGAAGCTCTTCCGAGCGGTTTGGGTCAGTTTGAACCAGTTGCAGGTTCATTCACAGAACATCTATTCATGTTTTCAAACATCCATAGCAAGCTGTGACAGCGATCTAAGCTCCAGGAATTTTCTTTTCTGAGAACTTTGATACCTGATACTTGATGATTCACATTTTGTCACGCCACACAAATTTCAGATTATTTTAGTAGGACGTCTGGTGAAATATTAACACAAAGTAGTATGTAGTTGCTAAGTGAAATTAATCTGTGCATAAAGGTTCTTATTTTCACAATTAAAAATCTGAACTGTGTGGAGGGCATTTAATTTCACCTGTCCTGAGTCGATACTTTGTAAAATCCACTCTGGCTGCAGGTACAGCTGCAAATCTGTATGGGTGTGTCTTTAATTGCTTTGCAAATCTTAAATGTTTGTCTTTCGGTCTTCAGATTAGGTGGGTAAAATCTGTGTATTGTGTATCAAGTGTCCTACAAAGTTTGCAGGCCTTTGCAGCTGCTGCCTCTCTTCTAATCAACTGTCATGCTGCTCTGACTTTCATGACGCTTTTTTTTCAGTGATGTTCTCTAATAAACTTCTGGTTTACACTGACACAACTTTCCACAGAGGTGGACTTTGTTAATGAATTTAATGACATCTGAAGGCAACTTTTTTAAAAGGAGGGTTAAAACAGTGAGAAAGTCTAACATTTCAGGTTGTCTTTTTGTAGAACAAATAACAAGCATACATGACTTTTCTAATATTTTTGCAACACTGTTTTTGATTTCTTTTTTGTTTATTTTTATAATTTGCATTTCCATTTGTTTTGAATCTAATTCTTGTTGAATTTTATAGAAAACCACAGGAATGCATGGATAAAAATCACTTTCCAGAAAATGGGTGAAAAACCATTACTTTTAAAGATGATTTTAAAGATTGCCAGGAAAGTTTGTCTCCTTGGAAACACAATACAAAGGAAAAATGGATGACTCAAGACTGGATATTCCTGTGTTTGTAAGACGTAATATGCTGGACAGAAACCAGTTATTGCAGAAAATCTGCATGATCTTCAACACTCTCCACTCCTCTTCCGTTCTGGCTCCTGTTTCCACCTTTATCCCACCGTGACTCAGCCAGTGTAAACATACACAAACTGAGGTTTTCCAATGTTGTCCCAAGAATTATGTTATCATCTTAAATATGAAGAATTGCTGCTTTTGCAATCACTGCTGTTGCTCCTGACATGACATCGTGCATCCAGAAAATACAGATGCTAGAGAGTCGACCTGAGAAAAGTAGCACTGGGTCGCATTTTAAGTTATACCGGCTGCTCTACATTTGCACAAATGTAGAGCATTTAATTGCACAAATTATAATTTTTTAATTTGTTTCAATCGAATATTTAGAAGTGAATTTATGAAACTGACACTGATATTTTACGACTTGGGGACTGATTCCTGACTTTTCTTCAGTCCAAATGATCCACAGATATAACTCTACAAGTAAGTCCTCAAAGTTGTGTGTTTAAATGCAATCATGGTGAATTACAGCCAATAAATATGTGACTTTATATCTGGTCACAAAATGTGCACATTTCATCTCAGATTATGAAATGTGGTGGCATTATGTTGCAATTTACAGCCATGTTGTTTTTAATAGTCAACCCTCCTAACTCATTAAATAAGTATGAATGTTTCTTCTGTTACAAGGTAAACTTCTGGTGAATTCCTTCTGTTTGTTTCTTTTATGCTCACCATTGTTTTGTGCCTTCAGGTGCCAGAGCCAGAACAGGCGTGTGGGACAGCCGGCCCAGCATTTCCTGTTTAAATTGGTGTCGCTGATTGCATCACTGGGTAGAACCAAAGGGAGGATTTTCCTTTTGAATTACATTGTTTATTCTCTCTAAAGGAACCTCCAGACTTTGCAGAGCATTTAGTTATGTGCATGAATTTGTAAATTAGTTCAATAATCTTATTTCTAGTTCTTTGTTTAGATTTTGTTGTGTGGT
This sequence comes from Phalloptychus januarius, assembly GCA_902982915.1. Lineage (NCBI taxonomy): Eukaryota > Metazoa > Chordata > Actinopteri > Cyprinodontiformes > Poeciliidae > Phalloptychus > Phalloptychus januarius. The sequence goes on along the minus strand of CADWAE010000076.1, from coordinate 5,226,555 downwards.
TTGACCTATTTTCTATTGGTGCAGATTAGTGCAATGCAAAACTAGTAAGATTTAGTAAGTTTTATGTCAGAAAACAAAGACAGCAAAGAATTAAGTCCAGCAGGAGGAGCATTGAACAGTCTGCTGATTTCTTACCACCTTTATTGACATTGGCTGCACTAGATAAAACACTGAGCCACAGACTTATTTGATTATAGGAGGATTTATTTCAAACTCAGACATCTGAGTGACGTTCAGTGAAATTGAATTGTTTCCCAGAGCACAGTAAATACAGGTTGTATTTATAGCCTTACAGGCAGTGAACACACAACTTCCCATATGTGACATTTTTAAACAGCTCCACCTATACAAAAATACTGGCTTCTCTGCAGGCACACATTTCCCAAATAGGCAGTCTGTAGTTTTGACTGCCTGTAAACACAGTTGGCCATCCATAACTTTCCTTCTTAGTCATTTAGTGTAACGCTGTCATTGAAATCTCCTCCTGAGACATAATGAAACATAATGAAAGCTAATATGCTATCAGACACTACATAGATATTATTAGGAAGATGTGTGAATGCGGAAGTGAGGATTGTGTCTTATCTTAGCTGACAGGTGATTTTTTTCGTGTGTGCTAGAAGTACGCTGTCAATGAAATTAAGGAAATTGATATTAAGTGCCTGCATATCGGAAAACAAGTAAAAGTAGAAACTAATGACTGCTATCCGCCCACATATGCAGTAGATTCTGCAATAAATTTGTTACAACATTCATTTATTTGCTTCTGGCCTTCTGAATGTTTAAGTAGAGGACTCTGAAAAAATATCTTGAAAATATCTAAATTAGAGCTGCCTCAGAAAAAATAACTTTTTCTTATAGAAAACCTGTCGTTTGCCACATGTCACACTTTTGGGTTCTTCTCTATTTAGTGCAAGATTTTTTTTTTTCAGGTTTTTCAGTCAACAGCTGGAATGATTTCCTGTCCACATGTGGGACCTATTCCTTTCAATTCATGACAGAGCAACCTTGCCTGGAAATCCTATTATTCATCTGTTCGCCAAAGTGGAAAAGTTTCTCCTCTTTTACTGCTGGATTTGGACAACGCATGGGATCCAATTTGTGCGTTACTAACACTAATGTTTAGAGATTGATGTGCAGCATGAGTCAGACATGTGAACTTTAACAGGTTTAACATTTCAGGTTTTAGCTTTAGCTGTTCCGACTGTGACTCATTGAGACATATTGTGCACAATAAAGACCCCTTCACAAATTCAGTTTGTAGGCAATAAGGCAATAATTTGAAAACGATATATGTAGAAAATGTCAAACTACAAATTTCCACTGAGACAACACAAGGTTAACAGTAACAGGGAAGGGGACTAAACTGAGCATCAGGGTTGAACCTGATGGTGACAAAGGAGGAAGCAGAGAGAGGAATGTTGAACTCAGGTGTCAAAGGGGAAATTTATCTGCAAACAATGAACTTGCAGAACCTGGTTTACACAATTTTGCAGGAAATAAACAAACCTAACGATAAACAGGAACAGAGATAAGGTTTACACAACCTACAGAGCCAACCAAAGAAAGAACAAACCTAAAACATACCAACCTTCACAATCTCTCACCTACACATCTTAAACACTTTGAGAGGTGGAAATAAAGGTTTTACGCTAAATAAAATATCATATCAATCAGATTCCACTTTCCTCCACCTTAAGCATCTGATACCTTTCCATTTAATGGAGCAAAGCTGCGTCACTGCTTTGCCTGAGAGGTTTTGGGTAATGTAAATTAGCAACGTGGAAATCGTTAAACCACAACTTATCTGAAGCGTGTCTCGTGTCAGCCATGTCAAGTTTCACCTTCCATCACGTCAAATAAATAGGAGCGAAGAAACTACCTGCAAGTTATTAATGATAGCACTGGAAACTAATCAAATTTTTTTCTATGAAAGTGTAATAATAGTTTCATACGGTAAATCAATGAGTCATGGAAACACTGAATGTGGCGTTCAAGTAATGTTGATCTTCATGAACTGAGAAATTACAGCCTAAACTTCTTGGCCTGGTCAGAGTAATAAAAACAGGTCAAAAACACCTGGAACTGTAACAAACAAGGGTGGATTTCTTATGATTCTCACACACAATGAGAATCAAGGTAAGAAGAGTAAAAGAATCCCCAAACTCTGTTGTTAAGGTCGTGTTAAAGCTGTGACTGAAGCTGCAATTCACACCTTGTGAATAACTTATGACTCCACAATCTTCTCAAGGCTGTAATTGGGAATTAATGTTTTTTCCTTCCACTAAATTTTCCATGACTAAGCATCTGAGCAGCCGATGTCTTTTGCCTTGTGGTAATGTGGAGAGTGACAATGCGTGTTTCACAATGATCGTCAGTCTTCCTCATGATAACTCACAATGTCACAACTACACGTCACTGTTTCATGTTATATTTTATTTCATAATAGAGGGAATTTTTGGTTTTATATGTTCTCTGTTATAAAATAAATTTATATAACATTGAAGGATTACTTGAATAAATTACCTTTTTGATCATATTATATTCTTTGAGATGTGAATGTATGGCAAAATGATGTAAAAAACATTATTATTTGAGCCTGATACTTATATTTTTGTGTATTTATTATTTCTTTTTTATTGAAATTCTCAACTTTTTAAGATTAAGTCTTCACAAAAATGTAACTTTTTGGTCTGGCATTAAATCAAGTGTACTTCTCAGAGTTTCAGCTTAAATGTGAGAGAAAATGCCGCTGAATGTCACCTTGTTTAACCCACATTCACAACATTGTTCATCAGCTGCTACGTGCAGAATCTCAACACCAATTAGATGTTGCTTTACTGAATGTTCTCCTCTGGTGTTCTGTGAATGTCCTGCCAAATAATACCTCTGTCCTCCCTCTGATTCAGAGCGCTCTTTAATTGAGATTCATGCTTCGTTTTATTTACCCAAATGAAATTAATTAAGAGTTTTCTGGGAATGTTTTATCACATAAACGTCACAAGAGAAGCTCCTGTCTGGAATAAATCTACAAATCTTTCACAAAAGAATTTACACATTAAGGTTTTTACTCCCACAGAATAGTTTTACAGCAGCTGAAAAGGAAGATATTACATGGAAAAATAGATGTAAATTGTGAAAGGCCTTTGACTGATACCTTAAATATGTCACTGAGACACCCTATTACTAACATGGGAAAGGGACAAAATCTAACAGATGTCATTTTACAATTGTTTTGGGATTAGTCACCATGTCTGATGAACAAACTAGCTGATCAATACCGACACCAAGATGTGACTGATAACAGGTGTTAGTCCTTCCTTATGAATCACATCATTTACAACATTTTAATTTGCAGGTTTTTAAATGGTGCACCCATTGACCTTCTACGTGAAAAATGCTTCAGATCATTTGGAAATATTTAGTTTGGGTCAAATATTTAATCTTTGTGAATACAAGGTGTGTGGTTTATGGTTATGATGCCCCATAAACCACACACAGTCTCACAGGTAAAATGAGACTGTGAATGAATAAACGAAGCATAACAAATACATTTTGTCTAAGCACAAGCGCTGCCCCTTCACACTTTCCTGGGTGAAGAGCCACATTACCCACATCATTACCTGTAACTGTGGCAGTAATGTCACGCATTAAGTTTAGAATAAACAATAAGCTTCACATGCATCGTTCTTGAACGTTTCTGTGTGCTCAACTCACACAGAAACGTCTCTGATTAGATTCAGAAACATCCCGACTGTGAGATTTCAAACTACGCCACCTGTTTCAACGCCTTGGTTATAAAAGTCAGTAACACTCCTATGACTATTAAAGTTTTACAAAAAGTAAATACAGAGCCATGTCAGTTATCAGAGTCAAGATTTAAAAAGTCAACAAATGGTTTTTGTACAATGCAAAAGACCAACACAGCTGGCTTTAACCAACAACTGTGGTGCTACTATTTTAGACACTAGTTTTAGTTTTTTTAATGCATAAAAAATGGGAAAACCTTAACTTAAGAAATTTAGATTGTTAAACTAGTGCTAGCTTTCCAAAGTTCTTTTAGAATAAATAATTAGAAGCCTGTTTGAATCAAAACTGTGAAATTATTTAATCAAATCTATTTTAACACAGAGGTATGCAGGAGGCGATGACCGGAAAAATGAAACTTCTCCTGAGGATTTCCAAATTTATCCTTATCAGTTTTACGTGCAGCTCAGACAGTGAAAGATGATAAACGCTATCCCTCCCAACATTTCTGGCATGCTATGTCATCTGTTGAGTTTTCTTTCCATCAATGGTCCTGTTTGACATATTATAGTGATGAGTGATGGAGTCTGATGGATGAGCAGTAACGCTGTCAACGTAACTGCATGTTGACTTGTTGTGAGGCACTTTAACAATTGTTCTAGGTTTTTCTTTACCTCATTCTGTTATGTTACAAACAACTCCACAAGCAGCTTACATTTTGAATAATTTTTTGTGCTGAAACTCTTAAAAACTGGAAGCTTGTAGCATAACGTAAACATTTTCAACCTTTTCAACTATAACCTGAATGTTTCATGTTAAAAACTTTACTTACTCTGTAAAGATGCTGGTAGACATGAAGCTTATGAAGAGTTTTAAGGATTATTTTTTAACCATTGGAAGATCTATGATTCATTCAGACATACGATTGTCAGGAAGTTCAGGCGAAAATAATTAATGCCTTCCAAACTTCCTTAATGTTAAGATGGAAAGTTGCAGGGAAGTGAGAGTAATGAAATACATGTTGGAACACCTCTACACAAGCCACTGGCAGCTTGCTGGTATTGATTCCTACACAATGTCAAACTGGAAAGACATCAGAAAGAACCTCAGAAAGCTACTTTTGCTGCAAGATGAAAGGACATTTTGAAATAATTTCAGGTCTAATTAATTTGAAGTTGAAACAATTTGAGTGAAAAAGAGAGTATTTACAGGTGGAAAGTATTCACTGTGAGTATTGATACCATAAGCATGGTGGCATCAAACTGACAAGTAAGTGATTGAACCAAACGTGGGTGGTGATTACTAGATAAAGAAAATGTGTCTGTTAGTGAAGAATGGAGGAAGAGGGAACAGAGTGAACATACTGAGAGGAATGACTTATCGAAATAAAACAACAGAATGAAAACACAGAGACAGGATGTAACCCCCCACTGTGCCTAAAAAGGCTAAATGCAAAGCTACAATATAGAAACACAAGAAAGGATGCAAAGAAAAAACACAAAAGTGCTTAAATCAAACCTCAGTTCAAGACAGGACGATTAGAAGCAGATTGTACATTTATAGTTTGTTAAAATTATTGTTTGTCCAGAGAATGAGAAAAACTACTCGAGGAAAAAAAATATATGGCAGCTTGAATGAATCACACTTTGACTCAAATTAGAGACGAGAGGCCATGAATAAAGAAAACCAAACAGAATATCACCAGTTTAACCAACTGGCAGTTTAAACATGACAGTGGAGGAGCTTAAGTTGTGATTTGAGTTTATTTTTGGTTATGTTTCCTGTGAGTCTCTGTGGTGTCCTGTCCCACGTCTGTGATTACCCTCTGTGTATTTAATGCCACCTGTGTCTCTGTGTCTTTGTCGGGTCCTTGTCTAAAGTTGTCCAATTTGTCTCCGGCTGCAAACGTCTCTGACGTTCCTTCGTGAATCCAGTTGCTTCCAGTTTGTGAGCTTACCCTTCCGCTTGACTGTGCTGCCTGGTTTTTGCACTTTTATCATTAAAATAATCATTTTTCATCACTCTACCTGGGTCTCCCTTACCACCTCACACTGCAGCTCATGGCATCTGAAAACCTTCATTGAGTCACATTTGAACTCTTCTGTTTGCAAATTGGAGGCTGTCAGTGCTACAGTTAAACCTTGACCCCAAATTGGATCATACAAGCAATGAAGTGATGTCTAAAAAGACACCGAAGTAATGACAGACAGTGATAGTCATACAGAAACTGACTGTGCTATTTGTACCAAAAGGTGAGTGCAAGCTGTTGAATTACAGACATCATTGGCAGTCATGACATTTTTCTCTCTGTTGTGTTTCGACACCACTTGGCAAAGAATCAGCTTCAAATGTTATCAAACACTGCCCACACCCTGTGGATGGAGTCAGTTTCTTAAATTAAAACTATAAAAATAAAATATCTTTAATGGTTTTAAGTAATGAGGTGATACCCAAAGCGGAATTTATTGAAAACTGAATCGCTGTAATTTGTTTAATTTTTCCCTTTGGGAGCGTGAGATCTCTACTTATCAGCGGTCGTTAGCTAGTGAATATTAAATTTGTGACAAAAAACACACACAAAAACCCCCCATGCCGCCCAAGACCACTTTAAAGTCCCTCACCAACCACACAGGTAGTTTAACCTGAAAAGGTTCTTCTATGAAATGTTTATAGTTGTTTAGGCCAGGATATGGCCTTCTAAGGTAATTTTGGTGCGAGAGGTGATGTTGAAATTGAAAGTATTGCTCATTGCTTAGGTAGTTTCTATGTGCTTCTGGACTGTAGTCATCAAGCGTAACATCTGGATTGTAAATGAAAAAGTCTCTCACACCGAAAGTCGCCGAGTGATGAAGTGGCGACATTGAAATGAGGAAAAGGAAATGGTGTTTTGATGTTTGGATTAAGTTTTCTATCACTTGTTTCTATTCTTGATACACATACTGCCTTGTTTTCTTTTTAATTTGGTGGAGTTTGTTATTAAACAATAACGATTCCCTTAAGATCATTATTGTCAGGAATAAGAACAAAACATGGAAAAGTGGTAATCAATTTTGAGATCTCTTCCTCCTTGGACACAATGCCTTGTTATTGGAGGGAATTTCTCTTTCTCAGTCGTTACCACCTGGCCTGTTTAATCTTCTACTGCTTTTTCCTGAACTTCCTGGAGAAACCGATTCTTGTCTTAGGTGTTTTCTGCAACAAAGCGAAGTCAATAAAAATTTTTTTTTAATGAAAGTCTGACATTTCTTCCTCTGCTTCATATCTCATAGATTGCGTTTCTTTTTTACATCTGCCTTATTATTACCTGATATGAGACATGACTCACGAGTCCACAAACCACCAAATATGTTTATGGGTAAACTTACAGCTACTTACGAAGTTTTGTCAATAACCATGGTAACATTTATGCATTTTAACAGGCCAAGCCTAATAAAACATTAAAACTATTTGTTGGTAGTTTGCACTAAGCCTTGAATTCCCACTCATCAGTTTCAGGCTCATTTCCTGTCACCATGACCTCAACGGTGTGTGCCTGGTTGAGGTCACACCTCAACCAGGCAGACATATTATTAGTTAGGATGTGTCAGCCCTGCAGCAAAACCTGCATCATCAAGAATGGAGGTTTTGTCATACATGCGAAACACTAATGACACGGGGATCTTCCCTGTAGCTGAGGAGCAGTATTGCTGACTCTTACACCAACAATGAAAATAAAACCCAACCAAGTCTCATGATCAGATTGCTTTTATTTGAGTTTATCATTTTTTTTAGCCTATTTTGTGCTGCACCTTCACAGTGAAGGTTAAACAATTCAGTGTCCACATTTTATAAGTGATTTGTGTCAAAACTCACAATGATTTGAGACATTTGTTCTTCTAGGTTTTACAGGAAGTGTGAGTTGTGTGTGCTTAGATTTTCAGAGAATATTTAAAGTTTCCCTTTTACATTTGCGTGGAAATATCTGTGATTAAAAAGAAAAATATACAGTAAAGCAAAGGCTGCCCAGTGGTGCAGCTGGTAGAGCTGTTGCCTTGCAGTAAGAAGGTTCTGGGTTCGATTCCCCGGCTGGGTCTTTCTACATGGAGTTTGCATGTTCTCCCTGTGCATGCGTGGGTCAAGTCAGGTTTCAACTGATTTCTAACAGTTTTTCGCTAGATTGCTTAAGTTGGACTTGAGTTCTTCTGAGGGACTTTTAGAAACACTAATTTAATTCGCGATAATTCAGAGCCACATTTCCTTTGTGCCTTTGCATCACTTTCCAGCTGACCTACGCTGCACCACTTGCAAGGTGTCACGTAATTCTGGTGGTGGTCCCACTCCCACTGTAAGTCTGGCTCCCGAGCAGCGAGAAGGACAAAAACCATGCTGAGCTGTCCTGATCATCTCCTGCACTCGGGCCCACGTTCTGTTCATGCTCATTAGATCCACACAAAGCAAGATGGGTTCCCCCGGCCCGATCTCATACAGCAGGATCTGAGCAGGCCACACATTGACGTACAATCAAACAATAATAGTCACAGTCATGCCCTGGCATCAGACAGTGAGGAAATAACAACTAAATAATAGTGCCCTCACACAATCAGGTCGTTTTCGTGCTGTGATAGGCCGAGTTCTTCCAACGGGATATCCCAAGCCAAACATTATGCGATGGAGCAGCAACTCTTCATGAGGATGAGCTGAGATGACAACTGATGCACATGACTTAATTAATACAATGCTCTTAGTTCTGCATGTGGGTGTGTTTTCATTTGGATGTGGAAGTTGAGAGGGCTGCTTCTTTTGTGAGAAATGCAATGGAAAACTTTGTATTGAGGTTAGAGAGGATGATGTCGAGCGTTGGCGAGCTGATTCACAACGCCATGCTGCCCGTCACGTCAGCTTTTTTGTCGCCGTGTTTGAATTGGACAGGATCCTCTGGAAACTTTATCTCCCTCCCACTTGGTGCGTCTCTTCCAACAGAGGCTGGGTGAATGGGTGGTATTTCTTATACATCAATTACAGTAAAGCAGTTTTTTTTTCCCAGAACCTTTTCCCACAAATGTTGACAGCTGGAAACCATAACAATGCCCCACTGTGTGGGATAATTCCCCCTATTTCTCTTCCATTACACACAATGTAAGGAAATGTCATCTTCCAAAACTGAAGAGTTTATGAAATAAGCCATTAAATCTCTGACAAAAAACATAAACGTTGAAGAGGAAAGCTCTGAAGCCATCTGGACCATTTCATCTTACTTATCTGCGCTGCCTTGGCATAAATCTCCTTGGGTCTGACAAGCATCTACATGCTTTATCTGTACTGTTGCGATGTGAAAGCTCTCGTAGCTGCACAAAAATGTGAGCGTAGGCTGAATAGATCCTATGCAGAATACTCACAGGGTACCACTACTGGTTTATTAAAGCTCACTGGAACCTTCATATCAGCCACATTTATTCTCCTGCTAATAGAAGAAGAATAAGTAGAAAACTGAACAGGTGCAACATTTACCAATAAAAGGATCAGTCAGATAAAACACTGGCCTTGGTGTTTGCTTTGTTTTGTGCCATTTAAAGTTAAACAACTCAGATTAATAATTACATTATTGTTCCTATTTCCATGAGAACAGATAAGGTTTTATATGTACGTGTACTGTGAATGGCAACTTCACTTCTTGTAAAGTGTGAATGTCAGAGTTTTTGACCTTGTGAAGCACAGCTGACTGAATATTTTATAACATGAAACAGGAACTAAGTCCTTTTGTCACTGTTTGACCTCTTCTTGTGTTTGTGAAATTAATTTTCATGACAATGAGAGATCTCATTGTCATGGAATGAGATCTCCATGACAATGGAGATTAAAATTGTTAAAATTGTATGATTTGAAACATGTAAATGAGAAATAAAAGCGAAAACAAAAGAAAGCTGTAAAGTCGGATATACATTTTTAAAGTATTGCCATTGCAAAAACTACTCTGCAAGAGCCAGAATCCTGTGTTTTTATTCTGTAGACTGTACAATTAAAATGGGGAATAGATGAGAATGTACAATTTTAAAAAAGTAGATACTTTAATTGCAGTTAATGCTAAAATTGCATAGCTAGAGCAAGAAATAAAAAGTTTAAAACAAGTGAAAATGTAACAAGCAAGGCTGGTAAGGACTAAATCCGACTGGACAAACTATTTATTGTAAGGTTTTTTTACATTTAGCTTCCAAGTGTGGCAGTAATGTTGGATGGAGCTGAATTTGAAGCTCACAAACAACATAAAGTTAATTATCTAGAGCAATAAGAAGCGCAGTAATAAAAGCTGTGTTTTCTTTTTTCATTGGTAGGCTGAAAAATACATTAAAATGATTGGGAACAGGCTTAAAGAATTCTTGAAACAAGAAGTTTCAAGAATTTTAAAATGTGTGATTTAAGTTTAAAGTAAACAAGAAGGAATTCCAAAGATTATTCCAATCCTGCCAGAGTTTATTCAATTCAAACACAAACACATTATTCAACACTTGTTACAGTCATATTACACATTTAATCACATTTCATTTGAAGATTTCTGCAGTTTGGACACATATACTGACATTCCAAGTTTTCTTTTTTTAACAAAAATAAATCTGTGACTTAGTAGAAAAAATAGCTATGCATGTTGCAGAATACTGCATCAGACCTGTGGATCAGTCATGATGAACGTTACCATGTAGTCTTCCAGTTTTAGCCATATGTGTGCAAATCTACAGAAATTATCCTAATGAAACAATAGGAATGCAATGAGTATGACTGCAGCTGAAAGTCTAAAACTTCAAGTATTCTGTGAAATTATTAATTATTTTTAAATTACAATAACTTAAGGCACTTAATAAATTAACACATCATTTCATGTATATGTGGACAAATAAATACAACATAAATATTAAATAACGGGCTGTACAGTGGTGCAGTTGATAGAGCTGTTGCCTTGTAGCAAGAAGGTTCTGCGTTCAATTCCCGGCCCCGGTCTTTCTGCATGGAGTTTGCATGTTCTCCCTGTGCATGCGTGTTTTCTCTCCGGGTACTCCGACTTCCTCCCACAGTCCAAAGCCATGACTGTCAGGTTAATTGGTCTCTAAATTCTCCTAGGTGTGAGTGTGTGTGTGCATGGTTGTTTGTCCTCTCACCGTACACTGAAAGGCATTTTTGTTCGAGCTGCATCTTTAAAATTATGTTCAAAATAACAGGAATACAATATAAAATTCACATTCAAAAACATACAAAAATAATTTATATGTTTAAAAGAAATGATGTGAAATAATAAAAAAACAAACATAAGAAAAATATCCTGCCTCTTGCCATGAACGTTGGCACCAAAAACCCCCCTGACCCAGTTAGGGACAAGGGCGTTAGAAGATGGAAGGATGGATATTAAATCACATCTTTTCTTTAAACTATTTAGAGCTCAGAACTCCTTTCTTTCAGAATGACGGTGGGGTTGGGATTACTGCTGCGCGACTCCGACGTGCTCGAGTTGATGGTCATGGATCCGGTCTCTTTGATGTCAGGCACATAGAAGGACGCCACTGGACAGGGGCCTTGAACGTTGTTGCAAACTAGCCTCTGCAGGGAGGCGGTGTTGACGATGTCAAAGCCGACTGTGCCTCCAAAGGTACTGGGCTTCCAGTACTCTGGCGAGCAAATGGGATTCCCCATCAGGCCTTTGAGGGAGAAAGGAGCCCCCATTTCTACCATCGTCTCCCCAAAAATGGCGTTGGTCCGGGGCTTCTCCACGAGCAGGCCGGGGTAGAGCTCCACAGCGTCAATGTCACCATACATCTCCTCCAGTATGGCGGCCATTTCTTTGTCTCCTGTAGAGAAAAAGATAAACGGTTTTAGCTTGAGGCTCAATCTGGCTCGTCTCACTTGCACCACTTCTGAACTTTCCCATTTGATCTGTCCTTTGTCTCCTCTCGTCTAACCTTTTCCCGAATAATCTCTTAATACCTCTTGGGGTAGTTTTCCTATCCCTCCCTAGAGCTGCCGGTCTCCCTTGTAAGTTTACATCTTTGCTCTTTGTAATGACAATCTGCTTACACTATTCCAGGATGTAATGAACATCTGGCTCTTACGGACATGGAAATAAACATTGAACCTCCCAAACTGCTGGGATGTAAGTCCAAAAGCATGTCCTTAATAATACCTAAGCGCTGTCAAGAGCTGTGTTTGTTAGCTTTAGGTATGCTTTTCAAGCTTGTTGACAATTAGATAAAGCAGCAGGAGTCTGGCATTACGTAGAGGAGTCAATAATAATCTCCTGGCAATCCTTTTGCGTCATCTGTTCCACCTACATGTATCAGTCTTTGTTAGTAGTGCTGAATTTGTCTCACCTGTCATGTCTTCAAACGAGGTGTAGGGCTTCATGGAGAACCTCTTCCTATAGGCATTGAGGGGTTGGTAGCGCATTTTTCTGCTGTTCTCGATGGATTTGATGGCGACATACAAGATGGGTCCTGGAACGTTCCGCCCACCTGCGACCTGTAAAACGAGAATACAATTTTTAAAGTCATGAAGCTTTAGTGCCATGTTGGGGTAGCTGTTCCTGCAGCTGCATTGAGAGTCCTTACCCGTCCTGCAATCTGCTTAGTAAATGAATCCACCAGGTTGTTGATGCCGTGCTCGGTCACCACAGTGGTGTTGAAGACAAACTCTTTGTAGCTGTAATCCCTCTCCTCGATGTGGAAGCTGTCAGGCATCAGAGGGTGCCAGTGGTAAAGAGTGTTGAACTCGGACGCGATGCGGTTTTGGTACTGGAAGCGCTTGCTGAAGAGCAGCTCTGGGTCAAACTTCAGTTTGAAGTGATATCCGCTCAGGTGCTGCACGTAGTCCTCGATTACAATCTTGATGGTCTCACCTACAGGACAAAGATGAAATATGTAATCAAATTTAGGCTATTTTTTTTCTGCTTAATTTGCATTTTGAAAATAATATTTCCTCTTCCTGCAAAAAGGAAACTGACATTTTATTACTGCCAAGCCGAAACACACGCCGGTGATTATGATTTATAGAACTATTCAAGGAATACCAAAACTAAAACCACAACTTCCTCTCCTCAAAACTATTATCAGTCATTCCGCATCCATGGCGGCATTACAGGAAATATCTTTGAAATCTTTTTGCAGAAGTCAAGATTTCTCACCAATAAGGATGAGCCGAGAGGTCTGAAAGAGTCTTTCGTCATCCCAGTCTGGGTGAACTTCCTTCAAAACGTCACACACGCGGTTATGCTCACGGAGCCAGATGGTGGCGTACATCATAAGGCCTGGGACCAGACCGAACGCCTCGTGGCCAACAGCTAAGCGCTGAGAGTCTGGGATGTGTGGCGGGTAGTGCATTTCAACACCAACATCCTTAACCAGTGGGGGGTACACCTCTCCGTTTACCACCTGTAGCGTTACACAAGAAGGACAAGAAGGAAGTGTGAGACACAGATGTGGATTTGAAGAGTTTGTCTAAATGAAATGTGGCTCTCAGCTCTTACCTGATATTTAAGCTTTCCATCCTTGAAAAGCCTCAGTTTGTGTTGCCTCTCCAGGTTGTCACCATAAATGTGGCCGAGATCAACCTAAACAACAAAAAAAAACATTTTATAGTTATTATAACATTTTTCTTGCAAGACATCTCGTTTAATAATCTATTCTGATTGAGATTTGACTACTCACCCCGTGACCTTTAGCCACTGTGAAAGCAGGTCCGTTCTTCATATCAGACTTGAAGAACTGGTGTGTGAAGTGCTGCGCGAAGAATGCAAACATCAAGCTGGTACCCTGCGGGTCTGGAATAAACCGTCTCCTCGCCAAGAGCTTTTCCGCCAAAACCTTGATATCAGGTAGCTCCTTTTTACCTGAAAACAAGATAAACATCAGCTTAAGACACAGCAGGGAGCTGGCATACGCTCAAAAATGTGCTTTCTCTGTTGCATGCTAGGGCAGGTTTGGGCTTGCTTTCAGAAGACTGTTTCCTCTCACACAAGTAGAAAAACAAAAGGTTTTATTGTGATCTTCCACTGATGTAATGAGAACGGGATGCTCTTGTGCTTTAAATAGGAATCTAAGAAAACTGGTTCTCCTGAGTCCAGAAAGTGTACTCACCTACTACTCCCATAGGGGTTGGGCAGTCCGCTGGAACTGGAGGAAGGGCGCGAGTATAGTAGGACAGGTTGGAATAGGCTTCCCAGCTTTTGTATCCGTAATCCGCATTGTAAGTAGGAGGACTGTCGATCATATGGGATCGTGCTAGAAAGAGGAAGGACATTTATTTATTTACGTTGCATAACCCTACGACTCGTCTCTATGTAAATTACTTAATTTCTCCACTGAGTAAAAAAGCAGAACCTTACATGTCAAGACGTATTTCATAATGGCATCTCTGAGAAATGAGATATTGTTGATGATGTTCCAGAAGCCCTTGAAGTGGGTGAGGATGTAGTGCACTGTGTTGGGTGTAGGCTTTAGGGAAACTTTTAACCAAGTGAGGAACTCAGCTGCAGGTAACAGAAATGGGGAAGATGAGTTAAGATGTCAACAGCAGCCCCAATGTATCAATAAGAAATAAAATCGAGGTTTCTGTTTATACACTTACGTGTTGTGCAGTTTTGTCCATAAAATCCAGTTCGTGTGCAATCACATTCGTAGTTTTCTGAACCCATTGCTGTGCACACACCCCTGTTCTGGCATGGCTCTGAGCAGCATGGGTTTCCTACAGACATTTAGTAAAAAATAAAGATCAATATCCTAGAAAGTATTTTAAACTTTTCAATTACATCATTCAGACACAGATTCGAGAATCAAACTTTGATCTAAAACAAAAAACAGCTTCTAAAGTAATTTATCTGACTTAAAATTCGTACGAAATTAATTTCAATGTAATTTTCTTACCTGCTTTACACAAAGAAAAACTGAGTGCCAGAAGAGAAGCAATTATTATAATGATGCGATCCGTTCTGCAATTTACGCTCTTCATTGTGCGAACCGGTCTCCTTTTCTTCAGGTCTGTTTTGAAACGAGAGAAAGCTGACCTGAAGCTCCTGAAGCTGCATTTATACTCACTCTGAAGTCCCGCCCACTGAAGTATGACTCATGGACAAAGCGAAGAAAAAAAGAAAAAGTTTACAGAACACACACATTTCATGAAAGAGATATATTTCATTAAAATAATGTTTGATATTGTTATAATGATATTTATTAGTATTTCTGTTGAAACACTTATTTTATGTTAAATTGAGATAGATAAAAAAATAAAAATAAGATAACGAATTTAAAAAATGGCTATAGGTTGACTTTGGGAGAGTTTTTTAAAATTAAATTGTATAAATATTTTCATCATAGTTTTAAAATCTATTGTTAAATGAAATAATCTTGAGAAGTTGTGCTAGCAGTGTCTGCTTTTGGGTGTGCGGTCCAGCAAAATGAGACCCACAATGCTGAAGCCTCGATGTAGGAACAGAGAGAAGTTTTCACGAGGAGAATTTATTCTATGTAGAAAAACAAATGTATGTATAAATATCAAGTTAGAAAATCTTATATTATTTGACCTAAAGGTAATACGTCAACCTGAATGCATTTCAATCATACCAAAGCATTATGACGTATTAATCATAAAGATGACAATTACATTGGCCGAAATAAAAGGTCCGGAAACGTATTGCAGAAAAAAAAATAAATGTTCTTGTTGGATCAATTAAGTTAAGTGATGTGTTAATAATTAAATCATTTTTTGGTACGATAATTAAAAAAAAACATTATCAAGAAACAGTAGATTGATCTAAACTGGAATCTATTGAAAAAGTACTGACAGGTCTTCACGTCATTGCTGTGTCATGTTCTGCCCTCTAGTGGAGAAAAAGGTTCTCTGAAAACAGCGCTGACAACTGTTTTCCAGCACTGTTTTCCTGCTCAGTCAACTTCTGGCTTTTTTTTTTTTTTTACTGTGGGATTTCCACAAATTCAACTTTTTCCTTTTGAATTTTTCCCCTTGTCCATCAAACTCAATTGGATCAGTTGCATTAGTTTGGCCGCTGAACGCACCCGACTACCGGGTGCCGAGAAGCGCCTCCTCCTCCATCTTCATTCTTGCACTACGACTATGCTCGCTCAACATGGCACATTTAAATGGATTTATGAATTGAAACGCGATCCGATCTGGTTCAGGTATGTTTCTGTTTCCTTCTTTATCTGCACACGATGTCGCGCCTTTTGTGAAAGATAATCGGACAGATGTGTGAAAGTGTGTCCACGTCCTCGGCTACTACTGAAGGGTTAACGCAGTGGACGCTCACACAGAATAAGGAAGCTGAAAATACATTATTTTCGCACATTAACGTGCATTTTAAAAGTCCAGTTCATAAATGTCTGTTTCAACACTTACATTTGACAGATTATTGTAAACATAACTTCTTGCTGGAGGATGAGAGGGAGAAAATCCGAACACCAGTAGCGTATAAATTAATAAGAGTCAGGTTGTATTTTAATGTGTGGCTCTCACTGTCATCTGCATTATTTTGCACGATCAAAACCATTAAAATCAATAACTGTGCATAGCCATAACACTGTCAGTCCGTCTCCAAAGAATCAGGCCAAACCAGTTGGTGTCGATTTTTAGAGGCGCTTAGGAAAGACTGCAAAGTTTTCTCACAGTAAAAGTTCTTCTAAGAAGTTCACAGTGATTCAGTCACGTAACCCTCCATACTTTTTCTTGTTTTAATGTCTCGGATTATTTGCAGCAAAACGAGGAAGCTCTATTAAAGTTTGAACTACTGCAGCTGTTTTGCATCATGGCAGCTTGCTCGCTGTACTTTATGAAAATGTTAGTGCCGCGGGGGCCGTCCGTGGAGCTATTTTGGCCGCCTGCATGCGCTCGTTGTGTGCGGCTGAACCAGGGGAGCCAGCGAGGAGAGCTGGCGCCTTCACAAGATGAAGCTGCAAAGTACGTGACGGCTGCAGTGAACACAGAGACCCTCTACGTGCTCTCTCTCTGTCTACTTGATGATAGCGCGCTTTAATGAGCAGCTGAAAGAAAAAAAGACTCAATGAACTTCAGCTGTATTGCACATGCACATTTGCGCACCATTCATGCAAATTTCTAAAGAGTGAAAACATTTACGCGGCTAAAAATAATCACCTTGTCATCTCTTTTGCAAATATACACCCAACTTTACATTTTACTGCTGGTTATGTGTCACAGCAACTTTGTCACAACTCTGTTTATTCTCAATGAGTCTTCTGAAAGTATCTATACCCTTTGCCTCGATGTTACAACCACAAACTTTAGTGGATTTCATTATGTCATAACACAACACAAGGTCTTGCTAATCAGAGAAACAGCCATGAATTTTGGTTGCTCTGAGGGAGCTGCAGGGATCTATTGCTCAAGTAGTGAAATATTTTGGCAAGATGACTATTGGTCATGCTCTCCACAAATCTGGCTTTTATTAAAAGTGACAAGATGAAAGCCATAATGGAAAACCGATAATTGCACCATAACAACGTTTGAAAGAAGAGCTCAACATTGAACTTTTTTGGCTTATATACAAAACAACGTGTTAGTCAAAAAACTAATCCTGCCCATCTCACTTAACAAACCAAAAAACAAGCAAACAAAAAAACACCATCCACACTGTAAGACATGATGATGGCAGCATCATGCTGTGGGGTCAGACTTGATGGGAAGATGGATGGAGTTAAATCCAGACTGATCCAGAAGGAAAACCTGGGAGGAAGGTTCATCCTTCTGTGGAAAAGGATCCTAAACATTCAATCAGAATCACACTAGGACATTTAGAGCAGAGGTGTCAAAACATTTTGTAACACCTGCCAAAATTGGCAACTTGAGTACTCACAGGCCAAAAAAAAAACATTTAATGAACTAAAATCACAAGTTTCCTGTGCAATAATAATCTAAACAGATATTTTAATTAAGCAGAGAAATTTTTTTTTTCTGTCTAAATCATTGTAGACTCAGAGCTTCAAAAGGGTTTTGCATGTTTTCTTTATTGGAAAAAAGGCAGTCACTTTACTCATTTAACTTGGGATCCACTGAAAACAAATCTGAAACAGATTTAGTCTATTATTACAAATAAAAACATAATTTAGGTCAATCTTTATTTGAAAAAAGTTTTAATGTAGTAAATAAAAGAAGACTTGGGTCCACCAAAGTCTGCATTAGCGTATAAATCAATGGATCGATGCGGTCCTATCTACCATAAAATTAAAGAGAAACCTTGTTCCTTTGTGTTGTATCTAACATTAACATTATGAGAACATTTTAACTTCTGGGTTGTTGTTTTGTCCTAATTGGATTAAAAAAAAGTCTTAATCTGCATCAATCACCTGCACTGGTGGTGGGACACATTGTGTCAGGGCCCACACAAAATCAGTCCAGGGGCCATAAATCATATTTAGCTTAGAAAGTTCCAGTTTAAAGTAATTCCTAAAACCAGTAAGAAATTTCAACATCAACACGTCACCCCATCCAATCTGACGAAGCTTGAGCTTTCTGCAAAGATGAGCAGGAACGCCAGCCTGTTTGTGCAGTGGTGGTACAGATATGCACCTCAACATGTCCCTTTAGCTGCAGTGAATCTATTAATTCTCAGTGGAGCTGAGTATTTAATACATGCCACACATTTTAAGGTTTTAGTTGTAAAGCAAAGACAAAACACTTAATATTGAAGAACTTTGTACTCATCAGACTCACATTTTGATGCTTCTTTCTACTCTAACTTGTCATGTGAAGAACTGCCTGACATAAAGCTGTATAAAACACACACATCCACACACACATTTGCTCTTGGTCTGGTCTTATCACAGTTTAGTGGCTGGTCACACTTCCTCTTGGCCCTGCCAAAATGCAAAGGTTGTGCTGATAATGACGGTTCTGGGCTGCACAGTGGAGTTAAAACTTTTGCCTTTTACTGTGAAGGTTTTGGGTTCAAATCCCAGCCTGGAATCTGTGTGCATGGAGTTTTTATCATCACTTTGTGTGCTAAAGGGTAATCCATCAATGCACCAACCAATTGTCCGTAACTTATCAAAAATAAATCTTTTAAAAATGTATTTTCTTGTTTATTAAATATATGAAAATTCTAACTCCAGTTTGTCAGCAGGTCAGCAAATAATATATTGCTGATGCCTTTTTTATTTTTAGTTTAGTAAAAATGAGAAAGTTTTGGGATGTTGCCTTGCTGCATAGTGATCATCTTTTTCTTGTCCCTTTATTTACTGTTGGACTCAAAAGTCATACCTTCAAAAAGAAGCTGCATTGATTTTTTTTTTCAAGGTTAACTCCTTATTATAGTTAACTGCTGACCTAAAACAAAGTTCCTCTGTGCAAAGTGTTGTTTGTTGTTTCAGACCAATTGCGTCAGTGTGTGACTGAGATGCTCTGAGTCAAAGTTTGCATCACGTCGAGGAGTTTCCTGAGAATTAGTCTCCAAACATCGCAATGGCTTCCAACATAATTGTGAGTATGGGATGGTGTGATATTTGTAGCATAAATGAAGCAACAAAGAATGGTACATGGCATGAGCCAGTATGAGATTCTCATGGTATGATGTGAAAATACCACAGTGTTTCATGATTTCAGGGTTACAAAACAAAAATGTACCTGATGATCCAACTGGCGTTGTTAAAAACAAATGGGCAGCAATCAGAGACTTTATAATGCCGTCATTTTGACTTTCAAGCAAAAATATTAAAAGAACTTCTTGGATAGAGAATATGTTACTTAATTTATAAATAAAAACTGAGCTAAATTCACTGTTTTAGCTTCTTCATTAAATAACCAAAAATCAACATCAATAACTACCTATACACTCAAATTAGTTTATTTTTTTGTATTACATTTTAAAATGTTATTATCTTTTAAAATATCCTTGTGAAATGGCACCTCAGTATTTTGTAGATCCTCACAATCCTTCTAGAGTTTTAAGGTATTGAAATCTCACTAATCTTCTTTTATTGAGCTGGATTTGTAATAATTTAGTAAATAGTACAGCAAATATGTGCATCATAGATTGTCTTAAATGTGCTTAATGGTTTTGAATGTGTAGCTTTTTGATAATCTCATTGTACCTTCATTCATGTAGCTGCTCTACGCCAAAAAGTAAAACATATCCCAGATGGTTCAGTTCACAGAACGACTCAGATAATTTTCCTTCAACAAATGCAGATTCAAGTTTCAAAACTCCAAACTACTGATGTAGAGATCAGAGTTTTTTTTTATTTGAACACAAGTTTGAGATAATCTTTGTAAGATGAGTTTTTCTGACATTCTATATTTCCTGTGTTTATAGTTTTAAAACTAAAATGTCTTGTAGGAGTAAAATGATATCCAGATGACACTCAGGTGTTAGCGTTCTGCTGTCCTGTTTTGAGAATAGACCCACCTAAAAATGACTCTGGAGGTAACAAGGTATAACAGCAACAGACGAAGAGAAACACAAGTTCTGTTGTTTTAATAGAACAAATGGATGACGCCCAAAGTTTAGGTGCAGTTAACACAATCTATTTTCAATCTGTCAAAATTGTTGTAAAGACACATAAAAAAATAGAAAAAAGTGATTTTAGATGTTCTAAATTAATGTGTAACATTGCAGTTTCCTCTGTAATTCCTAGGGTGTGATCAATGGGCAGAAATAGATACATGCCTAAGCCTATCGCTGATCATACCAAAGAAACAAGAGATGTTTGATTCTGAGCCGTGAGTCAGCAACTCCCATCTGTCTTATTGTGATAGTTTGATAAATGGTTATGACATTCTCAACTTGTGAACACAACTGGGTGGATTCTGTTTAAACTGGAGTGTTGCCAACCCAATCAAGTAGAGTATTAGCCTTTTTTTTTTTTTTTAGAAATATCTTAAGCAATAATTACTGTGATTGTGCCACAAAATTCTGGGGAAAGCTGAATTTTTGCAATGGGGAGTATGCTTACCGTAAAAGCAACAAATATGTTGCCTGAGGAAGATAGCAGTCAGTCACTGTGATCTAAGTTTGGAGAAACAAAGAATTGAAGTCAAGCTCACGACTATTCATAGAAACAACTGGAAGTGTAATTTTCTGCCACTTCGCACAAATGTAAAACCTTCCATTCAAGTCCAGCAAACGTTATTCTATGCTTTCCATTTTTACGTCAACGAGTTGTCTACCTTTTCTATCAACCAAACGATGTTTGTGTTTCCATTAGAGCTGTCCCAATCAAAGCATTTTTGAATATCATTGTCAGTCTAGTTGACTCCGTCCAACCATAATAGCTTTTGTCGTCGTTAATTACTACTGTACTAAGTTGGTCGCACCCTAAAAGTCGTCATCTTCCAAAAAACATTGAAAAGATGGAATGTGCCGGAAGTGCCGGAAATACATCTGTAGTTAGCAATAATTTAAAAAACTAAAGTAGAAGTTGTTCAGCTGCCAGTATTAGTCTATAATTAGTCGGCACAACCCTGTAAATAAAAAATAAATGTAGTCTTTATAGTAAATGTATACATGTTTTCATGGCACAAACTGAAACGGTTCACGGTGGGTTTGATTACCAGTTGTCACGCCAGATGTTTTCTCTGGCTGATGTCTCATTTTACAACCGACTTTCTCATGCAGATCTGTTATCATTTTCTTTATGCTGGTTTCACAAATGTACTCACACAGAATAGTAAAGTGGTTTTGAACTAAATATAAACTGTGTTGTAGGTGGTACATCAAATTTCTCACAAATTCACTGTGACTGTCGTTCGTGCTGAAAGTGTTACCAAAGGAGCGCTTGGTGACCTGCGTAAGTATTTAGGAGTATTTTCAACAATTATGAATTTGATGCTACATGGATTCATTGTTTTCAGTAGAGAAGTGGATTTTTGTATTCATATTCATTAAAAAGTAAAAAAATAAAATTATTTATATTTATATAAGTAATAAATATTGATATAATAAATATATTATATACAAATAATAAATATATACATATGCAATATATATCAATATAATAATATATTTGTTGTATAATATATTTTATATTTTTTAAATTAATAGTATTTATTATTACTATTTATTTGTAAATAAATATATTAATACAAACAAATATTTGTGTTTATTATTTATAATATGAATATAAATGTATATTTATAATAACAAATGACACTGATGCAAGAAATTGCATCATTTACACTGCCTTTTTTTTGGTAAGACATTATGGTCATGAGATGATGCAAAGAGATTTTGTAATAATCCATAATCTGGATTATGGGGAGCATGTCAATATTAAATAAAAGTAACCCCAGAATAGAGCCTTGAGGAACTTCATACATATAAAAATGTCTGCTCATATTTCTGATTTCCAAATGACACAAAGTAGTCTCTTTCTGCCAAATTAGTTCTGATCATTTCATAAATCTACCCAATTTGTTGCATGTTTAGTGGATACTCCAGATCCATATGTCGAGCTGTTCATCCCAACCGCCCCGGAGAGCAGGAAGAGGACAAAGCACATAGACAACGACATCAACCCAAAGTGGAATGAGACTTTTCATTTCATTTTAGACCCGGGCCAGCCGAACGTGTTGGAGGTGAGATTTGCATTTGAAAGTCCAGTTCTAGTTCTGCAGAGGGTGACTGAGTTATGCAACAGAGCACAAATCCATATAAACACAGCTTGTGTTACTATGAAGTATGACAGTACCACTGCAAAACAGGATTATGACTCAAAATGTTTAGTTTTTTTGCTTAGACAATTTTCCAATGTTTGTTTAATTTAATCTCGGTGAAGCTAAACAGAATACTCACACATTGCCATTAACATGCTCTACTGCATAAATTCTACTGTTTACTCCAATCAGCTGACATTAATGGATGCTAACTATGTTATGGACGAGACACTTGGGACGGCGTCCTTTGACATCACCACACTCAAAGTGGGCCAGAAAAAGCTGGAAATCTTCAAATTTGGAAAAGTAAGGCTGTCATTTTCATTTCTATGTCCTAATATGTGTGTGCTTCAATGGCAAATGTTGTTGGAAAATCTTTTCCCACAATTTAAATTCTTGCAAATGGCTTCCAAATGAATTATGTAAATGTGCATTACTGCAGAAATGACACTTCGGACATATCTCAGGAAAGCTTCAGTTAAATAATGTCATGAATGATGAGATATTTACATGTTTATTGTGCCAAGGGTGTAACACCTTTTTCCATTTGGATAGTTTGCTTCCTGCTGTGGCCTCCGTCACACTTAAATAACCACATAATGTTTATTTTTGCAGGCAACCAAAGTACACTTGGAGATGACAGTGGAAATCTGGTATGTTTTCAAATCAAAATTAAATGTTACTTAATAAGTAATATTGCTTAATAAAGGTGCTGTCACACTAGAGCCAGACTAGCTGCCTAACAAAGTAAATGAGCAATCAAATACAGTCTGCAGCTGATTCCTTCCCGTAATTGCAGTTAATGTAATGTTCCAGAAAGGTTTGGTAATGATATGAAGGTGAGTGATAAAGATTAAAAAGTTTGTAGGTGAGTTTCACAGCAGACCACCTGCCAGCAGATCTTATCCAACCAAGCAGATCAGTTTTCATCATCCTGTTGCTAGATTTTATTCTCTAACCACCTCTTGCTCAACATGAGTCACCAATTTAGTGAAACCTAGATCTTATTTTCTGCATCTTCAGCACAAACCTGGACCTGAGGTTCAGCCTGGCCTTGTGTGACAAAGAGAAGGAGTTTCGACACACCCGCAGAGAAAGAGTCATGCTCGGCATTAAAAAGCTCCTCGACATGGAGAAGCCTTGCTTCCTCCCCAGCTCTCCGCAGGAGGTGAGTGCAGAAATGCAGAGGCATTTTTCTACATTTACGATCAAAACGGCAGCTGGTTGCTGAAGTGAGAGCTGAAATTTTCAGTTTTACTCACTTTATACTCATGCCTAGAAACAGGCAGTAACGTAATGACTCAGCGTGTTTTTAACACACTTTTTTGTGTCATTTAATTTGTGTCACATTTAAGTTCTTACTTGTGGAAGTTTTGATTTAAAAAAGCAAACACTGCTTACATTTCACATGTGGAACTTTTATGTTGTTTTTCAAATACGTAGCGCCTAAATAACAACACACACGGTGAGGCGTTCACAGAGTCTTGCAAAAGTTTCCAACGCTTTCAGCTTTATTAACTTTTTCTCACATTGAGAAATTCCCTTGAAATTCATTGCATGTTATTTTATGAGAAACCTGAAGTCGCACACAATTGTGAACAATAAGGAAAATGATAGTTTTCATTTTTGTTTATTAAAATAATGTCTGGATTGGGTTTAATTTGTTTTTCAGACCTTTTTCTTTAGTTGTACTGGATGGTTTAAATCAAATCAAATTCATATGGTAGAATTACCTAGTCAAAGTACAGACCTAAAGGTGGTTAAAAGAGGATTTTTATGATTCTTTTCCATCCATTTTGACTGAGCTTAAGCTATTTGGCAAAGAATGGGTAAAAATATTTAGATGAGCAGAAAGCTGGTTGAAATGTACGCTCACCTTGTTCTTTAGATATTAATAAATAAAGGAAAATTTGGAAATCATATTTCCATTTTCCCCCTCTCACTTATTTACCTCTTTAGTTTGGTTCATGGAATCGAATCTGAGTTAATTACATTGAACTTTATGCTTGCAGTCTGAAAAAACAAAAGTTTGTGAGATATAATTATTCTTGTAAAGCAATGTAACTCTCACAAGACATCAGGCCCAGAAGAAACAGAAACAATATGGCTGCCATTAGCTGCCATATTAGCTGTTGCCTTGCATCAAGAAGGTTCTGGGTTCGATTCCCAGCCCCGGTCTTTCTGCATGGAGTTTGCATGTTTTCCCTGTGTATGGTGGGTTCTCTCCGGGTACTCCGGCTTCCTCCCACAGTCCAAAAACATGACTGTCAGGTTAATTGGCCTCTCTAAATTCTCCCTAGGTGTGAGTGTGTGTGTGCATGTTTGTTTGTCCTGTCTGTCTCTGTGTTGCCCTGGGACAGACTGGCGACCTGTCCAGGTGACCCCGCCTCTCCTCCAAAACGATAGCTGGAGATGCCAGCACCAGCAACCCTCCCGACCCCAGTAAGGGAGAAGGGTGCAGGAAAATGGATGGATAGATGAATAAACAGATTCAAACAACAAATAATAGCCTGTTCAGTGTTGATTCTCTCTACAAAAAGCATAAAACTTTATTTTGGTCAGTAACTCATAATAAGGAAGCACTTTGATCTGGTTGACAGTCATCTCAGTGCAAAATCAAAACTTGTTTTTTTTTGTTTTTATCAGAAAGGTAAGCTAACGTTTATCCTGTCGCCTCACCGATAACCTGAAAAACAGGAAGGATTGATATTGGCTCTAAAACTGTTTTCATAATGAATGAACCCTGCCACTGACATGAAACAACATGATATTTTCTACATTTCTACATTATCTCTGCTGAGTTTATTCTGCTTTATAAAGTTCTGATGTGTGCTTACAGTAGTATTTGCTCTACTCCACATTCCCACTTATCTTTAGCATCAGGAAAGGTTATAAAAAACATGACCAAAAGAAAAACAGTCCCAAGCGTTGAGGTCTGTTGCTTTTAGTCATTATAATCAGGCTTTAGTGCAGACTTGATGACATGAACTGGAAATCTCTGACTCAAAACTCCAACCTTTTGTCCCATGCATTAAGTTTAGCTTCCTTTCCCGCCAGAGCTGTTTTGGCGTGGTGCCCCTGCTAGCCGGCGATAAGCTCTAGCCAGACGTTCTCTCTCCTCATTGTACGAGAAGTTACAGAGGGATGAGGTGTCCAGTTACAGCCTTTCACTGTGAAGGTCGTCCTCCAACTCCCTTTGTGGCCTGACTGTGGAAATATTCAGAAATTATGGATTTTACAGGGTGGGAACTCGTGTTGCATAATAAGAATTAGGAAATAGCTGAAGTTGTTAAAACACAACTTGGGGAAGAGACTGCTGCAAAGGCGTGATGTAACTAGCTTGGCATTCAAGCTGTGCAAAGGGAAGTTACTAAAGCTGGAAGACGAATAATACAGATTGAATCCACTGTTTATAAAGCCTGTAGGTCATAATGACGTTGTTAAGCATATCTTTCTTCCTCTTAATTGCCTCTTCAGGTTCCAGTGATAGCCATCGCAGGTTCAGGAGGGGGTTTTCGTGCAATGGTCGGGTTTTCTGGAGTGATGAAGGCCCTGTTTGAGTCTGGGGTCTTAGACTGTGCCACATATGTCGCAGGCCTCTCTGGATCCACATGGTACGTGTTTACCTGTCCTGTTTTCTTCATGTCTCGCCTTCTTCGTACTTGTTTCTTTGCCTTATCTTTATTTATCGGTATTTTCTTTTCTCTTACTTTGTCTCTCTGCACTGCAATCATAATCTCCAGTGTATTTTGGGGGGATTTTATGTGATAAAGCAACACAAAGCAGTGCATATTTGGAGAGGGGAAGGAAAATGATTCAAGCATTTCTAACTTTTTGTACACAAATATATGAAATAGAGTCCAGTGACCAAGCATATCTGGAGGAGTTGCAGAACTTAGAGGTCAGTTCAGATATTTGGTTGCATGACCTCCATAAATCTGTCATTGATGAAGGAGAAAACTTAACTGACGCATGAACACATGCTGGTGGCAGCAAAATTCAGCTAATCAGTAACTGCTCAAAGATTTTCTTCAGTAGGAAGATTGAAACTCGTTAGAATCAGAGCTGGAAAGGCGATGGGGGGAAAAAAACTGTTAAAGACTTGGAACATGACTCACATAAAATCCCTCCAGAAAATATCAAAGTTTGTGGTTAATTACTTATTTGTAATCAAATTTAAAATAGGTGTAAAAATAACCACCTCTTTCTATCTTTCTTCCACTTCATCTCCCCAGGTACATGTCTGCTCTCTACTCCCACCCCGATTTTCCAAACAAGGGTCCGAAAGACATCAACAGTGAGCTGATGAAAAGAGTCAGCAGCAATCCTCTCAGGCTGCTGCTGCCCCAGCACATCACCAACTACATCCAGGCCCTGTGGACCAAAAAGGCGTCAGGGCAGCCAGTTACGTTTACCGACGTATTCGGCATGCTCATAGGAGAAACTCTTATTCCTGCGGTAGGAGCCACATGCAGCTGCTT
The DNA here is from genome assembly GCA_902982915.1 of Phalloptychus januarius. Lineage (NCBI taxonomy): Eukaryota > Metazoa > Chordata > Actinopteri > Cyprinodontiformes > Poeciliidae > Phalloptychus > Phalloptychus januarius. The sequence goes on along the minus strand of CADWAE010000076.1, from coordinate 5,199,697 downwards.
TTTATTTTACTCATGAAAACCAGTGATTTCCCCTGTTTTAGTCTAACTCGACTATTAAATGTTTATTTAAAAGAAACATTGGTTGTTTCTGACCAAGCAAAGATGTTTTTTTCACAGATTATCTGTCTCATGTCAAACTGTCACAGCAGAGTGACAGTTTGAATAAATATATTAAAAACTATTTTAAAAAAAAAGTTACATCCTGTAGTTTGGGGAATTTAATTATTATTCCTTAGATGTTGGAAATGTGACCATGAGTGCGTATGAACCGATTCAAACATTATGGTCTCTGTATTCAGAGGATGGACATCAAGCTAAGTGACATCCAGGAGAAAATAAACCAGTCCCAGAGCCCTCTACCTCTCTTCACATGTCTACATGTCAAACCAGATGTTTCAGAGCTCATGTTTGCAGGTAATTCGTCGTCTTGTTTTATGTTGAAAGCTCATCTCTTATATATTCCCAGCATGAATAATGAGTAATGTATACAAATGTTCAGTGAGACCACATGCAAAATAAGCAGCCAACACATATTCCTTGTACGGTAGCGTTGGTGTCACTGACAGGATGTGGCCCGATGTGTTCAGCTTTTATTTAATTCTGCAGCTACAGAAAACATTAGCTGAGCTAAATAAAGGAACTATCTTAAGCACAGTTTGTGGTTGTTCTAGGTTTGTCCCATATAACACAACACTTCCTCTTTGTTGGTGTGGGCTCAATGGTGACTGCTTCAGTTAAACCTTTAAAGAGAGACATAACTAAGGACTAAACTGCTGCTGTCTTAAGTCATTTCATTGTTATTTGGAGGTCGGCTCATTATCAATGAGAATGTGTGTGTGCGTGTGTGTCGACTGCTTTAACCTGCCTTCATTTGTATTAGTATCATGTTTAAAACCCGGGGTTTAGCTTAACTTTTGTTGGATATTAAATATATTAAGACATCTGTAAACAATGAAACAAAAACATGGAGCTTCAGCATTAATAAAAAGTTGTTTATTAATGAATAAATTTTTTTTAAAAAATTAAAAAGCCTGCTCATTTATATTAACTTTCACAGAGTGCAACACAAGGAGTTTCAGTCCATAAACAAAATTTCTGACTCAGTTTCACTGTCAATCTTTTAATTTCACTTTGTAGTGATAAGAAAATTTGTTTTAAATGCTGTTTGACTACAAATGTTCCAGTGTTGCTAAAAGGAGATAAGTAATCAGGCATTCTTTGTAAAGAGGGAGAAGACTTGACAAACTGACTTACACTTAATTTCATGTAGGAGTGTTTGACAGCAAACACAGAAATGATTTATGAAAATTAATCAAAAAGTGGGATGGAGGGATAAAAGCAGCAAACCTTCTTGCAGTTCAGGCTGTAGCAGGTAAACTTGTGTCTTTAAAGTCAGTAGAAATCATACTGAACACAGTATGGCCACTTCCTTTTGATTGATTATATAAATGAGCATTTCCATTTCTTGGCTGCACACATTTACTCCTGATGCTGATGCTCATAAAAATACATGGTTTGATAAGATTTTTGCATTCAAACCACTTAAGGATAATTTTCACAAATAAAGGTAGTTCATGTAGTTATTTGTGGGAATGATTTAGGTTGATAGGTGCAGGAACTTTTCCTGTAAATTTTTTCAACTTTAATTATTTTCTCTTACTTTAAAACAACTCAAATCACTTAATTATTGTTCTAATTGTTTTAAAATGCCCGGACAGCGAGGTGGTGCTTTTAAGATTTTCTGCATTGTAATTGTTCTGCTTTAGACATGTGGGTGTTATGGTTAGCACTGTTTTATATCTCTGTCCCACTGATTGCTTTTTCGCTTGTTTTTTTAAACCCGTTTGAAATAAAGAAATAAAATAGCTTTTGAAACAGGCAAAAAGCAAAACATGAAACGAAACATAAGACTTTAGGTATTCGGTGCATAAGAAGACCCTGGGAAGCCAATAAGACAGTAGGAGGGTCTTTAAATCTTTCATGTAGATTCAAAATCTAATATGTAACTAAATGCAGACCTCTATGGTCTTCTTCTTCTTCTGTAGCGTTTTCTGGCAGGCTACAAACTTTGCGTATTACCGCCATCAATTGGATGGAGTCCTCAGGGGTCTTAGAAGACAGCTGCTATAAATAGATTGGGGTTGACTCAATCAGCACAACTGGAGAGAAGCCAATCAGGGAAGTAAAGCTGTTTGCAACAACAAAAACTACCAAATTAAAACAGAAACTACAAATGGGGCTTACAAAATCCTCTTGCAGCTGCAAGATCAAAATGTAACACTGATAAAATGAATAAAGCCATGAAGACGAATGTAAAAAAGACCTCATAACCTCACATTGACATTTACAAAAATAATCTTTGAAAGGAAAGCGTAGACTCAGCAGTGCGGTCAGCGTATCGTAAAATCTTTGTAGTTAGACAAACGTCTTATCGTTCGCTGGAGTGTCGTTATCAGCTGAGCTGCACTGAACCTCAACTCTGACGTCCAGAATCCCTTTTTAAAATGTTCCTATATACAGTATATATATTTACATCTCTGAAAGTAAATATGAGGTCACAGAAGCACCAGCAGGTGCATGATTTCCCTTAATTGACAGTTAAATATAGTATACAGATGACTCATATTTTCTACCCACCTGCTACATTAATTTATTTGCATATAGATCAGATAATAATTGAATTATTCCGAGAAAGGGTCACCCACAATCGTGTGGGGAGATATTTCACCGTGGGCTGATTTACTGTGAAATTTCCCTTGCGACTTGATCCACATGGGTGTCTGTTTATCATGATTGTGTGCAGGGCTCTGCTCTCACAATAGCTCTGTGAGGAAACTGACCCGGCGTAAGGTATTCCCTCTCTTGTTGTTGATGAAAAGATACTATTGTGAAGAGCCACTTCAACACGTATTTACGAAAATGACGCAAAACCTGTACCCGGTCTGGAATTACACGTTTCTCTTTTCTTATCACAAAGCAGCGGTACCTATCTGTTAAAAAAAAAAAAAAAAAACTGTCTCTATGGCAACCACACAATGCTAGTGTGAAAATGACATTTACTACCTTCAGTAGTTGTCTGACCGTGAAGCAGGTTAGTTTCGTTGATGCGTTTAGGAATGGTTGAAATGTGGTCGCGTACCAGAGGTGAATGTTTACGTCACATGTTCACATATCTGGCAGAATTTCAGATATTTTTAGAACGAATTATTCAGAAGACATAAATTATATTACTCATGGTTGAAGGGTGAAGGCATCCACTATCATCCTGTTGTGTTTTTTTTAGTTTTATTATATTGACATCAGAAACTACCCAAATGGCCCTGATCAAAGGTTGACAGCTTGATGTCTGGCTTATTTGTAAATTAATTATTTTATTTTCTCAGATAATAAAGATGTCAGTTCTTCTTGGAGAAAAGCCTCCAGTCTCTTTAAGGTCTTGTCTTAAAAGAACTGTATGTTTCATTTCATCCTAAAGGGCCTCAATAATATGAGACCAGGAGACTAACTAAGCCTGCAACTCTTCATGCTCAATTTCATGTTTTGCTGAAATCCAATTGTTATAAGCAATTGTTAATAATAAACTGAGTTGTTTCGTAGCACGATTGTAACTGGTCAACGGGAGTCAACAGCATTGTCACAAGATTGTAACAACACAAAGCAGGCTAATAAAAAGAAAACACAAAGAATATTTTGTGGAGCATTGACTGCAATTTCTCTAGAGAAATCTGCTTAGATGCGCAGTGCACTTCACTGACGCCAACTTCTTTTATAGACTCATAACATAATTTTTATCAATTGTTTATGTCTGGATTTGCTGCGTCTTGTTTGTTTTTGGTGCAGAAAAATTATTCTTCACATCAATGACATGAAAGTCATTAAACGAGACTGCAAGCGTTTGGAAGTGGCACAGATCGGATACTTTTGGTGGTGAAAAGATCCTGGCAGTTTGAACCGCTTTGAAAATGTTTGATGTGGGTCTCATTCACCTGCTGTGTGAACACGGCTTCAGATCCAGAAACGTAACGTTTTGCTGCTCAAACCGACGTGGTTAAATCACAAAAGTACTGAGGCTGATTATGAGGTGGCTATATTTGGTAAATGTACCAAAAGGGGAGTCTAAAAACAAATTTAAAAACTTCTCTGGTTCCAGGCAAATGCAGCTTTTAAAGTTTTTAGTCTTGCTTTTGCTTTATTTATTACGTCTAAAGTGGATGCCTCTTCTTATAGTACTGATATTATCTCACAATAATGAGGTGTTGAAAAATTGGTGAGTAACGATTTTTCACATTATCTTTAATCCCAACGTCCAGATTGGGTGGAGTTCAGCCCGTATGAAATCGGAATGGCAAAGTACGGTACCTTCATGACGCCCGACCTGTTTGGAAGTAAGTTCTTCATGGGAACAGTTGTGAAGAAGTACGAAGAGAACCCTCTTCATTTCTTGATGGGTGAGAATGAACGATTTCAACCGGAGCACTTTGTGTGGGTGTCTTCTGCTGGTCAGCACTGACTTAGCATGTTTTGGTGTGGCAGGCGTGTGGGGAAGTGCCTTCTCCATCCTGTTCAACCGAGTGCTGGGAGTCAAGGACACGGCCGGAGGCAGCACCATGGAGGAGGAGTTAGGTAATCTGTTATTCTGTTTTCTCCTTTTTTTGGAAACAAAATTAACGAGAAATGTAACAAAAATTCGTATAATAGTTAAAATTGATGATATTCGGGTTGTGATTGCACGAGTGTTTTAGACTAGTTTGTAAATGTTGAACTCTGTAAACAGAATCAGAAATCTGCACTTTTAGTCATGGGTCATTTGTGTTAGTTCTTGTTGGCAGCTTTCTTTTTGTAGATATCTGATTAAAAACAGTAACGTACTGACACTGAACTGGAAATCACTGCATGCCTGAGATCCTTTTGTTATCTGTCATAAATTTCGGTTGTTTTTAGTCCTGATGCTTCATCTCACACCTTCAAAGAGCTTTAAAATGTGCAGTTTGGGTACTAGTGACAACCAGGTGTGAGGGGAGTTTAACCCAGCTCTCTAGCCCGTCGTTTGATTGAATGCTTTTGTATGTGGTGGCGTTTACGTCATGCAGACAGACTGAGACAATGAGTTGCACAAATGTGTGAGAAAATATCCACATAGTTCAAGAATGTTGGTTTATCTGGAGTAGTTCTCACAAAGATAAGCAGCTGATGGTAATACGATAATGCCACAAAACCTTTCAAAACAGGATATCGGGTTAACTTTAAAACTTAAAATAAACTTGTTTAAGGACTTGCAGAGTGAAGAATTGTTTTGTTCGTCTTACAGAGCAGATCAAACCCCAGCACATTGTTGGAGAAGACAGCCTGGACAATGACGACGAACCCAGGAAAGGTAAGCTGAGAAATACACAAAGGATTTAATGCACAGCTGATTTACTGTGAATTGTCGCACTGATGTGTTTGAAGCAAAGTTTCCATTTGCAACAGCTGGCGTGACAGCTGCATGAGAAAAGCCACTTTGCTCAAGAGGCTCTGCTGATTAATGAATGTTTCACTTAGTCTTTTGAAAAGATGTCCATTGTGATTAAAAGAACTAGACTTTTACTGAAAAAAAGCTATAAATAGAAAAAAGACAATGTGTGGGAGATGAAGACAGAGACGGGTTTAAAAAAAAAAAGGGTGTGTCAGAAAAAGAAAGACTTTGGTTTCAAATGAACTTTGTTCCTGCATGTGAAGGTGTCTAATGTTTCTCTTTTAAAAGCTGCACAACTTTAACAAATAGCCAATTCATTTTCAAATGCGTGCATAAGCCTGAGAAGGTGTGTCAGAGTTTTATATATTTAGATGAAATTTAAAACTTTGTATTTTCAAACAATTTCTGACAGTCAACACTAACCAGCTTTAATAAAAGCCACTATCATGTTCCACTGTGGGGACAGTCTGTTCAGCGTAAAACATTTGTACACGCATTTTGCATGTAGTAATAAAATCATTTAATTTTGGTGTCTTATGACCAGCGCAGATATATTCTGTATCTCAAGATTGAAATTCTATTTGTCTTGATTTGTGGTTGTGATAGAACGCAGGCAGACCCAGGTAGTAGAAAGTAATGGTGATTTAATAATGAATAACGCAAAAACAGTCCAGGAGGGAGGCAGCACAGAAGGCAAAAGGACAACACTGTAGCAACTGAATAGAAAATGGACAGCAGAGAGACGCAACATGAACGACCACGTAAGACACTTGACAAGGACACAACAAGAGACAAAGACAACAGGTGGGCTTAAATACATAAGGAGGGTAATCAGGGAACGAGACACACCTGGGAAACAATCAAGGAGAAGAGACAGGGCACCTCAGAGACTCACAGGGAACAAAGACACATATCTAAATAAACCCAGAAAACCTGGAATAAACACACTGAGAACACAGATCGTGACACTATTGGCATTGGCATCTTTCTTGCATGAAAAAAAATGTTCACCAGATTCTTGGGCTTGGTTCAAACCTCTTTAGAAACTTTTTTCTAAACTTTTTTTTATTATTTAATCTAAAAAGTCCTCAGAATTGGACTTTTCTTTTGCATAAACACAGGTACTAAGAAATATGTATTAAACATGGAGCAAAGATTTCAAAAGTTATTGCCCTGTTATATATTTGCCTGACTTGTTCAGGTTGGGCTTCTCTCCATTTCTGCAAGCAAAAAGTTGATTAAAGCGTTAAAAGTATTTGAAATCTAACCATGATCCACCATCATTATATAACCTTCTTTTCTGTTCTAACACATTGTATTTATAGAGAATTATTAAGAAGACGTCACTTAGATTAAAATAAAACTACAGGCATGATGGCAGCTAAATACCTCAATCGCTTTATGGTTTGCTGATAAAATCCAAAACATGCTAGAAAACTCCTAAACCAAAAGGTTAAAAGATTCAAGTTCATTTTCACAAATTGTCGTGATGTGTTGAGAGCTAAATGATGTGTTTGTGAAATTCTTTGGTGTAAAAAAAGAAGCAGGATTAGAGAGTAAAGTCCTTTTGTGTTGACTTTCATAGAGTTTTCTTCACGCCCCATTGTTAGTGGCATTTTGTCACTACACTTATCTTCCCTTTCTTTATGTAGCTTTGTGTTTTGCAGCACGTAGTACAAACCAAGCATGGTTAGTGAAACACTGTTTGTTTTCTCAAGTATTTCCTCCTCTTTCATTTGAAGTTAGGGAAAAGAAAATATTGATACAGATCAAATTTTCTTGGCCAGACTCATGAGTTGCTTAGCTTGCTCTTTTGTTGTACAATGATTCACGTTATATAGACCATGGTGGGCTAAACCAGTGATTAATGGCCAGTTTCCAGAATGTTTTAGTTATTTTGCAAATAACTAAAACCTGGGACAGGTTAGAAAGCCTCTGTAGAGCTACAGGTGACATGCTGAGGAAGAAACTCAGGGGGACCAATTGAAATTGGTTACTTATATTATAAATAATCTAAAAAAAACTTTGAAAAGGTTATAAACATGATCAAAAATAAATGTACTGTTAATCATGCTAAGCTGAACTGATTTAATTACTTAAAAGATAAATCTAAGCTACCAATGCTAAAAGTACTAAACTCCACTAATGGAAAAATTTTATAAATAAGGAATTGAATATTAAAAAAAAAATTATTGCTCCCTTTTGAAAACTTTTATTGAAAGTTTGCCGTTCTCTCAGAAATTTAAGAAATTAGTTTGCAACACCAACAGTTAATATCAGGAGAAAATGAAAAAACAAAAATGTAAATGTCAAGTATATGTGTTTGTGTTCATAACATTTAGATATTGCTGGCCTTGTTTTCAATGAGGTTGGGCCTCTCTCCATTATTTTCAAATGATTTGCACATGTGATGATGCGATGCGATGATGCGATGATGTTAATTTGTTGTTCTGCTTTGGTTTTTAGGTGGGACAGAAAATCAAGACGCAGAGGAGGAGTACAGCCGCACCGCTCAGGCCAGCTGGGTTCAGAGGATGTTCACTTCGCTTTTTAGTGACTCTGCCTTGTTCAATACAAGAGAGGGTCGAGCTGGAAAGGTAACACACAATTAATTCCAGCCAAAATGAGGTCAGTCTGCATTTTCTTTGTCTAAAATCTGCTTTTATCCCCTGACCAGGTGCATAACTTCATGCTGGGCCTGAACCTGAACACCAGCATACCCTTCTCTCCTCTAACTGAAATGTCACACCCCCTGTTTACACCTGAAGACGAAGTGGATGCTGTAACAGGTAAGAAAAAAGTAATGATTCAGTGTTCACTCCTAAAACCAAGAGGGAACAGGATCGTTTCACTGTGATTCACGACACTTTCAACATTTCCTCTTAATCCGTTTAGAGATTAAATTATAATGCAACCAGAATAATTCAGAAGTCAAAGTTTTGTTCTTATCTTGTTTTTTATTTCCTTGTGCACTGGACCATTGATTTATATTATTTTACTTTACTTTCATTCAAATGACCTAATTTTTATGAAATTAGATGTTAGCTCCAGTTTGAAGACATTTTGTGTGGTGGAAAATTGTGTGTGTATAGTTTTTATTTGGCTGTTTTTAGTTGTTTCAGCACATTCTCCACCACTATTCTCAGTTTGCATCACTCCAGAAAGTGATGCTTTGATCTGAAACTTTTGTACAATAAATACCACATATTCGCCAATTTTATCCACTAATATTACATGGCGGTTTGACATTCTTGACATTTATTATTGAAATTTTAGACCAGTAAAAATTTTCGAAATCGAAATGAAAGCAAAACATGGTCACAGCTTTTTGGAGTATGTCTCTACTGACGTTGCAAAACTAAAGACATTACAAAGCAGATCAAACTCAGTCTAACTGGAAAGTAAGTATTGATTGATTCTCAAACCACAGAACCTCCAAAGTTTTGATTTCAGCCAGTCAAACTTATACGTATTCTTTGGTCAGTAGCTCTGGTTGTGTGTTTAGTGTCATCATCAAGGTTGTGAAGTTATCAATGTAAAAAAAAAAATGCAAGGAGAATTATGACTTTGCTAGGCTATAGTTACAAAAATAACAATCTTTATCATTACTTTTAAAGTAAGATGTAATGTGAATGTTGCAACTTTTAAAATTTGACAGAAAATCTGTTCAAGCTGCACTCCGCTCAAGCTACTCAAGAAAAAACAGCAGTAATGAAGTCCAAAGTTTATGTCACTTAAGAATAAGCTCATTTGAATGGATTTTGCAGAACGATGTCCTCATGATTAGCTTTTGGAAAAACTTTGTCTTGGATGAGATTGTTACCCAGATTGTTTCTTCAGTTGAATTATCGGAAACCATTTCTCTTTATGTCCTATGATGTCATGAGTTAGGGTATTTAGGTGACAAGCTGTGGCAAACACCAAACATGATATTATTGCTGTGAAGCTGGAAGTTTACTTAGCTTTGCTTAACGAGGCTCCTTGAAGTAGATCATCACAGAATAGCATTCTGTGGATTTATCATCATTTATTGTATTGTTCGTGTATTGTTTAGTCACCATTTATACCAATCTGTGTCACTCAAATGACACAGATTGGTTTTTTTTTTTTACTATGAGATAATTTCAAAGGCTGTACTTCCTGCTTCTAATTGCATGTGTCATACACCTTGTATTTTTTTAATTCCATCTAACCCAGCAATGGGTAAGATGGAATAAAATAAATTTGATTGCATCATTCTCTGTGTTTTTGTAGATCCAGATGAGTTTGACCGTATTTACGAACCTCTGGATGTGAAGAGTAAGAAGATCCATGTAGTAGACAGTGGCCTGACCTATAACCTTCCCTACCCGCTCATCCTACGGCCGCAACGCGGCGTTGACCTCATCATCTCATTTGACTTTTCTGCTCGACCGAGCGATTCCAGTCCTCCATTCAAGGTTCAGAACCTCTTAAATCCACTCTAATCAAAACTCAACAGAAACATGATCTAATTTGTAAAAATGTCCCGCAGGAGCTGCTGTTGGCTGAAAAGTGGGCCAGAATGAACAAGCTCCCGTTCCCTAAGATTGACCCAAAAGTGTTTGATCGTGAGGGTCTGAAGGAATGCTACGTCTTCAAACCCAGGAAGGGGGAAAAGAATTGCCCGACTGTGATCCACTTTGTCCTGGTCAACATTAACTTCAGGAAATTCAAAGCGCCTGGTGAGTGTGAGCATGTGCAGCGACGTTCACAGAGCTGGAAGGGTCAGTGTTCCAAGACTGTGTATTATTATGACCTCACTAATTTACTGTCAGCGCAAATGATAAGACTGAGTCTGGAAATGTGAGGAATTCTGACGTGGAAAGAATGTGTAGGAACCCTGGGAATAATCAGTTAGCGGCAGAATGTGCTTCATGTTCTTCCCAAAAGTTACATGCTTTATTTGATGGCCCCAAAAGGAAACCATCTGCTCAAGGTCACTGGAGTTTCTCGGAGGAACTGGTGCATATGTACACATGCAAAATGAGTCACAGTGTCCTCAGTTTTTATGGCTCAGCCATGTAATATATGGCTCCTGTAGGATCCAGGTGCAGCTGGGGAATCCTTCAGTGTCGTGGGATGGCTGTTTGTAGAAACAAACCACATGAGGAGCCATGCAAAGACACAGAATTTCCCTCTTTCCATTTGGGTCTCTTTGCATTCCTGTTAGTCATCTGCCCACCGGAGCCTGTTTATTCGACTCTAAACATTTTTTTTGCTCTCAAAGCCAAAAGACATCTGAGGAAATGAAACCGTAAATGAAATTCCAGTGTCTGCACTTTTTGCTGAAGTGGATTTATATTTAACTCCAATACTTTGGTGCTTCAAAGTAAACCCAACTTTTAGCCTGCATGTGGGAGTGTTAGTAGAAATTTGGAATAAAACTCATAATGATTTCAATGTAATTCAACATAAACTACATTTACTAAAACTACATTCCTGTCAGTGGATAAACCAGAGGATTTAATTCGCTTCCTGTTCATGTTTGGTCCGCCCACAGGGGTTCCCAGAGAGACGGAGAAGGAGAAGGACTTAGCTGATTTTGACATCTTTGATGACCCGGAGTCGCCGTTTTCAACTTTCAACTTCCAGTACTCCAATGAGGCTTTCACCCGACTTCATGACCTGATGGAGTTCAACACCCTCAACAACCTCGAGGTTAGCTCAGCGATGTTGCAAGACTGGCACAAATGAAATTTCCGCAACAATTATGATGCCGGCAGTAAATTTTGCAACGTGTAAGAACAAAAGGTCACACAGAGATTGGAGAGTGACTCAGGAACATGTTAAATAAAAATAAGCCGTGTTCATCTACCTTTATTCAGTTCTGTCAGCAAGGAAGTTCCAGATTCCTTAGAATATTATTGGGGAACTTTAAGAATTATTTAAGAAGTCTGGCTCATGCATGTTTTGATTTGCTGTCAGAGGAATGCTTTTACTTAGCCTAATCCATTTGAATCACTTCTGTGCTGAATGATGATTCATGTTTCACTAGAGATTTTGTTTCACCTCACAGTTTTTTACATCATACAGTTTCCTCTGGTAATAGTTGTTTTTTTCTTGCCAACATTATTTAGTAAAAAGAAATATAAAGAGTGTGGGCATGTTATGATGCGCAGAATATGCACAACATCAATTATATCGTACATATAAGAACATGTTCTTTAACTAGTGCTAAAAACTAATTAAATATGAAAATCTGAATGCTATACTTTATCTTTGTTTGTTTAACAAAAACTGGAGCGAGGAGGAAAACGCAGAGAGAAAAATGTAAACACTTTTCATGAAATTGCTTACAAATTGTAAATTTTTAAGTCTGCAGCAATGCTTCACTTGAATGTTATATGACCCAAACTTCAGCTGCTGAAGTGGATTTTTATTTAACTCTAGTACTTTGGTGCTTCAAAGTAAACCCAAATAATCTTCCTTCATTCTTGAGAGTTGTAAAGAATCTGTCCTTATTTTCCGTGTTTGTCGTTTGCTAGAGATTGGGCAGCGCATTATAGCCAAACATTTCTAGATCAGTAAAATCTGTCCTTCCAGAATAAGCTGTTCAGGCAGCATTTTTTCAGGAGTCTTGCAGTATATTTCAACACTAGTATATAATTACATGTCATTGCACCAGGCACCTTTTAAAAAAGGAGGTTTTCTCCTCGTAATCCCTGCAAACGACTTATACTTGTTCAAGCTTGTCCACGAATATAGATGCAAACTAGAACTTTACACGCTAACTGGGTTGGTAAATGGATGAAATTTCTGGAGTTTCATTAAGAAGTTACACAAACCAGCCTCAGATTAAATTTGGTGAAATATCCGCTGCTGGGAAGCTTTTTGCATTTCCATTTATTTAAGAAGAAAGTCCCTTTATGTCAACATCTCTGTTTCACAGGAGACCTGGACAAAAAAACACACAGCTTTGAGCTAAAAATGTTTTAAATTGATGTGAAAATAAGTCAGTCAACATAATACAGTTTCTAAACTCTCCCAGAGAAACGAAAACTTTAACTCTGAGAACATTATGAAGGTTATTCCCCAACCAACGTCCCAAATAAAGAAAACGCAATTTCTGCCAAATTAAGAAAAAAATGTATGTACTCTAAACAAAAGACAAATCAAGGACCACAAGTAATGGCAAGAATGTTTACTGATTTGTACTCGAAGATATGTCATGGCTCTTGTGTTCTTAGGCACAATAAGGCTATGGGTACTTCTCAAAGGATCCGTCATTAATTTAGAGAACTGCCATAAACAGAATCTGAACCCGAGTCGTGGGCATGAGCATCATACAAATTATTATCATACATTATTTTACTTATTGATAAAAAAACTGACTCATCTAGTGTAACCTTCAAATGCTCATGAACTCTGTGAACTCTGAAAGAAATTACATCAAGCCATCAAATGCCAAATATAGGTAGGAGCATGCTACCTTGATAAGGTCTGAATCAGAATCGCCTGATGGTAGAAATATGGTCTTTATCATCCGAAAGCCGTATTTTACGGACTATAAGCCGCTACATTTTTCCCACGCTTTGAATCATGCGGCTTATGACCCGGTGCGGCTTTTCTGTGGATTTTTCTTCAACCACCAGGGGGCTCTCTAGCAGGAAGTGAATCATTGGAAGTCAAAATTGGATATATGTACGTTTCCAGTTTTAAAAAAAAAAACTTTATGGGTGCGGCTTACAGTGAGGTGCGCTCTATAGTCCGGAATATACGGTAGTTTTAAACCAGCTGAGTAAACTTTGGTGTCATCTTTTGATGTTAGCATATTTTTCCTAGTGCTACTCAGCAAAACATATAAACTAAAACTGACCCCAGTGACGCACCTCATATGATGTTTCATGGACTCATAACTCTCATGGAGCAGATTCTTATGTAATATGTACAAATATGAAAAGAGAGCTGTTGAAGAGCTAAAGCAGTAAAACAGATGATGGCTTGAGGTTAGCATAGCCCGGGAGTGAGTGTTTACTGGAACAAATGAGACCAATTCACTAAATGTGAACATCTGGAGGAGGGAAAAGGGCAAGAAATTTAACCAAAACTTTTTATTTACACAAAATAAGAGGAGAGAATAATCACAGAAAATAAAAACATGTAATTTTTCTGATTATTTTAATTTGTTATTTTATTGTTAAATTAGCAAGAGATAAAAATGTCTCCTTGCTTCCTAAATGTCTCGACTCTAATAAATATGGAAAGTTAAGAAGAAGCACTAACATATGGGAAAACATTTTAGAGCTTGACGCCAGCCAAATGTTTTTACCAGCTGTGACTTTATACAAGTCTATTTATTACACAGGTTGTCCTTTTCTTTTGGCATTATTGGGTGTTCTGCTCCAATGTAATTTATATTTAATTCTTTTACTTGTACATTTTGTTGCAGGTTATTAAAGAGGCCATCAAGGATTGCATTGTGACACGGAAGGAGATGCCCTCAAGCCAGTCCCTTAACTTCTCCCTCAGCAACATCCCTAAAAAGAAGTTTTCCAAAAGAGATCCTGATTCAAAACCCTGGAATCACCTGGGAAAGGATGGCCAGTAGCTCCAGGATAAGACTTTGAATAAAGAGACTTCTTCTAGTTTTGGTGACTCTGCCTTAAAGTTAAGTGTTTAACTTTAGTAAAATGTTCCTGACTGATCTACAGGATGACTTGATGTAATTCAGAGATAAGACCTGAGAAAAATGACGTTTTGTGTGGAAAACCTCTGATGAAAATGTTGGGATTGGACTCCGCTGCAACAGCCTTCTCATCTGGTTTTATGTTCACATGTGATTTCTGGAGAAACACAAACAGCTGATAATTATTTCACACCCCATTGCAATTTCATGGCTTCAACTGCAGTCAACACAGTGTTGATAGGGAGATCTTTCCTTCGTTCTAACGCCCAAACCTTGTTGGTTTTTTTATTTTTTGACAAGATGTCAAATCTTTTTACTCATCTGATTTTTCTGCTAAAGCACCAACATTTCCAAGAGTTTTGGACGCGTCTCTTTGAGCCTCATTTGCATCTTCCCAGAGAAATATTTTGGCGTCCCGTTGCTCATAAACTCTACTGTCAAATTACCTTAAGGAGCCTCATTTGTGGGCTGAACTCTTTTCGAACTGAAAAGAGCTCAGCCCAGTGGCTGTGGAACATGCACTTTTTAAAAATGTATTTTCCATTATATCGCCTGTCTTAACTTGTAATCTTGTATAAAGACATGGATGGGGAGCTCATAACTTTTGTTTGTGTGTGATGGTAGCTCCTAAACACGCAACCTGCACCCCCTCTGGATATTTTAAACATCTTAAGGATGTTTACCCACCTACGTAGCAGGAGCACTCCCTGCTGCCCGGAAGGGAGTGCCGAATTAAAGCTATCATTTTGGAAAAAAAAACAAAACCCATTACCATAGCAACAGCTGTTCACTCTCTTCCTTTAACATTTTTGTTTTAGCACTAGTGTAAATATGTGTTTGTTCACTTGACCGGTTTGGTTCAAAATGCAAACTTTCCTTAACCTTGCTCCAAAAAAAAAAAACAAAAAACAATGCTTCCGGATGCTTTAGACTTGGAGTCAAGTGTGGGTGGAGCGGTGTATGCCGTTACAAGTGCCTGCTCACATCTCCTACGACGGCCCCTCTATTCAACAAAACCGGGTGGAATTTTACACACTACACCTACACCTGCAGGGGTAAAGGCCTGGAATCTGACACACTACACCTAACGCCTGCGGGGGCCTGAAGGGCTGCAGACAGAGGGGAGGAATTTTTTTACTGAAGCACTTCCAAGCTCTCTGCAGTCATGTTTGGACCATGGCTTGGAAACAATCTGAGATTAAGGGTAGAATCAAGCTTCACGGTTGTGCGATCAGGGAATATTTGTCTTTAATTTTTTTTTTTTTTTTTTTGCCAATTTGTGTCGTTCTTTTAGTCTTATTTATGTTTTTAAAAGCTATGGTAATCTGGTGTGGTTTTAAAAAAATAACCTTTTGGGGAAATCACTTATTCACCATCTCAGATAGATTCAGAGCGAAGATGAAACATTTTCCTACGTCTACACAGTGCCTGAAGAAGCATTAGGACTGAAAAATGTCAGTGTATTTTATTTGGTTTTTCATATTAGAGCAAGACAAAGCAGTAAAGGTACAATTTGAAAACTTTGCTGTGTATTTTTATTCACCCACCTAATTTAATACTTCGTTGAAATACAAACTGTTATAATTACATTTTTGCACAACTGGCAACTCATTTCAGCCAATTCTTATTTGGAACATTTCTTAAGATCATTTATATGGTGGAAATCTGTGACAATGTGTGTTCATATCTTGTTCCAGATTCTCAACTAGAATTAGATCAGGACTTTGACTAGGTATCAAAGTAAGCCGGGTGAATACTTACATTACATACATGTGGATACATTTGGATTTCCTTTTGTAAAGATTTTGTGCACTTTGTTTTGCTCTGACGCATAAAATTCCAATAAAATACTTTATGGTTTATGTTGTAATGTGACAAAATACTTTTTGTAAGACACTGCAGATAATGTTCAACTTATACTGTGCGGAAACTGGGAAGAGGGTTATTGTTGGCTTGAAATTCGTAGATAAGTTCAAAGTCAGTTACAAATCTGAGCCAGCAGTGGTTGGCTTTTTAATCACAGAAAACCTTTTAAGGACTTTTTACTGGAAACTTACTCATTTGTTTATTTATCTTGCTACTACAGAGCATTATTGAGATTATTTGAGACTAATTCTGTCAATTTAATGGCCATAAATATTTATAAAAATACATTTATGCTCAGTATTTCTACTTAATAAACTCCAGATGGAAAATAATGACAGTTTGAGTAAAAACTTTCATCAATATTTCTTTTTTCTGTTTGTTTTAAACAAAAACCTCTGGCTTTTTCATGCTGCTGTTCTCATCAGCCTGCGTAGAAGACAATGAATAGGGGGCCTTCCTCAGTGTAATCTGTTGGGATTTTAATAAAGCAATGATGATTTTTCTTTTCTTTCTGCTTCCAAGCTGCTTTTAAAGCAGGATTTGAGTTGTTGTGTTATTTTGTTTTTTGGAAATTTTATTTTTATTTTGATAACGTTTACATGTAACAAACTGAAAGGTCAGTTCTTTCATTTGAGATATGAACAGTCATGTTCCTGTACTATATTAACTAACTGTATTATAACTGGCGAGGCACGCCATGCTTAACTGTTGTGTTTGTGTTAAAGAACATCTAAACAAAAGGAGAGATAACCTTTTCTTCTCATGATGTTTTCTATTAAAATATTTGACACTTGTGAGAATCCTGGTGAAATAGCAACTCTGCAGACTCCATCAACTTCAGTTCACGTTTGTTTTGTTTCCTATCGGGTAACTAACATGAAGAGTCACATGGTACAGCAGATATTTAAGATTGAGCCTTTAAAAGCTTTAAACTTTGTTCATGTAGAATTTGAATTACCGGTACATGTCATGGGATTAGGAGTTCCTGATTTGTTTTCATTGGGGATCCCATTTCAAAACCTCTGCCCTATTTAAAACCTGCCTTACAGCTTGGATAAAAACCCAGAAGAAAGACAGGTCTCGAACCTTCGGTTACTACTTGTTACAAAATTCAGAACTCTAAAAAGTATGTTTTTTAACTAAGTATTCACTGAAAAGCTAAATCTCAAAAATTAACATTGTTTTCATGTTTAAACAAAGTTATATAGAAGAGGATTATGACCACTAAAAAAAGTCAGAATTATATTTTTTCAGTCCCTAAACCTGAAAAAAACAAAAACTTCTGGCTTTTTGTTTATAATATACATCAACAAAAATATGCACAAAAATATGCATCAACAAAGAAGTATATTGTAACTGTGAAAAACGTTAGGATGAACTACACATTAATAGCTAGGGTTAGCTAAACACATCAGTGAGAAAACCTGTCTGCTCTTCATCGTCAGATATAAGATGATTGAGGAGGTTCTTGCATGTTTAACTCGTTTCAAGTCATCCCAGAGGATCACTACGAGATCAAACTCTGCGTTTTGGCCCAGAACCTTCCATATTGTAAGCCTTAGTGTTTTAAATCACTGTCGGGTTGCAGAGTCCAGTCCAGCATTTGCATCAGCAACATATACAAATCTCAAACCATGACACTTCCACCTCCTCAGTCTCTTATTGTCCCTTGAATTCTGTATTCATCCCAAACATTTCCACTGTGTTGGTGCTCAAATAATTAAATTTATTTCCAGAAATCTTTGCCTGCATTTTCTGTGGAAAACTACCATGAAAGTTTGCCACAGAAAAGACAGTAAAGCAAATCAGAGCAATTTCAAGAGCTTGCTATGGACCCTCTGATGACAATTTAGTTTTTTTTGTATACCAGTTAGAATCTTGCAGTTTGCTTAAACCTTGTTAATGGCTGTTTCTTTTTACAGATCTTATTTAACTTTTTTACATCTTTTACCAGTCTCATAAGCTTCTATACTTTTTTTTTCTGAAGGTCGTACAAAAGTGTTTGATCTCTCTTCAAAAGTCAAACATAAACCAGATCGACAGTCCATAGAGTCCTGGTCACTGTCAGGAATTTTAGGGACTGCTTCCTTCAAAATGTTTTAGCTTCCTTTTAGCAAAGAAACGCATCACTTGTGAGAAATCCCCAGTGTGAAGAAGTTATCTGTTCCATGAAAAGAACTGGATTCTTTTCCTTCAAGATTGTCATCAGTTCACCGCAACCTTCACAATCATTCTCACTCTTTGCAAAGATAAGCTCCAAAACAAATGAAGA
Organism: Phalloptychus januarius; assembly: GCA_902982915.1. Taxonomy (NCBI): domain Eukaryota; kingdom Metazoa; phylum Chordata; class Actinopteri; order Cyprinodontiformes; family Poeciliidae; genus Phalloptychus; species Phalloptychus januarius. The sequence continues at coordinate 5,181,457 of CADWAE010000076.1, read as the reverse complement.
CAATGACCTCTTGTCCACTTTCTTTGATTTTTTTGGCATTGCTATTATTCCATAGCATTCTGGCAGGAAGGACAGAGAGAAGGGGACAGAGGCAGCAATGACCTGGGAATTGAACCCGGTCAGCTGCACTGAGGACTGTACTGTCTGGGTCAACACTGATTAAAAGGATCTTCAAAGAAAATCATAAAAAGTCTGATTCTGAGTCAGACAAAAGATAAAGACAAAAATGATGCATTAAAACTTTTCCACAGTATTTTTTTTACTGCGCTTTGAAAAAGTCACATATCTACAACAATTAGATATAATATCAATTTTACTGGGAAATTTTATTAGAATTTTATGCAGTAGAACACAGTATTATTACGCAACCTTTTATCCATTTCATTGCATAAATGAATGAAACTCATTGCAACCAGTTTCCTTGGAATCACAAACTGACAGAAACGAACCAACAGGCTGAGCAGCGAGCGCATTAATCACCATGAATTCTTTTTGAGTGAGAGGCAAGGCGGCATTCTTGTTTACATTTTTTATTCTTATTTTCATGCACAGCTATGTGTGAGAAAAAAATCCCTAAAATGGTACGGTAGCGAAAGCATTATGCTGTGGGAACAGGAAGCCAAGTCAGAGTCAGGGAGATGATGGATGGAACTAAATATGGACAATCGTTTAAAAAAAAATAGATTGTGAAAGAGTTAAGATCTTCCAGCAGTACGATTTAACACTATATGATAAACCAAACTTATGGTGGTGTATTGGCCTAGTCAAAGTTGAGGCATAAATTCAATTGATAATCTGTACGGACCTTCCAGGATGGTTTTCTGGTTTCCTCAGAAAACTTTCAGTAAAAAGAAACTTAAATTTCAGTCTGATTTTAAAGATTCAATGGTTATTACCAAATAAAGAAAGCCACCCACAGTCTCACCCAAAGCAAGGACCTGCTCCAACATAGCACCTATGACATCATTACATTCCCCAATTAAGACATTATTCAGAAGGAATATTCCCCTCAGGTAAAAGTACTAATTATGTGATTAGGACTGATTGCATAATCTCAGCATGAGGCCGAGTGCTGACACGGAAGCACCTGTCGCCCTCAGATCTGCTCTGGCATCAACAACTGGCAGATTTCTAAAGATGGTTTCAGGTTGCAAATCAGTTCAGGGTGGTCTTAAGAGAGATAATTGGGCTACAGTGGAAAATGAATCTTAATGAGTTCATTATTCCTAAGCTTTGTTTGATTTGCACGCTCACCAGAAGGCTACATGTGAGATTGCATCCTCACCTTCTGATGTTCTGAGTCATTTACTCACCACAGGCAGGTTGGGACATTGTACAAAGACCAGAGCGAGGACAGTCACGACCAATGCATGAAAAGTGGGTATGTGTGAGATTGTGTGATTACAGCAGGGAGTGGAGGAAAGAAAGGTGTTTGTGCATGACTGTCATTCAAGCATTAGGACAGTGAACGATTGGTGAGTATGTGGTGAATAAAACTGTCCTGTATCTCTGTTCAAGGTTTACCATCAACCTTTCTCCTGTCCAGAAAGTCCAGTGAGCAACATTTCCCGTACTTGTGCATGTTAACCGGAAAGGGCATCAGTCAGTGTTATCATTTCTCTTCCTGATTCAAAGGGTCAGCAGTCTAGACAGGAGCGATAGGGAATTAAAATTCCTCTTCCAATACACACACACAATGACATGATCAAAGAAAAGGCGTGTCTCTCTTTTATTCGTTTCCCAGAAGAAGCCTGGGACCGGGAAGTAACAATTTTGTGCCAGTAAGCTATTTTCCCTAGAAACATCGTATTTGAAGCTGGCAGAAGTTTTTCCATTTTCCATTCAATTTTAAATAATGGTTACTTGTGAGAGTGAGAGTCTTACGGGAGCACGCAGAGTTTGAATCACTTTCTGCACGCGATATATGAATCATAAAAACTCTGAGATCATGTCGCTGGTGGTGGTCTGCACAGTCGGACTGATCCAGTGGCTAAAAACTTCCATTGACTGTGCAGTAGTGGTCAGAAGACACACTGACTAAACACACAGGCAAAGATAAACAAAGGAACATTCCAGCAAATTCCTAAATTTCATCACTGCTCCTCTTCCATCTGGATGCTATTTACACTGAAAACTCTGCTACTCTCAGGAGAAATATATGCAAGAGTGAGATCCACTCACTGATCTCAGTTTATTAGCATTATAAATCAAAGGCACAGAGTCAAGCTCCTTTTGCTGCTTAAGAAAATATATACTCAGTAAGTTATTTTACTGTTATATATATACTCAGTAAACACAAAAAGTAAGTTATTTTTTGTGTTTGGTACAAACAGATGCAAAGCCACACAGTCAAATTAAAGCTAGTGAAGGAAAACTGACACAACATTATGAGGAACATGATAATAGCTATAGTTCACACACACACACACACACACACACACACCCACACACACACACACGCGCATATATGAGCAAATCATAGCGACAAACAATGTGATCATATATAAAAGCACAAGCACATCTTGACAACTACAGCCCAAAATAAAATCTTATAAACTGTATTTTTACTCTTATTTGAGCATATTTTTTTTGTAAACCACCCACCACTGACAGAAAGTAAAGTTTGCGTTGATTTTCTTATTAAAGAGGTTTTATTTTTATGCTTTATTTGAAAGTGAAATTTGGTCAAACTCCTATTTGATTTAGCACTGCAGTGAAAAGACTCTAAATAAACAATTTTATCATCCTGAAACAAAATAAAATAAAGCTTTTCATACATATATCCATCTATATAGTTGTATAGATAGATATATCTATATCTATAGATAGATAAAGAATAAGTTTTTTCTTCTTGTATAATCGATGAGGCGTCAACATATAAAATCCACCTATCAGTTATTCCCAGTTGTCCCTCTATTTATTAGTTTTGTGCGCCCTCTAGCGTCACGTGTATAAACTCACACCCTCTCTACCTGTAGTGTCTTGCTTTGCCGGTTAGATGGCGGTAGAGAGTAAACTGAAGCCAACAAAAACACGTCACAAAAAGGAAGAGGAAGCAGTCAGGAAGCCGTCTGTCTTCCTGTTTCTGACAGCCGCGTCAAAGACAAAAAACCACTAAAAAGGCCAAATTAAAGCTTAAAACCGTCTCCCTCGTCAGATTTAGAGTTGGATCATTAAATAGCATCAGCCATGTCGAAGAACACAGTGTCAGCCCGTTTCAGGCGAGTGGACGTGGACGAGTACGACGAGAACAAATTTGTGGACGAGGAGGACGGCGGAGAAAATCAGCTGGGTCCTGACGAGGCAGAGGTGGACTCCCTCATCAGACAATATCCTTTACTTTATAAGCTTGCAGAACAAATACTTTGACGGTACATGAAGGATTAAGCGAATAATACATTTTTCTGCGTTTATTGATACGTTTTTTTTTTTTACATGTATTTCCATACGTTTCTGCGGCTGCCTGAATGATTGGCCTGCTAGCAAAACGCTCATCACTGTCCAGACTTGCCTGACAGTCACATTCCAGGGATTGCTGCTCCAGGCTTCCTACACAGGACTTTGCAAATTTCCCCTTGAAGTATTTTTTTTTCTTTGCCACATTAAAAGCACAAACTTTAATGTGTTTTGTGATAGACCGACACAAACTGGCGCTAAAGTATGAAATGAAAACGTAGGAATCTTTAAAGTGTGGAATGCATTTGTTTTCATTTTCTCTGGGTCTATGCATTGTTGAAGCACCAGATGGAAGCCTTATAGCTAAATAATTTCATTCTGCAGAAGCCGAATAATGACCAGTTTGTGATGTCCCATTAGGAAAACGTCTTACCCAAGATTATGGGTAATATATATATACATATATATGGTACGCGTTTATAATTATTACTTTTAGGTAGCGCAAGTCCTTGCAGAGTGTGCCTCCTTAACCTTTCATTCACAGGGAATCTCGTAGAGGCGTTACATGCAGTCCTAAAGAACCCACCAATCAATACAAAGAATCAGAACGTCAAGGTGACTTGCTTTAATGTATTTAAATAATGTTCTTGTAAACTTTGTAACGTGACCACATGTAATCATATTGCATTAGATTTTTTTTACTTTGAGTAATAAAAACTGTTTGCAAAATTATTAATGGCATATATAAAAATGGCATCAGATTACAGGTGGTGTTGCTCAGTATTTAACATTTTACCACTGTAACAGGATCTGAGTGAATTTGTGGTAGCTGTGTTCTGTAAATGTTCCTCTTTCTGACCAGGATCGAGCTGAGGGTCTAGTGCTGAAGGTGCTCAGTGCCTTCAAGAGCAGCGACATCGAGAAAGCGGTGCAGTCGCTGGATAAGAATGGAGTAGACCTGCTGATGAAATACATCTACAAAGGCTTTGAGAGACCTTCAGAAAACAGCAGCGCTGTCCTGCTGCAGTGGCACGAAAAGGTAAATATTCCCAAACTATTTTGTAGACATCAATTGTTGGAAAAATTGTTTTCCTAAGAGTAACAGGATGAATCCGAATTCTTGAAACGTCTTTGGAACGGTTTTTCAAGTCTGGATAAGTCTGGAAAGATGATAAAGATTAAGCTTATGCGTTCAATTACTAACATAAATGTTATTTTCAATAATACCCAAATTTAATGAAACACATTGGTAAAATACGACTTGTCAATAAGTGGAAAAATGTGCAAGATTTAATCCCATGATGTTAACTTGTATTGTGTTTTCAGGCTCTGGCTGCTGGAGGCGTGGGCAGCATCGTCAGGGTACTAACGGCGAGGAAAACGGTCTAAAAGCAGAGCGCAGCGGCACGTCACATCACCGACACGCTGCACTGTTCCTCTACCAGAAGCTGAAAGAAAAATCCCATTATTGTTCTTTTTACCCACTGAGAAGCTGATTTACTTGAGGCAAAAATGTAGGACTTGAAATGTGGGTCAAAGCGAGTTTGAAAGCTGATTTTTTTTTTCCCCCTTCTTTTTCAATCATCACAGCCTAAAGTCCTCACAGGGTGCTAAAAATACCTTCCAACTGCTTCTATATGCTGATCCCTTTCCACCAGTGTTGCCCAACTCTGAGATGAGTGTTTGTAAAAAGCGGGGTACCTCTGCATTTGAGCAGAAACGCTGGTGGAACTTCAATAATCAAACATTTTCTATTCATATTTGCTCTGGGTTATGTTGTTTTAGCTTCAAATCTGAGTGAATAAAAGCAGTAAATCCTCTGAGAGCAACACTCAAGGTATGGGCGTCTGCAGAAAAGCACAGTTACAGATGGCGGGTGATAATATGAGCCCTGGGGGTCGGCATTCACCCTGGGGGCTGCTGGGGAAGGATTAATACCCACGATGCATCTCATGGTAATCCCACTTTGCAGTTTTCTCACATCCATATGCTTCCCTCTGCTTCTGAACAGGGCATTGTGTGGCTAAATGGTACTGTTTACAAGAAAGTGTCGCAATGAGAATATGTGATTATATTTTAAGATTAATTTAACCTTAAAAAAAATCAGCATTATTCTTTACTTAATTTTTCTCATATCCCCACTAAATTGAAATTAAAAATAAATGTGGTTCGATAATATTAAAGCTTTTCTGTTGCAGATTAGATTTTTGTTTCGCTGTATGTTAGAGGGGATTAATTTGAGATGTTTATATTGTTTGCATGATCCCAATTTTGAAATTTAAAATCATACCCGTCTTTTCTACGCAAAATATATTTTTTTGGTATTAAATTCCAAGTTAATTTTATGCATTACGTTTTTTAAAACATCCTCTTGACTGCAGATTCTTTAACAACCACAAAGTAGCAGCAGGACTAATTAAAGTACATTTTCTAAGATGTTTTGTCTGCCTTATAGGGTAGACTATCTATTGCCAAATCTTTTGTTTTTCTTTCATTTGAATTAAGTAACCTTTCGGTGGTTATTAGCTGAGCTTGTGTATCAGATGCAAGGTCTGTTGTGGTTCAACATGTTGCAGTTTTGGAAAACGCATCATCAGCTGGGAAAGCACTCACTGAAGTTTACTTATTTTATCCAGTATTTTATTCTCTGGTTGCTTTTTGAATATAGATTACATTTTAGTTTTGTGATCAGTTATGATGCATCCAAACATTAGTTACAGTTTCTAATGCAGTAATGATATTTCACGTGAAGCCAGAGACGTCTGATGATTTCCTCTGCTTCATGTAGTTCTTCTGTGATGCTTTTCAAACCTGGAGGTGAGAAGAGGAACAGAGAAAACCTATGCGCTAACTGCCTTACTCAAATGTTTCTTTTTTATGTTTGTGCTTTTTTGGAATAAATAAAAAGTATGACTGCTGATCATATTTTCACCTTGATTTTTTTATTGTGGTTTATATAATTAGCCCACAGTTTCTGACGGCTTAGAAAAATATCCTAGAATTGTACATATTTATGGGTCACAAGTGCATCATCACAGTCACCTAGAAGCAATTCAGATTGGCCAATTACCGTATTTTCCGGACTATAGAGCGCACCTCACGATAAGCCGCATCACCCACAAAGTTTAAAAAAAACTGGAAACGTACATGTATAAGCTGCGCCGGGCTATACGCCACTGGTCTCTGTCGTGCCTGCTGCTAGCATGTGCTTGTTCTAGAATCTAAATGAAAATCAGCTTTTTTCTTTGATTTCCAATTTTGACTTCCAATGATTCACTTCCTGCTAGAGAGCCCTCTGGTGGCTGAAGAAAAAGCCACAGCACCGGGCGATAAGCCGCATGGTTCAAAGCGTGGAAAAAAAGTAGCGGCTTATAGTCCGAAAAATGCGGTAATATTCTCACCTTAATGTCTGAACAGCCAATTTTTTTTTAGGATGTCATTCATTAAACAGAAAAGTTTTTGCTTTTCAGTTACATTTACAGACTTTCTTGTTTACACTTTACCAGATATCTGCTTAAATGTTAACATCCACATTTTTGCAGATGACCTGGTGATGTTTACGAATGCAGAGATTCTTTTCGATTCTCACATTGTTTCTAAATCAACATCATGGTTGAGTTTTTATATCTCGTTTTTCACAAAATAAGTTGTTTTTAAAATTCTTCAAAGAAAAAAAGAGGAATTTGTGGTATTTTTTGTATGCGACACTGATTTTGACATCACAGGACTGTGGGGTGTTAAACCCAAGCAGAGAAGCAATGCCAATGGTGGTGTTGGGTTTTCAATGAATTGATAAATATTGATTTTTGTTCAAAATTTGCATATTTGCGCATTGTGACAATGTTTAAAAATTTTATACGCATACATCAGTAGTTTGTGTTGCTAGGTGACTTCTGCTGCAGGCATGAATATTTTCAGTGTAGTTTATTAAATTTTTATTACAAAAACTAATAAACTTAGGAGAGGTACTGCATCACAATTTGAGCTAAAGCATTATGTACAAGTTAAAATAAAATACATCCCAGTAATTCCTGGAAAGAACAAAACTGTTGCTGATGGAGCAGTTTCCATGACAACAAAACAAATGAAAACTTTCTGGAAACCTCTAATTTCCAACATGAGCACCATGTGTCTCTACTAGTAAATGAAGTTCAGTTGTGTTGATGTTCAAGCACTTTCCAGTAAAGAAATATTAGGTAGTTGGAATTACACATTGACTATAAGGAAACCTACCTTATAAATACATTTGAATGATGTGAGAAAATGTGAAGTCAAAATATAAAAAAACTAAAATAATCGATTCCTTACAGACTGGCAAGAGCTTATAGGGATTAGAGGAAAAGATCAGTTTTACCCCCGTTTCCTCAGTCTTTCATGTTCCCATTAGTGTTACATCCATACATCGTCAGAACTGTAGCCGCTTACCGTCCTCACACATACTCATCAGTCTTTCAGTCTTCATACTGCGGTGGCCAAAAGTCCAAACACCACATCACATCACTCTCACCTTACTGTTGTTCTGCAAGCTGAAGGCGCATTTCAACCGCACATCTTCATCTCACGTCATTTAAAGTGCTCTCAGTAAGGGTAGGCAGAGACAGCGATGTATACGATGAAGGTCGTCTTGTACTCAATGGCGCCGTCCTCGCTGTAAGAGAGTGCTCGCACCTTCATGCGGTACGTGTGCGGCTCTCGCAGCGGCCGCGTGGTGAACAAAACACCTTTCATGTTCTCGTCCCGGAGGGTGAAAGGCAACGTGACGTCCTCGTCCACCACCAGGAAGGTGGTTCTGGGGTGCATCACGCCATCCTGTGTGTAGGCCACCAACCTGATGAGATCCTGGTTGGCGGCAATGCCAAAAGGCAGAGACAGCAGCTTGTACTCCAGCGCATATGGACTCAGTGTGCACTCCAGGTCGTTCGGTGGGCAGTTCTTCAAACAGAACCTACAAGGTGAAAACCGCATATGCATAATAAAATTAGTTTTGAACTTGCTGTGAGACGTTTGATTTCACAGCAAGTTGAAATCAAACTTGCTGTGATTCATCTTTATTCAGATGAATAAAGATCTGAATCTGATTGTCTACCCTGTGGCTGAATCCCTCTGGTAGTCCGGAGGACATGGTGTGTCGATGCACTGGTAGCTTCCTCTTGTGTTGAAGCACATCCGATTTACTCCACACTGGATGTTCTGCTCCAGACACTCGTCTATATCTGGAGATATAGCAAATGGAGAGTGTAGAGGTCATCTCTCAATCCAATGTTTTGGTTGATTGTTCAGTAAAAAAATCAAACTTTTAAATCAATTGCAGAATCTTTGTGCCTCTGCAGCCCCCAGATTCAAGAGATTAGAGTTTCACCTTGACATGTTTTCCCATTAGCCATCAGGCGGTAGCCAGCAGGACAGAGACATCGGTGGCTCCCTGGTGTGTTCACACACTCATGCTGGCAGATGTCCCTCACTTCACACTCATTGATATCTATTGGTGCCACACAAAGAAACACAAAGCACAGTTTTCTTCCCTATTTGTGACAAATTTAAAGCGCCAAGCAGCATTACGTCTTTAAAGTTTTTCTGTTAACTCTTCTTCCTCGTGTCAGCATCGCCCGGTCTACATAGTTACCTAAGCAGCGGCCAACCCTGGACTCAAAACCTTCCTTACAAGCAGGAAAATCCTGCCTTGACCGGCGTTTGTGAGCCTCTCTCCGGTTACGGTTCATGTAGCGCCTATTTGTGGCGGTGAAGGAGTTGTAGCTGTGAGAAGCAAAGCTGTGGTACAGTCGCTGGTTGGGTGCTTGTTCAGAAGAGGACTGGGACGTGCGGTAGCCATACGAGTAACTTTCGTAGGTGGGTAGACGCTCCAGCCCAGCGCAGGACTTGCCATCTCCCAGCAGGTGGCGTCCTGGTGGGCAGGTGCACTTGAAACTACCAGGAGTGTTGATGCACTCATGGGCACAGGGCTGAGGGAGCCGCTCACACTCATTTATGTCTGCCCTCAGTGGAAAGGAAGACCAGCACCAGGAGAAGATGGAAGAAATATAGGAGGGGAAAGAAAAGAAGAAAGTGAAGAAATAACATATTAGGAGTAAAGAAAGATAAGGACAGAGAGGGGAAAAATGGAATATATTATTTACCTCACTGCATTATAGTACATTTTCATGTTTATTGAGAAAAGCATTGAGACTATACAAGGCATCGACAGGAAGGTTCAGTTAACAATGTCAACACCCTTGAAGTTTTACTTTAAACTACTCTGACGCTACAAGGTTAAAGGACAATATCTATTAATCATGGCATCGCTCTTCTGAAAATAAAGCGGCCATGCTAAACGTCTGTAGCAGTGTGTCTGGCAGGCAAAGTGCAGCTGATATTAGCTTTCATTTTCTATATACAAAACTAGGTATGTCATAAAAAGACAGGGTTCATCCAGGATTAATACAACAGATAATATGGAGCTGAATGCCAAAGCAAAACCAGATAAGAGCTGTGTCCAAATGCAAAGGTGACAGAAAGGGCAGAATTAAAAGAAGAGGCATACAAAGAGCAGTGGTGCTGGTCTTTTCAGATTATTTTTACATTCATTATGTCTAAAGACCTGGCTGTATAATGAAGTCATATGAGCAAAACAAAAGCTAAGAGTTACACTTAAAAATAAATCAACATGAAAGATAAAATAAATCTCTTTCTGATAATCCATCCTGGGCATTTTCAGCATTTTTGTGCTTCAGCCATTCACAGTTTTTCATACAGATGTGGAGAGAAGTAAGGAAGGCAGCTGAAAGCACTGTGAAGGAAGATGTGAAACGTGTTGAGGAAGTTTAAAAAGATGCCAAAAAATAAAGCAAATGAAAACAACTGCAGTTCAAAACAATTGTAAAATAAATACAAAAATGCTGAAAAATACTTCCACTTACAAGCAAAGCCATAAAGAAAACACAGCAGCTTTTCCTTCTTAAAATGAAGTGATAATATGCAATGTTGTTCTGCAAAGCAAAGCAGTTGCTTTTTGTGAATACTCAGCAGTTTTCATAGCAGCATCTGGTCACATGTGCATGCAGTGGATGGATATGGTGGAAGATGATTTTTAAAATTTTATTTTTAGCTTAAATGAAAAGACCAACTTATAAAAATTGCAGACAGAAGCACAGGAGCTTTAGGCAAGTGCAAAACTGAAATGAGCAAAACTGACAGTTAAAATAGCTTGTCATTATGTTGCAGGTTTATCTTTCTTATAATCCAAAATACTTTAATTGAATGCAGCTTCTTTGTTTCTTAAGCTGGGATTTTTACGCACCGACACATGGGCGTCCTACTCCCTGAGATCTGAAACCACGTGGACATGTGCAGTGGTAGCTGCCTCTGGTGTTCTCACAGATCTGGTTGAATCTGCACTGATGCGTCCCATCTCTGCACTCGTCGATGTCTGAAAGCAAGAGCCAAAGAAAGCATAGTCTCTGAGTGCTTATTCACGTTTCCTCTTTAGCTGACACCGTCTGTCTTGAGCTGCCAGATACTCACCCACACATGTGCCGTTCCCACTTTTGGTCATGCCACTGGGACACAGATCAATGCAGGTGTAACCACCTCGCGTGTTTTTACACTGTTGATCCAAACGGCAAACCCTCTGCCTGCACTCGTTTATGTCTGAGAAAATATAAGGCAAGAAAAAATGGCTTAGACATTAAAAAACTCTTTTCCCCATAAAAAAGATTTTAAAAATGACTTGATTACTTATTAAAATACTTCAAGACAACCATGTGCCATGTGCAGTGAATTAAAGATCCTTCAGTAGTGACCTGGCCATTTTTTCTATGTCCTGTTTTCACACGTGTTGTTAAGATGTTAGTAGGCTGATTTATTAACTTTTTCTGCATTAACTTAGAAGAAGGTCTGACCCAATCGGTCACTAAAATTATGATCACACTCTCTTGTTGAGTGCAAGAAACTATTGCTCTGTGTTGACAGAAATATAAACCTGTGCATCATCAGAGGTACTATAGTACTTCATAATGTGGATCTGGATGAATGCATGCATGTAGAGTAAAAGTGGGCCAAAAGCTGACCCCTGGGGAACTCCACCTGAACCATTGGTTGCTTAGGATTCCAGTTCTAATCGTTTACTTTTTGATTGGTCAGGGTAGTTGACTCACCTATGCACCGTCTGTTCCTGAGCTGAAAGCCTGGTTCACAAGCACAACGATAACTTCCTATGGTATTCACACATTGCTGGTTACACGGCTGGGACTCCAAACACTCGTCCACATCTGAGGATTATACAATGAGTTCTAATGAAGACAGATCACAAATTCAGCCATAAAATAATTAGCTACATCTGTTGCAGTACCGGTGCAGCTGAGCCCATCAGCCGTTCTCCTGAAGCCACGGCCGCAGCGCATTAGACATCGATAGGAACCAATGGTGTTTTCACAGTCTTGTCCACCATGGCACATGTTTCCCCCGAGGGAGCACTCATCAATGTCTAAAACACAGACAAAGAGCAAATCAAAAGCACAGTAGGATGTGAGAATCAATGCAATGCCTGGCTGCACATTTCACACCTTGGCAGGTTTTGCCATCAGCTGATATGGTGAGGCCATGCGGACAAGAGCAGTAGTAGGTTCCCACTGTGTTGTGGCAGGTGTGAGAACAGGGATTCCCAACATCACACTCATTTTCATCTGCAGCACAAAGAGCACAGAAATAAACTCCAGCGTAAGTACAATCAAACAGGCCTATTTAATGTGACATTAGTTATAGCTGGTATTGATGTTTTGTTTTGGCATAAAAGCAGCACCATGTGGTGGAATAGACTTCACCTGTACAGTAAGGCCCAGCAGACACCAGGGTGAAGCCATGAGGACACTGGTTGCTGCGATCACCTGGAACAAACCAGTATAAAATCACAATAAAACCTAAACTGGAAGTACGACGGAAGTCCTAATGACTTTACTTAAAAACACATTTCAAGAAGTCGGCATAATCCCGACTCTGGATAAGCGGAAGAAAATGGATGGATGGATGGTTAAATGTAATTTTAAACTTGGGCAAAACTGAAAGTAAAGTTAATTGGAGCTCTTTTAAACTGGAGTTTAACAAAAGTTAATATTCAAAGTAGGAGACCATCTACAGTTAGATAAAAGAATAACATCTATGAAAACCCGTGTGTTTAGTCTATATGTAACTTATTTATGTATATGGGAATTAAATATAAGTAATAAAAATAACAGCTTAAAAAATGTAACAAAACAATCAATTTCTGGTAAGGAATAAGTTAGGAAACTCCCATATGTCTTCCCCTTGAAATAGCTGCAATCAATCATTGGTCTATTACATCAGGCGCACATGATTAAAACATCATGACTCAGTAATTGGAAGGATGCTTAAACTTAAACTACCACAATGGCCGTCTGGCTTTCCATGCAAGTTTAACCTGAAAGCCGACTGCAATGTGTGTCTTCATAGGATCTTGCTTTGCTCATCTCCACCTTTGGTTATACTGGCTTGGATGCTATATTCCAGCACTTCCTCCAGGGGGTAGTAGAGAGCACTGATGGCCGAGGCATGGAGCATTTCTACCAGGAAGGGCATCTTTCCTTTAGTGCGATCATAGGAGATCGTGTGGTTCCAGGAGTAAGGCACACTTTCCTTGTCAACGGTGAACATGCGGGTGGACAGAGCGTACAGCTGACCGGGACCGGTCTGGATGTAATCCTCTGTGTAGTCCTAAACAAATACACAGTTCATCAGTTCACCAAAAAATATTCATTATTGCTTTTAAAAACATCTCAGATATTTAAGTTTTTCATCAAATGCAAGACACACTTTTCTCTCCTTGTTTTATTTAAGATACTAATTTAGCAAGAAGTGGAAGAAAAACAAAACAAATACAAGACAAAAAAGAATTTTAGGTTTAGTGGAAAACGGCAGTGACAGGTAGAATACGTTAAAGGCAACAAAACAGACTTTTTGTATAACAAAATATACTTCTTCTCAGTGGTAAAATTAATCTTCTTTGTCCTTTACTAAAAAATTGCAACTGAAAAATACAAACAATGTTTTAAACTTGATATCAACAAAATAGGAGTTTTGAATTAATTCATATGAAAAAAACTTTCATGTCAGACATGAAAATAAAAAGAATGTGACCTGAATTTTGTTAAAGCGGAAACAAAACTGATAAGTAAATTGATGTTATGCTAAATAAGGTAATTTTCAACAACCGGCAGTTTGTTTAAACTCAGTTTCTGAGTTTAAAATTGTCCCTTCAATGTAAAGGAAGAGGCAGATTTATTTAAAAACATAAAAAAGTTCTTTCAGAATTTTTGCAAACAAATTTTTCTTCATAATTCTCTCCTTAAAATAGTTTTCCTGTTACCTTGATGTTTATGTCAGCATGTGAAGGGATCTGCAGAATATGGCCGTTAACTACAATGTCCAGGAGCAAAGCGCCATCAGAGTCCAGGCCTCGAGCAACATGGGTCATCCTCAGGATTTCACCTGGCAGAATCCAGTTCAACTAAACTTCAGTTACCCAATTAAATGCATTTTTAACGTGTGTTTATTTGAACATGACCAGGACCTACCTGTTGCAAACTCCACCTGCGTCTCTCGCCGGAAGACACCGCCTGTCAAAGTGTAGCCATTAACAGCCTCTCCTATTTCCTGTGCAGTGGTCCAGTAGATGGGGTTCAGTATGGAGATGAGCTTCCTCATCGCAGGACCTTTAAGTTAAATGTTATGCATTCAGTTTTACAATCAGAGTTTAAAGGAACGGTGCACCTTTGGGTGAAAAGGAGGTGTGTGTTCAAGGCTGACCTAAGGTTCTTGGTACATTTGAAATAGTGGCTTTGATGGTTTTGCTGCCCGAGTTGCTGTCAGTGATTGTGGCATTTAGGAAGGCGATGCCAAACTCAATGTCATTAATGTTTCCTATGATGCTTCCTCGAGTTTTATGAGGCCCACCTGACAGACAGAGAAATGTTTATGACTGTGAATTGTCGAAACACAAGAGACTTTAACAAATCAATCACAATTAACGGCCAGACAACACATATATAACTATGTCTTGACTTTTTACGCGCTTGCAGTTTTATACGAGGAGATTCTCAAAATGTAAAAATCCTAGAAAATATCTCACTGAGAGCACAGGACCAGATGCAAAATTTACACAACAGAAAACACATTTTTGTTGGTTTCATACCAAGAATTGTTGACCTAATTCTAATTATATCTAATAATATAATTAGAATATTAGTAGATATTCTACTGAAAGAACATCTACTATTAGATATAGTAGATAACTTTTCACATCTGGTGTGGACTTCATGTCAATATCCTAATGAGAAATATATGTCCTGAGAATCTGGTTGACATCTTGTCTGGATGACAACCTATTTGTATCTTAGCATCCATATTTTACAGAGATAAATTTGACCACATATGCAATCATGACATTACCTGGGCATGCCTGATTGTTGCACCTTGATAGCTGAGTTGGGTCACCTGGACAAGAACGGCCACCGTTACTGGGAGGCGGGTTATTACAAAGTCGGACACGTGTCCTTTCTCCTCCGCCACAGGAAGAGGAGCATCCTCCCCATGACTGCCATGAGCTCCAGTTACCATCCACTGCAATACATCACAAAAACAGAGGGTTTCATAGCAGTCAAGTAATTGTTAATGGATGAAACCAAGACCAAAGACGGTATGGGGCTGACTCACCAGGACAGTCTGCAGTACTACATTTCTGCATCTGTGAATCGGCTCCTGCACAAGCTCTCCCACCATGAGAAGGTCGAGGGTTATCACAGGTCCTGTAGCGCCTCATCTGACCTCCGTTGCATGTCTTGCTGCAGCTGCCCCAGCTACTCCACTGTCCCCAGTTACCATTGACTGACAAACAGTGAAAATAGAGAAATAAGTCAGAGCAAAAAGTTTGTTTTTTTACAAGTGCTTTATTTTTATCATTCAAAACTCACTTGGACAGGGGTCTCCATTGCAGAAATCAGTGTGCAGGTCATTTCCTTCACACTTTCTGCCACCATGCTGAGGGGCGGGGCTTGCACAGAGGCGTGCCCGCTGTCTGCTCCCACCGCCACAAGAAACACTGCAGGGCCCCCAGCTCATCCATGACGACCACTTTCCATCCACTGGACAAAAACAGAAATATTAGAGGTTCAGGTTATTTATAGCAACTGTAACAACTTTACAACCACTTTCCATCAACAGGCATGTTACATATACAGTATATTACATTTTTAAAGACTTATAGAAGCCCTGTCAGGATGGAAAATGTACAACTCCAATAAGTTTTAAAAATGTGAGTATGAGTAAAACAATCTACCAGTGGAACAAGTACTTTTAAAAAAACAATATTAAGGAATTACTTACTTAAAACAAGCTCCTATATCTTGCTGAAAAGTTACTTGTAAGTCAGTTTTGTCTTATTTCAAGTATAAGATATATGCATTAGAAACTAGACCAAAAATACTGAATAAGATTTTGTGTTTTTGCAGTGAAGGTCTAAGTTTACTTTATTCCAACAGCCTCTTACCAGGACAGGGCTTCTCCTTGCAGACTTGTGATTGGGTGTCTGTGCCTTCACACTGCGGGCCGTCGAATGCTGGAGGAGGATTGTTGCACAGTCGGATCCTGGATTGTACGCCCTGACCACAGGTCTCACTGCAGGGGCTCCAGGACAGCCAAGAACCCCAGTTACCCGACACTAAGAAAGCAAAACAAATTATGCTGAGTAGCAAGTGTTTCTCTAAGATATAAACTAAACTAGTTTAGATGTTTTAACTGTAAACCTTCCAACCTGGGCAGGGTCTGATACTGCACATTATAGCTTCCACTGCCTTCCCCACACATGTTCTGCCCCCGTGCTGAGCGGGTGGGTTACTGCAGCTCCGGACCCTCGTTTTGTTGCCCTGACCACAGGTCTGT
Organism: Phalloptychus januarius; assembly: GCA_902982915.1. Classification (NCBI taxonomy): domain Eukaryota; kingdom Metazoa; phylum Chordata; class Actinopteri; order Cyprinodontiformes; family Poeciliidae; genus Phalloptychus; species Phalloptychus januarius. Next base: position 5,165,116 of record CADWAE010000076.1, on the reverse strand, counting down.
GAGCACTCCTCCCAGGGAGACCACTGTGACCAGCTGCCATCCACTTTGCAAACAACAAAAGTTTGGGATTAGAATTTTTATTTACACACAGACCAGAACATTTGTCAAACATTATTAATAAAATACCTGGACATGCTTTCTCCTGACAGCTGCGTGTTTCTGTGTCTGATCCTGCGCAGCGGCGGCCTCCGTTAGCAGGTAAAGGATTGTTACACCGCCTGACTCTTTTCTGGGTGCCGGCGCCACAGGAAACGCTGCAGATGCCCCACTCAGTCCACTCAGAATATCCACCATGAACTGCAAAATGAATCACATTGTTTACGTTTGTTATTTTCTGATTCACCAACTCAGAAACTAAAGAAACAAAAGTTAACAGTTTTTCATAGTTGCATAGTATTAAAAGTTTTTACCAAGTATAAAAAGTGGAATAATAATCGTCATCTTACCGCGAACAGCGAGAGCGACGCTGACCACCACTGATCCGAGTAAGTTCCTGGCCACGCATTCATATTCAGATGTGTCCTCCTTTTGGGCACTGGTGATCCGGAAGGAGCCATTGGACAGGGTGGAGAAGCGGTCGTTTGCCAGCAGGGGGCGTCCATGTTGGGTCCACTCTATCATGGGTACTGGCTCACCCTCTGCTTTACAGCTCAGAACCACAGTGGTGCCTGCATCCACAACCGTTCCAACTGGCTCCACAGTTATAACTGGTGCTCCTGATGGGAGTGGCTGTTAGATTAACTCTCCCAAAGACTCTTCTCTTTCTTTTTCTTTCCACAAATTAAATGTTATTACAGCTACACTGGAGTGAAAAAGGCTAAAGCTTACTCTGAAGTGTAAGGGTGACGCTTCTTTCCACAACCCCAGCATCGTTTGTTGCAACACACATGTAGCTGCCCGCATCTTCACTCTGTCAAATGCATTTTAAAGAAATAAATATTGTGCATCATTTCATGATGCAACAATAAACGCCAGTGTATTGTATTGGGTTTTTAAGTGCAAAATCTCAAATGGAGGGAAAGTTTTTTCAAATATTTTACCAATAAAAGTCAGAAAAATGTGTCATGTATTTCTATTCAATTTCTTACTCAAGAGTTTGTGTGGCCATATTTTACTGCAAAATTACAAACAGAAAAAAATTAAGAATTAATTTAAGAAAATTGACTCAAATAAGTCTGCACATCTGAAAGTTAGCATGCTTGTTGTTTATCATTTTCCATTTTCTAATTTTTGAAATATGATCAATCAACAGTGTTCCATGAGCTCTTGCAACTTGGGGTATTATTTTGCAGCCTAACCCTTCTTTAACATTTTCTTTCTTGGTATTATTGATGCATTTTGCCCAATACTGAAACTCTGATCAGTTGCATTCATTCTGGACTCTAAAAACTGATCACATTGTACCTGAAGGCAGTTGGTTGTCCTGGACTTTAGTTAGGGCATCTGAAAAAAGTGGGTGAATGCAAATGCGTGCTAGACTTTTTTACGAAAAAAGAAAAGTTGATAAATCACATATCATTTTCAGTCAGATTTGTGCTTTTTTTAAATTTTTGGCAGAATGTAAAAAGGTTTTTGCAAAGCACAGTATTTCCTCAACTAAATTTTTTACAGGTCACTTCCTACCACTGTGCCATAGATGACCAGCGAGCCGTTATCTAGCTGACGGATTCGGTTGTTGATCTGGATGTTGATGCCATTTTTGCTCCACTGGATAGTTGGCAGCGGCTCGCCTCGAACCTCACAGTTCAGGACGGCATTACCACCAAGAGGTTCAATTCGATTGGCGTGGAGGTCCCCATCGATTATCGGAGGCTCTGGAGAATACATTATTAAATACATTTACTAGAATCCATTAGAAGATAAAACTAAACGATGCATATTTCAGGAGAGTTAATGTGTAATAGACACGACTGTTAAATGGAATATGCATTTCTATCAATATTTGTCACTGTGGTTAGATCACAAACATGATTTTTTCACCATTTTCCATAACTATTAAATTATCCATTTACAAGAATCTGTTAATTCTCCCATTGTAAAAGTGTGATATTTGACAATTTTACAAGATTTAATTTGAAAAAATATGTAAAAATTAAGTATAGTATGTAAATAAGTTTTATTTACTATAAAACTGAGGTATAAAACCTAATAAGCTACATTTTTTTTCAAAGAATCTAGAAGGTATTGCGGCTTTACAAACACGTTGGGGAGAAAATGTCTCCTTTAATTGCAAAGTTATTGTTTTTACCCCAAAAGCTGGACTTTAACTTCGGCCTCCACAATGAACTAATCTGGATTCTTTACTTGCAGCCTTTTAACAGAACCTCACTTCAAACCTCAGAACAATCCCCTTATGAATGTTTCATAAGAGTTTGCTTTACCTTTAACGTAGACGAATCCCACAGACTTGATTGTCCCCACTCTGTTTTCAGCTACACATGTGTAGGTGCCAGTGTCTTCCTTACTTACTCTCTCTATCACAAGCTCACTGTGGCCATTCACATGATTATTGTGGACTAAAGCCATGAAACAAGCACAAAGAAAACACATTTAAAGGTGATGAAATACAAAGAAATATCAAAAAAATTATGACAACAACCAATTTTGTAATAAATCATACCTGGGATATTTTTGTTGTTCATGATCCATTTAATGTTGGGTGTTGGGATTCCACTGACTCCACAGGTCAGCACGAGTCGCTCTCCTTTGTTGAGAGAAACATCTGTGAGCAGTTTGATGAAGGAGGGGTGAGTATGAACCGCCAGCGTCACCGTCCAGCTGTCCTCCCCGACTGAATTTGTTGCGACACAAGTGTAGCTGCCGGCATCTTCGGGCTGGTACATTATTAAAACACAACAATCTTGTTAATCCACAAAAATGTATATGAACTTGTGTGAAGAGATGAGTAAAAACACAAGCATTTCCAGTAAAGCCTAGCCTGTGTTTTCATACCTGAGCGCTGTCAATCATCAGCTCCCCAGAAGGCAGAATGGTGAACTCCCCTCGGCTGTCGCTGAGAGGATTCCCGTCTTTTTTCCAGGACAGTTTGGGTTGTGGGATGCCCTCCGCCACACACATCAGCTGAGCCTGACGTTTTTCCACAACAACAACCTCCTGCTTTTCACCACTGATAGAAGGAGGAACTATAATATAATAATAAAAAAAAGCACAAGAATATATTTTCTTCACAAACTGCCTGAACTGTAAGTATATAACAGTAAATAAATTACTGTTTGGATATCCCTATATTAATATTATGCATGCAGTTCATACAGTGGAGATGAACTGATTCCCTGGTTTTTTGACTCATTTATAAAAATTTAATCTGCCAGTTCCAACTTTAGGATTTTCCAATTACTCAAAGATGTAAAATAAACTAAGACATAAGAAAATCCTTTAAATTGATTAGTTACTACCAAGAGCAGAGGCAAAATTCCATGGCACAGTGTTGACATATTTTTGACATCTTATACTAGAAATTAATGTGGCTAAGATGGCACTCTATGCATGTGTTGTCCACATAATTTAGATCCTGAAAATGATGGCCAACATTTCCAAACTCAGCTTTTTCATTGAAGAGTCGAAAGGCTAAAACTGTGTTTTATCTGGAAGTCTTGCTTCTTCTCTCAGTCACCCAAAGTCAGAATGAAATAGCCAAGCATGTCATACAAAGTATACATGCTTCTACTAACTTCATTTTAAACACATTTATGATAAAAGTACAAGAGTCCTTCAGTAACTTTGTAAAAGATTTAAGTAAGGCCTTCATATAACCACTCTATAGGATTCTGAATGCTGCTTAATCAACTGAATTTAAGATATTAAATGGGAGATTATGTGACATGCAGAAATCTGCCTCAGCACCACATGGCAACCCAACTCACCTTACTGTTAGGTCAAACAGCCATGTTTCTATTTTTCTTCCACAAACTTAATTTCTGTGTCCAGAAATAAAAAACAAACAAACTTGAATACAATGTGTCAGTAGGTTATCTAGTTTCATGTGGAAGCTCTTAGTATGGTGCATTCACTGGTAAGAAAGAAAATGGGATTTTTGATTTCCTGACCAATCATTGCCATTCAACTTGAATAACACCAATGATTTTTAATCAGACCTCTACATGAAATTAATATTTTCTCTAAAAACCCAGGTAGTAATCAGATATAAAACACAAAAGCACCACAAAGTATTTTTTTTATCTCTGAATAATAACATTCAGTTTTCAACTTACTCTGTACAGTAAGTGTCATATCCAAGCTGTCAATGCCTGCAGGATTGGCAGCAGTGCAAGTGTATCTTCCAGCGTCACTCTGCTGAACGAAGGTGATCTGCAGGGATCCTGAGCTGAGCAGCCGCTGGTGTCCGGAGTCACTCAGCAGCTGCCCGTCTTTGTGCCATGTGATGGAGGGTGGAGGCGATCCTACAGCTTTGCAATGAAGAGTTACAGAGGAGTCCAAAGGTGCAAGATACGCCTGACTCTCTGAACGGATCACTGGAGTAACTGCAAACAGAAAGTTCATTTACTCAGACATTAGAAAGTGTGGTCAGAAAACTAATGGTAGAACACTGCCTCCTCTGATTAAAGATATTATTTGTTCAAATATAGAGTAAATCTTCTAGAGATTTCTGTGAGGAAAAAGTTAGCTGTTTTAATCAACATCGTGATTATGTGCTACCCACCTTGCACTCTGAGTTTGGTCTTGCCCAGTGCAGTGCCTGCAGGGTTTTGTGCTACACAAATAAAGGTCCCAGAGTCTGCTAGAGATGCCTTGGAGATCTGGAGACTTCCATCAGGAAGTATCATATAACCTTCACCTAAAGCAAACCAAGAGATTCATGTTTGTGCTAAGTGTGGAGCAGAGGAGAAAATGCAAGTCTAAAGCTTTTGACAAAAGAAAATCTGCCAGGCATTTGCATTCAGTGTACTCCAATCCCCTGAATAAAATAAAATTCCTGTTTGGGAAGCAACATCAACTTGTGTAACTTATTGTCATGATAAATCCAGGTGCTCTGTGAAAGTCTCAAAGGTTTATTGCTAGAGAACAATAGTGCATAAACGACTTCATGAAGATTGAGGAACCAGTGGATTGCAGAAACGTCAGGGGATACAATTACAGAGAAGTCTAAAGCAGGGTTATGATTCAAAAATATACTGCAAGCTTTAAACCTGTCATGGAAAACAGTTCAGTCCATCATCAAATAATGGAGACTGTGTTTCACAATTACAAACCTGCCAAAAAAAAAGACTGTCTACTGAAAACTTAAGAGTCCAGTCAGGGAAAGCATTAATTAGAGAAGAGGACAGACGACCCATGGGAACTTTGGAGGAGCTGCAGGGATCGACAGCTCAGATGGGAAAATCTGATGACTAATGAATCTGATCAGTTATTAGTTGTACAGTAATCAGGGCATCATTGAGGAATGTCATGAAAAACAGAAAGAAAGGATGAAAACTTACATAACCTCTCAATAAAAACATTATAGTTTCTGGTGGGACTGCAACAAAAGCTGAAAATATCTCCAGAGGTATTGATATTTTTGGGTGGCACTGTAGAAGAAGTGATTACCAGAGGCAGGTATGTTGATGCCCTCCTTCTGCCAGGTAATGGAGGGTCTGGGTGAGCCTGTGGCTCTGCAGGGCAACGTAACGGCGCTATTGTAGATCACGTCCAGTGTGGAGGGATGGGACTGGATCACTGGCAGCTCTGAAGAGACGAACGGAGAAAAGATGGTGCCACTCGTCATCTGTCACACTTTACAGTAAAAGTGCTTTTTAGTTTTAGAATTTATATTTTGGGTGTAATTATGACTGTCTTGCATCCAGCTTCAGTTTAGAAATCAGTTGGAAATAAATCAGAAATAATAATAGAGTAGCAATAAAACATTTGGCATTTAATTATACATTTTAGAGTTTTCTCCTTCAAAATACAGTTTTTGAAAAAGTTTTGCTAACTGATTTTGAGCAGTATTTGCAGTGTTGTTTGACTTCTCAATAATTCGATAGGATTCATGGAGCCCTAATGTAGCTCATAAATTCATAATGCTGATTTCTTGCAAAGGAATCCAATAACTTATGCCTTATTTGTGTTTGCATTGTGTATTAACTTTATTAGTAAAGTACTTATAAAGCTACAGCTTGTTACAGTCTGCATACCCTGCACTGTTAGCTGCACATGTCGGTGTGTGGAGCCGGCGATATTTTTGGCCATGCAAGTGTAGCGTCCAGCGTGACTCAGCTGAGCAGCAGGGATCTGTACTTGACCTGAGGAAAGAGAAAGACAACAAATAAACTGATATGCTTCACATCAGTTACAAAAGTTCAGATGAATCATGCCAGTAAATGCTCTATAGCATTTAAAATGACATAAAGCATTAATAATATTGAAATATTTAACTAAAATTATAGAATATGTTTTGCATAAATAAAAGTTTAACCTGTTGGCAAAATGTTGTACCCTTCCCCTTTACTGAGAAGCTTCATGCTGCCTTTGCTCCAGTGGATTGCAGGTGCAGGCACTCCAGTTGCAGTACAAGCAATAACCACCGGGGACAGTCTTGTCACAACTATATCTGTGGGTTCATCTGCTATAGATGGAGGAACTAGGACAACAAATTATTTTATGGAATTAAAAAATATATTAAGTTTTAATCAACCGCATACAACACTAAATCAAAATAATGACAAGATTGATGATATCTAAACAATTGTTTTTCTCACCAATGACTGAAAGAGCAATGAATCTGGATTCCTCTCCAGCTTCATTAGAAACCACACATTTGTATTCTGCAGTGTCCTCCACTGTAGGAGCTATAATCACCAAGGAACCTGATGATAGCAATCTAAAAAAGTATTAGGACAAATAAATGTTTTTAAGAAAATGTATGGTAACCAACGACAACCTTCTGTAAATAATAAATCTGGAATAAATATTTTTCAGCATGTGAATGGGTGACTGACTGCAAAGTGCTTTGGGGGAACATAATGTTGAAGTACAGGCAAAAGGATCCATGTTTTTCTTTTTTTTTTTTTTTTACAAATAAAAATTAAAAGCCTCTTGAGGTATGACTGTTCCACCTTTACACATCTAACGGCAGACATTTTTGAACATTTTTTTTCTACAAATGAGCACAAGATCAGTCGGATTGGTTGGAAAGTAGCTCTAGGTCTGGAATTTGGCTCGGCCAAATGTACACATAAAAATGATTTAACCTAAATTATTCCATTGCAGCTCATAGTGCGTCCAGCTGGAAGGTTAAACACTGTGCCAGTTTTAGGACTTGCAGCCTTCAACAGATGTGGTACCATTTGTAGGTTTCATCAGAGCAGAGCAGCTTCTTCTACATGTTTGCTGTGGATAAACTTTACTTTGGACATCTTATGGTTTCCTGAAACAACCATAAACATTTTTGCCACTCTTCCATTAAGGCAAAAATGTGGACAAACAAAAGTTGTCATGCTGCATTTCTGGAGCTTTTCCAAAGTTTTTATGAGCTGCTTGGATACTTGTCTGATTAATACAGATGTCCTGTAAGTTTTGGTGGTCAAATATGTTTTGGTAAATTCTATTTGTAAAATTAAATTTTCCATTTTCATAAGATTGAATGATATTTAGAAACTTACAAATCTGTGGCTTCTTTTATTGTAAACCTAATCCTGCTTTAAAGTGCATGCAAGAAGACTCCATTTATAAACTGGAGGCCTTCCAGTGGCTTTAATATATTTTTTTTGAAGTAACAGAGTAATTGAGCTGAATATTGGTGCCTGAAACACACTAAAATTTTATTTACAAAATATGTAAAACAATGTGCAATTATTTACTACATCAAATATACATGTTATTCTGAGTTGCAATGTAGACAATGAATCCACCAAAGCTTGTAGTCATATTCTGACAAAAAGTAAAAAGGTTCAGGAGGTACGAATACTTTTGCAGAGAACAGTAAATCCCAAACACCTCTCACACAACATGCCAAGAAAACATGGTTTAAAAAATATTTATGTTTTATAAATGAGTAAAGAGTGGTAGGAAACCTGAATAGACCTGTACATGTTCTGATTCTGCTCAGTACTGATGGCCCGGCCATTCTTCAGCCAGCTGACGGTGGGTTTGGGAATGCCGGTGGCTTCACAAGGTAACGTGGTCTGAACGTTCACAATTACCGTCACATTGGTGTGACTGCTGGCAATAGAAGGAGGCACTGCAAGATGAGAGGAAAACAATCGTATTGACTGCAGCTCTGCTTAGCGTTGCTTTGTTCATGCATAACTATCACGCACCATAAACTTGAAGATCGACTCTCTTGCGCTGTGTACCAGCCTGATTTGTTGCCATGCACAGGTATCGCCCGGTGTCCGTCACCTGAGCTGAGGGGATGTGCAAAGATCCATCCTCTGCAAATGTATATCTGGATAAATATTAACAAATTAGACATTGATCTGGACATTAAAATATTGTAATATAGTCATAAGAAGACGGTTTAGGAGGACATGTTCTACCTGGGGTTATTTTCTGCTATTATTGCTCCATTTTTCCTCCAGGTGACTTGAGGCGGCGGCACTCCGCTAACCACACATTCAAGAGTCGCTGGCTTGTTGATGTGTGCCACCACCGTCTGAGAGCCGTCCTTGATAGTTGGAGGTACTGATAGGACAGATGCTCATATTATTGACTTTTCATAAGACAAAATGTCTAATTTTACTGTGATTTTTTTGTTTACTTCTTAATGTCTCAAACTATTGCTTTTATTTACCGTTAACGGTCAGGTTAAACAGTCGAGTGGTCTCGCCCACGATGTTACTCGCCACACAGGTGTACTGAGCTCGGTCCGACAGAGCCGCCATGTTGATTTGTAAATAACGTCCGCCGGACAGAATACGAAGCCGTGGTGATTTCTACACACGTGAAAAACATCAATACAAATGTAGGTCAGAGCATGCATTTTACATTTGACATCATTACATAGATTTTATTCCACTTTTATTAATATTACACATTTCTATGGGTATGCTGATACACTGTGCTTCTCTATTAAGGTACAAACTAACAACGAACTATCCTATTCTATTCTAGTAATGGTTTCAGCTACTGACCTGGAGTGGTGTGCCATCCTTGAGCCAGGTCAAAGTTGGAGGTGGAACAGCATCAGACTTGCACTCCAGAATTACCTGTCCCTTCTGCAGCACTGACAGATGCTTAGTTGCGCTTTCTCCCGAAATGTTAGGGGGAACTGAGAGTAACCACACCAACAAAAAAGGCCAGATGCTATTTATGAATACAATTTTAAGTCTTTCATTCAAATATTGATAATAGTATCCATGGCTTTCATCAAACAAAAGCAAGCAAATCAATTTCTATAAATCTTTTTTTTTTTTTTTTTTACAATATCTATTTACTGGTCAAGGTTGACGGTAAACTACTGTGCAATAGGCCTAAGCATTAACACTGATGCAACACCTCAACCTCATTAAGACATAATGTTAAAAACTAATTTACAAATAATCCTACAAACTAATTTAATCGTTTTTAGTTGTGATGTTGTTGTTTTAACACCAGTGCCTGTTAAAAATGTACCAGAATAGTGTTGATATGACAAGAAATTTGCATTGGATACCACTGAATGGAGTAACAATCACATTAATCTGAATTGTTATTAAACATAATTCCATTAATGTTACTACAATCATAATAAAAGCAGTTCCAGTTGAGAAAACCCAGTACCGAACAGAACTGTAGTCAATGTAGTTCTAATAAGTAATTATGAATTTTACTGAGCAATCAGTACTTTGTTTTTATTTTTTAAAAATTAATTTGTTTCTGATGACATGCAGAAAGCATATTTTTAGTGTGCTGCCTTGTTTCTATCCATTGTCATATTCACCTGTATCCTCTCAATGTTTGGATTTTTTCTTAAACCTGTAAATTTATTGAAGATTCAAAACAACACAGTAGCTAAAATACTCACCATGCACTCGAACCAGGAAATCTTTGTCATCGTCTCCTGCTGGACTGTTTGCTAAGCAACTATATCTGCCCGTGTCCTCCAGCTGTGGGGGACAAGTTAATTTTTTTACATTTTTACAATAATATAACTTATGCTGTGACAAAAACAGGTATGATTTTACAGTTTCAATCTGGGGAGACCCACCTGTGCTGCAGTAACACGCATTATCTCTCCCCCACGGAGGAGTTGCAGGTTCTCCGTCTGTGGGAGTGGGCGTTCGTCCTTCAGCCAGGTCAAAGTGGGTGTTGGGATACCGGTGGCCTCACAGAGTAACTCCAGGACATTATTCACCACTACAGAAACCTCTACTGGTTGATCAGAGCTCCTTATGCGTGGAGGATCTGAAAAAGGAAAAGTGTGCAAAATGAAGCTACAACAAAAGCTGAAAATAAAAAATACAACCTGGAGAATAAAGGTTGCTTTCACTTACCTAGAACTTTCAGGTTAAAATGGCGGCTTGCTTGACCAGCATTGTTATTAGCCACACAGCTGTAGCGTCCTGTGTCATTAACTTGGGCTTGTCTGAACTGTAAGGTGGTGTTAAAGCCGAGGACACTGATTCTGTGATCAGCCGTTAACGTTTCTCGTTCTCTGAGCCAGGAAATGGTAGGAGTTGGGCTCCCATCAGCAATACAGTTCAATGATGCCAAATTTCCTCCTATTACAGTCACATCTTCTGTGGTTCCTGCTCCTTCCAGACCAGGAGGAACTGATGGGGAGAATTTAAAAACTCATTACCGGCCGGCTCTTCATTTCGCCTTGGAAAGCCTAGATGTAAGAACAAATACACTGACCGTGGACCTGTAGATTATACTGTCTGTTGTCCACCCCTGCTCTGTTAGAGGCCACACATGTATAGCTTCCAGCATCAGACACTTGGATTCGGTTTATCCTGGGACACGAAAGGACAAAATGTTCCATTATGAACACTTTTATATTTACAAATGACCACACTGTAGTTCAAAAGTTGCACAGTAAATACATCCACAACCCTTGAACTTGTTTGTGTTCGATACATTATAAAATACAAACGAGCTTTGAGTATTGTATATCTGGATTTTTTTTGTCAAAGAACAACAGAATATAAAGGACATAAAAGACGAAGGCGACCTACCTTCAAAATTAATCTAAATAGATAGCATATTCATGTAATTTAAAGCTCCAATATGTCATTTTATGAAAATTACCGTATTTTCCGGACTATAGAGCGCACTTCACTATAAGCCGGACCCACAAAGTTTTTTTTAAACGGGAAACGTACCTATATAAACGTGGGAAAAATGTAGCGGCTTATAGTCCGAAAAATACGGTATGTTTTTTTTTTTTACATATTTGTTAAAGCTGTCGCTATATCGTGACAGTAAAGTATGAGACAAATAATCTGTGAAAAAACAAAAATCTAGCTTCTCTGGTACTTTGTGTCAGAATGTGAAAAAATTCAAGTGGCATGAAACTTTTACAAGGCATTGGAAACCCATTATTTAATGATTAAAGCTTTTCCATAAGCATATTCTAAGATAAGAGTTCTTTTACAAATATATTAAACACAATATTTCAGACAACATTTTAGGTAAAAATCTCCAGAAAACTAATGAGCCTGACTGCCTTCTTCATGTTCCCTGACCCACCGGAGCACTTGTCCAGCAGAGAGAAGTCGTATGTTGGAGGATACGGGGAGGGGCAGCCCGTTCCTCAACCAGTTGAGCTGTGGCCGAGGTGACCCAGCAGCAACACATTCAATACTGACAGAGCTGTCCAGAACTGCGGTCAGATCCCCATCGGCCTCTCTGCTGCTGAGGATGGATGGAGGAACTGAAAGAGGACAAATCTGGGGTCAAGCAATAGGTTAGATATACACTTTGAGTTTAAAATAAAGAATTAAACCTACCATATACATGCAAATTAAATATTCTGTCCTCTTCTCCGGCAGCATTGGAGGCCACACAAGTGTACTTTCCACTGAGAGCGAGGTCCGCTTGGGTCACGGTTAGAGTATTACCATGTGGACTGACCCTAAAGACAGAGATGTTTTACATTTTTAACACCTTAAAGGCAGAGTGAACACGTCAAAAATTGTGAATAATTTTCCAGTTTCTATTGAAAGTGCCTTTGCGAGTATTACACTTTCATTATTAATATGTTACTTTCCTTAACTCATCCTGAAGTATTGTTGCCAGACAAGATGAGCAAAACCTACAACTTCAGTGCAAAATAATAAAAAACAAATTCCAGTTTGCATTTTGCACAATATGCATGCTATGGTTAAATTCAGAGTATTCAGAATTTCATAGCAGGCTTTACTTTTTAAGAAAGAAAAACCCAAACCCCTAAAAACTACTCTAAATACTTATTTTGATGATTATTTTTGAGTAATTATGGTAATTTAGTTCTGGATGAGCTGTCCCACTCATGGAGTGGTTTGACAAGTCCAAAAGGTTTGCTGTGCATGCTGCAAAGTTAAATGTGTGGGAGGATAAAGCAGCAAGTTTATTTCCTCAAAGCTACACATCTTTCTACATTAAATGCAGTAAGCCATACTGTGAATTACTCTAAACTGTCTGGAGCATAAGGGGGTAAAAGTTCAGACAGGTAGACTAATGACATACTATCCACGCTATTCAAACATCTGGGGGTGCACACTTCAGTACCTGAGACCTTTGAGTTCTGCACTGTTGATGGCTTCTCCATCTTTCAACCACTGGATTGTTGGAGTTGGGATTCCCTGAGCTTCACAGACCAGCTCAATGCTCTCATTAACAAGGACTCCCATCTCCCTGGGCATTTCTGATCCAGAGATACTGGGCGGGACTAAGAAGAAATGTTTAGGTTAAGTGCAAAACAGCTGACAGATATGAAAATGTTTGCAATTACATTTACTCTTTTAAGCTATTCTCTTAAGGGATTCAAATTTTTGCACAGCATCTTGAGGCTCACAGTAATGATGCATATGTACCTTGCATAGTGAGGTGGTAACTCTTGCGAGCTTTGCCCTCAACATTAAAGGCCACACATGTGAAGGTCCCACTGTCAGAGAGCTGCAGCCGTGCTATCTGTAGTTTGCTGCCTCCTGAGAAGATGTTCATCTCCAGAGACTCCGAGTTCTCTAAGGGAAATATAAAGTTTCCATAATTGTGATTATGCACATGATCAGACAGAACATTGATTGTTTTAGGTCTGTTAGGATTACGACAGTTATTGATATTTACTAAATCCAGGAATAATGACTAAGATGTTTTCAGAATCTTTTATTTTTTGTCTTTGAGTTAAAAAGTTTACATGTTACATAAGTCTTCCTTGCCATTTAGTGTTACTGATTATTAACCTGTATGACTTAAGCCATACATTGTCTGGACATAATCACAGTACCTATAGTGTGTCCATTTTTCAGCCAGGTGAGACTGGGTGGAGGAATTCCAGTAGCATCACAAGTGAAAGCAACTGGGTTGCTGATGGTTTCCACGACATTCTCCTCTGCAGGGCCATCGATACTGGGAGGAACTGAAGAGTTAGAGCTATTTATTATTGTGCTGCAAATGAAAAAACACTTTCAAACATCTGCTGCAGCTGTTTTTGAAATCTATGCGTTGGTAATTATTGTGTAAGACTCTACCGTGAATATTCAAGTTGAAGTTCTTGTTCACTTGACCAGCAACATTTGAGGCTATGCAGACATACTGGCCTGTATCAGACACCTGCAGGAAAATAAACTGTTGCATAAAAACTTTGCATATTGTTGCAAATACAAATGATTCCTGCACATACAAGAGGCATTAAACAGTGTCTTGCAAAAGAATGAATGCCCTTTGAACTTTCAGATATAAGAATGTATATTCATAGACATTATCCATTCAAACCGAATTAACTTGAGCTACCTTGCACAGAAAAATGCACAGAAATGTAAATTCTATACATGCAAACCATATCCGCAAAAGACTTAAAGCTCTAATTATGCAAAAGCTAATTTTACAAAGTATGGACCCAGGGTGTACCCTGCCTCTCGGCCGAAACTTTCGCTGGAGAAAAGCACCAGGACCCCTGCAGACCCAAGTAGAGAGAAGGGTGTACAGAAAATGGGTGGATGGACCCAGGGGGGCTAAATACATTTGTGAGATATTTTAAGATCCATGCATTCTTTTCCTTCCACATCAGTTATGTACTACTTTGTGTTGGTTTATCACACAGGATCCAATGAAATACAACAAAGCTTCAGGTTGCAATGTAGTAAAATGTGGGACATTTCAAGGGGTGTGCATACTTCTGCAAGGTACTGTTTTTATGTTGTAGGTATTTACTATGATTCCACAATTAATAGAAAAAAGAAGCCAGCCTTGTTTGTGTCACCTCAGCGCGTTTGATCTGAAGCATTTGTCCCCCTGGCAGAACATGTATGTTTGTTGTTTCTGTCACCACTCTGCCATTCCTGTACCAGGTGATAATGGGAGGAGGGAAGGCATTGGACTCACACTCCAAAGTTACAGATTTCCCAACAAGAACATTAACCTCCACAGGCACGTCTCTGGTGTTGCCACGGATACTCGGCGGTACTGGTGAGGCAAGAAAAATGAAAAATTGCTCAGCGTATGAAATAAAGCCAAAAACTGAGAAGGAGCTGAAGAAAATAAATTATGGGCTTACCATAAACAGTGAGATAGATGTGCTTGTGAGCCTGTCCTGCTGCATTTATGGCCACACAGCTGTACTTTCCACCATCAGACACTTTAGCTTTAAGGATCTGTAAAGTACGACCACCTGAAGAGACAAAAGGACACAGACGTGTTCAGAATCTTATGTTATATTCTGCTCTTTCAATTTTTTGAACAAAAATACTGTATTTCTTCTCTGTTATACATGTCTGATAATAATTTCAGTACCTGGCATGATCAGGGCATTGCTTTTAGGCTGTATGGACCCCTTGTCATTTAGCCAACTCAGGATGGGAGGAGGGAAGCCGCTAGCTTCACAGGTGAGGGACACAAAGTTGTTCACCACCACGGTCACGTTCTCTGGACTCACACCAACAATCGAGGGAGGGACTGCAAAAAAAAAAAAGAAAGAAACATGCTATAATCGAAGTTAACATTTTCAGTGAATTTATAGTCTTCATATTAAAATTACATCTAATTCACAAAGCAAAGAGGCAATTCAGAACAGTCTCCAGTAGCTTACCATGAACATTCAGATTAAAGTGTTTCTCTGCACTTCCAGCTACATTTTCAGCCACACACACATACTGCCCTGTTTCAGAAACCTGAGCATTCGACACCTGAGGGAGACAAAACTGCTTAAACATCAAGATAAAAGCTACAGTATTAGTTTAGCAATGTTAAACAGGCTCACAGTAAATTAAAAGAAGTTAAAAATACAAAATTATTCATCCTTGCAAAAAATCAACTAGAATAAGCTAAACAAAATGTAAAAAAGAGATGTGTTTTATATGTGTTTTAGTTAAATGGGTAAGAATAGTAACTATGACATATGACTAATAAATACAAAATGTGAAAATATATGTTTAATAATTATTAAATACTGTAGAAATAAATACAATACAAACTCTTAGAACAACTATTTAGGACTAAAAACTATTGTGCTAAAACAAAACTATAAAAACAGAATGGTAACTCTTAGGCCTGACATTATTTTTAATGTTTTTGGAAAAAACAATTGTGACATTGTAGAATAAATGTAAAAATATTTTTTGTTTGGAATACTCAAATTGTCAAACCCAGATTAAAATGATTAAAATTGCATGACGAAATCGTAGCTGAACAAGCGACTATGGGGTGTCTGCTTATATATTTCAACGTTTCCTGATCGTTACCTGTAAAGTTCGTCCATTGGACAGAATACTGCGTGGTCCGCCCGAATTCATCACCTGACCATCTTTAAACCAGGTGATCTTGGGGGTCGGGTTTCCGTCCACTTGACAGTCTAGCTGGGCGGTTTTGTTGACTAGGACAATGACTTCTTCAGGCACATCACTGTCTGATCCTCTTATGCTTGGAGGTTCTAATGCAGTAAAGACACAAAAAAGCTTAAAATCAGAGAAAGATTGTGCGCAAATGTTTATGCAACCTTTGCAAAATGTTGTTCTAAAACCTTAAAATAACTGGTTGTAATGGAGACTCAGTTCTTCTTTGCTGGAATTCTTCAACAGTGAGTTTTTGGTGATACTGACTGGCTGCACCCCCAAAAGTAAAGAGGAAAACTTTAGAAGTCAGCTTCTGTGGTAGCTATAAGATGGATTTCACTGTAGTTGTTATTTGGTGTATTTGGTGCTTGAACTATTAAAATAGGTAGTTATAAAAGTTTTTAAAGAGGATCTGAATTACCCCTGTAATTCATTGTCACCAAATGAATTATATGACACAAAAGCCTTTAGGAAATTATGCAATAGCCATGAAAATTAGACACTTCAAGACCAAAAATAAACCCTCACCTAGCACTCTGATGTTATACTGGATGGAGTCTTCGCCTGCTTCATTGATGGCCACACAGGTGTACCTGGCAGAATCGTCAAGCTGCGCCCTGGGAATCTGTAGCACCCTCCCACCTGAGAACCAAACAGCATGGGCTTGAAAACTTTGTTTTCTTGTTTCCTTATTTTATTATTGCCAACTTGACTCACCGGGTAGGATCAAAACTTTGTCATTAGAGGTAAGGAGTTTTCCGTCTTTGTACCAGGTGAGAGTCGGAGGGGGTACAGCATTTGTCTCACAGTACAGAGAGATTGGATTGTTAAGAATGACATCACGAGGATCCCCTCCAAAACCCGGGATGGATGAAGTGTCCCTGACTCCCCCAGGCCTATTGAAATGTGGAGGTACTGCAATAAATAAAAAAAAAAAAAGGAAAATTCAAACCCCAGTTTGTTGATTTCTTTGATGATACAGATTTTATCCCTGTAGGAGTAAATTTCCACAAAATTAACCCGAGCACCAGTCCAACCAGTTCACCTTGTATATTTACATCAAAGTCCTTCTCGTCCTCTCCTGCTAGGTTAGTGGCGACGCAGGTGTAGCGACCAGTGTCTGACACTTGGGCATGTTTAATCTGAACAATGCGACCGTTGGCTATAATGGACACATGGTCATCTGCCATCAGGGCCTGAAGAAATTATAAAATTGTTTTCTCAAATTTTGCTTTGAGAAAAAAAGTCTTTCAGATGCAAATGGTAGTTTTGTGGATTCCTACCTGTCCATCTTTATACCACTGCAGTGCTGGAGAAGGAAAGGCCTGAGCAACACATTCCAGGGTTAATGTGCTGTTAATTTTGATCTTTACCTCTT